>CM055094.1:65990535-68493035 GCA_029204225.1 Diphasiastrum complanatum | reverse complement strand
CCTACTGACAGGGTCCCTATGCTGTGTTAGGCCCGCCATAGCTATGGACCGTGCCGAGGCACACTACTCACACTGTCTTGCCCTATTGGACGTGTACACTGGACACGCCCCGCTAGATTAGGGATCGTCAAGTTGTACAGATGCCCATTACAAAATAAGGGTACAAGGACAAGCTAGATTTTGAAATGATTAGACTGGCACATATTGATATAATGCTAGGTAAGTGTTGGCATGCAACTATGCAGCCAACTAGGCATCTTAATAGTCATGTATATAAATTCAAGGATCAAGGTTTGTTTCATGTCTTGAGAAGTGATCGAAGATATACATGCACTCGCAATTGAGATGGATAAAACAGGATGCAATAAGAGCAAGGCACTGATGATGACCATACCTCATAAGGATGTTGATTTCCTTGCATGTACAGAACATCAGAAAGCATGAAACATGGTGGAGCTGGCTGCCTTGTCTCCTCCCAACATTTGTTGCATAGATTATGATGAGGAATGCCTCATTCTAGGCTCACTTATGCACAATCCTCAAGCACCCCTTAACCCTAACCCTTCCTAACGTCGACACATGGCCAATTCCATGCATAGTCGACACTTGCCACTTGGCAGTACCCAGACACATAGGCAAGCAAGTCATACACTTGACCAGTGTCCCAATGAGCATGTGACACATGTCATGTTTGACCAGTCAACCCTGACATGTGTCACTCATTCACTGGACCAAGTGTCCCAATGAGCGTATGACACGTGTCATGTTGACTAGTCAACTCCTTTTTAGGAGACAAAGGTCACCACAGGCCAATGACTTAGCCATTTCAAAAATTACAATAATTAAAGAATGTGCATTTATCTAGAGAAACTGTACAAACCGGGACAGGGAGTAAATGCTCTAACAGGATGTTATTATCAATCTTGTTGACCAACGTATCTCTAGTTTGGTTGATAAGATTCCCTTTATTTTCCTTCGTAATGATTCCACCTTTGATTCTTCTCTTATTTCTGCTAAGCAGTTCGTTCGTAGCCTTCCCAAGGCACACTGTGCCACACTTTTATGTGTTCAATTGGCTACTTCTCCACCTCCTAGTACAATTGTGCCCTCCATTATTTCCGATATACAAATCCGTGTTTGACGAGCCTTCAACACTACCTCCTTTACATTTAATCAATCATCGTATTGATCTTATTCTCGGTGCCCATCCGACTTCCCGAGCACCCTATTGTATGTCTCACTCTGAACAAGCCGAGGTTCAGTGTCAAGTGTCTGATCTTTTACGGAAAGGCCTCATTGTTCCTAGTCAGAGTCCTTCTGGAGCTCCTGTTCTATTAGTTAATAAAAAAGATGGCACTAAGAGTTTGTGTATTGATTATCGAGCTCTTAATCGTCTTACTGTTCGTAATCAATATCCGATTCCTCATATGGTGACTTATTTGATCGCTTGGGTAAAGCTCAAATTTTCTCTAAGATTGATTTACGTTCTGGTTACCATCAAATTTGTATTCACCCTAGTGATGAGTTCAAGACTATTTTTCGTACTGCTATCGGTCTCTATGAGTTCCGTGTTTTACCATTTGGTGTTACAAAAGGCCCTCCAACCTTTCAAATCCTTATGAATAATATTTTTCGGCCTTCGCTTGGCAGTTGTGTCCTTGTTTACTTCGATGATATTCTGGTCTATAGCTCTAATTTGAATTGTCACGCTGCCCATTTACACGTTGTGTTCAACTTCTTCTGGATCATCAGCTTTATGCTAAGCGTTCTAGGTGTACATTTGTCGCTTCTCCTATTGAATTTCTGAGCTTTGTTCTTACTAACGGCACCATTTCCCTTGATCCTTCCAAAGTTTGTGCTATCCTCCAGTGGCCTATACCTATAGATGTTCATGCTAGATTTTGGTAGCTACTGCCCAGCGCCCTACTACCTTGCCATCTTCGACGGATTTCTCCACCGATTTGCTATCCATTTTGCTGATTGTTTGGAGGGTGTCCAGCGCCCTACTTCATCACCATTTTCAGCGGTTTTTCCATCATGTTGCAGGACATTTGTGGATCTTACTAGCTGCTGCCCAGCACCCATTTTCAGCTTGGATCTTCAGCTCTCTCTCTCTCTCTCTAGCCTCTTATCCAAGAATCACCCAATTCCGTAATCGTTTGCTATTCCAAATTGCCAAAATCCTGCAGCCTGTTCATCGCTGCCCCAGCCCTTCCGACTTGTCACTTTCGCCTATTACTTTATCCGTTTCCAGCCACCTTTCACAGTTTATCAAAAGGCTCTCCAGCGCTCATCCTCAACCACATTTCACGGAATTCCGACTCCGTTTGATATTCCAATTTGACATTTCCCTCCTGGCTGTCCAGCGCATTTTTACAGCCTTCATTTTCACTTTTTTTCCATTTGTTGATTGCTGCCCTTTCTTAGTTGTGATAATATTGGTTTTAATAGACTAATGTGGGGTGACGACAAGAGTCCGCTCCCTCAAGTTTTCGTCTATTCTTTCCACTATCATTATCGCACATTCACCTACCTCGCGTGACACTGTTAAGGAAAACTTATCCAATCAGTTTCGGTGCATGGATGATACCCTTTCTGGCCTCATTCTTCGCTTCAATACAGTTATGATCGGCTTTGCTACTATGCAGTCACATATTGATTCTTTACAGCCTCATGGTCCTGGAAAAGCTCCTGTCTTTCCTTCATTTGGGACTCCCCCTCCATTTGGATTTCCATCTTCTTCTATTAGTCAGCCTGGTGGTGGACCGTTCATTCCACCTAACCCACCTCCTGGTTTCTTTCCACGTCCCCCAGTTCCTGAGCCACACTTTGCTCAAGACTTTCGTGATAGGGTATAGCTTGCCACCTATTCCGATTCCTCTGACAGGAGCTTATTAGAGAATTGGTTTGCTAAGCTTGACACATATTTTCAGATCTACCCTAAGACCGATCCTCAGAAGATCCAGTTGGCTGCTTTACACTTAGATGGACGCGCCGCCACGTGGTGGCGAGTTTATCGAGCTGATCCTGATCGGGAAGGGCTCCATATATGGCATACCTTTCGCCGTGACCTCCGTCATGCTATGATTGATCCTCAGTGGCTCGACCGCCAATGTGAAACATTCCGTAGTCTCACTCAAACCAGTGACTTTGCTTTTTATACAGATCAGTTTATGGAGCTTTCTTATCTTTTCACAGATCTACCGGCCACTTAGCTTATTTCTCGTTATATTGCTGGGCTTCGTGGTGCCTTACATTACAATGTTTCTTCCTTCCATCCTCCCACACTTGTTGAGGCGATGTCTCTTGCCAGTACTTTACAACACAAGTACTCTGACACCCTTCCTTCCCGCTTCTCCCGACCCCGTCCTTCTGCTTCATCTTTTCCCCCTATGTCCACCCCTACACCTGCCCCTTCAGCTCCAGCTCCTTGCATTGTCCCTTCATCTCCTCGTCCTCCGACCCCTCGACCTGCTTTTGTCCGACGTTACACGTCTGCAGAGTTTGCTGACCTTCAAGATCCTATATCACACAGTTTGAGCGAGTTGCCTGATTTACCTGAGCTCATCATTGTATCCCATAGTGAGTCAGAGTCACATATACAGGCTCCTACTGATGCTGATTCACATATACAAGTTGCGGCTAATATGGTCCTTGATACTGCTATAGCATGCTGTGATACTATTGATGCTGTTGTTCCATGCTTTGATATTGTTGTTGCGTACTTTGATGCTACTCGTGTTCCTAAGCACCATGCTATAGATGTTGTCGCCTATGCTCCTTATTTCGATATTATTCATGGGTCTACGGTTTCAGATGCTTTGGCTACTCCAGTAGATCTCCATATGGCATACGACTGGTTCTCTTCACTTGGTACTGTTGTTGTGGATCTCTCTCAGCAAACACTTTCCTTTACTCATGCTGGTCAACCTCATTTACTTGTTGGTATTGATTCCCAGGGTGACTATCAGTTGGTTATCGGGAAGCAGTTTATGCGTAGCCTGCCAAAGGCTCAGGATGTAGCTCTTCTTTCCATTCAGAGTACATCAGTTGCTGCTTCACTTTCACCATCCATGGGTCCTCTTCCTCGGGCCGTATACCTTGGTGGTATTTCTAGTATCTACTATTGTATTTGCGCATACCTCAGATAGCCCTCCTGGTTCGGTGCTTGGTGCTATATCTTCTCCATTGGTCTCTATATCTCCATCTCTTGAGTCCGTTATGGCTGATGTTCCTGATCGTTTCTATGGGGTTCTTCATGGGTCCACATTTGATGGTTCCCTCGCTATTGGTGATCAGGTTGTATCTTCTTTCGCTTTACTCCATGGATCTCTGCTCGAGGTTTGTGAACCGCCTCATGATATTTCTACGGTTCCTTACATGATTCATGCTCCTTTGGCCCTTACCGTTACACATTTTCCATCCGAGGATATTTGCCATAGGGTCACTATTACTTATCTAGGGTATTTATATGCTAGGATCTTTCTAGATGGGTATACGGGCATCCTTCAGTCTCCTTGTGTTTCTACATATAGGTTTGTTGTAGTCCATGCCGATGCTGTGGATATATGGCATTCCTGGTTATTACGTATAGCTTGGTTTCCATTTGGACCTGTTGATTGGTGCTGGTTTTTCCATATTATTGATCGCCTATGGTGCGGATATCTCTATGATTATGCATGTGGCTCTCTATCTATTCCTTGGATTGTTGCTCATTGTCAAGCTTGGCATATCCTGATGGCTTGGGCTATTGCCTCCTTTCCAGCTATTGTTTTGTCCAGGTGATCTTCAGATTCCCCGTCATTTCAGGTTGCTCCATATCGCTTGGTCTCCGATGCTGAGTTGCCACTTTGATCTGGTTTTCCAAGACCATCAGAGTACCTTGAGAGAGTTCCTTCTCCTCTCTTGGATAGTTTGCAGGGATGTTGCCGCCATATACTTCAATATTGCTCATATGTGCTTTGATACTCATCCCCAGCTACACGTGGATATTGATCCGCTGCTTGCTACTGATGTTGGGGATCCTGTTCCACGTTCCAGTGCATTTCTTCTATTCCTCACTTGTGCGCCTGGTGTGTGCTTTGGGATTACACTTGCAGCCAGTTCCGATGGGTCATCCGATTCTCCATCCGTTTTTGGTGTATCCTATGATGGATTGGTATGTCCATATGAGGTCTTTCTGGATGAGTTTTTCGGCTACAGTTTTTCAGTTGAGGCCTCTACTATTTCTATATTTGTTGCTATTGTTTTTATGCATCATGCTTTTTTAGATGATGCATTGATTTCTTGGACCTTCTGGAGCTTTTGGCATGCTGCTCTTCCCGTGATAGGGGCCTTGAAGGTACCGTGTGCCATTGCTACTTCTCATTCATGGGCCTTATGGATACCTTGGGCTTTGACCATGTTGGTGCATGTTTCTCCATTTTAGCTATCCTTTGTCAGGATGATTGTTACAACGTCTAGCCAAATACGACCGAAGTGTCTATCGGTCTTACACAAATCTCTTCAGGACAGATACAACTCAGATTGGATCTTAGAAAAGCTTAACTGATTACCCTCTCCAATCCAGCTTAAGGCATTCGCGACCCTATTAGAGGTACCCTTCCAGTACTCAATGTCATAATGAAATTCTTGGAGCATCTCTGACCATCTGACCTTACGACCCCTAAGGTCGACTGCATCGTTAATATACTTTAACGCTTGATGGTCAGTAACTATAGTAAACTGGGAGCCATACAAGTAACGTCTCCAAACTTTCAAGGCATTAATGACAGCAAAATGTTCCTTGTCGTAGGTGGAATACCGCCTTTAAGCAGGGTCCAACTTCTTGCTTTCAAAAGCTACCGATCTACCATCTTGATATAGGACTGCGCCTATAGCATAGTCACTAGCATCGGTTTCAAGTATATACAGGTTGTTAGGATCCACTATGTGTAGAATAGGCGCTGTAGTTACACAGTATTTGAGGTTCTCAAAACTCTGATTCAACTCTTCAGTCCAAGTAACTGGAGGACTGAACTTACTGTGTCGGCTAACTCTTTTAGCCCCTCTGAGGACATTCGTCAAGGCCAATGCAATTAATGCATAGTTCAAGATGAATCTATGAAAAAATCCCGTAAAGCCCAAAAAGGACTTATCCTCCCGGATGGTTTTAGGGATAGGCCATTCACGTACTTGTCGGACTTTATTTGGATCAATTTCCAACCCATGGTCCGAAATAATGTGACCAAGGTATAACAACCTCTTCTGGAAGAACACACATTTGGACTCCTTGGCAAAAAGCTTCTCCTGTCTAAGTAACTTTAAGACAGTCCAGAGATGCTCCTCATGCTCCTCCAAGGTCTTACTATAGATGAGAATATCATCTAAGTAGACTATTACGAACTTTCCCAGATATGGACGAAGAAGATCGTTCATCATCTGCTGGAAAGTCGCTGGAGCATTTGTCAAGCCAAAAGGTAAAACCAGAAACTCATAATGGCCGTACCTAGTTCTAAACCCGGTTTTTTCAATATCCTCAGTCTTTATGCGAATCTGATGATACCCTGATCTCAAATCGATTTTGGTGAAGTACTTTGCACCATGCAATCGATCAACCAGTTCATCCATTCGCAGCAAAGGATAACGGTTTTTAATCGTTAACTTATTCAACTTTTTAAAGTCCACACAAAGACGAGTACCTCCGTCTTTTTTATCAACAAGGAGCACAGGTGCCCCCCAGGGAGATTTACTAGGCCTAACATGGCCCATCTTAAGGTAATTTTGCAGTTGCCTATAAACCTCATCCTCCTCAGTAGTACTCATCCTATATGGATACAGTGATATAGGAGAACTACCAGGAATCAGTTTAATACCATGGTCAACACCCCTAGAGGGGGGAAGACCCTCAGGAAGCTGTTCAGGAAATACATCGTTAAATTCTTGTCTAAGTTTCCTAAATATTTCACCTTCCGGCGAATTTTCTTGTTTTAGGTTATTAGACATTAATTCCATTTGGAGATTGTAAAATTGCAAACTACGTTCTTCATGGTAAGTAAAATCTTTTAACCAGCATAAATAAGAACTGCAATCCACAATATCCATACATTTAACAGTTTCCAAAGCAGAAAGCATATACGGAGTAGAAATATCAACATTTCCATTCAATTCTATGAGTGAGCCGTTATGTAAGAACGACAAACTGTGTGTTACATAGTTTTTCTTCATAGACTCGTTCCTCTCATAGAACCACTCTTTACCAAGTATAACATCTACCCTATCTAGATTCATAATATGAAAGTCTAATTTATCCTTATAGGCTTCAACCTCTATTGGTAGACGTGGGACTATCCGGTCCCAAACTTGGCTTTCTGCTCCAGTTGCCAGCTTCACTGTGTATCGGTGGTCACTTTGCCTTGTTTCCACCTTTAGCTTCTGCAACAAATTAGCGTTAATAAAATTATGTGTGGAACCATCGTCAAATAAAACAGTTACGGCTTGACCACCCACAACCCCCTTCATCCGAATGAAGTCATGAGGGCCAAAAACAGCCGTATTAAAACAACAATGCTCACACACAGAATTACCAGCAAAGGAAAGATCAACACTAGATATGCTAGAGTTACCTGGCGTCTTAAAAGATGCCCCTTTAGCTTTCCGTTTCTTTGGACATTCCTTCGCGACATGACCTGGTTCCATTCAATTAAAGCACAGATTGTCGCTTCTGGATTTCATGAAGGTTTCCTGGTCCAAGGTAGATCTTTTCTTCGATTTCCCTGAACCTGAAGCCCCTTCCTTTGCCTTATCTTTCGATTTCGCTGGAAAGAAAGGCCTCTTACCCTTTACGTCGGGCAAGACACCAATCTCAGGCTTGGCCATCGTACGAGTATCATCGTAGATTCTGGCGAAGCGAACAACATCCTCGAGGGTAAGAGGCTGGTTCCTCCTAACCTCTAGCTGGTAGTCTCTTGGCAACCCCAATATGAAATGCAACTTTACCAGCAAAGGATCTATTCTAGTTGCAACACGAGAATAGACCTCTTGAAATTCTTGCAAATACTGATCCAGGGGCCGGTTCCCCATATGGATCGTTGCATACTGACAGTAAAATTCAAAATCATCAAGAATAGGAAGGAAGGCCGCCTTAAAGGCCTTACAGAAATCCTCCCAATTCCTAGAAACTTCAGGCTTACCCCTTATATCTTGCCACCAGGTAAATGCTTTACCTCGCAGGTACATGACAGCGAGATTGATCTTGTTATTTTTCGGATGAATCGTGCATGGAAAAGTGCGAATTCCATCGATCCAGCCATTGCAAGACCACGTCCGGGGTTCTATCCTTCTTTTCCCCAGCAAAAACCTCAGGAGTGAACAAGGGTTGATGCACCAATTGCCTTAGTTGCGTCAATTCCTTGAGGTCCTGTTGATCCCAACTGTGCTTTGCTTGCATATCTACAATCTGTTGTTGTAGACCGTTAATAGCCAGCATCAAGGCATCAGGGTCTAAAACAGAGGCAGATACTGTAGCCTCATGAGCAGGGGACATAGGCTGTGTAGTAGGAATAGGCTCCATTTTTTCAGAGAAGAGAAGATAGAAGAGAATCAAAAGCTACTCAAGGAAGGTAGATACAAGGCTACTCTTGCTGTCTCTCCACAAACCAAATGGTATTGTCCATGGCTGCCAAGAGGAATAAGAGAAGGCAAAGAGAAGGATGCACCACCACCTCCACCTCTTTTGACATAAAACAGAGACATAGAAGAGGCATACCTCCCTCTTCATGCCATCCTACCAACTGCCGAGTGGCTTTACCTTGCCACCTAGCTTCCACCTCAGCATACTGGTTACTTCTAGCACCTGCCAGGTGGCCTACAGTTCCCTTTCTCCCTTCTTACTTCAGTTTTTCCTTCTACCTGTCCATCGCTGGCAGACAACAATAGGGAGAAGAAAAACGATGTAAGCTTTCAGGGAGGGCCCCAATTTCTACAGTTGGAGATCTGACAATCATCGGAAGAGGAGGGCGCTACCTGCTGCCACTTCTCCTAGCCCATCTGATGCCACGTGACAGATTTCCTGCAAGCTTTCTTGACCCTCCCGCTGGTCAAACAGCGATGTAAATACTTCCAGCTTGTTATTCGCTGAGGAGGGCCCATCGCGACCCAAAAACTACAATTCTGGAGCGGAAGAGGGACCGCCACCTGTCCCACCTTGGACAGTGCCACGTGGCAGGTCCTCCTTAGGGCCCCTCCCACTTTTTTTGAGACTTTTTTTGCTTGAAATTTTCAAAAAAACAGCGGAAAGAAGAATAGAAAAACATGCATAAAAAATGCGTTTTAAACCCAATGTGAAATCCGTCAGAAGCGTCGTAAGTTACAAGAAATCTACTACGGATCAACGCACCTGCTTTCAGTATGCAGTGGCTCTGATACCATATTGTTACAAACTTACTTACTGCAAACCTCCAGGTGCCGGTTAACCACAAGAGACCGAACGATTCACGTTCCACCCCGCAATAGGACCTAATCCGGGTCCACCCACCGTGCCCTGGCCTGTGACCGTATCAAGCTGGATCCGACCTCCATCCCAGACGGCGTCCCATACCACCGCCTAGGCTCTCAGTCATCTCCTGCCTCATGCTAGCAATACATCTTGGCCGTGCACACGCTCTCCATCCACCTCCTTCTAGGTAGACAGAATATATGGCAAATGAGTCCTCCTCCCCTTGTATACCTCCAAGGAGAGAGACTCCAAGCCATGTGCACTCCTGGATCATGACACGTGGCAACCATGCAGGTTCACGAGTCATCGGTCAAGTCTACAGGCCCAGTCATCGTCTGGTCTCAAGTCTGGGTTTGGGACCCAAGGGAGTTGGGTCCCTAACAATGATCTCTTTATGATCCATGTTTCCTGGCATATCGATTGCTTTTCCATGCTATTACAGCGTGCCTGTCATCCTGCTTATTTTCCTACTCCTTGGTGTTGGTCTTCCGATGCTGCTATCTTTTCTTGGGGCACCTATATCACTGAGTTTGCACATATGGTTGATGGTTACGTGTATGATGCGGCTATTCGCGATGAGTGTCCATCTCTTTTCGAGTTTCCTTATTGGCTTCCTGTTGCTGATGCAGTTATACCTTCTCGGGCTTTTTGGATACCTTGGTATGATGTCCCTATCTTTTGGGCTGATCCTCTACTATCTTGGGCATTACGGATACCTTGGAATTCCTGGTTGCTGCTTGATCATTCTACTTCTGATGGGCAGTCTGAGGTCCTTAATAGGATCCTTGAGGATTATTTACGCCATTTTGTTACTCCTTCTGGGAAGGATTGGGATCAACATTTATGTTTAGCAGAGTATAGCTATAATAGCTCTGTTAGTACCAGCACAGGTGTCTCACCATTTTTCTTATCTCATGGCTATGCACCTCTTTTACCTGGCATTCCTCTCCCTCCTGAGGATACACCTGTCACACTTGCATCTTTTCTATCAGGTACTCGAGAGCTTATTACCCGGGCCAGTTCTCATTTACAGCATGTTCAGCAGCGTTAACTTTTTTGCCTAATTTGGATCAAGCCAATTCAAACTGTTGTCAGTTTAAAAGGATGCAAGGTTCAAACCGTAATTCAAGGAAACATTGCTCGCACCATGAAAGCGTTGATCAAATTCCCAATTCATAAATTTCTTATTCTTGAGAAGTCTCAAGCATGTGATGATTGAAGCTATAGACCCAACCTAACATTTGTAATTAGACGTCTAAGTACATAATTAAATTTCAAGAATAAAAGTGCTTGGGTACATAGATATCATAATTAGCTACACAATTTGCTTCAATGGAAATATTGTATATGCAAACCTAGATTAAGAGTAGATGCAGTTGATCGTCACCGCCGCCATGTTGAGTTTCAGCTTGGAGATATGGTTTATCTACGCCTACGGTTTGCACGTCATCATTTTGTCCAGGGCCATGCTTGTACTGAGAAGCTTGCACCACGTTACTATGGGCCTTATCGCATTTTGGAGGATCTTAGTCTAGTTACATATCGCTTACAGCTTCTTGCTTCCGCACGCGCCTGTGATGTATTCCATGTCAGTTTATTACGTGCTGCTATTGAGGATGACGCTCCTTGTGATGCTGAGTTTCCTACTGCTCCAGAGTTATTTCCATTTTAACCTGCTGCTATATTACAGGTTCGTCTATACCATAGTCGACGCCGCCGGCAGATTCAGTTTTTGGTCCAGTGGGATGGTCGTCCTATTGAGGAGGCCACATGGGAGCCTATTGATGTCTCTTATCATACACCATCACTTGCGGATCAGGCTCGTGCTCTTGCTGCACTTGTTGATTCTTCTACATCAAATGTTGTTCTAGCTGTTGATGCACCAAGGCTTGTTGCTATTTGATCCAGTTTCTTTTTGGCAGTTGGGTCTATTTTTTTGTGCCAGGAAGAGTTATGGACTCGGCTCATTACATTTGTCGCGTCCATTTACATTTACTTTACTTTATGCATAAGCAGGCCTTGGGCCCTTTTTTATTCATTAGTGACACTCAGACTATATGGTTGGCCTTTGGCCTTATTACTCATTATTAGGCCATTTGGACATATTACTGGAGAGTGGGGGCCTTCTTGGAGGGCGCACTATTTTCCCTCCTAGTTGGGCCCTAGCCACCGGAAGCTTCCTTTTAGGGCTTCCTCTTGGCTATAAGTAGGGAAACTGTGTCATTTGTTATTCAGCTGATGATATTGATCTCTCTCTTTAGTCTCCTTAATCTCTCTCTTTCCTGCTTTCTAAAGTTAAGTCTTGCTTATGTGCCGCTTTCATAGCTTAAGTCTTGCTTATGTAATGCTTTCATAGCTTAGCTTAGATCAGTTGTGGCTTTATTCATAACTACTTCCTAAGTCCATTGTCTCCGATAGGGATCCCCAGTTCACTAGAACATTCTAGACTAACGTGTTTGCCAAGTTGGGCAAGAGCACACAGCTGCGGATGAGTAGTCGTGAGCACCCACAGACTAATGGGTAGACCAAGATAGTCAACCACGTCCTTGAGGACATGCTTAGAGCGTACGTCAATGAGTCGCAGACTGACTAGGTTAAATATCGGACAATGATAAGGCACATGTGAAATATGAGCCCATTTGAGCTCAATTATAAATTTCGGCCTACTAGTCCGATTTGGAATTCTCTAGAAAGTACCTAGTTTTGACTCAAATGCAGGCCAGTTGGCAAGACTAAATTTGCCCAAGGCTTTGGATCATCGGAGGCTTATGTTTGTGCAAATCGTACTTATGATGACGGTGATATGGTCTTCTTGCTAGTACCACCTAAGTCTAAGGTGATGATGATGGAGTCTAATGCTCAATTACTAGTTAGGAGTGTACTAATCATACTAGAACACACACACCAATCAAGAATAGATTGAGATATTACTGAGTCTTAGACTAATGAAAAGAAGAGCTAAAACTTGCTACAATCCAATGGAGGTGGGTGCTCATCCTCCTTATATGATATTTTTCCTAGATCTATCTCAAGTAAAAGCTTTGCTAAAGCAAAAAAGCAATCGTCTAAAGAGACTATCTAAGTCATGTAAAAGCCCCGACCATTTACTAGGACCAAAAACAGAGCTCAATTATAGCCCTTCTACCATCCCTGCCACCGCTGCCCCAAACACCCCCTTTCTATCTCATGTAGATCACACCACCTCCAAGTCCTTCGAAAATTTTCTAGCCTACCAAATCCACTCACCTCCCGCGCACCCAAATACTTTTGATCGTTCCTACATCTAGACACACCAGGAGGCCGTCAACTCATTTCTTCGTTGTTTTCCACACCACACACCATTAGAAACACAAGCTACCTTCCTTACCACTTCACTCCATAATGCTGCATCATCTTCCTTTCCCTCCAAACCACATTGGCACCCACCCACTTCGCCACACCCCATCTGACCTCCCTGGTTTGACGCCGAATGTCGTTTTCTTCATCTCCAAGTCACCCTAGCTAGACTTCATAACACACATCTTCTCCCTACAGCTCGTCGATCTTTCACACCCTCCGCCGGAAGAAACGAGTGTATGAAACCCAAAAAGGGAAAAGCCTAGTCGATTCCCTTTGCAATTCCTCCACTGGTGCCTTCTGGAGGGAATTCATTCCCCGTACCCCACCTCCTCCCCTCACTGGCCTTCATACATGGACTACATACGCCACTACCTTATATACTGTATCCACATACACACCCATCTCCATCTCTCCCCGTCTGACTACCTTAACTTTGTTCACCTCAGACATGGTCTTGACGGCCATTAAGAGAATGAAAACATGTCACACCCATGATATTGATGACCTCGAATCCAAACTTTTAATCCATGCTGCAGACACACTATCACCTACCCTAGCCACTTTGCTCAATCGAGCAGTTGTCTCCGACTTCCCTTGCTCCTGGTGTGCCAACATTATCCATCTCATTCGCAAAACTGGTGATCCCATGGACCTTGGTAACTATCGCACCATAATGGTTGGGCATATCATTACTAAGTTATACGGCACCATCCTCCAGTCAGCAGTTAGTTCTGAGGCAGAGTCCAGGAGATTACATGCATTGGGCCAAGTGGGTTTCAGGGCACACTACTCCACTACAGATCATATCTTCACTCTTCAGGCCATTATTGAGGTGGCCAGACACAGGAAAGAGCGGGTCTACTGTTGTTTTGTTGACTTCAGGGAAGCCTTTGACTTTGTTCCATGATCCCTCCTCATCAAGCGGCTATGTGAACTCGGTTTTTTTACTGACACGATCTTGGCAATGATGGCACTATATGAGAGAGTCCTTGGCTGTTTTCGGAGTGTCACCGGCATCTCAGATCATATTTGGAGCACTATTGGCGTTAAATAGGATTGTTCCTATCTCCAACCCTGTTTGGGCTATATATTGACGAGCTTGAGAGAGTCATTGAAGGATGTGGTGGCACAGGTTGCAGACTTGGGAGTATCTTGATTGCTATACTTTTATATGCAAATGACGTGGTTCTCTTATCTTCTACTAGAGAGGGATTACAGCGACAGCTCAACTGTCTTCATGCCTTCTGCAGTAGATGGGGATTGGGGGTTAACATATTGAAAACCAAAGTTATGGTTTTCAACACATCGAGAGCTTTTATGCAGCGCTCGCCAGGAACTCATCTTCGACAGGCAGCCCTTGGAGGTTATATCTTCTTACACTTACCTTGGCATATTTTTTACAGGCCCTATCTTTGGCATGCGACAGGCAGCTTCCACCAGACTTGGGAAGGGTCATGCCTCCCTTGTCCAATTAGAGCATTTCTGTTTCAGACGGTTTACTCCGGACACCCCGAGTAAATGCCAACTTTTTGATACTCTCGTTACCCCCACAGCCCTATATGCAGCAGAGGTATGGTGTATGGGTCTTACATCATAGGATTGGGCCAGTATTTCACGACTGCAAGTTCTCATGCTATCTCGGATGATACGGGCTAAGGCGTCCGTCCGACACCAGATAATACTGATAGAGTTCGTGGTTCCACCCATATAGCTATCCACCATCTTCCATATTCTCCTATATATCCAGCGTATCATGATGCTACCCACAAATGAGCAGAGATACATACAGATGGCACTTGCTTCATCACGACACCTTTATGACCATGGACATCGGCTATTGAGACCATGGTTCTCTCAGGCCTCTTAGCTACTGGACACACTCGGCAGACCTTCCATCAGGCACCCATGAGTACATCATCAGACGCTTTCTTTATAGAGCATATCTGAGACGGACATGGCAGAGATAGCTCGAGGTCAAACCCAAGGGCACACTTTCTGGAGCTAGACACAGTAGGATTTCCAGTTTTGCCACACTACCTCACCTCAGGACCTTGCCAGAGGACCAAATTTGCCAGTTGTGCTCATTTGCTATGGTCGAGTCAGAGGAGCATTTCCTATTCACATGTACAGTTTACTATGAGATCAGAGGGCGATATCATTGCCTTTTTCATCAAACACCTATTACACTGCGGTCCCTTATCTCATACGAGGACCCCCGTTGTGTGGCACTTGTGCCACGTGAGATGTCCCTCCTGCGACAGGACCTATGTCAGACAGCTCAGCATACTTACCCAAACACAGTCCCAGATTACATCCTTCTTCTCACGAAGAAGATCGCGTTCTGATGCAGACATGACTGACAGCGATTTCGACGACATTCCCAGACCCAGGACGCAGAGACGATGCACCAGCCAGCCTCAGGCGACCATGAGAGTTACACGTCCCACTAGGCCATCGACAATGCCAACGTGTTCCAATGCTTACTGATGTTACAGCTCGCATTACATCCTTCTACAGCGTCAACACAGTCCTGACTTCTTGACATGGATACATATGATTTTCATGCACAGGCTTTTTCATTTATGTATTTATCTTAGTTTGTACTAGATGTTTTCTTTATTACAGTTTTGGAGACGTTTTATACGCTCCCATGGTTACCACACACTTGACATGTACTTCATTAGTCTTATATGCCTTTTGGCGTGGAAAAGACATTAATAAAGCTTTCTTTCTCTCTCTCTCTCTCTCTCTCTCTCTCTCTCTCTCTCTCTCTCTCTCTCTCAAACACACACCCACACACACAAGGCTTAACCTCCAATGTCACCCTGCTGGCCCTATCTTCAGCCAATCACCACACTCTAAAAGCCTAGCCTGCTTGTCCTCCTTGCCTAACAACCTCCTTATGAAAGCCTTGCTCCTATATTTTTTAAAAACCTGGCAACTCATCCATCAATCTTCATGTACCTTCTGATTATACGTTCTCCTCGAACTTGTTCACTCCCTCCACACATCTTTCCTCACACCACTTGCCGAGATATGCGCAATAAGTACTAATATAAATGTTTTCAAACATAAACTAGTTAAAGGTGCGACTAAAAGATATCATTCTAGGATATGTTCAAATTGAATGCCTGGTCCTCGAACTGGCATTGTCTGAATGGTAGCCTCTTTGACCCCATTGCTGAAAATAATACCTACACACCAGGCACGAGCTACTTGAATATTGTCTCTTGATTTCGTGGATAGATGCAAACCTTTATACAATCGCATGTTAATCCTTTTACCCTGTCTAAAATGAAAATAATTACCCGTAAGCTGTAAATGCTAAGCTAGTCTTTGAATTTTGGAACCATACCTCTGGGTTGGGCGTGATTGGTCCACTTTGTCCTCCACCTCTGAAATAACAAACAATTATATTAGAAACTCTTATGTTGTATCAAAAGTAATAAGATGAATCGTGCATCCTTTACGGGAACGACCGATTATCCAAAGTTCTCTAGGATCAATAAAAAATGACAGAACGTTATCATGCTGAGTGAGGTTTATTGGATTTGACGCTGGCGCAAATATATAGTAGACAAAAATCACTTCTCATGGAGCAGAGGCAGCATTCGTGAGCTACAAAGCTTAAAGGCTCCCTCATAATGAAATGCAAAAGGACAACCAAAAGCTCTTCCTCATGCAAACAAGCCAAAAAAAAAAAAAAGTTCTCATAGTCAGTGAAAGCACCACAAGCAGTGGGCATCATACATGCTGGATAAGAGGGGAAGCAATTCTAGTTGGCAATAGCTATGCAAGCTTCAGAGTATCTGTTGCATGTAGAAGAGTCACATGAGAGCAAAGTCAGTCCTCTTTCACAAGAAATTCTAATTTTGCCTCATCAACGTGGAATAAGAGCCAGAAATCTGCATTCAATTTTCAGTGCATTTAAGCACGTCGATGTTTTTGAAGGGATTTTTGACCACGCAATTTTATGGCACAAACCAAGAGCAAGGCATTAAATTCTCCCATGAACAGAGAGATCAGCCCTGCACTTTGAAACTTCTAACAACCCTGTTTGTCTTCAAAAGTAGTAACTTTAAGTGAATCAGCTCAAGTTCTAGAGACAACACTTTAGTCTAAAAAAGAGGGCCCTATGCTCACATACAGTGAGTTCCCTCTGAATTCCATTTTGCCTTTGAACTGTTTTTAGCAGACCCACCATTTGTAGAAGAAAGAGACCGTAATGAATAGACAACAGCCATGACAATAGATTGTGAACTCAAAAAATATGTGACGCTCAGCTTCGCAGAACATAGCAATTCAAATGTTTTCAGAGAAAGTATGTCACTACCATGCTAGCTTAACAATCGGTTTCCCCAAAAGCTCAAGGATTAGAAAGTTACCCATTCTGATTTGGTAATGTCTGATCAGAATCAGCGGTTGCAAAAACTGTGCTGGCTATCTCACGCCTTGGAACATGGCTCAGATTGGAAACATAACTCTCATTCTTATGTGCACCTAACAACAAACGATCCTGTTGCTTTCTTGATGCACCCGATCGCACCGCTGCAGAAATTGGCAAAACCATACAAGTATCCACTGAAAACGATTCTTGCATCCTTGAAAGTATCCTGTCTTTTAAAGTTTGTAGATTGTCATGAGTTCGCCAATTAAGTTGCAACAGATAATTTGTGCTTGAAGAAAGAAATGTGCAAAGAACAAAGATATCTTTCTCTTCAGAAAATGTTCTCCAGTATAACCTTTCAGATGACATGTTCGTGAAAGTCTTCCAACAGCAACTGGCTTGGTTGCTAAACTTTGATCTGCTAATGGTTCTCGCAACAGTGCAAGAATGAAGTGGACAAACACTGACCTGTAGCAGATAGCTTGTTTTGATACGATCTTTAGAATTAACATGACCGGTATTGCAAAGAGAAATGTACTTAGGATTCAGTGCCATCATAGCTCGTTTCCTCCAATTGCAATCAATCAACCTAATCTGTTTTGTAAGCCCAGACAGCCATCCACAAAGTACCTAGCACATTTCCTACAAACAATTCAAGGAGAAATGAACTTAGGATTCATTGCCATAGCTCGTTTCCTCCAATTGCAATCAATCAGCCTAATCAGTTTTGTGAGCCCAGACAGCCATGTTAAAGTACCTACCACATTTCCTCCAAAGAATCCAAAGAAAGAATGTTGGTTCAAATATACACAAGGAATATGAGTACACACATATAAGGTGTATCATTACCGTAAAAGAGGTTATCTACATAAGATTGGAAGAATGCCAAAGAAGTTAAGTCAAAAGTCAGGATGTCATAATCATGCCACTAAAACAAGCCGTGGAAGAGCTATGATGCAAAAAGTATGGGCACTTCCATTCAACCTCACACAAAAGGATATAAAAGAGAAAGTAAGTATAGACACAAAGCAAGAACAGTCTGCAGCTAAAGATTTCTACAATGTCTAACATCTAGTCCAAAACAGGCTTACAGAGTGAAAGGAGCAGCATGTGTTATGCAGGCTGTAAAAGCTGCTGCAATGAAAAAACAACATGGATAAGATCGATGCGTGTGTTAATTAAGTTTTGAGCTCACTTTTACCCCTGGCGATAAGGTGGGAATTCCTCCAAACCCGCAGCTTTATGTCAAGTTTCTATGGTCTAATGTCAAGTTCAATGTTAAGCTTAGCCCCTAGTAATGTTGTATACCCATGGGGGGCTTTATTTTTTTATGTTAATTCATAAGAGTCTCCCTTCAAGAACTAGAATCATCGATCCTAGAATGACTAGTAGAGAACTTACTTATACTACTTAAGGACTGTAAAAAATTCCATGCTAGGAGGTAGAGCTAGAGAGGAACCCAAGCCTAGCTACTCCCTACCAGAATGCACCCATGTATGGTTCTGAAATGACTAACTGATATTTGGGCCCAAATGCAAAAAACAGGCACTATAACTATCAATAATGTCCCTAGGTCTTAAATGATTGTCCAAGTTTTCCTCTATTGACAAAACATTGTCCTCAATATTGGCAACAAGTAGAAGCGATCTATACACTTAAAATGGCAGGCAAATGCTGTCCAAGGCTACAAAACTGCATGTACTGAAGATGCTTCCCGACCATAATGCACCCATGAACTCATTAGTGACTATCATTTAATAGTAATGGTCCCAAGCAGCCTTGCAGTTTGACGGTCTAGACTGCCTGTCATGCTTTTTTTCAGTGACGGTTTGAAAAACCATTTGACCTTCAAATCTAAAATGACATTTGATAGTTTAGAGATAAGTACTAATTTCAAAGATGAGCCGCCAACTTGGAAGGGCTGAAAGTTGAATCATGAATGTCAAAGTTTGTGCTGAAATTTTTATGAAGCTTTAAGTGATGCGTATAATATATTTATTGTGAATATATACAAGTAAAGAAACAAAGGCGCATGTCAAAATGACGTTTTTGAATTGTATGTGCCTGTCATCTATGACGGCCAAATTCTTAGGATGCCTGTATTTTACGGCCAAAATGGCGTTTGACGGTCAATACCGTTGTCATACTGCAAGGCGGTCCCAAGTGTTACCCCATAATATGGTTCTGACCCAACGGGGTTGGCTCAGTTGGTTGGCTTGGCATCCAAAGTTTCTTTGGTCCCAGGTTCGAGCCTCCCCTTGGAAACCAAGAAGCATAATATGGTTCTGAAACGATTAACTAATACTTGGGCCCAAGTGCAATAAATAGGCACTATAACTATCAGTAATGTCCCAAGGTCCTAAGGAATTGTCCAAACTCTCCCCTATCGACAAAACGTTGTCATCAATGTTGGCAATTAATAGACTCCCCTAGCAGAAGGGATAGCAAAATTGCAGAAACCAATGCCACCAAGCTCACATTCCATTCATTTTTGTCTGATTAGCTAGTTTACGCCTAAAATGTACGTATTCACTGAACTGTAAACCTGTAGGGACAATTGAGCCGGTTTTCTTTACACACAGTCTGCGAGCTGAAACCATTGAACAATCAATCCTTTTCACTTGTGGGCTCTCAGATGATGGTTTCAAAAGCGCAGTCCAACAGAATATACAGATACATGGACTTACAATAAGGCAATTCGTGTTGCCCCTTCTCCATCAATGGTGAAAGGGAGACATCAAACAATCAGACAGCAGCATCACAGCCTTCTTCGACCTCCGACTTCTCAAACGACACGCAACAAAAGACACATATATACAGACTATCACTCACTCTTCGCTGCCGACGCGGCTAATTCTGAAAGCTCCACCTGATAACTCCACAGAGACTAGTATCTGTTTTCGCCTTCGCCATCGCCAAGAGCGCTCTCTCTCTCTCTCTGTCTCTCTCTCTCTCTCTCTCTCTCTCTCTCTCTCTCTCTCACTCACGTATATATATAGTCCAAAGGTTAAATAGAAGAGTGTTTTTTTTTTTTTATGAGGGTGGTTTTACCTATATGCACATTTCATCTCTATATCCTATCCAAGGGGTCCTAAGGTGTTACGCCTATGTCTGTATTAGCTTAAAAAATGAAATTTTATGCTTCGATACTATTTTTGTAAAACCCAGTTTCAAAGTGGAATTTGCAGTTTGGTAGGCAACATACGTGAAAAAACAAAAGTTTTTTTAAGATCTCACTACATGTCAGTGTAATGCACGATCGCATTCTGGAATCATGATGACCTAAACTAATTAGCAATGAAACTGAATTTCAATGGTGAAAATCAATTTTTACACTTTTTAGCTTATATCGGACAAGGATCGAAATTCCCAATTACGTAAAACATTTTACAAACCAAATTTGTTTTGATATTTTCGAAATCCATTAACTGTTGATTAATCGAAATTGGCTTCATAAGTGCATGGCCTTACTGAATTTATTTAGTCTGATTTTGAGGTCTCAATTAGTCTCATTAAAATTAAAGAAGATTTTTCATTTTTCAACTAATAATGGCAACTTCTTGTATCAGGTAATTGATAATTGCTGATGGAACCACAAGTCCGAGTGAAATGGCTCCAGTGCGAATCTATCTCCAAATTTGTCTACAATTGAGTGAGCCACTCAAAAATGAATAATCCAGACAATTCGCAGCATTAGCAAATGAAAGACTTGGTAAATCATGTCAAGGCACTGTCCTCACTAAATGTGGATTTCCAATCGGAATCGTATTAGGGGAGAAGAAAGAGAATAAGTTTGAGGTAGATAACGATTGGTTGACGAGAGTCAAAACCCACTACATGGAATGGCTTCATGGAATCATTAGAAAATTGCTTGTTGTAGTAAACGATTCATATTACTATCAAAAGTCCATTAACTGCGGAATAGAGATGAAGAGTTTGAACTCTTATCTACAAGAATTTATGGTTTTATGGAATACAATTCCATCATTTTAATCTAAACTGGAATGCAAGCAAAAGTGTTTCACTCTTTTGATGATGTCGTAAGAATCGCAAAAGCTTATGATTCCATGATAGTGGTGTCCACGAAGCACTTTTAATCCACCAGCATCCAAACTAAAGAAGAAAAAGAAACGAGTTCAAGAAAAAACTTAAAATAAATGTTTCAACAAGTTGGATCAAATGACATCGGAACCCAAGCAAAAGAAGCAAATATATCAGAAAAAGACAAACTGATATTTGATTTGCAATAATTCCAAGCATGTATCGAAATTCTGCTCAAAATGAAAGAGACTCACGATTCAAGTTATTGAGATGTCAAATAACAAATTTTGAAATTTTAAATTTAACTGTGAGAGATTTCAACAAGTTTAGTCATATTTTGGTAAACTGTCAATTGAGGCCAAAACTCATTTTAGACTTCGAGTTAAACTTTTTGAAGTTATATTAGTTTAAAATACATTCAATAAACACTTTTTGAAAGTGTGGGGAAGTTGGTAGTCGAGTTTGAGAGAGATTCAAATTTGAACTTTGAGTACATTGAATCTAGTCCCAAAATACTAGGGTTTTTCATATTGGAGGGAAAGCCAAGTGGCAAAGTAGGGTTTGGACCTGCTATATATTGTTGTAACTTGTGGAGAAAGGGATCTTCTCTCTTCTCTCTCTCATTTCATCTAATAGGAAAGCAAGACTGATGCCTAGTGAATTCTCTTCACACTGTCCATTTTACCAATTAGCTTCCACAAGAGTAAACCAACTACTGAAGTTAATTTCCAACGATTTAGAAATCTCAAATGTCTAGGTGCATATCTTACTTGTACCGTACAACACCACATTTAGATTAATGTCCAAATCACTTTTAAGTTAACCAATAAATCTTTTCACAGAAAGACCCGTTAAATTTACAAGTATCTATTCCAACAATACTTGATCATATGTCTATGTTCACTACACAAAATACCTCAACATTTAATCAATGGTCTTCTTTTTCTCATATCGCGACTAGGAACTAATATACTCCATTGACAATCAGATCTTTACAGTCCTAGAATTTCCTTTCCAAAATTACCGATGTCCCATACCACCAGCTCTTTTTTTCAGAAAACACTTAACCGCCTTATTTGATACACACAGACCCATCTAGTTGTCCTATAGTCCATATAGGATATTATCTCTTGTTCTCAAAAACTGGAGAATCTATTCATCTGGATGACTGGCATGCCTTTCAGATGGATATAACAATTTCATACCTGACCTTGTGATTTAAGTAGAAGAATTAACATGGTTCAACATTACATTTCGATCCTTCCAGGTTAGTGATAAGCTTCGAATCCCTACTAATCCAAGAGTGTCAACTCTAGGGACAAGCTTCTATTATCTAACAGATCCAATGTAATCCATGTATCAGATTCTACTTCTAACATCACAATTGACATCCAAAACTATGGATAACTCTAAGGTTACAAAGATATCAGTTATGAATTCAACTAAATGAATTCTATCTAGAAAATTAATATCTGGTACTAAGCGATTATTTCTAGGGATTACCAAAATCCTAACTGTGAAATACATCTCCCGATCACATTTACTACCTCTGATGTCCACTCTTCTTCCCCCCTTAGGATTTTCAGTCCCCTGAAAATCTGTTTCAACTAAGGTACAACAAAGATATAAAGACATTAGTGGATGTAAAAAATGAATTTTTGTAGAAAAAATTCTGAAACAATTTCATTTATATCCTATACCTAGGTTGAATCACCGATATACAAAAATCATCCACTAGTATGAATAACAGTACTAGTCTGATCTTTTGCATACAATTCACCATAGGATCTAACCAGGAAATAAAATCAGTTTATTATTTTTGATGAGTTTCAAACAATTACAATTTTTCCAATAAAATTGGACTGTTTTTTCTTTTCATTTCACTGGCTTTAGCATTACTCCGTTAAAGTTTATTATTTAAGTTCTAAAAGATGAAATTACATTAATAGGAAATCCACAAGATTTTCAGTACTCTCTTACCATACTCAACAAAACATCTGTTGAATAAAGAGTTCATCTCTATACACCTCACAGTAAATTAGTCACAATTTAAATTCACCTTCAATAAGTACCTTGCTAAAACGTCCACTTGATTCACCTTTGGAAATCAATCACAGACGTACAATCTTAATGTGGATCCTAAAACTTACGATAGAGAAGGAAAATAAATGGATTAAAAATCCACATTTAGTTTAACTCCTAACTAGGAATAAATCCTTATTCCAGAGTTTTAAAAAAAAAAGGCAAAATCTTACTAGGAAATCAAAATTTTCTCAACGGGTGCAATTTTAGGAATCGTCCATGATCCAATCAGCGACCTGCCATCAGATTGACAACGTTCGCTGCTACTACTATAGATCGGTCCAAGAACACTGACCTCCACATTGACTCAAAGAAATCATGTCATAATTGTTAACAGTTCATACATACGGGATAAATAGACTCACTTTCCATTTATCTATCAACTCAACTGATATGTTATGATTTAGAACCAAACCAAGCAAATCATTCCACATCGTTGAAAGTTTTCTCAAAAATAATAGGAATTTACAAATGATTCACACTAATTCTTAACATCTTTACTCAAAATCAAATGTGTAGAAGAGCACTCTACCACCACATTTGACAAGCATGCATCAAACCAGAATTAGTGAATCCAATTCCAAAATTCCCTTGAGAAAATAGCACATCTATAGCCACCAGCTTGACTACACGATCGTCCAATTTCTCCTTGGCGTCTACCAAGTCCTTGAGCATGGTGCCCAATTGTTGGTAGGCCGTCGTGATGTCGTGTGGAGTGGGCGGTGTGGATGTGTTGGCTGGGTCCGATTATTATGTGGCCATTTCCTCTTTGTCTTCAATTCTCTGGTGTTGTGGGATCAGCATGCAGAGGGTTTGAGATGAAAATTGTACTGTCGAATGCATCATCATCTAAATGGTGTGAGGAGTAGAGGGGGAGTAGAAACAGATGCAGAGACAAGATGGATTGTTTGAAAGATGACAGGATGTTGGGCATGGGAAATTGTAGAGTGGTGTCGAGAATATTTGGAGAGTGGGGTGGGATGAAGTTGATGAGATTCATGATGGCAAGGGTGCCTAGTTGGGAGTCTTGCGGATTGATGGAGATGGATGGCAGAGTCGGAGGATGTGATTGGAACGAAAGAGACAATGGTAATGGATGGAGTGGCAATAATGGTAGTGGAGGATGGAGGGATGGTGGATGCAGAAGAAAAGGCTGTGGGGTAACTAGTGGAGGGAGTGATAGCTGCAATGGAGGTGAAAATGGTGGTTGTGGCATGGCGGCGGGTGCTGCAGGTTGGGATATCGGGCTTGGGTGCTCCTTGCTACTAGGTGAATAGGGCCGATATAGTCTAATCCCCACTTCTCGAATGGTGCATGAGTCATAACTTGATGTAGCAAGTCAAAATTAGTCTTGATGGGCCTCATGGCTCATTGATACACTACATTTTCTTAAGAATTCTTCCATATCCTTGTGAATCATTGGCCACCAGCATCTTGATTATTACATCAATGTCCAATTGTGGGATTCGGAATTATTCATGACATGGATAGCCAGTACTCTAGTGTATAAGGTTGTTAGCTACGCCACATCTTTTCGGACTTGGCCAGAAATGTAATTAATAATCTTATGAGGGCCTAGACCTATAATTGGACTTATAGAGTACTTGCATGGTGTTTGACTGCTATTATGCAAGATGATGAGATCAATTGCTTTTGATAGAATTAGAGGGATCCTAGAGAGAATATTTTCTATCTTTTATAGATTATATAACCTGGTGGAACACCCTACTTCTCATTCCAAATGGAGGCATTCAATCACCATAGCTCGGGGGTGAAGCGGTTAGGGATTTGACTATCCATTTCATGTTGGTTGGGTGGTTTGGCTCCACAGGTATCCTTTTGGTTGCATGCAACAAGATCTAGGTAGATCTTCATGTGATGATCCTTACAGTGATATCAGAGCAAGGCTTTGCATCGATCAAAAGATAGAATTCTTTTTTGTTTTTTTCCAGCTTTTTGGTATTTCCTCCTTGCTTTTACTTTCCGGTGGTGGAGGTGACCTCCAAATAAGTAAATTCTCTCATTTTGATTTGCTTTCAGCCTAATGATCATTATTATGGAGATTTTCCATAGAAAATGATGGAAATTTATGGATTTTTGACAATTTTTTGCGGTTTTTGAGTTAGTATTCTATGTTTTGGCTTGAAATTCATCAAATCTACTGTTCATGAATGTTTATCAGAATTGTACTTGCTATTTACCAGTCATTATGATTGATTCTAATGATTTCATCTCATGGTTATGGTCAAAGATAGTGATTTTTTTATCAAAATCTAGTGATTTTGGGCTAAAAATGGGCTATATGGACCATGATTGACTGAAATCAAAACTTTTAGTGCTTTCATGTAATTGAATTACAATAGATATGGCTTGATTGCACTTCCGTGTGGGTTTGATCCACAAAAAATTGCAAAAAAGATTGAAAATTTGTCAAATAACATGGTTTTTTGGTGGTTTTTCAATGTTTTTGGTGTTATTCATAAAATCCATAGCTAATATTTTGCATTCATATTTTAAAAGGTTTAATCATGTTTTCCAAAGGCTTTCATGAAGTTTGGTTGTGATTGGACGCCATTAAGGGTCTCAAAAAGTCAAAAGATAGTGTATTTTTGTGGTTTTCCGAGTTTGAATAACTCTCAATAGGTGGTCTGAACCTATTGGATCTTTTTACAAGCTGAAAGATATGATAGATTGTCTCTAATTTGAGCGATCATGCATCCAATTTGGTGTTCGGGGGCTTAGGCACCATTATCTTAAAGTTTTGCTTGTTGAAAGAGTCCATAAATACAAATTTTGCATGATAGAGCTTATGATTGCTTGTTGGTGGACATTGATGCTTATTGGGCTGGATATGGATTTTTAAGAAACACCCTTGGAAAAAAGTGCGGCCTCCTTCTGGATTTTCAATCATTTACAGCTCGCACGTGTGAAGCCTAGGTGGCAAGGTGATGTGGAAAGTGGACAGTGTCTTGTAAACCTCTTCTCCCTCTATACTATGTTTTACAATGACCAAATCGAAGTCCTATAGCAAAAGTTATGGTCGTCGAAAGTTTGGCAAAGTTTAGACTAAATTTGAAAAATTTCCGAATTTTTCTGATTGGATGCTTGCCTTTGAATCGGTAAAGTGCTTTTCCAGTGTTGAAAGTATTTGGATAAACATGTATGCATGTTTGGATGGATGATACAAGGTGATACAGTAGGGTGATAAGAGTAATTTCATGCTAGAATACAGTTTAATTAAAGCTAGTTGAAAAGCAAATTTTCCAGTTACTAGGTGTTTTACGTAAAAATTTTGATTTTTTAGAAATCATTGCATGTCATATAGGATGCATGCTTGATGTTTCGAAATCCTTTCTAAATGGGAAAATCCCAGTTACGTAAAAATTTGAAAGAACCGTGGATGTTTTTATATTGTTCAAATTCATTGGTTTTTGATCAAACAGGAATCGCTTATAAAGTGAATGACCTTACTGAGACGAAATCAGTCAGTTTTATAAGGTCACAATACCTTTCACTTTCAGTTGAAGATTTTGAAATCTGTTAACTAAAAGTCAGTATTTCTTGTTTTGTGTAATCAATAAAAACCAAGAAACACAAATCTTGTTAGAATGGTTAATTTTGCCTATCTACTTGTGGATTTGCCAGTAGTTGAGTGCGGAACTTAACTAGTGAACAATCGAAAATGACTGAATGACAATAGATAAAAATTCTACTAATTCAAAATTGATCTTTTTCCTTGCCAAATCTGGGGCTTTTAGTTTAAACCACATTTGGGAAGGAAGGAAGGAGATGAAACCTGAAGTGAAGAGAATTGGTTGACCAAGTCGATCAGTTATGTTAACCTACTTTGAATTTCGAAAGTATATAAGTGATAACAAATGAGAATTCAGGCTTTTATAATTATATTTATAAACTGCTTCTGAAAAATGGATTCCTTTCTCCAATGTTCATTTAGAATTTCGAAGAATCGAAGATTCTAAGAGAAGAGGTAATCATAATCCAATTATGGAACCATCTTTGTGTTGCAATTGGATTTGGACTAAATCCCTAGAATTTGCAAGCAAAAAGCAAATGGAATGTGTTCCATACAGGAGTCTAATAACTTGGATTCTTTTTTAAGCATTATAGAGTGGTTCTTTATAATGAATGAAACAACCAGTAGTACTAACTTATAAGAGAATGAAATTCTTTTTACCAATTCTGAAATGGACCTTGGATATCTATTGCAGTATTGTTTTCGATTATATTGAAATTCTTAATGTTCCTTTTGGTTCAATAAATACACTTGCAACATTTCAGTAGTATTTGAACAAGAATTAAACAGCATGTACTAACATGCACAACACTAGCTAGAATAGAAAAAAAAAAATCTACATTTCTTCAAGCCAATCAACAAGAACATTCACATTCATAAAAATACAACGTTTGCTAGCATCAACATCTTCACAAAATACAATTGCAAATCTACAAAATGAAATGTCCACATATATGATAATACAAACATTGAATACCACATCATTACTTTCACAATATAAAAATACTTAAACAAACAATAATCTCATAGCATTACATAGACTATGCTTACAAGAAACATAAGACGTTAATCTTGAAAAGTATTTTCAGCCAATATTCCATCCTATAGCTTGCTCTAAAAAACACGAGTCACATATATTGTACAAACCTTGTTTAGAACTAAACTCAAGTAATGAATTCATAAAAATAGCATGTATCAAATTCACAAGATATGATATACAGACAATAGCTCTATACAGACTACCAAACACGATTTTTGTTTTTTACAAACATTAAAAAATTTAATACAAAATTCACCTATTGACATTCCTCCCATATTCTTGGGAGACTTAAACATTCACATATAGGATCAAAACAATTATCCACAGAAACTCAAACTACTAAATTCTTAGAAAATTCAAATAACATGCACAAAACAACACTATTTAGATCAAAATGCATTTTGGTTTCCAAGAGGGGCTTTGAACTGTGAGCAAATAAACTTTGGATTCCAAGGTAGACAAGTGAGACCCCACAATTATGAACAAATATTCCTTTGAATGCTTGTAAATCTAAAACAAATTGAACATATATAGTCAAATCACCATTGAGCTTACTTTAATTTTGAGTTGCCTAACAACATTTCAAATTCAACCACCAATACCACACGAACTTCATGCTACTACTACATTCAAGTCTGAGAGATGACTTCACCATAATTTTGTTTGATGTAGGGCCTCTCATGATCTTTTTTATCACCTATTTTCATCTCACATATATTTTCACCAGTTCTAACATGCAAAGATGTCATGAAAGCTTTCATCTTCATCTTCTCCCAACATGTCAGTTCACTTGATTGACAAGACATACACATAAACTAGTCAAAGAAAATGAGACGGTGCATGTTTGGAATAATGTGAGGTACTAGCATTTGTTCAACAAGACCCTTTCAAAAGTGATTCTTTTTACTCACCTGTAGTAGCTTCAATCAATGCAGAACGACAAAAAAAATTGATAGGAAATACAAGCTTTGACAATATGCAGCCAATATTTGTAACATTTAACTTGCAAAATTTCCCTCCAATGCAATCTTGACTTTGCTTCGCACTAGTAAGATCTTGAGATCAAAAAGTCCAAATGATTGAGAATTTGGGATAGCAACTAGTCACATTCAGTGAGGTTTTTTTTGTACATTTGAAGCAGAAAGATACCATAAGAGACATGCCAAATGCCAAAACGTTATTTAAGAGCAGCCAAAACGGCTGGTTATGACGATCTCAAGCACTCGATTATGCTGATCATTATAGAACGCCGGGTTGTGTCCACTGTCAAGCAGTCCCATGGGTAAGTTTTATATCAGAAACATATTTGCAGTCATCTCTTACTGCCGTCAACTCATAGGGATAAGCGTCTCTTGCCAGCCATTGCTCAAGAGTGAACAAATGCTGAGTGCAGGGAATGTGCGGACCAGTGGAGGTGATTTCCAGGTAGTTGACGTACCAGCCGTGATGAGGTCCGCTACCATCTGATGATATGATAAGCTTGCAGATGGGAGTGGCCAGGCAATATTCGAGGCCACTGAAGATATCTAGGCTTCCTTGTTCGTAGTAGTCATGACCTTCAGGCATAAGGCCCCCCCAAGGTACAAGATTACTGACAGTGATGGAATTATTTGAACTGTCGAACAATTGAACACCGATATTTGAATCTGTTCCGCCCTTTATAATGCCCCCGGTTCTTATGTAGATTGAGTATGTACACGTAGGCTGCAGAAAGCAGCCAAATGCAATAAAACGCTTCAGATCCAAAAGGTAAATAGTACATCGAAACGTATGAGGTTTTTTAGAATGTATATAATGAACTCAGTTATGGCAGAGAAACCTCAAGCACAAAATAGATATCTAAAAGCCAAATAGATTGACGCAGCCACAGGTAAATCGAAGTATGGTAGGTTTTGTAGATTATATATAGATCTATATGTATGGCTAAAAAATAAAACTTACAACCAGAAGAATCTCAAGGACAAAATAGAATGTAAATAAATCAAACACAATTCAGGGCAATTCCTAATTGGATACGAAGGGCACGGAGACGCAACTTTGCTGCATAATAGATTACACATAATATATAGAACAATACATATCGCTAAGGAAATCAAACTTTCAAGCAGACAAACCTCAAGCAAAGGATAGAACGTTTATAGAACACAATTCAGGCGATGCTTAAAACTGTTAGACATTACTCTGCCCCGATAATAGATTAACAGAATATATACATACGGCTTAGAAAAGCAAGCACAAAACAAAACTCTGCTGCAAAATGTATTTTCCAGAATAAATATAAAACTATGCACGTAGCTAAGATAATCAAGCTTACAAGCAGAAGCACCTCAAGCACAAATTAGGATGTTAATGAAATATACAAAATTCAGGCAATGCTTAAGAGCTGTAAGACATTACTCTGCCCCATTAATAGATTCCCAGAATCAATACATACGGCTAAGGAAATCAACTTACAGGTAGAAGAACCTCAAGCACAAAGCAGGATGTGAATAAAACCAACACATATCAGGCAATGCTTAAGAGCTCGAAGATGTAACTCCGCCGCATAATAGGTTTCGCGGAACATGTACAGAACTACACATATGGCTAAGAAAATCAAAATTACACGCAGAATAACCACAAGTACAAAATAGGTGGTTAGTGAAACAAACACAAACAAGGAAATGCTTAACTGGAGACGAAGATACAAGTCTGCCGGCAGCCTGCGAAAACAGATAGATCGCTGACAAGAAAATTGCTGCTCCTGCTGTGTAAGCCATCGTTTTCGTTCTCGATTTCTGATTGCCAAGCTCCCGATCCAGTGTGGACGAGTACTGGATCTTCATTCATAAACGTGGAAGTTGACATGGATCACGTCTCGACTATCGAGGAGGAAAGAAACTCATTTAATTTTTTGGTTATTGATGCCAGCTAAGGTCCAACTGCCCTGGTCCAACATGTGTAAGAACTATCTTGTCCATTCATAAATAAAACACTCAATACTCCCACTCACCGATGCTCGGGAATCGGCAACGACAAAGTATAGGAATGAAACTGGCAAGCTTTTTCAAAAATCGATATCATAAAATATCTAACAATTTTTAATACAAGCATATATACCTTTTTATGATTAAAAGTCTTCAAAAAATCGAGAAATTCTCTAAAATGCAGGTTTTTTGAGGATAACTCCAAGCAGGTTTCCCGAGCACTTACTCACACTTTCATTTTCATTTCTCATGTGACTTGTGAGTATGATTTTGGGTGCATGTGAGCACACAGTATCGAAATTTACATTGTATCAAAAATATGCAACGACTCAAGCATTTATACAATGACTCGAAAATTTTTGGATTTTCCAAGTCGATCTCACTTGAAGAAACCTTTGGAATATTCCCCTCATCAAATATGACATTTCTTCCAATGACCACTTTATTAGTAGAAGGAATGTAAAACTTGTAAGCTTTGCTTACCTCACTACATCCAACAAAAATGACTTTCTTTGAAGATGGATCCTCCTTTGTCCTATCATCAAGAGTTATGTTGATATAGCAAATACATCCAAAAGTTGGTACCAAAGAGCAAAGATGAAGTGTATGATGTCTTTTTCAAGTTCAAGATTGCAAGAGAGGTCCAATTCTCTACCAAAATCAAGTGCTTGAGGAGTGACAACGGTGGTGAGTATATTTCTGCCAAGTTTAAAGCTTTTTGTGATGAACATGGAATCAAGAGGGAGTACACAAATCCAAGGACACCACAACGAAATGGAGTGGCCGAGACGAAGAATAGAACCTTGTGTGAAGGAGCAAAAGCCACGAGGTTAGGTGCTAATCTTCCAAAACCATCTTGAGATCAAGCCATTTCTCACTCTTTCCAACTTTTGAAGGAGCAAAGTTGGCAAGTCCAAATAGTAATTGTTTGTAAAAGATGTAATGCACATGGAAAGGGGGGGGGGGGGGGGGGGGGGGGAGAAGGGCTTGTGGGCTCCAAAAGATATACATTAGTACAATATCAAGAACAAAGAGAGTACTAGTGATCACTTAGAGAAAGAGATCGAGATCATATCTAAGGCCACACTTCCAAAACTTTGAACAAACATGATCATCCAACAAGCCATTAAGTATAACTTTAACAAGTTCTACCTCCTTAATGCTCTCATCAATACATGCTAATTCATCATTGAATGCTTTAACCCTCAAAATAAAAGCATGAGCACCTTTATCCTTCTTTTCCCAAGCCTCATTTGATGAAGTACACTTACCAACTTCCTTGAGAAGTTCATTGGTAACATTCATCTTCATCATATGTAGAGAAATGTGAGATTGCGAGGAGCATCATCCTCAATGACAGCTCGTAACAGGCTAACATGAAAGATATCACAAGCTCGTGTAGAATCAGGAAACTGTAACCTGTATGTAACAGGGTTAAGGCGATTTAAGATACAATAAGGCTCATAATAGCATGGTGCAAGCTTCTCAGTAGAAGCGTGACCATGAACAAAGTGATGATGTGCAAAGCATAACCGGAGGTAAACCATATCACCAACTTGAAACTCAACATGACGACGATGACGATCAACAGAAGTCTGATAGCGCTGCTGAACATGCTATAAGTGAGTCGTAGCCCTAGCAATAAGCTCACGAGCTCTGGATAAAAAAGAAGCAATGGTAACTGGTGTATCATCAGGAGGAAGAGGCACCCCTTGCTGGAGCATACCCATGAGCCAATAAGAAAGGTGAAACTCCAGTGCTGGTACTAACAGAGCTATTATAGCTATACTCTGCCAAACATAAATGTTGGTCCCAATCCTTCCCGGAAGGAGAAACAAAATGTCGAAGGTAATCCTCAAGGATCCGATTAAGGACCTCAGTCTGCCCATCAGCAGTAGAATGATAAGCAGTACCCATCAGAAGCTGTACATCCAAAATACGCATAAGCTCTGTCCAGAACGTAAATGTAAACTTACTATCCCGATCAAATAGGATAGTATGTGGCATACCATGCAGGCAAAAAATATCTGATAGAAAAAGACGTGTGCACTGCTCATCTGTAATAGTACTGCGAACCGGTATAAAGTGTGCATGTTTCGAGAACCGATCTACCACCACCATGCAAGAGTCATGACCATGGAGGGTATGAGGAAGACCAAGGATAAAGTCCACAGAAATATCTGTCCACTGGCGATGAGGAATGGGCCAACTCTGGAGCAAACCAGCGGACTTAGCACGGGAGTATTTATTACGGACACAAAAAGGACAATCACGAATAAGATGGGCTAGCTCAGACTTCATGGATGACCAATAGAGTTTGTATTTAAGATGTGCATAAGACTTTTGAAAACCAAAATGGACATCAATAGGGGAAGCATGAGCATCAGACAACAACTGAGGACGAATGGAAAGAGAACTGGAAATACATAAAGCACCATAGTGGTATAAACGATCATCAACAATAGTATAAACTTGGAACTTCCGAGAGGACGAAAGGGAACAATATGATAAACATTAGAAAAGTCAGAACAAGACAAATATGCGGCCGGTAAATCATCAAACCAAGAAGAAACTGAAGCAACAATACTATGTAACAATGCAAGAAGACGAGATAAAGCATCAGCGGCCGTGTTTGCCTTGCCTGGACGATACAAAATATCAAAATGAAAAGACTGTAAAAATTGTAACCAACGATATTGACGATCACTAAGATCACGCTGAGAAAAAAAATAACGGAGAGACTGATGATCAGTAATAATATCAAAGGGAACACGATACAAATAATGACACCATTTCTTAAGAGCATGGATGACAACAAGTAGCTCTTTTTCATGTACAAAGTAACGTTGCTCATAAGAGCGCAAACGATGAGACTCATAAGCAATAACACACTCGGACCGACGGAGAAGAGTGCCTAAACCAATAGCACTAGCATCAGTCTCAACAATAAAACGCTAATCAAACTGGGGAAGACACATAACAGTAGCAGAAACAATGGCATGACGTAAAGCATCAAAAGCAGTTTGACACTCAAAAGTCCAAACAAAGGCATGAGACTTCTTTAGTAACGAATGAAACGGAGCAGCCACAGTGGCAAAATACTTAACATGATGACGAAGATGAGTTGCCATACCTAAAAACATACGAACAGAATGAACATCGATTGGGACAGGCCAATTCTCAATAGCCTGAACTTTCCGAGGATCAAGACGAATACGTCCACCACAAATAAGAAAACCCAAAAATTCGATTTCAGCCACGACAAAAGAACATTTGGACAATTTGGCGAACAGTTGATGCTTAATAAGTAATTTAAACACAGAAGATAGATGTTTTACATGATCAGACAAAGAATTACTAAAAACAAGAATGTCATCAAAATAAACCAAGACACAAACACCTAAAAGAGGACGTAAAATATTATTCATAGCATTCTGAAATGTCGGTGGACCATTCTGAACACCAAATGGAAGAACACGAAATTCATACAAACCCAAATGAGTACGAAATGCAGTCTTATGCTCATCAGAAGGACGCATCCTAATTTGGTAGTATCCAGAACTTAGGTCAATTTGGAAAAGATGGAAAAAGTGCCAAGCTGATCAAAAAGGTCATAGGCAAAGGCTATTTACTCTAAGAGAAACTCGCTCTATTCCCATTCTCATTGTGATTTCTCATTGCCAAGTTACTCTCTCTACACCTGCATCCTATTCCCTAACATGGGGGAGATGCTATTGGAAATTGATCAATAGCATTTGCACGGTTGGGTGGTTTGGTTCCATTGTCATTCCTTTGTGTGTGTCTTTAAGCAGGATCTTGGAGGTGCTTCTCCTTACAGTTTTCGTTCCACAAATCCCTATAGGCGAATGCTCCTATCTCAACACTCCCTGAAAGGGCCAAATCAATTTTGGTACCTATCGATCACTTTCTATGTGGAGATCATTCTGTTATGACGTACCATAATTGCAAGTACGGTCATGGTGCTCTTTGTTTGGGGTCCGTAGAACTTCATTTGGGTCAAAACGGATCAAGGAGGCCAAAATTAGAGGTTTTTTCACTTTCTGAACTATTTCTTCTTAATGAAGAACCTTCACTCTTCACAAAAGTCAAGCCCCAACTCAAATTTCAGCATGAAATTTTTAGTAAATTTGAAGTATGTTTTCCACTTCAACCCCCTTAAACCCATTTAGTCACATCCTAATGGTGGAGGTTTTGACCATCGACCCTCCTCTCTTCAATCTGGATCGTCTTGTCTCTTTTCGAGTGCATGTTTTTGTCTAATATCGAATAAGTATTAGAATCAAATTTGACTTCATACCAACTTTATGGCCTAAATAAGCAATAATTAATAGAAAATAGATTCTTGGTAATTAGTTTTGGAACATTTGGAATAAAAATAATCCCATTTCAAAATTGCAATTTGACAGTGCTTGCACCATCAATACTATAAGTACTACTATCGCCCAATGAGACATATCTCTGAGTCATAGCTTGAATATTCTTATGGAACCAATTTTATTGGCTTGTCATGTGTTGAGTAGCAGTTGAATTCAAATACCAAGAATCGACATCTTGGCTTTCTTGGGCATAAATGCTTTTTCATTGGCTTTCTTTACAGAGTCCTTTGAACCTTCTGCTGTATTAGCATAGTGATGTTGTGGCTGTTGCTTTTTTGATTTGAGGATTCAACAATCCTTTAGCAAATGTCAAATGTTAGGTGCATTTGCAAATATCTGCAAAACATCCTTAATTTTGATGAAGTTGAATTCGAATTCGTGCCTTGTTCTGAATTCAAAAATATTATTCAACTTTCATAGTTTACATACATTCTTCATTGTCTTCTTCTTATCAAATTTCTTTGAATAAAAAGCTTTCGATTCTGGTGCCGAATGGGAGAATTAAGATCCATTTCTTTGGACCTCTTCCTTCAATAGCATAGATGAAACTCTCGCAAAAGTAAGACCTTGTTGAGTAGGAACAATAACCAATTTTTGTAGATATAAAAAAAGCTCGGTGGAAGAGTCATGACGACATCTGCATCATTGATTTATGTGCCACTTGAAAAAAGTTGCTCAAGAAGATTTTTAAAGTTGTTCAAATTATTCATGATTGAGTCTGAATTAGCCATTTTGAATGAGAAAAACTTTTTTCTCAGATAAATTTTGGCAGTCACCTCTCTAATGGCTTAGAGAGTGTTTAGAATATTTCAATCTTCCAACAGAGTTTACACTTCGAATATGATTGATATGATTATCTATTATATTGAGGGAGAAGGCCTTCCCATCCTTTTGCTTCCATTTAGCGATGGTCGTCGGATCTACAATAGGCTTAACTCCAGTACCTTCGACAACATCCCAAAGTTCTTTTGCTTGTAAGATCACCCTCATTTACTGTAGAAGTGGTTGCGACATATTCAAACTCGGTAGAAGACAAAGAAATTCATTTCTAATTTCAAGTGTTCCATGAAATGGGTCCTCCTGCAAGAAAAGATAAGTAACCAGAAGTGGATTTCCTAGTATCCACATCTCCAACCCAATCTAAGTCTAAATAAGCTTTCAAGATTAATGCATCCACTGAATTTTCATCATAACACAAATCATAATGCTTTGTGGCTTGTATGTACCTCAATACTCTCTACAGAGCTTTCCAATGTGGTAGGCATGAATTCGACATGTAGATCAAGCATACAAGAGAGAGCCAATGATCGATCGATAGGGATATTTGCACATTTTCTTCTGCTCTTCCTCAGACTTCGAACACATGTCCATCGATAGTTGAATCTTGGATCCATAGGTGAGTCTATGGTTTTGCAATCTTCTATGCCATACCTGTGAAGTACATCAATTAGATATATTTGCTGGCTTATAATGATTCTTCAGGCCATTTTGTCTCTTGTGACCTCAATGCCAAGTAGGCAATGTACTAAGCCCAAATCATTTTGAATTCCTTCAAAACTAATGCTTCGGTCTCATGCAGCAAATGATTCCAATTGTTGCTGATTAAGAAATCATCGACATAAAGTGTTATTATAACATAGTTTGAGCCTTTGTACTGTACATACACATTAGAATATAAAGAATTGGAAGCAAATTGATTTTGCAACAAAAATATATTCGCCTATAACGATACTCAACAAGATCAAGTAATGATATCAACAAGCTAGCAAAATTGAATATGTCAAAATTGTAATAAGTCATGGGTATAATTGCTTTAGCTTACTTTCATATAAGTTCCTTTGCATATGTGATTGTAAAGGGGGATTGTTTCAAAAAATTGCTTCTTTCACTTCCTTTGCACATCTCTTCTTTTGATGCTACTCTTTGCACATCTCTTCTCTACATGACATTTTTCATTAAGGTTCTGGTGCTACTTCCTTATCTCTTCTCTACATGACATTTTTCATTAGGGTTTTGGTGCTTCTTAGGCAAGAGCTTTAGAATATGTTGAGTGACCCAGAATGGGTGGGTTTGATTTTTTTAGCATGCATAATCAAACTCTATAAATTTTTCTACAATTTTTTGAACATACTTCGTAAGACATTATTGAATAATAAGTATTTTTCATTAAATCATCACAATTTTTTGCTTTGCGACTTTGACATACACCTCAACTTAGCGCATACCAATTGGTAAGCAAATGATTGACTTTTTTACTATAGTTTCTCAATATAGTTCACTCGTTTCTATATAGTTGTGTTTTGAATGCTTTCCATTACAAAATTTACATTTTGCATTTGACATGTACACCTTGACTTCCTAATAATGCCATGTGCATGTACCACATACATGCAAACTGCTTACTTTTACTTTTTTGCCTTTCTTAGACAACTTTATATGATTCTCAATAGCATGAAAGTTAGTAAACATCTTTTGTGACTTGTTTATTCGACTTTGGACCAAGGTTATATCTAAGTTTGAATCTTATTTTTTATGTTGAGCCATGCCAAATATTAACAATTAAAGGGAAGCATGATTATATACTCAATTCCAAATTTTGGTTATATTTGGGTTTGAATTGAATTTATTCCACTGAGGAGTGGGCACGTAGGAATGGCCATTGCAGTGACAATTTTGTATTACTTTAGTACTAAGAGAAAAACTATGTGAAAAGCTAAGACAAATAATTGTTTTCTAGAAAAATTTAAGATTTTTTTCTTTTGTAAAATAAGTGGCATTCAAAAAATAGGCCATTTCTTTCTATGAGCTGATTCTTCAGATTCTAAAAAAGGCGAGAAACATTACACACACGGTGACACCATAATGCACCAATCATCCTCCAAGGGTTGGCTCAGTTGGTTAGCTAGGCATCCAAAGTTTCTTTGGTCCCAAGTTCAAACCCCCTTGAAAATCGAGATGCATATATGTGGATTGTAAACCTAAGGCTCGCTCGTGTGCATTACAACTTCCCCTCGAGGTACTTTGTTGTTTAGAAATTGAGGACTTTAATGTGGCCGTAGTGGATACCTGCTGAATATTATGTGCATTTCAGACAAATTAAAAAGCAGAAAATGTATGCGTTTTTTTCAAAGGCAGATTTTGCTTTTTTTTTTTCTGCCTGTCTATGCCTGTCCGTACAGCTACCACGTGGTGCATTTTTTTTATTAGTCAGTCAAAGTCAAACTGCCCATTATGCTTCGTAATGGGCATGTGAAAAAATCCCAGGTATCCATTACGCAATGGAAGGCTCCCGGGCACAGGCCATTCTGCCCGGTTCGGTATTCCAAAAAATCTAGGCTCGGCCCCTCCAGGCCTCGCCCAAATTTTTTTGGAGCAAAAAGGCCTGTGCCCGGGTCCTTTCATAATACACAATAGCTTGACGCTTTCAAGTGGAAAGCTTGATACTACAAGCTGACCTCGACAGGTTATTTCCACCTGAGCCTCTGCATCTGCGTAGGTGTAGGCAACAGCTCTATCATTCATCTCTGGACAAGCCACGGGATGTTCTTCAGAGGGAGGGTTTCATAGAGAAGCTTTTTGCCCCATCATCCCACTCTGCATAGCAGAAACAACGATATTCTTCAATATCGCTTTTTTGCTTTGTTAAAAAAATACATTTTCTGAAATAAAAAAATTGGTCAAGTTCCGGAATGGGCAACTATGGTACAGAGGAAGGTTCCCACCCGAGGTCAGTCATAAATTTAGTCTTCAGAAAATTACAGCTTTTTGAAAGCTACATGTTATTGAAACTTCAGCCAGATTTGGAGTGAAAACAGGTATATCCTTGGTGAGAGCAACCTTACAAATTCATAAGGTTCCTCTCAGCATTCGGTAAGCTCCTATCCTAGACAATAGCAAATAAAGTCTGCCAAGTGCTCCTCATAATACACTGGAAATCTTTTGACGGGTCTTTCTGTATAGCAATTGCCTCCCTCTCTTAGCCCTGATTTCCAATATCCATGCCAAAATCCATTAACAAAGCAGAAAATGCAAGTACATGCTTGCATTTGACTTCCAAAACTGCAGCATAGAACTAGTATACAGATCGTTGCATCAAGCTGTAAAAGTAAAATCGCCAACTAGATTCACCATTGACCCCCTCTCTCTATTACTGCATACTCACTCCCTGAGAGGTGATCCTCAATCACTTAATGCACATTTTAAAACAACAGTTAAGCAGGCACTTGGCGCCGGTATCCACCCATGCGTGGATGGGGAATCAAGCCTGGATGGCCAAGCCACACCACGAGTGGCCTGGCAAACTCGGTATATGGCAACCATTTCGATGCCATGATCTCAGCTTAAGCATATAGCAAAGATTTAGAGACAATAGCACTGTAAAGTCTCAATTACAACAATAGTAACACTGCAGTTCACTTCAAGCTTTGATTTTATAGCATAGCAAAAGGAAACTAATTATGTTAAATTCTGGCAAAGCCAGTGGGACAACTTTAGTAAAACCATATATATGGAAAGCAACATGATATAATCCGCAAGAAAGAGCAGAGCAAAATTCAAAATTGGATCTATCTCACAAGCCGGCGAGCAAGTCTCATTTTAATTTTGGTTTGAGATTCGCATGTCCTTAAGTACTTCATGAATTTCAAAATAGGGCCCCCCAACAACATCTATCTCAAGTTTTGCAAGATTCACTTTCAAACATGTTCACCAGATGCACAGAAAATTTCAGCCTATTTTGAACCTTTCAGAATCTCTTTCTCAATAAGCCTGTGCACAATTCTATAATTGCTTACTCTCTCCTCTGCTGCTTTTCCCTCTTGCCAACTTTGTGCTTCCTTTCTTTGCATAGGGGACTTTCATTGGTCTCGATTCCAGGGTGGTACTTTTTTTAGCTGATTTGACTATATTGGTGCTTGCTTTTGATTCTTCTGGCCCATTGCAGGGTTTTTTTTGAGGAATCCGTATGTGGTTGTGCCAACCGTCTAGACCATTCCAAGGTTCCACTAACCGAAATATGTGCACTTTCAAGACAATTTTCTTTCTATTTACAAGCTCAAAAATGCAGACATCACCTTCCTCCAGACAATGAAGAAGTGCAAATCTTCGCCAACCTCCACTGATGCCTGGGTTCCTTCTATTCTGAAGTCCTATCCAATTAGCCTTCCAACGTTGCCCATCTGGATTTATAAGAGTGATGCTCCTAGAATCAGCTGGCATCCACTTTCTGGTAAACGTGAGAGGCAGAGCCTACACTCAACCAGGTATAAAATTCAGGATGTATTAGGTGGTCATTATTGCTTCCTTGCAAATGCCGATCCACAAAAGTCTAAACAATTCAAAGAGACTTCATCTTGAAGAAGCCCTAACGCTCGGCATGATTTTACTATCAGGGCCAACATAAGTGGAAATCATGTCCTCAATGGTTAAATACATTTTTGCCATTTGCAGAAAAATATTCCATATGCTAATATAAGTGTTACTTCTTTAAAGATTTGTGAAAAAGTCACAAACTTATAGAAGCTAAAGTTCAAACATTTAAACAATGTACTTAGCTTACTAGTAACTGCTCACTACTTAGTAATTACTACCTACACTGTAGTTGATACTGATCATTGATGGGAGACTGGAGTATCATGATTCTAATTTTAATTTTCTATGAATAGTGAAGTTGTGAACACTAATTGAGTTTCAGGCTAAGTACATTGGTAGTATGATTTCAAGTTGTGAACACTAGTATTTCTGATTTCTGACAGACTAAGGCCTTTCCAAATATTTGCTTTTGAAATCAGAAATCAGTTTTGCTTTTGAAATATCTGCTTTTTCCATAGATATCAGAAATCAGTTTTGAAATGGAGGTCTGATGCCAATGGTTTGCAAATCTACTGATTCCGTTTTCTGTTAGAAAACGATAGAAAGAGTTAGAAGGAGCCTCCTTAGACTGGAGGGAATTGTATACTTCTTGTGGAATAGCTGAAACCATCTGAAACCATCTACTGATGTCCAGATTTCCGAAACCATCTGAAAATGCAGCCATCTGAAACCATCTACTGGTGTCCAGATTTGATGAATGTAGCCTGCAGCCATCTGAAACCAAGCAACAGATCTGCATAGCAATTGCTTTTTGATATCCTTTCACATGATACCCATATTGGCAATTTTTCAAAAAAAAAAAAAATTTGCGATCCGGGAAACCCTAACGAGAATTCACAATCGCGTTCCGGAACGTGGCCTACAACTATGGTTGGCTTCAGCTTTTTACAAGCAACATCGAACTTTCAAATGCATGTATTCAGTAGCAATCTACTATTTATAAGATTTGAGAACATTTTAGATAGTATTGATATAACTTGACATGTTTTCTATAATTACATAGAAAAAATGCAAGAATTTTTTTTTGCCGATTCGTTTCTTTCGGGATGGGCCCGGTTCAGAACCACGATTCATGTCGATTCTTATGATTCTGAAAAGGTCGATTCTGAACCGGGTGGAAACACTTATCAGTTACTATCACGTCTTTCATTCACAGAATCCCGTTTCGGGACCCCACATTTCGGAACACTGTGTTCTGGAACCCCAAAAGCCTGTCCCAAAAAAGAAACTGATTTCTTTTTTAGGACCTGCGAAGGCCCAATTTCCAACGCAGGAGAGATGAAGAGCTTATGGAAAGAGGACTAGGAGGCCGAGCAGCTTATATGAGCACTCTATGTGAAGGCCATGATGCGTGGAAAGTGATTGTAGCACATAGAAGAGGGCAAGAGTGACTATGTGGAGATTTGCAAGCAAAGCAACTTCTTGAAGTGTTTTTTCACCCTTTTTTCTTTGCTTTCTTTGAGAGATAGTGCATCATTTTGAGTGATTAATGTTGCTAGGATTGGCTATAGGTCTGCTAGGGGGAGAGTGATTGCATTTTTCCAAGCTTCTATTTGCATAGGCGGCCACCTTGAGCAATCATATCACAAAGCTCTTTGAATTCAACTTAAAGCCCACCAAAGTAGGCACCAAATATCCGCTTTATTTATTTCTCTTCAAAGTACATGGCAAGCTTGCTACAAACATAAACACAAAAAGCACTACTGCTAAGTCTCCTCCCAGCCACCTGCTACATAGATTATGATTAGGAATTCCTCTCTCTAGGCTCACTTATACATAATCCTCAAGCACCCACTTAACCCTAACCCTTTCCTAATGTCGACACATGACAAGCCCCATGCACAATCGACACTTGCCACTTGGCAGTATCTTGACACATTGGCAAGCGAGTAGGAGCACCATCCGACGACATGCACTGGACCTAGTGTCCAATGAGCATATGACACGTGTCCCGTTGACAAGCCAACTCTCCTAAATTAAGACCCAATACCCTATACCAAATATAAGCAGGACAACAAGTTACCAAAAACCTGCTATTTACATTTTTTACAAAACACTACAGGCCGATGTGAGCCATTTTGATATATACAATTTACAAGTCCGACGTGTTCACCCTGAGGCAAGAATATAAGTACATAACATTCCCTCCCTCCTCAAGGAACATCGTCCGCGATGGTAAAAGAAGGGTATTATGCATGCAAAGCGTGCGCGGTCTCCCAAGTGCATTTGTGAGAGGTCTACCATGCCATGCAACCAAGTACTCACGGATCAGAGGGTTTCTAAGCCATCTCTCTCTCCGGTCCAATACTCTGTCAGGTCCGTGCATCACCTCTCCATGCTCCTGAAACAATACAAGTCCATCAATTAGCAAGTTATCACCCTCATGTAAAACCCTCTTTAAGCGTGAAACATGAAAAATAGGATGAACTTTACAATCCTGAGGCAACGCTAATTTATAAGCAACATCATTAAGCTTTTTAACTATTTTCCAAGGTCCACAATAACGCGGAGATAAATTGTAACACTTCCCTGTCTTAAGAGAAATTGAGTCCCTTGGAATCAGAAGAAACACTGTGTCTCCTTCCTCGAACTCTCTTGGTGTGCGATCTCGATCAACAAATGTCTTTGCACGCCTGTTTCACATTTTTCTTGGCTAACTCAAGCATTTGTACCATGTGAGTTAGAAAGTCAACAACACTATGAAGCATCCCAACAGTAATTGGACTAGCTGGCCTAAAACCATAGTTCAACTCGAAAGGACTCATTTTAGTAGAAGTATTCTTTATCATTGTAAGCAAACTCCAACAATGGCAAATATTTCTCCCATTGCGTTTGCTTAGCACTTACGTACGCCCTAAGCATGTCATCCATGGTTTGGTTAACTCTCTCTGTTTGACCATCTGTTTCAGGGTGATTAATACTTCTCACTCTCAACCGCACCTCAAGCTTATCCATTAACAAGGATGCAAGATTCTCCTACGCAGCTCCTCACAAGCTGGAATGAGAAATTTGCCATTTCTCTTAACCAAACCATTTTCTATGGTATATTTAAGATAAGTGCAAGCAAAGGGACTAGAGGTCTCCTCCTGAGACTGTGTGTAGCCATGACTCACCTCAAGCTCCACTCTCTTACACTAAGGATCCTGTTAAATCAGCTGGCACAGGCCACGCAACGATCACAACAACTTTCTTAGGATCCGGTCTTACTCCATCAACATCACAATATGACCTACATACTGAATTTCCTTTTTAAAAAATTCGCTCTTTTTTGCGTTAGCAAACAATTTGTTTTCCCTCAAGGTAGACAACACAATCCTAAGGTGGGCCACATGCTTGGCCTCGCCTGCATTGTAAGTTAAAATATCATCAATAAAATTTACAACAAACTTACCCATATACGGTCTAAGTACATCATTCATCAACGTCATGAATGTAGCTGGGGCGTTAGTTAAACCAAAGGGCATCACAAGATACTCATAATGACCAATCGAGCTCAGAAGGCAGTTTTATGAACATCCTCTTCACGAACTCTAACCTAATGATACCCACTCTTTAAGTCTATCTTACTAAATACACTAGCATCATGAAGAGCATCATAGGATATCGATGCTTAATAGTAATCTTATTAAGGCCTCAATAATCCAGACACGTACGCCAAGATCCGTCCTCTTTCTTTACTAGAGTGATCGGTGAGGCAAAAGGTGAGAAGCTAGGCCTAGTCTGCCCATGTGCAAGATAGTCCTCTAGCATCTTCCTCACCTCCTCTTCCTTTCTCAAACTCATTCTATAAGGTGGTCTATTTACAGGACAGGATCTGGGAATAAGCTCAATCTTGTTCAACATTCCTATTAGGTGGTAATGTGGATGGCAAATCATCCCTAAACACATCTGCAAACTCACTCCTAATTTCGCGGTCTAGGTTAGCCGAGCATACTTCGTAAGAGTTTAACTAGCTAGAACTTCCTAGTGCAATAATTCTAAAATCTACTTCAACATTGCCCAACACCTCTCCCTCTGACTCGATAATCGACTTTCAAAAACAAAGAGATGAAATAAAAATCATGTGGTTTTGAAATTAGGTTAGACTTGTGAACTCAATAGATTATAGTTTCATCGAATCACGATTTGCAATTGGATGGATCTGGTAAGGAAGTAGTCTCTACTGCAATGTTCTACTTTCACAATAAGAACTAGTACCTTTTTATGGGACAAATTTCAACACATGCTAACTATGTTTGGTTGTAGCACCTTTATTACTCTTTACTGCTTTCTAAAGTCCTTCCTATTCCCTTCCACTTAAACACATGGCTTTCTAATGGCCTAAATAACTTAAAAGCCTAGCATTTCAAATAATTGTGCTTTCAAATACACAAGGTAAAATAATAGGAGGGAACTACGTACATGTTTTGCATGTAGGCGCATGGATTTTCCTTAACACAACCTCATTTCTTTTTCGAAAAAAAAGTCCTAGTGAATATATTACCCACATAAAAATTTCTAGCACACCACATTGTACTATGGGTGGTTTCACAAAGGAGCCCAATAAATAGGAGGGCCAAATATTGACCTCCCAATTGTTGAGGCACCTCAAGTAGCCTCACCACCTTTCAACAAAATGTTGGAATTACCCATGCGTGGCATCCTATGTGGCATGTATACCAGCATTTGGTACATTCGCTTAGCCCCCATATAAAGTTCTATCCAATGAGATTCATTGCTACACTTTTTTCTTCCAAATTGAGGCCACTTGCACTTACCTCCACAAGTGGCTTGGCATGCATTGCTCCATTGCTTCTTGTTTTATAATCATTTCCAACCCGAGAGAGAAAATTTGACGAGCTGGTGAAAAACCAGTGTCTTCAGCATCAAATAACCTCGTACTGTTGTTCAGAGCCAGCTTGAATCAGAAAAAAGAAAAAAATGCCCTGATTTATTGTTGATTACTAGTTTTAATATTTTATCATGATTCGAGTTTTGAGTGTAATTTGTGTTTGAAGTTTTATCACTTTTTGTCCGCTAATGATTCATGCAGTTGGACTTTGGCATTCTTGAGAGAGAGAATTAGAATTAGAATTATATTATATTAATGTCTGTCAAGTACCCGAGGGCACATAAGACAAGTAGAAAGTACATCAAAAAAGAAGGAGCATTGTCCATGTAGGACTTATTCCTAACAGCTAAACCAGCACTAGAAATCAGAGAGAAAAACAAAGCTTAACCTCCAGCTCTGTCGAGGGTAAAATATCAGTAGCTTAACCACCAGCTACACAGAGGGAAAGAGAAAACTGAAATAAGTTAGCTAACTGGCTAAGTGGATATAAAACACTGTGTGATATGGTGAGAAGCAGGCGTTGGCCTCCGGTGAAGAGCCTTGGGCCTGGAGGAGCGAAGAGGATGCTGGAGCTTCGATCGTCGTATTGGAATGTCTATCTCACTGTCAGAAGTCTCATCTCTAACCCTCTTCTGAAAAAGTGCCTAATGTGGGACTGGCTATGATCCACCTCAGAAACATCCAATAAAAAGGAAGATCTCAGAGTAAACATCTCTCGCAATAATAAACCAACACATCTCGCATCTGAGAAGGCAAGGAAAGAATCAAGTGTGAGTGGAGTATCTCTGTATAAGCAATGGTATTTGCCTCTGGTCTCATAGTAGGCTGGACATCGGAAAATAAAATGGAACTCATCCTCAATCTCCTATAGAGAGCAGCACTGACAAATCCGTATCAAGCTTCGAGACTCTATGAATGAATGTGATAATCCGAAATATAGCCTCGACAATCAGTGGTGGTGAGGCAAACTCTGCCAGTGTGATATCATGGGGAACTGACTGCTTCGCACAGATCATCCGGCTAAGCATAAGGATCTGCAAACGTGAAATATCACTCCAAGTATCTCTGGACAGGCCAGGACACCACGTCTCTGCTGAATATAGAGCCACCGGGGAGACAGTGGCAGAAAAAAGGCGATAGCGCGTATCAAGATCATGTACATAGTAAATAGAGGAAAACCTCTCCATCTGGACAAGAGCAGAGTGCCCCTTGCGGAGCCTAGACAGTGCAGCTGGTCTAAAAGTGAGCAATGGATTAGTAAAAAGGACACCTAGGTAGGTATAAGAGGCTACTATCTCCAGTGGAAGCCCATCATAGTAGAACACTGTGTCTCTCATATGCTATCGATTGGTGTTGAACACCATGACCTTAGTCTTACCAATGTTCACCATCAAACCCCATGTCTGGCAGAAAGTATATAAAGCATCAAGGTGCTGCTGAAGCCCAGATGCGGATCTCGATAGAAGTATCACGTCATCCGCATACAGTAGAATAGGGATAATCATATCTGCTAACGGACAACCATCTCCACCCTCCTCCCTAATAATCCGCTCAAGATCATCAATATATAGAGCAAAGAGAGTAGGGGACAAAGGACATCCCTGCTTAACTCCCACTGTACTATGAATGTAAGAGGACCATCCATCACCATCTCGAAAACGGGCCAGCACTCTCTCGTACAATGTGACGATGCAACAATGATCTCCTGAGAAAAGCCAAGCGATGCTAAGCGCTGGAGTAAAAGGTGTCTCGGAACGAAATCAAAGGCTTTGCGAAAATCCACAAAGCAACAATAAACCCTCTGCTTTCTGAACTTAGCCTCCTCAATAATGCATCTCAAGATGAATATCTGGTCAGCCGTGGAGTAGCCAGCACGAAAACCTGCCTGTCCCATAGCATGTAACCCCTCTGTCTCTGCCCGTGAGCTGACAATAGACTGTAAAACTGATCCATATAGCTTGGCCATAGTATGACTGATCATAATAGTGCGGTAGTTGTCGACAATCAAAGGATCCCCGGCTTTGAGGATAGGGTGTAAAAGGTTGGTGCATCACGATGTGGGGAGACCGAAGATGACAGATTGGTTAGAGAGAGAGAGAGAGAGAGAGAGAGAGAGAGAGAGAGAGAGAGAGAGAGAGAGAGGCTATGTAGTCACAAGCTACTAGTATGATGTATCTACTAAAATCATTCATGTTTGTTCAACTGCATAAGTTTTTGCTCGCAGCTCAAATTGCTCAATGCTAGCCAGACTACCAGTCTTAGACTCTCAAATTTCAATGCACAAACATGTAGACAATCACTGCATGGGTCACAAACTCACTAGTTACTAGTAGTAGTATATTTCCAATTCAAACAGGCCAGGACAAGTTAGTTGGTGCGAACTGGCCTGGTGAATCGGTTCGAACGAGACGAATTGGCTAATTAAGTTGGCTGGAAACACTGATTGTTAGCCTCCTGAAAGGTGCCATTTCTTATCAGCATATGTATTAGTGCTGTTGAAATAAACTTGATTAGTCTACTAACACTTTAGCTGAACAAAAATGGCATATGCGTAAATTTCCAGTTTTTAAACGGTGTAATAGTCTCATTCTAAGAAAAAAATTAACATTAAGGAGAACATCCAGAATAAAACTTACCAACCAGAAGCCTCGATAAACATGTGATTCCTTCATAGAAATCACGACAAAAGGATTACTCGACTTGAAAGATTCTGCTTTCTGTACTATCTTTTTCCTCTCTGATTTGCTGACAATGCGTCTTTGTGATATGAAAGTCTCTGTGATGTACACTTTCTTTGGTCTAGATGTCAACGCCTTCCTACCATTAGTTGCAATATTGCTTTTCTTTTCTTTTATTTCATGCTCTTCCTGATCTCTTAAGTTCTTGGTGTTATCATTCTTTGCAGCCAATGGCCTGTCTGAAACCATGTTCACTTTAGTTCTGAAGAATCTGAACTCACGTGGTTGGTCTGATGTTATTGGGCTTTCCTTTATAAGTGCTCTTTGAATGTGCGCAGCATCTTCACTGTCTGCCTCTTCTTTTACCTTAAACTTGAATGCTTTATGGCTGCACATGTTACCTTCATTGTTTTCTAGTGTGTGTTCCTCAGTTTTGATGCTCTTCAGATCTATTTCACTTTTCTCAGTGTTAACTTGCTTTTTGCAATTCCTTTTGGAGGCAGTCATTTCTTCAGTGAACTGAGCCTGGATTCCTGTTCGCTTTTTGCCTCGAACACTGTCAGCTATATGACTGGATTCAAGGTTTGATTTGGTTTTACCATCAAGCTTTGCAGTCTTCCCACAACCAGTTTGGTCAAACATTCGAACCAAGAAACGCGACTCCGAAATCATCCAAAAAACAAGTAGGTCCCCTCTTTTGAGGTTGTGGGCTGTTGCAAATCCCTTCCAGCCTCTTTTAAAGGCAACCGAACAATCTTTAGTACCTGACAAGTCAACTTCCCACTCCTGCCCACTTGGTCCTTCCAAAATAACACAGCTTGTTTCAGTAACACCAAGCCGTTGTACAAAAGAAATCGGAAGTTGCTGAAACATTGCACACGAAGAGCATATTATATGCTATGAGTCAAAATCTCAGCTTGAGCATACAACAAGCTCTCTAATTACTGGGATCTTTACAGCAATCACATGACATAACTGGTAAACAAGGCAACGCAACACACTTACCACCACTTCACATGGATACCACAAGCGCACTCACTCACATAAGCACGCGCTCAATTACTCACTCACCCTCACGCACTTACATACCACCTCACATGGATCTCTCTCTCTCTCTCTCTCTCTCTCTCTCTCTCTCATGGGCTTTGTTGCATACATATACTACTTTATTCGCTCCACGAGGTTTTGCGAGAAGCTTGTCTTGTACATACCAGATTCACAGGGGTGCCTAAAAATGCTTTACTATGTTGGAAGACCCCACACAAATAAAAGTTTTTTTTTTTTAAAATGGTGGAAAAATTGGAAATCCTTCAATGGCCAGGATTTATGCACATTATGGACATTCAATCTAATGGTGAGCAATAATCTACACTTAGTGCACCTAAGTGTGCTCTGGTTTCTATAAATAAGGAGATTACACAACCCTATTCTTTTACTCTTCCTGCTCTCTGGCTCTCTCTCTCCCTCGCACTTGCTCTCTCGGTTTTCTTCTCTACCGTGATTGTTGATGATTGGAGAAGAGAAGGCCTGTGAATGTCCCTGGAAGAATAATCGTGTGAACGATACTGCAAACAGAGGTAAGCATACTATCGATGACTTGGTATAATAGTAACTCGCTGTTAAAGGTAGGCATTTGCTAAGCTTTGTTGTGTAGAAAGAATGCTCACAGTTTGCTATGAATATTGTGGTTTAATAGCAAGTTATGGCTTGCAAACTTTTGTTGGATACCTCTACAATCAAGCGCTGACTCAAAGAGAGTGGGTACTTTCACAGGTATTATACAAACCTTTTCATGCTTAAGCTAGGCGCTGGACAGCAAACTAGCACATGATGATAATCATTACATTTTGGTGTACACATATGATAATGGAGTGGTCGCTGGCCAGCGCCTTCTCTGATGAGAGATTGGCCGCTGGCCAGCGCTTTTTGATGACTAATAGATCGCGATACTACCTGCGATTAATGGCTATGATTATATGCAATGCTCCACACATTTTTTAAGGTTGGTGGCCATCAAAAATGCGATGGACCCCTCTCCCTTCATGTGGTTTCCTAAAAACCAGAAGTAACAGCATAAATGTTGATGATGTACATGCTATCTCTACACTCGATTGGCTGTAGTTTGCCACATATAGTGGCTCCAGTTGTATGCTTGGTTAGTATGATAAACCTATGATGCTATCTGCCTTTGATAACTGATAATCTTACAGTGATGATTACTATAAAGGAAGCTGTATGAAGAATGCTTGGAATATAATGATTCTCTTGAGAAGACGTGTTTGTTGAGTATTATAAAGTAAGGAATGCTCACGAAGAATAGACAACTGCGTTATGAACCTTCGGGAAAACAAGTAACTAACTACTGGTGAAAACACTACAGGTTTAAAGAAGTCGTCCACCCTGAGTTATCACAGCACCAACTGCAAAGTCGCTAGCATCTGTTTCGACCACAAATGGCTGATTGGGATCGACGACTTTTAAAACTGGTGATGTAGCTAAGTTGTTTTGAGAGCATCAAAGCTCTCCTACTGTGTGGACTCCCAAATAAACTCCTTTCCCTTCCCCTTAAGAAGATTTGTCATGGGAACTGCTATCTGAGCATATTCCTTGACAAATCGTCTGTAATATCCCGCCAAACCAAGAAAGATCTGAAGTTCCAAAATATTTTGAGGTCTCAGCCAACTAAGTATGGCTTTAACCTTATTCGGGTCCATCTTAATCCCATCTGCCGAGATAATGTGACCCAAATAAGCTACTTCTTCAACGAAGAATTCACACTTGGATTCTTTAGCATAAAGCTTATGCTTTCTGAGCAGTCGAAGCACCTTTCTGAGGTGTTTTAGATGCTCCTTCCTCATTTTGCTATAAACAAGGATGTCATCTAAAAATACGACTACAAACTTACCCAAGTATGGTCTGAGGACACTGTTCATCAAGGTCATAAAGGTAGCTGGAGCATTTGTGAGCCCAAATGGCATCACCTTAAACTCATAATGGCCATGACGAGTCCTAAAGGCTGTTTTCGGGACATCTTCCGATTTTATACGGACTTGATGATATCCCGATCTAAGGTCTATTTTATTGAAAAACTTAGCCCCGTCGAGTCGATCAAACAATTCGTCTGCACGAGGCATAGGGTACTTATTCTTGATTGTGACTTTATTGAGGGCTCCATAATCTACACAAAGATGCATAGACCCCTCTTTCTTTTTCACCAAAAGGATTGGTGAGGCCCATGGTGAACTACTAGTATGAATTTGGCCTTCCCCAAGATAATCTGTTAACTGCCTAGTTATTTCTTCATCCTCTGTTCGGCTGACCCGATACGGAGGTTTAGAAATAGGTGCTGTACCTGGTACTAGGTTTATTACATGATCTACCTCTCTGCTAGATGGCAAACCATGTGGCAAATCTTTAGAAAACACATCTTTAAATTTAGACAATAAAGATTTTAATTTACTGATTTTCTGTTGTAAAGAACTGGAAATAGAAACTTCAGGAATAAACTGAAAGTCACATAAGAATACCTGGTGGTTGTCGTCTCCGATTAGCTGACAAAGCTCTGAACTTCAGACCATAGGGCTGTTGGGAACATCATGCTCCCCATGCAGCTGGATCTCTCGGCCTTTATGCTGAAAGCTGAGGGTGTTCTCCTGATAATTTCTATGGAGGGAAGGTCCTAAACTGTAGAGCCAATCTCTCCCGAGAACAATGTCTGTGCGATAGTTATGGACTCGGCTCATTGCATTCGTCGCGTCCATTTACATTTACTTTACTTTATGCATAAGCAGGCCTTGGGCCCTTTTTTATTCATTTGTGACACTTAGACTATATGGTTGGCCTTTGGCCTTATTATTCATTTGGACATATTACTGGAGAGTGGGGGCCTTCTTGGAGGGCGCACTATTTTCCCTCCCAGTTGGGCCCTAGCCACCGGAAGTTTCCTTTTAGGGCTTCCTCTCGGCTATAAGTAGGGAAACTGTGTCATTTGTTATTCAGTTGATGATATTGATCTCTCTCTTTAGCCTCCTTAATCTCTCTCTTTCCTGCTTTTTAGGGTTAAGTCTTGCTTATGTGCTGCTTTCATAGCTTAAGTCTTGCTTATGTGATGCTTTCACAGCTTAGCTCTAGATCAGTTGTGGCTCTATTCGTAACTTGGTATCAGAGCACTTTCCTGATTGCTGAATTTCAGATCTGATTTTCTAATTGGGTGCCCATTTTCCTTGCTAATTTTTCTCTCTTTGCTGAGGGCGTTCGTCTCTTTGCTTCAGCAACATTGAGCACAGTTTGGAGGAAGACCAGTTCCTATCAAAGCATTTTCCTTGGCGGAGCTTTAGCGGATAGTTAGCGGAAGTACTTCCGCTAGATTATTTCCGGCGCCCAAGCTCCAACCCTCTATCACCCATTTCCAGCTTGTTTGCAGGCTCTCCAGTGCCCAATTCCCTCATCTCTTTCATCTGTTCCTCCTCCCATTTTCAGCCCTCTCACTTTTGTTTGCAGGCTGTCTAGCCGCTTCATACTTGTCACTTTCGTCCGTTTTTGTCTCCGTTTGCAGCCATTTTTCACACCTTGTTTGCAGGCTGTCCATCGCCCATCCTCAACCAAATTTCACGAAATTCCGACTCCGTTTGATACTCCAATTTGTCACTTGCCTCCTGGCTGTCCGGCACATTTTTACAGCCTTCATTTTCACTTTTTTCATTTGCTGATTGCTATCCCTTCTTAGTTGTGATAATAGTGGTTTTAATAGACTAATTTGGGGTGACGACAAGAGTCCACTCTCTCAAGTTTTCGTCTATTCCTTCCACTATCATTATGGCACATTCACCTACCCCGAGTGAGACTACTCAAGAAACCTTATCCGATCAGTTTCGTCGCATGGATGAGACCCTTTCGGGCTCGTTCTTCGCTTCGATACCGTTATGACGGACTTTGCTACTATGCAGTCACAGATTGATTCTTTACAACCTCATGGTCCTGGTAAAGCTCCTGTTTTTCCTTCATGTGGGACTCCCCCTCCATTTGGATTTCCATCTTCCTCTGCTAGTCAGCCTGGTGGTGGACCGTTCATTCCACCTAACCCACCTCCTGGTTTCTTTTCACGTCCCCCACTTCCTGAGCCACACTTTGCTCGAGACTTTTGTGATAGGGTACAGCTTGCTACCTATTCCGGATCCTCTTACGAGCACTTATTAGAGAATTGGTTTGCTAAGCTTGACACATATTTTCAATCTACCCTAAGACTGATCCTCAGAAGATCCAGTTGGCTGCTTTACATTTAGATGGACGCGCTGCCACGTGGTGGCGAGTTTATAGAGCTGATCCTGATCGGGAAGGGCTCCATGTATGGCATACTTTTCGCTGTGACCTCCATCATGCTATGATTGATCCTCAGTGGCTCGACCGCCAACGTGATACATTTCGTAGTCTCACTCAGACCAGTGATCTTGCTTCTTATACAGATCAGTTTATGGAGCTTTCTTATCTTTTCACAGATCTACAGCCCACTGAGCTTATTTCTCGTTACATTGCTGGGCTTCCTGGTGCTTTACGTTATGATGTTTCTTCCTTCTGTCCTCCCACACTTGTTGAGGTGATGTCTCTTGCTAGTACTTTACAACATGAGTACTCTGACACTCTTCCTTCCCGCTTCTCCCGACCCCATCCTTCTGCTTCATCTTTTCCTGCTGCGTCCACCCCTACACCTGCCCCTTCTGTTCCAGCTCTCTCCATTGTCCCTTCGTGTCTTCGTCCTCCGACTCCTCGACCTGCTTTTGTTCGACGTTACACGTTTGCAGAGTTCGCTGACCTTCAGCAGCAGCGTCTTTGCTTTCGTTGTAAGAATCCTGACCATTTTGCCCGTGATTGCCGTCAGCCTCTCCCTACTACTACTGCTGTTTTTTACCATGAGGGCACTACTCCAGATGATTCCGATATCTACATTCATATTTCTGATGAGCCTGACCTATCCTCTGAGCCTTCCACTAATTTACTTCCTGGTACTTGCCTATGCTACTTGGACAGGGCGTCCCGGTCCTCGCTCCATTCGGTTACGTGTACGTATCACAGGTCGTGAGTATATTGCTTAAGTTGATACTGGCAGCACTCATTCTTTTATTAGCAGTTATATCACTAGTCGGATACGTGCTTCACCTGTTCCTGCTTCACAGCCTCTCACAGTTGAGGTTGCCAGTTCCCATTGTTTTCCTAGTTCTCAGATGTTTCAGCGTTTACCACACCGCATTGGAGATTTTTCTGGACAGGCAGATCTTTACATTATTCCTATGGAGCGTTATGATCTTATCTTTGGTGCTGATTGGTTTGCATCTCTTGGAGCCGTTACACTGGACTTGACACAGCAGACATTGACATCTATACTTGATGCAGTTACACACTCACTCGTTGGCATTGATTCTCAGGGAGACTTCCATGCAGGTCTTCTTTCCATTCAAAGTACATCACTTGCTGCTTCACTTTTACCATCCGTGAGTCCTCTTCCTCAGGTTGATGCTGCTTCGGATTTACAGGTTGTTGCTATGTGCCTTGCGCCTATATGCCTTGATTCACAGATATCGTATTCAGTGGTCATTCCTAGTTTCATTGATATTGAGACCGTATACCTTGGTGGTATTTCTACTATTGCTTTTGCGCATACTTCAGATTGCCCTCCTGGTTCGGTGGTTGGTGCAGTATCTTCTCCATTGGTCTCTATATCTCCATCTCTTGAGTCTGTTTTGGCCGATGTTCCTGCTGATTTCTATGGGGTTCTTCATGGGTCCACGTTTGATGGTTCCCTCGCTATTGGTGATCAGATTGTATCTTCTTTCGCTTTACTCCATGGATCTCTGCTTGAGGTTTGTGATCTGCCTCATGATATTTCTACGGTTCCTGACATGATTCATGCGCCTTTGGCCCTTACTGTTACACATTTTTCATCCGAGGATATTTGCCAGATGGTCACTATTACTTATCTAGGATATTTATGTGCTGGGATCTTTCTAGATGAGTACACGAACATCCTTCCGTCTCCTGGTGTTTCTACATATAGGTTTGCTGCAGTCCATGCTGATGGTATACACTTTTGGGTTCATGCGACTGATTCCTCTCTTGATATTTGGCATTCCTGGTTATTACGTATCGCTTGGATTTCATTTGGACCTATTGCTTACACTACTGCTTCATTTTCAGCTATGGATATATGGCATTCCTGGTTATTACATATAGCTTGGTTTTCATTTGGACCTGTTGATTGGTGCTAGTTTTTCCATATTATTGATCACCTATGGTGCGGATATCTCTATGATTATGCATGTGGCTCTCTATCTGTTCCTTGGATTGTTGCTCATTGTCAAGCTTGGCATATCCTGTTGGCTTGGGTTATTGCCTCTGTTCCAGCTACTGTTTGTCTGAGTGATCTTCAGGTTCCCTGTCATTTCAGGTTGCTCCATATCGCTTGGTCTCCGATGCTGAATTGCCACTTTGTTCTGGTGTTCCGAGACCATCAGGGTACCTTGAGAGAATTCCTTCTCCTCTCTTGGATAGTTTTTGGGGATGTTGCCGACATATACTTCAGTGTTGCTCATATGTGCTTTGATACTCATTCCCAGCTACACGTGGATATTGCTCCGATGCTTGCTACTGATGTTGCGGAACCTGTTCCTCGTTCCAGTGCATTTCTTCTATTCCTCACTTGTGCGCCTGGTGTGTACTTTGGGATTACACTTGCGGCCAGTTTTGATGGGTCATCCGATTCTCCATCCGTTTTTGGTGTATCCTATGATGTATTGGTATGTCCATATGAGGCCTTTCTGGATGAGTTTTTCAGCTACAGTTTGTCAGTTGGGGCCTCTACTATTTCTAGATTTGTTGCTACTATTTTCATGCATCATGTCTTTTTAGATGATGCATTGATTTCTCGGACCTTCTGGAGCTTTTGGCATGCTGCTCTTCTCATGATATGGGCCTTGAGGGTACCGTATGCCATTGCTACTTCTCATTCATGGGCCCTATGGATATCTTGGGCTTTTGACCATGTTGATGCATATTTCTCCATTTTAAGCTCTCCTTTGTCAGGATGGTCTCCTTGGTGCTAGTCTTCCGATGCTGCTATCGTTTCTTGGGGCACCTTGCACATATGGTTGATGGTTACGTGTATCATGCGGCTATTCGCGATGAGTGTCCATCTCTTTTCCAGTTTCCTTATTGGCTTCCTATTGCTTATGCAATTCTACCTTCTCGGGCTTTTTTTTGGATACCTTGGTGCTCGAGAGCTTATTACCCGGGCCAGTTCTCATCTACAGCATGTTCAGCAGCGTTATCAAACCTCAGTTGATCGTCACCGCTGCCATGTTGAGTTTCAACTTGGAGATATGGTTTATCTATGCCTACGGTTTGCACGTCATCATTTTGTCCAGGGCCATGCTTATTCTGAGAAGCTTGCACCACGTTATTATGGGCCTTATCGCATTTTGGAAGTTCTTAGTCCAGTTACATATCGCTTACAGCTTCCTGCTTCCACATACGCCTGTGATGTATTCCATGTCAGTTTTTTACGTGCTGCTATTGAGGATGACGCTCCTTGTGATGCTGAGTTTCCCATTGCTCCAGAGTTATTTCCATTTTTACCTGCTGCTATATAACAGGTTCGTCTATACCATAGTCGACACCGCCGGCAGATTCAGTTTTTGGTCCAGTGGGATGGCCGTCCTATTGAGGAGGCCACATGGGAGCCTATTGATGTCTTTTATCATACACCATCACTTGCGGATCAGGCTCGTGCTCTTGCTGCACTCGTTGATTCCTCTACATCAGATGTTGTTCTAGCTGTTGATGCACCAAGGCTTGTTGCTACTTGATCCAGTTTCTTTTCGGCAGTTGGTTCTTTTTCTTTTGTGCCAGAGGGAGGGTTATGGACTTGGCTCATTACATTCGCCGCGTCCATTTACATTTACTTTACTTTATGCATAAGCAGGCCTTGGGCCCTTTTTTATTCATTAGTGACACTTAGACTATATGGTTGGCCTTTGGCCTTATTATTCATTATTAGGCCATTTGGACATATTACTGGAGAGTGGGGGCCTTCTTGGAGGGCGCACTATTTTCCCTCCCAGTTGGGCCCTAGCCACCGGAAGCTTCCTTTTAGGACTTCCTCTTGGCTATAAGTAGGGAAACTGTGTCATTTGTTATTCAGCCGATGATCTTGATCTCTCTCTTTAGCCTCCTTAATCTCTCTCTTTCCTGCTTTCTAGGGTTAAGTCTTGCTTATGTGCTGCTTTCATAGCTTAAGTCTTGCTTATGTGATGCTTTCATAGCTTAGCTCTAGATCAGCTGTGGCTCTATTCGTAACTGCGATCCAGGCATTATCTGAAAGTTTATTTCATCTTGGTACCCCTGAATACCAGGATTTAAGTTACTTACCATAGTTTCCCAGATTTTCTTATCTTCACCCTTATCTAGTAAAACTATGTACCTATGATGACTAGGTACTTCTGGAAGTTTAAGTTTTTTAACCAGGGTGTAGTTGATGAGATTATGGGTTGCCCCATCATCAACCATAACTCTAACTGACTAGTTACCAACTTTCCCATGCATACGTACTAGGTCATGCGGCCCAAAGCTGAAGGGTCTCGCTAGCATTGCAGAGGTCAGCTGGCAACAGTGTTCATGATCTTCATGATACACTTTGATCTCGAAAGTTGCCGAGTCACTGGAGAAACTTACAATCTGAACAAGATGAACTTGTTTTTTATCTTTTTTATCTTTCTTAGTGAAAGGCCCCTTGGGACACTGTCTGACTGTGTGTCCCTTGCCCATACACACAAAGCACAAACGTTCTTGTTTGGCTTTCTCAAAATCTTCTGGTTTTAAGGGCTGTATGAGTAAAGGGCATTTCTGAGGAGCCTCACCTTTATTTTTATCTTCTTTTTTTCTTTTTAAAAATTTCTTTTTAAATTAAAAGTCTTGCTGAGGAGGCTGCTCAGAAAGGTGCTGTTGTCTCACCCTCTTCCTACCCACTGAATCATCATAGATTTGAGCATATCTGAGAGCTTTCTCAAGGGTAGTAGGCGAGTTTCTCTGGACCTCTACTTTATATTCATCTTTGAGGCTGTGGACAAATCCCCTGATTTTCTGATAATCATCCATATCTTTAATTTTTAAGATTGCTTCTCGATACTGCGAGATATATTGGATGAAGGACTTGTCCATTGCTGTTCTCTCCCAGGCTTCCCAGGCTCTATCAAGTTCATTTTCTGGTAGGAATTCTCTTAGGAAAGCTTCTTCAAAGGCCTTCCATGATCGGGGAGTCTGCCCAGTCTCCTGGAGATTTAACCACCACTTATAGGCCATGGGCCCTAAGGAAAGACTGGCCTCTATTGCTTGCAAATGGTCAGGGGTCTGTTTAAGAGCATGAATGTTTTTCCATTTGCTGAGGAGGGTTTGTAGAATATCTGCATTTCTATCCTGCTCTTCCCCAATAAAAGAAGGAGGCTTTAAATCTTTATAGACATTGGGGTGAGACCGCATAGGCTCACCCGAAACTGATGGAAGCGGAGAAGGGGACAACTGAGAAGTGGAGAGAAGGCTTCCTCTCGCGGAACTCAAAATTAAACTTTTGAGTTCAACGAACGAGTCGTCCACACTGAACTTGAAATTGGCTAATGCCAACTTCAGCTCATCCAATTATGTTACCAAGTGGAGAAACTGCTCCTTGGTAACCAATTCGTCGAGTTCTTCGGCGAATTGTTCCTGTTCTTCTACTTCCATTGGTTCTTTCCCTTTACTGAACCTTAGGGATTCTGTTTCTAATTCATCAATGCCTCTTGTCAGGGGTTGATCAAATCCCGGAGAAGTGGTCATTTTCAGAGATAGAAAAAGATTGCCTGACGTTTCCTTTCAAAAAAAAAAAATCAAAAAGACTAATTTATAACTGTACAAAGAGGGAAAGAAGACTTAGTTGTTTCTGAGGACTATACTTCCAAAGAAAATATGAAGAGGAACCCTCTCAACTCTTTTACCCAAATTTTCAGACCTGCTATCCCGGAAAATCCCAGTTTGAAGCTCCAAAATGGTACCAAAATTTCCGGTTTCTTGAGTAGAGTAGCTCGTTGATCTGATTTTAGATGTGGGGCTCCAACAAACCGAGTAAAAATCGAAAAAATGCAAGAAAAAATCCGTAATTTTGATGTCCCTGCCCTCGCTGATTGGACAACAACCTATCTAGCCCAATTTGTCCAATTTAAGACTCAAAAACCCACTTGAATTTATGATTTGACCTCAGCTGGTAGGTCGCTGATCTGTGGCAAGCAAGTTTGAGGCTCAAACTCCTAAGAAATCTCTAAAAACAAGGATGAACTTTCACTTTTACTCTTCCCTGTCCAGTGCTGACCCTGCTACTCTATTAGATTAGAACTTGCTCTAATCTACTCAAAACTTCATACAAATCTCATAATTGAGGGCTAACGATATGCTCTTTCTTTCCTCCTGAATTTCGCTCAAATTACAGTGATCTACACTCGAAAATCAGAGAGAAAAACTGATTTATCAATGCTGAAGCTATACTAGGAAATAAGCTTCCAATCTACTGAAATTTCCAGCAAACTCAAGGGTTTGAAAGCTGATCCTACAGTAAATTTCCTCCTCTATTCCTTTTTGAGAAATTGAGAAATATCTCCTATCTTCTGATAGCTTTCTCTACTGCTGCTACTTAGTTCCCAAAGATGGAGATGGCTCTGATACCATTGTAATAGATCCTAACACCACAGTAGGGTAAACACTCTCTATTCCACCCAACCTTGCCTACTCCCTGATATAGAGTTACACAAAAATGAGTGTCCCAATACATGGCAATAACATCACAATTGCTCACGAGCACCAACATAGATAAGATTGGTGAGACCTCGCCCTCCATTAAGGGAGGAAGCTTGTCCTTTGTCGACAGATAAACACTGTTGACTATAGTCTATTAGTGTTCACTAAGAAAGGTTTCGTCTGCTTATGGCTACTATCTCAATTGTCATTTCAAATTTCAAATAATTTGTAAAAATTTGTGGTTCATGTGACTTTGGCAACACGTTCCTCAAAACCTTCGACGTCATGGTCGTTGCATGTACTATGCACACATCCTCATCTATGTAGTATCCATTGAGGCAAAATTTAGGGTGTGGACATGGGTGGCGCCTCTACAAGTACATTCACTACAATGCCATCAAAGGGGCTACAAGTCTCTAAGGGGTGTGTGTTGGTACATGTCTCATTTTTTGGACATCCAACAGAGAAAAAGGTGTCATTGCCACTAGGAGATTTTCTATTTACATGACCTCCCCTTTCACCTAGCCAAAACCCTACGTGGCACAATGTTTTTGAGGGCCATCGACATGTCCCATGTTGCACAATGATGACAAGGGAATACACTTTTTGTCATATCAAAGATGACCCGGAGGTTAGGATGGACACATTGCATTACCGAGGAACCTTAAACTTCATTAATGATCCTAGAACCCCTCTCTCGATCAATGCCCACAACATCTTGTATAAGCAGAAACCCAAACCCTAATTTCTCTCAAAATTATTACACTTGCAAGCCACCTCTCTCCGTGAATGCCTACATTCTCAAAACACTTTCCAATATGTAGACTGTGGCTTTTGTTATATTTTGTCAACTTATTTACTCAAAACTCGCAATGCCAAAACATATTTTTCTCTACCCTAATCCCATTCTCAATAAATGACTAGTTTCTCAAATTGTATTGCAACATGCAAACTGACTTTGTTATGTTTTCTCAAACTGGTCCTATTGCATTGCTCTTATCAACCCAAGACCCACACTCTTCTTTAATGCATACATGTCAAAGCATATTGGGGGGTACAGATCAATCTTTGCTATGTATTTTCGAATTAATTGCTAGTTATTTACAGAACACCCTAAATGCTAAGACACCTCTTCATCAAAGCCTATAATGTTTCACTACTTTCAAACCTTACTTCACTTTGGAACCCTAATCCTTCGGGAAATAAGATTTCATACATTGGAATTGCAACTTGTTCCATATGTACAAAACAAATCAGACTATCAACAAGCTAGACCATCTCTGTTTGTGCCAAATTTACTCAACTTGGATATGCTTTTACAATTTTATCGTAGCTGACACTCATTGGGCTTGAGGTTTCAAGTTTTTTTTATTTGGAATCAAAAGCTTAATTACACAATATAGACTACAAGCAGGTCCTTGTTTTCAGTTTGGCTGATGTATAATGCGATTCATCCTACACAATGTTTGAATTGGTTTGGCCTAACTTGAAGCTAAAGTACCCATTCAGTCAAAAATTACAAGTGTTCTTATTAGTCCTTGTGTTTATGTCACAAAATTTCTGTTACCTATGCTCCAAGAGCTTTTTACATATATGCTTTGAGTATCCAAACTTGGTGATCTAATTGAATAATCTTCCAAACACAAGAAGTTGGATATTACTATCAATAAAAGTTGACTCAAGTTGAAACAAAGGATCAAACAAAAAATTCATCATCTAAGTTGACTATGAAGAGTGCCTATATCAGTTGCAAATTTGGCTAACCTGCCTTTAATTCATGATAACTAGCTGAGCATAAATTGAACTAATAAAACTTTCATGGAATATCAGTTGGTGGAGCAAAATAGTGTGTTTCAACAATCATTTGTTGTTAGAGCTGATCACTTGTAATCAATGTTGCACGTTCAGATCTGGAACGCGATCTAGGAAATCCAATTAGGAGTTCCTAGAACCATAGAATTAATGAACCGTTATCGGTTCACCACGGTTCTGAGAACCGTAAAGTGAACTGTATGGTTCTTAAAAGTTTTTGCCCAAAACCGTAGTGAACCATACTGATTGATTAATTAATTAATTTTTTTTTCAGTTTCCCCCCTAAAAATAACCCAAAAATATGCAAAAAAAGGGCCAAAAAATCTGTGGATTCTGTAAAATCATCTGTGAAATCTGTAAATCATCTGTATCATCTGTGAAATTATCTGTATCATCTGTCAAATCAGTGATCATTTCAGATGATTTCACATCTGTCAAATCATCTGTACATCATGTGAAATCTGTCAAATCTATATCATCTGTGAAATCTATGAAATCATTTGTGAAATCTGTGAATTTGGTAATTAATTAGTTTATTATTAATTAAATAGAGGAACCGTACCACGGTTCAAAGAACCGTGGTACGGTTCCCAAGACCCACGGTTCTGGGAACCGTGGGTTCTATGCCTGGAACGCAAATTTTTTTGTTTTTTTTTTTTGGGTGCCAATATGGGTATCGGATTAAACGTGTTTTCAAGAGCAATTCACTTACCTAGTTTGCTCTATTTTTGTATTATGTGAATTGAAATCAAATGGAACCATATTGAATGACAACAAACCAACAACAATTATGGAGCATAAGAACCCACCTCAGAGCTTGTAACAAAAACGTGAGTCAACTCAACGTGCTCAACAAAATACGAGTACATTATACAGTGCCAACAGTATCTCTATCTATAATTAACCGGATCAGTATGGCTCTAGCCTCTATGGAATGTTATTTTTGCCTCTTTCCAACTTATCAATACATTGTTTTTCTGATGCATTCATTGATAATTTACAAGTTCATTTGATACTAACTAACGTTCCGGAACAATTTTGCAGCGGATCGCGATCCGCTGCACCATTGCTTGTACTTGTTGGTAGAGCAAGTCATTTGCTGAGATGATTGTGGGATGCTCCAAAATTATACAATAATTTTGAATCTCAAAGGCAAAAGGTCTTCAAACCAATAGAGTTGCATCTAGGATCAAAGAAACTTTGGATGATCAACTAATCAATTGAGCCAACCCTATATATGAGTGGAAATGAAAATTCTGATTTAGATGCTTTCTTAAACCTCTTTCTCTTTGTTGAAAATTTGACTCTCAATTGATTACATACTCAAATGAATTTTCAATTCCGAAATTCTCAGAGTTTGTCTTGGTGCCCTGACCCAACAATTTTCCAAGATTCAATCTAGAAATTATAATTTCATAAGGGGAATTGCAATCAAAATGTGGGGAACTTCCAACGTCACATATGAAACAATCTTGTTTTGTGTGCTAGAAAACTACGAAATACTCTTTCTTAGCTGAAACTTAGATTCTCAATTCATTTGCAGAGCATGTACATACTCGTACATACTCAAATTAGTCTGTCAACACTTTTGGAATTACTTAAGTTTTCTGGTGGCCAGATGCAGCATATTTTCAAGGTTTTCCTCGTCTCATATTCTATGTAAGTATGCATCTGTAATTCTTCTTTATTTATAATGTTTAGATTGGCTGTCAAACTCTTAGGCAACTCTTCATCTCTCAGCAACTTTTTTTTCTGTTGGCAAAATCTCCACATCATCTTTTGCACTTAATCTGGTAACATGGCACTTCAGAAACTTGGATGGGCATGCTTTTGGTGATCCATGTAAATTTTTTTCTCATCCAAAATGCACAATATTGGACTCATGACAGCCCTTCTGCTGTTTTGGCCTCGTCATAAAATGCTCATCCATATCAAGTTTTGTTCCGAGTCATTTGGAACTCACAGATTGTTGCAATAACCTCATTCACAGTGCTTTCTCTGCATTTCTGAAAATAAATCCTGTGTATTTCCTCTGCATTTCAGTGCATTGTTGGTTCGACCAGCTTTTTTTAAGAACATTTTTGGACTCATGACAGCCCTTCTGATGTTTGGGCCTCATTACAACATGCTCATCCATATCAAGTTTTGTTCCAATAGTCATTTTCGGTTTGGAACTCTAAGCAGTTTGTTGCAATAATCCCATTTACTTTAAAACCTCAAGCTTTAAGTTTAAAAAGTTTAAGCTTAAAAGTTTATAACTTATAAGTTAAGTATAAAACTATGAACTTAGCTTAAAAAGGCTTTTTTGGAACTTGTAAGTTTTTGTAATATAACCCCAAGGATATACTTTTAAAAAATACACTAATATGAATCATAGACAACACAACAGTCAAGCGAATGCATGTAACACAAAAAACAATGCTGGAACAACATATTCTCTTTTGTCTTTATTTTCTTTTTGAGTGAGTCATTAGCGTGGCATCAAATAGCACCCTGAAGCTCCTCTTACACTTAACCTTTTTGGATCTCTATTCCTTCACACACATATTCCGTCAAAGGATAGTGCTTTCTCTGCATTCTGAAAATAAATCTTTCCTCTGCATTTCAGTGCATTGTTGCTTGGAACCCTTTTTTGAACATTTTGTATTATTGATTTTCTTTTTGTTGACAAACAGGTTCTCATCGATTCTACCAAATAATTTCAAGGCTTATTTTTCTTAAATAGCATATAAATAAGAGTTTGAAACAAATTCTGAAAAAGGAGAAAAAGGGTGCATCCCATTTGAAACATATGTTCCATTCTCCACACGGATCTAGGTCACCGCCCCCATTGAGTCTTGTTTCTTAGCACTACTGTGAGCTTATCGTTCCCTTGTCTTTGATCGAATGCAGCACTCATCAGATCCGTATCTGTAGGAGAATTGACATGGCTGTGTTATTATCTGGTTATCTGGCACATTTGTGATCCAATCAAGGCACACAAGTGTTGTTGGAGTGATGATAAAATCAACCTTAACATCGTTATAGTGCCAGGTGAAGCCACGGCATAAGCCAGCTAATGGAACATATCTACAAGATGAAATTTAAGAAATCAGACCCCAAAGAAGTGGCTTCCATATGGAAAGGGGAATCGGGATGATCTCTACATTCTGTAGAAACCATGTTCTATATGGCATACATGAGGGAGTAAAGCTTTTGTGCACGAATTAGATTGAATTCTAAAGAAGCGGGTGTAAAGCTTTTGTACACGAGTTAGATTGAATTCTAAAGAAACTTGATGCCGAGTCTATAAAGACTATTATTCCGTATGCTATGGAAGTAAGTATGGAGCTGTAATAGCTTAAGAGGCTGAAAGTCAGACATTTGAGGTTGCCATATACGAGTTACCTTTTTCTTATCTAGACTTCAAGCAGATCGTTTCTCTAGGAAAACCAATCAACAGAAGCTATGCTTTTCCAGCAAACTCCTCACTCGGGAACAGACCATTGCTATTCATAATCTAGACTTCCGTGGCTGTGCTCTTTAGCCTCGTTTTCAGTGGAAGATTCGACAAAAATTAGGCTTAAATGGTAAATATTGCATCATGGTCTATGCTGCAGAAGAAGAAAGCTTCTATGCAGATACAGCAGCTGAATTTAAAGCAGAAAACACACCACAAACTTCCACCTCTCTTGAAGATTAGCTACGTAATAGAAGTCCTGTTTTAGATCAACTCAGAACATTTCGTTCCTAGGAGACAGCAAACGGCTTCTCTCTTGAAGATTAGTTAATTGATAGAAGTAGTGTTTAAGATCAGGACAGAACACTTCGTCGTTGACAGCAACCCGCTGTTAGGAACGACATAGATACGAACTGGGTTCAGATGCAACACAGCAACTACTTGAGAATCTGAGAAAAAAAAAGATTTTATAGAAAACGTATTGAGAATGGCGTTCGGTTACTCTGTGAACCTATGGCGTTAAGTGACTGATCAAGGTCAAATCTGGAAGTGACAATAACCTGATTGTCATTACCCAATTACGTTACGACTTCGTAAATGCTTTGTCTAATCACTTGTAAAACGAACCTATCATCTCTGGTCATTGAATGACCTTCAGTGTCGTGCAGAAACACTATTGCAGTGGAGTTGGCTGTTGAACTTTAGATCCAGAGAATCTCTCCAGCAATGTAAGTGTCAAAATTGGTAGAAAAACTTCTCGAGTTCAGCTGAGGTAAAAAGAGGAGAGACAAGACCAGCCCTGTATTAACCAGAAGAAAAACAGACCAATACAAATGATTTCCGTTCCAAGGTGATGGTCGTCATTGTCTCAGACAGCTTAGCTATAATGTAGCAAACAGGAAATAGAGACCTGATCTCAAAAATATCCACCTTCATGAAACGTTGAAGAAAATAGTAACAAAAGCATTTCTAGCTGACCACACAAGTAAATCAGAGACCTGCTGAAGGAGAAAAAGCCGCACTTTCAGAATACGAGTTGAGTGGCATGGCATATAGAGACAGTTTCCCTGTTAAATTCCATGTGAGAAGGTGGCTATGAGCTGTGCATTGATAATAATGTGCGAGAGTTGCAAGCTAAAACTCCAATCTCATAGTGTCACAGCTTACAACCTATCACTATTTTGGCCAAAACATATTACATAATTTGATTCTGTGATTAACAGATGTGAAACGGCCGTCACCGGTCGCAGAGTATGCAGTAATGCTATGTTAAGGATCCTAGCTTGCAATGCTATGCAACAATACTGTCAACATTTTTGACAAAACCATAACTGCTGATATACAAGGCTTCTAACAAAGACAAACCCATTTATGGTAAGCTAGTTCTGACGTGTACCATTGAATTAGCTCCATGGATGGATTGAGACCCTCAGAGAAACGATTGAGCTAAAGTAAAGCATTGATGGAAGGAAAAAAGAACGGCATGGGCTAGGAAAATTGAACCAACAATAATCGAAAGGCCATTCAGAGGCTGACAGCAGCAAGTGCTTACACAAAACAGGCTGCAAAAGTCCTGGAAGGGCGATGAAATTCCCCATGCAAGCAAAGTTCAAACTAGCTACTAAAGCGATGACAATTGGGATGCTAGTGATGCAGGCAATGCTGGGGATAAAGATACAATATCAATCTTTTCTGGTCTTGCACTACTCTTGCAATCAGCAATAGGTGATTGCAATCCACCAGCTAATAGCACCTGCTACTTACCATGGTGCATCGAACCATACTTTCTGACATAATCTTGTAAAATGATGCTCCAGCCTCCAGAATAGCTTGGCCAATACTGTTGCCAACCCCACTGCAACTCTCACAGCTGCACCTGCACAAGCATGCTGATTTCTCTTTCTCCATCACACTCTTGGCTGATGAATTCAGCTGGAGATCACTAATCTTGCAGTATGTGTCTGAGAGAGAGATCAGATCACTCTTTGGGTTTTAATATACTATAGTCTATGATCTACATACAATGTCAGAATAAAATGTGTGTGTGTGTGTGAATAAAATATGTGTGTGTGTGTGAATAAAATATGTGTGTGTGTGTGTGTGTGTGTGTATGTAGACATAAAAATAATAGAAGAGTGTGTGTACTTGAGATACTTTTAAGTGGCAACACTCAACCAAAATCAAAACTAGTTCATCTTTTTATGTTACAACTTTGATTTCTTTTATGTGGTTTCATGTTACATTGCATTGCATTGTATGTAGCATAGTTACACATAAACACGTTTTTGGGGAAAACGTTTCTATAAATGAGTGTCTCATAAACACGCGATTTTGATTCCAAAATTGTGCCAGAAAAAAACCAGAATATATATATTTTTTGCCCTAAAATGGACCTAAACCATGGTGTAACCAGGCCAACTGCAACCAAAACACCTAGCAACCTATACAGATGCAATGCCCTTGATCAAAGCTTTAATCTTGATACCCATATTGCCCACAAAATTCCAAAAAAATAAAAAAAAAAGGTTTCTCAAAATTGCTCCCCAAACCATAAACTTGGTTCAAAAATGCATTGTTGGATGGGGAGATGGGGAGCTGCAACTATGGTATGTAGTAAAGTAGGTTGTAGTGTGTAATGGCAACAAGCAAAGCCATAACATCATATAATTGGGACAATTTGGGATTGTGCTCTAGCTCACCGCCCAAGTCCTAGTACCCCAGAGTCCCTATGCACAAGCTTCTCGAGTCTTAAATTATATATCATAGTGGCCCTTCTAATATCGCAGAAACAGCCTCGATGGAGAAAGTTTGCCTCCTTGGCCCTTCCCTACTAAAAGGGCCTCAGAGAGCCACCTTCCTCCATTATTGCACATAATTGGAATTGGTTGAATTTTGTAATCTATTTTGACATTTTGTTCATGGGTTTGGCTTTTATATCGAGTTTTACATCTCATTTGAAATTGTGAAAATAAAGTGCTGATAAATATAGAAATAAATTTATTGGTTTTAGCTAGATTTGTTAACCTACTTTTATGCCATATGAAATTCTTTTCAAATCTTTAAAAAGTTTTGCCTTGAGATTTATGATTATGGTTCCGATGAGATATGTCTCACATTATGGATTTTCATAGACCTTTTTCTCTTTGTAACTTTGTGGCATTTGGGTGAGATCCATCTCTCTCCAAAACAAGGAGGTGAAGTTGATCATCTTCAAATGTTAGGCCTCACGAATCCATAACACTTAAACATATGAATAGTTGGCACCTTTTAAAATCACATCTATAAAAGGGTGTGAGCAAAAGGAAGTTTTAGATATCATTTTGCTTAGGCTATGGCTCTTGTTAGTTAGCTTTGGGGTTTCACCATAACTCTGTTGTATGGGTGATAAACATGTATATTGTAAAAAAACCTCATGTGCAATACACAATTATAACATTTATTCATGTGACTTTAATATTAGGATGTTAATAAAATTGCACATATCATATTAGCAAATAACACTTTCTTAAAAGGATAACTTTAAAGGGTAAAAAATATGATGCCTACAAAGATATAACATCTCCCCTTGTGATCTTGGAAATGGCCACCGTATTTAACATGTGCATGAGTCATTTACAAGGGAATTTGTAGCATGCAAAAAATGTTTTTTTCACTAAAAACATTGAATGCATGTACTATGTGACAATCGTTCGTTCGTAGTCGACATGAAAGGTTTAATAAAGTTTATTCAATGTAAATGGGTCAAAAGCACGTAAAAGTTTTGTTTCTTATAGTGCCTTCCATAAACACAAAAATAAATTGAGCACTTAGCATTAATGAGAGGTCTAATATTGTTAAAAGACGATGGATGACCACCTTAATATCTTGGACGACTGCCCCACCGCCTCTCCACCACGCTAGATGACCACCCTGAAATCTTGGATGACCGCCCCACCCCTTTGTATGCAAGTGCATTTCCAAGCATGTTGGTCACATACATGGTTGCTACAAACTCACCCACTTCAAGTGAGACTCCGTACCTTAGCTTGAGTGTGATTAGGCTCTCAAACATTGTACTTTGAAAAAGGTAAAAAATTGTCAATGACAATGGGACAAGTTAGATAAGAGTCAATTTCATGCCATGGAGAATCCCCATTACTATTAAATGCAAATGCTTTAAAATTGGCTCTTGCATTGGGGTTCTACCTAACACAGTACACTTGTCCATACTACCACTAGAAAGGTTCCAATCACGACTATCGTAATGTGATGTATGGATAAAGTTGTTGACTACCACTAGAAAGGTGCAAGTTCCAATCACGACCATTCTGCGTAATGTGATGTACGGATAAAGTTGTTGACTACCACTAGAAAGGTGCAAGTTTCAATTACGACCACTTTGCAGTGACACCTAATGAGCCAAGCTCCAAATGGTTTGGTCATGGTTGTATGTTATATTTAACAACTAGTTACTTAATAATGTATGAAAAAAAAATAGAGCACACTTATGCATAACAAATATACTACTCTCATGGATTATGAGTTGATTTTTTTTTTTAATAAGGCAAAAATTGTTTTTAAAAGATATGAATGAATAAAATAAAATCTTAATATGGATGAGTAACCAAAGCCCAAAAAAAATCTTATGAAATCTACTTTGCTGCCATAAAATAGGTTTTTTTTTGGGGGGGGGGTGTCTCAACACTTTTTAATTGAATGAAAATATGAGGGTCTTGGCATTCCAAGAAGAGCACTAAGGAAATATGCCCAACTCTTGAAATTTTGACGTGTACATGCTCTTTCAAATTGAAGAGCTATTTATTATCTCTAAAATTTCAATTGGCGTGCAATCACATTCAAAACGTGAACTCTCATGTGAAATTTGAGTTCCTCAATTCACCTTTCAAACCGAAGGTCACACTAAAACCTTTTAGTCTCTCCAAGAAGTCAAATAGGCATTTGACGTCATTTCAACTCCCAAAATGCCAAAAGCTTTACGTCCTTGCAAGGCCATGTGTCCATGGTGATACAGTCTACTACCTATATATTGGTACTACTTTACAACACACGTATTATGATACAATATATAAGCAAATTGAGGTACCCTACATATGGTTCTAATGAACAAAACCTGTGCATGCATCTTTTGGTACAATAACTTAATGCATTGTATAAGGTAATCTTTGAGGGTGTGTGAGAGAGAGATATTGGCAATTTTAAGAGTACCTAGCATTGAGCACTTGGACAAGATTGTCCTAATATTGTTATAGGTAATATGCTTTGGAGTTTGCATCATATGCTAGCTTCTATTTTAGAGAGTGCAATTATTCTTCACCAAAGCTTTCTTGCCTTCTAAAGTTTCAAAACCATCTCAAAAGTGTGATTGGTTCACTTGTGGATCTATATATATAACCCCCCATCTCAAAAGTGTGATTGGTTCACTTTTGGATCTAATATATATAACCACCCTTGAAAGGTGCTTCAATGAAATAGTTTAAAAAATGTCTCCCAACATGATTCAAAGAAAGGAAGGTGTTGGCATCCACTATGGCTTTGACGCTGCCTCCATCCCCAGCTAAACCCACTAATGCATTGGTAACTCCCAAGCGAGCACTTGGGAAACCTCAATTAAGTTATTCTAAAAGCATTTTATAAAACTTCTCAATTTTTTAATACTTTTACTCATAAAAAGGTATATATACTTGTATAAAAAAAATTGTCACATATTTTATGATACCAAATTTTGAGAAAACTTGCCAATTCCATTCCTATACTTTGCAGATTTTCCTTACCTCAAGAGTTGAGCTTTTTTCTGAAAATATGTTGTACCGCAGTTGGAATCAATGGACACCAAGTTGCTCGCCAAGTGTTGACAAGCAAGCTATATGAGGGCCATTGTAGAGAAGGTATACACTAGATCTAGGCGGCAAATTTCCATATAAAAAGGAAAACTAGTTAAGTATTTGTAGAAATCCTTATGGCGTGGCTAAATGCATGGATGGTCTTCTTGAAGATGGTTTTAATTCAATCATGTATAGAATTGGAGGTTGAATTAATGATGTAAAATATAGGAACTAACCAACAACATATGGTATCTCTAGAAGTAGCTATTGCAATTCATATACTGGTTGATGATGGTTGTGGATCCCTACTCGAACATGTGCAATTAACTCTTAGAGTCTATACTAATTTAAGAATGGAACCAAAAGGGTTCCCAAGGGGGAACAATGACAAGGAAAATTATTGATACGTTGATTATAAACATGTAGAATGAGAGCTAGAGACATTCTAGATAAGGAATGTTTGTTCTAGTTTATTTGATGCATTCCTTTTGTCATAGAAATATTTTTGCATTAGTTCTAGGTGCTTAATAACATGGCATTGCCAAAGTACTAGCTTTCTATGTTACATTTCCTTAGGCCTCTCTATGAGATGAGCCTTAGGTTGTGTAGATAATTGAGAACTTTTCCCCATGCTTTACTTTGCTTCGGCCTTGTATATGCTTTGTACTCATGTTTATTATCTAATAATGTGAAGCAACTTGGCTTGAATATTGGAAGAAATCATGTCCCATCCGTGCCCCCTGCATAAGAAAGTTATTTGTCGCAACAAAAATCCTACATATAGTTCTTTTTATGTTGATTTAATACTAAGAAATAGGTTTAAAATCAAAATCTAGAAATATTTTTCAAGAGAAGCCATTAAATTCTCGATGTTTGTTTCTAAGTAAGTAAAATAGTTTAGAGTTTAGTTTGCAAGCAAATCAACTTAAAGGCCTCAAGAGCCAATCGTAATGATAATTCTAATAGTAATGCTAATCATGTAAATTAAAAACAAAAACAACATCAAAACAAAAGGCACTAAAGCATATCTTATACATTGAATTATAGCATATTATTGAAGCTATTTATCTTTTGGTCCCGTTTCCACTCCTCGTCTTCAACACACCATAAACTTGTATCAAGAATATAGAACATCCAAAAGGAATATTGAAAATGAAACAACAGTTTAGAAGGCTAAACCAAGTCTTCACCCATCTAAAACAACTGTTCTGTCTTTTTCTTGATGAGTGAATGAGAACATCTACAAGCTTCTTTCACTAGTAGAACAGCAAGTAGCACCTTCAGATAAGATCTTATTCATGTATTTTTAAATGCTCAAATAGACAAAGACTTTTCGCATGAACCAAAATCAGCCATAACACCTATCCAAGAGGGTCTATGAAACAAATATTTATGTTGATCTCACATTTGTCTCCCCATGGGCCAATACTACAAACACTCCCATAACGACTTATGCCTTGTAACATCATATGTTCAATTGCTTCTTCCACACACAAGAGAGATTTATTGGCTTTAGTAGAAGCCTCTTAATAGTTGGAAAACCTTTTGTGATAAGTCTTCAAGAAGTTACAATTTTCATGAAAGAAGAAGCTAGAAAGCCAAATGTAGCTCGAAGATATCTCATGACTCTGGTAAGAGCCTTCCAATGTGTTATACCAGGATTAGTCATATACTGACTGAGACAGCTGACTGCAAAAGGTATGTCTGGCCTGGTACAGATCATGGCATACATAAGAGATCCTATAATAGAATGGTAAGGATACTCACGCATCTGTTGCTTCTCATGAATTGTTTGGAAACACTGGTACTTTGACAATTTGAATCTTGGTTCCATCTCACTTGCTATTCATCAGATTATATCTGATTAGCATTTTGTAGATGTACCTTTGTTGTGTAATGTAGACTAACTTCTATTTTTTGTCTCTGTGGATTTGTATACCAAGGCAGAAATGAGCTTCACCCAGATCGGTCATGTTGAATTCGGAAAATAGCATTGTCTTGGCTTCTTTTATCAAATCGGTATTGTTGCTGAAAAGCAATGTATCATCCACGGACAAAGTGATAATGATAAAAGACTACTGCACTGCTTTGAAGTAAGCGTTTGAATATGAAGGGTTAGGTGTATAGTCGTGATCAATAAGGAAAGTATTGATCCTTTGAAACCATGCTCGAGCATATTGCTTTAATCCATAAAGTGCCTTATGGAATTTACAAACATGATTGTGTTTACCCTCGATAATATAACCTTCAGGTTGCACCATGTAAATGTCTTCTTCGATAACTCCATTGAGATATGTTGTCTGTACATCCATTTGATGTATTTCCAAATCTGCTGCAATAGTAAATGATAGCAAAAGTCGAATAGACGAATGCTTGACTACTAGACTGAAGGTATCAATGTAATCGACGTTGTATACCTGAGAAAATTCTCTGGCTACAAGTCGTGCCTTTCTTCTGTTGATGTTTCCATCTGCGTTGTACTTGACTTTGAAAATCCATTTGCAATCAACTACGTTTCTGCTAGCAGATAATTCAACAATCGTCCACGTCTGGTTCTTGATAAGAGATGAACACTCTTTATCCATAGCTTCTTTCCAGAGATCTAAATCAGGCTAACTGAGTGCCTCTTGGACAGACGTCGGTTCTTGAACAAGATAAACTGCAGACTCGTTGATATACTGGTTAGGTGGTCTACTAGTCCTTGAAGATCTTCTGGGTAATACAAGAAGTTGATTATTTCCATCATACTGTAAATTCAACATTGATTTATTGTTCATCAAGAGTAGAGGAGCTTGGACCTTCAATAGGAATAGTCGACTGAGGAACATGAAAGTTCAAAGCATCAGGAGAATCTGATAGGTCGGCTACATGGAGACTGCCCTTTCCTTTGAGGTCTTGAAATTGATCTTCGATGAAGATAACATCCCCCGGACTAGTGAATATCTTCGACTTGATGGGATCGAACAACTTGTAGGCTTGATCTGAAGTAGTGTAGCTAATGAAAACACACTTGATACTTTGGAAGTTGAGCTTCTTCCTGCGATCACGAGGAATCTGTGCAAAAGCAGTACATCCAAAACCTCATAAGTTTGATAAAGAAGGTTTGGTACCTATCCAAACTTCGAATGGTGTTTTGTCTGAGAGACCTTTTAGTAGAACATATGTTATGAATATAGGTTGTTGTTGAAACAGCTTCATCCCATAAGCACTTCGAAAGTGTCGCATGTGATAACATGCACTTTGCCAATTCAACTAAGGTTCTGTTCTTTCTCTCAGCAAGACCATTTGACTGAGGCGAATATGAAGTGATGTATTATATAGCTCAATGTCGTTGTTAAGACAATAGTCCTTGAAGTCGTTGGAGATGTACTCTCCCCCGTTATCTGACCTCAGTGCTTTGATTTGTTTGTCAGTTTGATTCTCAACATGCTCTTTGAATTGTCTAAATTTGATGAAAGCCTCTGATTTTTGTTTAATGAAATAAACAACTATTCTTCTAGAGCATTCGTTAATAGAGGTAATGAAGTACTTTGCATTTAGCAATGAGGGAGTTTGCATAGGTCCATATATATTTGTATGAACAACATCTAACAGATCTTTTGTTGCATGCATATGGTTTGATCTAAAAGGAATCCTAGCCTACTTTCCAAAGATGCAGCTATGACAGACAGGGAGATCGACCTTACCAGAAGGATAGTCGAGATCAAGAACCATGGATTGTCTGGACATGTTCATAACAGATGCATGATTCAAGTGTCCTAAGCGATGATGCCATAGTAATGTTTTATTGACTAGAACAGAGGTTTTCAAGGCTTGACTAGACTCAGAACTACAGTGTGTCAATCTATATAAGTAACCTTGTCTCTTGTCGAGTGCAAGGATCTTATTATTCCTATCAATAATTTTGCATTGATAGTTAGAAATTAGAGTTAATCTGATATACATTTTATGTAAGCTCTAAATGTGATATTGTAATTAGTGTACAGTTAATTAGATTTGTTGTATTCAGTTGTGTTCAGGACGTGACCCGTTAGGATATATTGATCGAACATTGATCCCGTAGACGGCTACTTGGGGTAGTCACACGTTGGAAGAAATTAGCCTGTACAGTGATTTTGAGTTCATTATGCTATACTCTGGGGCATGTCCTGGGTTTGTCAGTATATGTGGCCATATTGGGCCTAACTCTAGTTTGGCAGGTGGTAGGCCAGTTTAGTGACACTTGTAGAGCCCATGCAGTTTGGGGCTTTGCTACATGTACAGTGTTTCTTCATAATAGACAAAACTTTTGTTGTGCCATCTTTGAGAGCTTGTGAGGAGTGGCTATGGTGATTGTGTGATGTGATCTACATACTGCACTAGATTCTATCAGAATTTCAACTTGGTATCAGAGCATCAAGGTGTTGCAGGTATGCAAGATTCGATGAAGCTATGGGATAGCGTCTTCCAAGCTTGTGGTAAATTGGCAGGGTCAGTCATGAAGCATATCAAGAGCAATTAATCCTTCTTATCGGCTATGGAAGAAGAAGCCAGCTAGGGCTTTAAAGTGAAAAACTACGGTTTTCTCTCTATAGGTATGCATTTTGGATGTTGTGAAAGCAACAGTTGGGTGCCCTGGCAGTGCGACCTAGGCTGCAGATGGCCGCTGCTGGCCGTGGAGAGAATATGACACCATATCAATCCATAGCATAGGTTTTTATCTTATGTTTCCACCATAGCTAGGCAAGCAAGGAAGGAGGGAGGGAGGAGGCTGCGAGGAGGCTATCGCGCGCCCTCAGTCAAGCCAGCCCGTAGTGCATTTGAGGGAATAGCGGTCCGAGTAAATGGCTTCGGCTCACAAGAATGCGATGAACCGTAGGATCAGGCGCTATGGAGATCGATGGTAGAGATTGCAAAAGCAAGGGTCGTCAGATTTATGCCAAGCCATGAGATGGGCTTGAAGTGGGCTGAAGGGACTTGAACTGCATTTTGGCCTTCAATGTCATTAAAAATTTTCATTTTGAATTGCTGAAAGGGACCCGACTTTTAAAGTCACTGGTTCTTCATTATCATCTTGCAAGGGCAATCTTTGGAGAGGGCTATCTTTAGCTAGAAGGCACCTATTTTGGTCATCCTTGGGCCAAAATGATCCCTGAAACTGATTTTCTCACTTCGCATTTTATGTGAAGTGGTTTTCTCTCACTTCGCAAATTTTGGGAAGTGACTGGGAACGTTCCTCATTCAAAATAGATGACTTTCAGCATTTCTCTCTCTTTGGGATTTTCCGAAAAAGTCGAAGGTGCCCTTGAAACAGTTTAACTTGTGAAAATAGGTGACCTTTGGGAATTTTCTCTCTCGTCATATTTTTTGAAAAAAAAATGCAAAAAAGCCGAAGGTCTAAAAACAGTTAGACTTTTGAACTATGCAAGTGTCGCATTTCGGAGAAATGCGAAAAAGCCGAAGCTGTTGAAAACATAGTTTATTTCTGCAGACTGTCGTGACACTTAGAGTATTTTTGTAGAGTGTTGCGAAAGTAATGTATTTTTGTAGACTTGTTCTAAATGCTAGTTTCATGGAAGTGAAGATGGCCAAGTCTTCAATGGCTTCAAATTATTGAACTTAACATCTGAACTTGAAATTATGACATGATTGGTTACCCTTTACTGGAGAACAACCGGAAGCCCGTTGTAGACGTTCTTTAAATAAATTGGCTGTCTAAGTCTGTGATTCCTGCAGGTATCAGATGAGCAGACGTAGAACCAAAGTTGGTTTCACCTTATTCTAGATCAATCATCAATAAACATGCAGGAAGAATCATGAAATAGAAATTAGTCATTGACCAAGGAGACAACTGTGGGCTTAATTTCCAACAGTAGAAAGAAGACATCAATCTTGCAGTGAAGATATAGACTATTAGAGCCATTATTGCTCTGGCCACACAATATGGTTGGGATCTTCAACAAATGGACGTCAAATTAGTATTCTTGAATGAAAAAATTGATGAAGAGGTGTATGTCACTCAACCAAGAGGGTTTGAATTGAAATGAGAGGAGATACAAGTTTTCAAAGCCTAGGAAGTCCTTGTATGATCTCAAACAAGCTCTCGTGGGTGGTGTTACAATATCAATGAGTATCTCATGAAGTAGGGATTCATCAAGAATATGGCAAATACCACACTATACTTCTTCCAGTGTGATGGTGAGATACTCATATTTATTATTTATGTTGATGATCTCATTATCAAATGTAGTCATAAGTGCCTCAATTGATTACATCAAGAAAATTTGAGATGGAGGACTTCGGGCAACTTCATTTTTGTTTGGGAATTGAGATCTTAAGGCAGGATAATAGCATGAGAGTCTCGTATATGCTACTGTCACTAGGCCAAGAATTTCATACATTGTTGGTACTATAAGTCAGTATATATCCGACCCTAGAGAGTTGCATTGGTGTACAACAAGTGTACAACAAAGAGAGTTCTAAGATATCTCAAAGGCAAGTTCAATCCTGATCTTGAATTTGTCAAATCTTCATATTTCATTCTATAGGGATTTTGCGATGCTAACTGGGTAGATGATCTAAAAAAGTGCAAATTAGTTGCCAGCTATTTTTTTTTTCTTAGTTCTGCATCTATCTCATGGGCTGGCAATAAGCAACCTACAGTTGCATTGTGCTCAACTAAAGTTGAGTACATCACATCGATGAATGCAATGTTCTCAGTTACATAGGTTGTTTGTAGAGTGTTAAGAGGGTACAAGTAGATACAACTCATATTTATCATGATAATTCGAGTTGCATACAAATTGCTAAGGACCCAATCTTCCATGCTCACACTAAACATAAAGAAGTCCACTATCGTTTTATTCATGACAAGATTCAAGCAAAAAGAGGGGAGCTTATTTATGTTCCCACAAAAAAAGCAAGTTACAAATATATTGACTAATGATATCAGTGATGAAAATTCTGAAAAATTCAGATGTTTATTGGGCATTAAGCCTAATCAACTAGTCCTTAAGAGAAAGTAATATAAGAAATTTGGCAGGCACTAATGCCTAGTTAACTAGTCCCACTATAAACTATTCTATTACTATTTACTGTGAGCTACATTGTTTCAGGGGTAAACCACAAGGCCCATGTGAGTAGGGTAGAATCTACCTAGATACTACCTTAAGAGCATTTAGAAATTTGGACTAATTCTAATTCACCTTTACTTTTAATTAATCAGGTGCTTGATTAGAATATGCTTATTTTCGAGTTTATTGTGCTCTTTTGTGAATGCTTTTGTAGTCTTCTCGTTGCAATTGTGATGGATGACAAGCAACCTTCAAGTAATTTGGTTACATAGATTGCTTGATGACTTAGGTCAACCACATGTAAGTGCAACTATTATATTATGTTCCCTAAAGCAAGAGTAGTTTTATCATATCCTTGGTAAGTGGCCCTAATTTACAATTATGCGTCTTTACTCGAAATCTTGATTTTTTTTCAAAAGCAATGAATAGCATGCTCCTGAATTAAGGCAATTATTAAAGAGCTAGCAAAGAAAGCCCTTGCTTGATCAGGAGAACACTCACAAGTGTGCTCTACATGGGGCACACATGTAAATGTTGCCCAAAATGGCACATTTTCTAGTAGTAAACCACAAGCTCAAATAAAAAATTAGGTGACATTTAATCCTCAAAAAAGTTGAGAACATGGTTTAATATATATTTGGTGACATGCAAACCTATAAGCATTAACTTCAATCCCCTTTAAGACTCACTCAAATGTACAAGATGATAGGACACAATAAAGAACAACATGAAAATGGAACTTACCTACAAGTCATGCAAGCCTTAAAGAAACACACCTTATCAAGCAATCACTAAACAATATACGCAACAACATAATAAGTGATCATAATATGATGACATCACATAATTATGTCTCCAAGAAACATGAACTCACCATAACAAAAAGCAAATTCCAACAATTCTTTTTTTTAGCAACTCTTCAATCCTTTGACAATTATACCTTTATAGGATAGGATTAATAATGGTAAATCATCAAACACAAAAACTTGAACAACTTTTAGTTTTAACTACAATAGATATAAAATTTATTCAAGCCACCTTCACGTATAAAACTTATAGCACACATATCATAGCAATATACGGAAAACCAAATCCCAATTGTTGACACATTTAGCGAACTACTAACACAACTTATGATAGTGTTTAGCAAGACAAACCATTGATCTTAATTGGTGATATGATATCAATGCATTTAACTAAACAAAGATCTCTCAAGGATTTTTCGATTAAACCAAGGTCATAGGGGAGAGTTGGGTAAGAGCCTTGTGCTCCCAAAAGCCTACTAGTATAATACACTTGTGCATGAAAATGCTAGTATGTTGTAAGGCATTGTGATTGCATTGTCAAAAACACTTCAAATTCTTATGCATCAATATAATTTACACTTATCCTTTCAACCAATCACAACTCTATGTGGCATTCAAATGGACCACATACAAACAAACATTTGGTACTAAAATAGACCACATATTGACAAACTTACAAAATTCAAAAGACTTATCCAATCCACATATGCAACTTTTGGATTAAAGGTTCACTGAATTGGACAAACCTAACCTTCCAAATAGGAAGATTCGCCAAAAGAGTGCCCTTGTGTAAAGGTGGTGTGAGACATCACTAAAGGAGTTTCTCAAAAGGAAAAAATCAACAAGTTGATTTCACTAGCACAAAGCGGAAAGGGCAAAGTGCATATCTACTCGAGTTGAGTGGGAAGGGTCATAAAGGGAGTTTCTTGACTTGAATTGATTGGGAAGGGTCAAAAGAAAGTTTCTCGGAAAAAAGAACCTACGAGTTGATTTCACCAGCCTAAAGGCCGAAGTGCGAAGGGCAAAGGACAAATTGACTTGAGGTGCAATGGGCATTTGGGAAAGGTCAAGAAAGGCTTCAAAAGCACACAAGGCTTGGGCCACATCCGGCCACAAGGGCTGGCCCCTATTGGGAGAATTTGGAATTTTCCTGAGGTTAAAAGCTCTCATTTTTTCTCAGGAGACTAGATCCACTGACTCAGCACCACGTGTCCTACACGTCCACATCCAAAACTAGTGGTCGTGGATCCCTCTCTTGTCACTCCACAAATTCCTCAAGCTAACCGTGTCCACTCTTAAACCCTTGGGCTAATCAGGTCTTAGGGATCATCTTAGTGCTTAATCATCCTCTTAGGACCAGTTTATTCGGTTTCTTAGTCTTTACTGGAGGTGATGGAGTGATAAAGGAGTGTTTTAGCAGTAGAAGAAACAGCCTTCTTCTCTGTGCATAAAGCCATGGAGCCATTCTGATCCATCATCAACATAGTATGAGATAATTGGTAGTGTTTTTGTTTTGTGTCTGTTTTTGTGGATTGAAAGTTTGATGGATTGTTCTGTTTTGCATGTGTGTCTGAATTTGTGGGTTTAGATTTGGAAGTGGGCACTTGTGTTTTGGTTTGATCCATTCTCGTGTTTGGGAGTTTTATCGGAAGTATTATTTCATTCAATTCTCTGAACTGGAAAGTTGATTTGTGGGTTGCTCATTTTATTCATGATTGACTGATTGTATGCTACTTTGTTGTGACTGACAAAGAAAAGTTCTTCCATTGTTTTGTAGTTTGCAGAATTTGATTCGTGTTTGGCTGTTGATTTGTGGTCTACGGAATTTAGATTGTATGAGCATTTGTATCTGAAAAGGAAAATCCTTCCATTGCTTTTTTAGTTTGGAGAACAAGCTCTGCAGAAATTGTTTGTGTTAGATTTTTGGCAGCTGATTTGTGGTTTACTCAATCTATTCGTGATTGATTGTATGAGCCTTTGTGTCTAAGAAAGAAAATTGCTTCTGTTGGTTTTTTGTTGCAGAATTTGCTCCTTAGAAATTGTTCGTGCTCTTAGTTTATGCATGCAAGCGCACGTCTTGTTCGTGATTGATTTGCAATCGGTTGTGTCCTGAGTGCTTTTCTATAAGCTCTTGTTTTCTGATTTGCCTCAGCACTACTTGTTTTGGTGTTTTTTTTGCCTCGGAGACATGTATGCGTCTGAATTTTTATGTGAGGCGATGGATTTGGGCGGCCACGGCATGTCCTTGCAGACTTTGGTTGGGAACAAGTGGACATTGATGTGCCTGGCCATATGCGCAATAGCTGCAGTGATCAGCAACAAAGTGAAGGGAGTCCAAAAGTTAAGCATAGGATTTAGCTGGTGGGGCAAGCATGCTCGAGTGCAGGTCCGTGTGGAATCCCTTTCTTCCTCACATAATAGGAATTCATTTACTTTGACAGCAGACGGCGTATTTAACTCAAAGACAGGGATGCTATCAACAGAACACGTTGATGATGGATCCTCTACACTATCAACAGAGAAAAATTATGAAAAGCAAAACGAGATTGCATTCTGGGAGTTTGTCCCCGGCCAGGAAGTGTTGGTAAAGTCAGGATCACAAGTTATTGCAACACCGAAGAAGGCCACATTCAGTAGTGCCACAGGCACAGGGCTGTGTCTCCGAACAGCAGCAGATAAGATACAGTTTAGTATGACTTTTAACAAGGAAAAAGATCAAAATCTGCACTTCGACTCCCAGTCAGGGTTTGCTTCCATGGATTGGGATTCAGGTGTGGAAGATACGGTAAGGGGTTGCCAGGCCGCAGATCCGATCCAATCCCTAGTATGCAACGAAAATCTTCCCAGTTTGCCAGACTGGGCAAGCTGCCTACTGGAGCCTCTGAGATCCACTCCTTTTTCCAAGTCGCAGCCGGATCTTCATTTCTCAAGGAGCAAACAGTGGGATGCACTTCTCAACATGCGCGTAGAGATGTCATTTGTGTTTGAAGGTAACGCTACCAAACTTACTGCACTGCCCATGCCACCGAGGGCCAGCAGTCCTGCACTTCTTGTAAGAGGCCCGATTCACATCGCCAGAGCAAAAGATAAGGTGGTGAAGATATGGGATTGCTCCAGAAGGCTGTTTCTGGATCGATTACAGGTAGCGGAAGGTGTGATTTCGGCTTTGGATGTCGACTGGGAGGCAAAGAAGGCGTTCATTGGCAACCTGAAGACATATTTTTCCGTGTGGGATCTTCCCAGAGGCAAGTGCATTCGCACGATACAAGCTCAGGATCAGGACACTATAGAGGCAATAAGGTGCAACACTGACACTTGCATTCTCACAGGAGCCCGTGCCTTTCAGGAATACTTTACCTCTGTAAGGGTTTGGGATTCAAGGGCTCTAAGACAATCTGTCGGGATGGTTAGTTCCACCATACCCAGTGTCTCAGGCATGGAATCACGCGGCCATGAGTGCTATGTTCGTGATGGGAGCGGTTTCATTTCTGCATACGACTTGCGGATGCTACGAGGAGCAATGCCATTGCAAAGCCTCTGTTCTAGAAGAAGAATTAAGATAAAACAGTTAGAGGCAATTGCTCCAGCTGCCTTTACCATCACAGGGAACCCATTACCAGAATCTAAAAGGGCAAAGCATGAGGAGGAACAATGGTGGGATGCAGATGCAGAGCTAGTCAGTGCAGATGATTATGCTTGCGATGACTACGAAGAAAGCTGGAATAGAGCTCACAGCTCTGGATCAACCAAAACTTCCTTGCTTTCCAGATTCATTTCTGCAGTCTTAAATTTCGCATCGCCACCTTGTCTGTCCAATTCCGATTGATCTTTCCATTCTCGCACATCATAATCTGCTTCATTGCAGCAATCACTAACATCTTCCAAAAGCAGCCCTCTATCTTAAGTCAGATTGTATAGATTTTTACAAAGCCATTCTATTGCAGATGGCATTAAAAACCCATGGATCGCAAAACTATGTGCAACTTCTTCATTGCTGCTGCAATCAGTGATCTCTTCCGAAGGAAATCATTATATTCTTCTTAGATAGATTTCTGTAAAGCAATTGCATTGCTCATCTATCCATTACTGAGACCAAAGAATACTTTGGATCATCAGAAAATGCACTATATTGCCCAGATCTTTCATTGGCTTGGGCTATTGTTTATTATATTCATCTCCTCAGGTTGTTGTTATGGAACCCAAATTATTTAACAATCTCATGTGTTCTTGCATAGGTGCATTGTTTCATCTTAAGAACACAAGAAGTGCTCATAGGTGCATTGTTTGATCTTAAGATCACAATAAGTGCTCGGAAAAGCCGGCAAAGCATAGGAATGAAACTCACATCTTCTATAAAAAATGGGTAGAAATGGGCATAGTGAAAATTTTGATGATTACTTTATATAGACAAATAAAACCTAGAAGCTTAAAAAAATGCAGGTTTAGGGCCTTCTTGTGATCATCAAAATGCAGGTTTAGGGACTTCTTGTGATCATCAAAATGCGGGTTTTGATGATCACAAGAAGTGTCCCCCCCCCCCCCCCCCCCGAGGGGGGGCACGGGATAAGTCCATGTGGCGAAGCAACTACTTTGTCACATATTAAAGGTGACAATTACTATTGGAATTATGTATAGGGTAAAGTCACTAGGTGGAAGCCTTGCATTGTGCCCAAAAGCGTGTAAAGCCTTGCTGCCATGGAGCTTTACCTAGTGTAAAGGCATGACTTTTTTTAAAAAAACTTTGAAATTACTCACCTAGGCCATAATGCATTGCTCGAACACATTCTATGGGCATTAGGGCCATTATTCCCTAGCCAAGCAAAGATTGAATTCTTAAGGCCAATTATTCTCTGCCCAAGCAAAGATTCAATACTTAAGGAGGATCTCGCTTGGTTCCATTCATGATTTTTTGCAAAATAGTCAAATCTTTCAAACAATTGTCTCATGCTCTTTTCCATCATCATTCCCTTTGCAAGCTTGCTTTCTCTCTACTCATTGCCCTCATCCCATTCTCCACGTTGGCTTTCATCTTGCACATGATGCTCTTATTTCTTTCCCGATAAAGATTTTGATATAAAATGGGACACTTAGAAAACAAAAATCAGTATATTTCATTAATTTGAAAAAAAATCACTAGTGTGTGACAGTTCCATGTGATAATACAATTAACAATTTGTTTTGAAACTTCAAAGATAGCAATTGAGCTACAAATATAAGCGATCACAAGACATTTTAGAAGAACATTTAGTATTAGTTATTCATGTACACATGTACAATCAACCAATCAAATAAATGATGCTCTTTGCCATTAGTACATTCCAGCCAAAATATATATATATTAAATAGGAAAAGGCATATGGAATATTATAATTTGCTATACTTCCATATTAGCTTAGTCTTTGAACAATGATGAATGTACATTCTACCACCTACATTGTCATGATTGTGATTTTGCCTTTTCTTTATAGAACATGCATTTGAATTCAATTTGTATACAAACATTGTCCAATAATATATGTTCAAAGCTCCGCAATCACACCCAATGTATTCAAAAAATTTGTACAATTATTTGTAGTAACTTCCATAGGAGTGATTTGGACATTTGCCAAGAGTTCATGGATGTGTTTTTTTGGTGAGCAAATGTTGGCAAGCATTTTGCTAAACATTTGCACTACAATGAGATTATTTGTTGTCTTTTGAAATATGCCCATTTTGGAGCATAAACTAGTCCATAGATGACAAGTGTCCAAAAAGAAGCATTCTTGCGATTTTTACGTTACGTAAAAGCTAAGCATCAAGCTTTACACTTTTTTGACCCTTTGCTCAAGGGCTACCCATAACAATGTAAAGCCCTCCAAAAGGCCCTTAACTCGTCATGCGCCTCTTAAGTTTGCACTTAAATATTACTATACTAAATTAAAAAAAGGTTCATGCATCCATGTGAAATTTGACATGGTTGCAGGCATCAAAACCATTAACTCGTGTTTATGTTCCTTCTTTTTCTCAAAATCGTTACTTTTATTATTAACTTCATACAAATGTATAGTACAAATAGTTGAATATGTCTCTTGTTAAACAAATTTAACAAAGAGGAAGCCTTAGCAATAAATAAATAAAAATCAAATTTGGGATCAACTTGTTGCTCTATAGTAGACACATGAGAGAATTCTCTGTGATTACATCTAATATAAATTTTTCATAACATCAAAGCTTAGATAGTATCCCAAACCGAATGAATCAATTGTCATAAGTTGTTTTGTCAATAAGGATGTAAAAATGGAATCTTTTTTTTGAGCTCAACAATAAGATTGGCCAAAGATTGGTGTGGCATTCAACAAAGAGATGAGAGAAGGATTCAACAACATGACTACATTTGTTACAACTTTTGCCAATGACATCGTTGTATTTGCATCTAAGAGGAAGAGCTTGTGACAAAATTCTATGGGCAAAAACTTTAAAATTGGGTAGCTTAATGTGTCTACATAATATGCTACTTTGAGGAGTTTGATGCAATTAAGCAATTCCATTTGCTTGTATTTTTGAAAACTATGATCAAATCTAATAAATTCAACTTCTAGGTATGACATGCAAATAACCCTCAACCATTTGAGATGCCTTTACGCCACTACTTAATAAGATGAATGCTCATTAGACAATCTTCAATCACCCAAATGTCATCATCACTCCTATTAGGTCTTGGAAGATCCTAGGAACGTTTCCCACCTAATAGGAGTTTCCAAGCGATGCCATCATTGGCCAATTGTATCGCAGGCATCCCAAAGGGAGTTAGGAACCACGACTTAGTTTCCAGGCTTTCAACACTTGTCATACGAACCCACTCGACATACAAGCAACCAATTCGCCAACAAAGATTAGACTCCAAGCAAGCCACCCGAGTTACATCAAACTTAACCAGCTCGAAGCTTCGTTAAAACCGGGTAACATCCATTCCAAGGAAGTCATTCTGACTTACATAAGACTTAATCAGTGTTGGAAGCCAACTTGGCACCACGCCAGACTTGACAACCATAACCAAGTAACCTCCACCCAAGCAAGCCATCCAATTCAGCCGACATGTTAGAGCCCATTCCCCAAGAGCTTAACCAATTCACATTCATGCAAGGAACATTCAGAACCACAAGTCGCGACAAAAATGGCGACAACCAATTTCTAGACCGAGTGGTCTTGACAGCATACCGATGGCATTTCGGACCGAATGTCTCCGATGGCATACCGCAAGCCATCCAACTCAGCCGACTAGGTTAGAGCCCGTTCCTCAAGAGCTTAACCCATTCACGTTCATGCAAGGAACACTCAGAACCAAAAGTCGCAACAGATATGAAGACAACCGAATGGTCCCGATAGCATACCACTGGCGTCTCGGACTGAATGGTCCAAACGACATACCGTTGGCGTCCCGGGATACGACCCTCAACTATGTGCCAGATCAAAAAGATTTGAAGTGGCCTTACAACTCGCACTTTTACCGAACACTGAGACCCAGAAGGTAATCAGAGTCAGTTTTAGAAAAATCCCACTTTATTAATAAATGTGAGAAGGTTACATTTCAAGTATGTGACCGAACCCTAGTCTCCGCGGGGGGGTGGGGGGGGGGGGGGGTGCTGGCATGCCAAGGCGGGTGCCATGACAACATTCCAACAGGGGAAGCCAAGACTTGGTTGGAACTCGCCCTGAGTCACAACTCGCATTCCCCTTATAGTTTTGGTGGGATTCGTCAGCTCCCCTCATACCAAGTGCTTTGCCCGAGCTGGTAAAGCACGTGTTCTCTCTCTAGAATTTGCTCTCTCTAGAAAGTCATTTCTCTCTCTAGTATTTATTGATCCCCAGGCTTCATTTAATCATGCCTAGATCATGTGAGGTGATTGCACATCGATCCAAGGTCTCTGGACTTCACTAGAACCGATCAAAGTTTTTCAGCCATAGGAATTTGGCGCCGGCTGGATTCTGGTCATAGTGGTGCCGGGAGCAGCGGTGGCACTATACTGGCACCGGCACCGAGAGCAGCAGTGGTGCTGCTTGCATTGTAAAGCTAGCTTTACAACAGTGACCGACCCTATTCTCAGGGGCGCTGGCATGCCAAGGCGGGCACCAAGATGACATTGGCAACAAGGGGAGCTAAATTGGAGCTCACCTTGAGTCACAACCCTTATCCCCCTATAGTTATGGTGGGACTCGCCACCTCCCCTCATAGCAAGTGCTTATCATGTATTTGGTGAATTTGCTGCTATGAAGGATCCCTTGGCTAGTCTTCACATCACATACATACCAAAGGATCCACTCGACAAGTTTCCTATTTGATCTAGTATCTCATCAAGCTAGTTTTTGAGGAGTGTGAAAAATTGGCAAAATCTCACACATGTGGAGCATGTTCCCACGTGTGGAAGTAGACATAAAGATGTTAGATCTATGTTGACTTAGGGTTACTTGAAATTTGGTAGACATGTTACTAGTTGATTAGGCCATTTTTGGCATTAGAGGCAATTTGAGCAAGTACACATGTAACATCATGATTAGGCCAAACATAGAGTGTGATGTGGCTCGAGCAAGGTGTGTGTATCATTTCACCTTTAACTTTGAAATGAAAACATTGTGATCAATTTTGAGCAAATATAATTGAGGTTACAATCTTCTTCCACGTCAATTGTTGTTAAATTTCACACGTGTACGAGTGCCCAAAGTGTGATTATGACCTCCTAAGAGTTGGTGATTGCACAAAGATTAAGCATAGATTGAAATCCAAGATCTATCTCACAATCTAAGGAAAGAGCACAATGAAACATGCAAATATCATCCACGAAAGTACATTCACACGCATAAAGCCTTGTTCTCGAGTAGAAAACTAATCCAAGTACAAAAACGAAAGAAAGCCAAAAAAGCTCTAAATGTAGGAGATCTCACTAACTCCAAAAATGCTCACATAGAATTGATCTAAGACACATATAAGTAGCAACTAGACGTCAAGGGGAGTGAAACATGATTGGACCTCTTCTTTTCCTCCTCTAAACATGATTGGCTTAGTGACATATTGACCATCAAACTTGATTGGACTAATTTGGGGGATTTCTAGCTTGTGATTGGTCACTAGCTCTCATGCCAACACATAGGGAAGTGCCACACATCCAATCTCATCATGACAAATGTAACAATGACAAATTAAAATGATTTTTCATTCAAAGTCCTCATAGAGCTCAATATTGAAATTTCACAATTCTAGCTTGTATAGTTTGATGAAATTCCACTTGTAAGTGGCGATGTGGCACATGCCACGTGTCAAGATGCTCATATCTATGTCCAACTATGAAAATTACTCACACGAGATCTTATGGCATCTTCACAAGTGAGTACAAAATGTACATTAACATTGTAGAGAGAATGTAGGACTATTTTTAGCAATTTTTGCCTTGTCGATGGATCTCGAGATCATGAGGTCAATTCAAAGGGTTGATGAACTATTTTAGTGCAGTGAATTTAGGGTTACCACATATGGTTGAGGGGTAAACCTAAACCCTAGATCTGAGAAGGATATGTATATATATCATTGTAAATCTTGTGCAATTCATGATGAAAAATTGAGTTTTTCCACTTCCATCTACAATATTTGAGTGGCGAGTTAAAGCTATCAAATGTGAGTAATCTTATGCATTAATTACGTGGTTTGGAAGGTATTGGAGTTGATTACAGGTCTAGGACGTTTTCTACACATTTCTTTTGAGTGTTTGATCAAATCTATGTGCCTTTTGTGGAGTTAAATGCCAAATTAGCTAGTTTTGATAATTCTATCTCATAGTTTGAATCTAGATCTTTGATTTCTGCATTCTCCATCACTTTTAGGATTGATTGGGATTTAATTTTCTGTAAAATTTTTGTCATGGTATCAGAGCCTAATAAAAAATGAGAATTAGATTTAATTTTCTCAAGCTTAGACCCTAGATTTGAGTAGTATTGGATTTGTCCTTGCTACTAGTTGCTAATCTAGTAATTGTACCTCCAAATTTGGTTTCATTTGAGTGAGAATAGCTCAAAGGGGACCTATTTTCATTAGTTATAGTTGTAGGAACTGAGATTGAGTCATTTCCATTCAACCAAACCAAATTAGAAAGTTCTTGTAAATTGAATCTTGGTGTACAAGTCTTCTTGTAGGGATTTTCATAAGCATTTCATTGCCACCACTCTTTAGGAAAGTGAATCAGCCATTTGAGAGCTTGAATAGTCGTTCTTAGGCTTCTTGAGGTCCTAAAATACACCTTTTAGGTTCAGATATGCAAAACTAGTGAAAATTGTTCAGATATGCAAAATATCTAGAAATGCAAAACTAGTGAAAATTGTATTTCTTTCTCGCTCAATTTTTTTTGTGATTGAAGACGTCAATGTGATTCAACCTGAATTTAGAGGGATTTATTAGTGAGGCATTTGCGTGCTCTAAAGTGCTTTTGGTTCAGTATAGGTGGATTCACCCTTCTTGTGAAGTTGAGATCGAGCTCAAGATCACCTTAAATCTTGTTGAGAAATCAGAGAGTGATTCTTCTCAAGTCCCAAAGAGAGTGGGATAGCTAGTTGTGATCAAATCTTGTACAATCTATCTTGTTTCATTGAATCTATTTTCTTATCATTGAAGATTGCAATCCAAAGAGAGTGGAATAGCTAGTTGTAATCAAATCTTGTACAATCTATCTTGTTTTATTGAATCTATTTTCTTATCATTGAAGATGGCATCCATGAGTGCCTATCTTCTGGATTCTAATAATAGATTGAACTCTTCCAATTATTCAATTTGGAAGCTAAGAATGGAATCCATCCTTGTCATGCAAGATTTGATGGATATTGTGAATGGAGAGGAAGATGAGCCAATCCATCCACAAGAGGCAACTAAATACAAGAAGAGATACAAGATTGCACTCCATATTGTATTAAAATAAATGTTGCAAATGATTTGTTCAAGGAAGTAGGAGCATATACCTTAGCCCAAGAGCTTTGGGAGACCCTTCAAAAGATCTATGAGTCCAAGAATACCTCAAGATTACTTTCCCTCAAGAATCAAGTTCTTCAATGCTTCCAAGGGAAGAGTAAGAGTGGACATCAATTTGTTTTGAGAGTGAAATTTTTGAACAAGGAGCTTGCCTATATTGGTGAATCTATTAAGGAGAGTGAGCTTGTGCAAGTAATTTTGAATGGCTTAAGTAGTGATTTTGCTAACCTTGTCCAAAGTTGTGCTATAATGGAAAAATTGCTTGCACTTGAAGACCTTTAAAGTGTGTTGATGGCCGAGGAGAGTAGGAAGGCTCACTTCAAAGCAAGGACAAAGAGGCTCTCCTTCAATGATGGTGATGACAAAGCTTTATTTTTCAAGAGCGAAGGCAAAGCAAAGAGCAAGGGAGGAGCATTAAAAAAGGAGCAAGCAAAGGATGGAGATCATCAAGGATCTACATCATCATCAAGTCAAGTCAAGCCCAAGAAGGAAAAATCAAAGATCAAATGCTACTATTGTAACAAGATGGGGCACTATGCTTTGGAATGCTTCAAGAGGAAGCAAGCACAAAGCCAAGCCAACATTGGACAAGAGGAGGAAGAGTTCTCATGAGGACTCACTCATGACGTCAACCTTTTCATCATCAAGTGTCAAAGGTGATGATCCTTGGTGGATAGATAGTGGGGCTAGATCCCACATGTCGGGCAAAAGTGAGTATTTTTCTCAACTCACACCTTATGCAGGACCTATAAAGTCCATTATTTCAGCAAATGATCATGAATGTACAGTTGAAGGTGGGGGACCCATTCCCTTATGCTTAGGATCTTCCAAAAAGGTGTTCTCTTCATTCCTAGCATCACTAAAAATTTGCTTAGTGTTGGCCAACTTTTAGATTATGGTTTCATTGTGGAGTTCTCTACTAATGTATGCAACATCAAGAAAAGTGGGAAGATCATAGCAAAGGTTTGGGAGGTTATTTAAGCTTGATGCTTTTGTTGATCCTAACCAATTTGTGATGGTAGCTGAGAGCAACATGACCACATTTGATTTGTGGCACAAGAGGCTTGGTCACATCAACACCAAGTCAATGGAAGCCATGTGCAAGGAGGAGCACTTGCTCTCGGCCTTCCAAGATCTTTGGCAAAAGAGGAAAGAGTATGTGAAGCTTGTGCCTTGGCTAAGTCACACAAGTTACTTTTTTCAAGCTCAATCACAAAGACAAGTCATCCTCCCGAGTTATTCCACTCGGATGTGCATTTTGCTAGCACAAAGCGCAATATATGATTGAGGGGCAAACCTAAACCCTAGATCCGAGAGGGATATGTATATATATCATTGTAAATCTTGTGAAATTCATGATGAAAAATCGAGTTTTTCCACTTCCATCTACGATGTCTTCGAATGGCAAATTAAAGCTATCAAATATGAGTAATCTTATGCATTAATTACATTGTTTGGAAGGTATTGGAGTTCATTATAGTTCTAGGATGCTTAATGCACCTTTCTTTTGAGTGTTTGATCAAATCTATGTGCCTTTTGGAGTTATATGTCAAATTAGCTAGTTTTGATAACTAATCTTGATTCTAGGAATTTAGATTTTTTATTTGTGCATTCTCCATCACTTTTAAGATTTGTTGGGATTCAATTTCCTGTAAAATTTTTGTCACTCAAGTCAAATTGGACTTCACGAGCAAATCTTTTCCAACTTATTGTTAACATGTGCATTTACCTTCAACACCTTCATTCCTATATCATATGCTTGCTTTAATTTTCATATAAAAGAGACAAATGTCACTAACCATGGAAGCTTAATGTCACTTAGAGCTTCTCATCTTGTGAAATCAATCATGTCTTATGTTCCATCCATCATATCTTCATCATTTCATTATTTCCCAAGAGTTGTCAAACTACATATTTCAATGCTTTTGTTTCACATGCACCAATTTCTAGCGAAAAACTAGTCTTTTCGCATAATGTAAACATTTCTAATCCAACCATCTCCTATTGTGCCCATGGCTATATATAAGAGATTTCTTTTTTACTTGACATCGAAATGACCTAGTAGGCTAAATACATATGTATTACCGCTAACCAAGGCTTTGTCCTGATGAGTCCATGCCATAGAAGAACCAAAGCATCTACGATAGATACGCTAAATCAATGTCAAATTGAAATGATGTATGTATGGTTGTCACATAATGGCAAATTTCTAGCAAGAAAGTTTTAGTGAATGAAATCACAATGCATATGCACAAGACAATGCCAAAAAAATTACATGCATATCAATAAGAATAGCATGACACAATACAACACCACCATAAGTCCAATGCATCATTGAGTCAAGGTCCTCATCATAGGCTTGTATCACCATGTGTCTCTAAGATCCAAGCATGGATAATAACACTTCTTGTGTTCAATTAGTCGATGTATTTAGATAGGATAATGTGTCAAGTTTCCATGCATGAACAACGCAAAAAACTAGCTATCCATGACTAGTGACAATGGGCAACCAAAAAAGATAATGCGTGGAAACTCCAAGAGTGCCACATTCACACCCAAATAACATATGAAAGTTCCATGCCTTGAGAATGCCCAAAGGAGCAAAGGGAGATCACATATCTAAGCTGAAAGTAGCTAACTAGATTTCACTACGAGCTCATTTATTCCACCATATCTAAACAAAGAATTATCTACTTTTATTAGCTCAAATTTCAAATCCTACAAAGTTCATGAAGTGAAAATTGCAAGATGCACAGCTTATAATTGCATTGGAAAATCCCAAACTTGCACATAAACCATCGATAAATTTAAAACTAGCACTAATAACCTTTTTGAGGACATTTGAAGATTGCATCATAGTACATGGTATTCTTGGTCTATGTTTCTTCTAGTCATTGCTCCAATATAGTTCAGTAATAAGAGATCACAAATGTTACCCAATCTTATCATTCTCTAGCAACAAAATGATAACATTTTGTACTTTTTGTGAGTAAACCTTCATCGTATTATCAACAAATCATCCAACACATTCTCACATATTTGAATAAGTGTTTCTTCATACGTCAAGACATCAATCCATTCCATAACACATGCATGCACATGCCACATGTAGGTGCACGTGATGTGAATGTCTATTTGGCATTGGTCATATTATTTCAACTTGTATTGAAATGACATCTCAATGTTAGTCACAAAACAATCTCCTACTTTGCTTCCATCAATCAACACAACATACAAAAGTGGAGTGACTGGAAACCAATCTAACACATTCATGAGCATAACAGTTTAAAGAGAGCATGGAGTAAACCTTGCTATGAATATCCTTTGAGAGTCAAACCTACCACAAGGCCAACTCTTTTGGGATATCTTTCATGACAACCAGTTTTATGAGAGAATCCAAGTGATTTCAAAAGAGAAAACAATTTGCGACAAGTTATTTGATTCTCTGGATATCGACGATTATAATGCTCCATTAACTCCACACATGGGATGGAATGCTCATTACCAACATTGCAATCTTGATTCACTAAATTATGAACCCTTTCTGTATGTAACTCGTTACTTTTCTCTCGCTCCAACTTTTGCTGTATATAGTAATTGCTCAATCTTAAAGAAGGTATATCTTGTTCCTCGACCTTTTGATCATTCTCACTTGAGGGCATACTTGATGACGCAGATGCACATACAAGAGAATTCAAAGAGCTCAAATAATCTTCAAGCCCTTCCCGTACAGCAAACTTATATTCCATATCATTGTTGTCGTCGTGAATACAAAGTCCACAATGCTCCAATAGTAACCCACTGCTATCCACATCATAGAAGACAATCGGACTCCTTTACGTAAGTAACCGAAGTCCAAGGTCAAAGGCTTTCAATTAGGCCTATGACTAATTTTGGAAACCAAAAAAAAAACATGCAAGAAGCAACCACTTAGTACAAAGAGAAGCTTTAGTTTTATGCATTAATTCACAATGTCAAAATCTCTAAAATACTTCCAAAATCATGATCTTGAACTACCCAACGCTTCATTAGACATACAAGAAACAACTCTACAGAAAACGAATCATGCTACAATCTTCCTACAAGCGGTTAAATTTTGTGTAAGACCTTATAAAGTTGATGTGTATAATCACTTTTATAAAAAAAATTATTTTTCTATAAAAGGCAATCTCCATGTGTGGGAGATTCTTTCAATAATACTTGGAAAGGAAAAGGTCTTGCATTTGCTTCTTTGAGATTCTTACAAGCATTGGAAGTTTCATTGCATCCACTAAGGATCTATTGTAATTATAATATAAATTGAAGTCAACCTAAAATTCTCTTACCATTGTGCCTTTTGTCTCCAAGAAAGTAGAGTTTTTGATTTTTGTTTACCTCAAATAATTTGAAAACAAATTAATAAGCATAGTCATCGTACCAATTTTTTCCTACACTCCATCCTATATCATCTAGTTTAGCATAAGCCATAACTCCAGGAGGATAGAATAGTAGTCTTTGATCTTAACTTTTTCCCAAATTTTTGTGTGTCTGTGTTTGTTACTGTCGTTTTGACATAGAGTTTGTCTCTATCCCTTCTATAAGTTCAAGTACGTGATTCCATTGCTAATAAAAAATTGTTTGCATTATGTTCTAAATTCAATCAACCAACTAATTAAAACATACGAGAAAGAAAAGTTAAATTCTTCAAATCATCGATATTACATGAGTACAAGATTTACTCATTCAATAGTCACCAAACAATATCTGGCTTTTTCGAATGAGCACAAGATCTATTCAATAGTCACCAAACAACATATTGACTTTTAGTTGCAAATAAAACAATCTTCAAGTCCCTTATTACATTCGATAATGGTCTTGGCAAGCTCAATCCACTCTAGATCCAATTTTTGTCCACCTCATCACTTCAATAATGCATCAGCATGATCAATGGTTCAACTCCTACGTTATCATTGTCAAATATTTGTTGAAAATCATTGTTCATATTGGTTTTAGGAGCATGAATGGATCATTGTAGCGGCTAAAAATCATAATTGTTGTTCAACAGGTCAACATTGTTGCTCAAAAACTAGCACTGGTGTACAAGAGTTTTTTATTGTTGTGTAGCCCTTATACACCAATTTAACAATTGAATTATTATAAGAGATCTGAATTAGTCAACTGTAAAGTCACATTATTTCACATCTACATTTGAAAATATCAAAGTTTACTTAGTAACCCACATACTTAAGTTTTTGGAAAATGGTGAGAAGAGTTGAAAAGAGTTCAAATTTTTGTACAACTATGTTGTTATGGTCCTAGAGAAATTTTCAAAATAGACAATTGTAAAATCACAATATTTCAAGTTTATATTTGAAAATATCGAAGTTTATTGAGTACCCCACATGTTTGAAAAATTTATCGAAAATCAACCACTCATTATTTGAATTGGGATATGCATGTTCGAAAACTATGTGTGTGACAGTATTCAATTGGGTTCATGGTAGTTAGAGACGAATGAAGTTTTGGCAATGTGCACATTTTTCTACAGCTCTAGTGGTAAGAGCTAAACATAAAGATAGAGATGATTGAAAACCATAACAAACCTCATCTCTTAATGAAAAATTAGATCCTAATCATTGAGAATGCCAAAAACAAAATGGAAGTTGGATACCTATACATGTCATATATAAACATTAAGAAGAATTTGATCATGAATCAAGTTCAAAGAACAAAAAGACATTAAGCTCACAATTGAATCATGTTAGAAACACTCAAAAATATGTTGGAAGACAACATATAACGATAGAGGAATATCTTGATTTCTAACAAAGAAAATTGTCTATTTTAGATACCATTTTGTAGAACGTACTTTGTCATGTGCCAAATCCAAGCAAATAGTCATAACAATGAAATTAAAGCTAAGATCAAGAGAAGTACAAGGAATTCAAGAAAACATATCTACAAGAAGCAAAGGACATGAGAATCTTCATAGAATCACATTAGAAATGAGAAGATGATTACCACATATTGAAAGGGCATGGATTCATGTAGATTGGGCACATGAGACCTAGCAATGGAAATCCCAAAGCTCACATTCACAAAGAGGAATGAGCTCTCCTTTGCAAATGAGCCAAAAGATCAAAATGGTGTATCTTGAGTACTTATAGACAATGCTTTAGCTTAACTAAACATAACTATCTTGAGGAATAGTTAGCCCCTGTTAAGTATTATTCAGTCTACATTGGGCCCTTATTGGCCTATTATCGTTATTAACTACTTTGAAGGGCCTAAAGAGGGAACCACCTTGTTCCTAAGGCTAATAGCTCCTTTTGGGCCTACAAAGTTTACATTGGATATTATGTAGTGTTGATAAGCATTGATGTACTAAAAGTACATGACACTCCCCCGACTTAACCATTTTGTCCTCAAAAATGAAGACGCTTGTTTGATAAGCTTGAATGCTCCAAATCTATAATTTAAGTAGTCACGACCGGGGATGTTGTTACGAGCTCGTAACCAGTGCCGAACCCTAGAGAACACAGATAGGTCAGATACCACAGTCAGGGTCGTGTCCAGCGTACATGACCAACAGGGCAAGACAGTGTGAGTAGTGTGCCCCAGCACGGTCCATAGCCATGGCGGGCCTAACACAACCTAGGGACCCTGTCAGCAGGATAGGGCCCCCAGTTGGGTCCCGACGTGCAGTCGGCCACGTCAGTGCCACGTGGCCGACACTTGGCAGTAGCATGCTACCAGTCCTCACACTGGGCTAGGAGGGGCTTACTCTATATCAGGGAGTAGGCAAGGTTGGGTGGATCAGTTAGTGTTTGCCCTACTGTGGTGTTAGGATCTATTACATTGGTATCAGAGCCATCTCCATCCTAGGGAGTTCAGGACATCAGTAGAGAAAGCTATCAGAAGATAGGAAGTGTTTCTCAGATTCTCAGAGAGGAAAAGAGAAGGAGGATCGCTGTAGGAGCAGCCTTCAAACTTCTGATTTCCACTGAGAAATTACAGTAGCAAGGAGTCAGATTCCAAGTGTAGGTAACTCGCTGAAAAAACAGCTGTTTCCCACTGAGTTGAGAGGATTCTCTATAGTTTTCCCAGCGAAATTAGAGTAGGAAGAAGCCAGCACCTCCATCGCTGTACAGTCAGAGACCTACATCCGATTTCCAGGGAAAAAGTTACTGGTTCTCAGCGAGTTTGAAGCCAAAAAGGAGGAGCAGGGCCAGCGTTGCCAGTACTTCTGAAAATCTGGTTTTTCAACAAGTTTTTGGGCCCCAACGTCAGAGATTTGGAGCAAGAGGATTCCTATCAGACCAGCGAGCTACTATCATCAAAAAACCGGGAAATTTAGCACTGTTTTGAAGCTTCAAACTGGCATTTTTCGGAACAGCAGGTCTGAAATTTTGGGGAAAAGAGCTGAAAGGGTTCCTCTTCATTCTTTCTTTGGAAGTACAGTCCTCAGAAACAGCTAAGTCATCTTTCCTTTCCCTTGTACAGTTGTAAATTAGTCTTTTAGACTTTTTTCCTTCAGAAGTTAAGGTGGCTCTCTTTCAGTTTCGAAGATGACCACTCCTCAGGGACCTGATCAACCCCCGGAGAGAGGCTTCGACGAACTTGAAACAGAAGCCTTGGCTTACAAAAAAGGGAAGGAACCCATGGAAGTGGAAGAACAGGAACAGTTCGCCGAAGAACTCGACGAACTGGTTACCAAGGAGCAGTTCCTCCAATTGGTAACAGAAGTGGATGAACTGAAGTTGGCATTAGCCAATTTCAAGTCCAGTGTGGACGACTCGTTCGCTGAACTCAAAAACTTGTTTTTGAGTTCCGCGAAAGGAAGCCTTCCCTCCACTTCTCAGTTATCCCCTTCTCCACTTCCATCAGTTTCGGGTGAGACTTTACGGTCTCACCCCAGTGTTTTTAAAGATTTAAAGCCTCCTACTTTTAATGGGGAAGAGAAGAATAGAAATGCAGATATTCTACAAACCTTCCTCAGCAAATGGAAGAACATTCATGCTCTTAAACAGACCCCTGACCATTTGCAAGCAATTGAGGCCAGTCTTTCTTTAGGGCCTATGGCCTATAAGTGGTGGTTAAATCTCCAGGAGACTGGGCAGACTCCCCGGTCATGGAAAGCTTCTGAAGAAGCTTTCCTAAGAGAATTTCTACCAGAGAATGAACTTGATAGAGCCTGGGAAGCCTGGGAAAGAACAGTAATGGACAAGTCCCTCATCCAATATATCTCGCAGTATCGAGAAGCAATTTTAAAGATTAAAAATATGGATGACTATCAAAAAATCAGGGGATTTGTCCGTGGCCTCAAAGATGAATATAAAGTAGAGGTCCAGAGAAACTCGCCTACTACCCTTGAGCAAGCTCTCAGATATGCTCAAATCTATGATGATTCAGTGGGTAGGAAGAGAGCGAGACAGCAACCACTTTCTGAGCAGCTTCCTCAGAAAGACTTTCAATTTAAAAAGAAATTTTTAAAAAGAAAGAAAGAAGATAAATTTAAAGGTGAAGCTCCTCAGAAACGCCCTTCACTCATACAGCCCTTAAAACCAGATGATTTTGAGAAAGCCAAACAAGAACGTTTGTGCTTTGTGTGTATGGGCAAGGGACACACAGTCAGACAGTGTCCCAAGGGGCCTTTCACTAAAAAAGATAAAAAACAAGTTCATCTTGTTCAGACTGTATGTTTCTCCAGTAACTCGGCAGCTTCCGAGATCAAAGTGTATCATGAAGATCATGAACACTGTTGCCAGCTGACCTCTGCAATGCTAGCGAGACCCTTCAGCTTTGGGCCGCATGACCTAGTACGTATGCATGGGAAAGTTGGTAACCAGTCAGTAAGAGTCATGGTTGATGATGGGGCAACCCATAATTTCATCAACCACACCCTGGTTAAAAAGCTTAAACTACCAGAAGTACCTAGTCAGCATAGGTACATAGTTTCATTAGCTAAGGGTGAAGATAAAAAAATATGGGAAACTATGGTAAGTAAGTTAAATCTTGGTATTCAGGGGTACCAAGATCAAATAAACTTTCAGATAATGCACCTGGATCGAACAGACATTGTTCTCGGGAGAGATTGGCTCTACAGTTTAGGACCTTCCCTCCACAGAAACTATCAGGAGAACACCCTCAGCTTTCAGTATAAAGGCCGAGAGATCCAGTTGCATGGGGAGCATGATGTTCCCAACAGCCCTATGGTCTGCAGTTCAGAGCTCTGTCAGCTAATCGGAGACGAAGACCATCAGGTATTCTTATGTGACTTTCAGTTTATTCCTGAAGTTTCTATTTCCAGTTCTATTCAGCAGAAAATCAGTAAATTAGAAACTTTATTGTCTAAATTTAAAGATGTTTTTCCTGAAGATTTGCCACATGGTTTACCACCTAGCAGAGAGGTAGATCATGTAATAAACCTAGTACCAGGTACAGCACCTGTTTCTAAACCTCCGTATCGGGTCAGCCGAACAGAGGATGAAGAAATAACTAAGCAGTTAACAGACTATCTTGGGAAAGGCCAAATTCAGACCAGTAGTTCACCATGGGCCTCACCAGTCCTATTGGTGAAAAAGAAGGAGGGGTATATGCGTCTTTGCGTAGATTACAGAGCCCTCAATAAAGTCACAATTAAGAATAAATACCCTATGCCTCGGGCAGACGAGTTGTTTGATCAACTCGACGGGGCTAAGTTTTTCAGCAAAATAGACCTCAGATCGGGATATCATCAAGTCCGTATAAAATCGGAAGATGTCTCGAAAACAGCTTTTAGGACTCGTCACGATCATTATGAGTTTAAGGTGATGCCATTTGGGCTCACAAATGCTCCAGCTACCTTTATGACCTTGATGAACAGTGTCCTCAGACCATACTTGGGTAAGTTTGTAGTCGTATTTTTAGATGACATCCTCGTCTACAGCAAAACGAGGAAGGAGCATCTAAAACACCTCAGAAAGGTGTTTCGACTGCTCAGAAAGCATAAGCTTTATGCTAAACAATCCAAGTGTGAATTCTTCGTTGAAGAAGTAGCATATTTGGGTCACATTATCTCTTCAGATGGGATTAAGATGGACCCAAATAAGGTTAAAGCCATACTCAGTTGGCTGAGACCTCAGAATATTTTGGAACTTCAAATCTTTCTTGGTCTGGCGGGATATTACAGACGATTTGTCAAGGAATATGCTCAGATAGCAGTCCCTATGACAAATCTCCTTAAGGGGAAGGGAAAGGAGTTCTTTTGGGAGTCCGCACAACAGGAGAGCTTTGATGCTCTCAAAACAGCCTTAGCTACAGCACCAGTTTTAAAGGTCGTCGACCCCAATCAGCCATTTGTGGTCGAAACAGATGCTAGCGACTTTGCAGTAGGTGCTGTGCTAACTCAGGGTGGACGACCAGTTGCGTTCGAGAGTAAAAAACTCGAGCCAGCACAGACTAGGTATAGTGCCTATGAAAAGGAACTCTTTTCTATAGTCCATGCCCTTAAGACTTGGAGGCATTATTTGTATGGTGCCAACTTTGAGGTCCTGACAGACCATGAGAGTCTCAGATACCTTTGCAATCAACCTGAGCTTAGAAGGTCGGAAAGCTCGTTGGGCAGAGTTGATGCAAGAGTTTGACATGTCTATCAGATATAGGCGTGGAAAATTCAATACAGTAGCAGATGCCCTTAGCAGAATGCCTATGATAAACGAGCTGAGTTTTACTCAGATTCGTAATGAGTTACTCGAGTCCTTGAGAGGGAAATGCCAGCATGATGCATTCTTCTCTATTATCTGGAACTCAGTCCAGAACAGACAGTTACAGACTCCAGAACCAGTTCTCGGGGCTGGTGCCAGTTCATCCAAGAATACGGCAGCTTCCGTTGAGGATGATGATGAGTCCGAGTATACGTCATCAGATGACGTTGAGGATTCTGAGCCTGTATTACCCAAGCAAACCCCAGTGGTTGAGGGTCAGTTGACTCAAGGATTCAAATGGAAACAGTATTCCATTCAGGATGAGTACTTGCTCTATAGAGATAAAAAGGATTATAGGCAGCAGGTCCTATATGAATGTCATGACAATCCTAGCGCGGGACACCCAGGCATACAGAAGACCTATGAGCTTCTTCGTAGGCAATTTTTCTGGCCCAGTATGAAAAAGGACGTCCACCAGTATGTAACCAGTTGCCAGAAATGTCAAGTAAATAAAGCAGAGCGTTTAAAGGCAGGAGGGTTGTTGCATCCCTTAGAAATACCAGCTGGTAAATGGGAGAGTATCTCCATGGATTTTATAGTAGGCCTGCCTAAAACCCAAAAGGGTAATGACGCTATATGGGTCACAGTTGACCGTCTGACCAAAATGGCTCATTTTATTCCGACCAAAACAACCGTTAGAGCTCCAGAGTTAGCGAGGTTGTTTGTAGACGGGCTATTTAAATTGTACGGTCTACCTTCCGGCATAGTCAGCGACCGGGACAGTAAGTTTACTGGAAATTTTTGGAAGGCAGTATTCCATCATCTCCATACTAAACTTAATATGAGTACCACCGACCATCCACAGACGGACGGTCAAACAGAAAGGGTAAATCAAGTGCTGGAGGATATGCTTCGTGCATACGTCAGCAAGAGGCAGACTAATTGGGAGGAGTATCTCTCGATATTAGAGTTTGCTTACAACAGTACCAAACATTCAGCTACGGGATACAGCCCATTTATGCTAATGTACGGTTTTCAGCCACGCTCACCCACAGCTGTAGGGTTTAAACAAGAAAAAGTTGAAGCAGCCAGAAACTTTTTAGAAGACCTAAACCAGATGATAGAACATGCTAAGCGTAGCATTAGACAATCCCAGGATCGAGCCAGGCATTATGCAGATCCACACAGACGGGATGTGCAGTTCTCCACTGGTGAGAGAGTCTACTTGAGAGTCCCAGTTGACTCTAAAACCCTCAAATCAGGAGTGTGTGCTAAGTTGTCTCCAAGGTATTGTGGTCCCTTTACCATCAGTAGGAGACTAGGCGAGGTCACCTATGAACTAGAACTCCCACACAGCAGTAAGGTTTTTCCAGTTTTTCATGTAAGTCAGTTACGAAAAGCCTTAACCAGATCAGATAATCTGGTAGGGGACAGTGTTCTAGTTCTCCCATTGGATCCTCAACAACCTCCACATGAACCAGAGGAAATTCTTGATAGTAGAGAGACGCAGACTCGTCATATTCTATACCGAGAATATTTGGTTAAGTGGAATGATCAGCCTGTTGAGAATGCCACTTGGGAAAGAGGCAGCGTCCTTCGCAAGATTTTTCCAGACTTTGTCTTAGAGGACCAAGACGGTTCTTAAGGGGGAGGGAGTGTTACGAGCTCGTAACCAGTGCCGAACCCTAGAGAACACAGATAGGTCAGATACCACAGTCAGGGTCGTGTCCAGCGTACATGACCAACATGGCAAGACAGTGTGAGTAGTGTGCCCCAGCACGGTCCATAGCCATGGCGGGCCTAACACAAGCCTAGGGACCCTGTCAGCAGGATAGGGCCCCCAGTTGGGTCCCGACGTGCAGTCGGCCACGTCAGTGCCACGTGGCCGACACTTGGCAGTAGCATGCTACCAGTCCTCACACTGGGCTAGGAGGGGCTTACTCTATATCAGGGAGTAGGCAAGGTTGGGTGGATCAGTTAGTGTTTGCCCTACTGTGGTGTTAGGATCTATTACAGATGTCATGTCCAACAACATGTCATGTTGGTGTAGATCTCAAATTGTATGAACTATATCCAATTGACAGCTTCAATCTGCAACATTTGCTCCCATGAAGAAAAAATGATAGTGTATATATCTTTAGATAGGCAAACACTTACTTCAGGCTTCAAGCCTAAAATATATTGCATTGTATTAAATTGTTGCACTGAATAACCATATCTACTCATTATCCAATGGAAATCATTGTAATAGCACTCAATAGTACATGTCCATTGGGTAGAATGCCAAACTTGGCCATCTGCACATTCGAATTCTTCGATGCACTTATGTACAAAGATTGGCCTTTTATCATTGCTAACATGAGGTTCTTCACACAACATCCAATATTGCCACCAGATTTTTGCAGATCCATTAAGGTTATGTTCTTGCAAATAGAATATTTCCATGGTCACTATTTGGATGTGACTGAAAATACCCGTCAAACTTATCCAACCATGTTCTCATGTCCATGTGAGCCATTCTATAGTGCATCTGTGGGAGGAAGATAGGTAGGTGCGAGGAAAGGGGAGGAAGACGCGAAAAAAGAGAGGGGAGTCATGGGGTAGGAGAGAGAGTAGGTAGGGAGCGGGGTGCGAACCTGGGGAACGCTGAGAAAAGCTTGAGGGGGCAGGGTAAAAAAATGGCGAGAAATGTGGAGGGGAGTGCGAATAATTTTTTTTATTCACCACATATGCGAGTAATAATTACTCGCCACATATATTTTTTTTTTAATACATTGAAACTTTAATCTGAAGGGTGCGAAAAAAATTTGCCACAAAAATGAAGTGGTTCTCTCCCAAAAATACTACCAAAACTAGAATTGGACCTCTTTCACAAGAACTTGTCAATTCTCCACCAAATTAGTTGGAAATTGGCTCAAATTCAAGCTAAGACAAAGATCTACAAAACTACAAAATCATAGTAAAAAACTTTGGCCAAAATTCTAAAAAAAAAAATAGAAGACCAATGACGATACCAAAGTACAAGTATAGAGTAGTTAAAAGCTAGATCACAAGGGCAAGATCTGCTACAATATAGTAAGTTTCATGCGTGCATGGAATCATGTACAACATTGGAGCATCATGCCAACATTGCTATCTTGTTGATAGCATGTTGTCTATGTAATAAGTAGATACAAGTGTGAGAACAATGTTGAAAATCTATCATTTGAAAAGGGCAATGGTGTATTAGCTTAATAATCTACTCCAACAGTTTATCTTAAAGCTTAAATAGGGTTTCTAGTTGATAGACTAAATTGGATATTTTTGATACTAGTCACATTTGGATCTAGGGTTGTAACACAAGAGAGAGAGAGAGAGAGAGAGAGAGAGAGAGAGAGAGAGAGAGAGAGAGAGAGAGAGAGAGAGAGAGAGAGAGAGAGAGAGAGAGAGAGAGAGAGAAGACAATAAGCTGTTTTATGATCCATTTTTTTGTGAGCAAATAGTGCACAAGGTCACGATCGAAGCGGTCACACACAATCAAGTGCATACAAGACAAGACTAGTCCTGCTAGTCTACTAGTTTAGAGATAGAAAACATGATACACAATTGATCATTGTCATTAACACTCTCCCTCAATAAATTATGTCCACAACATTACTCGATCGTTCATGGAACAAAATTCTAAGTATTTTATATGATCTTCTATATTGAGAGGACAACTTCTAATGCATGTTGGTACACATTATTCAATAATCCTTTGAGATTCACAACTATATCCAATCCTCTTATTGGAAAGGTGATCTTTTTAGGTTAGTAATGTTTGCCCCTATGTTTGGCACTCTAGACATTCTCACATGCTATTTGTAGCATTTTTTACATATCATGTAAGACATCATCGTTCAAATTTTAAAAAAAATAGTTGTTCCATTTTTTATTGGAAATGTTTAATGGATGCAATATACCTCTAACTTTAAGGCGTTCAGTCTTATTAAACTAACATTGGTCACATTTTACCGCATGAATCTACAAAGGATTTAAGTTTTGGCCAATAAAAATCCCTTCGTATCAAATCCAATGTATGATGTATGCTTGGATACCCTGCACAAGGTGTGTGACATTCATGAATTTTATTTCTTTGATAGCATCCACATTGGCATGCATATTTTTCCTTTCCTGAACAATAGTCCATTATAGATAAAAAAATCATTAATACCCCCTTTACTCTTATCCCAAGACTGATCACCTTGTATCTCGGTCCGACTTGGCGAGTTCTCTAGAACTCTTTCCTAAAGGGATCACACCTAGATTCTTTAGCAAAAAGCTTTGTCACTAAGATCCTTAAAATAGTACAGAGATGTTTTACATGCTCTTTAGTGTTTAACTATAGATTAAAATATCATCTAGAAACACAGTAAACTTTCCTAAAAAAAGACGAGAAAACTGTTCATCATTTGTTAGGAAGTAGCCAGAGCATTAGTCAGACCAAAAAATAAGGCTAAAAACTTATAATGGCCAAACTATATTTTAAAAATGGGTTTTTGTTAGATCCTCCGTATGTACTTGTATCTAATGACAAGAAATTGTTCATCATTTGTTAGAAAGTAGCCAGAGCATTAGTCAAACCAAAAAATAAGGCTAAAAACTTATAATGGCCAAACTGTGTTTCAAAACAAAATCTTTGTTATATTTGTATCTAAAAATATCCTATGCAAAGATTGTTTTTTGTGAAAAGTTATTGCACTTGATTGAACTATGAAATCATCCATCTTAGGTAGCGAGTAAAAATTTTTCATGGTGATTTTTTATGGGCCTTTGTAATCTATGCACAAGTTGATAAACCCTATGTCCTTTTTATTCTTAAGTAGAATGGATGCTCCCCAAGGTGATTTACTTGGTCTAATGTGTCTCATCCTAAGATATTCCTCGATTTGCCAAGCCACTTCTCCCTCTTCTTTTTGACTAAACCAATATGGTTGTCAAAAAATGCAATGGCTACTGGGACTTGATTCAATTTCATGGTCTACGGACCAAGCGGGTGGTAAACTGTTACATACCTATGTAACTAGCAGTCAAGAACCTAAGTTATGGAAGGTGTCTTTTGACATTCCACTAACTTGTGAGCCTCTTGGCCTTTCATTTGCCTCCCCTTTTTTCATTGGCTTGTGTGGACATTCCATAGTGCTTTGAAGTGAGTCATTCGGCATCTATAAGAGAGGAAGAGGCCACCCACATGAAGGAGAGATTTCTTGTGTTGTGGCTTGCTTTTATTCTCTAGTGAATTGCTAGTGTGTAGAGAGCATAGATTTGGCTTGCTTGCTCTTGAGAGGATCACCATCTTTGGTATGGGACTTAGATGGGGGTAGGATGGTAGTGAGCATGCTTGTAATTGTGATGGTAGTGATTGTGGTTTAGCAAGGGGGTGCTACATAGGCCTTGCTTATGCATGGATCTAGCTATGGTGGGGTGGTAAATTCTTGAGGCCGTCTTGCGTGTCTACTTTAGGAAGGATCTTAGGAACATTGGAGGAGAGGCACATTGGAGAGCTTTTGGAGGCATTGGTGGACATCAACTCAAAGGCTTGGTGGGTTGCTCTTCCTAGTTGTAAAAGTGGTATTAGAGCCTCTTTCAAAGTGAAAATGGTAACTCTAAACCTCTCTTTTTTGTTGCATAAAAATCTGCCATCAAATTTTTGTCATAGTGTGGTAGAAGTAGCACCAATTCTTGCTTCTAGACATTGGTGGGCTTCACTAAAGGTGCTGTTTTTTCTATTCTTAAAAAGCTTTTCAAACTGAGAATAGAATAACCAGCATGCCCACATTATCATTTTGATAGGTATAATTAATTGCAAGTTGAAAAGTAGGTGAATTTAGAGGTGTTTCATAAAAGTAGAGGTTGAAAATTTCTTGTTTTGATGTAGAAAAGTAGAAGTTTGATCTTTTGTTGGCTGTCCAAATCTGTGGGCCCAGCCAATAACAGCCCAACTTCAACTTTCAAAATTTTATTTTTGAAGTTTAGTTTGTGCCTCTAAAGTGAAGTTACTAAATGTAGTGGTAGTTTGGAAGATTGGTCTTGTTTACACACTAAAATTAGTGAGGAATAAACTCATCTTAGGCCCAAGCTACCCTTCGTTTTGAAATTTTGTTTTTTTCACAAAGCTTCAGTGACTTTCACAAAACTTCAGTGACCTTCACAAAACTTCAGAAAATTTTAGATCTGATTTTTAGTCTATTTAAACCCTGGATAAGTAAAAATAGGCCAAAAATTAAGATAGTTGTTAAAGGAAGTTGATTTTATATTAGTGGAGAAATTGTTTTACCCATCTTTTTGAAATTCTATTTTTTTCATAGAACTTCAGTGACTTTCACAGCACTTCAATGACCTTCACAAAACTTCAAAAAACTTCAAATCTGATTTTTAGTCTATTGAAACCTTGGATTAGTAAAAATAGACCAAAAATTCTGGTTTTTGTGAAGGGACTTAAGTTGATTTTAATTTAAAAGGAAAATTGTTTTGGTTAAAGGATTGTAAATTCATTCATTTCTTAATTTTTGAAATTAAAGAAGAAAGAGAGAATTTGCAAGCAACTCCTACCAAAACAAAGGATAGTTCTCCATTCCACATTGCTACAAACATAGATGAAACCATCTTGAAAATTTGATAAATGAAAATGGAAATTTGCCATCAAATTTAGTAATGGTTCATTATGAGTAATGCTATGAAAACTAAAAGAGGAACCCAACATGTAAATGAAAACTTGGATAAGTTTTGAGTCATTTTCATGTGATTGAATCCAAAAGTTTGGAACTTTTTTGGAATTTAAGCTTAATCCTACCTTTGATTTATCTAAACCTGAAAGTGTGGCACAAGCTCTACAACTCCTCTACCAACAAATTCAAGAAACAAACCAACAATTACATGAAACCAATTTGAAGTGCGGGACACCTAAGAATTTTGAAGACCTATCTTCGTAGGCAATTCTTCTGGCCCAATATGAAAGAGGACGTCCAACAGTATGTAGTCAGTTGCCAAAAATGTCAGATTAATAAAGTAGAGCATCTAAAGGCAGGAGGGTTGTTACAACCATTAAAGATACCAGCTGGTAAATGGAAAAGTATTTCCATAGATTTTATAGTAGGCATGCCTAAGACCCAGAAGGGTCATTATGCTATATGGGTCACAATTGACCATTTGACTAAACTGGCTCACTTCATTCTGACCAAAACAACCGTCAGAGCTCCCGAGCTAGCAAGGTTGTTTATAGACGGGCTATTTAAACTATACGGTCTTCCTTTCGGCATAGTCAGCGACCGGGACAATAAGTTTGATGGGAAATTTTGGAGGGCAATATTCCATCATCTCCATACCAAACTAAATATGAGTACTACAGACCACGGACGGTCAAAAAAAAAGAGTAAATCAGGTGCTCAGCTACGGGATATAGCCCATTATGCTGATGTATGGTTTTCAGCCATGCTTAGCCACAGCCGTAGGGTTCAAACAAGAAAAAGTTGAAACAACAAAAAACTTTTTAGAAAATCTAAACCAAATGGTAGAACATTTTAAGCATAGTATTAAGCAAGCCCAAGATCGAGCTAAGCAGTATGCAGATCGGCACAGACGAGATGTTCAGTTTCCTTGGTGAGAAAGTCTTTCTTCGAGTCCCAGTTGACTCTAAAATCCTCAAATTAGGATTGTGTGCTAAGTTGTCTCCTAGGTATTCTGGTCCGTTTATAAGAGAATAGACGAAGTTTTCTATGAGCTAGAACTCTGGACCAGTACTAAAGTCCATAGATAATCTAGTCAGGGACAATGTTCTAGTTCCCCACGAGGATTCTCAGCAACTTCCACATGAGCCAGAAAGTATTCTCAATTCTAGAGACAGACACTTCATACCCTATATCAAGAATATTTATTCAAGTGGAAGGATCAACCAGTTGAGATGCCACTTGGGAAAAAGGCAGTATAATTCGATACTTATATCCAGACTTTGTCTTAGAGGACCAAGATAGCTCTTAAGGGGAGGGAGTTGTACGAGACCATAACAGTACTGACCCAACAATACTTCTAGGTGTAGCTAACCACCAGAGGGCAAATGATAGTGTGAGTCGGACACATGCGGACGCATGCATGGACGGTCAGGGGCCATGCAGTCCTACAATGATGGGCTAGGACCCCACATGCAAAAGTAATCTAGTACATGCCGCATGAAATGTGGGTGTCAGCAACAATTCCTATGCAAACTCACATTGGGCTAGGAGGGGCATTCTATAAGAGAATGCATTGGCTGGGTGGATCAGACTAGCTTTGCCTTCGTCGTAGTTATGTTGTTCCTAACGGGGACCGAATAGTCCCTCATCTATCGATTCAAATACAACCTATAAGGATAATTTAGACTTTCATATTATGAATCTAGATAAAGTAGATGCCATACTTGGTAAAGAGTGGTTCTATGAGAGGAATGAGTCGTTAAAGAAAAACTATGTAACTCACAATTTGTTGTTCTTGCATAACGGCGCACTCATTGAATTGATTGGAAATGTGGAAATTTCTTTCCTTACACTGATCATGAGGAATGCAATTTACAAAGTTATAACATGCAACTTGCGTTAATGTCTAATAACCTAAACGAAGAAAATCCACCAGAAGGCGAAACCTTTAGGAGATTTGGACAAGAATTTAATGACGGTTTTCTACAATAGCTTTCTGAGGGTCTTCCCTCCTCTAGGGGAGTCGACCATGGTATTAAACTCCTTCCTGGTAGCTTTCCTGTATCTTTATTTCCCTACAGAATGAGTACTACTGAAGAGGATGAAATTTATAGAAAACTGCAAAATTACCTTAAGATGGGCCATGTAAGGCCTAGTAAGTCCCCTTGAGGGGGCCCCAATTATTTTGGTTGATAAAAAAGACGGAGGCACTCGTCTGTGTGTAGACTTTAAAAAGCTAAATAAATTAACGATTAAAAATTGTTATCTCTTATCTCAAATGGATGAAGTGGTTGATCGATTACATGGTGGAAAGTACTTTACCAAAATTGATTTGAGATCAAGTATCATCATATTCGAAGAAAGAGTGAGAATGTGGGAAAAACCGAGTTTAGGACGAGGTATGGCCATTATGAATTTCTAATTTTACCATTTGCCTTGATAAATGCTCCTGCGACTTTCCAACATATGATGAACGATCTTCTTTGTCCATATATGGAAAGTTCGTCATTGTTTACATGGATGATATTCTCATCTATAGTAAAACCTTAGAGGAGCATCTCGGGACTGTCTTAAACTTACTTAGACAAGAGAAGCTCTTTGCCAAAAAATCCAAATGTGTCTTTATCCAAAAGAAATTCGTTTATCTCGGTCATGTTATTTCGCACCATGGATTGGAAATTGACCCTAATAAGGTCCGTCAGGTTCGTGAATGGCCAATTCCTCAAACCATCTAGGAGGTTAACTCCTTTTTGGGCTTTACGAAATTTTTTCATAGATTTATCATGGGTTATGTCAAGGTTATAGCAGCGGTGGATTTTTTGCATAATATGCAAGAAACGCTACGTGTTGCTCGCGATAATGTAAAAACGGCTCGTGCCCAATTTTACGCTAATCAGAAGCGACAACCTAGGGTCTATGCAGAAGGAGATTGGGTGTATCTTAAAGTCCTTAAAGACTCTAAGGTACTAAAGACTGAAAAATGTCCTAAGTTATCCCCTCGTTATGTTCGGCCTTTCCGGACTGTAAAGAAACTCAATCAGAATGCCTATCAACTAGTATACCTTCTAAACCACAAGCCATTGTTGATAGACTACGATTCCCAAAAATCCCAACTAGAAGCTGAACGTCGATTGGGCCTCTTGACTTGACCAATGACTCATGGACATGCATCGTCACCACGTGTCGAGATCTAGAATGTGTGTTAGGCTTGGAGACTCCTACCTTCGTGGTATACAAAGAAAGGAGGTCTCACTTTACCATTCATTCTATCTACCTAGGAGAAGGTGGGTAGTGAGCTTGTGCATAGCCATGATGTGAGCTAGCTTGGGGTGGGAGATGGTTGACGGCTCTAGCAGTGATATGGGACGCTGTTGGGTTTGGAGGTCAGATCTCGCTTGTTACAAGTCATAGGCTATGGCATGGAGGGTGAACCTTTGATCCTATGGCGGGGTGGATTGTATGTCATTTAGTTCCTTGTGAATAATCGACATCTAGTGGTCTGCCGTAAATTAGGACGTAACATTTGGTATCAAAGCCACCGTTAGATGTCTATACACGAGTTCCAAGAAAGCTAAAAAATATGCAATCAATATATACCTAATTTTTTCTCTAAAATCAATGCAAAAATGTTGGATGACCATTGCATTCACCAATATCTGGCGAAAATGGCGATGAGAAATGATCATCAAATCTGAGACCAAGTTGTTTTGCAACTATCATTGAAAATACAAACTTATATCAAACCTCTTAGTTTTCATATTATTATATCTATTTTGCAAAATGGATCATTGATTGACCTTATGGACAATGTTGATACTTTCTTTGTATCTTTGGAAGTCAAAGGATGTTTGAAAGATTTTGAGTATAATATTTATCCATGCTTTTTGAAAGATGTATTTTTTATAAATAATTATGCTATTTCAAGTCTAAACATTGGATTATCTTAAAACCTTTTAGATTCACCTATTAATAAACCCTTAGTTGAGAATTCACCCAAAGGTGGAGTGTTTAAGAGGCTTAGGCAAGTCTTTAGCAATGTTTTTTCTGAACATATACCTACAGGCCAACCTTTCTCTAGAACTGTAGACCATCAGATAGACCAGATTTTTTATACTACCCTTATTTCTTTATTTATTTTCTCACCTCTGTGTCAACTATAGCATGTTGAATAAAATGACCACCAGGAACAGATATCCCTTATTAGAGATGAATGATCTAATGCATTGTCTACATGGAACAAAGCATTTATCCAAGATTGACCAAAGACGTTCCTAAATCTGGTTTCCAAGCTAGGTATGGCCACTATGATTTATTGGTGTTACCATTTGAACTCATGAATGCACCTGCCACACCAATACATGATGAACGATATTCTTGGTCCATATACGAGAAAGTTCATGGTAGGTGTATTTAAAAGACATTAATAATAGTTAGATCTTTGAGGATCATGAAGAGCATATTCATATTGTCTTAGAGTGCTAAGGAGTCTCAAACCAAACTCAAGAACCCGGGCCATATCATATTTGATCACGACATCGTGACATCAAGCTCGATTATAATAAAATTTGTAACGTGAATGGCCGTGGTTGCTAATAATTCGTGATGTGAAATCATTCCTTGGCGATTTTTTCACATGTTCATTATGGACTATGCTAAGGCAAATTTGTCCCTAACAAATGTTCTTAGAGGAAGATTAGCTATAGAACAAATCCATCACTAGCAGGGACTGATGAAATAAATGAGATTTGGAACTCTCAAGCTCTATATTTTCAAATAGGCCTTATGTGATAAAAACAGATGCTAGCAAACTATGCAATATGAGTTGTCCTTTATCAAGACAGTAGACCATTTGCTTTTGAAAGCAAAAAAGCTAAATCTTGCTCGATGTAGGTAGTCTACCTATGAAAAGTAACATTTTGCAGTCGTTTAGGCATTAAAAATCTAGAAGTATTATTTGTATGGTGTCTGCCAGATTTACAGTGATGACTGATCGTTAATTCCTTAAGTATACATGTGATGTAATTGGCCTTAGAGGCTAACAGGCTAGATGATCGGAACTCATTCAAGAGAATACGTCAAAATATTTTGTCGATGCCTTGAGTCGAATTGGCGAGGTTAATTATTTATGCTTTGTTAAGATCCAATTTAACTTGTATCTAACACTTTAAAATCGTTGTCGAACCAATCACATCTAGCTAGATGTCTACTATGCTCATGACATAAAAGAAAAATGAGTGGTACATGTACAAACGTGTTCAAGCAATATTGGTGAGACAAAAAATGTCTTGAATGTTCTTGGTTTCAAGAATAATTTACTTTTTGTTTCAACTATAACTGATCAACATATCATTGTCGAATTTGATAATAAACAATGTCTCATTTCATCAAGGATAAAAAGAGGAATAATGAAGTCATCTCTGAAGGAATATTCCATAAAAGTTGTATTGTTTGTAAGCTTCTATTATTGAGCAGAGTGCTTGTGTAGCTCAAGTTGGTTTTAAAATTAACTTGTCGCACACACGTTTGGACACTTGAATTGTCAAAGTTTGCAAGTATTGAAAAAAACAATATAGCTATTGGTCTTTCACACATTGTTCTCTCTAACAATATATGTGAAAGATGTGTTTATGAGTAAGCATCATCATCAAAAGTTTCCAAAGAGTACCTTTCGAGCCAAAAGTATTTACAAACTTGTTCATAAAAATCTTTGTGAACCTATGTAGACTCATTTGATTGGGAGAGCAAGCTATTTTATGGCTTTTATTTACAATTACTCTAACAAAACATGGGCTGATTTTGTAAAGAATATGAATGATGCTTTACAGAACTTTACTTGATTCAAAGCACGAGTGGAAAAACAAACAAGGAAGTAGATCAAGATCCTACATTCAAATAAAGGGAAAGAGTATATTGCTACAGAGTTTCAAGAGTTTTGCAAGTATATTGCAATCAGAAGACAATTTGCAACCACATATACACCACAATTTATGAAAAAAAAAAATCAAACTATAGTGGAGTTTTCTCAAAGTATGCTAAAGGTAAAGAATCTTCCAAACTCATTTTGGAGAACCATAGTTGACACAACAATGACAGGAGTCCACCAACTAATGTGGTGGAGGATAGAAAACCGGAGGCTTCACAAATAAGACACTTATTGTGAGTCATTTGAGAATCTTTGAGAGTACAACTTATGCGCATATTCCTAAAGATACGCAAAAGAAATTGGATTCAAAGGCAACGAAATGTTTAGTTCTTGGCTATGATGTTGAAGAAAAAGCTTAAAAGCTACAAGATGTTAGAAATAGAAATGTCATCAATAGCAAGGAGGTTATCTTTGATGAAGATCGAATCCAAGATAATTAGTTAGATATAATAAGGTCATATTCTAGTCTACAACCTCTAAGAAGCGTAATAAAAGCGGTAATCTAATCACTGATGATGAGCCTAATCTAGAGACAACTAGAAAGAATATAGTTGATTCAGAATCACAACAACATAGTAGTTATAAGCAAGTTCACGAGGAGAATAAAAAATGTAAAGAGAGATCTAAGGTTTGGGATATGTATTCACCATCACCTCCTACAAAAAATTCTTCTGTATCTACATCATAGAGTCTACCTAGATATTATTATGAGATTAAGTGTGTCCAAATTATTTATAAGGGTGAAGATAAGTAAATAACAAGAAATAGGTGAAGTACATTATGCTTTCATGGCAAATATATTAAAGAACAAATTATCCACATATTTAGCTTTAATAGAAAATACACGACGACAAGGTGTGTATGAGGAGATAGATGCATATCGAAGAATGAGACATGGGATTTCATGGATTTGCCTTCAAGGAAAAAGTCTATTGGCAGTAAATGGGTTTACAGGGCAAAGTTCAAATCTGATGGTATTGTTGACAAATACAAGGCAAGACTTGTTGACATGTTCAACAAGAAGTTATGGATTATGAAGAAATCTTTGTAGTAGTCGCAAAGATAAACACCATGAGGACGGTTATAGCTTTCATAACTTACTCTAAATGAGACATTTAGCAAATGGAAACCAAAATGGTTTTGTTTCAATTGATATTGTTAAGAGGAAGTATATATGGAACACCCAAAGGGGTTTTGTGATCAAAGGAAAAGAAAATATGGTTTGATTTTAAAAAAAGTTTCATATGGTTCAAAGGAAGCACCCAAGGCACGACATACAAGAATTGACAAAAATGTGAGAAGTTGAGCTTTTGGAGAAGCAAGTCAAAGCATACACTATTTGGGCTGGTTGAATAGACCCAATTGTTATTGTAGTATTTTATGTTGACAATCTTATTATTACAGATTCAAACAAGCGACTAAATAAGATCGAAAAAGATATTTCTTCAGTCACTTTTTCGTGCATGATTCATCAAAAGATTGTACTACTCTCATGTTTTTGCATGGAGAGGCATATATGTGGTGGTAGAATCTTAACACGAGTCATCGCAAAATGCGCACAAAATTGTGCATTTCAAGCACTTATTCAAAAAATCATATCATAAACTATGATTAATCACATCAAATTCTTTCACGTGTCTTCTTCATATATACATTTATCGATTAAAAATGTTGAGACCTTTATTTTGAGCAACTTATATATAAGACATGATGTGTCAAACATGTGGGGATATTGATGAAACTTCAATATTTTCATATATGGGACTACATTATTGTGAATTTTACATTCAATTTTTTGCCTCTCTACTCTTAAAAATCCTATATGATTTTAAAAACATACCTAAAAAAAAAAGTTTGAATTTTGAGGTCTATAGAGATAGATACGTTCATCCAAAGTTACCCATTTAAGTGTTGATAAAAATCACCAAATTTGGAAGTATCATAAGTGAGTGTATAACACCAAGATTTTAACAATATTCTTTTGGGTTGCCTACTTTAAAAAGTATTATATGACGATAGAAACATGTCTCTCAATTTTCTTTCAATTTGGAGTTATGTGAAAATAGGTATGTGCATCTATAGTTACCCATGCCAAATGCTAAAAAGTGCTGAAAAATATTGAAATGTGCTAAAAAGTTGCAACTTATTTGGAAGTTCTTTATACAACCCTTTCTCTAGCTATCTACTCTCAAAAATCCTTTATGACAATAGAAACATGTCTATAAAAATAAATAAATTTGGAGTTCATATGTGCACCTAAAGTTACCCATGTGAATTGAAGTTATTTTGGGAGTAAAATTGCCATCAATTGAGAGAAAAATTTTAAATCTTCCGATATCACAATGAAGATTCAAGTCTACTTCCACATACAATTGAAAGATTGAAATTTCAATCATTTGATGGCATGCTATGTCTCAACAAGTGACCAAAGGTTTTATGTGCACTTTTGTGCACGCACACAAAAGTGTGCTGAAAACAACTCTAGTGTTAAGGACAAGGCAAATGCCCCAACCATTGGGATGTTTTTCAAGATGCCTTTATAGTAGCATATTTATTGATCCATGACAATTTTGAATATCATTGTTGATTTGCTACTAAACATATGAGAATGAGAGGCCTTTGGATGCCTATTTAGCAAGAATTCCAGGAGGCTTTTCATAGTTTGTCTTAAATTAGTCCCAATTGGTCAAACTACATTTAATGGCGCATTTAACAAAGTCTATTGTCAAGGCTTCAGAATTTGCTTAACTTCTTGTTGAGAAGTTGTTTGGATTGTTTGGATTGCTAAATGATATTGTTGGTGATCATGATTTCAATTTTTTTGACAAATTTTGGCAATCAATCTTCAAAAGACTAGAAATTACCATTAGTCAAGCATTTTTTGATCACCATCAATTTGATAAACATATCGAACATACCAACTAAAAAGAAAAAGATTTGTTTAGATCGACAACATGTAAATTGAGATCCACATGAGAATAGTAGAGCTACTTGGCACCTTATAGATTTCAATCTTCTTATACTTCTTTGAGGAGTCATTGGAGATGTGCCCCTTCTCCCATATAGGGAAAAACAAGTCGTCAATTCCTGCCTTGTCATAGTCAACATGGTCAGAAGAAACGCACTTGTTTTCCCAACTTGAAAGTCGGTGTTCTCTTTATCCTTGTCCTACTTTTTGGAAAAATTTGTCCTTCATTTCCACCTTGGGTGCACTTTGCTCCTTATGAGTCATTGAATGGGTGTCATGAAATCTTCTCACAAAGTTAAAAACATTCTCGAGGGACTATGATAGTTGCACTGCGATATTTCTTTGAGAGACTCGAGAGTTTCATAAGTCTATCAACTGCTACCCAAATGGCATTGTGATCCTTCCTTGTAATCATAAAATCCATCACAATCCTTTCTCATTTCTTATCAAAAATTTCCAGGAAGTCATTGACAAATTCCAAGGCCTAGCTATGGAGTATCATAACAGCATAGTAAGCACACTATGAAAGCTTGAAAAAACCAGCTATGGAGTAGAACACAAAAGCAAGAGAGAGAGGACTTCAAAGCTCACACAACTTGAATGATTATTCAAAGTGTAGTAGGGCGTGGAAACCCCTCCAAACTTTGGGATACATTTAGCATGTAATGTATAGAGGTGGTCACTTGCTAATTCTAGCTCTAGAACGCACATGGGTCTTCAACCTACTTGATATTACTTGCCTAATTAGCACAAGTGGGGTGTACTATGTACATAAATGTTTTACACCCATGTCTTATGCACAACTTACAAGTTACAAGTATACAAGCCTTAAGGGGCAAAATAGGCATTTATTTCAACACCCCCCCTCAATGGCTATTTTGTTCATACCAACACCTAGCATGCTACGAAACTTTTCAATTTTTTCTCTACTAAGTGCCTTAGTAAAGATATTTGTTGCTTGATCGTTGGTGTCACAGTACTCGAGCTGATTTGTATCTTCTCTCGTAAGAAGTGCTGATCCACCTCAATATGCTTCATACGAGCATGGTACACTGGATTTTTGGCAAGCTGGATGCAACTCTGGCTGTCACACTGAAGAATAGTAGGACTATCTTGTGGAATTTGCACCTCCCCAAGAAGTCTCCTGAGCCATATTTCCTCACAGGTAGCTTTTGCCACTGCCCTGTACTCAGCCTTTGTTGATGATAAGGTAACTGTGGGTTGTTTCTTGCTGCACCAAGAAATGGCCCCTGAACCAAGGTTGAGAGTGTAACCTGTGATCGACTTTCGATCATCCCTATCACCTGCCCAATCCGAATCGGTAAAGCCTCCAAGCTAAAGCTTTCCGTCATATGTGTACTCAATCCTATAGCAGGTTGTCCCTTTGACATACCTCAAAACCCTCTTGGCTGCTTTCCAATGTGCTTCAGTTGGAGAACTCATGAACTGACTTGCTACACCAACTGCATAGGAAATGTCTGGTCTCGTAGTGGTGAGATAAATCAGGCTACCCACAAGCTGCCTATAAAGAGTCTCATCCACAAAAGGAGTGTCATCATCTCTAGATGGCTTACTGTTGGTATCAATGGGCGTGGAAACGGGTTTGCAATCCTGCATGTTGAACCTGTTCAAGACTTCACATGCACAATTAGCTTGGGAAATAAACACACAGTTTTCCTTTTTCCAAACCTCCAAGCCAAGACAATAGTGGATTAAACCCAAACCCTTCATCTCGAACTCATTTGATAAATGAGCCTTCACCTTTTCAATAAGCTGCCCATTGTTACCCGTGATGACCAAGTCATCCACATAGAGAACTATCAAAACAATGTTCCCATCTTCCTTCTTCACGAACAGGTTGCAATCTGACTGACTCTTTATAAATTGCTCCTTGGCAAAATAGTCGTCAATACAACTATACCAGGCCCTGGGTGTCTGCTTCAAACCATATAAGGCCTTCTTAAGCTTGCATACCATACTTTCCTTGCCCTTAGCCTCAAAACCTTGTGGCTGTTCCATGTAGACTTCTTCAGCCAACTGTCCATTGAGAAAAGCACTCTTCACGTCCATTTGATGGACCTCCCAACCAAAAAATGCAGCCAATGCTAAAACCAACCTGATAGACGTCATCTTAGCTACCGGTGCAAACGTCTCATCACAAGCCCTCCTTCTGTGTATAGCCTTTAGCAACCAGCCTTGCCTTATGCTTTTCGATGCTCCCATCCGATTTGTATTTGGTCCCGTAGACCCACTTACAGCCAATAAGACGCTTTCCTTTTGGTAGCTTCACCAAATCCCATGTATCCTTCACCTAGGCACACATCTTGTCCATCACAAATCCCCACAAAGGTATCAAACCAATCCCTATGAGGGGTCATGTGCTTTGAAGCACCTGAGTCAATGTACCAACCACCTGTTACAGCTTCTGAGGCCAATGCAACAGAGAATAACTTAGCTTGCCTTATGTCACTCTGCTCCTTTCTTGCAACACTCTCCTCCTTGCTTCTTTGTGCCCTTCTTTTGGTCTGCAAGCTTCTTCGCACTCAAAAGCAAAGTGTCCATATTTACCACAGTAATTGCAATTCCCCTTCCTTCGAGGTGTGGAAGAAGTATTTAAAGAGGATTGTGCTTCTGACATCTGCAAGTTCTCCATTCCTTGCTCAAGTGTTTGTGGTACTCCTTTGTTCTTGCCTTTACCTTTCTTCTTATCCTTGGCTGGATTTTGCTTCTTCTTAGAAGCAAAGGCATGCTCCTGGAAATCTTCCCTCTTGGAGAGATTAACTCTCCTCATCTCCTCCTGTAACAAGAGACCATAGACTTCTTCATAGGTAGGGATCTTCTCTCTCACAGATATCATCATCACAAAGTTCTGATAAGCATATGACAAGCTATTCAAAACTATTGGCACCAAGTCTTTGTCAGCAATAGACTCTCCAAGTACACGAAGCTGATATCTAATATCCTGAATCTTCGTAAGATGATCAGTAACTGTCTCCCCTGTTTCCATTCTGAGAGTATACAACTTGTTCTTCAAGTAGAGAAACCTAGTTGTACTTGATGTCTCATACAATGCACAAAGAATGTGCCATGCATCCACAAGCCCTTTGGCTGACCTGATTAGAGGAATCACATTATCCCTCACTGACATGTTGATGATCTTGTGTGCCTTTTCCCCTCTCTTGATATAGTCCTTGAGTTCAAGTTCAGATGTTGGAACAGGATCCTCACCTGTCACAAGCTTCCAACATTTTTTTTGTCTTCAAGAATGTTCTTGATCTTGAATTTCCATATGCTAAAGTTAGTGCTATCAAGCCGGCTGGCTTCACTCAGCATGCTCTCTGCAAGACTAGACACAACTGGATAGAAATAAAACACAAAAGACAAACTGGGGTTTTCACCCAACTAGGGTATGCAGCCACTTGCTCAATAACCCTCAGCTTCTAGATTTGAAACTATCCCCCTGTATGGTTGTCCTAGCCCTTGTCCAAGATCCACTAAGAACTTTCACTGAAGTCGCCACTGTAGAAAGCGCCCTCCTACAGTCCTGGCTATCCAAAAAGACTCAAAAAAAATTTGTCCCAAATTGAAAACTTTTTGGCTCCTTGTACTCCCCTTGCCAACAGTACTCCAACCATGCAGATAACACAGAGATCATATGCCCCTACAAAAAGGGCTCCCTCCTCAAAGGTAAGCTGCTCTCCACGAATGGCAGGAATCTGATCAAAACAGGTCCAAGATTTCACCACACCATAGGCAACATAACCTGCTCCGATACCATGACAAATTCCAAGGCCTAGCTATGGAGTATCATAACAGCATAGTAAGCACACTATGAAAGCTTGAAAAAACCAGCTATGGAGTAGAACACAAAAGCAAGAGAGAGAGGACTTCAAAGCTCACACAACTTGAATGATTATTCAAAGTGTAGTAGGGCGTGGAAACCCCTCCAAACTTTGGGCTACATTTAGCATGTAATGTATAGAGGTGGTCTCTTGCTAATTCTAGCTCTAGAACCCACATGGGTCTTCAACCTACTTGATATTACTTGCCTAATTAGCACAAGTGGGGTGTACTATGTACAGAAATGTTTTACACCCATGTCTTATGCACAACTTACAAGTTACAAGTATACAAGCCTTAAGGGGCAAAATAGGCATTTATTTCAACAGTCATAAACTCCCATAGGGGAAAAGTTGTTCTTTATCATTTTTTATCCAAAAATTCCATCAAGCTATAGACTCTAGTAGAGAAAAAACACATTTCGTACCTCTGTATAATCAATAATCTACTTCTCCTACACCATTTACGAAGTCAACAAACTTAGTGAACTCTCTTGTAATCAATCAAAACCCTCGAATACCATATACCAATGATATTGGCATGTATTGACTAAATTGATATCCATAAGGGCATGTCCCATGTGTGCCTATGTCGTCTGTACGAACGTCCCGGAGGAGGGGGCTCGTAAAAAAATTTCAAACAGTTTTTAAAATTGTGAAAAAAAAAATCTATTTCGGCTTCCAAAAAGATCGAAAAATAGGCCCTTATGCACTGTTTTTCTAAACAATGATTTTGACGGTTTTTTGGGGCTAATTCCTTCTTACAGGTTTTATAACATTGTTTACAAAATTCTGCAGCTTTAACGACTACCAAAAAAATTGCAAAAAAACATGCCCCTTAAGCATGCTTACAAGGCCCAAGACCTATTCAAACGATGTTAGATCTCAACAAAACAAAAAGCAAAGTTGTTCATAGCAATCACACCATGAATACTAAGTTGTCCTAGCACATCAACAAGAAGATTAAACCAACCAAGATTTAAGTTAAAACGATTGCACCTTATTCACAATGATCAGCGGCTCCGATACCAGCTATTAGAGTTCCCATCGTCAAAGCCGACCAGTTTTAAGACAAAATCAGGTGACAAACGTTTTGTTACCGCCCAACCATAGAGGTACTGCCACCTCTCCCCCTTGCACTAGAGCCATAGACCACCTTTGAGCAAGTTTGAATCTCCGATAAGGCACGATGTCCCATACCATCGTACCTTACCTTCAATCGTCAACTACCTACATAATGAGGCCTAGATTATCGTCCCAACCTAACCACCAGTCTAAGAGCTCTTCATTCTCCAAGAGAGAATGAATAACAAGCTCTTCGAGATCCACCTCTATATACCAAGTGGGGTCATCTTCGACCAAACGAGACGCACCTGACCAACGACATTGTACATTGATGTGGGTCCATAACAAAGTGAGACCTCATGCCAATAAAACATTGACATGTGGCACCAAATTGACCTATAGCTCAAGAACAATGTTTTGTTATATAGAATGAGACTATCACCTTAGGTGTTCCGTTATGTGCCCTTATGGATGCGTAACAGTAGCCCATTTCTACCATAGCTTGATCTCTCTCCTATTGTACTTGTGCTGATGTTTGAGCCGGTTGATCAACAACCAATTGTGATCTCGTACGAGAGCGTGCACATGGGATAAAGCATTTGCAACAGGCACGTCGAGCATGGTGGTTGGGTGGCTGTTGTATCTACTACCTCAACTGTTGGTGATGCTTGTTATTCCTCTCGAATTTGCTCTTCCATGTGTGTTGGGGGAGGGGGCTTATCGAATTGATCAACGGATACAAAGACTTCAAGGAACGCTGGAAAGACCTGTCCCTTGGATTCATATCCTGTTGGCCGCACGATAATGATCTCAGTCCCTTGTGTTGTCTCTGATACCAATCTATTGAGGAATGAAGCCACTTCTGTTGGTAACATGAAATGGAAATTATCAGCTCTAATACCACTCTGTAGGGGAGATTTCTGAACAAAGTCCCAACCAACAAGAGAAAGACAATGAATACTATGAAGAACAGTGATAACTGTTTTTAACGGAATCATGGATTACTTAGAGAACGAAGATTACGAGCTATTCTTTCGTGTTAAAAGGATTTTCAGTGTAGAAGTCTTAGACTGCGGTGAACAGAGATTGCAGAAACGATCAGACGTTTGAGACAGCTACACAATCCTCTGATACTGATAATCTGATATGAAGAGAATGTAGACATAATTCAGACATCAGAGACAACCATACATTTCTCCTTTAATGATGTTTGCGTGGAGTGAGAGTTAATTTCATTTAACAGAAATGCAAAAGGATGTAGAACAATAGCGAATCTGTATAATAAAGTTGTAGTAACAACGATTAGGCCACAATACAATTGCACTGATAAGCATGTGATCCTACTCACAGATTCAAAACAATTGCTAAAGTTCTGAATATCTCTGTCTATATATATAATCACTAACTCTGAGGAGTCAGCTACTGAAAGACCCGTTTTGGATATGTAATTTATGTCAGATCATCATCTGATATTAATCTCTATTTTGGATCTATGAATGATCTATGAATGTATTTCTACTCATATCTTCAATCGCTCATTTACATTTATAGCAACTGAAAGATCTTGCATTATTCTAGTTTTACATTTACAAGATCACTTAACAGCTGATTAACAGATTAATTAGAACAATTGTTATTGAAGCGTGAAGACGTAGACAGCCTGTGAGGAATCCTGTGAATTTCTGCAGAGTGTCAAATTTTTCGCCTATGTCAAATCCCCTCTAAAATTGCAGTGTCGGGTTTTTCGCCTGTTTAGAAACCCGTGTAAAACTGCAGTGTCGCGTTATTCGCTTTTTGTCGCCTGTCAGAAACTGCATGTAAAAATGTAGTGTCATTTTTTTGCAAATTGTCGCTTGTCATAAACTGCATGTAAAAATGCAGTGTCGCTTTTTCCCAATTGTCGCCTGTCAGAAAATGAGAGAAAAAATGCAGTGTCGCATTTTTTGCAAAATAGTGTCGCATTTCTAATAGTGCCTAAATGGCCTAAAAAATCAACTTAGCATCAGTGTCGCAAAACACTTAGTTGCTCAGGATGGCTCGAAGGTAAAATGGCGACAGTGTCGGGTGTCGAGTTTTTCACCTGTGGAAAAAACCTGAGTAAAAATGCAGACTGTAGCCATAATTAGACCAAAAATGCAGACGGTTAAAAAACAGTACATTTTTTGCATGTTTCATTTGAGAGAGTAAAATGAGAGAAGGAGGGCAGTTCATAAGAGTAAGAGTAACATTAAACTCCAACACTCCCCCTCAAGCTTACTGCTATGAATCTGAACTGCAATTGAGATTTATCATATCTACTAAGGTAGAATGTTTATCTCTAGACAATGGCTTTGTCAAAATATCAACTACAATATTGTCTGTATGACAGTAACTTAGTACAACATCTTTATTCTGAACTTTCTCTCTAAGAAAATGGAACTGAACTTCTATGTGTTTAGTTCTAGTATGAGTACGCAAGTTCAGAAATAGAGCTATGCAACTCTGATTGTCGCACTGGAGTATTGTTGGACCGATCTGTGGGAATTGCAGATCCTGTAGTAGCCTTCTTAGCCAAATTATCTCCTTCATTGTTGATGTAGCTGCAACATATTCGGATTCTGTGGAGGACAACGAAATGCATTTCTGCTTTCTGTTGTTCCATGAAATGGGTCCTCTTGCAAGGAAACAGATATAACCTGATGTGGATTTTCTGGTATCCACGTCTTCTGCCCAATCTGAATCTGAATATGTGGTCAGTGTGAGTACAACTTCTGTATTACCATTGTAGTTCAAAGCATAGTGCTTTGAAGCTTGAATGTACCTCAGTACTCTTTGCAGAGCTTTCCAGCGCTGTAAGCCTGGATTGGACATGTATTGAGACAGTGTGCTTACTACATATGCTAGATCAGGTCGTGTGCAGACCATAGAATACATTATAGATCCTATGACAGACTGATAAGGATACCTACACATTTCTTGCTGATCTACTTGAGTTCTGGGACACATGTCTTTGGACAGCTTAGATCCTGGATCCATAGGTGTGTCTATGGGCTTGCAGTCCTCCATGCCATATCTGCGAAGCACATTGATTAGATAGGACTCTTGGCTTATAGTAATCCTTCTGCCTGCGTGATCTCTGTGAATCTCCATACCGAGTAGGTAATGGACTAGGCCTAAATCAGTCATCTCAAATTCTAATGAAAGCAGAGATTTGGTTTCCTTGAATTGTTGATAATTAAGGAATCATCAACATATAATGCTATTATAACATAGCTTGACCTTATTCTTTGATACCAGGCCTTGGGAGCTTGCTTAAGACCATATAATGTCTTATGCAATTTACATACCAAATGCTCTTTGCCTTGAAGGATGTAACCTTCTGGTTGATAAATGAATGTGTCTTTTTGTATATATTCGTGAAGGAATGTTGTCTGGACGTCCATCTGGTGAATGTCCAGATCTTCTACAGCAACTATAGCCAGCAAGGTGCGAATAGATTGATGCTTTACCACTGGACTGAAAGTGTCAGTGTAATCTATTCCATAAACTTGCTCAAATCCTTTAACCACTACATGAGCTTTCCATTTGGACATTAATCCATCTGGCTTAAGCTTTAGCTTGAAGATCCATTTAAAGTCAATAAGCTTAATACCTGCAGGAGGATTAACAAGACTCCAGGTCTTGTTCTTCATCAAGGAATGATACTCAGCATCCATGGCAGCTTTCCATTCGTCTGCATTGGGCATTGACAATGCTTCTGCAACAGTGGCAGGTTCATCATGACTGATGAACGCCTGAGAAACAAAACGATCAGGTTGTTGTTGTTGTCTTACAGACCTTAGAACTGCAGGTGCTTGAGTGGATGTTTCTCCTGGGTAAATGATTGGGATAGCTTCAGCTTGTGGTTGAACAATCGTGGGTCTAGGCCCATCGGGTAAATGGAACTGTTGGGACAAACTCCTGCATTTGAATATTCGTAGGTAGATGCCTATCGATGGAGAATGGAGCTGTTGTGACAGACTCATGTATGGGCTGCTTTTGCTTGAAATTATGAAATTTGTCTTCAAGAAAGACAACATCTCAGCTGACCTATATCAACATCATAGATACGATATGCCTTGTGTGATGTTGAATAGCCGATAAAGATATTCTTACAACTTTCTGGGTCTAGTTTCTTTCTCAGATCAGACGGAATTTGAGCATAGCAGAGACATCTAAATACACGTAAGTGTTTCAGACCTGGTTTGTAGCCGTAGTAGGCTTCAAAGGGTGCACGCCACATGATAAAAGGTAATCCGCCATTTCATTTGATAGTTACTCCCCTCCCTAAATCAGACTGCAAGGCCTTGATTCTCTAACCAGTCTGATCCTCAGCATATTGCTTGGATTCTTTGAAGCGATTGAATGCTTCTGACTTGTTCTTTATGAACACGACTCTGGTGAACCGTGAGAAGTCATCTCTCTCTCTCTCTCTCTCTCTCTCTCTCTCTCTCTCTCTCTCTCTCTCTCTCTCTCTCTCTCTCTCTCTCTCTCTCTCTCTCTCTCTCTCTCTCTCTCTCTCTCTCTCTCTCTCTCTCTCTCTCTCTCTCTCTCTCTCTCTCTCTCTCTCTCTCTCTCTCTCTCTCTCTCTCTCTCTCTCTCTCTCTCTCTCTCTCTCTCTCTCTCTCTCTCTCTCTCTCTCTCTCTCTCTCTCTCTCTCTCTCTCTCTCTATATATATATATATATATATATATATATATAAATATAATCACCAACTCTGAGGAGTCATCTACTGCCCCATTCTGGTCATTTAATCTCTGTCAGATCATCCTCTGATATTAATCTCTATATTGAATGTATGAATGATCTATGGATGCATATCTACTCATATCTTCAATCGCTCATTTCCATTTATAGCAACTAGAAGATCTTGCATTATTCTAGCTTTACATTTACAAGATCCTTTAACAGCTGATTAATAGTTGTTATGGAGCGTGAAGACATAGACAACCTGTGAGGAATCCTATGTATTTCTGCAAAGTGTCGGATTTTTTGCCTGTGTAAAATCCTGTGTAAAACAATAGTGTCGGGTTTTTCGCCTATGTAGAAACCCGCATAAAACTGCAGTGTTGGATTTTTTGCCTGTGTAGAAACCCATGTAAAACTGCAGTGTCGCGTTTTTCGCTTTTTGTCGTCTGTCAGAAACTGCATGTAAAAATGCAATGTCATTTTTTTGCATATTGTCACTATTGTTGGTTACTAGGTACTTTCAAGTGTATCCATATAGAGTTAATGTTAAAGGTGTACTTTGTGGGCCCACACATGATTTAATCTGCACCATTAAATTTGCCATGTTATATGGACCATTTCTGCTCAATTGTCACACTTTTATTGGTACATGTGTCGTCATTAACAATAATCAAGGTTAGTGAAGAGGCCTTTTTTGAGTTCAAAAAGGGCCCTAATGTGTTGCATTGATTAAGATCATGCTAAACCGTTTCAGCTTTTCTTCAAATGTAGTTTTTCCATAGAAGACGACTGTTGGCATGAGTATGACATAGGCGATCGGATTGGCCACAACTCGAGCTACTTGGGCCTCAGGTGGTATTAGATTCCCTTGGGGAACGCATGGGTTCTTGGTTGTCATATTGATTCATTCCTATAGATCTAAGGACTAACCACTGATAGGGTAAAAACCTTGTCTTTGGATGGGTGATGGGACGTCTTCACCCCTTGGGGTTCTTGGGCATAGTCTTCGTCTTGATCTTAGTTGCATTTGAAAATCATCCCTCCACTTTGTTTGGTTCTTAGATCAAATGAGAAACTTTGATGGGATATTGCTGACCTTGGAAAGAGCAACCTTGTTGGAGAAGGTAACACGATTCTCTTTAGATATGGGAAAGCAGAATTTTGTGAAAGTAGAATCCGCGATCCCACTTGAGGTTTGGGAGAATAGAACTTTGTTTAATCAGTGGTACTCGCCCTCTTAACCTTCTTATGTGTGGGTAAGACAATGTATTTCCACTAGTTGGCAAGGTCAGATCTTGATCCAAATGGTTTGTAGAGCAAGATAAGAGGGCTCACAACTTTGCAAAAAGTAGTCTTCTTTTCCTTCTCCTTTAGGAAACAGACTTATTTCATTTGGCAAGGTTGCACAAAGAATCTATACTCATGGCCTTCACCAGATGTTTGTTGTATATGGATGAGCTTATGAACAGATATGGGAGGTCAGATCTTAAGATTTACAAGCCTAGGGAAAGCTCTAGGAAAGTCAAAATGTGAATATTATTTTTCTCAGATTTTGAGATGGGGCTCAAAGATGTACTCACCAATTTGGCAGTTGATGTCTCACTATCAGATTTTGATAGTCCCAAGTTGGCGAGGTCCGATCTTGAGAGATAAAGCTTGGCGAAATCACTAAGTGGATTCTATAGAGCTGCCCCCGCCAGGATAAATGGTTGGCAATCTATCCTCATCGACTTCAAAGTCTACCGAGGTCCAAAGATACTCTATTGAGATTGGCGAGGTCAGATCATTGAAGTACAATAGGAATGCACTTGTCTTGTCAAGTATATTATACTTGTCTTCTTGTCAGTCAATATTGTTGTAGAAAAGTACTAGGTAGGATTTTAATTTGTACTTTAGAAAATGATTTGAAAGAGATTGTACTCACCCTTCTCACTATAGCTTGATCTTCTTTGGGATCGACTATGTTGAAAATGGTGAGGTCAAAGTGAAGGTTTTCAATCTAGAAAGTACATTTCTAAGTTGAAGTTCTGGGAGAGATACTATAGAAAGTATGGTCTGGTTCTAAGCTGTCAACTTGATAATGTACTTATCTAAGATAGCCTTTTCAACCTACAAGCTGGTGAGGTCAGATTGTAACAAGTTTGTCTTTGTGAAGTCAGCCTTTATAGAAGTTTGAAAGGACACTATATGATGAATTTTGATAATTTGTACTCGCCCTTCTGATAGGGGTTGGAATAGTTCAAAATGGGCTTGCACAAATATTGGTCAAATCAAAAACTCACTCTATGAGATAGGCGAGATCAAATTGTTATTGTGCTCAGGGCGATCTATACTTAGAGATTGGATGTGCAACACAATCCCAAAGAAATCGAAAGTCAATGCAAAGCATTTGAAATTATCAACGAGTTACTGCGGTCATTAAAATCATCAAATAAGCAAATGATGTGCTTACAAGCTAGAACCTCTATAGATAATCAAAGAGCATTCATTCTTTTGTGTTAACATACTTAAGCCAAATGTACGTGAAACAAACTCTCTTGTTTTTTTGGGGGAGGCATTCCTAATTAGGGAATTTTTGTTTGTAGTTCTTTTAAAACCTAAATTGGTACTAAATAAGATAAAAGGGCAATTGAAAAATGTTATTTTCTCCACATACTTGACAACGTAAAACGGACGTTTGAAACATCACTTGGGAGAGGCTTGAAAGCCTAAAAAACATCTCTCAGACTTTATTTATAAGGGTATAAAGGTCTGAGAGGATAGAGCCTATTATGTTGTTGACTACTAACTAGGGTTAGTCAAAATCTAAACCAAAGCATACAGAAACCCAAACAGATCAAGTGGCACTTGGAACTTAAAAATGAAAATCGATAGTGATTAAACTATGACATATCAGATTACAAATACAAAAAGATCAATTGAGATGGCTAAATACCAAACCAAACACTTATGCTTTAAGTGCGAAGGTCCAAATCATCACGCTCAATATTGCAGTTACTTTTTTACTACTAGATCATGTGATCATCATATTGTTATGATGCACAAATGTTTGTCTCATGCGACTAACTATGTTAACACTACAATTGTAAAAGGGACGATTTTTCGTCCTCAGGCACTTTATCATCTTTTAGGACCAACTTGCTTATTAGAATTCATTCATAAGTGAAGTTCTCCTGCTCACATTTGCAAACCTACAAGTATTGATGTCCCCTTTCAAATGCCAGAGTAGATTTTCATGTTGTAGCATCCCTTCACCATTAGCGAAAGCAACCTCAACCTTTAGTAGCAAGGCTTTGATTATCATACATTTTAGGCAAGCGATCCCTTTTCTAAGACATGGTAACTCATGTGGGGCATCTACACTATCCTTGAGGTATAATCAACATGTCGACTTTACATGTATGGAGCCGCTTCTTCCTAATGCCATCCATGACAATTTGAGGCATTTTTTGAAATCTTCTCTTGGTATCCTGAATTTCGCATCGCTGTCCCTTGTGACGATTTTGTTTTTTGGCATGTCCCAGAGACATCTTATTAACTTTCACCGCCAATTTCTTTATGACACTACTTAAGCTATCAACTGGCACACTTGTAGGCTAGTCTTCTATTAAGAGTGCTTAATAGCAATATATTATGTAAGGCCTCATAGAATACATATGAATTCCTTTAGTCATATTAATTACAATTGGAACCAAAGTGGCCATTTAGTTTTTCAACAAGGTCTAGAGTATCTCTACCAAGAAAAAAACTTATGCAAAGGAGCCCACTCCCCTCCAAACTAATCGCATGAAAAGGTCCCTGTCTTGTAGCTTCTAAATAATGTTTTTTTCAGCTTTTTATTGGGAGGACATAAGAGACAAAGAATCCCCTTGTAGAAGAGCTACAAGGTTGTACATTCTAATCTATTATTGATGTCTTTGTTAAACGATTGTCGCTAATTATGTAGTGACACTAGGAAAACAACTTATTTTGCTCAATCTATAGTGACCCTAAAAAACATGTCAAACAAAGATGAACACTAACATTTTTGTTATGGGCAAGCACAAGAAGTAAAATTGATGCAAACCGATAAGTTTTTTTGTGTTCTATTCGAAAAGGTTTTGAAAAACATCTTCATTGAAGGTGAGAAAATTTCCAAACAATTTCACTTACTTTTTATCTTCTTTGCTAAAAAATATCCAATCACAAGGAGACTTGCATCTGTCACATATGCGAATCTCGTCATCTTTAAACAATTCATATGGTCCTGAAAGCCATTCTGGAAGTTCTTTAAGCAAAGGATGGAGTGTGTTGACTAGCTCCTGCACAAGAAAGCTCGTACAATCAAGAACAAAACAACAAACTTGGCAACAATTAAATGAATATCTTTCTAACTAGGCATGCACACAATCCGTGCACAATTGTATGTCTCCTTGTACATGTGTACGGGTGGGGTGAATGCATGCACATGTGCATGTGTGTGTCCATGCACATATAGCTTGTGTGTGTGCACATCTATATGAGTAAGTCCATGTCAACGAATGTACACACGCACATGCATGCACGTGAGTGTGCAAGTGTACTTTTACTAAGACGATATAGGATTGTCCATACTTACATGACACTATAATCTGACTCAACACCATAAAAGATGCTACATATAAATAAAAAAACCAAATTTCCTCATAAATCTCCACAAATGTAAACTTTGAACATTTAGGTTGGTAGCTTAAATACTCATAGATTAAGCCTAGCAAACCATTTGAAGTCATGCTCACTACCTACTAAGCTCATGCAAAAAGATTGTCAATATGAAAATGCCAAAACATATTCATAAATATTTTTGAAACCAACATCCTTCCACTAGAATTGTACTTGGTTGGCCTATTTCAGCTCATATATTGTTTTAAAACTATGTTGTGTGATCATAATGCATTTTGGCATTTTGGTGATCTAAATCATTTTTTAAAAATCAAACTCATAACTTTGAATTTTTTTTTAAAGGATGTCCAACTTTCAATGATCATTTTGGCATTTTTTTTAAAACTTGAGTTGAAATTTTTTAGCAATCTTAATCTTCATATAGGTTGAAACTATTTTGGCCAAATATACAGAATTAAATGTAAAAAGTTTAGCCACATTTCTAATAGAAATTACTATAAACATCACATAATGCCTCCACTTCAAAAGCATCAATGAATAATGCTTCCAATGACAAATTGAAGAAATGTTCAAATGATAATTGAGGATATCCATGATAACAAAAGGATTTGTATAAGATCTACCTCAAAGACATGTCAATAGAGTTATTTTCATGTAACTAGAACTTTATAATTGGAGCAATGGCTTGTAAAGTTACATGGGACCCAAAGGATCCATTGGCCTTAATATTGAAGGTGGATCCATCTGTAACAAATAATAATAAATTTGTTAGTTGGCTGGATTTACAATGAGGCTAAGCATAGTTAGAATTTGAATCTTGATAAATACCTCGTTGGCATCCTCAAATATATCTCTTACAACAGTTAAATTATGAGAGAGTTGGAAAATTCTCCACCTCTCTTTTGAATTCAAGCTATGTCTTATGTGCCCTATTCATGCAAACTAAGGTGGTTTGTATAATAATTCCTAGACATTCAATAGCAAACAATGGCAATTGTGTTTTTATTTGCTACTATTGGATCATCAACATATGTGTTATTGTACTTTCCTATTTCTTTGCATAATGGCTTGTATTTTACTAATCTTAAATAAGCACATGATGACTATTGGTTGGTTTCAATGTGCTCTACGATAGCATGAGCCTAGCATAATGTTTAATGTTATGAAGCAAATTGTGACACATAACAACAAAGAAACATTTAACATTGTTGCTAAGATTTTTGTACTTATCAAAAGAAATACAACCATTGCAAAAACTCAAGGTGTGAACGCTAAGCGTAACTAAAGGGCAATGTCATATAACTCTAATAATTGGTGTTCCTATAATTATTCATAATCATAGTTATCTAAATAGCTGATTGAAAGAATCAAATCATCTGAATCTAATTATCTTATCAAGATCACAAAGTCCATCTTTTCTTGGCTTTTCGAAAAATTGGCAGGTGTATGACATTTTTTTTTTAAATTTCGTATAGAAGGAACACTATGTTTTAGGCTCCAACCCAAATCAACTTGAATAATTAATACTTTCAAAATTTTATAAGACATTGTAAATTTCTACAAATTAGCCAAATAATTCACTTGCGAGCTTTCTGCTCCATAGTGTGGTTGCAACTTGATGTACACTGTAATATTGAGCATAATCATATCTTTGAATTTAAGTTAACTATTGCAATAGTGAAACACTTCATTTACAAGCATCAGGACTTGTCATTGGAATCATACAAATCCTTACATCATCTGAAATGTACCGTCACTATAAGTTGTCATGCCCATGACTGGTCTCGAGTAGCGTGTCCACACTAGGGACCGGTAGACCAACAACCCGTAAGTTAATTGTGACTATAAGGGAATTGGGGCCCTTATGTGTACATGGTCGTAATTAATGGTTGTAGGCCTAAACACATGGTGGTGGAGTTGGTATGGGTCTATCAGTGAGTCATAAGAGAACTGGATGACGTGGCCCAGATAGGCTACAGAGGTGTCCAGTGAGGTGTTGCACTACTAGTGGTGCATGGGCCTTGGAGGGTATAGTATACATGCTGGCTCTCACTAGTGTATGCTTGATTTTGTGATTGGTAGCTACATGTTGCTGGTGTGACTCCTCTTTCCATGACTCTGATTGATCCATAGCTTGGCGGCTAGATCCGTTCGATCTAGGTTTGGTTGGGTTGGTTTATCCACCACCTGTTCCCTTGTGTTGTTGCTTTGTATGGTATGCTTAGGCTTGAATCCTGTAGTGAGGACTTTACATTGGTATCAGAGCCAGTCTAAGCAGGATTTACCATCGAAAGTGCTGAGTGGAAATCTTGACATTTCCTCGAGAATCCGACGGATTAAGCAACAAACGGTGGAATTGTGGGATTTTTTTCCAGTTGAAAATAATTTTCGAATTGCAATCGATTGTGTGGTAAGTGCACTACCAGGCTCACAATTGGTTCGTTTTTGTGCTTTTCGAATTAGTTTCTTGGAAAAGATTCCGTGTCAATTCTGTTGTTGCCGATTACTCTGTGGTTAGCATTTTTGGTGAAGCAACAAGTTACTTTATTGGTTGGCTGGATTTTTTCCTACAGTTTCTTGTTCTTCTCAAAAAACGGTTATTGTATTTTGAATGTTGTCTATTGCCTGTTTGGAAGCCGGTTTGGTTTTAAAACGATGGGAATAGGCTGGAATAGAAAATAGTCTAACCGGTTGGTTGTTGAGTGTTGGTGATGTTTGTGCAAGGCTGCTTACTGTGAATCACAGGGTTATGCTTCATTTTCCAGCAAACTAACGGTTTGTTTGCAGGGTTAGAAGCCTGTAAAGCCATTACTTGGGAATGGTTTGGTTTAAGTACATGTGTTATCTAATAAAATAGTCATTGTAACCTGCAAAAATCAATTTCTGTGGAAATTTTGGCAGCATGACTGCTGTTATCCATGCACAATGAGGGCAAACCCTACAAATCTTGGATAGAAACTTTGCTTATGCTGAAAACTAGTGTATATAAGTAAAAGCAATCTGTAAAACGCTGTGAAGGTAAAGTAATCTGCAAAAAAAACAGCAGATGATTGTGCCTTTGTGCTTCCTGCATCAAATAAATGAATAACTGTGGAAAAAAACTCAGATTAACATGCTGTTGAATCCCTTTGTTGAACTCCTCCTGGGCACCCTAAAACCTGGAACAAATTACTCTGTTTGTGATGGTGATGGGCGGGCGTCTCTCCTCAATCTGTCGTCCCACCCGATGGCTTCACGGGCGCTCTCTCTCTCTCTCTCTCTCTCTCTCTCTCTCTCTCTCTCTCTCTCTCTCTCTCTCTCTCTCTCTCTCTCTCTCTCGGGTGGGCGCTCGCTGAATCCAGAACTCTCTTGATTCGGCCGTGGGGTAGTCCGAGGTCGCGAGGAGAGGAGAGTACTTGAAAGGAAGGGGGGGGGGGGAGGGGTAGGTGGCCCCCAAACTCAAACTTTATTCTTTTAAACTTGGAGATATGCATGTTAGGAAATGGTGAGGAGGGGGTGGGAGGCTAGTCTATTGATTATTTTACTGAGTTTTTTTTAATTCTTGTGGATTTTTTTCTCAAGGGATTTTCTCAGTCATTTTATATTGCAGAAGAACGTAATAGCTCAAGTAAAGTTATTAAAAGATTTTTGCTGCATTGACCAGTTAAATCTCGTTTTTTATTGCGTAAAAGATCCATTTGGAGATTCATTGGTATAATTGGTAAATAAAAGCACGTATGGTCTGTAAATTGGTTTTTGTAGACATTGCTTGGTTCAGTAACTATTATACCCATAATAAATGTGTTAACCAAACTAAGTTATTTTTTACTTTTCAGTTGGAAAGCAAATGGATACTGATGAGATTTTGGAGGGGGTTGCTACCGAGATTCACCCACCATCACCTGGAAGTGATGGGGGTAATACGGAAATTCAGCCGGCCTCACCCGGTAGTGATGACACCCTAGACTCAGAAAAACTGTTGCAAACTTTAGGCAAGGTAGTTTTAGAACTTCATCAGAGCAATAAACAACGGGATAAACAAATGCAAAATCTATTTAATCAACTGCAAGCAATTAACTCTAACAACTTGGGCTACCAACCGGAAATATTTTTTGGCGATAAAAAGTTTAAACGCCCGGAAGTTGTTGAAGACTGGTTAAATCGTTGGACAAGCTATTTTAGCTTGCACAACGTCCCAAAGGAGAAACGAATATCATCGGTTCTATTGTTTCTCGAAGGTAAAGCCTCTTCTTGGTGGAGGGAACTTTCCACAAAACCGGTGACGGGCTGGATTCCTAACGAAATTCCGGAAAGCTTTTGTCACAATAGACGATTTCGAGCTGTATATTCAGTTTATCAACTGCAAAATGGGCAGCTGAGAATTGGACGGTTATGTCCAAGAGTTCTTGGACTCTTTAGCCAAAGTGCCGCTATTTGTTTCAAGCCTAATGAATTGTTTCGGGTGAGGGAAAGACGTGAATGTGCTATTTGATTCAGGTAGTACTCACAATTTTTTGAATGCTCGACTTGTGCAGAAGCTCCGAGTGCCCACCATGGCTAGTGATCACCGTTACGTTGGTCCGTCTTGCCTCAAGGTCGGACATTGAGATTTGGGATGTCAAAGTCTCTAACTTAGAGCTTCGGATGCAGGACTATGTTGAGCCGTTGGATTTCCATGTCATGAATCTGGACCGGACTGATGTAATTTTGGGCTATGAATGGTTTTTTGGCTCTGACTCCTTAGAGATAGATTTTAAAAATCATTCAATGATATTTAAAGATCAGTTTGATCAAATTGTCTCTATTTCTGGAGAGACCGATGTACTTCCATCGTCGATGATTTCCTCGACTAAATTAATTGAGAAACTTCATGATTCTGATTATGAACTCTTTCACTTGCTTTTGAAATCTCGTATGCATTGTGATGTTGAGGATGTGAATGTGTTTTCTTGTTTTAACACCGAAAATTCACATCAGGAACAACAGCTTTTGCAAGATTTAAAGCAAGAGTTTAGTGAAGTTTTTTCGAAGCAACTACTTTATGGACTACCACCCCCGCTCGGTCGGTGGATCATAAGATAGATCTTTTGCCCGATAGTCGTCCTATCTTCAGACAACCATATCGGTTTAGTCAGAAGGAAGAAGAGGAAGTGGCTAGACAGATCGAGGAGTATCTAAGGATGGGACACATAAGACCCAATAAATCTCCATGGGGAGCACATGTCCTTCTTAAGAGTAAGAAAGATGGGAGTTTCCAACTATGTGTAGATTACAAGGGTCTAAACAAGCTTACAGTTAAAAGTAAATACCCGTTGCCCAGGATGGACGATCTTATAGATCGATTGAATGGAGCTAAATACTCACGAAAATTGATCTACGTACGGGATACCATCAAATTAGGATACATCCGGAAGATGTATCTAAAATCGGTTTTAGGACCAGGTTTGGCCACTACGAGTTTCTTGTATTGCCCTTTGGTTTGACGAATGCTCCGGCTACTTTCCAGCAAATGATGAACGATTTATTTCGTCCATATTTGGGGAAGTTCCTAGTAGTGTTTTTGGACGATATTCTGATCTATAACAGAACACTCAAAGAGCATGCTAAGCATCTCCGTACTGTCTTACGTATCTTAAGACAAGAGAAGCTTTATGCAAAAGAATCAAAGTGCGAATTCTCAATAAGGAACTTTTTTACCTAGGTCATAAGATTACCTCCTTTGGGATCAAGATTAACGAAGAAAAGGTGAAGACGGGAGTGGAATGGCCAATTCCTAAAACGGTGCGTGAACTTAAGTCATTCTTACGTTTCACTGTGTTTTTCCGTAGATTTGCAGAGAAGTACTCGAAGATTGCTGCACCTCTCAACAATATGTTGAAAGGAGTGAAAAGCGACAAAGGTTGGCCAAGTCCTCCCATTAGATGGGATGAGAAATTAGATGAGAGTTTTTGCAAACTCAAGCTTCTAATTGCCTCAGCTCCAGTTTTGAGAATAGCGATCCAGACTTGTCGTTTGTCATTAACACTAACGCGAGTGATACGGCTATTGGAGCTGTTCTCTTATAGGAGGGTCAACTCGTTGCCTTTGAGAGTAAGAAACTAACCGATGTTCAGGTCAGGTAGACCACTCAGGAAAAAGAGCTTTTTGCTGTAATCCACGCTTTGAAATCATGGAGGCATTACCTGTACGGTAATAACTTCGTGGTTAATACGGATAATCAACCTTTAAAGTATTTCTGTAATTAGAATGATTTGCGAGGTCGTAAGGCCAGATGGGCAGAACTCATGCAAGAATTTGACTTTGAAGTGCGGTATATAAGGGGCTCTTCTAATCAGGTGGCTGATGCACTTAGTCGAATTGGTGAAGTGAACGAACTTTCCTTCACTGAGATCAGTATAGACTTTTATCTCTCCCTGAGAGGTCTTTATGAGAAAGACCCACATTTTGGACCAATCTGGAATAGGGTTCTAACAGTTTCTTCAAGCATGACTGATGATCATGGTGATCAGTCTAGGGGGAAGGATATAAAGGGTACCGATGACTTCTCTATCCGTAATGGACTTTCGTTCAGAAAAGGGAAGGTTTGTGTGCCTGATGTGGATGTTGTTAAAAATAAAATTCTTTATGAATGTCATGACTCACCATGCGCAAGACATCCCGGCATACATCTCGTACACTGGATTTGGTACGAAGGGATTTTTATTGGCCAAAACTCAAGCCCTTTGTAGAATCTTATGTGGTCAAGTGTGACCAATGCCAGTTGAATAAAGCTGAACGCCATAAGGTTGGCGGTTTGTTGCATCCATTGGATATCTCTGATAAGAGATGGGATAGTATTTCCATGGATTTCGTGGTTGGGTTACCGCGGACGAATAAACAACATGATGCAATTTGGGTAGTGGTCGACCATTTTACCAAATTGGTTACGTTAATTTTGGTAAAGAGCACCACGAAGGCTTCTGATTTAGCTCAGATATTTGTAGAGCGTCTGTTTAGGCTTTACGGATCACCAAGTGAGCGATCGCGATCCGAAGTTCACCGGTCACTTTTGGTTGGCCGTGTTCGCTAAACTAGGGGGTTCTTCTGATCATCCTAAGACGGATGGATAGACGGAAAGAACAAATCAGACAATGGAACAAATGCTTCGGGCATATGTTTCCGGATGGCAATTTGATTGGGAAAAGTACCTTCCATTGATCGAGTTTGCCTATAATAGTAGTAAGCATTCGGCTACCGGTTATAGCCCGTTTATGCTTATGAACAGTTTTGAGCCTAGGTCACCCATCGTAGTTGAGACTCGGACGATCAAGTTTCAAAAAGTAGCAGATTTTCTATATGATATGCATGAAATGCTACGGATTGCACGTGAAAATGTCCAAAGTGCCCATGATAGGGACAAACATTATGCAAATCTGAAAAGATTACCGAGAGACTTCCAAGTGGAAGACTGGGTATATTTGAGAATCCGAAAGGATTCAAGTGTAATGCGTACCGGCAAGCATTATAAGTTGTCCCCTAGATATAGACGACCGTTTAAGATCTTGAAAAAGATCGGATCCTCAGCTTACCAATTGGAACTCCCGGAAAGATCGCAAGTGCATCCTGTATTTCACGTTAGTCGTTTCAAAAAGAGTCTACGTGAAGGAGAGCATCTTGGATCTGGAGATCAGTTGAACCTGTTGGATGAATCATCGGGTGTATTTCGTCTTGAACCCGAAAAGATCTTGGATACAAGAACTAAACGATTCAAAAATCGTATAGTTACCGAGCATCTGGTTCGATGGAGGGGATGTACGGACGATGACGATTCTTGGGAACAGGAGGGAAGATTAAGGAGGAACTTTCCCAGTTTTAAATTCTGAGGACAGAACTTGAATAAGGGGGAAAGAATGTCATACCCATGACTGGTCGCGGGTAGCGTGTCCCCACTAGGGACCGGTAGACCAACAACCCATAAGTTAATTGTGACTATAAGGGAATTGGGGCCCTTATGTATACATGGTCATAATTAATGGTTGTAGGCCCAAACACATGGTGGTGGAGTGTGTATGGGTCTATTAGTGAGTCATAAGAGAACTGGATGATGTGGCCCAGATAGGCTGTAGAGGTGTCCAGTGAGGTGTCACAGTGCACTACTAGTGGTGCATGGGCCTTGGAGGGTAGAAGTATACCTGCTGGGCTCTCACTAGTGTATGCTTGATTTTGTGATTGGTAGCTACATGTTGCTGGTGTGACTCCTCTTTCCATGACTCTGATTGATCCATAGCTTGGGGGCTAGATCCGTTCGATCTAGGTTTGGTTGGGTTGGTTTATTCACCACCTGTTCCCTTGTGTTGTTGCTTTGTATGGTATGCTTAGGCTTGAATACTGTAGTGAGGACTTTACACTTGTAGTCCTCAAGAACTCGTAAAAAAACAACCAAGTCAAAGTCTCTAAAAAAATAACTAAGTCAAATTCTCATTCCAATAAGAAAAATTTCATTGGTTTCAACTTTATTTGGATGTTTATTTGCCCTTCTCATTGTCCCCCTCTCTCTCCTTGCTTGGCTCAACTTTGGAACATAGATCCGTGTAGCTTACTTTAATGTTGTGTCTAGATTTATAAATGAATGAATTCAAGACAAACCAAAGTGACATTTGCAACCTTTCAAATCAAAGTTGAGCACCTGATATTATTGTCTTATGGAAGGAGCCGGGCACAGGCCATTCTGCCCGGTAAGGATTTCCAAAAAGATGGACTGTGCCCGACTCATTCCATTGCGTAATGGAGTCTTTGACTTTTTCACATGCCATTTACAAAGCATAATCAGCTTAGGGTTATGGTTTTTCCTTGGCGGGGCCATCAAATCATCATCTTGCAAGGTAGGTGTGCTTAATTTGATAAACGGACTTGTATGTTGTCTCTTGCGTCAATCATGTCCTATGTGTTGGTTTTGTTCATAGCCTGGAAATTGAGCATTTTTTGAGAGAGGAAAAAGTGGGCTTCACTTGAGCAACCAACTTCTTGGCCTATAATTGGTGATCATACCTTATGACTTGAGCTCCAATGTGTGGTTTCTAAAGTGCCCAATTGCCATAGACTAAAATGATCTTTCAAAGCAGCAAGCCTCAAGGCCTCAAACAAATATCCATAACGACAAAAAGTTTCAATTGCATATCTTGATCAAACAAAAAAAACATGTCCAATCAAAACCTAACATTAAGGCACTTAAAGGGCAACTTTAACATAAATGTTCATTGACTTGAATTATGTAGAGAAGCAAGTAGGTATACAAAAGAACTGATATAGAGAGAGAGAAAGGAATTTAAATGGTGAGGCACAAAAAGAAAGTACTATTTGTGCTTGAGAGAAAGGCAGAATGCATACAGTCAAGGTAGGCAAAGAGAGTGATCCACTTGTCATGCCTACTTCCATCAATCGGCACGTGCTTTTACACATGCTACAAAAACAGCACCAAAGTTGAAGGTTAAGAAGTGCACTTTTCAAAAAATTCTCTTAGAATGTAAATATAAAGCCAATGAATGTTTCTCTATGTGTAAACATAAGTGTGACTTAGTGAAGTGATGAATTGCGTCTATCTTTCGAAAATAAACATTGATAACAAAGTGTTCTAATACTTTCCACTTATTACCTTTAGCTCAAAAAAGCTTATTTGGAAAACCCAACACATGCTACAAAAAAAACACCAACGTTGAACTTTTCAAAATAATCTCTTGGAATATGAACATAAAGCCAATGAACGTTTCTATATGTGTAAACATAAATGTGACTTAGAGAAGTGATGAATTGTGTATATCCTTTGAAGATAAACATTGATAACAAAGTGTTCCAATACTTTCCACTTATTATCTTCAGCTCATAAAGCTTATTTGGAAGGCCCAACCCCTCAATGGAGAATAACAATATTTGATAGCAACCTACTTTTAGTAATCCAATGGAAGCTTTGAGAATAGTAAACTTAAAAATACAAACATCCAAAAAATCTTTGCTCACCAAATATTTTCAAGAAAACTAGTCCCATTGCCACATGAGAAGAGGCACCATATCATCAATTTTTCTAGAAGCTTTCACCAAAAATACAAACACATGGCAGTTTGTCATCCACTTCAATATTAATAGGTGGTTTCTGTGTTCTTGAGAAGTCGAATTGTTGAGCTTTAGCAGATCTTTTGTTTTTCATGGAAAGCAACATTTCCATGTTGATCCTCTAAATACTTTATCTAGACTAGAGGATGTTTGATTGAGTTTGTTATGTCACTTGCCTTCTTAATCTAGCAAAGAATCTATTGATAGACGTGTTGACCAAAATGAGCAACGATCTCTTGAAGGCCTTATTGTTGAATTTCCTTACACTTGCCAATATTACTATTGAGGTGTCTTGGAGCATGTTTCTTTTTTTTAATATGTTTTTGCCAAAAGAATACTAGAAAAAAAAAACATCACAAGGTCTTATTGAAATGGAAATAGATGGATAGAGCATATTTTTCGCTTTTGTAACTTGTATTTCTTTGGCATTCTTTATTTGATGTTCTAGTTGTGTCCCATCGTTGATCCTCATTTCATCAAAGACAACATTTACTAGAATAAGATGCATCACATATATTTTTAGGTTATCCAATGTTTTATCTCATGTACAATAACCACTTTCATGATATTTTATTAATGTCACAACACCTTGTTGTTCCATCATTGGCTAGACGAATTTCATGTGCTTCTATCAATAATATGTCCTGTACAAATTTTGAAGCTCGATAAACTTAAAAACAAGAATAGTACCTTGTTCCACATGCTTGGGAACAATTTCTATTGCTTGAGACCTCTTGGGTTTCTTCTACACCATTCTTCCCAATCACTACCAAACAAACTTCATTGTTCTTTGAATATGATTTCACCTATCAATTTATCTTTTATCCTCTTTTATCTCTTTCTTATCATGCCAAGTCATACTCCTCCACCTCTTTTTCTACGTTGATATAATGCACTGTTTCGAGGTTGTTTTGGTTATACCATCACATGGGTATGATAAAATGAGATCAGTAGCTATTTATGCCCACAACGACTCCTATTTCAATCATTAGTCTTGGGAAATACAAAAGACGACAAGATTTGTACAAATAATTTAATATCATGAATCATTTTGTGAATCCCCAATAGCTCCATAAATCATTTTATTCTAGCAATTAACAATGAGTAAACATAAATCATTTTACTTTCGATACTCACATAAAGTCAAAGACGTCGTTAAAAAAACATATTCACATCAATGTCATTTAGATCATCTTTATGTTATTGTTTGTGCCTTTGATTTACACTAGGACTTAAAAAATAATAATAAACCATGTTTTGCAAGAGAGTTAACTATTTATTAGGTAGAATCCCAAAAGATAGCAACAAAAAGAATTATTGGATCCAAAAACACCTTTATCCACAAACTGTTGTGCATGCTAGAAAATTTCCTCATGCTAAGCTTGACTTGTTCAATAACGCAGATGACAATGAAGAGAGCTTCCCAGAACATCATCAATTTTTTGATCTCTTACCTCTCAAAAGGCATGACTTCAACACCTCTTTCGTGAAGAGATGTTAGAACAGATTTTACAATGCAAGCCTTTTGTTGTCATGGGAGATTTCTCTTCCTATCACAAAGATCAAACATGCACCACCACTTTTCTTGGTCACTTTAACTACTTGGATGTAGTTCACCACTCTTATTGGTTTACAATAGCAGCTTTCTATCAAAATGATTGAATTGAAAGTTTGTGAACATCAATGTCTCTAAGTTTTCAATGCATCACAACAAAAAGCTCCTCTTCATGAGTAGCATATTTTGTATACGCATCCATCAGTCAACTTCTTACTTTTAAAATCCATAGTCTTTCCATTTTTCAATAGTCCCACTCCTAATGCAAAATCACGTGGATCAGTTTCCACTTTATAAGGAAGATCGGGAATAGCAATTTGCAAACTATTGCTAAAACTATGAAATTTTTCAAGGATCGAAATATCTCATCCAAAGATTCACTCCATTCTATCGAAGGGCCAGGCCTTCCTTTGTTACGTATCTTCCCCCTTAACAGATCATTAAGAGGAATGGCAATCTTTGCATTATTTCTAACAAAAAAAAACATGGTAAAACCCAAAATTGACTTCAATTCACGGACTATTTTGTGAATTGGCCATTCCACAACTACCCTTATTTTTTAATGGTCAATCTTCATCCCCTGAAATGTGATGCGATAACCCAAATAGGGGACTTTATGTTTCAAGAATTCACACTTCAATTCCTTAGCATAGAGCTTCTCTTGCCTCGAAATATTCAAGACGACAAGGAGATGTTCCAAATGTTCCTTCACTATCTTACTATAGACCAAAATATTATCTTAAAGTACAACCACAAATCTTCCCATATACGAATAAAGTATATCATTAATCATATATTGTAAAGTGGCAGGAGCACAGGTCAATCCAAAAACAAAAGTACTAGAAACTCATAATGACCGAATTAAGTTCTAAAACTCGCCCTTTGAACATTATCAAAATGGTTACGAATATGATGGTATCTTGTGCGGAGATCTATCTTGGTGAAGTATTTAGCCCCACACAATCTATCCACCAAATCATCCATTCTTGGTAATGGACAATTAGTCTTCATGGTAAACTTAATCCACACACATCCAAAAACAACCATCGTTCTTATCCTTAAGAAGCACAAGAGCCCCTCATGGTAATTTACTAGGTCTGATATGTCCCAATTTGTTTCATAATCTCATCTTCCTCTTTCAAACTGAATCTATATAGTGGTCAACAAATTGGTTGAGTTGCCGGTATCAGATCTATCTTATGATCTACTAGCCGAACGAGAGGTAATCCATGAGGTAGTTCATCTAGGAACACATCTCTACACTCTTGTTTCAACTTATCGTAAATCTATTTTTCATCACATGATAATTCAAAAAGAATAATATTCATCTCATTACAAATTGCACTTCATAAGCACATGAAACAATTCAAAATTAGCACTAGAAGCCTTCTATATTAAATTAGCCACCAAAATGGAGGCTCGATACATAAAGTATTTGTTCCAAAAATGGAAACTACTTTACCATTAAGTAACAAACTCATTTGATGGAATGATAATCAAGCTTTAATCTATCAAATCTCTTCAAGAACCACTCGTATCCTGAAATAACATCAGGTCTATTCGTAACATAGAAATCTATCCTCTCCTAAATCCATAGACAAAAACCAAACATCCAAATCTCGATATCAATTCTCGACGCCCAGTCTCTACACAACAAAACAACTATAAAGTTGTGAGTGGAATCAATTAGTACATTCACTTCCATACGTACAACTGTTCATCATTGTCGAAGATTTAAGTCTCTACACAACAGAAGAACTTTAAAGTTGTGAGTGGAACCAAAATCAAATAACAAATTCACTTCCATCCCTAAAATCTTGCCTCTAGCTCAACAAATCATTAGGTTATAAGAAATTTGTACTAAAGAGACATCCACACGAACAACCACCAATAAAATTGATTACCAATACAGAATTTACCTCCTGATAGAATCTAGATCCACTACCATGGTGTTAGAAACAAATTTTTTATGTTCCAGACAATCCCTACAAATAAGACCCACTTTCTTGCAATTCCAGCAAACTCTATCCTCAATATACTTGTACGGCTACTCACTCAAGACTTCCTTGAGGCCGCACTTAATTTGTCATATGCATCCGCCACTCGAATCGCATCCTCAAGCATTTGCAACACATTGCACATGCACTCATTTAGATAGTAGGTTGGCAAACCGTAAATAAAAGCCATTACACCAACTTCGGATGAAACAAGAGGACTTTGTTCAAAAAATTAGTGAATTCCTAAACGTAAGTAACAAATCCCCTATTGCCCATCGTCGATCCATAAGCCTCTTGTACATAAGTGAATCGTCTACCAACATAAAAGTTTTCAAGAATAACATCTCAAAATCCTCCCAAGTTGCCGGCTTCGACAAAGCATCTCTCCATCACAAAACTGCTTTGCCTGGACGTAAAGCATTACAGTTTCAATCCCTTTTTCCTCTTGGTCAGGAGATTAAAATAGCTATTTCATCGTTGTACCCACCCTTCAAAAACTACCAGTTATGATCCTTACGCTCAGCCATAAAGACTTCCGATTGATAGGGCAATTGATTGGTTGATAAGCTCTTGATTTGTTCTTTCAAGTGCCCGATTTGCTCATCCCTAGCTTTATTACCATCATGCACTTCAATGAAGGCTCTATCGCTTTGTCACAAAATCAAGTCCTTAGTAGGTACCATTGGTGAATGCAACAATTTCCCCACTCGAATTGTTTGTAGCACGCATTAATCAAATTCATTGCAAAGTCTTATTCCCTACAATAAAAGCCAAAAAAAAAAAGTTCATCTAACATTTTTTGATAGGTTTTTTTTTTTTGTCTATTTGTATTTCTAAAATCTTGTGATACTAAAACGGGACCATAAATGGCATCGATACCATTTTCATAGAAAATAACCACTAAAAATCAATTTTTAAAGGTTTTGGAATTTGCATGAATGGGAAAAACTAGTTACCATTTACAAATCACTTAATATCATTTGCTTTAACTTGATTAGGCCAACAAAATAGAAATGGATTAGAGTTTCATTAGTTAGAATCAAAACTTATAGTATCCCAAAAAATCATTCCATAATCCACATTTTCGAAATGTTTATCTGGATTACTCACGAGATTACGAATTTGACATACCGTAAAATCAATTTTACAATATTCGTAAATTTGCATTCTCATAGATAATTTTGTTTTGGTGAGGTATTCTGTTACACTTTAGAAACATGTAAGCAAGTTTTGTTCCATGACTGGCCCCAAGGCGAAGAACAACCTACGATTGGGCTCAACCACCAAGAATTTGGCTTATTTCCCCTAGGTTGAACACTAATCACGAGCACCCATTACCAATAAAATCATCCTCCCACCTTGGCCAATAAGGCTTAAGCAAACCCTATCACGCACCCGATCCCGCAATAACCTAAGTTGCTAGCCACCACATTGTCAACCAACTGATCACATGTGCACCCTCAACACTTGCCCTCCACGGTGATCTGTAGATTCAACCGTCATCATGAATCAACAGAGAAGGAAAAAAAGGATATTGAAAAGGGCCTAAAGTTTAGAATTTTCTTGTTTTGCTTCTCAAGGGTAGAACAACAATGACTCCTCTTCACAACAAGACCAAATCTTAGAGTTTCAACCCTTGTCCGTGAATTTGACAAGCCTTTACAATTCCTATGGCTCAATGTTGTAAACTTTGTCTAGCTCTCTTACTTGCAAGGTTTCTAGACCATTCTGACATACAAGCTTCCATACAAAGCCTTTCAAATCAAAATATTAATCTATAACTTGGAAATAATTTAGGATACAGTCATACCATATCGTAAAAGCAAAGTTTGGTAGCATACGTCTTGTTTATAGTTTCTTACCAAATTTCATAATGCAAACAATCTAATCAACTGAATTTACAATACCTTTCTCTATTGTTGTTATTACAATGAATTAGCAAGTCCAAAATAGTGACCAACAGTTTTTCACAAAAACAACTCGAGTTGTTTTCCTATAAAACAACTCTTGCTTTGACATGCAAAACTCACAACAATAATGGACAACTCTAACACTAAACATCACAGTTTCTTACTCAAATTTTATTTCCCACAATTGAACATGGCATGCATTTTTAGCATCAACCTACCACAATTTTTATAATTTCTAGCAACAAACCAAAACTTTTCACAGATTCTCAACAACACTTCAAAAAACCAAAAATTTTAAGGAGGTCATCGTGAAGTCCAATTCACCTCCGAACTCGACCGCAAAAACTTGTCAATTGTTGATAGAATCCAAAAAGCAAAACATTTCTCATTCCTCCAATCTCCAAGGGTAGCTCGTATACCACTTTAACACCCACTACAATTACTTGAATAGGAGACGAGCACACAAGAGCACAGTAGAAATAACCAGCCAACCAATTATCAAGTGTACGGCTAGACACCCCCAGGCCGATCTCTACAAAAAATACTACAGTAGCAAGAGCATATAAACCATGATTAGATATGAGGGTATAGATATATTCCCCCAAACTCTAGCCTTCATACAAGTTACAATCTCGAAACCGTAAACCCCCAGGTGCCGGTCAACATAGAAACCGAACGCTCACGATCCAACCCGACGTAGGACCTAATCTGGGTCCACCCTCCGTGCCCTGACACATGATTTGTAACAAGCAAGATTCGACCTCCAACCCGGACAGCGACCCATACCATTGCCAAGGCCTTCGGCCATCTCCTACCTCAAGCTAGCACTCTTGGTTGTGCACAAGCGCTCTCCATCCACCTTCTCCTAGGTAGATAGAATGAATTGATTGAGAGACCTCTCCTCCCTGTATACCACCAAGGAAGGAGTCTCCAAGCCTATTGGACATGTGGCAACCATGCAGGTCCACGAGTCATTACTCAAGTCAACGGGCCCAGTTAACATTCGGTTTCAATTGGATTTGGGTCCCTAACATTCCCTTCCCCTTAAAAGACTCCTCTTTTAAGGAAAGAAATCTGGGAATCTCAATCTAAGGTCACGCTCCTTTTCCCAAGTGTCCTCATCTTCGGAGCTTCCTTTCCAACGAACCAAGTACTCAGTTACCTACCGGTTTCTGAGCCCGCATTGACGCATCAACAATGGCATGTGGTTCTGAAGGTACAAAGGATGTCAGGTCCTCAAGCTGAACTAGGTCCTCCTAAAGAATTAAGTCATCCTTTCCACCAAGTCATTCCTTTAAACGACCTGACACCTTGAGGGAGTTCTAGTTGATAGGCATTCCGATTGAGTTTCCTTTAAATACGGAAAGGCCCATCATAACGAGGTGATAGCTTAGGAGAATTTCCAGTTTTTAATACTTTAAAATCTTTTAGAATTCTAAGATATACCCAAACTCCTTCTTCATAGACCCTAGATTGTCGCTTTTGATTACCGTAAAATTGGGCTCTATCCTGAGTGTTTACAATGTCGCGAGTAACAAGCAACATTTCTTGCATATCATGCAGAAAACCAACCGCTGCTTTAACCTAAAGGCTTTTGAGGCCAACAGAGATTTGGAGCTCTAGACTGGAAACCATACATCAGAGAAACCCGTCGTTGAATACTTTGCGCTATTATATGCAAATTCAATCATTAGAAAGTACCTTTCCCAATCCAATTGTCTTCTGGAAACATATGCTCAAAGCATGTCTTCCATAGACTAGTTTGTCCTCTCCGTTCGACCATCCGATACAGGATGATCCGTAGACCCTGGACTTAATGTGGTCTCTAATTTCTCAAAGACCGCCAGTTCATCCATTCGAGGTAAGGGCTAACAATTTTTAATCGTTAACTTTTTAAGGTCCACACAAAGACGAGTACCTCCATCTTTTTTTATCAAATAAAAGAAGATGGTGCCCCCCAAGGGGACTTACTAGGCCTCACTGGCCCATATTAAGATAGTTTTGCAACTGTCTATAAACTTCATCCTCCTTTGCAGTACTCATCCTATAAGGATACAAAGATACAGGAGAACTACCAGAAATGAGTTTAATGCCATGGTCGACTCCCCTGGAGGGGGGAAGACTCTCTGAAAGCTGTTCAGGAAACACATCGTTAAATTCTTGTCTAAATTTCCTAAAGATTTCACCTTCTGGTGAATTTTCTTGTTTTAGGTTATTAGACATTGATTCCATTTGGAAATTATGATATTGTAAATTGCACTCTTCATGGTAAGTGAAATCCTTGAACCAACATAAATAAGAATTACAATCAACATCCATACATTTAATTGTTTCCATAGCAGAAAGCATATACGGAAAAGAAATATCCACATTTCCATTCAATTCAATGAGAGAGCCATTATGCAAGAACGACAAACTGTGAGTTACATAGTTTTTCTTTAACGACTTGTTCCTCTCATAGAACCACTCCTTTACCAAGTATTATGTCTACTTTATCCAAATTCATTACATGGAAATTTAATTTATCCTTATAACCCTAAATTTGTACAGGAAGACGTGGGACTATCCGGTCCCAAACTTGACTCTCTGCTCCTGTGGCCAGCTTTACCACATACCGATGGTCACTTTGCTTTGTCTCCACCTTTAATTTCTGCAATAACTTAGAGTATATAAAGTTATGTGTGGAACCATCGTCAAATAACGTTGTTACGGCTTGGCCTCCAACAATCCCATTCATCTGAATTAGATCGTGGCAACCAAAAACTACCATATTGAAACAGCAATGCTCACAACTAGAATTATTAGCAAAGGTTCAATCAATGCTTGAAATGTTAGAGTTACCTGGCACCTTAAAGGAAGCCCCTTTAACATTTTTCCTTTTCTTCGGGTACTCCTTTGCCACATGACCCGGTTCCATGCAATTAAAGCATAAGTTGTCACTCCTGGTCTTTGTGAAGGTTTCTTGGTCCATGGAGGACCGTTTCTTTGATCCACTTGGCTCGTACCTTCAAGGCTTTTCTTTTTCTTTCTTTGAAAATAATGTCTTTTTACCATTTGCCTCGGGTTGGCCAGCAGGCTAAGGCTTGGCTACTATACGAGTGTCATCGTATAGCTTAGCATAGCGAACAGCATCCTCGAGAGTATGAGGCTGGTTCCTCCTTACTTCGAGTTGAAAATCTTTGGGCAATCCCAAAATAAAATGCAACTTGACTAAAGCGGAATCTATTCTTGTCGCAAACGAGAATATACCTCCTAAAAATCTTGCAAGTATGCATCAAAGGGCCGGTTCCCCATGTGAATCGTCGCATATTGGCGATAGAAATCGTGCATAGAGAAATGCGAACTCCAACGATCCAACCACGGAATCACGGCATCGGGGGTTCACACCCTTCCAATCGTTCTCTTATTCATGCAAGGAGACACAACCCACCAATCCACAAACGGACAGCTAGTACATAAGCTCATTTTGTGATTGCCACTTGGATTTCACAAAGGACAGGCAGCTGCCACAAAGATGGGCTTGATAGGCCCACCTCACCTCCTAAAAAAATTTCGGCGGGCACTGCAGGCCGCCACAGACCCAAGCTAGCACCGCAGGCCTTGCGGGCAGTGCGCAAACCTGCCAAGGGTCCCACGTGACAAATTCCAAGGCCTAGCTATGGAGTATCATAACAGCATAGTAAGCACACTATGAAAGCTTGAAAAAACCAGCTATGGAGTAGAAGACAAAAGCAAGAGAGTGTGTACTTCAAATTCAAAGCTCACACAATTTGAATGATTATTCAAAGAGTAGTAGGGCGTGGAAACCCCTCCAAACAATGGGCTACATTTAGCATGTAATGTATAGAGGTGGTGTCTTGCTAATTCTAGCTCTAGAACCCACATGGGTCCTCAACTCAAGTATTGGCACAAATTCACTTGTACCATCCTCCATCTCAAGTTCCTCTATAAGAGGCGTTTGATTTTCTTCAAAGATCACATCTCGACTAATGATCCTCTTCTTGCTAGTAAGATCGTAAAGTCCGTAAGCTTTGCTTTTTTCACTATATCCCAAGAAAATACACTTTGCTAATTTTGCATCCAGCTTCTTCCTGTTATCCTTGGGAATATGGGCATAGGCCGTACAACCAAACACTCGCAAAGCGCCCACCTTGGGCTTAATGCCGCTAAATGCCTCTTCTGGAGTCCTGCATTGCCTCACCCCAAAAAGAATTGGGCAACTGGTAGAAATAAATGACTATGCTAAAGTTAATCCACAGGTTATCTTGACTGACCCAAAAGGTCGAGATTTGTGTAACCATGGGTATTTAGTTATTTAGGCCATCTTAAGTTTGTCTTAAATTCAGTTGGACCCAATTTTGGTCATGTACTGACTCATGGGTCCTTTGAGGTCTAATTTGGTTTAGGAGCCCTATCTTGACTTTCAAAAGTCCAGCAAGAGTAGTGTATCTCAAAAATCAACTTTTTTTGTTGAAGATGCAAGAAGGGGATCAAGTGACCAATCACTTGACAAAGATCAAAGATCTTCATGAGGAGCTTCTCAATATTGATGAGATAATTGAGGATGCTCAATTTGTTTTCATTACTCTCAACTCATTACCTTCCTCTTATCTTTATGTGTTTCATCTTTCAGTATCTCTCTTAGGGGACAACAACTCTCCTTTGATGAACTGAATTGATACTTTGGAGCAAGAACTTGAAAGTGGTGATCTCTTCAACCAAGACTATGCTTTTGTGTCTAATGATGCTTCTACTAGTACTTCTACATCTATGGAGAATTCAAGTTCTGCTTTGCAAGTTGTTGATTTTCAGTCCATTGAATGGGTGATTGATAGTGGTGCTACTCATCATACGACTTCTCGCAAAGAAGCATTCACTAGATTAGTGAAAGTGCAAAATGGAAGCAAGGTACAAATGTGCAGATAATGCATCTTATTTTGTTCATGGAATTGGAATTGTAGCCATCATTCTGCCTAATGGTGAAGAAAAGTACATTAAAATTGTGCTTTATGTTCCAAGAATCAAGAAGAATCTTCTTTCGGTTTCAACTATGTTGAAGCAAAGACTAGTTGTTGAGTTCAAAGATGATAAATGTCTTGTCAAGAATTCTAAAAGATCTCTCTTGATTATTGTTTCGGGAACAATGCATGCTGGCTTATTCATTATAAATACCTATGAGCGACGAATTCCCTCTATGTCTTGTTGCTTCTACATCACAATCATTGGAGTTGGCTGAATTGTGGCATGCAAGGTTTAGGCATCTCAACTTTGCAAGTTTGAAGAAGCTGAAGACATTTAATATGGTAGAAGATTTTCCTACTATTGAGCAGCCGGAAGGGCATGTATGCGAGGGGTCAATACTTGGAAAGTTTCAAAGAAAACCTTTTCCAATTGATGGAACTATAAGGGTTCTTGATAAATTTGATTTGGTTCATAGTGATGTTTGTGGTCCAATGAGGACCAAATCCATTGGAAAGTGCATCTATTTTGCGACTTTTATTGATGACTTTCTGTTTTACATGGATCTATCCTATGAAGGCTAAATCGGAAGTTTTTCAAGATTTCAAGATTTCCTAGCAATGGTAGAAAATCAGTTTGGGCATTCTTTGAAGACCCTAAGCACCGATCGAGGAGGGGAATGCATCAAGAGTACGTTCGGTGCATTTCTTCGAGAGAAGGGAAATCTACATCAAATGACAACTCCCTATACGCCTCAACAAAATGGTGTTGTCGAGCGAAAGAATCGCACACTTATGGAGATGGCATGTTGCATGCTCAAAGCAAAAGGGCTGCCTCACAAGTTTTGGGCTGGAGCGGTTATAACGGCAGCATACATAACCAATATTTGTCCTACTAAAGCATTGAAAGTATTCACTCCTTATGAAGTTTGGTATGGGAAGAAGCCTTCAATCTCTCACTTTCGCATTTTTGGTTGTATGGCTTATGCTTTTGTTCCGAATAAACTTCGTACAAAGCTTGAGGATGAAGGAGTTAAATGCATTTTTGTTGGCTATAGTAGTTAAAGCAAAGGCTTTAGGCTATTCAATTTGAGCACTAACAAGATTATTGTTAGTCGTGATGTGCATTTTGATGAAAAGAATTCATTAGATATGGCCCGAACTCATATCTTGAAGGGAGACAGCCCACATAGTGTGAATGTTGAAGTTTTTCCTGATTTGATACCATCTTCTATTTCTGGAGATAAGGGGCAGCAATCAACCAGTTTCTAACTGCCCAACACCTCATCAAGTTTAGAGCCTAATGTTCATCAAAAACCGCCCATTGTTGCTCAAAATCAGCTTGTAGGAATTGTTGGACAACAAGGACCAGTTTTGGAAGATTTGGACAGCCAAGTGCAGTCTCGGAAGATCTTGGACAGCAAATTGCAAAAAGAGACATGGCTGTTGGATAGCCCAAAACAGTCCCACGGTGGCTGTTGTCGACTTTGCGGGACAGCAAAGTAAGTTCATTTTATGATGGAAAGACACGTGCCTCTACAAAATCACTGGACTGTGCTGATTTTTCAAATTTGGCTCTTACATCTCATAGAGACGTTGTGGAAGAACCTATTTTTTATAAGCAGGCCAAGGGAGTAAAATGTTGGGAAGATGCGATGCAAGATGAGTATGACTCACTCATGAAGAACCAGATTTGGGTTCTTGTTGATCTTCCTCATAGGAAGAAGGCAATTGGTTCTAAATGGGTATACAAAATCAAGTATAAGGCAGATGGTACCATTGAAAGGTACAAGGCAAGGCTTGTTGCCAAAGGCTATGCTCAGCAAAAGGGGATTGATTATGAGGAGACTTTTTCTCCTACTACTCGAATGACTACCGTAGGGTAGTAACCTCTTTGGCTGCCCATTTTGGTTGGCGTTTGCGACAACTTGACATAAAGACAGCATTCCTCAATGGTGATCTCAATGAGGAAGTGTACATTCAACAACCTGCTGGTTTTTTGGTTGAAGGCCAAGAAGATAAATTTTGTATTCTCGAGAAGGCACTTTATGGACTGAAGCAAGCCCCAAGGATGTGGTATCAAAAGATACATGTCTACTTTTGTGATTGTGGGTTTTACTAATAGTCCTAGCGAATCTACTCTTTATGTCAAGCATACTTCAAATTATATCATCATTGTTTTGCTTTATGTTGATGATATTACTATTACGAGAAGTAATGAGCAGCAGATTGATGCCGTAATACTTGATCTTTGTATGGTTTTTGAAACCTCAGATTTAGACCTATTGCACTTTTATCTTGGTCTTGAATTTGTACAAGAAGGGGCTGGAATTTTTATCTCTCAAGCGCTACATTGGGCATATTTTGAAGCGGTTCAAGATGGAAGATTGCAAGCCGGTTGCTACACCTATGGAGACAGGCTTGAAATTAAGTAGTCAAGGTGATGGTGAACCATTTGATACTACTTTATATTGTCAAGCTATTGGCTATCTCATTTACCTATGTAATTCAAGACCAGACATTTCTTATAGTGTCTCACTCATGAGTCAATTCATGCATGCCCCGATGACATCACATTGAAAAGCGTTGAAGAGGATCTTTCGATACCTTCAAGGAACAAGAAGTCATGGACTGATTTTTCCTGCTTGTGATGATGCATGTTTGGTTGGTTTTAGTGACTCGGATTGGGGTGGAGATCAAGACACTAGACGCTCTACAGATGGACATTGCTTTTTCTATGGAAATTTTGCAATTTCTTGGTCAAGGAAAAAGCAGCCCAGGGTTGCTACTTCTTCTAGTGAGGCAGAATATAGAGCGATATTTTCAGCCACAACAGATTATTTATGGCTGAGAAGACTACTTGTTGACATGAAGTTTGGCTAGCCTTAACCCTATGACGGGTCATGTGCTTTGAACACCTGAGTCAATGTACCAACCACCTGTTGTAGCTTGTGAGGCCAACGCAACAAAGAATAACTCAGCTTGCCTTATGTCACTCTGCTCCTCTCTTGCAACACTCTCAACAACATTTCCTCCCTGTTTCTTTGTGCCCTTCTTTTGCTCTGCAAGCTTCTTCCTACACTCACAAGCAAAGTGTCCATATTTACCACAGTAATTGCAATTCTCCTTCCTTCGAGGTGTGGAATTACTCGAGGAGGATTGTGCTTCTGACATCTACAAGTTCTCCATTCCTTGCTCAAGTATTTGTGGTGCTCCTTTGTTCTTGCCTTTACCTTTCTTCTTATCCTTGGCTAGAACCTGCTTCTTCTTAGAAGCAAAGGTATGCTCCTGGAAATCTGCCCTCTTGGAGAGATTAACTCTCCTCATCTCCTCTTGTAACAAGAGACCATAGACTTCTTTATATCATCATCACTAAGTTCTGATAAGCATATGAAAAGGTATTCAGAACTATTGGCACCAAGTCTTTGTCAGCAATAGACTCTCCAAGCACAGAAAGCTCTAGTAAGATGATCAGTAACTATCTGTCTTGTCTCCATTCTGAGAGTATACAACTTGTTCTTCAAGTAGAGAAACCTAGTTGTACTTGTCGTCTCATACAATACACAAAGAATGTGCCATGCATCTACAGGCCCTTTGGCTAACCTGATTAGGAGAATCACATTATCCCTCACTGACATGTTGATGATCACGTGTGCCTTTTCCCCTCTCTTGATATAGTCCTTGAGTTCAAGTTCAGCTGTTAGAACAGACTCCTCACCTGTCACAAGCTTCCAACATTCTCTGTCTTTAAGAATGTTTTTGATCTTGAATTTCCAAATGCTAAAGTTAGTGCATCAAGCCGACTGGCTTCACTCAACATGCTCTCTGCAAGACTAGACATAGCTGGATAGAAATAAAACACAAAATGTAAACTGGGGTTTTCACCCAACTAGGGTATGCAGCCACTCGCTCAATAACCCTCAGCTTCTGGATTTGAAACTATCCCCTTGTATGGTTGTCCTAGCCCTTGTCCAAGATCCACTCAGAACTTTCACTGAAGTCCCCACTATAGAAAGCGCCCTCCTACAGTCCTGGCTGTCCAAAAAGACTCAAAAAAAATTCTCCCAAATTAAAAACTTTTTGGCTCACTAAACTCCCCTTGCCAACAGTACCCCAACCATGTAGATAGCACAGAGATCAGATGCCCCTACAAAAAGTGCGCCCTCCTCAAAGATAAGCTACTCTCCAGGAATGGCAGGAATCTGATCAAAACAAGTCCAAGCTTTCACCACACCACAGGCAACATAACCTGCTCTGATACCATGACAAATTCCAAGGCCTAGATATGGAGTATCATAACAACATAGACTATGAAAGCTTGAAACAACCAGCTATGGAGTAGAAGACAAAAGCAAGAGAGAGAGGACTTCAAGGCTCACACAACTTGAATGATTATTCAAAGAGTAGTAGGGCGTGGAAACCCCTCCAAACTATGGGCTACATTTAGCATGTAATGTATAGAGGTGGTGTCTTGCTAATTCTAGCTCTAGAACCCACATGGGTCCTCAACCTACTTGTTATTACTTGCCTAATTAGCACAAGTGGGGTGTACTATGTACATAAATGTTTTACCCCCATGTTTGCACAACTTACAACTTACAAGTATAGAAGCCTTAAGGGGCAAAATAGGCATTTATTTCAACACCGCGGACACTGTGTAGGCCCTGCACAGGCTCTACGGATTGTGTGGGGGCCTGGTGGGCGCGCAGCCAGCTAGCGCCAGTGCAGCCGCAAAAAAAAAAATTAAAATTTTTTTTGCGGAAATCCGAATCCATGGTTTCGCAAAAAAAATTTGAAATAAAACAACGATTCGACTGAAAAAATGAAATTCCCAAAGTTCTTAAAAAACATACCGTCTGCCAAGATGAATCGATCAGACCTGTACACGGATTGAGATGGCTATGATGCCAACTGTTATAATCTCGAAACCCTAAACCACCAGGTGCCGGTCAACATAGAAACCAAACGCTCACGATCCACCCCGCCATAGGACCTAATCCGGGTCCACCCTCCATGCCAGGAGTTTCAACTTGTTGAAATATAATTGCCATAATGAGTTTATAAGATGCTTTTCAAGTCTTACCATATCAATGCAACTCTAATGGGATCTCTCACATAGACTCAAGTCAAATCTAGTCTCTATCAATGTTTCATGGGCACGTTTCATACGTCATTTCATACGCGTTTGAAACACGTATGAAACGTCTGGTTCAGGTTCGAAACGGGAAATTTTTTTAGGGTTTTTTTTTTTTGAAAATGTGTTTTTGAGGGTTTTTGGGGTTTATAGATGTCATAGAAAGTCTAGTAACAAGTAGATACATCCAATTTCATGAGAATACTCTAGAGAATGCAATTTCAAGAGGAGAAGCTGTGTATGGTGACTATGGTCACCTTCCTCAATCAATTATTATACTGTCATGGATAGGTTATTAGGTTGCGAGAATCTGTTCATGCCCATTGCCAGCACATACCACAAAGCTTAGGCGCGGTTTTTGGGGTTTACAGATGTCATAGACAGTCTAGTAACAAGTAGATACATCCAATTTCATGAGAATGCTCTAGAGACATTACAATGCAATTTCAAGAGGAGAAGCTGTGTATGGTGATTATGGTCACTTTCCTCGGTCAATTATTGAAAGTATTGATACTGTCATGGATAGGTTATTAGGTTGCGAGAATCTGTTCATGCCCATTGCCAGTACATACTACAAAGCTTATGGCGCGGTTTCAAAAAAAAAAAAATTGGGTTTTCTTTTTTCGGTCATTTCGAACATTGAAACGGCGTTTCGAAACGGGGTCGTTTTGTACATCCCGTTTCGAACGCGTTTCAGCATTCGAAACGTGTTTCGAGGAAACACTGGTCTCTATCAATAAATGCATTTTGAATCTAACCATTGCTTAAGCAACAGAATTGATGTAAGGAGATTATCTAAGGGCTAAAGGGGAAAGGATCAAAGACTTGTATCAAATCAAGAACACCCAACAAGGAGAACTATTGATCATTGTCATGGAATACAAGGAAACATCCAAGAGGGTGAAGTTGTGGCACAAGACATTTTAATATTTGGCTGTCAAAGCTTTGTAGTTGATGAAATAAAGGAGACTAGTAGTGAGATTATAAAAATGGCAATTCTCTCACCTCAAATATGAAGGATGTATGATTGATAAAATGCACATACTAACATTTGGAAATTTCGATTCAAAAGGTGAAGGGAGTTTGATACTAGTAAACTATGATATACGCAGTCCATAGTTGAACCGTATTCTACAACACAACGTTTTGGAAAGTGAATGAAATGTTGGTTCTAAAGCCTTCTAAAATTAAGGCAAGTTTTTTACTGAACTTTTTTATTTCATAGTTGGATATGGGAGGTTGGCCAATCAGTGATCACGTGAAATCAAATAGTTTCACGAAACTTCATTCCCATCTTACCTTCCATCCTTGATGGCAAGGATACTCGAGGGAGAGATGGTTACAACCCAAAACTATTTTATTCGTGATATTGTCATTTTGTGATAGTTATAATGCATATGTTACCATTTTGAATAATGGTCAACTATGCAAATTTCATGGCAATATCATTCTACATGCACGCATGATGTATTTGTTTGAATTTGATGCTCAAATTAAGATAGGAGTGAAATAATCATATTAGCACTCACACACACCAATCAAGATCAACATGAGAGATAAAACAGAACTTAGATTAAATGAAAAATGAGCATAGCTTTCTACAATCGAATAAACGGAGGTGGGGCGCAAAGCATAAAGCAAAAAGCTAATTACTATAGTTGCTCTCTATTTTAGATAAAGATAAAGGCCCTTATTTAATTTCTAGGTCAAAAATCGTGTTCTATTCTAGAACTAGTGCGCCCTCCTACAAGACTAATTAACTTAACTTTTGGACTTTGACATACTAAAAATAAAAATGGCCCCTAAAATAGCTAGTAGGAATTGCCAAACAAACATTAAGAGCGCAAACAAACATTAATTTATAACCCTCCCCCTTTATGTTTACTTTGTTATCTATTACTCCTAGAAGTTCTCAACTTCTAAGATTTTTCTTTGCCAAGTCCTTTAATAAAGATATCTACAACTTGCTCTTTCGATTTTCCACATCTACCGCCCACAATCAGCATCCACATATCCCTGCAATTGCACAACACCTTGTCTTCCATAGAAAATACCAAACCTCAAAGTATCTTTTATACCTCTGAGTACTCCCTTAGCAGCTTTCCAGTTAATCTGCTTAGGCTTAGGCTTAGCCATAAATTGACTAACCATAATAACAGCATATGCAATATCCAGTCTTATTTCTCAATCTAAGTATGTTCAAGAACTTTTGTAAGCTTAGATCCACTATCATATGGTATAGAAATAGGCTTGCACTCTAACATAATGAACTTTCCAAAAAGTTCTTGAACATACTTAGATTGAGAAATAAATAGTTCATGTGCTACTCTACATAAATTAATCCAAAGAAAGTATTGTAGTGAGCCAAGATCTTTCATATCAAACTATGATGAGAGATCTTTCTTAATATTCTAAATAAAATCACAATCCAAACCTGTGATAACAAGATCATCCACATACATCACTACAATAACAATATGACCATCCCTGATCAAAACATAAAGTGTAGTTTCCAAACTACTCTTCTGAAAACCAAACTCCTCAAAGTATGAGTTAACTGGGTGCTTGCTCAAGTCCGTCTATTTTCTTGTCCAACTTGCAAACCTTGTCTTCATGTCCAACTACTATGTATTCCTTTGGCTTCTCCGTGTAAACTTCCTCCTCTAAAAATCCATTCAAAAATGCCCTCTTAACATCCATTTGTTGACTATCTCATTCAAACTGAGTTGCCAATGACAAAACCGTCCTCATAGTAATTAAATTAGCAACTGGTGCAAAACTTTCTACATAGTCAATCCCTTCTTGTTGAGCATACCCTTTTGCAACCAACCTTCCCTTATGTTTGTCTATAGATCTGATTTATACTTAGTTCCATAAATCTACTTGCATCCAATAGTCTTTTTAACTATAGATAATTCAACAAGCCACCAAGTTATGTTCTTTATGGTTGAGTTATACTCCTCATCCATAGCTTTCCTCCAAATATCCTCTTTGTCAACTTCCTTGAAAATAGATAGATCAATAGTTTCCAACATTGTAGCCATATATATATATGCAAAGTATACATCGTCGTCCTCATGACGATCCTCCTGTCGATCCTTCGGTCGATCCTGATCCTCATGATTCTTTCCAAGCCTAGCAAATCTCCTAGTTCCCTATGTATTAAACTCTCTTTGTTCCAAGATAAGATTATCCTTGATAGTTTCATAGTATCATCTAGGTAATCTTCTAGTATATGATGTAGGATGCATCCTACTTGGTGAAGTCAAAAGTGAATAAGTATCTAATGTACTCCATCTCTCATTTTTTCCTTTTCAACCATGGTCACTCTACGTACTTGAATTGGTATAGGAGGTACATGTGTCAACTCAAGCTCTCTAATAACTTGTCACACAAGATAGGAACTCCTCCATCTTGCTCCTATTTTAAAATATTTTTGTATCTTTATGAGATCCATCCTCATCAAAAATTACATCCCTGCTTATGATAATTTCTTACTCTCTGAGTCATACAACTTGTATCTGTTCTCTTCACTAGCATATCCAACAAATAAACACTTGGTAGCCTCTGAATCCAATTTTCTCCTTACATCCTTAGGTATGTGAGTTTATGAAATATTTCTAAAAACTCTCAGATCACTTACGTTAGGTTTTTGACCCATGTAAATTTCTTCTGGAGTTTGATTCTCTGCAACTTTTGTAGGACTTCGATTCAAAAGATAAATTGTTGTCTAAACTACTTCACCCCAAAATATATTTGAAAACTTCTTACTTTTAAGCACTCCTTACAATTTTCACAATAGAATGATTCTTCCTTTCTGCAACTCCATTTTGTTGAGGCGTTTCCATACTTGCAAATTGTCTCTTTGTACTATGATTTTTGCAAAACACCTAAAACTCTGTAGAAAGATACTCTTCCCCTTTATCCGAACAAAGTATCTTCATTTGTCTATTTGTTTCTTTCTCCACCTGTGTCTTAAACCATGTGAAATACTTGAATGCTTCACCCTTATTCTTGAGAATATATACCCACATCTTTCTAGAATAATCATCAACAAACACCATAAAGTAACTTGTTCCCCCATAAGACTGAATTTTAATAGGACCACACAAATTTGTATGAACAAGTTCTACAACATTTCTCGCCCTAAAAGTACTAGACAAAAAAAATTCCAAATGATGTTTCCTAAGACAGCCCTCACAAAACTTGTGATAAAAAACAACTTGAGATAAACCGATAACCATATTGTATTTTCTCAAGACCTGTAGACTATTGAATTTCAAAATCCAAACTTTCATGCAATAACTTACTCACTGAACCAATGTCTGCAATACTTGCATAATGACCCACCACTTAAGCCCGAAGTTTATATAACCTTCCTGCGAGAATGTCCTCAATTACTACTTCATTGTCCTTCCTTTTGATGAGACACCCTTTTTCATCAAATTGTACAATCATATGTTGCTACACAATAGGTGAAACTGAAAGTAAGTAAGTTCAAGAAGAAGCATGATGAAAATTTTGCTGAAAAAGAAGAATGACTTAATACAAAATTAAGTGCTCTGGATCTTGACGATTGTGAGTTGTTTTTGGCATTAATATCTTCAGCTTATTTCTCAATGGAAGAGGAGTGTTTGTTTATTGATTCAGGTACAACAAAACATATGACACCTAGGCGAGATTGGTTATTTGATTTTCAAGAACGAGATGATGGATCAAATGTGAAGTTGGGAGATAACTACACATATGATATAAAGGGAGTTAGAAAAATACATGTCAACACTCCTTTGCGTAATGCCTTGGCTTTCCGCTTTCTTTCCATAATTGATTAGATTGATTTTCTTGTTGATCTTGTTGCTTCTTCTTTCCTTTGTTCTTTTTTCATTTGTCACCATTCTTAGAACTTTTCCCTTGCTTCTTTGCTAAGAATGTATGCTCCTTGGAATCGTCCCTATTAATAAGATTTTGTCGTCTCATTTCCTCCTATAGCAAAATTGCATTCAACTCATCGAAAAAAAGTCTCATCTCTCATAAAAACAACATTATGACAAAATTTTGATAGGCTAAAGGTAAACTATAAAGCGTGATAGATACAAAAATCAAATTCGAAACACTTTCTCCAACTACAATAAGTTGTCCTCTCAAATTTTTCACTCAAGTAAAGTAATATGTTGTTGATTCACCTGTGCCCATTATTTATGTATGTAGCTTATTAGTTAAAACAAACTTTGAGATTGATTTACAGTCTCGTTTAAATTCATTAGAATATCCCAAGCTTTTTTGGGTCCAGCAGCAAGGAATAATTATATCTTTAACAGACAAGTTTAAAAAATAATGAAATTTTTCCCCTCGCTTCAGATTCCAATGTCCCAATATTTTTTATCCTGGAGAATATTTTGCATCTTGAACTTCCAGATGCTAAACTTTGTACCATCTAGCTTACTAGATTCCAGTAATACAGCATCATTCAATCTTGCCATTGTCAAACAATAATACTGACCTGTACCAACTTTTATTCGACAGTTCAATTTCCTCCTAGAAGATCCATGTTGTTCTCACAACAACGTTGACTCCACATGCAACTAATGCTCCTTCAATAATCTGATTGCACACCTGCAAAAACAATCTCTCTCCCTCATGTAAAATCTTCACAGCTTCCAAGATCAAGAAGCCAGCTTTCAATACCATGTTGGAATTTGATGCCCAAATTCAAGATAGGAGTGAACTAATCATATTAGCACTCAAACACGCCAATCAAGATCAACATAAGATATTAAAGAGAATTTAGATTAACTGAAGAATGAGCATAGCCCTCTACAATGGAATGAACAGAGGTGGGGCACCAGCCTTCCTCATATAATTTCTCTAATCCTTAACAAAAGCTAAAAGCATGAAGCATAAAGCAAAAAGCGAAAAGCTGATTACTATAATTGCTCTCTATTTTGGGTCAAGACCCTTATTAAATTTCTAAGTGAAAAATCATATTATATTCTAGAACTAGTGCACCCTCCTACATGCAAAACTAATTGACTTGAATCAATATCCTTTGGAATACTAAAAATAGAAATGGTCCTTAAAATAGATCGCAAGCATGGCCAAACCAATAATAAGGATGTAAATAAACATAAATTTCTAGCAATATTTTCAAATCATTTGTAATGAATGTAAGAATGAATTTGCCATGTTGTAGGCAAGCATGAAATTTTTTAGAGTGCCAAGAGTAAATATAGCACTACTTATAGCTTAGTGAACCGTGGTCAATATACTTTTATGGAGGCGACGGATCATGTATATTACTTATTCCATACTTTTAAGTATTTTCTTACTAAAATTTGGTACTAAAAGGTGACATGCATTGGGCATAGTCTTTCAATGAGATTTGAAATATGCTTAATTAAGGTGTGAGCAATTGATTGTTGATTATCATTAAATCCAATGATTGGAATTTGTCATCGTTGATAATGACATCTCCAATGGTTACTTTTAGATATAGACTTTTGATTAGTTGTTGAGAGGGACAATTCTAGAATGTTTATGAAGATCTTTTTTGGATGGTTTGTTGACAAGGTGATCATCAAGAGTGAAGGCATGGCTTTGAAAATTGATGAGTAATGATCTCTATGTACTCTAGAGAATATATTTACATTATATGGATTATGAGATTATCGAGCTTGTAAGGCATATGGAGATGTGTCTGTATTGTAATTTTATTGTTCAATTAGACAAGGGCTGCACTCATGGTCAAAATTGATTTCTTTTTCGTAAGAATGGTGGTTTCAGCATTCCAAAACCATAAACCCTAAATGAGAGTCTAAAACATCACTCCAATGCAACTTATATGAGGTCCTTGGCAGTAAAAGGATGCAAATTTTGTGTGAAACCTCATACACGTTCACTCACAAAAATGTGCCGCCTACTTGATAAAAGGGAAGAATGAACTATCTCCAAGTTCTTAATGGAAAGATAGATTAAGGGGAATACCTCGAAGAAATTTGTTGATCTATGTGCAAAGGAATGAATCAAAGAATATGTTAATGCTCTTGAGTCCATGCAATCCAACGCAAAACGGGATAGGCGAAAGGAAGAAGCATACATAGAGATGATTCATGTCAAAGGAGCTGGTTGTACGTTTTGGGGAAAAGCCATCTTTATAGCTACACCCATCGGCAACTGATGAACTACAGGCCATTGCAAGGGGGTACCCTGCAAGAAATGTGGATGGGGCAGAAAGCAAACATTTCTTACTTTTGATTATTCGGCAGTAAATGCCATGGTCACATTCCAAATGAATTGAGGAGAGAGTTCAAAGCAAAGGGAAGGAAATGTATGCTCACGCATTATTATCAGGGATCCAATAATGTACAAATTACTTGATCTAGAAACCCGGAAATTCATCACAAGCACAGATGCCACCTTTCTAAGAGAAGGCAATACGAGGAGGAAATTCCCGCCAGATTCAGTGGAGCAGCAACAACGTACATGATATAAACATTCAAGGATGAAATAGTCCAGAAGAAAGGTTGCAGCCAATTCGAGAGAGATGTCGATGTGACGGATGGTGAAGCTAGCAGCAGAAGCGAAGTTGGTTATAGCGTAGATAGTTGTTACTTTCTCGAGTCTAACTTTAAGAACTTGACGCAGCATTGAATCCAAAAGATTACTGCTCTTTTGTGAATAGACACGGCACTCACCGTCAATCCTGCCTTGGTGTAAAATTTTGCCTGAAATGTGTGTGTGTGAGTGTGTGTGTGTGTGTGTGTGTGTGTGTACGTGCTAGAACGTGGAAGGATAAAATACTAAGAAAAGCTAAGACAATGCCGATCAGGGGCAGCAAAGTATCACAATACATCAAAGCATTCCGCTCACTGGAAGACCGGATAAGAAAAACAGATGTAAGTCTAGGTTTTCGTTCGAATCATAGCAAAAACCTAAAGCAATACATCATAAAAGGTTCTTAACCGTGCAAAAAGAATATCAAAGAAAGCAACTCGTTCTTCTAGTCAAAAATAGGGCACAGAGTGTCATTGATGATTTCACCTTCCAACCAGTGCAAAGAGCCAACTACACCTAGAGATAAAGTTGATCACCTAGATCCAAGGAATCGTATTAACGCCACAGCTTCAAAGTTCAATAGATTTTCTGGAAACCCCAATCTAAGATGAAAAGAAACAAATGCAAACAAAAAATCCTCCTTAACGTTTACAAAAAAGCAGACCTGATGACAATAGCCGTGGCTGCATGTACGCACCTACAAAGGCTTCTCACAAACACTGATTCCCTTGACCACAAATGTTCGGATCGACACCCTCTTTATCGACGATCGCTCTCCCCCCTTCTCTCTCTCACTACTTCTCTCTCTCTCTCTCTCTCTCTCTCTCTCTCTCGCTTCTTCGCAAGCAAAATGGGACAGAAGAAGCAACACAAAAGGTTAGCCTCACAAAAATAAACAAGACAAAAAGTTTGGCTCACAAAGAGGGTGGTTGGCTTCATTGGGCCTTACGGGTGATGTGAGGGTTATCGATTTGATTGCCTTTCACTTGCCGCACAATTTTTTGAATTTTGGTGAGTGAGTTGATGAATCGTGACTGACAAGTGCTAAATGAAGGGGCACAATTTGATTGGCCAGTTTAAATCTCTAACATCCCTTTTTGTTTTCCTTGGACCAATGAAAAAACTCCATTTTAGGTTTGAGACTTGTCGGGTAATGTAGTCTAAAATCACCCTAAAATCTACTATGTGTTTAAGACCAATTCAAGCTGGCATCCCCGCTTTCACATGAAATGTGATTTGCTCATACTCGTACACATCATCTCAAGGTGTTCTCGCGCACAGGCCTAGGGCATATTGATTTGTCAAAAATCTAGACCCTTATGGAGAGAAAAATAGACCATCTCATTTCACATAGTGATAATAATGTCATCAACGTAAAGTACCAGCAATACTATCCCCAATTGTAAATACATATAAGCTGGCATATGAAGTAGTTTTTACAAAATTATTTGAAAGAAAGTAACTATCTATGTAGCCATATAGTGTCTTTCATAGCTTCCACACTTTACCTTCTTGTCTTGTTGTTACGAGACCATAACCATATCGAATCTCACAACACTTCTAGGTGCAGCTAACCATCGTAGGGCAAAGGACAATGTGGGGCATGCATGCATACCATGCAATCGATATGAGGGCCAATAATGCCTAATCAGTCATATGCATGTCAATCATGGGCAGTCGACTGGGACTCCTCATGCCTGAGTAACTCATGCATGTAGCATGAATGATGATTGTCAGTTACCACTATCACCTACCACATGCACGTTGGGCTAGGAAGGGCATTCTATAAGAGAATGCATTGACTGAATAGTACATACTAGGTTTGCCTTTCATGTGATTATGTTGTTTCTAACACTAGCTGTACAATTTGGGCCCCACTCTCCAAAGAATTATCAAAATAATACCCTCAGTTTTCATATTACAAGTTGAGAGGTTCAGTTGCACGAGGAGGATGGACTTTCCAACATTCCTATGGTGTCAGCTTATGGAAGATGATCAGTATGAGGTACTCTTTTGCGACTTACAGTTTGTTATATGACTCTATTTTCAATAATGTGTATCAGAAAACTAGAGATTTGGATGTTTTGTTAAATGAGTTTAGTGATGTTTTTTTGAATGATTTACTTAATAGTCTACCACTCATTAAAAAAATAGATCATGCTATACAACACCCTAGCTAAGCAACTCTATCGGGTTAGCCAATCAGAAAATCATAAAATAACTAAACAATTAATGAAATATCTAAATAAGGGACAGATTCAACCAAGTAGTTCACTTTGGGCAGCATTTGTCCTGTTACTTAAAAAGAGAAAAGGGTCTATGCGCTTATATGTAGACTACAAGGCCTTAAATAAAGTCACAATTAAGAATAAGTACCCTATACCTCAGGTATATGAGTTGTTTGACCAGCTCAACAGGGCAAGATATTTTAATAAAATGGATTTACGATCGCGGTATCATCAAGTCCGTATCAAAGCGGAAGATGTCCCAAAAACAGCTTTCAGAACTCGTCACAGTCATTATAAATTTAAGGTGATGTTGTTTGGGCTCAATAATGCTTCAACGACTTTTATGACCATGATAAATAGTGTTTGTTGACCTTTTATAGTAAAATTTGTCATAGTCTTTCTAGACGATATTTTAGTTTAAAATAAACCTAGAAATGAGCATTTGGCTCACTTCATAAAGGTGTTTCATTTGCTCTGAAATCATAAGTTATTCACAAAGGACCCTAAATGTGAGTTTTTTACCGAAGCAATAGCGTATTTGGGCCATATAATCTCAAAAGATGAGATCAAAATGGATCCAAATCAGGTCAAGGCCATTTTCAGTTGGCTTGAACCAAATGGTATTTCAGATGTTAAGGTCTTTTTGGTCTTTCGGGATACTACAGACAAATTGTCCAGGATTATGCTTAGATAGCAAGATAAATCTTCTTAAGGGGAAGGAAAAGGAGTTAGTTCGGGGGCCAGAATAACAGAAGAATTTTGACACTCTCGAAACCTAGGTGTGGTGTTGAACCAAAATGGACTACCTGTGGCATTCAAAAATAAGAAGCTCGAATAGGCCCAGAATAAATACAACATTTATGAAAAAAAAAATTCAATAATTCATGCCCTTAAGACTTAGCAAGCAATATTTACGATGCTCATTTTGAGATCAGGACTGATCATGAAAGCCTTAGATATTTTTGTAATCAGCTTGAGCTTAGGGTCAAAAAGCTTGACGGGCTGAACTAATGTAGAAATTTGACTTGTGTATCAAATATAGATGAAAAAAATTCAATTTAGTGGTAGATACTCTTAGCAAAATGTCAATGGTAAACGAATTAAGTTTTATCCACAAACTGTAATCAATTACTCAAGCCCTTGCGGAGGAAATGCAAACAACTAGATTTTGCCCAGATGTATAATGAGTTGCTCGAGTTCTTAAGGGGGAAATGCAAAAGTAATGTGTATTCTCCATAGTCTATAAAATATTCTAGAACATTATTGTACAAACTTTTGAACCAATTTCTAGGGCTGGGAAAGATTTAACCAAGTATACGACAACTCTCATTGAGGATGAAAAATCCAAGCATGCACCAGACTGCGTTGGAGATTCTGAGTCTATAGAGCCCACATATCATTATGGTTGAGGGATCTAGTTTTTGATGATTCAAATGGCAACAATATTCCATTTAGGATGAGTGCCTACTTTATAAAAATAGAATATGTGTTTCTGACTTGGAGGATTTTAGGCACAAGTGTTGTATGAATGTCATAATAGTCCTAATGTGAGACACCCAAGAATTTAGAAAAATGTATGAGCTTTTTTGAACTCAGCAATCCTTCTGGCCCGGTATGAAAAAGAACGTCCAGCAATATGTAGCCAATTTTCAAAAGTGTCAGATTAACAAAGCAAGGCGTCTAAAGGCAAGAGGGTTGTTACAACCATTAGAAATACCACGTGATGAATAAAAAAAATCCAAAACAACGGTCCTAACTCCAAAGTTAGCAAGTTGTTTATAGATGGGCTATTTAAACTGATGGAGGAGATGCTTCGAGTATACATTAGTAAAAAGCAAACTAATTAGGAGGAATGTCTTTCAATATTGGAGTATGCTTATAGTAATGCCAGACATTCGGCTACGGGATACAACCCATTTATGTTGATGTATGGTTTTCAACCACGCTCACTGTAAGGATCGTCGACTAGATCCTACTTGCATGCAACCAAAAGTACACCTGTGGAGCAAAACCACCCAACCAATAGGAAATGGCTAGTCAATACCCTAACCACTTCACGCCCATGCCATGGTAAATGAATGCAAGAGAGGATGGGATCCTTGCTACAAGGATCAGAAAATCCAATAGGTAGATGGGCGAGTTTCCACTAGTATATATTCTCCCTCTTAGGATCCCCATGCAACCTAGAATAGCAATTGACCTCCTATTCTTGCATTATAGTAGTGAGACACCATGCAAGTGCTCCTATGTCCAATTATAGGTATAATAAGGCTCTAACTCCCGGTAGACACACCAATGTTAGTTGTACGACTGACGGTCTAAACAACAAAATCGTTCTCAACACATGCAAACTAAGACACATGGAATTTGTAGACCATTGGTAGTATGACTACCCTTCAGGCAATATTCCCTTATCAAGTCACTCCCGGTAGATGCACCAATGTTAAGGGTTTTTCAGACGGGGGTTGATCTCACCAAAAAGCCCTAAAAGAGGAAGGGCCCACACTACCCTTGCGGCAGGGACTGAGAAAAACTACTTCCAACCTTGGAGTCCACTCATTCTCTCCGTGGTCTCCCTGCCGATGGGAGTTTCCAGGCTTCCAGAAGTATGGTAGGAAGATGGTAGGCTTTGTTTTTGTCAACCTGGCCTAAACATTCGCCATGGTTTCTATCATGGTAGGGTATCCTATAGGTTTGGATTCGTAATCTCTTCCTAGCTACCTATTGTGTAGCCTTGGTTACTCTTTGGTAATCGCCCTTTGGTATCATACTAGGCTTATCATTCCTGATGTGATGCTAGTACAGATTATCTTGCATATACTCATAACAGTGTTGAACTGAAGTCATTGGATCTAACGGATGTGGTCGCACCAACTCTGATGTGTAGGCGTGTTGGTGCGTTTAATCAATGAGCAAGTAGTTTGGCAGATCGTACCTAGGCTAGACACTAGGTTATTGTGTATAATCAAAACCCCTACAACCTAACTGTCTGGATGTCAGAAACAGACACCAGAATGGGAATGTTCCAACCCAACTTATTTATTAGCTAAATAAAAACATTATTATTGTTACGTAGATGTTTTGAAAGGACACACCTTTTCAGGTGCCCCTCACAGAGAGATGTGTTCTTTCTCTCACTCTTTCTAGAAACTATATGTACATACCATTGCGGTTAATAAATATATTTTCTTCTTCTACATTACTCTCTCTCTCTCTCTCTCTCTCTCTCTCTCTCTCTCTCTCTCTCTCTCTCTCTCTCTCTCTCTCTCTCTCTCTCTCTCTCTCTCTCCCTTTGCGCTTCCCTCGTTCACATTCAAAGCCTCGCGATCCTCCACGGCCTACTCTCGTTGTTGTAGAATGTGAACATGTTGAACGCTTTCTTCTGATCAACCAATAGAGTCTCACATCGACGCAACCTTGTTGCCTAATTGTCCACCGAGTTGCCTGCAGAACCGTTGCATGCAGCACATACTACTATCATCAACAATGCTATAAAGGATTCCATTTCTTTGACTTCAATACTTCCTCATGTGCCTGATCAACACATGGAGGACGTATTGTTTATGTTTGTTTTCATTTTTTTTTCTTTTTTTTGTTGTTCCTACTCAATGGCCATCCAAACTGCTCACTTCTCTCTATTAGAACTTCTGTTGTCATGCAGAACATTATGCTGAGTTGGTTAAGCGCACCTACAATCTCAATATCAGCAAACTAACGTAGTATCTCTAGTCTTGCTAAATAAGCAACTTAATGGGATCTTGCTGAAAGACTTTAATAAGGTTGAAGCATTTCTTGACGAATGGTTGACTGCACTAGATAACTTAACGTTGTCAGGACTTGTGTTGCCTCGGGAGATTCAAGTCACCATACTCCTCTCTGCCTTACCTAAGCCTTGGCGTTCCTTTATCACCACACATTCTGCAAATTCTGAGCTTACAATCTCAGAACTAGTTGCCCAAATCCGTCAGGAAGACCAGATGCGAAAAAGGTCTAGCCATCCTAGCTCCAACGCTGGCTCTAGTGCTCCATTTGCTATGATCGTTGGCCGCACAAGACGAGTTTTCCAAGGCCGTAGAAATGATTCTTTTAACAATCAAAATAACACAAACAAATCCAATTACCAGACTCGATATTACAACTCTCGGCCTATGAATAATCTGCAAATGCAAATCCGGAATCCCAATTTGTCAAGGTTTCCTCACTTTGTAAACACTGGGAGCACCTCTCATCAACCAGTTTGCAAGTTTTGCAAACATAGAGGTCATTCAGAGTCCGAGTGTCACACAAAGATGCGATTTCAGCAATCGTACAATCGTACTCGCAATCAAGCGAACCTAGTCACCGTTGGTGACTAACAAGAAGCAGCTGAATCTTCTACTAATGAGATGTCCGCTCTACACCTGTTTATGGCCAGTGCCACTTTCTCCTGTGATTCAAATACATGGTACCTTGATACAGGTGCCACTCATAACATTGGTTCAAGAAACCTTCTCTATAATTAAAAACCTCTATCAACATTAATGGAGGTGAGGCTTGGTGATGACGGCTCATACTTTGCGCAAGGTCATGGTACTGTAAACCTGCGTCTTTTTATAGGAGAAAATACTCAAGTGAACCAAATAAATTATGTCCTTGGCCTCATGAAAAACCTGCTATCAGTGAATAATCTCACATGGAATGGCACATTGCTGGAATTCTATCATTCGTATTGCCTCATCAAGGCCATCAGTTGTACAGGACATCCCATACAACTAAAGTGTCCACAACAGGGAAAACTATACCCTTTGGGAGTTACCATCAAGCAACCCAAAATGCAATTACACACACACTGCCACCTCTAATACAAGTTCAGAAGACACGCTACGCTGGCATTATCGCCTTGGGCATCCTCATGTTCAAGTGATCAGAACAATACAAAACTACAAAATGGCGAAGGGTATTCAGTGCAAGCTAACACCAATCTCGTTGTGTGAGGCTTGTCTCTATGGAAATATGACTCGTTCTCGTTTTCCTAGATCAAAAATAAAATCAACATTACTACTTCAGCTAGTCCATTATGATCTATGTGGTCCATTACCAACTTTATCAATCCAAAAGTCCAAATCTATTCTTACATTCATAGATGACTACTCAAAATTCACTATCATTTACTTTCTGAAACAGAAGTCTGAAGTCTTTAAATTCTTCAAACTCTACCTTGCCATGGCAGAAAGGCAAATGTATCACAAATTGAAGGTTCTAAGAACAGATAATGGTGGCGAGTATATCTCTACTGAATTTATACATTTTTGTCAACAAAAAGGCATAATACATCAATACACTACTCCCTACACACCACAACAAAATGGTGTTGCAGAACGGAAAAATATTACATTGTTCAATTCTACTCGAGCTATGTTACAAACAGCTGATCTACCTCCAACCTTTTGGGAAGAAGCTGTTGCTACTACTGGTTATGTACAAAATTGATTACCTTCCAGAACTCTTCCCAATGTTACTCCTTATGAAAGATGGCATGGGACCAAGCCTGACCTTAGTCATTTGCGTATTTGGCTCCAGATGCTATTCATTGGTCCCTAAAGAACTGTGAAACAAGTTATTATCTCGAGCTCGTCAAGGTGTACTAGTTGGTTATCGTGCACGATATGGAGTAAAAGCATACTGCATTTATGATCCTGCTGAACAACAATTCTATTTTGCTCGTGATGTCTTCTTTGATGAAGATGTTTTGATTAATGGTACCTCAAGTGATTGTTTCTCCTACTGAACATCCTATTTTGAAATTGAAGAGCGGATTGAATCCTCATTTAATTCATAGTCATTCAAGATGATCCATATCCACTTGATCCACCACTTGCACCTCCAAATGAAGAACATCATGTTCCGATACCACCTGATACACCTCACTCCAATATTCCAAATAATTCAGCAAGGCGGGTCCTTCCTATTCGTGGTCATTGCACTTCTACTCGACTGCCACGTTCTAATTTATTCTCTATGCATCCAAGCAATGATGTGCCATCACCAGACACTACTGAAGGTGTCCAAACTCGGTCTAAAACTACACAACAACAGGGCACCGGTAGCAGATGGACTCTATTAAAGTTAAATAGTTGAGCTATAGTTTCATTGTGCTTAACGATTATGCTCCCTATTACACTTTCAGACCTTTTAGCTCCTTCCAGCTCAACAAGTCGCAAATTTTGATCTCTAGTGACATCCTTGGTTTTGGTAACATGGTTATAGAAAGCTCCTCTTCTTATGATCTCTTCACATATGATCCTCTTATGGATGATACTATTGATGCTGACGAAGCCCTCGCTTCTCACGAAGCTTTTTTTTGGCGAATTGCTATGGAATCAGAAATGAAATCCATGTATGCTAATAACACATGGAAATTGGTTCCTCTTCCACCTGGTCGCAAAGCTATCTCTTGTAAGTGGGTTTTGCACCGCAAACTTGATGGATCTATATCACGTTACAGAGCACGCTTAGTTGCCCGTGGGTTTGTGCATAAGCAAGGTATTGACTATAATGAGACCTTCTCACCTACTTTATGCATTGTTACCTTTCGTTTATTGCTCGCTCTGGGAGTTGAACTAGATCTTGAAATGGACCAAATGGATGTAGAAACAGCTTTTCTGAATGGTCTTCTTGACGAACTCATTTACATGGAATAGCCCCCGTATTTTGTCTCTATTGAGTGACCAACCTATGTTTGTCTCCTCTTACGTGCGATTTATGGGCTTAAACAATCACCTCGCCAATGGAACATTCGGATTACTGAGTTTACGAAAGCCATTGGTTATCATCGTCTGGTGAATGATGTTTCAGTCTATCTTAAAAAATAGGATGATTAATTTGTTATCCTTGCTCTCTATGTTGATGACATTCTTCTTTTGGCATCCTCCAAATCCATGTTACACAGTACCAAACAAGGTCTTACTCAAACGTTCTCAATGACGGATGGGGGGGAAGTATCATATCTTCTTGGAATGCAAGTTCTCCATCATCGACCGTCACGGTCACTCCATCTTACTCAATCCAAGTTTGCCGAATGCATACTTCAAAAATTTCAAGTGTCTCATACGTCCTATTATATGACACCCTTATCTCCAAGACAACAGTTTAAAAATCCAACAAAAACATCACGTTGGATAAAACATTACAAAGCAAGTCAATACAAACAAATTCTTGGAAGCATTCGATCCTTGGTGTCATATACCCGTCTTGACCTGTCTTTCTCCTCCGGTCTCTTGTCTCGTTACATGCAAGACCCTAAAGAAAAATATTTTCTCGTCCTATATTGTCTGATCCAATATCTTGCATCAACAAAGGACTTTGGAATCACATATATGCATGATCCCTTTTCTCAAACTCCATAAATCACAGGTTATACATATGCTTATTGGAGTTCTGACAAGGAGACTAGAAAGTCTACGACATATAATGTCTTTATGATGGCAGGTGGAGCAATGTCTTGGAAAACAAAATGACAAACAACGATCTCTCTTTCTAGCACCGAAGCTGAATATACAACTGCATCAAATGATGCTAGTAAAGAAGCTCTATGGATGTCCTCTATTATCAAAGAATTGCAACTCATAGTTGAACTACAAATCACTTTGTATTGTGACAGTACAGTTGCAATTAATTTTGCTAAGAAACCTAGACAATCGGATAAACTTAAACATGTTGAGATTCAATATCACTTCATCAAACAACAAGTAGAGCTTAATAACATTGGTTTAAGATATGTGCCAACAGATCAAAAGGTTGCAGACTTCTTGACAAAGTTAGTATCAACAGAAAAACATACAAACTGTATGAACATCATTGGGATGGAGGTTCCTAAAATTCAGACATGTTTTTATTTAAGGGGGGATGTCAGAAACGAACACCGGAACGAGAACGTTCCAGACCAACTTATTTATTAGTTTAAATAAAAACATTATTATTGTTACGTAGATGTTTTGAAAAGATGCACCTTTTTAGGTGCCCCTCACAAAGAGACACGTTCTCTCTCTCACTCTTTCTAAAAACTATATGTACATACCATTGCAGTTAATAAATATATTTTCTTCTTCTACGTTACTTTAAGTCTCTCTCTCTCTCTCTCTCTCTCTCTCTCTGCACTTCCCTCGTTCACATTCAGAGCCTCGCGATCCTCCACGACCTACTCTCGCTGTTGTAGAATGTGAACATGCTGAACGCTTTCTTCTGATCAACCAATAGAGTCCCACATCGACGCAACCTTGTTGCCTAATTGTCCATCGAGTTGCTTGCAGAACCGTTGCATGCGGAACATACTACTATCATCAACAATGCTATGAAGGATTCCATTTCTTTGACTTCAATACTTCTTCATGTGCCTGATCAACACATGGAGGACGTGTTGTTTCTGTTTGTTTTCATTTTTTTTCTTTTTTTTGTTGTTCCTACTCAATGGCCATCCAAACTGCTCACATCTCTCTATTAGAACTTATGTTGTCATGCAGAACATTATGCTGAGTTGGTTAAGCGCACCTATAGGCTATGTGTTTCCACCCGAATGCACTTGAAGCCAGGCCTGCAAATTCCTTAATGCCTTTCATAATGCTGCAGCAAACTATTTCTTTCGTCTGAGACACCGCACATATGCCTGAATAGCCTTGTTCTCTATTTGGTTGATCCAGACAACCGTTAGAAAACCATGGCTACTCCTCCAGGCACAGCCTCTATGACAAAGTCTTACCACATCGAAAAGCTAATTGGAGCCAATTATCTTCCTTGGAGTCTTTGAATAAGCATGTTGCTTGAAAAAGATGGAAACCTGGGAGTGGTGAACGGGATAGAAGCACAACCCGCCGCTCCTTCTGAAGCACTAGCTGAATGGCGACGAAAAGATCTTGTAGCCCGAACAGAGATAATTCAGCATCTTGGAGATCGACAACTGCAACTACTCCACAAACACATGACTGCAAAAGCTATGTGGGACTTTCTGAAATCTCAATATCAGCAAACTAACGTAGTATCTCGAGTCTTGCTAAATAAGCAATTTAATGGGATCTTGCTGAAAGACTTTAATAATGTTGAAGCATTTCTTGATGAATGGTTGATTGCACTAGATAACTTAACGTTGTCAAGACTTGTGCTGCCTCGGGGGATTCAAGTCACCATACTCCTCTCTGCCTTACCTAAGTCTTGGCGTTCCTTTATCACCAAACATTCTGCAAATTCTGAGCTTACAGTCTCAGAACTAGTCACCCAAATCCATCAGGAAGACCAGATGCGCAAAAGGTCTAGCCATCCTAGCTCCAAGCCATGACAGATATAAAGATAACCAGTTCCTGGACCGAATGGTCCTGACAGCATACCGCTGGCACCCCGGACCGAATGGTCCTGATGGCATACCACTGGCATCCCGTGATACAACCCTCAGCTACATGCCAGATCAAAAAGATTTGAAGCGGCCTTACAACTGGCACTTTTACCAAAAACTGAAACCCAGAAGGTGATCAGAGTTAGTTTGAGAAAAATCCCACTTTATTAATAAATTTGAGAAGGTTACATTTAAGTGTGTGACTGACCCTAGGCTACAAGGTGTTGGCATGCCAAGGCGGGCACCAGAGACAATATTCCAGCAAGGGAAGCTGAGACTTGGTTGAAGCTCTCGCCCTGAGTCACAACCCGCATTCTCCTATAGTTCCGGTGGGATTCACCACCTCCCTTCATACCAAGTGCTTTGCCCAAGCTGGTAAAGCACATTTTCTCTCTCTAGAATTTTCACTCTCTAGAAAGTCATTTTCTCTCTCTAGATTTTATTGATCCCCAGGCTTCCCTTAATCATGCCTAAATCCTGTGAGGTGATTGTGAATCGATCCAAGGTCTCTGGACTTCGCTAGAACCGATCAAAATTTTTCAACCATAGGAACTTGGTGCCGGCTGGATTCTGGTCACAGTGGCGCCTGGAGCAGCAGTGGCATTGCTGGCGCTGGGGACAATATTGGCGCCAGTGACGTCGATGGAAGTAAAGCTTGTGTTGTAAAGCTAGCTTTACAACGCTAGTTTATTCAAAAGAAATCTATGCAACCTATTGATCGTTATATGCAACCGACCAAACCTTTCAATAACCAACCCGATTATGAATCAATGAATCAATCCCTAGTTATGAATCGGCTTGGTCACTGAAGAATGGGAAGGATAGACGAGTCGCTTGTGATTTTCATGTGTTAATTTAATGAAACATTGTTTGAGGACATAAAGGCGGCCTTTGCCTTTTGCTTTGTAATCATCAAAAGGATTTTCTTATGAAAAACCTTCATTGGTCAGTTGACTTTACTCCCAACAAACAATCTCAACCTACAATCCTCATTAAATACTTTGTTTTTTTAATAATTTGTTGTTCCTTCCTCTGCCAAGAAACTTTTTTGGCATCCTCTCTCTTTAGTGATGGCGCTCAACTCTCTCGCCTAGCTCCTCTAGCGTACCTGTACCTACTGTGTACTCAGTTGCATGTCATCTTCTGTTGAGATGTGTGCCTACCTGCGCTCTGCCTCCATCATCTGTTGAGCTACATTTTGTGGGGTTGTCATGTATGATATACGATCTACTACCCCAATGGACTCGTCATTCACATATTATGCTCACCTGATGTCTCCGATCCTGGTCACCATCCTACTGGACAAGCCAAACTCCAAAGCATCACCTGCTCCACCGGGCTCCTATTCTGCTCGCTCTCCCTGGCTATGTGCCACCCGACACCATGCCAACGCAAGCATATCCCTGAGTCGTCAGTTTTCCATATGCTCATAAGATGCTCTTATAGGATACCAAGGACTAGAAAAGACATCAAAACTGTGTATTTTCATGTATAACAAAGTCCCTGAAAACTTAGAGATCCGACAATCCCAGGACAAATAACACGGATGGGACAGAAGTGAAATTGAAGCTAAAGATCTCTAAATACTGCCAATTTTTATTTTGATCTCTCGTGTGCATCTCTTTGATTGACTTTTGCCTGTGCAACTCACATGTCCAAAATTTGTCATGAAAGCATAATGTCATTATCAGTCATTGTCAATCCCTAAATTTCCAAGGAGTGACCAAGCTCGTAAAATGAGCTTTGCAATTGTCAGTACTTTATTCGCTCAACTATCATCTCTTATTATTTAATCTATATTTTATGTGATATAGGAGTTTTAGCACAATATCAAATGAGTGTGCAAAAAGAGATAAACAGTGTAGGGGGAGAGAATAAGAGACTTGAGGAGAAAAAAAAGAAAAAAAACAAGAGAGAGTAAAACGAAAAGACATGAAGTATAGGGGAAGGCCCCCGCCCGTGGGCCTTCCCTGCCATAAATACCATCAGGTTCTTTTTTTTTAGAAAGTCAACTATCCGAAAGTAGTAAGTTCGGATTTTGTGTGATTTTTAAAATAGAAAGTGAACTTTACATTTTTGCAAGGTGCTTCTCAAAATTACTAAAAATAGTAATAGCACTTTACAAATCTATAAGGTATTTATTGCTCATAATTTTCAAAAGTACAAAATTATGCCATTTAAGGCAGCTTTCAAATACTCTTGAAAGAAATCTACAGGTATTTACAAGAGAGAAAAGGAGAAAACACAAAAACATAAAAGAAATCTGTAGGTGTTTACGAGAGAGAAAAGGAGAAAACACAAAAACATAAATAAATAATGAGAAACAAAGAAAATGAGAGAGAGAGAGAGAGAGAGAGAGAGAGAGAGAGAGAGAGAGAGAGAGAGAGAGAGAGAGAGAGAGAGAGTAGTGTTAGAAAAAATGGGGTCCATGTTTGCCCTAAATCGTATTTGACGGGTAATTGAAAGGCTGTGAAATGGCGTTTGGCATGCAATGACATTGATTTTAGTAAGAGATTACGTGATATTAGAAACCTTTGAAAATAGAATTCTCGAGAGAAACATAGAGAGTGAGCGATGGATCGAGAGAGAGAGACATAGCCGATCCAATTGAGGAGCGAGGGAGGGGCACATGTGCATGCGTGTGAGAGAGAGGAGCGCATTATGTTTCCAGATATGAATAGCTCGCATGGAATTGGAGTGTGATTCCATTTGTTGTTTTTTGTTGCATTTCAGGTTGATCATTGCAATGAAGTTGGGTGAATCTCGTGCAACAAGTCATGTGAGTTGAGCGAGAGAGAGAGAGAGAGAGAGAGAGAGAGAGAGAGAGAGAGAGAGAGAGAGAGAGAGAGAGAGAGAGAGAGAGAGAGAGAGAGAGAGAGAGAGAGAGAGAGAGAGAGAGAGAGATGAAGTGGAAGATAAAACTAGATAATGGATAGGTGACATGCTTATACCAAAAATTTCATGAAAAAATAGCCAAGCTGCACAACAAGAGATATGTGTAGAAATTTTGTTATCAGTTTAGCTTGCAAACATTGGAATGGGCTAATTCTAGACTGAGGATGCTAACGATAGATCTGGCATCTATTATAGCTCCAGATACTACTAGTCTTCCAATTGTAACATCCACTTTGGGACAACGTCGATCCATAACACTTGCGTGTCTAATTCTGGTCTATGTACTAATAGAGCAATTTCTATTTTGATTGAATAAAGCATGTGGATTTAGGAGATATATGTGTGAGTGTGATAGACAATTTTAGATAATCAAAACAACTGAAAAAAAATCATCAATCGAATTTGCAAACTTTGATCAATCGAATTTTAATTCTGATTCTGATTCTTCTGTATACATCTCTTACTGCCTTGTACTTATAATGAGTAAGTGTACATGTATTTATATTGTCACAAGATAGGTCTTTTGGCCTTCTTTCTTCTGTAACAGTCGATCTTACCATTAAGACAGTTGATATAAAATAACGTTTTGTTTCAAGAGTTCGTTTTTTTTTATATTCGAGTTCGAGTTCGAATAAAGTTCGAATTCAAGTTTGAGTTCAAACAAGAATAAAAATATTTGAGTTAAAACAAGAATAATAATATTTCAAGTTCGAACAAGAATAAAAATGTTTCGAGTTCGGTTTCTTAGCCTTTGTCAATTAGACTGTGCACTTTGTTGGTAGAACTAAGATTTGTTTGTTGAGGTTTTCTACAATATAGAAAAGTGTTGAAGAGAAACTTCATTTATTAAGAGTGTTCACGCGGTGAGACTATTGTGAAGGACCAAACAGAGACCTACCTCTTCAAAAATGTCGATGATCTGCTATGTTTTTATCCTATTGAAGAAGGCGATTGCAAAGAAATCAACAAAGTTTTAAAGAAAAGATCCTACACTAAACGATGATTCTCCATTCAAATACACCAAAACACACAGGGTCATGTAGGATTTTTTAGAAGTGACAATCTCTCATATTATTTTTCATTCAGGTTGTAAGTTTGCATCCATTCAGAAAGCTCTTTTAACTTTTTATAATGCGAAAATTGAAAATGTTGTGTGGTAAGTTAAATTTATTCATATTTAATTTTAATTTTTTTGATATTTTTACTTACTTGATCATTTTTACCTTTGTAGGTACAAGCCCAATGTTAGAAACTCGGGTGGCATGTGGCTTTGTAATGAAATAGAATATATAACCATTGGTTATTATTCTCTGGATGGAAAGTGCTCAATGATGCATTACAATACCACCGGGTTAACTAGCTTTGAAAACTTGTTTTGATTTTCAACAGTCACAAAAAAACTCAAAAATTTGATGACAAGTTCTATGGCTTGTCCCTACCAAAGGCCACAACAATTAATACATCATTTGATTGATATTTTTTCACACCCAACAGACTGGATTTCAGACCTATTTAGTGGTACCAACGCATGTGCTGTTCAGAAAAGCTGACATGTTGTTGTTTTAAAACTAGATTCAAGTTTGGTAGAATTTATTAAAATTGAGAATGAAATCTATGTCAATTTTGTCGGACGAGTCGACAAAGGTAGGCAAGAGTATATATAGTGAGAACTCAGTAATTTCCCTGTCGAAAGAATCACAACCTTTCGTTAGTGGAAAAGTTGATGACATAGGAGAATTTGCTGACATCTTAGTTCAAAATTATAATGTTATTATTGTTAAGAAAATAGTGGAGGAGGTAGCTAATGTTTCTACCGAAGCTCCTCTTGGAAAAAAAAAAAGATATTAATGACATTGATGATTTTTGAATATAATTATCTTTATCTTATTAATATGATTTAGATTGTTGAATATATTTCTTCAAAATTAATAAATACATCTTTGAATAGTTCTTTGCAATCTTATTTTTTGATTTTTAATAGTGCAAAAAGAAAGTCACGTTTTAGTTTTTATGAGTATGTATGAAATCATTCATTTCATATTATTAAATAAATAATTAATACTATTTGAATTGATTAGATTTTTAATAGTTCAATTTTTGACATCTCAAAACAATAAAACGAGACAATAATAACATCTAATTTTTTTCAAAAATAAATTATATATTTTTTAATCTTGATTTTTTTAATAATTTATTTTGTAATCAGTACTTGTTTCATTATGTTTAAATATTCAAATGTTTGTTTAGATTCCAACAATCTCTAAAAACTTCTACAATTTATTGTTTTTTGAAAATTTAAAAATTTTAAAAACAGCATTTAAAACTTTTGCTTTAATTATAAAAATACTTTTTTTTTAATACAAGTAATTTTATTTTAAAATATGTTAAAATCTCAAAAACAAAATTTAATTTTTTTTCTTAAATAAGTAACAATAATATTTTTTCTTATTTTAGTGGTTATGAGATTAATGATTTTATTTCAATTAATATCGTTATAAAATATACACTAATTTGAAGATGTTAATAATAGTTTATTACTTAATTTTTCTATTGTGAACAAAATAAGATGTTTTTTTGAGTATTACAAAATAATTTTTTAAAAGCATCTTAAATATTGGCATTTTTTGAAAAATATTTAAAATTTTCGAAAAAAAGGATCTCCATGTCATTTTTTTTATCATCATGTTTAGTGTGATCGCTTTGGTTGCACTCTATGTTGATGACTTAATTATTATTAAAAATACTCAAAATGTGATTAAATATGATCAAGATTGATCTTATAAATCAATTTGAGATGACAAATTTCAATCTAATGCACTATTGTGTGGCAAGAAGGACATTAGAGGGTCCAGGCTATAGGATTGTAAGACAAATCTCAATCTAATGCACTATTGTCTCAAAGTGAGTGTGGCAAAAAGGACATTAGAGGGCCCAGACTATAGGATTGTAAGCCAATAAACACACCTATCGAGTCAGGTAAAAAGCTTTCTAAGATTGATGAGTCACAGCAATTTGATGCTACATTATACAGACAGTTGGCGGAAAGCTTAATTTACCTTGTCCTAGGCCAGATATATGGTATGTTGTTCGTATTGTAAGTCAATTTATGGCATCGTCTACTGAAACACATTGGAAGATAGCAAAACTATGGCGTAGTGTATAGGAAGCAAAAATGATTATTTGAGATTCATGGGTTTATGCCATGTGAATTCGAGAAGTGACTATGATGATTGTAGATCAACCATAAGGTATGTATTCTAATTTTGCGGTAGTTGCTTTTCTTGGTATGATAAGAAGCAAAATATATTTGCTCTATTCACAATAGAAGTCTAATATAAAGCAATGTGTAGTGTAGCTCAAGAAGCCATATGGTTGAGACAAATTTTGGAGGAAATTGATGTGAAGCATGAGAATCCTACGACCATATATCCTAACAGTCAAAGTGGCATTTAGTTGGCAAAGAATTCAATTTTCTATGCAAGAACCAAATACATCGAAATCTACTATCACTTTATATGTGAATGATTGCTAAATAGATAAATAAATATTGGTATCAGATCAATAGGTCTCAGGTCTAGTCAACAGACTAGGGCCAGTTGTGATAGTGACTAGATAATCGATGCAAAATGTGTCCCCTTAGTGGCAATCGTGGTGCATGGGTTGCCACCAAAGGAGTGCTTAGTATGTTGATTTTTGTCTATGCCAATTTGTGATGCCGTGCATAAATAGTAACTTAGATCATTTACAATCATCAGAGGATTAAAATAAAATGAATAAGAATAAGATCAACTTCAACACTCCCCCTTAATCTTAAGGCTAGGAACTTGAAAATATATATTAACATACTTAATGAGATAGTATGCTTATCTTCTGAGAAAGGTTTTGTCAATATATTAGCCAATATTTTGTTAATATGACAGTAAATTAGTTCTATTTCTTTCTCCATAAAAATTTCTTTCAAAAAATAAACTCTTCATTCAATATGCTATATTCAAGAGTGAAAATGTGGTTTCAGGAAAATAGCAATGCCACTTCAATTGTCACAATGCAATGTAGTTGGTCCCCTAGGTTGTTTGAGTTTTAGGTCCTGCAATAATCTTTAATCTGACTTCTTTAACTGAATGAGTAGCTGCAACATATGCATATTCCATAGAGGATAATAAAATGCATTTCTACTTTTAATTGTTCTATGAAATAAGTTCTTTTGCAAGGAAACAAAAAATAGCCATGAGTAAATTTGTGAGTGTCCACATATTCAGTCCTATACAAATTTGAATAAGCTTCTAGAATTAATGTCTAGTGAATTTTCATCATGACACAAAGCATAGTGCTTTGTGGCTTAAATGTAAATCTATGCATAGCTATATTCTAGAAATGTGTATAATTAACCAAGTGTGGACAGGTCTTGTACTATAGAAAGAAACAAGGTTTATGAGATTTGAGTTGAGTAGAAAAACTTCCAAGCTAAATGAAATGAGCATAATTTTTGTGAGTAGGTCCAATAAGTCTGACATTTAATCTACTTAGTTTTCTTCGAAGGTATAATTGTTCCTATGAGATTTATCTTGCATAGTTGTATAATAAGACAACATTAATGAAATATTATACAAAAAAACTCAATGTAAAGCACAAATTGGCTAAATAGTAGAGGAAAAGGGAGATTAATCTCCTAGTTGCATTCAATGGGATTGGAACCTTTGAGCTGCCAGATCCTTCTTTTTCTAAAAAGATCATAGCTTAAGCTATTACCTATGTTGTTCTCAAAAAAAATAGTGGTGATTTGGTAGGGAGATCTTATATCACAAATTCACCTAGTGCTTCATCCATCATTGCTAGTAATTTTTATATATTGTTGTTCTTTGCAGTTCTAACTGCTGGGGATATCCTTTTCCACTTATCTTTACATCGGGCTTTGTAAAATAAAACAATAATTAACCATTTTATTTGATTGATAAAGGACAAAAGTGGAAAAAATATTCTATAAGCTCTTGTTGTTTAGTCAATTTTCATATATCCGAAATATGATGCATTGCATTATATTTTTAAAAGGAGAATTTGACATAGGTTGTACTTTACCGCCCAATATGAGTACAAATAAATGCATAGTCTTTTGTTTTAATCATTCAAGCTTGTTATGCCTATCCTAGTTTATGATATAATCAAATGAGATGATTATTGTCTAATTGGGTTGGGGGGGGGGGGGGGGGGGGGGGGGGGGGGGGTTTGACATTTGAGAGAAAATCAAATCATTCCTCGCATGTTATTTTCTTTTAAATCAGATTTTTAACCTCATCCCTCTTATTTTATGATATACTAGTATGATTGACCAATTTTATAAATCTTGTTTTTGTTATTTGCCAAAAGGTAGCACCTCTTCTACATTATATTGCATATTGACGTACTTGACAAGCTTCTTCAGGGATTTCAGATTTACAGGTCTGAAAATCAAAACTTCAAAATGACAAAAAACAGAATTTCAAAAGTTGTTTTATGCACAAGATATTCAAGAAAAACAAATAACTTTTGTGGCATTGCTTCTCAAGAATAATCATCACTACTCTATCGCATGGGCGGATTGAAGGTGTAATAATAATATAGATGAAAGGTTCTATGGACTAAACAAATGGAGGGTAAAAAGTACACAAAAATGAGGTTCCAAACATGCAAACCTTTTCCATTTGGTAACTAAGAAAGGCTTGACTCAACAAGCCTACCATACACATCACACCAAACATTTTTTACAATAAATATTTCTTCAAAAGTGCATAACTTACGACCTTTAGAACCACCAAAATTGTTGCAATCTCTATCATTGAATGGATGACTAGATATTTAGCAAAGGGTCTAAGTGGTCAACTATTTAAAATTTTAACACAATTAAATAGATTCCCTTTCATTGTAAAAGCCTTATGAGGGGTCTACGACCACACAACACGCTTATATTTTGTTAACTAAGAAAGAAAGGCCAAACATAATTGCTCCTCTGAAACATGAGTACTTAGGTTATGGAGTAAGCTCAATCTCAAACCAAAAATATGCCTCCTCATTTTCTTTTTTTGACCTAGTGTATACCCACCTCTTATTGTCCTTCAAATGCACGTAATCAACCTGCACCACCAAAGATATTACTAATTTTTCAGACTCATACTTTACCTTCAAATGAAAGCCCTAATTGAAAAAAATTTCCATATTTACGGCATGCATGGACACAATGTATTACGAAATAAGCACAACAGTTGGACAATAACTCCAACAGCCTCGTTAACAATTATTTTGTCAATCAACACATAAACTGAATCAATCTTATACAATACACAAAATTCATCTACAATTACTTAACGTTCTTTAAGGGAGGCAAGTGTGTCCTCCATTTCCATTTTGTTCCTTGTGTCTACAACATACTATGTAGTGTCTTTGTTCTTGTCCTGCCTTGTAAAACTTTCACTTTTGTCAATGTAGTGCATATGCCAATCTTGACCATAGCACTTGTGCTTCCGACTTCAAGCATAGACTTCCACACTTTTTTGTACTTTGATAGAGATACTAAATGCATCAATTCAATTTGGAACTATCATGTAATTTTCTCCTTGGCTAATCAAATAGCTGTACGTGCAAACATAGCCACTAGCTACTTCACAATCTCGTGCCATAAATTGACTGGTGTTAAACTTAGTGTTTTTTTCTCCTTGTTCTTCCTGCTAGATCATTGAATTAGTGTCGTAGGAGGCGAAGTAGCTTAAATTGTTCCTTGCATAATACACTTGATTGTCTCTGGCATAACCCATATTTCGATCTCACCAATAAGCATTTATCTTTATAGTCTTCACGCAATTCAAGAGTGGTTTCCTTGGCCATGATACTATCCTTTTTGCAAGGTAATGGTGTAGTTATCACGACCGCAATATACTCCTCCATACATGTCATACTCTGTTCAAAAAATGCAGCCACGAATCGTTGGCCGCGATTCGAACAACGATCCAAATCGTGACCCCCGATTCACTGGGGGTCGCGATTTGCAATTCGCTAGTAATTTTTTTATTTTGATTTTTTTTTCTTTATTTAACCTTATGCCAAAAGCATCAAAGAGGTACTCTAAGGCAATGAGGACAGAGTCTTTAGCTCATACCATGGATTTGAATAAAAGCTGATGGAATAAAAAAAGGCAACACCATTACAAACATCCACAAGAGACTTTTGATTGGCCACCATCCTGAATGCCATGCATCTCTAAGGTCATTTATTGTTGAAATCCCAACTGTCGTGAGGTACATTATAAAAAAGAAAACCTGCAAACTTGTTAAGTAGATTGTCGTAATGGATACCTTACGAATATTATGCCCATTTTTAGACAAATTAAAAAGCAGAAAATATATGTGTTTTCTTTAAAGGCAGATTCTGCACTTTTTTATTCTGCCTGTCCGTGCCCGTCCGTACGACTGCCACATGGCGCATTTGTAGTGGTCAGTCAAAGTCAAACTGCCTATTATGCTTCGTAATGTACTTGTGAAAAAATTCCAGGTATCCATTACGCAATGGAAGGCGCCCAGGCACAGGCCATTCTGCCCCATTCGGCTTTCCAAAAAAATTTAGGCGAGGCCCCTAAATTTTTTTGGAAATTCTTACTGGGCATAATGGCCTGTGCCCCCAGCTCCTTCCGTAATACATTCAAGAGAAGTCTTACACGCACAGTATAACAACTGACAAGAATGCCTCAACTGATTCAGGCAGCTGACTGCAATGGGCTCACTCTAAAGTTTCAAGTCTACAGAAACTCCAGCAAGATGGCATCAGCACTACATAACATTCACCCTTCATCTAAGAACCGTTAAGCTCAAACAACTCATTTCAAAACCAAATACTAAGAAAAAGTTCTCTTTTATGATGCTTAGTCGAAAGCCCATAGATTGAGCACGTCCAGCGTGGGTCTGCTGGCCTGTGGCCTCTTTTTTTTTTGTTAACTGAAAAAAAAAAAGAATCTGGCCAAAGAATTGTGATTTGTTAGAATCTATAAAAAAAGATGTGGCTTCCTTGGCCTCAACATTTTCATCACATGCCTCTATAATGTGGCAATTCTTGAAAAACTTTTCTTTGGGATCAATCATCAATAAGAACAATCTCAACATCTACATTTACATCTTCGATGATTTCTTGAGTCGTTCTCTTACTACACTTTGAGATACATTCTTCACCTTTAGAAGCAATATCACACACATTCTAATAAATTTCTTGGCTATCCACATGGTCAAGCAAATCTCTCTCTCTCTCTCTCTCTCTCTCTCTCTCTCTCTCTCTCTCTCTCTCTCTCTCTCTCTCTCAATTGTGTTACAACCCTAGATTGCCCAAGCATCATTTCTACTGCAATAGAAACGTTTGTGAAATGATGTTCTGACATGGCTCCCCAAAGCTAACTATGAAAGAGGTATAGATACTGCCACTACCCCTTCAGCCTTTGCATTAGGTTCAATGGTTGTTTTGTTGATGAAAGAGGCCTTCAAGATTCAAATTTGACATTTCAGCCCTATAGGCTCTTTCTTTCCATAAAATTGATCCACTACCACGGCACAAATTAAATGAGATGTCTACTCTCCTACCACTATCCCTCTGCTATATAAACTTAATTCATTTTAGAGCCACTCCAAACGTAGATCCAAGATCTTATTTCCAATGATGAAAGAAGAAAAGGGTTCTAGAGATACATGCAAAGAATGATGAACAGAAAGAGTCCCGTCAAATGATGTCTCTGAGAAGATCCTTGCCTTGGACAGTAAACTAGAACATAAGAAGCAAAAAAATCTTGGGCGAAATAGGTAGCTCCACAAATGTGAAGCAACCCATATCCGAAGTGATTTTGGTTACTCTTTCAAAAAATGAGTTAAAAGAAAGTAAAGCTCTGGATATCATGGTAAACGGTCTACTTAACTCTCAAGATGACTTACATGATGCACGACACTGTCTAAAAACCACTCTTGGTCTTTTACAAAATGGGTTTGGCTGGCCAGGGCACGGAGAACCAAAAAAAACAGCACGATATTGGCAATTAGATATGATAATCAGGATAGTAGGCATACAACTCTCTGCCAAAAAGCTAAGTTATGGATACTCGTATCTTCATGGATGTGTTGGGATTTATGCTCATACATCCTTGGACCTATTCGTCACACACCAAGTATTGACATAACATAGGACTTGTAAATAGATGATGGATGACCACTTAAACGTAGTGAGCTGAGTTACTTGTTAAGGCGGCCATGTATTTTTGTCCCTTAGATTGTTAATATTGTAGCAACCAAATAAGGGATTTTCTTTATAGGGACCAAAAGTGAACTTTCTTGGCAAGCATATTGTAACACTATATACACGTGTTCTGAATAAAGTGGACCACCAATTTTGTCTATTGTCTCTCGCTATGTTTTTCTTTTGTTTTGGTTCTTGCAGCTCTGTGCTCTCGTTTATGGGTTGTACTGTTATGGTTCTTGTTGTAGGACAGCGCATCATGTGAAGCTGTTATGGGTCCACCATCATTCCTAGCTCCCATTGAGAGCTTTAGCAACTTGAAACATTTTTTTAAAGGTTTTGCATGGGGGTATCATTGAGGCACACTCCAACTAATGGGGGAAGATCATAGTGACAGCGAATCTTTTGCCCAAAAGTTATGGATGTGTTAGAAGCGAATTCATGTCAGTGGTATTTGAGGAGCAACGCCTGCTTGAGACGATTTATGGAGCTGTAGCATTTTTTTCGTGTCGGTGTAGCGATCAGCAACTCCTACCTGAGAGTTCTATGGAGGACTTACTGCAACAAGGATGTGTCAGCCATCAGTGATCTGTTGACAAGTGTTTGTAAGGCAGCGACCATTTGCTACAAAAATATGTGAGTTTTGAGGAAGCATCGATTTCCTTCTAAGCTGCATGTGTGAGATAGTAGGGAAAAGCTGCTCAGATGTATGTGTGTGATAATAATTTTCCCCCTATCATCAATTGTGTATAGAGCTACGACAATATTCTTCCTGGATCTAGTGTGAGGACTTTACGGTTCCGCTCATGAAAGGATTGGAGTGAAAAAGCTCATGAAAGGATTGGGAGATAATTATCTAAGGTGTTTCAATGATGATGAGGCCAAAAAGTTCGCTCATGAAGTCCAGGTTGAATTCAAAGAGGCAAAGCTTGATAAGGGGGCTGGGAAGTTGTACATGAAAGACACTAGGCATAAAGAGAGCGAAGGAGATGCAATTGTGTGCTTGGAGGTGATTCAAGAGCAGGTAAAGCACTAGGTAGTGGAAAGAGATGGTGACAAAGACATTATTATTTATCAGCTGCTTATTAAATACAATGTGGCACTTTAGGATTGGAGACACTGGTATCTACCCGGGAATACTATGAGAAAGATGGTAGAATGCTACCATATTCGAAAGAAATAAGTCTTACTACTAAGCAATGGGAGAGCTTGAATAATTGCAAGAATGCTAAGCTCTAAGCACCTCATCAATCCCCTACTAATCTTGAGATTTTGAAACCTATTTATGATGTTTGACCACAAATGAGTTGGAGTCAGAGTTAGGTTTAAACGTGCCTATGAGGGACAATAATGGCCATGTAACCAATAAGGCCTATTCATAATGTCTACCTACCCATGGGTTAATGTTGGGGTTGAACATGTCTATAGGGGGCCACTAATGGCCATATAACCAATGATGTCAATAATAAATGCCAAAACAAATGTAGGGCGCATGTGCAAAACAAAATGGTCCAAATGATAGCAACTAACAAGTGTAGAACCATAGTCCATATAGTTGTCCTTGTCCATTATATTTAGCCCATAACTATGACAAATTATTTTATTCTATCAGCACACAATCACATAGCAAGGATGAGATGTCAACGATGTTACCTATGAGATCAAGAGGCAATTTTCGCACAATACCTAGAATTTGAAATCACAGACAATGGAAAGCTATGAAAAAGGATTATACACGAGTATACTCCTACCCTAATGTAAAATCTAAAACTAGAGCTACTAATTGTAAATTTTAATAAAGCCTCAACCATGAAAAAAGACTACATGGTAAATGGATGAGCAATTGACCTATGCTAACATGCTTAAAACTATAATACATGTACCAAGTGCCAAATGAGTCTATCAAACAAAATATACTAAAATGCAAGATTGGGTCAATTAACAAACTATGTGTCCTTTGTTGCATGGACCACATAAGGGATATGGTGAAGATAATCATGGTGATTCTTGAAACTCGTGCATGTATCAGGTTACTGCCAAGCAACATGAGTTGATGGCTAGTTTACATGTTAGCATTAAAACAATATGAGCTAGGAGGGTTTAAGTAAAGAATGCTGTGACCTTCCATAAAAGGAATAGTTGACACTATCATTGAATTGCTACTTTATTGTTAACTAGAAGTACCTCTCAAAATCAATAGTTCAAATATTCCTGTTTCATGTGAGATGGTTGTGCGAGAGAGAGAGAGAGAGAGAGAGAGAGAGAGAGAGAGAGAGAGAGAGAGAGAGAGAGAGAGAGAGAGACCTCTTCTGGTTCCAAAGTCACAACACAAAAGCAATCCACGGGTCCTTGCTCTGAATCCAATTCAGGTTCGTGGTCGTCTTGACTAGCAACAACTGGCAGGCCAGGATGAGGGCCAGCAAATTGCATTCTAGACTTTGAGGAACTGCTAAACCATGCCTTCTCTCTTATCTGATGTACCTCAGTTCAAAGCCATCATAAGTTAGACAAATGATTGTAGCACCACACTCCATCAGGTGAGGAACTGCTGCCTAAACAATGATAAAGTAGTTGAATGGTGATCTATTCATACACTATGGATTTAAAGATTATGTGAACGGCTTGAAGTCATTTAAGCAAAATGAGGAACATAAGATTCCTACATTTTATAGAATACAGGTTCGGGCTTGAAAATACTTCAACCACAACAAATTCAATGATAACAAGCTTACCAGCTTCTTGTTCATGTCGGTTTCAGATTTTCCAATAATTTCAAGTAATCCATGGATCCGAAACTGCTCCCAAGTATCAGTAAAATAGTAACAAATCTGCAGTCCATAAAAGTAATACGATTTTGTGATTGTTCCTATTGGCCTGGTAGCTAGACCATACGCTCGTTCTAAAAAACACCAACAGTTTTGTAGGCCAATTCTTGGAATTGGCATTTCACTGATTAGTTTGAAATCATAAGAATTCCCAGTAAAAGAATCCACCAGTATAAGTTATAACTTTCATGTTTTTAACGCTTTCATTGAAGTGTCATAAGCATAGATGCCCGTTCCGTTTCGGAACACGTACAGAACAGGCATTCCGAACGCGCTCCGAAATGGAACTTGAACCAAAAAAAATTTGGTTTCGAAACGTAGATGTAAGGTATGGAACGAGCTACGTTTCAGAGTTTTCATGATGGATGAAACCCGTAGCCTGCAGAAAAGTCATGAAAACTGATCTGCCATCTGTGTATCCTGAGTCGTCGCCAATGTGAAACATATTCATAGTCATGACAACAGTTAAAGGGTTGGCAGATTAACGAATTGCCAGTTCACAATTTTTTTTCACATTAGCAGATCAGTGAGGCAAATGATTCCTAAAAATTGTGGGATTGCAGGAGTATGATTTCAAAGATTCACAATCCAAAGGCAAGTTCTAAAAGGTGGGATCGCAGGCAGATTCTGAATTTGCAGATCAGTTTTCACGAGTTTTCTGCAAGTGTGCATAGCAGTCTCAAAGGAAAAAAAAATGTACCTCGTTAACGCGTTCTGTTCCAAACGTATCGAACGAAACGTACCGAGGAAGAATGCTCGGAACAGGTATCTATGGTCATAAGTTTTCATAAGGTTGTCTTGAAAAAAATTTACAAGCACGGCATTTCGTCTTCTGAGAAAATAAACAAGTAGCTACCTCACCCTTAGGGCAAAACTTGATTTCGTGGATCTGCACAGATCACAATAACTACAATAAGATTGCATGCAATGGACAAAAATTGGTCAGCAATAAATGGCTGAATATAGCCAGACCATTACCGAAATAGACTTTTTGAAAAATCTTTGACAGAGAGTGGGAGAGGGGTTGCCTTCTGACTGCGACTATCTGTAGTGAATTGTAATTTGTCGGTGCCCTCCACAAACCCCCTGCATCATTCCATTTTCATGATCAGTCTAAAAAATAAGAATCAAGACGAGCAACATGTGAGCAAAAAGGTAGAGGGGTGTGTATCATGTATATTTCTATGCTGTTGCGGTAGTACCAAAACTTCATACAGAAATGGAGACCTACTACTTTTTGCTTGGCATCGACAAATATGCTAGTTAACAAAATCTTAAATTGAAGTTTTCTTTGACAAGCAAAGCAGCACAATCAACTCTGTATCGAACGGACGATATATGTTACATTACTTCATACAATGCACATCCAATCGAATAATGTAAGCAATTTCTACACGAAGATTCCGTGATAAAAATTCTTCTATATCAATGCTTTTTCTGGTTTCAATATTCTGTAATTCCTTTAGATTAGGCATGCTTGATACGTTGATTAGATTTTGTACTGCGATTTCTACATGAAGAATAATAAGGCGTGAACCTGAAAACAATTGTTCTGTTGGCAGGGGATCCGTTTGCTCTTACCGTCGCCTGTTTCCCAATAGTAGCAACAACAACAGCACAACAACTTAGGCTTCCTTTATGAAAACTTCTGAAAACAACAACAACAATAACAACTTCTTCTGATTAAATCGTGTCAAAACAACAATAACAACTTCTTTTGCTTCAGTCATTAAATCATGTCAAAACAACAACTAATACTTCATCTGCTTCAAAAAACTTCTGTACAAAAAAACTAATTCTCTGCAAAAACATACGTAAAGCACATGCGGAAAAGAGAAAGAGAAAGAATGAAAAAATTAGAGAATTAGTACGCACAAGCTGAAGATATCTGCTGTGCTTGAGATGCTGGTTGGCTTGCAACGCATTCGAGAGCAGATGTCGCCATTGCGGAGGCACAGAAGAACACGAACACGCCATTCCCTGTTCTTTCGTTCCCTTTTCTTTCTTTTGTATGTCCTTATTTGTGCGACGTCTTGGAATCGAACTCGCGACCTCGCGGGGAAGAAACGGAGCTCTTAACCAGCTCACCACTTTCACGCAGGACAAACGAAGGCGCCATTGTTTTCCACCGTTAATACTTTAACGCCATTTAATGCTAAGTTATTAGATAACGGGCCATGTGGCCCTTTATGCAAAATTGGATGCCACGGGCTCGCCCTAGGCATTGCAATTTTGCATAACAAGCCATGCTGGCCCGTTAATTGACGTTATGGTCTTGCTTGACCTTCAACGCCCTTCACAAACAGTATTAGCGCCAGAGATGAGTGTTGCGAGGGCATGGCATCCTGCGCGTATAAGCCTATGGCCCAATGAGCACGTTGAACCCCATCCAACCAAAGAAACCAAGGGGAATAAAAATAAAACCTCACCCAAACACTGGGCAAGACACTCCACACCAAAACACTCAACCTGACCGAAACAAACGAAAAAAACCAAATACACACACACAAGGTCCATTAAAGAAACCATAGACTCAGCACAAAAAACCCACTTAACTAAAGCAACAGAGAAAGACGGTACAAATAATGACAACTGAAAATGCTAAAATAACAATAAGTTTCATTTTAGCAATAATTCTCTGAAAAATAAACTTTATAAACAATCCTCTCATGCCAAGGATGTCATAGTCAATATAAACATCATATAGACGTTTTGAGATATACAATACTGCAATAATCAGAACAATTAATCAACCAGTAGATACAAAATGTCTATGAGTCTCATATATCTCTATAATCTACTGGAAGTCATCTTATGAAACAGTTCTGAAAATAAAATCCGACTATAAGTTCAGCCTATCTTTTATTTTTGCCATAACAAATACCACTGTTTTAATCCTTCTCAATTTTCTTCCTTTTGCCACTATGGTCACATTTTTCATTGTATTTCATTAGCCTTCCTTTTTTGCACAGTCTTGCTGTCATCAAGGAATGTTAGTGATATAATCCTATGACTGTTAGCACAATAAAAGAGATAACAAAATTGTAAATGTGTGTGTGTGTGTGTGTGTGTGTGTGTGTGTGTGTGTGTGTGTGCGTGCGTGTGCGTGCGTGCGTGTCTGTGTGCATGTGCGTGTGCGTGTGCGCGTGAGCGTGCGTGCGTGCGTGCGTGTGTGTACATACATATATACAAAACAATAGAGTTTATCGTCTAATCAGTTCTTGTAATCCATGTATTTAACTATAAGTGAGTTTTTACTAAATAGACTAATCTAATCAATACTTTCTACATTTTGAACTTTAATCAATAATCGGACAATGATAAGTGTCTGCATACATTAGCATGATCGAAGTGACATAGTCTATATTGGATTCGGCAGAGGAAATGGTTCATTTCGAGTGGTGCCATGATTATGGTCGACAATAGTCAACAGTGAAATTGTTGAATGTCCTTTGATAGTCGATAGTCGATGATAGTTGTCTGACTAGCACTCGAATTGAGTGTCGGAGTCGAATCATGTCGACGTTTTGCTAATATCCGTATATTTCTATAGACGGTTCGAATATGCATGTAAAACTGCAAATTGTCATGAATAACAGTTCGTTTTTGCAGGTTGTTATAAGAAGCGAGTATGTACAATGGATAGAAGTTCTCTAAAGATAAAATTAGGTGAGTAGGAGCAAGATTAAACTCCAACACTCCCCCTTACATGCACTACTCCATATGTCTCAATTAGAGTGTTTGGGTCCTCTCAAGGTTATTAGTCACAAAGTGGCCTTGACATAGAATTAAATCTCGGCATGACCAACAATCTCGAGTACCGAAAGGCCCTCTACGATATAATAATATCCCTGCTTTTATCCATGATCATACAAGAAGATTAAGGTATTTAAAATAATACCGTAGAAGAACAAAAATGAATTAAGGTACCCAATAGCTAAGTAAAAATTTAAATAGTGAGCTAATTACTCAAAACCAATTGTAAGATACTACAGTTTATGTCCAATACACAACTCAATAAATATATAAGAATAATTCCAAAATCTTTTTCACTAGAAAAATATTGGATTTGAAGAATATTCTCCAAAGTGGATTCTTAACTAAAACATGAGCTATTCAAATTCCAAAACCATCAAGTAATCAAAGACAAAAAGCATATCAAATTGATATTAATAACTATCTTCAACCACCAAAACTTCATACTACTATCTAGAAATGAATTTGAGATATCCAAAGTTCTGCTAAATTTCCAAAAAAATGTAGTTATCATTCTTGGAATCATTATGATTCGTCATCCAATTGAGCTTTCAGGTGACAATCACTAATGGACTGAGTCTATTTCTCTTCTGAGAATACTCTACCAAGAATTCATGTATATTCGATGCGCATAACTTTTCTGATGAATCTCGATGATTCATAATGTTGGATTATTCTCTTGATTATCGACTAATCACTTTTTAATCTTCATCCATTACATTATCCAGCTCTACAGTTTTATGCATGTTTCCACACAGTCTGCAGAAATACTCAAGAATTGCTCAATTTCCAATAAGTACTAACCGGATGAATGCCAGTTCATGATGGCCAACTGGCCATTAAGATCTACGACCTCATTAGTTGTCCTACTGGACTTGCCGCATTTTTGCTTAGTATAAATAACTAGTCATACTTCTACTATTTTCAATCAAGTAACAGCTCTCTCAAGCTTTCAAGCTTGAACGCTCTTGAGCATTCTAGCTCAGTTCTTTATAGTTTATTTAGAGTTTTGCTATTAGCGCTTACTACTTATCAACGGAAGTGCAAATTCAGACAAAGATCCTCAGTTACTCAGAGATAGCTTAGAGTATGCGATTTCTATTCGTAGTTGTCTTGTGCTCATCATCATTTGTTTCATGCTGAATCAATCTATCATTTATTGTGTTCAGTATTATATCAGAATGTATGCATCTTTGTGATAATTTTGTAGCTGATAAATCTCATATTGCTTTTGTTTGATAATTCATTGTTTGGCCACATAATCATTGTAGTACTGACGATTTCAAAATTATTTACTATAAGATTGAACGTGTTTCTGTCATTATGTTCTGTTCAATATTGATAGGCGTAGTCATGCATTAGGAAAGCAGGCTCTATTCTGTTGCGCTCGATAAGTCATTCATTACCTTCGACTTGTCATTATTGCTATCACCTCTTTTCAACATGGTATCAGAGCTCTAATATATAATATTAGAGTGTACCTTCATGGTATCAAAGTAATCTACTATACCAGGGCTCTAATAAAAAAAATTCTTCACCCTCAAGATGTCGTATGGTGATTCACTTCATAATCACATTAACCAGTTTAAGAATCTCTTGCAACAGATGGTCGTTGTCGGATCAATCATAGACAATCAAGACGCAATCATGACATTGTTTCAAGCTTGCCCTCTATATGTGAGAAATGGATGATAATCATATCGACACACTTACATTTAACTCTTACCAGAGTTATCACTATGTTGCTGCTGGAAGATAATCGAAGAAGTCAAGACGCTTCAACGACTTTATCATCTCATGTTCTATATGTCGTAGGAGCCCGCAAGCAGGAGGGTGCCCATCTCCAAGATACATGTTCTATATGTCAACAAAGGCTCAAAACGACAGAAGTAAAAAAGCTCTAAGCAGTTCGCATCAAATCATAAACTGACTCAAAGTCAAGAGCAATTATCAAATCCACAGTCGAAAAAGAAGATGTTCTGTAAGTATTGCAAGCGCACTAATCATGAGATCTAGGATTGCAGGGTTCTCAAAGCAAAGAATGCCAACAAGCAACCTGATAAACAGGCGAATGTAGTCACAGCACCTCCCGACATCGACATGGATGAAGAAGCATATATGGTCAAAGACCAAAAAACACTATTGGATAATTCTTGGTTTCTAGATTTTGGAGCTACTCAACATATGACCAGTTATCGTGAAAATTTTCACTTCTATACGCCTTACAGTACAAAGAAGTACATTCATCTTGGTGACGATAACACTCACATATTGAAGGTGAAGGCACTATAAGATTGAAATTCCAACATGATCAATTCAAACTACTATCAAATGTCTTGTATGTACCTAAACTCTCTATGAATCTGTTATTAGTAAGTAGGATCACCGATTCAGGTCATAGGGTGGAGTTTGAGTCTATACCAAATTATTGATAGGACAAGTAAGGTCCTTGCACTCGGCAAGAGGCATGGATACGTATATAGATTGGCACATTGTTAGATACTAGTCAAGCCTTGAAAACCTATGTTCTTGTCAATAGAGCATTACTATGGCATCATCGATTAGGACACTTGAATCATACATCTGTTTTATACATGTCTAAACAATACCTAACACTTGATTTCGACTATCCATCCAACAAAGTCGACCTCCCTGTCTGTCATAGCTGCATCCTTGGAAAGCAGACTAGGATTCCCTTTAGATCTAGTCATAGGCATGTAGTAAAAAATTTGTTAGACGTTGTTCATTCATATATATGTGGTCAATGCAAACTTTGTTGTTGCTTGATATGCAAATTATTTTATTACCTTCAGCGACGAATATTTGAGAAGAACAATTCTTTATTTCATTAAGCAGAATCGGAGGCTTTCAACAAGTTTCGACAATTTCTTGCATGCAGAAACCAAACTGGTAAAAGAATTAAAGCACTGAGATCCTATGACGGGGGAAAATACATCTCTCATGAATTCAAGGAGTATTGCCTTAGCAATGACATTGAGCAACAATACATTATCTCCTATTTGCCTCAGTCGAATGGTCTTGCTGAGAGAAAGAATAGAAACTTAGTCAAATTGGCAAAGTGCATGTTATCACATGCAACACTTCCAAAGTCCTTCTGGGCTGAAGCAGTTTAAACTGTAGCTCATATTCAGAACAGATGTCCTACTAAAGGTCTCTAAGACAAACCACCATACAAAGTACGAGTTTTTGGATGTATCGCTTATGCGCAAATTTTGCATGATCTTAGGAAGAAGCTCGACTTCCAGAGTATCAAACTGATTTTCATCAGCTACACTACTTCAAATAAAGCTTATAAGTTGTATGATCTTGTTGAGTCGAAGATATTCACTAGTCGGGATGTCATATTCATCAAAGATCACTTTATCGACCTCAAAGATAAGGGCAAAGCTCATATAGCCGAACTATCAGAATCTCCCGAGATATTGAACTCTTTAGTTCCAAAGTCAACTATTCATTTTAAAGATCCAACCTTGTCTACTCCTGACAAACAACTTATCAACAACAAATCCAAAGATGATGATGTTGCAGTTCAGCAACTACAACATGATGAAGATTATCAATTCGAATATCACCCAGAAGATCGACAAGACAAAGCATACCATCTATCAGGTACATCGTCAAGTCTACAACTTACCTTGTTCAAGAGCCGACGACTGTCGAAGAGACACTCAGTCAGCCCGATTCTGATCTCTGGAAAGAAGCTATGGATAAAGAGTATTCATCTCTTATCAAAACTAGACATTGACTATTGTCGAATTACCTGCCAGAAGAAATGTAGTTGATTGCAAATGGTTGTTCAAAATCAAATACAAGACAGATGGAAGTATCGATCGAAGAAATGCTTGACTTGTCGCCAGAGGATTCTCTCAAGTACACAACATCGACTACACTAAGACCTTCACTCCAGTAGTTAAACATTCTTCTATTCGACTTCTATTGTCATTTGCTGCTGCTGCAGAGTTGGAAATACATCAAATGGATGTACAGACACTTAGAATTTGCTTCGAATAGGAACACAGATCATGCTACACAGTAACACAGACAGAAAATACTCTCCACACCAAGCTCACATATCAACTGTATTTCTCAAAACGAAATTATATTGTACATATAGTTCTTCACTAAGGCAACCCATGCATGGCCCAGGTTGCCGTTGACGGGACGCGTGTCCCGTCGACTCGCCTCGTGGTGAGGCCAATAGATCCTTATCCACTATTAGGACCCACAGTATAGTAACACAATAGTTCTACTTTATTGCTAAGCATAGCACATGGGAGTTAGTGGAACCACCAGTTGGCAAGAAATCCATTGGTTGTAAATGGGTATACAGGACTAAGTACCATGCAGATGGAAGTATAGCAAAGCACAAAGCAAGATTGGTGATCAAAGGGTATGCACAAAGTAAAGGGATCGACTATGAGGAGACCTTTGTGCCAATATGCAAGTGGAATACTCTACGTCTACTTGTTGTTTTAGCTTCACATTTTGGTTGGCCTTTGCATCAGATGGAGGTAAAATCTGCTTTTCTAAATGGTGAGTTAGAAGAAGAGGTGTTCATGGATCAACCTGACTCCATCTCCTCTTCCATGGCCTGGACCCAAATGTCATCATCCTTCGCTTCAACATAAGTCGAAGGTTCTTTGCTTTGAATAATGCTAGATAAGAGAGCATAATTTGCTCCATACCTTTCAAGTTGTGTCTTCTCTCTTATTGATTTTCATAGCTCTCCCTGGCTAGATGATCTTGGAAAGTCATCCATGTTGTGGCTCTCCATCAATCTCTCAAACCACTTAGGGAGCTTCCTGTTGTCAGGTGATCGGCTTCTTGGTGAAAATGTATCCCACGGTACATCTTTCTCCTTACGTTTGTCACCTGCAACTTCAATCCTTCTTGCACCAAAAGGCTTATCTCTACCTCTCCAACCTGTCTCTTGAGGTTGAGTAGTAGTATCATGAGGTGTGTCCTCATGTCCATCACTAGGAAAGTCAATAAATGGATCGTCATCAAGAGGTATCCTCACTGTACCATCTTTCCCACTGCATGTGTCTATCTTCTTAGCATCCTCATCTTCATACATCTTAGATTGTTGGAGGGTTTGCGGATCCCAAGGCAACCCTAACCCTAGTTAATAAGTGGAGGGATTTGGCACCCTGCGTGTGTAAGTCCAACCCGATGATCACATAGTTATTTGATTGATTAGTTCAAAGTTAATAAAGGACTTTAGGCCTTTTTGTGGGACTTTTAATGTCGCAGGGCCTAAATGTCAAATTAGTGAATAAAGTTGGGTTTCCCTCCAATTTTGATGGTTCCCACACTTTTTTGAATTTAAATAAAAAGAGAGGCAAGACTGGACCAATAGGATTCAGAGGCCAGTGTCCTCCTCTCTACTATAAAAAGGGACCAACTCGAGTTGCTCCTGATGTTCATTTTCCTATTTCAATAAAAGCAGATTGGTTCTCTTTAGAAATGGATTGATGAATGTCCTTGCTCTTCCTCTGTTTTCCTCTATTTCTCATGCTTCCTTTGTATTTGCTAATTGTTGGATTTGATCATTATTGGGATTGCTATTTCTTATGCTTTTTGTGAGAGAGAAAAGGAGAGAGAGAAGAGTAAGTTTCTATCATTGTTGTGGATTTAGGGTTAATGGATGTAGTTTTAATGCTTAGTGTTAATGGATGTTAGTGTTAGATCCTCCATTCATGTTGAAATCTAAACTATACTATCGCTCCCATGGGAACGAACCTCCACGTGCCAACTAACTCCGTCTCTTTGATGCTAGATTGACTAGATCTTGGATTCAAGTTAGGCAAGGAGAGAAATCCACTACAATTTTGGCGCCGTTGTCGGGGAGTTACGCCAATTTTTCAGTTTGCAGCATGTTTGGTTGATGGTTAGTTTGCATTAGGCATCTTGTCGTGGCATGAATAGTGTTAGATCTGCATTTTAGGGTTAGTTTGGGATTGATTTTGCTTGATTTGAGTGGATTTGCTTGTTTGAAATCTAATATGATTATTAAACAGGGAAATTTATTTAGATCACCAATCTTAACATCCATTTGGATCTGAGATATCAGAGAAAATAACAAAAATCGGTCAAATCTGTCAGATTTGGTCAAAAAGAGGCAAAAAGCGTCATCAAAGCTCAGAACTTTTTACCCTCTTTTAATAAACCTTCGTCAAGTTGCAAACACCTTTGGTTTTGTTTACAAAACCTTCAGTTTGAAGGGCGAAGATTGATTCCCAGCAAATTTCTAGCAACATCAGAAAAACCGCCAAAAAATACTAAAAATTATCAAAACCCTAAAAAATACAGAAAAAGAACCTTCGCCCGATTTACTGTGCTAAGATGTGATTCAGATGTATCTACTGCCAGGTCGACGAAGAATAATACCAAAAATAGAAAGAATATCAGAGGATCAGTTGTCATATTGTCATATTTTTGTCAAAAAAGTCACTTTTTTGCAAAATTACCAGTATTACTCTTGATCTTTCGCCAAAACCTTCGCCGAGTTTCCAGAACATTTTATTTATAAAAAAATAGTATTTTTTGAATTCGGCAAAGATTCTTCTTGATCAAATCACAAAAAAACTTGATTTTTACCCTCGCCAGATTACAGAAACTGAATTTCCTTGTGTCAGAAACCTTCGTTCGGGTTTCCATAGATTTATTTGTGTCAGATCTTCCATCTGAGAAGTCGACAAAGGTTATTTTTCAAGAAATTGCCAGAAAAGTTTTTAGAGAGTTTTTTTTTTCCAACATAGCACTGTTTAAACTTCGCTAAGCCAACCTTCGCCTAGTGAACCTTCGCCAGTCCTATTTTTAGTTTTTGATTTTCCAGATCAAGTCTCTGTCAAAATTTGGATCAAATCTGATATATTCTGAATTGGATTCTGAGAGATTTATCATTTTTTGAGAAGTATCGATTGATCGAATTTCGGAAAGTTTTTGATCGTATAGAATCAGATTCTTGAAAAGTAGAATAGATCTAGCAGATCTAATCTGAGATAGTTTTTTAGAAAAATCTAGATCCAATCTCATTATCTATTTGATCTATATTTGTAAATATGGCTGCCCCTGGTGCTGCTCCACAGGAGGTCAATCCAATTATTGTTAGAAGAGCACCCTGATTGGATCTACCCAAATATAATGGATTAACATATCCAGTTAGATTTCTTCAGATCTATGCTGAATCCTGTGAGGTCTATGGTGAGATTTATCCTCAAGATAAACTTAAATTGTTTCCTATGGCCTTAACAGGCGCAGCACAAGATTGTTACTGTAACCAAGATGAAACTGAGCGTACAGATTGGGAGGTTGTTAAACGAGCCCTTATCACACAGTTCAAACCGCAGAAGTTTATGGAAGACCCTTTCCTACTTTCAGGTAAAACTGAAATGGGAAAGCGGGAAATGGTTCAAGATTACATCGAAAGGGTGAAACGTCTTAGATCTGAATGCGAACCTGAGCTGATTAATGAAAATGCCATGATCATGTGGTTTTTGTCAGGTCTACCTAAACGGACCAGACGTCAGCTGAAACACCATAATGAGTACGCACTTTTGCAAAATGCTATGGACGATGCAATTCGGGAGGAGGATGAAGATTCAGATGATGAGCCGAATGTCAGTATGTTGCCTTATACAGCAAGGCAGACTACTACGACATCCACCACTATTGCATCAACGAATGCCAATGCTACTGCAAAAATGATGCTCAATGAGTTTGAGAATCTTGGGAAGACCCAACAGAAACAGATGGAAAAGTTGCAGTTGCAGATTGATGAGAATATCAAAGCATCGGAAAATTTTCATGGAGAAGCAAACAAGGAACCTGAGAAGTTTGCAAAGACTTTTCTACCAGGGAAAATATCTGGTGTTCTATTTGTACAGGAAATCACACAGTGAACGAGTGTCCGCAATTGAAAAAACGAATGGAAACCAGTGTTTGCCATCTGTGTAATTCACCTGACCATGAGACTGCTTTTTGCAACTTCAACCCTCAGATAATTTAGCAACGGTATGCCCAGATGGGATATCGAGATCCACAGTATGGAGAAAATCCAGCAGCAAGACTACGACAATCTACTCTTGGATACCCGGAACTTCTAGCTTTGCCTGCCCCACCAAAACACTCCGCTCCTCCTGCCAATTTGATGGAACCAGGGGCATTCAGAACCGCTTACAAAAATAGTACAAATCAAACACCTTTTCAACTGGTTTATGGTCAAGATGTTGTTATGCCAATTGAATTTTTAATCCCATCTTTACGCATAGCAACAACATAACGATTAAATGATAATATGTCCTTACAACTTCGTCATGAAGCGTTGCACAAATTATGTGAAACCCGATTGATGGCAGTTCATGCCTTAGCAGCAGAGAAAGCCCGCCGCAAGGCATGGCACGATCGTCATTTGCACAAGAAAGGATCTTGCATTGACGTACAAACCAAGCTTATCAAGGGTAAGTTGAAGTTTACCGAGGAAGGCCCGTATAAAGTGAAAGAAATTCTGAACTATGGCGCAGTAATTCTTGAGCACTTGGATGGAAAACAATTTGATACTCCGATAAATGGCAGCCGATTACGCAAGTTTTGACAACCTGCTCTGCCAGTTCAACAAGCCTGATCGCAATATTATTTTTAATTTTATTTGTTTTTCAATTTTTTGTTTTCAGTATTTAATTTGCTGAGTTTTTTAGAAAAAGACAATAAATAAAAAACAAACAAACAAAAAGAAAAGCAAAAAAATAAGGAAAGACTGATGAGCAAAAGTCGGAAAGTCATTAGCATAAAGAAAAGGAAGCACAGTATTTTTGATGGACATTGACTTAGAAAATCACTGTTTTGGACAGATTTGGCCAATACAGTATCAGAAACCTTCGTTGAGCTCTCAGACTATACATCAACCCTTGATTTATCTAGATTGAGGTGGGCGAAGGTTCCTGACAAGAGAAAATCCAATTTTTGAGACAGGTGAATGTTCAGTGATATGCCATTTTGGGAACCTTCGCCAAGCATCTTAACCTCATTATGAACCTTCGTCGACCTGCTAGATGATGTTAAAATGTCAAAATTAGGTTGTCCATAGGTTCAGATTGTGAAAAAAATGCATTTATGACAGTACCTGGGCGAAGGACCCTCTTGGGTGAAGGTTCATCCTTTGCCAGCCCTGAAAAACGTTCGTTTGATAGGTTCAGATCCCTAGAAACCTTCGCCGAGATTTTTATATCCTATTTTTACAGTAGTGCACATGCTTGCACATTTTTGTTCAGAACTGATCAGCCAAACTACTATTCAGTGTAATGGACCCACCAAATTCACCTATAAGTTGGCCAAATTCGATTCATTCCTCACTTGTGCTAGTGAAGCTCTTGCGAATTTTTCTTGCGACCAAAGCCTTCCAAATTTTCTGCATTGCCTTCTGATACACTTTCACGCGTTTATAATTCCTTTCTGATTTTCGCGCTATACTATCCATCGTGATGTCCCATCTGCAATGGACATCATGGTCACTCAGTGGATGACCCTTGCGGAGCCTCTGCTCACTGCAATGGGTATTTATGAGAGAGCCTTTTTAAGTCGCATCAATATGGATTTCATCACTCTTGCCTTCAATGTGTGGAAGGAAGAGAAATCCAAATTCTATATCACTTTCCAGGGAGCCACACACAAAGTGCGCGTCATTGAGGCCGCACCTGCAGCTATAGGAATATCATCTGGTACGCAGGCCTCACCCAATCACAAGCACGCCAAACAGGCCATCAAGCCGTTTATTGACCTCACCAACGATTTGCATTGGACCAATGATGGCTACCTTTTGGAAGCCATCACTGAGCCTTCCATCCATGCAGCTGCCCAGCTATTGAATAATTTCCTGATGGTTGGCAACTCAGGAAAGACCGCATCACATCTCAAATCCTTCACAGGATAGTGGAATCCCACACTAAGTTGGTTGGCCAAAGCCCCTCTTGAACCATATAATTGGTTCAAGACTGTTTCCGGTGAGCTCAAGCGAGCTATTAAGGCCAATACTAAGCAGCAGTTCATTGTTGGCTCTTTATTGTCCCTCTTAGCCGCTTCTCACTTAGAAAACAGAATCCATGGCTTCAACCTGGATTATGTGCTTTCGGTTTACGAAGAAGCACTAGTAGAATCATCCCATCAGGCCTCAAGCTCTCATAGTCGTCGTCGTCCACACAGCGAGATCGTAATTCCCGACTCGCCTTCCGCGTCACGCCATCGCACTAGGCATACCTCGTTAGCTGCTCTTCCACCCCCGCTGCTGTTCGCACTGAACTTCCCATCCCCCTAGTCTCTGATGCTTCCCTCGCCTCTGCTCCCATACAAGGACAGTATGTGACCATTAGGCCTACCGTTCCCATCACAGCTGCCCAGGCCGCCTCACCCCCGCACACTGAAGCCACCAGACCCAACACACAGTTATTTATGGATATGTTCAGTGATTTTGACCCCCTTGCGTGTGTGCGTGCGTGCATGCGTGTGTGTACATACATATATACAAAATAATAGAGTTTATCGTCTAATCAGTTCTTGTAATCCATGTATTTAACTATAAGTGAGTTTTTACTAAATAGACTAATCTAATCAATACTTTCTACATTTTAAACTGTAATCAATAATCGGACAATGATAAGTGTCTGCATACATTAGCATGATCGAAGTGACGTAGTCTATATTGGATTTGGCAGAGGAAATGGTTCATTTCGAGTGGTGCCATGATTATGGTCGACAATAGTCAACAGTGAAATTGTTGAATGTCCTTTGATAGTCGATAGTCGATAGTCGATGATAGTTGTCTGACTAGCACTCGAATTGAATGTCGGAGTCGAATCATGTCGACGTTTTGCTAATATCCGTATATTTCTATAGACGGTTCGAATATGCATGTAAAACTGCAAATTGTCATGAATAACAGTTCGTTTTTGCAGGTTGTTATAAGAAGCGAGTATGTACAGTGGATAGAAGTTCTCTAAAGATAAAATTAGGTGAGTAGGAGCAAGATTAAACTCCAACACTCCCCCTTACATGCACTACTCCATATGTCTCAATTAGAGTGTATGGGTCCTCTCAAGGTTATTAGTCACAAAGTGGCCTTGACATAGAATTAAATCTCGGCATGACCAACAATCTCGAGTACCGAAAGGCCCTCTACGATATAATAATATCCCTGCTTTTATTTAAAATGATGGGATGGTCCAATGCAAACTTTGTCGTTGCTTGATGCAAATTATTTTATCACCTTCAGTGACGAATATTTGAGAAGAACAATTGTTTATTTCATTAAGCAAATTCGGAGGCTTTCAACAAGTTTCGACAATTCAAAGAGCATGCAGAAAACCAAACTGATAAAAGAATTAAAGCACTGAGATCCGACGATTGGGGAGAATACATCTCTACTGAATTCAAGGAGTATTGCCTTAGCAATGACATTGAGCAACAATACATTATCTCCTATTCGCCTCAGTCGAATGGTCTTGTTGAGAGAAAAGAATATAAACTTAGTCGAATTGGCAAAGTGCATTTTATCACATGCAACACTTCCAAAGTCCTTCTGGGCTGAAGCAGTTTAAACTGTAGCTCATATTCATAACAGATGTCCTACTAAAGGTCTCTAGGACAAAACACCATACAAAGTTTGGACAGGCTCCAAACCTTCTCTATCAAACTTACGAGTTTTTGGATGTATCCCTTATGCGCAAATTCCACATGATCTTAGGAAGAAGCTCGACTTCCAGATTATCAAACTGATTTTCATCAGCTACACTACTTCAAATAAAGCTTATAAGTTGTATGATCCTGTTGAGTCGAAGATATTCACTAGTCGGGATGTCATATTCATCGAAGATCAGTTTATCGACCTCAAAGGTAAGGGCAAAGCTCATATAGCCGAACTATCAGACTCTCCCGAAATATTGAACTCTTTAGTTCCAAAGTCGACTATTCTTTTTAAAGATCCAAGCTTGTCTACTCCCGACGAACAACTTATCAACAACAAATCCAAAGATGATGATGTTGCAGTTCAGCAACTACAACATGATGAAGATTATCAATTCGAAGATCACCCAGAAGATCGACAAGACAAAGCATACCACCTATCAAGTACATCGACGAGTCTACAACTTACCTTGTTCAAGAGCCGACGACTGTTGAAGAGACACTCAGTCAGCCCAATTCCGATCTCTGGAAAGAAGCTATGGATAAAGAGTATTCATCTCTTATCTAAACTAGACATCGACTATTGTCGAATGATATAAATCAATAACTAAAATAGGTAATGCAAGAAGCAACCGCTCCTACAAACTGAGCCCGTCGAAGAATTAAAAGGGCCTGTGAACGTTGGAAGGCAATAGAAATACACTAACGGTAAAAAGAAACATGACGGATGGTAAGGTAATGGTTTGTCCTTGGCATTTCACCATAAACTCCGCACATAAAGATAAAAAATCATTAAATTTTTTGTGTAGAGAACCATATGTTTCCAAGGCAAAGGGGATGAAATTTTCACCGGGTGCACGATGATTATAATCTCGCTCCTTTTCTAGAGCCGCGTGAGATGTAGCGGCCCCTTGCATGGTAGATTGAACTCGTACACAAACACCCATATGGACTACAATCTGTAGTAGAATACAATCCACTAAAATAAGTGAAACTCTCCATAAGTCATAACAATTTACTTAACAAGAAATGTCTGTGAAATCCATAGGACTCAATAAAATACTGGAGTAAAGAGATTTAGACTTTCAAAATGTTGATATGAACACTCAACTCATTTGATAGACTAGGAATTACTCAACATACTTAAAAATCAACACATTTCCTAATTATCCACAGATTAAGTATCCATTTATGATCCGCCAATCACAAATAATTAGATTCTTATGATTCGTCAATCATAATTCTCTGGAATCTCAAAACATACTTAATTCCAAAACTAATCAGACTCAAGCCCATAAGAGACATGCATTGGAACCACCCCTAGAATTCCACCAAGGAGCAAGTGGAAAGTTTCTCAAGTTCATTATAGATAGGAGAATATCCTAGCCCTACGGCCGAGAAAGATAACTTCAAAATAATTAAAAAGCGGATAGAATTGGAGCAAGCCAAATTACCAATGAATGTAGGACCATGTTGTCATAGGACTTGATTCCATAACAACTCATGGACTAATTCTCACAGGAAAACAAATCAACCCAACACCAAATAATGCCATACTTGAGATTCATACACAACACCAAGATACCAATAATAAAAGGTAATACCAATAAATTATACCAGGTAATACCCGTAATTCCTATGTAGGACCAATAGCAAAAAATTCCAAGGTCTTCTATTGAGTGAAGTGGTAACACTTTTACGTGCCATGTTGTGTTCCTCTCGAATGATCCTATAATATGGGCTAGAAATCTTGAAACGTTCGCCTTGATCCATCCAAAGGTGTGAGGTAGAGGAAGAAGCCCAATAGGTGCATATTATAGACATTCAATAGAAAACTTATGCTTCAAACATCATATAATCTATAAAGCATAAGAACTTTGTGAAGGAATTTGTCATAATTGATGGTGAATCTAGAATGAACATCATTTTGTTTGCATTGTATCGAGCATGGAACCTTCAAGATATGTCCCCGTTGTTATTTACCATCAGATTAGCTGATCAATCTAGTGTGACCATTTGTGTGACATGAGATGCTCACATTATAGTTGCCAATGTAGGTTTTGAAGCTTCACAAGCTTCACAAAAATATAGTAGTATACATATCAGTTGAACAAGTTTGAAGGGGTAAAATCACTCGCAAACCACTTTTGAGGAGACAAGGGTACTATAAGCAATTTCATTCGATAATTGACTCATTTTCATCTCTTTTCACGCATTGAACATAGATTTTCAAGGCTTTTCTGGATTTTTCAACACTTTCATGAATTCCAATTCAATCTATTTTTTTCTCTTTTATCAATAATTATTTATGTATAACATTTCTAATGCATTCAAATCACCAAAAATCACTACATTTTCAAAAATCCATCTGCGAAAGACTTGATGTGAGCCAACTCTGTTGGTGCAAACCATTTCTTGTTGCAAATGTTTTAAATAGCTCGCATTCCTAAGTAAATCACATATGACAAAAGGCTTGGTCGTAGGACTTCAAACACTTGCATCCAAAACATTCACAAAAAAAAAAAACGTGCGCATGCGTGCGCGTGCGTGTGTGTGTTTTACGTTCTTGATCATTCACTCTCTTCATCATTGTTGATGATTAGACTTAGATCTTCTAACAAATAACAATCTAGTGGTATGCTAGATCGCTTAGCAAAAGGCATTTGATGTGAAGATTGAGTAGTTTTTTAAATATGACGTGTAGAACAATCCATTAGTGAATTTTTAAAAAGATCCAAATTGTTCACAAAGTTTAAGTCAACCTCGCTTAACGAACTCAAAGTGAGAATCATGTTAGAATAGTGACTAGCTTCATGAAATTTTGAAAGAAATAAAAAATTGTGTTGCGAGTAAAAGTGATTGTCTTACTCATCCCATAAACTATGACTTGAGTTACAAATGTAACACAAGATTTATATTTTGATATTACTTACATAAGGTGGTCATCTTATTCTCATGTAAGTAAAAGGATAAGTTTGACATAAAAAACATCATGCTCTATGAGCAAAATTTGTCCTTGAAGATGAGTTAGTGAAACCAAAGTGCCTCAAGGATGACGAAAAACTATGATCCTAGTTTTCTCCAAAGTGATTGAGATGAACTTAATGATACAACTTCAAATAATAGGATAATTAGGCTTGAGCTTGCAAACTCCTTTACTTATAGTAGTAGCAAAGGATAATCAACATCAAAGCACATATCATGGCAAACGTAAAGTTATAGATTCCATTAAATATTGCTTTATGTGTCAAACAAACAAAGGTACATGACAAAAAGGACTCTCATTTCACTTTAAGTTTTACCAATATTTGACATCTCTTCGCACATCTTGTAAATGTTGTAGGTGGCGATGTTTGCCAAATTTTTGCTTTGTACGAATATTAGGATGATACACACATGACTTGCATATCAAAAAGTTAATAGTAAGGTTGCCATAGTTACTTATACCTTTTTGGCACAAATAAGTGACAGCATTTTATATGAAGTTGGCAAGATCACCCTTAAACATATGATCATATAGAAGTTAAAAGATGGTCCCCCAAGAAGTGCAGCGTTGGTGAAAACCTTGTCTTTTCTCCTTGTAGGTAGGAGTTCAGATCAAAGCACCCACATGCAAGGATGTACAGGAGAAAAGAAAAAGATTTGGAAGATATATGAAGAGCCTTGCATTGGTCAATAACATTTTCAGTGCAGAATTACCTTCCCAGAGTGAAGTTTGCTTGTGACATACTTCTCCTTGATGAAGACATTTTCATGGAGAATTGAGACACGTCAAACTTATGTGTTCGACATCTATAGATCATGAGAAATGGATTTCTCAAAGACCTTTCCGCTAGGGAAGCAGGTCCTAATTATATGACAAAGGGAAGCAGGTCCTAATTATATGACAAAGGTTATCAGGTCAAGCTAGTATTGTAACGTCTCTAAACCGGTGGAACCATCACTTGAAAATCCGTAAACCATGGAAAGGCCACAATAAAATCCATTTCCTTAAGAAAAAGTGGGGAAGATAACTAAAATTTACATGCTCATCTGAATTGGAGACTTGTTGCTATTTTAAAAAACAGCATAAGATTATTGCGGAGCCAGGATTCCATCAGATTTTATTGAATTTTGGACAGCTGAATAAAAACAGCATAAGACTATTGCGGAGCTAGGATTCCATCAGATTTTATTGAATTTTGGACAGCTGAATAAGAAGTGTTATGTGCACAAGCATGTGTCTCTACCTGTTCATATAAGGATGCTTGAAGGTAATGCAAGTTTGGACATACGTAGAAGTTATCATCATGAATCATTTTACTAATAATAATGTTTCATGTGATTTGCAACTGATTTGCATAGAATTGATACAACCTCACAACCTAGATTGGATTCTAACCTGAGAAATGCAAGCCTAAAGCTTTATTCCTGAGTAGGGCATGCACCCTCTAGAAAGTTGAATGTCAATGACAAGCGATGGAAAACATGTATATTTGACGACAAGACTGATTATGTACAGGTGAAAAGAAAAGAACCAAAAAAGTCAGAAATTCACAAGCATTCATCAAATTCAAAATACCTACCAAAGGATCTATGATGTGAGGAGAGGAGAGCATTTTACCAAGCTCAAGTATTGCACCAATAGAACACAGACAGCATAAAGGTTGAAAATATCAGAGAGAATTGTAAACAACATCACAAAGGGGAACACAAAAAGAAGAAGAAAGATTTGCCTAGAAAGTACATAAAAATAAAAACATGTATGATCCAGAAGTATTTTGGTTACAATGTAATGTGGACTCTCCTCTTTATCCAGTTCAAATTTTGCTGCTCACTACTGGTTTGACCTTAAGTAAACATCACCCATTACCACCTAGTGATAACTCTACAGTCTGTAATTTGTGTTAACAGATTAAATAAAACTTTTTACAAAAGGCCGTAATTTTTGTGTTAACAAGTGATGAAACAACACTTCCTTGCTAAAACCCAACTATCCATATTTGCTTGGACTATAAAAATCATGAAAACAAGGGAACATAAATAAAAGTTTTCTAAAATAAGTATCCCAACCATCCAAAGTCAATTGACTGATTGAGAACAAAGCAACCAAGTTAGCCCAAGCCTGATTCTTATGTAAGCCTTGATAATGGTAAAAAAAACCTAAACCTTTGGAGATGCTACTTAATGGTGCCGACAAACGTTAGCTCCAAATTACCTCTTACAAAATGATACCCATGACAAGTGAAATCTTACACTGATTCAAAATCTGCACCAAATTACTGGTGCCAATTTTACAACATATGATGTATCATCACCCTCAAAGTTGTTACTTAGAATGTGCTTCGTTTACTCTTCAACTCTGTGTCTTCATATGCATAGGCATCTCAGCACCAAAATTCTGCTTCGCAAGATATATCCTAGTAGATTCACGACTATTATCCCTACAGCCAAAGATATCAAGCAAAAGTACTTAGTTACAAAAAAGAGGACATTCTAGCACAAAACAATCTTAGTGCATCGATAGATTAAGATCAGAATTCATGTACAGCAATAGATTAAACATTTGTCAGTTCCAGAAAACTATGATGGACATTCATACGATGGGTGTGACTGGATAATAACATCTGAAAGAAGTAAGTTGTGCTCTTTACACAAATCCATGCTTGCAAAAGCTAATATTTCCAGACTAAAAACAGCCAACGGATACCAACTTCCACTCAGTCAGAAGAATGCTCAATGCCTCAGTCATGTATGCATCCAAACAAGCAAAGCATATTAATTTGTGCTTTTTCGCTTCTTGGTACCAGAAATTCACGATAAACCATAGTTGTACATAAGTGACTATTCTCTAACGGTTCACCAAGCATCCGCCAAACAACCTCATATGGTAGGCAGCAAAGGGTACACTCAAAGAGCATTTTAGAGTCGCAAAACTTGAAATCCACTACTTCGTATTTGAACAAACATAAAATGAAAAATCTGGTTCATTGGCACCTCTATGTGTGCAATTTATCCAGAAAAAGCTGCCAAGTCCATCCAGGATTAACAAGAAGATTGAATGTTTCACGATATGAAGCCAATCTTGTTTCCTTTGAGCTGCAGTTGCTCTGGTTGCAGCATTTTTGACACTTGAGTTCAATTCACGTTTGTAAGAAAATCCCTTCAGAGAGTTCCAGGCAGGATGCATAATCACTTGATGCTCAAATCTATATAATATAAAATTTTAGTGGGGCAGCGTTAGGGCTAGCCCCACACCCCCCCCCTTTCGCGCTTTCCTGCACATGGGCAGCTCACGCTGCCCTGGGACCCCCCCTCCCTTTTTTTTTCAAATTTTTTTCCGTCCGCTCCACACGCCCCTCACGCCCGCCCCGCCCGCAGACTTGCGGGCACACTAGTATCCACCTAAAATAATACTAGCTATGACAACCCCAACAAAGAACCTCCCCTCCACGATAGACATTGTCCTCCACCTCTTGGTTGACAAGCTCATTCCTTACCTCTAAGTCTAAAGTTTTATTCCACTCGAGTGCACATGGACAAAAAACTGAATGGAATATCAACAAGCCACCATGGCACCAAGTTGCAAGCATGAAGGTCAACTAATCAACAAAATATAGCCAATTTGTCCAATTGCTTGTTCAAGTAAAAAGTCGACTGACTCAATGAGTTTTTCCAATTGCTTATTTTGGCGGCCAAAAAAGGTACATGTTTTGGCTTGGGAGTAGACATTATGGAACATGGATTGCTCTTCCCTGCTTAACAGTTTGAAGCTAGAGGGGTAATTTTTTAGTCAGGAAGTAACCAAATTTGAACTTCATTATTTCAGATTCAAGGCAATCTTTCAATTGTCAACTTTGTAATCACAATTTCTAGCAGATTATTTTTGAAACATTAGCCAAATCTTTCATGTACGAATAAAATCAATAGATGATCACTCTCTTTTAAATAAACAATGGAACTTAATGCAGGTGCTTGAACTATTGGAAATGAATCTAAAATGCCTGTAGGCATTGCTGAAATCTTAATGGTACAAGAAATTGTTAAAAAGGTGTACCTCTTCCATGGCTTCATTATCTGCATGATGGTCATTGCTTGAAAATACAGGACCGTCAGTCTTTGACGAATTATTTGCAGACTCTTCATCACCAGGTAATTTCAAATCTGCTGGTAGCTGACCCATCTTTAAAGCCTGCATCAAAAAACACGTATGTATACCCCATGATTGGCTTGAAATAGCAAATAACACAATTGAAGGACAGGAGTGATATAAAATTCAAAACGATTTTGAGAAAGCCATTCTTGTTTTGAAGCCAGAATAAAATGCTTCTAAAACTATGAAGTAGAACAGTTGTCAGAATTCAAATATAATATTGAAATCGGAAAACCTAGGAAGTAGATCATTAACAAAATTAAACTATGCAAGATTTTAAGAAACCTTTAACAATGCAAAAGCTTATGATTAAGCTACAATATCATTTCTTAACAAGAAATGAACCATGAGCCAAAACAATATTCATATTTTAAAAGAAAGCTTCGTAGAGAAACAAAGAACATGGCAAAAAATACATAGGAATTTGTCAAAAAGTCAATAGGAAAAAACAAAACCCAACTTTACCATCTTGACATAGAGTACGATGAGTAGACTCTAATTAGTACAAAATTATGTTAGCTGCAAGGAAATGCACACCCTCAAAAGAGATGTCAGTGAAAAGATACAGCTGGCCACTATTTGGAGGAAAAATCTTATGAGAATTTGCATCCCTGCTTAATTGGCCATAAAATATCTCTCTTTCTGGCAATAATTGCCTGTTCTGAAATGGAACATATTTTGGAATGATGTTCCATTTCGGAAAATGATCTAAAAAAATTTCAAAAAGCATTACTTCCGGTGATAGTCGTCCGTTTTGAAACAAAACAAATCTCAAAACAACGTTCCAAACAGGTTCAGTTTCGGAACATGACCTAAGAAAATCTGGAACGCATTTTTCTTATGGAATTTTTTTTTGAATTAGTGACATAATGGGAATGAAATTGGGCTGCCTTCTTAGCCTGTTTAGACTGAAAAAAGCACTAATACGGTGCGTTGTCCAAATTTTGAACATAAATTTTGGGCCGCAAGACTGCAAAACAAGTCTACTTGAAAAAATATGAAGAGAAAAAAAATTGGGGAAGGGATTCTTCGAAGCATAGTTGGCCGTTTCATTCCATTTCGGAATGTGGCCAAAAAAATTTCAAAAAAATTCATAAATATTTAACAAAGGAAAAAAAAAGTTTTTGTTTTGCTTAGTACCACGTTCCGACCCAGTATGTTCGGGAACATACTGTACGTTCCAAGTGGCTTGGGTCAGAATGAGTTTCTACGGAACAAAGTTCAAAAATTCAAAAAATTAAATTTTCCTATGCTCCAGTGTCCACACATACAGAACCCTTTCCATTCCAACATACAGAACAAAATGTTCCAAACTGAAAGGTTCAGAACAGGTATCTAAGCTTATGGCCTCATCAGTATGTAAGCATAACTGCTATTGCTTTAGAAAGAACAAAATTTCTCTTGAACTGACTAAGAATCAAAGACAACCAGCAAGAGAAAGTTAAGAACAACACAAAACGCAAAAACCTATAAGCAGCACAATGGACATTAATTGAGAAGAAATGGACAAAAAAATATTTCACTATTATTGTGCTCAGCCTAATCTTACAATACTTGATTTTTTAAATTCAAAGACACACACGTCGATGGATATTACAAACTTGCTCTCTCCAGTAAAGGCAGTATCAAGTTTCAAATGCTGAAAAAGCCTGCTGAAGTCTTCCTTTACTGAAAGAAAGGTGGGGGCCAAGAGGAAAATTGTGCCAGTGAGTTGAATATAGCACGTTCAACCATAGATTCACATTTTCATCTCAGCACTAGGCCTAAATTTGATTTACTAAGACCAACTGAAACAAAAGCCCTTAATCACGTTTAACATATCCTCCTTTCACTCAGGTACATAATCACAAGAAAAATTCTGGAAGAGCTGGATTTGCATCAGACTAAAAAACAACCAAAGATATACCTTTTCTAATCTTGCAACTTCCTCAAGAGTCTGTGAATTTGCAATGGCAGCCTGCAAGCATGGGGTTTGCATTAGCTTAATCTTTTATCAAAATTGAGTTCTATGGTATACTGAAGGCTGGAGCAATCAAACAACTCACAAACACAAGCTGAACGTGTTTTCCGGCCGAGAGAAAATCTCAGATAAATCATCCAACAAAATGGGAAAACACTCAATTAAAACCAATTGAAAATGCTCATACGAAGTTTATTTCCCAAAATTGCAAAATTAAAACCAGAAGATCAAATAAAATTAGCTACAGGAGAAAATGTCTGCTATGTCACAATTGAAACTATTTGGCCCAAATTCAGATACATTTTGATTGCTTCCATGCTTCAACGAGAGTGCCAGCTAGAAAATACAGATTGTCGTCATTACTAGCTATATAATCCCTTTTGACGAAACAATCGTTATTGAGCTTCCAGTATTAAAACATATAATGTTTAAGATCAACAATACAGGCATAACACTGGACCCTTCAAGCTTCCAGCCTGTTGCCCAAAGCAAATGGTCCTATAGGGTGGAATACCATAAGATAGGTAAATAAATTTTTAAATGGCTTAAGTTGAAAAAATTTGGTAACTTCTATGTCAAGATTTTCAACTAGCCCCCTGGCAGAAATTTATTATCCATACTAAAAAGCATTTCTTCTTCATACTTACAAGGCAGAAGCATTATGAAACCAAACAGTCCCTAGATAAATTCAATTTCACATTTTTCACCATCCTCAAATAAAGCTCTGATAAGAGAGTCCATCAATGACCCTACAATAAAAAAGAGATTTTGCATACCTTGATGGCCAAAATCTGCTCTGGAGTTGGGCCGGAGCGTGAAGAATCTTCTGGCCTAGATACAGGAACTGGTTCTGAATCAAGAACCTCCCCAGGTGTGAATGTTTTAACTGGTATTTTCTTCACTTCCTCCTCAGCTTCTTTCGAGCCAAATTTCATCTTGGCCTCTTGCCTCTCCTGTGCTCAACAAATTTGTCAGAATTTTCATGTTAAAACCATGACAGTTGACTAGACACAAAAACTCCCAAGTAAAGGCTAAGGACTGGGTGGCCTGCCCCGAACCAATCTCCATTAAGTCCAACACGGGTCGATAATTCACGTGTTGCCTGCAGTATGCAATTTGTAGCTGCAATCAATGTATTTTACTTGCTCTTTCATTCAGACTTATATGCAGGTCAATGATGAGCATCTCTCTCTCTCTCTCTCTCTCTCTCTCTCTCTCTCTCTCTCTCTCTCTCTCTCTCTCACTTCCCTTCCCTCTTCTTCAACTGCTCAAGAGCTTAAACACAAAATTGTAGATCAATTATCATACATAATGTCACTAAAGGTACAAAATCCTTCAAGCAAAAATACTCCAATGACAGCGAAATGTTTTTGATGTTTTGATTCTAGCTGAATGTAATCTCTCTCATACTTTGCTAAGTTTATTTGAGCTTGCATGAAATATATTAAAACCATACTGACTTCTTTTGAGCATGACTTCATGTAGGCTGTTGAAACATGCAGACTGATTGCTACTCGTTCTGAAAATTGTGACTTGATCATCATAAGTTATTTTGCATTGGAACATATCTATTTGTGAGATTGGAATACGTTCAAAGCATAACTGCATAGTCTTAAAACACAGTGGAGTGCTTTTATATATATATCAGAGATGCATTTTGTTTATAGAAACGCGTCCAGAAACACATTCAGAAACGCGTTTCTGAAATGGGGTAGTGTTTCTCAGAAACTTTTTTTATTTAATTTTTGGGGGCAATATGGGTATCAAATCAAAGCATTAATTAAGGGCAGTACATTTACGTAGGTTGCCGAATGTTTCAGGTACAATGTGGTCCAGTTTAGGTGCATCAATCCCTGTTGGATTCTGTCAATCCCTATCAATTTTTTAAGATCTGTTTCTGTTTTTCCAACGATTCTGGATCCAGAAACGCGTTTTTGGGCAACTATGACATACCTAGATACATTTATAATAGCATTCCAAAACGTTTTCTGCTGCATCAATAATCCAAAGTCACAAATTTAATTTGAGAAATGAGTGACATCAAAAGGAAAAGCTTATAATAAATGTACATGCAACAAAAAAATATCTTGCATTGGAACATGTTGACCTCTCATCAGTTTGACGAGTGTGTCAAATGATGCTTCTTTATCGATAGATGATTTTTTACTAAAGCAGAAAAGTTGAGATGACTAATACAAAACTTGGAAATTTCGCACCTACTACTTGATTTGCTGTCCTGTGGTGACACTATAGTCATAAACTGGAAAATTAGAAAAAGAAAAAGCACTAATCAAATTAGAAACAGATGATGTGATGTGCGATTAAAAGACTTCTAGCTATGGTGGATCACATTGATTGGTCCTGAATAAATAGAATATGTGCCACATAAACATCAAACATTTTGCAGAAAGCTCAGCCGGCATGTGAGAAGAAAACGTGGCTACATGTTTCTCACACTCACGGATTACTCCAAGAACTTAACTGATTTGTAACGATATTACGGATGTAGAAAAGAGTTTACCTTGAGTTTCACTTTGCGAAAGTCGAGAAGACGCAAATTAGGTAGTTTGTGGATAACATATAAGCGATAATTTGGTTGCTTTGTGACAAGGTTATCCAGCAAGCAAAGTGTCTGCAAATTTGAAAGTGTTGCAATTGGATCAAGGTCCACCAAGTTCACAAGACGATTGTTTGTGAGCACCAAAGTCTGAAGCTTAGGCAAAGAAGCTGCATCACAGACTCATGTGAGATCATTGCCTCATCTTAGATACTGATTGAATTAAAAGTGACATCAGATAATTGAAAATTATAAGAACTTCTGATTGATGTATATCAAACAATCCAAACTAATTGATCAGTACCTTACCAAAACCAAGCTTTTCAGGCAGCTAACAAGTCATAAAGGCTAAAATCAAGCAAACGAATAACAAATTTAAATGAAATTCATAATCAAGTACTTTATTGAAAAGTTAACTACCTCCAATTAGAGGGCTGACACGGGCTATTCTATTGTTATTTACAAGAAGTGTAGTCAAGCGCTTCAAAGGAGGAAACCCCTCCAGTTTCACAATCTCATTATCTGACAAATCAATTGAATCGAACAGGTCCTGCATGCGTCAATCAGACAATCAGCCTTTTAGTCCAATGCTGGAGTTTATTAGAAGCTGGAGTTTAGCAGCTCTTAAATCATAAGAAGCTTCTACGATTCTCTAACAAAGTCGAACATAAACTCGAAGTAATACCCAATGCAAAGAACCATGTTAGTATAAGTAGTTGCATGCCCCAAACTTCTTGTTGAAGTAGCATCCATATTTTACTAAAACACTGAAGTTTGAACTTTGCCTTCCCTCAAAATCAAGCAAAATTTTTTTTACGGTTGATCACTTTGGTTTGATCTTTGAACTAAGTCATGTTTTTCAAGGTTTTTAGAGATTGAAGATGTTACATTGTGTTAAAAACTAACTACTAGATGCATGACCATGTTGAGCCGTTGGACTTCCATGTCATGAATCTAGACCGGACTGATGTGATCTTGGGCTATGAATGGTTTTTTGATAAATTTGATTCTTTAGAAATAGATTTTAAAAATCATACTATGGTATTTAAGAATAAGTTTGATCACATTGTCTCTATTTCTGGACTTCCAATGTACTTCCATCGCCGATGATTTCCTCGACTGAATCAATAGAGAAATTTCATGATTCTGAGTATGAACTATTTCATTTGATTTTAAAATCTCGTATGCATTGTGATATTGGTGATGTGAATGTGTTTTCATGCTTTAACACCGAAAGTTCGCATCAGGAACAACAACTATTGCGAGTTTAGTGAAGTTTTTCCGAAACAGCTACCTTACGGACTACCACCCGCTCGGTCGGTAGACCATAAGATAGATCTTTTGCCCGACAGTCGTCCTATCTTCAGACAACCATATCGATTTAGTCAAAAGGAAGAGGAGGAAATGGCTAGGCAAATGGAGGAATATCTCTGGACGGGGCACATTAGACCAAGTAAGTCTCCATGGGGAGCACCTGTCCTTCTTGAGAGTAAGAAAGATGGGGGTTTCCAACTATGTGTAGATTACAAGGGTCTGAACAAACTTATGGTAAAAAATAAATACTCGTTGCCCAGGATGGATGATCTCATAGATCGGTTGAATGGAGCTAAATACTTCATGAAAATTGATCTACGTACGGGATACCATCAGATCAGGATACATCCAGAAGATGTATCAAAGACCGGTTTTAGGACCAGGTTTGGAAATACGAGTTTCTTGTTTTGCCCTTTGGTTTAAGCAATGCTCCGGCTACTTTCCAGCAAATGATGGACAATTTATTTCGTCCATTTTTGGGAAAGTTTGTAAAAGTGTTTCTGGACGATATTTTGATCTATAGCAGAACACTCAAAGAGCATGCTAAACATCTCCGTACTGTCTTGCGTATCTTAAGACGAGAAGCTTTATGCAAAGGAATCAAAGTGCGAATTCTATAAAAAGGAACTTCTTTACCTTGGTCATAAGATCACCTCTTTTGGGATCAAGATTGACGAGGAAAAGGTGAAGACGGTAGTGGAATGGCCAGTCCCTAAAACGGTTTGTGAACTTAAGTCATTCTTTCACTGTGTTTTCCCAGAGATTTGTAGAGGAGTACTAGAAAATTGCTACGCCTCTCAACAATATGTTGAATGGAGTGAAAAGCCGCAAAGGTAGGCCAAGCTCTCCCATCAGATGGAATGAGAAGTTAGATGAGAGTTTTTGGAAACTCAAACTTCTAATTGCCTCAGCTCCAGTCTTGAGGATAGCAGATCCAGATTTGTCGTTCGTCATTAAAACTGACGCGAGTGATACGACTATTGGAGCTGTTCTTTTACAGGAGGGTCAGCTCGTTGCCTTTAAAAAGTAAGAAACTAATCGATGCGCAGGTCATATATACTACACAGGAAAAAGAGCTTTTTGCGGTGATTCATGCTTTAAAATCATGGAGGCATTACATGTATGGTAATAAGTTCGTGGTTAATACAAATCACCAACCTTTAAAGTATTTCTGTAATCAGAATGATTTGAGAGGTCGTAAGGCTAGATGGGCAGAACTCATGCAAGAATTTGACTTGTTCGGCAAAGGGAAGGTTTGTGTGCCTGATGTGGATGTTATTAAAAATAAAATTCTTTATGAATGTCATGACTCACCATGCGCAGGACATCCCGCATACATCGTACATTAGATTTGGTACGAAGGGACTTTTATTGACCAAAACTCAAGCCCTTTGTAGAATCTTATGTGGTCAAATGTGACCAATGCCAGTTTAATAAAGTTGAACGCCATAAGGCTGGCGGTTTGTTGCATCCATTGGATATCCCGGATAAGAGATGGGATAGTATTTTCATGGATTTCGTGGTTGGGTTGCTGCGGACGAATAAACAGCATGATGCAATTTGGGTTGTGGGTCGACCGTCATACCAAATTGGCTACGTTTATTCCGGTAAAGACCACCGCGAAGGCTTCTAACTTAGCTCAGATATTTGTAGAGCGTCTGTTTCGACTTTACGGATTACCAAGTGATATTGTGAGCGATCGCGATCCGAAGTTCACCGGTCACTTTTGGTCGGCCGTGTTTGCTAAAATTGAGACGACTCTGAGCTTGGGTTCTTCCGATCATCATGAGACAGATGGACAGACGAAAAGAACAGACGATGGAACAAATGCTTCGAGCATGTGTTTCTCGACGGCAATCTAATTGGGAGAGGTATCTTCCATTGATCGAGTTTGCCTATAACAATAATAAGCATTCGGCTACCAATTATAGCCCGTTTATGCTTGTGTATGGATTTGAACCTAGATCACCCATTGCAGTAGAGACTCGAACGATCAAGTTTTAGAAGGTAGCGGATTTCCTACATGATATACAGGAAATGCTACGGATTGCACGTGAAAGTGTCTAGAGTGCCCATGATAGGGACCGGCATTATGCAAATCTAAAAAGATCACCGAGAGACTTCCAAGTGGAGGATTGGGTATATTTGAGAATCCCGAAGGATTCGAGTGTAATGCGTACCGACAAGCATTATAAATTGTCCCCTAGATATAGAGGACCGTATAAGATCTTGAAAAAGATCGGCTCCTTAGCTTACCAACTGGAACTCCCGGAAGGATCTCAAGTGCCTCTGGTATTTCACATAAGCCGACTCAAGAAGAGTCTACGTGAAGGAGAGCATCTTGGATCTGGAGATCAATTGGACCTGTTGGATGAATCATCGAGTGTATCTCGACTTGAACCCAAAAAGATCTTCGATACAAGAACTAAACGATTGAGAAATCGTATAGTTACCGAGCATCTGGTTCGATGGAAGGGATGTACTGATGATGATGATTCCCGGGAACAGGAGGGGAGCCTAAGGAGGAACTTTCCCAATTTTAAGTTCTGAGGATAGAACTTGAATAAGGGGGGAAGAATGTCATGCCCATGACTGGTCTCGAGTAGCGTGTCCACGCTAAGGACCGGTAGACCAACAACCTGTAAGTTAATTGTGACTATAAGGGAATTGGGGCACTTATGTGTACATGGTCATAATTAATGGTTGTAAGCCTAAACACATGGTGGTGGAGTTGGTATGGGTCTATCAGTGAATCATTAGGGAGCTGAATGACGTGGCCCAGATAGGATGCAGAGGTGTCCAGTGAGGTGTCACAATGCACTACTAGTGGTGCATGGGCCTTGGAGGTATAAGTATACCTATTGGGCTCTCACTAGTGTATGCTTGATTCTGTGATTGGTAGCTACACACTGCTAGTGCGATTCCTCTTTCCATGACTGTGATGGATTCATAGCTTGGGGGCTAGATCCGTACGATCTAGGTTTGGTTGGGCTAGTTTATCCACCACCCGTTCCCTTGTGCTGTTGCTTTAATTGGTATGCTTAGATCAGTATCCTGTGTGTAGGACTTTATAGACACCTATAGACTGCTTGTAACCTATAATCACACAAATGGATAGCAACCTTATTCAACGTGCATATAATTATAGCAAGTTGACGACATTTGGAAATCAAGTTTCTAAACAACATGGTATCAGAGCTTTAGCTTGGTATCGAAGGATTTAGATATTATCATTAAAACATACACTATCGGAATAATAATTCTGATATAGTGTAGACTTTTTGCTATAATTGTTTTCAGTCATACAATCTACTATCTGCATACACTCATCCTGAAATTCCAGATGGATTCACAACCACAATCTGCTGTAATGGTAGACAAACTCGATGGTTTGAATTACCGCTTGTGGAAATTCAAGATGAGAGTAGTACTCATGGCCAAAGAACTTTGGAAAATAGTCGATGGAACCGAAATAATTCCCAATGTCGATGAGCAAGCCATTTCCAAGTGAAAGCTCACGGATGGCAGGGCTTTCGCCTTGATCACCCTTAACATCTCCGACACACAGATTGGCCATATCAAACAATCCCAATCCTCAAAAGAAGCGTGGGATATATTGAATACACTATACAAAGTGAGAGATATCACTTCGAAGCTACATCTGAGGAGAAAGTTCTTCTCTCTCAAAATGTCGGAAGAAATTTGAACAAAATCGATTCAAAAGGGTTCAAGTTGAGATTTTTTGTGACTATGGTCAAAATTGACGGAATTTCCTACATCACACAGCCTCTCGTGTATACCTGTAGCATCGGACTTGTATTAGAGCACAAACTCCAACTTAGCATCACAAATGAACGATGGTACCTCCAAAAACATTTACGATTCACGAACTAATTGGTACTTGAAATTTCACTTGTCCTCATTTCTCTATGTGCCCTTTTAGCAAACAGGATTGTTCTGATTCAATATTGGAAGCTCACTACATAAATGATTAGTACCCAGCAATCCATGTTTGTTTTGAGGCGTCTCAAATCAATGCAACGAAAAGTACCCGATATTAAGCTTGTTGTACTAATACTTGTCCTTTAGTTGTCTGGCTTTTTTCTTGATAACGTAATTAAATAATATGAAAACAGCTTATGTCCAAACATGTAGTATTTGATAGATTTTTCCAAGAACTAGATTCCTTAAATGGAACGCTACATTTAAGTGCCACTTAGGAGCTAACTTTGTGCACCAAGAATTCACCTGACCCATTCAGAAACATTTTATTCATTACAATCTCGACATTAGACTCACCTTCCAACAATACAAGAAATCCATGCTCACCTAAGACCATGGAATCTACACCAACATCCAAGATACATCCACTAAACAATAATCATGGCCATAGTTTCCTCGAATCACAATTCAAACCGCCGAACCGATTTGGTCCGATTTTCATTGCATTTCCGATCTATATCAGACCTGCCCAAAAACCAGGTCCCCTTTTTACAAAGACTGAGGACTCGAACGAGGTTCTCTTAGGTTATGTTTTTTGAAGTTGGAACTTGGAAGAGGAGAGATGTGACAGAAGACGGGGGTGGTTAAGGAAGACTGACTCGGCAGAAGATAAGTCCAAAGAGGAAAAGGAAACTTGGGAGAGAAACTTGGTAGCAAGAGAAGGAAGAGGAAGGGAGAGAAAGGTTGGAACCTGGGAAGTTTGAAATGGGAACAAGGAAAGAAAGAAGAGAGAGAAGAAAGAAAGAAGAAAGCTTTATTAACGTCTTTTCCATGCCAAAAGGCATATAAGATGAAACCAACACATCAAAGAGGTGGAAATCAGACGGATCAATGTCGTCAATGCAACATAACGAAAAACAATCTAACTAAGAAGAGATTTATATAAAAAGGATTTTATGGTACAGGTTCAACTGGATATCTCTTCATTTCTCTAACTCTGATTCTATCTTAGAGCTTAAACTCACACTAACGATAGGCTTACGATCTACAAATCTAATAACACCATCACGATAGATAAATAGTCACCACAAACTGCGGTTCGAACCTCAAAGTGATGTTCGAATCGTTCATATCGTTCAGAGCCGATTCAAACCAAAATTCGGTTCGAACCAAAAAAAGGGAAAAAGAAAAAAAAAAACGTGATTCTTTGTTGATTACTAGTTTTAACAGTTTATAGGGATCAAAATTTTGAGTATTATGATATGTATTTGAACCATAGATGCGTTGCATTTTGGAACGGTTCCAAGATCCCAAAGCGTTCCAGATAGGAACACTACAAATGTTCTTTTTGTTTTATGCAGTTGACAGTTTCAATGTCTTCTAGCATCTTGGTTTTAACCCTTTTGAGCCTCAGATGTTAGAACAATTTTGATTTGTTATGTGCATGACCTATATTGTTTAATAGCAAAGTTGAAACTTTCAAAATTACCTTGTTAGCCAAGATTCAAGGGGTTTTCCTTGGTTTACAATCATCAAATTGCCTTGTTGTTATTGAGCACTCAACTTGTGTGCACATGAATTACCTTTGGCTGAAATTATGATACATACCTCTTTTATGATGATTGATACACAAACTTTCAGTGTTTACACCTTCTGAATCTCTTCTTTCAACCCTAATATTAATCATGGCACTATGGCAGCAAGGCTAAGAAGGCCTCGCTTTTTGGTTTGAAGACTTTTGATGATTGGATGTTTTTTACAACAACCCAGCACTTAATACTGTGGTAGCTATGTTTTTTTTGGACAACGTTACGAAACACAGGGGTCCAGGCCTCTGTTCCGAAGCAACATAGATTTGAACTTTTATCACTTTTGGTCCGCTAATGATTCATGAAGTTGGACTTTGGCATTTTTCATAATACATCATTCATGTTTCTTCAATTGCATAAGTTTTTGTTCGTAGCTCAAATTGCTCAATGCACAAACATGTAGACAAATCGATGCACGTGTCACGAACACAATAGTTACTAGTAGTAGTATGTAGAGAGTCGTAAATAGCATTTAAAAATTGTTTTTATAAAAAAGGCTTAAACGCGTCAATTCAAATCGACTGGTAACCTTGAAGTTGCTTGCCAGTAGATAGAGCTTCTTGTCTTGCCTTCTTGCATTTTTGCACTTGGATCAAAGTAAGATCTTTGTCCAAGTAGATTTTGGTATTCGCAAATCCCCAAAATTTTACGCCGGTGAGACATTGAGGTGAAACGGATAACAAGAGTATCCGGGTCCCTCCTAGGCCGTTTCCATACCTGTGCTATGGTGCTAAAGATTCTCAACCGAAAACTTCTTAGCCTATTCAACAACATTTTGAGAGTCTGGAATACCTACACGAACATTAAGAGCTTTGTGCTCATGCAGGCGGCTCTCGGTGAACGTGGCTGAGATAAACAAGGGGGATGGCGAAGGTGGAGGCATGGTGTTGTTCCACCTAATTTTCAAGTTGCTGAATTTTAGCCGAGGTAACGATTTGGGAAGATGCTTCACTCTTGATGACTGCAACTTCATTCTTGAATTCTTCAATGGCAGTATCCAACTTCTGGAGGTTCGATTGCATAGCTAGAAGTAGAGAATCATGGGAGGCAAATTTCTCTTTGTGCTTGTTAAGATAGTCGAACGTATGGAGTTGATCTACACGAAGAAGAGCAACCAAGGTGAATGGAGACAAATTAATTTGGAATGTTTGAAGTCAAGGGATAGAGAGCTATAGTAGTTTTGCGATTGGGAATAGGATTTGATGGGGATATAGGAACTGCCAGAGGCATAAAAGGAAAAAGAGAAGTGGATCTGGCTGGAAGGAAGATGTTGAAGCAATGCTGGAAACGGTAGTGGCACCAGCCCCTTTAGAACAAGGTATTTCAGATTTGAGGACATCATTGATGGTTGAGCATCAAGCACACAATGTAGGGTGTGGAAGATGCCACAAAGATCTGCATGAGCCAAATGATCTAGCAATGACAGCATTGCACTGATAGGCTGGAGGCTGTTCGAGATGGAGCAGTGGGCGCTGGAGTCTGTTGGCTGGAGCAGTGGGCGCAGACCATCATAGACCACTGCTAGTAGATCCGAATGGAAGCTGCCAGAGGAGCCGTGAGAGCCGCTAGAGAGAGAGAGAGAGAGAGAGAGAGAGAGAGAGAGAGAGAGAGAGACCTCGCAGGAGATCACGGCATGGTCCAGATTCAGAGGATAGTGAGACCGATGATGACTCTTGACAGAGAGACATGAGACGGCATATCATCCAGATGTTGCTCGTAGGATCACTGATATACACTACACAGACGACGTCATAAGCACACATTACCTCCAGCTAGAGTCCCCATTACATCTTTCTTCAGTGGCAGCAGGAGTTGGTTGATTGAGTTTTATGATTTTATGATGAGCATATACACATCTACCAGCACCGCTATCATTTATAGCTACTTGATGATGTTTTTAGTACCTACACTTCATATATGTTTTCCTTATCGTTATCGGAGACGTTTTACACGCTCCTATTTGCACCACACATGATATGTACTTTTTCGTCTCATATGCCTTTTGGCATGGAAAAGACATTAATAAAGCTCTCTCTCTCTCTCTCTCTCTCTCTCTCTCTCTCTCTCTCTCTCTCTCTCTCTCCCTCTCCCGCACCCTCCATCTCCTCCTAGGCTCAACTTCCTCCCCTCCCCCTCTCTATGGCCAGAAAAACAAAGGGGAGCCCATGCTCCCCACTCACCTCCATCTCCCCCTCCTCCCTCGTCTCGCCCCACCCCTCTCCTTCCCTTGGCTGCAGCCACCTACTGCTGCTGCACAGCAGGAATGCCTAATGGTAAGGGTACGGAAGTATGAAATCAAAAGGTAGCTCAGCAAACCCAGTGCTTCTAAAGCCTTGTCCATCTTCCTACCTTGATCAATAGCTTGGTCACAATCAACCCTCCTTGATGCAATGTTCTCCCCTCCCCCTACACCCAATGCCCAAATTGTCATGCTATATATACCTAAGGTACACCACATCCACCATTCGTCAACATTCATGATCATCATTTGTATCATTATGGCACTTTATGCATTCCAATTTTCTAGTAATCTCGAACTATGTCCCAAACTACTCCAAGATGCTCACTCTTTCACTATGGGTGGCCTTGGATTTCAATAGACCTTATCCCACATACACGATCATTTTTACTGGTCTCCTTCTAAAGCTAACCTTGCTACTCTTCTTCTTCGATGCTCTTTTTGCCTATGCAATAATCAATCTCGTGCCAAACCCTCTAGTTTACTACAACATTGGCCCATTCCACACCATCAATGGACAGACATCTTGTAGCGCAGGCATCCCAAAGGGAGCCGGGAACCACGACTTAGCTTCCCAGCCTTCAACTCTTGCCATCCAAACCGACTTGACATACAAGCAGCCAACTCGCCAACAACGATCAGACTTAACCAACATGAAGTTCCGAAAACCAACATTGAGATCCAACCTGGTGCCATGCCAGATCGGGGGTCCCGATGTGGGTGACTTCCCTCCAAGCAAGCCGCCCGACATACATCAAACTTAACCAACTCGAAGCTTCGTTACAAACGAGTAACATTCATTCCAAGCAAGCGGTCTGACTTACATCAGACTTAACCAACTGAAAGCTTCGTCACGAGCGTTGGAAGCCAACCTGGCGCCACGCCAAACTGGACAGCCATAAACAGGTAACGTCCACCCAAGCAAGCCATCCAACTCAGCCGACAGGTTAGAGCCTGTTCCCCAAGAGCTTAACCCATTCACGTTCATGCAAGGAACACTCAGAACCACAAGCCGCGACAGATATGGAAACAACCAGGTCCTGGACCAAATGGTCCCGACAGCATACCGCTGGCGCCACGGACCGAATGGTCCCGACGGCATACCGCTGGCGTCCCGGGATACGACCCTCAGCCATGTGCCAAGTTAAAAATTTGGAAGCGGCCTTACAACTGGCGCTTTTACCGAACACTGAAACCCAGAAGGTAATCAGAGTCAGTTTGAGGAAAATCCCACTTTATTGATAAATCTGAGAAGGTTACATTTCAAGTGTGTGACCGACCCTAGTCTTCGGGGCGCTAGCATGCCAAGGCGAGAGCCATGACAACATTCCAGCAAGGGAGGCTCAGACTTGGTTGGAGCTCGCCCTGAGTCGCAACCCGCACTCCCCTATAGTATTGGTGTGATTCGACACCCCCCTCATACCAAGCACTCTACCCAAGCTGGTAAAGCACGTTTTTCTCTCTCTAAAATTTTCTCTTTCTAGAAAGTCATTTTCTCTCTCTAGATTTTATTGATCCCCAGGCTTCCTTTAATCATGCCTAGATCATGTGAGGTGATTGCACATCGATCTGAGCTCTCTGGACTTCGCTAGAACCGATCAAAGATTTTCAGCCATAGGAACTTGGCGCCGGCTGGATTCTGGTCACAGTGGCGCCGGGAGCGGCGCCGGTGCCAACGCGCCGTTGGCACCGGGAGCAGCAGGGGCGCTGCTAGCGCCAGGGACATAGCTGGCGCCGATGGCGCCGGAAGTAAAGCTTGTAAAGGTAGCTTTACAACACATCTCCATAGACTTTTCCCTCATACCCAATGTGGTCATCATTCTTATTTGGTGGTTGTGGATAGGTTCTCAAAACAAGCCTACTTCATTCCATTAGAAAAGGACCACTACAACAGCAACCAAGCCAATTGTATGGCCCAAAAATACCCCATTAAGGTATTAATAGAATCATCAAGAAAGTTGAAGGCACCAACCCCATAGGAGTCCTATTGTTATTGTTGGATCAATTACAATATTGCTATGGCTAATAAACCATATCACTCTGCTCCAAGATCATAGGAAAAATATCAATGAGCGCCTAATATCACGAATGTAGTTGAAGAATGCGGTTGCCAAAGACTAGGGAAAAGGACTCATGATATGGTAAGAAAACCACCACACATCCACTACAACACGCATGCCAACCAATAAAGCTAGAGAAGAGCAACCTCCATGGTTGCAACATATAAGGAGATACCAAACCATACGAAGAAACCGAATATGTCAAAAATTCTCCACCAAGAACTAGAACAATGACAATCAATGAACTAGATGAACATAATATGTAAGACATGTGCAAAAACTAGTTGAAATGCATCCAATGGAAAACATGTAGACCAAGAGAATGCCATATAGAACCAACAGGACTGGCTCAAAAAATGTACCACAAGTAAAACCATAGATAGAGTCATAATCATCTACGACATGTGTAACTTAACTTCCCTAAAGAATAAATAGTTGCACATCTATTGGCACATTGAAAGGAAAAAGAACCCTGAGAAGAACACAAACCTCTGCATCTACCAAGAAACAAACCAATAGCAGTTCCTATACTACACATGTATGTGGGTTAGAACTCGCATTTAGATTTCAGACAGGTGGAACAACCTTGTCAAACCATCGGAATATAAAATCAGATAGCACTATGCTACCTAACATGCCCAAAGCCAATCTAAGCAACCAAGCCAACCACCAAAAGAGTACACTAGAAACCATACAGAAAATAGATATTCTTCAACCGCGAGGATCTCAAGATATCCGAAAAAATGTTGTTGAAGAGATAGCCAAGAAAACCAGACCTGTACCATAAATTCGGATTGCCAAATGTGAAGTAGCGACCCTTGCCCATAGAACCATCATGAAGAAAGACCCCTCAATGTAGAAAAATCAACACAAGCAAAAAGATAGACCAAGCCCTAAAGAGTACTAAAGTATGTAGAAGACCCATGGAACCAGCAACCAACAATATCTAGTTGTTCCAAATTCACAAACTTAGTTTGAGATTCGAACAATCAATCACGTCAAAAGGTTAAGCTCAATAAAAGCAGACATGCAAGGAAAAAAGTCAAAGGATCCATATTAATTCAACAATTTAAAAGTAGCAATACTTATGTCTCATGAGATGGCTGCTAGTTCTTAGGTCCTATCGAGAACAGTTACTACTAGAGCAACAAGAGCTATTTCGGACAGAAACGTTCGTTTGTTAATCTATCTTTCTACTTCGTAAATGAAAAATGCACAAGCTTCAAGAGACGCCATAGAGACTAATGCTTTAAAATCCAAGAGACTCAGGGATCATTGTTTGTCTCCTTATCGTCCCAACTTCATATGCAATTACTGGCATACATTATACATGACCGTTGAACAAGTATTTGCTGCCTATTGATACCTCTGTGGCACCAAGGTTCTCAATTGCAGCGATTTTGTTATCTGCAACACACACAGTAGGAAAAATTTAGCATAAAAATGAAGTGCAAGGACCCTAGCAAGGAAGACAGCCTTACCGGTATTACATTTGAACAAGATCCTATATATTATTTAGGCGTCAAACAGTAAATAGTTGAGAAAGTTCTCGTACAGGGCATTAGCCTTCTAGGGTTATGAAACTGCTGCAAACATAATAGCCAAAGGGGTTACAAGATGATACGAACCTCTCAGGTCCAGCTCCCGCTCGCGAACGGCATTGAAATATTGAGGGGAGCGGAAAATCAAATCGGCTGTCAACCTCACCATACTACCGAGCTTTTACAGAACCCTAGATCCTTACAGCAGCAGTAGCAGCTTGCAGAAAAGCCAGCCCAGCCCAAAAACTCCTGATTTCCTCAGCCGTAACTGATTCAGCCTCGGCCAAAATGCACGTGTGTGTGTTTGTGTGTGAGTATTATGTAGCAGCGTTGCGCTTCATTTCCTCGACGCCATCGCCATAGCAAGCACTCCAAAAATGATACAGCGAAAAGCCTTTCCGTCTATATCATGCCCTAAAACAAAACAAGAGAGAGAGAGAGAGAGAGAGAGAGAGAGAGAGAGAGAACAATGTTCAGAAAAGGGATACGGGGGGGGGGGGGGGGGGGGGGCGGGGCAAAAATTATTTAAGTGAAATAGATTAACTCTTTAGAAATTGTTCTGAATAATCTAGAACTAGAAGAGTTTTGGAAATTGATTGTGAGCTATTTATGATTATGGATAGTAGAGATAAAGATTAAATTTATGTTCCCGGATGTCTGTACATAAAGAAATTTTCTTATTAAGAGTTTGATCAAAACTTCTGTATGTGAAATTATTCACGTCATGAATTTTCCACATAGAGTTCTCTACTCATGAGAAATATATTTTTCGGTAGCTGAGTTACAAGATTCTCAGTGAGATATGTGAGTAACATATGCAAATTTTGGAGGACTCTGTCAGATAATTATGTGTTTATGTACTGGGTCATAGTAAAATTATTCTCATATGTGCATGATTAATCTTGTATGGATCTACTATGTATTCCTAGTTGCTAATTTTATTTGGTGCACTTAAACCAGTCGGTGAACATAAACATATGACCAAGTATTGTTTAGAGTAGATACTTGCAAAGTTAATAGATCTTTTTATGGAAATTTATTTGTTACCTTAAGAATGAATTGGATAAGGGTCTAAATGAGGCGTTGTTCCGCGGTAACTGAATTCGGCACTTAGACATTAGAAACTTCTGAATCACTAACAATTAACTTGAGTAGTTGGTTTACTCTTGAATAAAGTTACTTGATTAGGAGAACAGTGTGAAGGAAATTCACCCGAAACTGTTTGTTGATGCATTATTAGTGAGTCATCAGGATTTATCAATCAAAGTTATGTGCATAGAATATAGAAAATTCTTGGTATAAAGTATTTCACACATGAGAAATAGACTCTAAATTATTGTTTGTATCCTAGTGAGCTCATATTGGGTGACAAAGTTTAACAAATATCAAGAGTAACCACTAAATTCAGTTAGAATTCAAGAAACCTTTGTAAATTCTAGATGGTTGTATACAATTTTCAGTAGTTGAGGTTGGATGCTAAAATGATTTATTTATTTTTTATATTTCTGTTAAGAATTAGGTTGGAAAAATATTCTTAAAATCCAATACTTAGAACATTTTTGGAATGATTCTTATATTTCTTGAGTTGTGCTAAGCATACACTCCAGTATCATTTAATGATTAAGTGAAGTTTTGGAATCCTGCGAATTATGATTGACTAATTATAAGATTCTAAATATTTATGATTGACAGACCATAAATAGATACTCAATTATTAGCAAATAATTGTAGGGAAATATGACAATAAATATGTATAGCGAGTGATTTTCAATCTCTTTTATGAGTCAAGAATTTTGATTAGTTTGTTGAAATACAAGTTCTGTACCTCAATTAATTAAGAGCGTTTGAGTCTCCTCTTATCATGAAAAAAATATCTTCTTGTCACCAGATCTTTTTCCAAATTTATTTTCTTTTTTGTTCATTGCTATTATCTTATTGATAAGGTGTAGATTCTAGTCTCTCTCTTGCAGCTAGAAGATAACAACATGTTAAAGGGTTCTATCAATGAAAAGTAACTAACACTTTAATATCAAGCCTTCTTTCAAATCATGATGAGCTATCTCGTCATTTTTCAATCAAAAATACAGATACTGAAAAAGAGCTATAAAATTAAGTTGAAAAGTCAATCTTAAATGGCTCAAAGCTGTGACCCATGTTCACATTTATCCCTCAAATCATGAGAAGAACCTTGCAAAAAGATACCTTTACTCTTGACTATCAATGAAAAAAATTTGGTAGCCTAAATTAATCTTAAATTTGGGAAAGGTTTACTGCATCATTTCAAGGGCACTTTCTCCCTTTGCTCAAAGTGAGAAGAAAGAAACTAATTACTCAAACATAGTTGGTTGTATAATGCTTTCATGAAAGGCGTTTTCTGGAGCCACATCTAAGCGTGATGAAGAAATGATGATTAGTAAAGGATGGTGAATCTAGTTACTAAATAAAAAGACATTATTAAGAAGAAGAAAGTTGATGATGATAATAATGAAAGGATGATGAATAATGTTGTGATGAGAAGGGTGGTGAATCTAATTACTAAATAAAAAGAGATTACTAAGGAGATGAAACTTGATGATGATAATAATGAAAGGATGATGAATAATGTTGTGTTGAGAGAGAGAGAGAGAGAGAGAGAGAGAGAGAGAGAGAGAGAGAGAGAGAGTCAATTGGTTAAAAAAAAACAAATAAAACTCTAGAATGATTAATCTTGTTCTTCTCATATTTAACTCTCTTTTCTTGGTTAGCTTACCCTTGATTTCAACATGCATGATTGTTCTCATCTATATTAACAAAACATGTTCTCATTTCAAGGGCACTTTCTCCCTTTGCTTAAAGTTTACAAAATTTTCAAGGTTTCTTCCCCTTTGTTTCACAATGAATCTATCTTCTTGGCCCCCCTTTTTAATCTCATATTAGCTCTTGTTTCCTTTCAAAAGCTCAACAAGATAAAAAGAACCTTGGTCAACACGGAGCCATCCTTAATTGTTTTAACTTCAAGGTTTTTTATATGCTCTACTTAGTTAGCATAACTTCATTAAAGAGCTTTTTCTAACATATAGTCTATTCTTGAACTAAAACACAAGAGAAAACTCGCCCCATTAGTATGCATTAAAACCACAATTTACGTCATTATGTTTCATTCTAATTTCTCAACTATTATCAAGATGCTTTTGACCTGATTAAATGAGGCTCCAAAGTAGTCCTTTTGGTGCATGCAACAAGATCTAGAGGATCTTCACTTGGTGATCCTTACATAGACAATTGACATATGGTCGTGAATGTCGAGTATAATTCATTAATGAACAAGGCTTGGAGATTTGTCAACCCTCCTATGAATGTGAAAATCATCGACACTAAGTGCATATTCAAGTTGAAGCTTAGGCTAGATGGATCTATATCCAAATGGAAAACTCGACTAGTGATGAAAGGCTATGAACAATCGCATGGAGTAGATTACCCTAGACTTTCAGTCCAGTCGTAAAACGTCAATCTAAATTGAACATTACAGGCTATTGCAGTTGCATAAGATTTGGACATTCACGAGATGGACGTTTAGACAACATTCCTTAAGAAATACATACAAGAAACAATTTATATCTATCAACTAGAAAGTTACGTCCAGGCAGAAGAAAAAAAAGTAAAATCTGCCTTTGAAAAAAATGCATGCATATTCTACTTTTTAATTTATTTGAAAATGGGCATAATATGCCACAGGTATCCATTACTGAAAGTGAAAAAGAATACACGTGAAATACAAAGTGAGGCATTAAAAAAAGATCCAAATGTCTAGTTATAAATAGACCAATAACGATAATACCATACACTTTTAGAATTACTAGTCTCGAATAGTGATGTGTTGTCTACATCAATGTTGCATGTAGTGTGGAACCTTTTTTCCCATCAAAAGGCCCTTGCGATATTGTCCACTTGAAAACCATTACAAAGTTAACATCATTCAACTATTGGGGTACAACTCACATGTCCACATCTATCAATCTTTTGTTTTCTAGGCCAAAGCAAGCAAAGACATGGTCCATCTAATTTTATGCACATTGAGATCTATTTTGGATTCTCATGTTTCAAAAAAGAAGAGCATAATCTCCATTTTAGAAAATTTGACAAGTGAGGTGTCATTCATTTTAATCCGAAAACTTTCAACATGGATTTCATAGGGTAGTGCATAATCCAAAGATGTGCAAATTTTCTTCATTTTTTCGTTCATTGTAAATAAACCTTTTTATTGAAATAAATTACTATCAATATTATTAATATTATTAGTAATGCATTTTGAACCATATAGACTTGTTATAAGTAAATAAGTGTGTGTGTGTGTGTGTGTGCACACGTGTGCGCGCATGTATGCACACGTGTGTGGGAGCAAGCACACTCTCTTGTCAACTACCATCATAAAGAATATACACAAATGACAAGGAATATCTAAACAACATGTGACATGTAGAGTTGCATCCATAAAGTACTGTAGCAAAATGAAACATTAGAGGGTCTTCTAGTCACCTATAACATAATGTGCTCCATGTCTACAACGACCCAATACGTGCATGTGCGTGTGTGTGTGTGTGTGTGTGTGTGTGTGTGTGTGTGTGTGTGTGTGTGTGTGTGTGTACACATACCTTTACTGAATGCAATAGAGGCACGTCTCAAAGGGATGTCAAATTTACCTGTAAGGTAATTTACCATTTTTCTAGATTTTTTGAGGTTTTTTTTTTCAAGTATAAATTTTTTTGGTACTACTAATTAGATTTCTTTTTTTATGTATTAGGTAAAAAAAAAATTAAAAATATTGTTTCAAACATCATATATATATATACATGTGTGTGTGTGTGTGTGTGTGTGTGTGTGTGTGTGTGTGTGTGTGTGTGTATGTGTGTGTGTGTGTTTGAACCTTACAAAAATGCACATTATCACCACAATACCAAACATACGAATCTTAAAGTAAATCAAATTCGTATAGAATCATCACAGTCAAAGATATCATATTGACCAAACCTAACAACCAGCCAAAGCTCTGAGTTGAGGAGAATATGCTCACGTGCACCCATTCACAACAACAACCATGTTAGAACAAGGACATTCTGGGAAGTACAGGTGTCTACATTCTTAGTTGTTATCCATGTCGCAACAAGTAGTCATTGCCAAGTTAGGTGACTCCAATTTTGTCCAATCATGAGTGAACTTGGAGATTGTTTCAGCTCTACTCAAATTTACAAAATTATAAGGTTAAGAATGTATAATCAATGCTTGAAAGTCAACAATTACATAAGTACAACTAAAGTAGACAACTACATCCAGACTAGTTTTAAAGTAGAGTTAAAAACCATCTGCCATTATCGTTCATTCATTGTGATCATAGTGGCCGAAACAAGCAAGTAAATCATGAGAGCATTTCTTAATCAGATGTGTGTGCGTGTGTGTGTGTTATTCGGCCAACCGTCTCACAAAACAGGATAACCACACTAGTTGATGCAACATGTATACCTAGTGTGGTTATAACTGCTGCACACTTTAAACTACATAGCCTTGCTGAAATAAGAACCATGTGAAGATATTTATCCCAGGGGATAAGTTTCAAACATAAGTCTCCCTATGAAAGCTTTTTTCGATGACAAGTATTCCCATTCAAGAGTGTCCATAGATACTTACATTTTTTCAAGGACCATAATATCAATAATGTCTTGAGATTTTTCAACATCATCCTAGAATTGAGAAAAACAATTAGAATATGAAAATAGTTTATCCAAGCCTACTTTTGAACTAGTCTACAATACTTGCCAAATTTTATACCAGTCTAGAATTGTTGGTGAGAATGTCTCCAATATCCCAATCGTTGAGCATGTCAAACAACAATAACCAAGATGGTTACTTGTAATTCTTATGCAAGTAGATTGTTATTTCGATCAAACATTGGCGGAGAAGGTCAAAAGTTCTTATGTTTTGAACATTCTAGGTTTTACTGATGAGAATGTTCCATTAAGGAGCTCTCATTATTCATTGTACTCTACTTATATTGAGCTTAGTGGAAATAAGGATAATGCACATCTATTAGATGCATACTCTAGCAAAGAATTTCTTCATGACAATACTGCTATAGAAGCTGACACAAAAGCCGATGATGAATAGTGAACAGTTTGTATTTTGTTATAATACAATCAATACATTTACATTAGTATTTCTCCTCTCTCTTGTTCCATGAATTTGCAAGCAGTTCTGAACATGTCATGATTTGTTGACAATGATGACTGAATGTCTTTGTTATCTTCAACTCAACAATCATCTAATTTTCTCTTCCTATATGAACTTGCATGCTTTTCTAAACTTGTTGTATTGTGTGGACTTTGTAAATGTCGAATTTGAACTCTGCGGTAAAACCACTGAAACAATTGACAAATGATCTCTACAAATGTAGAATATGCTTAAGGGATGATGTTATTCATTTTCTATGTAGCAATTGCTTTGATTCAACTATTTACTAAATAAAAAGATTTTGAGAACATAAGTTGGATGGAGAGAGAGAGAGAGAGAGAGAGAGAGAGAGAGAGAGAGAGAGAATGTCACTCCAGTTAGACAAATGGGATTTGGAGATTCTCATTGGTCCACGTTTGTCCTAGAATTGAAGGGCATTTGAAAAGCATTTGAAGTGCAACGAAAATGGGTTAAAAATGACATGTATTAAAGATAAGTAGATGATGTGGATGAAGACTAGGTCTAGATGAGCTTATTCATCACCGTGATTAAGGGTGCAAGCAAGGCCCCACCCACATCCAACAATGTAGGAGACGACACGAAAGAGAAGATTTCATCATACTGCTACCCACATCCAACAATGTAGGAGACGACACGAAAGAGAAGATTTCATCATACTACTCAATGTTGTGTGGCTTGCATGAAGTCAACCATGGTGAGGAATATACTCCACCGCGCCAAGTGTCCTTGGAATATACTCCACCGCACCAAGTGTCCTTGCAAAGACTCAATAAAATAGTAAGAAAATAATCCCCCAAGATCAAAGGCCGACAATAGACATCGAAACTTTATCATATGCATGGGACTGGAAAGAGGCCGTCAGGAAAAAATACATGACGGGCGGGGGCCTTAACCGTCAAATTGCACGCGAGTGGATACGTGGCAGCTGTTACGCGCACGAAAGGGACCGTCCACTCCGCCGTTGTGGACACGTGGCGGTCCCGTATTCGCGAAGCTTCCTGAACTCTCTCGCCTCTCGTCTCTCTCGTCTTTGTTGACGAGGGTTTGGTGGAGCTCCTCTTGCAACTCTCACGATCCTGTCACGATCCTGTCTGGATCGCAACTCTTTTTCCTCTTCCCACGAATCCTTCTCGTTCTCGCATTGATCGTTGAGGAATAGGCGATGCAATACAAATTTCTGCTTAATTTTTGATCGATTTGGTTTTCTTTTTGGAGGAAAGGGTGCTTCCACGGATTTTTTCAGTGACTTTTTCAGATCCTGGCGTTTGGATCTCAGGAATTGAATCAGCAGTTGAGCGGCAGATACGCAGCTTTTTCGCAGATCTGTAATAGGCAGCGGAGCATCATGTCTTACGCTTATCTTTTCAAGTACATCATCATCGGTGATACGGGTAATGTGTTTTGTTCATTATGCTCCGGGTGCAGTATTTTCGGTTTTTTTGAAATTTAGCTTGTGGTCCTGATGTGTGGAGGTGTAACGATGGATCCGTAAGAATGAAGGATATCTAGTTTTGACTGGAGAATTTTCAAAATTCGTTGACGAGCCGAATTTTGACCGAGCATCGCCTTCTCGTTATTCACAGTAATCTGTACAAATAAAATGTGCAGGTGTGGGAAAATCGTGTCTTCTTTTGCAATTCACTGACAAGCGATTTCAACCTGTACACGACCTCACTATCGGTGTAGAATTTGGGGCTCGTATGATCACCATTGACAACAAGCCAATCAAGCTACAAATCTGGGATACCGTGAGTACTTTATTCATCGAGGAAAAATGTATGCGAGCATATTGACGCCTTATATTTTACAGTAACTATGGGGAATATAAGTGTTGGCAGATATGTGTGATGTTTTCGCAGAGGAGTGCCTTTTTGCCTCATTATGGGCCTTTTTTCTTCCAGTTCTATCTTAGTGACCACATTGATCTGAATATTGCTAAATATCAGGAAACCGTCGAAATTGATATGTCTTGACCATTGTGGTCAATTTATTTATATTATGCATATGATTCCTCTATGATTCCGCCTTTATTATTACAATGATTCCGACTTATCAAAGTGAATGAAAATGCAAGGGTGTGTCTCGGAGTTCTATGAGCTAGACTTCGAAATTCAGTCATTGAGAATTTCAAGTTTGTTGCAGCCTTATTCTGGAGCAGTTACACTCGAGCTCTTGTAACTGGCTGTCTACAAGACACAAGCAGGCATATCTTCAATAAGATGACGTCAGTTTTTGCTAATTCAGATTTAACAAGAAGTAAGATTGTGTTCACGTATTTAAGCTTAAATTTGCTCCAAAAATATATCAATGAGCTTTTATTTTGGGGCCTCACTTGCTGAGTCGTATGCTAACATACCTGTTTTCAAGTTTTGAACAGGTCTCGTTTTTGTAGATAACATTTTTGCATCTTTCTTTTAGAAATTTTCTATGTTTTGCCGTTATTGGACCTATATTAAGCAACAAGAGTTTGACTTAAAGATTTGTAAAAAATCTTCTGATGCAAAATAGAGCAATATTTGTCATAGTTTCATTAGCCTGGGGCAGACCCTTTAGCTATAGGGACAGCAACAGATATTAGGGGCTACACACAGAAGTAACTGGGTTTTTTGCAGTACCCAATCCTGCTTTTCTGTGATGATTTAGCCTTTTTTTGTCAGGTGATGATAAGCAATATATCGCAGGTCAGCTCATATAAGTTTGCTTGCTATTGCAGCTTTTGCTTTCAATGTATGGTACCTATTTTTCGTGGTCTTGAAATTCGTCCAGTTCATTGGCTTGCTTATTTTCTAGCATTTGCTCCTATGCTGTTCGTGGGTTAAACAATGGCTTCATTTTCTTCTGCCTACTATTATGATGTAATTTAAAGTATGCTCTACTTGTTTCTTGGATTATACTGTAGGCTGGCCAAGAGTCATTTCGATCAATTACAAGATCGTATTACAGAGGAGCAGCTGGAGCTCTTCTTGTGTATGATATCACAAGGTATCCTCCATAGGTTTCCTTTATTGGCCTGTGATAAGCTTTCTTATTGAACAAGCAATGGAATAATTAGATCATGACTCCAAATTGCATTGATTTTATTTTTTGCCTGAAAGCTTTTTGTGTGGTACTCAGTCAATTTTCTGTGAAGATTTGGGGATTGAAAGACATGTCTCTGTATAGTATTTGGTGCATTGGTCTGAAAATGTTTTATGGATATTGGGTTTGATGATAGGAGGGAAACATTTAACCATCTTGCAAGCTGGTTGGAGGATGCTCGACAGCATGCAAATTCAAACATGACTATAATGCTTATTGGCAACAAATGTGACCTTGCTCATAGACGAGCAGTGAGTACAGAAGAGGGTGAACAATTTGCCAAGGAGAATGGCTTAATTTTCATGGAGGCTTCTGCAAAGACAGCTCAAAATGTCGAAGAGGTACTGAAGCATTTCCATAGGAGGAAGCATATTGTTTTAGTTGACTGAAAATCTCTAAGCATGGAAACTTGTATATTGTTGCAGGCCTTCATCAATACTGCAGCGAAGATCTATAAAAAAATTGAGGAGGGTATTTTTGATGTATCGAACGAGGTAATGCTATATTTTTATAATGTTCTTTATGTTTTTTGGGAAGAAAATGCCATTTTTAAGCATTAAAACCTATTTTTATCCAGTTTGTAGGGAATTCGGAACTGATCTCTCTTTCTAAAATCCTTTGCTCTTTCTAGTTTAGTTGTTACCATATACATGAGTTTGCCAATCGTTCCACATATTGCCCTAATATTTTGCTGTATAATGAGTCACTTTGGTATGTTGACTTAACTTGATGTCACCTTCTCTTAACCACGTCGTGGAAGTTGGCTTTGATGTTCCCCATGAAATTCAAGCAAACATTTTTCTAGTGGGAATGTTGACCATCAAATCAACCAAGACTTTGGGCTCAATCATAGTTGCAATGCATTGTCATAGGAAAGATGGTAGTTGGTAAAGTTCTCATGCACATTGGAGCTATTTAGGTAGAAATGAATGTTTACTTACATGAGATTCATTTTGGCCTCCTACGTAGTAGGCCTTTAAGTCAAAAGGTTTCTGATGACTAATTGGAGAAATGAAAGCTTCATCCAGATTGGGTATATTTGAGATAGTTTGTGCATTCAAATATTTAATATATTCGAAGTTTTGTTTTTCAATTTTTGTTTAATCAAATTGGAAACTCATTTGAGTCATAGATGCACAGAAATGCGTTTCTGAGGGCACGCGTTTCTGAAAACGTGTTTCTGAGAAACGCGTTTCTCCTCCCAGAATCGCAAAAAAAAAAAAAAAAAAAAATTTTTTTTGGAAAAATAGCTTATGGCTGAAATTTTATTAAGGGATCAATGGTCAAACCAGCGTTTTGCCTCTCAAAAGTGCAGTAGATGGAGCACAAACAAATCTTATTTTCAATAGCTATTTGGTTGTTATTTGCTCTGGTTTTCAATAAATGCTCAGGGGGTTCGGGGGGCGGTAGCCCCCCGAGAAACAGGGGGTCCGGGGGGCTGAGAGGTTAGTCTTGAATTTTTTATCCTTGGACAGAACCCAACATGGATTAATGCACCTGAAGTGGACCATCCTGCACCCGAAACAGTCGACAAACTACACAGTAATTATGCTCTTAGAGCTTTCATCTGATACCCATATTGCCCATAAAAAAACCAATATATATATATATATATATATATATATATATATATATGTATAAAACGTTTCTGGAATTTTTTTTAAAATTTCAGAAACGCGTTTTTGAACCGCGATTCTGAAACGCGTTTCAGAAACGCAGTGCATCTATGATTTGAGTATCAATCTTTACTAGACATAGGGTGATTTAAATTTTGTAGTAGGTGAACTTTTGCTGCAAGAAATGTAGCTTGATTTGATCTTGTTTAGTCCTCGACTAAAGGGCTCTAACATGTGTTTGATTGAAATCATATGATTTGCATCCCAACTTGTAGGACATCATTTGGCAATGCCTTATATGCTTCAAAGGCATGATTTTTAAGGGCAATAGATATGTTCGTTGTTGAAGTTTTGTATCCAACGCATCACCTAGATGAACAATGAAATGAGCCAAAGTTGAACCCTTTGGACTTTTGTGCCCCTCGAGTGTTGAGGTCAAAAGTCACAAGTTTGAATCAAGTTGAGTTGGTTTGAATTTAGTTTGGGGCTTGAAATTGCTCAAGGTATTTCACTAAATTCACATGAAGGTGGCATATTAGTTGAGTTAGGACCAAAGGATAAATCATGGAATTAGACCAATAATGAATCTTGTGATTTTGGTTTGATAGTGGATATACTTAAGCAAGTGTACGGCTTTTTAGACTCCCAACATTCTGATTATTATCATGTTTTTGTGATAAAGGTTTGATAAGTTTTTTCACCCGAGTTTAGATTCTCTTTCGTGTTATTGATTCATGATTCAAAATAGACCATGCTCTTGTATCTCCTTCTCAAGTCCTTTCAATAAGGATTGACAAACCCTTTTCAATATTTGCTACGATCATCCTCATGCATCATACCATGAATCATCAATCCCACCTTGGTGGGATGGTTTTGAACCATGGAAATGGAGAGTCAAGATTATGGAAATGGAGAGTCAAGATTATCCTCAAGGAAACGGGAATGTGGAAGTTTGCTTGTGGAAGTGAAAGTACTTGGTGAATTTAAGGAACGACCAACAATTTGGACCCAGATCGTTATGCATAGGTGATCACAAAGAAGAAGCATTCACTTTGTCAAATTTCATGAAGAAAAATTTATGTCAACCAAAGAGGATTTCTAAATCATAGCATAGTCAGAACGAGTCATAAATCTTTTAGATTTTAAGTCTAGTGTTGAATTGAGATTTTGCAAGAAAATTGTTAGAGAAATGTAGCTCACAAATTTCACGATGAAATTGGTTATTTAAAACTTTATTTGATCACAGGTTACAAAACTGGTCCAAATATTTTGACAGGTGATTAAAATAGGCATGTTCCATCTTCCATCTGAATCTCTATCTAGTAATAACATCTAAGTCTTAATCCTGATTTAACATCGTAATTTCATAAACATGATTTTATCCAAAAAAGTTCTAGTGAATTTTTCAAAAATAATTGCCATGTCCAAGCTATGTCCAAACCTATTTGTATATTCTTGATTCAAATTGCCCATTGACTATGATTTATACAACTTCAACATTGGATGTTGACTATGACTCATAGAACTTCGACTTTGGATGAGAAGAACAACTGGAGTGAAAAATGGTGGGTTACCACAAAAGCCCATACCTCTCCTAAATCTTATCCAAGCCAATACAGAAAATGCCTTTTTCAAACCAATTCTGAAGAGCTTTTCAATCTCCTTATGTATAAGATATAAAACTGAGGTGAAACCAAGGTTTGAATACCAGCTGTCTTGTTATCACTAATCATGTACCCACTGTTGTGTTTGAAAACAATGACAAAGAGCTTCTTTAATTTCACTCTTCTTAGGTTTAAGTTTATAACACTAAGCATTGAAGCCACTGAGCAATTGGTATCTGTGATTCAGGAATTAACAGTTAGGAGAAGGGGCCCGATTAATTATAGTCTATACTGTACAGAGATGTAAACGCTAATCCCTTGGCCCTTCACCCACCCTTAACCATCACTTGTTTTTGCTATTACAGAAGGTCAAGAATAAAACTAAAAACAATAAAACCTCAGAACAAATATGTGGTTCGATCATGGTGGGACCAGCTTAAACCAGTTTGAATGAGCCGATTTGAACCGCCGATTCCAATTTGGCCCCAAAAACGTCACACGATGGGGTGCAACCAGATAAGTAGGTGATTGTTTGCAATGCCTATTTTGACATGGTCCTCTAGCACAACCTACCTAGTTCTCTGGACATAATGAACTTAATGTCCTGATTTTTGGTGCCGATTCTTTGTATAAGTATTGTTGCTGTCACCTTCAAAAGCCTATGTTGTTCACTGGCTCTTAGTTGATTGCTCCATTCAAAACATTTTGTTGCTGATTATAATAAGGTTAACTTAAATACTGAATCTCACATGGGTTTGAAGTAAACTGGGTATTTCTTTTTTTTTAGACCTAATCTCCTTGTGTCGTGTTTGCTATGAAAATTTTAGGTGACGTGGAAACCTTTACATGTTCGCTTGTTGCATTTATGTTTATCTGCTGTAGTTGTGTTTTACAGGTTCTGACTTTACTGATGACAAGCCTTTGCCATTTTTAAGGAGTTCATCAATAGCAGACATTTTTGTGCTGTTATTGTCTAACAGACATATCTCTGTGTTGCAGTCTTATGGAATCAAAGTTGGCTATGGGGGTGGAGCCGGAACGGGAGGTGCTGGCAGAGCAGATCCTTCAGCACCTCAAGGGGGTGGTTGCTGTAGCTAATGTGTGTTTCATTTTGGCGGAAAAATTTGGCAAAAATTCAAGTGCCAAGTGTTGCTGAGCTGCTCATTTATTACCCAGGAGGCAATTATTAGGTGTATTGATGGCTCGGCAGAAATGTCTGGTCATTGTTTCATCTGGCAAGCTAATTATAGTGTTTCATTTGGATGTTCAAAACAAGGGCTTTAAGCATAAACCCTGGAGACTGATTAAGTCTTTGGGAGCTGGCTATGTTTTAGGCTCATCTGTTTGGAGCATCCCGGTTTTTGTGGGTGCAGTTGATGTTTTCTTGAACAACTACCCACTATATAATCTGTTGTTAGGTTTTTGTACAGTTATTTTGTGCTAAAAGTGTCATGGTCACATTCATCCTCAAGGTGCCAAATGATTCTTCCACCTCACATATATGCCTTTCTATTCATTCTAGAATAGCAGTAATGATTCTTTATACAACGGTGACATCAATCGAATTAGATTCTGTCTTTATCATAATCTGCAGCTTTTGTTGATAAGCTGTTTTCTTTAGAATCTTTTGTTACAATATTGTCCTCTTCGATGTTGTCACTTTCTGAACAGACTTTTGGTTTTCTTCATGTATTTTTGCTGTATGTGAGTATGGCAGCCATGTGTATAGTTCCAAATGCCTCTTGCTTATCTTCGTGCATTTCCAGAATATAGAAACTGTATCAGAAATGTAGAATGATGCTCTCATCACCAACTCCAGCTTATAACACATCGACAGCACAAACATGTTAATTAACTAAGTGATGGCACAAGCAGAATTTATAAACGCAATGATTACACAACGTACATAGCAAAATGATCACAAAAAGAGGTGTCGCCATATTCATCGATCACCATTATATATTAGATGTGCATTGTACATCAAGATCCTACTTTATGCCGCGTCGGGTGACAACATCCAGAAAACATTATTTAGCTAATTTACGTGTTCAGCAAACTGGGACTGTGAAATGTCCGTGAACCTAACCGCTTAACTAACAATCCCCCTCTCATTTTGTAGTCTCAGGCTGACAGTTAATTTCTAGTAAATACCTAAAAAACACAAAACGATGTTTAACTAAAGCCTTTGTCAACATGTCAGCAAGCATTATGTCAGTTGGGCAATATCGAAGTACAAGTGTCCCTCCTTGTATCAAGTCTCGGATGAAATGTTATTGTATGCTGATGTGTTTGCTTCTCTTGTGTATTCTTGCATTTTTGCTCAGAAACAAACATCCCTGATTGTCATTTTGGAGGGTCATTCTTGATCTTTCAATGCCCAATTCATCCAAGAGATTGCTCAACTAGACATATTCCTTTGTTTCGTGACATACTCCCATATACTCGGCTTGAGTGGACATAGTGCAACGGATGATTGCTTTCTGTAGCTCCAACTTATGTAGCCCATTCCAAACATGAATACGTAGCCACAGGTGGATTTTCTGTCATTTTGGTCCCCTACCCAGTCTGAGTCAACAAACCTTGTCATTGCATCGTCTGATGCTCTGAATGTCAATCCCAGGTTGTCTGTTCCTTTCAAGTACCTTACTATTCTTTTGGCAGCCGTCCAATGCTCCTCTCTTGGGTTTGTTAGGTATTGCCTCAGTTTAGTGACATCTAATGCATTGTCTGGACGCATGCAAAACATGTCGTACATTAAGGACCCGATCAGATTTTTGAATGGCTTCTTCCTCATCATTTCCCTCTCTTCTTCGGATGTTGGAGACATCTCTGAGGTCAGCTTCACGTTGGTGTCCAGGTTACGAGGGGTGGACACTGGACATGATTCTTCCATTATGAATCTAATGCACACCAACTTGATGAACTTCTCTTGGGTCGTCCAAGTTATTCTACATTCTCTATCCCTCTTTATTTCCTCTCCTACGTGAAATATGAGCTTTGATATGTATAACATCTGGTACTCTTGAATGTATAATTGCCAAGCAAAAGCGTATGGCCCCCATATCCTTCATGTCAAACTCATTTTTCGTAGATAAGGTGCAACATAAGCCGTGTTTTATGTGCATCTACTTTGTAAGAAGTTTGGCTTTGGTTAGACTGTCTAGTCCGGATTTTGCCCCGTTTCCAAATGAAAATGATAATACACTAGACATGGCTATGATTAAGATTTGAGATACATTTGCTACTAAAATACTTGATTTTCTAATAGGGAAAGAAGAATTACCTTTCTTCCTATGTACTTTCAAAGCACACAAAAATGCGTTCAGATGGATTACAAATGCACATGACTCCTACTTTTCAAAGGTGGCCACGTTTATTTCTGGAGCTCTCGGTATACTAACTTCTCTCCTTATGGAGAGAGCAGGCCTTAAGGCAACTTCATACCGGAGTATCCTAAATGTGGATACTAACCTATTCTGGCAGTGTGACTCATCCACTGAATTTTATCTTAATGTGCCTAACAAAATCACTTCGATGTGGTCCACTAACATCAAAATGCTATGAAAATATTCTCCTTAATGGTTCGGATGGGCTAAAAATAATAATACAGAAAATGATAAGGTATGCATTCAAGTCTTGTAAAAACAAAAAACTTGTCGATTTGACTGGAAATGGGTTACCAATCAAACTGATAATTGGACTGTGATTGACATAGAACCTTTTTGCTAGTATAATGATATACTGATTGACAATAGCATAGTACGATTAGGAAATAGGACTTGGAAACAAGTCTGGGGGATTCCTATGGGTTTTGTCTGTTCCCCTACATGGTGTAACTGGTATCTGTCATTCTTTGAAATACATTTTATGAAAAGACTGGCCAGACTTGGAAAAGTGGAATACCTTTACACCTTATAGTACCCAAAAATATGTCCACCTTGGTGACAATAGCACACAAGCTATTAAAGGTGAAGGCACTGTAAGATTAAGCTTTGCTAATGATCAGTCTAAGCTACTCTCTAGAGTCCTTTATGTACCAAATTTATCTACAAATCTGCTCTCTGTAAGCATAATCACAGATCTAGGACACATAGTAGAATTTGAATGTGATCAGTGTAGAGTGGTTGATAGGTGTAAATTTGAATGTGATCAGTGTAAAGTGGTTGATAGGATATGCAAGATCCTAGCACTCGAAAAGAGACATGGATACTTGTACAATTCAAGTCATTGCTTTTCTACCTCTAGTCAGGCTCTCATTACTTCTATTCATTCAAATAAAGGTTTACTTTGGCATTATAGACTTGGTCATTTAAATCATGTTGTTGTACAATGAATGTCTAGACAATCTATTGTTCTTGATCTCGACTATTCTTATGAAAAGGTCGAGTACCTGTCTGTCAAGACTGTCTATTGGTAAACAGACTAGGTAACCATTTAAATCAAGCCATCAACATATTGCTAGAAGATTGCTAGATGTTGTACATTCAAATATTTGTGGCCCGATGAAAAATCCTTCGCTGAAGGATGCCAAGTATTTTATAACCTTTATTGATGAATTTTCCAGAAGGACCATGGTGTATTTTATGAAGAAGAAATCAGAAGCCTTCAACTGTTTCAGAATCTTCAAGGAGCGTGCAGAGAAGGAGACTGGAAGGACGATCAAGGCCCTCAGGTCAGACAAGAGTGGAGAATATATCTCTATCGAGTTTAAGGAGTACTGCCAAAGCCATGGCATTGAGCAGCAATTCATCACTCCTTACAGTCCTCAGTCTAATGGCTTAGCCGAGAGGAAGAACCGTACCCTAGTTAAATCTGCCAAATGTATGCTATCGCATGCATCGTTGCCCAAGAGATTCTGGGCTGAAGCTGTCTCCACTGCAGCTTGCATCCATAACAGATGTTCGACCAAGGCCCTCTCAGGCAAGACACCCCACGAGGTGTGGACAGGCTCTAAGCCTTCTTTGAAAAACCTAAGCGTGTTTGGGTGCATTGCCTATGCGCAGATCCCAAAAGGCACAAGGAAGAAATTGGACTTCCAAAGTCTCAAGACCGTCCTGATCGGATATACTTCATTTGATAATACTTATAAGCTGTATGATCCTGATACCCAGCAAATCTTGTATAGCCGGGATATAGTCTTCATCGAGGATCAGTTCGTCAACCTCAAAGGCAAGGATGTTGCTCAAGAAGAACCCTCATCACCTGCCGTTGACACGACAGTCCGAGCTTTTAGCTCAGGCGTGTCTATTGTTGACCCACTTCGAGATAGCGAATCAGACGAAGATGTTGCTACTACCCAGCAACAAGTCCCAAGAGTGGTTCATCAGTTGATTCCTCCCAGAAGATCAAGCCGAGTGTGCACACAGCCCACAAGGTATACTTTTGAGTCTGTCTGTCTTTTGATACAGGAACCGATGACAGTCGAAGAGGCACTCAGCCAACCAGACTCTGATCTTTGGAGAGAAGCTATGGATAGAGAGTATTCCTCTATGATCAAGGATCAGACATGGTCATTAGTTGAAGCTCCTATTGGTTGCAATATCATTGATTGCAAATGGATCTTTAAGATCAAATACAATGCCAATGGAGCAATTGATCGAAGGGAGGCAAGACTAGTAGCACGAGGATTCACCCAAATTCCCAATGTCGACTACAGCGAGACTTTCAGTCCAAAGTCAAACATTCATCTATCCGAATGCTCCTGTCTTATCCTGCAGTTGTCGACCTCGAAGTGCATCAACTTGATGTACAAACAGCCTATCTGAATGGAGTTATACAAGAAGATATCTACATGATCCAGCCCGAAGGATACGTTCTGGAAGGTATGAAGAATCATGTTTGTAAACTCCACAAAGAACTATACGGCTTGAAACAGTCTGCAAGAGCTTGGTTTCAGAGGATCAACACATTCCTCATTAAACAAGGATTTAAACCAAGCATTGCTGATTGCAACGTCTATTCCAAGTCATTGTCACAATCCTTCATTATCATCACCTTATACATGGATGATACGTTGCTCTTCAACAACAATACATATGGTCAAGGATTCGATTCAGATGCTGTTTTCAGAGTTCGACATGACTGATCTAGGCGAAGCTCACTTCTATATGGGAATTCAGATCCACAGAGACAGAGCAAAGCGACTGATTTACATCATTCAACAAAGGTATTTTCACAATGTTCTTAACAGATATTATTTGATGAATTGTAAATTAGCTCACTCACCAATGGATCCAGGCCTGCATCTGTCAAAGGTCCAATGTCCCCAGACCAAGCAGGAAGAGGAGCAAATGAGAGAGTATCCTTATCGATCGATACTTGGATCTCTCATGTACGCAATGGTTTGTACAAGACCATATATCTCTTTTGTTGTAAGCTCACTCAGCCAATACATGGCTAATCCTGGCATTACCAATTGGAAGGCTCTCATACGAGTCATGAGATATATTCGAGCTACCATGGACTAGTGCATCTGCTATGGAGATGTCAACAATGACAATCTTCATCAGCTCAGTGGTTATTCTGATGCAAGCTAGGGAGGAGCTGTAGACAATCGTAAATCCACTTCTAGATTTACATTCTTCCTCAACGACGGTCCTATCTCATGGAACAGTCGTAAGCAAACTTATATCGCACTTTCTTTTACAAAAGCAGAATACATTGTTGCTTCTCAATCTATCAAGGAAGTGTTTTGGTTGAGAAATTTACTATCAGATGTTAATCTGAATCAGTACAGCTCGACAATTTTATTTTGTGATAATCAGAGTGCTATTGCCTTATCGGCCAACCCTAGATTTCACTCTAGGAGTAAGCACATTGAAATCAGATATCACTACATCAGGGGCAAGGTTCTCAACAAGGAAGTAAGCTTAACATACTGCAGAATGCAGGACATGGTTGCAGACATATTCACGAAAGCACTCAATGTTAATACACACAACGAATTTTGTGCATTGCTTAGTCTGAAGATCAAGGCATTCACGGATCTAGATTCAGGGGGGGTGTTGGATTTATTCTTCTACTCTCCTAAATCCCATTTTAATCTGCTTCCATTCATGCTGCATATTTACTCGCGTTGTCGCGCAGTCTGCATATTAACATGCAAATTCCCACAAGCAAAGAAAAGACGAAAGAATCGCGACACTGTGTTTTTACACGTGTTCAGGTGACAACCAACGTTCACCTCAACAAAGGCTGACGTCGCGTCCTTTTCACGCTCAGCACGTGCAGCTGCGCTAACAAACTGGACAACGATTGCAGCCATCCACGATCTCCTACAGACAGCACATCCACCCTGTACTTTCTTCATCTGCACACCTGTAACATGATGTGTATATATATTGAATACCATCTGTGTATTGTGTTTGACGAGATTGATTGATCAAAGATCATTGATTGAAGATCAAGTGTATGTAAATTAGCATCAGAAGCTTATCAGAGAGATAGACAAAGTAGATGCCTTATTGATTATTTATTGTCAGTAATAAGGTTTCATTCATTTATAGATAGAATTAGCTTTGTAGGGCACGCGGTTTCGTCCGCTATTGCCTTGTGCTCTACCGCATTATTGACATGTATACTTGATATACTTAATCTGATAACAATTCTTTGTTCTACGTTCAGATCTGTGTCAATATTGTTATGCTTATTATTCATTCTGTCTGATTTTTCTAGTTGCTCATTTTGATAATAGACGACTTACATTTAGTCTTGTCTTTTGTGAATCTTTCGCAACTAATTTTCAGTCGAGTATAGTCTAGCTCTTCGCGAATCATTCACGACACATAATTTGTCTTGCTATTCGTGACAAATTATTCTTCTGGCGCTTCATTTATTAATGTTTGGCTGCGTAATCAAGAATGACCGTGATTTCCATCCCTAACGTTCCACTACGCACGAACACTTTTCGTTCGAGTTCGTTTCTCGTTCGTGTTTCGTTTCTCGTTCGTGTTCGTCTTACCCCTTCTTGAGCTAATTTTTTGTTTCTAGCATACGACACCTTTCTACTCCCTCTCGTCCCTTTTTCTCTCCAACATATCTCTAATTAGCAAATTGTAAATGTACCTTTGTTGAGTGATATAAATCAACCTTTGCTCTCTATCTCTTCGGATTTAGACATGAACGCGATGGTGGGGAGTACACTGTCTCCGGTCTGTATGAGCACGTGAGTGGCTTCACCTAGATTTGTGATGTCAAATTTTGAGGACAACGTTAATTCATTTCGCATATTTTATTAGTTTGACATTGTCGCTGAATAGTTTTGTATCATGCATGTACAATGTAATAATAATAAAAAAATATTGCACTAACTTGAAGTAGACATTCGAATAAGTGTTTGGAACATAACCATGATCAATAAGAAAAGCGTTGATCCGCTAGCCCAAGCTCTAGCAAATTGTTTCAAGCCAAGAAGTGTTCTATAAAATCTACATACATGATTTTCTTTGTCGTCGATTAGATAACCTTCGAGGTGTATCATGTAAATATCTTCTTGGATAACTCCATTCATATACGATGTCTATACATCTATCTGATGTATCTCTAGATTTGCCGCACTAGCATATGATAGTAGAAGTCTGATTTTGACGAATGCTTTACTACCTGACTGAAAGTCTCAATACAGTCAATATTAAGGATCCGGGAAAATCCTCGTGTAAAAAATTGAACCTTCCTTCGATCGATACTTTCATCCACTTTGTACTTGATCTTGAATATCCATTTGTAATCAACTATATTTTTGTTGGTAGGTAATTCAACAATATTCCAAGTCTAGTTTTTTTTATGAGAGATGAATACTCTCTATCCATAGCTTCTCTCCATAGATCAGATTCTGACTAATTGAGTGCTTCTTCAACAATAGTCGACTCTCAAATGAGATAACAAACAAATTCATCAATATACCTATTAGGTAGTCTATGATCTCTTGTCAATCTTATGAGAGACAATTGAGACCGATAATCATTTTTTTTGTTATGTTATTGCTGAGCTGCAACATTTTCTTCTAATTTGTTATTGACAAGTTGTTCACATGAAGTTGACGCATTCAAATCTTCAATGAAAATAGTCGTCAAATCAAAAAATTGAGTGTTCGATAGTTCGACTGTTTGAGCTTTTCTGTTATGTCCATGACCAGTACATAGGATTCAGTATACTCCTAGTCTTGGATACACGACGAGATGGTACTCCAGTAAATCAAGCTGTTAGTTATGCACGTCATACTGGACATGACTCGAAAGCATCTAATATTCTTGTGAGACCCAGAACACACTAAATGGAATTAGTACAAGGTTTGGAACAGTCAAGGCATGTGTTGAATTATCAATAACAATCTATGAATAGAGGATCCATGCATAGAGACTCTATTCTAGATGAATCTACGTATAGGGGAGTTAGGACCTTGCATGACCATGTGCACAGGTGGTTCTAGGCTCTATATAAGGAGGCCAAACTCTCCCTACTAAACACATTTCTGGTTGATTCATTGCCAGGGTTTCACTCTACTTTCATGCTTCTTATTCCTTGGCTTGGGGGTGAAGCTTCTAGAGTTAATTGGTTGCTTCTACTTGGTTGAGTGGTTGTTCCATAGTGTGTTTTCCATTGTGTTTGTCTTGTAAGCAGGATCTTGAGGAGCTTTCCCTTACAATTCTTTGATTCGTACAAATAAATTCAACCCATCGGCCCTTACAATCATTTCAGATACATTTGATTTAGAGTTTCAATGTGGCTTTGTTATCGGTTTCTTGTTTTCTACACTTGGTGTACAATGGTATTCACAATTTTTTTTCTCCCATTACCACAAGCTTAACTTTTTTCAAATTTCAGGACAATTTGATTGGTACATTAGCCAAAAACTTGTGAAGCCCAATGTATAAGTCACGCGCATTCACAGTTGCCCAATCAACAACTGAATATTTATTTTGGATCAAAAAATGGGCATGCAAGCCTTCAAAATTCTGTAAGGAATTCGGCCTTTTTACCAAAGTCAAAGGACCTTTCCATTCATTGGAAAAAACTTTATCTTCCTAAAAAATTTGACCAATAAAATTCATTCTTTTGATTCGGGCTTTTTGTAAACTGAGAAAGTGTAATAGATTTATTTGAGTATCCCATTTTTATTAGTTAGTTTGCTTGGGTCAAATAAAAAACAACAAAGCAATTTTAAAAAATTTACATTTTTATGAATTTAATTGCTTGCTTGATTCATTTGCAAACTACACTAATAACACGAGAGTACTAAGAAGAAATTAAAAACAAAACTTATTACTATAGGATTTAACTCTCCCCCCCCCCCCCCCCCCCCCCCGCCCCCCTTGTTTAGAAATCAAAAAACTTTTAACCCCCCCATCAATCCCCTCCATTTCCCTACTCATCTTCCCTCACGGGCAAGTCCTACTATAAATCAGCGAGACCCCGTGACAGAGGATAATTATCCGTGCTTTTATTAATACAGATGAGAATACCCATGACCATACAAGAAGGTTAAAGTATGTAAAATGATACCGCAGAGGGAAACCGAGATCAAACGAGAGAGAACGTGAGCAGTGTTATACAAAATGTGATTTGAACATTTTTATCGATCTACACATGCCCTATAATTTCATTGACGTGCGGAAGACAATCAAGCGTGCAATGTTCGTAATGCCAGGTGCTTAGGTTTGCTTTGTATTTTGAAAGCACTTCCATGAGCAGAATATCCATCCACCTTTCTCTCTCCTCCGGAAGATGTCATTCTCTTTCTACAATGTGCATTCTCTCTATACAGAATGTGCGTTCTCTATTACGGAATGTACGTTGAGTCTCTCTGCTTTTTCACCTGGCATTACGTCGTGGAAGTCCTCGGGCCTTCCTTGCAGGTCGGGGCAGTGCCTTGGGGCTCCCGTGCCCTGGGGGCAAGGGCCCTCTCCCTGGTCCAGGTCCAGGCCTTTCACCATACAAATTTTTTCTAAAAAGAGAGAGGTCACGAACCTAGAGTGAGAGAGAGAGAGAGAGAGAGAGGGAGAGAGAGAGCGAGCGCGCGCGGGAGAACGTGAACGCGTGAGAGAGAGATATATATATAAAAGGAGAGAAAGTGAGAAGTAGCATCGAGAGAGAGAGAGAGAGAAATAGAGAGAAAAGAAAAGAGAAAGAGAGAGATTGCAAATCAGAGGGGTGGGACGCGTTAAGGAGGGTGCTTCGACTGGCTGTATGCGTGCACATTGGCCGTAGTTCTATAGATCGGGCTAAACCATCCGTTCTTTCGCCTACCTTTGCTAAAGAAACAGGTTTTTAATCCAACCTAGAAGACTTTAAAAAGTATAGATGGAGATCCAGAAAAAACAAATTTTAGAGAAGGAAATGGTAGAAGAGAGCAGGGCGACGGCCTACAGAGTCTACCATCTCCACGATCCCTTATTTTATCAACATCTGATTTCTAGCCTTTGCTTGCTCGATTGTCTCTTTTTTGTCAACTTTTTGCAGGTTTTATGGCAGGAAAAAGAAACATCATTCAAATCCATGGAAACTTCAAGCAAGAACAAAGAATGAGTTAAAGCACTCACAACTGATAGTACGGCGGTTTTGTCCATCTTGCTCTCAGCTTTCATTTTCATGAATCACCCTTCTTGCTTTCCTCTTATTCAAAAGCGTTAAAGTTTTGTTTCATAAAGAGATTAAGTTCCAAGAAATTTTACAACTTGTATCCTTACATAGTACATAGATCTGCTGCATTTATAATGTCAATTCATTGCCAAAAAGTAGATCCTGGATTCCATAAAGTTTTCTTACACCTAAGATTAAAGGGATTCAAAGACAATTTCGCAAACCTTTTAGAGAAGCATGAAATTTTCGTTCTTATCTCTGTTATGAACAAATCCCAACTACAATAAAAAGCGTTATTGAAGTTATTTTTAACACATCGATAACTTTCCAATTAAAGATGCTTCTAGTTGTGAAAATTACAAATCCTCTTATCTTAAACCAAGAAACTCAAACTTGCCAAAACCAGCAAGATTCGCGTGGAAATGTTCACCTATTAAGAGCATTAAAAGAAACTGAAAATCGTTCTTTAATCCATTCTTTCGAAATGCAGAATTTCTAGCTTTTAAGTAAGGTCCATAATTTGCATAAATCCATTCTTTCGAAATGCAGAATTTTTAGCTTTTAAGTAAGGTCCACAATTTGCATAAAAGCAACGGATATGAACCCATAAATGCTGAAACAAACCAACTTGCATTTCAAAGAAATGTGCAAAAGCAATTTGACAGAATCTATGTCAATAAACTTTGCAAAAACCTTGGTTATAAAACGGACTCAATTCAATTTCACATTTAATTTTTCAAGAGCCTGGTTTTCAATGTTTGTTGCAAAACTAGGTAGTGCACATACCTTGTAACAAAAACCCTCTCGAAAAATTGTAAAATTGAAAGGAAGGAAATCAATCAAACCACAAGTCGTTGCTCCCACTTTTGCTCCACTATCCAAGAATCAAGAACTCATCTTGTAAGATGCTCCCATCAATTCTTGGATTTCTTTTTGTGTGCTTTCCTCCAACAATTTGTCCTAGCTTTGGCTTTGATAACACTGTGAAGACTTCCTCCAAAGATCAAAGACTAGGATGTTGAACCCATAGAACATAAGGGAAACAGATGGTGGACAAACCAATACAACCAAACCTAGATCGATGTGATCTAGCTCCCAAACTATGGATCTACCAATGCTCAATAGGACAAAGATGTCACATCAATAGCATACTACTACCATCACCACAATCAGGCATACACTAGTGAGAGCCCAATGGATATACTTATACCCTCCAAGGCCCATGCACCACTAATAGTGTACTGACACCTCACTGGACACATTAGCAGCCTAACTGGGCCACCTCATCTAGTCCTCCTACGATCCACTGTTAGACCCATACCAATCCACCATCTTGAGATTAGGCCTCCAAGTATTAATTATGACCTTATATCCATGAGGGTCCCAACCCTTCATAATCATAATTAATATCACGGGTTGAGGTAGGCCTACTTACCTCCTAACGGGATAATAATCCGATATCGGTCCAGTCGTGGGCATGACAGTGGGAGCATAAAATGTTTGATTATATCCTTGAATTAAAGCACATACTTGTTGCATGCAATGAACAATTGATTGGTTCTAGAGGCAAAAATGAGCAGTGTTAAAGTTTTTGGTGCTAAAAATGATTGGTTAGTTTTTTGTAATTCTTGAAGGTTTAATAAAAATATGATCCTTTGAGGTGGCTACTTGCATGAATAATCATTTTTTATTGGAGAATACGATCATGTCATTATGAAGGCACAACATTTGTTATGCATGTTCTATCAACAATTAATCAATGAAAGAAAGCAAGATCAACATGTTAATTTTGCTAATATGGAAATCAAATCCAATCATTATGATTGATTGTCAAATTGTTTCAAATAATGATTTTTGCATTAAGGAATCAATAACTTATGGCAAAACACCAAAGCTAAACTAGAAGCTTTATTGGGTGATGAATAGCATGACAAGGTCATCAACACTTTCCAAGTTAAGCTACTAAGAGGATCAATTTGGCTTCATCAGCAAGGGAGTTCTCATATACTTTGCAGTTCATAGACCTCCCAAAAGTGTAAGACCAAAGTATTGTGATTTTGTTGCTATTTTTGTATTGTTATTTTCCTCCTTAGGTGTAACGTTCACCCAAGAATCAAGCATGCAAGAACACCAAAGGACACTATGGAGAAAACCACCCATCCAAGTAAAGCTCAAGACCAAATTCTCCAAGAGCCTCACCCCCATGCCATAATAAGAGAGAAGCGAGAAACTAGCAATCTACACTTGGAATTCAGGATCTCCTAGGGTGAGTTTCTATGGGATAGATATAGCTACCCTAGTGCCTTTGCATGCCACATGCATCCCTAGAATATTTCAAGTATCCCATATGTTGGATTCTCTCGAGATTAAATGCGGACTAGGAAAGAGAACTCAACATAGAAATTATAATAGGAGCTTTACCAAACTATAGTTTCGAATCTTAACTTAAATCGACAGGAGGAATGTCTTGTAGGTGTCGAAGACTACCATGAAGGGAGCGAAATAGTTAGGCGTCTGAGATAGCCATGCTTCCTTCGAGATTAGACATTCCGAATGGAGCCAGTATCAATGAGAGAAAATATTAGAAAGCATTCATAGTGGAACATACATAGGAAAATAGTGGATCTGAGTTAAGCTGTTGTGAATACAACGATCAGATCACAATCCTGTGCCCTCGAATGGTTCACAATAATAGTGCACTATGTGTTGTGATCTTACTTAGCTAGCTACAGATTGAATAACTATCTCTACTTCTTGATAGCTTTCACTCTCTCAAATATCTCTGATCCTAAAGAATCAGATAATTAAGATACAATGGAGTTCGTAGAGGAACTCTGAATCACACTAAATTATTATTCGTGTTCTTGTTGCTCATCCATACATTCATCATTATTCTCACTTACATGCTTTTTCGTGAGTTGCCGCTATGTATATATACATGGAATAGTTACAATGACTATGTGGGTAACGAGCGTGAAACAATGCAGTTACTAAAAAGTACTGAAGTGAAGTGTAATGTAGTCTGTGTCGGACATGGCAGAGCAAGTTGATAGGATGGTGATGAGGTGGACATCGAACTTGAAGACTTCAAAGTCGAGAAGTCGATGACATGGACCTCGAACTCGAAGGATGTCGAAGAATTCGATGTCGATCATGCTTCCGCTACAATCGATTGATTGTGCAGACGTTCGACTTTAGAGGGTAAGGCTGCAATGTTGTTGTGTATAAAGAGAGTACATATTTACATGGTATATGGTGCTCAGGAATCAAATTCGAGTGAGTCAATTTCGAATGACTCGAATTCGGGTGTGTCAAGTGAAGCTTAATTCCAACAAACTCCCCCCCCCCCCCCCCCCACCTTTGAAGCTTAACTCCTAGAATCTTTAATGAAATTGAGAAAGCTACATAATGCAACATGTTTTTCTCTTGATAGAGGCTTAGTCAAGATATCAACCAACATACTGTCAGTCAGACAGTAACTTAATTCGACACCTTTATTCTGAACTTTCTCTCTAAGAAAATGAAATTGAACTTCGATGTGTGTAGTTCTAGAGTGAGTTCGCGGGTTCAGAGATAGAGTAATGCAACTATGATTGTTGCAATAGAGTATAATTGGACTGATTTGGGAGATCATAAGATCCTGAAGCAATATTCTGAGCCAGATGATTTCCTTCACTACAGAGCTGTGACATATTCGGATTCTGTTGAGGACAAAGAAATGCATTTATGCTTTCGACTATTCCATGAAATGGGTCCTCCTGCTAGAAAGCAAAGATAGCCAGATGTGGATTTTCTTGTGACCACATTTTCAGCCCTTTATTCGGAAATAAGTACGTAATGTCAAGGCATCATCTGTATTTCCATTATAACACAAAGCATAGTGCTGTGGCTTGAATGTATCTTAGTGCTCTAAGTAGAGCCTTCCAGTGAGGTAGGCCGGAATTTGACATAAGCTGTGACAATGTACTGACTATAAATGCTAGATCAGGTCAAGGGCAGACCATGGCATACATTATCGATCCGACTACGACTGATAGGAGTATTTGCACATCTCTTTCTTCTTTGCATCAGTTGTCGGGCACATATCCTTTGACAGTTTGAATATTGGGTCCATAGGCGAGTCTATTGACTTGCAGTTTTCCATGCCATACCTATAGAGTACGCTGGTTAGATTCTTGGCTTATCGTGATACTTTTGTTCACTCTATCTCTAGTTATCTCGACTCCCAGAAGGTAGTGCATAGGGCCTGAGTCGGTCATTTCGAATTCCTTCGATAGAAGTAACTTTGTCTCATGAAGCAACTGATTCGAATTGTTGATAATCATAGAGTCGTCAACATATAGAGATATTACGACATAGCTTGAGCCTCTACGTTTGAGATCAACATTAGAGTCACAGAGTTAGGAATGAAATCGTGCTGCAACAAGAATCCTTATCCAAAATAGTACATTGCTTCGAATTGAACAAGGCTTTGCGACCCCGATCGGTGAGCTTGCTGACTGACAATGGATTTTTGGTCAGTTTGGATACATAAAGTACATCCTTGAGCAAGGTCAATTTACCATTTGGAAGATAAAGGCGTATAGATCCTTTGCCTTCAATCTGTAGTGCACTTGAGTCCCTGAAGTAGACATACTTCGAATCTGCTAGTGTGAGTCTTCGAATAAGGACTTACATGAAGTCATGTGCTAAGGAGCGCCAGAATCGAGATACCAATCCAATGCATCTCTAATGGGTTCATCTTGTATCATTAGGAGAGTTGGGTCTTCATGAGAGGTTCTGGCAGAATCAGATTCTCCATCTTGCTGCATCTTCTTCTTTGCTTCATTGTGCTTGAGAACTCGACAATCTTTGATGTCATGATTGGTTCTCTTGCAGTACTTGCAAAAGAGTCTGGTCTTAGGCTTTTGATGTTGTCGATTGTGTTGTTGTGATTGTTGGTCTGAATTAGTTTGCTCAACTTTTTGTCTTCTTGTCCTTCGAAGATTTCTTCTTCTGGAGCTGTTGCTTATTCGAATAGAGAGTGACTGTCTTCGAATTCGACGTAAATAAGCTTTTCCTTCTTACTTCTTCCTACAATAAACTTGCTGTCACCTTTTGCAGAGACAGGTCAGGAGCATTGCTAAGTAGCAATACTAGATTGTCGTAAGAGGGAGGAAGACTGGATAGAAGAGATGTGTTAGCATCTTCCTCCGATACTGGCGAACCTATTTAGCTGATTGATTGAGTAGTTGTTTGAACTCATTTAGATGATCAGTGACTGTGGTTGCTTCACTCATCTTGAGTGACAAGAACTTCTTTCTCAAAAAGAGATTAGTCGATACATCTGTCGTTTTGTATAGACTAGTAAGAATGTCTCATGTCTCTTTGGTGTTGGAACAATTAGCAACATGAGCTATTTGTGGATCTTTAAGATTCAAAGATACAACGGCAAGAGCTTTGTCATCCTTAGCTTCCCAGGTAGTCAACATGTCAAGTTCAGCCGGCTTGCCTACCGATCCGTTGACATATTCCCATAGTTCTTTTTTAGTGAGTATCATCTTCATTTTGAACTTCCACATGTGGAAGTAATCACCATTGAACTTATTGATCAAGCGGATTTCTGAAGATGTTCCTTCCATGATGAATGACCATAAGAAATTGTAAAACAATTTTGAATACTAATAATAATTTGGAACGATGGCTCCAATACCACTCTGTTGGATTCTCTTGTGATTAAGTGCGGAATAGGAAAGAGATCTCAACATAAAAATTATAATAGGAGCTTACCCAAACTATAGTTTCAAATCTTAACTTAGATCGATAGGAGAAATGTCTTGTAGGTGTCTAAGAGAAGTTCAATCTCACAATGTCTTCACCTTCGATAGCATGTGTGCTATTGTCGCCAAGGTGACTGTACATTTTGGTATTGTAAGGCAGATAGGAATGGAAGTAGCATATATGGCTTGTCATATGCTAAGTGGCTTTGGAATCAAGAAACCCGGAGTTGACGTCTGATGCTTTTTGATAATTTTTCATGAATGCATCATGATCCACTTCTTGAGTGGGGTCATGGGATGTTTCTACAGTTGCGTTCGCACCTATTGATTTGATTGCATTTTGTTGATGTTTTTGGCCTTCAGTATGCAGAAATTTTAAATTTCGTCGTTGGTGTGCTTGTAGTACTTGCAGAACATCTTCTTCTTTTTTGGTGGATTCGACTGCTCTTGACTGTGTGTCGACTTCTAATTTGACTTGTGTTGCTTCGGGCCTTTTTTCTTTTGCTTGTTGGAGCTTCTATTTCTATAAAGGGCATGTGATTCAACATCGATTATCTTCTTGCAACAACATAGCAACGACTCTTTATAGAGTCGGATCTGAGTGAGTCATGATGATGATCATCCAGTTCTACAGATGAAAAGCTTGATAGTAGTGCCATTACTGCGTCTTGATCATCTATGACTGATCCGACATCAGCCATTTGTTGGAGGAGATTCTTGAATTGGTTGATGTGACTTTGTAGGAAATCATCGTTGGCCATCATGAGGGAGAAGAATCTCCTTTTGAGGTGTATCTTGAAAGTTACATTCTGCACATCGTCCAATGTGCTCAAAATATCCAGACCTCTTTTGATGTCTGAGCTTCAGACACCTGGCCGATTTGTGTGTTTGATATGTTGAGGATATCAGCGCGAACACTTTGTCGTCCTTCAGCTTCCATCTGGCGATTGTAGCATCATCTGTTTCAGTCTGACTTGACAACATCATACAATTTCTTAACTATTAGCACAATTTTCATCTTAAATTTCCACAAGTGGTAGTTTGATCCATTGAGCTTGTCCATAATGGGACCAACCTTGCTTTGGGAATCTATGTGGAAGTTTAGTCTAAGTGATAGTGATAACTATCAATGATGCTATTATCAGTTGCAAATGAATCCACAATTGATCTAGAGCTAAGCTATGAAAGCATCACATAGTCAAGACTTAACCCTAGAAAGCATGAAAGAGAGAGATTAAGAAGACTAAAAAGAGAGATCAATATCATCAACTGAGTAACAAATGACACAGATTCCCTACTTATAGCCTAGAGGAAGCTCTAAAAAGAAGCTTCCAGTGGTTAGGGCCCAATTGGGAGGGATAATAGTGCACCCTCCAAGAAGGCCCCCACTCTCCAGTAATATGTCCAAATGTCCAAATAATGAATAATAAGGCCCAAGGCCAACCATATAGTCTAAGTGTCAATAATGCATAAAAAAAGGGCCTAAGGCCTACTTATGCATAAAGTAAAGTAAATGTAAATGGACGTGGCGAATGTAATGAGCCGAGTCCATAACTCTCTCCAACACAAAGACCAACTGCCGAAAAGAAACTGGATCAAACAACAACAAGCCCCGGTGCATCAACAGCTAGAGCTACATCTGATGTAGAGGAATCAACAAGTGCAACAAGAGCACGAGCCTGATCTGCAAGTGATGGTTTATGATAAAAGACATCAGTAGGCTCCCATGTGGCCTCCTCAACAGGACGGCCATCCCACTAATACTGGACCAAAAACTGAATCTGCTAGTGGCGTCGACTATGGTGAAGGCGAACCTGGTGAATGGCAGCTGCTGGTAAGAAACTTGAACAACTCAGGATCAACATTGTGGAGACGAAGGGAACATCTCGGCCGATCTGAAACCAAGCAATGTGGTACAACCAAAAATACCAAAGAGCCAAAACAAGATCAAGCAACAACAAGAATGCCATGGTATCCGCAATTTCCAAGATAGTAGAGGATCAGCTTAAAGATAGGGACATCATACCAAGCTTTTCAAAAATCCTGAGAAGGTAGAATAGCATCAACAATAGGAAGCCAATAAGGAAGCTGGAAAAGAGATGGACACTCATCGTGAATAACTGCATCATACATGTAACCATCAACCATATGTGCAAACTCAATGACATAGGTGTCCCAAGAAAAGATAGCAGCATCGGAAGACCAGCACCAAGGAGTAGGAACATAAGCAGGATGACACAGACACGTTGTAATAGCATGGAAAAACAAGCGATATGCCAGGAAACATGGAGCATAAAGAGATCATCCTGACAAAGGATAACTAGAATGGAGAAATGTGCACCAACATGGTCAAAAGCCCAAGGTATCCATAAAGCCTATGATGGAGAAGTAGCAATGGCACATGGTGCCTATATCACGAGAAGAGCAGCATGCCAAAAGCTCCATAAGGTCCAAAAAATCAATGCATTATCTAAAAAGACATGATGCATGAAAACAATAGCAACAAATCTAGAAATAGTAGAGGCCCCAACTGAAAGACTGTAGCCGAAATACTCATTCAGAATGACCTCATATGGACATACCAATCCATCATAGGATACAACAAAAGCGGATGGAGAATCAGATGACCCATCAGAACTAGCCACAAGTGTAATCCCAAAGTACACACCAGGCAGTGAGACTACAGAATGTATCATGCTGGCAATTGATCCACTGAGGATCAATCATAGCATGAAGGATGCCATGACGAAAGGTAGGCCAGATATGGAGCTCTTTTTGATCAAGATCAGCTCGATAGACCCGCCACCAAGTGGCAGCGCGTCCATCTAAATGTGAAGCAGCCAACTGGATCTTTTGAGGATCAATCTTAGGGTAAAATTGAAAATATGTGTCAAGCTTGGAAACTAATTCTCTAATAAGTTCCCATAAGAGGAACCAGAATAGGTAGCAAGCTGTACCCTATCACGAAAATCTCGAGCAAAGTGTGGCTTAGGTACTGTGGGATGTGGAAAGAAACCAGGAGGTGGGTTAGGTGGAAGGAACTGTCTGACTAGCAGAAGAAGATGGAAATCCAAATGGAGGGGGAGTCCCAAATGGAGGATAAACATGAGCTTTACCATGACCATCGGACTGTAAAGAATCAGTCTGTGACTGCATAGTGGCAAAGCCAGTGGTAATCATATCTAGGCAAAGAGTGAGGCCAAAAAGGGTATCTTCCATGCGACAAAACTAATTAGATAGGTTTTCTTGAAGAGTCTCACTTGGGGTAGGTGAATGTATCATAATGAGAAAAATATGAAATGCGAGACAAGATGCTAATCAAGTGGACAAACTGAATGAGAGGACATAAGTCGTCACAACAGGTACGCCAATGAAAAGATGTGGCAAAGCCCGCTAAAGAAAAAAAGAGGGAAATGAAAAATAATGTAAGTAGTACCTCGCAACTACAATTGAAAGTGTGCTGAAAATGGTAGTAAATGGAGAGATACCGGGCAATACCAAATAGAGATAAGAGGGGCCTACAAAAACAACCAAATAATGAAGTAGCAAGTAGTGGAGTATATGGTTGGAAAATGGATAGCCAAGTAAGAAAGGTGAGTGCCAGAAAGAGAGGGTTAGACAGCTAGCAAGCAAAGCTGGAAAATTAGTAGAAAGAAAGTGGAGACAATGCAAGGAGGGGTGGGCTGGGAAAGAGTACAAATAGGTTGAGTTGTGGACAACAAGCAGAAAGTAAAGTAGGGTGCTGGAAGTAGGTGATGGTGGGCTGGAAAATGCACAGTAGGTGGGTAACAATGGGGTGCCAGTCCTCCTCCAAACGATAGTGATAATCTGCAAAACAAGTGGGGGAGAGAGAGAGAGAGAGAGAGAGAGAGAGAGAGAGAGAGAGAGAGAGAGAGAGAGAGAGAGAGAGAGAGAGAGAGAGAGAGAGAGAGAGAGAGAGAGAGAGAGAGAGAGAGAGAGAGAGAGAGATCCAAGCTGAAAATGAGTGCTAGGCAACAGCTAGTAAGATCCACAAATGTCCTGCAAAATGATGGAAAAACTGTTGAAAATGGTGATGAAATAGGGCGCTAGATAGCCTCCAAACAATCATTAAAATGGACAGCAAATCAGTGGAGAAAATTGACAAAAGTGAAAAGGTAGTAGGGTGCTGGCCAGCCTCTACCAAATCTGGAAAAACGATGGAAATTTGATGAAAAAATTGACGAAAGTGATGGGTTAGTAGGGCACTGGACAACCTCTACTAAATCTGAAAAAGTGGTGCAAAGGAAACTGCTCTCATACCAAGTTACAAATGAAGCCACAATTGATCTAGAGCTAAGTTGTGAAAGCATCACATAAACAAGACTTAACCCTAGAAAGCAAGAAAGAGAGAGATTAAGGAGACTAAAAGAGAGATCAATATCATCAATTGAGTAACAAATGACACAGATTCCCTACTTATAGCCTAGAGGAAGCCGTAAAAGGAAGCTTCCAATGTCCTCCAACTGGGAGGGATAATAGTGCACCCTCCAAGAAGGCCCCCACTCTCCAGTAATATGTCCAAATGTCCAAATAATGAATAATAAGGCCCAACCGCCAACCATAGAGTCTAAGTGTCAATAATGAATAAAAAAAGGGCCCAAGGCCTACTTGGGCATAAAGTCTCGAAAATTAACTTTTAGTTTTGTAATGGCTATGATAATTCGAATATCGTTGATAACTTATTCTAACTCTATCTAAATCTAATATATGTAGGATTATCTACTATGTCTGATTATGAATGTATTCGAATGTTTCGTTGATTGGTCAAATCGATCATTCAAGCATCTGTCGACAATTTGACATTCGACTCCTTCGAATGTTCGCTTGTTTTGAAGATACTTGTGTTCGAATCCTGTGTTGCAGACTATGTGACAATGTGAGTAAATATGTCGCAATTTGGATCAACATTAATAATGGGAATTAGAGACAAAAGGAGAATAAATCCAACAAATTATTTATCACTGCTCTAGAGTACTCACTCAGTTTCTACTAGTACTCCAAACAATAAATACTCCATTGGGTTTGACCCATACTCTAATTGTGTTTGACCCTTTCAGGTCAAAAATCGCCTTCATAAAACCTCAACTTACATGAAACACTGTTGAGTCATTATCTTAGCATAGAGATCAAGTATAAAATCTATAAAAACCAACATAAATATAAATATGATCCAAAATTATCTAGAAAATTTTATAAACATTTCATATTACTTTCAGGTATGTGTTGTCTTGGAACATGCTAAGGTAATAACCAGTTAAAATCTCTAGGAGATCTATCGAAACACAATCGAGTTATAGCTAAATCTTGAGTACCCCACATACTTTCATAAGTTGAATTTCCCATTCCTAGCATCCACTGCTAGAAATCAATAGCTTTCTTGAACTATGATATATTGTTTGTCTCCTAACAACCAAAGATTAGGTTAAAACCCATCCATACACAATATAATCCGTAGCAAACTATCATCAACTAAAGTATCCAAAAAAGAAAAATTCTTGATGAGAATGCTTATGTGGCTCATGGAATCTCAATCTATTCACAAGTGGAAAGAGAATTATAGCTTATAAACAATAATCTAATTTGTTTTCTCAATAAAAAATCAAGATTTACTCAACATTTCTAAAAATTACTATGTTTCCACATAACTCTCCGATAATAATTAAGTATCTGCTTATAATTTTTCAATCATAAACACTTAGAATCTAATATTTGGTCATTTATAATCTACTAGATTCCAAATTCATATTTAATCATTAGGGAATACGAGAGTAAATATGTTTAAACACATAACTCAAGAAACATAAGAATCATGACAAAGTCTCTTTCTATATGGAAGTTATAGAACTTAATGATTATTCTTCAAACCAAACTCTTATCAAACTTTGTGGATTATTCAAATTCTCTATTCCATCAGGTAACTATTTGGCTTTTCTCCAAAAACTCTGCAACTGATAGATCCTCTAATATAATCAATCCCACCACTTCATCCTCCTTTTAAAGAAATTACATAATTTCAATATAATTTGTCTAGGGAGATGATGTATAAAAATATCTAAAACCACGAAAAGTCAATAATATGTGTTTTCCACAAAGGATTCACATAATTACAACTGGGACTTTTCATTTAAATATTTTTAACCCGAGTGATTGTAATCATCATCTATATGGAATCCATCTATTCAAAATAGATCAAACTAGGTTCATGAAATTGAAATCAAACGACATTGGAAATTCACTTGAAGTCTAAATTCTATTTATACAGGTAGTAATTCACATGATATTAATAGTCTTTCAAAATAATAACTTTGTATTGGAAGGAATCATATGAAATGAATATGATGTCTTGTCTTTGAGAAATTTCTAGAAAATAAGAGTTCAATTTAGTAAAAAATAGATTTAAGCGGTTTTAGATTTTGTAATTACAGAGATACCACTTCAGGATTCTGGATTAATATCTCATAATTTCTCAAAATATGAAAAAAAATAATCAATGTTTTTTTTCTTTCTATTAGCCATACTTAAAAGTAAAGCTAACCATTGATATATATGTAGATCATTCTTGCACAAGAATTTTCCTTTGGAATCACTGACGTCCCATATGACCAGCTTTTCTCCAAAAAGATTCTTTGCTCTCAGGTCTATTTAATAGAGACTCAAAAAGACTCAAATGGCTATTTTATACTTCACATAGGCACTTCCAAGAGAAAACAATTGTTTTGACACTTTTTAGCCATGAGTAATGGATACCCAAAAATCCACTTTTGAATTGGCAAAAAGAATGACTTAACCAAATTTCTAGCTTTTCCATCAGATTATTAACCTTCATTGGTTAGTAATCTTCATCCCAGTGAACTGAGAGTGGCCAACCCTGGGGTTAATCCTTTTTATACTAATAGGTTTCCAACATGATCTAGGTTTTATATGTCCACCTCCTATAATAGCTAATTTTTGAGAATCTATAGCTAGCTCATAATATCAAAAGATCTTTATAAATATATACATTTATGAATTGTTCCCTTAAAGATTCTTATATGGAAGGATTCAACTATATGTAATATGTGAATGTTAATCATGATTCCTAAAAAATTCTTAAGTCTTTGCAGAGATAAAGCAAACCCTTTTTAAAATTTTGTAGCTATCCATCCAAGATCCCATTCTCAAATTTGCTCTTATCTACTTCGCTCTCTTGCCTCCCCATATATAATTCCATAAGGGGATCACAATGAGGAGAGAATTGATTTCCTACAATTTCTGTAAGACCTAAGTTCCGTAAATCATTTCCATTACTCACCAATTAAGTACCATGCTTGATCTATTAGAGCACATCAGAGTAATTCCACAAAAAGAATATCGGACTATTTTCTGTCATATCAAATTCTTATTATAGGAAAATGGTTAGAATTCCAATCGATTATAACCACTTAATTTGAATAATTTCCTAAGTGATCCATAATTACTCTCCATATTGTTTATCAAATTAATGGAATTTTTACAATTTACAATTACCCCTCAATACTTTTCAATCAAAACTATTCATAACCAAAAGATTGAGCAAATCTTACTGTCCATCGATCATACAAGTTTCAAACATAATCTTAATTTTTGAACTAAAAAATAGTGTCAAATATGCGTGTGAATTCAGACATGCAAAAAATAAAGCTTCTGTCTTAAACAACGTCTCAAAAAAATCTACTTCCACTAACTGTGCTAATAGTCTATATGAGAAAAAACCAAATTGCATTCAACTAAATTAGTTCTTTCACCAGTAATTGAAAGTTCAATCCAGGTCCATGCACATATAGCTCACACGCATCAAAGTTTTGCTAATTTTTTTTTTAAATTGCCAAAGACTACCAAAATTTCAAACAAGCATAACTTTGTCGTTTTAGAACGAAGTCATGAACTGTAAAGCTATGCTCAAGTCATTTTTGCATCCACTAGATAATTTTCATGTCATCATTGGCCATACTATTCACATGTGCGAGCAATCAGTAGGCAAAGAATAGTCTATGAACACTTGTAGGAAGAAGTGATTAATGTGAAAGATTTCAGATTTTTAAGATCCAATCTACTTGAATGATCTTTGTTTAGAAAGAGAAATACACTACCAATCTCACCAATGTAGAAAAATCAGCATCTACACACAATTTGAGATGCAAACACTAATAGAACTTGATCAAACTTGAATGAAATGATTATGTACTGTTGCTGTCCATACAAAACCAGCAAACTGCTGTATTTCACACGTATGGATCCAAAAATAGCAAATATAGATCATTCTACACATAGAATTGCAAGCAATCACCAAGATAGTGCACCAATGGATAGTAGAACCCAAGAGAACCATGTATAAGCATGAAATGAAATAGAGAAGAGAGAAGATCACTCTCTCCACGAGTTACATCCTTTTATAGCAGGTCCAAACCCTATTTGGCCACTTGGCTTTCCCACCAAAATGCTAACCCTACTAATTTTGGGTCTAGATTCAATGTACCCAACTTATTCAAATTGAATCTACTCAAACTCGCATTCTATCTTTCCCACACTTTCAAAAAGTGTTTATTCAAATGAAATTTAGACTAATGAACTTTGAAAAGTCAACCTCTAAGTCTAAAACAAGTTTTGGCCTCCAATATGCCAAATATGAAAATAATGCAAAATGTGATGAAACTAGTTGAATCTTTCGCACTCCCTCTTCAACTAGTTTTAGCAAAGACTTTGATAATACTCCAAGTGAAGTCCTATGCTTTATGAAAAAGTCTTTTCCCAATGCTTTGGTGAAGATATTAGCTACACATTCCCTTGAAGACACATGTTGAAGCCCCACCTCCTTTGCAATGACTCGCTCCTTCACAAAATGATATTGTATCTCAATATGCTTGCTTCTAGCATAGTTTCTGACAATAGAACTTTGATCCATCATAAGAATGATCTTCTTCATGAGAATAGATCTCCTTTCAATGATCATGTAATGCTCAAAATAGAAACAACCATAATTGATATAGAGAATAGTGTCCACTTGGGATGCTTCACTATTTCTTACATCAATTTTACATGTAAAAATGTGACTAGAACATGAAGAATCAAATAGAATGTAAATGAGATGATTACACCATGCTTCCAACTCTGAACTCTCTGGAAAAATACAGCAAAGAAACAATAAATGTGAGTGATCAACTTTTGCTTGCATGTCTCCTCCTTTGTCCTTTGTTGCCATGTATCCACCATGATACTCCATGAATGAGCTTCCATCTCCATCTTGCCAAAAGATGCCATCAAGCCTTGATGACTTGGCCATGAATAAGTGACACAATGAGCCTCCAATAGCTTCATTTCCATCAGCAAAACCAGCCAAGAATGCTAGTACAAAATCAACATCAAAACAATGTTCACCAATGTAGCTAGTTTTACCATATCTTGACAATTTGCACACATCCACATGAAATTGTTCAAATATGAGATAGAACAAGTAAAGTAAACTTGAACAACACTTCATTGATTCTCCTTTGACCTTACTTGAGTCTTCAATATGCTTCAAAAACAGATCCATAACATCTTTGCCAATTACCTCTCCTTTGATGCTCTTGACTAGCTCCAAATTGCCACCTTCCCTTTTGACTAGTTGAAGCATTTTGAGATCAACTTCTTGATCTTCAACTTGATCATCAGAGTCATTGAACAAAATTTGTTTTCCATATCCAATACTTGATTTTACAACAAGATAACATCCATCCACTTGCATAGCTCCATTTACACAAGAAGATCCTCCAAAAGATGTTCCACTCTTCATAAGAGATCGATACTCGAGATCCATTGCTTGGATCCAATCCTCTTCTTTCCTTGCTTGATCTACACTTGTAGGCTCATCCAAAGAGGTTAGGAAAGCAACATAATTTCCAGAAACTACTTGCTTACCCTTTTGATCATATGTGAGCCTTGAAGGTACTTGTCTTTCTCTTGATGTTCTCCTTGGCTTTTGATTTGATGAAGGTCCATCATCACCACCATCCAAAGTAGGATCCTTCTCATCAACATCAAGAATGTTAGATCCATCCACTCTACCATCAATCATGCTTGAAGACACCTTTGGAATGTTCCCCTCATCAAGAATGACATCTCTACCACTAATCACTTTGTTAGTAGAAGGAATGTAAACCTTGTAGGCTTTACTCACCTCACTATATCCAACAAAAATACCTCTTCTTGAAGATGGATCCTCCTTGGTCCTATCATCAAGAGTAATGTTGACATAGCATGTGCATCCAAAGGTTCTTAGAAAGTTGACACTCGGCCTCCTCTTGAATAGCATCTCAAAAGGTGTCCTTCCATCCAAAATAGCACTCGGCCACCTATTGCACAAGAAATTGGCACACAACAAAGCTTGATCCCAAAATGGTTTGTCAAGATTAGCACTTAATCTCATAGCTTTAGCACTTTCACATAAAGTCCTATTCTTCCTTTCAGCCACTCCATTTTGTTGTGGGGTCCTTGATGTTGTATACTTCCTCTTGATCCCATGCTCATCACAAAAGGCCTTGAATTTGTTAAATAGTTACTCACCACCATTGTCACCTCTCAAGCACTTGATCTTTGTGGAAAATTGGTTCTCTCTTGCATTCTTGAACTTGACAAAGACATCATACACTTCATCCTTGCTCTTTAGTAGATAGATCCAACAAATTCTACTAAAATCATCAACGAATGTTACATACATCTTAGCTCCACTATTGCTAATTGTAGTAAATCCATGAATATCCGAATGTACAAGTTGAAAAGGCTTTGTGGATCTAGTATAAGGTAGTCTATGTGACTTAGAAAAAGCACAAGACTCACAAACATGCTTGTCATTACTTAAGGAACTTGGAAGACCAATCACACCCTTCTTCCTTGCCATTACCTCCAATGACTTGAAGTTGTCCCATCCTTTTGTGCCAAACCTCTTAAATAGAAATTTTCTCCCTTGCAACACATCCCACTTGGTTAGCAATAACACAAACATCAAGTTTGAACAACTTCCCTTGCCTTTTACCTTTTCCAATCAAGACATCCTTCCTTTTGATCAAACAAGCATCTCCATCAAACTCCACCTTGAGGCCCTTACTTAGCATTTGACTCACACTAAGCAAATTCTTGGTAATAGATGGAATAAACAAGACATCCTCCAAATGAACATTCCTATTTGTAGAGAGAGAAATAGGAATTGTGCTGCCAATCCCTTTGATTGCACACTCACCATCATTGGCCGTGTAGATCACCCTCTTGTCATCTCCATATGCCAACAAAGAAGTGAAGTACTCTTTGTGAAAGGTCATGTGTGAAGTTGCTCCACTATCAATCCACCAAGATCTAGATCTCCATCACTAGCAAGCATACATGAAGACATCACAAAAGCATCATCTTCTTGTAGCACTCACTTGCAAAGTGTCCTTTGATGCCACAATAGAAGCACTTGAGCTTTGATCTATCCTTCTTTTTTCCACTTGAAAAAGCATCCACTTGATCTTGCCCTTTAGACCACTTGCTTTTGGTTTTGCCCTTGAATTTGCCCTTTGTGAACATAGCATCCTCTTGAAGTGTCGATGTAGATCCACCTCTTGCTTGAAGCCTATATTCCTCATTGATCAAGATATCTTGAAGATCCATCAAACTTGGCAAAGTTTTTTGAATAGCAATACTTTGAACAATGTTAGCATAAGCATCCAACAAGCCATTAAGAATCACTTGAATAAGCTCTCCTTCCTTAATGCTTTCATCTATGCAAGCTAACTCATCATTCAATGCTTTCATTCTCAAAACAAAAGTACTTGGACTTTCTTCATTCTTTTGCAAACAAGAAAAGATTTGCCTTCTTAGAGTCAACACTCTAGAAGTAGACTTGGATTCATAAAGCTTCCTTAATGAATTCCAAGCTTCCAAAGGTGATGTGCACTTACCAACTTCCTTGAGAAGTTCATTGGTAACATTCATCTTTATCATGTGTAGAGCCTTCTTGGCCCTCTTATCATACCTCAATTGATCTTGTTGCGTTGCTGGTCTCTCCTCCAAACCTACAACAGTATCCAAAACATCATTCATCTCAAGAAGTGACTCCATCCTCACTTTCCACAATGAATAGTTACTTGAGGTAAGCCTATCATTGGCTTCCAACATGACTCCAATTGAGGTTGCCATGTAGCAATGACTTGATCTTCTCTTTCAACCTGATTCAATACACAAAGCACTTCTTTGAACAACAACAAATTCTTTCAAAAGAAATCACCAAGATTTGAAACTATCTCACAAATTCTCTTCTAGCACTTATCCAAGAAAATCAACACATAGAATCATGGAATCTTGATCCACCTATGATCTATCCTCAATCTAATGACTTTTGCCACTTCCTAAGATTGAAACACACTCAAATGAAGTCCAACAACCTCACTATCTAGAGATCCAATCAAAATTAGGGTTTTGACAAAATCACAAAAAATTGACTATTCCAAATCTACATGCAAATGCTGAAAATTTGATATGCGATCTATAAGCCAATGATCCAAAAATTGGCCAAATCTAGTATGTGAATTCAAAAATCGGAATTGAACAAGTATATTGACCTATTTAGTGTTTTGATCTACAAAAGATCCAATCTACAAAAGCAAAAAATCCGATTTTGGTGTAGAATCCTCTCTAGCATGCTCTAGACTTGATATCTTCACCAAATCATTGATAGATCTGATTCCTCCTTCATAACCTGAAACACAAGCTCTGATACCATGTGAAAGATTTCAGATCCTTAAGATTCAATCTACTTCTAATAGAACTTGATCAAACTTGAATGAAATGATTATGTACTGTTTTTGTCCATACAAAACCAGCAAGCTACTGTATTTCACACGTGTGGATCCAAAAATAACAAATATAGATCATTCTACACATAGAATTGCAAGCAATCACCAAGATAGTGCACCAACGGATAGTAGAACCCAAGAGAACCATGTATAAGCAAGAAATGAAATAGAGAAGAGAGAAGATCACTCTCTCCATGAGTTACATCCTTTTATAACAGGTCCAAACCGTATTTGGCCACTTAATTTCCCACCAAAATGCTAACCCTACTAATCTTGGGTCTAGATTCAATGTACCCAACTTATTCAAATTGAATCTACTCAAACTCGCATTCTATTTTTTCCACACTTTCAAAAAGTGTTTATTCAAATGAAATTTAGACTAATGAGCTTTGAAAAGTCAACCTCTAAGTCTAAAACAAGTTTTGGCCTCAATATGCCAAATATGAAAATATTGCAAAATGTGATGAAACTAGTTGAATCTTTCACAATTAAATCAACAAAAGCCACTAATATTGCTTACATGGCTCGAAAGAGGTTAGCAATACATCATTTAGCCTAAAAATTTTCATCCAAAGTTTGAATTAGATTAGTAGGTGGTGGAAAGGTGAGAAATAAGCAAAAAACTATTTTTGTTTAGGCTCATATGGGCACTACTAGCACTGATCATGCACTAGGTCGTTCTCCACATATCAAATTCTATAGAGATTGTCATAGGCTTAGATTTAAGCTCAAACATCCTAGAAGCAGCACAATAAACCTCAGGGCAAAAGGCTTGACCCCCAGCATGCACCAATCTCATGAAAATTTTTGATTAAAAAAAAAGGAGGGTTTCGGGCATCTACAACAACCACAAATGATTGGTATAGTTGACATCATTTCTTGGTGATGTCAAATTCATGCCAAGAAACAATGCTATAGGTCCAAAACATGTTCATACCTCCAATAGTATGTAAAAATGTTTAGAAAACATGGATTTTTGGCCAAAAACACTCATTTTTTCATTGTTTTGACACTTTATCGCTTCATGCAATCGCTCTACAATTTCAACCTTCTACAACAATTTTACAATACCTGATTGCCCTTAACTAGTATCCAAGATCAAGATTTTTTTTCAAAAAACAACAAATTGTTCAAAATGAGTCTTTTCTTTGATGTTCTATCCAGTTTAGGTGAAAATTTGACCAATCTTGAGCACAATTTGATAAAAAAATCATCACATGTGTATAATACTACCCTTTGATACTGCATGAAGTGCCTCATTAATGGCTTAGCTTGCAAACATCAAGATTTTACACTTTTCTAAAAAATTGTGCAATTTTAAGCGATAACTTGTCTAGCTTCCTACAAAGAATTATATATGCATAATAACTATGAGAAAACCTTACTAGCTCCCCATCAGAGAGTAGGAAATTAGCACAACCAACTCCACCTTTTGATCCAACTTGCTATGACACCATTGTAATGTTCACCCAAGAATCAAGCCTACAAGAACAACAAAGGACATCACCCATCCAAGTAGATGCTCAAGAACACATTTTCCAAGGGTTTCACCCCCATGCCATGATGGATGAATATCGGGTTTAGAGCTGGGCTGAAAAGTGTGTCAACAACCTTGGTTGGTAGATTGTAGCATGTGTTGATAATAGTCTTGGCAATTTCATGAATTCTCATAACTTGACGACCACAAAAATCTCATAAATGTTTTGGATTGTTATCTAGAATATAGGAATGGCATGCCTAAAGAAGAGAAGAAAAAATGGACATAAGTTACATCATAGTCGTAGAAGATACCGATGCAAGAAGGGGTGTTTGGCATGAGCATGTAGCATACAAAGAAGATGAACATTACTTACTATGTAGGTGATGCGTTGAAGATTACCCTCATTCTATTTGCCATGTCTTATGTTCAAGCAAGAAGTGCATTGTGTTAAGAAGCATAAATGCTCCACAATTGTGAGGATCTTCATTGCATATTTTAAGTGTTATAAATCAGAAAAGCAAATCTCATGACTAATAGACACAAACAACTAGCATCTGAAGCAAATTACCAAAATTTTAGGCACTTCCTTTGACATTGACTTGTTTATTAACTATATTAACCAATTTGAACACTAAGTGCAAATTATAGCAAATGGATGGGTTTGGAAGGAGTTTGGGACCCCCATATCTAGCACATTATGATGAGACCTACTTTTGATTGGCTTTACGTTTTAGCCCTTCATGGGGAGCCCTCATGGATGGAATCTTAAAAATGGGAAACATATTGAAAACAAGTAGCCCTAGTGGATGGAATCCAAAACTTTGAAGTCTTGTTGGATGAAACCTAAAAAGCATGTCTTCTAGCAATGACATAATATTAAGGTAAGATTTTTGTGACATTAAGTTGAATAATGTGTTTATTAATTAGCATAATATTGATAAACACATTATTTTTCACAACATGCCTCTAAACACTCATTATTTAGCTCAAATGACCTTGCTCACCAATGCAAGGCCAAAAAGGGGTACTCAGCAAAATGAACTGTGTTAGGGCTATCCATTATGTGGCATGTGAAGCTACATTCCCTCAAAATCTAACCATGTTGGAGTTGTCCTTTATGTGGCATTGAAGGCTACATTCTCTATGTGTCACACAAAAAGAAGGGTACTCCTCAAAATGAAACTTTTTTGGAGTTGCCCATTATGTGGCATTGAGGCTACATTCCCTCTTTGTCAAAATGGCACTCCTCAAAATGAAACCGAGTTGGAGTTGTCCATTATGTGGCACGTGAGGCTACATTCCCTCTTCGTCAAAATGGCACTCCTCAAAATGAAACTGAGTTGGAGTTGTCCATTATGTGGCACGTGAGTCTACATTCCCTCTGTCACATGGACCACCAAAGGCCCGAGGGCGAGTGAAAAGCAAGTTGTTGAAAAGTAATCGATCTTAAATTGTGACGCTTACGGTTAGCATTTGGGGTTGCCTACACACAACATGGGAGGGTGGTGAGTAATGGGAGCTCTTTACTTGAAAGATGAGCAAAGGGGAAGCACAAAAACTAAAGGGCCAAGCCAAGGCCTGAGATGCCATTCATACTCTCTCTCCCATTCATTCATACTCATTTTATTGGTCTGAAACGGGCCTAAGGCTTTCTTGCCCAATATACATGAAAATATATGGATTGACGGGAGACGAGAGACGAACTCCCTCCCTCCCTCTCTCTCGACAGCAAAACGAGTCGGTGATATCTCTATAATATGCGGAGGGAGGAAGGAATGGAGCGCGAGTATTGATGTTATTATTATTGTCAGCCTGGCACTCCATGGATCGATGAATGCGACCGGACGGTTACATCGGGTTTGAGTTTTTTAATTGAAAAGCAAGCAGTAATGGAGTGCATCCCTGATACGGCGAGTGTTGTTTGTAGAAGGGAAGATTTGTAAGGATTGGAGATGAAATTGTGACGTTTGGAGTTGCAGGAGCTTTGGCTTGGCTTCCTTGCAAGCTGCTGGTGCTTGAGAAGGCTGGGATTTCGGCGCAGGTTGATGCGTTTGGTCGTTGTTGTTTTCGGTATTGTGAGAGATTTTAGTGTGTTTGAGTATTGGATGGAGTGTTTGATCATTTGTTTTGCTTAGGATGTAAGTTTTTGGATTCGTGTAAGTTTTAGCTTCGTGTGTAGTAGTGGTTTGAAGTGGAGGTTGATTTGGAACAGAGAAGTCGGGCATTATGTGAAAATCTGGTTTCTGCAGCGAGGGAGGATTGGAGCAGGATAGAAAATACGACTCCAAAACGTGCCAATGGTTCGTTGGTTGACGGTGTTAGATCGGTTGTTGATAGGGTTTGCTCAGTAGGTGGTACTTTGAAAATACCGCAGCAAACATATTCAAGAAAGAAGGGAACTACTACAGCAGAAAGGTGGACGATACAAAGAACAAAGATCTAAGTGGTCAGCATCTACTTTTATATGCAAAGGCCCCCCCCTGAAATTCCAATTTCTGCTTGCATGAAAGCACGACAAAACTTTCAACTGCGGTAGCTAATATATTCTACGGCCATCTAAAGAAGTAGTGGAGCAGGATCAGCATAACATCTTCACCATAGTTCTTTATAAAAATTCGCAGCGAAGGGGCGCATTGTTGCTGCAGGTTGGTTCGATCTGTGTCAGGCAACGTAATTTTACAGGCCTACAAAGCTGCCGGGGACTGTCTCTTCTCTTACATTGCACTCGGCTACTGCGTCTGATCGGGATTCCTAATTAGCTGGAAGGTATACGTAATTAGATTGTGTGTGGACGTTAAAATATACAGTTTATGTTGATGCTACTCCTTGTGCTTGCAACTATGACGAGCGAGACTCGAGAGGGACAAGACCTGAAAATCATTCGACTTAGCTTCGACCGATCTGCATTGTCTGAGCATTTCCCTTTCTTAGCCATATTATTATTGTGATTATTTTTCATGCTGTTTCTTGTGCTCGTGTTTTTAGACCTCGGTGGACGGACGAGTGAGAGGCCAGAAGGACTTCAATTTCCCCGCTTCGACACACGAGCCAAACGAGGTTAAGCGATGCCAGCTCAAGGTCGCTCCAGCGCGGGCCGGTCACCTGCTCACAGCGATGATGGTAATCCTTCTTAAATTCTCCAGCCTGTTGATAATTCTCGATTGAATGAACAAAGCTTTCTTTCTTTGGCAATCTTCTGAATCTAGAGCTCTCCGCGATCCTTCTTTATGTCACATCAACTGCAGCGATCTGTGTTTACTCGCCATCCTATCAAAAACTTCATTGACTCCATTATACACTACTATTGCATTCGCTTCCTTTTTCAAGAGATTGTCGACCGCTCGGGTGGCACGTCAGCGTAGTTATCCTTGTAGATAGCAGCAACTTCTAATGTCTTTTGCGTTTGCAAATTTCAATCGAAGGTCCTAATGCGATTGCTTTACAAAATTGAGATGCAAGTAATTGCAAGCTCTATGTTTCTAAACCCTGGTTTATGCAACGTTACATGAATACTCTGATCTCATTATATTTCTGCTGCTACGGGTTTTCACTAAGGTTACGTATTACGAGAGTAGCAAAAAAGGGAAAGCTTTGTGCGGAAAGCCTGGTCTATTTGAAGTTTATTATAATCTCAAAGGGATTCTGTTACAAGTTTTGACTTGCCCTTCTTCCGTTTTGGCAGTGTCGGCAGGTTCTCTTTCCAACCGGAATAATGAGTAAGTGTATCTAGCACGAGACCATTCTCTGGAGTTAATTCTTTTGATTTATTCTCAAATTTCCAGCAGGATAAGTTTTTTGCATCTCCTCATTCTATGGTGAAATTTCTGTGCGACCTGTTCTGCAACGACAAAATTTTGGAATGCCGTGGTCTTGAACATCATCTCTCTGAGCCTACTCAAGGAGAACGCAGTTGATTGATTATGTTCACCGATGTCATGTCTAGATGTTTATCCTTTGTAGATCAACGCATGATATAAAGACGCTAATGTAGCCCGGAAGAGTTGGAAATGTATGGCTTACACGTGATCCTACTGTCTACATATGAAATCTTCCCATCACGTATTTTATACAAATGCAGTCTGGACACTGGATGAATATATAGAGGTCTGAAGTAAGATCACTGCTCTGGACTGCTCTCTGTGTCATAGGTTTTTCACATTTAAGAGTCACAAGCAAGAGCCATGCTATTGTGGCCAATCAGAAGATATAGCACATGATCACATAATGCCTCATGAATAAATGTATAGGCTGTTGAGAAGTTTTTAAGAAGCTGAACCCTTTTTTATCAAGATTGCCCGAGAGGCTAGCTGGCTTGCAAAGAGTTCTGTTGATTTCTGATCTTGAAAATTAGGGCTAACTTGTCTTTTGAAGCAAAATAATGAAGGATAGTATGCTACTCGTAGTTCATCTCTTTTTTTATTTCCAAATTCCAACTAAAATTAGCGAAAGGCTTGAGCTACTTCTTAGATTCTGTTGGGTTTTGTCTTTCTGAGCCATTCAAACAGTTTTCTGTTAACAATTTGAGAAATAGAATAATGTTCATGGCAATGACGAAGGGGCTTAAATTTTGTTGGCTGCAACATTGTGAAGTGTATAACTGTATGCGTGTTACAAATAGATTGAAACAGCATCAGTAGCTTCCATATTTGACCAACTTGTAGTAGCAAAGAGACTTTTACATGTTCATCAAGCATAAATGGCACCGCAACCTATATTTAAGATAAACCATCAAATATCTTTCATTAATGATTGTGTCATCTCTTTTCTTAATTTTTTGTTTTACAAATGAGAAGTAGATCCCACAGACGTGCACCCGTTTGAGTACTAAGCTTTTTTCTGTGGGTTTGTAAGAAACAGGTACATTACGGTTTGTCTTTCTGACATTCGCAAAGAAATGCAGTGTCCTATTTGTCTCGGTAAGATAGCAACATAATAGCTGTGCTATTTATAGACTTGTATGCATGAGATCTGACCTATTGAAAAGTCAGCTATTAGAAATCTCCATTGATCTTCTTTGACATGCACTTATTCGTTGACTTTTTCCCAGGTATCATACGCAAGACAAGGACTGTCATGGAGTGTTTGCACCGCTTCTGCAGAGAGTGTATCGATAAATCTATGCGACTTGGGTTAGTACTTTTCCACGTTCAATCCTATGAATGCCTCATCAGTCCTCATTGAATTTTCAAATGCACTATGCCCTTGCTGTCACCTTGTAACCAATTTTGCTCATCCATGGCGGTTTCAACTGTGAGGCGGTGACAATGTGAAGCTAGGGCAGTTTTTTGAGCAGTACGGTTTGAATGCATAGATTGTATTTTTTGACAAAGCAGGAACAATGAATGCCCGGCATGTCGAACACACTGTGCAAGCAGGCGATCATTAAGAGACGATCCCAACTTTGATGCATTAATTGCAGTTCTGTACCCTGACATTGATAAATATGAGGAAGAGGTAATACTTCTCACTTTGATACTCGATGCTCTTCAATACCTTTCTAAACCCAATCACGAAAGTGTGAAGCACAAACTGTTCACTGAACAATATCATTTAGTTGTTTCGTCTTAATTGTATGCAAAGCTGTAACTGGTAAAATATGCTATCTACTTTGTGTAGTTCCATGCTTCTTTAGTTTTATACGTTATCATTGCTTGGTTGGGAACTTTCATGTGATTCATAAACCTTTGTGGTATATTACCTGATTGTGCAAACACATGTATTGACCAATTTTCACAGTGCAATACTAGAAGCATAGAATCCTGTTTCTGGAAACTTTCAGTCCCAGGTTTCATTCCATACGTTAGAACAAATTTTACAGTAATTGATTTTGTATTTTGCAATATGTACAGAACAAATAAAAATTCCTCAAATTTACGTGTAAAAATGAACTTGTATACAAAGTATGGGAATTTTTTCCATGTCCATTTGTTCAAAACGATCTTACGATCCCATATGAAGATTCATCTTCATTGACCTAAAAGCAATGGCATTGAGGAGAGTTATAAGAGTTTAGGTGAGGGATTTGAATGCACCTAGTTTGTGTGAAAGTATTTCCTACAATTGCTACCTATCACCATGTGCTTGTGGGAATCTTGCTTACCCATTTTTGATATAATAATTATTTTCATTGTACAACAATGAATACTATATCCATAGTTGCACAGAAACGCGTTTTTTAAGAAAAATGTTTCTAGAAACACGTTTCTCAGAAATGTGTTCTGGGCCAGACGTGCCAGAAAAAAAAACATAATATATGTATTTTTTGGCCTAAATTTTGCCCTAAACCATGCTGTGACCAACCACTGTGACCAAAACCTATACAGATGTAATGCCTTTGATCAGAGCTTTAATCTGATACCCATATTGAAAACAAAGAAAAAAAGAAAAAAAAACATTTTTCTGAAATCCAGAAACGCGTTTCCAGAAACACAGTGCAACTATGACTATATCAATTCTTGACCAAAAAGTAAATTATGTTGAAAAAAGGTTCTGCTTTCTTTGACTTTTATGTTCCGTTCCGAGCTTAAATATACAACTAACTGCCTCATAAATATGCTCAAGAAGTACTATTACACATACACACAAACACATGCACACGCGTGCACACACATTCACACACACATATGTACATATACACGCATCCAACTTGTGCACTATTTTGGAATGCAAACGAAATGCTTTTGAGATTTTGGAGGGTTATAATTTTGGGATGCTTTATAAAGCACCGTTAATGTCTAAACTCATATAAATTTGTATAAAGTATGTAATTTGGACTAGTTGCTACAATTATACTCCAAAGTAATAACTTATGTACAAAGTTTAGATGCTTACTTGAGATATGGGCTATATGGTTGATGCAATAAGTTACATCCATGATGGTTAGCATTCAATTGGGGAGTCGGGACAAGAAGCACTAAATATTCTACTCATGTGCATTCCTTGTAAACACAAACCAAAATTCTTGCTGTGATGATGTGATTGGTGTTTGCATCCAAATTGAGAACATTAGTAAGTGTGTGCATGCAAGAAGTGCCATCATTAAAGGAGTACGTTTCAAGTATTTTTCATCCCATTGGGAGCATTAAATGTCTCCAATAAGAGGTAACTAGTTTGAGCTAAAATTGAAATTGAAATCAAAGTAAATATCAAACATAAAAGTCATTGTTTGGTCTCTTGGCACACTTAATAGAAGAAAGTCTTGACGGTCGATGGTTGTAGAGCTGTATGATGAGAGGAACATGATATAAAGACTTCCTTCCAAGGATCTGAGCCTAGAATGTTGAAAGTCCCCCAGCCTTAAGATGTTCAGCCTTGTTTAGTTGGCACTGGTCACACTTGGCCACATAAGATTCTACAAAGGGTTTAAGTTTTGGCCAATAAAAATTCCTTTGTACCAAATCTAATGTACGATGTATACCTGGATGCCCTGCACAAGGTGATGAGTCATGACACTCATAATTGTTTTTCTTTTAATCGCATCCACATGGGGCATGCAATTAATAATGCTTGCTGGTACCCCATCCCCCACTTGGAAGTCTCTCGGTGATCTTTTCAGACTTGCATAATGTCGGTCCCCATCCTAGGTACACTAGACATTCTCACGTGCAATCTGTAGCATTTCCTGCATATCATGTAAGAAATCCGCTACTTTTTGAAACTTGAACGTCCGAGACTCTACTGCAATGGGTGATATAGGTTTAAAACTATACGTAAGCACGCACGGGCTATAACCGGTAGCCAAATGCTTACTGTAACCCAATCTCCATCAAGGTGATTACCTCTCCGAGGAGAATGCTATGAAAATATGAACAGATATCTTAACTGATCTTCTGATCTTGTAGGTAATCCTTCTTTTAACCGATCAAGTATAACTAGAATCTTAACTATGATTCGTCAATCATAATTCATCGGATTCTTGTCCTATACTCAATAAAAGAACGTGATACCCTCACATAGGCAACAATCAATGATCAGAAGAACTTTTGAACTTAGAGTCATCTCTAGTTTAGCAAATACAGCCTGACCAAAAGCGACTAGTGAACTTCGAATCGCGAATGTTCAAAATGTCACTTTGGTACCGTAAAGCCTAAACAGACACTCTATGACTACTTGGTCTATACCCGAATAAACATAGTCGATTTGGTAAGGTGATCAGTCATACCAAAATTCCACTAGCCTGTTTATTCATCCGGGGTATGAATACTATCCTCTCCTATGGATTAGGTAATTCCTAGAATCCGAGTTATGATTTACCAATCCCAACTCTCCATATTCCCAAGACCATACCAATCATAAGAGTGCATTACAATTCTTAAAAGACACGAGTTGTTCCTGAAAGTCCTTTCCATTTGGAAAGTTCCAGACTTTCCCAACTCACACACGGTGTCTATAAAAGGATTGTAATTCCAAGAACGCCCTTACTTTAGACATGGCACAAATTGTCATTCCAAAGTTAGAGTCTTAATCTAGAATACGTCTAGATTCTCCTCTTAAGTTCTAATCTAGAATAACTTAAGATTTACTAGAACCTCATTACGTGAAGTTCTAACTTTTGGCAACCCACAACTATCCAACTCTCTTGAGTCTTCCGGGAATGCATTTCACCAATTCCAAATGGGAAAAGATAAGGCCAAAAAGTTCTCGTGTATGCACACACATCTATAAACGAATCCAAAATGACTCATACATTCAGTATCTCAATCGGAGATAATCTCAAAAGAATATAATGTCCTATTCTAAGCATGCCAATCACAAGCAACACAAGGGAACCTGGTGGTGGACAAACCAACCCAACTAAACCTAGATCGAACGGATCTAGCCCCCAAGCTATGGATCAATCACTCAAAGAGGAATGAGGCCTCACACCAGCAACATCCTGCCACCGGTCATGCTATCAAGCATACACTAGTGAGAGCCCAATAAGTATACTTATACCCTCCAAGGCCCATGCACCACTAGTAGTGCACTGTGACACCTCACTGGACACCTCTGCAGCCCGTCTAGGCCACGTCATCCAGTTCCCCAATGACTCACTGATAGACCCATACAAATCCACTATCAAGTGTTTTAGTCCTACAACCATTAATTATGACCATGTACACATAAGGGCCCCAATTCCCTTATAGTCACAATTAACTTACGGGTTGTTAGTCTACCGGTCCCTAGCGTGGACACGCTATTCGAGACCAGTCATGGGCATGACACAATACGTCTAGCTTTTGGTTGCTTGGTTGGAGGATAATGAGTCAAGTTGGTGCCCAAGGGGGTGTAAGCACTGTTAGTTGTTTGTCGATTGCAGCCATCTACATGGGGGCCATTGTGTCAATGTGCTTCCCAAAGGGATGTCAGCATGGATGGCTCTCATTTGGGTGCGAGTTTGTATTATAGTCTAGTCGGAGGTTGATGAGTTGGTGTGCAGTCGAGCTATTCTCAAACGTTTGCTCGTACTAGTGGTATTGGACACTCGGGGGTCGTGGCCCTAAAACCGAGTGAGGTGTAAGCATAGTTAGACCTTGTCAGAGTGAATAAACTGCCAATATTTCAACTGTCAAGTGTGGGGGATTGATGAGTCAAAGTCCTTCCTAGTTAGGTGAAAGCACAGTCGTCCTTGGTGGTATGAGTTGGGGCTTGTAATATTGGAGTGCTATAACGTGTTAAAGCAAGAATTATATGTACCTGTGCCTGAGCGTGTTGATATGTGGTTCGAAACCAAACCTAAATGACTGAAGAAAAAGAGGACCGTAGTATCGATTGATGCTACATGATTCCAAGACGTATGATATAGATGTTATTAGTATTTGAATGCTAGTAAATCCTACGTAGCAAGAATTATCATGAGAGATACTACTCATTAAAGGAGTGTATACTTGCTGTACATTTAGCTGTAGCATGTAATGCATCATTCTAAGCTTATGAATATGTAAAACGGAATGAAAGCTGGATTTTCCAGAAAGACAGCCATTTTTTTCTATCCAAGCACCACCCATTGTTCCATTGTTGAGAGAGCATGCAACTTCGGATAGCCACCTTTGATGGTGTATGATCTGGTAAAGAGTCAACGCTTTGAAGATACTTGAGTGTCTGATAAGTGCTACAGGTTTCATAGGAAGTACATTAGCTTTTAGCCAACAAAATAAGCTATGGTGTGGGCCGTTTAACCCCCAAATAAGAGGATGAAAGCCTCTTGTGAAACCTCTCTATTTCAGCCCACTGAGCACGTGATATGCTGCCTCCCCACAGCTCGCATCCATATCAGGTTCAACAATATTTGAAACAGCACTCTACCTTTATGCCATCTCCATAGATCTTCCTTTTTGCAACAAGTTTCCATGCCAAAGTAGTATTCTTAACCACGAAGAGATCACTTATCCATGCTAAGCAGCCTCAATCAGCACTAGCAAAAAGATTGTTACTGGAAACTTTTTATATCTGAATGATAGTAGTGAGCTTTTCTTACTAGTATCTCACGGGGCATCTCAGTAGTTTATAACTTTCTGTAAACTAGTGTTGCCATGGTTCTAAAATAGAAGTTACCAGCATGGATATCTTTTTGGATTATACTTTTGTTTCATCACTTGTTTCCCATAGATATTAATGATGACTTCGTTCATCATGTCCATAATGCAAAACATTCTCAAAGTTTTTTATGCACTTTGGCTTTGATGAGGCTACTGACATGTACTTGCATCCAATTTAGGAAATGGCTTTGCTGGACGAGGAGACTCGCCGGAACAAGCAGGTATAATATACCAAGATGAGTCTTGAAAAGATCTTTCGTAACTTTGAAGGTGAACAGTGAGATGTGTTTCTATAATCTAGTTACCATTTAAGAGCTGGTCAAGTACACAGGAGTAGAGCCAAGCTTCAAAATGGGTTACCATAGTCATAGCACATTTTTTTAACTGTACAACTATGCCTGGGGGTGGCTATGACATGAGGTTTCAGAATACTTTTGACACTTACATATTATGATAGGAGAGGCAACATATCACAGTTATGTTTGGAGCTCACATTTTTAATCTTTGGTAACAAAATAAGTACTTACAGATGATGATAGGATACGTGACATCACAATTATGTTTAGAGCTTGCATTGCTAAATTTATGGTATTGTTGTTGTGGAGTCTCGAATCATTTTGTTCCATTCTGAAGTTCCTGTCAAATGTTCTAAACTCATTGTTTGGTGACGATCAATAGATTCAAGCCAGTATTGCCGAGACCTTTCGTCGACAATCAGAGGCAGTTGCCAGGCGGAGAACAACAGCAAAGGCCACAGCTGCTGCAATTGTACGTAAGGCCCATGGAAACTTTCGTAGCATCCAAGGTCGAAACAGGGGCCGAGGGCGAGGTAGAACTGCATTGCAGAGACGAGAACTTAGAGATATGGATGGTGAAAGTGACTATTTGCCTGAGCCACAATCTGAGAGAACTTCTTCTTTGGAGGAGAGCCATGGAGCTCAAGGACAGAAGAGGATAAGAGTCACATCTGCGGAGACGTCTACGAATGAGAGTGAGAGTGAGGAAAACTCTGATGCTGAAACTGTGCCGGTTTTTGATGAGGCAAGGCACTCTGCTGGGGAGAGTCCTAGTAGGGAGGGAAATGAAGCATCTCCTGCAACAGATGGAGCTAGTGAGGGTATGGTGACTTGGGCTAGAGCTTGTGCTCGTAGTCAGAAACGATATGGCAGTACAACCATTGGCAATAGCAGACAAGTACGGTCATTGCCAGCAAGTGTACTTATCGATACCTTGAATGCAGCATCTTGTAAAGACATTGAAGAAGATGTAAGTATTTGGACCATCTTCTTCTTCTACGTGATTGTATGAAATTTTGTTTGGTGTATCTGATTCATTTTGCAGTTCTTATATTGAACAGTTCTCATATATGTCTGATGATTCTTTTTACAAGATTTTGGGGAATTGAGCTGATGCTTGAAATTTATTTTGGTTCATCTTATTTAATTTTTCAGATTATTGGTTGTTTCTTGCCAGTATAATGTGCATTTCAAGTTGCAACCTTTCGAGGGTCAATCTGATGAAGAACAGCATAGGCTGCCACAATTAGAAAAGCCCCACCTTTGTTGTTCAGCAAAGGTCACCATTGAGCATATCTTGAAGGTGCAGTACCTTGTTTTCCTTATCTATGAATTTTGGGTTCACTAAACTCGTGGAACTTGAGTGGTCAAGCTATCTATTTTAAGATGTACTGTGCAATGAGGTAAATGTGTGGGCTTCTCTACTTATAGCTTTGTGATATCAGTTTCTTCAGAACCACGTTTCACCAGAAGCGTTTGGAGAGCTGGAAATTTTAGCAGAAAGACTTGATGATCAGCTAGAAGGATTTTCGGGCAAAGGTCCTCTGCGACATAAAGGAAAATCATGCAGCATCAGACCAGACGGTGATAAGATTGCTGAAGTTCTGACTATAAAAAGCACGCTGGGAAACATCTATAATTCATATTGGAGCAAGCAGAATAATTTGGTAAAAGTTTCTTGTTTCCATCAGTCAAAATGAATCTGTAAGATAAACACAATAGAGTTAAACGTATGTGTTTTGGTACCATCCTCTCTTGCAAGTGAACTCTTCCTGACATCAGCACATGTGAAATTTCAGAACTGTGATAGTTGTAATAGCCTTTTATTCCTCTTCTTTTCTCTGCAGTTTGGGTTTCATTTGAGATGATGAAGGCTTTTCACTTACTTGACCTCTTCAATGTGCTTAGGTGTTGCTTTATCGAAGGAAGAATTGATGTTCAGAACATGTCAAGAGGTGTAAGACCATCGAAAAATTCTTCGTAAGGAAGGATGATGCCCATATATATGTTGTCAAACCCTTTCCAGTCAAGAACTGACTACATCTGAATCGAAAATCTGTCAAATATTTGAATGTATGGAGATTTTTGTCCATACAAAAGTTTTGATTCAGCTGCAGGTTAAAAAATTTAGCTAGTGTGTACATTTTCCCAAGTACAGCAGTAGTCCTAGAACAATGTTTTGAACTCATTTAATCTTTGAACTGAATTAATAACTGCAAAGAACTGGCTGCTCTCTTTGAAGGTTGAAATTCATCCAAGGATATACTTGTGGTATGTCCTGCTTGTGGTGTAAATTCTGACCATGCCAAAACTTTATCTGAAACCTACAATGTTTTGCTCATCTGTCACTATCCTTCACCTTTTTTCTTACAGTTTTCAAAAATTTCAAGTCTAATCCCATACTGAGGGTTAGCAGAGTAAACTTATTGCAAACAAATCAGATGGGAGATGATTAAACGTACGTTTAATGTAGGAATTTTCAGCTTTTTTGACAAAGGCACTGCTATTGGAGTCATATTTGGAAATTTCACGTTCATACATCTATGAATTTGGCTGGTTCACATGTGAACTATTTCTACTCACGGCATGAAGATGCTGAGATTTTCTTAGACTCAGCCAAAGCTTAAAGACCCTAGCAAAAACTTTTTAAAAAACTTTGGCTCCAAAGGTGTATATTTTGCAAACCCATTTTTGCATGCAACTTTGATTAATGTGTTTAAATGTTTTGCTGCATTTAGCGGCTCAAACGTTACAGCAGGCTCCTACTCTTGCTCACTAAGAGTTGCTGGATGTTGAGAAATACTGAGTTGCATGAAAGGAGCATGTTAATGGTCAAACAAAAGTTTTGAGTTCATAAATGTGTTCTTATGTATGACTTGGCCTAGTTAGAAATATGGAGATTTGGATAGCCATTCATTCAGATCTTTATATCAAAAGAGGAAGATATGCTTGTTACGTGGAAGCAAGGCATTATATGCTTTTATGTAGAGTTAATGGGTATGTCTTTCATGATTGAGGCTTCTGTCACTTTAGCAGCAAGCAAAGTATCCTACTCCATGCCAAAAAATTTACTTCTATTTGTGAGTTGCTGAAACATTAAGCATCAAATTTAGTGTTCCATTTACAAAAATTTGTTCAAGCATAATACTTTGAAAATGATCTCTATTTATAGCGGTGTTTGGCAGTTGTCAGCTTGAAAGTGGTTCAATAAGATCTGGTCTCAAAGTAGCTTACCTACTCCTATTCTGCTGCCTCAATGTCACGTTGATGAAGTTGCTATGACAAATAACATAAAGGTTTTCTTCTTAGATATATCAAATTTCAAAACTATAGATACCTTTTTATGTTTCTCATATGGTTAATCTTTTTAGCCACAAAAATTTAAGCTTGTACAATTTGTTCATGGATAATGATAGCTAATACAAACATTCGATAGAAAAAGTCGTCGTGCATTTTTTATTTCAACGTTCTAATATGTATCGTGTGTTCGTGAATACATTCTCCTTACCCCTTCTTTCTACATCATTTTTGACAATTGATAGCTCAGAGTTGTTCAACATGTAAGTTAAAAAACAATTAGGAAAATAACACATTTGTAGAACTAGTCGTCGTAGGATGAAAGTTTGCAACTTCATGAAGAAAGCATTTGGAGTTGGCTAAATTCTTCATTAGCTTGAGTCACTAAGAATTGAACAAAGATTTGTGGTTCTTTGACAAGAGATTTGATTAATCATTCCATGTGGTATTGATCCAAAACTTCAATAAGTAACTAAATCGGAGAACCAACATGTTGGAATGTGATTATTATTAGTATGACAAAATTGTATGCGATTGTATGGTCAAGGTTATATAGGTCTATTGGATGCATGGAATTGGTCATTTCCCTTGCGTTGGGTGAAGTAAATAGATCAAGGGTGGCAGGTTGAGGTGCTCTTTCGTCACATGAAAGGACTGCAAGAAACAACCTTTCCTCCATGTAATGCTAGTTTTGAAGTTTATTTTGGGGTGAAAATTTCGGATATGCTCAAGATATACTCAAGCAAAACTTAAAAGTTGCAATACGAAATTAAATAGAAGAGAATTTTATGTGCTCTTGAAGAATAGATGCCATTTTGTTTATCATCCCAAGTATGCCAATGCTTGGCTGAGTGCCTATATGAGATGCACTTATAGCACATGTAGATGTGAACTATCTCTTGATCTACAAGCTATAGTGCCAATGTGAACTATCTCTTGATTTACAAGCTGCCAATGGGAATTATTAAGGTTTTTCCGAACAACTAGATATGGCTCATTGTCATTGGCAATATAAGTAGAGTCATGCTTTTACCAACAATTGAGCATACAGTTTGACTGAGCTCATCCATTATACTAGAATGTACTAAGACAACAAAATTTGTTGTTGAATGGGTATTATAAAGTGGAGATTTTGTCAATTTTGCCAAAAATTAGACTAGCTCAGTAGGGCGAGTAAGGTTCTTGCTATGGAGCTAGAATCCTAGTCAATTCCATGACATAGTTGCATATTAATCTTTTAATTTTTAAATCTCAAAAGAGGTAGGGTGCGAAATAATTTCCAGAGCCACTTAGCATATGACAAGCCATATAGGCTACTTCCAGTCCTATTCGCCTCCATAAACAATTAACTTTCATTGTATATTGTTTGTTATTCAAAAAATTCAAATCTCTCCACCCAAGATTATGATGGAGTTAATCTTACTCCTACTCAGCAATTTTATCTTATGAGGACTTCTATTCATTTGTATATAATCATTCTTTCAAAAGATGCTTGATTAATCTACAGTATTACAAGGCATTCGACATAGTCTATAGTATTACTCAAGCTTTTACTCAGTCTAGGTTTAAACATATTTTGACCTCGAGAATTAAAAGCCATTTTTCTATGTTTATTTCAATCCATGTCACGAACTTATTTCGAACCTCAGTGTGACAAACTATAGAAATGAATTGGATGAAGAAACTACTCTCAAATCAATTTAAACTTGTAAACACCTACTTCAATGGATACTCTCTCAATTCAAGTGTGTGTGTGTGTGTGTGTGTGAGCGCTCTCTCTCTCTCTCTCTCTCTCTCTCTCTCTCTATATATATATATATATATATATATATATATATATATATATATATATTTAAACTTATGTACACTTTTGCGCATGTGTATGGGTGCACCATGCATGCTTCTCCTCTCACCCATGCATGAGCTTTTTCTAACTAAAAAACTTGGGGAGGATGCATGTATGGGGAAAAGGATGCATGGCCCTCCTCCCCATGCATGCATCTAAAGGGCCTACTCCAAATTCAAATTATCCTTTACCAACACACTATTTTGAAGTGCATGTACATACTTTCATGGTGAAAGGTGTTAAACAAATGAGACTTTCATTATCAATTTTTTTTTAATTTATTAGGCTTTCCACGGGAAAGGTTGAAATAAAAATGCATTTCTATGAAGATCGGCCTCCATCGTTGACGGGCACTCTTTACTAGTGTATATATATATATATATATATATATATATACCACCCCTCAACGACCATCGACCACCCATCAACGACCATCGGCCACTCGTCAACGACCATTAGCCACGTCAATGACCATCGGCCGTCCATTGCCCATCAACGACGGGCATTCTTTACTAGTATATATATATAATCCTCATCCATGCATACACACTTTCTCAACTGAAAATGAGGGGGAGGGGGATGCATGTATGGGGAAAGTGCATATCCTCATACATTTGCACATTGTGTGCATTGGGGGGTGGGCCCCAAAAAGATTCTCCACCCCTCCGTCCCAATCACTAAATTCAAATATTTTTTTCTAAATTCAAATATTTGAAGTTTGAAGTTAAGGTTTTATTTTCTTCAGACACTTCAATGTGCTTTAAACTTTAGCCAAATAATCTTTATTACATGGCTTTCTTATTTATTTCGAATTACCAAAGTTTTACCCATATATCATGAACATAAAAATTTTCTTGACTACCTAAAACTGCTTCTTTTCTTTTCAATCCTTCGAATCTCTATCTTGGCCCACCATTTTTTATCGGATTATCGGTGCTTGGAAACTATTCAAGCCAACGATGACGCTATCAATAAGCTGATCGTGAAAGGTAACGGGCGCGTCTACACTGGATCTCGGCGGAAAGCAAAGTGAAATATATATATATATATATATATATATATATATATCGCGATGAATGGATTGCGAGGAAGGCGCGTGGCAGCAAGGGGCAGGCATGGGACTCTCTCCCAGGTACCGGCTATCTCTCTCACACACACAGACGTGTTCCTCACACAACGAGTTTTAATGTGTTTCAGTATGTTGGTTTGTTTGAGTTGAGGAACACGTTTGCATACTTATGATGAGGTTATGCAAGCTTCTTCCTCTCGGCCTTCACCGTTTTCATTCTGCGGCTAGCAAAAGGCAAACTTCTTCTGTTGGTACAAGTTCGAATGAAGAAGCTTCAATAGGAGTACTGAGGCAGCAGCTTCTTGGCACCAATAAGAGAGCTAGCGGCATGCGTATCGAGCTTATTTACAAAGACAATCTCACACTGTCCAATGTTGATGAATACACCAGGATTCAACAGGCAGTGCAACGAAGCAATCTTCGGGCCAGGCGTCTTGGATCCATGGCATGGGCCTTCTCCATGTCCAAGGATTCCCGACGTTTAATAGACTTCACAACCCTCTTATCGTTATCGTCAGAGGAGGCTGGAGTCTACTTGATGCAGTTGCAACTGGGCATGCCAGTCACTAGCTTTCACGCAGCTGCGGACATGGGCATCGATTTGGTATGGGTTCAATGCCAACCCTGTCAATCATGTTATCCCAGCTCTCATGCGACAACCAAGACTACCAGGATGTAGGCAATTTGGCAGTCTGCGGAGATTCCAAATGCCAGTATAACCAAGGCTATGGTGACGGATCTTACACCAGGGGTGATTTCTCCACAGAGATGATCACGATGCATTCCAAAGAATCAGAGACCATTCCGTTGTTTGCATTCGGATGCGGCTACAGTAACAAAAGACTTTTCACGGCCAATGAAGGAAGTATTGTGGGTCTAGGCAGAGGTCCCATCTCTCTCATCTCCCAACTAAGCCCTGTCATCCAGGAACAATTTTCCTATTGCCTGGTGAGCTTTGCTAATTCCAGCACCACCACCAATCCCCTCTTCCTTGGCTCTGCGGCAACACTTTTAGTGGGGTCACTCCCATCCTCGACCTCGCTATTCCATCATTCTACTACGTAACCCAACGGGGTTGGCTCAACTGGTTAGCTTGGCATCCAAAGTTTCTTTGGTCCCAGGTTCGAGCCTCCCCTTGGAAACCAAGAAGCATTCTACTACGTTGGCATCCAAAGTTTCTTTGGTCCCAGGTTCGAGCCTCCCCTTGGAATCCAAGAAGCATTCTACTACGTTGGCATCACTGGGATCGATGTGGGAGGATCAACGCATAGAATCCCCGGTAGCTTAGCTCTAGCCATTTTGTGAAGGGTGAGCGCTTTTATTAAAATGATTTTTTGGTGAAATAGCATTCACTTAAAGTTTTTACTTGGACCTAAAAGAAATCTTACCCTGGATAAATTTAGCATAGCCACCATTGTGTCCATTAATAATAGTAATTCATTTACATATTTTGTGATGGCTAAGCTACTTCACATAGAGCTAAGCTAGAGCTAATAGCCATTTTGTGAACAATGAGCGCTTAGCATCCCCGGGATCTACTTTTCCAAAGTATACCATTAAAGATCAACCACACATATTATTATAGCTTTGCAAACTACTCACTATCATCCATATTTTTGTATCAAAAAATTCATGCCCAAAATGCAAGGAATCAGCTCTTCTGGGAATTGGCTCCATCATTCCAATTTCTAGATCAAGTGTGTAGCATGGACATTTTTTGTTCCCTCTTTTGGCCTTATATAAATTCTCATTTTGAATCAATATAGTTTTATGACACGCATTCGTCTGAATCACAATATTATGGAATACTTTCATATAAATCATAATGTTACGGAATGGCTTCGTCTTGACCACAATATTATGAAATGCCTTCATCTGAATCGCAATATAAGTATGAGATGACTTTATTGAATTACATGATTGTTCATGAACTGAAGTTGTTGTAACAATGGTTGGATTGTCTCAATCAGTGTCCAAATTGTGTGTTTTGTTTTCATTCAATCATTTTATGGAGTCTTTAGTCTGAGTCGCGTTGGATGTTGTGCTCCGAATTCCTTCGCGACATTGTCAAGGCCTCTCCCTCCAGAAAATCTTTACGAGGTATTTTTGCGTTTCGAGGTATTTTCGCAAAATTTTCGAGACATTTTTGAGGTCTCTCTAGAAAATCTTTTGGAGGTATTTTCGCGTTTCGAGGTATTGTCAAGAAATTTTTGAGGGCCAATTTCACGAAGGATTCCTCGAGCAAACTCGAATTTTCACTCGACTTTTGGACAAACTCGAATGTTCACTCGACTCGAATTTTTTGAGGCTCGAATTTCGGAACGAACCCGAATTTGAGGCTTGAATTTTTTTGTCGAATATTTTCACTCGACTCGAATTTTGGAACGAACTCGAATTTTGAAAACGGCTCGAATTTTGGAACGAATTCGAATTTTCACTCGACTCAAATTTTGGACGAACTCGAATTTTGGACTAACTCGACGAATTTTTGGACGAATTCGAATTTTCACTCGACTCGAATATTTTGAGGCTCAAATTTTTCAGTCGACTCGAATTTTTTGATGTCGAATTTTTATTGACTCGAATATTTGGACGAACTCAAATTTTTGGACGAACTCGAACTTTCACATGAACTCGAATATTTGGACGAACTCGAATTTTTTGGACGAACTCGATTTTTTCCAAACGACATACTGAATTTCGAAATCATCGGCCGTCACCTAGATCGGCCGCCATTGCCCGTCAACGACGGGCACTCTTTACTAGTATATATATAACTATTCTAGAGAGAGAATGTGTGAGGTGCCGTAAAAAATGTCACGCTTTGCTGACAAAAAATGTCACCCATTTGCAAAAGGAAAAGCTAAATAGGTTTTAAAAATATGGTAAAAAAACACAGGCTCCAAAAATATATAAACACTTTTTGTGGTAGCGCCCCATTGCCCGCCGTCATCGACAAGCACAACCAACTAGTATACACACACATTACCCGTCATCGGACCTGAAACAACCTTTAAGGGCTTGACAAGTCAGCACACCAACCCAAAAAAACCATAAAATCTACAATTTTGGAGGGGAAAAGTAAAAACCCATCAAACTTTGATTTTGCAAAAACCAACCTTCGCTTGACTAATATCCGCCTGAAAGCATTGTTCCAATCTTGCATAGAAGCCGACAAGAGCTACTTCCCAACCAGTTTGCAGGATAGATCATAAAAGTCTAAAAAACCCTTGCCATTATGACACTTTTGTCTAGTCTTCTTCCATCTTATGAAAACTTAGTAATATTTTTGGTCAATACTCTTGAGCTATCACTTCAAAAGGTGATAACAAGTTTGTTATAGGAAGAAGTAAGAAGGAAGAGCTCATCTTCTTCAAATAACAAAACTCTTGTCTTATTGTCAAATAAACAAAAATCTAAGAAAAAGAAGATTCCAAAAGAGAAGATAGATATTGAACGAACAAATGCAAAACAACAACAAAAGCAACAACATAAATCTAAGAAGTTATTTTGCAAATATTAGTAAAAATAACATATACATGAGTTTGTTCCAGCAACTTCAATGAATTATGTTAGAAGATCTACTCAAATCAGACATGAGCCTGGTAGGTTCATTCCACAAGCCTTCATGACTCATGATGAACCTATCACAGTTGCAGAAGCCTTGAGTTTTGATGCAGATAATTGGCACAAGGCTATGGAGGTTGAATATAGCTCATTATTTAAAAATAAGACATGGACTTGCAAATGCAAAAATCATTGACTGTTACTCGCAAGAAAACTTTATGGAATCCAGTATCTACTTTTTGGCAATGAATTGACATTATAATTGCAGCAGATCTATGTACTATGTAAGGATAGAAGTTGTAGAATTTCTTGGAACTTAATCTCTTTATGAAACAAAACTTTAACACTTTTGAATAAGAGGAAAGCAAGAAGGGTGATTCATGTTAGAGCTGAAAATTGAAAGCTGAGAGCAAGATGGACAAAACCGCCGTACTATCAGTTGTCAGTGCTTTAACTCATTCTTTGTTCTTGCTTGAAGTTTCCATGAATTTGGATGATGTTTTTTTTCCCTGCCATAAAACCTCCAAAAAGTTGACAAAAAAGGAACAATCGAGCAAGCAAAGGCTAAAAATCAGCTTTACGTTGATAAAATAGGGGATCGTGGAGATGGTAGACTCTGTAGGCCGTCGCCCTGCTCTCTTCTACCATTTCCTTCTCTAATATTTGTTTTTTCTGGATCTCCATCTAAAAAACCTGTTTCTTTAGCAAAAGCACGGATGGTTTAGGCCCGATCTATAAAACTACGGCCAATGTGCAGGCATACAACCAGTCGGAGCACCCTCCTTGACGCGTCCTACCCCTCTCATTTGCAATCTCTCCCTCCTCCTCCTCCTCTCCTCTCTCTCTCTCGTGCTCTCGATGCTACTTTTCTCTCCTTTTATCTCTCTCTCTCTCTCTCTGCTCTTTTGCGCTCTGTCTCTTGGAAGGTTCGTGACCTCTCTCTTTTTAGAAAAACTTTGTTTGGTGGAAAGCCCTTGAGGAGGGCCTTCCTTGCAATGGAGACCTTGCCCGAGGAAGGAAGCCTAAGTCCAGGGCCCGACTTACAAGGAAGGGACTTCCACGACGTAATGCCAAGTGAGAAAGTAGAGAGAGAACATACATTCCTTAGAGAGAGAACACACATTTCGTGGAAAGAATGCACATTTCGTGGAGAGAATGCACATTGTAGAGAGAGAATGACATATTCCGGAGGAGAGAGAAAGGTGGATGGATATTCTGCTCATGGAGGTCCTTTCAAAATACAAAGCAAACCTGAGCACCTGGCATTACAAACATTGCACGTTTGATTGTCTTTCGCCCGTCAATGAAATTGTAGGGCATGTGTAGATCAATAAAAACGTTCGAATCACATTTGTATAACACTGCTCACATTCTTTTTTGATTTCTAGAGGGAGGGGGGGGGTGTTAAAAAATCCTATAGTAATAAGTTTTGTTTTTAATTTTTTCTTCAACATTTGAAGTTGACTGTTGCAACAGACTGGGCTCATAAAAATGTAATTTAAAAAAAAAATTGCTTGGTTGTTTTTTATTTGACCCAAGCAAACTGACTAATAAAAATGGGATACTCAAATAAATCTATTACACTTTCTTAGTTCATGAAAAGCCTGGATCAATCAATTTTTTTGGGAAGATAAAGTTTTCTCCAATGAGTGGAAAGGTCCTTTGAATTTGGTAAAAAGGCCTAATTCCTTACGGAATTTCAAAGGCTTTCATGCCCATTTTTTGATCCAAAATACATTCAGTTGTTGATCGAGCAACTGTGAATGCCGCGACTTATACCTTGGGCTTCATAGGTTTTTGGTTAATGTACCAATCAAATTGCCTTGAAATTTAAATGGGAGAAAAAAATTTGCGGATGTCATTGTACACCAAAAGTAGAAAACAAGAAACTGATAACTAAGTCACATCGAAACTCCAAATCAAATGTGTCTGAAATGATCGTATGGGCAGAACTTTTTTTCAAAAATTTGATTTTGGGGTCGGCATATTAAAGAACTGAGAAATTTGAAAGGCATAATTGAACTATTTAAATCGTGACTATTGCCACGTTCGATTTTAATTGATTCTAATTTTGAAATCATCAAAATCTGTTAGATTGATTTCGTAGACAAACATAATAGACTAAAAATTGATGTATCTAATATTACAGTATCGAATATAACTACTGTATCGCAGTATTTGATAGTTCAAACAAAACTATAAGAGAACATAATCAGATTACAATAGAACAGAGAAGCATTCGATCATTCTGACATAATACTGAATGCGATTAAACCTTATAATCGATTCAGTAAGTAGCATATACGAATCCAAGAATCGTGAGCACAAAGCAATAGCAGATACAACCGCGTACTTGAAACTATCTTTGAGTATTTGATTGACTCTGTTTGATGCACTTTCTAGCACTAAGCGTTTCTAGCAATGTGCTATATTAATCTCCAAGATCAATAACTTATATTCTCTAATCTCACATTATCGTAGAAAATGATCAACTATTTATACTAGTTATGAATGTTTTTTAGGCTTGACAGTCGAAGATAGTTGTTTGATTGCAGATCGCAATTGGAGTTTAGCCAAATTACGATGTCACTTATTCAGTAAGCTTTTTGAAAATTACTTGTTGAAAATAGTTAGGGCAAGTCGTTAGCTTCACAACAATTAGAAACATGTTCAACTAACATTCGATAATTCGAACACCTTCGATACTCTTTGTCATTGTCGAACCCGACTGTTATGTTAGATTTCTTATGCTCAGCCTTAAACAAATCGTTCAAGTAATGAGCATCCTGAAAACCAAAGGCCGACTACATGTTTTCGGACCTTCACATTTTTTCCTTTTTGAGATTCTTTTTTGCCTTAACCATTTTTAGGCACCTTAGCCTTTTTCACACCTTAGCGAAAAAAGCGACACAGTGGCCAAGTGGCCAGAATGCCTTAGAAACCATTCTTAAGGCATCTTCGCCTTTTTTGCCCCTTCGCAAAAAATGCGACAAAGTGGCCAGAATGCCTTAAAAACCATTTTAAGACACCTTCGGCCTTTTCGGTTTTTTTGCTGCCTTTAACCTAAGGCACCTTCGGCTTTTTTGCTGCCTTTAAACTAAGGCACTTTTCGGCTGTCTTTAGTCTAAGGCACCTTCGACTTCTTCGCTGTCTTTAGTCTAAGGCACTTTTCGGCTTTTTCACCTTTTTCGCCTTCTTCGCTGCCTTCAGTCTAAGGGCGCCTTCAGGATCTACATACCTTAAGTCTAAGGGCACCTTCAGGATTTGCATACCTTCAGTCTAAAGAGCACCTTCGGGTCTTTTGTGTTTTTGTTACATTGGCAAATCGATGTTGCCAACTTATCATCAACCCTAAAACAACTGGAGAAACAAATATCCTAAGGGAGGTTACCAACTTTGTATAGATGCAAAACTTGAGTAAATGGCAGTTAAGACATAAGATATTTTTTCCTCTCGGCACTTATAAATCTATATATTAGTTGAATCAAGCTATGTAAGTGTTAATTGAATTTCTTTTTCAATCAAAGTTTACTACATTGTTCATTTGTACAATTTGTATGAATTCTTCTACTTTGAATATTTTTGCTGCTAACTGTTGCGTTTCCGTTCTTACACACCATGCTCAAATTCTCGAGCTTCCGCTGTCGCTCACGCCACCACGGTTTTTTATGACATGGTATCAGAGCGGGCATTTCAGTAATCTATATTTCTACTGCAGATTATTAGTCTTGTTTCTATCAAGACATCTTTCTAGCAAACGCGCAGCCAACAATATTCCGACAATCGTTGTTTCTACCAACGATCTTGTTCAACCAAAATGGATCCATCATCTAGTTCATCTCTCATTGACAAACTCGATGGAGATAACTACCATCTCTGAAAATTCAAGATGAAGGTTATACTTCTAGCCAAAGAACTGTGGGACATCGTTGATGGCACAGAGCTCAAACAAGAAGGTGATGCAGCCGTCATCACCAAGTGGAGACTGAGAGATGGCAAAGCATTTGCCATGATCACCCTCAACATCAAGAATACTCAGATCAGCCACATACGTGCTGCTCAGACTGCTAAGGATGCATGGGACATCCTAGCAACTCTCTACGACATCAGAGACATTACATCCAAGCTTCATCTGAGGAAGAAATTCTTCACCCTTATAATGTTTGATGTAGATAGTGTTTCGAGTCACCTCAACACGTTCAAAAATCTTATGGAGCAAATGACTGCAACTGGCTCAGTCATAGAAGATTTCGATGCACTCATGACTCTATTATCAGTCTACCTGAAGCCTACAAAAATTGGGTGATGACAATTTCTATCCAGGAGCACCTCACTCTATCAAGAGTGATTTTGCTGCTCCTACAAGAGGAGATCAAAAGATCAGCATCCTCCTCAAGATCAACATCAGATTCACAAGCTCTGTATTCAAAAAATCAGAAGTTTAGATCCAAGAGATCTACAAAGTCAGGCTATACTGACAAGAAGAGCAACATGCAGTCGGGACCAGATTCCGGTTTAGGATCGAATTCAAGCTCTTCATCATTCCAACTAGTGTAGAAACCTTTCTTCAGATATTATAAGAGGACTGGCCACGAAATCAAGGACTGCCGAACTTTGAAATACAACAACAAAAAGAAGAAACAGTTCCAACAACAAGCACATAGTGCTACAGCCAGTCACTCAAATCAGCAACAAGAAGAAGAAGATGAAACAACGTTCATGACCAAAGTCGGAGAACAACAAGATATCAATTCTTGGTATCTAGATTCCGGAGCAACTCAACACATGACTCACCATCGCGACTGGTTCAAAGATCACAAGTCATTCATCCACTCTCGAGTTGTGCAACTTGGAGACAACTCATCACATTCAATCGAAGGTAAAATAACAGTCAGAGTTGAATTCAAAAGAGGTGAAGTCAAGTTGTTGTCCAACGCTCTCCACATTCCAAATCTGACCAAGATTCTGCTCTTAGTTAGCAAAATCACCGATTAAGGTCGTAGGGTCGAATTCGATACAGAAGGCTGTACAATTCTTGACAAATCTCGGAAGGTTCTAGCCTACAAAAGAAGAAGTGGCTATCTTTACAAACTCAGCCATTGCTATTCTTCTAACAGTCAAGCTCTTCACATAGGCACTTCTGAAACAACTGATATGCTATGGCATTTCAGACTTGGCCATTTTAACTTCAATAGTATTCAGCAAATGTCAGCTTAGATTCTAGTACAAGATCAGCAAGCCAACTTTTCCATGCAAAAGTTGTATTATCAGCAAGCATGCTAGGAGTCCTTTCAGTTTAGACTCAGTTCATACATCCAAGGGCTTGCTTGACCTTGTACATAACGACATTTGTGGCGCGATGCAGACTGCTTCCACAGGGGGAGCTCTTTATTTCCTAATTTTCATCGATGACTTCTCTCGAAGGATTGCAACCTAATATCTGAAGAAAAAATCTGAAGCATTCAAGTTCTTCAAGCAGTTCAAGGCGTCTGCAGGAAACCAGACCCAGAGGAAGATCAAGGCTCTACGCACAGATGGAGGGGGAGAGTACATCTCCATAGAATTCAGTTCTGCAAGGCCAACGAGATACATAAAAAATTATACAACCAGTCACCTCAGTCCAATGGTGTAGCTCACCGAAAAAATCGGACACTCATTGAGAGTGCCAAGAGCATGATGGCCCTCTTCCAAAGAAATTATGGGCATAAGCTGTTACAACAACTGCCTACTTGCAGAATCGATCCATCACCAAAGCCCTAAATGGCAAGACACCTTATGATCTGTGGACAAGATAAAAACTATCACTCAAACATATTCAAATGTTTGGATGCATCGCTTTCATTCAGATCCCTGAGGATCTAAGAAGAAAGTTGGATGATAAGAGCATGAAGACGATCTTCATCGGCTATTCCCCAAATCACAAGGCATACAAGCTTTACAATCTGGATACCAAGAAGGCATTCACCAGTAGAGATGTCATTTTTGTGGAAGACTAGTTCATCGACCACAAAGGAAAAGCCGCTGATAATTCCGATCCAAGGATCGAGCAGCCAGTCAATTCTGATCTAGAGATTCAACTGTAGAACATCGACGTTGACTCAAACAATGAGTCAGAATCTCAACGAGTCAACCCACATCAGAGGACCAAAGTTCAACCCAGAAGGTCGACTAGGTCCAGACAGCCTCCATCCAGATTTATGGATGATCCGGCCTGCTACTTTGTGTAGGAATCGAACACTGTTTCAGAGGCAATGTCTACTCCTGATGCTGATCAGTGGAAAGCAGCTATGGACACCAAATTCAATTCTCTTATGAAGAATCAAACATGGACATTCACTGAGCTGCCAAAGGACAAAACCAATTCCATGCAAATGGATATTCAAGACAAAGTACGACGCTGAAGGAAGGCTAAATCGTTACAAGGCCAAGCTAGTCACCAAAGGCTTTTCCCAGATTCTAGATCTGGATTATTCAGAAACCTTCAGCTTAGTAGTCAAACATGCTTTGATCTGTCTACTCATCTCCTTTGCAACCGCAACAGATCTTGAAGTCCACCAGATGGATGTCTAGACTGCTTTTCTCAATGGAACCATCGAAGTGGAGAACATGACGCAGCCAGAGGCATATGAACTCAACGACGAGCATCAGCACCTTGTATGCAGAATCCGCAAGGCACTCTACGGGCTGAAACAGTCACCCAAAGCCTGGTTCTAGAAGATCAATGCATTTTTGATAGAGAATGGTTTTATTCCAAACTCAGCAGACTCAAATGTCTACTTCAAGTCTATATCAGATTACTTCATCATCATCACTTTCTATGTAGATAATACACTCTTATTCAGTAATAATCTGAATCTGATGAAGGATACAAAATGCATGCTGGCCCAAGAATACAAGATGATTGTCTAGCCCACTATTGTCTCGGAAGACCAACAGACTGATTTTTATCAGTCAACAACGATATCTCAACAACGTGCTGAAAAAGTATGGAATGGCCAACTACAAACAAAGTGACTTTCCACTCGACCCTGGACTAAATCTATCAAAGGAACAGTCTCCTCAAACTGAGGCAGAAAAGGAGGAGATGAAGCACTACCTGTCTCAATCCATCATCGGCTCACTGATGTACGCAATGATCTGCACAGGACTAGACCTTGCATATTTGATTGTGCACTCAGCCAGTTCTTGTCAAATCTAGGCTTAACTCATTAGAAGGTGCTAACAAAGGTCATGAAGTACATCCAAGCAACGAAAACTCTCAGCATCTGCTACGAAGACAACCACACTGCCAACATCCTTGAAGCCTACAGAGATGCGATTGGGTAAGAGATGTCGACACCAGAAAATCAACTTCTGGATTTGTATTCTTATACAACCAAGGCCCAATCTCATGGAACAGCTGGATGTAGAGCTCAGTTGCATTATCATCAACGGAATCCGAATACATAGCTGCCACCAATGCAACCAAAGAGGCAATCTGGCTAAGGCAACTGCTTGCAGACATCAACCTTGCACAAACACTTCCTACAACAATCTATTGTGACAATCAAAGCACAATAGCGCTCTCTCAATCCGAGATTTCACTCTCAAAGCAAACATATAGAAACTAGACATCATTTCCTTAGAGAGAAAGTACACAGCAAGGAAGTAGAATTGGTTTTCTACAGAACAAACTACATGGTAGCAGATTACTTCACAAAGGCTCTATCAAAGGAGCAACATCTCAGATTTAACGATATGTGAAATCTGAAGATCAAAGTTTTTCAGGATCCACATTAAGGGGGGAGTGTTAGATTTCTTATGCTCAGCCTTAAACAAATCGTTCAAGTAATGAGCATCCTGAAAATCGAAGGTCGACTACATGTTTTTGGACCTTCACATTTTTCCTTTTTGAGATTCTTTTTTGCCTTAACCATTTTTAGGCACCTTAGCCTTTTTCGCACCTTAGCAAAAAAAGCGACACATTGGCCAAGTGGCATGAATGCCTTAGAAACCATTCTTAAGGCACCTTCGCCTTTTTTGTCCCTTCGCGAAAAATGTGACAAAGTGGCCAGAATGCCTTAAAAACCATTTTAAGGCACCTTCGGCTTTTTCGGTTTTTTTGCTACCTTTAACCTAAGGCACCTTCAACTTTTCACTACCTTTGAACTAAGGCACTTTTCGGCTTCTTCGTTGCCTTTAGTCTAAGGCACCTTTGGCTTCTTCGTTGCGTTTAGTCTAAGGCACTTTTTGACTTTTTCGGCTTTTCGTCTTCTTTGCTGCCTTCAATCTAAGGGCGCCTTCAGGATCTACATACCTTAAGTCTAAGGGCACCTTTAGGATTTGCATACCTTCCGTCTAAATGGCACCTTCAGGTTTTTTGGATTTTTCGCGTTTTTGCTTCATTGGCAGACCGCAGTCGCCAACTTATCATCAACCCTAAAACAGCTGGAGAAACAAATATCCTAAGGGCGGATACCAACTTTGTAGAGTTGCAAAACTGGAGTAAATGGCAGTAAAGGCATAAGATATTTTTTCTTCTCGGCACTTATAAATCTATATATTAGTTGAATCAAGCTACGTAAGTGTTAATTGAATTTCTTTTTCAATCAGAGTTTTCTGTAGCCAGCGTTATCATGCTTAGCAAGCTGAAGTTATTACTTTAAGCCATTGTACTCACTGTTGATTTTAATTAGAGTGCAATTTTTTTCTCACTACTACGTTGTTCATTTGCGCAATTTGTATGAATTCTTCTACTTGAATATTTTTGCTGCTAACTGTTGCGTTTCCGTTCCTACATGCCACGCTCAAATCCTCAAGCTTCCACTGTCGCTCATGCCACCGCGATTTTTTATGACATGTTAGCCATTCCCGTGTATTTTTGTAGAGTGTGTAAAAACATGAGTAAAACTATAGACATTGGATAGATGAATGGATGTAGATTAAAAATAGATTATGAGGATAAATCCAACACTCCCTTTAATCTGAATCCATGAATGCCTTGACCTTCAAACTTAGTTCTACAGAAAATCTTTTGTGTGCATCCAAGCTCAGCGCCTTCGTGAAAATATCTACTGTCATGTCTTATGTTCGACAGTACTCCAGGCTTACATCTTTGTCGAAAAATTTGCTTTTGACATAGTGATACTTGATTTCAATGTGTTTACTCCTGGACTACTCCTGGACTGAAACCTAGGATTGGCTGATAAAGCAATAACACTTTGATTATCACAGAAGATAATTGTTGAAGCATTCCGCTTCAAACAAACATTTGATAATAAGTTTCTATAAATTTGTACTCTCTATCCATAGCTTCTCTCCATAGTACAAATTCATCAATATACCTATTAGGTGGTCTATGATCTCTTGTCAATCTTCTGAGAGACAAATGAGACGGATAATCATTTTTCTTGGTTCTATTGTTGTTGAGCTGCAACATTTTCTTTTGATTTGTTGTTGATAAGTTGTTCACATAAAGTTGACACATTCGAATCTTCAATAAAAATAGTCAAATCAAAAACTTGAGTGTTCGATAGTTCGACTGTCGGAGCTTTGCCCATGCCTTTGAGATCAATAAATTGATCCTCAAGAAAGACAATATCTCGGCTGGTGAATATCTTCAATTCAAGGGCTCATATAGCTTGTAAGCTTTATCTGAAGTGGTGTAACCAATGAAAATGGATTTGATTCTATGAGAGTCCAGCTTCTTCCTGGATCTCCTATGGTATCTACGCATAGGCAATACATTTAAAAAATCTGAAATTTGATAGTGAGGGTTTGGAGCCTGTCCAAACTTCATAAGGCGTTTTGTCTAAGAGGCCTTTAGTTGAGCATTTGTTCTGAATATAAGCTACATGTAAGTTACACTGGAAACAACTTCAGCCCAAAATAATTTAGGAAGTGTCGCGTGAGCGAGCATACACTTAGCTGCTTCGACTAAGGTTCTATTCTTTCTCTTAGCAAGTCCATTCGACTGAGGCAAATAAGAAGAAACGATTTGTTGCTCAATGTCCTTGCTAAGGCAATACTCCGTGAATTCAATTGAGATGTATTCTCTCCCATTATTTGACAATAAACAGCTGTTCTTCTTGAAAATTTGTCGATAAAGGTAATAAAGTGTTTTGCATCAAGCAATGACAAAGTTTGCATTGGCCCGCATATATCTGAATGAACAATATCTAGAGCTTTTTTTTGCTACATGCTTATGACTTGATCTAAATGGAATCCTAGTCTGCTTTCCAACAATGCAGCTATGACGGACATGTAGGTCGATATTCTTGTCTAGATAATCAAGATCAAGTACTAAGGACTATCATAACATGTCCGATACAAATGTATGATTTAAGTGACCTTACCTATAGTGCCAAAATAATTTATTAACTAGAACAAAAGTATTCAAGGCTTGACTTGTGCCAAAATAATAATGAATCAGTCTATACAAGTATCCAAGCCTCTTTTTGAGTGCAAGAATCTTTTTTGTCCTATCAACAATTCGGCATTGATTAGATTCAAATTCTATCCTATGACCTAAATCAGTAATTCTACTTACTGATAACAGATTTATAGAAAGTTTAGGTACATGCAGAACTTCGGTAGTAACTTGAATTGATCATGTTGGAATTTCAATCTTATAGTGCCTTCACCTTCGATAGTGTGTGTATTATCATTACCAAGAAATTTTTTGTCCTATAAGGCATATAGGAATGGAAATGTTCGCAATGACTGGTCATATATTGAGTGGCTCTAGAATTGAGTGTCTTCATCTTGAAGATCCATTTGCATCCAATAGCTTTCTTGTCCTTAGGTAGCTCCACCAATCTCCATGTTTCATTCATCATAAGAGCTTGATACTCAAGATCCATTGCTTGGATCCACTCCTCTTTGTTCCTTGCTTTATCTACACATGTGGTTCATTAAAAGAGGCTAGCAAAGCAAAGTTTGTTCCAACAACCACTTGCTTACCTCTCTCATCATATGTGAGCCTTCAAAGAATTTGTCTTTCCCTTGATGTTTTCCTTGGCTTTTGATTTGATGAAGGTCTTTCATCATCACCATCTAAAGTAGGATCCATAACATCATCATCAAGATTGTTAGATCCATCCACATCATCATTACTTGAAGACACTTTTGGAATGTTCCTCTCATAAAAAATGACATCTCTACCAATACTCACCTTATTAGTAGTAGGAATGTAAACCTTGTAGGCTTTGCTCACCTCACTATATCCAACAAATATACCTTTATTTGAAGATAGATCCTCCTTTGTCCTATCATCAAGAGTTATATTGACATAGCAAGTGCATCCAAAAGTTCTAAAAAACTTGACACTCGGCCTCCTCTTGAATAGCATCTCAAAAGGCGTCCTCCCATCCAATATACAACTCAACCACCTATTTCAAGGACAAGCATAAATGAAGGAGCAAGAACCAGTTTTCTCAAGCATTCAATAAAGACAAAGCCAAGGAAAGAGACAAAGATGGTGAAGAGGATGACCCATCTCATCCTTCTACTTCAAAGACCAAGAAGAAGTCGAGTGTTTCTTTTGTGGCAAGAAGGGGAACTATACCTCCAATTGCTTCAAAAAGAAAAACCAACTCAAGCAAGCAAATCTCTCCAAAGAGATTGAAGAAGATTTTATTGCAAGTGATGGAGAAGCATCACTCATGGAGTCAAGCTTTTCTTCATCACCCTTCAAGAAAGATGGAACTTGGTACATAGACAGTGGAGCCTCTTCACATATGTGTTGTTCAAAGGAGTCTTTTGACTCTATTGTACCTTATAAAGGACTTAAAAGATCTATTTATACTACAAATGATCATGAGTGCTCTATTGAAGGAATTGGCAACATTCCATTGAAACTTGCTTCTTCTAAAGTTCTTTCACTTTCCAATGTTCTTTTTGTTCCTAAGCTTACAAAGAACTTGATTAGTGTTGGAAAGTTGCTTAATAGTGGTTGTGATGTAAAATTCAGTTCCAATACTTGCTTTGTAAAAAAAAAATGATGAGATCCTAGCCAATGGATCTAGATATGGTGGAATCTTCAAATTGAGTTCTTATGAGAATGCAAACTTTTGTGAAGTTGCTCTTTTATCTAAGGAGGAGTTATGGCGTAGAAGGTTGGGGCATCCTAACTCTAAGTCTATGTCTTCTATGATCAAGTGTGCTAAGGCTATTGGCCTTCCAAGATCACTTTCCAAGGATATCAAGTCTTGTGAGGCTTGTGCTATTGCAAAATCACATAGAAAGCCATATCAAAAGTCTTATATCAAGACTACTCATCCTTTGGAACTAATCCACTCAGATGTTCATTTTTCTTCCTCTAAAAGTATTGGTGGTGCAACTTGTTTTGTCACCTTCATTGATGATTTTACAAGATATACTTGGTTGTATCTACTTTCTTCAAAAGCTATGGTATTTGATCACTTCCTAGTCTTCAAAGCTTATGTTGAGAAACAGTTTTCATTCAAAGTTAAAGCTTTAAGATGTGATGGAGGAGGTGAATACATCTCCAACAAGTTCTACAAATATTGTGAGGGTGAAGGAATCAATTTGGCACAATCACCAAGTACAAGGCAAGGCTTTGTGCAAAGGGTTTTGCTCAAGTTTATGGACTTGATTATGAGGAGAATTTTGTTCCATTTGCAAAGATGACATCAATTAGAATCATGATTCTATTGCTTGTTTTTTCAAATGGCAAGTTTTTCAACTAGATGTCTAATGCATTTTTAAATAGATATCTAGAAGAAGAGATTTATATCGATCAACCTATTGGGTTCATCCATGACAAAAACATAGTTTGCTTGCTCTTCAAAAGTATATATGGACTAAAGCAAGCTCCAAGGTCGTGGTATTCTCGACTTAACACCTTTCTTGATTCACTAGGATTTAATCTTAGTAACTATGATCCTTCTTTGTATGTCAAGTTTTATGATAGAGGTATTGTCATACTTCTCATTTATGTTGATGATATCTTTCTAATAGGAAGTTGTATCAAGTTAGTTGAGGAGACCAAAGTTGCATTTGGAAAAGAATTCAAGATGCAAGATCTTGGAAAAATTCACTACATATTAGGACTAGAGATTGACTTTCATAATGAAAAAGCTTTTGTATGTCAATCCAAGTATAATCTTTCAATGTTAAAAAAGTTCAATATGCTAGATTGTAAGAGTATAGAAACTCCTATGGAGCAGATTGTAAAAGACCCTAACAAAGGTGATGAAAGATCATTTGTGGACATCACTCTTTTTAGGAGTCTTATAGGCTCCTTAATTTGGCTCACTATAACTAGGCCTAGCATAAGTTTTAGTGTTCATAAGTTGAGCCAAGCTATGCAAAATCCTACTATTCATCATTGGAAAATGGCTTGTTATATAAAAGTGAAGATCTTTTATAGTTGGCTATTCTGACTTGAATTTTGCAAGTGATAAAGCAGATCAAAAATCTACAAGTGCTTATGTCATATATCTTGGAGTAAACTTGATATCTTGGCTTTCCAAAAAGCAAGATACTGTATCACTCTCATCTTGTGAAGCTGAGTATAAGGCACTCACTACTACAACAAAAGAAGTGCTTTGGATCTAGAGGTTGCTAGTGGAGCTAAAGATAATCATGGAAGATGATCTACCTATGATCATGTGTGACAATATCTCAGCACAAGCCCTTGCAAACAATCCAATATTTCATGCAAGGAGCAAACACATCGAGGTTGCACATCACTTCGTGAGAGAGAAGCTCATTGGAGGGGAAATCTACTTGGAGCACATCGACACATAATCTTGTATTGCACATAATCTTGCAAATAACTCGTGGCACATCACATGCAATTGTTGTAAGTGATCCATAGTGGCATGCAAGGCATGCACAAAGTGAAATGGACACATGCATGGTGATTATTGACATTTGGTAAAAGTAGGTAGAAATGCATGTGATGTGATGTGACAAATGTCACTTAGCCTCTAGTTCTCACTTTAGATGTGATTGAAAGGTAGATGGATGTGGTTCTACTTTGAGCTACCTCAAACTCCATAAATATTTGTAGCTATTCTCATAATCTTTGATAAAGAACCAAGCTTTGAAGCTATTCCATGCCATTTTGGATCTACACCAACATTTGCTTGAATATTGCTCTCTCTTTCTCTCTCTAACTCGTGTTGAGGCTTATGCTCATACACTAAATTCTTGTACTTTTTCTCTCTTGTAATCAAAGCTATCATTCTTTGATTCTTAGCATGCTAGATTGTGATTAAGCCATTAAATTCCGTACTAGATCTTGCTATTCAATCTAGAATCAATTTGTGTGCTAATCATAAAGCTTAATAAGATCATTCATAGTTGAGGATCATTTCCCACTCGTGTGAACTTGTTGAAAATTTTGTCACTTGTCTCCTTGATCTCTCTTCTTTTTGTAGCAATCACTAGCAAAGTGACCTTTGATGCCACAATATAAGCACTTCAACTTTGACCTATCTTTATTCTTACCAAGAGAAGAAGACTCACCATGATCTTATCCTTTAGACCATTTGCCTTTGCTTGTGCCCTTGAACTTTCCCTTGATGAACATGGCCTCCTAATCTTGAGATGTTGATGTAGATCCATCTCTTGCTTGAAGCCTATATTCCTCATTGATCAATATCTCTTGAAGATCCACCAAACTTGGCAAATTTTTTTGAATAGTAAGACTTTGTACAATGTTAGCATGATCTTCCAACAAACCATTAAGAATAACTTGAACAAGCTCTCCTTCCTTAATGCTCTCATCAATGCAGGCTAACTCATCACTTAAAGTCTTCACTCTCAAAACAAAGTATTCAGACTCTCTTCTTCTTTTTGAATGGTTTGAAAGATTTGTCTTCTTAGAGTCAACACTCTAGATGTAGACTTGGATTCATAAAGCTTTTTCAAAGCTTCCCAAGCCTCTCGAGATGAATTGCTCTTACCAATCTCCTTGAGTAGCTCTTTGGTAACGTTAATTTTGATCATGTGTAGAGCTTTCTTAGCTCTCTTGTCATACCTCACTTGATCTTGTTGAACCAAGGGTCTCTCCTCCAACCCTACAACAATATCCATCAACTCATGGATTTCAAGCTCACCTTCCATGTAGAGTAGTTGCTTGAGGTAAACTTGTCATTGCCTTCCAACATGAATCCACTCATTGTAGCCATGTTGCAATGACCTGATCTTTCTCTTTCAGCCTGTTCCAATGCACAAATAACTCCTTTTAAACACGTAGAAACTATTCTAGCATGCTCTAGAGATAGAAGCTCTTCCAAATCCTTGATAAATGTGACCGATCCTTTCATAACCTACAACACAAGCTCTGATTACCATGTGAAGATTTGGCAATCATTAAGATCCAAAATCATCCATTGATCTTTGGTTGGAAGGATATCACACCATTTACAATGTAGAAAATCAACATCTACTTAATGAAAGAGAGGCAAACTCAATAAGATATTGATCAAACATAAAAAATAAGATAATATGACTTTTTTTTCTATACAAAAATAATAAGCTACTATATTTCACACATGTGGATCCGAATATAGCAAAATATGAGCATTCTACACACAAGATTGCAAGATATCATCAAGATAGTGCACCAATGGATAGATCACCAAGAAAACTCATGTATAACCATGAATTGAGATGAGAGAGAGAAGAATCCTTTCTCCCACAAGTTTACATCATTTTATAGCAGGTCCATGCATCATTAATGAGTTTGGTTTCCCTCCATAACAAAAACCCTACTATTAATGTGGACTAGATTCAATGTCTCCAACATTCAAATTTGAATCTACTAAAATCAACCTCCTACTATTTTCCAATGTTAATTCAAATGCTTTTAGACGGATATAACTTTGAAAAGTCAAACTCTAAGTCTAATATAAAAATTGGCCTCAATTGCCAGATAAACAAATATGTCCAAAATAGCAAACTAGTTGACAAATTCTCACAAATATGACTTAACATGACTTGGAGAGTGAAGTCAAGCTATAATTCTTTTATTTAGAGATGAAGAACTATAATTTTCGTTATTGTCTTGAATTGATTGATAATATATAGATTCTATCGATAAGGTCTACTAATCACAAGCTTGAACCCTTCATGCAATGCAATTGTATGTGCCACCACATTATGTGAAATGCCATTTAGATAATTATTATTTTAGAAAACATAATCATGCTAGTTAAACAAATAGTAATTTCACTCTATCACTCTATTACCAATTTTTATAAATGATCCTTAAATACCACATTTCTCTAATGCCCTATATATTCCAAATCTTCCGCTATATGGCATGTTGTGGAGGAGCTCGTGACTTTATTCCCATAAACTGTAGGCTTAATCCAATTATTTGGATTTATCTTCCCATCCTTATCCTTGATCTACATGATAATTCTCTCTTTTTCACCAATCCTAAAATGCTTGGGAAGTGTACAACCATGGTTCACCTAGCAAAACTTCTTACATTGTATTAAGAGAATCCATTATGACCAAACATGATTCAAACTATTACACATTTCCATGCGAGAGATCAACACTAGACTATCAAGAGTACTTCTAACTTATAAAAGAATGAAATTCTTTTTACTGATTCTGAAATAGATATTAAATATCTATTACAGTATTGTTTTCAGTTCGCAAATTTCGGAACGTGGCTGGGAACGTTCCTCGTTCAAAACAGACAACCTTCGGCATTTTCTCTCTTTTCGGGTTTAGTGAAAAATCAAAGGTGCCTTTAAACAAGTTTAAGGTGCCCTGAGAAAGTTGAAGGTGGTCTCAAAAAGGCGAAGATGTCTTTAATAGTTCAACTCTCTTGCTCTTTTCGAGAAAATGCGAAAAAGCTGAAGGTGCCCTTAAAACAAGTTTTAGCTGCCCTTAGAAAGTTGGCGAAGCTATCTTTAACAATTTAACCCTTAAAAAATAGAGGACCTTTTGGAATTTTCTCTTCTTTACATTTTTCAAAAAAATTGCGAAAAAGACGAAGGTGTTGAAAATGTTAAACTGTTGAACTGTGAACAAGTTGACTTCTTCAAAAATTAATTGAACGAAAGAAGTCGATGGTAAGTGTTGCAATTTTTGAAAAAGTGCAAAAAATGTGAACTGCGACACTTAGTGTATTTTAGCAAACTGTTCAAAAATAATGTAAACCTGCAGACTTGTTCTAAAATGCAAGTTTGTGGAAATCCTTGAAGATGGCCAAGTCTTCAATGACTTCAAATTATTAAACTTAACGTCTGAACTTGAAATTATGATGGAATTGGTTACCCTTTGTTGGAGATCAGCCGAAAGCTTGTTGTAGACGTCCTCCAAATAAATTGGTTGTCTAAGTTATGATTCCAAGGAGGCAACTGTGGGCTTAATTTCCAACAGTCCCCCTTAAGGTCACGGTTGGTGCCTTGGTATCTTCGTCAGGTTCAGCATGTTGAAGAACTTCTGGTGCTTGATCCTGGGAAGTGCTTTGGTGAAGATATCTGTGGCCATTTCTGTTGTGGAGCAGTAATTGAAGGATCACTTGCCCTAAGAAAACTTTCTCCCGAATGAAATCATACTGGATTTCTATGTTCTTGGATTTGCCATGAAATCTGAGATTCAGTGACAGTAAAATATAGCTCAAGTTGTCACACAGAATGGTGGTAGCATTGAACTGAGTGTGATGTAAGTCGTGAAGTAATAACCTGATCCTACAACTTCTTTTGAAGCTTGGCATGCTGCGATGTACTCTGCCTCTGTCGAAGAAAGCGCAACTGATTTTTGCTTCCTTGGGTTCCACAAAATTGGTCCCCCCTGCCAGATAGAAATAGAACTCGGAGGTAGATTTTTTGGTAGAGATTGTTCCTCCCCAATATGAGTCGGAATAACCTTGTAGGATGAATGGGTTGATGGCAATTTTATCATAACATAAGATGCGATCTAAACTTCTCTGAATATATCTCATCTTATGTTATGATAAGCTTTCCAATGAGAGATCCTAGGATTAGACATGAATTGACTTAACGTGCTAACAGTGTATGCTAAATCTGGTCTAGTACACATCATTGCATACATTAAAGATCCTATTAGTGAATGATAAGAGTACTTTTCTATGTTGACTACTTCACTATCAGAATCAACACAAGTAGGTTTAGTCAATACTATACTTGGATCCATTGGAGTATCAATGGGTTTGCAATCAAACATATGAAATTTTTTAAAAATGCCTTTTAGATATGCCTGCTGGCTAAGATAGATCTTCTTTTGAAGCCTATTCCTAGTAATGTGAATTCCTAGCAAAGAATTGACAGCTTCTAAATCAGTCATGTCAAATTCCTTTGATAGATCGCTCTTAGTAGTGTGCAGTAGAGAAGTGTCATTAGACAGAATAAATGCATTATCTATGTAAAGAGCTATGTGAACTGAATTGGTGCCTATATGCTTTGAATAAATATAACAGTCAGCTGAATTGTTTCCAAATCCCAATTGAATGAGATAAGAGTTGATTCTATCGAACCATGCTCTTGTAGTCTGTTTCAGACCGTGGATTGTTTTGTGCAGCTTGCACACTTTCTGCTCTTGTCCTTTGACTTCGAATTCTTTCGGTTGGAAGCTATACAACTCCTCTTCGACATCGCCATTGAGAAATGTTGTCTTGACATCCATTTGGTGCATTTCGAGGTCTTTTGCGGCTGCTAACACAAACTTTAGTCCTGATTGACTACATCTTGATGACCGGACTGAAACACTCCTTGGACTTGAGTGAATCATTTAGCCACCAGTCGTGCTTTCCATTTGGCAATGGAACCATCAGAGTTGAACTCTCTTGTGAGTAAAAAAATCGACCAGTGTCCAGGTCTGATTCGTCGAAAGTGAGTTTTACTCGCTTTCCATAGCTTCTTGCCACTTCACATCATCCTTGGGGTTAATTACTTCGGCTAGGCTCTCTGGTTCTTCTGATAAAGTCCAGAATGATTGAGGTGCATACCTCTCAGGAACTGTTCGAGTCTGTGTGGATCTACGGACGTTTGGTTGACCAAGATGCGATGATGCTTCTTCTTGAATTTCTCTAGATCTGTTTGAGCTAGCTTGGTCTGGTCTGATGATAGGTACTGTTGGCTACTCGGCTTTTGTAGCTGTAGCTGCAGGTTCTGTAGAAGGAGCATCAACGTTGGAAGAATCCATGCTACGTAAAATAGGATGAAATGACATAGCATCGTTTATCGATGGTTGTTTGAAATCATAGTATATATGTTCTTGAGATATCACATCCCTAGAGACAAATACTACACTGGTGGATGGATCATAAACTTTATAAGCTTTATGCTCATTAGGATAGCCAATAAAAATACATTTATTTGTCCTATAATCCAGTTTCTTCCTAAGCTGTTTAGGAATGTGAACAAAACATATACAACCAAAGATTTTTAAATGGCTGACACTAGGCTTGTGCCCATGCCAAACTTCATAAGGAGTCTTGTTGTTGACGGATTTGGTGCTGGATCTGTTCTGCACGTAACGGGTTGTGGTAGTAGCTTCTGCCCAGAACTTCGCAGGTAGGTGTGCGGGATGTAGCATGGATCTGGCTGAGTTGCGAAGAGTTTGATTCTTCCTTTCTACAATCCCGTTCTGTTGAGGAAGTGGTGAACTGTCTTCTAATACCATGTTCAGCCAGGTAGTCAGACATCTCATTAGAGATGCATTCGCCGCCACCATCAGTTCGGAGTGCCTTCACTTTTGTAGACATTTGTGTCTCAGCCATGGCCATGAATCTCTTGAAGCATTCAAAGGCTTCAGATTTGTGCTTAATGAACATGACTGTAGACCATCTAGAATAATCAAATATGAAAGTGATAAAATAGATTGCATCCCCTAAGGACGGAGTTGGCATTAGACCACAAAGATCACTATGTATAAGATCCAATACATGCTTTGTTTTGATGGAATGTGATTTTTAAAACTTGCTTCTAGATGCTTCCCATAGATGCATGATTTACAATAGAAAGATTTCCTATCTAATGACCACAGAACAACACTGTCGTTTACATTTTCATTAGAGATACTAGCTAATGCAACTGAATTAGAGAGTATGTAAAGATTTACGACTCTAGTGCATGTAGTCAGAGTAGTATCTTCCTCGAGTATTGTACACTTCTCAAATGAGAAAGTAACAGTGTAGCCCTCATCAGTTATCTTAGAGATTGATAATAGGTTCTTTGATAATTGAGGAACATGAAGGACGTTAGGAACACAAATAGATAGATCATTGTTGAAGGTGATCTTCACTGTTCCTTTGCCTTCCATGTGTATGGTGCTTGAATCTTCGAGGTAGATGAATTGATCTCTGTTGTAAGCTGCATACTCGGTAAACCATTCCTTGCGAGAGGTCATGTGTTGGGTAGCGTCGTTGTCCAAGTACTAGCTATCACAGTCTTGGCTGTTGTTGTTGTAAGCCATTAACAAATGTGTTTCTTGCTCTTTGAATTCCGTCGCGTTGGAGGAGTTTGGCTACTACTGTTGTTGCTTCTTTGCCTCGCTGTAGATTCGGATACGACACTCCTTGATGTCGTGATTGGCTCTCTTGCAATATCTGCAGAAAAGCTTCTTGCGCGATCCACCATGCTCACCTTGAGTGTGAGGCTTCTGTTATTGTTGCTGCACTTGATTCTTGCCCTTGGAGTAGTCTTTCTTCTTGGTGTACACGGCCATGGATTTGTCTTTGATGGATAGGCCACTGGTCTTTCTCTGCATTTTCTTGAAGAAGTTGACCGATCACCTTTTGAAGAGTGAGGTTGGGTTGTGTGGAGATCATCACCACAAAGTGTTCATACGACTTTGGAAGAGAAGAAAGAAAGGCCATGACGACATCATCATCTTGAATAGAACATCCTACAGCTGATAACTAATCAAATAAAGACTTGAAGCTGTTGATGTGAGAAGTGATGGCAGTAGAATCAGACATGCTAAGAGTAAAGAACTTCTTCTAAGATGTAATCTAGTGGTTACATCATGAGTCTCATAGAGATTTGATAGCAAATATAATGCATTCTTAGAGGTCTTGCATGTGGTAACGTGAGATATTTGGGAGTCGGCCAGATTGAGTGTGATATATGCCAAGGCCTTCTGATATTTGATCTTCCATGTCTTTGCTTGATCACCACCTTCTGGTTTCAGGTCAAAACCTTCTTCTACATCCCAAAGATCTCTATCTATCAACATCATCCGGAGTTTTAACTTCCAGATGTAGAAGTTAGAACCATTGAACTTGTCAATGATTCTAGCCTCGCTGGATGATGAAGATGAAGCGCTACCAAAATGAGACATGATAACAGTAATATGAATGAAACAAACTTAATCTCTTGGTTTATTTGAGCTACGCTCTGATACCAATCTGATGGGGCAACGGAGATAGAAAAATGCGAATGGAGAAGAGAGCGGGAATGTTGTAGAATAGCTCTCCCATTACAATCGGTTGCTAGATGCAAAAATAGTCTAATAGAATGATTATGCTAAATGTAATCACAGCTTTAAGTGTTCTAATTGTCCAACAAGATTTTTAAAATTAATTCATACTCTCAAAAACAAGAGTACAGTCCACCAAAGAGATTAGAAATGGTTTGTGTGTGGTATTACTGGAAATCAGATTCAGTGTGAAGTTTGGTTTTGAAAGAGCAGTTTGATATCACGAGTTCCTCAAGCATCAAAGACAACCATCGTCTGATCAGACACTGAGGAGTCGTAGACGTCCGTGTTCTGATCAGAGTGAGTAAACAAGCGCGATCAAACAACGATAAAGTGCATTCAATCACAACAAGCATTCATCTACGTTATACACAGATTAAAAAGCTATTGCTTAGTATATTACACTGAAGCACAATACAAATAGCAATTACAACAAAAAATTGATGGTGTAACTGGGAGGCTCAAATAATACGTCTCATGGACTGAGCAACCAATAATCAGTGCTTGGATGATTTATTTATAGATTTTATCCGTGTATTAACTACATTGAATGTTTGTCACCTAATTAGAAAAGTTGTTGTACTTGGAAGTATATGGATTTTGTGACAACTATACATAGTATATATGGTCAACAAATCAGGATTGTTGACGTGGACAAGGACGTCGCAAAAAATCTCTCACTTTGCATTTTACGTGAAGTAGTTTTCTCTCACTTCGCAAATTTTGAGAAGTGGCTGGGAACGTTCCTCGTTTAAAACAAACAACCTTCGACATTTTCTCTCTTTTTGGGTTTAGCGAAAAACCGAAGGTACCTTTAAACAAGTTTAAGATGTCCTTAGAAAGTTGAAGGTGCCCTCAAAAAGACAAAGATGTCTTTAACAATTCAAGGTGTCTTTAACAGTTTAACCCTTAAAAAATAGAGGACCTTTTGGAATTTTCTCTTCTTCGCATTTTTCAAAAAAATTGCGAAAAAGACGAAGGTGTTGAAAAAGTTAAATTGTTGAACTATGAACAAGTTGACTTCTTCAAAAAATAATTGAACGAAAGAAGTCGAAGGTAGGTGTTGCAATTTTTTGGAAAGTGCAAAAAATACGAACTGCGACACTTAGTGTATTTCTACAGACTGTGAAAAATGCAAACATAAGCTTGGTAGAGGCCAAAAATCTTGTATATAGATAAACACACATGTGTGGAGCCTGTTCCCATGTGTGAAAATAGTGTACTTGTGATGTACCATAATCATATAGGTTGTACATATGATTTAATTCAAGTTCTAATGGCTAAAAAGGCCAAAAACTAGTTTTCTAAACATATGACACATGGCATCAATCCATTGCTTGCATGAGCCACATCCTTTGGTTAGGTGTCACATCCCATGTGTAGAGGACAGCTCACATGTGTGGAATAAGCTGAAGTCGACGAATTTTGACTTCTAGAAGATTTTCAAGTAGATCTCCATATAGAAGGAAAATGGACCAAAAGTGCTCAAAATAGAAGGTTTTGTCCAAGTGTCAGTTTTGCATGATGAATCATCATATGACAAAGCACCTTCACACATGTGGGATCAAAGAGATGATCAGTACCACGAGCTCCCACTTATTGTATATATAGAGCCACATTTGGCCATAATCAGTGTGAGACACCAATCTTGGTTTTGGAAGCAATTTTGAGTGATTCTCTCCATTTGTCTACATTTTTTTTGATTGTTTTGAGGTTCTATCAATGTGTACTTTATTTTCAGGTTGGAGTCCGTACTCAGACAGTGTTTCACACGTGTGAAACCATAAAGTACACTTACCTTCAATTCATGATTGTTCTTGTTAGGATTTTGTGTCTAGAATTGATCTAGATTGATCTTAATCTGAAGTAGATTGATAGATCAAGTAATCTGACAACCAATCCCTCTTGAGGATCAGATTAGGATCCACTCTTGGTCTGTTTGTACTTTTTCCACATGGTATCAGAGCCAAGTACAAGAGTTTTTGTTGAAATTGATAGGGTTAATCCAAATCAAAGCCAAAATTAGCAGTTTTTTGGAAACTAGTCAAATTTTGTGTAGCGAATTGGATTTGATAGCTATCCTCAAATTTTTTGGTCCAGATCTTGTTGTGGGCTGTAGGAACCCTTTTCACACGTGTGAGGCCGTACAGCTCCGATTTTGATAGAGAAATTTCAAAAATTTGTAGAATTTGACTCACATACTCAATTTGAGTGATTTATGGTGCAAAATCAAGCATTTTCTATAGAGAAACTAATCCCTTGATTAGTTCTTGGATTAGATTAGCCAAGAAATTAAAGTTGCAGCTTGAACTAGGTGCATTAATTGATTATCTCTGATTTTTTGAGTGCATGAGTTGAGAGAGATTTTGCTAAAAATCATAGATTAAGGAGTGATATGCAAGGTGCGAGGTTGCAATCCATTGTACCATCACTCTAGATTTGTTCAAAAGTGATAGGGTCAAGTTTAGAAGCATCAATTTGCTAGAAAACATCCTTGGATCTGTCCTCCAAGTGAAACCTTTGAAAGTTTCTAGTGCATATAGAGCATCTATGCAAATCTTTTGTAGAATTTGACATAGATTGGCTTAACTCTTCATGGTTTTCTAAAACACCTATCCAAATATTTTATTAATCAGAAAAATGATCTAAGTAATTTTCTGAATTTCATTAGTTCGATTCGATCATTAGAGGAATGCATTATTATTTTTTGATTGGAGAGAACACACACAACCCCAACACCCTCTTACATTTTTTTTTGGTCATTTACAGTTCGCATGTGTGAAGTCTAGGTGGTTGGGTGACATGACAATCATCTTGCTAACCCACTCTCCCTCTATACACTATGTTTTAATAGCGACCAATTTCGTGCATAGTAGCTCAAGATATCGCCGTCAAAAGTTTTGTTATTTTGTAAATAAAATTTGACAAAATTGCAAGTTGCTTTAATGCTTGTCTATATTTTTCTTATTTTAGTGTATTGTGCTTATGGAAATTGGGTGCATGGCGATTTCGTGAGAGATTCTGACATGCATTGTAGGTCTACAATTGTTGTGAGTGATTATATGCATGTACTCTAACGGTTCTATTATAGACCAACGTGGTGGCTAGTAGATTCTTGAAAAAATGAGTTCAGTAAAAAATTCTATCATGACATTTTGTGACTGATGTCATGTGCTTTGCATGCCAGTTTGACATTGGATTAGTGACATCAGGGATCAAACAATATATCGATTTCGATTTTGATTGTCTTTTGTACTATCGATATTTTTGTCAGAATTTTTGAGTTACATAAAATTTGTTAAAAATTGAATTTTTAAAAAATTTGATATTTCAGTTTTTTAACATTATCTATGAAATGATCGTAGATAAGTAAAATAAAAACATTGAGATTTTTGTTCAATTAGATTCAGTCACAGTATTTTCACTAAAGTATAGATAGTTTTTATATACTCAAGAAACCGAAATTCTATTGTACCTAGTATGCAGAATTTACTAACAATTTGATATTGTAATGATATTTTAACGTATGGAGTGAGGTACTCTTATATAGAGAGTTAAAACTAAATTTTTTTTCTTTTATGTTGAATTTTGAATATGGTCAAATTTTAAAATCGATTATTTTGCTTGATATGATTCTTATCGATTCTGATCATTGGAAATAGGTCAAGCAAATGCTTGTACAAGATACTTGTTATCACTAACCTGGAAGGGTTGGTAATGTGATGTTGAATCGTGTTGATTCTTCTATTTAAATCACAGAGTCATGTGTGGATCTAGTATATCCATCTAAAAGACATGTCAGTCATCCAAATATATGGATTCTCCAGTTTTTGGTAGTGAAGGATATTTTCATATAGGGATTATAAGATAGCTAGATGGATGAGTAGATCTCTAAAAAAGTCAGATTAGGCTCAGGATCTTTTTGGAGGAAAAGCTAGTGGTATGGGACACTAGTAGTTCCAAAGGGGATCTTTTAGGACCATGGGTTTTGACAATTTGTGAGTAAATTATTTGTGAGTTTTGCGAGTTTCATTCTACCCATGGTTCATCGATTATGTAATACATGGCGTGCCATGTAATATTGACTGCATTCTATCTCTAACTACAAGAAAATACTGACTATATATATATATATATATATATATATATATATATATATATATATATATATATATATATATATATATATATATATATATATATATATATATATATATATATATATATATATATATATATATATATTAATGGATTTTAACATGAACAAACACGTTGCTTGTGAGGACCTCAATGTGAGACAACTTTGGAGGTGACATTGGTTGCCTCCACTCTATACTACTAATAATGTTCTCCATGTCTCTTGATAGGGGTCATGACAATCTATAGCACATCTTTCTTCTATGGTATTGTGTCCACTTTTTTTCTTTTTCTTTTTGGTCACGTATTAAAATTAGCTTTTCATTTTCTAGTATCACAAAAGGCTTGGATGCCATAGCATGGGCCACTGTATCATGTGAATCATTCACAACCATTCAACTTTCTCATGTAATACAAATTGTATAGTCTATGTAATAATGCAAGTACCAAATTGTGTAGTCTATATGGCAATTCAGGTATCAAACCATCATTGCCATAAAAAATATCCATTTTTAAAATAAAAAATCGTAATTTTGTGAATTACATTACATGTTTAATAGGTTGAAAAGTTCAAATTATAAGAAAAAAGATATTTTGACACATTTGAGATTCAAATTTTGAATTAAACTATTATGTCGGCATATTTTTTGCAGTCTCCAAATATAGCAATAGCTAGAAAAAAATTTACAACCTTATAAAATAGCACACCAGCATGCTAAAAAAAATTAGCTGAATTACATGGCATGCTGACGTGCCATGTATTTCAGCAAAAAAAAAAAATTAATCACCTAGTACGCCAATGTGCTAGGTGATTTAGCCAAACAAAAAATTCTGTTTTTTTAGCATGCCAACGTGCCATATTTGGAGGCTAATTATTTTTCTAACTTCAAATTTTTTTTATTTTGGGATTTTTAACTATGTGCCAATTCTTATTAATAAATATTCAAGTAGTGGCATAAAAAAGGTAGCACACCATGTGTTATCTTTTTATCGCAAAACTCGCAAAAAATTTACTCGCAAAATGCCAAGTGTTTAGGACCATAAGGATTTGATTGACAATGGTAGGCTTCGAAAATTATTGCGTGTCAATCTAAAAACATTGACCAAATTATGGGGTATTTTGAGGTTTAATTTGGATCCAAAATGGGTATCTCACCATTTGCAAAATCGGAAACCCTTAACAATAGAGTCATCACAAAATGCGCACAAAAGTGTGCATTTCAAGCACTTATTCAAAAAATCACATCTCATAAACTATGATGAATCACATTAAATCCTTTCACATGTGTGTTCTTCATATATACATGTTGGCTGATTCTGACGAATCCCCAAGATGCTCAGCCAGAGCTACCCAAGAGCACCTCTCACTTTAGTCCGAGGAGTTCTCTGAGAAGATGAGACGAACGAAGACTGAGAGCCGAGTATGTAGAGTTGAGGAATGCTAGTTAGGAATGACAAGCAAGAATTGTGTAAGCCTCATGGTGAATCTCGGAAGATGGAATGACCATGTAGGAACTAGTATTTCTAGGCAAAGTAATAAATGCAAGTAGATCCCTCTTAAAGAAAGTAGAGTGAGCCACCTTTTGATCGTGACCTCTAGTGGAGAGCATTATTCCACTTGTAATTTGTATAATGTGGAAATGCCACTAGGATGCCACCTAAGGAGCTCTCTTGCTTATTTAAGAGACCATCTCTTTGTGAAGAGGGGCTTTTTGTGAAATGTACCTACTCCATGCTGAAATGAGAAGAGCCTCCACTAGTTTTGGTGCATCCATTGAGCTCCTTGATCATGCTTGTTTCTTGAGTGAATGCATTCATGATCTTGCCCTTCCCTCCTTTGTGTGTGGTTGTGGATCGTAGAGTGGATTAGATTTTCTGCTTTCCTAGAGTGGATTAGATTTCATTTCTTGTTGGTTGATTAATGTAGGAATCAGTATTCAGGTAAACTCAATAGACTGGATTTGTGGTGTAGTTCCTACATATCTCCTTACAATCCTGCTCTTGATGTCTGAGGAGCTCTCTTGCTTATTTAAGAGTCTCTCTTTGAGAAGAGGAGCTTTTTGCATTGTATCTACTCCATGCCTAAAAAGAAAATTTTCCATGAGTTTGATGCTACACTAAGCTCCTTGATCATGATGGTTTTCTTGAGTGATGCCCCTATGATCATGCCCTTCCATTCATATTGTGTGTGGTTGTGGACTTAGAGTGGATTAGTTTTCTTTTTTTTTCTAGTTGTGGATTAGATTTCATTTATTGTTTGTGGATTAACGTAAGAATCAGCATTCAAGTAAACTAAATAGGCTAGAAATGTGGTATAAATCTTGCATATCCTCCAACATTCTAGTTCTTGATGTTCTTGGGATGTCCAAGAATCAAAAGACTGGTTGATTTCTTGATTCTTGGACTTCTAAAATGCTGTAGATTAGTTCTTGTTCTTGTTTTGTCAATTTATGCAAGTATAGTAGTGCTTAGGATCTGATTTCAATTCATTTTGCAACAAGGTAGAAGTAGATTTCATGGTTGTTCACCTGGACTACATGCTGATCATTTGGTTGAATGTTTTGGTTACATGACGAATTGATTGCATGTGACACAGTTCAAGAGAGACAGATCTGAGTTGTCCTCTGACAGGCAGGACAAAATACTATAATGATGATCAATTCCTTTCTGCCTCGTTTTGGTAATGAGATAAGAAAGATAATCTCAAGAAGTGCCCACATCCTTTGTTGACAGGTAGAATAATGAAATAATTTCCCTTCCCTTTTCCTAATCTCAACCAAATATGTTGTAGAGCACCTCGACCGAATAACTGCTTTATAAAATCTCAACCGGAGCCCCTCGTCAAATCTCAACTGGAGCCCCTAGTCAAATCTCAACCGGAGCCCCTCGTTCAAATCTCAACTGGAGCCCCTCATCAAATCTCAACCGGAGCACTCACTGAACTCTCGACCGGAGCGCTCGCTGAAATCTCAACCGTTCGTCAAATCTCAACCGGAGCACGCAAAAAAAGAGAAGAAAAAATTTATCGAATTCTGATGGCCACATGGTTGGGCCATCGGAATCCGACGTCCACATGGCATGCTTTTCGAGAATTGTTTTTATCGGTCGATTGTCGGTTTTGGGCTTGTCGTCGGATTCCGATGTATTTTAAATGCGATGGATTCTGACGACTCTATTGCGGTGCGTTTTTTGACACCCCCGTCGATTAAAAAAAAAACATTAAAACGTGATTTCACATCCGAAATCGCAGCAATTCTTGTAGTGACAAGAATGGAAAATAGTATTGCTTTGGTTGTGCTTTATGTTGATGACATTATTATCACGGGAAATGATGAAGATCTTGTAAAATCCATCAAAGCTAACTTGTGTAAGCTATTTGAGATGATAAATTTAGACCTTATGCACTATTCGATGGAAGAAGAAAAGAGGATACGATAGTAATAAAAATGAAGTCAAAAGACGAACTATCGGGCTCTGCGGAATAATCCTTCTTCTAATGCATGACTAAGCTAACGAAGCTATAGTGACATCACGTTTGTACATTTTTTTGGTAAAGTCATAAAGATGAATAAAGAAATATATACAACTTTACTTAATCGAATTCAAATACATAAGAAGACTAAGAAACCACTATATGAAAAAATATATGTCAAAGGCCTTATGTCGAAGACCCTATGAAGAAATACACTTTAACGGAAGAACATATGAAGCAACATTGTCCTAATGAATGGATAAGATTGAATAACGAATATTCTATTATCTAGTGGGAGCATTCACAACTCTTACTACAGTTGCGACTCTACACTTATAATCATGTAATTAGTTTAGAATGGCATGGCAGAATATCAACGCAACAAATTAGACATATGTCAATCTTTCATTAGTTTAGATTGGATAAGCTTCTATTATAGAGAATGCCATGCCTCATGTTTAAGAGGTGTGTCAAACTCAAACCTGTTTCTATATGTATTTCATTTTTCTTATAATATGTGATCTAGAGTTTGTGCTTTACTTAGTTCTATCGTTGAGAGTGTATGTAACTAAACTTTTCGTGTTCTATCGTAAACAATAAATAAATTGAGTTGATCGTGCTCTTTGATCCCTTGTTCAGTTCTTACCGCCATACAAGATTCAACTGTTATTGTGATATATCAGATGGATAAACCTTGATAAGAATCTAAGTCAATCTGTCGGATATCTCGAGTATAAAGTTTCGAGTCTTTAACTCAGTAGCAAGTCGCAATAACTATTTGGAAGTGAGATCTGATTTTAATCTTTGAACTCCATCTAGCATGTTGATGCTACCGTTCACTGATAATTAGTATAATAGGCCTTTATATAAATCATGATCGATTGGCTTTGATAGGAAAACATTCAATTTTCAATGTATTCGAGTTGTTAGTAGACTTACGTCGTGTCTGTGGAGTCTGATAAATTCTGTGTAATGTTAATGTGTGATTCCTTTACTCATTAAGGTAGTGCTGGCTGCAGGGTTTTTTTTTTTTTGATTGCATAGCCCACGAAAATCATGGGCTTAGACTTCTCATCAAGCTTCGACCTCTTCTCTTGAGGTACATGCATGTAAGCCTTGCAACCAAATACTCTGGTATGCGACAGGTTGGGCTTCTCACCAGTCCAGGCCTCATAAGGAGCTGCATCACTTACAACAACTATCATACTCCTATTTTGAAAATAAATGGTTGTCAAGATAACTTCTACCCAAAATTCTTTTGGAAGCCTTGACTGCACTATCATACACCTTGTTGCCTCCATCAGAGTTCGGTTGTTTCTTTCGGATATCCCATTGTATTGTGGTGTGTAGGGCATAGTATATTGCCTCTCGATTTCATTCAGACAATAATTTGTCAAAAACATGGTTTTTTAATGATTTTTTTATTTTATTTTTTTGATAAAATGAATTATTTTATGTGATGTGAACTTTGCATGCATATTCTTAGAGATTTATTCAAAAGTTATTCAGTGGCCGTGAGCATGTTCAGTAAGCTATAATAATACCATCATGTGTATTTTTTGGACGTGGGAGGATAGCCAAAAGTGTGTGATTGATCTTCTAAGGAGTGCGTGATTGCACATGAAACTATCTCTTGATTGTGGCTACCAATCTATCTTGACAATTTTCAAGGAAAGAGCACACACACATGCATCTACCCACCGAAGAGCTATCAAATGCTATCATACACATAATGAGATGTTACTTGATGAAAAACTAAGTCCCAAAACAGGTTGCTCTCGAGTAGAGAGAGAGAAAATAGAGCACATAGACTTGGGTAGAGATAGAACATAGAAAAAAGACCAAGTATTTGAATGATGGTAATGAAGTTTGATGAGAGTTTTGCCTTTCAATACTTGGGTCTTTTTTCTATGTTCTCTTTCTACCCGAGTGTATGTGCTTTATTTTCTCTCTCTACTTGAGAGCAATCTGATGTGTACTTTTCACACGTGTGAGGATAGCCAAAAGCATGTGATTGATCTTCTAAGGAGTGTGTGATTGCACATGAAACTCTCTCTTGATTGTAGCTACCAATCTATCTTGACAATCTTCAAGGCAAGAGCACACAAGCATGCATTTACCCACCAAAGAGCTATCAAAAGCTATTATATACCTAATGAGAAATTAATTGATAAAAAAATAAGTCCCAAAATAGGTTGCTCTTGGGTAGAGAGAGAAAATAGAGCACATACACTCGGATAGAGAGAGAACATAGAAAAAATAACATGCTGGAAGCAAAAACACTCATCAAACTTGATTACCATCATTCCCAATAGTATGTACAAAGGAGATCTCACTACTATATAGCCCTACCTCGTGTTCTTGCATGTGGTAATGCTCACAAATGATTGGACCCCATTGATTCCCTTTTTACATCATGATTGGACCCCTAGATTTGCACCTCTCATCATGATTGGACCTCATGATTTCCAACTCACAATTTGATTGGCCTCATGATGTGCACCTCTAAATATAACGATCGCCAAGTGAAGATCTTCAAGAATCCTGTCACCTGCAAACTAAAAGGACACCTGTGGAGTATGAACCACCCAACCAATATGGAGAGGCTAGTCAATACCCTAACCAATCCACCCCCAAGCCACAATGAAGAATACAAGAGAGGAGAGGAGAAATTGGCTCAAGAAACTGAATTCACAATAGGGAGATGGGCAAGTTTCCATAGGATATATTTTCTCCAAGAGAGAGAGAACATTTCCCTCAGGATCCCCATGCAACCTATATTGAGCTACTGACCTCCTATTCTTGCATTAAAGCAGTCATTCACCATGCATGTGCTCCTATGTCCAATTATAGGTCTGGGCCCTTATAGGATTATTAATTACTTGATACAACCAAGAACAATGTAGCATAACTACTATCCACATACAACTGGAGTGACCGGCTATCCACGTCAGGAATTATTCCAATTCCCTTGTACAGTACATGGACATAACATCCCCCCCCCCCTTGAACCACTTCTATCTCTAGAAGTGAAACGTATGGAAATTCTTCTTTATGATTTCGACTTGCTCCCATGAATCATAATCCTCGGTCCGTCCCTTCCACCTAATCAAGCACTCAGAGATAGAATGATTTCTCAATTGTTTATCTCTGGATCTGAGTACTTTTTCAAGTTTGAAAGGAACACTAAGCGATAAGTCCTCCAAATGGGCAAAAAATGCGACAAAGTTCCACCTTCGCATTTTTGCGAAGACCAAATACCGAAGGTGCCCTTATAGAAATGCGAAGGTACCTTACAAATGATTTTCGAAGTCATTGGACGGAGTGTTGCAATTTTTGCATTTTCATCAGTGTCAATTTTAGCGAAGCCCGACATCGTGGCCTCCTCATGCTCATTCCATGCACTGTGCAATTAGATTTGATAACGACAGCAACCACCCACGATCTCCCACAGACAGCACAACCACTTTTGTACCTTCTTCATCTGCACACCTGTAAAAATTATGTATATATTCCTTACCATCTTAGTATTCAAAAGAAGTAGAAGATAGAACGAAACATCATTCGTAATTCAGAGACCGACATTGTAGATGCCCTTGCACATTGATTCTTTCTTTTAGATAGATTGTCAATAATAGGTTCATAACCTTTATAGATTGTAATTAGCTTTGTGAAGCACGCAGTTACGTCCGCTATTGTTTTGTGCTCACCTGTCTTATTGACTTGTATATTTCGTTATACTTAATCTGATTACAACTCTATTTGGTTATGCGTTCAGATTTGTGTCAATACTGCAATGCTTTTCTACGTTCTGTATGGCTATCTAATTGCTTTGTCTAGCTGTTTGCTCTTCGCGACTCATTATTAGTCTAGCTCTTCGCAACTAATTATTAGTCTAGCTCTTCGCGACTAATTATTTGTCTATCTCTTCGCGACAAGTTATTTGTCTGATGTTTTGATGCTTAATGTTTGGCTACGTAATCACTATGATACTAACGATTTCAATGTTAGTTACTATAAGATCGAACGTGATTTCTATCACTATTGTTTTGTTCAAAATTGATATAGATTTTCTTTACCTGACATCTCAATCATTTGAGCTGTGCTGGACAAAATTTCATAACGTGTCTACGTTGACTAAATGGAAACACACATTGGTCCTTCTTGTCTTTTTCCGGGACAAACGCTTTTTTTGTCTAAATTCAGATGCAGTTTGATCTAGTTCGTCAAAATACTTAGATTTTTTGGTACCACGAACTCTTTTCTTTCCTTTCTTCTGGTGGGTCCGGATAATCCAGATGGATTAGCCTGTAATTGCTTCTTAGATGCCACCACTGTGGAATCATACACTTTCGTGACTCATACGTCAAAAGTTTGAAGCACATTACGCTTACACTCATTCTGATAATCTGTAGGCAGACTTAGGATAAATTGCCACAGTGCCAGTTTTGCATTGAACGAGGGAACTTTATTCCACAAATCCATAAAATCTTGTAGGTACGAGTCCAAACTCCGAGTACCCATTTTGCAATTAACAAATCTTTGGTAGAAATTCGAGTTGTCCACAACCACAAACAACCTTCTAAACACTTCCATAAACTCATCCCATGTGGTAGGTTTAGGTTGCAAGTCACACCACCACGACGAAGCTTTCCCACGGAAGAATAAAATAACACTCTCAATTTTTTTTTCTTCAGGAATTCCGTGTAGATTAAAATAACCGGTCCACTTGGTTAACCAGTCATCCACAACTTCAAGTTTTTTTCTCTTTCTTCTCCCCCGAAAAAGGTTCAGGCTAAAAGCCCAAATTCGGTGCGGATAAAGTTTTCACTTGATTCAACAATACTTCCATTTGTTAATCCCTTAAAGTGTTCCTGTTGTTTATTTCATTAAGCACTTGGCTTTACGACTGACAAATTTGCAGATAGGTAGGCATTGGCACCTGACCATCAAGAGTTGCATTTGCATTATCATCTACCATATTGATTTTTTGACATGCAAAATTAGCTTAATTAGTCGAGATCCAATCATCAACTAATAAGTGAAAAGTTCAGAACCTCATAACTGACCGACATTACTCAGCAAGGTCTTTCACTCAATTTATTAAAGTTGATGACTATGTATATCTTAGAATCTCAAAAGATTCTAGAACTATGCGTACTGGGAAGCATTATAAGTTACAAATATTGTGGACCATTTTGGATTATAAAAGAAATTGGATATTTAGCTTACTAACTTTATCTTCAAGACAACTCTAGTGCTCATTCAATGTTTCATGTAAGTCGGTTAAAATTAAGTTCACATAAATGTGATGTAGTTGGATCTATCTAATGAAGATCTTACCCGCTTGGAAGATTTATCAGTTACTGTACTTTTGGAACCAAAAAGTGTACTTAAAACCAAAATAAACAATTGAGAAATGGTTCTATCTTTGAGTGTTTGATTGGATAGAAAGGACACCTTGAGGATGATGATTCATGGATAATTGGGCTTGTTAATTCAAAAGGGTGTAATACCTAGAAGTAATTTGTTATCTGGTGGAATCAAAAAAATGATTGACAAACCCTTGTTTTGAATGTCACATCTTTTTGTGATCTAAAAAATTATAGAAAGGATAGTTATAGTAACTAGATAAAAAATGACCTATGTGGCAAATTTTATGTAGTGATCTAGCATGAAGCGTAATTATTGTAGGATGTAAAACAATATATTCCTTTGGTGGAAGGAAGAAAACCTCAAAAACGTAATATAGTATGTTCCTAACTTCACTATGAAAAAAAAAGAGAGTACAAAATGTGAAACTAAACATAGAAGCAAGTGACTTTAAATGGGAGACTAACACTAAAAAGTTACACAATTGACTTAACACTAAGATAAAAATAAATCAAAAGAAAAATATGACAAGGTCTAGTGAATGTACGTAAGGCATATCTTTAGTTCATCAACAACCAAATACAAGTAATGTGACACTTTTGTAAATAGTTGACATATAATATGACACTTTACTAAAGGCATTATATAAAAGTGGAAAAGTTAGATGGGAAATGACAAAAGTCCCTTTTGATGCTTTTCTAATTTGATATAACACATCACGTAATGGATCAGATAAATTGTATTTTTGATGGATAACCAAGGAAAGCACGATTGTCAAAAACGTCTTCCAACAGTTTGTTGTACAAGCTTTAGATAAATGAAAGTGGTATACAATTATTCAAATACTTTGGTGGATATAGAAAGTCTTTTTTATCCAAAAAAATTTAATCAGGTCTTACAAAATTAAACTCAAAAGTATGCTCACACATATCGAGCACTAAAACTATAGGTATTATTGTAATGAAGACTTATTTATCCATTGACAAATGGGTCAACACTAAGTGACATTGGTCAACAAGCTAGTTGACTGCATTTGAACATTTGACTATGAAGATAACATTGGTGTACTTTCTTCATGTTAGCATCTCAAAGTTTTTCCAACATATCAACATGATTGCTTGAACCAAATGATATGGCCCACCCCTTAGAACAAGCTAGGTAGTTTGTATAAATTATGTCTAAAGTTGCTACATAGAGAATTTACAAGCCCCCATGCACCCTAATAGCAATTGTGGCAAGGTGTGATGTTGTAGTTAAGTGATTTTTTTTCACATTACAAGTATTCCTTCTTAATTGCTATAAATTCTTCAATTTGTATGTTCTTATCTCTTGCCTTGCTTTTGAATTACTAAAGCAAGTGCTTGTCGAGAACAAGTTAATGTTATGAGTTATCCTTTCACAAGCACTTGAGCTTTCAATATATAATGCCATTTTATAACTAGCATAAGGACGATGACATTGAGTAATATGTGGACCTTTTATCCAAATGAGAGAGAGAGAGAGAGAGAGAGAGAGAGAGAGAGAGAGAGAGAGAGAGAGAGAGAAGTATCGGTTAAGGAAGGAATAACAAAGATGCATAGTAAATTGAGGTGTTGATATCGTAGTGAGTGAAGAGGAAAATTTATTGCCTAAAAGGAATAACAAAGATGCAATAGTAAATTAAGGTGTTGATACTGTAGTGAGGGAAGAGGAAAATTTATCGCCTAAAAGCAACCGTGAGAATGATAGGAGATGGATTTTTTTTTTCACGTGTGAATAAGTGCTAATAAGTGAAAATGGGGGATATTTTACTTATAACAACCATAAGGGTGAAAAAGATGGGTTTCTTATGTGGTTCTAGCTTCGTTTGTTTTCCTTTGGATTAGACTAAGCATTTTATGTACAAAGATGCCAATGACATTGGAACATACATATGTAGGTGCCTCCATTGAGGGCCCTAAGCTCTTTGACATGAGCATGTGGCCTTCAATATCATGCACAAATGGCAACACTCTTGACTAAAGTGTCCAATGCCTAAGCAAGCCACTTCTCAAAATGTAACTATAGAATCCTTGTGATTTTGGCCAATAGCCAATAACATCAAGGCACATGGTACACACTCTATGTAGCTATTGTCAACATATATCAATTTAGTTACTTCGTACTACATATGATAATATTATTACATATTTCAAAACACGAGAAAAAGATAGAGAAAATTGAAGCACCTCTCCCAATTTGTGTGTGTGTGTGTGTGTGTGTGTGTGTGAGAGAGAGAGAGAGAGAGAGAGAGAGAGAGAGAGAGAGAGAGAGAGAGAGAGAGAGAGAGAGAGAGAGAGAGAGAGAGAATCAAATCCTGCATGACGAGGAGACACAACTTTCCAAAAAACTATTTTTCTCTCTTCAATTGGGCTACAACAATTTGCAGTGTTGCACATATTGTGGGATCATACCCCAATAACAAAACTGCATTCAATGCAAGTGAAAGCAAATATCCAGTTGCTAAATCATTATGAATTTTTGAAATGCTTGAAGAAACCTTCTGACTTGTTACTCTCATGTAGATAGCTATTAGTAGATCGATTTTCACTCACAATTAGATTAAATTTTCAAAAAATGACATAAATTTCCAATGTGAAAACACCACGCTTGACCTACAAGTAATTTTCTTGACATGAAATCTTTTGCTTGGTCTTTATGTTGGGAAAGGGCTCTGCCATTGGGCGTTCTTCTTCTTGAGAGGCTTGATGGTAGGGATCCTAAGAAGAAGAAGGTATGATGAGGGGCCCTTTCTTGTACTTAAAACACAGTAGCAAGACCGCTAGATGGTTCGTTAAGAAGAAGAAAGATGATGGCATATGCCTTTGGGCTCAGGGGTGCATTAAAACAAGGAAGGTAAGATGGGGCAACGTTATACTGTACTCAAATACCAGTAGCCACATGTTTTCGTGAGAGTGGTAAAAAGACAATTTGGGTCCCCATTGGCAACTAAGTATTGATATTTTCATCCATTCGCCCATAAGTCTCAAATCTCCCAAAGTGGGAAGTTGGTGTGTTGTGCTCGTGGTTGGCTCTTAGCATGCCCACATGAGGTTATTTTGAGCTTGTTCCTGGATGTGCACCAGGAATTGGGTGCCTCAGTTCATGGCTGTGCCAAAAAACAGTTTCTGGTTGTGCAGCCACAACCATGAACAGGAGTGCTAGGAACTTGCACACAAATTTGCCCCCATGTGGGCAAAAACCAGTTTCTGTGGCATCAGTTCCTGGCTGCACAATCATGAAATGGCTTGTTCATGTGGGCATCCTCTCTCCCACCTAGGCTAGGTTCTCTCTGATCCTTATCAAATTGATGATATTACCAATAAGCAGAAGTCTCAAAACACCCTTCCTCCTCTCCCTTATAATTATAATTAATTTGAGGATAGCATGTTCAGCTGGGAAGATACACTTTAGAATCAATGTTGGTATGGTACATGTATGTGTTGAGTAGACTTAATTGGAGCTAACTTACCTTTTTAATCCACATCCAGAGACTTCATAACTTTCATGATTCTGTTATAATAATAATAATGGTAACACTCAAGAACAAGAAAAAGCAATAGAAGGAAGAAAGCACAAGCAGAAGCATGTATCTAACGTGCCAGTTTCTTGCTTCTTTCTTCATGCACCACCTTCACCTTCACCATGGCAGATCCTGATTCCTCCCCTAGGCAGGATCCTCTTAGCTTCCCTCTCATCTCCTCTGTTTCGGTTTTGCTCTTCTGTTTTGCACCAAATATATTGATGTATCTGCATTTTTGAGATATGGGCTAAGGTGGTTATCTTTATAGCTCACTTCTTTTGACATGGATCTCCTTTTTCCTGCTGCATTGCCTCTTCCTGTTCCTTTTGTTGCTTGATCATCATCCTTCGGCTTCATAAATTTGTGTTTTGTTAAGCCCAGACAGCATGACAGCACATGGGCTGCATCGTGGTGTCCTTCTCATATGCATTAAATCATTGCTGTTTGCATTTCTGCTCTGAACTAGCTTTGTGGGTTAGGCAGAAGAATAATGACAGAGCTCGGCAAAGTGGGTGCAGAGGTGGGATTTTCTGCCAACGAGATGGGTGGCCTGCACCGAAGTGTGTTGGGCGCGGTGGGGAATTCGGCCTCGAATCTACGAACACAGTTATCCACACCTTCTACGGGGAGCTTTGATGATGCGAAACGATCGGCATTGTTTCTGGAGCAAGCAGCATTGATTCCCAGGCCACCTTTCAAGCGAGCAAGATGGGCAGACTTAAACTCTGATGCCACAATGTTAGCGCAACAGCCAGCAATAGGGGCAGAGCTACCAGCGCCTGCTGCCATGGACGTATCTTACAGCCAGGCGCTGCCACAGACTTTTTCTCAACCTTACGTGATGGAAAGCTCTGTTGGAATGCCTAACGGCCACGCATCACTCGGTAATTACAACCCAGTCAGTTTTTTTTTACATCAATCACCATCTATCTCCCTCCACCTGCCAAGTGTACTCAACAGCAATCAGTTGCGATGTGGCCCACCGTATAGTCATGTTGGTGCTGGCTGCTTAAATCGAAACGAGGGAGGTATAAAGGAACTTCCATTCAGTGAAGAAAGTATGTTTCAAGTCCTAACAGAGTTGGAGAGAACCAGAAGGCAAAACGAGGATTTGAAGGGAATAATTTTAACTCTACAGGAAAGGCTGAGGCAAGAAGACAGGATTCATGCAAACCTTGCTGCTGATAACCCATCCCCAGTATGTTTCCTTCGGCATTTCCGAGACTTGTTATGATCTGCTTGTAGTTTGTGCTTCTATTCATTTAGTTGCACAGATTGGACTCGCATGATTTTTCTTCCTTGCCATGACTTTGTGGGCTCTAAGTTGATACTTGGCTTGAGTCAAATCTTTGTGAAGAGAGTGTTTTTCTCCTCGATTATCTAGTAGTCACTTTGCTATTCTTCTTGTTTGACATAACATGAATTCCAACTTAAAATTCTCCAGCTTATTTTTCCATGAAGAAGGAACTCATTTGAATGGCTTTGCTTGTTATTGCTAGCCTTCATCGTGACTGAGCCTGCCTTTCACCTCTCGAAAAATCTTATGTTGGTTGTTGTACAACTTTATGAAAGCTAGTGGGACATGTTTGTGCATGTGATCAGCACCTATACACTTGAGCGTTCACGAGGTGGGTAGGGGCGTTGTAGCAATGCATGATGAAGTTGATGGTCTAAGACTTTGTGGTTGAACTCCATAGGGTTGAGGATTGCCTATTTCCTTTTTTATGTCAACTGCAAAAATGATCTAAAATGCGCGTTCTAGACCGTCAGTGATCAGGGGCCGGATTGCAAATTTAATTTTATTCAAGTTTGATTTTCCTAGGAAAAAACACTAATGATTTTTTTAATAGCTTAGTTAGTATAAAATGTTCACTATATAGATAAACCAAAGTTATATAATAAGTTGGTGGAATGTGGGTTACATGGATACCATGGTCTGATGCAATTGTCGTGTAATCTGAGCCAAACCGTGAACAAATGACTTAGCTACATCCTCAGTCTTAGTGACAGGTATTGCATAAATTAGAGTGAATGGCCTAAGTGATTTGAGTACTGCTTTCAATGTGTAATAGTGAGATTATTGTAATGTCTCCTCTCTTTGGGTGAGCAATATTGATAATCTTTTGTTTATGACCCAACATGCTAACGATTGGTTAGTGATTGAAAACTCAACAACTATTACATCTATCTAACCTACTAACCGTTAGAGTTAACTCCAGTGTAAGGGAGAGACTTCTCCTTCAACTATCACACATAGATAGTGTTATGGAGGCATGTCAATTCTCTTTAAGGGCATTACCTTTAACTAGAAAATCTGAAGCTTTCTAATCTAGATCTTTTCTCCAATAATCGTTGATATAATCTCTGATCAATGCTCTTGTTGCCAATAATCATACAGAGCAGAAATGTAGAGCAATAGGAACATAATTACTTTTCCTTTCCAAGTGTGGCCAGTTGTAACCACTTCTCACCATTACTACTAATACTCCACCCACCCACAATCCAGCTAATTGTATGAAAGAGGCTAAGCATGCATGTCACGCAGTTTTCATAGAACTTGTTAACCACCTGTGAATTGGACAGTGGCTACTTCTTTGGAGTTTAGTCTCCATAACTACTAATAATTTTGTAACGACCTGCAAAGTTTGTCAGAGATAGACAGAATGCCCTTACAGCCAGTTTTAGAGCCCATATAAGCAGTGGGGCTTGCTCTTTTGGTCCAATTGTTAGAGATATTCAAGTAAGATATATCATAGTCAAAGTAGATACAAGCCAGGTTGAGGTGTATCCAGAGAAAGAAGCCAATGCCTTGGTCACAAATGAATATTTGGGTATGTTATTGTTGTCCACCCGAATTGGTGAAACAAAGCTATGCATCTTTTGAATGAGATGATTGCTCACCTAGAGTCATCATATGTAGTTACAAAGAGGAACCAAATCGCCCTACTGAATATCTGGCCAAAACAGGATCTGTATAGTGCATAGTATTTGGCCAATAAATGACCTGTACAGTGCATAGTCTTTGGCCAAAATATGACCTGTACAATGCACAGTTTCTGGCAAAAAAGGGGTCCTACAATGTATTAATTTTTTTGGGGGAACAGCTCACAATTTCAAAAGGGCTTTTCTTAGGATGCATTTGTTTAACAACCTATTGCTGATAAATTGACATACCTTTACCCTTTTATATAGTTTTCCTAAAATATTTCAAGGAGAAGCAAAACAAATTAAGGATAGAAAAGGGCAATTTTATCTTGTGGCATTCCAAGAAACTTGTGTGAGAGAGAGAGAGAGAGAGAGAGAGAGAGAGAGAGAGAGAGAGAGAGAGAGAGAGAGAGAGAGAGAGAGAGAGAGAGAGAGAGAGAGAGAGAGAGAGAGAGATTTTATTAATGTCCTTAATACCCTAAGGTACATAGGACTAAGAAAAGGTACATGTCAAGTGTGCACATAGGAGCTTAAAGCTCAGTCATCTATAAAACAATAACTGCAAATACAATGTATAAAGATGGCTGGCCTCAGTCAGGGTCCAACAGCCTGGAATCGTATATCATGATGCCTATCAGCTTGGAAGAAATGATGGATGGTATGTTGTGAAGGTGTCACTGGATGTGCCATGGACCTCTGCCGCCGGGTAGGCTGTCGGTGTTGTCACTGCTGCCGTGTCGCTCTGGGCTGTGGCCTAATAGTTGACTGTCTCTCTGGCTGTCAACATGGTCTCTGCTGCCGATGTATGAAGGAATCTGGAATCTCGGCCTCTCCATCTGAATCGTAGCCTATGGGTACCTCAGATCTCTGTCTCCGACGGGATATGCACTCACTGATGCTCAACTGTGTCAGGGAATGTGTATCAATATCTAGTCTCCTCCTCCTCAAGTCTGACATCTCCTGGATCATCATTGCGACACATCTGGGGTCCTCATAAGATATCAAGGTAGAAAGTGTAACTGGGTGCTCTCTAAACAAGCAGTAGTACCTCCCCCGAATCTCATAGTAGGCTGGAGATTTGAAGAGGAAATGTGATTCGTCCTCAATCTCATGCATAGAACACACGCTACAAGCCGGTCCTCTCGTGGGGTGCCATTGTATCTGCCGGTCTCAATGGCCAGCTGATGTGAAGAAACCCAAAACTGACCCATCGCTATTCGCAGTCTGTGTGATATACTCCTCAGCAAGTAACCAGATACTATGGGGCAGCCACCTAGATCAAGAGATAGAAAGTGTGTACGATAAAACTCGCTCTTGGTCCCCAATGGACCCTGCCAAGTGATATGAAGATATGATCTGTAGAGGAGGCCTCTAATGTACTGGTGGGTGCCCGCAGGTAGGTCAGTGATTTGGATACCCAATGTGGAGAGGAGACGACAAGCCTGGGAACACCATGAGAAAAGATGTCCCTCTGACTGTAGGCGCCGGGATGAGGATAGAGCCGCAACAACATAGTGTGTACCCCCGTCTTGAAGATCATCCAACCTCTGTATAAAAGTCACAATATGGAATAAGGCCTCAATATGAATGGGGGGGACCGCGAACTCTGCCAATATAATTTGGTGTGGTACTGAGAGCTTAGCCCGTATCATCTTGGAGAGCAAATGAATCTGGAGCTGGGAGATATATGTCCAATCAGTAGCTGTCAGACCAGTGCTCCATGTCTCAGAAGCATACATAGCTGAGGGCACAACCATAGTGTCAAAGAGCCGGCACTTACTGGTCGCATCTCTGATGTGTGAACTGAAGCATAGACTCTCCAAATCTACCAGTGAGGCATAGCCCTTCCGTACCCGGGAAATAGCTGCATGTCTCATGCTGAATGTGGGCCCTGAAAATAGTACCCCTAGGTATGTATATGAATCCACAACCTCCAGTGGATGACCATCCCATAGAAGCTCCTGCCGCATCATGAAAGACCTAGAGGTGTTGAACACCATAACCTTAGTCTTGGCCACATTCACTGACAAACGCCTCCGTGTGCAGAACGAAAGAAGAGTGTCTAAGTGTCGCTGCATCCCTCCCCTCCATCACTCTGTATAACATGCTCCAACTCGTCAATGTAAAGACCAAAAAGTGTAGGAGAGAGTGGACATCCATGTTTGACCCCAATAGTACTAACCACCTCCGGTGAAATAACTCCTGATAGTTGGACCCTGCCAATAACTCGCCTGTACAATGCTACTACCGCCTGTATAGTATCCTCTTGAAAGCCCTGATCGTGAAGTCTCTGTATCAATAGATGCCTAGGCACAGAATCAAGGCCTTGCAGAAATCCACAAAGTAGCAGTATACACGCTCCCTCTTGGCCTTAGCCTCCTCAATGATGGACCTCAAAGTAAAGATATGATCCCGCCTGTCCAATGGCATGGAGTCATTTGGCATCCATCTCTGTACTAATCTCTGACTGTAGGATAGAACCATAGACTTTGGCGAAGAGGTGGCTGATTATAATGGTGCGGTAGTTGTCAGCTTTCATGGGGTCTCCACCTTTATGGATAGGGTGAATGAGGTTTATTGACCATGGAGAGGGAAAATTAGAGGTGACAGCTCAGTTGAATAGAATGGAGGGGAAGGGTGAGAGGATATCGGGAGCATACTTTAGAAGTTCAGCCTCTAGCTCATCAATGTCTTTGGCTTTATGGGAATGGAGTCGTGTGATGGCCTTCTCTATAAGGTCGTTAGTGAATATGGCAGAAGTATCCGTGAGACAAGGGCTGGGAAGAGGAGGGGTATCTGGGATGGTGTACAATGATGTGCATATGTGACCCAAATGCTGAGGTCTGTGATTCGTGGTGGAGGTGACCGTGGAAGGAACTTCTTCCAGAATGAACCTGAGGAGGAACTGAAGAGGAGAATGGCCAATCTCGTATGCAATTTTCTTTTTCCTGGTGGTTCTACGGTAGACACGATATATGGTTTTGGTCATATGAGGAAGAAGGGAGCGAGCATATATGAGGTTCTGATGGAGGTGGATGCATTCCTGATCATACCAAGGGTTATGGGGTCTATGACGTCTCTGGTGTTTGGGCCGTGGGGATGGAGAGGCCATGGAAGCTGCAGTGTGGATGGTCTGGACAAGAAAGAGGGACTGCTCCTCTAAAGTATGCTCATGTGGGAAAATAGGTAAGAAAGCTGATGTCTCTGGAGGGAAATAATAAATAGCCATGAATATGCCACAATCTAACTCCATCAAACTGTGGTCCAATCTGATCCAAATATAGCGAGCCTACTCGTCAGTGTGTAGTAGCTCGACCCATGACTAGAGAGAGCCTCGAAATAAGCAAGCAACACCACCTGAACCGCGACTAGTCAGTGCCCTTGTCTCCCCCCTGCAAGTAGAAAGCTAGCAAAATCCCTCAATGCAAGGAAGTCCTCTCTCAGGACTCTCATGTGTCTCTGTAAGTATAAGGATGTCCCCTTTAGTACAAAAATATCTAACATTTCCTGCTGTAGCTGAAGAATGGATACCATTGCAGTTCCATAAACTCAACCGCAATGCTTTTGTGAGGGCCCCCAAACCGCTCCTAAGTCCGGGGGGCCCAAATCCCTATGCCTCAGATTTTTGAGGGTCAATGTATCGAGCCTTTCAGGCCATTGCTGAGAGAGAGAGAGAGAGAGAGAGAGAGAGAGAGAGAGAGAGAGAGAGAGAGAGAGAGAGAGAGAGAGAGAGAGAGAGAGTGTTACGAGCTCGTAACCAGTGCTGAACCCTAGAGAACACAGATAGGTCAGATACCACAGTCAGCGTCGTGTCCAGCGTACATGACCAACAGGGCAAGACAGTGTGAGTAGTGTGCCCCAGCACGGTCCATAGTTATGGCGGGCCTAACACAGCCTAGGGACCCTGTCAGCAGGATAGGGCCCCCAGTTGGGTCCTGACGTGCAGTCGGCCACGTCAGTGCCACGTGGCCGACACTTGGCAGTTGCATGCTACCAGTCCTCACACTGGGCTAGGAGGGGCTTACTCTATATCAGGGAGTAGGCAAGGTTGGGTGGATCAGTTAGTGTTTGCCCTACTGTGGTGTTAGGATCTATTACACTGGTATCAGAGCCATCTCCATCCTAGGGAGTTCAGGACAATAGTAGAGAAAGCTATCAGAAGATAGGAAGTGTTTCTCAGATTCTCAGAGAGGAATAGAGGAGGAGGATCGCTGTAGGAGCAGCCTTCAAACTTCTGATTTCCACTGAGACATCACAGTAGCAAGGAGTCAGATTCCAAGTGTAGGTAACTCGCTGAAAAAACAGCTGTTTCTCACTGAGTTCAGAGGATTCTCTATAGTTTTCCCAGCGAAATTAGAGTAGGAAGAAGCCAGCACCTCCATCGCTGTATAGTCAGAGACCTACATCCGATTTCCAGGGAAAAAGTTACTGGTTCTCAGCGAGTTTGAAGCCAAAAAAGAGGAGCAGGGCCAGTGCTGCCAGTACTTCTGAAAATCTGGTTTTTCAACAAGTTTTTGGGCCCCAACGTCAGAGATTTGGAGCAAGAGGATTCCTACCAGATCAGCGAGTAGGAGACTTCTGAAATTTCAGAATTCAGAAGGGTTTTTGGACTTCAGATTTGCCTTTTTGTGGACAAGTTGTTTTGCAATCAGACCAGCGAGCTACTATCCTCAAAAAACCGGGAAATTTAGCACCGTTTTGAAGCCTCAAACTGGCATTTTTCGGAACAGCAGGTCTGAAATCTTGGGGAAAAGAGCTGAAAGGGTTCCTCTTCATTCTTTCTTTGGAAGTACAGTCCTCAGAAACAGCTAAGTCATCTTTCCTTTCCCTTGTACAGTTGTAAATTAGTCTTTTAGACTTTTTTCCTTCAGAAGTTAAGGTAGCTCTCTTTCAGTTTCGAAGATGACCACTCCTCAGGGACCTGATCAACCCCAGGAGAGAGGCTTTGACGAACTTGAAACAGAAGCCTTGGCTTACAGAAAAGGGAAGGAACCCATGCAAGTAGAAGAACAGGAACAGTTCGCCGAAGAACTCGACGAACTGGTTACCAAGGAGCAGTTCCTCCAATTGGTAACAGAAGTGGATGAACTGAAGCTGGCATTAGCCAATTTCAAGTCCAGTGTGGATGACTCGTTCGCTGAACTCAAAAACTTGATTTTGAGCTCCGCGAAAGGAAGCCTTCCCTCCACTTCTCAGTTATCCCCTTCTCCACTTCCATCAGTTTCGGGTGAGACTTTACGGTCTCACCCCAGTGTTTTTAAAGATTTAAAGCCTCCTACTTTTAATGGGGAAGAGAAGGATAGAAATGCAGATATTCTACAAACCTTCCTCAGCAAATGGAAGAACATTCATGCTCTTAAACAGACCCCTGACCATTTGCAAGCAATTGAGGCCAGTCTTTCTTTAGGGCCTATGGCCTATAAGTGGTGGTTAAATCTCCAGGAGACTGGGCAGACTCCCCGGTCATGGAAAGCTTTTGAAGAAGCTTTCCTAAGAGAATTTCTACCAGAGAATGAACTTGATAGAGCCTGGGAAGCCTGGGAAAGAACAGTAATGGACAAGTCCCTCATCCAATATATCTCGCAGTATCGAGAAGCAATTTTAAAGATTAAAAATATGGATGACTATCAAAAAATCAGGGGATTTGTCCGTGGCCTCAAAGATGAATATAAAGTAGAGGTCCAGAGAAACTCGCCTACTACCCTTGAGCAAGCTCTCAGATATGCTCAAATCTATGATGATTCAGTGGGTAGGAAGAGAGCGAGACAACAACCACTTTCTGAGCAGCTTCCTCAGAAAGACTTTCAATTTAAAAAGAAATTTTTAAAAAGAAAAAAAGAAGATAAATTTAAAGGTGAAGCTCCTCAGAAACGCCCTTCACTCATACAGCCCTTAAAACCAGATGATTTTGAGAAAGCCAAACAAGAACGTTTGTGCTTTGTGTGTATGGGCAAGGGACACACAGTCAGACAGTGTCCCAAGGGGCCTTTCACTAAAAAAGATAAAAAAGATAAAAAACAAGTTCATCTTGTTCAGACTGTGTGTTTCCCCAGTGACTCGGCAACTTCCGAGATCAAAGTGTATCATGAAGATCATGAACACTGTTGTCAGCTAACCTCTGCAATGCTAGCGAGACCCTTCAGCTTTGGGCTGCATGACCTAGTACGTATGCATGGGAAAGTTGGTAACCAGTCAGTAAGAGTCATGCTTGATGATGGGGCAACCCATAATTTCATCAACCACACCCTGGTTAAAAAGCTTAAACTACCAGAAGTACCTAGTCAGCATAGGTACATAGTTTCATTAGCTAAGGGTGAAGACAAAAAAGTATGGGAAACTATGGTAAGTAAGTTAAATCTTGGTATTCAGGGGTACCAAGATGAAATAAACTTTCAGATAATGCACCTGGATCGAACAGATATTGTTCTCGGGAGAGATTGGCTCTACAGTTTAGGACCTTCCCTCCACAGAAACTATCAGGAGAACACCCTCAGCTTTCAGCATAAAGGCCGAGAGATCCAGCTGCATGGGGAGCATGATGTTCCCAACAGCCCTATGGTCTGCAGTTCAGAACTCTGTCAGCTAATCGGAGACGAAGACCATCATGTATTCTTATGTGACTTTCAGTTTATTCCTGAAGTTTCTATTTCCAGTTCTATTCAGCAGAAAATCAGTAAATTAGAAACTTTATTGTCTAAATTTAAAGTTTTTTTTCCTGAAGATTTGCCACATGGTTTACCACCTAGCAGAGAGGTAGATCATGTAATAAACCTAGTACCAGGTACAGCACCTGTTTCTAAACCTCCGTATCGAGTCAGCCGAACAGAGGATGAAGAAATAACTAGGCAGTTAACAGACTATCTTGGGAAAGGCCAAATTCAGACCAGTAGTTCACCATGGGCCTCACCAGTCCTATTGGTGAAAAAGAAAGAGGGATCTATGCGTCTTTGCGTAGATTACAGAGCCCTCAATAAAGTCACAATTAAGAATAAATACCCTATGCCTCGGGCAGACGAGTTGTTTGATCAACTCGACGGGGCTAAGTTTTTCAGCAAAATAGACCTTAGATCGGGATATCATCAAGTCCGTATAAGATCGGAAGATGTCTCGAAAACAGCTTTTAGGACTCGTCACCTTCATTATGAGTTTAAGGTGATGCCATTTGGCCTCACAAATGCTCCAGCTACCTTTATAACCTTGATGAACAGTGTCCACAGACTATACTTGGGTAAGTTTGTAGTCGTATTTTTAGATGACATCCTCGTCTACAGCAAAACGAGGAAGGAGCATCTAAAACACCTCAGAAAGGTGTTTCGACTGCTCAGAAAGCATAAGCTTTATGCTAAACAATCCAAGTGTGAATTCTTCGTTGAAGAAGTAGTATATTTGGGTCACATTATCTCGTCAGATGGCATTAAGATGGACCCAAATAAGGTTAAAGCCATACTCAGTTGGCTGAGACCTCAGAATATTTTGGAACTTCAGATCTTTCTTGGTTTGGCGGGATATTACAGACGATTTGTCAAGGAATATGCTCAGATAGCAGTTCCCATGACAAATCTTCTTAAGGGGAAGGGAAAGGAGTTCATTTGGGAGTCCGCACAGTAGGAGAGCTTAGATGCTCTCAAAACAGCCTTAGCTACAGCACCAGTTTTAAAGGTCGTCGACCCCAATCAACCATTTGTGATCGAAATAGATGCTAGCGACTTTGCAGTAGGTGCTGTGCTAACTCAGGGTGGACGACCAGTTGCATTCGAGAGTAAAAAACTCGAGCCAGCTCAGACTAGGTACAATGCCTATGAAAAGGAACTCTTTTCTATAGTCCATGCCCTTAAGACTTGGAGGCATTATTTGTATGGTGCCAACTTTGAGGTCCTGACAGACCATGAAAGTCTCAGATACCTTTGCAATCAACCTGAGCTTAGAGGTCGGAAAGCTCGTTGGGCAGAGTTGATGCAAGAGTTTGATATGTCTATCAGATATAGACGTGGAAAATTCAATATAGTAGCAGATGCCCTTAGCAGAATACCTCTGATAAACGAGCTGAGTTTTACTCAGATTCGTAATGAGTTACTCGAGTCCTTGAGAGGGAATGCCAGCATGATGCATTCTTCTCTACTATCTGGAACTCAGTCCAGAGCAGACAGTTACAGACTCCAGAACCAGTTCCCGGGGCTGGCGCCAATTCATCCAAGAATACGGCAGCTTCCGTTGAGGATGATGATGAGTCCGAGTATACGTCGTCAGATGACGTTGAGGATTCTGAGCCTGTATTACCCAAGCAAACCCAAGTGGTTGAGGGTCAGTTGACTCAAGGATTCAAATGGAAACAGTATTCCATTCAGGATGAGTACTTGCTCTATAGAGATAGAGTATGTGTCCCCAATTCAGAGGATTATAGGCAGCAGGTCCTATATGAATGTCATGACAATCCTAGCGCGGGACACCCAGGCATACAGAAGACCTATGAGCTTCTTCGTAGGCAATTTTTCTGGCCCAGTATGAAAAAGGACGTCCACCAGTATGTAACCAGTTGCCAGAAATGTCAAGTAAATAAAGCAGAGCGTTTAAAGGCAGGAGGGTTGTTGCATCCCTTAGAAATACCAGCTGGTAAATGGGAGAGTATCGCCATGGATTTTATAGTAGGCCTGCCTAAAACCCAAAAGGGTAATGACGCTATATGGGTCACAGTTGACCGTCTGACCAAAATGGCTCATTTTATTCCGACCAAAACAACCGTTAGAGCTCCAGAGTTAGCGAGGTTGTTTGTAGATGGGCTATTTAAATTGTACGGTCTACCTTCCGGCATAGTCAGCGACCGGGACAATAAGTTTACTGGAAATTTTTGGAGGGCAGTATTCCATCATCTCCATACTAAACTTAATATGAGTACCACCGACCATCCACAGACGGACGGTCAAACAGAAAGGGTAAATCAAGTGCTGGAGGATATGCTTCGTGCATACGTCAGCAAGAGGCAGACTAATTGGGAGGAGTATCTCTCGATATTAGAGTTTGCTTACAACAGTACCAAACATTCAGCTACGGGATACAGCCCATTTATGCTGATGTACGGATTTCAGCCACGCTCACCCACAGCTGTAGGGTTTAAACAAGAAAAAGTTGAAGCAGCCAGAAACTTTTTAGAGGACCTAAACCAAATGATAGAACATGCTAAGCGTAGCATTAGGCAGTCCCAGGATCGAGCCAGGCATTATGCAGATCCACACAGACGGGATGTGCAGTTCTCCACTGGTGAGAAAGTCTACTTGAGAGTCCCAGTTGACTCTAAAACCCTCAAATCAGGAGTGTGTGCTAAGTTGTCTCCAAGGTATTGTGGTCCCTTTACCATCAGTAGGAGACTAGGCGAGGTCACCTATGAACTAGAACTCCCACACAGCAGTAAGGTTTTTCCAGTCTTTCATGTAAGTCAGTTACGAAAAGCCTTAACCAGATCAGACAATCTGGTAGGGGACAGTGTTCTAGTTCTCCCATTGGATCCTCAACAACCTCCACATGAACTAGAGGAGATTCTTGATAGTAGAGAGACGCAAACTCGTCATACTCTATACCGAGAATATCTGGTTAAGTGGAATGATCAGCCTGTTGAGAATGCCACTTGGGAAAGAGGCAGCGTCCTTCGCAAGATTTTTCCAGACTTTGTCTTAGAGGACCAAGACGGTTCTTAAGGGGGAGGGAGTGTTACGAGCTCGTAACCAGTGCCGAACCCTAGAGAACACAGATAGGTCAGATACCACAGTCAGCGTCGTGTCCAGCGTACATGACCAACAGGGCAAGACAGTGTGAGTAGTGTGCCCCAGCACGGTCCATAGTTATGGCGGGCCTAACACAGCCTAGGGACCCTGTCAGCAGGATAGGGCCCCCAGTTGGGTCCCGACGTGCAGTCGGCCACGTCAGTACCACGTGGCCGACACTTGGCAGTTGCATGCTACCAGTCCTCACACTGGGCTAGGAGGGGCTTACTCTATATCAGGGAGTAGGCAAGGTTGGGTGGATCAGTTAGTGTTTGCCCTACTGTGGTGTTAGGATCTATTACAGAGAGAGAGAGAGAGAGAGAGAGAGAGAGAGAGAGAGAGAGAGAGAGAGAGAGAGAGAGAGAGAGAGAGAGAGAGAGAGAAAGAGAGAGAGAATAGAATAGAATAGAATAGAATATGTTAATGTCTTTCGGGTGCCCTTGGGCACATAAGACAAAGAAAAAGTACATCAGAAAGGAGCGTTGTCCATGTTGGACTTATTTCTATCCGCTAAAGCTAAAAACAGAATAAACTGGAAATAAAACCAAAGCTTAACCTCTAGCTATGGTGAGGGTACAAAAGCAGTAGCTTAACCACCAGCTACGCGGAGGAGTACAACTCACTAACTGAAAGAGAAAATTGTGTGATCTGGTGTGAGGCACACGGTGGCCTCTGATGACGAACTCTGGATGGTCGAGGAAGATGCTGGAGCTTTTGTCGGCGAGCTGGAATGTCAATCTCACTATCAGAAGTATCCTCCCTAACTCTTTTTTGAAAGAAAAGTGTAATATGTGGTTGGCTGTGGTCAACATTCTGATCATCCGGCATAAGTGAAGATCTCAAGGAGAACAACTCTCGCAAAAGTAAACCAACACATTTCGCATCGGGATAGGCAAAGAAGGAACCAAGCGTGAGTGGAGTGTCCCGATAAAGATAGTGGTATTTGCCTCTGATCTCATAGTAAGCTGGACATAAGAAAATAAAGTGAAACTCATCCTCAACCTCCTGTAATGTACAACACCGACAGATCCGTAATGGTCGTGGCATGTCTGCGTATTTGCCAGTCTCAATAGTGAGCTGATGAGAAGAGACCCGAAGCTGACCGATGCGGTAGTGCAGGCCAAAAGACAACGGCTGAGAGAGATAACTCGGTCTAACGGGAAGCCCTGAAGCATCTAAGTGAAGAAAGTGATGCGGTAGAACTGAAGCTTAACTAGTGAAGGATCAAGGTGAGACCAAACAATATGTATGTATGCTCTGTAGATCCGTCTACGAATGAACGCATGAGTCCCATTGGGGAGGTCAGACATAGATAATCCCCAACTATGTAGAAAGTCCGAAGCATACTGAAACCATGAAGACTTAGCCCGCTGCCCAGCCAAAGTGTGAGAGGATGTAAAAGCCGCTACCACGTATCTGGAGGAATCAAGCTTTGAGATTCTGTGAATGAATGTGATAATCCTGAAAATAGCCTCGACAAGCAGTGGAGGAGAAGCAAACTCCGCCAGAATAATCTCATGAGGAACAGACTGCTTGGCCCGAATCATCCGACTAAGCATGTGAATCTGTAAACGCGAGATATCACTCCAAGTATCTCTAGATAAGCCTGGGCACCATGTCTCTGCTGAGTACAGTGCCACTGGAGAAACAGTCAAAGAAAAGAGGCGACAGCGTGTGTCTGGATCGTGCACATAATAAGTAGAGGAAAACCTCTCCATCTGAACAAGAACAGAGCGCCCCTTGCGGAGCCTAGCCAATGCAGCTGGTCGAAACGAAAGCAATGGGCCAGAAAAGAGAACACCTAGGTATGTGTAAGACGCTACTATCTCTAGAGGCTGGCCATCAAAATAGAACATAGTGTCTCTCATATGCTGCTTGTTGGTGTTAAACACCATAACCTTAGTCTTTCCAATGTTCACCATTAGCCCCCATATCTGACAGAAAGTATACAAAGCATCTAGATGTCGCCAAAGTCCTGTAGCTGAACTAGATAGTAAAACCACATCATCTGCATAAAGAAGGATGGGGATAACAATATCTGCTAAAGGACAGCCATCCCCCCCTTCTTCCCGAATAATATGCTTAAGGTCGTCAATGTATAAAGCAAAAAGGGTGGGTGATAAAGGACATCCATGCTTTACGCCGACCGTACTGTGATATATGAAGACCATCCATCTCCATCATGAAATCTGGCCAAAACTCTCTCATATAATGTGATGATAGCATCAATGATCTCCTGTGAGAAACCAAGGGATGCCAGACGTTGGAGCAGCAAGTGTCGCGGAACTGAATCAAATGCTTTGCGGAAGTCCACAAAACAGCAATAGACTCTCTGTTTCCTGAACTTCGCTGCCTCAATGATACATCTCAGTATGAATATCTGGTCTGCTGTGGTGTAGCCTGCTCTAGAACCTGCCTATCCCATAGCATATAACTCCTCTGTCTCTGCATGAGCACTGATGATAGACTGCATAACCGAACCATAGAGCTTAGCCATAGTGTGGCTGATCATAATAGTATGATAGTTGTCTACATTCAGAGGATCACCAGCCTTAAGTATAGGGTGCAAAAGGTTAGTACCCCAAGGTGTGGGAAAGCAAAAAATAACAGATTGGTTAAAAACGTAGATGTATGGAGCAACAATATGGGCGATAGGTTTTAGAAAGTCCATACTTAGAGAGTTAACATCAATGGCTTTATGGTTTTGGCCATTTTTTATGGCGTTTTCAATCATGGACGGAGTGAAAAGGGTGAATTCTAAAGGTTGGGGTGAGAGATGGAAGGAGAGTCAACTGTATAAAGTTTTGCAGCATAGTCAATCCACGATTCAATGGCAATAGGGGCTGGCATACATGAGTTAGAACATCTTCCAAAAGAAAAGTGAGAGAGAGAGAGAGAGCTTCATTAACGTCTTTTAATGCCAAAAGGCATACAAGACCAAATAAGTACATCTCAAGTGTGATAAATGCTGAAAGGAGCATATAAATGTCTCTATAAACAAATGACAACTACTAGCTAAAAGTGATTGGTCTATCAAGATTAGGCAAAAACTCTAATCTACCCTCAAGACATGGAAGTCTGAAATATGGTACAATGGGGTGTCGTATAACTATACAATAACCGTCCGAATTGTATGATAGCTCGTCACGAGAGAGAGAGAGAGAGAGAGAGAGAGAGAGAGAGAGAGAGAGAGAGAGAGAGAGAGAGAGAGAAAGAAAGAAAGCTTTATTAACGTCTTTTGGGCACCCGTGGGTGCATAAGACCAAAAAGAAAATATGTACAAGCAACAGTGTGAGCATCATCCATAGGAGGACGTGGCCGTAAAATGCTATAAACTAGCTACGAATGAAAGTAGAACAAAGCAGTACTGAAATAAGCCCACAACCCAGGCCAGGTATAACAGAAGAACTACCGAAAAAGTACCAATGCCCACAACCCGGGCCAGGTGGAGAATAAGTACATATCAGCGAAAGTAAGTGTGAAGTGTCCGCTGAGTGGAGCGTACAGTGGGCCCCGATGGAGGCGAGTGCCGACTACATTCTGGGCTTTTTCCACGGTGGCACAACGATAGGAATCTCATCATCGGAGTCATCAGCATGTGCTCGAGTCCGAAAGAAGCCAGTGAGAAGCAACTGCTACGAGTCTAACCCCAGGTGATCTGGTACAGGCAGATGAGACTGACGGAGAGTAAGCATCTCACGAACAAGAAGTCCCAAGCAAGGAGCATCAGGATAGGAGACAAAACTGCGAAAGTGTATGTGAGCCATCGCGAAAGAGACAATGGATCTAGAGAGAGGAAGAAAAAAAGAAAGAAAGCTTTATTAATGTCTTTTCCATGCCAAAAGGCATATAAGACTAGTAAATGTACATGTCAAGTATGTGGTAACCATAGGAGCATATGAAACGTCTCGTAGCAAATCTAGAGCTAAAGCTATAAATTGAAATAGATGTGATGCTATAAGAAACATGTGGGCGTGATAGGTCGAGTAGCTCGTGCTGCAACATGGGTATGTGTCCGATGCTGTCTCTGGTCTCTGTGGGCAAGTAGGTCATCATCATCATCATCGTCACCATCATCAAATCGTCCTCTCCTCCTGGAGAAGAAAGAAGTGATCTGAGGCTGAGAAACCTGACTCTGCTGGGCTGTTTGATACAATTCCTGTCGTAGTATAAACATCTCTCGTATCATGAGTGCCACGCTTCGGGAATCCTCATAAGCTATGAGCGATCGTAAGGTGACATGTATGTCACGAAACAAACAGTGGTATCTGCCTCTGATTTCGTAATATACCGGGCACCTAAAGATAAAGTGCTCCTCTGACTCCACCTCCTCTAAAGAGCATAACTGGCAAATCCGATGATGAGATTCCTATCCCTGTGCCACCGAGAGAGAGAGAGAGAGAGAGAGAGAGAGAGAGAGAGAGAGAGAGAGAGAGAGAGAGAGAGAGAGAGAGAGAGAGAGAGAGAGAGAGAGAGAGAGAGAGAGAGAGAGAGAGAGAGAGAGAGAGAGAGAGAGAGAGAGAGAGAGAGAGAGAGAGAAATAAAGAAAGAAAGCTTTATTTTAATGTCTTTAGGGCACCCGTGGGTGCATAAGACCAAAAAGAAAATATGTACAAGCAACAATGGGAGCATCATCCATAGGAGGACGTGGCCGTAAAATGCTATAAACTAGCTACAAAGCAGTACTGAAATAAGCCCACAACCCAGGCCAGGTATAACAGAAGAACTACCTAAAAAGTACCAATGCCCACAACCCGGGCTAGGTGGAGAATAAGTACATATCAGCGAAAGTAAGTGTGAAGTGTCCGCTGAGTGGAGCGTACAGTGGGCCCCGATGGAGGCGAGTGCCGACTACATTCTGGGCTTTTTCCGCGGTGGCACAATGATAGGAATCTCATCATCGGAGTCATCAGCATGTGCTCGAGTCCGAAAGAAGCCAGTGAGAAGCAGCTGCTGCGAGTCTAACCCCAGGTGATCTGGTACAGGCAGATGAGACTGACGGAGAGTAAGCATCTCACGAACAAGAAGTCTCAAGCAACGAGCATCAGGATAGGAGACAAAACTGTGAAGTGTACGTGGGCCATCGCGAAAGAGACAATAATACCTCCCCCGTATCTCATAATACAACGGACATCTCAGGCGGAAATGGGCTTCATCTTCCACCTCCTACAACGAGCACAAGCGACATAGACGACGCTCCCGGGGGATATCCCATGCACGACCGGCCTCAATAGCAAGCTGATGAGAGGAAATGCGCAACTGCCCAAGACGATAGCGCATGCCGTGTGATAGGGGCTGTGAGAGATGGAGCGGCAACAATGGCAAACCAGAAGGATCCAGAGAGAGGAAGTGTGTCTGGTAATAGCTCAGTCGAATGTGGGAAGGTGGGAGGGAGCTCCAAGTTTGCTGCGTATATCGTCGGAATAAATAGCCTTGGATGTATGAATGCGTACCACGAGGAAGATCCATGATAGAGATGCCCAGATGTCGTAAGAGATCAGACGCCTGCTGGTACCAGGATAGCTTGGCATGGGAATCAGCTAGGACACATGAAGAAGTAACCGCAACAACTATGTATCTATAGAGAGAGAGAATTAGAATTAGAATTATTATTATTAACGCCTTCTTGGTACCCAAAGGTACATAAGACAAAAGAGAGTACAAACGTGAGGAGCATTGTCCGCATACGGACTTATTTACTAATGAAAAGAAAAGAACTAGTATATCTATCTCTCTATCACTAAGAAGAAGTATCAAAGCTTGACCACCAGCTTTGAGGGTACAATGCAAGAGCTTAACCACCCGCTCTGCGGAGGAGATTAGCTACGAGCGAGCTGAAAGTAAGTAGTGGAGCGTGCTGTAGACTGGCGGGAAGCATGTGAAGACCTGGTAACACTGGATCTAGCAAAAGCATGTGAGACTCTCTGTGTCTTCGATCTTCGAATGGGGACATCAAAATCCTCAACTGAAATATCCTCTCTGTCTTGCTTTTGGAAGAACTGGGTAATATGAGCCTGACTATGATCCATATTTGGGAGCGTAGGCAGAAGTGAAGCTCGTAGAGTATACATCTCTCTCAACAGAGACCTACACCTATACTCGAGGAAGGATCTTAGCGTGAGAGGAGTATCTCTGTATAAACAATGGTATCGCCCTTTGATCTCATAATATACTAGACAACGAAAGATGAAATGAAACTCATCCTCCACCTTCTGAACAGAGCAAAGCTGACATATCCTCTGCGATCTGGGAGTGTTCGCAGTCATGGACTCGGCTCATTACATTCGCCACGTCCATTTACATTTACTTTACTTTATGCATAAACAGGCCTTGGGCCTTTTTATTCGTGATTTGGACATTTGGACATATTACTACAGAGTGGGGGCCGTCTTGGAGGGCGCACTATTATCCCCCCCAGTTGGGCCCTAACCACTGGAAGCTTCCTTTTAGGGCTTCCTCTAGGCTATAAGTAGGGAATCTGTGTCATTTGTTACTCAGCTGATGATATTGATCTCTCTCTTTAGTCTCCTTAATCTCTCTTTCCTGCTTTCTAGGGTTAAATCTTGCTTATGTGATGCTTTCATAGCTTAGCTCTAGATCAATTGTGGCTTCATCCGTAACTTTCGTGTATCTACCCGTCTCGATAGCAAGCTGGTGAGAAGAGACTCGAAGCTGTCCCATACGGTATCTCAGACCAAAAGATAGTGGCTGTGTAAGATATGCTGGAAGGATAGAAAGGCCTGTAGCATCCAGCCGTAATAGATGTGTGCCGTAGAAATGTATCTTGACCCTATCAGGTTCAGGCTATGACCATATAGTGCGTATGTAGCTCCGATAAACCTGCTGTCTGATATAAGCATGGGTCCCGCTCGGAAGATCAAGTGCAGATAACCCCCAAGTCTGAAGAAGGGCTGAGACACTGCCATACCAAAAATGCTTGGCTCCCTGTCCAACAATGGTACGGGATGAAGTGAGAGCAGCAACAACGTATCTGGAAGTATCTAAATCTTATATCCTGTGAAGAAAGGTAATGATCTGGAACATAGCACGATAACCAAGGGAGGGGAGGCAAACTCCGCTAGTATGATATCATGTGGCACCGAGGGTTTAGCCCGAATCATTCTGCTGAGCATGAGAATCTGGATACGAGTAAGATCCCTCCATGTATCGCGTGATAAATCAGGGCACCAAGTCTCAGCAGAGTATAAAACAACTGGGGAGACCATAGCAAAAATAGTAAGCATTTGGTAGTAGGGTCCTGCACATAATATGTGGGACAAAATCTGTCCATATGAACAAGAGCGGTATGCCCCTTACGGAGCCTGGTGAGGGCTGCTTGTCTAAATGTGAGTAGTGGACCAAAGAAAAGTACTCCCAAATAGGTGTAAGAGGTCACGATCTCAATCGGCTGCCCGTGTCTATTGGACACTATAATCTTGGTCTTCTTAGTATTAACCGTCAATCCCCAAAGTTGACACCAATCATGATGGTGCGGTAGTTTCCTACATTCATGGGATCACCTGCCTTGAGGATGGGATGAAGGACATTAGTACACCATGCCGTGGGAAAATCAGAAGTCACAACGGTGTTAAAGGCGTGAGCAATGTAGGGAGAGACAATTATGCCACGTCATACTGGACGTGACCCGAAAGTAACTAATATCCTTGTGAGGCCCAGAACACACTAAATGGAGTTTAGACAAGGTATGAGACAGTGTATGCATGTGTAGAGTTATCAATAGCAATTCTATGAATAGTTGGTCCATGCTTAGGACTCTATTCTAGGTGAATCTACGTTTAGGGAACTTAGGGCTATGCATGGCTATGTGCCCAGGATGCTTTTGACTCTATATATTGGGTCCAAACTCGCCCTACTCCTCATCATGGTTTTGGATTCATTGCCAGAGGCTCTCACTCTACATTCATGCTTCTTGTTCCTTGGCTTGGGGGTGAGGCTTCTAGAGTTTGATTGGATGCTTCTACTTGGTTGGGTGGTTTCTCTATAGTGTGTTATCCATTGTGTTTGTGATATGTAAGCAGGATCTAAGGAGCTTCCCTTACAGTGGTATCATAGCAAGGCTTACAAGCTTGGAGAGGTGGTGCTTTTCATTGGAGCTTGGTGGTAATCAACTAGTATTCTCATCCAAGGAGAGGAGCAAGGTTGCAAGTTGGTGGATCTTCCCAATTTCAATTTGCATGATCCATACCTCTCTCAAATTCATTGTGGTTATGAAGAATTGTGCTAGGAAATCAATTTTGGTTGTCTTTTTGGAGTTTTAGCATGTGTAACTTAAAACTAGTTATGGATCTAAAATTTCCAGCAAGTTAATTCACTTTGAAGTAGTTGAAATTCAGGTTGCATGTTGGATCTTCCCATGTATTTGGATTCTAGGCTCTTTTGTGGCCAAATTTTGGCTTGTTTTCCATGATTTTGGCACAAAATTGATGGTAGAATTGAAAATCCAGCAAGTTCAGATTTCCGCACGCAGTTCAAACACGTGCCAATTAGTAATATGCCAGAGGGATTGCCGCCTAGTCGGAATGTTGATCATCGTATTGAGCTTGTTCCAGGGGCAAGTCCGGTATGTAGGCCTCCTTATAGGATGAGCCTAAAAGAGGAAGAGGAAGTCAGAAAGATGTTGGAGGAGTATCTCAAGTTGGGGTACATCCGTCCAAGTTATTCACCTTTCGCCTCTCCTATTTTACTTGTTAAGAAAAAGGATGGTAGTTTCCGGATGTGTGTAGATTACAGGGGATTGAATAAGATCACTGTAAAGCACAGGTATTCGATGCCTAGGATTGATGATCTACTGGATGCGTTGCAAGGTGCAACCATTTTCAGTAAGATAGATCTCAAAAGTGGATACCATCAAATACGGATTCGAGATGAAGACGTCTAGAAGACAGCCTTCCGAACCCGTTTCGGTCATTATGGATTTTTGGTTATGCCATTTGGGTTAACCAATGCCCCAGCCACGTTCATGATGCTCATGAACGATGTCTTGCGAGACTATATGGGCAAGTTTGTCGTCAATTTTATTGACGATATATTAGTTTTTAGTAAAGCGGTTGAGGAGCATGAGATTCATCTCAAGACCGTTTTGGGCAAGTTACAAGCTTCTGTCTTGTATGCCAATGCTCAGAAGACAGAGTTGTGTAAGACTCGTGTCGAGTATTTGGGTCACGTAGTGACAGCTGAGGGTATTTCGGTTGATCCAGCCAAGGTGGCTGTGGTTAAGAAGTGGCCGAGGCCTGCCGATATACGCCAATTACAGTCTTTCTTAGGTTTTTGTAAGTTCTACCGGCGGTTTGTTAGGAATTATTCCTAGATAGCTGCTCCTTTAACGGACCAGTTAAGGAAAAACAACACTATGGTTCGATGGGATGCTGAAGCTCAGCAACGTTTTGAAAACTTGAAGGAGTCTGTGGCCATGGCTCCAGTTCTCAAGATTGTGGATACCCAGAAACCTTTTGACCTAGAGACGGATGCAAGTGACAATGCCGTAGGTGCAGTGTTGAGCCAAGAGGGTAGACCAGTAGCCTTTGAAAGTAAGAAGTTGACACCAGCTCAACAGAGTTATCCTACACACGAGCAAGAGCTGTATGCGATTATACATGCGCTCAAGGTGTGGAGACATTATTTATATGGTGCCGAGTTTTATGTGTACACTGATCATCTTACTTTAAGGTATTTTTGCACTCAGCCAGATTTGAAGGGCCGCCAAGCTCGGTGGGCCGAGTTGATGGAGGAATTTCATTTGGAAATTCGCTTTCGAAGAGGGAAGGAAAATGTGGTCGCTGATGCACTATCTCGTATACTGCATCAGATGAGCTTTACTGTGGTTGACAGTGGTCTCATGGAGGAGATTAAGAAGGCTCAAGAAAAGGACCCGCATTGTCAGCGTGTGTGGCCTAATGCGCGCAAGGTAGTTGACCAAACGGAAGAGTCAGTCGAGGCTGTCGCTTCCGTAGAGGCACACACCAGTACATATTTAACATACACCGTGAAGGATGGTATGTTATTGAGAAATGGAAAAGTTTTCGTGCCAGACATGAAGTATCTTCGTCGTAAGATACTTTATGAATGCCATGATAGTCCCTGTGCAGGGCACCCTGGTATTGATAAGACCAGTGAGCTTTTGAGAAGGCATTATTTCTGGCCACGATTGCAGCGGGATGTAAGAGAGTATGTCCAGCGTTGCACAACTTGTCAGGTGAACAAGGCCGAGAGAGTAAGTCCTCCGGGCTTGCTACATCCACTTGAGATACCTACAGGAAGGTGGGAAAGCATCTCTATGGATTTTATTGTTGGGCTACCCAAAACCCAGAATGGATTCAATTTCGTTATGGTAGTGGTAGACAAGTTTTCCAAGATGGCTCATTTCATCGCAACGACCAAGAAGGTCACAGCTCCGCAAGTGGCTGAGTTGTTTATTTAGAATATTGTCAGGTTACATAGTCTTCCGAAGTCCATAGTTTCTGACAGGGATCCCAAGTTTATGGGAAATTTCTGGATTGAGGTGTTCGCCAAGTTGGGAACATAGTTGCGGATGAGTAGCTTTGAGCATCCTCAGACGGATGGCCAGACAGAGCGAGTGAATCAGATCTTGGAAGATATGCTTAGGGCATATGTGAGTAGTACGCAAACAGACTGGGTAAAGCATTTACCGCTATTGGAGTTCGTGTACAATGATAAGAGACATGCGTCCACTGGATTGAGTCCATTTGAGCTCAATTATGGTTTCAGGCCACTTAGTCCTGCAATCATAGGAATTCCGCATAGGGTACCTAGTGTTGTAGAGTTTTTGGCTCAGATGCAGCAGAAGCTAGAGTTGGCACGAGATAACTTGTCCAAAGCTGTAGCTAGGGTAGAGAGTTATGCTCGTGAGAACCGTACCTATCGGGAATTTGAGAATGGAGATTGGGTGTATTTACTAGTCCCTTCGAAGTCGAAGGTGCTACACCCTAGCCGTCAGTGACGAGATGCTAGCCGGCAAGTAGTCGGAGTGACCAAGAGGGTCACAGGTCTTTGGCGGGGCACGGGGGTGGTACCCTATGAGTCACTCAGTATTCACAAGTCATAGGGGCTAGGCATGCCAAGTGGACTGATCACCCACAGGTGGATGCCATGTGCCAGTTGACGGGAATAGCAGGTAGAAGAACTCAAGGAGGGGGTGCCTATGGTTGGGAGGTTCATTCTACACACCGGCTTCTAGGATTCACGAGCTGGAGAGACTGGCTTGTGACAGAGGGGGAGAGAGAGAGAGAAAAAAAAACAGAGGCAGATTTGGTTTAGGGAGAGAGAAAGAAAGAAAGATCTTTATTAATGTCCATAAAACACCCTAAAGTACATAGGACTGAAAAAATGGGTACATGTCAAGTATGCCCGGTGGGAGCATGAAAGCTCTACCACCTAAAAGAAACAAGAAACAAGATTACAGTACAACAGGAAATAGTGATAGGCACAAGTAGAGTCAATCATCATGTAGATGTCTCTCCGATTGTGAAAAAATGATGTAAAGTATGTTGTGACCCTGCCACTAAATTAACTGCGTCTCTCTGTCTCTGAGAGGATGGTCGGAGGTGTCTATGTTGTCGTGAAGCTGTAGGCTGAGACCTGTGGGTTGGTTGTATATCTGGTCGCCGACACTGTCTCTGCCGTCTATGTGAGGTGGCATCTGGAATGGTTTAGAGTTTGAGAGAGAGAGATATGGTTTAGGGTTTTAGGTATAGGGAGGGAGGGACACACAGAGAGAGAGAGGTATGGAACATCGCCAACGCCACTCCCAGCAACCACGCGAGCCAAGAAACAGGGAAATAGGGCAAAGGCCACGGCGCCAAAGAGAGCGTGAGGAGTGGGAGGCGAACGCTAGGGCCTTTTAAGAAGAAACCAACCAGGAGATGACAAGAATGGCGTTTGAGGGCAGCGAGCTAAGAGGTGAGGAGCTGGCGGCGGCGATGGCAGACTATTCTCGCCGACTGAAAGAGTGGGCGGACGAGATGTTTCGACTGGGCAAAGAGGCTACTCCGGAAACTAAGTACCCTGCCGCTCCTACTGTACTTGGCCGCACACCTCGTGATGGAGCGCCTCGCAATGATGGGGCGAGGAGGAGCAGCACAAGCCATAAGGAATCTGTCGGATTCTCGTAGGGTTTAGAGTACAAACAACCAACAGAAGGATATCAACTATCCATTGCGCTACCGATCATTGGATGATATTTTAATTCAAGGTGGAATGAAAAATGTGAGTTGAGTACCTAAAAAAATTACTTTGAGAACAATGCATCTTACGACAACATGCTCCAAGATTGGTTACTCGACTTAGGATGTTTGATGGTTTGATTATAAACCTATACATGTGTTTATAGGTCCTTATTATATTATAATGGTTTGGATGGACTCATGAAGTATAGAAGGATGTATTACGGCCTGCGGCATGAAGGGCCACTGGTGGTCTCTGACGTCGTCTGAGAGGATGAAGAGGTATCCTCGTGATAGGTCGAGTAGCTCGTGCTGCAACATGGGTATGTGTGAGACACTGTCTCTGGTCTCTGTGGGCAAGTAGGTCATCATCATCATCATCGTCATCGTCATCAAAACGTCCTCTCCTCCTGGAGAAGAAAGAAGTGATCTGAGGCTGAGAAACCTGACTCGGCTGGGCTATCTGATACAAATCCTGTCGTAGTATAAACATCTCTCGTATCATGAGTGCCACGCATCGGAAATCCTCATAAGCTATGAGCGATCGTAAGGTGACAGGTGTGTCTCGGAACAAACAGTGGTATCTCCCTCTGATCTCGTAATATACCGGGCACCTAAAGATAAAGTCCTCCTCTGACTCCACCTCCTCTAAAGAGCATAACTGGCAAATCTGCCCCTCTCTCGAGGTACCCTGGAATCTACCAGTCTCAATAGCCAACTGATGTGATGATACACGGAGCTATCCCAATGTAAATCTGAGGCAATGTGATAGTCTCGAGTCCAAATAATGCAGCAAGACCGGGAACCCTGCTATGTCAAGCTCAATAAAATGAGTCCAGTAGTAGCCGGGTTTAACCCCAAGCTGTCGCCCCCAAGTACGGTCGAGATATGCCCGATATAAGATGCGCCTGATATACTGATGAGTACCTAAGGGGATCTCTGTAATGGAGATACCAAGGAAATGGGATGCCTGAGAGAACCACGATAGTCGATAACTCTGGTCATGAAGAAAGTGTGAGGAAACAAGTGCTGTCTGTGTATATCTCATATCCTCATCGGGTAGAGCCTGGATTCTTTGAATGTATGTGATAAGCTGGAAGCGGCATATATCTGAATGGGTGGAACGACAAACTCTGCAAGAAGGATCTCATGTGGAACCGAGGGCTTCGCTCGAATCATACGAGCTAACATGGTGGTCTGCAATCGTGAAATGCTGGCCCAATGTGATGAAGGGAGGCCGGTGCACCATGTCTCTGCTGCATATAAGGCTGTGGCGGTGACAATAGTATCAAAGAGTCTACACTTACTACGAGCATCTCGGATGAGCTTCCTGAAACAGAACCGCTCAAGTTGAACAAGAGAGGAATGCCCCTTCCCAAGTCGGGTGGTGGCAGCCTGCCGCATGCTGAAGGTAGGACCAGAAAAGAGTATCCCCAAATAGGTATAAGAGGAAGCTACCTCTAAGGCCTGTCCATCTAGGATGAGCTCCTGGCGCTGCATGAAGGCTCGAGAAGTGTTGAAGTCCATAACCTTGGTCTTTGTAGTGTTCACCCCCAACCCCCATATGGTACAAAATCCCTGTAAACAATCCAGTTGCCTCTGCAAACCCTCTCTGGTCGGGGATATTAGTACTACATCATCCGCATGAAGGAGAATAGCAATCAGAATAGTGCCAAGTCTACAGCCACCCCCGCCACACTGTGAGATGACTCGCTCTAACTCATCAATATATAATCCAAAGAGAACCGGTGAAAGAGAGCACCCCTGTTTCACCCCAGTGGTGCTCCAAATATGATCAGATAGGCCACTGCTATGTCGGAAACATCCCAAGACCTTCTCATAAAGATTCATCCGGGGAGCGCATCGTTGACATGTATTTATATAATAGTGTAATATAGATCCGTAAGAGAGACAGAGATAGCTAGAGCACGAGACAGTGCTCTCTGGACTCAAAAAATATAAATCGTTTGATCTTTCATGCACGATTCTGTGGTATCTCAGTTATGTGAGGCATGGGCAGTGCTTAGGTTTTTTTTTGGGAACCTTTTTCCTTTTTTTTAACAGGAGGGGGCAGGTGGGTGCCAGACACCCTCTAATAATTAATTCCGGGGGGGGGGGGGGGGGGCGGGGGGTAGGGGGAGGAAAATTGTTTTTATTTCATTTTGGGGATGTGCGACAATGAGGGGAGGGGCCTGTATTTTTTTTTTGAAAAAAAAAAAATTGGAAAATGCCGGACGCGTCCACCCCTGGACGCACCCCTGAGGCGTCCGCGTCCGGACGCGGACGCGCGTCTGCGTCCAGCCCCCGCTTCCTTAGGTTCAAACATTGCCTCTTGGATGCCTATAGGTTAGTTCATGAAAATGGCCAAAATACACATGGATTTCGAGTGTGGCATTGAAATCTTGCTAGGTGTGTCGTAACGGTTGAACTTAGTGCCTTAGGAGAATTGTTGGGCACGGAGAAAGGTGGTGTAGAAGGAAACTGCTTGATTTTGTTGCCTAAAGCTCAGTGTAATTACTGTTAAAAAGAAGCATGCACTTATCAAAAGTCTCTGTTTGTTGGGAGAAAGGTGGTGTAGAACCCGAAACTGCTTGATTTCATTGCCTAAAGCTCAGTGTAATTACTGTTAAAAATAAGCATGCACTTATCAAAAGTCTCTGTTTGTTGGTTTTGCTCACCACGCAACTCGAATGCCGTTGCAACTATGTGCATCACCTCCGAATCGACAAGTAGGTGGATGCCGAATGCTCATACATGCAAGACCCTCCTCAAAGGCCCACAATAGCTCTCTCTCTCTCTCTCTCTCTCTCTCTCTCTCTCTCTCTCTCTCTCTCTCTCTGGTAGCGCGCAATGGTTCGATGGCTCCATTTTCTGGTTTTATTTTTATTTTATTCAGTTTTTTATAGCGATTAACTGCCACAATGGTACTATCCTAACATCCCATATATTATTTTGCCGTAATAGTGGACATACAATTCTTATTTGAGATCCTTGTTCAAGTTGCGGCCAGCTGATTCGTGCTTATTCTGTCTACCTTTAGTGGTGCACTTTGCCCATCAGGTATATTTTTTAGTTAGGTTTTGAGCAAGCTGAACTGATGAAATGCAAATATTCCTTATTCTTTCTACGAGGAGGAGCTTCACTTGATGGCTTTGCTCCTTAATGCTAGCCTTCATCAGACCGAGGACTCTTGGCCACTGACGAAGTGAGTAAGGATGTCCGTAGCATTTGGTCTATACCATGCATGATGCAGTTGATATTTTGAGACTTTGTGGGTAGACTCCATTGGGTTGAAGATTGAGGGTTTCCTTTTTGTGTTGGGTTATAATCTTTTACACAACATTGACATGTTCTCCGTCTTTTAAGGCCTCTTTCTTTATAAAAGAGTGGTAGAAGCTTGCAGAGGAAAAGGAGGCCTAGATACAATGTGGAATTGGGCAGTCCGTTGCAATACAAGTTACTTCAACCTCGACCACTCAACGCCCTTCTGGACAGTTGAATTTAAATTCCTTTCAATTTACTGCAAAATAAGTCATACATGTATGCAACTGATAATTCTATCGAAGGTTTGTAAATGGCCATGATCAGAATACTGCATCAATTGTCAAATGGCAATAAGTCAAAAACTTGGGGAGTTGAAATAATTAGCGGGAAAACTGTTATCTCCATAAGCAATTCACTGCATCTAAGCTGGCTCTGTGTGAGCTAAGCGTCTCTATAATTAAGTAATGTATTTGAAAAAAGATACTAGTCATCACCACTTTTCTGAAGAGGAGAGAGAGAGAGAGAGAGAGAGAGAGAGAGAGAGAGAGAGAGAGAGAGAGAGAGAGAGAGAGAGAGACCCAATTGTCATGTAGTCTTTCATTTGCAGGGGAATTTAATTGAGAATAATCAGGACAATTCAAAAAAGAGTTGTAAATATTTAGGTGTGGAGTACATAGAAAAAGGAGAAAGCTCAAAGATGTCTGGTAATAGTATACATAGCAATCAGTGTGAGCAACAAAAAGTTGATAGAGGGGTTTCTATGAATGGTAGACACAGTGCAGTCACGTGGATAAGCAGAGAAGACACTCATGTTTGTCCATCGGAGTTGATGAGGAAAGATGTACCTGAAAAATATGAATCTGCTCCAAGTTATGAAAGTGATGATAGTGATGGTGAGGATGATGCTGTTGATGAGAGGGGAACAAGAGACGTCAATGCCAATCTGCATCAGGCTGAGGACAACCCAGTCAGCCAAGTAGGAATAAAAAAAATTGAAGAGCAGCATAAAGAGGCAGCTCACAAGGCACATGAAGTAGCAGAAAACCTTTTGGTAGAGGGTAGTAACACGGGAAAGGCATATGAAGACAATCTGCATGTTAATAAGGAAGATCAAGAAGGTAGTGCAGCAATGTCCTTTTCAGGCACTTACAACAAACGTAGGAATCAAGAAGTTGAGGAGTTTGAAGTTGATGGACAGCAGAAGCAGAGGACTAGGAAAAAGTGGAAAGAAGGCAAGAAACTGAAGGGAGCTGAAAATAATCATGCAACGAAAAAAAATGCTGGATATGAGATGGTCCCATGTAGAGGGTTGGGGTTATGGACTACATATAAAAAGGCACCAAAGGTAGCTTTCTGTCCTAAGGAGGTCAAAAGAGTTTTGGAATCTGGGGTACTTGCTTTGAAAAATGCCCAGTCGCATACTATGAGGAAAATAATTGTCTTTGCGTCTCTTGGTATACGTCATGGATGCGAAGATTTATACGAATTAGACTTCAATCACTTCTCTGTTATCAAGTGCGATGAGTCCTATGTCTCGCCTGATGATCCTGAGGTATGCTGCTTCCTTTCCTTGCTTCATCTTCCTCTCAATGGTTTGATTATCTCTAATTTGCTAATATATTACGCTGCTCCTATTATGCCTTTTCACAATTTCCATTTAAGTGAACTTTTGCACTTTTAAGTTACACATGGAGGCTAAAACTGACACGTAGCAAATCAGAGGTTTTTTATATGCTTCAGAACTGCAGCATTCTTTGTGGGGCAAAATTGGGCAACACCTTTAGCTGAATCTAGTAGCTCAAAAATGCAAAGTATGCAACTACTTGAATACTTTGATGTCTTTGTTAGTTGATGTCCATGACAAAGGTTTTGAATAAATTACAAGAGTTAAAGAGGCACAATTACAAATTTTATGACACAAACCATTTAAAAGTCTCTGCTTATGATATTCAACCCTTTTTTTTTCATGTTCTAGTGCTTCATGTGAAATCTAAAACATGGTCTTGCAATTTTTTCCTACTTATATTATCATTCTCCTCTTTTTGTAATGATGGAGATAACAAATCTGATTACAAGAATCATAACTATACTTCTTCTTGCTTTTTATGCACATGCAAACCATGATTTTGTCTTTTCTTTCCTTTGACTAATTGCATTACTCCCATGTGAACGAACTTGTACAAACTCCTATTGTGGTGAAGAAACCAAATGGGCTTGAAAGTATCCATTAATTTCATTAGAAGATTTTTGTAGTCTTTCCAAATTCAAGTTTAGTTGTTTAATCTGACTGTGTTCCTCTCTTTCCATTCATGCTACCTTTCCGCTATACCACCAACAATACTAGATTTAGTGTTAGAGTGACAAAGCAAATATCAGAAATGGGACAAAAGGCTAAAATATGCAACATAGAAACTGTTAATCTCTATTGCATAATAACTAAGAACCCAAGCTTTGGGATTCTCAACATTTTGGCAATGGAATCAAACACATCATTTTGCACCAATTATCCACAAATTGATTGCTTAAAAGATAAGGTTTTCCATATATATGAAGAAAATGATGAGTATGTAGCATAATTCTTGTGACATTCCAGCTACAACATAGAATCGATTGCCAAACTAACTCTAAGTTGTAGCATAGACAATTAAATATTGCAATAGTGAGTATGTGCATTTAAAACTCTCCTCAACAGGAGTGATTGCAAATATGAACTGTATTACTAAGCTTTCTGTTCTACAAATGATTGACAAGCTAGCATTTCAATACCCACAAGACTCTTAGCATCAGAATCCTTGAGATGCATATCCAAAGAACTGTAGCACTTAAGTGTTGGAGTATGATCAGAATGAAAAGAAAAGAAAAAGTTCCAAATATCTGTGACCCATTCCTTGTATACCTTTTGTCCTTGCATCTTCAATGTTAACAATTCAATCTTAATTGTTGTAACTACCCTTTGTCGTCTAGTCACCATAGGCACATCAATAATATCCTCAACTGCTCATTGAATGCAATAAAAACTTGTCACGAGCCTCGACAAAGATCGTTAAAGTATAAACTTTTAAGGAGATTACTCTCAAATTTGGATGCAATGGAGTATTGTGACATATGATCAATGACAAACATAGCACAACATGTATATAAACACATTACATCCTTTGCTATTCAACATGCAAAAGCATAGACTTGATCCCAAGAACATTTTTTTACAGATTGTTGACTTGTAGCATGATACCATCCTACTCACAAAGAATCGTGGTTTGAAAGTCTTCGAATCAATTGGAGTCACTGCAAGATTCAAGAGCAACCTGCTCGGGTCGAGGACCTACCGATCTTGATCCTTCTTTCTGCACAACTATTCAATGAGATGCAATGATGTTCTATGACATGCAATTATGTAGTAACCTGTATGGTTGAACAAAGACCTAGAATTGCATAAGTGTTCCTGCATATTAAGGTTCATCTAGATCATAGACCATCACGCCAGTAGCAAAAGATGTGTCCATACATGGTTTCATGATCATCAGAGTACTTAAGGTGCTCAACATTATCAAAGTACATTAACATGCTACATAGGCAAACGATCCCAAACTCTTTAGCACCAAACATAATAGCAGCTCCTTAAGCATGGGCTTTGTTCAAGAGCTCATGGATCTGGTGGTTGAGGGATTGATGGATGTGGACCTCCAATGTTCTTGATGAGTCGTTGAAGTATTCTGTATGAATAGAAGGGCATTGATGCAATCTCCCTTGCAGGAAGCTGATGTTTGATTCAGTGTGGTTGAGGTGGGAAATCTGATGAAAAGAACTTGATTTAAATCAATAACTTTCTTGGAAAGGGTTAGGACTTAAAAGTGAATTTTTGGAAAGCATTTTGAATAGGTTGAAGCTGTTGTGTCTGTTTTGGTCAGCTCATTGCTAGCTTGTCATATTGCAGTTTGATGGTATGAATATCTATGCCTATCGCTTAAAAAGATCAGTCATCATGATCTTAAGCAAGTATAGTAGAAGCTCTCGATGCGAGAGAAAATGGAGTGCTTTCTCTATGATATACACCAAAAAGAGACATATTTTGAAAACTCCACTTTGGTGATGCTGGTATATGCTTGTGTCAATTCACATGTGCTTGGAAAAAAATGAGGAAAGTTTTTAATCAATGGATCTTAATCAAAAGAAAGCTCACTGGTGAAGAGTAAAGTCTGAAACTTTTGTAAAGGTTCTTACGAACGTAATAAGGTTTCTTTCTGCCAAAAATCTCAATTAGTTCAATGCACTACTGTAGTGCTGGTACTGACATGTTGTGGAGAATGGGGAAGAAGATGAGCAACATGCTATTGGTTGGAGTTTTGAAGACATTGGCAAAGATGACCCAAAAGCACTTGACAAGATGTTCTTTCTTATAAACTTATCTAATGGTCATATTAAAAAATATCGAAGAGGTGGTGCACTTCATTGAAGCACCCCAGACCTGGTTACGACAAATTTGAATGGAGTAGTTTCTAATCAACTCTCAAATTTTTAAATTCCCCAAGCTTAAATTGCTCTCAGTCTGCATGTGATTCATCCGAGAAAGTCCGTTGGGGGTCCACGTTTTTTTTTCTTTAAGTGCGTGTAGCTGACAAGGGTGTGGGTCAAGTAAGAAACAGCCTTTCTGGTATCACATTTAATAATATCTTGGATGAAGGCTGCCAAGTACATCCATTAGGCTATTCCCCTAAATCTGCTTGTTTGTATCTCTGCTAAAACTGGGGCATCACTCGTCAAAAACTTGATGCCCTGTACGTTCAAGGATATTTTGAAACCTTGATGACTATATCTGGTGTGCATTGTACACAATGCTCCTGTTTTAAAATGAGGGTGAACCTTTCTATGCCTCCTAGAACATGTTAGAAATAAATGACTATGCTAAAGTTAATCCATAGGTTACTTTGACCCAAAAGGTCGAGATTTGTGTAACCATGGGTATTTAGTTACTTAGGCCATCTTAAGTTTGTCTTAAGTTCAGTTGGACCCAATTTTGGTGTCCAAAAAGATCTTATTGTCCTTGAGTTTAGATCAATGTCCTAGCACATCTCGCCTAGACTCCAGTGAAGCGAAGCGTAAGCTGAGAGTATTACCATCCTTTTTGGTGCTGGAGAGAGAGAGAGAGAGAGAGAGAGAGAGAGAGAGAGAGAGAGAGAGAGAGAGAGGTTACATGCTAATTTTGGAAATCACTATGCAGGAGCATGTGCTTTATGATAATCCAGGAGTACGCAGAAAGATATTTTATCCTAATAGACAAAATCCTATTTTGTGTCCAGTTCGCATTCTTGAAGAAGAAAGGACCATGCGCCCATCTGCTACTACCTGCCCCTCGTGTTTTTTTCTCTGCATAAAGTATGGTGGCAGGACTCGAAATCTTCCTCAAAATGAGTAAGCAGTTCTAACCTTGCTTTAATATACATATGATTCTCTTAGGCGAAATTTAAGTGTGGACTTGAATGTAGCCTTTTTAGCTTCAACACTCACATTTCCCTTCAGAAATACCAAATGTGCATCAATGTTTCATCTTAATTATTTTGTGGACATTTAGTTTCCAAGCAAAAAAAAAAAGATCAGTCTTTCATTCAAAAAAGATGGTTAAGCATCTGAAAGCCTCAAATTTCACCATGAACTTGTTTGGATGGCATTCAGGATGTTAGATTGAAGCCCGTACTTGTAAAGTTTGTTGCCTCTAGAAGAAACATACAGGATCAAGACTGGCTACTGTAAGCATGACTTTCCTATCATTAAAGATATGGCATAAAACAAGTTGAGGTGTTGTGGGTCATATTAGAGTAATATTTTAGCAAAATGTTCATTGAGTAAATGGTGCATTTTTGTACCTCATCTTGTTACAAATGAAAATTGTCAAAATTGTTAGAAAGTTTACGAGTATAATTGTTCCAAAGATTATTGCTGGATTCAGAAAAGGATCATACTTATGGAGTATTGACATAAGTATGCTAGAAGGAAGTATTGCTCAAAGGATCTCGCTGGAAGAGATACGGTCTTCTGAGAGTTTTCGAAACCTGCACATTGATCTTTCAGAGGACTGATATTAGCTTTTGGGTCCAGAATCTTATTGCCTATGGTCTCATATTTATGCAGTCTTTCATGGTGCATCTTCCTACAGATAGGAGTACATAATGAGAGAGAGGTAATCTCTCTCTCTCTCTCTCTCTCTCTCTCTCTCTCTCTCTCTCTCTCTCTGCTATTTTGTAGATTTCAGGAGGGCCTTTGACAGTGTGCTAAGACATTTACTCACCCAGAGATTACAGGCCCCTGGTTTGCATTTAAATACCATTTAGGTAGTCATGGCTCCTTATGAGACGGGGTTTGGGTGTTTCAGGTTAGATGAGGTATCTCCCGATTGGTGGAGAGCACTATTGGAGTGAGGTAGGGCTGTTCAGTCTCTCCTATCTTGTATGACTTATATATCGACAAGTTGGATTGTATTATTGAGCGGGATGGTGGTGAGGGATGTACATTTCGGGACCTTTTGATCTCTGTTCTTCTTTATCCAGATGATGTTATACTCTTATCTAGGACTAGAGATGGGTTGCAATGTCATTTGGATTTGCTTGGCCTATTTTGTTCTCGCCGAGGTTTGGAGGTCAACATTGTGGTTGTGGCCTTCAATACATCATAGACTTTGGGACGACTGGCTCTTACAGGTGGTTTCTTCTTATACATATTTGAGTGTCCTGTTCATCGATCCTATCTTTAGTATGAGACATGCCGCCTTCACAAGATTGGGGAAGGGACAGGCTTCTTTGGTTTAGCTTGAGAGATTTTGCTTTAGAAGCTGTGTTAATGATGCTCCCAATAAGTGTTCCGGGGCCAATATTTCATGGCTATTGATCACCATACTCTCACAAATGATACGGGCTAAGCCTTCGATACCACACTAGATTATCTTGGCTGAGTTTGTAGTCCCCCTATTCAGATAAAGGTGGCTTCAGGCTAATTGTCTTCTTGCAGAGACTTGCTTCTCAAGCAGTGCGCCTATTATGGGACTCTTTTGGCATATCTATATCTCATCTTCCAAAGGGCAATCATCACTATATCCGGCAATTTCTATTCAAGTTGTATGTTTAGAGAACATGGCACGGGTAGCTTGGGGTATAACCATTATTCTATAGTTCACTCTTCGAGCTAGATGTAGTAGGATATCTTAGGCTATCTTGGTATCTGGATACTTTTGGTTTATCGCATGGACTTAGGATTATGTTGGGGCAGCTTAGAATCTCACCTCACTCTTTATGTAAAGAAAGGTCACTACCACGACATACCTCAAGTGGGTAAGATTTGTCATTTATGTATGTCGGGTGAGATGGAGGATGAGGAGCATTTCATTTTCATATGCCCTATATAGTAAGAGATTCTTTTGCCTATACCAACGTGTGTTGGATATTATTCTCATAATCTGATCTTTAATCTATATCCATTCATTTATCCAATTTCTGGATTTTTACTCGCGTTATCGCGGAGTCTGCAGAAATACACGGGAATCGCCAAAAGGTGGGTCGAAATCACAACGACAACTATCGAGTGACTATCGAAGGGTACGACAAATATTTGTCGAAGGATAACAGATCATGTTACCACTTGTTATAAAGCTAATGAATTGCTCTAACCAATGTTAGCAAGTATTCACCATGAAACTTAACTGAATAAGTGACCGCGCAATATGGCTAAGTGCCAATTGCGATCAACGGCCGAACAACTATCTTTAACCGTCATGTGGATAAGCCCATGTGGCATTCTTAACTAGTATAAATAGCTGATCATTTTCTCAAGTAAAAAGAGGGAAGCTTGTTTTTCTTTCCCAAGTCCTCAGAGCATTGCTGAAGCGCTACTAATCAGCGGAAGTGCATTAGACAGAGACGATCAGAGATTCAGAGTTAGTTTCGAGTACGCGGTTGCATTTGCTATTGTCTTATGCTTGCTATTTGTTAGTGTCCCGATATTATTAGATACTATTATTCATTCTTAGGTCATAGATTATCGACAGACTGACTTCACAAAGCAAAGCTGGCTTTACAGTCGACAAGCAAAATGGATCCAATTATCATTTGTGGAAATTTAAGGTGAAGACTGTTTTAGTTGCGAATTAGTTGTGGGATGTTGTCACGGGTATCGAAGCGAAACTTGAAGTCGATACAACCGACACTAAATGGAAATCGAATGATGGTAAAGCTTTCGTGCTAATCATTCTCAAAATATTAGATACACAGATTGGCCATGTATCTGAAGCTCAAACTTTGAAAGAAGTATGGGACATCTTGAGTGCACTATATGATATGAGGGACGGGATAAGTTGCATCTTAGAAGGAAATTCTTCTCACTCAAGATGTCTAATGGTGATTTGTTGCAGAATCACGTATACTAGTTTAAGAATCTCTTGCTGCAGATGGCAGCTGTCGGATCAACTATCAATGATCAAGATGCACATTGCAATCATGACATTGCTATCGAGCCTACCACCTACATACGAAAATTGGGTGACGAGTGCATAGATGGGTTAGATAGCCCTATTGGGGGACAATCCTACCATGGATACATGTTTTGCATGTATGTCCTCTAGCCGTCCACTAGCTTGGTGTCTATGCAAATGCCTCCACTAGCCCAGATAGGGTGAAGCAAATGAGCAACTGTGTATGGGCTCGTGGAAGAAATTTCCCTTGTCAAGCCTTTTCTCTTGAATAGCTGACATCCTACAGAAATAAAAAAAGTTATCGTTTCGTTACAAAAATACAACTCAACAATCCTAAGACATGTATACCAAACAAATGCACAAAATGGATTAGAAAAGGGTATTCTTGCGCTCATAAAGAAGTGGTCGCTGAAGGGTCTCCCCAATCTTGTCTATAAACTCATAAATGAGGTTGAGTGTAGATCTACCAACCTTAGCACATGGTACACTGGCTGCAAAACCTCACCAACGGCTTGGCCTGTTGCTAGAAATCATCTCCAAAACAATCCTCTAGAATCTGAGGCTAGTTGACTTGTTGCTGCGATGCTACTGTGTGAACTCAGGGCTGGCTGCCATCTAGCGCAATGTAGGTCGAACTGAAAGCAACCACTCCGACAAATTGGTAGGAAAAGTGTGTGGGTGTTGGCTTCTGCAAATCCAGTGTGCTCTATGTCCTAAACATGGCAAGGGCCCTCTTCTTTTTGGGCACAAATGTGTCCATGAAGATGGCATGGATGTGATGGTGGAAACCTAGGGGAAGCTTCCTATGTCGTGCATCAAAAGATTGATCTAGTGTGCTGCACATAGGTTCCACACACTGGTAGGATAGTCTCTCTGTAAAAGCTCACCCATGGCCACACAATTGTTGGCATTATTGGTGACCACCTACACTACATGCTGTGCCCCCACCTCAATGATTGCTGCACGCATGTCCTCATAAATAAACTCTCTTGACTTAACAATGCCAGCTCGAGAAGCATCCACACCCTTGAGAAATACAGTACCCAACGGACATGAAAGGTTGATAATAGGTCTGTGCCTAATATCATTCCACCATTCAACAAAATAGAGCAACCATATGTTGTCCATGCATGTCGTATGGGGCTGAGCTCTCTGGTGATGCATGCATGCTCCTCTCTCAAATGGCGAGTACGCAGAGCCTCGCTTGTGGAGGTTCTCCAAGTGGCATCACAGGCTACAATCTCCCTCATCAAGTCACAGAAGATGCTGGTGTCGGCCAAGGCAAATGCAAGGTAGCCAGTGTAAAAAATTTGGCGTATAAGTCTTGTGGTTAGCCTCATGGTGTGTCTGCTACCACCTCATAGGCACTGTGCTTTGTTGATATCTGCCCGCCCTATCCTGTGCAGGTGCATGTGGTTTTGGCTGGACTCTACAGCATGATTGTGCTCCACTTTGTGGTCTCTCTGCAACACCTCCCATAGCTGCCCCAGGAGCTGCCCGAATCTGGGCCACTACGCTTAGTAGGCCCTCCCCAAATTGACTCCCTTGATAAAATGCCTCTCCTGTAGATGATGGCCTTGTTGTTGATGGAGGCCGTGATGGCCTTTTCTTTGTCAATGAAGTTCGTGATGGCCCTGTGGTTGAAGATGAAATTGGCTGTGATGGATCAACCTTGGTGTTAGAAGGTGCACTACTGCTGCTAGCCTCTGATATGATGCCAATGGAACCCAACTACTACCCAGCAATCTTTAGCCTGGGCCCATGAGCTGGCCCAGTGCAATTGCTCCTTATGTGCTCAATAAGAGCTCTCGCTCAAGTGCAGGAACTGCCACCCACGGGTCAATGCCCATGGATCTCCCATTTGGCCTGGTCAAACCAAGCAAATGCGACCTGATCCTCTTCGCCACACTGCAAAAGGTACCACCGTAATAGAGACAACGCCATCTGTGAGCACTTGTCCCAGCAAAAACTATTGTGTCTCCCTGCACCCTAAATCACTAAGCCCTGAACGCTACACCTAGAAAAGACTACTTAACTGGGCCTCATGCACATCAGCCACATAAATGCTCATGGTGACCACCTATGCCAATAGCATCTTGGGAACATGCAAACTCTCTCCCTAGTGACCCCCTAGCCACCTTACAACCAATTCTAGCAAGAGGATCTACCGAAAATGATGCACTATGGCCTCCAAACAAAGCAATGAAAAACATGGTGGAAAATAGCTTGAAGGTTTTTTGCTCGCAAATCTCCGCACACTCACTTTTCCCACCTCCATTGTGCTACAATCACCTGCCATAGATCGCTACCTTGACATAGAGTGCTCAGATATGCATTTTGGCCTCCTATTGCTCTCTTCACAACCTCCTCAAGCTCCAAAGTGCGGCCCTCATCGGGCTTCACGGCTGTAAACTAAAAAGAATTCAGGTTTTTCCCAGAATGCTGGGGGCCCAGAATGTGGCTCTGGTGCAACTTAGGCTTGACAACACATTGACTCGGCAACGCAATGACTCCTTAGGTCTCCCGCGCAGACGATTGAACAATCAACAACCATCTTGTCCTTTCGGCTAAGTATTCGTGCTTTACACTCATAGTCGAGCAACATCTTTGTACCAAAGTTAAGTTGTACAGTTTGAATCTGCTACCCCGCACTCCACAGCAAGATGAGGGGATTTAGAGGCGATTCAATACCATAAAAAGGTTGCACTATTATTCTTTCCTACATGTTTGGATCTAGATTGATATTCACCGTGTTGAGAATCGATAGATAACTCATATTAGTATAAAAGACTTGGCTACATATTAAACCTCAGACTGGTTAGGGAGAAGTAATTCTGAAGGTAGGTGTGCCCATTAAATGAACTTGCTTCACCACAAGAGAATGATTCTATTTGGCTTTATTTGCACACAATATGTTTTCAATGAAGCTGTAGCCTTCAGCAAGCTTGTCAAATCTTGCAGATACGTGAGACAGCGAATGGGCAGAAACAAGTTGAAATCTTTTGGACCGTTGATGTGTCAGATGGCATTATTAATCAATGTACGCACTGGCAGTTTTTTTTTCAAGGCTTTAGGTATCACATTGCTCTATATGGCTGGCTTCCCTGATGAGCTTGTTTGCAAAGAAACGAAGTATCAAAGCTTGGATCTTCTACAAAAATATTACAGGTAACTCTTCTGCTATTTTATCCTCCAAGCAGCACAACCAGCATCATGCTCAGACTTTGTTTTCAGTTTGTGGTATGGCCTTACCTTATCCCTATGAGAGTGATCGAAGTTCTACTTTGTACTTTGAGTGAAAGTCATAATATTTCTTGTTTATCAGTGAGAATTACTTGTAAACAGTGACTCCTTTATTTGTGCAGTAAAATTATGTGTGCAATTATCATGAGAAAATTATACCTTAGTACCATAGAATCTGTGAACTGTGGACGGTTCATGAGTGCCAAAAACAGTGACATGAGGGCCAAACACAGTGAGTGCCAAAAACAGTGAGTGCCCTGAGTGCCATGAGTGCCAAAAACAATGAGTGCCATGAGTGGCAAAAACAGTGAAATGAGGGCCAAACCCAGTGAGTCCCAAAAACAGCGACTGCCAAAAACAGTGAGTGCCATGAGTGCCAAAAACAGTAGGGAAATGAGTGCTGAAAACAGAGAAATGAGGGCCAAAAACAGTGAAATGAGGGTCAAAAATCCGTGGGAGGGGTTTTGGGGGGAAAAGGGTAAAAAAAAAAGTCAATTAATTAATTAAGTAACTACAGGAAACGTACCACGGTTCATGAACCGTGGTACGGTTCCCAGGACCCACGGTTCTGAGAACCGTGGGTTCTATGCTTAGTACGAATGTCAGGAAACGTTATCTATAATAAGCATGACAAATGTGACCACAAAAAATGAATATGACAAATTTACTTTTGCATCATTTATATCTATGCTGAACTTATTCTCATGCAATATTATAGTTATCTTGCAAACAAACCTTTGAATGTAATCACAAACAGATGTGGTCTGGTTTTGCTGCTGGAACTCAAGTCATTGCTTAAGCTGCCGACCAGGATCAACAGGAGCAGCCTAAATCTGTCTTAAATATGTCACTCAAAGTAGGAGGCATCACCCCTGTGAATGATCACTTATTGACTTTTCCACCTAAATATTTCATCACCCTACAGGTAAGAAATAGCAAATCGTATTTCTTTCCATTGCATTCACAGATAACTAGCAAAACAATTGTCTAGTCTGTACAGCCAATCCTCAAATCTTCAGGTGTACTTGTGCCAGAATGTATGCCTTCTTCGAACACAGAGCCGATACCATGAGGAAGTGCTGGTATTGGTACAATGTATGGAACATGAGATGGAGACAAAGGTATGCGCAGGGGAGCTATGAAATACTATGTGAAACATGTGGAAAATGGAATGACAGTGGAAATAGAGGAGCGTGGAACATAGACAGGGGAACATGAGATGGAACAGAGTAGAGATGTTGGCAGAAGCTGAATAAGAATTGGGATCTGATGATGCATCCTGATGTAACATCTGTGGGGGTGATAAAGAAACATGAGAACTAAACATCAGATGAAATAAGGGGAACATGAGAATGATGACGTCGAGAGAAGCTATTGAGCACTTGCGAAATCCGATTCACTGTGGGATCAATTACAGTCTATCGGTCATGAGTCTGCATGTCTCTCCACAATGGTATGAAATCTGACGATTGCTGCATAGATTTTTCTCTCTGCAAGAGCTTGGTGACTCTCTTGCAATTGACCCAATAATTACATGAGGACATTCTCCAGGCAGCATGAATGTTGGAATGCATTTTCGGGAACGAGTCCTTTAGTGGGAACTCATTCCCTCTTTTCTTAGAGTGGGATATGTGCTCCCAGGTAACTACAATGCGAATACTAGAGCAAGGGAAGGGCTTGCTAATTGTGGAGTGGAAGACTGCCTGGCGATATATTGAGCAACCCTGGCTAGGACTGCAGGGTTTAGAACCTTGGCATATATGTTGTCTACTATAAAATTCACTTTGGCCTGACATATTTCAGGCCAGTAACATATGGGCTGGGCCCACCTATGGATTATTGCAGTTTTTTCAGATTATGAGAGAGCTGACTGACGCAACTTATCAGAAAGGGAGCTATGTTTCCTTTTCTTTCTGGTTCTGTAGAATGAAGGTTTATTAACAATTTATTCAAATTTCAGACCTGAAGCTGTACAGTCAAGTCTCAGGACATTGTTTGAAAATGCTTTTCTGATAAGGTGTCCAGAGTCTGATATCAAAGGACATGTTTTTATGGGAATTGTATGTCTATTGTGCTTTCATAGAAGAGAATTACATAGGAAGTATTTGAAGATGATTAAGCTGCTTGCATATGACAGTAAGTGTTGTGCACACTGTCAGATACTAACTGCTCTGCATAGTACAGTTTCTGGCTTGTATTTGACAACGTGTGAGTTTGAGAAATGACATAGTACATCTATTTTTCTACTCTCATGACTGTGAAAACAAGTTTTTTCATTTTTGGAGGAACTTTGAGACATTAAGCTGATTGTTTCTTTCAAGTACAACTACTCAAACAGTGGAGTACCTCCAATTTTGTGTTATGAACTGATAATCTGCTATCAGCTCTTGTCCAATTCTCTGTCATCAACTCCGGTTCTGCTTTAACTATTTTTGCTGGACTCTGCAACAGATCTGACAAAGATGCTAAAGAGGAGCAGTTGTTCCATCCATACCCACCCTTTTCCCCCCAGGTAAGTGCAATGACATGAAATTATTGTGGCAATAAGCATTTTTGCTTATGGAAGTACATATATGTTTTGGCTTGCATCAGTGAACATCTTCGCAAAGTTGATGTTCCAAGAGGGGTTCAACTATGTGCTCAGGGGAGTGAATATCATGTTCCTGGCCATGACATTTATTCTGTAATCTGCTGAAATCAATGCATGCAGGGTATGATGGCTGCTTCCAATGTGTTGCCAAAGGCTCTTCCAGCAGTTAGTAAAACAACAGGGAAAAAACGGCCTCTTCTGCTTAGCAAGCCCCCATCTTTGCAGACAGGTTACTTTCTTCAGACATTTCCAGGGGTAGTCCCAAGTTTGCAGTTTGGACCTTCTTCCTTTCCTCTAACTCCACCTCTCCATCCACCTTCAAATTCTGAGCCTCCTGCTGTGTCTCTCGCTTCAAGTGCCAATCCATCGTCTCAGGCGCTTACTGGTTCTGTTCTTACAACTACCACTGCTGCTGCTGCAGCTGTTGTTCCCCTTCCCTCACCAACCTTTGGAATATACCCTTCTTATCCTGTCCAACGGGCACAAGGTGGATATTCTCCTGTGCCACTGTGGCCTTCTTTGAATCCATTTCCTCCGAACGCATTTGCAGCGTCTGCATATGCATACTCGCCACTTTCACAGACTTCACAATATGGATCTGCATTACACACTTCATGCTTTGGGCATGCTTATTTTGCTTCATACCCTCCACAGAGTACAACAGAGGCAAAACAAGAGGATGATTCTGAAAATATAGAAAGTGGGTCAGAAAGCAGCTCAAGTGGCAGTGACCCAAAGAGTACTCAAGCCAACAGCTCTGAGAGCTGAACAGAGTTGATGACATTGTCTTGGATAGTAATGTCATATCACAGACCGAGCTTTCTCCTGGGTGGTTCGGACTCCACGGTAGGCAGCAAAGTCAGTTGAACAGATATCGCTCTGTGTGTAATGTCAGCCTTCTGATCTTTGTCCATGTGAAGTTCACAGAGTAGTAAAACAAATTCAACAAGTTTAGGTCATTTAATTGTTGATTTTCTCGTTGATACAAGTTTTGTAAAGCAATGCGAGGCTAATTTTGCTCGCCTTGTAGCCTGGTATCCATGGCTGGAGCCATGTTTTCATGCAACAGCCCTGAATGCAAAATGTTTAATGAAGCATTGCCTAATCCTTATGTTATTTTGGGTATGCAATGAAATAATCCATAGTTTTTGAGGTAGATTTGTATGCTTAGTTGCCCGTTCCGGAACGGAACGCGTTCTGGAATGCGTTCCGTTTCGGAACATGACCAAATTTTTTTTTAAAAAGAATACGTATTTTTTAACAAAGAAAAAAAGTAATTGAAGAACATCGCTCTTCCAGCCATCATTTGATATGTTTATTCCGTGCTTTGGTGCTGTGCACTGCAAAGAGAAATCAATATTTTTGGAAGAATTTTTACACGTAACATGTTCATTCTGTGCTTTGATGCTGTGCACTGAAAAGGGAAATCAACATTTTTAGATGCAACGTGCTTACTGAGAAGTGTTTCATAGTTTTTCATTGAAATGAAATCTGTATGCAACATATGAAAATGAAGGATAAAAAGAAACATATTTAGAGTGTCACCTAAAGTCTTCAACTTAGATTTCTCTGTTACGGGTATTCAAGGAATTAGAGTTTAAAAGTATAGGGACTATTCTGAATATCTTGATACTCTTGCGTTTGAGGTTGCCAAGATCAGTTTTAGATAAATTTCTTTAATGCCCTAACAGAAATGATAAAGCAAGTTGTAGTCTTTTGCATTTTAGCTGAAAAACTTTAGTCACTGGTAGTTGAAAACTTTCCCCCTTAATACTTTGACAAGAAAGTTTTGATTGCCCATGTATCCAAAAATTTCAAACAAGGAATGTCTAGGCACAAGAGTTCTTTCTGTATGAATGGACATGCACCTGTTCTTCCTTGGAAACGGCTGTGCTCAATTTTGTTTTGGTTGTTTTGCTGTGTGGTGGTTTTAGAGAAAAATCAATGCTCAGGCTCTTCTCAAACGCTTTTTAGATCTTTGTTAGGGTTGCTGCTTTGGATGAAGTTTGTTATCAGATCACATCTACTCGACGCCACTGGATCGACGAGTGTTTCCAATGCGTTTGAGAACAAGAACAAAAGCCCTATTTTCATGATCAAACTCAGGAACTTGGGAACTTTAGGAACAAGAATACGAACCTGGGAACAAGAAAAAAAACCCCTGTTGTTTACACATGAGGCCTTTTTTTAGGAAACTCAAACACCTTATTTTGATCATTTTTATGAACGGTTTTCACCCCCTGTAGAGTCAGGCTATATAATAGGATTTTACGGGTGGTTTAAAAAAAGTTCATAAAGAAAATGCACCTAAGGAATAGATGATAGATCCTAGAAATCGTTCATTAGCTGCCCTAGGAACACTATGGAACTGTTCTTACGAATGCGGTGTCCTAGGGTGGTTTAAAAAAAATTCATAAAGATAAGGCACCTAAGGAATAGATGATAGATCCTAGGAATCGTTCATTAGCTGCCCTAGAGAGTTTTGTCTCTGATCAGGGCTTTGAGTGCTAGATGGAGTTGATCTAAAGTAAGTAGAGAAAAAAAAAATTGGATTCTTCTGGACAAAGAGGAGAAGAAAAGGAATAGTAAGGGGAGAGTTCCAATGTCCATGTCTTTTGGGGAGAGGAAATCAGATTGAGTAAATGAGAGTAATGGTTTGAGAAAGATGAGTAGATAGCTTCAAGACTAGTGAGAGAGGTGTTGTTAATAATGAGACCGTAGAAGTCTGCTCTGGGCTTTGAGTTTCCTAAAGAAGCAAGCAGAGTGTAGGTCAGTTTTCTCGTAGCCAATTGAGGTGAGTTTTCTTTCAAAGGATCACCGCTTTGGAATGGCCAATGATTTTCAGTGAGTTGGAAGCTTCTAGGAATTTGTTGGCCATGTGAGAGGGGTAGAAAGATTTCGCTTGTGAGAGGATTCAAGGATAGAGGTAGAAGATCTCATCAATATGCCTTGCTTACGAGTAAAGGAACGAGAGCACTCAATAATGTCATCTAGATTTATAAGAGGAGAGATAATCAAAGCCAAAAGGGGAGGGTTATATTCCAATGGCAAGGAAGTGTTCATGATATAAACCGAATGGTGTTTGAGGGGCTTGGCAAGGAAAAGATTAAGGTAAAGGGCAACATGAAGTTGATCAAAGAGAGAAAATGAAGAGATGGTGTTGCAGGATAAATTGTTAATCCAATTTCTGTGATTGGAGATATAGAATCTGACTTGCCTAGCAGAAGTGAAGGGGGAGGGGCTACCATTGTTCCAAGAGTGAAGGCGAGGGAAATTGCAAAGGGAAATAGCATTGGAGCAATTTAAATTGTCTATCAAGTCGTCCCAGGCTTGTTTTTTTAGCAAAAGTAACATTCCAAGTGACGAGGTTCATAATAAACAATATAGAAGGAGAATAATAAGAGTCTGCTATAAATGTAAAATAAGAGAGAGAATGTTGACCTTAGATGTGAGCATCTTGCTATACCGTACCTATGGAATCTCACTTGAGAACCCCATCCTTTTGCCCTTGCCATCTTCGTGAGCTTCGAGTAGAAACTCTATTATGTTGTCTTTGGCTTTGTCCCATTCCTGAGGGTGGGCTCAAAAAATGAGGAGACCGAGAAGGATAATCATTGTGTAAACCCTCATATGACAGTTCATCAAAGAAAACTGTCTTTTTTTTGTTTTCTGATTTTTGCTTATTGTAGGGTGTAGAGATAATGGTTGACAACGCTCTGCATGTCAAAAGGGTTAGTTCCACTAGGATAGTTCTCTAACTAAATCTAGTTGTAAATAAGTAGTTTTTCCACTCTAACCTTAACACCCCCCCCCCCCCCCCCCCCCCCCCGCCCCCCGATCCTTAAATCTAGCACTTAACCATATCATAATCCATTGAATAAGCAAGAGAACAAGGAGAGAGAGAGAGAGAGAGAGAGAGAGAGAGAGAGAGAGAGAGAGAGAGAGAGAGAGAGAGAGAGAGAGAGAGGTTATTCTATGCTAATGCCATTAATTTAATGGAAAAACATTCAAAATTACTAAACAATGAAAGTAGAAAAACCATAAACAGCTAGCAACATTCATAAAGCATTAGACAAAATAGCATAGCACATGTCCTCCTCTCTATTAGTCATGAAAATGGAGTACAGGTGGTGTCTTTTTATTCTTGGGGAGCCCTTGCCCCTGTGCTTTTATTGGCTACTTCATTATGGCAAGGATTGAAATCCTAACCTTTCCAATTTGACTTTGACTAATAACTTGAAACTTAACGACTTAGACTTTGGGCCTTCTATATTATTTTATTTGCATGGCCCAAGTCTTCTTTATTCCATGGTACAATATTTTACAAGTGTTGATTGGGTTATGGACTTACGCTTGCAGGATGCCACGATTCTGACACATATTTTTCTATATTGTTGGGCTTATTTATTTATATACAGAAAATACCCATAACAAAGCCCCATACCTGAAGTAGTGTCGGTCCCTCGACACTATGGAATTGTAGGTAAATTGAACCTCGCACGCCACCGTAGGGACGCATGCGCGTGGGCCGCATATTGGGTGTCCCACCCCAATCACCTAGCCACCCATCGCATTGTGGTCTCCCCCTTACCCCAAAAGGGCTGGTACCAGGGGACAATTACAAGTCTTCCAATTTCCTTAGTTGAGTTGCTCGTTCTCATCTTCTCATTTACTTATGGGACCATTCTGTGTGCCCTTTTGCATCATTCTGGAGCCTCTTCGACTGGTGCGTAGCTTACATCTCCAACACTCCCCTTAAGACAAACTCCCCCTTGCTATCACAACCAAATATGGTTGTAGCAAGTCCTAGGCTCTGATACCATGTAGGTAAACTGGAACTCGCACGCGCGTGCGCATGGGCCGCGTATTGGGTGTCCCACCCCGATCATCTAGCCACCCATCGCATTGTGGTCTCCCCCTTACCCCAAAAGGGCTGGTACCAAGGGACAACCACAAGTCTTTCAATTTCCTTATTTGAGTTGCATGTTCTCATCTTCCCATTTACTTATGGGACCATTCCGTGTGCCCTTCTGTTTCATTTTGGAGCCTCTTTGACTGGTGTGCAACTTACACCTCCAACACTCCCCCTTCAAGCACCGGTAAACTCCCCGTTGCTATCACAATCAAATACAGTTGTAGCAAGTCTTTCATCTTTCCATTTACTTATGGGACCATTCTATGTGCTCTTCTGCTTCGTTCTGGAGCCTCTTCGATTGGTGTGCAACTTACACCTCCAACATGAACTAGTACGGTCCTCAAAATTCAAGACGACACTTTATTAGATAACCGGTAACATGTTCCATATACTTGATCCATGCCAAGCTGTGTTTGTCGGTTGCTGGGAAAAAACTTTATGGACACCCTCCAACCCAAATTGGGCAATCCAGATTTGGAACTTATTTGGCCATGGAGGGCCTAACATCACCACTCAGTAATAAAGTCTCACCACTGTGGCTGGTCTTCAAGGTTATTGGATGCCCAGGGCTTAATTGGGATCAAAGAATATAGGAGACAAAAAATCGTCCCATTTGGTGGGAACCCGCATCAAAAATTCCAAGTCGCGGGCGAATTCTACGGCCGCGCGAACTGTGGGATTTGGCCACTTGAGATATTGTTTTGAAAATTGGATGGGTGCCTTTTTGGCATCAACATCCGTGTCCTAACCGTATTCGGAATGGATCTTTGGCCAGTTCATGGTTCTGATCGTTACTTGGTCCAAAGATGTCCAAGAACTATGCCCATTTTTTTCTTCATGGAATTGAGACATAGTGGGGATTTGCAAGCAAATATGCAGAGTCGCATTTTTCACTTGACAAAATGTCACACTTTTCGCTTTCTCCAAAGAGCCTCAAAAGTTAAGAAAATGACTCTGGCAAAGTGTAGGGCAATCCTAAATCAGTTTTTAAGGCGCTGTCGCGTTTTTTGCAAAATCTCGATACTGTCGCCTTTTGCGACAGTGTCGCCTATGGCTATTTTAGTTCTTTTTTGCAGAAGTGACAGTTTGGTTCATTTATGTAGACAAAACGTTTACGGCCAATTTCATCACTTATCAGCAATCAATGACATGGAACCGGATGGATGCCAGCAGATACCAGCCAACTGGAAATCGCAATTGACGACCTAATTTCTTAATAAATAGCCGATCATATTTATACAGTTTTAATGTAAGCAGTTTAATATCAACAAGTATTGCAAGTTAGCTCTCTATCAATCTTTTAAGCTTGAGCTCTCTTGAGCATTCTAGCTCAGTTTCAGAGTTATATTTTAGAGTTGCTATTGCACTATCGCTTATTAGCATAGCTGCATGTTATCAAATTTATCCTTAGTTACTCATAGATAGCTTAGAGTGCACGGTTTCTAGCCGCGGTTTCTCTATTTTTCCTTTGTAACTGATAAAATTGTCTGAGAATTCAATACTTCATGTTTGGCTATGTAATCACTTAGTATCTAGCTATTTCAAAGTCAGTTGATAAAGATTGAACGTGATTCCCATCACTACTGCTTTGTTCAATTTTTGATAGGCATAGTCATGCACTAGAAGTAGGAAGTTTTCGCTATGATTATCTAACCTATTTGGTATCAGAGCTATTTCACTACTTCTTTATCTGATTCCTTCATGATATCAGAGTGAAAGGTCTAATACTTGATATCTTTTGCAATATCAAATTGATATCAAACTCTTCAGTTCTTTCCAATCTTTCAATATTAGAGAAATGGTTTCCTATTGTTGGGATTACTACATCTTAGCGTCATCGATACAATCGACAGACTAATTTCCAGATGGATTCTCAAAGTAAAGCCGGTCTTATCATAGACATGCTGAATGGATCCAATTATCATTTGTGGAAATTTAAGATGAAGACCTTGCTAATTGCCAGTGAATTATGGGATTTTGTTACAGGTATAGAAGTAAAACCTGAAGACGATGACTCAAAGTAGAAATCGAAGGACGATGAAGCTTTCGCGTTTATCCTCAATATAACAGATACACACACATAGTTGAAGCTAAAACGTCAAAAGGCGTTTGGGACATCCTGAACTCACTATATGACGTGAGGGACGTAACTACCAAGTTACATCTACGAAGGAAATTCTTCACATTCAAGATGTTTGTTGGTGATTCTCTTCATAATCACATTAACCAATTTAAGAATCTCTTGCAACAGATGGCCGCTGTCGGATCAGTCATAGACGATCAAGATGCAATTATGACATGGCTTTCAAGCTTGCCCTCTACATATGAAAATTGGGTGATGATCATATCGACACACTCAAACTTAACTCTTAGTAGAGTTATCAATATGTTGCTGCAAGAAGATAATAGAAGAAGTCAAGACGCTTCGTCGAATTCCTCCTCTCAGGCTCTATATGTCAACAAAGGCTCTAAGCGACAGAAGCAGAAAAGCTCCAAGAAGGTTGCAACGAATTAGAAGCCGACTCAAAGTCAAGAACAATTATCGAATCCACAGTCGAAGAAGAAGATATTTTGCAGGTATTGCAAGCGCAATAACCATGAGATTAAGGATTGCCGAATTCTCCAAGCAAAGAATGCAGCCAAGAACCCTGATCAACAAGCAAACATAGTCTCATCATCTCCCCAGGTCGAAGTGGACGAAGGTGCATTCATGGTCAAAGATCAAAGCGCATTTTTGGATGATTTATGGTTTCTGAATTCTAGAGCAACTCAATATGTGACCAATCAATGTGAGATCTTCAACTCCTACATGCCTTACAGCACGAAGAAATTTGTGACAATAGTATTCACACTATTGAAGGTGAAGGTACTGTAAGATTGCAATTCCAACACGATCAATTCAAATTACTATCAAAAGTCTTATATGTTTCTAAACTCTCTACAAATCTGTTATTAGTAAGTAGAATTACAGATTTAGCCCATAAGTTAGAATTCGAATCTAATCTATACAAAATTATTGATAGGAGTAATAAGATCCTTGCACTCGGCAAGAGACAGAGTTATTTATATAGATTGGCACATTGTTATTCTGAGTCTAGTCAAGCCTTGAAAACCTCGGTTTTAGTCAATAAAGCATTAGTATGGCATCATTGCTTAGGGCACGTGAATCATGCATCTATTTTGAACGTGTCCAGACAATCCATGGTTCTTGATCTCGACTATCCTTCTGGTAAGGTCGATCTCCCTATCTGTCATAGCTACATTTTTGGAAAGCAGACTAGGATTTCTTTTAAATCAAACCATATGCATGCAACAAAAGGTCTGCTAGATGTTGTTCACACAGATATATTTGGACCAATGCAAACTCCTTCATTGTTAAATACAAAGTATTTTATTACCTTTATTGACGAGTTTTCCACAATGACAGTTGTTTATTTTTTTAAACAGAAGTCAGAGGCTTTCATCAAATTCAGACAACTCAAAGAGCATGCTGAGAATCAAACTGGCGAACAAATCAAAGCACTGAGGTCAGATAATGGGGGAGAATACATCTCCAAGGAATTCAAAGAGTACTGCCTCAACAACGGCATTGAGCAACAATATATTATCTATTCACCTCAATCAAATGGTCTTGTTGAGAGAAAGAACAGAAGCTTAGTCGAATCAGCAAAGTGCATGTTATCACATGCGACTCTTCCAAAGTGCTTCTGGGCTGAAGCTATTTCAACAGCAACCTATATTCAAACTTACGAGTTTTTGGATGTACTGCCTTTGCATAGATATCTCGTGATCTCAGGAAGAAGCTCGACTTCCAGAGTATGAAATGTGTTTTCATCAGCTACACTACTTCAGATCAAGCCTACAAGTTGTTCGATCCCATCGAGTCGAGGATATTCACTAGTCGGGATGTCATCTTCATAGAAGATCAATTTCAAGACCTCAAAGGAAAGGACAGTTCCCATGTAGCCGACCTATCAGATTCTCTTGACGCTTTGAACTTTCCAGTTCCGCAGGCAACTCTTCCCATTGAAGGTCCAAGCTCTTCTACTTTCGACGAACAATGAATCAACGGCAGGCCAGAAGAAGATGATGTTGTATTTCAGCAACTATAGTATGATGAAAATGATCCATTTCTTCTATTACCCGTAAGATCTTCAAGAACCAGCAGACCACCCAATCGTTATATCGACGAGTCTGCAGCCTACCTTATTCAGGAACCGACGTCTGTCGAAGAGGCACTCAGTCGTCCTGATTCCGATCTTTGGAAAGAAACTATGGATAAAGAGTATTCATCCCTTATCAAGAACCAGACATGGACGATTGTTGAATTAGTTGATTGCAAATGGATTTTCAAAGTCAAGTACAATGCAGATGGAAACATCAACAAAAGAAAGGCACGACTTGTTTTCAGAGGATTTTCTCAGGTATACAACGTCGATTACACTGAAACTTTCAGTCCAGTAGACAAGCATTCTTCTAATATTCAACTTTTGCTATCATTTGTTGCTGCAGCAGATTTGGAAATACATCAAATGGATGTACAGACAGCATATCTCAATGGAGTTATCGAAGAAGACATTTACATGGTGCAACCTGAAGGTTATATTATCGAGGGTAAAGACAATCATGTGTGCAAACTCCATAAGGCACTTTATGGCTTGAAGCAATCTGCTCGAGCATGGTTTCAAAGGATCAATATTTTTCTTATTGATCACGGCTACGCACCTAGCTCTTCAAATTCGAATGCTTACTTCAAAGCAGTGCAGCAGTCTTTTATCATTATTACCTTATATGTGGATGATACATTGCTTTTCAGCAATAGTACTAATCTGATAAAAGAAGTCAAGACAATGCTATCTTCCGAATTTGACATGACCAATCTGGACGAAGCTCATTTCTGCCTTGGTATACAAATCCATAGAGACAAAAAACAGAAGTTGATCTACATCACACAATAGAGATACATCTACAACATTTTAGTCAGATATAATCTTATCAATTGCAAAGTAGCTCTCTCACCAATGGAACCAGGACTCAAATTGTCAAAGGACCAATGTCCCCAAACAATTCATGAGAAGCAGTAGATGCGTGAGTTTCCTTAACATTCTATTATAGGATCTCTTACGTACGTCATGATCTGTACCATGCCAAACATTGCTTTTGCAGTCAGCTCTCTCAGTCAGTTTATGACTAATCCTGGTGTAACACATTGGAAGGCTCTCATCAGAGTCATGAGATATCTTCGAGCTACTATGGACTTTTGCATTTGTTATGGAGCAGTCGGCAATGACAAACTCAATTTCCTCAGTGCTTACACAGATGCGATTTGGGTAGGAGATGTAGACACTCGTAAATCTACTTCCGGATTTACATTCTTCCTCAACAATGGTCCAATTTCCTGGAACAGTCACAAGCAATCTTTGATAGCTCTATCTTCCACTGAATCAGAGTATATCGCAGCTTCTCAAGCTACAAAGCTTGGTTGAGAAACTTACATTCAGATATTGGTCTGAATCAATTTGCTCCGCCGACATTATTTTGTGATAATAAAAGCCATTGCTTTATCAGCCAACCCTAGATTTCATTCCAAGAGTAAGCACATTGAACTGAAGTATCATTTTGTCAGAAGCAAAGTTTTCAACGAAGAGGTTAGATTGCAGTATTGTAGAACGCAAGATATCACAGCTGATATTTTTACCAGAACATTAAGTTTGGATACACACAGAAGATTTTGTGTAGAACTAAGTTTGAAGGTCAAGGCATTCAAGGATTCAGATTAAGGGTGAGTGTTGGATGTTGGATTATTCTCCTTCTTACCAATCGACTAGTCGGTGTTAATCTTCATCCATTGTTTTATCCAGTTCTACGATTTTTTCCCGTTCTTTTACAATCTGCAGTTTTACAAGTGTTTTTACACAATCTGCAGAATTACACGAAGTTTTACCACAGTGTCACATTTCATTTTCTCTCACTTCGGCTTTCTCACCTCTCAGGAAATATACGGAGTTTTACCTTAGTGTTGCTTCGGTTTTTCATTTTTGGCGAAGCTGTTGCCTGTCAGGAATCTCGTGTAAAAATGCAGTCTCGCTTTTTGCATTTTTTCACCTGTCAAGATTTGCAAGCAAATATGTAGAGTCGCATTTTTCACTTGACAAAATGTCGCACTTTTTGCTTTCTCCAAAGAGCCTCAAAAGTTAAGGAAATGACTCTGGCAAAGTGTAGGGCAACTCTAAATCAATTCTTAAGGTGTTGTCGCATTTTTCGCAAAATCCCGATACTGTCGCCTTTTGTGACAGTGTCCCCTGTGGCTGCTTTAGTTCATTTTTGCAGAAGTGACAGTTTGGTTCATTTATACAAACAGAACGTTTACGACCAATTTCACCGCTTATCAGCAATCAATGACAAGGAACCAGATGGATGCCAACAGATACCAGCCAACTAGCAATCGCAATTGACTGCCTAATTTCTTCGTATAAATAGCCAATCATATTCATACAATTTTAATGTAAGCAGTTTAATATCAGCAAGTATTGCAAGTTAGCTCTCTATCAAGCTTTTAAGCTTGAACTCCCTTGAGCATTCTAGCTCAAGTTTAGAGTTATATTTTTGCTATTGCGCTATTGCTTATCAGCATAGCTACTTGTTATTAGACTTATCCTCAATTACTCATAGACAGCTTAGAGTGCACGGTTTCTATTCGCTAATGTTTTGCGCTCATTAGCATCTGATTTTGTTTTTATGAATCAATACCTATCTTTTATTGTGTTCAGTATATGTTAGAATGCATGCATCTCTGTATTTCCTTTGTAACTGATAAAATTGTCTGAGAATTCAATACTTCATGTTTGGCTACGTAATCACTTAATATCTAGCGATTTCAAAGTTAGTTGTTAAAGATTGAACGTGATTCCCATTACTACTGCTTTGTTCAATTTTTGATAGGCATAGTCATGCACTAGAAGTAAGAAGTTTCTAACAAGAAGTCTTCATCAATGCTCTTGCACATTTTGATGATAATATAGAACTCAGTGATTGTCCAATGCTTGTTAACTCTCTAACTAAGATAGCCTGTAGCCATCAAAAATGATACATAAAACATAATGAACATAATCGATTTCAAAAAGACATGAAACACACTCCTCCAATTAGTACAAACTTCAAAAATACATCTTACTTGAATGCTTGAATCCTTTTCTTTTTGTTACCACTTCGTGAAGACGAGTCCTCTATGTTCATTTTTGGAAGCTTGTGTACATTTTCTAGTACTTAGTTTCATTCTAAAAAGGTCAACATTAGCAAAAACATTCATTACTTTCGAGTCACAAAGATTTTCTAAAACTTTCAACATATCTTGATTAGTTTTTTGAAGATTTCCAACAAATGCTTCAAAAATCTAAAATATTGCAGTTCAGCATCATATTCCTGTGTATTGTTTTATTCAGCCAATACCTTCTCATTATCTCTTTGAACCAGCAAATACTCTAATGATTGAATACGCTTCATTGCTTCACATATCCCAAATTGCCTCAACTTTCGAAAATACCCTAGTGACTAGTCTGCGTATATAGCAAACATAACATCAACCTTCCAACTCCTGCATAAGAACATAAGATGACAATGTAAGTTTGCATATTTGTATCCTTTATGAAAAGTTTTACCACCGATATACCTCCTCGTGCAACTGAGATATGTCCTGTTTAGAACTTACACCATTGTTACATCAAATGTGTTTAATGCAGCCAACTTTTGTGTTACCTCTTGTGTATTGTTCCTACAAATGAAACAGAACCATTCCTAGGAACAGTTCCATACCGTTCCAAGGGCACCGCATTCGTAAGAACAGTTCCATAGCCTCGAGACGTCACCCTAGACTTTTTCCTTGCTCATTGAAATTTGGTTGGCCCCTCCCTCCTCCTTTCCACCAATAATGCCTTATCCTCGGGCTCCTTTTTCTTTTCCTTCTCTCAGGGATTAATTAAACTCATACCCAAGACTGAATTTTCTAAGAGAATCGCTGACTGTCGCCCTCTCACTATGCTTAACACTTCATATAAGATTTTGGCTAAAGCTATATGTAAGATGATTGCCGCTCCTTCCCTCTCACCTCTCCCAAATCTAGGCCGGTTTTATCAAAGGAAGGTCCTTTTTTTATAACATCCTGAATGTCTGGTCCACTATTGATTCCTCCCTCTGGTTCAACTATCTTGCCCTTTTACTTAAGATTGACTTTGATAAAGCTTTCGACCGTATTAGCTGGGCTTATCTTCTCTCCCATTATATCTCTTTTTGTCTACCTGAATACAGAACCAAGATCATCATTGCTTTGTTTGCTTCTGCCTCCTCTCTCATCCTTTTCTAAGGTGTTCTATCCCTTTCTTTTCCTATCTCGTGTGGCATAAAATAGAGAGTCGAAAGTAGTAGAAATGGGCAACCAGTTGGCATCCTGTGTGCATAAGTCCAACATTGGGCCTTTAGGCTAGTATGTGCCATGGACAATAATAAAATAAGTTTTTAGCTTAGACTTCATAAAGTCACAAGGTTCAAGTTTGGTCAAAGTGTGTTTGTCAAACTTGTACTATTCAAGTCTAAGATTAAAAAGCACATCTCAACAAAAAAGAGACACAAATACATCTTAATGGTTGAGATGATGATCCTTGTAGAAATAAGTGGGCCAATGAGAAGAAATGAGCCCCCCAACTCCTTTTGATAAAAGAAAGCCATTTTCTTTGTATGGGAATCCACAATTTAATAAAAGGATACTCTACCAGTTTTGGGTTTCCACCACCTCTCTCTCTCTCTCTCTCTCTCTCTCTCTCTCTCTCTCTCTCTCTCTCTCTCTCTCTCTCTCTCTCTCTCTCTCTCTCTCTCTCTCTCTCTCTCTCTCTCTCTCTCTCTCTCTCTCTCTCCACGCACTCTCTACTCTCTCCTTCATCTTCCTTCTCTCCCTCCTTCCCTTACGATGTAAGTGTAATTGTATGTTGCTTATTTATGTCAAGTTAATCTCTCCCCACAATCCATACAATCGAAAAATCACGAAAAAACGACAAATCTAACTCCTAATCCTCACTAAACTACCCTCACTAACTCTAATAGACCACAAAATCCAATTTTTTGTTGAAAAGAAAGGGTGAGAGAGAATAAGAGAGTGATAAAGAAAAGAAATGGTATGCTGCGAGACGAGTGTGTGGCGCTCCTCGGCAACGGTGCCACTACTGTGTCATCAGTGTAGTATAGGGGTCCGTCACTAGGAGCTGCAATCTCGATTCAACCTGCATAGCACAAAGAGAGAGAAGAGAGAGAGAGAGAGAGAGAGAGAGAGAGAGAGAGAGAGAGAGAGAGAGAGAGAGAGAGAGAGAGAGAGAGAGAGAGAGAGAGAGAGAGAGAGAGAGAAATTTGAATGCATTACATTGTAAATGCCATGTTATTTTATAGTTGTTTTGCAACTTTAGTGGAAGGAGGAGCCATCTCCAAGGCTCCTAGTTGGATTGGGCCCAACTAGCCATTGTACCACAATGACACACAAACCCTTGCTTCTCTTAGGAGAAAATAGGCTTAACATTGGCGCTGTCCTCGGGGAGTCAAATGGCTCTTCCTCCCACTATTCTAGCTACCACTTTTTGGCATTATTCTACTCCATTTTCTGCTCACTACTTTTGTTGATTTTTTGCTATCCACGAGTCTATCTTTGTATCCAACTTCGAAAATTTCTCTACACTCCTGAGCTATCATCTAACTTCGCCCTCGTCATTGCAGATTCTCCTAATTTGCTCTATCATATATTCAAAGGGCGAACCTAGATCATAAAACTCAAAAAGTTATTTCATTTTGAAAACTGGCACTTAAACTAATTTGCAAAGTTATTGTATGTGACAAATTCTTGCCAATTTTTTTCGCATGACTTTGAAAATTTCTCTACACTTACTGAGCTACCATCTTAGGTTGCTCTCTAAACTGAAGATTTTCCTAATCTTGCTCTATCACATATCCAAAGAGAAAACCTAGATCACAAAAGATTGTCACATTTTGAACACTGGCACTTAAACTGATTTCCAGAGTTGTTGTCAGTGACAAATTCTTGCTAGTTTTTCTACATAAATTTGGAAATTTTCCTAGACACCTTGAGCTACCATCTGAGTTCGCCCTCTTTGTTGTACCTTCTCCTAATATTTCTCTATCACATATCCAAAGGAAAAACCTAAATCATAATAGATAAAAAAGTTATTGCATTTTGAATACTGGCACTTAAACTAATTTGCAGAGTTACTGTCAGTGACAATTTCTTGCCAGTTTTTTTGCATCACTTTGAAAATTTCTCTACACTTCCTCAGTTATCATCTGAGTTCGCCCTCTCACTGAAGAGTTTCTTTAATTTTTCTCTACAATCCCCAGACTCCATATTCCCTATAAATTGATTTTTGATGTAAGTTGCACACTCACTAGGTTGACTATTATGGTCAACCTTAGAATTATCAAACCATGAATGGTTCCATGAATTATAGGGCACTATTGTTGTAGTCATAACCTTCAAATGTGTCCAGTTTCACACTGGACACTTGATCAAGTTTATGTCATCTCACTTGTGTTGCTCATCTCAACTCTTTTCATATCCCTAGTGCTTTTTGCAATACTTACAACAAATTAATATTCACTTTTTACATCCTACAAATGTGCTATCAAATCATAAGGCTCTTGCCTAAATAATGCTATATTTTTTTTCCAGAGTTTCTCATCAACAAGCTTTGGAGTAGAACTAATTTTTTGTTAATATTCAAACACTTTCTCGAGCTTGTGAGCATATTTATATGTATCTTTTAATAATTTTTTTGTCATGATTTTGCTCTAAATGTAGAATTTTTTAGAATCACTTCTTCATTGGTTGTGGTTGTTTCACCTCTCTATCCTTGTTCTTTTTAACATGCCGTTGATCATTTCCCTTGTTGATTGCTAGTTTTTATTTGACTACTTTTGTAGTTGGTTATTTCTAAATTTGTTTAGGTATTGTAGCTCTATCTTATTTTCAGCCTCTGCTTGCCCTTGGGTCATAGCAAGGCATCATTGTGTGCCATCCAACAATACTTTCAAAAACCTCACAACCTTGGTGTCTAGTGTTTCATTACGATACTTATTTTAGGTTGGTTCTTTGCCATTATGATTGAGTGGTCCATATTTTAAAAGATCTCTTATGAGGAGGTCTTCTCCTAATTGCAAGCTAACATCCATCCATAGATAAGAAACATGCTGAAACTGAAAATCTAGCCTAGCTCCCCAGCAACGGCACCAAAATTGTAGTGGGTGTTTACTATCCACCTTCAACCCTAGATCCAAGCACATGAAGCATCAAAGGAGATGAAGAGGAACCTGAAAAAGCACCAAAAAGCACTTACTCTAAAAAAAAACTACCTAAAATCCCACACTGGTAACATTATTGTAGTAGAGTCTGTTGGAAATGGTGAAGAGATAAAAAAGTAAAAGCAACGAAAAACATCCCTCCCTGAATCAATTTTCCAATGTTTCTTTTTGAAAATTAGCCTGGTCGATTTCTCACCAAATTAATCATGGCAATCGTTTACACGACAGTTGCACCTAGATGCATGTACATTGCAGTGTGTGTCATTTGGTACATGAGCATTGAGGATAGGGGAAGTGACACCGTCCCCAAAAATGTCAGCCTCTTTACACTTGCAAGTTGAACAAAGAGTGCAGGTGAGAGTACACGAGGACCCACAAGACAAATGGCGTCCCCTAGAGTTGGTGTGGGACAGACGGTCAGACGGTAGTCCCTTGCTACTTAGTTACTTGATCTTTTTGCTTTCATTTTTGGTTTAGATCTTGAAACCTTGATGATTCCATTGAGAATCCAGATTACTGACCAACAACACGTCTGGTTGATTACGAATCAATATAGTTACATTGAAAGAAGGATAACGATGGTTGGTGTCGACAGTGCCAGTGATCTGAAAGGAAACATGAAATTTGGCATATTCTTGAGTACCTCAATTAAAAATTCCACTGAAGTTATTTCAGACCAGGACCCACAATCAGCAAAATTGCAAATCGTCCACATTCATTCTAATCAAATAGTACTTGATGCCAGGTATCAGTGTCAAAGGCTGCAAGCATGCATCCGCGGTAAGAAGTCGATTATGATTGCATGTATACTCCAAAATTTCAAACTACAAATGTTTGAACTTTGAACCAGAATATCCGACTGCGGATCCTTCAAAATGATGATATGGGTATAGAATAGATACCCAGGATCATAAGCTTATGCGCAGGATCATTGAGTGTAAGAAAAAAATACTAAAAGATGTACGCAAAGATATAAGTGAGTATTGTGTATGACTCTAGAGGACCCTCTGGAGTCTGGAGTCTGGAGGACCCTCTGGAGTCTGGAGTAAAATTGTGATTCAAGGCTGTCAAACTAAAGCTATTAGTCAGTGGTTTGTCGGTTTTCCATGATTGGATATGTTTTACTCCATTTCTTAACCATAGGAATATTTAAGTGGTGAACGATAATTTGACACGGCAAAGTTGCCATCTCATTGCATATACAAGGAATATGGTGCATCCATTTCACTTTACTGGTGATTCAAGGACCAAGGTACCTCTCGAGATGTGTACATGTAGCAACTGGGAACATGAAGGATCAAGGTCTCGCTCAAGGATGTGTACTTTGAATGTAGACACAACATATTGTGTGCATATGAAATCAATCACACACATTACCCTTTTATTCATGTACTGCTTTTGATTTGTCAAAGACATTCTTGTTATTCCTTTTGATTTGTTAGTACATTGGCTCCGCCACAAAAGAGAAAAAATAAACCAAATAAACTAAAAAAGTCTCCCAATAAGTAAAGAGTTGGTTATGACAACCTTGCTTGTCCTTGACAACACGAGTTTCACTCCAATCTACCGCACCTATGAGAGCATGAATGCAAGAAAAAGAAAACTACAAAAACAATTGAAAAGTCACATTATGCCCAAGTTGAAGCATTATTATGCACGCAATTCTTTTTCCTCACATTTTACAAATGATTACATAAAAGAAAAAGACATGGACAATATATCTACTCTTATTCAACAAGTTTGAAAGAACGGCCCAAGTTAAAATCACAATTATATATAATGTAAGAACAATCATTTTTATGTCCCTTGTCACAGGCAAAAACCAAAAACTCAAAAACCAAACTCTTTTGCGAGTATTGCAAGAGAACCAACCATGATCGCAAAGATTGTAGAATCAAAAAATACAATGAGTGAAACCATAATCGACAATAGGAAAAAAATATTGTCGAGCTGCAAAAATTTTAGGAAGAGAAGAAAGGCACATGGGAGCAAGCTCCACACATGTGATTTTGACTTTGTACATGATTTTGAGGCCTAATCAAGCTCATATTTTGTATTCTTCACACTTCTCAAAAATTAGCTTAATAAAGGTATGATAGATCTATCCATAACTATAAGAGCTAATCTTAGCTTCTTAAATGGATCCTTTGACATGGATTTAGTGAGAAAACCAGCCAATCAACTAATGATGCAAGCTAAGATCACCACAACCATGATAAGATCTCCTTGATGGAAATCCAAATCCAAACACCATGAAGAGCATTCCACCATCCTAGCACCATTGCCATTGATTCCTTCCATGCTTGAAGAAGATCCTTGATCTCAAATTTCCTTCTCCTTCAAAATAGCTGCTCTAGTTCCTTCTTGCCTCACAAAGATCCATCATGTTAACTTGTAGCAAAATTGCACATATGGTCAACTAATTTTTGAAGATGACACATATTTCATATTAGCTCATAATTGTCTCATCTACGTGGTGTCACCACTAAAGATAATCCTTATATAGATCTACTATGATTTTTTAATATGATTGTTTTTTATTGTCTCTCTAGAGAGGAATATACTTATGAGATCATTGGAAAGTCTCCTTATCTCTATGTAGGTTTGGCACTCTTTTAAAGGTTTCAAAATTTATTTGCAAGGCAATGATTGATTAAGATCTCTCGCTCAATATCAACATGCAGCAACAAAAATTTCAAAAAAAATGTGTTCATGCTTGTGATTTACTTTTTATCTATGATTAAAAAATATTCTATTGAATTAAACTAACAAGAGAGTAACCTTTGAGTTGTTGATTTAGAGTTGAACCATTACGCATGCTTCATTGGTTTAGCTTGCATGTTTCTCTTAAGCTCTTTTGGAATGCTATGATTATTGATTTACCTAATATAATATGTATTCCTGTAGGTGCGAAAATTCTTTTACCATCAGCCATTACCACAAATAATTCAATCCCCGAATAGCTCATTGCCTCCATCACTTGATTGCTTGGGTCCTAGATTATTTGGTAATGGTCATCCCAATGGCATTACCTAGTACGTAATGGATAGATGAGGCCTTTTCTACTAGTTTTATGGATTGCTTAAAGAGCAAAATGGGCATCAAGTTAGCAACCCACCATTTTCATTTTTGATTATGTTTTTCACATGTAAATTTTGTTTCATAATGGACATATCAAAAGCCCAACGTCCCATTATGTAATGGAAGGAGCCGAGGCACATGAGTCAAGTGAAAAGTAGGTGGAACATACTTATTGAAGTTTGCATAAGCATGTGTCATGTTATTGAAGTTTGCTTTATAGCTGCTGACTATCGACAATGAGCTTTCACCACCTAAATATTCCATGATCTTAGTTTCTAATGTGTATAGTAGAGAAATAGAGTCCTAAAATAGCCAATCATTGAAAGGAGAGGCTACAATCTCCCTAAAAATCAACATTTAGCCTTTTTCTTTTACAAGAAACAATTATCATTGTCATAGAACTGTCTTATATGATTTAACTTTTGGGGATTGGCACAGGTTTGTTGTTTGGATCTTGGGTCATCCTTCTTTTACTAGTCTATTGAGTCTCACATCCTTTGTTCTCACTTTCGAGGATCACAATCAACGAATGCAATCACAATCAACGTACCATCAAGAACGTACATCCTTTCAGCATCACACCTGCCATATATATCTTGACAACTATGTATCACGTATTCACAAACTGCCCATTGCCTGTCGGTCCTATCTAGTTGTCAGCTGCCACACAAGTCTGTAAAGTAGCTTCAGTGAATTTATTATATTCTCAAGAATTTGCAGCGTAAACAGTCACAAATCTGACGTATGATCACTTGATTTTCTGGTAACTCGATCCTGATTATTGATCAATGACTCCTCCAGTGGTGGGGTGGGCCAGAATTCTACTGACAGAAGGATGAAATAGTTTGTCTGTGGATCTCCGTGAACCGACGCATATATTGGATATGAACAATCTATTAAAAAAATTAAAGTGGAGACGATCGTCTATGTGTTGCTCACGAGCTTTAACTTCGTCATTTTTTCAATTCTAGTTCGGCATGGTAGTGTTTGTAGTTATACATATGCCTCATTATTTCCAAAAAGCATGGCCTGTGACTATATAAAGATATTGTCAAAGCTCAGTATAAGTTGCATTCCTCGTTATATCTTGTGAGGATTTGAATTTTACCCAAGAGAAAACAAAGGATTTAAATTTTGCTCCCATGAAGATTGAGCATCTTGTATACACAATCATCATTTGATGATTGCACACAACTCTTTTCACAACACCTATTAAATTTTTTCTATAGACTTTTCAGCAACACATGGGCCGAAAGCCCATTGGCTCTTGTTATGGGCCCAGTTTTTCATGCTTAAGCTAAAAACATTGAATCACTAATATTTATGAAAACATAAACCTAGAGTTCAATAATTCATAGGCTCATATCCTATACGAGGCTCAAACATGTAGGTTGTGAGAACCTACACAATTTCTTAGTAGTGAATTTAATACTATGTAGGATTTTCTCAATGAATTATAGGTTTTTAGCAAACACTTCACATTAATTCAGCAACCTACAATCTTATTAGCTATATTTGAATTGGTCTCCTTTCACCATTGGTTATGGGCCAAGCTTTACATGCTATTTAAATGAAAAGCAAAGTTGAAGGTTGAAGATTGCAATCGTTTGTCAATATCTCAAGTGTTTTGTTGTGGTGTAGAATTAAGACAATTTTTACCTTGTCATTTGCCTCTTTGTTACACCTTGATGTTGCGAACAACATGCACCTCAATACTACAATCGTGAACATATCCATGTTGCTACAAAATGTAGACATGGCCATGTAGACAGAGGTCATTGGCTAAGGGGCATATATTTGTACGCCTAGTCATTACATATTAGGTGATGGCAGGAAGGTGGATATGTCCAACTCAAATTTCTTGGAATATGTAGTGGTTTTTGGAGGCACATTATGTCTTTTATTGGGAAGATTCAAAGAAAACATTAATCTTGGTTAGCATAATGAAGCATTTTAAAAATAGAACAATGTTTGTGCACCATAACAAAACTTTCTAGATTCAGACACTGATCCAAAAAGAAGGCATCATATGCTTCCAAAAATCACTACGCTTTCTAATCATGCACTTGTCTCATGAGAGTAGGTAGAGGCTTGGATTATGAGGGACATAATTGTCTTTCAAGATGAAAGGTATCATATTTTGAGACATTTGACTTGAAATGCAAGTTCATTATCATGTATGAACAACACATACAACAATGCAAAGTTATGTTTAGCTAAATCAGGTCACGTGGCTCCTAGCAAATCTTAGCCTTATAAGACATAAAGAAAACTATAAATGTTGCACATTAAGTGCATAGGTAACGAAAATGGGGGCCCTATTAGCACACCATGCAAGATGGTATTCCTAACCAACTTGACAAGGTAGTACACTTAAAACAAAAAATAGGTGTCATAGGGGTATGAGCCCCTTCAAGAACGTTTTTGCTGTGAAGTGTCCATATAAGCCAAAGAGTAGAAAGTTTGCATAAATGATAGATCATAGAAACATATTTGTCAGTTATAAGGGAATTGCCAAAGGGTAAAGAATCTGTTAAGAAAGAGGGCACAACCAATCGATTACAAAGAAGAGTTCCATACATAAGTTCTACTTCTAGTGGTAGAAGAGACATGGATTAATTTGCTAGAGGTGACAAAAGGGACACAAGTGATCAGGAAGGAAAAATCCTTTTGTTGTGTGTGTGTGTGTGTGTGTGTTAGAGAGAGAGAGAGAGAGAGAGAGAGAGAGAGAGAGAGAGAGAGAGAGAGAGAGAGAGAGAGAGAGAGAGAGAGAGAGAGAGAGAGAGAGAGAGAGAGAGAGAGAGAGAGAGCTTTATTAACATCTTTTCCATGCCAAAAGCCGTATAAGACGAACAAGCACATCAAATAAAAGTGGAACCAAGATGGAGCAATGCCGTCAACAACATAACTAAATCAAAATTAACTAAGAAGAGGATAATGTCCAAGATTATATGGTACGTAGACCATTTACAGATTCAACTGGCATCTCTTCAGTGCTCTAACTCTCTCACTAACTCTGAACAGTCTCAAATATCTCATTAATAGCAACAGGTTTAATATCTACGAAACGAATGATACCATCCCTATAGATCAACCGCTTTCCATTTGTTAGAGCCTCCTGTTTTGCTTTCTTCCGTTCTTGAACCTAAATGAAAGTAAGGTCTTCATCTAGGTATATCGTGGTGCCCCGCAGTGTAGATCTCTTCCCTAGCGCTGCATGACGACCAGGGGCAGATGCAAAGCGTATAACAAGAGTACCTGGATCTCTCTTAGGCCGCCATGCTTGTGGTGGTGTTGAAGACTCTCTTTAAGAAACTTTTTAGCTTCACCAACAGCATCATGGAGTTCGTAATACCTCTGACTCGGACATTAAGAGCCTTTTGCTCTCGCAAATGGCTCTCGGTGAATGTAGCTGAGATAAAAGAAGGTGGAGGTGGCAGAACAGTAGTATTAGGACCTTAAAGCACATCTGCCTAGGATCAGACAGCGGTATGATGCTGTTCCACTTGACTTTCAAGCTGTTGGATCTTAGTTGAAGTAGTCGAATGAGAGGAAGCTTCGATTTCGACAGTTGCAACTTCTTTCTTGAGATCATCGATAAACGAATCTAGTTTCTAAAGGTGAGATTGAACAGCTTGAATCATAGCTTCAAGAGAAAGAAGCTTTTTTCGATGGTCATTGAGATATTCATAGGAACGTAACTGATCTACACGAATGACGGAGATCATAAAGGCTGGAGGCAGAAGTGATTCCTCTGCTGGGGTATTCGGGGTCAAAGGATCGATTATGATGGATTCACTACTAGCAAGAATAGGATCTGACGGAGATTTAGGGATTGCAACTGGAATAGAAGGTGAAGGTGAAGGTGAAGGTGAAGGTGGGTCTGAAATGGATGAAGAAGATGATGAGGCAGATGAAGAAGATGATGATGAAGCAGTGTTAAAGGGAAGGGCAAAAGCCCCTTTACAATGAGGCATCTCAGCGATGCACTGAGGGAAACAGTGTGATTCAGCGCTCAGAGAGTATGGAGCAGCCTCAGGACAATGAAGTCATGTAGGAGGGTGATGGAGCAGGTAGCCAGGAGGGCGATGGAGCAGATAGCCAGGATCAGCGATGCACTGAGGGAAACAATGTGATTCAACGCTCAGAGAGTATGGAACAATCTCAGGACAATGAGGGTCAATTGTGTAGGAGGGCGATGGAGTAGATAGCTAGGAGGGCGATGGAGCAGATAGCCAGGAGGGCAACCTCAATGATGGAGCATCCTCAGCGATGGAGCACATAGCTAAGGAGAGAGAGAGAGAGAGAGAGAGAGAGAGAGAGAGAGAGAGAGAGAGAGAGAGAGAGAGAGAGAGAGAGAGAGAGAGAGAGAGAGAGAGAGAGAGAGAGAGAGAGAGAGAGAGAGAGAGAGAGAGAGAGAGAGAGAGAGAGAGAGAGAGAGAGAGAGAGAGAGAGAGAGTAAAAAGATTTCACATAGTCCCTCTTGACAAGTCAAGACCAAAAACCCTTTGAACCCTTTCATTTTATAGCATAACAGGCAAAAACAAAGCTGTATAAAGTCTTATAGTACAAGGTACCATAGATCGAAACAAGTTTTAGGATATTCAGCTGTTACCTACCACCATCCCACAACACAAAACTGCACGAGTTAGTATAGTGGAGAAGACATGTGTCATAGCTGAGCATCAATTTTATCCATGTCCAAAACACCTTCCCTACCATGACTTACATCATTAGCAATACATTTTGCCCTAAAAACAAAACCATATCAGGGAAGATGCCATACTGATCAGTATAAGGGTGAAATGAATGTATTAAGTTCACATTAGCATTCCACATACATAAGAAGCTATATCGTACTACACAATGTACAAAGAGACCTGGCTCTAGCATTGATGTTAGGTACTAGGGCAGATCCATGCCATATGAGCCTGGAGAACTTCCAAAAAAAGCTTGGAGTCTATACACCTTATAGCTTGGGCAAATCCATGCCATGCAAGCCTGCAAGAGTCAAATCCTAAACCAAGTACCAGCTTACATACCACAACCATATTTAGTTTATCAATTGTTCTTATGCCATATAAACCAAAAGTTTGCATATGCGTCATTCTTTTTTCCTTACGCATTGCATCAACAATTAAAATGTACCCTAACATAGCTATTAACACTCACGGATAACCATAACACATAGCTTTATGTGCTTGACGTAATGTTGTAAATCCTAAGTATGGGTGAATATACAAAACTTAATGGTGTTCTTACACATAGCTTCGTACCTAAATGCGTGGCGAAGAAATTTCTTGAGAACTACCCATCTTCCAATATGTATGTGTTACACCTTCGTTAGATACTAATGATTCAAATATGACAACAATGGGTTAACAAAAAAGTAATGCCATTATTAGGTTTTCTCACTACAAGAAACGTCTCGCCTTCTATCAATGAATTGCAATAGTATACCACCATATGCACTCCCTTTGTTTCCAAGCAGTTGTTACATTCACCTTGTATGCCATACACAACCATATATATCTATCTCTTTATCTAAAATCAGCACACCCTAAAACACATTTGTCCTAGTTAATCCATTGCATTCACCATATGACAAATGGTTCTAGCACGCAATTGCAAACAAAGTATCAATCTGCTTATGCCAACCCCAATTTTATGATGAAAGAAAAATGCATTTAAGCATTTACTAAGGCAAAGCATCATCCTTTTTAACCATATGCATTCAATTTTGAAGCAAGGGGAGAGGTAGATGGGCGACCATCTGCTTCTTAGCAGATGACTCATCATGATCAATCAAAAAGCTTGCTAAATGCACATAATGAGAGTGTGGAAAGGTGACCATTATGATGATGTATGTAGCCGCGACCATCCCAACTAATGGCAAGCAAAAATGCGCCCATCACAAGGTATCGAAAGTGTTCATAAAATTGCTACAGGTGAGAAGCTACATGTCTTAATGACAGTGCGCCCTCATATCAACTTATGCCATCACACCAAGGCATGCAACGTTGTTTAAGACAGTGCATAATCCTTCTATGTAGGCCATCACTGGCTATCAATCATAAACATAGCATTTTTTATGAGACTCATACCTTCAAATATGTTATGATCCTTTGTTGGGACAGCGCCCAACAGAAAGTGCCAAAAAAGCTTTCTAAAAAGTCTCAAATTGATGTCTATCAACCATCATCACCACAAAAGTTAGCCTATCAACCCAAGCATCCTATCTAGATTACAAAGTCTTGTAGAACAAATCCGTCCAACATGCTATGAAATGGTAGTTTCAGTACCTGTTCTTGCTCCAAGTAGCTTTGCTATAATGTTACCCTTACAAGAGCTTTGATGAGTAAAAAATGAGCTCTCCAAGCTATCATAGGTCGTAGTAGAGAGAGAGAGAGAGAGAGAGAGAGAGAGAGAGAGAGGACTAGAGAAATTTCTCAGGCATGAGGAGAAGAGTGAAATTAGGGTTTTCCACTCTTCTTCTTATAGCAAATAGTGTCGACTTAGTGCACCAAGTACTAAAAAATGCCCACCGTTAGATCAAAACCCTAACAAGTGTATCAATCTTGACCATTCAACGGAAAGTTGGATAACAAGTCATAGTTAAATTTACAAAGGCCTCTTTTAACTTAGTGAAGCAAAGTTGTACAATATACCCGGCAGTACCAAAAGGAGAACCAAGCTAAATAAGCATGAAGTAGAGTCCATGAGAGAGAGAGAGAGAGAGAGAGAGAGAGAGAGAGAGAGAGAGAGAGAGAGAGAGAGAGAGAGAGAGAGAGAGAGAGAGAGAGAGAGAGAGAGAGAGAGAGAGAGAGAGAGAGAGAGAGAGAGAGAGAGAGAGAGAACCAATGACAAGGCAATAAGTGAAATACCTAAGTTTGCAATTGCGAATCGAGTAAATCATAGTGAAACATTTTATGTCAAGTGGAGCTCAAGTCATTTTTGCCCCATCGTTGATTGAAGGCATTAGGTGGGATGGAAGTATATGAAGATATGCAAAAGGGGAAATGGTGAGTTTAGGAGATGAATAGGAGAATTCAATCATGTTCATAGAAAAATGTTTAAGGCCAATAGCAAAATGGGCAACTTCATCAAGCAAGGAGAGTCCATTGGATGTCAGGGATATGCTAAGCCACAATTGACAAGAAATATGAAGCATTGGGTTTTCACTATAGATGCATTCATTTGTCTCTCAAATGAACCATGCTGAAATTTTATGTTAGGAGAATTTTACAAAGGGGCTTCAAGAACTTTGTATTTTCTCTAAGAAGCTTTTGATGTAAGTTGTTGTGAGCATTCTTAGTTCTATTTGCTTCAGAGCAGAGAAATAATTTCTTTCTTTTTTAGACTATTTGGTGGGATTTAGTAATGAATATATTTAATAAGTCTTTTCAAGTGTACTTCAAATTACGATCAACTGAAATTATACATTACATTGAGTCCTACACAAAAATATAATATTTTATTCATATAGCTTTGTTTAGCTTTCAATGAGAAGAAATAACTGCAATGTTGTCCGTATATTGACATTTGTTGTGGTTTTCACAAATTTGACATTGTGTGTATGAATATCTAATAGAGCACATTAGCCTTGTTTTAAAGTTTTTGTGATATTTGTTTCAAGCACATTTGCCCCCTTTGAAATTTTCAAATAAGTATTTGTGTTTGAATTTGATATCAAGTGTACATACAAAAGTGAAAATTCAAAAATTTTACAATTTTTTTTTTTTGCAATTTTAGTTTCAAGCTCATTTGACCTACTTGAAAATTTCAAATAGCCTATTCATGTCTAAATCCGACATCATGCTACAAAATGTTTCTGTTTTTGTTTTTGCTCTTGCAGTATCAATTTCAATCGCATTTGTCTTGTTTGAATTTCCAAATAGCCTATTTACTTGTGAATACACGGAATATTGATTCTGAGTGAATTTGCCTATATTAAAATCTTGTTGTAAATTCATTTGGTACAACAATGGGAGCAAAGAGGAAGGAGGAAGCCACTAGCTAACAAAACCCATACTCAAAATATTCCATTTTCAAGTGAGATTCTAGGAGAACTTAAAATTATGGAACAAGGAGGAGGATTGGACATTGACTCTCATACGATTAGGGCTCACATTGCTTCAATTTGATATTCCTCATTAAATTTATTGTCTAGTGATTGAGATATTTGTATGTAAATGTCAATTTCACTTTGAAGATGAATCGTGTATATGGTGTTATTGATCCTTTGGTATTTGAAGTGAATTTTTTTTTTATTAGAAACTTTTGTCATGATGGTCTAAATAATTACCTCAAATAAAGATTGTAATGGAAAACATGCAATGGATCATACATATTGTGAATTTTTCATTCAAATAGTAAAATTGTAGTGATATTGTTTTATACCTCATTGTTCACATTTTTTACTCTATTAGATAAGTTTGATTTGTCCATTGAAAATTGTTTTTATACTCTGATTTTTTTGATATCATGTACTGATGTGTAGGTTCTAGAAAAAAGAAACTATAACCATACAATTTATATGACACGAATAACCTTTCAAAGACAAAATAAATAGGTCTCAAAAGACTTAAGATTGTCTCATATATGTATGTGCAAATAATTAATAAGAAATGTCCATGGTTTTAATTTAAAATAGATTTGGCCTTCAAAATAGGCCCATTTGTTAATATTTTCTCTACTATATTTGTTTAAAATACACACATGACACGTAAGGTAGAATAGACAACCTTTGGTGAAGCTTGTGTTGATGTAATATGCAAGTTAAATGAGAGCTTATAGATTGACTTTGACTTATTTAACCAATCTAGAGGGTGTCATCATGATGAAAGAAACTAGAAGAGCTAAGAGTTTGCCTCAATGTCTTTTTTATTTACCCAAGTCAATGCCTTCACCAAGGCATTGGAGAAATTTCAAATTTAATACCAAGCAAATATAAAAGCTCACTAGTGAGCTCGTCTAAATGGCAGATCAAAAGCCCATAGATAGGTGCAAAGGGAACCACAATTGCCTGCATAGGTCACTGCGTGTGCAATCCATAATGGAACTCATGTGATAAATGAGTTTTAACAACTATGCCATGTTGGAAATTAAGTCCACAATTTCGTCCTCTGGTGATAATTTCTATTTCAAAATTCTTCCTGCACATTTTTTATCATTGATCTAGGGTCTACTTTGGTTCTATGTCTGCTCATCTGATACCTGCAGGGATCACAAAACTTAGACAGCTGAACTATTCGAAGAACGACTACATCAGGCTTCCGGCTGATCATCCATCCATGGATTAAAAACTAAAGGGTAACCAATCTTATTCTATTTTTCACATTTGAGAATGTTAAGTCAAGTTATTTGAAGGACATTGAAGACCTGGCCATCTTCAACAACTTCAACAAATCCCCATTTTGGACAATCTTCATAATTGAACTGTTTTTTTGCATAGTTCGCATTTTTTCGAAAGGCGAAAAATATAAAGTCATGTCTACTTCGATGAAATATCAGTTCCAAGTTCATTGTCGCATTTTTCTAAAATGCGAAAAATGCGAAAGTTTTAAGCTCATTGTTGCATTTTTGCAACATGCAAAATATGCGAGGAATTCGACAACTTGTGCATTCTGACGACTTTGAGCTATTTGACCGAAACTACCGACCAAAGGCACCACAAGGAACCGCCACGGCACTGCAGAGTCAACGCTATGGTCACTATGCGAAGACCAAATGCCAAGGCACCTCAACGCAGCAACTGCAAGACTCCGCAGAATACCGCAGCAACTACGGTACTACGGTTGAGGTCAACATGCAGTTGCGACAAGCACCGCCATATCAGTCTCCCAAAGGAGATCAATAACTCGTGTACACATTGTACAGCTGTCATTATATATCAACTACTTCCTGAGAACAAAGTACTTAGTTAGATGACAAGCATTTATTGTAGTTAAATACATGGATGTAGTATATAAATACATCTTTATCATGCACTCTATGTGATGCTCCGCCAACAGAGCAAATGATATTGAGCATCCAAGTTACGTCTCCATTTTTGGCTGTAATGCATTCAATGTTGTTCAAGCTTTCATTGTAATATAGAAGCAACACGTTCTATCATCTGTTTGACATAGATGTATGATGTGATTTGATTACACTCATACTGCTTGTTCACGCTTGTTTACTCACTCTGATCAAATTGCGGACGTCAATGACTCCTTAGTATTTGATCAAACGATGACTATCTTTGACGCCTGAGGAACTTGCATTATCACAGTGACTTTTTTACATTTTGAACTGAACTTCATACTGAAAACCATTTTACAGTATTACCACACATCATATAATCTCTTTGGTGGAATTTACTCATTTTCGTTTGGGTATGAATTATTTCATGATCTTGTAGGTGAGAATGCTTAAGCTGTGAGTCTATTTTTGCAACTACAATCTTTTAGACTATTCTTGTTTGTAGCAGCCCATAATAATGGGAGAGTTGTTCCGCAAACTATTTCTTCCTCCTTTCACATCCTCTCACCCGACCTCCTACATGCGAAAGCCTAGATAGGCAAGGAAAATTATTATCAACAAAACCCACAACAACAAAAAGCCCCAATAGACAAAAATAGCTAATATAAGATAATCTAGAACCAATGCACCACCAACAAATGACCAAAGCCTAGATAGACAAGGAAAATTACTATCAACAAAACCCACAACAGCAAAAGCCCCAATAGACAAAAATAGCTAATAAGATAAACTAGAACCAATGCACCACCAACAAATGACCAAAGATAGATGGCTACTAGATCCCATGTACTTCCAAATAATTTGTATATTGTAATGCTTGAGCCTAAGTTTTTCAAACCACTATACGATCCTCCAAGAATATTAGATGAACTTTCTATAACTTTTGTAGATACTTATGATGGAATCTCATTCCTATTTATGCCAATCAAGTTTGGAAAGGAACATGTAGCTCCCTATCAAATGTTTTGGATGTGGTGGAATTATTGTATCGCCAAATTTCCTAACAAGAAACAAGGTTAGGACTATGTTCTACTTTGTAAAGAATGTGGTTTGATCATCCTTGCCATCTGCACCATTGAATTTTCTTAGTGTCATATCTATGGAGAATCTCATCGAGCCTCCACAATTTATTTATGACTTGGGCCTAGAAATAGAATGTGCCAAATTCTCTATTAGATGTCTCTCCAAGGGCTACTGCAGGATTTTTTGGTTCATTCAAGCCCCATGTTGGGCGGATTTTCCTTCGAGGGATTGGTCCTGTCGGAAGATCCCCTGTAGTTCAATTTGTGTTTTGGGGGTCTATTCAACCAGTAAAGTGCTAGGCATGAGGTAACATTGTTGTGGAATCAAATTTGTCTCAACTTGAAATATGCATTCGCCCTTTCTATCTATGGTCATTTTGTATGCGATCTCATTCAATTTTGCCTAACCAGTCTTGGTTCTATGTGATATATCCTCTTGGTAATGCTTGACAGTTCTTCTTTGCACTTTGGCTTTCGAATTCTACCAATTCATTCACTTGAAAGGCTTCCTTCCACTCCTCCACATGAAAACAACATCTTTGGTCTTGTCCACAACTACCTTTGAGAAATCCAGATCTAATCCCATTTGCATGGTCATTTTGTGGTCATTCAGTAGACATTCTACCTCTATGATGGCTCTGACCTTCATCGAATATTCTCTTATAATTGACTTGAGTTGTTTCAAAGAGTTGTACATGTAAAGCCAAATTTATGGCACTGAGATCTCATTGGGGAATGTGATTACAAGCTCTAATAAGGTCAGATACTGGTGCATGCCTATGAAACTGCATAACGGTTTTTGAGGGCTAGTGCACATGTTCCTAGATCTCTTCCCAGCATATATTCATTTTAAGTTGTGGGGTGCCTTACATACCACAGGGTTCATCAAACATGGCCCTTAGTTTAATGACACGTTACTTCTGTGGATGATACGAGGTTCATAACTCCCAATAAGACATGACGATTCACGACACGAGCAAGTTTTCAACACCTAAGATTCAAGTTCGCTTGATAATGCGTTGATCGGATTAGATGTTTAGCTATTTTTCTCAAAGTGCTCAGGGGATTGACACATCTTGTTTCTTAGGTGTCCGAGTGCTCGCCTCCCAAGATCTGTGTGTTTCAACAGATGGCATGGGCGGGGTGTTCTAGACAATTTAGTGAGAAATTGATTCATTCCTAGCTCAGGAGGTGTGTTTCACCCTCACCGAGTATAAGGGTTGCCTCTGTCTTTCAAGATGATCAACCGAGGTTTCCAATATGTGATATTGCTACGAAAATTCATCCACCATGTAAGAATGAAACATGGAAGTACAATTATTAGTATTCTGCTCCCCACTATCATTCAATGAGCCTCATGCAGGCTATAAACATCTATAACTCTATGACTATTTAACTTTGCAACCCACGGTCATATAATGGAAGTAGTGCTAGGTACTTTAGCAATTTGTGTGCTAGCATTTTTGGCACTCTTCCTTTAAGAACGATGAGTAGTTTCATGACATGTAACTCTTTTTAATGTGGAGTATGATGGAAAAGGTATTTGAATTAGCAAATAAATGTCTTATTTGTGGACATCTTTGAATCTGAAATTTCTAGAGCATTGATTATAATTATGAGATGAAGATTATGATAAGGTTACTTCTATTTCAGAATAGTATGTAGTTTATATGTGTGTGAAAGTAGCCATTCTAAAGAGGCAACTCCAATCTGACAACTTCGTTCTTTAACGAATAAGAATTATGGCATGATTTGAATGATCTAAAAGGTTCAATTTTATATTGACATATTCTCTAGAGAGTTGAACTCAGCATGTTATACATCAGCTTTTCCATTTGTAGTGTATATGGTAAGAGAAGATGAAGAAGGCACACATAAGTGTCAACCATTAGTTGAAATGTCTTTTTGATTATTGCTTAATGAGAAGTGTTAACATGAGGTTGAAGTGACAAATATAGGAGGTAATTGATGAATTTGTGATACAAACAATCACCACTTATATTGTCCAAATCTCGTTGTTAACATTCATGAATGAGTTAGTCATGTTGTTATTTGTCATGTAATGGTACAATAAATGGAAGTGTCCATAGGTCTACTTTTTGTGTTCAAATAGGAGTTCTATCTTAAAAGGAGTTTTTTCCACCGGGGACTAAAGCAAGAGTAGAATCTAGATAAGGAGTTTAGAATGTAACTGATCACAACAATGAACCTATTCATGGTGTGTTCTTTTCATTGGGAGTAGTCATTCAACTTAAATGTACATTTGAATGTGTATCTAGGTGTGGATAGAAATGAGAGTAGAGCCATCAAATTATGTAGAACAACATTTCTTGACTAGTCTAGCATGAATCAGTCCTATGTGGCACCTTTACCTTGGATTACCATATAGGGTGAGCAAGCTTTAAGGTCTAAATGTAGGTCCCATTTCCATAGAATTTTGTAGGTAACTTGCAAGCTAAAACAAAGATAAAAATTTTCCTTGGTTGTAATAGGACTACACGTAGAGCTCTAGGTGGGACATTTACTTGCAAGCCTGGTCAAATGCCCATGTACATTTCAAATCTAAATATGTCCCAAGAAACTTATCCAACCCACTTTTATGTCAACTTTACATGAATACTTCAACCTCATTTATGTCCAATTCATTTCTTGAAAACATTGACCTCACTTTATTAGTCAGATTATTTGTGAAGAACAAGTACTTAGACATATCCTCAAAATGGTAGTATATCATCAATTATTGGCAAAGCTACCGACTTGCACACCATTTTCAGATCAAATAGATCATATTGACTATATATTCACTACATTAATAGATACTCTAGTCATGCTAAGGGCTAATAGTGAAAAATTCATGTTTGCAAGTGGTTTTAGCATGTCTACTCTTAAAACCTATGATTATAGAAACATGCCTATAAAAAAAATTTGAATTTGGAGATCTATAGAGATAATACATGCATTCAAAGTTACCCTTTTAAGTGATGATAAAAATCACCAAAATTGGAAATATCATATATGAGTGTATAATACCATGATTTTAACAATATTTTTTTGGTTTGTCTACTTTAAGAAGTATTATATGACCATAGAAACATGTCTTCTAATTTTTTTTCAATTTGGAGTTATGTAGAGATAGATATGTGCATCTAAAGTTATCCATGTCAAGTGTTGAAAAGTATTAAAAACTATTGAAAGGTGCTAGAAAGTTTAAGCTCTTTTGGAGCTGCTTTTTACAATACTTTCTTTGGCTGTCTACTTTCAAAAATCATTTATGAGCATAGAAACATATATTTAAAAAAAAATTCTTAATTTGGAATCCTATAGATATATATATGTGCACCTAAAGTTACTCCTATGAAGTGCTAAAAAGTGCTAAAAATTGAAGATTTTTGGGGTCAAATTACCATCAATTGAGAGAAAAAAAGATTAAGTCTTCCAATAACACAATGAAGAGTCAAGTCTAGTTCTACATACAATTAAAAGATTGAAATTTCAATCATTTGATGGCATGTTATGTCTTGTCAAGTGACCAAGGGTTTTATGCGCACTTTTCTGTGCACGCGCACAAAAATGTGCTGAAAGCAACTCTAGTGTTAAGTTCGTGGGTGGCTGCAGAGCTTCGATAATCTTGACCTTATCTTGGTCCACTTCTATTCCTCTTTCCGATATTTTGTGACCAAGAAGTATGTCCTCCGTCATTCCAAAATAGCATTTTTCGGCATGTAATGAAACCGATGTTTTCCTGCATCTTTGTAAAGTCTGTCTATCAGATTGATCCTTTGTAGAGCTGAAAACACAGAAGTCATCAATAAATATTTCAAGAAATTTCCTCAAAAAATCCTTAAATATAATAGTCATCATCCTTTGGAATGGCATTACAAAGTCCAAATGGCATTTTGATGTATGCATAGGTTCCGCAATCGGTCGTGAAGGTAGTTTTGTCCTGATCTTCTTTTTTTATTTGGACTTGATTCTATCCTGAAAAGCCATCCAAGAAACTATACCTCTCATAACCTACAACCTTATCAAGTATTGAATCTGTAAAAGGCAATGGATGATAATCCTTTTTAGTTGTATCATTGAGTTTTTTGAAATTTTGGCATACCCAAATTTTCCTTGTTTTTTTCTTTGGTACAATGACAATGGGACTTAAATTTTTTCTCTCTCAATTAATGGCAATTTGCCCCCAAAAACCTTCAATTTTCAGCACTTCACATGGGTAACTTTAGGTGCACATATATATCTCTATAGGACTCCAAATTTAATTTTTTTATAGACATGTTTCTATTGTCATACATGATTTTTGAAAGTAGATAGCCAAATAAAAGGTTGTAAAAAGCACCTCCAAAAGAGCTGAAACTTTCTAGCACATTTCAATACTTTTCAACACTTGACATGGGTAACCTTAGATGCACATGTCTATCTCTACATAACTCCAGATTGAAAAAAAATTTGAGAGACATGTTTCTATGGTCATATAATACTTTTTAAAGTCCCATATATGAAAATATTGAAGTTTCATCAGTACACCCACATGTTTGACACATCATATCTTACATATAAGTTGCTCAAAATGAAGGTCTCAAAATTTTTAATCAGTAAATGTATATATAAAAAACACACATGTGAAAGGATTTGATGTGATTCATCATAGTTTATGAGATATGATTTTTTGAGTAAGTGCTTGAAATGCACACTTTTGTGCATATTTTGTGATGACTCTAGTGTTAATAGGTCTTGATATACACCCATTTCATATTTCAATAAATACAAGGATATATCAACTTGTTTATCCAAACCAATGGAAATTTTGTGAATTTCATTAATAACAATCATTCCCATGGTTAATTTAACTTCGCTCTTATCATAAATTTCTCGAGCTTGATTACCATTATGCTCCAGTACTTCTTCATCAATCTCATAGTAGTCTGAATATCGAACTATATAATTAGTGGTGTCACTCGAGTGTTCATCTGACGAAGAAAATTCTGTATCAGAGGTATAACTCGTATCAGATTGAGTTTCCTCTTGATATTTGTCTTTTGACCACTTCATACGTATTTCTTGATTGGATCCTTTAATCGAAAATCGAAATTTCTTCTTTTTCCAATATGTGACCACATCGGCATCGTATAGCTAGGGTCTACCTAACAACTTGGGATATGAGGCATGGTCACTAATTTAGTAACCACAAAATTCAGCAAAAACATTTCTCCCTCAATTTCTATTTCCACATTATTAAGTAGGCCGACTGGTTTCCGACTGGTCTGATCTGCCAAACTTAAAAACTTGGTTGTGGGAGTACTATGGGTTAATCCCAAATCATGGGTTGTTTCCTTCGTAATAATATTTACTCCAGAGCTCGAATCAATAGGTACATTTGCAACATTACATCCTTTAATCAGGACCTTGATAACTGGAGCTCCTTTATCATCAACCTCGATTCTATTTACATTGACTGTTGGTAATCTCGATTTCATTCTTCTCTTGACCAACAATTCTTTGAGTTGTTTATGATAAAACACATTATCTTTGTGCAATTGCTTAAAAGTAATACTTGGTTGCAATTTCTCGAGATCTTCGATAATATCGTAACTAGTTCGAGAAACAGCAGGTTTATCCAAAAAGTGAGTCAATTCAATTTGGTAGTGATTCCTACTTTATAGGACCTAAATCCTAGATTTATGGAGAAAATTGATCAACTAGCCACCTACTTGGCATGACTCTAGAAATGAGGCTAGAATGGCAAATTAGGGCAAGAAATCCAAATCAACTTCCTTGTTACATGCCAGAAATTCGCCTAACTTTACAAAGGAAGAGGCTTTTCTATGTAGTGGATCCTCCATAGTAAACACTTAGACGTGTGTGCAATCTCCACATCTGACACACAAGAGGTAATCCTTGATTCAGGAGCTACCTCACACTTTACATCCTTCCATATGAAATTTTTTTAACATAGCAAGAGCATATCTAGATTGACAAATAAAAGCATAATCATCATGAAAGTCAATCTCTAGGCCTAATATGTATTGGATATCTCCTAGATCTTGCATCTTAAACTCTTTTCCAGGTGCTACTTGGTCTCTTCAACCAATTTGATTCTACTTCCACATAGGATAATGTCATCTACATAAATGAGAAGAATAACAATATCACTAGCAACAAACTTGATATACATGGAAGGATCATAGTCACTAAGAGTGAATCCTAGTGAGATAAGAAAAGAGTTGAGCCTCTCATACCAAGATCTTGGTGCTTGTTTGAGTCCATAAAGACTCTTGAAAAGCAAACACTCTTTTGATTCATCCTTGATGAATCCTTGAGGTTGTTCCATATAGATTTCCTCTTGAAGATAGCGTTGAGAAATGCATTGGAAACATCTACTTGGAACACCTTCCACTTGAAATAAGTAGCAAGAGATATAAGAATCCTTATTGTCACCATATTTGCCACGGGTGCAAAGGTCTCCTCATAATCAATTCCATGGGTTTGAGCAAATCCCTTGGCATACAATCTTGCCTCTTGATTCAAGATACCCACTTGGATCCAATGATGTGCTTGTTGGATGGAGGATCCACAAGCTCCCAAGTGTTGTTGATGATCAAGGCATCATACTCTTGCTTCATGGCATCATACCACTCCTTGGTATTGAGTGCCTCTTCAACATCCTTTGGATCTTCATGTGAGATGAGATATATTCTTGGTTTGCATAACCAAGTGGTTGATCCATGAATAAATCTTCTTCCAATTCTGCATGCAAGAAAACAGTCTTCTCATCCACAATATGGATTTTCAGATCATGAGCCACTACAGATGCGAATAATAAGTATCAGTGTAGTCGATTCCATACTTCTGTGAAAATCTTTTAGCAACCAACCTTGCTTTGTATCTGATGTTCTCTCCATCAGGACCTGTTTTTATCTTATAGATCCACTCGCATTTGACTGGTTTCCTTCCATCAGGAATAGGTGCAAGCATCCATACATTGTTTTTATACATGGATGACATTTCATCCTCCATTGCTTGAATCCATCGATCTTTATCTGGTCCATCAACAGCTTCCTTGAATGTTTGAGATTCATCAGAGAATCCACAAAATTTGATGATTGTATTAAAAACATCATGACCATACTTTTCTGGTGGTTTTCATTGTCTGTTAGATCTTCTCACATGTGGTTTTGAGTTCAACCAAAGGATCAGCATGCAGTCCAAGTGAACAACCATGAAATCTACTTCTACTTTGCTGCAAAATGGACTGAAATCAGATCCTAAGCACTACTATACTTACATAAATCGACAAAACAAGAACAAGAACTAATCTACAACATTTTAGAGGTCCAAGAATCAAGAAACCAACCAGTCTTTTGATTCTTGGACATCCCAAGAACATCAAGAACTAGAATGTTGGAGGATATGCAAGATATTTCTAGCCTATTCAGTTTACTTGAATGCTGATTCCTACATTAATCCACAAACAAGAAATGAAAACTAATCCACAACTAGGAAAGCAAGAAAATTAATCCACTCTAAGTCCACAACCACACACAATATGAATGGAAGGGCATGATCATAGGGGTATCACTCAAGAAAACCATCATGATCAAGGAGCTTAGTGTCTCATCAAACTCATGGAAAATTTTCTTATTAAGCATGGAGTAGATACAATGCAAAAAGCTCCTCTTCACAAAGAGGGAGTCTCTTAAACAAGCAAGAGAGCTCCTTAGGTGGCATCCTAGTGGAATTTCCACATTTCACAAATTACAAGTGGAATAATGCTCTCCACTAGAGGTCACCATCAAAAGGTAGCTCACCCTACTTTCTTTTAAGAGGGGTCTACTTGCATTTATTACATTTGCCTAGAAATACTAGTTCCTACATGGTCATTCCATCTTCCGGGATTCACCATGAGGCTTACACAGTTCTGGCTTGTCATTACTAACTACTATTCCTCGGCTCTCATACTCGGCTCTCAGTCTTCGTTAGTCTCATCTTCTCAGAGACCTCCTCGGTCTAAGGTGAGAGGGGCTCTTGGGTAGCTCTATTTGAGTATCTTGGGGATTCGTCTGAATCAGCCAACAATCTTGAACCATGTGCAAGGATCTCATCATTTCTCTTGATAATACAAGTATCAATATTGAATTTCACATCAAGGCCTCCATCAATAAGTTGGCCGACACTTATGAGGTTCTTTGTAAGATTAGGCACAAAAAGAACCTTGTTGAGAGAAAGAATCTTAGAAGATGAGGTCTTCAAGGGAATACTCCCTATGCTTTCCATATTGCATTCTTGGTCATTTGCTATATAGATAGTCTTCTTAGCTCCTCCATAAGGCATAATAGATGTGAAGGACTCCTTGGAGCTACACATATGTGAAGACGCTCCACTATCAATGTACCAAGATCCATCCTTCTTGAAAGGTGTAGATGAAAAACTAGAGACCATAAGAGATCCCTCTCCATCACTTGAAATAGAGTCTTTTTTCTCATTTGAACGGTTGGCTTGCTTAAATTGATTCTTCTTCTTGAAGCAATTTGTTGCATAGTGTCCCATCTTGCCACAAAAGAAGCATTTGACATTCTTCTTCTTCTTCTTTGAGGTAGAATCATGAGAGGTGTCATCCTCCTCTCCATCTTGGTCTTTGTCCTTTGTTTTGTCATTAGAGATATGTTGGTGTTGTTTCTTACTCCTCCCTTTGTGCTTGGCAAAAAGAGCTTTGTCATCACCATTATGGTTAATTGATAGCTTCTCCATCCTTAATAGCTTGTTCTCTTGTCTTGATTCTTCAGCCATTAGCACTCCTTGCAAAGCCTCCAAAGTAGGTAGATCCTCCTTGATGGCATAGGATTGGACAAGATTTTTATACTCATTCTTCAAGCCATTGAGTATGACTTGGACTAGCTCACTTTGGTCAATGGTTCCTCCAATGCAAGCAAGCTCCCTATGAGTATCTTTCACTCTCAACACATAATTAGTGGCACTCTCATCACTCTTTTTTGAACTTTGAAAGATTTGGTTTCTAAGAGTGAGGAGTCTTGAGGTATTCTTGGCCTCATAGATTGCTTTGAGAGTGTCCCAACCATCCTTGGTCGATGTGCAAGCATCAATCTCCTTCAAAATCTCATTGGAGACATTCATTTTGATGTAGTGGAGAGCCATCCTAGCTCTCTTCTTGTGCTTTTGTACTTCTTGAAGGACTTGAGGCTCCTCCTCAATCCCAAGTACAATATCCATCACATCTTGGAGTGTTGGAATAGACTCCATCCTCAACTTCCAAATAGAATAATTGGAAGTGGATAGCCTTTCACTTGATTCAAAAAGATAGGAACCCATTGATGCCATGTAAAAGTGAAGACTCCTTGTGAATTGGACAAGAAAACGTTGTTTTCTCTCTTACTATAGGATTCAATAAGGGTGTGCTACCAATTCTGTGTGGACCTCACTAGCTTTTCCAATCTCTCTTGATCTAGATCACTCTCACTTCAATTGATGAAGTATGGACTAAGTTTGGGTCAAGAAAACTTTGGCACATGTGAGACACTCCAAATCACCACAAGAAACTCAAATTCAAGCCAATTGTATAAAAGATTGTGGCTATGACCTCAATTTGATAACTAGATCTCAAAAAAGTGTGATTGGCAAGCCTAGAAGTGAGATTATTGATCAAACAAGCATAAGGGAGTCATAAATAAAAGTGTCCAACCAGGTTGGATGCCTCACCCACCTTGATTCAATTGACTATAACTTTTGATTGGGAGATCCAATCACTATGAAGTCAATTGCTACACAAACTAGAGTCCAATAGCTTTCAAACTGGCTATCAACCATCAAATTTGGATCAAACATGGAAGAGAACCACCAAAGTGAATTGGGCTATCCTTCACACGTGTCTGAGTAGGGAAATCTGTACAATATCAGAAATGGTTCAATCCTTATGATTATGAACCCTTTTCATCCAATTTTGCTTGAGATAGCATGGGAGATGCAAACTAGTCTCTCTAGATCTTGATTTTCAAGGAATTTTTGGAACTTTGGATGAAACAAGCATCAAGAGCTTAGGTAGGCTCTGATACCATGTGAAATTTCACACATGTGGGAATGCCCTAAAGTGTGTGAATGATCTCCTAAGCAAGCTTATGCACTTGTTGATGGATGCTAGATTGAATTCCAAGATCTAGATAAAAAAACTAAGGCATAGAGGCAAAGATGGATGCTTATGTTGATAACCAAAGTACATATGCATGAGAGAAGATGATCCTTGAAAAAACTAAGTAAAACTAAGCTCCTCGAGAGAGAATATCGTAACTTCTGACTCGAGTAGAGAGAGAATGTAAAACAAGCAAATCTCACAATACTCAAAGTTTGACTCAAAACTCAACATAGATTATGATTGGAAAGAGGAGTACATATAAAACTCGTGGAGATCCTTCCTTGCATCCTATTGGACCCCTAATCCTAGCCTCTTTAATGCTATTGGATGAGTGATGTATTCATCCTACAATTCTATTGGACCCTTCTTCAAGATTTCTCAATTCCTATTGGACCCTTTGACCAAAGCCAACACTTTGACTTCGTCACTCATCAAAGCACATTAGTACAAGTGTCACAAGCCTATTTACTAGCCTACATAGCTCGAGTTTGCATCACAAATGACCTTTGGCTCAATAGTGGCTTTACATGTGGATTTGACTAATTTGCCATCTATGCCAATTTTTGGCCCTATCACAAATCTACACAAAGAAGCTTGTCATAAAACTTTATGAAACCCCTAAGACTAAGATAGATAACTTTTTATAATTTTGACATAACGGGTGTAGAGTCAACTTGAAATAAAATGGCATTGGGTAAATCATCGTTGACGCCTTGATCTGGAGTGGGTAAGTTAGGGATTCGGGATTGATGATCTGCTAAAAAATGTTGAACCCCTTTTCGAACCACGATCCTAAACTCAAATTCTCGTAGTAATAGGATCCATCGAGTAATACGACCGGTTGTGCAAGTCTTGTTGATAAGATATAGGAGTGCTTGATGATCAGTGAAGAAAGCAAAACAAATTTCCAAGATATAATGATGAACACCATTGCCAAAGCTTCACGCTCGGTAGTGGTATAATGGACTTCAGCGGATATCAATTGTCTTCTGAGAAATTGGATTGGATAATCCTTTTTGAATTCTCTCGATTGGGTGAGCACTGCTCCGATGGCATACTTGGATGCATCGTTATGCACATGGAATTCTTTGGAATAATCAGGGGCCCGGAGGATAGGTGCATTGGTGAGGGCTTCCTTTAACTGAATGAATGCGACTCTTTGTTCATCAATCCTTTTGGAAACAACAACCACTTTATAGATAAATTGTGTTATTAGGGAAATCGAGAATAAAGAACAGATAATAGTTGGCGTGGCCGAGGAAAGAATAAACTTTGCTGATGGTGCGTGGTTTGGGCAGATTTTGAATGATCAAGACCTTGTCCAAGTCAGTTGCGATGCCATTTTTTGAACTGATATGTCCTAATACAATACCATGTGTTACCCATATCTGGCATTTTTTAGGGTTCAACGAGATGCCAAAGCGTTGACATTGGATAAAATTTTTCTCAAGCACAGACAGATGACGTGTTTCTTCTAAATGTGCACCTAAATTGTCCAAGTAAATCTCTAGGGTATCTCCCATCTGTTGAGAAAAGGCATCTTGCATAACATGCTGGAAAGTGCTAGGAGCATTACAGAGACCAAAGACATGACTTTCCAACAGAAGGTTCCCTATTCTGTGGCAAAAGCGATTTTATGTTGATCTTCTTCAACAATTTGAATCATATTGTATCCGCTAAAGCCATCTAAGAAAGAGTAGGCCTCATCTCCTGCTAGATTTTCTAAGATGGATTCTCTGAAAGGTAATGGAAAATGATCACGTTCTGTGATGGCATTAAGTTTTTTAAAGTCGACACAGATGCAGAGTTTTCTATTTTTCTTAGGAATGATGATGATTGGGAAGACCCACTCAATATGTTCAATTTCATAGATGAATCATGCATCTAACAAGCTTTGTAATTCTTCTTTGATTTTGGCCTTTTAGATCGGATTACATTTGTAGGGATGACTAGCAGTTGGTCTCGCACCTGGTTTAAGGGGAATACGATGCACAACTACTTGGGGTGAGACTCCTTTCATGTCTTTATAGGATCAAAGACATGTCAATATTCTTTACGTTGTTCCCGATTGAGATGAGCCCCGATGTGGAAAATGTATTCGTTACTTTCATTGGGCTCACTCAAGGAGAGAGTGATGGTTCGGGCAGGGCCTTCATAGGGTGAATTACCATTTGGCTCACGTTGAGCTTGTGGTAATTGGATGGTCACATCCTCGATCGTATAGACTTTAAAATATGTAGGCACATCATGTGTTGGAGATTCAAGAGGGGCCTTGCCTTTCAACTTTCTGGATGGTGACTTGGGAGGTTCGTGAATTGGCGTATGAGCGGATGCAATATCAGAAACTTTTTTGGCAGTGGTAAGATCTCCAGACGACTGGATTTGAAGGGGTTTGTTCATCTTTTCTTTCATGGTATGGCCACGAGGTTGTGGCTTCGGAGAATGTGAGGTGTGCAGATGAGGAAGTGGTGGCACATCATGGAGGATCTCATCGTTGATTTGAAAAATTGTTTCCTCCTCATAGAGGTCCCATGGATAATTTGGTCGTTTGACACGGTATAGCTTGGTATCAGGTTTTTTTATTGTAACCTTGGCAACTGGTTCCACTTTGGATGAATACTGCAGAAAGGCTTTGAGTGGAATTGCCTCCATGTAGTTGAGGATTTGGATATAAAAAATGTCCAAATCTTCTAGACAATTCTGAATTCGTAAGACATTGTCATCATCTACGAATAAATGTTCTAATCCATTAGTAGGTAGCCATGCAACATTTAACAATTCATCATTGGAGTATAAGTACAATCATTCTGATGTTGAGCACAATAATCGGCATTCACACAATCAATGGTAGCCAAACTGCGACTCCAGTTTATGATATCAGTAGATTCAACATAATGACATTTTTCTTGGGTGGACTGATATGGCTCAAACATTGAATTAGTAGTAGAGGATCCCTCATCGTGAAAACGTGCGGGTTTGAGTTTGCCAGATGAATCAATGGTAACAGAGCTGTCTCTATTACCAAAGGTGATGCGTCCTTTGCTCCAGTCGTGAACGACTCTTGCATTGGTGAGCCATGGGCGACCAAGTAGTAATTTGTAGGAATAGGCATTACTAGGGATATTGAGTACGATTAGGTGTATAGAAAATTTTAGGCCTCCTAGTTTGATCAGAACTTGTGAGAGAAAACCGGTAGGTCGGATCACACTTGATCAGCCATCCTGAGCTAACAAGTGGGTTTGGTGAGTTTGTCTCTCAGATTCCATTCTAACATGAGAGATGTCGAAATGATGCTGACACCTGAGCCACCATCTAGTACAGCTAAGACTTCACGAGATTGGCGATGAGTAGGTGGAATCTTGATATTGCCTCTTTCACTGAGTGGATTTGTGAGGTGTAATGGCATTTCGGACAACTCATCAGGGGTGGTGATTTCGGTGGATTGGATTTGTTGTTTCCACTTACCCACATGTTTCTAGAGCACATGGAAAGGGAGAGTCACATTAGCTTGTAATAGATCCCCCCAGACTTCAGTGCCTTCAAGGGTTTTGTTCTCAAAAGGCGTGTGAGGTACTTTATGGGAGGTGGAAGAGTGTTGGTCTGCATTTTGAATTTGCTGTCGATACTGGTGATGCAATCTAATTTCTTCGGATGGGTGAGGATAGACAATGCGTGTCAGCTTGGAGGTGCATTATGCTGCTAGGTTTTGCTGGGTGAAACGGTACGGGCTTGGCGTTGGGTTTGTGCATGAGTCAAGACCCGTGCTGGATGAGTTTCGACTGGCAATGTCTCGACTTGCACGGAACAAACAGGAGCATTTGGTTTAGATCGAGAAGGACAATCCTTCACATGGTGTTCAATGCCGCAATTAGTTTGGACATTGGGGTCAACCACTTGAGCATTAGGACCATACGCATAATAAACAACTGTCTCAGTGGTGTACCCTAGTTGATTAGTGTCTTCCACATAATAAGTTGCTGGATCGATGGAATTGGGATAAAGATAGTAAACAGCTTGTTGTGGAGCAGGTTGATTAACAACGAACTGTTGACGTGGTGGATACTGATTGGGTACAGTTGGTCATGGTTGATAGACGCCTTGTCGCAGCATGGATTGTTGTGGATTGTAAGCACGGTATTGCTGATAAATGGGCTAGGGTCCATTGGATAATGGTGTTTCAGTCGGGGACATTCATTGGCAGTGTGGTTTTGTGAACAGATAGAACACCATATATTTTCTCTTGCTGGAAAAGATTTATCAACAATATTTTTCATGGCGGTTTGGAAATCAGCAACGAGATTATCCATATGGGTTTGTTGAGCTTTCTGCCAAGTTTCCATTTGTTGTAGAAGTTCGGAGGATTGGGTAGTATTTTTGAACTTCTGTTGATTAAGACGGTCTAGATTTTTTGATTTCTTTTCTCTGTGATCAAATTTCTCATCGGACCCCTCATCTTCTTCACGAATGGCATCAGTCATTACGTCCTTAAGTTGATCATAAAGGTCAACTGGTTTTAGTTCTCGGTGGATATTTTTAGGAAGTTCAACAAGGAATTTCGGTGATATTTTTGTCAAAACATTCTACCTTGAGACATTTAAAACACTCAATGTAGCTCCTAACAAATTCTTCACGAAGTATGCTTCATCACCATGAATAGATGCTTTTACATGTCGCTCCAGAGTCTCAATGCCTTTACAATTCTTCATTTTAAATCTATCTAGGATGGATGTAGCATACTTATATTGATAAATGAAACTAAAATCCAATCCTCTTATGACTTCTATTTCTAGAATGAAGCTCAATAGGCCGAGATCAACCATTCTAAAGTCTTTAGATAAAGCAATCTTTACATCTCTTATTCCATCTAGATCATTTCCACTTAAAATAATATCATCAACATACATAACAAGTATAATGATCTTTCCATCATGAAATCTTATGTACAATGATGGATCATAAGAACTTAAAACAAAGTTGATGGAGATCAGGAAAGAGTTTAGCCTAGAGTACCATGCTCTAGGTGCTTGCTTGAGTCCATAAAGACTCTTTTTCAAAAAAACACACTTTTCCTCCTTGATGAAGCCCTTGGGTTGCCTCATGTAGATCTCTTCCTCCAAGTAGCCATTGAGGAAGGCATTTGTAATATCAAGTTGAAATAGCTTCCAATTGAAAGTAGTAGCAAGGCTAATGATCAATCTTATTGTAACTAGCTTAGCCAAAGGAACAAAAGTTTCATCATCAATTCCTTTGGTTTGCAAAAAACTTTTTGCTACAAGCCTAGCTTTATACTTATTTATTGATCCATCTTGATTATACCTCAATCTATACACCCACTTGCAATCAAGTGGTTTCATCCCTTGAGGAAGCTCAACAAGTTCCCAAGTATGATTCTCCATGAGAGCATCATACTCCACTTGCATAGCATTCATCCAACTTTTGATTTACAAGCATCTTCATAGCAATTTGGTTCATCAAGCATTGAGGAAGTAAGGAACAAATGAATCAAACACCAAACTTTTACAAGACAAGAGGTAAATCCAAGCATATCTAGAATGATCATCAATGAAGGCTATATAGTACTTAGCACCACCATTAGATGCTTGAGAGAAGCTATGCACATCCGAATGTATGATTTCAACATTAGAGAAAATTTGGCTTTGGAAAGGGCCTTATAAGGATTGCCACGTAGGATGAAATTTTTTTGGCAATGTAGAATACTAAAATAAAATCTTTTTCTGCCCACGATCCTACCCACACAGTCTTCGATGGTTATCTATTATGTGTGTAATATAGTCTGTGGCTGTAAAAGATTATAACTTTTGAATGGAAGCTCGGATTGAGACGATTACAGTGCCATTAGAAAGCCCTCGACAAGAGATGTCAAACTGGTCAACTGCACTTGAAAAAGATATCGGGTTGGCCAAGTGTTGACCGACCAAATCTTTGACTGGCCATAACTTCTTCACTATAAGTTGGAACTGGGTCATGCTCGGTGTCATTGAAAAGCTCTCATTGAGGGCTTTCTAATGGCATCGTAATCGTCTCAATCCGATCTGTCGTTCAAAAGTTACACTTTTTTTTTTTTTTGGCTGAGTTGCATACTATACTACAAATAAAATGGCTTATTTACGGGCTGCCCATGACACAAAATTATAATTCTTCTAAAAAGAAAAGAAAATCAATTTGAAGGAGCTACGTTACGTAGATATCAAATTTGAGTGTTTTGATTGGACCATGTGGAAGAAACTTTTAAGAAAAAAAATAAAAAGTATCTTTTTGAAAGGCCCCTTTTCTGCTCAAATTTTCTCTAATGGAGGAGTGTTTGATCTTGAAATAGATCTTGAGAATGGAAGCTTATGAGCCTTTGAGAGGCTACAAGCCTCACAATGCTTGCCACATCTTGACAAACTCTTGGGGAGGCCGAATGCAAGCTCCTTTGCACACATGGATTCCATAGCTTTGAAGTTGGGGTGCCTTTTGTGCCATAGCTCCACATTGGTGATCTCCACCTTTGCCAAGTTCACTCTCCATTGCAACATTAGCATGTAATTTACCCTTTGCTATGCATTCATCATTCTTGAGGATGGAACAAACTCCATATTTAAATTGTACATCTAGGCCATTATCCATTAATTGGCCGACACTTAACAAATTTTGGTTTAACTTAGGTATAAAAAGGACATTTTCAAGATTCATCCTTTTGGATGATCCTATGTACAATGGAATAGTACCAATACAACTTATTCTAAACTCTTGATCACTAGCTGTAAAGATACATTTTTTAACATCATTATAAGAGAGTAGAGTGGAAAAGTAGTTCTTTTGGAAAGTCATGTGGGAACTAGCCCCACTATCAATCCACCAAGATTCACTTGTGTTTCTCTTGGATGATGGTGATGAGTTGGATATCATCAAAGATGATTCTTCTTTATCCTCCTCCTCTTGATGTGCAATGTTGCTTTGTTTGTTCTCTTGTGCCTTCTTCTTCTTGAAACATTCTGATGCAAAGTGGCCTTCTTACCACAAAAGAAGCAGTTTCTTCGTAGCTCCATTGGTCTTCTTTTTGTCTTTGAATGAGAAATTGAATTTCTCATCTCCATCCTGCAATGATAATGAATTCATTCTTGCTTTGGTGTGGAGCATCCTACAGTCTTCAACCACTAGCACACTATGAAGCTTTTCAATTGTTGGCAAAATGTCTTGGATGGAAAAACTTTGGACCAAGTTTGTGAAACATCTCCTAGACTATTCATGACCACTTGAACAAGCTCATTATCTTTAATCTTCTTCCCAATAGAGGCTAACTCTTTGTTGAGAGATTTAATTCTTAGCACATAGTCTTGTGCATTTTCCTCACTTCTTCTCATGCTATGCAAGATTTGATTTCTAATCATGAGGACTCCAGAAGTGTTATTGGATTCATAGATTGATTTCAGATAATCCCATGTCTCTTTAACAGTTGTACAAGAAGATACTTCTAAGACTTTCAAAAGATCATTACTAACATTCATCTTTATACAATGAAGTGCTAGCCTAGATTTTTTTTTTTTGTATCTAATCAACTCTTGTGCACCAAGAGTTTCATCATCTTCTTCTATCAAAAATTCATAAAGGTCTCGGAGCACCATTAGTGACTCCATCCTCACCTTCCAAATGGAATAGTTTGTAGAATTCAATCTTTCACTAGCTTCTAGAAGAAAAGCACCAATTGATCCCATATTACTAGTGAATTTTACAGACAAAAAATTGATTTGATTAATACAAGAAACTCACAAAACAGAGGTGCCCACACATGTGGACAGTGTGGATCTTGACCCTCACTAATTTTGAAATCAAATCCAATCGCCATCTCAATTCTAGTTTCTAGGAACAAAACTTGCTAAAAATGGATTTATCTTTTGATCAAACACTAACCTCTTGCAATTGGCTCTGATACCATGTTAAAGTACAGTACTTTAGGACCCTAAATGGATCTACAGAAGATCCACAAGAGTGATTGGATGTTTGCTAAACAAACTATTTCAAAAACTAGACACAAAAATTCATCTAGAGTAGCAATTTTGCACTTAACAAACAAGAACAATCATAAAGCATTGATCAAATATGGAAATATGAGTTCACACATGTGTGGTATTTCCAAATTATAAAAATTTATCAATCTTAGTCTTAGGGGTTTCATAAAATTTTATGACAAACTTCTTTGTGTAGATTTGTGATAGGGCCAAAGATTGGCATAGATGGCAAATTGGTCAAATCCACATGTAAAGCCACTATTGAGCCAAAGTTCATTTGTGATGCAAACTCGAGCTATGTAGGCTAGTAAATAGGCTTGTGACACTTGTACTAACATGGTTTGATGAGTGATGAAGTCAAAGTGTTGGCTTTGGTCAAAGGGTCCAATAGGAATTGAGAAATCTTGAGAAAGGGTCCAATAGAATTGTAGGATGAATACATCACTCATCCAATAGCATTAAAGAGGCTAGGTTAGGGGTCCAATAGGATGCAAGGAAGGATCTCCATGAGTTTTATATGTACTCCTCTTTCCAATCATGATTAATGTTGAGTTTTGAGTCAAACTTTAAGTATTGTGAGATTTGCTTGTTTTTCATTCTCTCTCTACCCGAGTCAGAAGTTACGATTTCTTGTCAAAAAAATTCTATACATAGGCCTCAACCATCCTCTCCACGAGTTCATTCTGGATTCTGCTCAAGAGTTCATGCTGAAATTTTCAAAAAATTTCAAAATTTTCAGAACCTTCTAGAATCACTGCTACCATGGCCTCGCTCTCACTCCATCGTCGTAAGGCCACTAAGCCCTATTCGGACGACATATTCTTGATCTCCATCAAGAATTATTCTGAAGCACTCATCCTAGCCAAGGATATTCTCACTAACCTTGGTTTTGATCTGACTTATTTCACGGATCAGCAGAACAAAAGTTTGGTCTGAGCAACCTACTCCACTTATTCTGACGAGTTCCAATCATTTCAGATCATGTCTACGGCCCCGGCAGTTATACCATAATCAACATCTCCCTAGAACATCTACAAGCAATTGGATTTCCTAACCTAGGCGAGACGATCCATGGCAAGGGTACCAACTACGATGCCAAATACTTCACAAAGTTTCTGATGGACGATGGAAAGACAATTGCCCAAACCAACGGTGACATTGCCATTCGACTCATCAAAGATCCAAAGCTCAGGGCAGCATCAGAGATCTCGTGGCAATGGTCGAGGTTCACATTGCCAAAATGGATTGCATTCCACCAAGCAATCTATTTTCATTAACCCTCATCGTGGATGATCCCACTCACATTACAAGTGGGCAGAGAAAGTTTCCGACAAATTATGCGTGGCCCTCAAAGCTAGAAAAGCCACCACCTATTACTGGCAGAATTTTCTTCTTCTTCTTATGGGATCTTCCACCTTGTCGATTTCCACACTAAAGCATGAATCGATTTTCAGATTAGGAAATGCATCAATTAACTCAGCAGAGACTCCACTACCTGAGCTTCCGATTAAACCCCTTATCATGTCTGCATTTTCTTTAAGAAAAACTTGTTGGTCGTCAGCCTCCCATAACTTTAGGACCGTGAATTTGGGCTTCCAGAAACCACTCAGATGAAGAAAAAAATGGACGCATCACCTACACGCTCCTACACGGATTTGGATCCCAAACTTTCTAACCAGACAACGCTTATTCCATCTCTGCACATCTGTCACAAGTCTGATGAGCATATTCCAGAGAATTCCTAGATGCCGAGCCAAGCCGAAGACACAGAATACCTCTCACCCATGACCGAGGAGGTCTCAGAAGGAGGAGAGCAGAAGAAACTGAGAGCCGAGAAATTACTAGCAAGGATGACAGTGAAATATCTATGTGAGCCTACATGGTGTATCCCAGAGAAGGAACGACCATGTAGGAGCTAGTCATATTTCCTAGGCTTTGTAAGTAAATGTAGAAACCCCTTAAATTAGTTAGAGTGAGCCACCTTTTGATGGTGACCTTTAGTGGAAGGGCAAATTCCACATGTAATTTCTAATTTGGTGGAATTGCCACTTGGGCTCCACATGGGCAACCTTCTTGCTTATTTAAGGGCTCCCCTCTCTTGTGAGGGAGCTTTGAATGTATTGTCAAGTTCTCTTGAGCAAATAAAGAAGATCCTCCACAAGTTCTTGATCATTGCTAAGCTCCTTGTTCATGGCAATGTTCTTGAGTGAAGTTTCTATGAGCATGCTTGATTTTCTTGCATTGTGGAATAACTAGTTTCTTGTTTCCTTGTTTCTTGTTTCCTTGTTTCTTGTTTAGTTGTGGATTAGGATTCATTTCTTGTTTGTGGAATAAGGTAGGAATCAGCACTCAAGTAAACTAAACAGGCTAGAATAGTGGTGTAGAACTTGCATACTTTCTTACATTCCAGTTCTTGATTGTTCTTGAGCAATCTAGGCATCAAGAAATGAGTGTTTCTCAATTCTTAGACTCTTAAAATGCTGTTAGGAATCTAGTTACTTGTTTCTTGTTCCTTGTTTCAGTAGTTAATCTTGTTCTTGATCGCTTTCTGATTTAGTAGATAGTGGTAGGATTGCTCACTATTTCAGAACATTGATCTTCTTGAGCTATGTCTTGTTACATGGCTGGTTAATGCATGTAGCTGAGTATCGGATTCGTGACTCCCACTGACAGGCTAGGAAATACACGTTGCAACCTGAGTAACACTTCTATTTAGTGACTATTCTAATAAGAAGAAGATTCGTAAGAACCGTAACTACAGAAGAACGAAGAAAGAACGAACAAGTAAAAAAAACCCAAAGAACCGTGTTCATAGATTCAGAGAATCTGTGAACACAATTGTGAATGGAGTTAATCATAGTGAAACATTTATGTCAAGTGGAGCTCAAGTCATTTTTGCTCTATTGTTGATTGAAAATTTCAAGGCATTAGGTGGGATGGAAGTATATGAAGATATGCAAAAGGGACACTGGTGAGTGTAGGAGATGAATAGGAGAGTTCAATCATGTCCATAGAAAAATGTTTGAGACCAATAGCAAAATGGGCAACTTCATCAAGCAAGGAGAGTCCATTGGATGTCAGGGAGATGCTAAGCCACAATTGACAATTTATGTTAGGAGAATTTTACAAAGGGGCTTCAAGAACTTTATATTTTCGCATGAAGTTGGCCCTATTATTCCAGCTTCTAATTTGACGGAAGCTTGTTCTATTATACAGTCATCAAAATCAAAAGTTAAAATCCTCTTTTGGCATTATTGAGAATATTAGGTTATTGCATCTCAAAATGTATTGTTTTTTACACCTCCATCATTCTATTTTGAAAATTGTGAGAAGAAAATATCTCAAGACCAAGGTACTATGATGAAGACTTGAAAGTCAATGTCTTATTGACTATATAACACCTTTAGTACTACTAACGGGTGAAAAGGGCATGGGCCATGTTGTTATAGTTGAGCTAACAACAAGTGATCGTTGAGCATTAACTAAAAAGCTAGGATACTTGAAGACTTGTCCTATTCATGGTAATCAAAATGTGTGAGTATGGCCACAACATACTTTTTGCAACTACTTGAAATCGTCAAGTAATGTCTATCTTCAAATACCATAATGTTTCTTGAGGTCCACATGTGCCACAAACTAGCTTTTGTTCCTTTGTGCTTCTGTAGGAGAGGTTATGTACTTAAATGTTGGGGCTACTACTCTAAGCAATGCATGTTGTGTTGGGAATGAGACAAGGAGTCTAATAGGCCACAGTGGAAGAAAGTCGTCTTCCCAACAAAGAAAATATGATGAACGATAGACAGTAAGAACTGATAAAGTAAGGATCTGGATTACTTAAAGAACGAAATGATAGAACAGTTCTGATATGTGTAAATGTCAGTATAGGTGTCGTAGACAACCATAAAGGGAGAATGTGAAATGATTAGGCGTCTCTCTATTACTGACATAAAAAAATGTTGATCAATTAGGCATCTATGACATCCATACATTTCTACATTAATGATATTCGTGATAGTAGAGGAAGAAGAGTGAGAGTTATTCAAGCATTTAACATGAATGCAAGGTGATAGAACAATAGCAAATCCGTATTGTCAATGTTGTAGTAACAACTATCAGATCACAAGACAATCGCTCTGAGCGCGTGATCCTACTTACTGAAAAAAATAATTGCTATAGTTCTGAAAACTCTTTAATCTCTCTATATGATCTCTAACTCTGAGGAGTCAGATACTAAAACCAATTTTGGTCGTTTGATTTCTATCGTGTTTCACTTGGATGATCGATTTTGATGCCTTTATTCTGATGGCTCATTTGCTTATATAGCTATTGGATGATCTTATGTTATTCTAATTACAGAATTTAAAAAATCATTAGCAATTCTAGAGTAAGTTCGATTATTGGCAGAGCGTGGAGACCTACGACAACCGCAATCTCCTTTGTATGTGACCGCAGGAGCATGATATTGCGGTGCGGTCACAATCGTATGTTGATCGCAATCATTGACTTGTCATGTTCCTTCAGTCAGTCCTCTTCGTAAGCTGCAGTTCGTCCACTTCACACGTTGACTGCAAGTAATGACTTGTTGTATTCTTTCAGTCCTCTTGTGGTTCGTCCACTTCACGTTGTGACTGCATGCTAGACTCGGGCAGTTCCTTGCGGTATCTTGCGGTGCATTGCCTATTTGAACTTTGCATGTATTTCTACAGACTGTGGGGGAAAATGGATCATTTCTATAGATTGCGGTGAGAGAGTGATTTCTATAGACGATAGTCAATGCAAAGGCGTTTGGTTCCATCTTTTTTGGCAACAAGGAGGACAGGAGCACCAAAAGGACTATGGCTAGGAACAATGAGGCCCTAACGTGAAAGGGAAGCAATTTGGAGCTGGACCTCATCACGTTCATCTTTAGACATACGATATGGAGAACGAGAGGGTGGGGTAGCACCAGAAATAAGATCAATATGGTGGGTGACATCTCGTAATGGTGGCAAAGACGTAGGTTCTAAAAAGACCATAGAATACCGATGCAATAAGTCAAAAATCACCTGAGGAAGAGGACCCATGGATGGAGCAGGAGGAGCAGCAATTGATGTACTCTAAATGATAAAAAGAGCTGCACCTTGAGCCTTTGGCAAGCTACGCATAGACTGCTTCTCGGTAACCAACTGATCAATACCATAAAGTAAATGATGCCGACCAGCATGTGTAAAAGCTGAGAAAGATCCACAACAACAGTACCAAGGAATGAAAACCAATCTGCACCAAGAATAATGTCATAGCGCTCCAGAGAAATAATATAAAAATCTGCATGTCCAGAGAAGTCACCAATGCTATAGTCCAAGACCTGAAACATTTGAGAGCTGATAAAAGTATGTGAGCTAGAAACCTCGACACTGAGAGACTGTGTAGCAGAAATAGGTGTAGCACGAATCCTGGTGGAAATGTAACTGCTAATAAATGAGTGTGTACTGCCCGTATGTACCAAAGCAATATGCTCTCGTCCCAAAATGTGAACACGTAACCGAATAGAACAAGGACCAGGACGCCCAGCCCAAGTAGCATAAGCAAGCTGCGCATGGCAAGCGGCAGAAGCAGGATCATCAGGAAGCAGGTCAGCCGACTCATCAACAGAATGTGGGTCAAGAGTATCAAGAATCTGGATATAAACATCAGAATCATCAGGAGTAAGAGCCTCATGGTAAAAAACAGCGATAGGAGGACCAGGAGACTATCGGCAATCACGGGCGAGATGATCTGGACTCTTACAGCGATAACAGAGGCGCTTCTGCTGAATCTCAGCGAACTTTACAGCTGAATAATGGCGAACAAAGGCAGGGCGAGGTGTAGAAGGGCGAGGGGGAACGGTAGTAGAAGAAGCCAAAGTAGGAGAAGCAGTGGAAAGAGAGCGAAAAAAACGAGAAGAAGTGGACAACTCAGGATACTTATGTTATAGGGTAGTACCCAGGGAGATAGCATTTGAGAGAGTAGGAGGCAGAAAAGAGGAAAATCATTTTGTAAGGAGCCTCTAAGACCAACAATAAAACATGAAATAAGCTCTGTAGGATGAAGATCAGTAAAAAGGTAAGAAAGCTCAGTGAACTGATCAATATAAGTAGTCATATGACTAGTATGGTGAAGGCAACGAAACAGATCACGTTGGCGAGCCAACCACTGTGGGTCAATCATAGCCACATGAAGATCATGCCGAAAAGTAGGCCATATATGTAATCCCTCACGAGTAGGCTCAGAGCGATAGACACGCCACCAAGTCTGAGCTCGACCATCTAAATGTAATGCAGCCAACTGCACTTTTTGGGTTTCAGTCTTGTAATACATAAGAAATTAGGTCTCTAACTTAGAGAACCAATTTTCCAAGATATTCTCATCAGATGAATCAGAATAAGTAGTAAGCTGGATGCGATCATGAAAATCACGAGCAAAATGAGGCTCAGGATTACCTAAAAAAGTAGAAGAAGGAAATCCTGGTGGTGCGGAGGGAAATCCAGGTGGTGGTACAGAAGACCCGAAAGGAGACTCATAAAAACTAGCACTATATGAAGGCAGACCAAACGTACTACCAAAAGCACCTCCTAAAGATGGAGATGGAGTAGGAGCAGGCGTACTCAAAATAGAAAATAAAGGTGCTTTACCAGGACGATGAAGAATGTCTGAGGGGGTGGTATCCCCTCGTGGTAGGATAGTCTCAAGGCTAGAAACAATACGATCAATACGACTCTCAAGATGATCCATGCGGGAATTAATATGTGTAAAACAATCATCTAAAGAGCTCTGTGGAGGGTCTTCTGATGAAGAAGTCACCATAGGGACTAAGGAAGAGACAAAAACCTGAGAGAGAAGACGTTTGTCATCACCCCGACTTAGTCTAACTTCCGAAATCACCAAAAATGAGATGTAAACAGTCAATCAAGATGGATAATAATCACCCTCCCTTGATCCAAACATCCACTGGAATCTACAAAACAAATTGCTCACTGCATCATGTCCAAGAGCTATGCCAAGGATAATATTCTTCCCTGAAACTGCAAATGCATCCGCAAACTGCCTCATATGGAAGATATCACCTTACTTCTGCATCCAAGGAACCATCTTCTAGGATACCTATTCTGCAACAACTTTCTAAATCCCATAGAAGATAAAGTACATGCGTACAAACTTACACAACAACACCCGTTGCGATTTGCGACGTGAATCGCGAGGACGTCGGAAAAAACATGTCGCTATAAGGTCGTTGGAATCCGACGACTTTAAAAAACGATGGGAACAACGTGCCGGATTGTGAAACGTGTTTTCCCGATCACGCAAACCCGATCTAACATGGACGTCACAATGAAACATATGATGTGGACGTCGCATTGCGACGTCCGACGTGTACGTCGCATTGCGATGTCCAAAGATGTCGCAGACCTCTGATGGACGTGGCAAACGCTGTGACGTGGATGTCGCATTGTGACGTTTCCGAATTCAGTCGGATTTCGAAGCCTGTAAACACAGAATGATGTCAAAATTTCACCGACGGATGTCCGACGCCCATCCGACGTCCATCTGACGATGCTTGGACGTCGGATTTCGACGTCCCATAAAGTTGTCGGATTTCGACGTCTGTTAACAGAATGATCAAAAAATATGTCCGACGTGTGTCCGACGTCTATCCGACGCGTTAGGATGTCGGATTCCGACGTCCCAAATTAGGTAAAAATAAATAAAAAATTGCGTAAAAAATAGCATGCGCATTTTTATCGGACTGTTCTTGGAGTTGAGTTCTTGGAGAAGCGATGTTCGTGAACTGTTTTTAAAACAATATTTTTGAGTTGCATTCAACATTTGGATCAAACAACAAACTAAGCATGAGGTACTTTTCATTCTTAAACTACTTTTCATTTTATATTTTATTGCATTACTTCATGTTCATTATGAATGACAATACTTTATTGCATTGCTTTGTGCACATCATAAATTTCATTTAGATTTTTAGATATAATATTGATTGTTGTTTTGAAATCCGACATTTCTTAGTTGATTATTATGTCAATTCACATCCCTAAATTTGACATTGCAATTTTTGAAAAAAAAAACATTGCACATATAAACGCAATGGCAATATAGCATGATCATTTGCAATAATAATATTTTTCATAATATGAATTAATGTATTACAAAATTGGTGCCTTAATGTCGCACGAGTCTTTCTAAATCTAACATCAACTAAAACTTATAAACCTAATCTACTCGTCGTTGTCATGACGTCCAGTCTGCATGAACACAAGCAAACAAACTACATTAATATTTAATGCTTGATCATATTAAATTAAATAAAATTGACGTCGAAATACAAACCACATTAGTATAAATACAAAAACTAGTACTTACATTTGGAGGATGACCCTCGCTCTTAAGTTTGTCGACTAATGTGTCGTATAATTTCCTGAAGGCAAATTCGTACTCCTCCTTAGTTGGCAGACGTCCATAGTCCGCCAACTATCCATGCATTCAATTGAAGTTGAAATTAATTTAGGGCTACGTTGAAGCAGCTAGTCATAATGCATATTAAAAAATAAAAGCATATAAAATCAAAGATATACTATAAGAGTAGTGTAAGTTCACTTACCATGCTTAGTTGCAATCTCACCTTTCCACTCGAGCCCAACCTAGGATTGCCTATCCCATGCATCCTAGCAGTCGCAGCATCTTTCTGAATCTTGTATTTGTCTGGTGTTTGTTCATCCACTTTTCCAAGATTTCAATCATTTGTTGAACACCAGGAAGGCTTGGATTGCCCATCCCTATAAGCTCGTCGTGCCATATCACGACGATGCCTAATCCATAAGCTCATATGCTTATGAATTTCCTTCTCCTCGAATTCCTCTTCTTGTTGGAATTCATCACGAAGGGTACCAATAACCTGTCGTTTATCGGTGGCAGGTTGTTCGGACCAATTTACTAAATAATCTGTCACCAAAATGACGTTGGCATAAAGAATAGAGTCGGTACAAAACCACCCTTCCTTTTCTATTGGCAATTATATTGCCTTGAGGATCCACGTCATAATAAGGATTTGTGGATGACTCTTCGGTGGGGGCGGGAGCCACGGCCTCTTGTGAGGGACCACCCTCATTTTGGCTAAGCATATTTTGCAGTTGTGTTCTTTGCTCGGGAGTTAATGATTCATATAAATTTTTTACAAAGTCTCCCGAGCTTTCACCACTGTCTGACCTCGACATGATTACTACATTCATAAACATACAATACATTACAATAAACTCTAATATATTGAAATAAAGTAGAAAAGAAAATTGATTACATAATTTTAATGCATATTGGAATGGGACTTTCATACTTGTGTTAACAAAAGAAGAGAGATATGCGTGTAGAGCTCGAACCTGCACCAAGATTGGCATAAGAATCATGTAAGCGACAATGTATAAGAATAGGTATATCTAAATATTAAAACATTAGAATCATACAATAATTTTATGTTATTTGTATTTTGTACTTGTGCATATATGCAGTTTATCACAACGAGATGAATTACATTCAGATCAGTCTAGCGATGAAGACAATACTCAAGTTAACAGGGTAAGTAATAAACATGCATGTGTTCTTGTTCATAAAAACTTTGTTATTATAAGTTAAATATTGTGCTAAAGTGACATGTACTTGATTTTTGTTTCTCGTAGAGAAATTATTTTCAAAATAAAATATGGTACACATGCCTCAAGTGTGATGGACAAAAGATGCGTGAAAGACGCATTGTTGAAAATCATTTGTGAAGGTTTGGACGAAAAGAAGAAGGTCAACCATCGAATTTGGAAGACGTTGAGGTTTGTTAATTTTATTATAATCTTCGTCAATCTATATATGTCACTTATGAAATTTGTTTCATGTGTGTAGCCAATACATCGAATGTCATTCCACGGAATTGATCCATCCGTGTTTAGTTACAATCAACGTCAAGTTTTGGTAGACATGAGAAAACAAAGAATGAAACAAATTGAAGAGGCAAACACAATTGGAAAAGAAAATAATCAACTTGATTCTAATGATTATGATGATGAGGTGCAACACGATGAAGCAATGCACAACATGTTTGAATCTTACTTTGAAACAAATGAGAATGATGATATGCATGCATCTTCTAATGAAAACGGAGATCACGAACAATTTGAGATGGATGAAGACGAGATTCTATTGCGCAAGGAGGCATACACGCCTCTATATCCTGGAGCATCCATTTCGAGACTAGCTACGTCAATTCTTATTCTAAACCTTCAAGCAACATACAAATGGAGCGATCGTAGCGTGACATCTTTATTCGAGTACTTAACGCATAACACAACTATTATACTTTATAGCATATTTACATTAAGTTAATTTTTTTTTCTTTTCTAACAATCACATTGCTCTTTTTTTAAGTTGTTGCATCGAATACTTCCAAAAGCAAATGTGATACCTAAAACACAAAAAGAAGCACGAAAGATGATGATCGTGCTTGGAATGGATTACAACACAATACATGCATGTCCTAAAGACCATGTTCTATATAGAGGTGAGCATTCAGAAAAGCTTCAATGTCCAGTGTGTAACGCTTCACGTTTTCGAGATGACATACAAGAGGATAAAGTGCCACAAAAAGTGTTACGACATTTTTCAATCATCCCATGATTGTAACGTTTATTTCAATGTAAATCTTTGGCACAACTAATGGATTGGCATGTCAAAAATCGATCTACAGATGATGTGATGCGAGTACCAAGTGATTGGCCTGCATGGAAGCATATTGAAAACCAATGGCCCGAGTTTAAAAACGAACCTCATAATTTGAGATTTGGCCTTGCTATGGATGGCGTAAATCCTTTTAGCGTTCAAGCGTCAACTTGGTCCACATGGCCAGTTGTGCTCGTTAATTACAACATACTTCCATGGTTGAGTATTCGAACGGGACACTTGTTATTGACTTTATTGATTCCAGAAAAGTACAAGGCCAAGAACATGGATGTGTATCTTGCACCTTTGATTGATGAATTGTGCATTCTTTGGAATGGTATTCACACTTACGACATTTCGAGACCTTTACAACAACAAAACTTCGTTGTTCGTGGAATTCTAATGTGGACGATGCATGACTACCCCGATTTAAGCGAATGTTCAGGTATCTATATAATGAATCTAATGTGGACGATGCATGACTACCCCGGTTTAAGCGAATGTTCAGGCATCTATGTAATGAATCTACTTCGTTTTAGGGTTTGAGTAAATTTAACTAAGCTTATGTTTAATCTGGTTTATGAACTATGCAGGTTTAACCACATCGGGTTACAACGCATGTTATATTTGTGGACCACTTTTAGAGGGTCGACATAGCACAAATATGTTAAAAAAAAGTGGTGTACGAAAGTCATCGCAAATATTTGTCGCCTGATCATCCTTTTCGAAGGTGGAATAGGCGATTTTTTGGTATCAATTGAACCATTATTATAAGCAAATTCAAACATACAATTACCATCAAACACTATCTAGTCATGTACTACTATAAATCTTAATCAAAACTCTCTCTCTCTCTCTCTCTCTCTCTCTCTCTCTCTCTCTCTCTCTCTCTCTCTCTCTCTCTCTCTCTCTCTCTCTCTCTCTCTCTCTCTCTCTCTCTCTCTCTCTCTCTCTCTCTCTCTCATCTGAAATTCAAAATGCAAAACACAACACATACACACTTCCTCTCTCTGAAACCCCCCCCCCCTCTCTCTCTCTCTCTCTCTCTCTCTCTCATCTATTATTCTTAGTCCAAAATAAATATAAATCTAACAATCTATTACTACCATAGACTAAGTATTCATCTATAATCTTAAATTTTAAATCAATGCAAAATGTTAAACACACACACACACACACACATCTTTTTTTTCTCTTCTCTCTCTCTCTCTCTCTCTCTCTCTCTCTCTCTCTCTCTCTCTCTCTCTCTCTCTCTCTCTCTCTCTCTCTCTCTCTCTCTCTAGTTTTTTACTCCATCAAAGCATCATAGTTATCACATGAAGTTGCTTTATCAACAAAAGATGTAGATTGGAAAGCATTCAACTTCATTGGCTTGGCATATCTACATAGTATGTTAAACATCATGAATGTTGAAGTTAATAGATATGCACATGTCTACTAAGAACATTTATGAAATATTCAAAGATAGTATAATCACCATCATTTGCAAAGTCCACTCTTGAGTAAAGAAATTGTAAGGACTTTGATGGCTTTATGCTAGTTGAAACTTGCATAATATTTTACCGCCCTAACAAAAACAAAAAAATTATTTTCATAGACCCTCTTGCTTACTTGAACCATAAGTGGACTTAAAGAAATTATGCAACCATTTGCTAAAAAAGATTTATGATTACATACCCTTTGTTTGGCATGCACATGCAATATGGAGCAACAAAGCACCTAACACCTTTTGTATTATAATCAAGCCATGATGGTTTCAAATATGATACTTTCTTTTAAAACATATAATATTCACTCATGTTGTAGTTTTGAGTAATGTATTTCATGATATGGACAACTCGTGTACTCGATGGCAAATATGTAGACTTGTGGCACCATATGCATGCACAAATATGGTCAGTGTCAGATCAACTAATTTTTGAAGATGACACATATTCCATATTAGCTCAGAATTGTCTCATCTACATGGTGTCACCACTAAAGATAATCCTTATATAGATCTACTGTGATTTTTTAATATGATTTTTTCTTTATTGTCTCTCTAGAGAGGAATATACTTATGAAATCATTGGAAAGTTTTTTCTTTCTTATCTCTATGTAGGTTTGGCACTACTTTAAAGGTTTCAAAATTTATTTGCAAGGCAATGATTGATTGGGATCTCTCGCTTAATATCGACATGCAACAAAATTTCAAAAAAATGTGCTCATGCTTGTGATTTACATTTTATCTATGATTAAAAAATATTCTATTGAATTAAATCAACAAGAGAATAACCTTCGAGTTGTTGATTTAGAGTTGAACCATTACGCATGCTTCATTGGTTTAGCTTGCATGTTCTCTATGTGCACATGAGTGTTTCTCTTGAGCTCCTTTGGAGTACTATGATTATTGATTTACCTAACAATGTATTCCAAGTATGTGATTGGCTTTGGCGTGAATTTTAGGTTTTCTATAAATTATTGCATGATATAGGCCCAATAAATGCTACCTTTTTTAAACAGAGATGTATTAGGTAGGTGCCCTAAAATGCTTGCTCCGTCGGCCATTACCACAAATAATTCGATCCCCGAGTAGCTTGTTGCCTCCACCACTTGATTGCTTGGGTCCTAGATTATATCTGGTAATGGTCCTCCCACATAATGGATAGATGGGGCCTTTTCTACTCGTTTTTTGGATTGCTGAAAGAGCAAAATGGGCATCACTTCTGCAACCCACCATTTTCATTTTTGAAAAGTTGATTATGTTTTTCACATGTAGATTTTGTTTTATAATGGACATATCAAAAGCCCAACTTCCTGCTATGCAATGGAAGGAGCCCAGGCACATGAGTCAAGTGAAAAGTAGGTGAAACATACTTATTGAGACATGAGTCAAGTGAAAAGTAGGTGAAACATACTTATTGAAGTTTGCATAAGCATGTGTCATGTTACCTTTATAGCTACTGGCTATTGACAACTAGCTTTCACCACCTCCATGATCTTAGTTTCTAATATGTATAGTAGAGAAATAGTGTCCTAAAATAGCCAATCATTGAAAGTGAAAGGAGAGGCTACAATCTCCCTAAAAATCAACATTTAGCCTTTTTCCCTTGCAAGAAAAATTTATCATTGTCATAGCTGAACTCTCTTATATTTTTCAACACAGGTTTGTTGGATCTTGGGTCATCCTTCTTTTACTGGTCTGAGTCTCACATCCTCTGTTCTCAGTTTCGAGAATCACAATCAAAGAATGCAATCACAATCAACGTCGTATCATCAAGAATGTACATCCTTTCAGCAATATCACACCTGCCATATATATCTTGACAACTATGTATCACGTCTTCACAAACTGCCCATTGCCTGTCGGTCCTATCCAGTTGTTAGCCACACACTTCTGCAAAATCTGTAGAGTAGCTTCAGTGAGATAATTATATTCCCAAGAATTTGCAGAGTAAACAGTCACATGCTACTCGGCTCACAAATCTGTATGATCACTTGATTTTCTGATAACTCCATCCTGATTATTGATCAATGACTCCTCCGGTGGTGGGGGGTAACGACCGGGCCAGGATTCTACTGGTGGACCTCCGTGAACCTCAAATTCTTACGTGGGCAGCAGTGGAAATCATGACAACTTTCTGTATAGATAAACTTACGTGGGCGCTATGTCAGGTCAACTAACAGCTTACACTCTTTGACAAGCAGCCTACCGACGCATATATTGGATATGAACAATCTATTTAAAAATTTAAAGTGGAGACGATCGTCTATTGTGTTGCTCACGAGCTTTAACTTCGTCATGTTTTCAATTCTAGTTCGTCATGGTAGTGTTTGCAGTTATATATATGCCTCATTATTTCCAAAAAGCATGGCCTTTGACTATATAAAGATATTGTCAAAGCTCAGTATGAGTTGCATTCCTCGTTATATCTTGTAAGGATTTGAATTTTATCCAAGAGAAAACACAGGATTTAGATTTTGCTCCCATTAAGATTGAGCATCTTGTATGCACAATCATCATTTGATGATTGCACACAACTTTTTTCACTACCCCTATTGGATTTTTTTCTATAGAATTTTCAACAACACATGGACCGAAAGCCCATTGGCTCTATTGTAAGAAGTTTCAAAAAAATTTCTCTCGAGAAAGCTCAAGTTTTTATATTAATTTTTTTAATGCATTTGGCCTTTTTCATGTAGTTCCCAACTTTAAGTGATGCAATAATCAATACACAATATCTAATTTATGCATTTTGATTTATATCAAAATTTGATAACGATGTAAAAGTAAGTGTATGGTCTATATGGTCTAACAAGAGACTAAAATTGCATTTACCTTGTTAAAGCTTCATCATGGGACAAGCCACCTTGGAAATCGAGAAGATTCATGGGACAAGCAAAAAATGTAATCATAGAGCCAAACTAATTGTTTTTTAAACCTTATGCTAAAACCATTGAATCACTAATATTTATGAAAACATAAACCTAGAGTTCTATAATTGATAGTCTCATAGCCTATATGGGCCTCAAACATGTAGGTTGTGAAAACCTACACAATTTCTTAGTAGGTGAATTTAAAACTACTTAGGCTTTTCTCAATGTATTATAGGTTTTTAGCAAGCACCTCACATTAATTCAACAAGCTACAATCTTACTAGTTGTAGGCTTTTCTCAATGGATTATAGGTTTTTAGCAAGCACCTCACATTAATTCAACAAGCTATAATCTTACTAGCTATATTTGAATTGGTCTCCTTTCACCATTTGTTATGGCCCTAGTTTTGCATGCTTACGCTAACAACATTGAATGACTAATATTTATAAAAACATAAGCCTAGAGTTCAATATTTGATAGGCTCATAGCCTATACGAGGCTCAAACATGTAGGTTGTATTGAGAACCTACACAATTTCTTAGTAGGTGAATTTAAAACTAAGTAGGCTTTTCTCAATGAATTATAGGTTTTTTGCAAGCACTTCACATTAATTCAGCAACCTACAATCTTATTAGCTATATCTGAATTGGTCTCCTTTCACCATTTGTTATGGGCCCAGCTTTACATGCTATTTAAATGAAAATCAAAGTTGAAGGTTGAAGATTGCAATCATTTGTCAATCTCTCAAGTGTTTTGTTGTGGTGCAGAATTAAGACAATTTTTACCTTGTCATTTGCCTCTTTGTTACACCTTGATGTTGCGAACAACATGCACCTCAATACTACAATCGTGAACATATCCATGTTGCTACAAAATGTAGACATGGCCATGTAGACAGAGGTCATTGGCTAAGGGGCATATATTTGTACGCCTAGTCATTACATATTAGGTGATGGCAGGAAGGTGGATATGTCCAACTCAAATTTCTTGGAATATGTAGTGGTTTTTGGAGGCACATTATGTCTTTTATTGGGAAGATTCAAAGAAAACATTAATCTTGGTTAGCATAATGAAGCATTTTAAAAATAGAACAATGTTTGTGCACCATAACAAAACTTTCTAGATTCAGACACTGATCCAAAAAGAAGGCATCATATGCTTCCAAAAATCATTATGCTTTGGAGTGTGCGTCCTACCTTTATGGTGATAAAGGTGGGTAGGATACACATTCCAAGGTACGTAGTTGATAAGGGGACCTCTCTCTCTCTCTCTCTCTCTCTCTCTCTCTCTCTCTCTCTCTCTCTCTCTCTCTCTCTCTCTCTCTCATCATGCACTTGTCTCACGAGAATAGGTAGAGGCTTGGATTATGAGGGACATATTTGTCTTTCAAGATGAAAGGTATCATATTTTGAGACATTTGACTTGAAATGCAAGTTCATTATCATGTCTGAACAACACATATAGCAATGCAAAGTTATGTTGAGGTAAATCAGGTCACGTGGCTCCTAGCAAATCTTAGCCTTATAAGACATAAAGCAAACTATAAATGTTGCACATTAAGTGCATAGGTAACAAAAATAGGGGCCCTATTAGCACACCATGCAAGATGGTTCCTAACCAACTTGACAAGGTAGTACACTTAAAACAAAAAATAGTTGTCACAGGGGTATGAGCCCCTTCAAGAACTTTTTTTGTTGTGAAGGGTCCATATAAGCCAAAGAGTAGAAAGTTTGCATAAATGACAGATTATAGAAGCATATTTGTCAGTTATATGGGAATTGCCAAAGGGAAAATAATCTGTTGAGAAAGAGGGCACATCCAATCGATTACAAAGAAGAGTTCCATACATAAGTTCTACTTCTAGTGGTAGAAGAGACATGGATTAATTTCTTGGAGGTGACAAAAGGGGCACAAATGATCAGGAAGGAAAGGTGTGTGTGTGTGTGTGTGTGTGTGTGTGTGTGTGTGTGTGTGTGTGTGTGTGTGTGTGTGTGTGAGAGAGAGAGAGTGAGTGTGAGAGAGAGTGAGAGAGAGAGAGAGAGAGAGAGAGACAGAGAGAGAGAGACAGAGAGAGAGAGAGAGACAGAGAGAGAGACCCAATGACAATTCAATAAGTGAAATACCTGAGTTTGCAATTGCGAATGGAGTTAATCATAGTGAAACATTTATGTCAAGTGGAGCTCAAGTCATTTTTGCTCCATTGTTGATTGAAAATTTCAAGGCATTAGGTGGGATGGAAGTATATGAAGATATGCAAAAGGGGCACTGGTGAGTGTAGGAGATGAATAGGAGAGCTCAATCATGTCCATAGAAAAATGTTTGAGACCAATAGCAAAATGGGCAACTTCATCAAGCAAGGACAGTCCATTGGATGTCAAGGAGATGCTAAGCCACAATTGACAATTTATGCTAGGAGAATTTGGCTTCAAGAACTTTATATTTTCACATGAAGTTGGCCCTATTATTCCAGCTTCTAATTTGACGGAAGCTTGTTCTATTATATAGTCATCAAAATCAAAAGTTAAAATCCTCTTTTGGCATTATTGAGAATAGTAGGTTATTGCATCTAAAAATGTATTGTTTTTTACAACTCCATCATTCTATTTTGAAAATTTTGAGAAGAAAATATCTCAAGACCAAGGTATTATGATGAAGACTTGAAAGTCAATGTCTTATTGACTATATAACACCTTTAGTACTACTACAAGTTGCAAATGTAGCTAACGAGTGAATGAAGACTTGTCCTATTCATGGTAATCAAAATGTGTAAGTATGGCCACAACATACTTTTTGCAACTACTTGCAATCTTCAAGTAATGTCTATCTCCAAATACCATAATGTTTCTTGAGGTCCACATGTGCCACAAACTAACTTTTGTTCCTTTGTGCTTCTGTAGGAGAGGTTATGTACTTAAATGCTGGGGCTACTACTCTAAGCAATGCATGTTGTGTTGGAAATGAGACAAGGAGTCTAATAGGCCACAGTGGAAGAAAGTCGTCTTCCCAACAAAGAAAATATGATGAACGATAGATAGTAAGAACTGATAAAGTAAGGATCTGGATTACTTAGAGAACGGAACGATAGAACAGTTCTGATATGTGTAAATGTCAGTATAGGTGTCGTAGACAACCATAAAGGGAGAATGTGAAACGATTAGGCATCCAGGATGGTCGTGCACTTCTCTATTACTGACATAAAGAAATGTTGATCAAGTAGGCATCTATGACATCCATACATTTCTTCATTACTGATATTCGTGATAGTAGAGGAAGAAGAGTGAGAGTTATTCAAGCATTAAACATGAATGCAAGGTGATAGAACAATAGCAAATCCGTATTGTCAATGTTGTAGTAACAACTATCAGATCACAAGACAATCGCTCTGAGCGCGTGATCCTACTTACTGAAAAAAATAATTGCTATAGTTCTGAAAACTCTTTAATCTCTCTATATGATCTCTAACTCTGAGGAGTCAGATACTAAAACCAATTTTGGTCGTTTGATTTCTATCGTGTTTCACTTGGATGATCGATTTTGATGCCTTTCTTCTGATCGCTCATTTGCTTATATAGCTATTGGATGATCTTATGTTATTCTAATTACGGAATTTAAAAGATCATTAACAGTTCTAGAGTTGATCATTAGATTGATTATTGGCAGAGTGTGAAGACCTACGACAACTGCAATCTCCTTTGCATGTGACCGCAGGAGCGTGATATTGCGGTGCGGTCGCAATCGTATGTTGATCGCAATCATTGACTTGTCATGTTCCCTCAGTCAGTCCTCTTCGTGGGCAGCAGTTCGTCCACTTCACACGTTGACTGCAAATGATGACTTGTTGTATTCTTTCGGTCCTCTTGTGGTTTGTCCACTTCACATTGTGACTGCATGCTAGACTCGAGCAGTTGCTTGATGTATCTTGCAGTGCCTTCCCTGTTTGAACTTTGTGTGTATCTCTATAGACTGTGGGGGAAAATGGATCATTTCTATAAACTGTGGTGAGAGAGTGATTTCCTTGAGTGAAGCGAAGGGCAGTTAGGAGTAGGAGTAAGACTAACTCCAACACTCCCCCTTAAGCTTACTACTATGAATCTAAATTTAAATTGAGATTTAACATACCTACCAAAGTAAAACGTTTCTCTCTTGACAATGGTTTTGTCAAAATGTCAGCCAACATACTGTTTGTATGACAATAACTTAGTAGTACATCTTTATTCTGAACTTTCTCTCTAGGAAAATGAAATTGAACCTCTATATGTTTAGCTCTAGAATGAGTTCGTGGGTTCAGAGATAGAGCTATACAGTTTTGATTGTTGCACTAGAGTATAGTTGGACTGATGTGTGAAAATTGTAGATTTTGTAGTGACTTTCTGAGCCAAATAATCTCCTTCATTGTTGATGTAGCTGCAACGTATTCTGATTTTGTAGACGACAGTGAATTGCATTTCTGCTTTCTGCTGTTCCATGAAATGGGTCCTCTTGCAAGAAAACAAATATAACCAGATGTGGACTTTCTGGTATCCACGTCTCTTGCCCAATCCGAATCTGAATAAGTAAGTGCAACTTCTGTATTACCATTATAGCACAAAGCATAGTGCTTCATAGCTTGAATGTACTTTAATACTCTTTGAAGAGCCTTCCAATGTTGTAAGCCTAGATTGGACATGTACTGTGACAGTGTGCTTACCACATATGCTGGATAAGTCGTGTGCAGATCATAGAATACATTAGAGACCCGATCATTGACTGATAAGGGTGTTTGCACATCTCTTGATGTTCTGCTTGAGTTTTGGGGCACATGTTTTTAGATAGCTTGGATCCTGGATCCATGGGTGTGTCTATCGGCTTACAATCCTCCATGCCATATCTGCGAAGTACATTGATTAAATAGGATTTTTGGCTTATAGCGATCCTTCTACTTGCACGATCTTTGGTGATCTCCATAGCAAGTAGGTAATGAACTGGGCCTAAATTAGTCATCTCAAATTTTGTTGAAACCAAAGATTTTGTTTCATACAATAACTGATTTGAATTGTTGATGATTAAAAAATCATCGATATATAATGCTATTGTGACATAGCTTGATCCTTTATACTTCAGATACACATTTGAATCTGCAGAGCAAGAAGTAAATTGGTGCTGCAACAAGAAATGATTAATTCTTTCATACCAGGCCCTAGGAGCTTGCTTGAGGACATAAAGTGCCTTCTACAATCTACATACCATATGGTCTTGGCCTTGAAGGACGTAACCTTCTGGTTGATAAATGAGAATATCTTCTTGTATATATCCATGAAGGAATGATCTTTGGACGTCCATCTGATGAATGTCTACATCCTCTACAGTAGCTATAGCCAGCAAGCTTCGAATAGATTGATGCTTTACCACTGGACTGAAAGTGTCAGTGTAATCTATTCCATAAACTTGCTCATATCCTTTAACCACTAAGAGAGCTTTCCATTTGGACATTAATCCATCTGGCTTGAGCTTTAATTTGAAGATCCACTTAGTGTCAATGAGTTTAGTACCTACAGGAGGATTAACAAGACTCCAGGTCTTGTTCTTCATCAATGAGTTGTACTCAACGTCCATGGAAGCTTTCCATTTGTCTGCATCTGACATTGATAGTATGTTTGCGCCAGAGGCAGGTTCATCATGACTGATGAACGCCTGACGGACGAAACAATCAGATTGTTGTCGTTGTCGTGTAGATTTTTGAACTGCGGGTTCCTGAGTAGATGACTCTTCTGGGTGAATGACTGGGATATCTTCAGGCTGTGGTTCGTAGGTCTGGGCCTATCGATAATAAATGGAGTTGTTGGAACAAACTCCTGCATTTGTTGCTTCTACTTAAAATCATAAAATTTGTCTTCAAGGAAGACAACATCTCGGTTGACTAATATCTGACCTATTTCATCATCATAAATGCGGTATGCTTTATGTGATATTGAATAGCCAATAAAAATATACTTATAGCTGACTTGGTCTAGCTTTTTCCTCAGATCAGACGGTATTTGTGCATAGCAGAGACATCCAAACACATGTAGGTGTTTAAGACTTGGTTTGTAACTACGTAGGCTTCAAATGGAGTTTTTGAGTCAATTGCCTTCATGCTGGAATCATTTTGTAGATAGTAGGTTGTAGAAATTGCTTCAACCCAAAAAACTTTGGGTAACTGAGCATTTGACAGAGATCATGGATCATGCTGCTTCTGATAGAGTTCAATTCTTTCTTTCAGCTACGCCGTTCTGTTGCGGAGTGTAGCTGGTAGTGAACTGATGATGCACGCCACATGATAATAAGTAGTCCGCCATTTCATCAGACATGTACTCTCCCCCTGAATTAGACCGCATGGTCTTGACTCTCTGACCAGTTTGAGTCTCAGCAAATTGTTTGAAATCTCTGAAACAGTTGAATGCCTCATACTTGTTCTTGATGAACATAATTATGGTAAATCTAGAGAGGTCATCAATAAAAGTGATGAAATATAAAGCATTACCCAAAGAGGGCATGCTCATAGGACCACATAAATCACTATGGATTAATTCTAGAATAGACTTAGCTCTTTTGGCTTGTCCTTAGGAAAATCTTGTTCTAGGTTGTTTTCCTAGTAAGCATATTTCATAGATGAAATGATTTCTCCTGGAGACAACATTAATACTCATATCCTTGACCACGCTATTATGATGCATATACAAGATAGATCTCATGTCTAAATGACCTAATCTTTGAAGCCATACATGAGCATCATAATTATTCACAGAAAGTGCATAATCGTGACTCAAGATATATAAATTTTTTTCTCTGTGTGCATAGAGGATTTCATTTGAATTCTTGTCAAGAATGGTACATCGACTAGCAGTAAACAAAGCTCTATAGCCTTGATCAGTGATCTTGCTTACAGACAATAAACTCTTTGTTAATTCAAGTACATAGAGTACACCATCTAACTGTCTAGTGATACCATCTAGGAATTGCAGTCAAATAGAGCCTTGGCCTTTGACTTTGTGTGAACTTGAGTCTCCAAAGAAAATATACTTTGATTTTGTTGCTATGAGATTCGAGAATAGGTTCTTACATGGAGTCAAGCATGTGAATCTAGATACCATTCATAGGCATCCTTGCATGATTGATCTTGTACCATCATCGCCTTTTCTTCTTCTCGAGAATCTATGACAAAGTCAGAGCCTCCTTCTTGGTGTTGTTGCATCTTCTTCCTCGCTTCATTGTGCTTGAGAATCCGACAGTCTTTGATGTTGTGATTGGATCTCTTGCAGTATCTACAAAAGAGTTTGGTCTTGGCAGGTTGTTGTTGTCGACTGTGCTGTTGTTGTAGTTGCGTTGAATTTGTCTACTCAGTCTTTGTTTTCTTATCCTCGAAGTTGTTCTTCTTGAAATTTTGTTATTAGAGTACAAGGCCATTGTCTTGGTACTCGTTGTAGCTAGGCTCTTTCTCCTTACTTCTTCCTGCAATAGACTTGTTGTCAGCTTCTAGAGTGATAGCGCAGGAGTATTGCTCGTTGTAGGAGGGTGGAAGACCGACAAGAAGAGACATAGTAGATTCTTCTTCTATGGAAGCTAATTGATTCAATAACTATTTGGACTCATTTAAATGATAACTGACTGAGGTACCTTCGCTCATTTTGAGGGTAAGGACCCTCTTTTTCAAAAAGAGACGAGTCAATACAGAACCAGTATCGATGGTGAGTCATATGTTGAGTTGCTCCCAAGTCCAGATACCAGAAATCGATATCCTGCTGTTCTCGGACCTTGGTCATGAAGGCTGCTTCATCTTCCTCTTGTTGCTGTATCGAGTGACTGGTTGGTACAACATTTGCTTGTTGTTAGAATTGCTTCTTCTTTTCATTGATGTATTTCAAAGTTCCATAGTCCTTGATGAAATGGCCAGTCCTCTTATAGTATTTGTAGAATAGTTTCTACATTGGCTGGAATGATGAAGAGTTCGATTCTAAATTCGATCCAGATTGCATGTTGCTCTTTCTGTCAAAATAATATGACTTTGTAGATCTCTTGGATCTGAACTTTTGATTTTTCTTTGAATATAGAGCTTGAGGATCTGATCTTGAGCCGGAGGAGGATGCATTTCTTTTGATCTCCTCTTGAAGTAGCACCGAAATGACTCTTGATAGAGTGAGATGCTGTTGGGTCGAAATAGCCATGACCCAAGTTTCATAGGCATCAAGTAGACTCGATAAAGGAATCTTCAATGACTGAGTCGGTTGTAGTCATCTGCTCCATGAGATTTTTAAAAGTGTTGAGATGGCTCAAAACACTATATGCATTAGATATTATCAATGTGAAGAACTTCTTCCTCAAATGAAGTTTGGAAGTGACATCCCTGATATCATAGAGGGTTGCTAAGATGTCCCAAGCATCCTTGGCAGTCTGAACAGCTGACTGACTTGAGAGTCTTTGATATTGAGTGTGATTAAAGCAAATGTCTTGCCATCTCGTTGTCTCCATTTGGTGATGATGACTGCATCACCCTCAGGTTTGACTTATGTGCCATCGACGATGTCCCACAGTTCTTTGGCAAGTAATACTACCTCCATCTTGAAATTCTAGAGATGGTAGTTCTCTTCATCGAGTTTGTCAATCAGAGATGAACTAGAAGATAGATTCATTCTGGTGTAGAGAGCAAGATCATTGGTAGAAACAACGACCACCCGCTCTGATACCATGTCGAAAAATGATGAGTTATCAGAAATGGGTTCTGATAGAAACAGAACACTGATATCAAATTAGAAATGTGTGGAATAGCAGTGGAAGTTTTAGCATCGGATGGTTGTGGATCGGAAGTGCGTTAGTTACCAACAAAATAATCAAGATGAATGAACAGTAGCAATGCGCAATAGAACAAAGTAGTAGTGGAGTACCAAGGCTTCCCAACTGATGCTCGGAATGTAAATAACTAAACTTGACTAAGGCTTCCCAACTAGCCAAGAATAACAAAATAACATGATCTTGGTAAGGAAGTACCCAACTAGCAAGATCTTTACACTAATTCTAATCTAACACCCAAAGGGAATTGGAAATATATATTGAAGCTAAATAAACATAAAGCAATAAAACACATGCCACAATAGAAACCTATGAAAAGGAGGCAAGAGGAGGCCCGAGCACCTTCCCTCAAGCTATGCACCTTTACAAAATGAACAGAAGTGAAGTAGCAAGATATTTTCAAATAGAGAGCAATTTAGCATAATTCCAAAAGTGTTGTGTACATGAGAAATACCTCTCCTCTTATAGCAAGGAGGGCCTTCCATAAGAATCCACTAGCTTATGTAATTAGTTCTAAACTAGTCATTCTAAGGCTTCTAAAAAACCTCTAACTTAGAATTTAGAACTTTAGAAGTTTCTAACTTGGGACTTAAAATAACTTAGAATCTTTCTAAGCTTAAGTTTCTTAAGTCTAAGTTCTAATCCTAAGTTTAAGTTATTTTATTATTTTAGGCTTTTACCCATGGACTTAGAAAATAGTAGAAGTTTATTGGTATATACTCATACGTGGGCTTACAAAACACATGCCATAGAGTTTTATTTTATTTTATATTTTTCATTGTGTTTGTACCATTGCTAACATTATCTCCCTCCTTATTGGATTGATGGTCCCACACCAATCGAAGCTTTTTCTTCCTGGATCATTTGAGCTTCTTGGAGGCAGGATTGTTGTTGTCGAGATTGGTAAATCTTGTTGCCGATGCCCTCCATCATTTGTCAGCGTAGTTTGTTAAGTAAGGGCATGGGTTTGTAGTAGTGGAACATACCCTGGAGAAAGTTATGGGTTTACCACAGCTCTAACATATCAATGTGTAGTGCCGAAGTGAGGGTTGCCCGATAATAAAGCTGCGCCCGTTGACGTGGTCGTCTTGCGTTTGTAGAGGTTTATTGATATCAATGGCTATTGGTGGTAGCCCTCGATTCCAATAACCTTTGAGCTCTGCCAAAAATGCCACTAGGAATAATCCACAAAGTATCGTACGTCGCGACCACCAGTGCCCTATGATTTAGTTGGTGGAGGAGCTCCTGAGACTTGTTGTGGTCCTTGGAATGTCGATCCCTGATTTATTGATGGAGCCCCTTGGAAACCTGTCCCATCTCTGCCATCAGATCCATCATAATAATGCCCAAAATCGTGAAACCGGGCAAGCTCTACATGGACGGAAGGTGCCGATTTCATGGCCGCCTTTAGCTTTTCCTCCAGGGTGGTGATATGTTGGTTGAGGGCCTCGACAAAAGTAATATAGGATTGTTGCATTTTGATATGTTGCTCTGTCATGGCCTTTAACTTTTGTGTCAACTGCTAATATGCCACCACTGGGATTTGAGTTCCCTCGGGAATAGCTGGAGGAGCAAAATCTTGGAAATCAACCAGTTTCAGCTATTGCTACATTAGCGGAACGTGCTACTTTTGCATCTGCTAAGGCCTCATCCCATTCCGTAGTAAGATTTGCCATGGCAGTTTGCAAGTTGAAGATCTTCAACTCGAGTTGGTTTTGTAGGTGGCTGAGCATTTGCTGCTATTATTGAATGTGTGCGTTTAGATCATGTATTTCTTAGAATTTCTATTAATGGGCAATGCCACTTTGTTGGTTATTTATAGAATACTTAAAATGTATTAGGCCCAATGTGCCTAAAGTCAAGTTTGATATATTTTGGGCCCCTCCCAATGTGAAATGGGATGAGGTCTTTCATGAAGAGGTGTAACACCTTTCTCTCTCTCTCTCTCTCTCTTTCTTTTTCTCATTGTATCATTGTAATGTGCAAGCTTAAAGTAATAGAGCAGTGGTGTTCTCTCTCCCCTTTTGTATTATGTGAATGCTTTTGTGCATGTTCTAATTTCACACATGGTATCAGAGTCATCTATGGCTAACACCTGAATAATCCTAGCATGCAGTTTGATTCTTAGAAAATTTTGATAGCATTTAATTTGTTGAGAAAATTTGCAGAAAGTAGAAAATTTTCAATTTTGTTAATAAACAGAGATGCATTCTCTGAGTTATGTTCGATTCTATTTTCTATTTGTAGAATCTGATGAATAGAAATAAAGAGAGAGACATTCTCTTTGTTCTTGTTTTTTGTTTCTGTTGTAGAAATAGGATGATTCTGCTTTTGTGCAGAAAGAAAATGAGAGAGAGCCATGCTTGCTATTCAATTGGTGCCTGAGGATGCATATTGTTCTTGAGAGTTAGATGGTAGACTATTGATGACCAAGTAATGGAGCAAAGCAGCCTACTGCCTGTGCAAAGTGAAGGAGGCTAAATGACAGGCCCGTTGGTGCAAGAGAATTTGCAATGGGAGAGACAAACTCCATTATAGCTTCCTTGTGATGTTCATTTCTTGCTGGTGTTGTGCAAAAGGGTGGAGGAGCCGTGTGCTTCAAGCAAGGCCTGGGCTTGGAGTATATTTGGATGCCACTGATTATTTCAACTTCCGAATCAGTGCAGATGTTCTTTTTGTTTGCAATGTGCCAAACACTGGCCTTCACCCAGATGGTTACCCAGATGGTAAGGAGACAACAGGTTGCAAGCAACGTGAAGAATCAGTGAAAGTTGCACATTTTGTGAAATGGAGTTCAGACCTGCAGAGCTTGCATCAGACAGATGTGCACAGATGGAATAAGCGCTGCCTGGTTAGAAAGTTTGGGATCCAGATCCGTGTAGGAGCGTGTAGGTGATGCGTCCATTTTTCCGTCATCTGAGTGGTTTCTTGAAGCCCAAATTCACAGTCCTAAAGTTATGGGAGGCTGACGACCAACAAGTTTTTCTTAAAGAAAATGCAGACACGATAAGGGGTTTAATCGGAAGCTCAGGCAGTGGAGTCTCTGCTGAGTTAATTGATGCACTTCCTAATCTGGAAATCGATTCATGCTTCAGTGTGGGAATCGACAAGGTGGAAGATCCCATAAGAAGAAGAAGAAAATTCTGCCAGCAGTAGCGCTTCCCTCAGGCCTGAAATCAGATGGCCAGCGCGTGTGCAGGAGTTGAATGCATACAAGAGAGATGGAGGCATGGCCGATGAGCAGGAGGTGCAAATGCGTGAAGCCCGATCCAGAGAGGAAAGAACGGCCACGATCCAGAACGAAGTATGAGGAGAGAGAGACGGGCCCGTGGAATTCGAGTACTTGAGAATGGTATTTATTTGACGGTTTTGTTATAAGTTTTTTATGACATTTTTTAAAATTTGAGGTTGGGTCCTTAAGGACTACCTTACAAGTTTAAGGATTGTCCCTCTGTGCTGAAATTGGGAGAAAATGCATAACAGGCTAATTTTCACATAGAAAATCCGTTTCTGTTAGAACAAAAGCTATACATTACTATTTTACACTGTCTTAGCTCCGTTTTGATCCAAAAATCTTGTGATTCGGACATTGGCAGAAAAACAGATTATCGTTTTAATGCGGAGACCTCCATTTTTCATTAGGGACATCATAGACTTTTCAAAAAAATGTCAATGTAAAACTTGTTAAAAGCTGATCAAAAGCTAGTAATTGATTGTCATGCTAAGTACAGAATATATATAGATTGAAGTCGATGTTTTTCAAGAAATTAAGAGGTCAAATTGGTTTTAGGAACCAACCAAGTGATAAGCCTAGTCGAGGTGACGTCTTACGCCCTCTCCCTCGATTACATGCACTTATCATTAGTTAGCTAAGTAAAGCAATTGCAAAATTCCTGAAATTGAATTTATCAGTTCATTCATGTCATTCAAGTTGGCTATAATGAATGGATCAAAGAACTTCATTTGATAAATTTGACGGTAAGAACTTTCATACATGGCAAGTCAAGATGAGATTATTATTGACCAAGAAAAATCTGTGGGATCTTGTTGACGATTCCAAAGTTAAGCAAGAAGATTACGATGATTCTTCTAATATTGATTTGCGTGATAAGAGAGCTGCTACTTACATTGGTCTTGGTTTGGCTGATTCTCAAATTCATCATTTAGACCTATCTAAGACTGCTCGTGAAATATGGCAATCATTGAAAGCTATATTTGGAGCACGTTCTAAAAATGGTAAAATCCTTCTTAAGCAGCAATTTTTCACATTAAAGCTAGAAAGTGAAATGAGCTTAAATGATCATGTGAGTCATATGAAGTCAATAATGAATCAGCTTGCTGGAATTGGTTCTAATGTTCTCGAAGATGATCCTATGGCCGTGCTATTGAATAGCATATCGACTGAGTATAGTAATGTCATTTTTACACTCGAAAACTTGCCTAATCAATCACTAGAGATGATGATAGCTTCATTACTTGAAGAAGAACGTAAGTGCTTTTATTGTGGAAAGATGGGACATTATAAGAATCAATGTTTAAAGATGAAAGCAGATCTTAAGTCAAAGAAGTCCACTGAAAGTGATAAAGAAAAAGAGGAAGTGAACCTAACATTTGTAGTTGATAAGTCTTATGACGAAGCAAATGCTTGGTAATAACACAATAACATACTGCACAAATTCCGACGTCCGTGTCCGATGTATGCTCAAAAATTTCATAATTCGTCGCAATCCGACACGTCGAGGTCCGACGTCCCAATAAAAAATCCGAATATCAAAGTCCGGCGATCGGGAAATATGGGCGGCAACCAATTTTTCAAAGGCACGTCGGAGTCCGACATGTCGGATTCCGACATGCAGACGTGGATATGACCTGTCACAGATTTTTAAAAAAAATGCGTGTAATCCGACGTGCGTCGGATTTCAACGTCCACGTCGGCAAGCCAAAAAGCCTGTCTACGGCATCTGGCACATTTGTCGGGGCCTGAATGGTCATAGACGTCGGATTCCAACGTGTTTGGAGGTCGTTGGATTCTGACGTCTGTTTCAATCTTTCAATTCGCGCGATTCAGCGCCTTCTCTTTCACTTTGTCTTTTGCAAATTTGAACGTCTTTGGAGTGATTGAGGGCGATCAGTGCTTGAGGGCTTGAAGATCAGTGCTTGAAGGTGCCTGAAGATCAGTGTTTGAAGATCATTGTTTGAGGTTGGTGCTTGATTTTTGTTTGTTTTGCTTTTTGTTTGTTTGTTTCAGGTTGATGTTTGTTTGTTTGTTTTAAGAAGAGATAGAGAGTGTGAAAGATAAAAAGAGATGGAGTGTGTGTGTGTGTGTGTGTGTGTGTGTGTGTGTGTGTGTGTGTGTGTGTGTGTGTGTGTGTTTTTAAATTTTGCATTGATTTAAAATGGTTTTGAATGGTCTTGTAATAGATTATTAGTATTATTTAGCATAGTAGATTTAGAATTATTAGATTTGTGATTTATGAGAGAGAAAGAGAGAGAAGAGGTGAAGTGTACATGTATGGTTGAAGATATTGAAAGATTTTGGAGTCGTTTTTTAAAAAATAAAATTTTAAGAGAGAGAGAGAGAGAGAGAGAGAGAGAGAGAGAGAGAGAGAGAGAGAGAGAGAGAGAGAGAGAGAGAGAGAGAGAGAGAGAGAGAGAGAGTGTGTGTGTGTGTGTTTTCTATAATAGATTGTGATAGTGTTTATAATAGATTAATTTTTGATAGTGTTTATAATAGATTGTTAGAATTATTTGTGATAATGTTAAACATTTTGTATTGATGTAGAATTTAAGATTATAGATAAATACATTGTTAGATTTTCATTTATTTAGGACTAAGAATGATAGATGAGAGAGAGAGAGAGAGAGAGAGAGAGAGAGAGAGAGAGAGAGAAGAGAGAAAAGGGAAGAAGTGTGTATGTATTGTGTCTTGCATTTTGAATTTAAGATAATGAAGAGAGAGAGAGAGAGAGAGAGAGAGAGAGAGAGAGAGAGAGAGAGAGAGAGAGAGAGAGAGAGAGAGAGAGAGAGAGAGAGAGAGAGAGAGAGAGTGATTTGATTAAGATTTAGGGTAGTAGATGAATAGATTGTGTGTGTGTGTATGTGTGTGTTTGTGTTCAACATTTTGCATTGATTTAAAATTTAAGATGTGTGAGACATATATATATATATATTATATATATATATATATATATATTACGATTGGATAGCATATTTGGTATATTCATCTATTATTGCTCTCAAAGGTTATGCATATAAGATTGATTACTTTATCCATGAGTTGGATGATCGTGTTTTGATGCATTTTGTAAACTTGTTATGAAAATAAGTGAATCATTACCTAAGGACACTTATATCTATAATAAAGTCTTAAGCCTCATTGGATCTAAGATTAGCATTGAATACAAGAATAAAGAAATGATGCAAAATATTTGTTATTTTAGCGTGCATAGTCTTTGCAATCTTGGTATGCCTTTTCCTTGTGATCTTGATAACATGATGGATCTTTGTGAGGCCAAAAGGAGGAGGAGCTATTTTGAAGGAGAAGTAAATTTGAAATCAAGGATCTTCTTCAAGCATGGAAGGAATCAATGGCAATGGTGCTAGGATGGTGGAATGCTCTTCATGGTGTTTGGAATTGGATTTCCATCAAGGAGATCTTATCATGGTTGTGGTGATCTTGCATCATTAGTTTATTGGTTGGTTTTCTCATTAAATCCATGTTAAAGGATCCATTTAAGAAGCTAAGATTAGCTCTTATGGTTATGGATAGATCTATCATACCTTTATCAAGCTAATTTTTGAGGAGTGTGAAGAATACAAAATATGAGCTTGATTAGGCTCAAAATCATGTAAAAAGTCAAAATCACATGTGTGGAGCTTGTTCCCATGTGCCGAGTCTTCTCTTCTTAAAAATTTTGCAGCTCAACAATATTTTTTTTCTATTGTTGGTTATGGTTTCACTCATTGTATTTTCTGATTCTAGAATCTTTGCTATTATATGGTTGGTTCTCTTGCAATACTTGCAAAAGAGTTTGGTTTTTGGTTTTTTGGTTTTTGCCTGTGACAAGGGACATAAAAATGACTTTTCTTACATTATATATAATTGTGATTTTAACTTGGGTTCTTCTTTCAAACAATTATAAACAAAAAAAATTATTAAACTTGCCACATGTGCCGACTTAGAAGGCTTCATAAGAAAGGGATTTGAAATAATGGTGCTGGATGTTCATATTGGTACTTTCGCATGTGAAGGGAGCGAGAGCAACCTTGAAATGTTGATTTAGTATAAAAATGAAGGGAGGGAGGACAAACTTGGCGAATAAGAGTAGATTTATTGTTCATGTCTTTCTCTTTTATGTAATCATTTGTAAAACGTGAGAAAAAATAATTACGTACATAATAATGCTTCAACTTGGGCATAATGTCACTTTTCAATCGTTTTAGTGGTTTTCTTTTTCTTACATGCTCTCATAGGTGCGGTAGATTGGAGTGAAACTCGTGTTGTCAAGGAGAGGCAAGGTTGTCATAACCAACTCTTGACTTATTGGGAGATCTTTTTAGTTTATTTGGTTTATTTTTTCTCTTTTGTAGAGGAGCCAATGTACTAACAAATCAGAAGGAATACATCAACATAACAAGAATGTCTTTGACAAATCAAAAGTAGTACATCAATAAAAGAGTAAGTGTGCGCTTGATTTCATATGCACACAATATATTGTGTCTACATTCAAAGTACACATCCTTGAGAGAGAGCTTGATCCTTCATGTTCCCAGTTCCTACATGTACACACCTCGAGAGGTACCTTGGTCCTTGAATCACCAGTAAAGTGAAAAGTGGTGGAGCATACACCATATTCCTTGCAGTGACATGGCAACTTTGTCGTGTCAAATCGTTCACCACTTCAATATTCCTATGGCTAAGAAATGGAGTAAAACATATCCAATCATGGAAAACCGACAAACCACTGACTAGTAGCTTTAGTTTGACAGCCTTGAATCACAGTTTTACTCCACACTCCAGAGGCTCCTCTAGAGTCGCACACAATACTCACTTATCTCTTTGCGTACATATTTTAGTATTTTTTCTTACACTCAATGATCCTGCGCATAAGCTTATGATCCTGGGTATCTACTCTATACCCATATCATCGTTTTGAAGGATTCGCAGTCGAATATTCTGGTTCAAAGTTCAAACATTTGTAGTTTGAAATTTTGGAGTATACATGCAATCATAATCGACTTCTTACCGCGGATGCATGCTTGCAGCCTTTGACACTGATACCTGGCATCAAGTACTATTTGATTAGAATGAACGTGGACGATTTGCAATTTTGCTGATTGTGGGTCCTGGACTGTTCCTAGCCTTGCACATTGCACCTAAGAAATAACTTCAGTGGAACAACCATCATTATCCTTCTTTCAATGTAACTATATTGATTCGTAATCAACTAGAGGTGTTGTTGGTCAGTAATCTGGATTCTGGATGGAATCATCAAGGTCTCAAGATCTAAACCAAAAATGAAAGCAAAAAGATCAAGTAACTAAGTAGCAAGGGACTACCGTCTGACCGTCTGTCCGGCACCAACTCTTGGGGACGCCATTGTCTTGTGGGTCCTCGTGTACTCTCACCCGCACTCTTTGTTCAACTTGCAAGTTCAAAGAGGCTGCCATTTTTGGGGATGTGTCACTTCCCCTGTCCTCAATGCTCATGTGCCAAATGACACACACTACAATGTACATGCATCTAGGTGCAAGTGTCGTGTAAACCATTGCACTTACCATGTTAAATTGGTGAGAAATCCAAAGGCACCTTTGTGAAAAGATGCTCTCTTTCATGATTCTTTTCCATTTTTGTCTCTAGGGAGAGAAAAATATCTGTCATTGACATATTCATGGCAAGAAGATCAATTTGCACAAAAGCTCTCTTTCATAATTCTTTTCTTTGGGCAAGAAAATCAATTCCTTCCAAGAAAAGGTTGAGAGCCAAAAAAGGATACCCCTTAGAGCATACATGGGTTGGGAGCATGCTAAAGTGTATCCCCCCCCCCCCCCCCACATTGCTTACCACATTTGTGTTAGTCGACCATGTCTCAAAGCCTACAATCCATCTACCCATCACTTGATACATATTTGAAAAACAATGTGTTCGAATGTCGTAAAAGATAGTGTTGGCATTTTACTTCATATGTTTGAAGTGTCTTAAATCATGCAAACAACTTCATTCCTTTGGATATTATGGTTTCACCTTTGTGCATGAGTTGTTTTATGGAAAATTACCATAAATTGAAATGTAAAGCAGATTATCATTTGTGAAAGTGACATGTGAGATATTACCAAATCTTGAAGTTCATAAAACTTTTCAAAAGCAATTTACACCTCATACAATGTCCATAAAAGATTTGGGGGAGCACATTACATCTCATAAAAAGTGAAAATCTATGGGCCATAGAAATATTTTCAACCGTAATGTAAATTGCCAAGGTAATCCTTTATGCTTGGGAAAAGCCACCTTTACACCTGGTTTAATGGCATAAAATTAGGGCCAGTCTATTACCAAATGCAAAGGTCCTTAAAAGGACCATTCTCCAATACAAAATCTTATGACAAAATGATCTTATTGCTCTAAACATGAAGCTTATAGTGTCCATGACATGTAGCTCATAGCGTTTGCATTATATACTTGATCATACCAAAAAGCAATCTCTGGATAGAGAGCTTGTAGATTAGTTGTATCAGGCCACATTCAATGTATGATGGTCAGGATTTGATTATTTCTACAACTAAGCCATGTTTTTTGCAACAAATAAAAGGGACTATATCATTATGTTCAAAACTTCACAAAGTCGAGGGGAAAGACATGGATTGAAATTCTTGATTTGGGTGGACCATGTGCAATGGACTAAAAATCATTGATGACTATTGGAGAGAAAAAGGGCACACCACATAGCATCTTGGTTATGCAACACTATAGTAAAGGCACATGTCTCAAGGTTTTTATATAAAGATACTATGTTAACAAAAGCAAAAATATAATAGAGGTCGTAACTAAAAGATTAACATAGAATCTCATTTATTTACCTAGATTCTAGAAGCACAAAAAAATTTAATCATATAAAAGTGCTAGCTAAGCAAGTTGTTTGTAGTAATAGCTTTTTTGTCCCCAAAGGTATAGTTTGAGAGGGTAGAAGCATACAATGAGAGAGTTACAAAACACATAGTTCCTCTTGACAAAGCAAGACTGGACCCTTTGAAGCCTTTATTCATATTCCAACAAGGTTACATAAAGTTGAAAAGTAAAATACAATATTGTAAAGCACCATAAAGTATAAGCACTTTCAAGACGTCAAGCTGAAATATGTCACCATCCCACAACACAAAACCACATGAGTTAGTACAATAATGGAGAAGACAGGTGTCATAGGTTATAAAATAAATTCTATAGAGACTAATGAGATGCATTGTTGGATTTGTATGAAGGAATATTTGTTTAGGAAATTATTTTATCAACTCTGATACCACTCTTGCTGGATACGAAATCCAACAAGAGAAAAATTCAACGTTAAATTATGACAAGATCTTATCCAACTGTTGATTCAGACTATCACTTAGATCAACCAAAGAAATATCTTTGTAGGTGTCCAAGACAACCATGAAGGGAATGAAACAGTTAGGCACCTATACAGCCATGTTTCCTTTGAAATAAATATTCCGATTGAGTCGTGGAATGAGTATCAGTACAAGAAGAGAAAGGAATTATCAAAAAACTAAAAAAAATTCGAACGACAAGAAAGGAAACTTATCGTGTGCAGCGAAGTAAACTATCTTCCTCTTTCTTCATGCATGACTACGCCTATGAATTTCAAACAAAACAATAGTGATAAATATCACGTTCGATCTTATAGTAACTAACTTTGAAATCATTAGTACTACAGTAATTACATAGCCAAACATTTAAAGCATTGAATTATCAGACAAATAATCAATCGCGAAGAATTATAGAAATGCATACGTTCTGAGATGAAGCTGAACGCAATAAGAAGATAGTATTGATTCAGTATGAAAGTTAAACAGAAGTAAATGAGTACATTGTGGATCGAAGCCGCATACTCTAAGCTAATTCTGAACGACTGATTGCACGGTTGACTGGGGAAACTTGAAGATGAAGAAGTACTTATTACTCACTCATTTTTCACCGTTCTTTTTCATTCCTTTCTAATATGATACTTCTAAATTCTCTTCTATTTTTTCTATACCATGGACATGAGAGTATTCAATAATCTCAGGAAAATACAAATGACAATCCCAACACACAATAATTTGCAAAACTATTCCTTTGGGGGCCGGGAAACAAATGGCTTGTTTGAAGATAAAAATTAATTAAATTCTTTCAAAATGGCTTGTTTGAAGAAAAAAATTAATTAAATTCTTTCAAACTTTTAAACTTTAGTACCTTTGATTCTCTTAATTATGCTAACTGTAAATATTTTTTGGATCGATACATGGAGTGAGATTATATCCAACACAAATTTATCTAGCCAATCCATTGGCAGACATTATTTGAATTGTTATTTTGCTTTCAACCATATGATATTGTGATTCATCAACATTCATCTAGTCATCTCTCTTTTACTAGATCATCGGTGACACATTCAATGTGGTGCCATTATACAGCACAACAATATAGTCGCTAACTTGCGTTGAAAGACCATTATATTTATCTCATCCAAATACTTTGGAGGTTGGTTTTGGTGGTATTGAGACCATAGTTACTATTTAAGGAATGGATTGACGATGCTAGTTTAGTTATCACTACATTAGAGTGGATATTGAATTAACTCCATGGATGGGCGGTTAGTAGCCTTGTTGAAAAATCAAGGAATCTTTCGACACATAAGATTTCGTTGGTATTGAAAATAGTAATGGACCCCAAAAAACCATGTAGAGGATCTTTCAACACCAAGACCTAGTGGTATGAAAAATGCACCAAACTAAACCGCATGTGTGGCAGATTTTAAAACGGGCCTTCATCATTCATGCTTGCAAGACATCGGCAAAGGCCAACGGCAAAGGCCAAATCGGCGTTCGGGAAATCGTTTTGGGATTTCCCTCCAATTTCTTGCATGTTTTAGAAGTTGTCGATTTTTGAAATTTTTTACCAACAAAATATTAGTAATTAACAATAATAAATTATTTTATTAACTCGATAAACCTATGTAGCCTCATTTTATACGGATCTACCTACTTTACTATACACAAATTTCTTCCACATGAAAACGACAAACAAAAAATGTCCCCCCATTTAAAAAACATTATCTTTTTTTAAAAGTCAACTTCTTGTAAAAAAATTTATGGAACCGGTTCTAGGAACTATCTTGTAATTATAAAGTTAAGATAACACAAGATCTTCCAGCTGCTATATAAGCAAATGAGCGATTGAAGAAAAAATAGAGGCGGACTTAGGGATTTAAAATTCAACTGACCCATTTTAAAAGTAGCACCAAATCAAAACCGAAAAGGATTTAGCTCTATAAGTGCATGCCGAAAGGCCGAGGAAGAAAATAAATTAGCCATTTTAATAAATGGGAGGAAAACAAAAGGCCAAAGAAAACAAAAAGGCAAGAAAAACAATTGAAATTTGGATTCTCTTATAAAAAACGTGCGCAAATCCCATTGAACGATGTCTAAAAATTTAATACTGGCCCTTCACGTGCCATTTAGCAGATATTTTTGCTTTTGTTTTTTGTTTTGCGTGCAGACAGACAGCAAATTGCAAGGCCACGTGGTCAATTACCGCCCATTAAAAGAAATGCCGCCTTTCATCTATTTTTTATTAATTGTAAATACTCATATATATTAAATACTCATATAATAATAGTACTTATACTTTGTTTGATACATATATATTTTTTTGGGTTTATTAAATGAATTAGTTAAAAGCGGAATCAGCGGGAGTTTCCGGTGATGGGTGGCGGGTCTCTTTCAACTGTCCAAGCCATCAAACACGTCACCTCTGAAAACTGGCATTGGGACTCACCATCCCAATCTTGGGTAGACTTTTTAGAACCATGGGCCTCATATATATGTTTGGGTGTGAGTTGTCAAAGGCCGCGAGCCCAAGGCTCACTGTTTGGTTTAGTGTATTTATCACCACGATCGAGGGCGGTGGTAGGGGCCTCGTTGGTCACCCTCATCTCATGGTGCTGACGGTGGAGGAATAAGCTCATCCCAATTTGGCTTACGCCAAAAAGTGACAATATGTAGTTCTCCAAGTAGTGGTGAGCTCATTAGGATTTCCAATCCTCTCCACGAGGTCAAGTATTCAATTTTCAATCTCCTCACAAATGTATCTTGGTTTCCAAGGGGGGCTTGAACTTGGGACCAGAAAACTTTGGATGCCAAGCTAACCAACTAAGTTTGGCATCCACACAAATGAGAACATACCAAGAGAAAAACAAATTACTAAATGTCGCAAAAAAAACAAAAAACAATTTTTGCTTGATATTTACAACTGACTTTTCCAAGTGGCTTCATAGAAAGATAGTATGTGTAGATCATTTGAAATCTTTAAAGAATGGAAATAAGATGAATAGCTTGAAAATGCTTGATTTTGACAAGTAATCACTCTAGCACACTCTAGAATTGGTGACACCTCCAAATCACTCACTAGAAATGGCTTCTTCTCCGAATATAGCCTCCAACAAAGTCTAATACCATGTTAAAAAAACTAATCACAAAGATCCATTTATGCCCTTTGATCTTTGGCTAATATGGAGAGCGCATCTAGCATCATTAACAAATGTAGAAATCTTGCATCTACTACACATAGAAGATGTAAAATCAATAAGAACTTTTCATAAACACTTAAATATGTTAATTTATTGTTCATGTCTGTACAACAGACGTACAACAACATTTGTCACACGTGGAAACTCATACACATAAGAAAAATAGCATTCTATACACAAGGATCCATTATATCATCACAAATATGCAGAAAATGGATGTAGTACCCAAAGAATGAGAGAAGAGTGAGAGAGATTATTTCCTTCCACCCTTGTAGCCTATTTATAACAGCCTCTTGCCCTATTTGAATGCTCTTACACAAGCTTATCTACTTATGGAAGTTTTTAGATCACTTCCAAACCCTAGATCTAACATGACTAGATTTAATGCAGATCTCTACTAACCAATTAGAGTAGCTCCAATATTTGACCTTATCAACTTGCCTAAGTTTTCAAAAATAGTAAATACTATTCTTAGGCCTTATTAGCTTTATAAAGTCTATCTCTAAGATAAATATGCATATTGGCCTCAAAATTGCCAAATAAACTCAACTTGACTAAACTAAACTAGTTGATATTTTTCATAGTCTTTTCCTTTGCTCTAATAAAGAATGTCCCATCATCTTGCTTGATGTTGGTGGAGATGTCTCCTCTTGTCTTCATGTTGGCAAATCTATGCTCTTCAACTACTAGCAAGCTTTGCAAGTTTTTCAACAAGGAAAGCTTCTAATGTATAGCAAAATTTGGAAAAGATTCTCATAACCACTTACAATTTCATTGAGAAGTGTATGAAATATGGAATTGTGTTTGATCTAAACATGTGCCAACTAGATTTGAATTTTCCTTTATAAGTGTTAAAGTATAAACAAATACTTTCTTTGAATTAAGTAAAGGCAATTACATTAAGATGAGGGCATGTTCTGCTAAACATTTGCATATTGAACAATTTGGGCTCATTGGAGGAAAAAGCCCCAATTTCTTTAATATAGGAACAATCGCCCTACAAATAAGAACCCTTCAATTGTTTAGGAATGGACCTTTGAAGGTTTATGAAAGTTGTAGATCATGAATTTTATATGATGTATTGAGTGCATTCATTGGGGGCATCATCTGAAATTTTGCCTTTCAAAAGAAGTTTTTTAATCTGCATAATATACTTCTTGAAATATGAAAACCATCTATAGATTTTTTATCACTATCTTAAATGTAGTAGTGGTAAGGTAACGTGCTCTTTTAAACCTTTCAAATAACATTAGTTTTTTTTACATCATTTTCCACAAAAAGTTTCTATCTTTCATATCACCTTGTTCAAATTGAAATGTGAGTGGCTCTACCTATTCTACAACAACTCAAGTTAAGGAGTGCATCACATGCACTCTCTGACATGATGCAGGGGGTGCATTGGTGCAACATCACCACCCTTCTTCTTGCTTAATTTTTTTCATCTTTTTTTAAGGCGTAGATGCATTCCCAAGTACAGGACATCAAGGTGTGCATGAGGTGTATATGTTTTGTAATGTACTTACTCTACTACCTTTTGAAACTCTTAAAATTAGTCGAAGTGCGCTTTTAAATATGCTCTGAAATGAGCAATGACAAAATTATGCCCATCAATGTTGTTGTTCACAAAGATTTATCGCTCTTCAATTAAGCTCAAAATGGGCTTTGATGTGCTAAACTCCCATCAAACTTCATCAATTCCATGCTCGCCGCCAACAAAATTCATCAACTGATCGATCGATTCTAAAGTCGACGTGCGAATTGGGAGGATCACAAAATCAATGAACATTATCTATATTTAGGTCGCCAAAATTGTGCTCCCAATAGTGCGTAAGGAGCATCAAACTAATGACCATGATTTAGATTTGGTATCAAATTTCAATAAGAAGTTGAAGGAAGTTGAAAAAAAAAAAAAGACCGGCCAGCTATGGTGAGAAATAGTGGGCATTGTAAAAACAAAAGAGAGTGTGGGCCACATTTGTTGGAAGTTGGAAGACACTTTGCAAATGCCAAATGGTGCAGCAGCAGCAGGAGGCAGCAGCTCCGTGCGTCCTTTAGCCTTGGGACGAGAGCGATGGCCATCCATTGACTCCTGTATCGGACAATCCTTCTCGCCTTCAACTTTCGAGCAATGACTGATTCATGGCTGCAGCCACAGCCTCTGGAATGTGGATCATGATCATGTGTACTGACTGTGGCTTGAGCGATCGTGATCTAAACCCAGGTCCCGATGAGTCTAACATCTCACGTGGCTGAGTTATGTAGTAGTACTTTGCATGCAGTTTCAGAGAACATGCTCATAGTTTCGGAAATCTAGATTATTATATGGGTTATTATTATAATTGCTTGAATGCGTCATAGGCTGGCTTTTGTAGTTGGGGATGGATTATTGTGATGAAGCGGCGGGATGAACCAGATTGGGATTATACTGTATTTTATGCTTGATCTTGCGGATCATAGCTCTGATCTCAGTGAAGGAGACCCGCCGCCTTTGAAATGTAGCGGCTGGTGCTACAGTGACGCTGATTAATACTAATTATTCTTGGAACGAGTGAGAAGGCGTGTAGCGGGCAATGGGCAGCATGTCCCCTAACTGATCGCTGGGTTATGGAAGCTAATAGAATGCTTCCATCCAGCAGATTTCATAGGCCTTTGTTGTTGATGTACGTCTCGGCTGGGTGTCGATGGCACGAGGGAGCTGAGTTAAAGTTGGATCTTGAGGTGATGCTTCCTTTCTGTCCTGGCGCCTCCAGATGAGCTTGGGATGATCGTTGACGATGAGTACGGGTATGAAATTTTTGGGATAAAGCTAGAGGTAGTTGAGTGAATGAATCATGCTTTCCTGAAACTTGCCTAAGTACAACTCATGGATATGAATAAGCAAGAAAAACATGCGCAAATCAAATTTTGCTTCTTCAAACTCCTTAAGATGTTCGAACAAAAGATTTCTCAACCATCCTCGTCTATTTGAGGATTGAGAACTGCGACGGAGAGGCTTTGGATGCAGACTTTTTTATGCCAGGCCGATTTTGTTGATCCTACGGCAAAGCTGAAAGACATAGGTTTTGTAACCAAATAGCAAGGCTGAAAGAACTTATGATTTTGATAATCCTCTAATATTCTGTAATCGTTAAATTTATCAAGCATTCCAAATAACGCAAGAAAAGCTCCAAGCAGCCCACGATAACTCTTGTACTTCTAGGCAGTATAGGCTTTAAGTAATTTCAGGAAAATATTGCTGTATTCACATTTATCTATAATTTCCATCAATACGTGATCCCGATTATAACTCATAGATCGATGTCTGATATTATCTGATCATTATTGCTGTTTCGTATGTTTGCAGCTCAAATATTTAAGTTTTCCCAATCTCAGATGGGCGGGCTATACTCGTCATCTTGCTTTGAATTCCATACCTCTCCAAAGGATAGCTCCATATACACGAGATTGAAAGAATGGATCCTATTTGCTATATTTGCAGGATGTCCGCAACATCTCGGTGCATCTGTAGCTCACCTTATCTTCCTCGTAACTCTGTCGCTCATATCTCTCAAGAAGCTCATAACCTTCTGGTTAGATAAGAGGTATAACAATGGCGCCGGACAGAAAGGCCCATCGATCACTGCGCCCAGATCAAAACCACATTTGGTTCAAATAAATTCTCTATTTAAATCCACATTCTTTATCTGTCTGATTATGAGTTTGGGCTATATGGGACTTGTGGTCTGGCGTGCTTGGGTAGCCTTTCTCGAACCAGTGAGCTATGTGGAGCAACTGTTCTCTGCCACCGAGGCCCTGGCATGGATAGCATTCACAATGATCCTGTGGCACGAGAAGATACATTGTGCCCTAAGACATCCTTCAGTGATTAGAATTTGGTGGGTGTTTCATTTTCTTTTTTCAGCAGCTGGACTTAATTCAGCGCTTTGGAGATTTTTTAATGGGATCGATGTTTCAAACGACAATCAACTTACGATGGACGATGCATTTGCTGTTCCAACCTTTCTTGCTACCTTGTTTCTTTTGGTGGTTGCAATTAAAGGAAAAACCGGTGTCTTTGAGAATGGGCAATTTGATGGTTTAAGGGAGCCTTTGGTAAAGCAAGGTGCCATAGAAGGTATTCATGAATCGGTTCCAGTCACAGGCTATGCCACAGCAAGTCTATTCAGTCGGGCAATATGGCAGTGGATTAACCCACTGCTGCGGAATGGCTCCAAAAACACTTTACAGATAGATGAAATTCCAACTCTATCACCTGATGATAGAGCTGAAAGCATGTCTGCTCTTTTCCAGTCACGTTGGTCTAAAAACCCTGGAATTCATGCTGTCAGATCCACGCTCTTCAGGTGCTTCTGGCCTCAGCTATTATTCACTGGATTCGTTGCCCTTGTAAGGGTGTTAGTCATGTACGTGGGTCCGGTTCTTATCCAGCGATTTGTGGATTATACATCAGGGAAGGGTGATTCTGTGTATGAAGGCTACTACCTTGTGCTTTTGCTTCTATCAGCCAAATCTATTGAAGTACTTGCTTCACATCAATACAACTTTCATAGCCAAAAGCTGGGCATGAATATCCGAACAGCGATCATTACAGCCGTCTACAGAAAAGGTCTGCGGCTATCTAACTCATCAAGGCAGGCTCATGGAGTAGGCCAGATCGTAAATTACATGGTGGTGGATGGCCAACAGCTATCTGACGTCATTTTGCAGCTCCACAATCTATGGGTTCTACCTCTGCAGGTTTGTGTGGCACTAGGCATACTCTATAGTGTTCTAGGCACTCCAATGTTTGCAGGCTTCGTGGTCATGATAACGGTTGTATCAATCAACTTCTACTGTTCAAAACAGCAGAGGAGATTTCAGACCGAGGTCATGAAACAAAGGGATGAGAGGATGAAAGCCACAACGGAAGTTCTCAACTTCATGAAGATTATTAAATTTCAGGCTTGGGAGGAACACTTTCGGCAGCGTATAGAGAGTTTCAGGAGAATAGAATACAGCTGGCTTACCAAGTTCATGATCTCAGTTGCTTCCAACATCTTTGTCCTTTGGATATGCCCGACTGTGGTATCTACTGTCACTTTTGCAGCTTGCATCTTACTGAAGAGAGAACTCACTCCTGGGAGAGTTTTCACGGCCACTGCAACGTTCAGAATTCTCCAGGAGCCCATTCGTCTTTTCCCTCAATCCCTTATCTCCATATCACAGGCTCTGGTATCCCTGGATCGATTGGATCGGTACATGCGAAGTGGCGAGCTAGATACGGCCGCGGCAGAGAAACTTCCAGCAGATCCTGCATCTGCAGTCTCTGTTGAAAATGGATGTTTTAGCTGGGAAGAGGAAGAAACCAATCCAGTTCTGAGCAATATTGATGTGAATGTCAAACCGGGTTGGCTGGTGACAATAGTGGGAGCTGTGGGGTCTGGGAAATCTTCAATGCTTGCTGCTTTGTTAGGCGAGATGCACAAAATATCGGGCAAGGTATAATTATACATTTCTTTTTTAACTTAAGGTTGTATGAATCTCGTTAGACTATTTGTTAATTCCATGTTTGATCTGGTGATCTCATCTATCAGACCACTAGTACCATGCAGAAGCTATCAAATGCAGAATCTAAAGTACAAATGTGAATGCATTAGCAAAACTTTAATGTCTCATAGTTTCAGCAACCTTGGCCAACCTTCTTTGCAATGTGATCTCAGATCTGCAACTAGACCATAATAATGTTTTTTCAACCCTACTTTACTTGCAGGTGTTTTGAGAAGAGAGACGAGAAGAGCGATATTTTTGTGTAGCCATAATTGCTCCACTGCTTTTTGCCTTATAGACGTTGTTATATAAGACGCAGCAGATTGCCAAGTTTTTTAAAATGCTGCTATGAAATACCCTGTGCATCAGAAAAATGTTACATACTAGTTGATTGCCTAGTTTTATATTACAAACGTTCGGTCTCTACATTTGTTGCTAAAAGCTCTACCGCTTCATGCGCATGCCTTTTAAACATGTGGGTTCAGCAGGAAGTAAGGGTTGTCATTGGAAATCATCAACTCCCTCTCTTTTGACCATTTGATCGAGTTATATCCTCAATAGCATGTCGCTTTTGTACGCTGCTCATTATACGATATTAGAGCCCTTAGCGTGCCATTGATGGTAAATTAGACTCTTTTACAGAGGTTTAGTGATTTTCTTGTGGATGCATGACGCCTGACACTCTCTTTGATGTGTTTTCCTCGATAATTCAAACTTTCAACGTTATGAACAGGTCAGAACTCATGGAACAACAGCTTATGTATCTCAAGGAGCATGGATCCAAAACGGTACCATTGAAGACAACATTCTATTTGGCCAACCAATGGACCGGGAGAGGTATAAGAAAACAATGAGTGTTTGTGCTTTAGAACCTGACATGGGGCTAATGGAGTATGGGGATCAGACTGAAATAGGCGAGAGAGGTATCAACCTAAGCGGAGGACAAAAGCAGAGAATTCAGCTGGCGCGAGCAGTATATCAAGACAGTGACATATACCTTCTTGATGATATTTTCAGTGCAGTTGATGCTCACACTGGGTCCAAGCTATTCAAAGTAGGTAGCTTTTTATGGTCGATTTTCCTACGTAAGCGTAATATTTTGGACAAGTGCCTCTAATTGGATGTTGTCTCCTTGTTCTTCCGACTTCCAATGCAGATGCGCGATACAGTCTAGACATTCATTAAACATTCAGGTTGTAGAATGTCAATCAAGCAATTATCTCGATCTTCTGTGCAAACTAAGGTATATGTGATTTCAGGAATGTGTACGTGGAATCTTAAGAAGAAAAACAATTCTACTAGTGACACATCAAGTTGAGTTTTTGCATGGAGCAGATCTAATCCTGGTGAGTGGATGATCTTACCGTTTTACAACTGAAAACACGATTCAGCATACATTCTTTGTTAATAGAAAAGTTTAAATTGCATCGCTGAGATTATTTGCTTTCTAGCAGTTAAGCCTTGACAGAATTGATCTTGAATGCGATCTGGTTTTGAAATTTAAAACGTAGGGACTACTGAGAAGCTAAGGGCTATTATCATTATGTACTTAATCATTTCAAAAGTTAACTGATCGCCACCTTTTCAACCTTCATGAAAACTTAATAAGAATCTGTCTCCAGAACAAGAGAGCAGTGGATATCTGAGCGCTTCCCTGTCCTCTTCAGCAATCTATCATTCACGACTTTTTCAAATAACAATTGTGCTGTTTAATAATTGGTATTATACCTTTTGTGATCAGGTTTGAAACTCCAGGGTGATATCATCCTGGTCTAGGTTATCACTTCACGTATTTTTATAATGAATTGATGATTGAGAAAAAGCTCCCAACATATCTAAAGGTAGCGAATGCCTGAAGCTTGAAGATGATCAAAAGAGAGTGCCTATTACATGTTCCCGTGTAACTTTTTTACAAGCATAACCTTTTACACTCAGGAAACATCCACCGAATAGCAGATGTACTCTGCTGGCTGCTGAAATGTTTTCTTTGAAGTTACTTCAATTCTTTCGGCCAACAATATCTTGTTATGCTCCTGTGATGAAAATACAACTTGATATTAGGAGCAATTGTATATATCTGCAGAAAGTTTCTTCGTACCAGAATCTCACTGCGTTCATTGGTATGCAATTTTATAATGTGCCAGATTAATAGAAGCTTGCTTCTGCATTAATTTCTCATATGATACGAAGAATGAAGCCAAGAGAGCCTCGGACCTTGGGGCTTAATCTAATGATTAGGAACCTAAACCAGTGCTTACGTTTCGTATCAGAAATTATAGAACATCTGTTCCAACTACGTTCTGAGTTTCTTTTTCCCTAATAAATTGCTTACAGTTGGGTGTCATTCAAGCACCTATCGTGAACAGAGTGAATCACCTTTCCTGAAGGAACTCTAAGTAGGTAATGGCATGGGAAGGATCATTCCTGAAAGATAATCTGCCAGTCTTGGCGAGGCGGTAGCGGCAAACCAAGACCAGCAAATTATTTTCAGACAGGTTCGACCCATTGCCACAACCTGACATAATGGATTTTTCTTAATTTTTAAGCTTCCATTATTTCTGAAACCCTAAAATGGCAAAAAAATGGAATAATATTTACATGTCCAGAGGTGATGGGAAATAATATAGACCCATAACCTGTCACAAAAATTGACAACAATACATTATGTATCTATGACTTTTTGCAAGACGCTATTTTAGGTATTGGATTGAATATTGCAAACGGGCCTAGTTTTTTGTCTTTCATTCCAACAAAATCATTACAGGTAATGCGCGATGGGAAGATTGTGCAATCGGGTACATATAGAGAGCTTTTGAAAGGTGGTACAGACTTGGATACCCTTGTTGCAGCTCACAAAGATGCGATGGCCTCGATACAATCGGACTCATCAAGCCACAACAATCCACAAACATTAGAAATGCAAGATTGGGAAGTGGAATCTTCTGAAGCATGTGACATTAACTATATTGCAACACTAATAGAAGATAGCACAAACCCAAATCATACTTGTACAAACCAGAAACGTAGTCCTACAAAAGCCCTTTCTTTTAGTAACAGAAACAGCTTCAAGTCACAAAGTGCTACCACTCTCAGTCACCAGCATGAACCACCAAGTGATAACTCAAGGCAAAATTCTGGGTCGAAGAAGGGTTCATCCAAGCTTATTGATGATGAAAAACGAGAGGCTGGACGTGTTGGCTGGAGAATATATTGGCTATATTTGACAAAGGCATTTGGCTGGCCTCTGCTCTTTTTGCTTATTTTTGTCCAAGCTGTTTGGCAGGTCCTTCTTGTTTCAAGTGATTACTGGCTTGCAAATGAAACTTCAGTTGATCAACAGAAGGACTTCGATTCTAGCAGGTTTATTAGTGTTTACTTCTGGATTGCCAGTGGGACATGGGTGTGTGTAATTATTCGGACAATACTCGTCACCACTCTGGGTTTGAAGACTGCACAAACATTCTATTTGGATATGTTACGCAGAATCTTTCGAGCACCTATGGCTTTCTTTGATACAACGCCCTCTGGGAGAATTTTAAGCCGGGTAATCTTCAGCACAAAGATGTGAATACAACCTTTTCGCTGTCTACTCACGTCCAAAGCTATGTCATTCTAATATAGACATGTGTGCTAGTTTGTAATTAGCAAGCTACTTTGGTGAATATGAAAAGGTTATAAGATGGGTTTATTGTTTGTTGACATATTTTCTTTGACATTGCAGTCTTCAACAGATCAGACTACCCTGGATGTTATCCTGCCGTTCTTCTGTGGAGGTTCTTTGGCACTCTATTTTGCGACCATTGGTGTTGTGGTAGTAACTTGCCAAGTTACTTGGCCGATAATCTTTGTGATAGCGCCACTAGGGTGGCTTTACTTATCATACCAGGTGAACTATTGCTAACTCTTATCTCAAATAGCATTCGAGCTCTTTGGACACACACAAAACTGTATAAATTAAGCATTTGGAAATTTTAATTGCACAGGCGAATCCCCGGTATTGTTTCCCGGAAAATATCGTTCCATTCTCTCCACTATGAAATATGAATTATAGCAATTAAAGTGTTCATACTGAATTCCACCATATATTATTCTTCGATGAAGAAAACCTTCTTCTGTTCCTCAGCAGAGTACAAATGCTTCAAAGGATAGGATTTTTTCTAGCATATATTTAAAATTTTAGGAACATGCATGACGATTTCTAGATAAATCTCGTTCAAGAATAATTATCCAGGCACATGGGAGGCGGTCTCAGGCGAAGCAACATAACCAATAATTGCCTTCTGACTGGTTTACAACATGTTCAATTTTTACTCTGCAGGCTTACTTTATTGTAACTTCAAGGGAGCTGACTCGATTGGACTCGATCACTAAAGCTCCCGTCATACATCACTTCTCTGAAACAGTTGCAGGACTTATGACCATCAGGTGTTTCCAGAAACAGGAACAATTCATCAAGGCAAATCTTGATCGAGTGAATACAAATATCAGGATGGATTTTCATAACAATGCAGCTAATGAGTGGCTTGGATATCGAGTGGAAATGACTGGCACCATAGTTCTGTGTTCAACAGCCTTGCTTTTTGTAGCACTTCCATTGAATATGATTAAGCCAGGCAAGCAATTGCTCCCAGAAGATTGAACTAGTTTTAAATTCGTTTGATATTTTTGCTTTTAGGCGGAGAGGAGTGAACTGGAAGCACTTTCACAATGATTTATGAAACTGCTGATGCTGAGAAACAATTGGTTTATGCAGAACTTGTGGGACTCTCCCTGTCTTATGGGCTAGCCCTCAATGCATGCTTATACTGGTCCATATGGCTGACGTGCAATGTTGAAAACAAGATGGTATCAGTTGAGCGAATAAGGCAATACACAGAAATAGAAAGTGAGGCACCCCTGGTCATAATGGAATGTAGGCCACCTCAAGAATGGCCACCTGAAGGCACGATCACCATGATAGATTTACAGGTGCCATACATTGCAGAAGCTAACTTTCTTTTTCACGGGTAGCAATAGTCCATAGATCATCCATCGCTTTCTTTCTTTTTTGTCAGCAATTATCCATAGCCCATGAGCATGTGCAGGATCAAAATTTACAAATTAAACATGCTACTTTGCATAGATTATCATCGATGAATGATAGTTGATACTGCACCTTCCCTGGAAAAAAGAATCTGCTTGTGCCCTTAGGCTTCTTTTCACTAGACAGTTAGTGTAGTCTTAATTCAGATTCGTTGGCATTCTGATAGACTGTTCTTTGATCTTTTTTATGCAGCTTCGTTATCGAACCAATACTCCATTGGTGCTGAAGGGAATAAGCTTGAGTATCACAGGAGGACAAAAAGTAGGGGTCGTGGGTAGGACGGGAAGTGGAAAGTCCACACTTGTCCAGGCTTTATTCAGGCTAGTTGAGCCATCTGGAGGACAGATTCTGATTGATGGAATAGACATTACAAAAATAGGGCTTTCCGACTTGAGATCTCGGTTTGGTATCATCCCACAGGAACCGACCATGTTTGAAGGAACTATAAGAAGCAACATTGATCCTCTAGACCAGTACACAGAAGATGAAATTTGGGAGGTAACATGTTTCTTCCTCATTATACCCAATGATTCTTTAGACTTTGCCATTAAGCTTGAGGTTGCATCTCTCTCTCTCTCATACTATCCCACAGTGAGCAATGTTTCATGTAATCAGGATATGGTCTTCAGGCATAGACAGGCTTGATTGCATTGACATAAGAAGAGCAATCCTTTCTTTTTGCAGGGCCTGGAGAAATGCCAGTTGGCAGATATTGTCAAGCAAAAGCCGGAAAAACTCGATTCCTCAGGTAAAGCATTTTTGGCGTAAACTACAATGAACAGCTGAATTGCATTGTAAGTACACGAGGGCTCGTTTCCCTTCCCTGAGGTCTGGAGTCAAACTCCACTTAGCCTCACAATGGGAACATTACAAGAGAAAACATATTTCAGAACATTCTTTTCTTGGACGTAGCCCTCTTTGGAAAGAGCACTAGCTTGTAAGCTTCAAGTGTATGTCTGCTCAATCATGATTTGACTGCGCAAGAGGTTGCAATGTCTTGTACCTGTAAGCAAATGTAGCTGCAAAGTTGGAAATCATGAAGAAAGAGGTTACTGCTTTTGACCTTAAAAAGTATAATGTTTGGTACAACAAAAAAGCTAGCAATTGTGACTGGGTATTTCCAAAAGAACCTCTACCATTGCATCTCCCGATTACGACAAATTAGAGTACAAAATCCTGTTTCTTTTGGGTATTTTACATCTTCAATTTCCACACCTACAACGAACTCAAAAGCAGGGCGAACTTATTCCTGAGTGCTTCCTTGCAGTCGTGGACAACGGTGACAACTGGAGTGTTGGGCAGAAACAGCTCTTCTCCCTGGGGCGCGCATTGCTGAAGCGTAGCCGAATACTGTTTCTTGATGAAGCAACAGCTTCGGTGGATTCACAAACAGATGGCGTGATTCAGAAGACCATCCGAGACGAGTTTGCAACATCCACTGTCATCAGCATCGCCCACAGAATTCCCTCTGTCATGGATAGCGATTTTGTCCTTGTTATGGATGCAGGTATGCAACTACATTGATTCTGATCATTTCTATCTCTTCCATTTTCTCTATACCTCTACCCATTATTTTTTTGTTGGCATCTGACACTAAAATTTGTGGGATAAACAGGAAAAGTGAAGGAATTCGACAGACCTGCAAGATTATTGGAACAGCCCAAATCGGTGTTTTCAGCTCTAGTACGAGAATATACCTCTAGATCTGGTAAATCATGAGCTTCCTGCAATTATGTAGTTCGAGAGCCTGTACAAATTCTGGCTCAGAATGAGAAAACTGGCCCTTGAAAATCCTTCTGGTACCTTCCATGCTTCTCCTATCGGCTGGAAAGAGCACCGAGGATCGAGGTCCACAGGCCCAAGAGATGCTATTGAATGCAAAAGTATAATGCTCATTGCTTTTACTCTATATTGAAGTCTATTACATCATTTGAAGTCGTATGGTAATTGCAATTGCTTCCCAAAATGAGTTCAATTGCCACATCATTGGTTGTGCATTGATTTCACAGCTTTTGAAATTGAAAAAACATTCCCCCACTCTACATGACTATACAATCACAATTTTGGAATAATCTTAAACTTTAGGGTTGTGGAGAGGTATGCCAAATTGACTAGTCCACAATTGTTTGTAGCAAAGCTTTCAAGTTACAAAACCTAAGTGCACTCCCTCTCAATACGATAATCTTTCAAGCCACCAATAGGATCACCAAGATCTTTCATATTGCCATTGCATCAGATATTTGTTGGGCTTGAAACTAATGAGTAGATACTCGTTGAATATTAAGTCACAAATTCTCAACTTATAAATGAAAATAGCATGCTTTCTTTTAGCACATTCGAGAGTAAGTAGATATGACAACCCATTTCATTCCATATTTAGATATCAAAGCAACTTTGATACAAGTTTTAGCAAAAGAAGTAAAAAATGTACTCTCCTTTTCAACTTCCCTTACCTTGTCCATATGAATGAGCCTCAATAGCTCCATCTTTGCTCTTGTGGACCCCCTTGGAATAAGTAAAGCTTTCAAATTTTACTCCTCTTGATGAAGCTCATCCTTGATCTCAACCATATATTTGCCAATAAGATTGTTAGAGGATTCATCATCAAGTTCTATGAATTGAGAATACCATTTCTTGGTTTGAATTAAATGAAGCATTTGAAGAGTGGCTCGAAAAGACTTCACTCATTGCAAGGTAACTCGGTAAGTTGTAATACGATCGTTTTTCATAGGTGTCTCATGCCACATGAGATTCCAATTTTCATACACGGAAGGTGTGATGTGAAACACTTCCCAACATAATCAATACTGAAGAAGGTCCTTTGAGAAGGGTTTTGGTGGCCAATGGATTTCTCAAGGATATTCACCATTTTTTAAAAATCTTGCAACGTGTTCCAACAATAGAAGAAGTCAATATAATGTCTTTGAAACCGACTATAGCTCAAATTCATCCAAAAATTGGAGCCTAGTATTTTCAAGACATATACATCTGAAAAATGACATACATAAGCCATCTATATCATACTTTAATGAATTCCTTCACAAAAATGGATTGAAGCCAAAGTAGTCAATGAAACCACTCCTAAATGCATGGTTAGGATTATGTACAAGAATATACTAACGTGGTATGGTTGTTCGCTTGTGTTGGTTGAACGATTGCATTGTCTACTTTAGAATGAGATCATTGCTCACTTGCTTTAGTAGTCAGTCCTTGTGATTCATTATGCAAGAAGAAAAAAAGGCAAACTCATAACAAGAGATATTTTTTGTGATAATGATCAATATGGCAAGAATTAGCTAATCTTATTCAAAACACGAGATTGGCTAGTAATAGACATACCCCATACCAATTTGTTTAGGACTAAGAAGCAATATTATTCATTCCTATTTTGACAGTTGTAGTCAAACACAAAATAAAGAAAGCCTTTTCCACCAAGAAATTATTAAACTTGATAATATCATCTACAAAAAGAGAATTAGCCATTCTCTATAATGCCAAGACTCATAATCAAAATAAAATTGCAGTTTCAAAAGAAAGGGCTTCATCATGTTATCATGTATGGCCCCAATGGTGTGGTTGAGCTAGAAAATATAGATGGGAAAACCTTTGGGACTGTCATTAATGGTAGTTGCATTCATTGATATTACATAGACACCCTTTCAGTATATAATGTGTCTTTTGCATCCTCACAACAAAGATTTTTGTTATATTTTCTACTTTCTTTGTTTCGTCACTTTTGAAATGAACCACCCTGCACTCGCCCTTTGTTGGTCGGAGAGAAAATCACACTTATACATTTGCATAAGCTAGATTTTTCATGATGTGAAATGCAGACAAAAAGCAAGAACTAATAACATGATCATGATACAACAATCCGATCTATCAGTTTGAATTTAACTTACAATGACATGAATATTTACACATACACATACATATTTACATACACAAAAATATACTTACACATGTACACACATACACACACATACATACACATACACACACACATACACATATATTTACAATAAATTTTTAAAAATTTTAAACTAGCATGACATTTGACTTTTAAAAGTTACCTTTCACATGACATTCATATAACACCTTTCACTTCTCTCTCTCTCTCTCTCTCTCTCTCTCTCTCTCTCTCTCTCTCTCTCTCTCTCTCTCTCTCTCTCTCTCTCTCTCTCTCTCTCTCTCTCTCTCTCTCTCTCTCTCTCTCCGCATCACGCGTGCACACGCACACCCCATCGGCCATCCGCCATCGGTGGGCACACTTCGGCCATGTGCATACACATACATACATTGGCCATTCATCAACGACCATCGACTTTCTTCCCAAATCATCGGCCACCATCCAAATCGTCGTCATCCAGATCACCCCCCGCCCGTCAACGACGGGCATACCCACTAGTACACACAGACAGACACACACATATTTCTTTATTTTAACTGGTACAATACTTTTGATGACTTTTTTCCTTTTATTTAATCATAAACGACAAAGGTAGGTTTGATGATGATGGCAACCAAGACAACAAAGCACCTTACTATGTTATCACTTGAATAATGACATTTCATCTAAAAGTATATTTCAAAAGCCTCATTGTTCACAAAAAAAATAACAACACACAAAAGTGAAGTAGATCCACATATATCTTGAACATTTTTTAACCTTTAGAAAGCAAACAAAAAGCTCTACAAATTTAAAACATCATATTGGAGAAAAAGCCACAGAACACAAATGCTAAGCTAAAATTGAAAAGCAACAATTAGATTGAAGAAATTAGTGTAAAATTACAACAAAAACTTAAAAGTTATTAATCTAAATGCAATGTAACTTTAACTCGAGCCCTTGATCTTGTAACAACCATGAACAAAACTAGTTTGACTTTGCAACTTGTCAACATTTGAAAAGGCTTCATAAAAAAGGGGATTGAAGTACTAGTGGTGTTGGACATTCATATGTGTGAAGGGAGGGAGTGTATCTTCAAAATTTTGAGTTGGAGTTGAATCATCAATATCTTTGCTTTTCTCTTTTATGTCATCATTTGTACATTGAGATAAAAAATATAAAGTGCACCATGCATTAACTTGGACATAATCTCTCTTTTCTAAAGAGTTTTGTTGTTATTCTTTTTCTTGTAAGTCCTCTTAAGTCTAGCGGATTGGAGTGAAACTTTTCGTGTCAAGGAGAGGCAAGGATATCTTAGCCAACATTTGACTTACTCAAAAATTGTTTTATGTGGTTTAAAGTTTTAGCTTTGTCCTTGTACTTTATTGTGAATATTTGTTAAAAGTTGAGGTGTCACTCTTAGGTGATTATGAGCATTAAAATGAGTGTTTTTTTTTTTGAATTCTTGCAATACTCGTTCTTTTAATTTTTTGCCGATGTGAATGGGCTCCCTATAACAAAGCTCTTTGTAAGATTTTACCCATGTTGTTTCTTTTGTAGAGGAGTGAATGTACTTAAAGGAAAATGCATCAATACAAGAAGAATTTTGAACAACTGAAAATGAGTACATCAATTGTGATTGATGTCATATGCACATGGTATGTTTTGTCTACGTAATGGATTCTTTGTGAGTATTCTCCTCATTTTTTGGGCTCCTTAAAAAGCAGAATGTCACTGTTTTTTAAGTCAAAGAATACACAATGGAATGGGCTGGGCAGAGGCCATTTTTCCAAAAAAAAATTTAGGCTTAGCCTAAAAATTTTCTGGAAATCTTTATCAATCAAAATGGCCTGTGCCCAGCCCATTCCTTAGTGCATTAGAAGTACACATAGTTGCGAGAGACAAGTGCTAGAAAACCGAAAAATCGGCAAAGTATAAGAATGCTATAGCATTTATGTAAGTATCAAATCTTTCCACACCGTAAAATCAGTTTTCAAATTTTTACAAAGAAAACTGAGCGCCTCATAGAACGTAATCTGTGGGACATTTTTTTTTGACAAATTTTTTTTTACATGCACCTTCCGGGTGGAAGGTGCGTGTAAAAAAAAATTTACCTCAAAAAAAAAAAAATGTGAAAACAGATTTCACGTAAGGGAAGGTCGGGTTCCGAGGCCCTTCGACCCGCGGAAGGCTGTGCGCCCTCGGGCCTCCACCCTCGGGCGCACAGCCTTCCGGGGCGGAAGGGCCTCGGAGCCTGACCTTCCTCCCGCCCCCCCCCCCCCCAATATTCCATGATTTGATTACCTGTGGTCAAGAAATAGAGTACACAATATCCAATTAGCTTTATTTGGCAGCCGAGAATCACAATTTTACGGCAAAGGCTCCTTCAGAGTCATACAGATTATCCAATTGTATCTTTGTGTACATCTTGTTGCATTTTTTCTTGCAATGATCCTGCGCATAAACTTAGATCCTGATTCCTGAATCCTTCGTATATAGCAGTGTTGGGCGGGTATATAGGGTCATGGCTGGTATCAATAATGGGTATCAACATGGTATTAAAAAACCAACCCGATTGGTATATGATTTCTAATACCAGGGTCTAGAACCGGACACCTAGTATTAACTATTTTACTATTCATGTTGATACCCAGGTTGGGGAGATTTTGTGAATTTTTGCCATGGTATCAATAGTAGTACTATTTTTAGTATGTTTTTTTATATCTCAGTCTTTTTAATTTTAAACTATGATATTACACTTTAAAAAGTATATTTATAGCGATTCGTACATGTTGATACCCGGGTTGATAACCGGCTGGTATCACCCTTTTGATACCAGCCCAGTCTATACCAGTCTACAACTCCTATACCTCCTTATGTTGATACCCTACTGGTATTACATTTTCTAAAAACCTGCAATACCCTGACCCGGCTGGTATCAAAAATTTTGATACCCGCCCAACACTGGTATATAGCCTATACCCATATCATTGGTTTTCGAAGATTATAGCCTATACCCATATCATTGGTTTTCGAAGATTTCGGGTTCAAATTTCCGGAGTATCCTTTTTCCTTGCGCCTGGGTCTTGAAACAGATCATGCCCATCATGCATGCATGCTATTATAATCGGGTTCTTACCACGAATGCAGGCTTTGACGCTGATACCTGGAGGCTGGCATTGGCACCAAGTACTGCGTGATAAGATGAATCATGAATGTGTCACTGTTTGCTGATTGTGGGTCCTGGGCTGTTGCTATCCATGCACATTCATAGCTTCGTTGGAAATCTGAGGTACTCAAGAATCTGAACCCAAAGGTGTCACTGTCGTTGGTCAGTAACAAGAATTCGGGATGAAATTATCAAGGGATCAAGATATTCTTAACTAAAAATGAAAGCATAAAGATCTGTGCAGTGTGAAGTGAACTGTGAACTAAGTATTGCTTGGGTGAAGGATTTAGGTTCTTTGTAAACATTAGTATATCTTGGGAATTGGGTAAACAGGCACGATAGGCGTTACACTCCAGCAAAGGACTGTTCAATTCGAACTTGTTGGAGGCAATGGAGGGCATTTGTCAATGGTGGGTCTTAGTGTACGAGAAGTCAGGACTCAGAACATAGACTCTTTGTCCACCAACCTGTCCTTGCAAAGGGGCTACCACTTTTTTGGATCTTCCAATCCCCATGTGCCAAATGACACATAGTACATGCATCTATGTGCAAATGTATTTTTAATGATTGGAGATACCAGTTTTCTATTACAATTATGAGAAAACAAATGACACCTTTGTTGAAGCTCTTTTTCATAATTCTTTTCCATCTTAATCTCAAGAGAAATCAATTAATGAATCAATCAAAATATATCTCTCTTTCTATATATATCTATATATATAAAGATATTTTAGAAAGAGAGTGTAAGGGTTACCATCAAAAAATTAACCTGTGCCGCCAAAAATGTCACGCTCTGCTCGCAAAACATGTCACCCATTCTACAAAGAAAAGAGCTAAAAAAAGATGTTTAAAAAAAATGATTAAAAAAACAACACATTCAAACCTTTTTTTTTTCCATCCATTTAGTAATGCGTGTGTAAGCCACTCTACTCTCCTATGTCACACGCATATAGTAGGGTGGTTACCCGTTGCACATCTCCACTCCTTGCACATCTCCTCACGCTCGCCGTCTTTGCCCGCCGCCTCCCTGCTTGCTATCCATGCATGGTGTATCTCTCTCTCGGTTTGGCTCTTCCCAATTGCACGCATCAATTGCAACGTATCTGATGTGTGCAACATTCTGTTAATCGCATACCTTTTTTGCTTTTTTTTTTAAATTGCTTTCTTGCAAAGCCGAGCAGATTCACAGCTGCTTTGCAAAAAAGAAGATTCATTGTTGCTAAGAAGCAATCAATTGTGTATTGAATGAACCGAAGTCACAGTTGGAAGGTACTTATATGATCTTAATTGGAAGCAATCGATACTTTATATCTTGCAATCTCAATACCTACCAGCTCTTCAGCAAATCGATTGCCTTGGAGTTTACAGCCACTTTGCTGAGAGCCGCTTTGCAGAGACACTTTTCAGAGCCGCTATGCACATGTATGTTAATTAAGCATCTCTTTTATTCGTTCATGTTTCAAATTGATCGTTACTGTAAACTAAGTAAAGATGCACATAGCCACGTGAATGAAACTCATCAGATTTTAATGAAACACACTATGTTACTCATCATATTTTTTTAAAACTCATCAAATTATGGGATAGAAATCATTAGTTTCGGTAGCGATGGATAGTTTAGCGTCTGTAGCGATGGATAGTTTATCATTAGTTTCTGTAGTGATGGATTGTTTTTTATCATTTGTTTGGAAGCATTAGTTTCTATAGCGATGGATTAGTTTATCATTTGTTTGGAATCATTAGTTTCTGTAGCGATGGATCATTAGGAATCTTCTGACCATTATGCCATGCTCAATTTTATACTATAAGAGGAACCTATGGCGTTCATCCAACCCAGTCCTCTACTTAGTTCTCGAGGGTCCTCCTCGGGTTTCAACTCAGGCATGGACGGCAACGTTCTCCAGATTCCAGTGAGAGGATCCAAAGCATACCATATCATCGAGTCTTCTTCATCCTTTGTCAAAATGTACAACCATTCTTCCGTTAATCCTCGCTCCTTCCTCACAACAAAAACCTCTTGCGATGTCAAAGTTGCTTCCCAAGCTCAGCTTACCAAGCGCAGGGTCGAATGACAACCTCGAGGTACACGGGCAATAATGTGGAGAGAGATCTCATCTGGTAGACCCGGGATAAGCTGAGGATGCTCCAGACCATAGCTGAAAGAGAGTCGTTGACGCTTTCTGCATTCTATGGTGGATCTTGACCGCTCCTCTACTTTTTGCTTTGTTGCTAGGGTCCAAGAAGAGCCCATTCGCCGCCTAAACAATACATTCTATATACAGCACTGAAATTGTTTGGCCCTGCCCCGCCTTGGGACATTCAACAGATCCAATAATCAAGCAAACCTACAAATTTCTATTAGGCAACATCTCAATGCTTCGAGAAGGATCAGCATTATCAGTACGCCAATACGCAAGTAGTTAATCTTGCCTTATCGAAAGAAACGCGGAAATCAAACAAGCTCGGAACCTTGTATTACGATTTGCGCTCTTGATGAAGCTCCAAGAAGGATCAACGGTATAATGTCAACATGAAAGTCGTTGATTTTTGCCTAATATGAACAAATATGGGAGCCAAACAGGCTCGAAAACTTGGATTACGATTTGCTGCTTTGATAAAGCTCCACGAACACGAAAGGCCGTTGATTCTAACCTTACATGGGCCAACATGGCAATCAAACAAGCTCGAAAACTTATACTACAAATTGTTGTCTCGATGGAGCTCCAAGAAACGTCGAAAGAAGTTATAGTGTGAAAACATCGTTGAATCTTTGCCTAAATAAATACAGAAAGAGTAAAAAATGCTCAACAACCTATATTACGAATCCACATCTTGCTGAAGCTCCAGTTACGGTCTCAACACGAAAGGCATTACAATCAATATAGAAACACGAGAGTCAAACAAGCTCAAGAACGTCACAAAAGTCATTGAATCTTTGCCTAAATCACCACAGAAACACAAGAGTAAAAAAGCTCAACAACTTATATTACGAATCGACGTCTTGCTGGCTCCAGAAAGAATCTAAATCAAGATTACGGTCTCAACACGAAAGGCATTGAAATCCTCGCTTAATACATCGAGACGATGAAAAAACATGGCAGTCAAGCCAGATTGAAATCTTCTAATCTATTTTATCACACTACACATTGCCCCCAGCTCATGAAGCAAAATAATGATATCTGTACCTGGTCACGGGAATCCTTTGCTAAAAGAGCCAGGCCTACGGTTACAACAGCCGCTTTGCAGAGCCGCAAAGACATCAATAGACATCAAACTAAAATATAATTTGAACCATCAACATTTTATTAATAGGCCTCAAACTATGGCAGATTCTGAATCTAACAAGCTTCCTTATGCTAGATCTAGGTCAAGATCTAATATGCTTCTTGGAGATGTTCATAGTTGTGCTAACTTGGCTAGTCTTGAGGATAATGATGGTGTTTCAATAGTTCTTCATGGCAAGTGCAAGCATGCAAAAGGTAAGGAAAGAGCTAACTTCATCAATGGAGGTGAAGGTTCTTCCTTGGAAAAGATTGTTGCTAATTATTTCTTTGATCATATGGAAAAGGATGTTGCTAGGTGCATGCATGAAGGAGATGGTTCTTCTACATTATTTTCTGATGAGTCCAAGAAAGTCATTTGTGCAACAAGTGGAGTCACATGTCTTCATAAAGAAAGTAGATCAAATGGTTCTATCAAGAGACTTGGTGAGGGAGATAGTCACAAGTCAAGAAGAAGAGAAGTACATGAAGAGTTCAAAGTAGGATGTACTTTGAATCATGTCATTGTGAATGATAGTGAGGAAGAATCATTATCATATGAGTCATTACCTAAATCATTGAGTAGAAGTTCTTGTTTGAAAAAAGAGAGTACTTCAATCATCCTTATGTTGAAGGTACTAATCATTTTTTTCATGGCTTCTAATGTCTTTAAGGTTTCTACTTCTTATGATGCAATCATTAAGAGGGAGTCTTATGAAGGAAAGAGCAATGGAAGATTGGTTCTTGGGAAGATCCAAGGCATGGATCTCACATCTTTTCATCAACTCAAAGGATTCTATGATTGTGAATTGATCACTCATGGTCGAGATGGCAAAAGGTTGGTTGGAGAAGACTACATGGAGCAAATCGAGAGGCAATTTCTTCAAGGCAAGGGAGATCTCATTGGTGAGCTTATTGAGGTTTGTTATAGACTCAAGAGGGCTGGATTTATTAGGTTTTATACTCATTCTCACCTACTCTACTTCATGTTGGATGGAAAGTTTAGAATCTATTTTTTGATTTATGATGGTGACATTGGTGATATTGTTTTCACTAACCTTTGTGGAAATTCGAGATCAAGCATTAATGAGATCTTGTTGGATCTAGATCGTATGTTTGAGAGGGAGCATTTCCAGAGGGTCAAGTCTGAATATATTCACATATTTGGTATCTTTGATGATCAAGAGAAAGGTAAGCAAGTGGAAGCGACTCACTTTGCTTTACTCACATGTTTTGGAGAATCTTCTTGCGTAGATGATGCTATGCAAGTGGATATTGGTTCTGATGGTTTTCATACTGGAGAAGCAAGTAATGGATCTAGAAAACAAAGTTTTTTCAATGACTTTGATGGCCAAGAGGAAGATCAAGAGGTTGGTCTCAAAGGGATTCAACAAGGCAAAAAGGAAGTTGGCAATTTGGAGCTAGTCAAGAGCATCAAAGGAAGCTTATTTGGCAAAGATGTTATGGATCTGTTTTTGCAGCCTATTGAAGACTCAATTAAGGTCAAAGGAGAAGCAAGTAAGTGTTGTTCAAGTTTACTTTACTTTTTCTATCTCATGTTTGAGCTATTTCATGTTGTTGTGTGCAAATTGTCAAGATATGGACAAACTAGCTACATTGTCTTGCAATATCTTATTGTTAGAGTTGTACTAGCATTCTTGGCTGGTTTTGCTGATGGAAATGAGGCTATTGGAGGTTCATTATGTCACTCATTCATGGCCAAGTCATCATGTGTTGATGATATCTTGTGGCAAGATGGAGATGGAGGCTCATTCATGGAGTTTTATGGTGGAGACATATAAAGAAAGGACAACGTTGGAGGAGACAAGCAAGCAAATGGTCGTCACTCAAATTTATTGTCTGGTTGCTGTAATTTTCCAGAGAGTTCAAAGTTTGAAACATGGAGGAATTATTTCATTCACATTCTATTTGGTTCTTCATGTTCTAGGTATATCTTGATTGTAAAATTGATGTAAGAAATAGTGAAGCATCCCATTTGGACACTATTCTCTATATCAATTATGAAAGATACTTTAGAACCTTAGAAAGGAGATCTATACTTAGGATGGAGATCATTCTAAAGTTGGATCAAAGTAGTATGGTTAAAACTATGCCAAAACTAGTTGAAGAGAGAGTTTGAGAGATTTCAACTAGTTTAGTCTAGTTTAGTCATATTTTGGTAAATTGTCAATAAGAGGCCAAAACTCATTTTAGACTTAGAGATAAACTTTTTGAAGTTATATTAGTTTAAAATACATTCAATAAACACTTTTTGAAAGTGTGGGAAAGTTGGTAGTCGAGTTTGAGAGAGATTCAAATTTGAAGTTTGGGTAAATTGAATCTAGACCCAAAATAGTAGGGTTTACATATTGGAGGGAAAGCCAAGTGGACAAATAGGGTTTGGAAACTCTATAAAAGGATGTAACTCATGGAGAGACACATCTTCTCTCTTCTCTCTCTCATTTCATCATTATACATGGTCCTCTTTGGGTTCTATTACTCATTGGTGCACTCTCATGATGTTATCTTGCAATTCTATGTGTAGAATGATCAATTATTGCTATTTTTGGTTCCACACATGTGAAATACAGTAGGGTACTATAATTGTACAGACAGCAAACATATTTTATGTTTTGGTTCATGTTTGATCAGTATCTCTTAGAGTTTTCATCTCATTTTGTATGTAGATGCTGTTTTTTCTACATTGGCAGGATTGTTGGTTTGCTCCTTATTGTAACCAAAGATCAGGGACATGGATTGGATCTTGAATGATCTGAAATCCTTCACATAAAATAGATACAGAAGCTGATAGAAAATATACATAATACAGTCCACCTGTGAGCGAGACAATTTTGTAAGCAAGATCCACATAGATCCAAGAAGTCCACTAGTAAGATAGACACTGCTTGTGGGAGAACGCCGCTTCTCTCACGCCAATGAGTTGTGTGGGTTTGTCACACAGTGCTCAAAATAAAGAGGATCAATAGATGGTATTGTATCTATTACGCACATATTACTCAAAATTTTGTCTGATCTTGAATGCATTGTTGTCTGCTATTGCTCGTGTATCTTATTCACTTGTTTTACCTATTCTGCACATTGGTTCAATCTTGCTTAATGCTAAATTAATTCATAACGTAGGTCAACAGTGTCTGTCTACTTTCTGGAGGATTGTAGGAATGATATAGCAGGCAGTGACCAGCAATCATATCTTAAATCCATCCGAATTCATTTCATTTGTGATTAATTTGTTTTCACATAAGTGGTATCAGAGTGTTCTTGGCATTCCTGAATTTACCAGCCTTCCATCAGTGGTATCAGAACATTCTTGAAGTTTCTGAATTTTTCAGCCTTCCATCAATGGTATCAGAGTCTCTCATAGTCTAACATGGTCGCAAAGCTATCAGATCCAGGAGGTTAAGCATTCAAGACAAAGAACCATTAACAAGTGAGAACACAATTTGTAGCAATGGCTTCAATCTGTACAATCCTCGACTCATCAGAATCTAACTTCCTAGCATGGAAAGTTAAGGCCTTGCTTATACTAAAGGGAGAAGGATTGTTTTCCTGGGTAGACGGCATCAAGGAGATGCCTACAACAACACACAAGGAGCTACACGAATGGAGAGAGAAGAATGACAAGGCAGTAGCCGTGTTATCTTCATCCATCGAGGATAGCCTGACTCTTGACCTGGCTACAATCTCTAAAGCAAAAGATATGTGGAATACTTTACTCACAAGATTTTAGACAAAATCAAGGAGTCAGATTATGTTACTCAAAGATCAGTTGACAAATCTACAGTGGGATGGCAAAGACCTCACTTCGTGAAAGGTCTGTTTCTTTCACTACACAGATCTGGAGCAAAAAATGCAGTATCAGCATTCAAGGGCAAAGGTAAGAGCAAGTGGTCTAAAGGACAAGATCATGGTGAGTCTTCTTCTTTTGATAAGAAGAAAGATAAACTAAAGTGCTTCTATTGTGGCATCAAGGAGCATTTTGCTAGTGATTGCTACAAAAAAAGGAGAGATCAAGGAGACAAGCAAGGTAATCTAACTCTTGATGAGGATGGTGTTCAAAACACAAATGATGATGCTTTTGTGATGTCTTCATGTTTGAGTTCTATTGTTGGAGATATTGATCATGGTGGATTGATAGTGGAGCAAGCTCACACATGACTTTTCACAAGGAGTATCTCACTTCTTTATTGGCATATGGAGATGACAAGAGAGTGATCTACATGGCCAATGATGGTGAGTGTGCAATCAAAGGGATTGGCACAATTCCTATTTCTCTCTCTACAAATAAGAATGCTCATTTGAAGGATTTTTTGTTCATACCTACTATTACTAGGAGCCTACTTAGTGTGAGTCAATTGCTAATCAAAGGTCTTAAAGTGGAGTTTGATGGAGATGCTTGTATGATCAAAAGAAAGGATGTCTTGATTGAAAAAGGTAAAAGGCAAGGGAAGTTTTTCAAACCAGATGCTTGTGTTATTGCTAACCAAGTTGGATGTGTGGCAAGTGAGCATATATCCACTCAAGAGGTTTGCCATAAGAGGATGGGACATCTCAACTTCAAACCATTGGAGGTAATGGCTAGAAGCAAGTTGTGATTGGTCTTCCAAGTTCCTTAACTAGCATCAATCATGTTTGTGAGCTAGCATCAATGATGTTTGTGAGTCTTGTGTTGTTGAATTTTAAGAACAGAACGATTCGATGCGACACGAATTTCAGTTGCCCTGATACCATTGTTGAGAATCCCGGATGGAATTTGATTATGTCTAACGACTACTACCTGCTAGAACAAATCTGCAATCCTCTAGAGTGTAGACAGACATTGTTGACCTACGTTTAATTGTTTAAGCATTCAACAAAATGAACCAGTATGCGGAATGAAGAATGAACAGTTGATTACGAACAGACAAGTCTCCAATTTCTTCGACAAACTTCGTTCATCAACCGAAGTGTCCGACGAGAAACGTCTCCAGCCACTTCCCAAAATGTGACGTGAGAGAAAATGTGTGACATTTTCGTCCACATCACGATCCCCAGTCGTTTGCTGACCATGTATGTAATGTAAAATTGTCATTTTGTCATTGTAGTTAAACTACTTCTTGAGTACGACAAAATACTCAGTTAGATGACAAACATTTATTGTAGTTAGATACACAGATCCAGTATATAAATACACCTTCATTACACACTCTATGTGATCCTCCATCCATGAGACAAACATTTTTGAGCCTCCAAGTTACGTTGCCAGTCTGGTTGTAATTCATTGTTGTGCTTGAGTGTAATATAACAGCAATATGCTTTTCTATTTGTGTATAATGTAGATGAATGCTTATTGTGATTTGAATGCACGTCGCTTCTGTTTGATCACGCTCGTTATCTCACTCTGATCAGATCCGTCTACGCTCCTCAATTTTTGATCAGACAATATAATGGTTGTCTTTGATGCCTGAGGAACTTGCACTTTTCATCACACAATCAATCTAAGTTTTCAGAACAGAACTTCTTATTGAATCTAATTTCTAGTAACACCTCACATAGTTTCTAATCTCTTCGATGGACTGTACTCATCCATTTGTTTTCTTAAGATCCAATGGGGCAGAGTACTTGAGCTGTGAATATAATTTAGCATTTATATTTAGCTCAATAAAATGAGAGATTATTCTATTTGTATTACTGTTAACATGTCTCATATTGGTAACTCTTCGTCGTCGTCATCCAACGAGGCTAGAATCATTGACAAGTTCAATGGTTCTAACTTCTACATCTGGAAGTTAAAACTCCGGATGATGTTGATAGATAGAGATCTTTGGGATGTAGTAGAAGGTTCTATCCTAAAACCAAAAGATGGTGATCAAACAAAGGCATGGAAGATTAAAAATCAACTGGATTTATTATCAAGTCTATACGAGACTCAAGATGTAACCACTAGATTACATCTTAAAAGGAAGTTCTTCACACTTCTATTGCCATCACTTCTCCCATCATCAACTTTAAGTCTTTAATGGATCAATTATCAGCTGTAGAATGATGTGCTATTCAAGATGATGATGTCGTTATGACCTTGCTTTCTTCTCTTCCAAAGTCGTATGAGCACTTTGTGGTGATGATCTCCACACAACACGACCTCACTCTTCAAAAGGTGATCAATCATCTTCTTCAAGAAGAAATGCGGAGAAAGACCAGCGGCCTGTCCATCAAAGAGAAGTCTGTGGCCCTGTACACCAAGAAGAAAGACTATTCCAAGGCCAAGAATCAAGTGCAGCAACAGTAGCAGCAGAAGCCTCATACTCAAGGTGAGAGTAGTGGATCACGCCAGAAGCTCTTCTACAGATATTGCAAGAGAGCTAATCATGACATCAAGGAATGTCGAATCCGCATCTACAACGAAGCAAAGAAGCAACATCGACAACAACCAGATTTCTCCAATGCGGCGGAATTCAAGGAGCAAGATTCACACCTGTTAATGGCTTACAATAGTGGCAACGAAGACCACAATAGTTGGTACATGGACAACGACGCTACACAACACATAACCTCTAGCAAGGAATGGCCTATCGAGTATGCAGCTTTCAGCAGAGATCAATTTATCTACCTCGGAGATTCAAGCACCAAACGCGTGGAAGGCAAAGGGATAGTCAAGATCACGTTCAACAATGATCTTTCTATTTGTGTTCCCAATGTTCTTCACGTATCTCAGCTATCAAAAAACCTGTTATTAGTCTTCAAGATAACTGATGAGGGTTACATTGTTACTTTCTCTTCTGAACAATGTACAATCTTCGATGAAGATACTACTCTGACCACATGTACTAGAGTTGAAAATCTATATCTACTCTCTAACGCAGTTGCATTAGCTAGTATCTCTCATGAAAATGTAAACGATAATGCTACTTTGTGGCATAGTCGATTTGGACATGTGCTGTATCTATGGCAAACACTCTAGAAGCAAGTTTCCCAAATCACATTATGTCAAAACAAACCATGTATTAGAACTTGTACATAGCAATTTTTGTGGTCCAATGCCAACTCCATCCTTAGGAGATGCAATTTATTTTTATAGATGATTATTCTAGATGGTCTACAACCATGTTCATTAAGCACAAATCAGAAGCCTTTGAATGCTTCAAAAGATTCAAGGCCATGACTGAGACACAAACGTCTACAAAAGTGAAAGCTCTTCGAATTGATGGCGGCGACGAATACCTCTCTAATGAGATGTCTAACTACCTGGCTGAATATGACATTCGAATATAGTTCACAACTTCCTATTCTCCTCAACAGAATGGAATTGCAAAAATGAAGAATCGAACACTTCTCAACTCAACCAAATCCATGCTACATCAAACGCACCTACTTGCGAAGTTTTGGGCAGAAGCTACTGCCTCAGCCTGTTACTTACAGAACAAATCCAGCACTAAAGCCGTCAACAACAAAACTCCTTATGAAATATGGCATGGACAGGGTGTAGTCTTCCAAGAACATACATACTATGATTTTAAACAACCATCAATGTTGATTGTTTTATATCTCTACTACTGCATTCAAATGGTTTGCTGTCACTGTTCTAATGCTCGGGAGTGTGTTGGACTACTATTGCTACTACGTGACCTGCTGTGTGACCTAATGCCCTCACAAGTTTTGCAAGCTTTCAATGATGAAGGGAAAGCTGTGGTTGCATTGGATGGGCAAGTGGTATGTGATCTCCAAGAGGATTAGGGTCTACAAAACCCATTGGAGCAGCCCGTGGAAAACCACCCTCTTTTCCCTTGATGACATCCTAAAAGGGTGAGCATGGAAAACCACCTTTTCCCTTGATGACATCCTAAAAGAAAACCACCCTCTTTTCCCTTATAACATCCCTTGATAACATCCTAAAAGGGTGAGCATGGAAAACCACCTTCTTTTCCCTTGATGACATCCTAAACAAGTGAGAGGGTGAGCATGGAAAGAGCCCCTAACATGGGCTCTCGTTTAAGGGTCACTTTATATTATGACTTTGGATGAGCTACGTGGTAGCAAAATTATACACTCGCGCCGAGTAATTTTAAGCAGCAAAAAGAGTAATTTTGTGGATGTGGCAGCTGGGAGAGGGATGGTGCGATTGCTTTCCACGCACCCATCTTCTTCGTCTTCCTCTTTGTTGCTGCCCACTAGTACGTTCTTTCTCTTTCCTTCGCATTTTCGTGCTTTGTTTCTCGTTTCTCGTTTAAACAGAGGGAATTCAGTTTATTTACCATTTGGCTTTCACAATGCATCTGAGGACGGCGTTGGTATGCTTCAGTTTTACAGTTTTTCTTCTTTCTGTTGTAGTAGTACTGTATGTACATTTCTTTCTTTGAAGTATCACGAGTTTCCCTACGAATGAGTAGTCACTCGGGGCAGATAGCCAGGGCGTTCAATGTCTTTACACTTGGTAATATTCTTAAGAACGTTCAACTCTTGGAGCTTGTGCTCAGACTTCGAAGGAAGAAGCGCAGACTACTAAACATTAGAATATTATGTTCTAAATTTTGTATATGCATACTCTATTTCAAATTTGAACTATAACATTCTCTTGAAGGTGTCCTGATAAAGCTTAATTTCAATTGACCCCGAAACTGCCTATACTCTCGAATGCTGCAAATTTCCAAATTTGTCCAAATTCTTGCTACTGCTGTTTATCATTGCGACATGTAGCTGGAGCCTTTTACTGCATTATTCCTATACAGGCTAGCCGACTTTGGATGTGCTATACCCTGATTTTAGGTAGTCTCTGCAGTCTATTGTAAAGCATGTGAGCATCCAGAAGAAAAACTTAAAAGGATGGGCTTGTAGGCTAAACCCGTATCAAAGGTATTGGAAAATATGAAAGCTTGAAGTTGCTTCCTATGCTGTTTCCCTAGAGCACAAGCTTCACAAATTTACGGTTCTACATCCTTGTCATAGTCGAAATTGCTCATCAAATCCTTGGATTTCATCAATTCCATCACTGCAGCTCCTATGTGGGCCACAATGCATATTTCTTTGTTGTTGATACTGCAATATGTGCTTGATGGTCTGTTACAACTGTGGCCATCAGTTTGTACAAGCCCTTGTCCAAAATGGCTGGTACAAGGAGAAAGCACAAAAAAAAGTAACCTACTGCCAATCTATAAGTGACTTTTTTGATAAGCGCTGATAATGTATTTGGTTTAAACTTTTCGTCTCTTGCTTACTCGCTAGTATCAGCGCTTATATGATCGCTTGCTTGCTGGTATGATTATCTAGATGATTCTAGTTATTGCTTTATCATCCAGTCCTACAGCAGGCATTAGCACAATTTTTACACAGGTTGTGGGCCACCAAACGCAGCGTGACACCATCGCATAAAATCCTTGCAAAGGTACCTTAGGAAGTGTGAGCTGTACAGATCATACTCTTCACATAAGCAGGAGAATTGTGGCAGGACAAAAGTTAGCCTTTAATCGAGATACTTTGAGCCACCAAAGGACATGATATGGCGTCAGATATTATGAACCTAATTGATTTGAAGGCTGTCAAAAATCTCGAAGAACTGAGCTATTTGGAGCTTGAAATTGAGGCTCGTGCTCGGAGGAAAAGTGCTGTGGAGGTTTGTCAGTGGTGAGGAGGTTGCAAAGTTGATGAGGTAGGTTACCTGATAATCTGCTTTGGTGACTTGGCGAATTCTTTGGTGCAGAAATTTCCAAGCAAGTGTGGGACGTGCTCAAATCAACTTACAAAGCTCGAGACATTTCAAGCACATTGCTCCTGCAAAAGCAACTGACAGGGAGTAATATGCAGGAGAACGAGAGCATGGCTGAGCACATTGAAAAGCTCAAAGGAGTTGCTAGGCGGCTAGAGGTGGTGGGAGCAATGGCTGAGAATAACAACTCATCTACATGATCCTAATAGTTTGCCAACGAATGTACCTTTTTAAGGTCTCTCACTCCACATAATAAGTCAATAAAAGTAGGGCCCTTGGCCAGTTCAAAATGTAAATGAAGAAAAAAAGCCTTCTAGGCCTGTACATGAATGAAGTAATCACGTGACTCAAAATTCAAATACTCCCTAAGTAAATAAATGTAAAACCTATAGTTCATGTCATGAATGTTCCAGGTGTAGGCCTAGTAGGCTAGTAGCCTAGTAGTCTATAACTCTCCCTTGCTGAGGAAAACATTGGACCCAATGTAGGCAAAATAGAATAGGAATCAGTACCAACAATCAAGGAGGAACTGCTAGAAGGAACATGTATATGAGCAGGAGCACCTTAGGAGGAGATATTAGCTGCAAGCGAGCATGGCTGATTTGTATGGCAATAAACATCAATAAGCTCCCATGTAGCCTCCTCAATAGGACGACCATTCCACTGGACTAAAACTGAACTTGCCATCTTTGATGACTATGCAACATTGCAACAATTGACCTATAAAATAGCAACAGGTAAAAATGGAAAAAAGCTGTAGATCAGCAGGCAAACTGCAATCTTGTGGAGCATCATCCTCAATAGTAGCACGCCTGAGTGGTAGGAGAGGTAGCTCAAGGTGATATATAACAGGGATGAGTCACTCAAGAACCCGGAAAGGTCCATAATAATGTGGCGCGAGCTTCTCAGTGAAAGCTAAAATGACCATCAGTAGACAAATGGTAAGCAGTACCCAAAAGTATCTTGACATCCAAGATACACCAGCTCTATCTAGAGAATAGAAGAAAACTTGGTGTCTCGATCAATGAAAATTGACCCATAAGTATCTTGACATGCAAGATACGCATCAGCTCTATCCAAAAACTAGAAGTAAATTTGGCATCCCGATCAGTGAGAATAGATTGTGGAAGACCATGTAGTCGAATAATCTTAGAAATGAGAATGCCATCACACTGCTTTGCAAAAGTAGTACTGCTAATAGGTATGAAATGAGCTTGCTTAGAGAGCCTATCAAAGACCACTGATACATGGAAGAGAACACACACAAGTATGATGAAGGAATGATAATATGTACTCCAACTATTTCCCATTGCAAATGAGCTAGGGAGCACAACATACTTATAGACTTTGGTCTATGTCGAAAAGCAAAAGTGAAAGCAATAGCAATTGCCTAATTAATGTCTCTATATATGGTAAAAGCACCAACACCTATCTATAGCAAAAACTTGAGCTCCAAATCAAGCACTAGAATTTCGAACTTGAGTCTAACTAAAGTCTAACTTGACTTCACTAAATATAGGTGAGGCCCTTAGAATTAGCATGCAGGCATGTCCCAATAATCTTAATTAATCCAAGATGACAACATTAGGGATGATAATGTGAACATTAACTCTAACACTCCCCCTTAATGTTTACATTGTCTCACACCCATCAAAGAACTTGAGTCTCCTTGAATCAAATAATGCAGACATGATTAACCTTTGCCATAACTAGGAGAACTTTGCTTGAAGATTTACTCCTTTGGTCTTTTTTTTAACATTTTCTAAGCTACGCTAAATATGTCTCATGTATCAACACCCACGTTAGAAACTTGTTCATAAGTAGTTGGCTCCACTTGTGTCGATTCCTTGAATTGAATCCACTTCAATTCTTCTGGTACTCTCATAAGTTATCAACTGTGATGGACTTAGCTGGACTACTCTCCATGGATGTACACTTCATGTTTGCATTCCAACCACTCTCCAACAATGATACAAATAGAATGTCATCCATGAACCCAATCAAATATGCAAGTATTAGAGCATCCCCAATAGGAAGATAAAACATATACAATACTTCCTCACACAAAGTCTCCTTGGAATCTCCTGCCTCTATCTCACACATAGAGTCACGTGCTCCAAACAACTTTTTAACTTAGAAAGCATCTCATCATGACATTTATTTATCCTAACACTATGTCATATGCAAACTTCCCAACTGGTGTACGTCCATCTTGCTTGAAGAAAACTTCTTCACTTAAGAAGACTTCATATTGATTTTCTAAGGCTAATCAATAATTTGTCAATTCATAGAATTGAACCTTGTATTTAGCTCAGCTCTTCCTTGTAGCGACGAATGTCCTTCCACAAACCTACCACCCTTGTAGATGAAGATCAAAATTGTGAGTTGCTAGGGACACCACCTCCACACCTTGAAGATGGTAGAATCAACCTGCATATGATGATTGACTCCGTTCGTTGAGTGCCTCCTTGTTCTCTCAAATCTTGAACCATGCTCTGATACGATGTTAAAAAACCGACTTCTTCATGGCAAGCAACCAAGATAAGATACCTAACAACCATACACATACATGGAAGAGACACACACAACTATGATGAAGGAATGATAAAATGTACTCCAACTATGTCCCATTGCAAATGAGCTAGGGCACACAACATACTTATGGACTTTGGTCTATGCTGAAAAGCAAAACAATCTAAAAATAATTAGTGTCTCTATATATGGTAAAAGCACCAAGACCTATCTATAACAAAAACCTGTGCTCCAAATCAAGCATTAGAATCTTGAACTTTAGTCTAACTAAAGTCTAACTTGACTTTACTAAATTTAGGTAAAGGCCCTTAGAATTAGTATGCAGGCATGTCCCAATAATCTTAGTTAATCCTAGATGACAACATTAGGGGTAATAATGTGAACATTAACTCTAGCACGTATGTACAACAATTTTGGCCTAGATCAAGTTTATTTTTTGCATTTTTCACACTCCTCAAACCTAGCTTCATCTTTTTACAAGATTCTATGCAAGATCTATCTATCACTCCAAGACATGATCTTAACTTGAAAAAATTATTTTTTGGCAATGCTTTAGTGAGAAGCAACACATCTGAAGATAAAGGAAATGGTACCCAAAATGTATCTTAGCACTCTTTTGGCGCTCTTCCAATGCATTTTAAGAGGATTTTGCATAAATTGACTCAACATACCTATGCTATAGCTTAGATCAGGTCTGGTTATAGTGAGATAGATCAAGGAGCCACCCGGTAGCCCTGCGCAAGGACCCGGACTATCATGGCATTCATGAAGTATCTTACGATGAAGATCCTTCACGTCTAGCATGAAAGCCTTTTCGTTTCTCAATAACATACCATCCTTCACGGTTTATGTTAGATATGTATTGGTGTGTGCCTCTACAGAAGTGACAGCCTCAACTGACTCTTCCGCTTGGTTGACTACCTTGGCCACACACGTTGACAATGCCACCAAGTAGCAATATGACTGTCCAGGTGTAAGGCAACTAGATGGATGTGCTATAGGTCTACCTTGGGAAACATAAGGAAATAGGTCTCCAACTTAGAAAACAGATTCTCGAGCTCATTCCCATTGGGAGAACTAGAGTAAATGGAAAGCTGTACCTTATCAATCTGGAAGCAATGTGATCCAAAGCCAGCTAGAACCTGCATTTCTAATGCAGCCCTACATTTCCACTTGCTAAATTTCGGGGAAGTTAAATTTTACTGTGTTTTGCTTATTTCCTTCTGCATTTTATAGTTTGTTCTAAGTGTTTCTAGACCTTTCTTTCTTGCCTTGCATAGACAATCTATGTATATCGCCAACATTCTGTTTATTGTCTCAAGAAAAGAAAAAAAAAAGGATTCTCAAGATGTTTGCATGAGGTCTCCTTCTCCTGTTCAACCTTCGTCTCTTGTACATTCTCCACCTAGCGAGGATTCGAGAGAATCTCGAGAGGTTATGCCTATTACATAATGCTCAGCAACAGACCAACAAGAGAAATGATGAGAGAAAGCATCGCATAGAGAGAGCAGTCTGTTTCGTAACTACATACTTTATTAATTCTAGTTACAGGTGTGAATATGTACATTAATATTATGAACACTCCTCCTTAATGAAATGTTCACACATTTATTAACTTTCTATATAAAACATTTAAATTAGAAATAGATTTCAGCAAATCTAAATCTTATAGCGGCTATGCTTCAATTGAAGCCACATTGCTTCTTCATTTGTTTTAGTGATTGTTTCTGATGCTTCACTTGATGTAGCCGCTCCTCCTCTTTTGAATGTCTTGGACTCTTTCTTTGCAGCTTCCTCCCACATTTCTCCATTGGTGAGGGCACATTCCATACTGCCAATGTTATCAGAAGAATCGTGGTTTTGAACCAAGCTCCTCCCAAAAGAATCCGAAAAGAATTGGCAGTTGTTTTTGATGCATTTTTTTAAATATAGTGCTGCAAAAAATCTAATGTACTCTTTATAATGTCTACATGTTTTAAAGTCTTATAGATACTAGATTGCTAATAGATGCATACATTTGAAAGTTCACGAATTGTTATTGCTTGTAGAAAGCTGAAGCTTGAACAATGAAGGCGAAAGACAAATTAGTCTTCACTATTGACAAAATTAGGATTTAGAATCACAATTGCACAAGACAATGTTGAATGGACGTTGGAATTTGGAGTCGTGGAAACAAATTGCAATTCAAACTTGTTAGTATCTACTCACAAACAATAAACTAGATTCCATGTTTCAACTTCCAGTTAGCAATGAATATTGTAATTTATGATCTATCCATGTGGCCACTGGCATGATACATCATTGTCGATCGAACTTTGAAGATTGAACAGTGAAGTTTCAAGTGACCAAACATGCATCACACATCAAAGATCAATAAGTAGTAACTTGTAAGTACATTGGATAAACATTTAAATAGAAATTTAAAAGTTACAGCTTAGTACTTACATTAAAAAAATCAAATAGCATTATAGCGAACAATCATCAATGAACTAAAATATATATAGTGAATAGCTAGTATTAAAATGTACACAATGTACATGTCACATACGATATCAAAATGAGTGAGTCATGATTGAGTCTATTGTTGTAATAAGATAGATGGAAAAACAACCTAGATTTTAGATCATGAAGTTATTACAGTCTATATCTACATCCTCCTTGTCGTCCTAGAGGGGAGTGGCCTCATAGCCTCTTGCTCATCATCAACAACAACATCATCATCATCACCGTCATCGTCATCCTGATCCTGAGGCCTCATAAGATGGAGACCCCTCACTCTCCTTAGTCTCCTTTGCAAAGCTACTAGCTGCTCTCTAAATGATGTTGAACAACCTGAGCTTGTGATGGTGCAGATCTAGTCACAGATGCCGCAAGTAGAAATTTGCAGCTATTTTAAAGTACCCCAGATAATAGATTGAAAACTTGGGAGATAACCTTGATAGTAGATAGTACTAAGTACAATCTTGATTGAAATACAAGCAATCAAGGTTTCAATTATGATTTATCCAGATTCAAGATTCAAGCAACTTGCAAGGCTCAAGCCTACTTGATCGTGCAATAGACTCACGATGCAAGATGGCATATACATCCTCCTCCTTTAGTGACCTAGGATGTAAATCTTGAACCTTGGTGATGCCGATCTCGTCAAGGTTTATCTAAATTTTAAACAATTAGCATATACATGAATCATGATTTGTCACTCGTGATTCTTGTTACATGTGACACAAATTCACAAATTACAAATGGTCCATGAATCTTAGATTAGTCAACTTTAAGTATGAATATTCAAGTGACAAGTTTCAACATTGACCGCTCAAGTTCAAGATCAAGTAGTTCAAGCTCAAACCTCAAATACAAAGTTGAAAGTTCAATGACTACTTGCCTTGGTTCTTTGGCCTGCCTTATCTTCTCTAGAAGGCATAGGTTTATGCTCTAGTTCCCTCACAAGCTATTGTGGTGCAGTCCTATGAGAGGACTCTCAATGCCATGCACTCTACAGCCTACGAGTGCCCTCCATACTTGTCCCATGAAGACACTGGCCTCAAGTGGCCTACTCTATCTTGTGCGACAGCCCTCTGATAGGTCTCTCCAAAAAATTATGACCTCATTGTTGTAGGCCTGCTGCTCTGCAACATTTGGTAGGACCCTCTGGAGGTATTCAAACCACCCATTCTCAAGCTCATGGTCATGGAACTGCTCAGGACCAAATTTCTTCCTTAGAGGATGCAGCAAATGGGCAACTGCATGTGAAGGTCTACGAAACCATTCCATCTACTCTCCCACTTGGCCTTTACCTCTTGAATCTTGCAAATTGAGAAATAAATGTCATTGATTCATCAAAATTCAAACTTCGAGCTTGAGATTTGAGACTAAGTCTAACCATCTACTTGAGGGCGTGGTGTACCTTTAGGAGCCGCTCCAAGCTATAGGTATGAATGCAAACCTTAGCACAAAGGTTAAACAATCTCAATGCATCAAAATTCAAAGCAAGACCCAAATAAGGCTTGAGCTAGTTGGTAAATCGTAAATCCCAGGGCCCAATGCCCATGGCCCCATTGCCTAAGCCCAAATTGTAGCATTGAGAATGAGACATCGAGAATGAGATTCAATTTTCAAAGATTATAGCACATACCTCGTGGGAGCAAGTTGTAGGATCTCCAAACCCTAAACCCTCAATAAATTGTGAGGACCTTTGGTTTCTTGGTGACAAACTTCACCAAGAACTGTGCAATATCAAGGACCTCTTTCACCCAAGGAAGAGCTGGACAAAAGCAAGTTACGTATGATCATTGATGATAGATCATAGATGTGTCAATGAAAAGAAAAGACAAACTAGGTCCAATAGATATGTGGTTTTGAAATTGAGGTCAAAAGCACGAGTCAAGACTCAAGACAGATAGAATCGTCAAAGTTCAATGATCTAATATCTAAATGCTAGAATAATGGAATTGCTAAATAAAAGTTACTAGAGTCTAGAACTTACTAGTAACTACTATGTCGTAGTTGTAACTGAGTCTAGGATAAATGCATGGAGTCCAAAAGATAGTGGTGTAATTCTCCATCACCAATTTGCCCGTGGCCTCGCAATTTGCGGCATGGTCAGAATGACTTCGACAACATTGTGAGGCCCCACATGCTCGATGGCTTGCTTGATGTGTGAGTAGATGTACTCACCTTTAACAAATTGAAATGAGCATTGAGCATTAGATTTCAATATGTAACATGTTCAAAACCCTAATTGAGCATTGACTCTTGAGCAACGAGCATCAAAATGATTAAAATTTTGATTAGAAATGAGCAATGAGCATTGAAATCCAACACGCATCATGAACTCGTTACTCAACTGAAACAAGGGTGCCAAGTGCCAATGTGTCAATGGCTCTCAATAACATGGTGCCCATGAAGCCCATGAAAATAAGACACTAAGATATTAATGATATGTTGCCTCCTGCTGTCACTCCAACCATCAGTCATGATGGTGCACCCAAATCGTTTCCATGATTCACGAACGGGTTCTGTTCCTTGCATACATCCTGAACCTCCCTCATCAAATGCGTAATACGTAATGGCTCCATGCCTTATCGAGGCAACATTCTCTAACATATCCCTCCAAGCAGGAGACTTTGCTACATGGAAGGGGAGGTCACAAAGGTAGAACAATTTTCTGATGGACACATCCGCCCTAGTCTTGTTGTCACCCCGAAATGATTGCAAATAATACTCTCTACCCTTAACAATAGCCCTGCCACCTCTAGCAGTAGAGGGACCAGCTACATCTACATGTGGTGTAGATGTGCCATGCTTTTGTCGTGTCCTCAAAGCGAATGAGTACATTGCTGTGTCCATAAGTTCTGTTCCACGTAGAACACTTCAGTGTCAGCCTTATGCAGTGATTTTTGGCTTTCAGATTGTGGGCAGAAGACAGCATATCTTAGATTATTGAATAATCTGGTCTGATTACTTTTTCTAGTCCAGTGATAGTCTTTTACACAGCACAGGCTGGATTTCGTTCTAGATAGGTGATTTTTATGTAGTATTCTTGGCTTTGGTTAGTCAGCTGTCATACGTGCAATAGGATGTGGATTTACAGGAGCTGGTTATCTCAATCACAAAAGGAGTCTATATAAGAACTGTGGTAAGCAATCGTGTTCTGTCTCAGCAAACCAAAAAGTCCTCTTTTTCAACCTTGGATGCAATCAAAGCTTTCTGCTGTTGTTAAATTTGTTGTGGTGATGAGCTTTTACGATGTATTTCCAAAACTGCCGAGGTTTTGTTTGCGATTTCTATCTTTATTTAACCCCTGTACACTGTAGATAGAGTGTTTATGTTGTTAATTTATGTGCACTGTAGTTTTAATGTCAGGAATTTGTAGCATGAGGGTTTTAGCCTCTTACCTGATCATAAGATGAAGCCAATGTGATATTCTATATGAGTGATTGTCTGTGCTCAATCTATCTCCATCATCATACATTGTTATTTAAGCTTCCTTACAATATCTTGTAGATGATGGTCAAACATTTTTCTGTCCTAAGCAGGCATATATTTGAAAAATAGCAGTACAGGGTCAATGTGGTATAATATTTACTTAGATGCCAAGCCTTTCTCTCTATCAACTTCAAATCTAGAAATAGCATCACAGCAGAGCTCCATCGTATATATTGTCTTCGGAAGCCAAAAATTTCACTCTAAGAAGTTGTGTAGCTGATATGATAGCACCTTCTTTACTTTTGTAGTCTGTATGGAATTTTGCATTGATAGGAAATATATCATCCACATGAAATGCTACATCTGAGTTGTCTATGTTGTATGATTGCTTGAATGCAGGTTTCTGTACTTAGCATTGTGGCAACTGATGTAGTCCAGGAAGCACAACGCCGCCACAAGGCTGCACCAACGGTTGGCAAATTTTCTCTCGGTTTAGTTATTTCTTAAAAAAGAAATGCTGTACCTTCAATTAATAGTGTGGAGGTGAAGATTTGAGCTTTCTGATATCTGACCAATGCCTTGTTGGCAATTATATTTGTTCTTTATCAAAATTGGGGTTTTTGAACTTGTACCTGCTTATGTCAAATATTCTTTGTGCTTATGCAAGAAATGAAGCTGTGCATTGGTGAAAGGTTGGCTGGACTGGCCAATCGTCATCTTGCATTTTTGGTGAACAGTTAAGTGATTAATAGATCACCTACTTTTAAAAACTCTCTTTGAAGTATGTAAATGTGACTTTTGGAAGCATATGAATGTGTGCATGCACATCTCCAGCTTTCAAGGTCACTGTTGGTAAAGATGCTGCATATGTTATTGCCATTGCTCCTGATTCAAGTGGATTTATATGGTTAAGCCTTGCTGTCAAAGCAAGTTATATAGTAGGTACCATTTTGAATGCCAATGTTTGGTTGGTTTCAGAGATGTATATCTTTTTGGCTTGCAATAAACAAGAGACTGATGTTCTTGTGACATTTGGTTTATGGAAGGGTAGGCAGCAGCAGCTTTAGGTCGTGCTTTAATGGGGACCCTTTTACTTGGAGCACTAAAAGATGAAGCTGAAACTGTTCAGGTATTTCCAAAGGGAAGGTAAAAATAGATATTTTTTTATTGCTGTGAACATAACTAGTCAGCTAACACTTGAATTTGTGGTTTTGAACATAGGCATGAATCTCTGTACATGCCAGCTTCTTTTCATGTTCTCACATTTGTTCAGGTCACGTTTCTAGGGAGGGGACCGCTTGGACAAATGACCACAATTGCTTCGGGTTTAGGATTCGTAAAAGGCTTTGTTGGGGACCCCTTGTGCAATCCTCCGCTAAAACCAAATGGCAAGGTGCAAGGCAATTCTGTTTTTTTTATTATTGGTGTTCTTTGGCCTCAACTATCATTTCTGGTTAATCAATTGTATGATGTCCTAATAGATGTTGCATGTGATCCATAATGAAGCTGATGGGCTGAACTTTCTTGGTGGACTGAAAATGTGGTTTTGCTATATTAGTGAACATATATTATAAAATCACTTGGGGCCTCATGATTTGCATAAGGGTCCAGATATACCAGTTGAGCACTGTGTCATGGCCACAGTCATATAAGTATGGACATAACATAATACCCATGGAGACTCTAGGAGCCTGCACATTTTGATGGAGAACTGGTTCATACCTTATTGGATTTAGAGCTTTGTTTGGGGAAAACTTAGTGCAACAGTCTTTTCATTGTCATCTACACTGTGATCTTGCCTGAAGAATTATCACTTTTGTTAGTTTGATGTTCTTTTGTTCTCTTTTTGATGCTTTCTTGTAAATGTGTAAGTAGATGTGAGCATCATTATAAGACGAATGGAGAAAATTAATGGATCATTTTCATGCACAGCATAAATACACATGTTTCCAACAGTCAACTTTTATCTTGGTATGAATCATATCATGTGCATAGGCCTTGATCAATGTAGTGGACTATGTCAGTGGTTAACATGAAAAACCTTGTAGTCAATAAGACTAGTTCAGTAAAATCAATTAGCATGCTTCATATACTTCCTGTGAATTTCTTAGCTGATTACTGCAAGACACTAGGGAGTAATGTTTGAAATAGCTTTTTGGGTGGGTGCACACTACAATTTTAATGTCAAAAGGTCTCCACCTAGCCGTTGTCTTGTTAAAGGCACAGAGCAAATTATTCCATGCTTAGAATCATGTCTACATGCGATGATTTGTTTCGAAGGTGTCTTTTGAGAGAGAGAGAGAGAGAGAGAGAGAGAGAGAGAGAGAGAGAGAGAGAGAGAGAGAGAGAGAGAGAGAGAGAGATGGAGATGGAGATGTTATAATAATTGTATAAATGCTATCAACATATCCTGCTAAAAAAAGATGTGATAGTGGTAGTAGCAACTGAGTAGGCTGACATGTGTTGCTCATATACTGGACCAAGTGACCCAATGAGCTATAACACATGCCATGTTGACTAGTCAACTCTAACATGCGTCACTCATATATTGGACCAAGTGACCCAATGAGTTATAACACATGCCATGTTGACCAGTCAACTCTAACATGTGTCACTACACAAGACCAAGTCTCCTAGTGAGCATATGACACTTTGTCTTGTTGATCAATCAAATCTCCTACTTTCTAGGAGGTTAATCTATAGCCACTCCTAGTTTATGGCCCAATACCCTAGTAAGCCAATAGCTCTTATTATACTTTATTTACAATTCAAGGTCACCACAGGCTGGTGACTTAGCCATTTCAATACTTAGAATATACAAAATGTACATCTATCCATGAAAACTATAGATAACCGAGATAGGAAGTAGAAGTTGCAACCATGTACTCTAGATTATCACATAGCCTCAGGTTTCCTATAGGATAGCTTCAGATCTCCTTTCACCAGCTGCATGTGAGACTGGACACTTTCAAAGCACACCGAGATAGGAGAGGATATGTCAGTTGTGCACCCTAAGTGAGATATAAATTGAATAGCTCAACTTTAGATGCCCTCTCTATTATGAGATCAGCGGAAGATATGGTTGCCTGTTTTGGGATCACCTAGTCACTTTGCACCTACGATGATCCTTGTGTGGCAATCAATGTTAGCTGCAGAGACATGCAGCCATTAGTAGAGAGCTCATCGGTTGGCATGCATACACACAACAACATGACCTACAATGTCGACACTGCAATACCTAGTGTTGTCTTACCCTATGTGTGCAAGTACTGCAGAGTGACAAGCGTTGATGGATGTGTGTGGAGTTTGCCATGTGTCGACATTGGTATGTGTCAGTGTGAAGGGGTGCTTGAGGATTGTGTATGAGTGAGCCTATAGAGAGGCATTCCTCATCAAATTATTTGTAGTAGAGGTTGGGAGGAGACAACAACAAACTCTATAGGGTTAACTGTTATATGCTTGATCATGCTATGTGCTTGCTGAGGATTGAATAAAGTTTAAGATTTGTGATCAACTAGTGTATGATATTTTGTTATTTGTAAGTGGAGTTCAAAGAGAGTCTGACAACCTGTATCAAGGTAATATCAAATCTCTAGATGTGTCTTGCTCTAGAAAGTGGATTCAATAGAAGTCAGGCCAATGAACTGCCATGCTCTATGGATATATGCATGAAACATGAATCTCTTGGTGTATTGATGATGTCCCTTAGGAAGGCATGAGATAGAGATGCCAAGTGTGTCCAGTAGATAGGAGGCTTGTGAGTACCTGTAGTAGTGATGTCCTAGCCAAAGATATGTCAAGAGGATGTGAGTGTGACATATGAGTAATATGTTCAATTATAGTCATACTCAATGACTCTTTGTATATGTATGATCAATTGGAAGATAGCCTCATATCTACAATGCAGGTATTGCAAACTTGGCCAGGATGATTTGATGTGGAATAGAGGGCTTAGTTGTAATATGTATCATATGTGATAACATGGTGATTTGTAGGCATGAGACGCTGGCCCACTTAGCTAGTTAAGCCATGCCATCAAATAACCAGCACTTGCTCGAGGTGTCCTAAAAACGATGCCTAAAACAAAACCTCTCCAAGTCGACTAGAGAGGTGAGACTCTTCCAATTCTAGGTGTAGTTGCATGTTACGAGACCGTAACTGTACCAAACCTAATAGTACTTCTAGGTGCAGCTAACCGCCGGAGGGCAGAGGGCAGAGTGGGTCAGCGACATGCATGCATACCATGCAGTAGGTATGAGGGCCAGTAATGCCCATTCAGTCACATGCATGTTAGTTAGGAGCCATGTAGTCCTTGACTAGCTCATGCATGTAGCCTGAACGGTGAGTGTCAGTTGCAACTGCCACCTATTGCATGAAAACCCGCACTAGGCTAGAAGGGGCATTCTATAAGAAACTGCATTGGCTGGCTGGTTCAGATTGGCTTTGCCTTCCCTGTGGTTAGCTGTTCCTAACACTTCAAGTTTCATACTGAAGGTTGGACCCCCACGTATAGATAGGATGATACTACGTCCAGTGGCTGGCTGTCTCATGTCTCTTCATATAGGCTCTAGAGGTGTTGAAGACCATGATCTTGATTTTCTAAAGAGGAAAACTTTAGAACCAAGGTAATATTATCTTTCTTAGGGTTTCACGCCTTCTGAGGTTTTGTAGTGTGATGCACAAGAGTGTTCTCTAAAAAGACTTTGGCTTCTTCAAATGCTTTGTTTTTGTTAGAAATTCCTCTTACCTAGATGCTGTGAGCCTTTTTCTCACGTAATCTCTCCTCCGATATCATGGCTGAGATGAAGGTCATCATGGGAGTCTTTAGTGTGCTAGCATAAGATTCTGCCGAAGAAAGAGGTGATGTGAGCAGCCCCAAGAGGTATTTTGGAGTAGATTGTTGACATTGTTGTCGACGTGGATGTTGAGTATGTGATCTATGGGTATGTGGCCGTGAGCTGTATCGAGTACCTCTTAACTGTCATATGATGTTGTACTTGGCATCTTTTATCTCTATCCTAGTCCCGAGTAGGAATATTAACCTCATCATTAGACTCAAAATAGTCATGAGATTTTCTCCTAGAGAAGCAAGAGGTGACCAAGACGAGAAAGAATGGCAAAGCTTAAGCCAATCCTGGCCTGCCGTCATATACCCCATGTCTAACCCAGAGTCTTTCTCGGGTGATAAGGACCGTCATCCCGATGTGGTGTTGTCCTTGTTGGATTGGTGGAATAGCCAATTTTCCATGCACGATTCAACAGACAATATGAAGATTGCTACTATCCTCATGTTTTTATGTGGGAAGGTGTTTACATGGTGGCAAGATCTTAAGGATAGGATGAATGCTTCTACCACATGGGATGCTTTTCAGGATGCCTTCAAGGGAGCATTTTTATTGCTCTTCAACGATTTTGAACATTATCATCGATTTGCTACTTTACAGATGGGGAATAGGCCGTTAGATGCCTATTTGCAAGAATTTCAGGAAGTGTTGTCTCGATTCGTGAATCGAATCGACCCCACACTGATTAAATTCCATTTTATTTTGGGCGCAAAGCCTTGAAGATGCACTTTGCTTTGCGAAGGCCTTCGACGATACCCATTCAAGAAGTGGGACAAAGATGGAACGCCCCAAGGCGGGAAAAAGTGCGTCAAGTTGGATCACACGGAATATGACAAGGCAAGCACCGCCAGTTTGTGTTTCTCTTGTATGGAGAGGGGGCCCCTTGCAAAAGATTGCCCGAAAAAGCAAAAGAAGGTTGGAGGTCAGCCCAGATCTTCCAAGGCACTAGGTAATTCTAGTATTTCTTTTGTTGATTTATCCTTAATGGATGATTCAATCTGTAAAAAGTATTGTTTTCATACAGCTATTTTTGGCCCCCATGATCTCATTTAGATGACTGGATGGGATGCCAAGCTGTGAATGTCTTATTTGATGATGGTTCCACTCATAATTTTGTTACTTCAAAATTGGTGCCGAAACTCCAAGTGGCTACCGCATCAAGTAATCACAAGTACATGGTAAAGATGGCGGCGGGTGAGGATCGGCAAATCTAGGACTAGATTGACCTTTGAAAATTCAAAATTATAGTGAACACCTTGATTTTCATATAATAAATTTGGATAAGGTAGATATAGTCTTGGATAAAGAGTGGTTTTACTCCAAGAATGAGTCTTTGAAAAAGGATTGTGCTACTCATAGTTTGTCATTTTTGCACAACTTCTAGGTGATGTAAATAATCTAGACACTCCTTTTTTATATGCTTTGAAAGCTAATAAATGTTTGGAAGATTCTAAGTATAATGTTTATTTTTTATATATATATTTTGAAAGATGTAACTTATATAGATGAGCATCTTATTCAAAGTCTAAACATTGGTTTGTCGCAATTGCCTTCAAGTGTATCTCTTAATAACACTTTAGTTGAGGATTCACTTGAGGGTAGAGTATTTAGGAGGCTCATGAATTTGCTGATATTTTCCCTGAGCGTCTACCTGAAGGCCTACCTCCTCCTTGGAGTGCAAGCCATTAGATAGAGCTGCTTCCCGATAGTGCCCCTGTATCGTTGTTTCCTTATAGGGTCAGCTTGAAGGAAGAGGATGAGATAGCCAAGCAACATTAGGAGTATCATAGGATGGGTCGCATTAGACCTAGAAAGTCTCCCTAGGGAGCACCAGTCCTTTTAGTTAGCAAAAAGGATGGAGGCACTCACCTCTGTGTTGACTCTAAAAGGATGAATAAGATGAGCATCAAGAATAGATATCCTTACCTAGGATGGATGATCTAATGAATCGTTTAAATGGAGTGAAGGATTTCTCCAAGATAGACCTTAGATCAGGTTACCATCAGATAAGGATTAGGGATGAGGATGTCCCTAAGACTGGTTTTTGAACCAGGTATGGCCATTACAAGTTCTTGGTGTTACCACTTGAACTCTCGAATGCACATTCCACTTTCCAACGGATGATGATGAACGATATTCTTTGTCCATATCTAGGAAAGTTCGTGGTAGTGTATTTAGACGACATATTGATATATAGCCAGAGTCGTCAGGACCATGCCCGAGGTGATGAAAGTGAAAGTAGTCGGCCGGGGAGAAATGGAGATGGGTGTGTCTGTGGGTGTAGTATATAAGGTAGTGGCGTATGTAGTCCAGGTATGAAGGTCAGTGGGGGGGCGAGTGAGAGAGAGAGAGAGAGAGAGAGAGAGAGAGAGAGAGAGAGAGAGAGAGAGAGAGAGAGAGAGAGAGATAATGAAAGAAAGAAAGCTTTATTAACGTCTTTTGGGCACCCATGGGTGCATAAGACCAAAAAGAAAATATGTACAAGCAACAGTGGGAGCATCATCCATAGGAGGACGTGGCCGTATAATGCTATAAACTAGCTACGAATGAAAGTAGAACATAGCAGAAGTGAAATAAGCCCACAACCCGGGCCAGGTCTAACAGAAGAACTACAGAAAAGGTACCAATGCTCACAACCCGGGACAGGTGGAGAATAAGTACATATTAGCGAAAGTTAGTGTGAAGTGTCCGCTGAGTGGAGCGTATAGTGGGCCCTAATAGAGGCAAGTGCCGACTACATCTGGGCTTTTTCTGCGGTGGCACATGGATAAGAGTCTCATCATCGGAGTCATCAACATGTGCTCGAGTTTGAAAGAAGCCAGTGAGAAGCAGCTGCTGGGAGTCTAACCCCAGGTGATCTGGTACAGGCAGATGAGACTGAGAGAGTGTAAATATCTCACGAACAAGAAGTCCCAAGCAACGAGTATCAGGATAGGAGACAAAACTGCGAAGTGTACGCGGGCCATCATGAAAGAGACAATAATACCTCCCTCGTATCTCATTCAAAATGTATGTGTTTCTGTAGTTCTTCGCGACTAAAATTGTGGCAAGCTTCTGTATCAAAAAATTAGCAAGGATGCGCAACAGGAGCTTCAAGAATGAATGATAAGCTCAGATGGAATATAGGCATTATCATGGGTGTGCTTAGTCTCGATATCATATATGGTTTTGTGAATCGTGTTTGGGTTGAAAAACAAGAATACACACTAGATTTTTTTTTTGTGGACAAGCTTTCAGAAGCTCTTGAAACTGACTCAGTCAGAAGGCTCTCGTCTTCTGTTGTACCATTCATCTATACGATGAGGAGTTCACGATAAAATTGCCAACGCTCAGCATCCTATGAAGTTTTTCATACCAAGAACAAGCAGAGTGTGGAGTTTCTTCCCGGGGTGGTTTGACAGCAGGCGAAAACAAACTGTAATGAAGAGGCAAGTGTCCAATTGTGCATTAACTGTAGGAAGGTAATCAAGGGGCACTCTTATAGGATTTCCTCAATGTTGTCAAATAGCTTACATAGTGTAGAATGCCCTACCCCTGTAACTCAGCAGCTGATGAATTTTGATTGAAGTCAAAGTTTTTGCATTAAGAATAGGGCTTATCATGTCAATGGCATCTTTGCTCCAATCAACAACTTATAACAGTTATTTCTTTGACTATGTAATCCAGCTGATTCTCTTAAATGAGCAGGGTTTTACTTTCTAAGTTATATAATAAAAAATCAGTAATTAGATACAATAAACGTTAAGTTGCATTGTTGTTTCTTGATTGAAATTTCCTATTTTGCCTGAAAACTGTGTGACCTTACTGGTTCCATTGAGGGGAATCATTGCTTTGTGTTGGTATTAGCCTGGTCACCTTGCACTCTTGTTTTTTTGGTTTCTGCATTTCTTTCTGCGGCAGCTTCTTAAAGCAATGAAGCCTATGTGATGAAGCTTAAATCAATAGTTGCCGTACCTCACTTATGGATTATTTTATCCCAGCTTGACGTAGGAGCAGCAGTTGGACCTGGTATATTGACTGTTGTTCGTAATCACAGAAACTGGAAGCAACCTTATACGTAAGTGTAGGCTACTTATTTCAGCTACAATGAAATATGGTTATGTGCTACATTGTAAGGATTTTGTTGTAGTTAGCCTCTGTTAATGCCACACATCTCAGTTGCATTCATTTTGGTATTTTGAGTGTAAGAATTTGCACTTGTATGTATAGGGCTTTGAGAAGTGTGGAAATAAAGTCCTCAGAAATCATGCATGTGTCTTTCACAGGACTTAGCATCAATAGTATCTACATGTTGTATAACGCACGTCCCTGCAACTTAAACTGAAGAGTAGCTCCTTACCTCTTGTGTAAGACGTTCACAGTTGATTGCATAGTTGCCCATTCCAGAACGGGGTCTTGAGAAATTAAATTTAGTATGTGCTTTTTTTTTTAAGTTCAAATTTTTGAAAAATTGAAGTTATTTTTGGGGGTTCTTGGCATTCAAAGGGATGCTTCCAGGGATAGATAAAATTCTAAAAACGAGCTACAGAAAGACTAATCCACAAAAAACCTTGAGTGTATTCACTTTTAGAATTGCTCAGATTTCAGATGCTCAGCAAAAGTTAAATCCACCCACTCCAGCTGAATATAAATCACCAAAGCTTATCTATTAAATTTTCCATCAAAGGAAATGCACATCATATAAAAACTGGTGAGCAGTTCAAACAAATAAAAAATATACTAAATCCTTTAAAAGAAAGTAGTTGCATAATCAAGATTTCTAACCCAGCTGGTCGTTCACTCTTATAACATCCGTCTTGCTGGACTTCCAGATGTCCTCATCCGAAATTTTTGGAGTCCTTTCTTGGAGTCTTGCTAGCTTCTAAGAAATTTCTAGTCACATTATCCATTCCTCAAACTCAAAGAAAGTCATTTCTTGTTTATTGCTGATTTTCAAAAGACTTAAAAAAATTATCTGGGTTCTCAAATTTTCTGCTTGTGGTCCACCAAAATAAAACTGCACATTTCTATTTTTCTGTCATGTCCCTTTTCATGTGCACAGGTGCAATTGAACTCCAGACCTGGAGATGAACAAAGATGTCAACCACCAGGCCACATTTCAGACTGGATGATTTTATTATAATGTATCTACTGTAGTGAAGATTGTTGAAACCCTATAATACATATTGCATGTGATCAGTTTACTTTCTTGATGAAATCAATTGGGTAATGGTGTTGCTTCCAACTGAGAATTGAGGTTCTTCCAATGACATCTGAGATTCACAACTGATGGAATGCAGTGAACTTTACTGCTCGGTTTACAGAAAGGATATCATAGGGAATGTCCCGGAGATTATGTAGTTTCTAACTGAGATGGTAAGCTCACTTTTGCTAATCTGGTTGCTCTTAACACCATAATGTCAAAGCCTGCAAAATTTTCCCTTGTGTGTCTTGTTTTCTTTCTGAGAATATTCTGGGGACAGGAGTTAGGCTGCCATATCTCAGATTCTTTTCTTTTCAAAGAAAGGAAAAAGGTTCATAGTAATCTCTTTAAAACTTCATACAAGCTACATGCCAAGTACCTAATCATCAATTTTTTGAATCTATCACTGAGCATTTACAGGTGGCAACTCTCATCTTTAACGAGCAGAGTGCCCAATAGTCCTGGACAACGTTTTGTATTCTTAGCTGGTAAATGTAGATCTTGTAGGCAAATGTAGACAATGCTTTTCGGTATCATCAGCCCCTGGGAATTGAACCTGGGTTTGGCGAGCTTACAACTCTGTGCAACACACCAACTCACAACTTGGGAAGATCAAATGTGAACAATGATGCTAGATATTTCCCATTCTTAACAAGCAGGTGCTTTTTCCTGTACTAGCTATCAGTTGCTGGGAGGTTGTATAAGAGTAGAACTCTTACTCCTACAGAAGCCACAAGTAGAGCATCTTGAAGTATTCTTAGCTTTATTTATCAAGTCTATGTTCCTAAAAAAAGCTTTTGGATGAATCTGCACAGAGGCACAGTGCCGATCTACTCTGGGGAAGTTGCTGAAGACATTGCACATTATCTGGCAGACAGTGAACAGGTTTACAAACGTTTAGTTGAGATTACTAGCTGCTTCAGTTGCATGCATATTACAGCTCTCTATTTTCCATTTCTCTTAGAAAGGTATATCATCTGCAATTATTCAGTAGAAGCTTTTGTTGCAGCAGAAGACAGGATTATCTGGTGGATTTCAGTTTCGAAGCATGTTTTGTTGATTCAATGTCCATAGCTATTAGTCAATTTTTTCTGGAGAGAAAAAATAGAGACATTTTCTATAAGTCTTTAACAAAGTTATTTGTGAATCTGCATGACAAGTTAGGGGTCTATGAGCCAGTGGAGGTCCTTCTCAACATATCGGATAGCTCCTAACTTCAACTTGCTAGTATCCCAAATATTCATTGGAGTCTTTCTGCTGTCCACAGATTAATACAGCAATGGGACTTGGAGTGACGTTTGGGAAAGACAGTGTTGTAAAATCTGCACACGGGTATTTGGTCCAGGTATTTTTCATGCTGCTAAGCAAAAGAATCTCCACTGATATCAGGATTCAACTTGTATGTCACTTGTGAATGGTCACTGTGGAGATGGGCAGGTACTACCGTTTTGCTCAGAAGCGACATTGATAAAACTGGAGGAGAACGTACAGAGAATGCTGCCCCTTGCTGATATTTCAGAGGACTCGTATGCTAACAGCATTGTTGAGTTCCTTCTACATGGCATTGGGATTGGTGACTTTAGTGATCCGGTTAGCAACTCTAGTTGATGAATATGGCGATTCTCTCTTTTCTCGTGACCCAAAATACCTATTTCACAATCTCATTGACAGGTGAAGCTGTAATCAAAACAAAAAAAAGAAGAAGAAACTTTGTCAATACCTTTTGTACACAAAATGAAATTATTCCCAGAGGTCATAGGCCACCAACTTTTGCAATCGTATTTTACCTTAAACTTTTGGAGATTTATTCATTCTAGGACATGCTTATTTCTTCTGTTTATCAGGTGGTGCCACATTTTAGGCCATGTGGAGTACAGGAGTTGAAGCCACGTATGATACAAGCTGTGGCTTCATTGGGCCCTTCGGATATTCAAAAGCTTTTGAAGGAGCAAGGTGCACTTTGTACTAAATAAATTCTCTTATCACGGCTCTCTATAGCTTACACTCATGGTTGAAAGCAATTTTGAACTGTGATACCTTGGGCTACGTTTTGTGCTTGTCTATAAGTTCGATTAAGTAGACACTTATCCTGGAAGAAGAAACATGCTTTAATTTTCCTTAGGATGTTGTCTAGCGAAAGTAGTTGATTTGTTTTTACACACCATCATTATTTGAAGGCTTCTGAAGTGCTATTAGTAACTTGTTTGAAGTTGCTATACTGCTGCTTATTCAATCAGTGGCTGGTGCCAGTTGTAGGATAACATTCCTCATTACACATGTTCAATGAAAAAGAAGATTCCAGTCGCCAAACACCAATCACTTTTGTCACACTAGACTACCGCTACGATAACTTGAGCTCTCAAATTTTCAAATTTTTTACAGAGCATTCCGTTTTTTATACTGAGCTAGGACTAGACCAGAAATTTTGGCGAATTCATATGATTGCCCAAGGACCGAAGGAGAAGTTAAAGATGGCTTGTTGCTAGCTAAAAGATAAGGAAATGTGAGTTACAGCAGCAAGGGATCCTTGTAGGCCAAATCATCAGATTTCCCTCTGAGGATGCCACAGTAATTACTGTTGTAGAAGAAGAACTGCAGCTGATAGAAAGTAATTATACAAGCTAGAGCTATGGCATAAAAAATTCATGAAATAGATTTATCAAGATTCTAGAACTCTAGTAATTACATGCAATGACCTTGCTGAGTGATTATCCCTCCAAGAGAGAGGCTTTACTGCAATGGAAAAATCCCATGAAGGTGCCTTGGTTTCCATTGAACACTCCATTGCTTCTTTTAAGAAATAATGCAAGAATGGGTATTCTTGCATGTATTTCATGTAGGCAATATTGCAAGAATCACTGATCCCTTCAGATGGTGTGATTTTGTTGAATACTAGATATTTATAGTTGTGGGTCCTTGGCCCAGTTGTAAGTATAAATGCATAAACAAGGCTTTTAGGCTTGTACGTGAATAGAAAAGGGCTCGTGGCCAACAAATGAATAGAAAGAGCTGTGTATGCGTAAGAAAAGAACAGCGAGGCGAGTCCCTTACTCTCCCCCACCAAAAATCCTGGCTCCCAATGTGGGCATGGAGGAAACAACATCAGCAACATCAAGTAGGCACAACAAACCTGTCCTTGTATACAGTTGATGTGGAATCCAAGCCACAGTAAGATTTGCTGCATGAAGGAACAATGCTGAACTACAAAGCTGCACAAAAGAGCTAAGAGAGGTACATGAAGTTTTGTCAAGGTACATGGCATAGGTGCAGTATAGAACTGCGAATCTAGTTAGGGTTTCTGAGAATCGTTTTTTTTTGTGGGCACTATGGGTATCAAGTTGAAGCTCTTGGCAAGAGCAGTGCATTTATGAAGGTTGCTAGTAGTTCTAGGTACAGTATGGTTCATTTCAAGGTAGATAAGCTGAAACAATGTTATGTGTTGGATTCGAACTATAATGTTGTGGTTTGTATACAAAAACAAGTATATTATATGTTTTGGAAGCAGTTAAGCATTAAACTGGATAATAAGCATGTAGTGAGATGTACTTACGTGGTCTTATATGCCTTTTGGAATTAAAAGACGTCAATAAAGCGCTCTCTCTCTCTCTCTCTCTCTCTCTCTCTCTCTCTCTCTCATCTTGAAAGCATGTGTGAAAAAAAAAATATTTATAGTGTCGGGCCGAATGGCATAATAATGGAGTACACTGATGTTTGATGAACAATATGAAAACCAATATACAACTAAGACTCTGGCTCATTCTGATAATTCAATGAGTCTGTGCTGACTAGGTCAGATGTGTCTATTAATGACTCTGAGGGTGACATGCATCGTCGTGAGTCCCTGCCTCTACCTCTGCTCTGCTGCCCCTGCCTGCTGCCCTGCCTTTACCCCTGCCCCTGCCCCTGCTCCTGCCTCTCCCACCCTCCCTTTCTCTCTCTCCCTCTCCCTCTCCCGGCCCCCTCTAGCTGCCTCCAACCGCTCCCACTTTGCTGCTCCCTCTATCTCGGCCTCTCATCTGCGATCTCGTACCCTGAGAAGGCCCTATAAACTCAAAGTCGACTTGGCCTACAACCGCCTGTGATGCTCTGCTCCTCCGTAGTGAACCCAAACCCCCCCTCCTTGTGGACCCTCTAGGCCTAGGTGACTAGGTGGCTGGCTCCTCCTGTGTGTCTGCATCAGGGTCCACTAGCAGGTCATTGTTGTGATCCTCTTCTTGGATCTTGGTCTCTTGGCTTATCTAGGCATCTTTGGTTCTAGATCTTCTCCTCTTGAGGTTGATCTTCTCAAGGGAGGCGAACAATGAAAGGGAAATCTACCTAATGGATCCTAATGATCTCTTCCAAAGGAGATTTTCTAACACCTATTTTGCTTGAGTGTGATTTTGTGGATTAGTTGGATGAAATCAAGTGCTAATGATTATTCAAGATGTGATAACATAATTAACAACAACAAACAAGCATCCATCATCCACAATCAATCATACACAAGTAAAATAGGAGGGTTTCGCACAAAGCAAGAATGGAAGGAGGAGGCTTTCTCCCTCTCTCTCTCAATCTCTATTCCTCTTGATGAAAAGTGATTACAAAATGTGTCACATGCCTCTTTATAGACAAACCTAGGGTTAGGGTTTTTGTTTCACCCAAAAACCATGTGCCATAAGAACTCGACTTTATAAAAAGTTTTAAACCAAATTGCATTTTAACTGCTTGGGTCCTTTCTCATTTTAGGCCATTAGAGCATTGATCTACTTCTACTGCTCACACCATAGGCTTACGAGTACAGTGCACCTTCTACGGGTGTCTGACATTACATACAGGTAGATCTAAGTCTTTATGCCGACTCGGCCATGCTTTTATTCTTGTCGCCGTAAAATACATTGGTGAGGCGCTAGGCTTTGTTTCTGCTCGTTGGCCGGTCCGCGACTTGTCGACTTCTCTGGCATTGGCGTTCCCGGTACATATGGATTCTGGAACTCCTTATCGGTGATTTGTCGACGCTCCTTAACGTAGTTTGGTGGCTCGACTCCGTCGCTTGATATCTGTTGTGCTCTTTTAATAGCTGGAATCTGTTAGAAGAATCTTTGCAGAAATCTTCTAACATGTCCCCACTGCGAATTTGGTGACAGTCCCTTGGCACTTGCGTATGTCTTTGGCGTTGGCGTGCGTGGCAATGTGAAACCGTTTCAAAAGAAGGTGAAAAGGGGTATAGACAAGAGGGGGGTTAGATTCGGTGGAAAGTGAGGGAAAAGTTTTTTGGCAACAAAGTTAGCAATAGAAGGAAGAATCAGAGGAAGCGTATATACAAATAGATAGAATGTATATAAGAGAAAATGAAACGAACGGTGAAAAACAAGAAAATAAAAGTGAGTCCTTTGATGCTTTTTGTGGACCTTTTTTTTTTTGAAAAGAGGATACAAATGATAGATAAATGCTTCATGGAGCTTGCTCAAGTTGCTTGCCCTTCGTATCTCTGGCATCTCGGATTTGACGGTGGGTTTGAGCATCTACGCGGACGAAACGGGACCACAGTGAGCTGTGTTATGGATTGCGAGTTGATTGGGTCGAACACCGGGTGCATATTTCCCATGAAGGTGGGCGACTGCTGGCCTGCCAACAGTAGCGCGAGAGTGTCTTTGGGAGGTGGTTGGGATGGACTAGATGCTGGGGAGGTGAGGGGAGGTGTTCGGAGACGTAGGTTTTCTAGGTGGGCGAAGGTAATGACGGTAAGCAGACCAGATCCGGGAAGGTCGTTTGAAAGCGGCCTACGAGAAGTGTGGCCCAATCATAGATGGTAGTTGGTTCGTCCATCATGGCCGTCATGACCATGACTTGTTTGGACACACGGTTGGGGCGATGGGAACTCACGAGGATAGTGGCCGATAGAAAGTCTATCACCTCTCGGAGATTTGGATTTCTGATTTGCGAAACAAGGTATCCATCGTTGGTTTTGGTCTTGACGTCACCCTGATCCGGAAGGAAAAAGGCGGATATGTCGAATTTGGTAAGGGCTCGGGTTATTGGTGAGCGGTTACAACCTTCTTTCTCACCCTTTGCATTCCCCATCCTGTTAGTTAAGAAAAAAGATGGTTCGTTTCGGATGTGCATTGACTATGGTGCACTTAATAAGCTCACGATAAAGCATTGCTACTTGATGCCACAAATTGATGCCTTGTTGGATGTCTTGCAAGTTGCGAGTCTTTTTAGCATGATAGATGGTTACCATCAAATTCGAATCTGGGCAAAGGATGTCCATAAGACCTCATTTAGGACTCGGTTTGGACATTACGAGTTTTTGGTCTTGTCATTTGGGTTGAACAATGACATTCATAATGCTCATGAATGATATTTTTAGAATGTATATGGGAAAGTTTGTGGTGAATATTACTGACAGCATCCTAGTGTATAGTAAGACAATAGAGGATCATGGAGATCATTGGCAGACTATCTTTAGAGAGTTGCAACACCATGTTTAGTATGGAAATACTAAGAAGACCAAGTTGTGTCAAATTTGGGTGGAGTACCTCGGTCACATTGTGATGACAGAGGGAATTTCTATGGACTGAGCCAAGGTGGTTGTGGTATTGAATTGGCCCAGGCCTGTACAAATTAGGCAGCTTCGGTCATTTCTAGGATTTTGCAATTTTCATCACAGATTCATGCGGGCCTTCTCCATGTTAGTTGCTCCATGGACAAGATCTAGAGGTGAGTTGGGATGAAGAGTCATAGAGGAGTTTTGAGCTGCTGAAGGAGCCTATGGCAACTGCACTAGTGCTCAAAATTGTCGACCCCCAAAAGCCTTTTACCCTTGAGACTGAAGCAAGTGGTGTAGCCATTGGGGGTGTGTTGAGTTAGGAAGGGAGATTTGCTGCTTTTGAGAGCAGGAAAAGCCTGATCAACCGAAACACAAATGAGCAAGAGCTGTATGCGATCATACATGCGCTCAAGATGTGGCGGCAATGTTTATATGGTCTTGAGTTTTATGTTTATATTGACCACAATACTCTTAAGTACTTATGCAATTTTCCAAAGTTTGAGAGGCCGCCAGGCACATTGGGCCGAGCTGATGCAGAAATTTCATTTGGAAATTCACTATTTCAAAGAATGTGGTAGCTAATGCAGTATCTCGTATGATGTATCAGATGGCCTTTATGGTAATAGAAAGTGATCTCGTGGCAGAGATCATGCATGCTCAACAGTTGGATGAGCACTGCCAGCAAGTGTGGCCTAGTGCACATGTCATTACTGGTAATTCGAATGGTACCACTCAGACGGTTCCCTCTGATGGGGTGCGCACTTATTTCGCATACAACATTGATGATGGCATGCTTAAGAGAAACGGTAAGATATATGTGCCAGATGTGAATGGATTTTGTAAGAAGATGCTTCATGAGTCATTGCTAAAGCAAATGTTCAAACTTGGGACTGAAGTTCATAATCTAAGTCAACCCTAAACCTTTGAATTTTGAGTTGACATTAGCTGGATAAGTAATCTATATTTCTCTTGTTTTAGATTTGCTAAATAGTTAGTGAAGATTGATAACTGAAGATTCAGGTTATAACTTCCATTGACCAACTTAATCTATAACTGTAGCCATCATAAAGTGTGTCGTGACTTATTGTGGACCTATTGATTGCAAAAAGACGAATATCAACACAATGCACACTCAAGAAGTATTCTCAATACTAGGCTAGTGTTACAAATAAGCTCTTGTTTGGGTTTTCCTCTTGTATTCAATTATTGGATAAACATCATTCGAAAATTCCCCAAGCTTTATCGAAGCAGTTACGTATTTTGAGTTGTTATGCAAAGGACATTCTTAATTGAGATGAGTGCAGAATAGATGAAACTTTAGTAATGTTTTTCTGTGACTAAGTTGTGCTTCAATGGTAATTTTGTAGGGTCAGTGGAAGTTAAGTGCGAGTTTTGTGCTGAGGTGGTCCGCTTTGAAGAGAACGACCTTGAGCACATTTTACATCCAGCTTCATGACAAGCTTCACACTAGGTAGTAGATGCTGTTTTAACGTTTTGAAACATTCTTTTATTGAGAAGGCTATACATATTTTGTACCAAATTAATTCAACCAGTATCTGGAACCTCTTGAATAGCATAGTCATGTTTAATAGAGTGTAGCTAAAACATATAGCAAGCTCAAAACAAAGGAATTGGAATTTTTTTCATAACCAAGCATCTCTATTTACAAAGCCTTAGAGCATAGCTTGGGAGCCTCTTTGTATTTATCGTGAAATCCCAACTTGAATTAAAGTCCATATGTCATTAAATAAAGCACATTTTCAAAATTCTTAGTTAAGTGATTATTATCCTTCCAATCTTGTGTACCTAGTTTCCTTCTCAATGCTTGCTTTTTTGAAGATTGCCTTAGAGGCATGTGTATCCCATTTTGTACCTGGTGGGGAGACTTGAAACCAGGACTCGTAAGGGGATCAATCACTAATCTTGTGGCTCATGGATAGTGAGTATGAGATAGTTCTCTGAGTAAAATTGTAATTAGCGATCAATCAAATCACATGCGTTAACATGAAGTATTAATTCTCACAAATCACCTTATATGCAAGTGTTTTCTTCCTATTGTGTTTTCTAGTAGCTCTTAGGTTATTCGTTTTTTCAATTTCTGCATAACGCGTTAGAAACACAAAAGGCAAGTGTTTTACTGGAAAATTAAAATTTTACCTTCTCTTTTGTTGTAGTTTTAACCTTTCTTGGCCAAATTCAAAGTCCAAAGGTTGAAAAAGAGGTGCCTCTCACCTCAAACATTGTGAGCAAGGTCTGATCTCATTGAAAAGCATAAGAACTCCATGTCGTAAGCAATTTAAGCTCTAAAATTTAGTAACATTTTTTCAGGTTTGGGACTTGGGAGTATACCAGAGCAAGGCCAATCCAAAATCATGTATTTTCTTTGACCTCAAGTGATCAGCAACACCAGTTTTACATGTAGATGTTTCAAATGAATGAAATAATGCTCATGACTAATCTGCAATACTTCCTCAACTATCATCGTTAATGTTTTTCTATGACAGCTCTCAAGAGTTCTATATTGATGTGATAAAACCACATGCCTGAGGAACTTGGTCATGTAGCTAGCAAATTCAGTAGTTCACAGTTTCTACTGGTCATGTTCCTGCCTATGTGATTTTGAAGACTTACTTATATGTACTGGAATTCATTTATTTCAAGCGAATGATCCATGTGAAAGTCTATAGCTTGTTTTTCTTTGTTGTCATTGGAGATTGATTGAGGGGTATACTCCGGCCAACACACTTTTTCTGCTAATGTAAAGTTCTGAGGTCTTGACAGATTGATATGTTATCCATTCTACTTTATCTTATCGTCTAGAGCCTGGCTTTTAGATGAGCCATGACCTACCTTGCTAAGTCAAGGTGAACCTTGTTGAGTGTACAAAGAGCAGATGTGTAAAGAAGACAATATTCATGACAACTAAAATAAGGCTCCACCTGCATATTTGGCACATCAAACTATCTGGTGCTAGCATTGAAGGTAGACAATTTTTTCTTTCTGGCTGTTGCTTCTGCATTTACTTTTTCATGTTATCTTTTCAATGAGGCTTGGCTCAAAGCTCTCAGTGCAGTTATTCCACATCAATGGACACTCTAGTTGCATCATGATCCATTATGAGTTACAGTGATGCCTCTTGTCATGGAGTAAAAATTCTTGCTTCTTCAAAAATCACTAATGCTTGCAGATAAACCAAGAGAAGTAAGCATCTAGTGTGTCTATCGTGTATAATTCACAAGGGCTCACCTGTACAGATCCATTTGGCTGCATGCTTGGCTGAATTCAAGTTGATCTAGTTCACCTAACGATGTTTTTTCTTTTGGGTAGTGATTTATCTTTCTCATTGTCTTAAATTCAGGGGCAGTAACAAATACTGGCGATTAATCTGTGCTTGTTCATTAACGATTTCAATCAAGTACCAGCTGGTGGGGTGCAAAGCTTATTTGGTTCCATCGGCATGAGTTACAAACACTTTTCTCCCATGACATGTTTCAACTATATGTGTTTGCAAGCCTCAGGTGCTATACACACTTGCATCATCCACAAGCACACCTCTTGCAAGTGACCTTTTTTACTTTGTTTCTCCACCACTAGCACTTTTGAACGCTAAGAATGTTGTCCATTCTCTTTAACAAGCTTCCCAAGAGTTCAAAGGTCCGCTGTCAGGACCATGTCACAAAATTTTGTCTATTAGCGGTCCACAATCAAAGCCTTTCAATAGTTGTTCTTGATTTTTTCTTCTTCCACGTTTATGGTTGTTACGTGATTCATCTTTTGTGGTAGATAGTACACGTTCAAACAATGATGGCAAACCTCAAAACCAACTTGATCCTGGTCATTGTAATTGTGAAGTTTTCTGCTACACAGCCTCATTGAATCCTTTACCATACGAGCCCAGCAAGGATTATCTCAAATTCATTACAAGAAGGACAATGTTAAGTAAAGGGCTTCCAAAATAAAATGAAAGTTGAAAACTCCATAAATATTTTATGTGTTGAATTGCTCATCAAAGACATAATCGAAGAAGAAAGAGGGCAACACAGCATTGGTCATATCTTGAATGCTTTGGTGAATGGTACTAGTTATTTTTGAGAAGTTAAAGATAGCTTGGATGCATAGGAGACATTCATCTTTGTTTTGGGCACAATAACATGAGTTTCATCATCTTTCAGCTATGAGGCTTGCAATGTCTTTTCTTTCTTTGTAGAAACTAGGGATTTTAAATATTAATGATCTTGTTTGAAGGCCAAGCTATACTGAGAATGCTCATCCGCACTTAAGTACACAAGTATTTGATGTGTATCTCAATCGCTTTTTGTTATTGATTTGCAGATGAAAGTTTTTGTAAAACTACAAGTAAATCATGGTATACCATACATGGCCACTGATTTTGAACAAATTGCAAGTAAGTTATGAGGTGTCAAACATGCAAGGATACTAGTCAAAGTTATATATTTTCAAATGTGAGCGTGAAATACCATGTCTTTCGCTATGATTGTTTACACTAAAATTTCCTAAATAACCATACTAGCATGTTCATTAAAAAACCAACATTGAATTGAACGATAGTGCTAGGCTACAACATCAAGAGTATCGCTGGTGCGATACTTTTGATTAGATAGATTGGTACATCTATTGTCTAGAATGATCATCTAACTATATATATATACACATTACTGTTACTCTATTACATGTCAGCCTTTGGGTTGATCATATAGTAAAGCGGGCGTGAAGTTTCGATAGTGGCAACGGTGGTCCTTGGTCGTGAATTGCTGTCGAAGGTCGGAGTATAATCCTTTCGATAGTTCGTAGTGATTCCAATAATTCGACTATCAAGTATGGTGGGTGAGCAGGATAGTGAGCTATTTCGATAGTTCGAGAGAATGTCAGAAATTTGTGTGTATTTCTTCAGGTTGTGGCAAGTTTCTGAGTAAATAGCCAGGTCTAGGATTGTCATGGACACCCGAAGGAGATAGCTAGTAACATATATAGTGGCAACTAGATCGAATGGTTGAAGTGGAATTAAAATTTTAACATCCCTTGTATTCGACTTCAAACATTTAAATAATCTTTAAATTTAGCATTTTCTTAAACAGAAGATGTTTATCCTTGGGCAAATCCTTGGTAAAGATATCAGCTATCATGTGATTTGTCGAACATTAAAAAAGCTCTTCATGCTTTAAATGTACTTTCTCTTGAACAAAATGAAATTGAATTTCTATGTGTTTAGTCCTAGAATGAAATCTATTATTGAGAGTCAATTGTATGCAGTTGATGTTGTCGCAATAGATGGTAGTTGGGTTGATTTGTCTAAAGTTCAGATCCTGTAGAAATAGCCTTAGCGAGATGGCTTCTTTAGTTGCTTGTGTTGTTGCTGCATATTTGACTTCAGTTGAGGACAATGAGATTGACTTCTGTTTTTTGCTATTTCAAGAAACTAGTACAGATGATAGCCTGATAGAAACAATATTCGAAAGTAGACTTTTTGGTGTCTAAGTATCCTCTCCAATTTGAATCAGAATAGCCAAATAAACATAAAACTATAGCAGAGTTACCAGAATAACAAAGAACTTCATTCTTTGTTGCTTGAATGTATTTCATTACTCTTTTGAGTGCTTTCCAATGTTGGATTCCTGGATTTGACATGAATTGAAAAAGTGTGTTTACTATATATGCCATATCGACACACCATCGCATACATCAATGAGCCAACAAGTGGTATGAATTGTTCTTCATGTCAGAAATCTTAGTAGGTGTTAAAAGACATATCTTTACTAAGTTTAAGTCTTGGATCTAGATGCGAATCAATTGGCTTTGATTTGAGCATTTAGAAATTTTCTAGAATGTTTTGCAATACCTATGTTGGCTTAGAAATAATGTCTTCTTGGTTCGATTACGTAAGATCTGAATGCCAAGGAAATAATGAGCTGATTCTAGATCTATCTGTTGAATTCTTTAGAAAGATTTGCCTTAGTAATTTCTAGCAGAGATTTGGAATTGCTTACATTCATGACTTAATGTGTAGAGATGTCCATCTCTATATCCTTTGACCAGAAAATTTGAGTTGTTGTCTGGAATGAGGCATTGATTTGCATCGAATGTAATAGTGTGGCCTCAATCAACAATTTGGTTGATAGACAATAGGCTCTTAGTCAAGGCTAGAACATATAAAAGATTCTTGATAAGTCGAGATGAACCATTTGGTAACTGTTCTTTTGTCTTCAATCTTGAGGGAGCTGAGTCTCCAAGATGAATGCTATTTTCATTATGTATTGAAGAAAAAATTGTAAGCAATCTTGTCGAGATGTCATGTGTTGTGTTGCACCTGAGACGAGATACTAACAATTAGAATTTAAATGATTGTTTGATTTGGCCATAAACAACTTTTGATTGGATTTGTCTTTAGAAGCATCAGTAACTACAATATGAACCTGTTGGTTCTTGTTCGCAAGGATTTTGTAGTCCTTTATATCATGGTCTTTCTTCTTGCAATATTTGCAGAAGTGTTTGGCATTTTGATGTTTTGACTTTTCTTGCTGTGATGGATGTCGTGTATCCGACTTTGAAGTATTGACAACAACCTTTTTTGAGTGCTGCTTCTTCAAATATAGTGCAATCAATTTGTCTGATGTAGAAACATCATTCGACTTCCTTCGAAGTACTTCTTGGAGAAGAATTGATGTGACATTCTACATTGTTAAATCGGACTGTGTCGAGATCATCATGACCAAATGATTGTAGAGAAAGTAGGAAAACTTTCTAAGAGGGTCATGATCGCATCGTTGTCGACAATGGGTGATCTGACTGTAGTAAGTTGACCAATTAATGATCTAACGTGATTAACATGGTCATTGATGGAGGTCAATTTTGACATTTTGCAAGAGAATAATTTCTTTCGCAAGAATAGACGAGTGGTAACATCTTTAGTCTCATACAGACTTATGAGAGTTTTCCAAGCTTGCTTGGATGTTTCGCTGTTACTGATATGTGATATTTGTAAGTCCTTGAGATTCATGGATACTAATGCGAGACCTATGCCATCTTTGGATTTTTATTTGGCAATGAGATCAACATCTTGTTGTGGTACGATTGACGATCCATTGACCACATCCCATAAATCTTTTTCCAACAATATCATCTTCATGAGATGCTTCCACATTTGGAAGTCTTTGCCATTGAATTGCTCGATAAGTCAAATCCTTGAAGATGATTGCTCCACTTGCCTAGAAAAGAGAGTGACTAAAAATGTTATAACAATAAACACAGGCTCTGATACCACTATTGGTAAAATGAAAGAAGGTGCGAAAGATCGTGACAACTCGAAGTGTCAAGAGACACACTGTTTGGACTATAATGTTCGATAGCATTGCGGAAGACATAGTGATTTAAGAGCACCGTGTTTATATCATCTGTCACCACAGAACCAATCACTTAATCGATGAGTTAGTAGGTGTCTAAGACAACCATATATACAAAATTTGAAGGTGTCAAGGACAGCCGTGAGTTTGCTCTTTCGACTCGGTCAATAAGACATATGGAGATAGTGAGCATTCAATTGACAATTATAAAGTAGAAACAACAATAATCATTCACACATTGTACATCGATTTGAAGAACACAAAGTATATTAAAGATGCGCGAATGTACATAGAATTGTTATAAAGAAATCTACTTATTAGTATACAAGCATAGAAGCACAATTTAGAATTGAACGATAGTGCTAGGCTACCACAACATCGTTGGTGCAATACTTTTAATTAGATAGATTGGTACATTTATTGTTTGATCGTTTCTTCCTCCTAGAATGATCATCAGACTTTGTATATGTACACATTATAGTTACTCTATTACACATTAGCCTTGGGCTGATCGTATTGTAAAGTGGGCATGAAGTCCCGATAGTGTAACGACAGTCCTTGGGTCGTGAACTGCCATCGATAGATCGAAATAATAATCCTTTCAATAGTTCGTAGTGACTCTGATAATTTGACCATCAAGTATGGTGGGTGAGTCCGATAGTGAGCTATTTCGATAGTTTGGTGATGGACGATAGTTCATAAACCTGTTAGGAACTTGTGTGTATTTCTTCAGATTGTGCCAGGTTTTCAAGTAAATAGCCAGGTCTAGGTCTCTGTCGTGGACACTTGAAGGAGATAGATGGTAATAGATATAGTGGCAAATGGATCAAATGGTTGAACTGAAATGAAAATTCCAACATCTAGGGCTCATGGAAAGCTCATAGTGGATTCTTCGTTTCACAACTTAGTCTACTCATTTCATTTCCTACATGAATGCACAAATACCAACTTGAAAGATCAACCAACCTAGAAATTCATCACATCATAAAAGGTCACCAACTTCGCCAGCCATGATATTGTACCTTAGCCAAAGCCAACTAAGCATCCATTCATAAGGTGACCGACAACCAAGAAAACTCATTTTTTTCGACAGAACAATGAGCTTAATGTCTATTGGCCTAACCCTTGGGTGTTGGCCAAGTATAAATGTTGGAATACATTCCTTCACTTGTCTAGGCATGTAGGTGAAATAAATTAAGATTATTAACTCCAATGCCCATCTTTATTAATCAATGCTGACAGTACATTTCTTATGAATTAGTTTAGTGTTCTTCGGACCACTAACAATAGTTGGACAAGAACCTTGGATAATGTTAGTAAGACAAATAGAGACTTGGTGTTGAAATTCAATCCCCTATAGTTATGATGTGCTTGTTAGGCTCCTAGAAATGAGCTCCATGGTCTATTTACGCTTAGAATTGAGCTCCAAAGCTAGGTCAACTCCTATGGCTTAGCCAAAACATTATAGACTTACTTTGACACTAGGAGGAGTATGTGAAAATTTAAGATCCAAAGATGATCCGAACTATAGATTTAGGTCAAGTATAGTTGCATCAACAATCACTTCCTTTGATGTCAGACAACTTCTACACTAGCTCATTAGTTTGATCAAATTACTTGCCAAAATGAAATAAAATCAAAACCTAATTAGCACATGTTTACATTTGATTCTTTAAATAGGCTATATCACAACAAGAAAGCTTTTAATGCATCATCAAAATAGACATCTATCAAGCATATATCACAATATCTACACAAATGTAGGAGAGAACCAAAGATGAGATGATAGTATTGGTCCAAAATCTTTGTCACACTATACTTATCTCAAAAGTAAGTATAAAAGATTGTCGAATCCCAAAGGGACTGCCTATTGATGTGAGTATAGATGATTTTGGATAAGTTATTGTAATTTGTACTTAATTTGGTTGTCGACAGACATTCAATAAGATTGGCGACCAGTACCACCAGTTAAAATGTGACTTTTCATACAATAACCAAAGGATAGTTGATCTCGACAATTCTTATATCGACCATATTTTATTACTGGTAAGAACATTTGACTTATCGGCCAGATCGATATATCGGTTTGTGCTTCTAATAAAGCTCGTCAGACAAGAATAACATTGTTGCATCAGTAAATTCGATACAAAGAAACTCACAAATGTCTCAGAACAATCTAAATGAGATCCAACAATTAGTCCTTAACAACCGGCTATCGCTCATTCAAACAAACAAACGATCACAGATCTACAGTTTGAGTATCCATAAGAAAACTTCAATCAATACCGACATATAACAGCATAGTGGATTCTTTAGGTCGTGCATTCTGCAACATATTAACGAAATGGTGATTCTGAATGTCATGATTACAATTAAGTTCAGAACATTCGGTTAGTTCAATTACTCAAGCAATCAAACAACCAATGAGTTTAAAGACAATTTCAACATCGAATTTACGGTTGAACACTTACGACAGTATCGAGACTAAAAGTATTGTTTGACCAGATTAATCAAACACATGACAAATCCGACAAAGCGAGACTATCAATTGTAGGCACAGAAGCACTCAACATTCAAATAGCATATGAAAGCGAAGAGCAATGAAATCTCAAAGACTCAAGACAACTCTCTGTTCCCCTGAAAACTCGGTGGTTACAATGAAACGTGTATGGAGTACTAATAGAGGTTCGAGTGCGAATATACGAATCTCTTAACAATCGATGTGTCAGTTCTTATTTATAATTACTTAACTGATTATATCCAATAAGAAAATTACATGTGTACAACTTCTGATGTGGCATCCTAGACACGATATTGTTCCAATAAGAAACAAGTGCGTGGACAGTTACAACGTTTAGATAAGGTGTGAAATTATCTGTGTCATCAGGAATATTCTCTTTAAGGTCGGCCTTCTCTTTAAGGTGTATGTCGTTTCGTATCTGTCCTTCGTTTAAAGGTCCTTCCTTTAAGTTGATTCGATTTGGTGTTGGTCATTCGATATGTCATTGAGTAACATTAACGTTGCTGCATCCATTAGATATTTCTTTTTATTCGAATAATTGTCTTTATCATTTGGATGAGTTCATAGTGTTTTTGCATCAAAATAGTATCATTTCACAAAAAATGCATGCAATAGGATATTACAATCTTCCACAAATGGAATTGGACAATGGTTCTATTTCTCCATGTGAAGAATTGCCAAAAATTGGCAAATCTAGCTTGATAAAAACCATGTAGAATAGTGTAAATTGTGTACACAAGTGGGTCCCACACATGTGAGGCCATGATGACACATGGGAAACCCATCCTAATGTAGGTTAGGTCAAGTCAAGAGAGTTGGTCATGTCTATTTGGTGGTCATCCCTACTTTATAGGACCTACACCTAAGTTTAAGGTGAAAATTTGACCAACTAGCTACCTACCATGCATAACTCTAGGAAATAGACTAGGGTTTCATTTTAGGTCAAGGAGAGTGAGTTAACTTCCTTATTACATGCTGGAAATCCACCTAACTTCAAGAAGGAAGTCAAATTTGCTATGTATTCCCTCTCTCCATAGTGAGAAGATAGAAAATTTTTGGAGCTCATTGGCAATCTCAAGCTAGTTCACTATGTACATTGAGTTTTTGTGATCCAAATGAAACCAAATCAATTTCTACTTGTTTCTCAAGTTGAAGGCCGTACTACAGCCTGTAGCACACACGTGTGGGCTCGGATTTCAATGTTTATCAATGCTTTTGATTGTTAATGCTTGTTGTTTGTCAAATTGCCAATCTAGATCAACTTTTTTGTGTTTAGTTTTTTGATAGATTGTTAAGCAAGCATCCAATCACTCTTGTGGATCTTTTGTAGATCCATTTATGGTCCTAAAGTACAGTACTTTCACATGGTATCAGATCCAAGTACAAGAGCATAAGCCATTGATCTAATGCAAATCCATTTCTAGCAAGTTTTGGTGCTAAAAACTAGTATTGAGAGGCCAAGCTAGAATCTTGATTTTGGTGAGGAGATTTGATCCCAAACTTGGTAGGGGTCCAAATCCGTACTGTCCACATGTGTGGACACCTCTGAACCTGAATATAATGCATGGTATTCATTTGATCCAAAAAAATTCAATTTGTGAGCTGTTGGTGTAATTTTTGGTGGAGATCCTAGGATAATCTACCAAGATCATTTGCCATTGATTAGATTTGAATTTGTTTCATGGAATCTAATTAATCTAGGCTGAGTTCAAGTCCTATTAAGGTTAAAAACAGGTCTTGAAAGTACACCAAGAATGAAGAAAGAGATTAAGTCATTTTTTTGTCCAAAAATAGCCAAAATTGGCAAGATTTGATTGTAAGTAGATTTCACTGTTAAAAATTCACAATTCTAGCTTGACTAGTTTTGGTCATATGACTTGTAAATAGTTAGATGGTCATGATGTGGCTTGTCACACGTGCCAAATAGCATAGGATTCCATTCATAAGGATGTTCTCAAGTAGACCTAAGTGTTAGAACCTTTGGAATGAGTCCAAATTATGCTTAGATACAAGGGAGAAAAAATAGGAGCTATTTTTGGTAATTTTTGCATTGTTGAGGGATCTCCAAGATTCCAACCCTAACTTGGTAGGGATGAAAGATCCACCAAAATTAGCATTAGGGATAGGTTTAGGGCTACTCATACCTGCCCAAAACCGTGATGGATCATGTATATATAGGTGATGATATCTCACCAAAATCAATCAAGCAATTTCATGATTTTTCTCTCATAATGGTGCAATTGCTCTCTATGTTCATAATTGTTTGAGTACTTGTGATTACTAATGATTATAGGATTGAATGTAGGTCTGGTGTACAGTACTCAGACTGTGGGAGGCCGTACTTTCACACGTGTGAAGCCTTCTTCAAGGATTTGGGCCATTTAGTGAGGTTCAAGCATAGATTTTTGATGGATTTTGATGGTTCAACTTGTGCTAATCTTATGAAATCATAATCTATTGTTTCCCTCATCATTTCAAGTGTTTTAGGATCCTTATTTGCTGTAATTTTTACATGGTATCAGAGCCTAAAGGCTGAAATGAGCTAAATCCTTGGTTTGCATTCAATTTGCTCACAATTTTTGATCTAAATCTTGTGTAGATTGGATCTTAGCATCTAGTATTGATTCTAGAACTCAAAGTGAGTCAAATACATTGGAGATTGGTGTTGTGTGACTTCATTTGCAGGTGTTTAGGTGTCTAAAACCAGAGGCAAAGTTGAATTCAATTCACATTACCAAGATAGCAAGTTTTGCTTGCTCCAAGCATTGATTTCTAAGCGAGTTTTGGAGGTGATTTCATAGAGAAGGCTTTCTAGCATTCAAGGAGAGGGAAGATCAGAGTTTTGGGGACTCTTCAAGGCTGTTCTAAGGTGTAGTAGGGACCTCCTAAAGTAATTTAGGTTCAGTCCAACCATTGCTTGACTTATGCACCAAATTAGATCAATTTTGATCATTTTTTGCTTGTGATTGGATAGTAGATTGTGTTGCATCCTCATTAAGTTCCATTTAGATCTTTTACAAGTGATTTTGGAAGTATATTAGGTTGCTGAAATTCACTCTTGATCAGATCATTTGGAAGCTTTAATGTTCTTTATAGAAAGAGGGGCAATTCTACTAGTATTGTCTACTTCAATCAAGCAAGTGCATTGTTTCTAGTATTCTATGATTTAATTTTGTTAGAGATCATTCTTAGATCTTTATAGGAAGTCTATTACTGATCTTTTCAGGTCCCTAAGAAGTGGGATAAGGTAGACCTTCAATCAAATCAATAGAAGTAACCTTCATTTGTGTCAAGTCCTTGATTAGGAGACTAGATGGCATCTATAAATGCATATCTTTTGGATACTAATGAAAGGCTCAACAAAACTAACTATTCCATATGGAAAGTTAGAATGGAATCTATCATGATCATGCAAGATCTGATGGAGATTGTAAATGGTAAGGAGGGTGAACCTATTCATCCTCAAGAAAAAGCCAAATACATCAAGAGGTGCAATGTTGCACTACATTGCATAAAAATGAATGTTGCAAATGAACTCTTAAGAGAGGTAGGAGATTGCACTTCAGCTCAAGATGCTTGGGAGACTTTGCAAAAGGTCTATGAATCCAAGAACCAAACTAGAATGTTAGCTTTGAAGAATCAAATCTATAGAAGCTATCAAAAGAAAGGAGAGAGTGCACATACTTTTGTCCTAAGAGTAAAAGAATTGAACAAAGAGCTAGCCTTTATAGGTGAACCTATCAAGGATGAAGAGCTTGTTCAACTCATATTGAATGGACTAAGCTTTGAATTTGACAATTTGGTTCAGGGATATGCAATTATGGGTAAGCTACCCATACTTGAAGAACTCCAAGGCACGCTCATGGCCGAGGAATCAAGAAGGAGCCAAATGCAAGAGAGGATGGATAGGCTTTCCATCCAAGGTGGAGATGACCAAGCTCTCTTCACCAAAGGCAAAGGCAAGTCCAAAGGCAAAGGATCAACATTCAAGAAGTCTACAAAGCTTGAGGATCAAGAAGGACCCCCAAAGGCATCTCCATCAACCACCAAAGTCAAGAAGGACAAATCAAAGGTGAAGTGCTACTATTGTAGCAAGATGGGGCATTATGCCTCGGAATGCTTCAAGAGGAAGCAAGATCAAAGCCAAGCCAACATGAGCAAAGAGGAGGAGGAGGAGAGTTCACATGAGGACTCTCTCATGATGTCCATATTTTCTTCAACAAGCTTCAAAGGAGAAGATCCTTGGTGGATTGACTCGGGTGCTAGTTCACACATGACTAGTAAAAGGGAGTTTTTCTCTTCTCTCTTATCTTATGATGGACCTATAAAGCCTATCTATACAGCAAATGATGAAGCTTGTAAGATTGAAGGAGTTGGTAGCATTCCCCTTTGCTTAGGATCTTCCAAAAAGATCAACATAGAAGGTGTTTTGTACATTCCTACAATAACAAAGAATCTACTAAGTGTTGGCCAAATGGTAGACAATGGTTTCAATGTTGACTTTGCTTCAAATGAATGTTTCATCAAGAAGAAGGGTAAGATAGTGGCTAAGGGCACTAGACTTGGCAAACTTTATAAGCTGGATGCATTTGTGGATACTAATGTTGTCATGTTGGCCGAGAAGAGCAAGATATCTACCTTTACTTTATGGCACAAAAGACTTGGACATGTCAACTCGGGTTCCATGGAGGCTATGATCAAGGAGGAGTATGCTTTAGGCCTACCAAGGTCTATTGGGAAGGAAGACAAGGTTTGTGAAGCTTGTGCCTTATCCAAGGCACATAAGAAGGTGTTTCCTAACTCCATCACAAAGTCATCTCATCCTCTTGAACTCATACACTCGGATGTGCACATTGCTAGCACCAAATCTAGTGGAGGTTCATCCATGTTTTTAACCTTCATTGATGACTACTCAAGATATTGTTGGGTGTTCTTACTTTCCTTCAAGTCTCAAGTATTTGATACTTTTGTAAAGTTCAAGTTGTTTGTGGAAAAGCATCATAATCATAGCATCAAGATCCTTAGAAGTGACAATGGTGGAGAATTCATCTCCAATGAGTTCAAGGCCTTTTGTGAGGAGGAAGGGATCAAGAAAGAGACTTCTTGTCCTTACACTCCTCAACAAAATGGAGTTGCTGAAAGAAGGAATAGAACATTATGTGAATGTTCTAAGGCTTTAAGATTAGATGCTTGTTTGCCCAAATCCTTTTGGGGTGAGTCTCTTGTATGTGCAAACTACTTGATGAATAGGGTGTCTTGCAAAGCAATTGAAGGCAAAACTCCATATGAGATGTTGTATGGAAAGAAACCCAATCTTAATCACTTGAAAGTTTTTGGGTGTATATGTTATGTGCATGTGCCATTGGAAACAAGAACCAAGGAGGATCCATCTTCCACAAGAGGGATCATGCTTGGATATGCAAGCTCAAGCAAGGGCTACAAAGTCTATCTCCCATCCTTGAACAAATTTGTTGTTTCAAGGGATGTCATCTTTGATGAACATCATATGCATATGCTTGAAGAAGGCTCAAGTGCTCCAACAATCAAGAAGAAGATGGCTGAGGAGCAAGATCTTGGTTTTGAGGAGGAGCTCATGGAGGAGCAAGCACCAAACCCACCTATCACACCAAGGAGATCTTCAAGGGCAAAAGTGGAGCCATCAAGGCTCACATATCAAGGCAAAGGACAGCAAGTTGAGGGTATATCATCCACTTCTTATGCTTTATCTAGTTTTGAAGAACCGTCTAATGTTGAAGATGCATTGAACTCCAAAGAATGGTATAAAGCTATGTTGGATGAGTATGATGCCTTGATTGAGAATGAAACTTGGTTGCTTGTTGAGAGACCTCAAAGGAATGTAATAGGATGCAAGTGGGTCTTCAAGCTTAAGTTGAATGCAAATGGGAGTGTTAACAAACATAAAGCAAGATTAGTTGCAAAAGGTTATGCTCAAGAGAGAGGGATAGACTATGAGGAAACTTTTGCACCCGTGGCCAAGATGGTCACAATAAGACTAATCATTGCACTTGCATCACATTTTGGATGGATTCTATGTCAAATGGATGTCTCTAATGCTTTCTTGAATGGTTTTTTGGAAGAGGATATCTATATGGAGCAGCCACAAGGGTTCATCAAGCATGGAATGGAGAACAAAGTATGCCATCTCCAAAGAAGCATCTATGGCTTGAAGCAAGCCTCGAGATCTTGGAATTCAAGACTACATTGCTATCTTATTTCACTTTCTTTTGTTCAAAGTGAATATGATCCCACTCTTTACATTAAGTTTGATGATGTTGGTATTGTACTTTTACTCATTTATGTAGATGACATCATCATTAGTGGAAATAGTGTTGATGGTATTGAAAAAATCAAGATAGATCTATCCTTAGAGTTCAAGATGGTAGATCTAGGGTGTCTTCACTTCATCTTAGGCATAGAAGTACTTAGAGGGTCTGATTTTATCTTTATAAGTCAAGTAAACTATGCTCAAAGTCTTTTGAAGAAGTTTAAGATGGAAGTATGCAAAAGTGTTGACACACCAATGGAGCAAGATGTAAAAGTGCCAAATGAAGATGATGAAAGATCCTTCATGGACATCACTTTGTTTAGGCAACTTATAGGTTCCTTAATGTGGATCACTATAACTAGACCAGATCTTAGCTTTAGTGTATGTAGGTTGAGCCAATCCATGCAAAAGCCATTGAATATCCATTGGAAAAAGGCTAAGAGGATTCTAAGATACATCTCGGGTACATTGGATTTTGGGATTCTATATAGAGGAGATGTGATTAACCTTCATGCATTTAGTGATTCAGATTTTGCAGGGGACAAGAGGGATAGGAAATCAACAAGTGCCTATTCAACTTTCATAGGAGAAGGTGTGGTTTCATGGCTTTCAAAAAAGCAAGAAACTATATCTCTATCTTCAACCGAGGCCGAGTACAAAGCTTTGACAACCACTACAAAGGAGGTACTTTGGATCAAGAGATTATTGGTGGAACTAAAGATCATGGATTCAGAGGAGGCACCAATCATCTACAATGACAATATATCAGCCCAACACCTTGCATCTAACCCAATCTTCCATGCAAGATCTAAGCACATTGAGATATGCCATCACTTTGTGAGAGAAATGGTGCAAGCCAAGGAGATTGCTTTGGAGCATGTTCCAAGCAATGAATGTGTAGCTGATCTACTTACTAAACCACTTCAAAAGACACCTTTTATGAAGTTCAGATCATCACTTGGAGTGATTAGTAAAGCAATGATTGAACCAAGCTAGATAGTGAGGAGGAGTGTTAAAAATTCACAATTCTAGCTTGACTAGTTTTGGTCATATGACTTGTAAATAGTTAGATGGTCATGATGTGGCTTGTCACACGTGCCAAATAGCATAGGATTCCATTCATAAGGATGTTCTCAAGTAGACCTAAGTGTTAGAACCTTTGGAATGAGTCCAAATTATGCTTAGATACAAGGGAGAAAAAATAGGAGCTATTTTTGGTAATTTTTGCATTGTTGAGGGATCTCCAAGATTCCAACCCTAACTTGGTAGGGATGAAAGATCCACCAAAATTAGCATTAGGGATAGGTTTAGGGCTACTCATACCTGCCCAAAACCGTGATGGATCATGTATATATAGGTGATGATATCTCACCAAAATCAATCAAGCAATTTCATGATTTTTCTCTCATAATGGTGCAATTGCTCTCTATGTTCATAATTGTTTGAGTACTTGTGATTACTAATGATTATAGGATTGAATGTAGGTCTGGTGTACAGTACTCAGACTGTGGGAGGCCGTACTTTCACACGTGTGAAGCCTTCTTCAAGGATTTGGGCCATTTAGTGAGGTTCAAGCATAGATTTTTGATGGATTTTGATGGTTCAACTTGTGCTAATCTTATGAAATCATAATCTATTGTTTCCCTCATCATTTCAAGTGTTTTAGGATCCTTATTTGCTATAATTTTTACATTCACATCATCTTATCTTCATTCCAACGTTGTGAGGGAGTGCTAGAACTGAGATTATAAGTCCATTTGTTGGATTAGAAATCTAATTTGAGTGAAAAACTACAAGAGAGAGACCTTAGTGAGTTTCTAGAGACAATCAAATCCATTTCTTGGCAAGATTTGTTTGAAAGTAGTTTTCACTTCATCTTATCTTCATTCCAGCTTTGTGAGGGAGTGATAGAACTGTGATTATAAGTCCATTTGTTGGATTAGAAATCAAATTTGAGTGAAACATTGCAAGTGTGAGACCTTTGTGAGTTTCAAGTCAATCAAATCTATTTCTTGTTTGTAGAAGTCACTAGTAAGATGGGATCTGCTGGAGTATACCTTCTAGAAGCTAGTGAGAGGTTGAATTCTACAAATTATGCTATTTGGAAGGTTAGAATGGAGTCACTCTTGGTGCTCCAAGACCTTTATGAGTTCTTGATTGAAGATGAAGATGAACCTCTAGGTGCACAAGAGTTAGCTAGATACAAGAAGAGATCTAGGCTTGCACTTCATTGTGTGAAGATGAATGTGAGCAATGATTTGTTGAGAGAAGTATCAGCATGTACTAGTGCTAAAGAGGCTTGGGAGTCTTTAGAATCAATCTATGAGTCTATCAACACTTCTAGAGTTCTTATGCTTAGAAATCAAATTTTGCAAAGCATGAGAAGAAGTGAGGAGAGTGCACATGATTATGTACTCAGAATCAATTCTCTAAATAGGGAGTTGGCTTCCATTGGAGAGAAGATTCATGATGGAGAGCTTGTACAAATTGTCCTTGATGGTCTAGGAGATGACTTTGCAAATTTGGTCCAAAGTTTTGCCATCCAAGACACTTTGCCAACTATAGAAAAACTTCACAGTGTATTAGTGGCTGAAGAGTGTAGGATGCTCCATGCAAAATCTAGGATGAGTTCCTTGTCTTTGCAGGATGGTGATGAGAAAGCCAATTTCTCAGTCAAGGGCAAAAAGAAGACCAATGGAAAGAAGAAGCATCCAAAGGAGGCCAAAGAAGAGGATGATGCATCAAGCTCAAAGGACAAGTCAAAGCAAAAATGCTTCTTTTGTGGAAGGAAGGGGCATTATGCATCTGAATGCTACAAGAGGCTAAGAGCACAAGTGGAGGAGGACAAACAAGGAAACCTTGCAAAGGAGGAGGAGGAGGATGAAGTAGATATATTCTTGATGGCATCTACATCCTCACCAACAAGCAATAGCAATTCAAGAGACAATTGGTGGATCGGCAGTGGGGCTAGCTCCCACATGTCTTGTGAAAAGGACTTTTTCTCAAACTTACACTCTTTCAATGCTGCTAAAAAGTTTGTCTTTACTGCAAATGATGAAGAGTGTAGGATAGATGGTGTTGGTACCATCTCTTTGTGTCTAGAATCCTCAAAATGCATGGATCTAGAAAATGTCCTTTATGTACCATCAATCACCAAGAACATGCTTAGTGTTGGTTTACTCTTAGAAAGTGGTTTGGATGTCCACTTTAAGCATGGTGTTTGTTTCATCTTGAAGAATGATGTTTGCATTGCAAAGGGATTTATACATGGAAGATTGTTTAAGTTGGAAGCTAGTGTTGCTTTTGAAAGAATGAGCTTGGCAAAGGAGGAGATCTTGGCAAAGTGTGATCTTGCTTGCATTGAGGAGGAGCATCAAAAGGAGGAAGATCTTGAGGATCAGCCTCAAAGCATGAGAGTTCCAAGGGAGTCCTCAATGACAATGGCCGAGTCATCAAATTGCATGCAAATTGTCCATTCAAGTGTGCATCTTGCAAGGGTGGTGAGCATTGGAGAGTCTACTATCTTTGAATACTTTTTGGAAAGTAGTAGTAGACATGAGGTGACTTGTTTCTTACCTTTAAGATTCATGGTGTTTATTACTTTGTATGACAAGACAATGAAATGGGCTGTTTTGAAATCTACATTTGTTGTTGATAAAGCAATTTCATTGGATAACTATTTTTGTAATAGTTTGAATAGAGTCATAAAAGATGAAACATCATTTGCTTTGGAAATCTTTGTGTTCACATGCTTTGTGCATGATCATTCCAATGTAAGGACCAAATATTATCCTATTTCAATGATAGGAATAATGATAGTGCTTTGCTCTTCAAGTAGAGATTGTAGAATCTACTTGTTTTCGACCAAAGAATTTGTCAATGGTGGAAATGTGATCTTTCAAGAGTGGAAGATTTGTAAACTTGAAGAAGCACCTTTGGATCAACACCTTATTCAATTCATTGATGTTTTGGAGTCAAGTCAAGTGGAGGATCAAGCTCAAGACCCGAGGACTCCAAGAAGAATCTTGAGTATCAAGATGGAGCCATCTAGGCTCAATCATATGGATCAAGCAAGACAAATTGTCTTCGGCAACATTATTTATGCACTTAATATTTTAATTGATGTATCTTCAAGTGCACAAAATGCCTTGGAATCCATGGCTTGGCAGGATGTTTAGTTTTGAAGTGTGCTAAATGTATATAGACACATTTGTGGAACATCTTGTAAGGGATCCTCTAAGAGGTGGTGAAAGATCCTTCATGGACATCATTTTCTATTGGAGTCTCAAAAGTTCCTTCTTTGTAGCTGGATTTTTTAGACACTTCTAAAAGCTTTCATTGATCTATCAAGAGAGTTGTAAATAGATCAAGCTAAATTTGAGGAGGAGTGTGAAGAATTGCCAAAAATTGGCAAATCTAGCTTGATAAAAAACCATGTAGAATAGTGTAAACTGTGTACACAAGTGGGTCCCACACATGTGAGGCCATGATGCCACATGGGAAACCCATCCTAATGTAGGTTAGGTCAAGTCAAGAGAGTTGGTCATGTCTATTTGGTGGTCATCCCTACTTTATAGGACCTACACCTAAGTTTAAGGTGAAAATTTGACCAACTAGCTACCTACCAAGCATAACTCTAGGAAATAGACTAGGGTTTCATTTTAGGTCAAGGAGAGTGAATTAACTTCCTTATTACATGTTGGAAATCCACCTAACTTCAAGAAGGAAGTCGAATTTGCTATATATTCCTTCTCTCCATAGTGAGAAGATAGAAAATTTTTGGAGCTCATTGGCAATCTCAAGCTAGTTCACTATGTACATTGAGTTTTTGTGATCCAAATGAAACCAAATCAATTTCTACTTGTTTCTTAGGTTGAAGGCCGTACTACAGCCTGTAGTACACACGTGTGGGCTCGAATTTCAATGTTTATCAATGCTTTTGATTGTTAATGCTTGTTGTTTGTCAATTTGCCAATCTAGATCAACTTTTTTGTGTCTAGTTTTTTGATAGATTGTTAAGCAAGCATCCAATCACTCTTGTGGATCTTTTGTAGATCCATTTACGGTCCTAAAGTACAGTACTTTCACACTCCACACCCTACCTGCTATTTATCTTTGAGTGATGACTCTCTCTTCTCTCTCTAGAGTCATTTGCCTTGACTTAGCCACCACTTGGCCAAAACTAGCTCACTACAACACTTGCTGCGATTTCTGACATGATTTGCTACATATAATCACATGTTTAAATTTTTTTGAATTGACGCGAGCATCGCAAACACGTCACACCATGGTCATGGGATTCCGACAATGGCAAAATGGCAAACCGACCACGTAGATAGACCCGCTAGATGCAACCGTTATCGGACGTTGAGTGCGTCCACATGGACGTCACATTCCAATGTCCACGTGGACGCCGCATTCCAACGTCCACATGAATGTCAAAACGTGATGCCCAATCTGATGTCGCATCTGACGTATTGCGATTTCTTTCTGTTGACATGGATGTCATACCAGTGTTGGATTCCAACGTCTCTTATAGTTCTTGATGGATAGAGAAGTTTCCAAAATCATCCACCCGACGGATCACCGCCAACAAAGAAGTATTCTTTAGAATCTGACACATAATTAGCCGTTGGATTCCAACGTCCCAAATTAATAATAATAATGGCGTAAAAAACAATGCACTAGTTTTTATTGCAGGCTATTTTTGGGAGCTAATGGAGACATTTGAACTGAAAAGCAAACATGAGGTACTTTGCATTGCTTCATTAATACATTGCACATTGCTCCATTGTTGTGGAAGTTTGTGGATATCGAGGCAATCCTAATTAGATTATTCATTTATTAGAAGTTAATAAGTGAGGTAATTGGCACCTTGCGTGTACAAGTCCAACCCGATGATCACGTAGTTATTTGATTAGTTAAAAGCTAATAAAAGAACTTTAGGCCTTTTTGCTAGAATTAAATGTCGCACGACCTAATAGTCAAGTTAGAGAATAAAAAAAGGTTATTCCCAAATTTCAAATTTCAAATAATAAGGTAGAAATTGGCCGATAGAATTTGAGACCAAAGCCCTAAAATCCACTATATATAGTGGTACTTTGTAATTCATATTTCATATTCATTTCAATTAAGCAAGTGGAACGTCTATTAAATTGAAATTGTATGTCCTTGTTCTTCTTTCATGCTTTATTTGGATCTTGATGTTATTTGGATTTGCTAATTGTTAGGATTGATTCTTGTTATGTTTTTTATGAGAGAGAGAGAGAGAGAGAGAGAGAGAGAGAGAGAGAGAGAGAGAGAGAGAGAGAGAGAGAGAGAGAGAGAGAGAGAGAGAGAGAGAGAGAGAGAGAGAGAAATAAATTTTATCTTTGGTGGATTAGGGTTAATATGATCATAGTGATAGATGTTGAATCATAAGCATGTGCTTGAAACTAAATTATGCTATTGCTCTCATGGGAACGAATCTCCGCTTGACAAGTTTTTTTTGGTGCTGTTGTCAGTGCTACACCGATTTTTCATTTTCAACATGTTTTTAATCCATGGATGGTTGTTAGCTTGCATTTAGGCATCTTGGTCTTGGCATAAGTAGTGTTAAAATACATTTTAGGGTTTGATTTTGGGGAGAATTTTGTTTGATTTGTATGGATTTTGTGCTTGAAATATGTTTTGATTGTTGATGAAAGAAGGCCATATAGATTACCATTTCTGAAATCCATTTGGATATGAATAAATTAGAGAAATCACAAAAATCATTCATTTTCTACAATTTTGGTGACAAAAGGAGCAAAATCTTCATCAGACAATGATAACTTTCTATTCCTTTTCAACCAACCTTCGCCCACTTGCAGACAAGACCACCTTGATGCTGTGAAACTACAGTTTGAAGGGCAAAGGTTACTTCCCACCATTCATTTTCCAAAAATTGAAGAAAAGCTATCAAAAAAGTTAAAAAGAACCTAAATTAGAAAAATATAAAAAATCATTTTTCATCTAGTCTATTGTATATAGATCTGACTCAGATCTACTTATACTAGTCAGCGAAGGTTAATTCTAAAAATAAAAGGCTAAAGTTGTTAGATTTCTTATGCTCAGCCTTAAAAATTGTCAAGTAATGAGCATCTTGAAAACGGAAGGCCGAGAACATGCTTTCGGACCTTCACATTTTTTTCCCTTTAAAGTTTTTTTTCCCCCCTTATGCCTTAGAAACCATTCTTAAGGCACCTTCGCTTTTCGCCTTAGTGAAAAATGCGACACAGTGGCCAAGTGGCCAGAATGCCTTGGAAACCATTCTTAAGGCACCTTCGCTTTTTCGCCTTAGCGAAAAATGCGACACACTGGCCAAGTGGCCAGAATGAAATCCACATCTCAATGTCAAATTTGGCCCAATCACATTAAGAGGTGTAGATCATAAGGCCAATCACATTTAGAGATGCAAAATATTTGGCCCAATCATGTTTAGAGGTGCAAATCACTTGGCCAATCAAATTGAGGGGTGCAAGCTATGTGGTCCAATCATGGAGAGAGGTGGCAATCTTGAGGTCCAATCATTATGAGAGGTGGAATCCATGGGGTACAATCAAATTTGAGCATTCCTCATGCTAGAGCTCGAGCCACTACTATATGGAAGTGTGCTCTCCTTGTACATGCAACTTTTTTGAGAGATAATGCAATTTTTCACTTGGAAGCAATTTGTTCTATTCTCTCTCTACTCGGGAGCAAGATCTCTTTCTTTCTCTACCCGAGAGCAAGGTGCTTGGATTGGGTTCTCATAGTGGATTTTACTTAGTTTTTTCATGAGGATGTAAGAAACTTGCTTGTCTTTGGATGATTGTAACGTTTGATGTGATTGAGCTCTTGCCTAGATGCAAAATGTGGTAGATAGCTCTTCCAAGCTCTTACTAGTTGTATCTTCACTGATATCTACAAGGCAATTAAAGATAAAGAAAAGAACAATAAGTTCAATCAAAGTAAATGACAATGATTAGTCAATTGGCATTGATATTCTTCAAGGTTAGCTGGAGAAGCTTATTTTTCCCCCACCAAAAGCTACCTTCCTGTTTTTATTATTAGTCTCCTATTTCTATAATGCTTCTTGGTTTCCAAGGGAGGCTCGAACTTGGGACCAAATAAACTTTTGGATGCCAAGCTAACCAACAAAGCCAACCCCTTTGGGATCTATTTCTATAATGTCACTTGTGACATTGAAATGGTTTTGACATTGCCCATAAATATCACAACTGATTCACAAACAATATAGGTAGATGACAAATTGCTCGATAGTTATTTGGACAAAGTTTTAAGAGCTTTGAGAATTACATATGCAACTATGCCCTTTCCTCCTAATTTAAGCTTCACTTATAATTTTAGACTTTGAAATATACCAACTTGTGCAACTATTTATTGAAGGACATATCGAAATTGTATGAAACATCCACATGTGGCTCTATGTCCACTCTAGGATGCCCAAGAATAAAGTGTAGATACCCCATGGAAAAAGTATCGATCCAATGATCCACATGTGGAATATCCATGCCCACCAGCCATCAAATAATTGTCAATTATTAATGACTATTTTGTGGAACTTCACATGAGACGATAAATTATTTGTCTTTTTCAAGATTTTTTATAATGTGTCATAGAAATTCCACACCCCTATTTTTTTGTTTTTCTTAACCCCTATTTGCGTAATAGATTGGTGCAAAAAAAAATTGGCATGTAACTTCCATGCATAGATGTTCCAAACTAGATGCCAAAATTCTGACTATGCCTTGGCCTCGATGTGCATACGTCGCATGGAAAATGTCAAATCTCATCAACATGTTAGTTTTTCTCTTTGAGGAAAGCATCAGCCACCATTGGTAGATTTCCTTGTATGCAAGTAAGGTACCGAGCCATTAGAGGAGCCAAAAATAGCTAGTTGTGATGAAAATCTGCAAGGGAAAAGACATGTGAACTTTCAATTACATATCATGGGCTCCCTATGTGGTGTGCCCATTTGTAGGATATGTACCTTGCATCAATTGACATTTGTCCACTTAAGACAGTTGGTCATGACACTTAATCTTGAAGCCATCCCTTGGCAAAAAATGAAAAATATGCTAGGTTGGGTGGTTTTCTTTGTAGACTTCATCTCCCGTAATGCCAAGTGCTCAGATTTTCTTTGTATTCACCTCCAAAACCACAATGTTCATGTGATTTAGAACCAAAATTTTTTGTGAGAATTCTTGTCATAATTTTCTAGTGGTTGACAAATAGCTCATGAAAGTTATGATGCCATTGATGGGGTGGCTGCCACAGAGCGCATGCACGTTCCGCGCGAAATGTGCATGCACTATGTGGCAGCCCGTCAATGGTTGTCCAGTCCACATACACATTTTGTCAAAAAAATGTAAAAAATAATTCAAAAAAAAAGGAAAAATCAAAGCAAAATGTGCATGTGCTATGTGACAGCCTGTATTTGGTAGCCTATCAATGCACATTTCGTCCAGAAAAAATGTAAAAAATAAGTCACAAAAAATGGGAGAAAAACTTAGAAAAAGAAAGAAAAAGAAAAGCAAAAAAAAAAAAATCTGTTGAAGAGAAAAACGAGAAAAGAAAATCCAAAAAAAAAAAAAAAATAAGCAAGAAATGCAGAAAAAAAAATCTGCATAAAATAATAAACTAAAAAAAACACTCGAAAAAAAGAATCTGCAAAAAAAAAAAAAAAAAAAGCATGACAAAAATCCAAAAGAAACCCAACCAAAAAGATTTTCACACTTGTCATTAGAAAGATTTTCACACTTGTCATTAAAAGACTTTCACACTTGTCATTACGTAATACGCAAGGAAAGGCTTCTCCCCTCGAGATTTCCGCCGTGCTCGGTGGGGCCCTTGGGTGGGGCACCCAACTCCCAAGGCAAAGCTCTCCCAGGGGCAGCTGGGCCTCCCACCAAAGGTCTGGGAGCAGGAGGGGCGGCTGACCGGTCAGTGGACCGGGGGAGCATTTTGGTCATCCTCATGCAATGGAAGTAGCATAAGCAAGAAAGTTGAAAGGCAGCAGAACAGTCAGCATTTAAGGCAGTGAATTATTATCCCACACCCTAATGTGCATTAGGGTTAGGGTTCATGTCCCTCGTCAACCTAGATACTCATCCTCGTATCTGCCCTCCACCTAATGCGCATCCATCCATCCACTACATCAAAACTATTTTTTAACAGAACAAAGTTCTAGCTTCACACGTGCTTTCTCTCTCTCTCTCTCTCTCTCTCGCTCGCTCGCGGTAGCTCGTTCCTTCGTGTTGGGGGATGCATCGTCTTTTTATCTTCGGTTTGCTGTTCTTCTTCCCTGTTGCGGTCGTTGAGGGGAGTATTTTTCACGAATTTTGAGGTTGAGTTTGTCAGGGTGTTGCCGCGGATACAGCAGCAGCAGCAAGGTTAGTGTAGTACTGTAGTATACAAGGTTTTGCTCGTATCAGGCAGCAGGTTGTAGCCTTCGGGAGTTGGTTTTGGTGCCCTTTAGATCTGGATGAGACTTTTGGGTTCTGCCCACAGGAAGAACGGCTTCGCTTTCCCTTTCTTTTGAGGTGATTTTGGCCTTTACAGGTTTCCGTGTGCTGAGGAAGGTATATGGTAGAGTGAGAAGTTGCTGTCCTTGCCAGTGCTCGGATTCCCTAGTTATCAAGACGGAAGTGCTGCTAGAATCCGCGAAAACAAGCATGAGAATCCGTAAGCGGCCTCGCACTTCTAATACAAATTTTATGCACTACAACCCGGATATTGGTGCTGCTTTCCCCAACGATGGAAGTAATACAAGTGGCGTCAATTCTCTTGCCGCGAAGAATGCAGCAATTCGTTATCGGCAACGAATGCGGACTGTGATTCCTAATTATCATGTACGGAAGCAATCCGAGGTGCGATCACTTGTGTCATTAAGCGCTATGGTTTTCTTCACTGTTTAAATCGTAGCTGTAATAACGGAAATGCACTTCTTAGTTTTATTTTTCAATTGCTGTCTGTTCTTCAGCTTCTACAATATGCTCAATAAGTAGTATATATCTCAAATTAATATGTTTTCTATTACAGCTCCATCTGAAGTCCGCAACCATCACAATAGGTTACACCATGTTTGCATTCACTTCGTCAGTGTCATGGTTATTGAGCTTTCAGGTTGTCAAATGGTAGATAATCGTTGTTAGCGTTTCGGAATCCGCAAGAAACTTTTCTTCTATTTATGTTGGAATTCGACTAGCTTTTGTGCAATTCTCTATAGCTTTACAATTGGTTTCGGTAAATAAGGAATTAGCTTTAAACAGACCGCGAAGGATAGAACGCCTGTTTATTGTTTTGGGCACATGCTGCGATCTTCATAACACCCTAGCTGTTCATCACTGATAATTTGGGCCATGATACTCAATGATCATGCCATATATCTATAATCTCTTATTTGTCCAATGAGCAAAGATAACGGTATATATCCCTGTCACAGTTGATAGAATTGCATATGCGGCATTTGGGGATATGTTCGTCTATTATAACCCCCCTCCCGTTGCAAAATAGGGATGTCGATGGTATTTGTCGTTGTAAATGCATTGGTGACATTAGATCATAAGTAGTGCTGAGCATTACGAAAACCAACAAAAAGGACATTTTTAGGGGTGTCTGGTCTAAGTTGCGCAGGTATGAAATATATGCATTTTGAACTTTCCATTCCTTGGCATATTCAACTCACGAACTTCGAACGTCTTGCCATTTGCGCACGTCGGAACAGCTATCACGTTTTAAGAGTAGACTTTAGATTGTAGGGCGTGACTAGTTTGTCAAATATATTTCAACTACGTGGTTTGAGCTTGTTGATCGTTTTTCGTCGCTCTTCATCTTTGCTTCCTTGCAAATTTAGCACAAGTTCGGTCTTACGAAAATTATGATCTTATATATACCCGAAACATATCTACATATAACTGATCAATTGTATAGTTCTTTCGAGCCATTCAAGATATAGAATATAGATAAGCTGAGCATATCGTTAGGACGAACATATGTTGATGAAGCGTGACGACGTTTGGTTGACCTGATGTTTCTACTAATTAGAATAGACATAACTGCCACTTATCTATTTTAGTATAAGCACCTGTTTCTCCAGGATTTATGTGGAGAATATGCCAGTGTTAAAATGGGTTTCTATTATTTTAGTAGGACAAGCCTGCCATTTTCAGATTTTCTACGTCATAAACCCTTTCTCAGTCAGCACATCTCATTAGAGAAGAATGCCCGTTTAAGGGTGTGGTAGCTGATATTTCTATTCATTCGAGAGATAAGATATGAAAGATTGGTCGTTGTCAAGTTCTTTCTGCTTGACGTACAAAACTTAACAGGTCGAAGAACGTGAAAGCTCGGATCTGGAAAGTCAAACACTAAAGATTGAGGGAAGGTACATTCTTTTGCTGCTTGTTTTATTTCAGATTATGATTTGTAACTCATTCTCAGACACGATTTTTGTGATTATACACTGATTTGAAATACTGTTATTATGACGTAAAAGGTCATCGTCTTTATGTAGGTTGTCAGATGGATCTAATCCGCAGCACATCAAAGAAGGTAATAAGATGCCAGAAAGTGCTATTTATTCTTGAGACTTGAAGTTATGTGCGTTCTGTAAAATATAATGGCTGGAGCTGACGTCTTTTATAGAACTTGAATGGCGGGCATCATACTGGCCTAGCTATAGTACTGATAAATTATAATATGGAAAACAAAATCATTCCAGGATGGCCGTTTGAGGTTGACCAATCATTGCGAGTACCAACAGATAGCCTTCTCAACTCTCTTTGTCGAGTACTGTCTGATGCTGGAGGTTCGGGTCTCACTGCCCGTGAAGCAGCCTCTAAAATAAAAGAGAAAGGGTTTGCTGGTCTAAACGAAGCATCTTCGATGCCATCCTCTGTCAAGATAGCAAAACTTTTGAGGAGCAGTCCACAATTTAAGCAGACTGCTGGTGGAAAATTTATCATGACCAATCAAATTCAATCCTGTACTAGCTTAGGGGAAGCTCTTGGGAATTGCAACGATGAAAACTCACAGAGTACTGAGCAGCAGCAAAAGGTAAATCAAGTCATGACCAGTTATCGATGTAAAGGTGGTCTCCTAGGATCCGGTGGGAAAAAGTTGAAGCATTCCATATCATCTAATGACAAAAGTGGTATCAAGGAAGAACAATCAGATCGCAAAATGAACTGCTGGAGGAAATCATCTAGAATCAGGTTGCCAAGGTCTTCGCGGCATGCTTGCCTGCACCAGATCCAAAACTCATGTTTCAAAAGCGAGCACAAAACCATTGGAATCTATTCACCCGAAGTTATTTCAAGTTTACAAGAACCCCACTGTGGGGACACTCCGCAAGATCAGCTAGGTTCTCGTAATGGACATCTGCACTCTGAATCAAGCCCTCGACGAAGAAAACGTGTCAAAGCTCGATACTTGATGTCCATTATGAGGACCAGCATGTAAGCCACAAGCTGGAGCATGTTAAATATGTTTATGTGAAAGGCTTTTGGCAAGCTTCAAATTGTTCCAGATGAGAGCAATTTTACTTTTTTCCCTACTTATCATCTAGCGTTGAAGGTGATAACTACGTACAATCAATGGTTAATGGAATTGGCGAACATGACGGATTGAGGATTCTATTTGTGTATTGACTCCAGGTTACCTCTTTAAGAGTTACAAATACGTGATATGTAGAAATATCAGGTGATATCTGAATATCTATTATGCATGATTTTAAAGAACTTTCGCTACAGATGAAATCATACTTTATGTAAAATATTGTTTAGCAATGGTGATAAAAAGGCTTCAAATTCTGGTTATTCTCCCCCATATTTGTTGATTCTTATAAAATGGAAAAATAGCTGTGTTCAAAACAGTGTATTGATCAGCTCTGAACTAAATCATAGCTTTTATTCCAAGTTCCAAGCAGAATATGCATGGCAGAATTGGCCGTTCGCAATTTATAAACTTTGGATGCCATAACATATGAATAGTTTAGATAGATGGTCAGATTCATATGCTATATGTATAATCACGAGTGACGCAATAGCAGTTACTATCGGTATCTATAGGTAGCATTCTAAGAGAGGAATGTTTTGAAGAGTTCATAGTTCTGCTAAATCAGACAATGGTCTCCTTTGCTCTTATTAGAACCCGCCCGCTCAGCAGTCCCCATATACTATAGTGTAAAACATAAAAGAGAAGATAAATCTATTCTTATTACGCAGTGCCAGCTTATGAAAACTTCGTAGTTTAATTCACCAGAAAAAAAAAATGTTTCCAATGATAATTCTTTCTCGCAAACCAATTTTGGGTTGCCCGCGAGAGGCAGCTTAGGTCGGTCTGTCTGTCTGTCTGTCTGTCTCTCTCTCTCTCTCTCTCTCTCTCTCTCTCTCTCTCTCTCTCTCTCTCTCTCTCTCTCTCTCTCTCAATTCTTGGTTCTATTTTGTTAACGTCCATGAATACTTGCTGTTCGGCTGCCCGATAATTTCCATCCTGATCAAATTGGGTCTGAAAAGTAACATTGGCATCATGTTTTAAAGCATTCAACAAACAGTAATACTTGTAATCTCAACATTTTACGGCCTTCTAGAAACTAGGAATCTCACCAAACGAAAAACAATAAAAAAGAGACAAATCTTATTATCTTGTAGTATGTAGAGAGCTCCTGGTCGATGGTTGCCTGCTCTTCCTTCTACAGTAGGAATAGGGGTCATGATTTTCGAGGAACTTTAATTCCATGTAGTATAATGTGGGATCCACGGTGGCACGGTCTCGCCGATCAAAGTTAACACATATAATTGCAGATAATCTAGGGTCAAGAATATAAGTTCTACCCACATAATTAAGATAGATGTAGGTAGAAGACGCAGACAGCTATAAATTCTTTATTTCAGTCACTGGTTGTGCTAGAAATGCATCAAGGGGACTGGAACCTGAGACCTAGAAATGCATCAAGGGGACTGGAACCTGAGACCAAAAGTTTCTTTGGATGTCAAGATAACCAACTTAGCCAACCTCGTTGGATTTGGCACTAAAAGTGACACAATCTACTGTGTACAGCCACCAGACAGGACTTTCCTTACTCTGTGGCAACTAAAATCTAGATTTTGAAGCATACTAAAAAGGTCTTTGGGATAGATTCTATGCCACAACAACCCAGTAAAGGCTGGATGATTTTCTAGAAGTTTGGGCATCTAATAAATAAATTCTTATGTACAAGACTACTCAAAAGTACTACTGTTTTTATGATCCATCGTCGCCCTAAGCGATTACTTGCAAACATTCAATCAGTGCAACAAAATTGAAAAGCTAGCAAATCAAAAGTATGACACTTCAAGCTTCAAGGCAAAAAGACGTTGCGATGGAATATAAGTATACTTTTTTGAATTTTTACAAAATCCGACAGTTTTTTAAGATTAAGCTGCCTAGCCTGTAGAAAAACCGGACAAACAAAATGACCTGGAACAATTTTACTGGTGCTCTATGTTCATGAATCAGAGTGCATCTATGGCTAAGAAAGCAATTATCATGCTCTTTGTCGCCCATTGCTGTCATTGCTGGTAGAGAAAAGTGATCAAAAGGCCATCTAAGTAGTATGTAGATTTCTCCTAAACCCAAGCAAACTAATCATTATAAGTCTTAACGCTGTTCTCATGAGACAATCCAGAATTCTTGCGACTGGCTATTCAACATTGGATCATGGATGGCCGAACTAGCTTTCTTCCATTACTTTCCATAAAATATTGCATGCACCTCCACATAACTTTTGCGAGTTGTTTTCTATTATGGGCGTAATCAGCACAAAGAATCCATGAAGTACTATAAAAGGAGCTCTTTTGTACTATGGAAGGAGCACTGCACAATGGCAAGCCTGGTAATGATTTTCAGAATTTTTGAGCGAGGCCTAAAATTTTTTGAAAAGCCGAACCGGGAAAAATGGCCTATGACCGGCGCATTCCATTTCTTAATGGATACTTTGACTTTATTCACATGTTCTTTATGCATAATCTCTTGACTAGTCAAAGAATGCCACGTGGCAGTCTGACACCTGATGCCTGAAGCACAAGTTGGAAAGTGCACCATTTTTTTTTTTGAAAAAAACAGACGATTATTCTGCTTTTTAAGCTGTTCAAAAACTAGGCAGAATAGTCACCAAGTATCCATTACGTAGTAGGTAATGGCCATTGGGAGGGCCATGACCATAAATAATCTAGGACCCGATAGCGAGTGGCGGAGGCCACGAGATGTCCGGGGACCGGATTATTTGTGACAATGGCCGTGACCAATGGACCATTACCTCAGGTAATTGACCGTCACCTTTGCGCTCTCTTTCTCTCTCCCACTCTCTCTGTGTTGTGCTCTCTCTCTCTCTCTCTCTCTCTCTCTCTCTCTCATTAGATTAAAGATTGTTGTGCTCTCTCTGCCTCATTTAGATTAAAAATGTAAAAAAATAAAGATGGGCCCTATATTATGCAAAATGATATAGAGCCCAAAAAGGCCTTAAAATCACCCCAACGTTAATTACGCTTTAAATAATCTCCTTATCAAGAGGTAATCACTCCAAAAATACTTAGTCCTCCCATAATTGACATGTTGGTGAAGGCCCTTCACAATTTGGAGACAGTACAACCAACGTAATGGATTCTTGGTGACTATTTCGCCCATTTTCTGAACAGATTAAAAAGCAGAATTGTCATCTATTTTTTTCAAAAAAAAAATATTAGTGCTCATTCCACATGTGTGTCAAACGTAAGGCGTAGGCCTGCCACATGGCAGCGTCATATTGGTCAAAAGAAAGTTCAAGTATCCATTACACAATGGAAGGTGTCTGGGCCATTATGCCTGATTCGACTTTCCAAAAGATTTTAGGCCCCAAAAGTTTCTTGAAATCCTTATTGGGCAGCCTGTGCCCAGCTCCTTCCATAGTACATAATGGGTGAATATGTTTCCAAGTTTCTCACAAACGGAAAATTGGGAAATAGGTTTGAGGGCAAGTCGACAAAGAGCAACTGGAATAGACCAAGCAAATGGAAGAGGTCCAGTGTCCTACCTCCCAACTCGTATATAAAAGAAACACCCAGCCCATTTTAGCTAGCTAGATTTTTTATCTCTCAACATGTGCTACTAGTTATTCTAGAATCAAAATTCATAAGATCTATGCAAGACATGACCAAGGGGGCTGCCACAAGAAGGCACATGAAGGGGGTAGAGAAAGAAAGAAGTGTCGTGGCAAAACATGGTGCCCTTGCTATAAGTAAGAAGATGGATAGGTGAAACTCTGAGGAAATGAAAATTCATTGTGGCTAGGTAATTATGGTGGCTTTTTAGTTTAAGATAACTGTAGCCTTGGAGGTGGTTGAAGTGGTAAATTTGCTATGGATATTGTTTGGTTGTTGTTGAAACATTTAAGCTTGAGAGGTTATTTAGTGAAAATATTTTTAACCAAGAAACATCATGAAATATCCTATGTACTCATTGATTTTTCAAGGTTTGTATTTTTTATATGCAACATCTCGATAAGCTAATTCAATATTCACTTTCCATCTCCAAAGATAACCATTATAAGATCTTTCTTGAGGGATCTGTATAATTGATCAAGTTGATTCCTAGTATTTCCCATGTATCCATACAAAACATTGGATCAAGCTTTATCCAAGATAGCCATACTTTCAACGTCTTTTCAAAAAATTTCAAGGCCAATAGGGCCACAAACTTACAACTGTATATTATCGCGTGTCATACATATGCAACTCACAGTGTATATGACTTGAAAACTAGTTTTTCAATCCCTCACTCAATATAAATACTATATGCTATCCATCTAATCTATTCCCATTTTATCTCTAAGATTGACAAACCTATATCACCTATGTGCCTTAGTCATAATAAATGATTATTGGATCTGAAGTTGTGATAACACAAATGTCATGTGCCATATCTCTCAATCCAAGCCAAGCAAGCTAGAATAATGAGGCAACCACCACACCTATGTTGAAAAAATCAAGGATGAGCAGTAACCACAAGCTACCACAAAGCTCATATCAAGGTTAGCTCAAAAGGAGATGGATTCCATAATGGAGAGTGAGGAGTACATGAATCAATATGATGGGGCACATGAAACCTAGCAAGATCAAGATCCCAAGGCTCAAAATCACAAAGGAGGAAGAGGAGATGGAGCTCCTAAAGAGGGAACTGCCTTGTTCTCAAGGCTAAGAGCTCCTTTTGGGCCTACAAAGCTTACAACAAATATTCTAATGTGTTGATAAGCTCTGATGTACTAAAGTACACGACAATAAACAAACATATATCATTTTTTTCCATGAAGCTTTGCTCCAACAATTGGTCCCATTCCCATGATGACAAGTAACAAATCTATAGTGTTGGACCTTAAGTCCACAGTTTTGTATATGTTTTGTTCATGTTCCTAAACCGCTTAGGAAGAAACTGGACCACAGGTCAAATAAATGTATTTTCATTGGCTATCATGATGAACATAAAGCTTTTAAAGTTTATGATCCATCCACCAGTGTAGCATTTTTTTTCTAGGGATGTAATCTTCAAAGAAGATACATTCTATGACTTTAAACAACCATTGACAAATCATGTTGTGTCATTTCATCCTATTCTACACAACATAGAATCTTCCACTCATAATGTTTCTTCTATAGAACCTGTAGCTACAGGTACAGAAGCTAAGCAGCCGAGAACACCTGTCACCAGACCAGATCAAGCTAGCTCGATCAAATCTGGAGAAATTCAAGAAGAGACACCATTCTAAACTGGTCAACCGATTGTTTGAAGATCTTCAAGAACTCAAACAGTTCTTGAGACGTATACATCTCAATATTTCTGGACTTCATCTGGAGATCCAGAGACCCTAGCCAAAGCGATTAACCCTAAGCTGTGAAGTGGCAAGAAGCAATGGAAAGTGAGTACAACTCACTTTTGACGTGGACACGGGTCGACTTTCCCACTCACAAGAGAGTTATCGACAACAAGTGGATTTTCAAGAAGAAGATCAACTCTGATGGTTCCATTGCAAAATGGAAAGCACGAATGGTGGCTAAAGGATTTGCTCAAATCCAGAGAGTGGATTATCAAGAAATATTCAATCATATTATCAAAATACAATCAATCAGGACTCTCATTACATTAGCAGCCGCAGAAGACCTCGAAATGCATCAAATGGCCATGGATATCAAAACAACCTTTCTCAACAACTATGTCAAAGAGGAGCTGTACAACTTTCAACCTGAAGGATTCAAAGTCAAACGCCAAGAGCACAAAGTGTGCAAGCTGCACAAAGCAATCTATGGCCTGAAACAAGTTGCAATGGCTTGGTTCGAAAGAATCAATGCTTATCTTATTCAATTGGGTTTTACAAAATTCAGCTGAATGCAATGTTTATTCCAAGCACATAGGTGTCAATTCAATTCATATAGCTCTATACGTAGATGATGCATTCATTCTGTCTAACGACACATCTTTATTGCACACTACTAAGAGTGATCTGTCAAAATAATTTGCATGAGTGATCTAGGCATCGTTCATTCATTGTTAGGAATTCACATTACTAAAAATAGACTCCAAAAGAAGATCTATCTCAGCCAGCAGAAATATCTAGATAATGTTCTAGAAAAGTTTCACATGTCTGATTGCAAACCAATTGATACACCAATGGATCCAAGTACAATATTGACTAAACCTTCCTGTGCAGATACCGAAAGTGAGATACTCGATTTGTCGAACTATCCTTATCATTTACTAATAGGATCTTTAATGTATGTCATGTTGTGCACTAGACCAGATCTTGCATACACTATCAACACCTTAAGTCAATTCATATCTAATCCTAGAATCTTACATTGGAAAGCATTAAAGATAGTGATGAAATACATTCAAGGAGTTTTAGATCACACTTTATGCTATGATGGAAATGTTATCAACCCAATGGTTCTTCAAGGCTATTCCAACTCAGATTGGGGAGGAAATGCCTCAACCAAAAAATCTACCTCTGGGTTCTGTTTCTTTCTGGCAAGGGAACCAATTGTGTGGAATTTGAGGAAGCAGAAATCAGTGGCGCGTTCTTCAACCAAAGTAGAGTACATCGTAGCAGGTCAAGCTTCGAAAGAAGCTGTCTGGATCAGATTATTATGTCATGATTTACATCACACTCAATTTCATCCAACTACCATTCTGTGTGATGACATGAGTTGTATTTCACTGTCATTGAACTTCAGATTTCATGGCAAGTCAAAGCATATTGAAATCCAATACCATTTTATTTGGGAAAAAGTTTTCTCAAGACAAGTGATTCTTCAATACTGCTCCACATCAGAAAAGGTTACATACATTTTCACTAAAGCTCTTCCCAGGATCAAACATTAGAAATTTTTCAACATGCTAAACTTGACGAAGACACTCAAGGCACCAATTGTGATCTTAAGAGGGAATGTTAAAAATTAAGCTCACAATTTTCTCCTTAGTGATAGAATTTATTCGAGAATTTTCCTGCACATTTTATGATCATTGATCTAGGATCAGATGCAACCTCTTTAGGTTTTATGTCTGCTCATTTGATACCTTAGGAATCATCGTTTTCCTATTTTGCTATCTGTGCATATTTATTCGTGTTTCTTAACACAAATTGTAGCACCTACAAAACTACACTCATTCTGTGTGCAGAATAATACCTAGTAAAATACGTAGGTTTCTACAACAGTCCTGCAACTTTTACACAAAATTGAATTAGCCGAAATATTCGAAGGGTGACTACTGCGACCTTCTAGCTAATTTTCATTTTCAGATTAAAGGGTAACCATTCCTAATCTTTTCTACATTTGAATGTCAAAGTATTTGAAGAAGATCAAAGACTTGGCCATCTTTGATGATTTCAGCTATCAAATTACTCTTTTCAAGTAGATTTTTTGTGCATCACTAGCAAAGTTAAAACTAGTTTCAAAGTCAAAGTGCATGTTTGAGTCAAAACTTGATGTTCCTCTTTTGATCCTTGATTCTTTGTTAATTTGCCTTCTGCTCCATATCTGATATGTCTCATAAATCTCTTCCATTCCAATGACTTCCTACAAAGTTCTCATTGCTCCTTGTTAATATTATCTCTTCATTTGCTTAAGCAATTGGCCTAGGTACTACTTGATTCATATTGGATAGGATTGCTTTTGCTTAGGTTGTCGATTGAACTTTTTACTCCATAGGTACATCTTTGGAGAGATTCCTCATAACAAGACTTAGGAAATGCGATTTCTATTGACCCCCAGTGCCAAAAATATCATATTCAAATTTGGTATCATTTCAAAATGAGTTTTTCCTTTCAACACTAATCCTCCCTATATTTACTCCTTGATAATGGTGAAGGGAAGTTATCGTATGTGTTATAGGATACACGATCAAAAAGATAGATAAATCAGATATATATGTATATATATATATATATATATATATATATATATATATATATATATATATATATATATATATATATATATATATATATATATATATATATATATATATATATATATATATATATATATATATATATATATATATATATATATATATATATATATATATATATATATATATATATATATATATATATAATCAAATTCTCCATATAGAGTGAATGGTGAGGGCTTCGTATTTGAGAATCTGAAAATATTGAGATAAAATTACTCAATGGGCTAGTCTCAATAGAGTATCTCCGAATGTTGGCATCCACTATCATAAATATTTGAGTAGCATCAAATGTCGAGATGATTTATTAGAATTGAGATTACCTATCTTCTTCTTTTTTCTATTAGTATTGATCTACCTTCCAAGACATTTTTGGAGTGGAAGGATCCTATTCTAGTACAACATTAAGCTAGAGATTCAAGGGTGCATAGAAATTTTAAAGCTGAAAAATTATCTCAAATAAGGATTACCACAATCTTCTACCAAGTCGTGTTTGATCTTCGACAATCTATGCTTCCTCAGAAAACTGTTGCACTTTTTCGGTTCCTTCATCACCTCAGGTTATCTAGGTTGTCTCCTCATCTTATTTGAACTTTTCTTACTAGGATTAGTAATAGGATTGTAGATAGCAATTGATTATTAAAAGGTAAGGGTGGTGATGATAACTCCTTTGAGCATTCTCTTGACTCAACTGATTTAGCTTAGGTATGTTATAGTCGCCTAAAATGCACTTGCCATTATCATAACAACTTCTTTCTTACTAGACCACCAAAAAAATATCCATTGTCAATATCAAATGTATAGCTTGCAGTTAATCTCATATCATCAACATTATGACTATTTAATATATGTACGTTAATTTAGTAGGTAATCCATTGATCACAATATATGTGTTGAAAATTAAGTCCACATTTGTCTCCTTGGTGAATGACTAATTTCTATTTTAAGATTATTCTTGCATGTTTATTGATCGTTGATCTAGGGTCAGGTGAAACCAACTTTGGTTCTATGTCTGCTCATCTGATACCTGCAGGAATCACAACTCTGACAGCCAAACTATTTGAAGAACATCTACAACAGGCTTTTGGCTGATCTCTGGCAAAGGGTAACCAATCCTATCATATTTCAAGTTCAGTTGTTAAGTTCAATAATTTGAAGAGCTCTAAAGACTTGGCCATCTTCAAGAACTTCCACGAATTAGCATTTAGAACAACTCTGTAGAAACACACTAAGTGTCTCAACAGTCTGCAGAAATACACTAAGTGTCGCAACAATTTGCAGAAATGAACTATGTTTTTAACAGTGTCGGCTTTTCCCGAAATGCGACAATGTCGGCTTTTCTCAAAATGCAACACTTCATCATAGTTCAACAGTCCAACTATTTTTTAACAATGTCGGCCTTTTGCATTTTCCCAAAATGCGACAGTGTCGACTTTTTGCGACAATGTCGGCTTTTTGGGACACTTGCCTTCAGCTTCTTCCTTTCAACTATTTTGAAGAAGTTAAACTATTTTAAGGGCACCTTCATTTTTTTAAGGACACTGTTGGCTTTTTAAGGGCACTGTTGGCTTTTCGCAAAATCCCAAAGAGAGAGAAAAATCCTGACAGTCGTCTATTCAACGAGGAACGTTCCCAGACACTTCCCAAAAATGCGAAGTGAGAGAAAGCCACTTCACATAAAATGCGAAGTGATAGATTTGCAGCGTCCTCGTCCGCATCAACATTCCCTGATTTGTTGACTGTATATACCATCATGTACAATTGTCACACAAGCCAAATACTTCCAAGTACAACTTACCTAATTAGATGACAAATATTTACTGTAATTAATACATGGATGAATTTTATAAATGGATCATGTAGGCACATTCTACATGATGCTCCGTCCATGAGAGGAATGATTTTGAGCCTCCCAGTTACATCGTCATTCTGGTTGTAACTACTATTTTGTTGTGTTTTAGTGTAATATATCAACAACATGCTTTTTTATCTGTGTATAACGTAGATCAATGCTTGTTGTGACTTCCCTGAATATATCTCATCACTCTCTTTAATGCTTTCCAATGAGAGATCCTAGGATTAGACATGAATTAACTTAACATGCTAACAGTGTATACTAAATCTGGTCTAGTACACAACATTGCATACATTAAAGATCCTATAAGTGAATGATAAGGGTAGTTCGCTATGTCAAGTACTTCACTATCAAAATCAGCACAAGTAGGTTCAGTCAATATTATACTTGGATCCATTGGAGTATCAATGGGTTTGCAATCAGACATATTAAACTTTCCTAAAATGCCTTTTAGATATGCCTGTTGGCTAAGATAGATCTTCTTCTGAAGCCTATTCCTAGCAAAGAATGGACAGCGACTTACAATAACTTTCACAAAGGTTTTGATACGGCGTATCAAAATTTTTGTGAAACCAATCGATTTAACAATGAATTTGATATGTCACATCGAAATAAACTTTAAAGCATTCGATTTCATAGAGATTTCGATACGCCGTATCAAAATCTCTTTGAAAGTTATTGTAGGTCTAGTTTCGTTATTAGTTGTAACCTTATTTTTGATACTATGTATTGATAATATGATGATCAAAGCAATTTTCTTTCCATTGTAGTGATTATTCATTAGTATATTCGACTTTTGCTACAAAATTTACAAATTGTTTTATGTATTCAAATTTTTTCAATTTTTTCTGAAATCTTTTTGCTCAATTTGTAAATGCTATCTAGTTCTTTTTTTAAAATAAAGTTGTCATATTTTTGTGGTAAAAAATCTCCATAAATTACAAAATTCTTATTCTTGGATGATTTTTTTTATCTTTTTTAGATTTTCAACAGACATAAACCAACATGATGCAAACGACAAAGCCAAAGCCTAAGCTGATTCTTAAATACCCTGAAATGCCAGAAAAAATGAGACTACTCCTCTAAATGTACCAGTCGCAAAAACTGTAGATGCTCCTCCCACTATAAACAGGTCGTCTTTATCCAAGTGCAATTCTTACCAACGGGCACTAGATATTTGCAAGAGAGTGGCCTTAAATTATTCATTTGTAGGAAATCAGATACCAAGCTTGTCCTAAAACAAGCCAAATGCTACGGAATCGTAACATGGAGGATGACCTTGATATTGTCATCATAACGGTCGAAGATGTGAACAATGAGAAGTCTCCAAAGAGGCTTATGGTCGTCAATGAAAAACTTTGTCGACAAAACATGCTCTTGATTCTGCCAAAAAAGGATTATCGTCTTGCTATTGCATATATTCCCTATAGCTTTCGCTTGCCAAATTCTCTACACGATTAGAAGGCCTACACATTATAAGCAAATATAAAAAATGATCCATGATTTCAAGGAGCTGACGACCGCTCCATTTTGGAAATTAATTATATTTCATAGTGCCACCAAATAGCTTCGATATTGGCACCTTAAGAGCATACGCATGGCGTTGAGAACATGATATGGTACATGTTCTTCTTCTCTTCATAAATTTTTGATTGTATTATTCTTTTTTGTTCACTATTTATTTTGTAGTTTAACATGATCATACTTCTATAGGCACAAAACAAATATCAATTTTGCACCAACATCAAGAATGTTGAGCTCATTTGAAATGATGAGCATAGGCTATTTTGATAGTTTGGAGCAAAAGCGGGTAAAAGCCCATTGTAATGAAAATTGTAACAACATCTTTAACTTTCCAACAGTGACAAGGAAGCTTTGACATATTGAGGGGTCACATGCCATAGTCAATCCTTATCAGAAGCCGCAATGTCTAATCAATATACTAATTAGTCTACTTTCAAATGAAGAGGATTCGATTTTGGATCTTTTTGTTGGAACATGTAATTATTTGTGATGGATGAAAAATTATTGAATAACCTTACTTATGTGATAAGTTGTATTAATGACTATATTGTTATTTGATAACTTGTTTTAGGTACAACAACTCTTTGTGTAGTAAAGTTGAAATGCCATTGCATAGCGCTAGAGCTTGACGAAGTTCAAGCTCGATATATTGAGATGCGAGTAGCTGTAGTGCATGAGCTGAGGAGGACCAGAAAGTAGGCTCTCGCCTTATGGCTGCGGATGATGCATGGAGGCAATGCCTCCTATTCACTTCAATGAGGCTGATTTTGGAGGGCTTGCAAATGAAATTCCTCCTAAACAAGATGATCAAGGAGCTTCTGCACAGAAAGAAAAAGAAAAAGAGGCTGTTGAAAAATATGATCAGCTATTGGACGTATAAATATTGAAGTTAAAGAGATAATTACACTATGTAGTTAAAGTTCATCTGTGCGGAAACATTGGTTTACAATATACTTAAATTTTATAAAGCTTGTGTTACTTGAATTTGTAAAAATAATTGTATTTTGGTTAAAGAAATCTTTGAAAGTGTGCTTCAGTTTTGAAAGTTATTTTTCTATATAGAAGTCGACAGTATTTATATTTTTTGGTATGGTTTCAGTTGTTTTTGAATTTGTTGAAAAGATAAATTTGGATATTAAAGAGTTTCAATGGCTTTTAAAATTGTATATTCCATGTGAATTTTTGAAGTTATGTGATATTAAATGAAAGATGTTTTTATAACTTGCATAAAGCTGCTCATGTGGCTCATAATTATCATTAAATTTGAATCTATTTTGTATCTATTTGTTGACCAAGTTACAAATATAATTAAATTTGAATATATCAGTAAAATAGTTTGATAAAAAGTTATTCTTGCTTGATATTAAAAAAATACAATATATAATTATGCTATTAAAATCTATTTTGTTGTTTTTGTGAATGTGAATATAATTAAAAAATAGACATTCTTTAAATAGAAACTATAAAACTTATGTGAATATGTGATTGCAATGGAAATAGACATCTTTCTGTAAATAGCAAATCAAAAAATTAGTACAAAGTGAAAAATTGTGTAGGTTTTTGGGAGATTCTGTATTTTTTGTTGACCTTCTTGATATACAAAGAAAAACATTTTTTTGTAGGTTTATAAGTTTTCACATGTTTGCATTTTAAAAATATAAAGAAAAAAAAGTCATTTTTAAAAATTTGTATGCACAAAAAACATGGTTTTTGTAAAATGACCTCTTTTTTGGTTGAAAGATTCCTTGCAATGTTTCTCATTCAACTCCCAATGGTGTTTCCTAATTTTGTTTGAATTACTCAATTATTTAGTGGCCATAATCCTTGTGTAGTATAGGTTGAGAGGTAAAGTTTGAATTTAGTCAGCTATCAAATTATAAGCTTGGTATTGAGTAACTGTGTTGGATTGGAATATTTCTTGCTTTTTACAAGGTGAAAGGCCTTGGCTTGATTGTTACTTAATCTATGATACTTTTAAGAGATTATTAATATGCATTTCTTGAAAAAAATTAGCATTGAGGTGTAGGGTGTTACTACATGTATCCCTACTTATAGGAAATTTTCATAGCCTTGCACAGTGTAATAAGAATATATATATCTTCTCTTTTGTGTGCTACACTAGAAGATACAGACTATTGAGTGGGCATGTTATCATAAGAGCAAAAGGGCCATTGTGGCATATTTAGTAAACAATGAATCTAATAAGGTTCAAAACATTCATGACTCAAAAAGTTGCCTAATCTGGAAAGCCTACAAACTCCTACAAACATTGAACATTTGTTGAATTATCTATTGTCAAGTGATTATATATGTAGCATGTGAATTGGGCCCCCCTATCCAAAATTAATATATGTAAGGAGTTTTTTTTTCTAGATATCACAACACATTTGGGTGTGTGGATGAGGCTATGTAGGAACTACATTCATGAAGGAAAGTAACAATTACTGCAACTATACACCAATTTAGTAATATTCATTGGATTCATGTTCAAAACACACAAGGACAAGATATTTTTTAATAGATGGAATGTAAGACATGTATAACCAAAAAATGAACCTACTCATAAGCCTACTTCAAATTAGCATTTTGTTAGATTCTATTAGTTTATATTTGCTTGCCTGTCTACTTGTGCTTATACCATTGAATGTACCTCTTTATGGTAGTATTAGCAAAAACCTCTAAATTGTCATAGTTAAGTTGACATCTCATGGTTTTGAAAGAAATGCATATGAAGTTTTTCTCTTATTATGCACAAAGTTCTTATGGGAGTTAAGTCCATATTCTTATTCAAATTCATTGATTTTTCTATAAGAAGGGCTTTTCCAACAAAAATTGAATACATTTCACCATACTGCGATATTGTCTCACATTTTACCCTATGTATTGAGTAGCTCATAATTGGAAGATTAATGCTAATTTGATGATCATTATTATTTGGGTTAAGTGATAATGCTAAAATGACTATATCAGCAAAATGAGTAATTCCATCCAAATTTCAATTTACCCTTGTAAGAACAAAGCCGTGGGTAAGATCCAAATTTGTAATTTGTAATGGTCGAGTTTTGCCATGCTTATTTTAGCTAAAATCAAAAGCTATAATTTAGATCAAAGCCGATTGTAAAATAAACTACCTGAACACAATTGGAGGCTTGCTACAAGCTATCAGAGAATAACCAGAACTTGAAACCTCTTTATCAAAATTTCTAGACAATATTCTATATCAAGTATGATATTATGGATAGCCAAAAAATTCAAAACAAAATAAAGTAATTATACACATGTCACAAAATGTTTCTAAGTATCATATGTTTGTAACTCCCAAGCAAGTAATCTGTAGCTATAGAATCCAGTATCTGTGTCTGTCATGGTTACTGATTCCATTAACCAAAAGTTGTACTTATTTATCGCCTTTACTACTAGATGATAAGAAGGGAAAAAAAAGGTTGAATCGTTCTGATCTAGATCACTTTGAAGATCTTGCCAAAAGCCTTCCATATGAACATGATATCTAACATGCTCCTTGTGGCTTACATATTGGTTCTCATAATGGACATCAAGCATCGAGCTTTGACACGCTTTTTTGGTCGAGGGTTTGATTCAGAGTGTAGATGTTTTTGACCAGCACCTAGCTGATCTTGCAGAGTGTCTTCACGATGGGGTTCAGCTTCCAAACTTGAAATAATTTGGGGTGAAGAAATTCCAATAGTTTTGTTCTTGCTTTTGAAACATGGGTTTTGGATCTGATGTACGCAAGCATGTTGTGAAGAACTCGGCAATTCCCTTCCATCTGATTTCCCCCAGCAATTCATTGAGCAATCTGATTGTTCGCCCTTCGTGTGAATTTCAGCATTGGACGATGTGGGCTGCTTCAACTTTTTACCAAAGGATCCTAGAGGACCACCTTTATATCGATGATCGATCATCGCTTGGTACTTTGCCTTTTGCTGCTGCACCATACCGTCTGATTTTTCATTGTTGACATTCCCAAGAGCTTTCTGTAAGCTACTACAGGATTGAATGCGAGTGCTCATCATAAATTTTCCACAAGCAGTCTGCTTAAATTGTGGACTGCTCCGTAAAACTTTTGCTATTTTGACCGATGATGGAATCGAAGATGGTTCGTTTAAACCAGCAAACCCTCCCTCTTTTATTTTGGAGGCTGCTTCACGGGCAGTGAGACCAGAACCTCCGGCAATAGACAATACTCGACAAAGAGAGACCAGAAGGCTACCAGTTGGTACTCGCAATGCGTGGTCAACCTCACGCGGGGTGCATCCTGGGAAAATTTGGTTTTACTTATTAATAGTATCAGGTCATGATGCCCGCTAAACAAGTAACTTAAAGGATGTCAGCTCTGGACGTTACATACTTTCAAGAGTAAATAGCACATTCCCACATCGTACCTGTTTTTGCTTGCTGCAGATCAGATCCATGCGACAACCTGCATAAAGACGATGACCTTTTAAGACCTGATAGCAAGCATTTCAAATCCTTGTATAATCATAAAGATTACTTTCAGAATGATTATTTCTAGAATGAGCCACAATTCAGCATATCCGATATTCAATAAGCATTAAAAGAATGTACCTCCCCTCAATCTTTAGTGACTTATTTTCCAGATGTGGGCCTCCATTTTCTTCTACCTGTGAAGATTTGTACGTCAAGCAGAAAGAATTTCACAATGAGTAATCCTTTGGCTGTCACACCTTATCTCTTGAGTAAATAGGAATTATCAGTACTAAATCCTTAAATAGGCACTTCTTACTTGAAGAGATATACTAAGCTACTAACTAATTATATAGCTGAGAAAGGGTTTATATACACAACGGCTGGCTTGTGCTACTAAGAGAAGCAAAACCCAATATCTTCAGACTTGCATGTTTTCCACATAAGATCATGAAGAAACATGTGTTTAAGCCTTATACCAACATAGATTAGTGGCAGTTATATTCACACTGATTAGTAAAAATATTAGGTCAACCAGATAGAGTACTTGCGCTCCATCAACATATGTTCGCCCTAACTATATGCTCAGCTTACAGTATCTAGTACATTCTCTAGCTTGAATGTGGTTTCAAAGAATAATATAATGATCAAGTGTTATGTATATTTGTTTTAAACATATCGGGTAATATTTCGGTAAGATCGAACTTCCACTACATGTGCAAGGAAGCACAAATGAAGATGGACCGAGAAAGAGCAACAAGCTCAAACCCACTTGAAACGACAAAATAGTTACGCCCTAAAATCTATGGTCTACTCTTACACTTTGATAGCTGGTCTGAGCGCACATGGCAAGACGTTGGAAGTTCGTGTATTATACATGCTAAGAAATGGAAAATTCAAAGTGCATAGATTTGATACCATCGCAGCTCAAATCAGAAAGGCATTAGATCTACTTTTTCTTTTTGCTAAATATTGTAACACTGGGCATTAGTTATAATCTACAGTCACGAATGCAATTACAATGACAGAAACTATCAACATCCTATCCAATCATCGGCACTAGAATCAACTGTGACAGGGACATAAACCGTTATCGTACGCTTAGCTCAATGAAATTTAAGAACATGGATGTGCATAATCATTGGGTATTATGGGTAAATTATCAGCGATGAACAGCGAGGGTGTTAGGAAGATGGCAGCATATGCCCGAAACAATGAACAAGCAGCTTCCTATTTTAAAGAAACCATTACTAAGACTGTAGAGAAGCTAGTCGAATTCTAAAACACATCAAAAAAAAAAATTGCTTGCGGCTTCTGAAACGCTAGCAACAACTATCTACTAATTTTTAACAGCCTCAAAGCTCAATAATCAGAAATCGAACATGGTACTTATTGTGCTATTATGATACTATAGTTGCGAGCTTCAGATGGTGTTCTGATAGAAAAGTTATAGTATATATTGACTCTTGGGGGCTGTAGAAGCTGAAGGACAGCAATTGGATGATATCATAAAAATTCCCGTCATTACAGCTAAAGTATGACTATCAACAACATAATTGTGAAGATACAGACATGCATCCGTAAAAAGAATCCATCACACACGAAAGAAAAATTGCTTGCCGATTCTGATCTGAAACGCCAGAAACAAGTATCCTGTTCCAAATTTTTCCGTGCTCCGAGAAAGGGGTCCAGCATTTGAGAGCCTCAAAGCTCAATAATCGTGAAACTAGAGACCAATGACAAACATAATACCTATTGTGCTATTCCGATATAGTTGCAGCTTCAGAGTGTTGTGACACAAAACATACCTTGCTAAATTATTCTACGTGTTGAACATATTGTAGAAGCTGAAGAACAGGCTGCAAATGAAATATAAAATTAAAAATGCATTTCGTCATTATAGCTACAGTATGATTATCAACGATATGATTGTGAAGAAAACCAATATAACACACATTTACACAAGCGATCGCACCTCGGATGGATTCCGTACATATAAATTATGCATCACAGTCGACATATCTTGCCGATAGTAAATGTCTGCATCCTTCTCGGTTGGAGAGCTCACGCTACTTGCATAGTTGGGGAAAGCAGTACCAATATCTGAGTTGTAGAGAATGAAATCTGTACTAGAAGTGTGAGGCCGCTTACGGATTCTCATGTTTGTTTTCACAGCTTTCAAAAATACTGCGTCTTGATAACTAGGGCCCTAATCAGAGCACAGGCAAAAAATAGCAGCTTCTTAGTCCACCACACCTTGTACATGAAAACCTGTAAAAGCAAATCAACTCAAAATAAAAAGAACGCGAAGGTGTGGCTTTAATCCGAACCCAAACCTCGCATCCAGATCAAACGGGCAGCAGAACCAACTACCGAAGGCTAACACCCTACCTAATAAGAGAAAAACCATCTCCCAAAGACTAAAGCTACAGGTTTCTAAGGCTACTGCTGCTGCATCTGCGGCAACACCCTAACTAACTCGTTGGTGAGTGATACTCCACTCCACGAGCGCAATAGGGAAGAAGAGCAGCAAATGAAGATAAAAGGCGATGCATCAAACGCGAAAGAACGAGCCACCGCGAGAGCGAGCGAGCGAGCGAGAGAGAGAGAGAGAGAGAGAGAGAGAGAGAGAGAGAGAGAGAGAGTGTGTGTATGTGTAAAAGCACGTGTGAAGCTAAAGCTTTGTTTGATAAAAAATAGTTTTGAGAGAAAAAGAGAGAGAGAGAGAGAGAGAGAGAGAGAGAGAGAGAGAGAGAGAGAGAGAAAGGGATGTCCTTGGATGGATGTAGGAGTGAGACCTAATCCGGATTAGTGTAGGCTAATTATTTGTTGCTTAGTTCAATGAGAAATCTATAAAGGCTTAATGTATTGCTAACCATGCCGCATAGGTACTCACTCTCGTGGAGACAACGCTAAGGTCCATCGTCAAAGTTGTTGCCCCATGAATAGTCATTTTTTCACCTTGCACGAGATGCTGCACCTCACATAACTCGAGATAGATCAATATTTCAATGACCGTGCATCTGGTGAAGAGTTCATTCCTTTGCTTTGGAAACATAGATATTTAATGATTTTTTTGTCCTTATGTGCGGAGCTTGTTGTGAAATGCCAGTGACAAAGTGTTACATCGCCATCCATCATTGTTTCTTTCTCTAGTCACTGTATTTATGTTGCATTGCAACGTTCACAAGCACTTTCAATTCTTCAATGAGCTCAAGTTGTAGGAGCGGTTGTTTCAAAGAGTTCATCAATTATTAGTGACACTATTATAGCTAGTGACTTACATCATCAAGCAGTAGGCTTCAAATGATTATTTTGATGCATTAAGTTCTATTAAGCATATTACCTTAAATATGTGCGTCATTTGGCATTGTCATTCCATGTATTGCCATCTTTTAGTACAATGTCATTGATGGGTTCTCCCATCTTTCATTAATAAAAGCGGAGTTACCTTTGAGTAGTTGAAGTTTTTTCATCTATCTATTACATTACATGAGCAAAACTATGTTTTTTGCATCTAGTACATTGCTTGAGCATTGTTATGGACTAGATAATTGGTGTTTGTCGACTAATTGTAAAGATATAATGGCTCGTCCTCTCATCTCATCACGGACCAATGTCATCCAAGTTGATGAGTCACCTATTTGCCCTTGCCTTGCTAGTGCTTGAAAACCTTTGAGGAGATGAAGTCTAAAACATTTCTTTTTTGCATATATCTAGTTCATTGCATGAGCATCTATATTGTTCTTTGCATATAGTACATTGCTTGAGCAATATTATGGACTAGATCATGGGTTTTGTTGGCCCATTGTAAGGATATATTGGCTCATCCTCTCATCTCACTGTTACCCTAGCAAGACAAAAAGACAAGCCATTATATCCTTACAATAAGTTGACAAACACCCTGCTCATACATTGAAATCTTGTATTTTTATTCATTCTTTGATTCATTGCTATTACATTCTGTTGATTAGCATGCTAGATTGTGGATTAGCCATTTCTTCTAAACTAGATTTTGTTGATCAATCTAGAATCAGGTTATAGTGCCAATCACAAAGCTTAATTAAGATCAGTCACTCTTGTGGACATTCCCCACATGTGTGAATTCTGGAAATTTTGTCATGGTATCAGAGCCACATTAAGCTTTGCATGCTAACAACTCTGATTGTACAAGAAACTGAGAGCTAAATCAAGCAAAAAAGCAGTTTTGCACTTTTTCTAACCTTTCTCTAAAGTGTATTTGGATCAAATCGGACTTGAACTGAATTTTTAGACCTGAATTGAGGAAGTACGGAATTCTGGAATTCCGCACCTGTGAAAATCAGAGTTTTTCAGTCCCTTTGTTCTCCTTACTTATAGATCCAAAGATAGCAGTGTTATAGCTCGATGGAAAGCATTTGATCTGTACTTTCCATAAAAATTGAAATCAAATCAATCTGATGTGTCTAGCAAGAGTTATAAGCTCTTAAAGAGGATAGGGATAGGTCCAAAATCCGAGTGACAGCATTTTGATTTGATTCAATTATACTTTGTTCTGAATTCATTGTTTTGAGCATCCAACACAAGAAACTATAGATCAAGATTGAGTTTGAAGTATTTGAACACCCTTTGGGCCTTATGAGTGTCAATAGTGTTTTCTTTTGAAGCATTTCACATGTGCCAAAAGTAGAATTCAAACCAGTCAAAGTGTCTCAAACCACTTTTTGTGTCTGATCTAGAAAACTTGTCTTGTGGAATATTTGAGATTCATCTCAAATATAGTTGCAAGTATTTCACATAGGAAGGTAGTTCAACCTTGAAAATACCTATAGTGAAGAGAGCAACAACTCTAAGTCTGATAGGAACAAGCTCAAACATATCTCAATCCAATAACTAAGAAGTCTTTATTATAATGGCATCTCAGGGATGATATCTTCTAGAAGCCAGTGAAAGACTAAACACTTCTAATTACTCAATTTGGAAGTTAATAATGGAGTCTGTTTTGATTCTCCAGGATGTTATTGTGCTTGGTGTTGAGGAGGAGCCTCAAGCACAGGTTGAAATTCCTAAATATAAGAAGAGAGCTAGAATGGCTCTACATTTCATTAAGATGAATGTATCTCATGAAAATTTGAGAGAGATAGGATCTTCCACTACAGCCAAAGAAGCTTGGGATGCACTAAAGACCATCTATGAAGCAAAGAATACTTCTAGAATACTCACTCTTAGGAATCAGATTTTCCAAAGTTTCCAAAGAAGTGAAGAGAGTGCATCTAACTATGTTCTGAGAGTTAAAGATTTACATAGAGAACTTTCCTGTGTTGGTGTTACCATTAACCAAGTTGAGCTAGTTCAAGTCATACTGAATGGCTTGAGAGATGACTATGATAATCTTGTTCAGTCTTTTGCTATCAAGGAGGAGTTACCTAATCTAGAAATTCTCCAAGGAATTCTTATTTTTGAAGAATCTAGACAAAGCTATAAACTCTCCAGGATGAACAAACTTGAACATGGTGGAAGTGACAAAGCCCTCTTTGTCGAAGGCAAACAGAAAGGAAGGAGTAAGAACCAGTTCTCTCAAGCATACAACAAAGACAAAGCCAAAGATTGAGATCAAGATGGTGAAGAGGATGAAACATCTCATCCCTCTAACTCAAAAACCAAGAAGAAGAAAGTGAAGTGCTTCTTCTGTGGCAAAAAAGGGCACTATGCCTCTAATTGCTTTAAGAAGAAAAACCAACTCAAGCAAGCTAATCTCTCCAAAGAGATTGAAGAAGATTCTGTTGCAAGTGATGGAGAAGGATCACTTATGGTGTCCAGTTTTTCTTCATCACCTTTCAAGAAAGATGGAGTTTGGTACATAGATAGTGGAGCCTCTTCACATATGTGTTGTTCAAAGGAGTCATTTGACTCAATCTTACCTTTCAAAGGACTCAAGAGATCTATTTACATAGCTAATGATCATGAGTGTCCAATAGAAGGAATTGGCAACATTCCATTGAAACTTGCTTCTTCAAAAGTTCTTGCACTTTCTAATGTTCTTTTCGTTCCAAAACTTACAAAGAACTTAATTAGTGTGGGAAAGTTGCTTGATAATGGTTGTGATGTAAAGTTCAACTCCAATACTTGTTTTATCAAGAGAAAAGATGAGATCCTTGCTGATGGAACTAGATGTGGTGGAATTTTTGAGTTGAATTCTTATGAGAATGCAAACCTTTGTGAAGTTGCTTTGTTATCTAAGGAGGAGCTATGGCATAGAAGGTTGGGACATCCTAAGTTTACATCTATGTCTTCTATGGTTAAGAAGGAGAAGGTTTTTGGTCTTCCAAAATCTCTTTCTAAAGATTTCAAGCCTTGTGAGGCTTGTGCCATTGCAAAGTCACATAGAAAGCCATATCGGAAGTCTTTTATAAAGACTACTTATCCATTGGAACTCATACATTCATATGTACATTTTTTCTCTTCTAAAAGTATTGGTGGTGCAACATGTTTTGTCACCTTTATTGATGACTTTACTAGATAAACTGGTTGTATCTACTTTCTTCAAAGGCTATGGTTTTTCATCACTTCCTTATCTTCAAAGCTTATGTAGAAAAATAGTTTTCCTGCAAAGTCAAAGCTTTAAGATGCGATGGAGGAGGTGAATATATCTCCAACGAGTTTCATAATTATTGTGAAGGTGAAGGAATAAAGAGAAAATTTTCTTGTGCCTATTCTCCATTTCAAAATGGAGTAGCTGAGAGGAAAAATAGATCTTTATGTGAATGTGCTAAAGCAATTCGAGTAGCAGCTTCTTTGCCTATTGAATATTGGGGTGAAGCTATAAATTGTGCAAACTATTTGTGCAATAGATTACCTCACAATGTCTTGCTGGAAAAACACCTTTTGAAGCCTTGTTTTAGAAAAAACCTAAGGTAGATCACTTTAGAGTTTTTGGTTGTACTTGCTTTGTTAGTATGCCCTTGGAAACAAGGAAAAGAGATGATCCTAATTCTGTTAAAGGGATCATGGTTGGATATGCATCCAACAAGAAAGCTTACAGGATCTATGTTCCCTCTACCTCAACTACAATTGAGAGTAGAGATGTGATATTCCATGAAGATCAAAAATACATTCTTGAGAAGGCCGAGTTCAAAGATTCTCACAAAGATACTCGAATCATCATCCTTGAAGATCATCATGGAGAGATGGGGCCGAGATTTGAGGAGGAGTCACCTCGAATTTTTTCACCAAAGAGATCTCAAAGAGAAAGATCCGAGCCTAGAAGGCTTACCCATGAAGATAGAGGAAAGCAAGTGGAAATCAACTCCACTAATTGTGCCTATTTTATTTCTCATGAAGAGCCAAAGGATGTATATGATTCTATCAACTCAAAGGAATGGTACCTTGCCATGAAGGAAGAATATGATGCTTTGATGGCCAATAATACATGGGAGCTTGTGGATTTTCCATCCAACAAGCATACCATTGGTTGCAAATGGGTTTTTTGAGTCAAGTATAATCAAGATGGCACAATCAACAAGTAAAAGGCTAGGCTTTGTGCTAAAGAATCTGCTCAAGTATATGGACTTAATTATGAGGAGACCTTTGCCCCAGTTGCAAAGATGGTGTCAATTAGAATCATAATTTCTCTTGCTTGTTTTTTCAATTGGCACTTCAACTAGATGTTTCTAATCCATTTTTAAATGGCTATCTAGAAGAAGAGATCTATATGGATCAACCTATTGGGTTCATCCATGGTGAAGGAAAAGTTTGCTTGCTCTTTAAAAGTTTATATGGATTAAAGCAAGCTCCAAGGTCATGGTATTCTCGACTTAACACCTTTCTTGAGTCACTAGGATTTAATCTTAGTAACTATGATCCTTCCTTATATGTCAAGTTTTGTGATAAAGATATTGTCATCCTTCTTATTTATGTTGATGATATCATTCTGACATGAAGTTTTATCAAGTTAGTTGAGGAAACCAAGATTGCACTTGGAAAAGAGTTCAAGATGCAAGATCTTGGAAAAATTCACTATATTCTAGGATTAGAGATTGACTTTCTTAAAGATAAAGCTTTTGTATGTCAATCTAAGTATGCTCTTTCAATGTTAAAAAAGTTCAGTATGTTGAATTGTAAGAGTATAGAAACACCTATGGAGCAAAATGTAAAGGACTCTAACAAAGGTGATGAAAGATCCTTCGAGGACATCACACTTTTTAGAAGTCTTATAGGCTCCTTAATATGGCTCACAATAACTAGACCTAACATAAGCTTTAGTGTTCATAAGTTGAGCTAGGCTATGCAAAATCCTTCAGTTTATCATTGGAAAAAGAAACGAGTGCTTAGATATATATCTTCAACTTTTGCATTAGGGCCCTTTGGACTCAAAAAGGGCCTCTTCACTAATTAGTTAGTGTTAATGACGACATGTGTACCAATAAAAGAGTGACAATTGAGATGGAATGGTCCATATGACATGGCACATCCAATGGCCTAGATGAAATTCCCAAAATCTAACTCACCCACTAACCACACTATAACTATAATCCCCTAGCCCTTTATTGATGACAATGTCACACTCAAAAGCAAGGCTCAAATTCAAATTTTAAACTTGTGAAGGGTTGAAATTTTTTTAACACTTCATCCATTTCATATTGAAGTATAGATTTAAAAAATGGTACAAGGTGGGGTCCCCCCTTGTACCATTGAATTATGTTTTTGAGATGTAATGGGGGGGGTGGGGTTTACATCACCCCCTCCTCCCCTCCCCTCCCCACTCGCCCTGCTGAACGTCTCCCTGTAGGGCCCACGCAGTCACCCGGGCGCCAACTTGCCGACGTTGGTGCCCGGGTGACTGCGTGGGCCCTCCAGAGAGACGTGCATCGACCTGGGCCAGCGGCCCGAGGGGAATGTGTGAGCAAGGAGGGAGTCTGCGAGCAGGGAGGACCAGCATGGTGGACCGTGCAGGGGAGTGCGGGCAACGATCGTGCAGGGGAGCGCATGGGGGGGGGACCCTATTACATGTCAATTTTTGTTTTTGAATGGTACAAGGGGGTTCCCCCCCTTGTACCATGTTTTAAATTTATACTTCAGGATGAAATGCAAAAAAATTTGCTACCTAGTTTTTCTCCAAAACAAGGATAAGAAAATTGCGGATGAAGTGTTAAAAAAATTCAACCCTTTCAAAATTCAAAAATAAATAAATCTTTTTACAAGCATTAAATTTTAATCTCTCTTTATTTAATATACTAGGTTCAAATGCAACCTATGTGACTAGGTTTTAACTCAAGCTAAACCCACAGTGAATTACCACATAGGATTATTAGCAAGTTAATTAATCCAGATTAGCAAACTTGTTTAGGCAAGGAAGAGGCCCTTTTTGAGTTCAAAAAGGGCCCTAATGATTTTGGCTTATTGTATAAAAGTGAAGATCTTTCTATTATTGGTTATTCTGACTCGGATTTTGCAAGTGATAGAGCAGATCGAAAATCTACAAGTGCTTATGTCATATATCTTGGAGGAAACTCGATATCTTGGCTTTCCAAAAAGCAAGATACTGTATCACTCTCATCATGTGAAGCTGAGTACAAGGCACTCACTACAACAACAAAGGAGGTGCTTTGGATCAAGAGGTTACTAGTGGAGCTAAAGATAATTATGGAAAAAAAATATACCTATGATCATGTGTGACAACATTTCAGCTCAAGCCCTTGCCAACAACCCAATATTCCATGCAAGGAGCAAGCATATCGAAGTTGCACATCACTTCGTGAGAGAGAAGCTCATTGGAGGTGAAATCAAATTGGAGCACATCGACACATCATCTTGCATTGCAGATATGCTCACCAAACCTTTGAGCAAAAGTTCCTTCAACAAGCACAGAGCCAACCTTGGAGTTATACCAAGATCCATATTCAAATCAATATAGATCATTTTTAGGAGGAGTGTTAAAATTGAAAAACAATCCATATTGATTTCTTGGCTTGCTACAAATGTTGTACCATGCAAGTATGTAGCTCATTAATAAAAAATGCCAAGTTTGGCCTACATAGAACTCGAGCTACATGGTTATGTATTATCTAGTTTGATAAATGCAACTTGCATATAGTTTGTAGACATAGAATTAGCATGATTATGCTTGTAGAAACTCGTGGCAACTCACATGCATTAATTGTAAGTGATCCATAGTGACATGCAAGGCATGCACAAAGTTTAATGGGCACATGCATGATGATTTGGACATTTCTAGTTAGAACTAGTACACTTGTAAAAAGTTGGTAGAATTTCATGCATGACAAGTGACAAATGTCACATAGACTCTAGATGTCACTTTAGATGTCATTTTGGAGTGGATAGATATGGTTCTACCTCGAGCTATCTCAATCTCCATAAATATGTGTAGCTCTCCACACAATTAGTAATGAAGAACCAAAGTTTTGTAGTTATCTCATGCCATTTTGGATCTAAACAAATATTGCTTGTTATCTCTCTAGCTCTCTCTCTCTCTAACTCGTGTTGAGGCTAATGCTCATGCATTGAAATCTTGTAATTTTATTCATTCTTTGATTCAATGCTATTATATTCTGTTGATTAGCATGCTAGATTGTGGATTAGCCATTTCTTCTGAACTAGATTTTGTTGATCAATCTAGAATCAGGTTATAGTGCCAATCACAAAGCTTAATTAAGATCAGTCACTCTTGTGGACATTCCCCACGCGTGTGAATTCTGGAAATTTTGTCATATTGTTTCTCACAACATCATCTCTCTCTCTCTCTCCTCTTGTGAGTGCACCCTAATACACTTGCATGCTTCGAAATGTTGACTCAAAAACATCTTTTTTGTGAAAATTTTGTGATTGACCTACTTCATGTCCAGCGATGGACTGTAGGAACTTCATAAACATTTCTATGATCCCACAACAAGGTTGTATAGAACAATGCTAATTGATCTACTGTTGTGTGGACAACGACCTACTACTCACATTATGGTTCATAGTATCTCTTCCACTAATGCAGCTTGTCTTTTCAAATGCTATACACATCTCATAGTGATTTTGTAGCATTTGATACTAAATGATCATCTATGTTTTGTGATAATGTAGCATTCTTTGTTGGTACGACCTACTACCACTACAGTTGTTTAGGTTCGAATTCGAACCATGCATTGCTAAGTCTCTATACAAGTATGTCATTTGTTAAACCATGCTATAACAACTTGGCTTGAACACTCTTTGAACGTTTTTGGCAAAAAAAAACATACTTACACAAAAATTTGATTCTTAAGGAAGAATTCTAGATGTTATGAGATAAAGAGTATATGTATGGTTGTGTCCTAAAGAAAACAAACTACTCGTTGAAATAGCATGGTATCCTCTCAAGAAACCACGTCTACAATCATCCAGATATGATTTCTTTTGATGATTTTTGGGCTATATACAAACCACATACATCATGGATAGGATTTTGTTACGTGCTCTTAATGACGGATACTTAGGAAATGGTTCTTCCATTCTACTTATGTATCTAATTATTATTGCAACTTTGTGCTTCATATATAATGACATTCAAGCTTAAACTTGACTAATATGCCTTCGAATCTTATTAAAAACCAGTCTAACGACTCTTTTACACTATTCTTAAGTAGTTCATGCCTAGATCCAAAACTAGGGTTTTCAATATAACGTTCTTAGACAACATGGATATGTGTAAGATACGAGCTTTTTACATAAGGACTAGAATGGCACTGATCTGCCCTAATACTTGGTAAAAATATTGGAGTCCCTCATAAGCAATAAACTTTGTATAGCATGGATTTTCTCAAAACTAAATATAGCAATACAAAACCAGTTTTTGCATATGCAAAACAGGTATAAGGATTAGCATGACGCAGACGTGCCCTAATACCTACGTATCCGCACCTTTCAACCATGGTAATAATTCATGGTACCCATGTAGATGTCACATTAGGCTTCGGGTGAGATACGACTAGAAGGCAGGGATATGCTCAGAAGTATGGACAGTAGTGTGTGAATTGCCATGTTCAACAGGGCTCACATAGGTTAGAATGACATGAATTTGCACTAACACCAGCACACGTGTCCACACCAGGTTGTTTAACTAATTAAAATGTATACAATTAAAACTGTTCATACTTTGTTTGAAAACAATATATATTGATATGGACCAACTGCCCATAAACTGATCTGTCAAAAAGTGGTGTGCAGAAGATAGGTCTAGCTTGAAAAGAAACAAATGAAAATAATTCGTGTTTCTTGAAAGAAAACATTTCGTGCATGGCGGAATAAACTATCTTCATCTTTCCAATGCATGACTACGCCTATCAATTTCAAACAAGACAATAGTGATAGAAATCATGTTTGAACTTATAGTAACTAACTTTGAAATCGTCAGTACTATAGTGATTACATAGCCAAAAAAAAGCATCGAAAATTATCCAACAAATAATTAGTCGTGAATTGTTCGCGAAGAAATACAGAAACGTATACATTCTGAGACGAAAAATGAATGCAATGAAGGATAGTATTGATTCAGTATGAAAAACATAACAGAAGTAAATGATTACAATAAGTTGTGGATCGAAGCCACGTACTCTATGCTATCTCTAAGCGGCTAAAATGAAAGTCTGAATTATTACGCAATGCTGATAAGTTGTAGTGCAATAGCAATCTCTAAAACAATTCCAAGAAGTGAGCTAGAATGCTCAGGAGTGTTCAAGCTCGCAGGCTTGAGAGAGAGAGAGAGAGAGAGAGAGAGAGAGAGAGAGAGAGAGAGAGAGAGAGAGAGAGAGAGAGAGAGAGAGAGAGAGAGAGAGAGAGAGAGAGAGAGAGAGAGAGAGAGAGAGAGCTAACTATTTAAATGCTTCTAATAATTCTGATTTTTCAACGAATTTCAGATGATTGAAACTGTATGAATATGAACATCTATTTATACTAAGAAATTAGGTCATCAAATGCGATCGTCAGTTGGCTGGTGATTAGCTAGCATCCATTCTGTTTCCATAAATGAACCAAAATTGTAGCTCTGCAGAAATGAACTAAAACTGCCACAGGCGACACTATTGGATTTTTCGTGAAAAAGGCAAAAAATGCGAAAAAGGAGAAGATGCCCGTAAATCTCATTTAGGGTTGCCCAACACTTTGCCAGAGTCATTTTCTTAACATTTGAGGCTCTTTGAAAAAAGTGAAAAATGCGACACTATGATTTTACACAAGATTTTTATCAGGCGAAAAAATGCAAAAAAGGTGACACTGCATTTTTCAATGGGATTCCTGACAGGAGAAAAAGAAGACACTATCGTACACTCTGTGTTATTCTGCAGACCGTGTAAACACATGGAAAAATCCGTAGAACTGGATTAACAATGGATGAAGATTAAAATTGATTAGACGATTGGTAAGAAGGAGAATAATTCAACATGATCAGCAAGACACAAGCCTTGATACGATAATATTAGGGCTTGGCCTATTGTTAAAAAATCTTTCTATTGTTTGGGAAGACAAGACTATGATTTAAAAATGTTAATTATGTTGTTAAGTGGTATAGTTCCTTTTGGACATGGATAACAACTGACACTCAGCTATGACATCTATATTTCCCACTGTACTAGCTCGTGCGGTTTTGTGTCATGGGATGTGGCAGGTATCAGCTGGATGTCTTGAAAGTGGTTATGCTTTACGGTACTTTTCAGTATTGTATTTTACTTTTCAGCTTTATGTAACCTTGTTGGAATATGAATAAAGGGTTCAGTCTTGCTTTGTCAAGAGAAACTATGTGAAATTTTGTAACTCTCTCTCCAACACATGAGAATTGAGAGCTTAAGGATAAACTTCTCTAATTTTCACTTGCAAGTAGTTCAAGGGGAGAAGAATGTCATGTCCATGTCTGGCTAAGATAATTTAAAATAATTCTTTACATGGACATATTGGCCTCTATCAAGATTATTAGTTAGGCATCGAAATTTCATTCAAGGCCAATTTTATAATTAATAACCTTGAGAAGACCTGGACACTCCTAATGGTACATGTGGAGCAGCAGTACATGACATGTGATAGTTAACATACATGGAGACGAAGTATCAGTTGTGATTTGAGTTAGACTAGACTTCTAGAGAGTTGCACACATCATGCTGGAGACTTTGTGGCCAATACCTATAGGAGGAAACTTGTCCATCTCACTTTTAAAATTTCAGTTGGAGACTCTAATTTTTTCTCTCTCCTTGTATTCAAAGGTTGTGGCTTGGGGATGGAGCCTAGGTGTTGTGATACTAGGCTTCTACTTGGTTGGGTGGTTTGGCTACCATGTACCTCTTGGAATGTATTGCGAGCTTGATCCTTTGGTGATGTTCCATTGCAACATGCATGCTATTGGCACTTTTTTTAGTGCTTTTGTAGAGGAGAATTTATTTCATGTGGGATTGGAAATGGGGGCTACATACTAGGTAGACTGAGAGAAACAGATGTTGAAGTTGAAGAACAAGTATCTAGGGAACATCTTTTAAAGTTGAGTCATAGAGATAAGAAAACAACCAAATCACCATTTTCTTCTATTGTTGCAATGACTATACCACTTGCCAAGTGAGCACGAGACTTGCCAGAGTCCATCCCACCATCACTCACTTTGTCAAAGTCTAGGAGCAAGGTTGGATATGTGATGAATTGCTTTGTTGTGTGATTTATTCATGGTCTAATATTTGTCATATACTTTTGTTGATTTGTTAGTTTGTTTTATGATACATTTTTATGTCAGATATTCACCTTTTGAGAAGACATTATGAATGTTTCTAGGTGTGCTTCCAAAAAAACTATTGCCAATGAGATGCACACATTGATTTTATATTTGTAGGAATTGTGCATGGGTTCAAGGATCAAATGAGATAAGAGTGTTGGTGCTAGTACAAACATGGTATTGTAGGATTTTTTTCACTAATATATTGACAATAGGTGCTCCATTGTAGAATACAATTGATGATGGACTTTTGAGGCATTTCTCCAATTCACATCTACTATTCTTGATAATAAAAAAATTGTGTGTTGTATAATTGGAATTGACTACGTTCCATTGTTGGTTAGTTTTGGTAGAAAATGTGGATTGAAAGTGCTAAGACACGTTATCATGTGTGGATCGATAAGTTTAAAATCACCACGACGCACATTCAACTACACAGTTATAGAATTTATGGTGCTATATAGTGATACAAAACAATTCCAATGGGTGATTCGAGTATAATCGATTTGTCATTGTTTTCAAGCATGCCAGATCATTGGGTGCACCACTACCATGCATCAAAAAATCTACTTGATTCAGTGGAATCACAACCAGTACAAAGTGGGATGGAAAAGAGTCCACATCTCATTTATTTTTTGGTGGAGCTATGTTGTAGGGATTCTAGAGTGGTGGGGGATCCATTTATTGGATGCAATGGAACATTGCATGCATATTCTAGCATTAGTAGACACTTCATTACCGTGGACTCTGATCAAAAAGTTTTGGATCATGCAACAAACATATACAATGTGTATTTCAAACATGCATTTTTTTTAATATATATATATATATATATATATATATATATATATATATATATATATATATATATATATATATATATATATATATATATATATATATATATATATATATATATATATATATATATATATATATATATATACAGTCCAGGGTCGATTCTAGTGTCGAGTCGAAATAAGAAATAGATGAAAGGTTGAAATGAGTGGGTCAAATTTTTTATTTTAACCCTACAGATCAAAATAGACGTTGTTTCGATTTGATCTATCAATCAAATCTAAAGGTCAACTTAGTTTTTGATCCGATTCGACTCAGACCCAAGGTCAATTGTATTTCAATCATGAACTAGGACAATCTTTATTTCTACAATTCCTTGACAAGATCTCAGCCTAGTTGCCATTCCTTCTATCTTGTATTGGATCAATTTATAGAGAGAGGTTTAAATCTTGACCTTGAAAATCATTTTGGCTTTAAATTTGAAAATCAATAGTCAATTTGGATCATATTGTTGGGTTAGATTGTGGATCAACTTAGTTCAATCCAATTCGATTCATTGACCCATGCCAAGGATCGATTTAGATTTCGATCCCACTTATTTTGACCTTGGCCTATTTTGACCCTTCAACTGTTGGTCATAAAGTTCAATATTCTATTTCTACCCTCAAGATCGTTTTTTATTTTGACCCTGAAAATCGATAAGAATTATTGGGTCGGGTTGTGGATTTTTTTCGATCCAAAGAAGGTGATCTACAAAGCCAATGATTGTGAATGTGCAAGCCAAGGGATTGACACAATTCATATTTTCCTCTCTACTAATAGAAGGTTGCTTTGACATGTTCACTACTAGCTAGGAAATAGATAATTTACTCATAGTAATGGCATTCATTCCCATACAACAAATAGAATTTATCTCTAAATTAAGTCTTATAATTCACTATTGATTTGATTTCACATGGAAGAAATTGTTAGCAATTTTAGAAGAATCACCACCTTTAGTGATGACATAGTAGGTTGTTATTAAGGCCCTTCACATGACAATGAATCTCAAGTTTTGTCCACTTTTTGTGGTGGAGTTGATTCAAAAAGCTATTCAAGGGATCGATATGGCATGATGAATAGAATCTTGTTTGAAGACTCTGCTTTTCCAGTACCCCTCGAATTATACGAACTACTAAATCGATGAATAACAAAAAATTCATCTAGTAAACACGATTGTTTCATTGACAAAATGTGTTCCTCAATCACTGACAATCTCAATTGGATAGCCAAATCGAACAATAATGTTCTCGTATAGAAGCTTGACAGTAGTTTTTGCATCAGCAACATGAACTGCTCTTGCTTCAACTCATTTGGTCATATAGTCCATTGCTACAATAATATATCTAGCTTGAGTACCTCGTGTCATAGGATGAATAGGACCAACATAATCAAGTCCCCATTTTTCAAATGGTACTTGTGCTTAAACTTGATGTAAAGGCTTGTATTTTAGTTTTGTAGGACTGAATAGGCCACCAACATCCTGATTGCAAATTTTTTTAAAATAGTGATATCAGATGAAAATCATTCCATTATGTAAAATTATAATTAGATCGGGTACTTCATGTGGTAAAACACATCTTCTAAGAATATCATTAGCTCCACGTCGATACAATTGACCAACAATCAATTGATAAGGTTGTGCTTTTAAAATCAATCACCTTTGAACGCGAAATCTTTTGAAATGAGAAGTGGCGGAGGACCCTTTTTTTTTTTAAGCCGTTAAGATTTTTTAAAATTCTCATAAATTTTGAACCTTCAAATAGAAAAGAAAAAAATTATTTATAAGATACTGCATTTTGCAAAAATATAAAACTTACACTAAGTGATGCAAGATATTTTTAAAATTTGAGGTTCAATTTGTTAAAAAAATATATAAACATTAGCTGTGATCAATTTGTTATTATGAAAAATAACTGTTAAATTAAGTGAATTCAAAATTTCATAACATTATAATATTTGATTTTTTCTTAAAAATGCAATATAAAACATCTTGATGTGATTTTGAAAGCTTGTTAGAAATTTTATCTTAATATTTTGGTATTTAAAGAAATGATTCAAATGCAAAATTAAAAAATATTTGACTAACTAGCTAATATGAATAATTAGTAAACTTAAATAACACAGACACCTAAAAATCAACAAATTCCAGAAATAACCATCCTTAGTAAAAATATTGATCATCTTTTTACGTGTCTGCCCGTTTGGACAACACATGCACTGGTTGTCTCGCTACCACTAAATAAAATTAGAATCTAGTGAGCTGGATGAAAAAACATGTCAATTAATTTATTTACAAATTGTTGAGGCTTTTGGTATGGAGAAGCCATAGAACCAATCATGGGATTCTTTAGCTTTTTTGTCACTACAGAAAATTCAAAATGATTTCCAAAATCAATACTTCCTACAATGTTGTAATGCAGCATTAACCTCTTGCCATCGGTTGAAAAATAGTCAATAGAGAGATATTCAATATCATTATAAAGGCGAGCACCACCAAAATTTCTTACATTTGGCTTAAACCTACAATTATTAAGAAAAAATGACTAGAAAATGGTTAGTCCAATTGATAGAAAATGTTTAGAGCAGAGGAATAGTTATAAATGTGTTCAGGCGAAATCAAAACAGTTACTTACCAAATTGCATTCTCGATTCATGCATTGCAAACTTCGAGAAGTACTTTCTGCAACGCCAACTTGTTGCCAACTGGAGTGGAATACCATTATCCTCCACAATGGAAATGTAGTGACCTCCAAGAAACCAACAACAACCTCCCTCATCTCAATATATTTAAAAGGGCGGTCGTCATTCAACGAGCCCGCCAGTTTAAAGCCATAAGAAATGTATGCGATGCAAAGAATGTATGGTCTTCTTTTCACAAACTTCGTGATTTTTCTTGCATCATCATCATCATCATCATAGAGAGAGAGAGAGAGAGAGAGAGAGAGAGAGAGAGAGAGAGAGAGAGAGAGAGAGAGAGAGAGAGAGAGAGAGAGAGAGAGAGAGAGAGAGAGAAGTGTGTGGAGAGAGAGAGAGAGTTTGTCAGGCACGAAGAAGTGGACTTGCAAGTATTGTGGGAATACTTATGGAGGTGTCCCCATTTGAATAAGGCGCATCTTTTACATCTTGGAGGATGTTAAAATTCACAAGCTAGTTTGGACCATTTTTGGTCACATGCATTGTAATTGGCAAGATGGCCAGGTAAATAGATGCCACACATTAGATGTTTGATATTTGCTATTTGGTGTTGAGTAATTTGGATTTAAGAGATTGATTTGGAAGTTCATATACTATACCATGCATGTGGTAGTCCACACGTGTGAAGGGAATTGCATGAATTTGAGCCTTCAAGTGGAGTTGTGAAGCTAGGAAACACTAAATTGGTTGGTGTTTTAGCTATAGGATCTCAATTAAATCAATTCAAGGTGATTTGGTTCACTAGCATCATAGATTTTAATCAATTCAAGGCTTTGATTGATTCTTTATGATTATCTATGATTAATATCTCCATTATTGATCAGATTGAGTTCTTGTAGGATCTGATTTGGAATGTTTAGGTTTCTAATACCAAGTTCTAATCATTTCTTATCTAAAAGATCAAATTAGCAAGTTTTACTTGCTTTCTCATATTTGATTCAGGGAAGTTTTGGAAAAAATCTCGAGGAGTAGCATTCGAGCATTGGAGAGATAGAAGGATTGAAGGTTTTTGAGTTTATTTTGGTTCTTCTCATGTGTGTGAGAGACCTCCTGAGAGTGATTTAGGTTCAGCTCAAATCATTTTGCATTTACTCATCTTTATGATCATTTTTTGTCAAAATTGTGATCTTGGTAGCTTGTGCTTGGAAGGTAGATTGTTTTGATTCTTATGTAAAGTATCAGTATGATCTTATAAGAGTAATTTAGAGTGGCATTTATGTGCAATTAGATCTTATTTTATCAGGTTGACTGGATCTTTATAAGCCTTGTGAAGTTTAGATCAAGGAGTCGTCATCTTTTGATCATTTTTCTACATCAAGCAAGCTAGTTTCATTTTGAATTTTTCAATAGAATCGGTTGAGCTCAAGATCCAATAGATCTTGTTGAGAATTCATTTGTTGATCATTCTCGGGTCCCTAGATAGTGGGATAGGCAGTTCTTGCATCCTTTCTATTATGTATCCATTCTTATAGAATTAATCTCTTGTTTAGAGGAAGATGGCATCAATGAATGTTTACCTTTTGGATTCTAGTGATAGATTGAACAAATCAAACTATTCCATATGGAATTAAGAATGGAATCAATCCTTGTAAGCAAGATTTGATGGACATCGTGAGTGGTGAGGAGGAGGATCCCATCCACCCTCAAGAATCCACTAGATACAAGAAGACGTGCAAACTAGCCCTCCATCGTATCAAAATGAATGTAGCCAATGAACTCCTAAAGGAAGTAGGAGAGTATTCCTTGGCCGAAGAGGCATGGAAATCCCTTAAAAAAGTGTATGAGTCAAAGAACACTACTAGATTGTTTGCTTTGAAGCACCAAATCTTTCAAAGCTACCAAAAGAAGGGAGAGAGTGCTTATTCATATGTTCTAAGGGTCAAGGAGTTAAACATGTCAAAAATAGGATAGATAATGTAAGGCGGAAGCTCCCTACTTCCAATGCATGACTATGCCTATCAAAAATTGAACAAAGCAGTAGTGATGAAAATCACGTTCAATTTTTAGCAACTAACTTTGAAATTGCTAATTACTAAGTGATTACGTAGCCAAACATTAAGTATTGAATTCTCGGACAATTTCTATCAGTTACAAAAGCAATTTAGAGATGCATGCATTTTGACATATACTGAACGCAATAAGAAGATAGTATTGATTTAGTGTTCAAACACGATTTACAACTTCTTTTACTTCTGTAGTTACGGTTCTTTATGGTTCTTCTTCTTATTAGCATAGTTACAAAGCAGAAGCGTTACTCATATTTCAACATGTATTTCATGGGAGCCCTAGTCATGAATGCCGAAAAAGTCAACCACAGAAGAAAAAACTGAGAAAGAAAAGTTTCGGGTAAAAACGAGACCGGGAAATATGGATTCAGTGTCAAGGAATCACAAGATTCCTAACAACAAAGTTTGGGGAATTAACGAACTGTGTGGGCCAAGTGGCTACACAACAGACCAGAAAACCAGAAAAATGAGCAGTAGGTGCACGACCCTTGAAAAATCAAAGAAAGGCCAAAAACAAAGGTACCCCAAGAAAAATGAAGGCCACACCCAAAATTTGGATAATAAATGCCAAAACACCTTGGAGGCTATAAAAATTGGGAGGTACACCCACTAGCCATTGACATTTTGGGCTTCTAGGGTGTACAAAAGGGAAAACTTGAATGGCCTCCCTAGCCTTTGACAAAAATGACATCTTGGCTAGTTTTGGAAGGGAGCCAAAAAATTAAATTTGAAGCTTGATTCGGGTGCATTAAATGAGTTTCTCTGATTTTTTTAGTGCATGTTGAAGTTGATAGAGATATTGCCAAAAATCATAGATTAAGGAGCGCTTTTGCATTCCTCCACATAAGGTCAAGGATTCAATTTCAGTCCTCTACGCAAATGAGGAAATCCAAGCCAGTGAAAAGGCTTATATGGGTCTTTCAATAAGAGATGAATAATTAAAAGACTTAGTTTTCCCTTCTTGAGATCAAGAATTAGACTCCAATTGGCTACACAAACAAGGACATACACACAAAAATTGACATGTGTGGATATGTCTATGATTAATTGTCCTATTATATTGAAATCATAATCCAATTAGGTGACTACCGCTTGGTTTACCTAGTTATCGGTTGAATTACTACTTATACACTTTGACAAAGTGTTTTTATGATCAAGTACCTCACATTATGGTTTACTTTAGCCAATTTGTAGATCATAGGATTATGAGGCCTTTAAGCAACCCCAAGGTTTTCAAATTATGAAATTAAGCATGTCTTCACTTCTTAGCTTGTTCTATTTGCACTACTGGTTTTTCTCTTGTATATGCTCATTTTTTTTTTTTGGCAGATTGGAGTTGAAGCCTTGACGTCAAGGAAAGGAAAGGAATTCATAGCCAACTCACTAATTTTTGTGTGCACTATTGTTGCAAACTTGCAACCTGTCCTTTTCGTGAAAAAGAAGGGCACTCCAAATATCTAAGTTGACACATACATACATGACTCAATAGGAATTTTGTTAATATGAATTTATGCCTCCACACTTGTACGTTCCTTGAGTTTAGAAGAGAACCATGGAGAAAAGGAAGTCCTAACCAACTCACTAACTTTTTTGCATGCACTATTGTTTGCAATCTCTTTCTTTGTTGTTAAAAAGAAGTACAACCCAAATATTTGAGCCATATACAAACATGACTCATTACAAAATTTTGTACTTATTCTTAAGCTTGCACACTTGTAACATAACGTGTTTGGATGAGTGAATAGTCATGAACCCACTACAATCCAACATAGGAGGCACTATCCATATATATTTATATATATATATATATATATATATATTTATATATAATGCTCTAACAATGTTCTTGGATAAGCATATTGGCAAACCATGGTTGCAATGACAATCGAAGGACCATGTCCGACCAATAGTGGTGGATGCTTTTGCATCTCTCAAGCACTCACCAACCTTCTTATATCGTTGGATGGCCCATGACTACCATGGCAACCTTAGTCCCCTACGCACTAACCCAATGTTTTCCGTTGATCAAATATAATTGTAGCATCATTCTATTGAGTTTGGCATGTCTTAGTCAAGAAACACAATAAATTGGTTTCACTTTGTCTAAAACAAAATTCCATTGTCGGGATTTGAACCCGGGTCGCCTGGGTGAAAGCTTGATATCCTAATCGAACTAGACGACAATGGAATTGATATATACTAAGAAATTGTGTAACTTAATGTCATATAAAAGTCTCACTTGTGAGACCAAAAAGCAAATGTCATTTGATGCTCACATATCCTTGTCTATAACCCCAATGTTATAGGTGTACCAAGATGCCTTTTGTTTGAGCCATATGGCACCATGTTCAACTTTTTTTTTATGCAACCAATTATGCAATATATTACAAATTATCAATTTCATTAAACTTTGAACTAGACTTGTTCAACCCATAAAACGAGTGGTATCATGAGCAAGAAACAAATGATGAGTAAAAGATAGACCCACCAACTGTGTATCCTATATTGTACCCTCTTTAGCATCTTTTCTAGATTTTATCATTAACAAATGGGTTGAAATTCAATAAAAAGGAGGAGACAAGGGAATCTTGGTAACAAATTTTCCAAATGCACCATGCATGAAGGATAGAAAGTGCTCGAAGAACTACCCAAGGAATTTCATTTATGAAACATCGGTGGTGAAGGGGTATGTTTCATATAGGCAGAGGGAGAACGAAGTGATGGTCCGTTCACATGGAGTGGAGTTAGATAACAGGTGGGTTGTACTGTACAACAGGTGGTTGACACTACATTTTCAGTGCCACTTGAACGTGGAGGTATGTGTACATATACGTAGTGTGAAGTATTTGTACAAGTACATGTACAAAAAGGGAACTGATATGATTATGGCGGGGGATGTAGAGGGTGGTGGTCAGACATCAGGACGAGTGGATGAGATAGAGCAATTTCTTAATGCTCGATACTTCTCAGTCAGTGAGTCATGTTGGCGATTGTTGGGGCTTTCTATGGGTGCACATAAGCCCGTGGTGACCCGGTTGGCAGTTCATCTCCTTGGACAAGAATTGGTGTACTTCAGTGACGGAGTGGATTTAGAGGAGGTCGTAGATGGGCGTTCACCACTTTGATAGCTGAATAGAAGTGGTGATTCAGAGGCTCGAGAGTTGTTGTACAAGACTTGCCGAGATAGTATTGGTATAACAAGAGAACGCATAGGTGGACCTGTCGAATCAACATGCGAATGACCCCTACCATTGGTCGCATGTATTTTGTACACCACTTCTGAAGGGGGTAGGTTCTATATGCGAGCTCTTTGGCTCATGTCAGAGGTGCAACCAGCTTTGAGGACTTGCGCACAACTGATGGTGTGTTGTTTCAGTCATTCAGAGATGCTTGCAGACACAGACTTTTGATAAATGACGCGAATGAGTCGAGTTGCTACTTGCGCGAGGCAGTGTCATGGGGCAACATTGAGGAGTCGTGCAATATTGACCCCATTGAACAAAGATGTGTATGAGATCAATGCGAGGGTTGTTGAGCAGCTTCCGGGTGACATTTTCACCTTTTATAGAGCCGATAGTGTTGTTGAGTGTGAAGGCTCTAATGTCCACCCTATAGAGTATTTGAATAGCCTACAACCAAGTGGATGTCCTCCACATAAGTTGGTGCTGAAGATTGGGTTGATTGTGATGTTGTTATGATCAATAGCATCGCACAAGGGATTGTGCAATGGCACAAGATTGATTATCCTCAGATTGGGTAGACAGGTCATAGAGGCAGAGATAGTGATCGGGAAGAATATAGGGAGTAGAGTCCTTATTCCACGTATTTCTATAGTGCCAAGTGATTTGAATATACCGTTTGAATTGCAGAGGGTCCAGTTTCCTATCAGAGCAGCATTTGCCATGACAATAAACAAAGCACAAGGGGCAAACTATGGACACGATTGGATTGTATTTGCCTCGGCCTGTGTTTAGTCATGGGTAGTTGTATGTTGCACTTTCAAGAGTGCAAAATGCAGCAAGTCTTCGTGTCCTGATTACTAACAAGGACAATCAATTTATGGATGTGGATAGAGTGGCAAGGTACACTCAAAACATTGTGTATTCAAAAGTGTTGTAGTAGCAAGTTTGAAGTGATGTTTATGGTTTATGGTTTCGAGATGCAAGGGATAGTTAGAGTTAGAATTGGAGTTAGACTTAGCATTTGGGATGTAGGGTAGAGTTTTGGATGATCAAGAGAAAACCATACTGACGGGAAGGATATTGGCTCCAAAGCCAATTGATCTTTCAAGCCTCCTGACCGTTCCTATCCCGGTTACATCAGATGTTGCGCCAGCAGTCGAAGTAGCAGCTACCACCGCTATGGAGATTGATGCTGCACCATCCCAACCAGATACAGTTCCAGCCGTGGCTATGATTACAGATGGAGCTGCTGCTGCTACTGATTCTTCAAAGCCGGCATCTGTCTCCTCATCCCAAAAGCAGCAGAGTGTATCTAGCTCGGATGTTGATGCAACTCAATCCGACACATCAGAAAAGACACGAATAGCTGCAGAAGGCGACACTGGGACACCTGTTGAAGATGATGATGAATCAGCTAACCAGCCCCAGTGGTTTTGTACTATGACAGAGAGATCCAAGAACTTAGTGGCTGAAGTTTATGAGTTGGACAAGTACCACCAAAAGCTCACCATGGAGTTTGTCAACTCAGAGAGAAGATGCCAAGACTCTCTAAAGGAGTCCTACGAGAAGATCGATTCGCTCAAATCAGACAACATGAAGCTGATTGAACGAAATCGTTCTCTCGAAACACAACTTCAAATTGTAATAACTGAAGCTGATTCTTTGAAGCACACTAATAAGACAATTGAGGCCAAGTTTGAAAATTTTCAGACTCAAAATAATTCTTTGAAACAACAACTGTTGGCTGCGAATCAACACAATGTCGCTCTCCAGAAATATTTGCAGGAGGAGCGAATGTCACGAATAAAAACAGAAGTTGCTCTTTCTCTCTACAGCAATGCAAGCTCGCTCATAGTAGTCCTCACAAAGCTAAACTAGCTCCAAGGCCAGATGCTCAAAAATTTTCAAGTCGAGTTCTTACAACTGCTCAAGGATGCGAAGGCACTTGTCGAGGAAGAGTTGGCTGAGCTAAAGGAGTTGTCTAGTGAAGCCACCCCATCTTGCAGCGGGCCCGACTCTTGACGAAGAATACCTTCAGGCCCTACTTCGCATTGATGACCTCACACATCGTTGAAGCACTGATACGGATGTTATAGCATCCATCGTTGGAACCATCATTATAACAGCTCTCCCTCTCTCTTTCTCAGTCACGGTTCTTATGGTTCCTCTCTCTCACTCCGGTTATCACATTTTCTCTCTCTCTCTCTCTTTCTCTCTCTCTCTCTCTCTCTCTCTCTCTCTCTCTCTCTCTCTCTCTCTCTCTCTCTCTCTCTCTCTCTCTCTCTCTCTCTCTCTCTCTCTCTCTCTCTCTCTCTCTCTCTCTCTCTCTCTCTCTCTCTCTCTCTCTCTCTCTCTCTCTCTCTCTCTCTCTCTCTCTCTCTCTCTCTCTCTCTCTCTCTCTCTCTCTGATGCTCTCGGTTCTCACAGTTCTCAATCTCTCTCGGATGCTCTCCCTCTCTCTCACTCACTCACTCATGGTTCTCACAATGCTCAATCTCTCTCAGATGCTCTCCCTCTCTCTCTCTCTCTCTCTCTCTCTCTCTCTCTCTCTCTCTCTCTCTCTCTCTCTCTCTCTCTCTCTCTCTCTCTCTCTCTCTCTCTCTCTCTCTCTCTCTCTCTCTCTCTCTCTCTCTCTCTCTCTCTCTCTCTCTCTCTCTCTCTCTCTCTCTCTCTCTCTCACTCACGGTTCTCATGAAGCTCTCTCTCTCTCGGATGCTATCGGTTCTCACGGTTCTCATGGGCCATTGTTGACCCTCCCAAATGACCGCAACAAAGGTGTTTGCGGCCCCTCCCTTCATCCTACATAGGGACTGCATTTAGGCCATTTGTGAACCACACATTTCACTGCAAATGAAGGCAACGTTGACCGCATTTCACCACATTTTCACCGCAAAGGACCACCCTTTGGACCGTTGCTGACTGCATAGGACCCTACCAATAGTTGAACCGCATAGGACTGCAAAGGAGGTCTATTGAGAGCCTGAGATTGTTCTATGATGTCTTATTAGTTATTAATATATACAATCACTATCCTACAAATTCACATAGAGTATTCACATTCATTGGTATGGAAGAAATGGATTGTGTGTGTATATGTGTGTATGGATTTGTTGAAGGTGGTTTGTACTACCAAAGTTACTCACTCACTGCAGCTCGTCTCTCACTACAGCTCTAGATTACTCCTCAACTCTTCAAGACATAGTTGCAAACTTAGATTGGGTGAATATGATGGTGATTAATTATCATGCAAGTTGGGATTCAAACACAATTGGAGCACACACAATTCTAAACCGTGTTTTTACAATGTTTCCTAAACCATGTTCCCAACCCGTATTCAAGACGATGGGACAAACAACTATCCCATGGATTTCATAGATTCTATTTGTCTAGAATTGCTCAAAGATTCATCCATTCGGCCTCATTTTATATATATATATATATATATATATATATGAGAGAGAGAGAGAGAGAGAGAGAGAGAGAGAGAGAGAGAGAGAGAGAGAGAGAGAGAGAGAGAGAGAGAGAGAGAGAGAGAGAGAGAGAGAGAGAGAGAGAGGTCTGTGCGTGTATTCAATGTGTGGGTTTGAAAAACATTCATCACAAAAACCCAAACTACTATAAAAAATTGAAGCAACAACAATTTCATATTCCAATATTTTTAAAAAATGGACATCATGTCATCTGATAATTCAGCAACCAATACCTGGGCATACACCAGGTTATCTAACATTGGCTCAAAGTCACTAGGTCTAACAACACTAACATGCCTCCAAACACTTGCCACATTCGTGAGTAGCATATCTACATCTGAAGGGGTTCGAGATTCTCTTGGCATAAAACATCTTCTCCTTTGTTGTTGGAATAAGAACTTTATATAAGCTTCTATCAACCACAAAATGGAACTACGAGACACCTCATCACCAAAACAAAATAACTCGGTTAGGTCTCGCACAAAAGTCTTGTGATTTATGTAGATCTTCGACATCTGCAACAACACCAAGAATGTCAAAAAAAAAAAATGTACGTACAACAACACATAATCTTAACAACATCATGATAACTCTGCATTCAACAATTGCAAACTATGTAAAGTCATATGTTTGATATAACAAACAACTCACCAGAAACAACATTACTAACATAACCAATTACCTCCATAGTATCTAGCAACAAGGCAGGAAGGTTGAAGGCAACATGAAGTTGAAGCCGACAGGAAGTTGAAGGCGACTACTCACAAAACAACTACATTATCTCACCACATCTACTCGCCAAACAACTACATGTACACAATTTTCTCCATGTACAAAATTTGACAGATTTTCTCTCCAAATCTAACTCTAACTCTAACTCTATCCTACATCCCAAATGCTAAGTCTAACTCCAAATCTAACTCCAACTCTAACTCTAACTCTACCCTACATCCCAAATAGTAGGTCTAACTCCAATTCTAACTCTAACTATACCTTGCATCTCGAAATCATAAACCATAAACATCACTTCAAACTTACTACTACAACACTTCTGAATACACAATGTTTTGAGTGTACCTCGCCACTCCATTTACATCCGTAAATCGATTGCCTTTGTCAGTAATCAGCACACAAAGACTTGCTACATTTTGCACTCTCAAAAGTGCAACATACAGCTACCCATGACTAAACATAGGCCGAGGCAAATACAATCCAATCGTGTCCATAGTTTGCCTTTGTGCTTTGTTTATTGTCATGGCAAATGCTGCTCTGATAAGAAACTGGACCCTCTGCAATTCAAATGGTATATTCGAGTCCCTTGGCACTATAGGGATACGTGGAATAAGGACTCTACTCCCTATATTCTTCCCCATCACTATCTCTGCCTCTATGACCTGTCTACCCAATCTGAGGATGATCAATCTTGTGCCATTGCACAATGATCCCTTGTGCGATGCTATCGATCGTAACAACATCACAATCATCCCAATCTTCAGCACCAAATTATGTGGAGGACACCCACTTGGTTGCAGGCTGTTCAAATACTCTATAGGGTGGACATTAGAGCCCTCACACTCAACAACACTATCAGCACTATAAAAGGTGAAAACGTCACTCGGAAGCTGCTCAACAACCCTCGCATTGATCTCATCCACATCTTTGTTCAATGGAGTCAATATTGCACGACTCCTCAAAAACTCAACATCCTTAAAATGTCGCGCAACATTAGGAAATCTGAATAAAATCAATTCTCCCACATCACGCATCCTTACACACATGCCCTCTGGTAGGGAAATCAGGTCGAAATCACAATGCAGGAATGTGGGCTCATGACCATCTCCCACACTCAGTAGATAATCTGCAAATCTCGACTGCTCATCCTTATCGCCACCCTCCACACCCATGATGTGCATGTTCTTTGTCAATTTATGCACCTCCATGTGTTTCCACAAATGCGAACACTTCAGCGAAGCATCGACAATCTGTGCCCGACTTCCATGCGGTACTACTGGTAGAATCTGTCAAAACTCACCCCAAAAAACAACTGGAACTCCTCCAAATGGAGCATCGATACTCAATATATCTCGTAGAGACTCTATAGCATACTTAGGCGCCATGGGAGCCTCATCCCAAATGATCAGTCGACATGCCATCAAAAGCGTACTTAATGCAGATTGCATAGAAATGTTGCATGTCGTGCTCTCATTCAATTCCGTTGGAAAAATTTTAAACCAAGAGTGTGCGGTCCTACCACCTTTCATCAACAATGCAGCAATCCCACTCGATGCAACTGCCAATGCTATCCACCCTTGTGCACACACGTACGACAACATGACACTATAAAGGTGCGTCTTGCCTGTACCACCCAGACCATTTACAAAAAACGCTCCACCCACTCTCCGAACAACATGCAAATGTACTACACGGTCAAAACCCTTTCGCTGATCCATGTTCAATCTCTCAATGTCAACTTCAACCTCTGAAGGATTCTCGTCGACAAACATCTCCTCGCAAAACAATGGAGATGAACCAAAATCGGCATCGGGGACCCTAAACCCAAAATTCACCAACGACTTTCCAGCTGTCTGCATGTGTGACTCCACATCAAGAATAGCTCTGTCTACCAAAACCTGACTCACAAAAATGGTCTCGCATGTTATTGGCTATCCTAACTCGTGTGCATAATCCTCAACTAAATGTGGCCCTATGCTCCTCCAGAGTTCCAATGGGTTGGAAGGGACACATGTCAAAAGAAGCACAACGAACATGAGACGAAGCTGCAATGGAGTGCCCCATGACACTGCCTCGTGCAAGCAGCAACTCCACTCATTCGTGTCATTTATCAAAAGTCTATGTCTGCAAGCATCTCTGAATGACTGAAACAACTCACCATTAGCCGTGCGCAAGTCCCCAAAGCTGGTTGCACCTCTGACATGAGCCAAAAGAACTCGCATATAGAACCTCTCCCCTTCGAAAGGGTGTACAAAATACATGCGACCAATAGTAGGGGTTGTCTGCATGTTGATTCGACGGGTCCACCTACGCATTCTCTTGTTATACCAATACTCTCTCGGCAAGTCCTGGTACAACAACTCTCGAGCCTCCGAATCACCACTTCTGTTCCGCTCAAAGAATGTTGTCAAAGTGGTACCTGAATGCCCATCTACGACCTCCTCTAAATCCACTCCCTCACTGAAGTACACCAATTCTTCTCCAAGAAGCCAACCGGGTCACCACGGGCTTATGAGCACCCATAGAAAGCCCCAACAATCGCCAACATGACTCACTGGCTGAGAAGTATCGAGCATTAAGAAATTGCTCTATCTCATTCGCTCATCCTGATGTCTGACCACCGCCCTCTATAGCCCCCGCCGTAATCATATCAGGTCCCTTGTACACGTACTTGTACAAATACTTCACCTTACGTATATGTACACATACCTCCACGTTCAAGTGGCACTGAAAATGTAGTGTCAACCACCTGTTGTACGGTACAACCCACCTGTTATCTAACTCCACTCCATGTGAACGCACCATCACTCCGTTCTCCCTCCGCCTATATGAAACATACCCCTTCACCACCGATGTTTCATCAATGAAATTCCTTGGGTAGTCCTTCGAGCACTTTCTATCTGTGATGTCCCGAAATTGTTAAATATTAAATATCAACATAACTATGGCATGATATACTCAAAAATGAAGATATGAGCTGGATAAGTATAAATCATGAAGAGGCCTAAGTCATTTTTTGAGAATATATCTCCTACAAAATCTGAATTCGAATATGCCCTCAAGTACAAGTTAGATCCTTGATAGAGAGTGCCAAAAAATCTAGTAGAAGAGACATATCTAAGTACTCTCTTGGCACTTTTCCAATGATGCATCAAATGACCTTGCATATATCGACTTAGTTTGCTTACACTATAACTCAAATCTGGTCTACTGATTGTCAAATAGATTAAGGAGCCTATTAGATTCCTAGAGAGTTTGATGTCCTCAAAGGATGCTTCATGACAATCACTAGTAACTTTACAAACTTGCTCCATAGGGGTGTCAATCCCCTTACAATATTTCATGCCAAACCTTTCAAGAATGGAAGTAGCATACTTTGATTGACTTATAAAAGTAAAATCACTACCTCTAGTAGCTTCTATTCCAAGTATGAAATTAAGAAGTCCTAGATCTACCATCTTGAATTTACTAGACAAAGAAGCTTTAACATTTCTTATGCCTTCACCATCATTTTTTGTCAATATGATATCATCAACATAAAGAACTAAAATGATGGTCTTTCCATCATTACATTTGATGTACAAAAAAAGGGCTCATAAGAGCTAATCACAAAGCCAAGGGAGTAGAGAAAATCATGCAACCTAGAGTACCAAGCTCTAGTCAAGGGAGATTATATATACTATGGAAACTCGCCCATCTCCCCATTGGAATTTTTGATTCTTGAAGCCAGGATCCTCTCCTCTCTTGTATTCATCGCTTGGGGGTGAAGTGGTTAGGTTATTGATTAGTCATTTCCTGTTGGTTGGGTGGTTTTGCTCCATTCAATATTTTTAGATTTCTTTTATCTTTTTGAGTGTGTATTATATACACATATGATAACTTCCCTTCGCCATTATCAAGACACTTTTTTAGCACATATTCAAAAAGTTTTTATTTTATTTATATCGGAGAAAAGCTACGTTATGTAGAAGCCTGATATCAAGGTTTCTATTGGTCCACATGGCTACGAAAATGAGAAAAAATAAATAAAAAAGGCATAAGCAATAAAAAATGTGATGAAGACACTTCCAAGGAAAAGAATGTCCATAAGCAACAACTTATTGTGAAGATAATTCTAATCTTTACTATCTAATATATCCAAAAAATGAAGATATGTTGTATGCAAAATCACACATTGCCAATATGAATTTCATTTATGCCAAAAAAAATTGTGTGAGTGCTTATGGAGACTATGTTGTTACATGATCACCTAATTTCCTGGGACAAGAATACTTGACACCTATTATAATTGGAAAAATCTTCCAGAATGCTTTAAAATCAAGAAGATAGATTTGATATATATCCCTATGGTCTATTTTTTTGATAGAATCATAGTGTCCTTAGCTTTAGAAACTTGAAATTATGATCAAGGCTATTTTTAAACTCATTAAAAAAGCACCAAATTTGAAGTTTATTCAAATTTTGATGGCACACAAGTTACATAATGGCCAATTGACTCAAATTTTGAATCCAACAAGGTTGTAATTGGAAATAGATCTTAAGTTACATCAACTATTCCATTGGGATAGAGAATACTTGAGTTTTAACATCTAACTCTAGGGTAAGTGATTGAAAATCAAGAAGAAAAAAAATGATTCATGTAAGGAATACAAAAAGAAAAGAAAGATTCAACCTAAGAGGATATCTAAGACAACTCTTATTATAATAGAAAAGTAGGAAAGTAATCTATTCAAGATATTCAAAGATGAAGCAAGAGAATTACTTGAACATAATTTATCAAAAAATAAAATTAGGCAAGTTATATTTGGAGAAAACTTAATTCCCTTCAATGAATGTTGACTAGTTCAAGCCAAAGATGAATCTTGTATAGCCTTTTAGCACTAAGCCATTAGAGAAACTTAGAGCCCGACAAGGGTCCCTAAAAAAGATGCCTTTTTTATTTATTTTTTCTCATTTTCGTAGCCATGTGGACCAATAGAGACCTTGATATCAGGCTTCTACGTAACGTAGCTTTTCTAAGATATAAATAAAATCAAAACTTTTTAAATATAAAAGTGTTTCGTCGGGCAGCATGTGGAAATGCTACTGGATGTTGAGGCTTGTCCTTCCAGCTCATCATTGCCCAAAGAGGCCCAAAAATGTTGAAAATGAATATGACAGATGATTGGATTGAGAAAATGGATGTAATATTAATGTACTTACATTGTCAAATCATGGTTACAGGGTTAACTAGAGTTAACTCATAGCGCCAAATTGTTCAGTGTTTCAAATTTTTGCCTACACATATTTTCATATTCATGGCTTTTCGCCTACACATATTCTCATATTCATAGTTCAGTGTTTCAAATTTTGGCCTGCACATAACGAATGGCGCCATCAAGGAAGCCGTGCTTCTCAAATGGCTCTATGATTGTCTTTAATGAGAAAGATAATAATGGATTACGGGTGCCAAGAAAATATTCAAAAAACTCGTGGGTTCTGATGCATCCATCATCAAAAAAAACATTTCGAAAAAGCAAAAGGACAAAACTATCATTTCGATCTTATTGGAAGGGCATAATTTTGGATTTCAGAACATCATCAGGAGGAAAATCTATTTTTGAAATTTTAGTCCAACATGTATATATGCATTTAGAAATAAATGTGCAAGGATTCAACTGTCAGGATCACAAAAAAAACAATTGTGAGTATTGACATATTATAATACTTTGATTTTTTTGTCATTCTATATCATCTACTACTAAACTTGTCAATCTGATCATTTTTTTCTTGTAGATTTATATCCATCCAATATAAATGAATGGGAGCCAAGTGGATCTCTTGCAGGTGTATTAGATGTAGTACACACTGATATTGGACATTTGCAATATAGAGGTAGAACTGCACAAGATCTTGCTGATTGTGGAATCTTCTTTTATGAATCGATGTACATTCTTAATATAAACAAACATTTTGCACAAATAGTCCCAATTCCATTACCTAGTTTTGAAAGTGATAAATGGGTTGCTCCAAATGCTGCAGTATTAGAATCATTTCGTTGGAAAATATAGAATAATTAAAAAAATTCATTAAAGATAAGCACGAGTTCAAAAACAGTCTAAATAAGTTGGTTTATTTCTTTGAATATATTTGTGGATTTCTTTTCAAGTGTCAATGTACATAAAACTCCAACAATGTTTGTATGCAAAAATTTATCAGATAGTTTATTATATGAACTTATGGATGAAGGTTGGGACAAAAAATCAGATGCAGAGATAGAATGCAGAATTAAAATGTCTTCCACGTGCCTTCGCTACAAATAGAAAAGCAAATGTTGAGCTTATGCTTCCATTATCAAAGATGGAAAAAGAACATGAGTAAATGGGTGCCACTCGATCAAGACTTGGAAGCCACTGGACATTCTAAGCAACAAAGGATTGAAATAATATACAATGATGCACTTTTGACATGTGTTGAGGTGGAAGAAAATTGGAGGCCAAATTACATCAGGCAGGAACTATTGCTCCTACAAGATGATATACTTTATAATTTCAAATTCATTTCAAATGGTAAACTCATAAGTAACTATAAACATTCTATTCTTTTTGTATAATTTCTTATATAATCTTTATACAAAATGTAACATACTTTGTATTAAATTTATGCAGGTACGTAAAAGACATTAGCTCAAGATCAAATGCAGAGATATTGGCGAAACTATCCAATTGATGGAAGAATACTGAGATTTACGATCAGAAAATAACATCCATCATCGTTACTCAAGATGAAAACACGAATCTTGTCTTTATCAATGTAGAAAAATTGCAATCCATTATTGTACTATGGATACGACTTGATTGTAAAAATCTATATATATATCAATAAAAATCTCATGAATGGGTTGTTTACATGTAAGATTTTGTCTCCTTTTCCGGATGGTAATATATACATGTTAATAGTTAAAATCCTATTCAGTAACTTTATCTTTATTTTCTATATTAGTATCAGGAGCTATCAAGGCAATAATCTTCTGTCCTATAATTTCACCTTCCTCAGTATTAGGAAGGACTTATGTGCCTCTCTGATTGTATAAAATAAGCTCTGCATCCTCAGCAACTTGAAAGGATGTTAGGGCAAGAGTAGGTTTCTTTACAGCGCTCTCAAGATCTGGCACAAAAGCTACGTTCTTTAAGCTCTATACAAAATTTGGGACCTAATCTATAGCTTCTATTTGAATCTGGAAGAAAAAAGTCAAAATAGTTTCCAAGAAAATCAATTTTATTGTCTAAATAAGTCTTGTATTGATTGTAATGGTCAGAATAAAAAAAAATCTAATTGGGATTGTATGGGATTCTAACAAAAAGATTATGTACAGGTTTTCGAATCCGATGCCCCAACAATACTAATGGATTTCTCAGTTATCTTATCAAGCTCCTCTTGGATTATCTCCACCTTTGGTGGAAACCTTCTGAGGAGCTGGATGGATAATAGGGGAGAAGATGGAGATTCTACTTCTAAATTAGAATCTGATTTAGAGGACATAAAGATCCAGGGTCGCTTTCTAGGGATTACCTTAGGAGGAAGGAAAGCAGTTGGCCTACGTGATCCAGCTTTTTTAGGAACAACCTGCTTCCTTTTCCTCCTTGAGGTAGTTGGCAATTTAGTTCTATCCAGAGGCAGGTCTCTAGAGGTGCTGGCGTTATTCACATGAAGATTTTAATACTGGTCCTGAAGTCATTTGAGAATAACGAAATCTTTAGGCATGATGGTAATATGCTTACCATGCATTGCTAGAAGATAGGAATCCTCAAAACAATGGGACAGAAAATCTTCAATAGCACCCTGTAAGGCTTGCATGGCTATCACGACAACACAAACATCTAGCCCAAGTGACAGAGTGACATTTCTAATAGATCAGCCTAAAGGAACTCTAGGGATCAACAATTCAGTTGATCTCTAGAGTTTTCTAATCTCCCTCAACCAGACCTGCTTCCTGCCACGTCTACAACCAATACCAAGGGGGACACGGGCATGGGAGGGCTATATAGAGGTAATAGCATGGGTAGTGGCCTTCGTCCTAGCCATCATAGTCAGATATAAAAGAAGGACACAAAAAAAATTTGCAAAAGAAATGACACAAAAACATTTGCGATAGAAAGGACAAAAAAAAATTTGCAACAGAAAGAAGATTGATAGACAGAGTATCGATTTGGAGCGCAAGATTATTAACAGAAAAAAAATAAAGGAGTTGAAGCTACATGCTCAAAAGCGATATCGGCAATATCGTAGTATCGGTCTTGAGCACGGGGGGGGGGGTTTGGCAGGTACTAGGAGGCTGTTGGACGCACTTGAGATCGATATTCGGATGTAAAAACTGGAAATTTGCAATCAAAAATCCGTGGGCACGTGGGCATTGACACATACACAAATCCGATTGGACTACGTGTCATTCTGCATGTGTCAACTGTCACATCAATCATTAACTGAACGGATGAAAATGATCAACGAATCAAAAAATGACATGTGTCCTATTGATCAAATTCCACACGTGTAAAATTATTTTTATAAATTCCTCATTTTCGGCATGAATTTTCACGTAAATTTTCTGATTTCAACGCCTAATATTGATTTCAAGCGCACCCTTTGACCTGTTAACGCTCCGCTTATATCTCCACATCCGGAACCGATATTGGTTTCTTGGATATCGCTCTCAAGCACATATTTCACATTTGATTTTCTTTCTCATGTATATCCTCGTTCAAAACTGATACTCGGTCCTATAATATCTATCTCGAGCACATATTTGTTGTAATTTGATTTTACGTTCTATTTCATGCTTGAGACCGATATCCAGTATTCTAGAGTCTTTTGTTCTGTAATCTCTTTGCTGAAATGTCTAATTTTAATTCCAATATGTAATCTTTTTGCATGAATTTGGTATTAGTGTCAATATAGATTATTTCAAGTCACTTTTTTCTCCTTTCTTTTTTTAATTCTTCCTTCTATTACAAAAGAGGGTCCTGGTGTAGAAGCTTTTTCTGAGATTTATCTTAAATTTAAGTCTTTGCTCAGTACTCTGTTGTTCAGATCTCAAAATAAGGACTTGATTCATTATCAAAACTTGGTGGCACTCGACAAGGCGTACTTATAAAGTTAAGCTTGACAGAATGTTCACCAAGTTGCATAATGATTTCAAATCTATAGATGATTGTCAAATACACAATAAAAAATGTAGATTTGTAGAGTTTTAGTTTGCATTTATTTTTTTTCTTTTGTTAAATATTTCTGACGATTCGGATGCTGCCCCTTCTACTTCTGAAGTTGTTTCTGCTAGTGGTACAAAATCTGACAAGTCCAAGCCTATAGATATAGAAATTTTTTTTATTGATACAAGTGTTAGTTTAGATGATTGTACAGATTTTGATCCTGTTCGAAACAGGGCTTCTTTTATAGGCCCTAGAATACCCACTACCTTTCTCCTTCTGATAAATCTCTAATCACATTGTCTACTTATAATATAGATAATAATTTTTTTTTGACAATATTGGATATATCGGATATTTTTTATTTCACTGAAGCTAAGACTCTTTGTATTTTGAGCAAAGAGCTTGATGAATTTTCAGATATAATTGATTTTGATGCTCATGATCTTCTCTCTAGTGTTGACGATGTAAATAATGATGAGTTTTATTCAGGGAAAGATTGCTTGAAAATGGTTGTGGAGGAAATGCGCAATAAAGAAGATGATCTACCTTCTGAAGAAGAGTTTATCAGAATTCAAAGTCAGCTTGGTTTTCCAAAAGCATCTGCCTATTCACCAACCATATTGACATTGAAAGGTGGACATAATATTGATGGAGAGACAATAATCAAGGAAGACAAAGTCGATTACGTAAGTTTTGTATCTTACTATGTACTAGTAGATCCGTTATGTCAGATTATATACTAGAGCTTACTTTGGATTTTTTCATTTCAAAAAACAATTTTCCTTGATGATTTTGCAATTCGTTGAGGAGGGCAGAGATCTTCTACTGGAGAATTTTCAAGAGATCATGCACTGGGGCATTAACTGAAGTTCTTCAAAAATAATGAGATAAGTGTTGCCCATTCAAGGTTTCATCAATATGGTGATACAATGATTATGGCAATCAAGGCACTTTCTCATTTTTTTGGAGGACATAATTTTAATAAGGTGCATAAAATAATTTTTGTAAAGAAAACTATTGCACTTAAAATTTTAGGATATGGACCAGTGAATTCCATGCTCAAACTTAGAATTTGCTTAGGACAGGAACACAGACCATGCTACATAGTTACACAGACAGAAAACACTCTCCACAGCAAGCTCACATAGCAACTGTATTTCTCAAAATGAAATTACACTAGTTGTTCACTCAGGCGACCCATGCATGACCCAGGTTGCCGTTGGCGGGACGCATGTCCCGTCGACTTGCCTCGTGGCGAGGCCGACTGATCCTTATCAATTGATAAGACCCACAATACAGTAACACAATGATTCTACTTTAATTCTAACTCTCTCCCTTAAAGTAGAGTCTACTTTTTATATAGTCATATACATAGCTTTGAAGTCAACAAACTTTAAGTACAGAAAACTTTGATCTAAACTTATCAAACTTTTCTCCAACAAGTGGCTTAGTGAAAATATCAGCTAGTTGTTCTTTTGTGCTACAATGAACAACATGAATTTCACGACTCAGCAGCCTCTCACGTATAAAGTAATACTGAATCTCAATGTGTTTGGTTCTTGCATGGAAATTGGATTTTTTGCTAGCTGAATGCCACTCTGATTGTCGCTATCTAATGTCGTGGGATTTCTCTGCTTCATGCCAACGTCTTCCAAGATTTGTCTCAATCATATAGCTTCATGTGCTACACTACACTATACTCTGCTTCTGTGGTGGATAGAGCAATTGTACTTTGCCTCTTACTAGACCAGGAAAAACAACTACTACAAAACTAGAATACATACCCTGTGGTGGATCTACAATCATCATAGTCACCTCCCCAATCCGCATCCACATAGCCACACAACTCAGGTAAACCATCATGCTTCAGGTAAATCAAGCCATAATCTGAAGTGCCTTTCACATAACGCAAAATGCATTTAGCTGCCTTCCAATGCGTTTCCGTAGGTGTTGCCATAAACTGACTTACAATGCCAACAGCATAGCATATATATGGTCTAGTTGTGGTAAGGTAAATCAAACTCCCTACTAACTACCTATACCGCATAGCATCAAATGATTGTGACTCATCAATCTTAGAAGGCTTTTTACCTTATTCAATAGGAGTATTCACTGGTTTGCAATCCTGCAACCTAAACCTGTGCAGCAACTCTTTGACATACTTCACTTGTGTTAAACCCACTTTGTGTCCTTTTTGCCACACGTCTACTCCAAGGCAATAATGCATCAGGCTGAGATCTGTCATCTCGAATTGTTCCATGAGGTCTTTCTTGATCATATCTATCATCTCTTGATTATTTTTCGTAATAATCAAGTCATCAGCATAAAGAGCAATCAAAGCAACCATACCATCAAAGCATAAGACATATAGATTTGGATCAGAATGTGTTCTCATCATCCCCTTTGAATGAAAGTAGGCATCAATCCTGCTATACCATGCACGTGGTGCCTGTTTAAGACCATAAAGCGCTTTCTTCAAGCAACATACTTTATTTACCTTTCCCTTCGCCTTCAGGTTGATCCATGAACACCTCTTCGTCTAACTCACCATTTAGAAAACTAGATTTCACATCCATCTGATGCAAAGGCCAACCAAAATGTGAAGCTAAAGCAATAAGTAGGGTAGAGTATTCCACTTACATACTGGCACAAAGGTCTCCTCATAGTCGATGCCTTTACTTTGTGCATACCCTTTGATCACCAATCTTGCCTTGTGCTTTGCTATACTTCCATCTGCATGGTACTTAGTTCTGTATACCCATTTGCAACCAATGGGTTTCTTTCCAACTGGTGGTTCTACTAAGTCCCATGTGCTATGCTTAGCAATTGACTCCATCTCCTCTCCCATGGCCTTGTCCCAAATGTCATCATCCTTTGCTTCACCATAAGTTGAAGGTTATGTGCTTTGAATAATGCTAGATAAGAGAGCATAATTTGCTTCATACCTTTCAGGTTGTGTCTTCTCTCTTGTTGATCTTCGTAGCTCTCCTTGGCTAGTCCCGGAAAGTCATCCATGTCGCGGCTCTCCAATAATCTCTCCAACCACTTAGGGAGCTTCCTGTCAAGTGATCGGCTTCCTGGTGAAAATGTATCCCACGGTACATCCTTCTCCTTGCGTTTGTAACCTGCAACTTCAATCCTTCTTGCACCAAAAGGTTTGTCTCTACCTCTCCAACCTCTCTCTTGAGGTTAAGTAGTAGTATCTTGAGATGTATCCTCATGTTCATCTCTTGGAAGGTCAATGAATGGATCATCATCAGGAGGTATCCTTACTATACCATATTTCCCACTGGATGTGTCTATCTTCTCAACATCCTCGTCTTCATACATCTTGTATTCATCAAAGATAACATCACGGCTTATATGAATTTTATTTTCCACTGGATCAAAACATCTATAGCCCTTCACACGTTCATCATATCCTAGGAATATACACTTGATAGCTTTCACATCAAGTTCATGTCTCTCTTACTTAGGAATGGGTACCAAGGCCTTACATCCAAAGATTCTCAAGTGGTTCACCTTTGGCTTCTTCTTCGTGAATGCTTCCTCAGGTGTTATCTTTGGTATGGCAATGGTAGGACTTCTGTTTTGAAGATAGACTGTCGTACTGCATGCCTATGACCAAAAATCTTTTGGTATTTTCAACTCAGCTAGCATAGATCTGGCACTTTCCACAATCGTACGATTTTTGTGATCAGCTGCACCATTGAGAGCAAGAGTATGAGCTTGCGTAAATTGTCTTTTAATCCCACATTGATTACAAAGATCATTGAAGTCATTAGACTTGTACTCACCTCCACTATCTGATCTTGATCTTCCTACCTGTCTGATTTTCGACCAATGCTTTGAAACTCTTGAAATTGTCAAATGCATCTGATTTCTTCTTCAAGAAGTAGATCCACGTCTTACGTGACATATCATCAATAAAGGTCGTGAAATAGAAGGCTTTACCTAAGGACATGGTCCTCATAGGCCCGCATAAATCTATGTGGATTAGATCCAGGATGTTCTTTGCTCTTACAACACCACCTTTATTGAACTTCTCACGATGCTGCTTCCCATATACACATGATTCGCACATCAATTTCAAGTGGTCTTCTATAGTAGGCAATCTTGTTACCATCTCCAATTTCCTCATCAAACTGAGGCTTCCCAAGTTCAAGTGACCAAGTCTCTTATGCCACAACTCAGTTTGCGATGGAATGGACGATACGAGTTCATGTTGGCCCTTAATTGTAGCATTCAACCTATACAATTTTGTATTGGGCTCCCTTACTCCATCCGCAATAACTCTGAACTTTTGGTTCACATCCTTCACAAAGCAACGATTATGGGTGAATTCTACCTTCAGCTTTTGATCAATAATGACTCCAACAGAAAGTAGATTTTTCTAGAAACCTGGTACGTAAAGTACCTCCCTGATCATCCTGCTTTTGCCATCATGTAGTTGGATTGAAACGGTGTCTATCCCCTTGATCTTGCACACCTCACCAATACTTTGATTTTTGTCATTCATAAATATCTAATAGTAAACTTGCCAATCTGCTCATTTTTCTCTTGCATATCTATATCCATCCAACATAAATGAATGGGTGCCGAGTGGATCTTTAGCAGGTGTGTTATTCACACTGATATTGGACAGTTGCAATATCAAGGCAGAACTGCAAAAGATCTAGCTGATGGTGGAATTTTTTTTTATGAATCCATGTACATTCCTGATACAAAAGAAAATTTTGGACAAATAGTACCAATTCCATTACCTAGCTTTGAAAGTGATGAATGGATTGCACTAGATGCTACAGTTTCAGAATCAATTCGTTGCAAGATATATAATGATGTAAAAAATTCACTAAAAATGAGCACGAGGTAAAAAACAGTCAGATTGAGTTGGTTTATTTCTTTGAATATATTTGTGGATTTCTTTTCAAGTGTCAATGTATACAAAACCCCAACAATGTTTGTATGCAAAAATTTATCAGATAGTTTATTATCTGAACTTATGGATAAAGGTTGGGACAAAAGATCAGATGGAGAAATAGAATGCATAATTAAAATGTCTTCCATGTGCTTCCGTTATCAAATTGAAAAACAAATGTATGAAAAAAACATAAAAGTAAATGGGTGCCACTCGATCAAGACTTGGAAGACTTCCTGCTCGCGTCTGGTGGGAGTTGTCGCAAATGAAACTAACCCAAGGAACAGGCTAAACTACATCCGGCGGGAAGTATTGCTCCTACAAGATGATGTACTTTCAGACTTCTGATTCATTTTCAATGGTAAACTCGTAACTGTAAACACTCGATCTTTTATGAATAGTTTCAGTCAAAACTTTCTAATACAAACTCTGTACTAATTCTAACTAACTTTGTATTAATTTTATGCAGGTACGTAAAAGACATGAGCTCAAAATCAAATGCAGAGATATTGGCGAAACAATCCAACTTATGGAAGAACATTGAGATTCACTATCAGCAAATACATGCCAATGTCTTTTTATCATTAAAGAAAAATTGCATTCCATTATTAGACTATGGACACAAGCTGATTGTAAGAATCTATTGTGATATCATTAAAAAAAACCCATAAACGAGTTGTTTACAAGTAAAATGATTGTATCTTTTTTTTTTTATGTCTCTTTAATTACAAATAGATCTCTATTCAATCAATTTTTCTATATTTTCTATATCAGTATTAGGAACTGATAAAGCAACAGATCCTTCTATAATCTTGCCCTCCTCTATTTTGGGAAGGGCCTCAATGCCATATATCGGATCTTTTTTACTTCACTGAAGCTAAGACTCTTTGCATTTTGAGCAAAGAGCTTGATGAATTTTCAGATATAATCGATTTTGATGTTGATGATCTTCTCCTTGGTGTCGACGATGTACATAATGATAAGTTTTATTCAGGGAAAGATTGCTTGAAAATGGTTGTGGAGGAAATGCGCAACAAAGAAGATGATCTACCTTCTGAGGAGGAGTTTCTTAGAATCCAAAGTCAACTTGGTTTTCCACAGCCAACTGTCTATTCACCAACAATATTGACATCGAAAGGTGGACATAATATTGATGGAGAGACAGTAATCAAAGAAGACAAAGCCGAATGCGTAAGTTTTTGTCTCTTATCTAGTACTAGTAGATTTGTTATGTCAGATTATATATTGGAGCTTACTTTGTTTTTTATCATTTCAGGAAACAACTTTCCTTGACGATTTCGCAATTCGTCGAGGAGGGCAGAGATCTTCTATGGGAGAATTTTAAAGAGATCATGCACTCATGCACTATCTAAAGTCCTTCAAGAATAATGAGATAATTGTTGCCCATTCAAAGTTTCATCAACATGGTGAAACTATGATTATGGCAATCAAGGCACTGTCTCATTTTCTTGGAAGACATAATTTTAATAAGGTACATAAAATAATTTTTGTAAAGAAAACTATTGTAGTTAAAATTTTAGGATATGGACCAGTGAATTCCATGTTCAGATTATCTCATTTTGCATTGTATGCTGCTTACGTTGATCTGAGTAAGCATGAAAACTATGAGCTATTGGATCCATACGAAAGAAGAAAATTGTTGCATGATTCTAAGTTGCAACTTTCATTGGGAAAAAATATCGGAAGCAGATTAGATACTGCTGAATTGTACTTTGTAAATATTTTTATTTAATATAAAAAATTTTATTGTGTGTCTATAGCCTCTGGCTTGTATAAATTTGCATGCTTTTTGAATTTTTTTATAATCCATCGATTTTGTATTATGACGAATTTGGATTCTTCTGTAAAACCATTGGAAAAGTTGCTGTATATAGTTGTCCCGCCATGTTGTGTACTTTTATGAAATGCCGCTCTTGCTTGCCAATGAGATTTTTCCATTCCTTGCGATGACCATATGCTAAGACTTCCACTATTTCTTGCAAAGAATGTCGAATGATGTCGTAATATGCGTTGCATGTCATAAAAACATAATCTAAATCAGTACCAAAAGTATCTAATTTAATTGCACATATTTGTCTATCGTAGTGTAAAATCAAAATCTTACCATATAATGTGTTATATGATCAACACCCCATGCACTCTGAACTGCATCCACAAATTCATTGGTTGCTTTCTGTATCATTTGAACATCAGTATTTAAAAATTTATCTTTTTTCAAGTATTTCACCATGTTGTCTAACTTTTTCCAAACTTCTACTTTGTGTATACGAGTAAAACCTTCTTCTTCGAAATCTTGAGTTGTTGCAATAATTTCTTTCCAAATCATGTATTGAACCTTAGATTGTTTGCCGGAATAATTTGATAAAAATCTTCGAGCTTTAGATCCTCCAATGCTCGGCTTGCATGGAATATTTCATGTTTTACCTGACAACTTCTCATCTTTTTTTATTTTAACGTGGCTTTATGTAAGCCTGCTTTGGACAACACATCCTCTAATCTGGAAATAGCTTCCTTTGTAGAGGCCTCTGGCTCCGAATTCCATGCAAACAAGATGTGAAGATGTATTATTTTTTCTATAATACGCACCTCCACATGCAATGTACATATATGAACATTTCGTAGAGGAATCGGTAGTACAGATTTCCAATTAGGATCTTCTCGATCTCTTGATATTCATGTACTCCTTGTCATGTCTTTTGTTGTTTTCATGCTATACAAACAAGGGTGTTTAGAGTTAGCGCCATGAGATACATTGAACATACATTTTAATGTCTTCAGATCTCCTGCTAAATGCCATTCAATGTTGAAAGTGCCAATTCGAGGAATATTGAGTGGAACTTCCTCCATGTGATTTTTTATGGTGGCAAGATATGATGTTCTATTAAATATCCATGAGAGAATGTTATGGTCTTTTTTCAGCACCTATAAGAGAATACAAAAACGTGATTAGCCTCATAATATTAACACAAAGAAGATTTAGATATGAAATCCATATTCAAATGATTATCCCTATTTATTATGCAAAGGAACTGCTATACCTGAAATGCCGCCAACAACCAAATATCATTTTCTGATTGAACATTAAAATTGAAGCCTTCAGAGTCTTCTGAATTTGAAAGTGCTCCATTCATGATTGTGAGACTGACTCTTTCCATTTTTTGTCCTTTTATAATTTCAGACTCATCTAACTTGAGAGCAACTATCAACTTGTTATTGACATTCTCATTTGTAATACCATAAAACTTTATGATGAATGTTAATAACTAATTAATGTCAATAAATAAATTGTTGGAATTGTTATATGCTAGACTTTCTCCTTTTGAGCAATACACTTCATTGATATGAGATGGATTACCAACTATTGTCTGCATACCATGGTTTAACATGTCTTTTTTTTTTTAAGATGAAATGGTTGTGGGATTGGAAACTTTTTAATATTTACCTGTGCAAATGCCTCCTTTATCATCTTAAACATTGTTGCATATGCTTCCCTACTAATGCTAGAAAAGTCACATGCCCCCTGAAGCAATGTAGTGTCTAATATTTTTCCAACTTCATCCATAGTGCTATCAGTAACTGAAGCCTTAATCTTTTTTATTTTGCTATTGTTTAACATTGATTTCATAGATTTAGAAGTCAAGATAGAGCCTAGTGAGTTTCCAATTGAAATCTCATCGGCGAAATGGTCTTCAACAATCAATGCTGATCTGCATTGAAAACATAATGTTCATGAAAATGTTAGTAGAAATTAGGACACTCATAGTATTCACAACAATATATAATAAGCAAATCAATAGAAAGTTAAAATTAATAAATAACAAAATTAGTGATTATGAATCAAAAAGTTCAAGCAATATTCAATACCAAATAAGCTATATCTTACTTGAATGCATGGATTCGTCTTTTTCTATGATCTCCTCTGGATGATAGATCAAATATGTCCTTGTTTACCAATCTTTTCCTCTTGTTGCTTCAGACCTTACTATTGAGCACATCCATATCTTTAACAAGAGACAAATATGAGATATGCATGAATTGAAGTGCAATATTTATCTCATCATTACTAGTTGTATAATGATGCAAAGGAGATTTCAACCTTTGGATCTCTTTCTTGAGCATCTCATTTTCATCCAAACAAGTTTTCAACTTTGTAGATATTTATTCGCACTCCTTTGATATTTTCCTTGACTCCTTTTCCAAATAATGTATTCTTTGCATTGAATGTGCATTCCCATAGAGCATCAAATTCTCACAGTAAACCAAAAGGCCATTTTTACCATGACACATATAGATTATTAACTGACTCACCAAATGAAAATCTGGGTGCTGCAAAGAACATGGATCAATAGGATACAATGTTCCTGATGACCATAAATCTACATGTTTTAGCTTTTCCTCCCTGTATCGGACCATATCAAAAGTTGACAATTTGGGTTGCTTTGAATTGCTCGTCCTGAGCGGAGCATATTCTGGTGACAGATCCACATGAAGATGATAAAGCATTGTCATCAGTATAGTAGTATAGTAACAAACAACACAATGACAATAACAAAGTTGGAGATGGCACTAACGACTCTGCTGGAGATAGAGATGGCGTAGGCTTTTTTCAGAAATGTCACTCCTAATACTATTGGGAGGGAATATTTCAGCATTTTGAGTGAGGCAAAAATTGCACTTTGGTTAATATCAACAATGAGTACAATGGCTTGAAGTAATAACTTCAGCTTGCTAAGCGTGATAATGCTAGCTACAAATAACTCTGATTGAAAAAGAACACTTACATATCTTGATTCAGCTAGTACATATATTTACAAGTGTCGAGAGACAAATATCTTATAAGCCTTGAATGCTATTTACGCCAGTCTTTGTATATGTACAAAGTGGGTAACCGCCCTTGGGATATTTAGTGGTTCAGTTGTTTTTAGGATTGATGATAAGTTGGCGATGTCGCCACTATTGGAGAAACCCGAAAAACCTGAAGGTGCCCTTAGACTGAAGGTATGTAGATCCCAAAAGTGCCTCTAGGGCGAAGGCAGGAAAAATGCAAAAAAAGACGAAGGTGGTCTTGAAATGGATTTCAAGGCATTATGGCCATTGTGTTGCATTTTTCGCAAAGGTGCGAAAAAGGCGAAAAAGGCAAAGGTGGTTCTAAAATGAATTCCAAGGCATCTAGCCACTGTGTCGCATTTTTCATGAAGACGAAAAGGTGAAGGTGTCTTAAAAACGTTTAAGGCACAAAAAATCTCAAAGGGAAAAAAATGAAGGTCCGAAACATGTAGTCGGCCTTCGGTTTTTCAGGATGCTCATTACTTGAACGATTTGTTTAAGGTTGAGCATAAGAAATTTAACACTCCTCCTTAATGTGGATCCTGAAAAACCTGATCTTCAGATTTAACATATTGTTAAATCTGAGATGTTGCTCCTTTGATAGAAGCATCCAAACACTCGAATATTTTTTAGTGATGGTTTCGATCCTATCCACACCTCATAAGGTGTCTTGTCATTCAGAGCTTTGGTGATGGATCGATTCTGCAAATAGGCAGCTGTAGTAACAACTTCTGCCCAGAATTTCTTTGAAAGAGAGGCATGAGTCAGCATGTTCTTGGTACTTTTGATGAGTGTCTGATTCTTCCGTTCAGCTACACCATTGGACTGAGGTGAGTAGCTTGTTGTATATTGTTGATGTATTCCACTGACCTTACAGAACTTCTTGAATTCTGTGGAGATATACTCCATTTGTGCATAGGACCTGATTTTCTACAGATGCCTTGAACTGCTTGAAGAACTTGAATGCTCCGGATTTGTTTTTCATATAGTAGGTAGCAGTCCTTCCCTTGGGATATTTAGCGGTCCAGCTATTTTTAGGATTGATGATAAAGTTGGCAACGTCGATCTACCACTGTTGAAAAAACCCAAAAAATCCAAAGGTGCCCTTAGACTGAAGGTACGTAAATCCCGAAGGTGCCTCTAAAGCAAAGGCAAAAAAAAATGCGAAAAAATGCAAAGGTAATGTTGAAATGGATTTTAAGACATTCTGGCCATTGTGTCGCATTTTTTGCGAAGGTGCGAAAAAGGCAAAAAAGATGAAAGTGGTCCTAAAATGAATTCCAAGGCATCTGGCCACTGTGTCGCATTTTTCGTGAAGGTGCGAAAAAAGACAAAAAAGACGAAAAAAGGCAAAGGTGCCTTAAAAATGTTTAAGGTACAAAAAATCTCAAAGGGAAAAAGGTGAAGGTCCGAAACATGTAGTCGGCCTTCGGGTTTTCAGGATGCTCATTACTTGAACGATTTGTTTAAGCCTGGGCATAAGAAATTTAACACTTCTATGGTATCTCGATTCCGGTGCTTCTCAACACCTGACTCCAAAAGTACATCTACTTTGGTGACTCAAGTACACTACAGATTGGAGGCCAAGGATCTTCACATTTAAAATGGTGAATCGACCTTGCTTAAGGATGTACTTTACGTACCCAAACCAACAAAGAATTTACTATCAGTCAGCAAGCTCACAAATCAAGACTGCAAAGCCTTGTTCAATTCAAAACAATGTACTATTTTGGATAAAAACTGTAAAGAAGTCTTATCTGCAAGCAGAGAAGGTAATTTGCACATTTTGAGTCATGAATATGCACTTAATGTGAGTACTTCAAATGCCCAGTTATGGCATTAAAGATTAGGACACTTAAACATGAGATCAATCTTGTATAGGCATCATAATAGTATGGTCAAGAATCTAAATATTAATGTTGCCTCCACTGACATTCGACATGTCTGTGAGATGTGCCTACTGGGCAAACAACCTAGATCAAGATTTTCAAAGGGACAAGCCACTAGAGCTAAGTCCATTTTAAAATTGATACATAGTGATCTATGCGGCCCTATGAGTATTTCCTCTCTGGGTTCAACACTATATTTTATGACTTTTATCAATGACTATTCAAGATTCACCAGTATTATGTTCATTAAGAACAAGTCTGAGGCATTCAGCTGTTTTGAAGAATTCAAACAGCTTGTTGAGACACAAACTGGTCAAAGACTCAAGACCCTGCGTAGAGACGGGCCTTGGCATTTTGCGAGTAACTCATCTATGAGTTTTGTGAGTTTCTTTCTTGTCATGATTCAACAAAAAGATACCACATGGTGTGCTACCTTTTTTACGCTACTACTTCAATGTTTATTATCAAGAATGTGGTTTGATACATAGTTAAAAATGTCACAAAGTAAAAAAAAATCAAATTTATTTATTTTATTCCACAGGATCAAAGAGTTTAGAGAGAGTGAAAATAATTCAAGAAGTAGAAATAGTATTCAATCTATAACTAGCATAGTAAGATCACAGCACACATTGCGCCAATACTGTGAACCATTCTTGGGCATAGGATCATGATCTAATCATTGTATTCACAACAGCTTAATTCAAACTCTCTATTTTCTTATGTATGTTCCACTGTGAATGCTTTTTGATAATTTCTCTCTCACTCACTAATACTCGCTCCACAACTCACTCGAAATATCTAATCTCGAAGGAAGCATGGCTGTCTTCGGCACCTAACTGTTTCACTTCCTTCATGGTTGTCTTCGACACCTACAAGATATTCCTCCTGTCAATCTAAGTTATAGTCTGAATCTATAGTTTGGTAGAGATCATCTTATAATTTGCATGTTGAGTTCTCTCTAATCATATCGCATCCATATAAAGAATACCAACAAGCTGGTATCAGAGTAATGCAAACCCAACAAGTTGTGATCAGCGCAGTAGGAACCTAACAACATTAAGCTAGAGATTCTAAGGGTGCATAGAAACTTTAAATTTGAAATATTATCTCAAATAAGGGTTACCACATCTACCAAATTGTGTTTGATCTTCAACAATCTATGCTCCCTTAGGAGGTTGTTTCACTTTTTCGGTTCCTTCATCACCTCAGGTTATCTAGGTTGTATCATCATCTCATTAGCAACAGGACTGTAGATAGCAATTGATTATTAAAAGGTAATGGGTGGTGATGATAACTCCTTTGAGCATTCAACATTTCTTGCTTTTTACAAGGTGAAAGGCCTTTGCTTGATTGTTATGACTTAATCTATAATACTTTTAAGAGATTATTAATATGCATTTCTTGAATAACTTTGGTTGAGGTGTAGGGTGTTAATACATGTATCCCTGCTTATAGGAAATTTTCATAGCCTTGCACTGTGTGTAATAAGAATATATATATCTTCTCATTTGTGTGCTACACTAGAAGATATAGACTATTGAGTGGGCATGTTATCATAAGAGCAAAAGGGCTATTGTGGCATATTTAGTAAACAATGAAACTAATAACGTTCAAAACATTCATGACTCAAAAAGTTGCCTAATCTGGAAAACATACAAACTCCTTCAAACATTGAGCATTTGTTTAATTATTTACTGTGAAGTGATTATATATGTAGCATATGAATTTGACCCCCCTATCCAAATTTAGTATATGTAAGGATTTTTTTTTTTGGATATCACAACATTTTTGGGTGTGTGGATGAGGCTATGTAGGAACGACATTCATGAAGGAAAGTAGCAATTACTGCGACTATACACCAATTTAGTAATATTCATTGGATTCATGTTCAAAACACACAAAGACATGTTATTTTTTAATAGATGGAATGTATGACATGTATAACCAAACAATGAAGCTACTCATGAGCCTACTTCGAATTAGCATTTTGTTAAATTCTTTTAGTTTATATTTGTTTGCATGTCTACTTGTGCTTATACCATTGAATGTACCTCTTTTATGGTACCCTCTAAATTGTCATAGTTAAGTTGACATCTCATGGTTTGCAAAGAAATGCATATGAAGTTCTAAATATATAAATCAATTCCTTGTTTCTCTTATTATGCACTAACTTTAAGTTCTTATGGGAGTTAAGTCCATATTCTTATTCAAATTCATTGATTTTTATCTTTGTCTACATAAGAAGGCCATTTCCAACAAAAATTGAATACATTTCACCATACTGCGATATTGTCTCACATTTTACCCTATATATTGAGAGTAGCTCATAAGTGGAAGATGAATGCTAATTTGATGATCATTATTATTTGGGTTCACTAATAATGCTAAAATGACTATATCAGCAAAATGAGTCTATCACTTAGAGTGTATGATCATGTGGCTTGGAAGTTTTAACTTCACGTGAAGAACATGACCAAGGTATTTGAAAATTTGAGTGATTTCATCCAAATTCCAATTTACCCTTGTAAGAACAAAGCCATGGGTGAGATCCAAATTTGTAATTTGTGAATGGTTCAGTCTTGCCATGCTTATTTGCTAAAATCAAAAGCTATAATTTAGATCAAAGCTGATTGTAAAATAAACTATCTTGAACACAATTGGAGGCTTGCTACAAGCTATGAGAGAATAACCATAACTTGAAACCTCTTCATCAAATTTTCCAGACAATATTCTGTATTAAGTATGATATTATGGATAGCCAAAAAATTCAAAACAAAATAAAGTAACTAGACACATGTCACATAATGTTTCTAAGTATCATATATTTGTAACTCCCAAGCAAGTAATCTGTAGCTATAGAATCCAGTATCGGTGTCTGTCATGTTTACTGATTCCATTAACCAAAAGTTGTATTTATTTGATATTTATCGCCTTTAACACTAGATTATAAGAAGGGACAAAAAGTTTGAATTGTTCTGATCTAGACCACTTTGAAGATCTTGCCAAAAGCCTTCCATTTGAACATATCTAACATGCTCCTTGTGGCTTACATATCGGTTCTCATAATGGACATCAAGCATCGAGCTTTAACACGCTTTTTTTGTCGAGGGTTTGATTCAGAGTGTAGATGTTCTTTACCAGCACCTAGCTGATCTTGCAGAGTATCTTCACGATGGAGTTCACCTTCCAAACTTGAAATAACTTGGCGTGAAGAAATTCCAATAGTTAATTTGTTCTTGCTTTTGAAACATGGGTTTTGGATCTGGTGTAGGCAAGCATGTTGTGAAGATCTCGGCAATTCACTTCCATCTGATTTCCCCCAGCAATTCATTGAGCCTGATTGTTCGCCCTTTGTGTTAATTTCAGCATTGGACGATGTGGGCTGCTTCAACTTTTTACCAAAGGATACTAGAGGACCACCTTTATATCGATCATCGATCATCGCTTGGTACTTTGCCTTTTGCTGCTGCACCATACCGTCTGATTTTTCATTGTTGACATTCCCAAGAGCTTTGTGTAAGCTACTACAGGATTGAATGCCAGTGCTCATCGTAAATTTCCCACAAGCAGTCTGCTTAAATTGTGGATTGCTCCGTAGAATTTTTGCTATTTTGACCGATGATGGAATCGAAGATGGTTCATGTAAACCAGCAAACCCTCCCTCTTTTATTTTGGAGGCTGCTTCACTGGCAGTGAGACCAGAACCTCCGGCAATAGACAATACTCGACAAAGGGAGACCAGAAGGCTACCAGTTGGTACTCCCAATGCGTAAACAACCTCACGCGGGGTGCATCCTGGAAAAATTTGGTTTTACATACTAATAGTATCAGGTCATGATGCCCGCTAAACAAGTAACTTAAAGGATGTCAGCTCTCGACGTTACATACTTTCAAGAGTAAATAGCACTTTCCCACATCGTACCTGTTTTTGCGTGCTGCAGATCAGATCCATGCGACAACCTGCATAAAGACGATGACCTTTTAAGACCTGATAGCAAGCTTTTCAAATCCTTGTATAATCATAAAGATTACTTTCAGAATGATTATTTCTAGAATGAGCCACAATTCAGCATATCGCGATCGATTCTCAAATTCAATAAGCATTAAAAGAGTGTACCTCCCCTCAATCTTTATTGTTTGATTTTCCAGATGTGGGCCCCCATTTTCTTCTACCTGTGAAGATTTGTACGTCAAGCAGAAAGAATTTAACAATGAGTAATCCTTTGGCTGTAACACCTTATCTCTTGAGTAAACAGAAATTATCAGTACTAAATTCTTAAATAGGCACTTCTTACTTGATGAGATATACTAAGTTACTAACTAATTATATAGCTGAGAAAGGGTTTATATACCCAACGGCCGGCTTGTGCTACTAAGAGAAGCAAAATTACCCAATATCTTAAGTCTTGCATGTTTTCCATATAAGATTATGAAGAAACACGTGCTTATACCAACAATGTCATAGATTAGTGGCAGCTATATTCACACTGATTAGTAAAAATATTAGGTCAACCAGATAGAGTACTTGCGCTCCATCAACATATGTTCGCCCTAACTATATGCTTAGCTTACAGTATCTACATTCTGTAGCTTGAATGTGGTTCCAAAGAATAATACAATTTAGGATCAAGTGTTGTGTATATTTGTTTTAAATATATCGGTAAGATCGAACTTCCGCTAAATGTGCAAAGAAGCACAAATGAAGATGGACCGAGAAAGAACAACAAGCTCAAACCCACTTGAAACGACAAAATAGTTACGCCCTAAACTCTAAAGTCTACTCTTACACTTTGATAGCTGGTCTGAGCGCAAATGGGCAAGTTCGTGCATTATACATGCTAAGAAATGGAAAATTCAAAGTGCATAGATTTGATACCTTCGCAGCTCAAATCAGACAGGCTTTAGACGTACTTTTTCTTTTTGCTAATTATTGGAAGTACGCTGGGCATTAGTTATGATCTAACGTCACGAATACAGATACAATGACAGAAACTATCAACATCCTATCCAACCATCGGCACTAGAATACGAATCAAGTGTTAGAGGGAAATATATAAACCGTTATCGTACACTTAGCTCACTGAAATTTAAGAACATGGATGTGCATAATCGTTGGGTATTATGACTAAATTATCAGCGATGAGCAGCGAGGGTGTTATGAAGATGGCAGCATATGCCCGAAACAAATGAACAAGCAGCTTACTATTTTAACGAAACCATTACTAAGACTGTAGCGAAGCTAGTCGAATTCTAAAACACATGAAAAAAAAAATTGCTTGCGGCTTCTGAGACGCTACCAACAATTATGATTTATCCACTAATTAACAGCCTCAAAGCTCCATAATCATGAATCTGAAGAAGCAATGTCGAAGATGTTACTTATTGTGCTATTCTGATACTATACTTGCGAGCTTCAGATGGTGTTGTGATAGAAAAGTTATTTTATATATTGACTCTTGAGCCTTGAGGGCTGTAGAAGCTGAAGGATAGCAATTGGATGATATCATAAAAATTCCCGTCATTACAGCTAAAGTATGACTATCAACAACATAATTGTGAAGATAACAGACATGCATCCGTAAAAGGAATCCATCACGCACGAAAGCAAACGAAAGAAAAATCGCTTGCCGATTCTGATCTGAAACGCTAGAAACAAATATCCACCATTTGAGAGCCTCAAAGCTCAATAATCGTGACCAAAGACAAACATGGTACCTATTGTGCTATTCTGATAAGTTGCAGATTCAGAGTGTTGTGACACAAAACATATTTTGCTAAATTTTTCTACGTGTTGTAGAAGCTGAAGAACAGGCTCAAATGGAATATAAAATTAAAAAAGCATTTCGTCATTATAGCTACAGTATGATTATCAACGATATGATTGTGAAGAAAACCAATATAACACACATTTAAACAAGCGATCGCACCTCGGATGGATTCCGTACATATAAATTATGCATCACAGTCGACACATCTTGCCGATAATAACTGTCTGCATCCTTCTCGGTGGGAGAGCTCACGTTACTTGCATAGTTGGGGAAAGCAGTCCCAATATCTGAGTTGTAGAGAATGAAATCTGTACTAGAAGTGTGAGGCCGCTTACGGATTCTCATGTTTGTTTTCACAGCTTTCAACAATACTGCGTCTTGATAACTAGGGCCCTAATCAGAGCACAGGCAAAAAATAGCAGCTTCTTAGTCCACCACACCTTGTACATGAAAACCTGTAAAACCAAAGGTGTCCTCCATTTAAACGAGAAGGTGTCCAGCTCCCTTTAATCCGAACCCAAACCTCGCATCCAGATCAAACGGGCAGCAGAACCAACTACCGAAGGCTAACACCCTACCTAATAAGAGAAAAACCATCTCCCAAAGACTAAAGCTACAGCTTTCTAAGGCTACTGCTGCTGCATTCGATCTGCGGCAACACCCTAACTAACTCGTTGGTGAGTGATATACTCCACTCCACGAGCGCAATAGGGAAGAAGAGCAGCAAATGAAGATAAAAGTCGATGCATCAAACGCGAAGGAACGAGCCACCGCGAGAGCCAGCCAGCGAGCGAGCCAGCGAGCCAGAGAGAGAGAGAGAGAGAGAGAGAGACAGAGAGAGAGAGAGAGAGAGAGTAAGCACGTGTGAAGCTAAAACTTTGTTTGACAAAAAATAGTTTTGAGAGAGAGAGAGAGATGTCCTTGGATGGATGTAGGAGTGGGACCTAATCCGGATTAGTGTGGGCTAATTATTAGTTGCTTAGTTCAATGAGAAATCTTGTAAGACTCAATGAATTGCTAACCATGCCTCATAGCACTTGCTTGGAGACAATGCTAAGGTCCACCATCAAGGTTCTTACCCTATGACTAGTCTTTCTTCCACCATGCAAGGGGATGGTGCATCTCACATAACTCGATAAAGATCTAGATTTTAATGATCTTGCATCTAATGAAAAGTTCATTCCTTTGCTTTGGAAACATATAGATTTAATAATTTTTTGTCCTTATGTGCAAAGCTTGTTATTAAATGCCAGAGACAAAGTGTTATATCACCATGATCCATTTTTTTTTTGTCGTCACTGTATTTATGTTGCATTGCCACGTTCACAAGCACTTTCAATTCTTCGATGAGCTCAAGTTGTAGGAGTGGTTGCTTCAAAGAGTTCATTGATTGTGACACTATTATAGCTAGTGACTTACATCATCAAGTAGTAGGCTTCAAATGATTATTTTGATGCATTGTGTTCTATTAAGCATATTAGCTTAAATATATGTGTCATTTGGCATTGTCATTTCATGTATTGCCATCTTTTAGTACAATGTCATTGATGGGTTCTCCCATCTTTCATTAATAAAAGCAAGAGTTACCTTTGAGTAGATGAAGTTTTTTCATCTATCTATTACATTACATGAGCAAAACTATGTTCTTTGCATCTACTACATTGCTTGAGCTTTGTTATGGACTAGATAAATGGTGTTTGTCAACTCATTGTAAAGATCTAATGGCTCGTCCTCTCGTCTTATCACGACCAATATTGTCAGGATGGCAAGTCATGTGTTTGCCCTTGCCTTGTGTTGGACCCTTTCCGTGCCTCCCTAATCGGTCAAATCTAGAGGGCAAAGAAGGGTTTCTGTCATATAGTATCGGGCTTCAATCCAATAGGGAGAGGGCTAAGCGACGAAATAGGAGTGGGGATCTATACTTGCTAAGGTTGTCAGTCTTAGCTTCGGATCGGATCTTGGAATAGCCTAGATTGGTGAGGCGTTCATCTCAGATGCTATCTCTCTTTTGGTCTTTTCTGAGTTTCGTTTATTCATGCGTATCTAGGCGTTCTTGGCTCTAGATCTTCTCCTCGAGAGACTAGTCTTTTCAAGGGAGGTGAACAGTGAAAGGAAACCTACCTACGGATCTTAATGATCGCTCCATGGTTTTCTTAGTGAAAGGGAGAAGAGTTAGAGAGAGAGAGAGAGAGAGAGAGAGAGAGAGAGTAACAAGATTTCACATAGTCCCTCTTGACAAGTCAAGGCCAAACCCTTTGAACCTTTCAATTTATAGCATAACAAGTTAAAATACAGTTGTATAAAGTATAACAGTAAAAAGTACCATAAAGCGAAGCAAGTTCTAAGACACCCAGCTATTACCTACCACCATCCCACACAACAAAACCGCACAAGTTAGTCGCATGAGGAAGACAGGTGTCATAGTTGAGCATCAGTTGTTATCAATGTCCGAAACAAGATTCACTAATTTATCAGCTAAATTGCATTTATACAAAGTACGCCCAATCTTCCCAATCATTCACTTCATTACTAAACAATACATTCTGCTCTTTAACGAAGCTGTATCAGGGCATAAGCCATACCGATCAGTACAAGAGCAAAAGAAATGTATTAGGTTCACATTTATATTTTACATGTAAGCAACTATTCTTCACTATACTGATGGACAGAGATATGACTATGGTCACAGCGTTAGGTACTAGAGCACTTCCGTGCTATACTAGCTCCCATGGATATCCCGTAACTGTTTTCCAAGATCCCAAACACCGAACAACTTGGGCAAATCCAAGCCATTCAAGTGTACCATTGTCAAGCTCTATATGAGTACGTGACCTTACAAACAACACTGGGACACCGGATGCAAGCGAATTTAATTAAATAAAAAATACAAACTCATGTCTATTTTTAACGTACATAAGATCAGACTTTTCTAACATTATTAGTTACTACCTTTAAAGGAAGAAATTTCAGTATAATCATGCATGCATAAGACTTCTAGTAGTAACGAGTAAGGCTACCCACCATATTGGTGTTGTTTCATATAGCATCATACCTAAATGATAGACGAAGTCATCTCTTGCGAATTATCCATCTTCAGTTGTTTTAACAAATCACCTATGTGCTAGAAGATTCAAACCAAAAGTATTGTGTTAAGCGTAAAGTACTTCTGTCACCCTCACAGTCTTTAACAATAATTAACCCATCATTTTGCCGCAAATTATTATCTTATCATTCAACTTATTCAGGAGCAGTTCCTTCCCCACAATATCCACAACATACAGATAATCATGTTCTGTGTATACGTCTTCTCAGAAAGAAACAATCAAACCAAGCATTCTTCAAGTTACACTCTTAGAAGCCAATCTACTCCTTATCAGAGGCAACAATCATCATAGTTTGTATCATACAACCGTAGCAATCATCCAGAGCAACCAATTATAGCAAGTTACAGCCAATGGAATAGCAGGAATGCTCTTATCAATCACATATAAGCATTCATCATTGTAATCACTAGAATCCATAAGTAAAGACAACGGTCCATCGCACTTTTTCCATCCTTACATACTGGAATAATGCATGCATGCAAGGTCATGCTTTACCGCAGTATCAATATGGAATTTATACTCATAAAAGCAGCGCTAGCCAGCGGTCCATTCCACTACACAGATAGCGCTAGCCAGCAACTACTAATCACACATAATCAGTGGTACTTTCTGTATACACCTGGATCGTTGTCCAGCACCAACTATAACTCAATCAGTGATAGAAAAAATACTTGTAAAGGTGCCCACTATTGCTCCTTGAGACAACGCTTGATTGTAAGTATGCCTAATCACAGTTTTACAAGCGAAAACTTACTACTACACAACGGTAATCACAGCAAGTTGTAATCATTCATTCCTAATCGTAAAGTATAGCACAAAACCTTCATTATCAGCGAGCTAGCATTCCTTATAGCATTCTCACCTTAGGTTGCAGTATTGTTCACACAATTGCACTTCCAATAGCTTTCACGAGTATTCCTCTTCAAGAGCAATCACCGTAAAGATAAGCACCAGTAGAGCAGGGCTGAAGGAGAGAGAGAGAGAGAGAGAAAGCAGGAAAGTATGAGGGAAAGTGAATAGGATCAGAGGACACTTAGGTGTACTAAGTGCAAATTGCTGCTCACCGTTAGATTGACTGTTCAAAATGTGCACAGATCTTGGCCCTTGGAGAGACTACCAACTTTTCCACCACTTTTTTTTTTTTAAAAAATTAATAAATGGAGTCTTCTATCATAGCAAGACATTTTTCTTCCGCCCCAACTAGTAAAAAGGGTTATTACGAGACATTTGGGCTTAATTTTGAACAATTTTATTGGCCAAAGCTCAAGCCATATGTCGAGTCATATGTTGTTAAATGCAAACCCTGTCAACTGGCAAAGGCTGAGCACCATAAGGCTGGTGGTTTGTTGCATCCGTTAGATATTTTTGATAAGAAATGGGAAAGCATATCTATGGATTTTGTAGTTGGATTTTTGAAGACCCAATGGCAAAATGATTCTATTTGGGTTGTAGTGGATCAGTTACCTAAGTTAGCTGCATTCATACTAGTCAAGTCAACTATAAAGACTTTCAAATTAGTCCAGATCTTTGTTGAAAGATTATTTCGGTTGTATGGTCTGTCCAATGCAATTGTTAGTGATAGAGATCCTAAGATCACATGTCACTTGTTAGAAATGGTGAGCTCCTGCAACTTTGTCGCAGCACAAACAAGATACGAAAGTCAAACGAGAACAATTTGCAATAGTCAACGTCCCTCGACTCTGGCAAAGCACGAATGATTCGCGAATTATTCGTGGATCGTAAACACACCTCCAAGACCGCAAACCGCAAAGGGACGCAAAATGAAAAACTATGAAATAAACGAAAAAGAATCATTCGCGCTGCCAACTGGCAGCTCAATGAGCTTCACGCCCAGCTAAAATGAATAGCAACGACGGAGACTAACTAACTAGTTGATTAGCGTTAGCTAGTTTTGTGATTCTATGTCTAGCTATCCTGTAAGACTCCACATAGTGGAGGTATAAACGATCCTCTCTGGATCACAAAAACTATCTGAATACAGAGATCTATAAGAGACAGAGAGACAGAGGTAGCGAGTAGAGCAGAAAAATACTAGAAACTATAGTTGTGCATGAAAGTCTGCCAACGAGTAGAACACAGCGAAAGAGCAGAGTGTCATTCCGCCAACGAGCGAGACACTGACGATCTCACTCTGAAAACTAAACTGATAATACAGTCGCTCTATTTTCGTGCATCTCCCTAGCTATCATTTGTCTTGATTGCTAGAATAGAATGTGTTCTGTGATGTGTAGTCGCATGTCTGGGATCCTGTAAACCACTTCCACGCAAAGGAAAATTGAAAGACACAAAATGGTTCGCGAATAAGAAGAGAGAGAAGAAAAAGACGAAACACTCTCGCTTCCGCGACATGGTATCAGAGCAAACAACTTATCACTACCGATATCCCAGCAGCGATTCTTCCAGACAACACAATATGGCTACAACAATCCAGACCAGAGTAGCAATCAGTCTCGATGGCACAAATTAAAGAATCTGAAAATTCAAAATCAAAACGCTTCTGAAGAGCGAAGGGATCTGGTCAGTGACTGAGCTCTCAGAGGTGCAGCCTCCAGAGGAAGACATGAGGAGAGCTGAATGGATTAGAAAGGATGAGCGCGCAATGGCGATCATCGTTTCATCCATAAATGAGGACCTACTCATGCAGATTGAAGACTGTGAAAGCAGCCATGCAGCGTGGGAACAATTAAAGCAAAAGTATGAAGTGAGGACTGCAGCTTCAGTCATGCACCTTCACAATTAGCTACAATCCATACAGTGGGATGGCAACCAGTTGGATCAGCACGTTGATAAGATCAGAACGATCTTCGCTCAACTCGTTGCATTAAGACAAGAGCACCAGGTCCCAGCACCATAACAGCTAATGTACTTCATGAAATCTATACCAACGTCCTATCAGCCGCTGAGAATGCTCATTCGAGTCTACTAGATATGGCATTTGACAAAGCAGTCAGTCTTGTCACTGATAAGAGACTGATGAGGGAAGAAGGAGAGGGAAGCAGTGATCAAGAGAAGGCTCTCTTCACAAAAGGAAAGAAGAAGAATAAAAACAAGCCAAGATTCGAGAAGACGAAGTCCTCGAATCAACAATCTTCTTCTTACGATCACTGCCACAAACTAGGCCATACGGCCAACAAATGCTGGTTCAATCCAGCAATACCTTGCATGCACTGCAAGAAGAAAGAGCATTCTGCATACGACTGCAGATTCAACCCAAAAAGGAAAAATAAAACTGAAAAGGCAAACATTGCAGAGTCATCAAATGATGCTGAAAGAGGTGACGAAGCTTTCACGATACTCGACGAAGCTTCGACAAGCTACTCTGAACATGACTACGATGTAGTCATTGATTCAGGAGCAACATCTCACATAACCTGCAACAAGAAGATCTTGATCAACTTTCGCGAACTCAAAAACGATAGAGCAGTGATTCTAGGCGATGGAAGCAGACATGATGTCAAAGGCATCGGCTCTCTACGTCTACGAACACTATCGGGCCAAGCAGAGCTGCCAAGTCATGAGCACTTTATGTGCCCTCACTCAAAAAGGATCTAGTTAAGAAAACACAATTGAAAACACCCGACCGGATCAATTACCACAGCACAACGTCAAGTGCAACAAGAATACAGAATTGCTCACTTCAAACTGTATATTCAAAACTACTTGTAAGTACAAAGATGAGTCCCTTAAAAAACACTCAAAGGGCTCGTAAAAGAAAGATGGCCTGATAACTCTAGAACTAAGGACACGTGGTGCCGTCGAAATAAGAAAGCATTGTATAAGTCGATCATTGCAATTTTAACTCTCTCCCTCAATGATCAACGTCACTTCTCATTTTCGAGTATACTCTATTCATGGAACATATCTCTATGATAGCATTACAAGTAAAGGCTTTTTACATAACTTGGTCTAAGCCAAGTTTGGCTCTAAAAGTTTCAAACTTTACTTCTAGAAGTTTCAAACTTTTCTTTACTTAAAGCTTTTGTAAATATATCAGCAACTTGTAACAACGTAGAACAATGTACAATACCTATGTCTTCAGATTGTAACTTTTCATGCACAAAGTGATATTTTACTTCAATATGTTTTGTCCTTGCGTGAAAGATTGGATTTTTAGCCAATTGTATTCCGTTTTGACTATCACAGAAAATAATAGTGGGATTTACCTGCTTCATGCCAATCTCACATGACAACTTACGTAGCCAAATAGCTTCCTGGGTAGCAGAACTCAACGCTTTATATTCGGCTTCTATGGAAGAAAGAGAAATATTATCTTGCTTCTTGCTAGACCATGAAAAACAGCCGCTACCAAAATTGAAGGTATAACCTGTTGTTGACTTTCTATCATCTATACTTCCAGCCCAATCAGCGTCAACATAACCTTGCAACTTAGGTAAAACACTTTGTCTTTTGTAGACTAGACCAAGGTTCGGTGTACCTTTTACATACCTCAAAATTCTTTTTGTAGCTTTCCAATGGTTCATAGTGGGTGATGACATGAATTGGCTAATCAAACTTACAGCATAGTAGATATCAGGACGTGTAGTTGTAAGATATATTAAACTTCCAACTAGCTGACGAAATAGTGTAGCATCAACATGTGCACTATCATCAATACGAGATAATTTCTTACCAGCTTCGCAAGGGGTGATGGAAGGTTTGCACTCTGTCATGTGAAATCTCTCCAATATCTCGCCTACATACTTGTTTTGACATAACCTGATATCACTGCTAGTTTGCCATACTTCGACACTCAAGCAATAGTGCATAAGATCTAATCTGTCATCTCAAATTGCTTGCACAAGTTGGCTTTGATAGAATGAGTAAGGTTCTCATCATTGCCAGTGATAATGATATCATCAACGTAAAGTACAATCAAGGCAATGCTGTCATCATTTATAAGAACATAAAGATTTGGATCTGAATTTGTTCTTACAAATCCATGTGAAAGAAAGTAACTGTCAATGCGTCTATACCATGCGCGTGGCGCTTGCTTAAGGCCATAAAGTGCTTTGTGTAGTTTACATACTTTCTGTTCTTGCCCTTTTACCGTGAGGCCCTGCGGTTGGACCATGTAAACTTCTTCTTCTAAGTCACCATTCAAAAATGCAGACTTCACATCCATTTGATAGATTTTCCACCCAAAATGAGATGCTAAGGCAATGATAAGACGTAGCGTAGTCCACTTAGCCACTGGAGCAAATGTCTCTTCATAGTCAATTCCTTTGCTTTGCTCATAACCCTTCACTACTAGGCGTGCCTTATACTTTGCTATTGTGCCATCCGCATGAAACTTTGTTCTAAACACCCATTTGTTATCAATGGGTTTCGTTCCAAGTGGTAGATCAACCAACTCCCATGTATCATGTCTTTGGATGGATTCTATCTCTTCTTCCATTGCCCTTTGCCTTTCTTTGTGATCTTTTGCCTCATCAAAGGTTGATGGCTCTCGACACTTCAAGATGTCAGTCATTAGGACATAGTTCACATGATAACGATCGGGAGACTTCCTTTCCCGTGTTGATCTTCTCACTTCACTTTGTGAGCTAGATCCTGTTTGATTTAGCTTTGCATCCTTCATGATCTTTTTATACCATTTTGGTATCTTAGATTCAGGTGATACACTATGTGGAGAGTACGTATCCCAAGGAGTGTCCAAGTAATGTCTCTTACTTCCAACCGGTTTCTCCTTTATTGCTCCTATTGGCAAGTACCCCCCCCCCAGGCTCTTGAATAGGTGGTGTTCTTTCATATTCGCCCTCTCGACTTTCGTCTTCACATGCATCATTTTGTGGAGCATCTTCTTCATTTTCTTCCTCCAAAATTGTGGGAAGTCTCTTGATGCTTTCACCTCTTGCATGGCCTTCATCTTCATACCTATGCGTTTCATCAAAGATCACATCTTTGCTAATGTAAATCTTGTTCATTACAGGATCAAAACACCTGTAAGCTTTCGTTCTTTCATCATAACCAACGAAGATACACTTGATTGCTTTGGCATCAAGTTTCTTTCGCTCCTCCTTTGGCACATGTACATAGGCCTTACATCCAATGACACGAAATTTGTCGATTTTTGGCTTTATTCCAGTAAATGCTTCTTCAGGAGTCACATTTGGAACCGCAACTGTAGAGCTCCTGATTTGCAAGAACGTTGTCACACTACATGCTTCTGACCAAAGTGAATCGGTCAAGCCCATTTGCTTCATCATGGAGTGTGCACTCTCCATAATAGTTCTGTTTTTCCTTTCAGCTACACCATTACTATGCGGCATGTGTGACTGTGTGAATTGTCTTTTAATGCCGTGCTCTTTGCAAAAGTCTTTAAAATCATCAGATTTGTATTCACCCCCTCTATCAGATCTTAGCACTTTTATGCGTGCATCTAGTTGGTTCTCTACCAAAGTTTTGAACTCCTTGAAACGAGCAAAAGCATCAGATTTCTTCTTCAAGAAATAAATCCATGTCCTCCTAGAGTAATCATCTATGAAAGTCATAAAATAATATGCTTTTCCCAACGACATGGTCTTCATTGGGCCACACAGGTCGCTGTGAATTAGTTCCAGCGGTTTCTTAGTTCTTGCAGCTCCACCTTTCTTGAATGTCTCTCTGTGATGCTTTCCCATGATGCATCCTTCACATATTGCATGATGATCATCCTGCAATGCTGGTAACCCTATTACCATCTTCAGCTTCGCCATCAATCTCAAGCTCCCATAGTTCAAATGACCAAGTCTTTTGTGCCATAACTTAGATTGAGATGTTGTTAAGATAGCCAAACCATATTCACCTGGTTTTCCAGCATCCAATTTATAAAGGCCACAGTTACTATCTCTATAACCCTTCACCACCACTTTCTGGTTATGGTTCGTATCCTTCATAAGGCATCCATCCTTGACAAATTCAACTTTAAGATGTTGATTTGCCATTACACCAATAGAAAGCAAACTCTTTCTGAGTCTAGGAACATAAAGTACATTAAGGATATTTTTAATTTTGCCATCAAGAAATTGCACAGGTACATTGCCCACACCCTCTATCTGGCATTCCTCTCCATTGGCTTGAGTGACCTTATCCCCATCATGGATTGGCGAGAATTTTTCAAACCAATCACATTTTCCGGTCATATGCCTTGTGGCGCCTGAGTCTATGAACCATCTGGCACCATCATCAACTTGGGATGCCAATGCTGATGAGAAAACACTTGTCTCGTCATCTTCTCCATCATCTTCGGCAATGTTTCCTTGTTGAGTCACTTTTCCCGCCTTTATGTATGATTTCTTCTTATAACACTCGCGTGCCCAATGGCCCGGTTTGTAGTAACATTTTTCTTTCTTCTTCTTTTTTTCTTTTGATAACGATTCTCCTTCGTCGTCATCATCCTTGGATTTCTAAGGAATCCTTTTTCATCCTTTCTGCTTGCCTTAAGCAAGGCTTGATCCTCCTGTGGGGTTTGTCTTGACTTCACCACTTCGCGATGCTGCTCTTCTTGCAACATGATTCCGTGGAAGTCTTCAAAAGTAGGCAACCTCTCCTTCGAAGCAATGCCGCTCACAAACATTTGTAGCCCTTTTCCGAGACACCACTCATTGTGGTATGTACCAATTCAATATCTCTGATTGGTTCTCCAATCGCCACAAGTTGATCTCTCAGCTCCTTTATCCTGGTGAAGAAGGATCCCACTGATTCATTTTCTTCCATCCTTATTGTGTTCAATCTCGACTTCAAGAACATGGCTCGAGCTAGATTGCAAGTTTGAAATTGCATTCTAAGAGCTTCCCAAGCTCCCCTAGCTGTCGTGGCATCACTTATGTGAGTGATCACATGGTCTTTCACTGAAAGATTGATCAAGGATAATGCTCTCTGTGCCTTTTTGTCAAAGGCCCTTATGTCACCTGGAGTGGTATTTGGTTGGACTTCAATACCTGCCACGATTTCCCACAACTCTTTTTCCATCAAAATGCTCTTCATTTTGAATTTCCAGATGTTGTAGTTAGAAGCCCTATCAAGTTTGCTTGCATCGCCCAAAATTGCCTCATTGATGTTTGCCATCTCTGAACTGCTTAAAACTTCACCTGTAGGCTATAAAGTGTATGCTAGAGCCAACCGTGATGTCAAAAATCGATAATAATGACCTACAATTTTTAGCTTACCAGGCCACCCACTGCTCTTTCGCCAAATTGAAAGCCAAACTGGTGTCGTTTTCCAAAATGCTTCACGTCACCAACTCCCAGCTTCCTACCCAGTGGAATGGTGAAATCACTTTTGACGCACTTCGAACACTTTCTCCACGGCAATCACTCTGTTTTGTGTACCGTACTTGCAGGTATAGTCAGGCTGCCCTTAGTTTGGAGGCTATAGCCTTTCGTTTGGTCAAAATAGGCTAAAGGAGGTGAAAATAAGGGCAATTTGGGTTTTTGAACTGTTTCTTCAGTGTGAAGAAACGTCACCCTTCAAAGACTTGGGACCCAATAATTTTTTCAGTTTGAAGATTTTTAATGAAGTTGCAATGCACTTTGCTTCAGACCCCTTCAAACTTTTTCACTTCAATCCAACGAATCCTTTAGATCCAACGACCCACCTGTTGTGAAATGACCATCGTCGATCTGTATGAATCAAGATCGGACGGCTGTCAACGCGTTTGTGCATTGATCAAAGGCCTTAGAAGCACTGAACACTTTGGGCCGCTAGCTGATGATTAGGACTGAACGTGCGACAGCTCCCGCGACCTCTCCTCCTCCTCTCTCTTCCAGCGATGGAGTTTTCTCTCTCCTTCACGGGCTATGGCAGCTTCACATGGATCAAACTAGCTGCCTTCCTCCTCCACGGCCAGTCGCGGCCTCCCTACCGCTGAATCGCGCTACCAGGGCGCCCATTCACAGCCTCTCATAGCTTTGAAAATGTCCTCCTACAAGGAGATATCTCTGATTTTGTCCCTTGAAACCCTAGCAATTTTAAAGAGAAGAATACATTGAGCTTTACTCAAGCTTTCCCTAAGCTTTCCTTTGTAGCTCCTAACTGACTGAGGTCGCCCTACTGTAGGTTATCTTCTGCTCCAAACTGCTCTTCAAATGGTATTCAATTGGATTCAAACCAATCACAAATGCCAAGCAACCCTCCAGAAGAATTTTTCAGCTTCAAACTTGCTTGCTTTTTTATTCAACCAGCAATTCCCTGTCTCTGAATCCTTTTTATAGTTTTGAGCCGTTCCACAAATCTCCACAGACTCAGTTTTGTGCTTCCTAGCCAACAAACCGTCGCGAATTCGCAGCTCTCTGTTCTTCTCCGTGATTCCAGCCACTAAGGGCTATGATACCAAGTTAAGAAAACACAATTGAAAACACCCGACCGGATCAATCACCACAGCACAACGTCAAGTGCAACAAGAATACAGAATTGCTCACTTCAAACTGTATATTCAAAACTACTTGTAAGTACAAAGATGAGTTCCTTAAAAAACACTCAAAGGGTTCGTAAAAGAAAGATGGCCCGATAACTCTAGAACTAAGCACACGTGGTGCCGTTGAAATAAGAAAGGACTGTATAAGTTGATCATTGCTATTTTAACTGATCTGCTATCTGTCTCCAAGATGGCAGATCTAGCCCATCAAGTTTTATTCGACAGCAACACTTGTCATATGATCGAGAAGATGACAAACAAGTTGCTGACGGTCGGATGCAGAGAAGGAAACCTCTACCAGGCCAAAATAATCAGCAACTCTGATAGCATATTAAATGCTTCTGGAAAATGAAGATCAGCTCTGGCATAGGAAAATGTATCATCTGAACATGCGGAGCCTATATGACATGAACAAAAAGGACATTGTCACAGGCCTCAAGATTTCAAGGCCCGAGGCTGAGTTCTGTGAAGCTTGTCAAAAAGGCAAGCAACATCGGAATCCATTCACACACGAGGGGAGAAGAGCCAAGGAAGTTCTTGAGCTCATCCACTCTGATGTTTGTGGACCGATGAAAACAGATTCGCTCTCAGGTTTGAGATATTTTCTAACATTCATAGATGATTACAGTCGGATGACCACAATCTACTACTTGAAGAAGAAATCCGAAGTGTTTGATTCCTTCAAGAAGTTTGTGGCATTTGCAGAGCGACACACCTCAAAAAAGATACAGATCCTTAGATCTAACAATGGAGGTGAATACAAAAGTAAAGAATTTTGAAGATTCTGCGAAGAACAGGGGATCGAACACTAGTCCACTCCTACATACACACCAGAATACAACGGTGTAGCATAAAGAAAAAATAGAACGCTAGTCAAAGGAGCCAGATGCATGATGGCACAAGCTCAATTGCCAAGTCAATTCTAGGCCGAGGCAATAGCTGCAGTTGTACACCTGCAAAACATATCTACAACGACAACGCTAGAAAACAAAATACCATATGAAATGTGGACAAGCAGAAAGCCTGATCTGTCATATGTATGAGTGTTTGGATGTGCAGCATACAAGCACATTTCCGAAGAAAAAGAGAAGCAAGCTCGACGACAAATCTTAGCAAACAATCATGGTCGGCTACTCAAACGGAACACATGTGTACAGGCTCTACGATGCAACCACGAAGAAGGTTGTTTTGAACAGAGATGTGAGAGAGAGAGGTAGTGAGTAGAGCAGAAAAATACTAGAAACTATAGTTGTGTATGAAAGCTGCCAACGAGCAGAACACAACGAAAGAGCAGAGTGTCATTCCGCCAACGAGCGAGACACTGACGATCTCACTCTAAAAACTAAACTGATAATATAGTCGTTCTATTTTTGTGCATCTCCCTATCTTGTGCTATCATTTGTCTTGATTGCTAGAATAGAATGTGTTTAGTGATGTGTAGTCGCGTGTCTGGGATCCTATAAACCAATTTCGCGCAAAGGAAAATTGAAAGACACAAAATGGTTTGCGAATAAGAAGAGAGAGAAGAAAAAAACGACACACTCTCGCTTCCACGACATCACTTTTGGTCAGCAGTATTCCATAAACTTGAAACGTCTTTGAGTTTAAGTTCTTCTGATCATCTTGAATCAGATGGCCAGACAAAAAGGGCTAATCAAACTATGCAAGATATTTTGAGAACGTATGTTTCTCACGGGCAATCTCATTGGGGAGATTATCTCCCACTGGTTGAGTTTGCATATAATAGTAGAAAACATTCTGCCACAGGAGATTACAGTCCTTTTATGCTTAGGTACGATTTTCAACCTAGATCTCCAGTAAATTTTGAGACGAAGTCTGTTAAGATCCAGAAGGTTGCTGAGTTTTTGCATGATATGCAAGAGATGTTGCAAGTGGCTAAGGATAGTATCCGAAGTGCTCAAGATAGAAATAAGCGTTATGCCGATCTTAAGAGATCTCCCAGGTATTTTAAAATTGATGACTGGGTATATCTTAGGATTCTAAAATATTCTAAGATGTTACGTACAAGGAAGCATTATAAGTTGCCTACCCGTTATTGTAGACCTTTCAGGATTGTACATAGAATTGGTTCTTTGGCATATGAACTCGATCTTCAAGGAAAATTGACTGCACACCCAGTGTTTCATGTAAGTCGTTTGAAACTAAGTTTACATGATGGTAGTGACAGTTCGATCGGATGAGGATTTATCCCATTTGGAAGATTTGTCACTTAGTGTACCTTGAAAGGTCGTACTGAGGATGATGATTCGTGGGAGAGAGTTGATAGCATAAAGAAGAATTTTCCAAAGTCTAGTTTCTAAGGATAGAAACAGTTTATGGAGGGAAGAATGTCACGTCCATGACTAGTACATAGGATTCAGTATACTCCTAGTCTTGAATACATAGTAATCTAGTGAAACAAGCTCTTAGTTATGCCACGTCATACTAGATGTGACCTGAAAGTAACTAATATCCTTGTGAGGCCCAGAATACACTAAATGGAGTTTAGACAAGGTATGAGACAATGTATGCATGCTTAGGACTCTATTCTAGATGAATCTATGTATAGGGAACTTAGGGCTATGCATGGCTATGTGCCCAGGATGCTTTTGGCTCTATATATTGGGTCCAAACTCGCCCTACTCCTCATTATGGTTGTGGATTCATTGCCAGGCTCTCACTCTACATTCATGCTTCTTGCTCCTTGGCTTGGGGATGAGGCTTCTAGAGTTTGATTGGATGCTTCTACTTGGTTGGGTGGTTTCTCCATAGTGTGTTATCATTTTGTTTGTGACTTGTATGCAGGATCTAAGGAGCTTCCCTTATAGATTCTACCAGTCCTGTCTCTTGTGATGTTGTAGTCATTTGAGTTTGAGGTGATGTTATGCACTGTTTGCATTTGGGAGGACTGTCGTGTAATCCATTGGCCTTAAAACTAGGTGGCACTAAAATTTTCCGTTTAAAGTGCATCTTGAGTGGACTTGTTTGATAACATAGTACATGCTGGTAAGATAATGTCATTTTAGCTTCTTGTAATTGTCTCAATGGACAATCTAGACATGGATGGTTGACGTTGCATTGTGAACACCAAGGTAAAAAGATTGTTGGATCACCTCGATGTGGACATTCTGATCGATAATGTCTTCCACCACATCCGAAACATCATACCATGCACAGAATACCATCCTCTCAAAGGTGATAAGCATACACATATGACAAATGTCCCTTATCACTCTCCACATAGTATAGTGGTAAGATGTTATGGTCTTCAGCTGAATTCGGGGACAAGTCTGATGATATTACCAAGATTTCCACTCCACCTTTTTCAGTTGAGAACTGTCCTGATGTGCTCGGGACAAAACTCCTGACATCCATCGAATGATTCTCTTGTTGTCTCATAATTAAGTTTGACCTTTCTTGATTCTAACCTCCAAGCTTATGGTCTGCATTATGCCCTTGATTTTTCAACTGAGGGTTTCGTATTGGACATTCAGTGCGTGCATGATCTCCAAAACAATATCCACACTGGTCCAAGTGAAGAATTTTCATTCTGCAAGCCTTAGGCTTTTGTTTTTCATCTTCTCAATGGGCAACTTTGTGACATGTGGCACTTGGTTCTGCCTCTTGACTTTGTTGTGAGGCCATATCTTCCTCTCTTGCATGATTGCCTAACATTGTAGATTTTGGTTCCTCTGATGTCCCATTTGATGATGCAACAATAGAATAGGGATGATCCACCTCCTCCATCAAGATCTTTGCTTCCATAAGAGCGGCATCTTGACAAATTTGTACAAATGAAGTATAGGATGCCAAGTCTGCCATGCCAGATCTGATCTCATTGAGCAGTCCGACATAGTAGTTTATCATTATGATTTTCGCAGGCAGAGGTGGATCACAACTCTTTACGATGTTGTAAATTCTAAAAGTATATTGTTGAATAGTTTCATTAGAGAACATCTATACTTCAGACAACCGTGCAAGTGGAGTTGCCATAGCTAGACAGTGGAGTGTAGTAGAAATAGCTGCACGTTGAATTGCTTCAATGTCAATACAATGGTGGCATTCCTATTTTATTTTATTTTTGAAACAAAAACAAAAAAAACAAAAAAAAGAGTAAATAAAAAATTGATCAATATGGATGAAAAAATATGAACAACAAAAACAAAAAGTCATAGTAACAGATGGATGTAACGGTGAATTTAACAAATGGATATAACAGATGGATTTTACAAATGGATATGACAGATGAATAAGATGAAGGCTACACAGAATGGAGATGAAAAGGAATGAGCATTGTGATGGCCTAGATGGCAACTGATGTGGAGAAACAATGGTAACTATGGTGTCGGGCGGGTGGGGTCCGAGGCCTCCCCGTTGAGGCCCCAGTGATGGTATGACTTGTTTGCAATTGAGCGGGTGATTGGCGTGTCAAGTCATTAGCCGATGAGACCTTTTTTTTTCTTTCTTTTTTAGTAAAGGGTGAGTAATGGAGAGTAAAAGGCAATGGGCGAGTAATGGGGAGTGGGTGAGTAATGGACAGTAGGCGAGTAATGAGGCGAGTAATGGAGACGAGTAAAGAGGCGAGTAATGGGGTGAGTACTTGAGGCGAGTAATGAGGGCGAGTTATATTGGGTGCGAGTAATAGCTTTGATGGCGAGTAATAAATTATGACTCGCCGAGCTCTCAGAAGATAGATTAGTATGTGTGCAGGCCTCAGCTCTGATGGCCAGTAAAGATAACGAACAAAAAATGAAAAAACTCTGATGGTGACTAATAGAAAAAGGCAGAAAACTGGAAAATGGGCGGGAAATTCAAAATGACGACTAATAGGCTTATAACTCGCCAATCACCATAATGATACCTCTGAGATTGGTAATCACTCAGCTCTGATGGCGAGTAAAGTTGGCCAAGAAAAAGTGTCAAAAAAGTGTTCGACGAGTAAAAGGTGACTAGGCAAGTAACAGTACTAATGACGAGTAAAGTTGGCCAAGAAAAACTGTCAAAAAAGTGTTCGGTGAGTAAAAGGTGACTAGGCGAGTAAAAGTACTAATGGAAAGTTATAACTTATAAATCGTCGAGCTCACAGAATAGATTTTGGACCTTGCCTAGCTCTTTGGAGAAGTGGCGAGTAAAGAGGAGAAGGAAAAAGTGGAAAAAAAAAAAAGCCTATAGACGAGCAATAAACTTGTCAAAAAGAGAGAAAATAGCTGAAAAATGCAAACAAAAAAATCGCTCCTAGGACTGTTTAGCATCGTCTCCTCGGCAACGGCGCCAAAAAAATGTTGAACCCTTTCTGTGCCTCCCTAATCGGGCGGATCTAGAGGGCAAAGAACGGGTTCTGTCGTGTAGTATCGGGCTTCGATCCAATAGGGATAGGGCTAAGCGACGAAATAGGAGTGGGGATCTAGGCTTGCTAAGGTTGTCAGTCTTAGCTTTGGATCAGATAGTGGAATGGCCTAGATTGGTGCGGCATTCATCTCAGATGTTATCTCTCTTTTTGGTCTTTTCTTGATTTCGTTTATTTGTGCGTATCTAGGCGTTCTTGGCTCTAGATCTTCTCCTCAAGAGACTAGTCTTCTCAAGGGAGGTGAATAGTGAAAGGAAACCTACCTACGGATCTTAATGATCGTTCCATGGTTTTCTTAGTGAAAGGGAGAAGAGTTGGTGTGTGTGTGTGTGTGTGTGTGTGTGTGTGTGTGTGTGTGTGTGTGTGTGTGTGTGTGTGTGTGTGTGTGTGTGTGTGTGTGTGTGTGTGTGTGAGAGAGAGAGAGAGAGAGAGAGAGTTTTATTAGGAAGAATAGAAGCTTATCAAATACAACAAAAATGGCTCCCTCTTATAGATTTGAGAGGTGAGCCCTCTTCACTCTAATTGGCTATTGAAGATCCATCAAAATCACTCTCTTGACCGTCAAGATCACTTTGTGCTTCTTGAGATCAAGTTGTGTTTCCCAACTTAAGAACTTACAAAAGCTAAGTTTAAATTACTTTATTGAATAATTGTGCTCCATGGCACTTATTAGCCTAAGGCCCAATGTTGGACTCACACACGCAAGATGCCAACTAGTCGCCTATTTCTAATACTTCTGATTCTCTACTTTATTTATGTATTGTTTGGGCTTATTGTAGAAGCCTCTTGCCATATTCTAGAATATTCCATGTCATTCCTAGAATCGGAGACCTTGCTAGTGCTTGAAAACCTTTGAGGAGATGAAGTCCAAAATGTCATTTCTTTTTGCATATATCTAGTTCATTGCATGAGCATGACTATGTTCTTTGCATATAGTACATTGCTTGAGCAATATCATTGGAAGATCATGGGTTTTTGTTGGCCCATTGTAAGGATATACTAGCTCATCCTCTCATCTCGGACTGTTAACCTAGAAAGACAAAAAGACAAGCCATTATATCCTTACAATAGGTTGACAAACACCCATTATCATGCATAATATGTATTATGAAAACCTAAAAAGTAGTGAGATGAGAGGACAAACAATTATATTCTATTAATAGATCAACGAACACCTATTATCGTAAATGTTAATGTATGTCATGGAACCACAATGAGCCATTATGTCCTTACAATGGGCCATGCATAACTCGTGTCACTAAATTTGAAAAAATCATGGGCCTAAGTTTTGAGATTCCATCAATGATTATATCCATGAGGACTATGTACTTTCAAGATTCCGTCCATGAGCGCTATATATTTTCAAGTTTTCATCCATGAAAGCTACATATTTTCAAAATTCCATCCATGATAGCTATTTTGAAAACTGAAAATTGTAGCTAGTCAAATTTGTAGAAATGAATGAGTTATGCTCTAGTTAGTGATGGCCCCAAAACAAAATTTGAACCATTGATTTATGTAAGATTGAGCTGACACACATTATGTACGATATTCAAACCAAACATGACAGGTCAACATGTAAACATCTTAAACTTTTGCATGCATATTTTTAATATATAAGCGCTCACTATAATATTCATCTTAAGTTTATTGGGCCCAAGAGGAATTATTACTCTTAAGAGTGAAGGTGGTTCCCTCTTTAGACCACTCAAAGTATTCTCAATAAAAATATTAGTCCAATAAGGGCCCAAAGTAGACTTAACAAGGCCTAACTGAAGCAAATAGCAGTTATGTCAAGTTAGGGAACAAGACTTGCCAATAAATAGACATTGTACATCCATTCTAAACATCTTTTGGCTCATTTGCAATTGTGTGAGCTTGGAGTTCTTTCTCTTATGAATGCAACCCAATAAGATTTATGTGCTTGTTCATGTGCCCTAACACATGATTGTAAGATGTTCTAGACTTCAATGTCGAGATCAACATGAGCATTTATGCTTAGTTCTCTACTTTCTACATTATCATCACTAATGTGTTCTCATTGTGAGTGGAGTGGTTACATTTATGGTATTGAACTAACATTTCTAGACTTCTTTGTTTCTCTTTTTGCTATTTCAAGTTTCTTGCATGATGGCAGTGGTGAAAAATGTAAAGAAATATGACATTGTTGGTATCAAAGCATAATATTTTTGGTATTAGAGCGGTTTTAAATCATATTCATAGATATTTTGTTGAAGAGTTTTTCTTGTTGCTTAGAGATTTCTATTTTCTTAAGAGTGGAAAATTAACTTTTGTCTTATTTGTTAAAGAGCAGAGAAGTAGTTTTTGTCTTTATCAGATTTTGTTACTTGGAGCGATTCAAAACAGAAGATGTATAATAGGTTTTCCAAAGCTGTTACAAAACTCAATCAGTTCAAGATATACCTTGTCTTGCAAAATCTGTACAAAGAAACCTGATCTTGAATATATTAAATTGAGTTCTACAAAAAAAAATCTAATTTTTTATTCTTTTAGTTTTGTTAGATTTCAATGAGGTGAAATTATATCAAATATGCACGTGAATGTTGTGATTAAATTGCCATTTGTTGTAGTGTTCACATATATGACATCAAGCATATGAAAGATATGCTAGAAAACATCTGTCTTGTTTTAAGATAGTTGCAATATTGGTTTTGAGTGCATCATCCCCTCTTTAAGAGATTTTGAAAGGCCTATCCACACACAAATCCAATATCAATTGTGCTATTTTTTTTTCTATATAAATTATGAGCGCATTTGCCCTGCTGAAATTTTTACATAGTTTATCCACACATGAATTTGATATCAACTGTAAAAAAAAAAAAATTCAGTTTAATTTTTTGCAATATCGGTTCTAAGCCCATTTTTCTTGTTTAAAAATTCTACATAATCTATTTTTGCATACACCCAATATTATGTGTACACCAAGGTTCGCATGCTTGAAAATAATATTTTGAGATAATTTGCTACAACAATGAGAGGAAGGGAAAAGCAATCAATTGAAGACAAAACTAGCCCTAGCTAAATTGTGTTCTAGTGAGATTCCTATAAAAGCTGAAATTATGGAACGACAAGTTGGAGTAAAAAAGACAATTTCACAGAACTCCTCACCTTCTTATCCAACTTCATCTAGTCATCATGGTCAAAGTCACATACATCTTCCTTGATATAGTAATCTACTCCTCCTTGTCCACTCCTCTTTCTTCCATTTTCAGTTTCCGGAATTTCGACATTGCACTTCTTGGTGCAACATTGTGCATATGAAAATGCAAAGCTCATTCAATTGTAAGCTACATTATGCATTATTGAAATTACAAAATGCATTTCACACAAAAGAACACAATAATAAGCAATAATATATTACTCATGTCGATCGTTGTATTGAAAAATATGATGAATCAGATGTGAGATTGCGACTGATTTTGGCGAGTCAGAATTCAACATCTGCTTGGTTTTACAATTTTTGTGCGATCCAACCCATTCTTCCTCACTTTACTTTGCAGATTTGGAGGTGCGTGCACATTTTGGAAGTGCGAGAACATAGAGAGTTAGATTTTGTGTGTGTGTGTGTGTGTGTGTGTGTGTGTGTGTGTGTGTGTGTGTGTGTGTGTGTGTGTGTGTGTGTTAGAATCTTAGATATGTGTGTGTGTAAGATTGCTTTTAAAAAGTAAATTAAGACAAAAGTAAATGAGAGAGAGAGAGAGAGAGAGAGAGAGAATGTTACATTGTTAGAACATTAAAACTTAATGTAAAAATAGAATAGAATAAAGATTTACATTGTGAAATAAATTATGAGATAAAGAGAATGTTGATTGTTAGAATTTTAAATTTTTAGAATAGAAAGTGTGGGAAAGTTTGGAGGCAAGTTTTAGGAGGTTCAAATTTGAATAGTTGGGTACATTGAATCTAGACCCAAAAATAGTAGGGTTAGAATGTTGCAGGAAAGGCCAAGTGGCCAAATAGGATTTGGACCTGTTATAAATGGATGTAACTCATGGAGAGAGTGATTTTCTCTCTTCTCTAACTCATTTCATGCTTATACATGGTTCTCTTGGATTCTACTATCCATTGGTGCACTATATTGATAATTGCATGCAATTTTATGTGTAGAATAATTCATCAATGCTATTTTCGGTTTCATACATGTTTGCATCTCATTTTGTGTGTAGATGCTGATTTTGTGTGTAAGTTCTATTGGTGTTTGCATCTCATTTTGTGTGTAGATGCTGATTTTTTCTACATTGGTGAGATTGGTAGTGTATTTCTCTTTCTAACCAAAGATTGTTCAAGCAGCAGTTGAGGCGGTTGAGGCCATGAAGAGTGTTGAAGGGATTCACTTTTTGATTTGCAACCTTGGTTAGGATTTTGTATGGTCCTTGGGGTGTGATTTGCATTTACCGTTTGCATGGTTCTTTTGGTAGAAATGAGATTGAAATGTCGACCAATCTATGGATTGCATGGCTCTCTGCATGTATTAGGGTTACATGTTGTTAAGTTTAGAGCCTTTTAAATCCTGTTTTGATTGTAGCCAAATTGAAAGTTGTAGTCGACTCGAGGAGGTTATTGTAGAAGTCTACATTAACCGACAATATAAATGGGATTATCAATTCTTTGGTCTGTAACCAAGGAATTGGTCAAAGGAATAATTTTGCCTTTGTGATAATCCTAACTGCAAATTTATGAACTAGGTTCATAAATTTGGGATTATAGGCAAATTCATAATTCTTCACAATATAGTTTCCATGCATGTACCCGGTAAACAGAAATTTGATTTCCTAGTACTATGCTATTTAACAATTTAACTCTGGAGTGAGTGTTAATCCCAAAAAATAGAGTCAACTTGTGCATGTACCCGGTAAATAGAAATTTGATTTCCTAGTACTATGCTATTTAACAATTTAACTCTGGAGTGAGTGTTACTCCCAGAAAATAGAGTCAACTTGTGCTATTTTTTTCTTTTGGATTGGTAAAGCATTGATGGTGTTGTTGTTGCATTTAAATTGATTTCGGTCATTAGGAATTAGCAAGCAAAAGCTATTAGCAAGATACTTGCTGAAAATGAAATCCAAATTTGAACTAATGAAGTAACTGATGGTGATGAATGGTGATAAACTCTTTATTTGATATAAGGATTTTTGTTGAGTTCAGTACAAGGTCATCAAACCAAATATATATATATATATATATATATATATATATATATATATATATATTTCAAAAATCAAACTTTGATGGAAAATGACTTAAAAAATCACTTTTTTGGTCATATCTTGAACAAACAGTCATATGAACCTTTGTCGAGTTGCGAGATCATACATCTAGTTCAGATTCACCTATATTGAGTTGGGTGAAGGTTGGTTTGCACAATAAGTACTTGTTTTGAAACTAGGCGAGAGTTTAGAGATATTCCATGTACAGTCATTATGAACCTTCGCCGACCTGACAAATGGATTTAGAATGCCAAAATTAGGTTGGACATAGGTCCAGATCCTAAAAAATTTCACTAAATGAAGTACCTAGGCGAATGATACACTTAGGCGAGAGTTGGACCTCCCCAGAACATTCGTTGAGCTACACCATTGGCCAGGAACCTTCGCCGAAAATTTTGAAAGCTATTTTCATAGTACTGAACATGCCTACAAGTTTTTGTCCAAAACTGATCAGCCAAACTAGTACTCTGTCTAATAGACCCTCAAAATTAGCCTATAAAAGGGCTGATTTTAATTTCATTTCTCACTTGTGCTAGTGAAGCTCTTGCAAAATTTTCCCATGACCAAACTTTCTCGAAACTTCAAGCCTTTCATTCGTAGTTTTACCCTATTTTCCATCATGTCTTCCAATGATACTAGTGTCTCACCCAGCCTTATTGTTCTACATGATGTTCTGACCTCAATGAACATCATGTCGCTTCCTAGCACAAGCAAGGTGGTGGAATTTTTATCACCTTTCAAGGAGTCGTGCACAAGGTGTAGGTCACTGAGTGTCGCGAATGGGTTTGTTTTGTTGTCGCGAATGATTTTGTTTCTTTGAATTTTCTTTTGTGCGGAAGCTAACAAGAACCTAGACATGCGACTACATATCACAGAATACATTTCATTCTAGCAATCAAGACAGCGAAAGACAAGGAGATGCACGAAATAGAGCAATCAAAATTATCAGTTTATTTTCTTAGAGAGCGAGATGGTTAGTGTCTCGCTCGTTGGCGGCTTGACGCTCTGCTCTTTTTTTTGTTGTGTTTAGCTCGTTGGCAGACTTTCATGCACAGCTATTTCGTTTCTAGTATTTTTCTTTTATGCTCTACACACACACATTCTTTGTGTCTTACTGTATCTATTTTTTATCCAGAAAAGAATAGTTTATGTCTCCACTATGTGGAGTTTACAAGATAGCTAAACAGATAATTACAAGAGTAGTTAATGCTAATCAACTAATCAGTTACTCTCTGCTGTTGCTACCCATTTCAGTTGGGCGTGAAGTTTAAGACTCCAAGCCCGTTGAGCTAGCGCGAAAGATTCTCTTTCATTTTTTTTCGTTTTGCGTGGCTTTGCGGTTTTTGCGGTCCAGGAGGCATGTTTGATGTCGTGAATCATTCGTCCCTCGTTCGCGTCCTGGAGGCAATTTGACTTTCGCAAATTGTTTGATCTTCGTGAATCGTTCGACCTTCGAGGGCACGTTGGCTTTCGCATCACGACAAAGTTGCAGGAGTTCACCATTTCTGACAGTCATATGTGTTTTGTCTTTGAATGGAAGATAAATGACACTCTGAGAGTCCATCATCATTGTGCATGGTCCTCTTTGTGGAATCCTGATTGCCTCCAACATCAACTGTAACCACACTACCTCGTTCGCCACCTTTGAAGCTGCAACGTATTCAGATTCGCAAGAAGATTGAGCTACCAAGGTTTGCTTTTTGCATATCCAGCTGATTGTAGCTCTACACGCTATGGCACATCCTCCAGTTATGGACTTGTTGTCATCTTTGTAGCTCGTCCAGTTTGCATCACTATAGCAGTGCAGCTCGAATCCTCTTCTTTTGTTTTCAACTCGGTAGGTTAATCCCATATTATGGGTACCCTTCAAATACTGTAGGATTTGTTTTGCCATTTGCCAATGTGTCATGCCAGGATTGAAAGAGAATTGGCTTAAGGCGTACACATGGAAAGCTAGATCGGGTCTGGTATAAATTGTAAGGTACATCAGACTACCGATTAGATTTTGGTAGGGTATACCTGCCATCTTCTGTTCTTCCTCTTCTATTTTTGGGCAATCCTGCTTCGTCAGCTTGGCACCAACTATCATTTGTTTTTCTTTGCAGTCCATCATGTGATACTGCTTGAGCACCTTTCTGGCATATTCAGACTGACTCAAGTGCATTTCGTCCTTTGTTTGATCTCTTCTGATCTCCAGTCCGAGGCATTTCGTTGCTTCTCCTAGATCTGTGATTTCATAACTTTCAAAAATCTGATTCTTCGTGTCTTTGATCAACATTAAGGAATTTCCTATCATCAGGGAACCGTCCACGAAAATAGTCAATATGTAGACATTACAATCCGGTTGTGTAGGATTGAAGTCTAGAGACTTCAGAAGACTATCGAGCTTCTTATACCAAGCTCGTGATGCCTGTTTTAGACCATAGATGCATCTCTGCAACCGACAAACATATTGTCGATTGTTGGAGTCTTCAATCCTTCAGGCTACTTCATGAAGATTTCTTCCTCTAGATCTCCATGGAGAAAGGTTGTCTTCACATCAATCTAGTGAATTTCTAGATTGTGTTGTGTGGCGTATGCAAAGAGTAGTCGTATGCTTGTCATCTTCACCATCAATGAATATGTATCGAAATAATCAACATCATGTCTTTGTGTGTAGCCCTTTGCGAAAAGCCTTGCCTTGTAACGGCCAACGGCGCCATCTGATTTCATTTTCTTCTTGTATACCCACTTGCAATCAACGATCTTTCTTTTTTTTGGTAGTGGCTCTAGTGTCCATGCCTCGTTTCGCCTCATCGACTCGATCTCCTCTGACATTGGGGAGTGTTGGAATTTAATCTAACACCTACTCATCCCAACAACCCTTCTTCCTTCTCTCAATTTTACTCTCTCAAATGAAACCTGCAGAAAATGAATTGTTTTTCAATAGTCTGGATACTTGAACTAATAGTCGCTATAGTTTGTATGTTTACTTAGGTTTTTCAACAAACAAAAAATCCGATCGTTGTCGCCAAATTTTATCTTCCTGAGCAACCAAATGTTTAGCTACACTTATGAAAGTTGTTTCTGGGCCATTTATGCACTTCCAAAAAAGTGACACTATATTGTTACGTGCAATTTCTGACAAGCGACAATTAGGGCAAAAAGTGAGACTGCATTTTTACATGCGGTTTCTGATAGGTGACAATTAGGCCAAAAACAACACTGCATTTTTAAATGCAGTTTCTAACAGGCGACACTTGTGAATAAAATCCCCACACTGCAGTTTTACATGGGATTCTACATAGGCGAAAAACCCGACAGTATAGTTTTACACAAGATTCTACATAGGCGACAAAAACAAAAAAATCTGACACTATGCGGAAATACATAGGATTCGTCACAAACTATCTACGTCTTCACGTTCCAATAACAACTATTCTAATTAGTCAGTTAATCAGTTGTTAAGCAATCTTATAAATGTAAAACTAGAATGATACAAGATGTTCCAGTTGCTATAAATATAAATGAGTGATTGAAGATATTATAAGTCATCATATATCAGAGGATGATCTGATAGAGATTAAACGACCAGAACGGGTCTTTCAGTAGCTAACTCCTCAAAGTTAGTGATTATATAGAGAGAGAGAGATATTCAAAACTTTAGCAATTGCTTTGAATCTGTGAGTAGAATCACGCGCTTATCAATACAATTGTATTGCAGTCTGATCGTTGTTATTACAACTTTATTTTACAGATTCACTATTGTTCTACATCCTGTTGAATGAAATTAACTCAACATAAAGATAAATGTCTGATTCTCTTTGACACCTAAATTATTTCTACATTCTCTTCATATCAGATTATCAGTATTAGAGGATTGCATGGTTGTCTCAGACGCCTAATCATTTCTGCAATCTCTCTTTCACGGTAGTCTAAGACTCCTACACTGATAATCTTATTCAACACAAAAGAACAACTCATAATCTCCATTCTCTAAGAAATCCACAATTCCGTTAAACACAGTTATTACTGTTCTTTCATTATCATTATTGTTGTCTTTCATCTGCAGGCATTCACTCAATAGATGTGCTATCAAAGCTGATAATTTTCATCTCACAAATCACCAATAGATTGGTATCAGAACCAACATGGTTTCGTGTTGAGTCCATGCTAGCCACCTATGAAGTAGCACCAGTCAAATCATCCCGCCAGGCATCCAGCTCACAGAGTCATAGACGTGTACGTAGTGAGATTGTCATTCCTGACTCGGCTCCCGCGTCTTGTCGTCACACTTGGCCACCATCGTCAACTACGCTACCACCTCCCGTTTCCACCACTGAACTACCTATTCCCCCCATCCACTAGAGCCTCTCTTTCCTCTGATTCTTCTCAAGGGCCTTCTGTGACAATTGGATCGTCTATTCCAATTTCAATTGCCCAAGCCGACTCACCTCCACAAACACAAGCTACTACACCGAGCACTCAGCAGTTTATGGATTTGTTCGATGATTCCGATCTCCTAGGGGCAGATGAACATTTTGTGATGCCCTTGAGTTCAGGACATTTCGAACTAAAATCCCCTGGGATTCAAACAATTCCATGAAACTCTTGATATTTTTGATCATCACAACAGTTTCAAAAAGATCAACAAGCAGATTCACAAGATCAGGCACTAGATACCCTCAAATTCCATCCGGCAGTTATATCTCCAAAGCAGTTTGACACCATATTGCCAGATGGATATGAAGGAGAATATATCTTCGAAGAGGAAGAATCACATGCAAAAACTCAAGGCCAATCACGACAAACTACGAGTACTAGCATTCCTCCTATTGCTGCTACCACACTCTTGGATTCTAATGACGCACTTGGCTTAGTTTTCCACCTTGCGTGCATGATCCAGAACATGATGGATGAGAAGACTACTATGGAGAAGCACATCTCTGAATTGAGTTTTGAAAACACTCTTATCAACCACAAGGTCATTCAGTTGAATAGAGAATTGAAGATTGTCAAACAGCACGAAGACAAATCATAAGCGAAACTGAAGAATGCACAACAACATTCAGATGCCTTGGAAAAATATGTCGCAACTCTCCAGAATGCGCTTACCACTGCGCATGATCAAGTTGACCAGGCCATTTAGGAATATCTAACTAATGAATATCTACTCAAATATGGCAATTTATACTCGAAGATGAAGATATGTGCTGGACAATGGTATAATATGAAGAGGCCTATATCATTTTGTAGAATAAGTACATGTTATGAATAAGTACATGTCATGAAGGTTATTTTGCAGAATAAGTACTTGTTTTGAAGTTAGAGGAGAGTTCAGAAGCTTACCACTTTGGGAACCTTCGTCAAACATGCTACCATCATTATGAACCTTCGCCGACATGAGGGATGAATTCAGAATGCCAAAATTCGGTTGGGTTCAGATTCTGAAAATTTTCATTAATTGTAGTACTTGGGCGAAGGATGCACTTAGGCGAGAGTTGAAACCCTTGTCAGACATTTAGAACCTTCGCTGAGCTACACCATTGGTTAGAAACCTTTTCCGAGGTTTTTGGAAGATATTTTTACAATACTAAACATGCCTACAAATTTTTGTCTAGAACTGATGTGTCAAACTAGTACTTTGTGTAATGGACCCTTAAAATTAGCCTGTAAAAGGGCTGATTTTGATTTCATTTCTCACTTGTGCTAGCAAAGCTCTTGCAAATTTTTCCCATGGCCGAACTTTTTCTAAACTTTCACACAGCCTTCTAATACACTTCAAACTCTTTACTTTCAGTTTCTACCTTTTGCTTCTTAGCACAAGCAAGGTGGCTGAATAAATGAACCTTGCTGAGCCTTTTCTCACAACAATGGAGATCCACGAGTGTGCCTTCTCAATTAAAATCGGTTGGGTGCCGATGCCAAAATTTGGTTGGGTTCAGATTCTGAAAATCTTCATTAATTGTAGTACCTGGGCGAAGGATGCACTTAGGCGAGAGTTGAAACCCTCGCCAGACATTCAGAACCTTCGCCGAGCTACACTCAGAAACCTTCGCCGAGTTTTTTGGAAGATATTTTTACAATACTAAACATGCCTACAAATTTTTGTCCAGAACTGATGTGCCAAACTAGTACTTTGTCTAATAGACCCTCAAAATTAGCCTATAAAAGGGCTGATTTTGATTTCATTTCTCACTTGTGCTAGCGAAGCTCTTGTAAATTTTTCTCGCAGCCGAACTTTTTCTAAACTTTCACACAACCTTCTGATACACTTTCAAGCTCTTTACTTTCACTTTCTACCTTTTGCCATCATGTCTTCCAACAATTCCCATAATTTACCTCTTTGTTGTTAAATGTGATGTTTCATCTGCAACGGAAATCATGTCGCTTCCTAGCACAAGCAAGGTGGCTGAATGGATGAACCTTGCTGAGCCTTTTCTCGCAACAATGGGGATCCACGAGTGTGCCTTCTCAAGTAGAATCAATATGGACTTCATCACCATGGCTTTTAGTACTTGGGATGAGGCCAAGTCCAAGTTTTATATCACTTTTCAAGGAGCTACCCACAAGGTGCGAGTTACTGATATCTCCCTTGCTGCCAAAGGAATTTCTTCTAGGAAACAAGTTAACCCAAATCATAAGCATGCCAAGTCAGTTATGAAGCCATTTATTGACACCACCATCAAACTTTATCATACCAATGATGGTTACTTGGTAGAGGCCATTAGAGATCCAGCCCTCCAGCAGGCCGCCGCCCAATTACTGAATAACTTCCTGATGGTTGGAAACCTTAGGAAGGAAAGGATCTCATCCCAAATCCTCCATCGCTTGGTTGAATCTAACTATAAGTTAGATAAGGGAGCCTTGAAACCTTATTATTGCTACAAAATGGTCTTTGGGGAGCTCAAGAGAGCCATTAAGGGTAACACCAAACAACAGTTCACTGCTGGATCTCTTCTGTCCTCCTTAGCTAGATTGTACTTAGATAATAAGGGCCACGAGTTTCATGCTGAGTCCGTGCTAGCCACCTATGAAGTAGCACCAGTCAAATCATCCCGCCAAGCATCCATCTCATAGAATCATAGACGTGTAACAGCGAAATTGCCATTCCTAACTCGCCTCCCGCATCTCGTCGTCGCACTTGGCCACCATCGTCAATTGCGCTACCACCTCTCACTTCCACCACTAAACTACCTATTCTCCCATCCACTGGAGCCTCTTTTGCCTCTGATTCTTCTAAAGGGCCTTCTGTGACAATTGGATCTTCTATTCCGATGTCAGTCGCCCAAGCCGCCTCACCTCCACAAACACAAGCTACTTCACCGGGCACTCAGCAGTTTATGGATTTGTTTGATGATTCCGATCCCCTAGGGGCAGATGAACATTTTGTGATGCCCTTGAGTTTAGGACCTTTTGAACCTAATTGTTTTGCATTTCTCCTTATGATTGTCTACAACACCTATACTAACATTCTACAAATCAGAACTGCTCTATCATTCCGTTCTCTAATTAAATAAAGATTCTACTCCCATCGGGTCTATCGCACTTCTCTGAATTTCATTCTCTCATGGGACTGGCTCAACTCTTTTTAGTGTGATGTAAGTCATGAAGTAACAACCTGATCCATACAACTTCTTTTGAAGCTTGAAATGTTGCGATGTACTCTGCCTTGGTCGAAGAAAGCGCAACTGATTATTGCTTCTTTGAATTCCACGAAATCGGTCCCCCTGCTAGATAGAAACAGAACCCAGAGGTAGATTTTCTGGTAGAAACTGTTCCTACTCAATCTGAGTCGGAGTAGACTCACAAGATGAGTGAGTCAATAGCATTTCCATCATAACATAAAATGTAATCTAAACTTTTCTGAATGTATCTCATCACTCTCTTTAATGCTTTCCAATGATAGATCCTAGGATTAGACATGAGTTGACTTAACGTGCTAACAGTGTATGCTAAATCTGGTCTAGTACACAGCATCGCATACATCAAAGATCCTATTAGTGAATGATAAGGGTACTTCGCTATGTCGAGTACTTCACTATCAGAATCAGCGTCAATACTGTACTTGGATCCATTGGAGTATCAATTGGTTTGCAATCAGACATATGAAATTTTTCTAAAATGTCTTTTAGATATGTCTGCTGGCTAAGATAGATCTTCTTCTTAAGCCTATTTCTAGTAATGTGAATTCCTAGCAAAGAATGGACAACTCCTAAATCAGTCATGTCAAATTCCTTTGATAGATCACTCTTAGTAGTGTGCAGAAGAGAAGTGTCGTTAGACAAAATAAATGCATCATCTATGTAAAGAGCTATGTGAACTGAATTGGTGCCTATATGCTTCGAATAAACATTACAATCAGCTGATTTGTTTGCAAATCCCAATTGAATGAGATAAGAGTTGATTCTATCGACTCTTGCTCTTGCAGCCTGTTTTAGACCGTAGATTGATTTGTGTAGCTTGCACACTTTGTGCTCTTGGCCTTTGACTTCGAATCCTTCCAATTAGATGGTATATAACTCCTCTTCGATGAAATGTTGTCTTGACATCCATTTGGTGCATTTGAAGTCTTCTACGACTGCTAACGCAATCAGAGTCTTGATTGACTGCATCTTGACGATAGGACTGAAAATTTATTGATAATCCACGAGCCCAAGTTTAGAGTCTAGGATTTATAATAGAACTAAATATCATTTCATTTGGGAGAAAGTTTTCTCAGGGCAAGTGATCCTTCAATACTGCTCCACAATAGAAATTGTCGCAGACATCTTCACCAAAGCGCTTCCCAAGATCAAGCATCAGAAGTTCTTCAACATGTTGAACCTAACGAAGATACCAAGGCACCAACCGTGACCTTCAAGGGGACTGTTGAAAATTAAGCCCACAGTTGTCTCCTTGGTGAATGACTAGTTTCTATTTCATGATTTTTCTTGCATGTTTATTGATCATTGATCTAAGGTCAGGTGAAACCAACTTTGGTTCTACGTTTGTTCATCTGATACCTGCATGAATCACAAACTTAGACAGCCTATTTATTTGAACGTCTACAACGGGCTTTCGGCTGATGAAGGGTAACCAATCATATTATAATTTCAAGTTCAGATGTTAAGTTCAATAATTTGAAGTCATTGAAGACTTGGCCATCTTTAAGGACTTCCACGAAATTAGCATTTAGAACAAGTCTACAGAAATACATTACTTTCACGACAGTCTGCAGAAATGAACTATGTTTGCGACAGTTTCGCAAAACTAACATAGTTCAACAGTTTAAACTGTTTTGTGAAATATTTGCGACTGTTTCGTGAAACTTGCATATATAGTTCAAAAGTTTAACTTGTGCAGTTCAAAAGTTTAACTGTTTTTAACACCTTCGACTTTTCCGCATTTTTTCGAAAAATGCAAAGAGAGAGAAAATTCCCGAAGGTCATCTATTTTCATGAGTTAAACTGTTTTAAAGACACCTTCGTCTTTTTGAGAGAACCTTTGCCTTTTTAAGGGCACCTTCGACTTTTTCGCAAAATCCTGAAGAGAGAGAAATGTCGAAGGTCGTCTATTTTGAACGAGGAACGTTCCCAGCCAATTCTCGAAATTTGCGAAGTGAGAGAAAACCACTTCACGTAAAATTTGAAGTGAGAGAATTTGTGACGTCCTCGTCCAAGAGGAGGAGAACAAACAAGCATATCTTGCACATGAAGAGAGGATGAATGAGATCTATTCTTGATGGCATCTACATCCTCACCAACAAGCAATGTCAATTGATCAAGAGACACTTGGTGAATTGATAGTGGGGCAAGTTCTCACATGACTTATGAAAATGACTTCTTCTCAACTTTACACTCTTTCAATGATGCTAAAAAGTTTGTCTTTACTGCAAGTGATGAAGAGCGTAGGATAAATGGTGCTGGTACCATCTCTTTAAGTCTAGAATCTTCCAAAAGTATGGATCTAAACAATGTCCTTTATGTTCCATCAATGACAAAGAGCTTGCTAAGTATTGGTCAACTTGTCAGAAAGAGATGTTGTGAAGATAGGTCGAAACTCGAAAAGAAACGAATGAAAATAATTTGAGTGTCTAGAAAGAAAACTTTTCATGCATGGCGGAATAAACTATCTTCCTCTTTCTCAATGCATGACTACGCCTATCAATTTCAAACAAAACAATAGTGATAGAAATCATGTTTGATCTTATAGTAACTAATTTTGAAATCATCAGTACTACAGTGATTACGTAGCCAAAAAATTAAGCATCGAGAATTATTAGACAAATAGTCTGTCGTGAAATGTTAGACAAATAATTAGTCGTGAATCACAAGGCAAATAATTAGTTGCGAAGAACTACAGAAACGCATACATTCTGAGACGAAGCTGAATGCAATAAAAGATAGTATTGATTCAGTATGAAAACGAAACAGAAGTAAATGAGTACAATAAGTTGCGGATCGAAGCCGTGTACTCTATGCTATCTCCGAGCAGCTAAAATGAAAGTCTGAATTAAGCGCAATGTTGATAAGCAGTAGCGCAATAGCAATCTTTAAAACAACTCTAAGAAGTGAGCTAGAATGCTCAAGAGTGATCAAGCTCGTAGGCTTGAGAGAGAGAGAGAGAGCTGACTATACAAATGCTTGTTTCATAACTTTTATAACTAAATGTATGCATATGAACAACTATATATACTAAAAAATTAAGTCGTCAATTGCGATCGTCAGTTGGTTGGTGTCCACTGGCATCCATCTGGTTCCTTGTCATTGATTGTTGATAATTGGCTATAAATAGTCTGTCTACATAAATAAACCAAAACTGTCACTCTGCAGAAATGAACTAAAACAGCCACAAGCGACATTATCATAAAAACGTGACAGTGTTGGGAGTTTTGTGAAAAACCCGACAATGCCTTAAAATCTCTTTTAGGGTTGTCCCACACTTTGCTAGAGTCATTTCCTTAACATTTGAGTCACTTTGGAAAAATGCGACTTCGCATATTTGTATGATATTTTTGACAGGCGAGATATGCGAAAAAGACGACACTGCATTTTTCCACGAGATTCCTGACAGGCGAAAAATGCGACATTGTTGTCAACTCCGTGTATTTCAACAGACTATGTAAAAACACTCGTAATTCTGCAGACTATGTAAAAACACAGAAAAATCCACAGAACTAGATAAACAATGGATGAAGATTAAAACCGATTAGTCGATTAGTAAGAAGGAGAATAATCCAACACTTTTTCTTAATCTGAATCCTTGAATGCCTTGACCTTCAAACTTAGTTCTACACAGAATCTTCTGTGTGCTTCCAAACTTAATGCTTTGGTAAAAATATCTACTATCATATCTTGCATTCTACAATACTGCAATCTAACCTCTTCGTTGAAAACTTTGCTTCTGACGAAATGATACTTCAATTCAATGTGCTTACTCCTAGAATGAAATCTAGGATTGGCTGATAAAGCAATGGCACTTTGATTATCACAAAATAATGTCGTTCGGGCATATTGATTTAGACCGATATCTGAGAGTAAGTTCCTCAGCCAAATTGCTTCCTTTGTAGCTTGAGAGGTTGCGATATACTCTGATTCAGTGGAAGATAGAGCTGTTTCAATCCAAAAGCACTTCAGAAGTGTCGCATATGATAACATGCACTTTGCTGATTCAACTAAGGTTCTGTTCTTTCTCTCAGCAAGACCATTTGATTGAGTCGATTAGGAGGTAATGTATTGTTGCTCAATGCCATTGTTAAGACAATACTTCTTGAAGTCGGTGGAGATGTACTCTCCTCCATTATCTGACCTCAGTGCTTTGATTCATTTGTTAGTTTGATTCTCAGCATGCTCTTTGAATTGTCTGAACTTGATGAAAACCTCTGATTTTTCTGTTTAATGAAATAAACAACTGCTCTTCTGGAGAGTTCGTCAATAAAAGTAATGAAATACTTTGCATCTAGCAATGAAGGAGTTTGCATAGGTCCACGTATATCTGTATGAACAACATCTAACAGATCTTTTGCTACATGCCTATGTTTTGATCTAAAAGGAATCCTAGCCTGCTTTCCAAAGATGTAGCTATGACAGACAGAGAGATTGACCTTACCAGAAGGATAGTCAAGATCAAAAACCATGGATTGTTTGGACATGTTCAAAATAGATGTATGATTCAAGTGTTCTAAGCAATGATGTCATAGTAATGCTTTATTGACTAGAACAGAGGTTTTCAAGACTTGACTAGACTCGGAATAACAATGTGTCAATCTGTATAAGTAACTCTACCTCTTGTTGAGTGCAAAAATCTTATTACTCCTATCAATAATTCTGCATTGATCAGATTCAAATTCTACCTTATGACCAAAATCTGTAATTCTACTTACTGATAATAGAATTGTAGAGAGTTTAGGAACATATAAGACTTTGATAGTAGTTTGAATTGATCATGCTAAAATCGCAATCTTACCGTACCTTCACCTTCAATAGTGTGAGTACTATTGTCACCAAGATGAACAAATTTCTTCGTGTTGTAAGGCGTGTAGGAGTTGAAAATCTCACGTTGATTGGTCATATGTTGTGTAGTTCCAAAATTCAGAAACCATGAATCATCCAAAAATGCGCTTTGATCTTTGACCATGAATGCGCCTTCGTCCACTTTGACCTGGGGAGATGATGAAACAATGTTTGCTTGTTGATCAGGTTGTTTGGCTGCATTCTTTACTTGGAAAATTTGACAATCCTTGATCTCATGGTTATTGTGCTTGCAATATCTACAAAACATCTTCTTCTTCGACTGTGGATCTGATGATTGTGTTTGACTTTGAGTCTGTTTCTGATTTGTTGTAGTCTTCTTGGAGTTTTTTTGCTTCTGTCGCTTAGAGCCTTTGTTGACATATAGAGTCTAAGAGGAGGAGATAGACAAAGTGTCTTGACTTCTTCTATTGTCTTCTTGCATCAACATAGTGATAACTCTAGTAAGAGTTAAATCTGAGTGTGTCGATATGATCATCACTCAGTTCTCATATGTAGAAGGCAAGCTTGAAAACAATGTCATAATTGTGTCTTGATCGTCTATGAGTGATCCGACAGTGGCCATCTGTCGCAAGAGATTCTTAAGCTGGTTAATGTGACTCTGAAGAGAATCACCAGTAGACATCTTGAAAGTGAAGAATTTCCTTCGTAGATGTAACTTAGTAGTTACGTTCCTCACATCATATAGTGAGTTCAGGATGTCCCAAATGTCTTTTGAAATTTTAGCTTCAGCTATGTGTCCAATTTGTGTATCTGATATATTGAGGATAATAAGCGCAAAAACTTTATCATCCTTCGATTTCCACTTTGAGTCATCGTCTTCAGGTTTTACTTCTGTACTTGTAACAACATCCCATAACTCGCTGGCGATTAGCAAGGTCTTCATCTTGAATTTTCACAAATGATGATTGGATTCATTCAGCTTGTCTGCGATAAGACCAGCTTTACTTTGAAAATCCATCTGGAACTTAGTCTGTCGATTGTATTGATGATGCTAAGATGCAATTATGCCAACAATAGAAAATCAATTCTCTGATACTGAAAGGTTGAAAAGAACTGAAGAGTATGATTATCAATTTGATATCGCGAAAGATATCAAGTATTAGAGATTTCGCTCTGATACCATGTTGGAAAGAGGTGTTGTGAAGATAAGTCGAAACTTGAAAAGAAACAAACTCAAAAAGAAACTAATGAAAATAATTCGAGTGTCTAGAAAAAAACTTTTCGTGCATGGTGGAATAAACTATCTTTCTCTTTCTCAATGCATGACTACACCTATCAATTTCAAACAAAACAATAGTGATAGAAATCACGTTTGATCTTATAGTAACTAATTTTGAAACAATTAAGCATCGAAAATTATCAGACAAATAATTTGTTGCGAAACGCTAGAAATAATTAGTCGTGAATCAGAAGACAAATAATTAGTTGCGAAGAACTACAGAAACAACATTCTGAGACGAAGCTGAATGCAATAAAAGATAGTATTGATTCAGTATGAAAACAAAACAGAAGTAAATGAGTACAATAAGTTATGGATCAAAGCTGCATACTCTATGCTATCTCTGAACGGCTAAAATGAAAGTCTGAATTAAGTGCAATGCTGATAAGCAGTAGCGCAATAGCAATCTCTTAAACAACCTAAGAAGTGAGCTAGAATGCTCACGAGTGTTCAAGCTCGTAGGCTTAAGAGAGAGAGAGAGAGAGAGCTAACTATTCAAATGCTTGCTTCATAACTTCAATAATTAAATGTATGAATATGAATAGCTATATATACTAAGAAATTAGGTCATCAATTGTGATCACCAGTTGGCTGATGTCCACTGGCATCCCTCTGGTTCCTTGTCATTGATTGCTGATAAGAGGTGGAAATTGGCCGTAAATAGTCTATCTGCATTAATGAATCAAAAATTGCCACTTTGCAGAAATGAATTAAAATAGCCATAGGCGACACTGTCGCAAAAATGCGGCAGTGTCGGGATTTTGCAAAAAATCCGACAGTGCCTTAAAATCTCTTTTAGAGTTACCCCACACTTTGCTAGAGTCATTTCCTTAACATTTGAGTCATTTTGGAAAAAGCGAAAAATGCGACTCTGCATATTTGCACGAGATTCCTGACAAGCGAAAAATGCGAAAAAGGCGATACTACATTTTTCCACGAGATTCTTGACAGGCGAAAAATGTGACACTGTTGTCAACTCCGTGTATTTTTGCAGACTGTGTAAAAACACTCGTAATTCTGCAGACTGTGTAAAAACATGAAAAAATCCGCAGAACTAGATAAACAATGGATGAAGATTAAAACTGATTAGTCGATTAATAAGAAGGAAAATAATCCAACACAACTAATGGATAGTAGCTTAGATGCCAACTTTGAGCATGGGGTATGTTCTATTATAATGAATGAGAAATGCATTGCAAGAGGATTTAAACAAGGGAGATTGTTTAAATTGGATGCTAGTGTTGCTATTGTGAGTGCAACTAACAATCTTGGTGACAAGAAGGTTACAAGGATTGGGGAGGAGCATCAACAAGACAAGAAATTATTATCAGATGTGGCAAGAGAGTACCTCAGTACTACTCGTAGCTGGGAAAGATGGCCGACTCAGTTAGCAATCGCGTGAACACCTCCCTGTTTCACCAACTAAGTGTGGGGCCCATAGGTTGGAGAGCCTTTCAAAAAGGAGTTTACCTCCAAATCAAACAAACTCCTAGATGAACTGGCCCATGGAGAAAAAGGTACGTCGAGAGAGAAAGCAACCATGTAGCTCAATAGCCTGCTCGTTGATCAAGGAAGGAGATGATGCGATGGTCCGTTGGAGAAGGCCGCACACATTGATCTGTGGACAAACAACTCACTGACAGAGGCACGAAGAGCGTTGTGCACCTGCCTATTTTAGAAAAGGTGCGTTGATCCGTGGGCAACCAACTCATTGAGAGAAGTGACGAACTTGCTGTTTGACAGGTAGCCGAGCTACTGATCGAGAGGAATGGACTGATATCTGAAACATGAGGGCTTTTTTGATGTACTAAGCCACAAACGATTGTTGACAGGAGGTGGAAGGACTCGTTGGAGCCTTCTTGCCAAGAAGTGTGTCTCAAACAATTCGGTTTCATGAGGTAGTTCATGGAGTTAGCATGCATCCAATAATACTAGCTCAGGACTAAACACTTGTAGTAAGAACTGGTTACTTGCATTCCAGCTCATAATAGAAGTGACGTGCTTGGCTTATTGCTTAGCTTACTTCAATCTTGGTTAACAGAGTCATGTGCATGTTTCAAAGTTCTTTGTAAGCAAAATCACACAAATAGACAGACTGAAATATGCTTTACCAGTAGCATCGAGAGCATACATTTCACAGGTCAACATTGAGGCTCTTCAACACAAAGCCACTCTCCCAATTCTCAAATTTTATGCTAAACAAGGAAAAGGTTCTCATAATCGCACACACTGTATGGAACACCATGGCAACAGTCAGGATTAAAAGTCATGAACATTGTCTCTTCTCAGCTTGTTCCTAATCACTTAAGTCTTGAACCACACTTTACACACAGTACTCTCAGCATTTCCACAATGGCTGACAAATTTTCCCATGAGGGAGAGGGGAATCCAATATTAGACTCTGAAAAAGGGGATTATAACACCAGTTTCACACATATCTTCAAAAAGAGCTAGAATTACTCACACCCAAATCAGGAACAGGTGAGCTGGAAAAGCTGGTTCAGTTATAGGGAAGGGGCAGCATATGTGAATCCAAAAAGAAGAACTAGAAAACTACTATCATTGAGCATGAAAGTAGGTAAGGAATAGTTTCAACAGAAATTCATCCTAGCATCCTTGAGAACAAAGCAAACTCAGTACACTATTGAGAGCAAAAAACATCACAACACATTCTTGAGCACACTTTTGAGAACAAATTAAAAGGGAGATCCTGCACAACAACTCAAGCAAATGACAAGAGGCTCAGAAAGCAGCATGTGCACTTCATCTTATAGTAATGTATTCAACACACCCTTTCAATTTGCCAACCTGCCATCCTTCAATGACCTTTTTTGCCCTTTCTAGCCGTCCTAAGCCACTTGGCATGGATTCCTTGGCTCCCTTCTCCTTTTTGTGGGATTTATTTCTTGCAAATGCTTCATTTCAAGTGCATTAAGTTTGATTTTACTTTTTCCTTCATGTGCCCATTGGAGAGGCACTCTAGGCTTGGTCATGGTCAATTCTTACTTAGCCCTAAGATCAATTGTCCATCTATCTTGGTATTTGGCCTTGTGAATTTTTCTCTTGTGGGGCTTGTTGTTGTGGCTTTTGTATCCGTCGCCTTTCCCTTATGCTTATCATTTTGGTAACTGAGTCCCCCTGTTCCCAACTGATTGGTGATGCCGTAAAAGAAATATAGAGGCCAAATTTTCTAAGGTCGTAGATTTTCTCTAGCCCCATTTTGTGTAGGTTGGGACCCCTAACTATTGGCAATTTTCTGCAATGTTTACATCAAAATTTTGCGGCTTTACATGCCAATTTTTGGTACAATCTCAACACTAGCTCAAAAATTTAGCCCGCTTTTTTATGTCAGAAATTCGGCTAACACTTTGTTACATGCTAGCTTTTATAGTTGCCTTTGCAATGCTGCATTTGACTTTACCACAAATGAGTGGCCTCATTAAATGCATAAACTCCAAATGCTAAGAGATATTTGTAGTATTCTAGATTTTCTATAAGCAAGATTAGCTCAATTTGTTTGATGATAAATAAAGATACATCTCAAATGTTTAAAGTAATATATGCTTCATTCATCCTATGGTCTAACATGTTGATAATGTTTTACAAATTATAAAAGATCAAAGTAATAGTTACAATATCACTTTGATATACAACAAATCAAATTTAGTACTACTTCAAAGCTTATAATTCACCATTGATTTGATTTCACATGGGAGAAATTGTTAGCAAATTTAGAGGGATCACCATCTTTAAGTGAAGACACAGCATGTTGTTAAGGCCTTACACATGACAATGAATCTCAAATTTTGTTCTCTTTTGTGGTGGAGTTGATTCAAAACTTAGTATAGGGATCCGTAGGTCATGACAAATTTGTTTGCATTCACAAGCATAAATGTTCAAAAGATGTTGGTCCTTTTAAAACTCAAGCTTATTCCATTAAGAAATATCATCCTCAAGAAATGACATAGTAGATAGTTACAAATACACTAACAAGCATCAATTTCACAATCTTCTATTAGATTTAATGGCCACACACACACACACACATTTCAATTGAGTCTGCTTCTAATTGCCACCAATACAAGTTAGCTGAACCTCTACTAGCTAAACAAGTCAAAAAAAAATTCTTTATGAAGGATGCCAAAAACGCATTTATGTTGAAGACACTTGTATATAATTTGAAAGCATGTGTTTATAATACAAATTTATTTGTCACTATGAGTGACACAAATAACCATTATCAACACCAAATTGGAACACGACTTTTCCAAAATTATATACATGAATTTTACATTATGCATTCATGCTTGTTAAATCAGATGAAAGTATAGATATAGGATCCACAATATGTCCATGTTTGGGCACTTGATTGCTGCACAAAAGTTTAAAATTGCCAACCATCAAGTGCCACACTGAATGATCAAAATCAAAGGAATAAGCTAATCCTCGTGAGTCGGTTTCTATTCTAGAAATCAAATGACCTAATTGTTGGAACAATTTGTGTAACCCTCTCCACCATTACAATGGTTACCATCCTCATTATCATCCTCAAGGTGATCAAAAAAAGCAGGGCCTCTCCATGGCAGAGGTTGCTTTCTTACATGATGATCCTGAGCTATGGCACGAAATTCTTGGTCATCTATCATTTCTGGGGAAAGACCCCAGTCTTTTAGTTGTTTTCTACTATGATGCACAAACAAACTATACCTTCCTCCTGTTCCAAGTTGCATGACACGAAATTCACAGTTGTGAGGATTGTACAGATTCTCAAATTGTTCAGTTGTCCATCTAAACCAACGCATAAGAAATACTCTCATAGTCACACCATGAGATACAATGACCAGGTTGAGGCATCTAGGATTCCGACCACCAGTTTTATCAAGCCGGTTTGAATCAATGTCTCGCCAAACTGACTCCAGGAAACCTGCTTATTGTGCAAAAAATCTTAGCTTATCAACCTCTTGATTTGAACCTATAGCATTTGGAAGGACTAATATTAATCACTAAGATTCTAAAGTACATATATCTAGAGATGCTATTGTATCACAAAGACTTTCATTTCATTTCTAGTTCTTTATCTCTCTATTGCAATTTTATTAAAGCAACAAAGTTATCTTTATATTGGCAAGACCTTTGACCTACAAATAGAGAGTTCACAAGAATGCAAGAAAACATTGTAGGGTTTATAGAAGCTCTAAAAAAGGGAGCTTCCCACAATTTTCTACAATGAGATGTCCAAACATCAATTCACTAGAAGCATTTTTCTTCAATTGACATGCTTTGACTTGATAAATGTCGACAAGCTCTATTAGCCTGACTTGCCAAATTTTATGAACACCTCATGCTTTAACTCTACTTTTAGATTAAGACATTAAAAAAGACCGTTGTAGCTCACACTTGATCCAATTTGAAACGGATAGGTGGTCTCCCATTTTCTAAGCAAGTTAAGATGTTCAAATCTTTCTACAAGGTTCACAATCTATAACATGAGAGTTGTTCATCATAGACTTTTTAGTAGCATACTTTGTCACTAGATTGGTAAAGAACAATAATGTCATAACGCAAACACAGATTTCTAAAAGTTTGACAAAATTCTCTGTCGAATTTGATATTTGATTTGATTTGAGAAGTGAGAACCTGGTTAATGAAACGAAAGGAGCATAAAATTACAGCTTTATAGACAGTGCAATGTCTGAATTCAACCCACAAAACTTCAGCCATAGTCATTGATTATATGGATCAGAAGGGAAAAAAAGGCTGCTTGTACTTACTGGTGACACGATCAAAAACATCGGCTGCCGATTCGCCCTCAGGAAATCTGTAGAAAAAGCGGCCAAATTTATCCCTGGATTCCATCATACTCTTCATAGTCTCCCTCACCTGGAAATTCCCAAAGTCCTGTTCTCGAATGCGAGGCTCCTCTCGTACACCTAGAATCTGATGCTTCTCAAACGCCCTGCCGATGGCTTTCAAGGTGGTCAGAGTTCTTTGGTAGGGCGACACATAGAAGTAGACCTTCCAATCATCGTTCTCTGCTGTTTCCTCAATCATCTTGCGGATCTTCACTCCACAGGCCTCGGCTTGGCCGATCCCCGCTTCTGTCAAACAGATCTTTGAATCGGCGGTGGAGCAGTATTTGTTTACATCCACATTGCCCTCACTTTCACCATGCCGGACCAGAATAATCCGCATAGGACGGTTATAATAATAGGCAGAATTTTCCATCCTGCCGACAAAAATTTAAGCTTCTTCAAGACAAGAAGTTAATCGATGCAATCAATTCTATGCCTAGACCCAACCTGCCATGTCAATTTCAGCTTCTTACGATTGCAACACTTTCTAACAGCACATCAATCCCGAAATGAGAAACCGATCGTGTAGTTAAATTTCTAGCACACAACTGTTTTATCCAAAATAACCCCCAGGCTGGCAACACCTATATAAGCCGTCGTCGCTCTCTTAAAGATAGACAACGAGATCATTCTGATCGTAAGAAGTATAGGGATGCGGAATGCGACACAGCAGATAAGATGCTGTGCCGGGTCGTTTCAAAGAGCGATAGAACAGGAAACACCAAGTAAGTCCTGGCCATAGCCGGGCTGGGGCAGCAGCAGCGCGGAAGAAGGCTAGCTGCAATATGATAGATATTATTGTACATACGTGCACAGTAAGAGTGCAATTGAGAGCACCTCACGTTTCCCGTCCCCCATTACCAACAACATTATTACGATGCAGCCACGAAGTGTGAACTAATCCGCAGTAAGAAGGAAGGAAGGCAGGAAGGAAGCATCGAGAGAGAGAGAGAGAGAAAGAGAGAGGGGGAGAGATCGCGCAGCCATCTCCATGATCTCCTGGTGTATGTATACTGTGTGTGTTGAGTGCAGCTACGGAGTGTACTGACGGCTGACGAGAGTAAATCTATTAACTGGTGTCTATGGGCGACTCGCTTTAGATTTTTTTTTTTTAATGCCCGTCCACTATGGAACCTAAGGAATCTTTTATTTTTGTCCCATGATTGTGTCACCAAGACATTGCCAATGCTGCTTTTGGCGTGAGTGCACTAGCACCAAGTAACTGCCTGTTTTTATTAATAAAAGATAGGGAAACTCATCGGAGTACAATGGAATGCATGTCGAAAGTGTAAAAGTCATAAGGTGAATTGAGATACTGTACAACTATAACAAAGTAACAATCTCACAAAGTATTTACATAAAGCCTATTGCTTGGTGTAAGTCGCTAGTTAAGACAGTTGGAAGTTTAGGTAGCCTTAGGAAGTTGTGAAGTAGCCGTTCCTACAACCCGTCAACTTTGGTTAGCCATAGCAAGCTCTAGAGAGCTCCATTGAGATGGCCATAACATGGCACCATCTAAGCATGGTTAAAGGAAGTTCAAGGATCAATAAAATCTAGAAAGAGAAGATGAAAATTGAGAACAAGTAGAAACAAAAAGAAATTTTTTGAGAGAAAAACGTGTGGTACTACTTTGGGCAACACACTTGATATGGAAGAGATGTGCCTAATCACACCAAAAGTATAGGTGGACGAGGTTGTGACTTCAGATGAGATCTCAATTCCACCTGATGGAAAGTTGTCTATTGTGCTATGGGGATGGGCTCTAACTTGTCGATTGAATTAGATGGTTTGCTTAGATGGAAATTACCTGTTTGTGGTGCCACGTTGGTTGCTTGTATGTCAAGTTGGTTGGAAGGGCGAGTATGGAAGTCGGGACACTAGGTCGTGGTTCCTAGCTCCTCAGTTTAAAGTGCTTGCATGTAAGGTTGTTTGGTAGGGCGAGTGTGGAAGTTGGGAAGGTAGGTCATGGTTCCTAGCTCCTTAGTTTACAATGCTTATGCTACACATAAGCACATTGCAATATTATTATTCAATGTTTATAAAGGTCAATGCTCACTTTGAACACAAAGACATGGAGGTGCAAGTATGAGGACTTTTCACGAGACGAGTCAGTAGGTGTCTAAGACAACCATAGATACAGAATTTGAAGGCATCAAGGACAGCCATGAGTATGCTCTTTCAGTCAATAAGACACACATGGAGATAACGAGCATTCGATTCACAATTAGAAAATAGAAACAAAAATAATCATTCACCGATTTTAAAAACACGGAGTATATTAAAGATGCGCAAATGTACATAGAATTGTTGTAAGGAAATCTACACATAAATTTCTACATCAACATCCGTATGACTCCAGACTCTATTATGAGTTATGTAGTGAGCCCTCGATTTGAGAAGACAAAGTCCTCGAATCAACAATCTTCTTCATGTGATCACTGTCAGAAACTAAGCCATACAGCACACAAATGTTGGTTCAATCCAGCAATACCTTGCATGCACTGCAAGAAGAAGGGGCACTCTGCATATGATTGCAGATTCAACCCAAAAAGAAAGAACGGTTGAGAAAGCAAATGTTACAGAGTCATCCAAGGATGCAAATAGAGGTGATGAAGCCTGCATAATACTTGATGAAACTTCAACGAGCTACACTGAACAGGACTACGACATAGTCATTGATTCAGGAGCCACATCACACATCACCTGCAACAAGAAAATCTTGATCGACTTCAGAGAACTCAAAAATAATAGAGCAGTGATTCTAGGTGATGGGAGCAGACATGATGTCAAAGGCATCGGGACTCTACAACTGCGAACACTGTCAGGTCGAGCAGAGCTGCCAGGAGCACTCTACGTGCCTTCACTAAGAAAAAATCTGCTACCAGTCTCCAAGATGGCAGATCTTGGAATAGGAGTTTCATTTGATGGCAATACATGTCGCATGATCGAGAAAAATATGAACAAATTGCTGACGGTTGGATGCAGAGAAGGAAATCTCTACCAAGCCAAGATAATCAACAACTCTGATAGCATATTAAATGCATCAAAGAATGAAGATCATGTCTGACACAGGAGAATGTATCAGCTGAACGTGAGGAGCCGCTATGACATGTGTAAGAAAGACACAGTCACAGGTCTAAAAATATCAAGACCCGATACTAAGTTCTGCTAAGCCTGTCAGAAAGGCAAACAACATCAGAATCCATTCACACATGAGGGAAAAAGAGCCAAATAAATTCTTGAGCTCATCCACTCAGAGGTCTGTGGACTGATGAAAATGGATTTGCTCTTAAGATCGAGGTATTTCTTGACATTCATAGATGACTACAGCTGGATGACTACGATCTACTACCTAAAGAAGAAATCTGCAGTGTTTGATTCCTTCAAGAAGTTCGTGGCATTTGCAGAGAGACACACCTCAAAGAAGATACAGATCATCAGATCTGACAATGGAGGTGAGTACAAGAGCAAAGAATTTTCAAGATTCTGCCAAGAACAAGGGATCGAACATCAGTTCACTCCTGCATACACACCAGAATATAATGGTGTCGCGGAGAGAATAAACAAAATGCTAGTCGAAGGAGCCAGATGCATGATGGCACATGCTCAATTGCCAAGTCAATTTTGGGCTGAGGCAATAGCTGTTGTACACCTGCAGAATAGATCAACAATGACAGCGCTGGAAAATAAGACACCATACGAAATGTGGACAGGTAGAAAGCCTGATCTCTCATACATACATGTGTTTGGATGTGCAACATACAAGCTCATTCTAATAGTAAAGAGAAACAAGCTCGATGATAAATCAGAAAAAACGATCATGGTCAGGTACTCGAATGGAACACAAGTGTACAGGCTCTACAACCCAACCACGAAAAAGGTCGTTTCGAACAGAGATGTGAAGTTCGATGAGTCCACATTTCCTAGACTAAAAGATGAAAGAGGCCATGAGATCTTCACACTACTGCCAATTGTAGAGGGAGATCCAGGACAAGTGTCAAATCAATATGTTGAGCCAAGACTCCAAAGCAGCATAAAGCAGAAGATCAACCCCACGAACAAGAAATGTTCGAGCAGTGACGAAACAAACCCAGAAGGTCAAAAAGACAAAGAAGACCTCCAGACCGTTACACTAACAATCTTCAGTGCAAAGACATGCAATTCGAGTACTGCAGCTTCACTGAAGAGCCAACAACATACCAAGAAGCCCAGTGTCCAAGCTATGAATCTGAACTGCAATTGAGATTTATCATATCTACTAAAGTAAAAAATTTTGAAATTCCTAGACAATGGCTTTGTCAAAATATCAGCCAACATATTGTCTGTATGAAAGTAACTTAGTACAACATCTTTATTCTAAACCTTCTCTCTAAGAAAATAGAATTGAACTTCTATATGCTTAGTTCTATTATGATCAGTTCATGGGTTCAGAGATAGAGCTATGCAGCTCTGATTGTTGCACTGGAGTATTGTTGGACCAATCTGTGGGAATTGCAAATCTTGCAGTAGCCTTCTTAGCCAAATTATCTCTTTCACTGTTGATGTAGCTGCTACATATTCGGATTCTATGAAGGACAACAAAATGCATTTTTGCTTTCTGTTATTCCATGAAATGTTACACATTCTCCATCGAAGTTACTTCCATATGAAGAAATGGATATAAAGATCATAGAAAGGAAAGACCCTCAATTTGAACAATGATACTCAGAAAATTACATTGTTCAAATTCTATGGATCTTCAATTTTGATGAATATTCCTATGTCTTTGCGTTTTATATGCTCTTCTTGCCTTGCTCTTGCCTGCACATGAGAAACTGTTTAACTTTAATTAATGTCTAACCTATCTTGTAAAATATAATCACTAAGAAACAAAAAAATGAAAATTTTCATATGGCATAACATACGTTAACACCATTCAATCGAAATTGGTAGTACTGAGGAAGATCGAATTGCAACATGTCTAATTTTGATCAAAGGTGATTGAGACTCCAATTTTTCTCAACCTCAATCATAACAAGAATGTTGTTATTTCTTTACATTGTTATTTGAAGTTGCTCTTGATGATTTAATGCATAATCTTGATCTAGTGGCTTCCACTCATTTTTGCATTTTATTCATCTTCTATAATACAGCAGCAAAGTGAGCATTTGTTTTTCTATGTGATATCTAAATGTCATTGATGACTTACATACTCTACACTCAACTTGCTCATTTTGTTTTGTATCTCAATGATCATCCAACAACTCGGCAAGCATTTCATCACTCAAGTCTTTACAAATAAATATTATTTTCGTTCGTCGAACATTGCATCTGGAAAACAAATAAAAAAAATAGTAAAAAGTAGATACCAAGTTAATCCATTATTCTTTGAACCAGTGTTACATTTTAATATACTCTAAATATCCATATAAAGTCTACACCAAAAAAATGAAATTGCTGAATTTGGAAAAATCCATTTCTCACTCGAAAAATCTGGTAGAGGATATGGCTCTAATCTACTCACTAAACTATTTTTATCAGGAACATAGATGTGATCATAAAAAAAAACTCTTAACTCTAGAAGGGATTTTGGATAACCACCTTTATATTGCAAAATATCAATATCAGAATGTATGACATCAATTATTTATGCAATAGATTGAACTGATTGCCATTGAATGAAATTTGATGGATACAAATATGCAAAACCAACAAAAATATTGTGAGAAAAAATTAAAATAATAAAAAATGCTAATGCTTAAGAAATTTAATTTAAATATGTACATACTAATCGTATACTTACAATAGCATTTTTTTTCTATCATTTGGATTCAAATCCTAAATGTTGAGCTCTTTGTGAAGGTAAGCATGCTGAACTAAAACTTATGTGATAGATTGACCTGTAGTTGATACTTTGAAATCCATTATCCTTCCTTTCCAAGAGCTTCTATATATGTTACTTGATCCTTTTCTTTTTCAGAAAGAGCCTTTTGAATAAGGATGCATCAAAATCCATTGATCTTCTGCATTTTTTTCATTGCAAATATTGATAGCATCAATGGTTCCTCTTTGTCTCCGATTATGTGTCACCATTAGTCCAAAATAGGTCTATGGAAGCTGAGTACAAATGAGAACAGAGAGAATGAAGAGAATGAGAGGTATTCCTAAGAATGACAAGAGGTTCCTAAACTATAGGGATTAGTTAACTATAGTTCATGATTGGACCACCGTTACTACCCGAATACTCCATTGCTGCCCGTAGTGTACACTTGAGGTTAATTTGGATTCAATATTCAAAGTAAAAACATTGAAAATTGCCAAATTTTGGTCAGGAAAGCCAAAAAAAATTTCATCCATCACAAGAACTGTTACAGTTCATCACAGATGGACACAATTTATTGGGCCACTTAAAGGTTGAAAGCATGCAAAGTCAAAAAAACATCTTGACAAAGGGCCCATTTTGAGTTCTAATATTCCCTAATGCCATGACCTAAAGGGAGGATTAGCATCTACACCTTGCTATTGTTCTTGACTAAATAAGGCCAAATGAGTCAATGTAGTTGGCATTTCCTATCCTACTCTCAACCCTAGATCCAAGCACACAAGCATCAAGGAGATGAAGCTAGTTGTCACGCAGAGGTTCCTTCCCATGTTTCAAAGCATATTTCATGATCCAGCATGCGCATATGATTCACATCTAGCACTAAGATCCATAAACACGAAGCATTAAATCCTACATCCATCAACACTTATCCACAACAATAGAAACTTAATTTTCTCTCTCTCCCTTTCTTTCTCACAAAAAGCATAAGAACATTCAATCTAAGTGACGTTCGAATTGTGGAAGATTGGTTGTTTCACATGGACCATTACTTCCATTTGATGAACACTCCTGAAGAAGAAAGAGCGGACTTGGCATTAGCATATTTTGAAAGCTACACCACAAACTGGTACCGAGTGGCAAGGATGTAGTTCCGGACATGGGATGCGTTACGAGAGGAATTCATACCTAAGGATTCACACATGAGATTGAGAGCATAATTATCAGGACTCAAGAAGAAAGGTTCATTGCGAGAGTACCTAAATGAAATCAGACATAGTGTATGGGTTATTGAAGATATGTCCAAGCTGACAAGACTCACTATCTCTTGTCTGGAATGCAGTCTTGGACCCGGCGAGCAATAGACCGCTACATGCCCAATGACTTCAACTCAACTATTTGGGCGGCTGAAATGGTTTGCGATTATGAGACCGCATTTGCGCCAACTGCTCCCTCGACCTCAACAAGAGTATTTAGTGGATCCAGACTGAGTCCGAGCTTCTTTCCAAAAGGGACTCAGATTTAAATGGCAAGCATGAACAAATTCCCCAACAAAAACAAGGTTGGGCAACCAAGGCAGCAGTGGAGGGAACACTTTTCTAGAGAAGAAACAACTTTGGACCTTACGATTTTGCTTGTCCATTGCAGCGCGAGTAATAGGCCGTACTCTTTCTATGGACAACCAAATAAGAGAATAACAGGTGAGTGATAGTCTCATTTAGGAAATGCGTTCCGCAATCACTCACGAGTTCTAGTGGGCACCCAAAATGGACTAAGACATTTTCATAAATGAATTTGGAAGTGGGGTTGGCATCAGCCTTCCTCACATCCTTGGCTTCTACCCATTTGATCAAGTAGTCAGTGGCAGTGGCTACAATAACATAGCGAGCTTGGGAGACACAGGTAGCTAGACGAATATGGCCGACATAGTCTATGCCTCATTTCTCAAATGGCATTTCAGCCAATACAGGTTGTAACCGTATTCTATCATTTCCTTGGGTTCAGTTGAACTGTTGGCACACGTCACATCTTTTAACCTGATAGTGAATATCTTTGAACATTGTGGGCCACCACAGGTCGTGTTGCAGCACTTTTTGATTGGTAGCTTCAATAGCGAAATGCCCTCTCCCTATTTCTTCGTGGGCGATGCTTACTACTTGGGACACTTCGTGCGGTAGGACACAACGACGTATGATTCCATCATTACAAATGTGATAAAGCTGTCCTGCTATCAACATGAAAGGGACAGATTTAATAGTTAACCTGCGTTGCTCTACTTTGCTCATCTCAGAGGGAGGACGTCACGACATAAGATATCCAACTATATCGACTGTCCACTCAGGGACGGCACCGACGTGGAATAATATGATGTCAGGAAGGTAGGAATATTTCGGATCCATGAGAGGTGATCAGCTAGATAGTGTTGTTTCCCTTTGCAAATGTCTATTTTAAACTTGAACTCTTGGAGAAGCAGCAGCCATTGGGTGATCCGTCCGGTTGTGCATGGTCTATTTACCATATACAGTAGGGCTTGGTGATCTACAAAGAAGACGAAGGAATTGGCTAACTAGTAATGGTAGAATTTCTTCACGTTATATACCATGGTGAGCGCTTCTTGCTCAATGGTGGTATAGTTCATCTCCGCAGGAATGAACTTCCTAGTGACAAAGTAGATCGGGTAATCCTTTTTGTACTCCCCAAGCTGTGTCAGAACACTCCCTATGGCATACTTAGAGGCATTTGTATGGACATGGAATTCTATGGTCCATATAGGGGGTCGAAGGATTGGTGCAGTAACTAAGGCCTTCTTGAGTTTGTGGAAAGCCTCAGTGGCTTCAGAGTAGTGTGGATTGGATCTATAAGGCCTACTAACTGTGGGTTTTGCACCATCAACCAGTGGAACGGTGTGAACCACTACATCTGGCGATATGTCTTTTAGCTCAGCGTAATTCCAAGCAAGACAGTCACGGTATTTGCGAAGAAGTGTCTTGAGATCCTCGAGTTTCTCTCTCTCTACATCTTCTCCTATCGATACATACAACTTTCTTCTCCCTTCTCATCCAAATCTATCTCTTTCATATGGGCAGGACCTTCATAAACATTGGCTCCATGGGAGGTTTCTTCTAAGGGTTCTCTTTCGCTCTAGGCATAACCACTACCACTTCATCCATATTGTAATCCTTGAAGTATTGTGCCACATCATGCGAAGGCTTGGGTTCTTTTATGGCATCCTTGCAGATTTTTTAGTTCTTGGTCGGCCATCAACATAGATTTGGTCTCTCATTTATCGCTCTTGGCTTTCCACTCAACGGTTTTTGCCTTATATAGGGGTTTGCATTCTCAGAGCGATTTAGTGGTTGGCTGATTGTCAATTCTCATCCTTTTCAAAGTTCGGTCGAGTTTTCTGACGCTCTTGGATGGCTTCATACCTAGATCAGCGAAGGTGATGGAAGCTTTTTCCTTCGGAGAGCCTCCAAACGGGGGACCCGAAGTAATTGACTCTTTTCTCTTGGCATCTGTTGGTGACTTTGATTGTGGATCAGGAGTCGGATCTTTTACGATCTTTATGCTATTGTCCCATAACGAGATTTCTAGCTTATAAAGAGCCTCATCCTCAGCTAGGTCCCAATTTATGCATTCTCGCAAGAGATCGTTAACGGTTATAGGAACACTAGTCGTGGATCCGTCGGTTACCTTATACATTCGGCCAACTACAGCGTTGTCTTGTGGGACTCTGTTGTTTCAATGAGATTTTTCATTCGCTAGAGGCTTTTGTGAATCTAGTTTCACCGTTAAACAGCACATTGCCTCAGTCACGCCCTATCAACTCTGGTCGATAGCCCTTATATAGCTAATGATTAGCAGCTATCCTGCACCGGCAACTAACCACTCGTGCTTTACACCCGAATTTGAGCAACATCTCTGTATCAATGGTTAACCCGTAGAGTTCGAATATGTCACCCTACACCCCACAAGGCACAGACTGTGCTTTCACCAACCTAATGGCAGCACCTTGTCTCATTTGGCCTACCTGCAGACGGTGCCAGGCCCGAACCGCGGGAATTGGACCGTGCTTACACCTCAAGAGCAGTACCTTGTCTCATCAAGTCCCCCATTCTGCTGACCACCCCGACCGTGGATGCACTCGTGCTTACACTGTGGTCAGCACCTTGCACAATGGCTGTCTTGACAAAACCTAAAAAGTGGCCATCCCTGTGAGACTTGCATAGCTGACCAGCTAGTCGGCTCTGATACCACATGTTGCACCGACGCCTCAAAGGGCGCTAGGACTTGAGCGGTTTTGTAGGCTGATATTCCAAGGAATATTTTAGCCATCCTGTGGAACATCTTTAAAAATACAAGGAGGATAGGAATTAAACGTAGAACTTGCCCACCAAGTATAGGTTAAGGTATTGTATTTCACACATGTGGATCCCAATACAAATGCATTCTACACACAAAATTGCAAGATCAACACTATAGCGCACCAATGGATATATGAACCAAAAGAGAACTCATGTATAAGCACGAATGAGATGTGTGTGTGTGTGTGTGTGTGTGTGTGTGTGTGTGTGTGTGTGTGTGTGTGTGTGAGAGAGAGAGAGAGAGAGAGAGAGAGAGAGAGAGAGAGAGAGAGAGAGACAGAGAGAGAGAGAGAGAGAGAGAGAGAGAGAGAATGTCTCTCTTCCCGCACTTATGTAGTAGGTCCTTGACCTGTTTGGATGTCCTTCTCCAAGCTTATCAACAATAGGAAACTTCTAGATCTATTCCAAGCCCTAGATGTAAATGGAACATTCAAATTTGAATCTTCCCAAATTCGACCTACTTCCTTTTCCCACACTTTTTAAAAGTGGTAATTCAAATGAACTTAGACTAAAATAACTTCATAATGTTAATCTCTAAGTCTAAGAGCATATTGGCCTAAATTGCCAAATGAACTCAACATGACTAAACTAGTTGATAATTTCTCACACTTCGTGTATGGGGATTGTAACATTGCTCTTTTTCCATTCCCATGTTATCCCTAATTTTAGTACTAGATGTGTATCATTTGATTCTATTGTGGAGGCTCTTATATAGTGTTTTCTTCTAAGCAAGACTTGATCCAATGACATAGCATGGCTCTAAAATTGTAGAGATCCTTATCACAATGCCCAAGGGTAGATTGATCAAAGGTAGATTGATCAATCTTGATAATAGACTAACTAGGTCTTAAGTTTTAAATAAGTCATGCTCATGAGTGGAATGACATAATTTGAAGTCATTTGATTCTCTATTGGAAGTAGTTGCTATGGCTTCATTAGTAAGACATTGATAGCATGTTTTCTAATTGGATCAAGCTTTGATCCATGTCTATTGGATCAAGCCCATTTCGTCATCATTTGATGATTCATTTTCTTTATGGTTAGGTTGGCATACTCTCCTAGTTCTATTGATCTCGAACTTTGTCTTTGATCTATGGTCGTAATAAATTGTTTTCAAGAATTGGATCAATTCAAATCTTACAAGACTGTATGACAAGGATCAAGTTTGGGGACCCAAGTTAATGTGATTTCTTGTAATTTATAATCGCCTTGAACATATGAAGCCTTGGAGTTTGAAAAATATTGAACCCCCTTAGATGGAATCTTTTCTCCTCTCCCCAAATATTAAGTTTGGGGCAAGATTTTCATGACACTTTAAGCGTGACACTCCAAGTGTTTATTTGCACATTTGGGGAATAGGGATATGATATGCACATTACATTCTCATAAAAAAGAAAATGGCATAAAAAAGCTATTATGAGGCCACTAAGAGACACATGTACTTGAAATTTAGTTGTAGAAAACTCACTGAATGATTATCAGGTGTCTAATTTTTCATGGGATTTAAGTTCATTTGGTCACTTGTACATACAAATAGTTCATTTTAAGAGTTGGCAATTTTGGCCAATATAGCTAGTTTTGGCCAAGTGGTTGCTAAATTAGGGATAAGGCTAATAAAGAGAAGGAAAAAGAGAGTCATCTTACATGGCTTTAAATAGTTTCTGAAAAACCGATTAAATTTTGATTTTGTAGGAAATTGTATGTTTACTTGTAGGATTCTAAATTGTTGGATCAGGAATATATAGGATGCATGTCTTCAAGAATTGTTGGGAAGTTCTTCCTTGCAGGTGCTCGACCTTTTGCGCAATTTTTTATATAAGTTATATTTGTAAACTCATGAGAAAGAAGTTCTTGTCGCTCAAGATGAGTGAAGGAACTTTAGTCACTGATCATCTGAATGAATTCAAACAGCTACTAAATCAGTTAGTTGCAATAGGTTCGCCAATATTGGACAAAGATGCTAATATGTCTCTTTTGTCCAGTCTCCCTCTCTCTTACGACAACTTAGTATTGCTCTTGAGCAATGCTCCTGCTGACCTGTCTCTACAAAAATTGACAACAGGCTTATTGTAGGAAGAAGTAAGAAAGAAAAGCTTATCTACGAATACAAAGACAGTTGCCCTCTATTCGAATAAGCAACAGTTCCAGAAGAAGAAATCTTCGAAGGACGATAAGACAAAAACTGAGCAAATTGATTTAGACTAGCAATCACAACAGCACAATCGACAACATCAAAGACCAAAGACCAAAGTTTTCTACAAATATTGCAAGAGAAGAAGAAGATGAGGACTATCGAGTTCTCAAGCATAGTGAAGCAAAGAAGAAGATGCAGCAGGATCGAAGATCTAATTCTGCCAGAACCTCTCATGAAGACCCAACACTGCTAATGATACAAGATCAAGACAGTAGAGATGCCTTCTATGTATCTCGAGGTGCTTCTCAAGACATGACTCCATGCAAGTTCCTATTCGAAGATCTCACTCTAGCAAATTCGAAGTATGTTTACTTCGACGACTCAAATACACTACAAATTGGAGGCCAAAGATTTATACGTCTTCATCTTCCAAATGGTGAATTGCCCTTGCTCAAAGATGTACTGTATGTACCCAAACTGACAAAGAATTCAATGTCACTTAGTAAGCTCACTCATCAGGACTACAAAGCCTTGTTCAATTCAAAACAATATACTATTTTGGATAAGAATTTTAAAGAAGCCATCTTTGCAAGCAGAGAAAGTAATTTGTACATTTTGAGTCATGAATATGCACTTACTACCGATAAGTATTTCAAATGCCCAGTTATGGCATCAAAGATTAGGACACTTAAACCTGAGATCTATCTTGTACATGCATCATAATAGTATGGTCAAGTATCTAAATATTAATGCTACCTCCACTGACATTCGACATGTCTATGAGATGTGCTTACTAGACAAACAACCTAGATCAAGATTCCCAAAGGGACAAGCCATTAGAGCTAAGTCCATTTTAGAATTGATACATAGTGATCTGTGCGGCCCTATGAGTGTTTCCTCTCTGGGTTCAGCACTATATTTTATCACTTTTATCGATGACTATTCAAGATTTATCAGTATCATGTTTAAGAACAAGTCTGAGGCTTTCAACTGTTTCAAGGAATTCAAACAGTTTGTTGAGACACAAACTGGTCAAAGACTCAAGACCCTGCATACAAACAGTGGGGGAGTTCTTGTCAGACGAAATGTCCGATTACCTATCATCATGCGACATTCATCATTAGTTCACCACCAACTATACACCACAACAGAATGGAGTAGCCGAGAGGAAGAACAGAATTTCACTGAATGCAACACGATCAATGATGTCAAATGCTCAACACTTCAAGATTTTTTTGGGCTGAAGCAATTTCAACAACTTCCTATCTCCAAAATTATTCAAACACTAAAGCAGTCAACTCAAATGTACCACATTTATTTGATAAAGGTAAAGGGAAGATCAAGGACGACTCTTCAAGTCAGAATTCCGAGAAGTCTTCGTCTTCTCGCAAGAGAGCTAATAAACGCAAACCAAAGATTAATCCCTTTGATTGGCAGCTAAACCTACCACCCTGATTGAAGTTTTTCAAAATTTACTTTTGTTGTTTTACAAATTTTGTTGTTTTGCACTACTTGTTGATTCTTTTTTTGGAAAAGACAAAAAAAAATGATGAGCAAAAGTCAAAAAAGTCATCAGATAGGAAAAAGAAAAAGAAAATTATTTTCAAGAATCAAATTTTGATGAGAAATGAGTTAAAAAAACATTTTCTTAGTTATATTTTGAACAAAAAGTGAGAGGAACCTTCGCCGAGTTGTCAGATCATACATCTAGTTCAGATTTACCTATATTGAGCTGTGCAAAGGTTATTTTGTAGAATAAGTACTTGTTTTGAAGTCAGAGAAGAGTTCAGAAGCTTACCACTTTGGGAACCTTCGCCGAGCATGCTATCATCATTATGAACCTTCGTCGACGTGAGAGATGGATTCAACATGCCAAAATTAGGCTGGACATAGGTCTAGATCCTGAAAATCTTCGTTAATTGTAGTACCTAGGCAAAGGATGCACTTAGGTGAGAGTTGAAACCCTCGTCAGACATTTAGAACCTTCGCCGAGCTACACCATTGGTCAGAAACCTTCGTCGAGTTTTTTGAAAGCTATTTCTACAATACTAAACATGCCTGCAAATTTCTGTCTAGAACTGATGTGCCAAACTAGTACTTTGTCTAGGACCCTCAAAATTAGCCTATAAGAGGGCTGAATTCGATTTCATTTTTCACTTGTGCTAGCGAAGCTCTTGTGAATTTTTTTCGTGGCCGAACTTTTTTAGGAACTTTCACACAGCCTTTTGATACACTTTCAAGCTCTTTACTTTAAGTTTCTACCTTTGCCATCATGTCTTCTAGCGATTCCCGTAGCTTTGTTCTTAAACGTGATGTTCCATTTGCAACAGACATCATGTCGCTTCCTAGCACAAGCAAGGTCACTGAATGGATGAACCTTGTGCCAGAAATAGAATGGATAAATTGGCGAAAATTGCCTATTTCAAGTGCATGACTACGTCTATCAAAAATTGAACAAAGCAATAGTGTTGGAAATCATGTTCAATCTTTAGCAACTAACTTTGAAATCGCTAGATACTAAGTGATTACATAGCCAAACATCAAGTATTGAATTCTCAGACAACTTTTATCAATTACAAAAGCAATACAGAGATGCATGCATTCTGACATATACTGAATGCAATAAGAAGATAGTATTGATTCAGAAAAACAAAATCAGATGCTAATGAGCACAAAACAATAGCGGATAGAAACCGCGCACTCTAAGCTATCTCTGAGTAACTAAGAATAAGTCTGATAATAAGTAGCTCTACTGATAAGCAGTAGCGCAATAGCAACTCTAAAATAAATCTGTAAAAGACTGAGCTATAATTCTCAAGAGAGTTCAAGCTTGAAAGCTTGATAGAGAGCAATTAGGTCGTCAATTGCGATTGCTAGTTGGCTGGTATCCTACTAATATTCATCCTGTTCCTTGTCATTGATTGTTGATAAGCGGTGGAGATTGGCCGTAAACAGTCTGTCTGCATAAATGAACTAGAACTATCACTCTGCATAAATGAACCAAAACAGCCACAGGCAACATTGTCGCAAAAATGAGACAATGTCGGCTTTTTGTGAAAAACCCAACAATGCCCTAAAAACGCATTTAGGGTTGCCTCACACATCCCTAGAATCATTTCCTTAACATGTAAGGCACTTCTGAAAAAGTGAAAAATGCATCCCTGCATATTTGCTCGCGAATCCTGACATGCAAAAAAGGCGACACTGCATTTTTCCACAAGATTCCTGACAGACGAAAAATGCAACATTGTGGTAACACTCCGTGTAATTCTGCAAACTGTGTAAAAACACTTATAAAACTGCAGACTGTGAAAAGACACGGGAAAATCTGCAGAACTGGATAAATAATAGATAAAGATTAAAACCGATTAGTCGATTAGTAAGAAGGAGAATAATCCAACACTCCCCCTTAATCTGAATCTTTGAATGCCTTGACCTTCAAACTTAGTTCTACACAAAATCTTCTGTGTGTATCCAAACTTAATGCTTTGGTAAAAATATCTGCCGTCATATCTTGCGTTCTACAGTACTGCAAATTGAACTCTTCGTTGAGAACTTTGCTTCTGACGAAATGATACCTGCAATTTGACCTCTTCGTTGAGAACTTTGCTTCTGATGAAATGATACTTCAGTTCAATGTGCTTGCTCCTAGAATGAAATCTCGAGTTGGCTGATAAAGCAATGGCACTTTGATTATCACAAAATAATGTCACCGGAGCATATTGATTCAGACCGATATCCGAGAGTAAGTTCCTCAACCAAATTGCTTCCTTTGTAGCTTGAGAGGCTGCGATATACTCCGATTCAGTGAAAGATAGAGCTATTGAAGATTATTTGCAATTGTTCCAAGAAATTGGACCATTGTTGAGGAAGAATATAAATCCGAAAGTGGATTCTACATCTCCTGCCCAACTTGCATCTGTATAATTATTGAGTAAATTGAGTTTTTCATTGCCGATTGTTCCATAACAAATGCAAAAATCCATAGTAGCTCAAAGATATCTCATGACTTTGATAAGAGTCTTCCAATGTGTTATACCAAGATTGGTCATAAACTGACTGAGAGAGCTGACTGCAAAAGCTATGTCTGGCCTAGTACAGATCATGGCGTACATAAGAGATCCTATAATAGAATGGTAAGGATGCTCACGCATCTGCTGCTTCTCATGAATTATTTGGGGACACTGGTCCTTTGACAATTTGAGACCTGGTTCCATTGGTGAGAGAGCTAACTTGCAATTAATCAGATTATATCTGACTAACATGTTGTAGGTGTACCTCTGTTGTGTAATGTAGACCAACTTCTGTTTTCTGTCTCTGTGGATTTGTGTATCAAGGCAGAAGTGAGCTTTTCCCAGATCGGTCATGTCGAATTCGAAAGATAGCATTGTCTTGGCTTCTTTTATCAGATCGGTACTGTTGCTAAAAAGCAATGTATCATCCATGTTTAAAGTGATAATGATAAAAGACTGCTGCACTGCTTTGAAATAAACATTTGAATATGAAGAGCTAGGTGTGTAGCCGTGATCAATAAGAAAAGTATTGATCCTTTGAAACCATGCTCAAGCAGATTGCTTTAAGCCATAAAGTGCCTTATGGAGTTTACACACATGATTGTGCTTATCCTCGATAATATAACCTTTGGGTTGCACCATGCAAATGTCTTCTTCGATAGCTCCATTGAGATATGCTATATGTACATCCATTTGATGTATTTTCAAATCTGCTACAACAACAAATGATAGCAAAAGTCTAATAGAAGAATGCTTGACTACTAGATTGAAGGTCTTAGTGTAATCGACATTGTATACCTGAGAAAATCCTTTGGTGACAAGCCACATCTTTCTCCTGTTGATGCTCCATCTACATTGTACTTGACTTTGAAAATCCATTTAAAATCAACTACGTACAATTGTCCATGTCTGGTTCTTGATAAGAGATGAATATTCCTTATCCATAGCTTCTTTTCAGAGTTCAAAATCAGGCTGAATGAGTGCCTCTTGGACAGACATCTGTTCCTAAACAAGGTAGGCTGCAAACTCGTCGATATACCTCACAGGTGGTCTGCTTGCTCTTGAAGATCTTCTGGGTAATAGAGAAGTTGATCATTTCCATCATATTGTAGTTGCTGAACTGCAACATCCTCATCTTCTGATTCACCGTTAATTTGTTGTTCGTCAAAAGTAGAAGAGCTTGGACCTTCAATCGGAATAGTCGACTGAGAAACTGGAAAGTTCAAAGTGTTAGGAGAATCTGAAGGTCGGCTACATGGGGACTGCCTTTTTCTTTGAGGTCTTGAAATTGATCTTCAATGAAGATGACATCCCGACTAGTGAATATCTTCGACTCGATGGGATAACAACTTGTAGGCTTGATCTGAAATAGTGTAGCTGATGAAAACACATTTGTCTCTAAAAGTCGAGCTTCTTCCTGAGATCACGAGGTATCTAGGCAAAAGCAGTACATCCAAAAATTCGTAAGTTTGATAAAGAAGGTTTGGTACTTGTCCAAACTTCGAATGGTATTTTGTCTGAGAGACCTTTAGTAGGACATATGTTCTGAATATAGGTTGTTGTTGAAACAGCTTCAGCCCAGAAGCACTTCGGAAGTGTTGCATGTGATAACATGCACTTTGCCGATTCAACTAAGATTCTGTTTTTTCCCTCAGCAAGACCATTTGACTGAGGCAAATAGGAGGTGATGTATTGTTGCTCAATGTCGTTGTTAAGACAATACTCCTTGAATTCAGTGGAGATGTATTCTCCCTCGTTATCTAACCTCAATGCTTTGATTCCTTTGTCAGTTTGATTCTCAGCACGCTCTTTGAATTATTTGAATTTGATGAAAGCCTCTGATTTCTGTTTAATGAAATAAACAACTGTTCTTCTAGAGAATTCGTCAATAAAGGTAATGAAATATTTTGCATCTAGCAATGAAGGAGTTTGCATAGGTCCACATATATCCGTATGACTATGGTTTGATCTAAAAGGAATCCTAGTCTGCTTTCCAAAGATGCAGCTATGACAGACAGGGAGATTGACCTTACCAACTTTCTATTTCAAGTGCATAACTATGCCTATCAAAAATTGAACAAAGACGTATTGATGGAAATCACGTTCAATCTTTAGCAACTAACTTTGAAAATCGCTAGATACTAAATGATTATGTAGCCAAACATCAAGTATTGAATTCTCAGACAATTTTTATCGGTTACAAAAGCAATACAGAGATGCATGCATTCTGACATATACTGAATGCAATAAGAAGATAGTAATGATTTGGGAAAAACAAAATCAGATGCTAATGAGCACAAAACAATAGCGGATAGAAATCGCGCACTCTAAGCTACCTCTGAGTAACTGATAATAAGTCTGATAATAAGCAACTCTGTTGATAAGCAGTAGCGCAATAGCAACTCTAAAATAAATCTCTAAAAAACTGAACTAGAATGCTCAAGAGAGTTCAAGCTTGAAAGCTTGATAGAGAGCTAACTACAATACTAGATGAGCTTGATCTCTTCGATCATTTGATGATTAAAATGTATGAATATGAAAAGCTATATATACTAAGCAATTAGGTCGACAATTGCAATTGTCAGTTGGCTGGTGTCCTGTCGGCATTCATCCAGTTCCTTGTCATTGATTGTTGATAAGCGGTGGAGATTGGCCGTAAACAGTCCGTCTACATGAATGAACTAGAACTATGCCTCTGCAGAAATAAACCAAAACAGCCACATGCGACATTGTCACAAAAATGCGACAGTGTCGGCTTTTTGCAAAAAACACTACAATGTCTTAAAAACGCATTTAGAGTTGCCCCACACATTGTCAGAGTAATTTCCTTAATATTTAAGGCACTTTTGAAAAAGTGAAAAATGCAACTGCATATTTGCTCGCGAATTTTGACAGGCGAAAAAGGCGACACTACATTTTTCCACGAGATTCCTAACAGACGAAAAATGTGACACTGTGATAACAGTCCGTGTAATTCTGCAGACTGTGTAAAAACACTTATAAAACTGCAGACTGTGAAAAGACACGAAAAAATCCGCAGAACCGGATAAATAATGGATGGAGATTAAAACCGAATAGTCGATTAGTAAGAAGGAGAATAATCCAACACCTTGCTGAGCCTTTTCTCACAACAATGGGGATCCACGAGCTAGTGAAATCAATATGGACTTCATCACCATGGCTTTTAGTACTTGGGATGAGGCCAAGTCCAACTTTTAGATCACTTTTGAAGGAGCTACCCACAAGGTGCGAGTACTGATTTCTCCCTTGCTGCCAAAGAAATTTTTTCTGGGACACAAGTTAACCCAAATCATAAGCATGCCAATTCAGTTATCAAGCCATTTATTGACACCATCATCAAACTTTATCATACCAATTATGGTTACTTGGTAGAGGCCATTAGAGATCCAGCACTCTAGGCCACCGCCCAGTTACTGAATAAGTTCCTGCTGATGGTTGGCAACCTCAAGAAGGCAAGGATCTTGTCCCAGATCTTCCATCGCTTGGTTGAATCTAACTAAAAGTTAGATAAGAGAGCCTTGAAACCTTATTATTGGTACAAAACGGTCTTTGGGGAGCTCAAGAGGGCCATTAAGGGTAACACCAAACAACAGTCCGTTGTTGGCTCTCTTCAGTCCTCCTTAGCCACAACGTACTTATATATAATAAGGTCCATGAGTTTGTTGGAATTTAATCTAACACCTACTCATCCCAACGGCCCTTCTTCCTTCTCTCAATTTTACTCTCTCAAATGAAACCTACAGAAAATGAACTGTTTTTCAACAATCTGCATATTTGAACTATAGTCGCTACAGTCTACATATTTACTCAGGTTTTTCAACAGGCAAAAAATCCGACACCTGACATTGTCGCCAAATTTTATCTTCCTGAACAACTAAGTGTTTAGCAACACTTATTAAAGTTGTTTTTGGGCCATTTAGGCACCTCCTGACACTTTTTGCAAAAATGCAAAAAATGCAACACTACGTTTTTACATGCAGTTTCTGACAAGCGACAATTAGGGCAAAAAATGACACTGTATTTTTACACGCAGTTTTTGACAGGCGACAATTATGGCAAAAGCGACATTGCATTTTTACATGTAGCAACTATTCACAGGCTGTCTATGTCTTCATGGTCCAGTAGCAACTATTCTAATTAGTCAATTAATCAACTGCTAAGCAATCTTGTAAATGCAAAGCTGAATAATGCAAAAATTTTCGCTTGCTATAAATGTAAATGAGCGATTGATATTATAAGTCATCATAAGTCATCATATATCAAAGGATGATCTGACAGAGATTAAACGACCAAAATGGGTCTTTCAGTAGCTGACTCCTTAGAGATAGTGATTAGAGAGGATATATATATTCAGAACTTTAGCAATTGCTTTGAATCTGTGAGTAGGATCACATGCTTATCAATGCAATTGTATTGTGGTCTGATTGTTGTTACTACGACTTTATTATATAGATTCGCTACTGTTCTACATCCTTTTGCATTCTTGTTGAATGAAATTAAATCTCACTCCTCTTATGGAAACATCAACATAAAGAGAAATGTATGGCTATCTCTGATGCCTAAATTATTTCTACATTCTCTTCCTATCAGATTATCAGTATTAGAGAATTGCATGGCTATCTCATACACCTAATCGTTTCTGCAATCTCTCTTTCATGGCAATCTAAGACTCCTGCACTGATAATCTTATTCAACACAAAAGAACAGCTCATAATCTCCATTCTCTAAGTAATTCACGATTCTATTAAACACAGTTATTACTATTCTTTCATTATCATTATTGTTGTCTTTCATTTATAGACATTCACTCAATAGATGTGGTATCAGAGCTAGTAATTGTGAATATTACAGCAAATAAGGATTCTAAAACACTTGAAATGATGAGAGAAACAATAGATTATGATTTCATAAGATTAGCACAAGTTGAACCATCAAAATCCATCAAAAATCTATGCTTGAACCTCACTAAATGGCCCAAATCCTTGAAGAAGGCTTCACATGTGTGAAAGTAAGGCCTCCCACAGTTTGAGCACTGTACACCAGACCTACATTCAATCCTATAATCATTAGTAATCACAAGTACTCAAACAATTAAGAACATAGAGAGCAATTGTACCATTATGAGAGAAAAATCATGAAATTGCTTGATATGTTTTGGTGAGATATCATCACCTATATATACTTGATCCATCACGGTTTTGGGCAGGTATGAGTAGCCCTAAACCTATCCCTAATGATAATTTCTGTGGATCTTTCATCCCTACCAGGTTAGGGTTGGAATCTTGGAGATCCCTCAACAATGCAAAAATTACCAAAAATAGCTCCTATTTTTTCTCTCTTGTATCTAAGCATAATTTGGACTCATTCCAAAGGTTCTAACACTTAGGTCTACTTGAGAATATCCTTATTAATGGAATCCTATGCTATTTGGCACGTGTGACAAGCCACATCATGACCATCTAATTATTTACAAGTCATATGACCAAAACTAGTCAAGCTAGAATTGTGAATTTTTAACACTCCTCCTCACTATCTAGCTTGGTTCAATCATTGCTTTACTAATCACTCCAAGTGATGATCTGAACTTCATAAAAGGTGTCTTTTGAAGTGGTTTAGTAAGTAGAACAGCTACACATTCATTTCTTGGAACATGCTCCAAAGCAATCTCCTTGGCTTGCACCATTTCTCTCACAAAGTGATGGCATATCTCAATGTGCTTAGATCTTGCATGGAAGATTGGGTTAGATGCAAGGTGTTGGGCTGATATATTGTCATTGTAGATGATTGGTGCCTCATCTGAATCCATGATCTTTAGCTCCACCAGTAATCTCTTGATCCAAAGTACCTCCTTTGTAGTGGTTGTCAAAGCTTTGTACTCAACCTCGGTTGAAAATAGAGATATGGTTTCTTGCTTTTTTGAAAGCCATGAAAACACACCTTCTCCTATGAAAGTTGAATAGGCACTTGTTGATTTCCTATCCCTCTTGTACCCTGCAAAATCTGAATCACTAAATGCATGAAGGTTAATCACATTTCCTCTATATAGAATCCCAAAATCCAATGTACCCGAGATGTATCTTAGAATTCTCTTAGCCTTTTTCCAATGGATATTCAATGGCTTTTGCATGGATTGGCTCAACCTACAAACACTAAAGCTAAGATCTGGTCTAGTTATAGTGATCCACATTAAGGAGCCTATAAGTTTCCTAAACAAAGTGATGTCCATGAAGGATCTTTCATCATCTTCATTTGGCACTTTTACATCTTGCTCCATTGGTGTGTCAACACTTTTGCATACTTCCATCTTAAAATTCTTCAAAAGACTTTGAGCATAGTTTACTTGACTTATAAAGATAAAACTAGACCCTCTAAGTACCTCTATGCCTAAGATGAAGTGAAGACACCCTAGATCTACCATTTTGAACTCTAAGGATAGATCTATCTTGATTTTTTCAATACCATCAACACTATGTTCACTAATGATGATGTCATCTACATAAATGAGTAAAAGTACAATACCAACATCATCAAACTTAATGTAAAGAGTGGGATCGTATTCACTTTGAACAAAAGAAAGTGAAATAAGATAGCAATGTAGTCTTGAATTCCAAGATCTTGAGGCTTGCTTCAAGCCATAGATGCTTCTTTGGAGATGGCATACTTTGTTCTCCATTCCATGCTTGACGAACCCTTGTGGCTGCTCCATATAGATATCCTCTTCCAAAAAACCATTCAAGAAAGCATTAGAGACATCCATTTGACATAGGATCCATCCAAAATGTGATGCAAGTGCAATGATTAGCCTTATTGTGACCATCTTGGCGACGGGTGCAAAAGTTTCCTTATAGTCTATCCCTCTCTCTTGAGCATAACCTTTTGCAACTAATCTTGCTTTATGTTTGTTAACACTCCCATTTGCATTCAACTTAAGCTTGAAGACCCACTTGCATCCTATTACATTTCTTTGAGGTCTCTCAACAAGCAACCAAGTTTCATTCTCAATCAAGGCATCATACTCATCCAACATAGCTTTATACCATTCTTTGGAGTTCAATGCATCTTCAACATTAGATGGTTCTTCAAAACTAGATAAAGTATAAGAAGTGGATGAGATACCCTCAACTTGCTGTCCAAGGCCTTGATATGTGAGCCTTGATGGCTCCACTTTTGCCCTTGAAGATCTCCTTGGTGTGATAGGTGGGTTTGGTGCTTGCTCCTCCATGAGATCCTCCTCAGAACCAAGATCTTGCTCCTCGGCCATCCTCTTCTTGATTGTTGGAGCACTTGAGCCTTCTTCAAGCATATGCATATGATGTTCATCAGAGATAACATCCCTTGAAACAACAAATCTGTTCAAGGATGGGAGATAGACTTTGTAGCCTTTGCTTGAGCTTGCATATCCAAGCATGATCCCTCTTGTGGAAGATGGATCCTCCTTGGTTCTTGTTCCCAATGGCACATGCACATAACATATACACCCAAAAACTTTCAAGTGATTAAGATTGGGTTTCTTTCCATACAACATCTCATAAGGAGTTTTGCCTTCAATTGCTTTGCAAGACACCCTTTCATCAAGTAGCTTGCACATACAAGAGACTCACCCCAAAAGGATTTGGGCAAACAAGCATCTAATCTTAAAGCCTTAGAACATTCACATAATGTTCTATTCCTTCTTTCAGCAACTCCATTTTGCTGAGGAGCGTAAGGACAAGAAGTCTCTTTCTTGATCCCTTCCTCCTCACAAAAGGCCTTGAACTCATTGGAAATGAATTCTCCACCATTGTCACTTCTAAGAATCTTGATGCTATGATTATGATCCTTTTCCACAAACAACTTGAACTTTACAAAAGTATCAAATACTTGAGACTTGAAGGAAAGTAAGAACACCCAACAATATCTTGAGTAGTCATCAATGAAGGTTAAAAACATGGATGAACCTCCATTAGATTTGGTGCTAGCAATGTGCACATCCGAGTGTATGAGTTCAAGAGGATGAGATGACTTCGTGATGGAGTTAGGAAACACCTTCTTATGTGCACAAGCTTCACAAACCTTGTCTTCCTTCCCAATAGACCTTGGTAGGCCTAAAGCATACTCCTCCTTGATCATAGCCTCCATGGAACCCGAGTTGACATCTCCAAGTCTTTTGTGCCATAAAGTAAAGGTAGATGTCTTGCTCTTCTCGGCCAACATGACAACATTAGTATCCACAAATGCATCCAACTTATAAAGTTTGCCAAGTCTAGTGCTCTTAGCCACTATCTTACCCTTCTTCTTGATGAAACATTCATTTGAAACAAAGTCAACATTGAAACCATTGTCTACCATTTGGCCAACACTTAGTAGATTCTTTGTTATTGTAGGAATGTACAAAACACCTTCTATGTTGATCTTTTTGGAAGATCCTAAGCAAAGGGGAATGCTACCAACTCCTCCAATCTTACAAGCTTCATCATTTGATGTATAGATAGACTTTATAGGTCCATCATAAGATAAGAGAGGAGAAAAACTCCCTTTTACTAGTCATGTGTGAAATAGCACCCGAGTCAATCCACCAAGGATCTTCTCCTTTGAAGCTTGTTGAAAAAAATCTGGACATCATGAGAGAGTCCTCACGTGAACTCTCCTCCTCCTCCTCTTTGCTCATGTTGGCTTGGCTTTGATCTTGCTTCCTCAAGCATTCTGAGGCATAATGCCCCATCTTGCTACAATAGTAGCACTTCACCTTTGATTTGTCCTTCTTGAGTTTGGTGGTTGATGGAGATGCCTTTGAGGGTCCTTCTTGATCCTAAAGCTTTGAAGACTTCTTGAATGTTGATCCTTTGCCTTTGGACTTGCCTTTGCCTTTGGTGAAGAGAGCTTGGTCATCTCCACCTTGGATGGAAAGCCTATCCATCCTCTCTTGCATTTGGCTCCTTCTTGATTCCTCGGCCATGAGTGTGCCTTGGAGTTCTTCAAGTATGGGTAGCTTACCCATAATTGCATATCCCTGAACCAAACTGTCAAATTCAAAGCTTAGTCCATTCAATATGAGTTGAACAAGCTCTTCATACTTGATAGGATCACCTATGAAGGCTAGCTCTTTGTTCAATTGATTTACTCTTAGGACAAAAGTATGTGCACTCTCTCCTTTATTTTGATAGCTTCTATAGATTTGATTCTTCAAAGCTAACATTCTAGTTTGGTTCTTGGATTCATAGACCTTTTGTAAAGTGTCCCAAGCATCTTGAGCCGAAGTGCAATCTCCTACCTCTCTTAAGAGTTCATTTGCAACATTCATTTTTATGCAATGTAGTGCAACATTGCACCTCTTGATGTATTTGGCTTTTTCTTGAGGATGAATAGGTTCACCCTCCTTACCATTTACAATTTACATCAGATCTTGCATGATCATGATGGATTCCATTCTAACTTTCCATATGGAATATTTAGTTTTGTTGAGCCTTTCATTAGTATCCAAAAGATATGCATTTATAGATGCCATCTAGTCTCCTAATCAAGGACTTGACACAAATGAAGGTTACTTCTATTGATTTGATTGAAGATCTACCTTACCCCACTTCTTAGGGACCTGAAAAGATCAGTACTAGACTTTCTATAAAGATCTAAGAATGATCTCTAACAAAATCCAATCATAGAATACTAGAAACAATGCACTTGCTTGATTGAAGTAGACAATACTAGTAGAATTGCCCCTCTTTCTATAAAGAACATTAAAGCTTCCAAATGATCTGATCAAGAGTGAATTTCAGCAACCTAATATACTTCCAAAATCACTTGTAAAAGATCTAAATGGATCTTAATGAGGATGCAACACAATCTACTATCCAATCACAAGCAAAAAATGATCAAAATTGATGAAAAATTGATCTAATTTGGTGCATAAGTCAAGCAATGGTTGGACTGGACCTAAATCACTTTAGGAGGTGTCCACTACACCTTATAACAGCCTTGAAGAGTCCCCAAAACTCTGATCTTCCCTCTCCTTGAATGCTAGAAAGCCTCCTCTATGAAATCACCTCCAAAACTCGCTTAGAAATCAATGCTTGGAGCAAGCAAAACTTGTTATCTTGGTAATGTGAATTGAATTCAACTTTGCCTCTAGTTTTAGTCACCTAAACACCTGCAAATGAAGTCACACAACACCAATCTCCAATGTATTTGACTCACTTTGAGTTCTAGAATCAATGCTAGATGCTAAGATCCAATCTACACAAGATTTAGATCAAAAATTGTGATCAAATTGAATGAAAACCAAGGATTTAGCTTATTTTAGCCTTTAGGCTCTGATACCATGTGAAAATTACAGCAAATAAGGATCCTAAAACACTTGAAATGATGAGGGAAACAATAGATTATGATTTCATAAGATTAGCACAAGTTGAACCATCAAAATCCATCAAAAATCTATGCTTGAACCTCACTAAATGGCCCAAATCCTTGAAGAAGGCTTCACACGTGTGAAAGTACAGCCTCCCACAGTTTGAGCACTGTACACCAGACCTACATTCAATCCTATAATCATTAGTAATCACAAGTACTCAAACAATTAAGAACATAGAGAGCACCATTATGAGAGAAAAATCATGAAATTGCTTGATATGTTTTGGTGCGATATCATCACCTATATATACATGATCCATTATGATTTTGGACAGGTATGAGTAGCCCTAAACCTATCCCTAATGCTAATTTTGGTGGATCTTTCATCCCTACCAAGTTAGGGTTGGAATCTTGAAGATCCCTCAACAATGCAAAAATTACCAAAAATAGCTCCTATTTTTTCTCTCTTGTATGTAAGCATAATTTGGACTCATTCCAAAGGTTCTAACACTTAGGTCTACTTGAGAACATCCTTATGAATGGAATCCTATGCTATTTGGCATGTGTGGCAAGCCACATCATGACCATCTAATTATTTATAAGTCATATGACCAAAACTAGTCAAGCTAGAATTGTGAATTTTTAACAATAATTTCCATCTCACGAACCACCAATAGATTGGCATCAGAGCCAACAAAAGTGGGTGATCTTGTATTCACGTGTCCAAAATCGACTATGTCACGACATTTTCATGAGAGATGCTAGCTATTGCAATTGAATTAGAGAGTATGTGTTCATACGACTTTGGAAGAAAAGAAATCAAGGTCACAACGACATCATCATCTTGATTAGAACATCCTACAGTTGATAACTGATCCAATAAAGACTTAAAGTTGTTGATGTGAGAAGTGATGGCAGTAGAATCAGACATGCTAAGAGTAAAAAACTTCCTTCTCAGATGTAATCTAGTGGTTACATCATGAGTCTCATAGAGATTTGATAAGAATTCTAATGCATCCTTAGAGGTTTTGCATGTGGTAATGTGGGATATTTGAGAGTCAGCCAGATTGAGTGTGATGCATGCTAAGGCCTTCGGATCTTTGATCTTCCATGTCTTTGCTTGATCACCATCTTTTGGTTTCAGGTCAACACCTTCTACTACATCCCAAAGATTTCTATCTATCAACATCATCTGGAGTTTTAACTTCCAGATGTAGAAATTAGAACCATTGAACTTGTCAATGATTCTAGCTTCGTTGGATGATGAAGACGAAGAGCTACCTATATGAGACATACTAACAATAATACAAATAGAACACACTTAATCTCTCGGTTTATATGAGCTACGCTCTGATACCAATATGATGGGTAAAAGCACACGAATGTAGAAGAGAGCAGGAATATTTTGCGGAACAGCTCTCCCGTTACAATCAGTTGCTAGATGCAAAAACAATCTAATAGAAAGCTTATGCTAAATATAATCACAGCTTTAAGTGTTCTAATTGCCCAACATGATCTTAAAAATTAATTCATACTCACAAAAACAAAAGTACAGTCCATTGAAGAGATTATAAATGGTTTGTGGGTGTGTTGTATTACTAAAAATCAGATTCAATATGAAGTTTAATTTTGAAATAGATTGAAATAGCAGTGTGATATCGCGAGTTCCTCAGGCGTCAAAGTCAGCCATTGTCTGATTAGAAACTGAGGAGTCGTAGACGTCCGTGCTCTGATCAAAGTGAGTAAACAAGCGTGATCAAACAACGATAAAGTGCATTCAATCACAACAAGCATTCATCTACGTTATACATAAATAGAAAAGCGTGTTGCTGCTATATTACACTGAAGTACAATAAAATAACAACTACAACCAAAATGGCAACATAATTGGGAGGCTCAAATAATATGTCTCATGGACGGAGCTTCTCTCACGTAATCTGTGCTGGGATGATCTATTTATAGATTGCATCCATGTATCAACTACATTAAATGTTTGTCACCTAATTAGGTAAGTCGTTGTACTTGGAAGTATAAGGCTTTTGTGAAAACTATACATACTGTATACTGTCAACCCGTAGGGAATGTTGACGTGGACGAGGACGTCGCAAATTCTCTCACTTTGCATTTTATGTGAAGTGGTTTTCTCTCACTTTGCAAATTTTGAGAAGTGGCTGGGAACGTTCCTCATTCGAAATAGACGACCTTCGACATTTTCTCTCTCTTCGAGATTTTGCAAAAAAGTTGAAGGTGCCCTTAAAAAGACAAGGTGCCCTAAAAAAGGTGAAGATGTCTTTAAAACAGTTTAACTTATGAAACTAGATGACCTTCGAAAATTTTCTCTCTTCGCATTTTTTGAAAAAATGCGAAAAAGCCGAAGGTGTTAAAAACAATTAAATTTTTGAATTGCACAAGTTAAACTTTTGAACTATGCAAGTTTCGCGAAACTGTCACGACTATTTCACAAAATAGTTTAAACTGTTGAACTATGTTAGTTTCACGAAACTGTCGCGAACATAGTTCATTTCTGCAGACTGTCGCAAAAATAATGTATTTTTGCAGACTTGTTCTAAATGCTAATTTTGTGGAAGTCCTTGAAGATGGTCAAGTCTTCAATGACTTCATATTATTGAACTTAATATCTGAACTTGAAATTATGATAGGATTGGTTACCCTTTGTTGGAGATCAGTCGGAAGCCCATTATATCAAATAAATTGGATGTCTAAAATTGTGATTCATGCAGGTATCATATGAGCAGACATAGAATCAAAGTCGGTTTCACCTGACCCTAGATCAATGATCAATAAACGTGTAGGAAGAATCATGAAATAGAAACTAGTCATTCACCAAGAAGACAATTGTGGGCTTAATTTCCAACAATCATCTCCATCTTGCAATGATAAGGAATCCATCCTTGCTTTTGCATGGAGCATCCTGCACTCTTCAGCCACTAGCACACTAAGGAGCTGTTGTATAGTTGACTCGAGTGCACCCATTGTGCCCTATAAGACTCTAAGGGGTGACGTTTCCTAAGGTCCAAAACAAGCTAGAAAGTCAAGGACTGAGCCTTCGAACTGTGGTGAGTCAGTCTTGAGCTAGATCTCAAGCTCGAGTCATGGCCTAGTTAACTTCTGGGACCCAGGTCCAGGAGTCCAGTTGATTTTGCCCATAGGGATGGCTTCTGGGACCGCCAGACTGATCCTGCTAGGCTTAATCCGCAAAATAAAAACTGAGCCAGAAAAGCGTGCTTTACCAGAAAGCACTATATTCCAGGACCGAGGGGGCGCGCTGAATCACACCAGAACTATAGAGGGAGTCCGGCAAACAGAAACTTGAGCAGCTCAACCAGTGTCAGGAATCCAGTCGCCAAGTCTCAGCTCCCTCTACCAACGCGAGCCAGACACAATGCCTAGCACGTGTTGGTAGTCCTGAGACGAGTCGGTCTATGTATGAATATAATATCTTCCAAATTTAATAAAGTTGATTCTTGGAGATGATTACCATTTCGGTTTCGCCTCCGGGACTGGTCCAAGTGGAAGGACCCTTACTACAACTTTTTTGCATCGTTGGCGTCTAAAGGGTCCACGTCACCGACGTGTGGCTCACCGCTATGCCATTTGGTTAGTTTGGCAACCACTATGCCTTGAGGTTTTATGTGTGGCTTGTCTGTGCCTTTGGTTACCTTTTGGGGACGGATTCTAAGTTGGATTTTGGGTTGGTTGGGATTCCAGTTTTCTTAAGTCTGAATGGTTAAGCTTGATATATTTTCTAAGTTCGCTTCTACGTAAGTGCATTATAGATGAATGTTAGACTTAAGTGGCATGTTGGGAAAACCTGTTGTACGTTTCGCATTCTCCATTGGCTATGGCTCCATCTAGCATGACTATGGCGGTCTCCCAACTAATCTACGCTATGGCTTCTCCAACTAGCTTGAGCAAGAGGATGGAAAAAGCATGGTGAGTATTCTTGAGGGTAAGATCCACTCTCTTTCTCTTTCTCTCTCGTTTTCTAACTACAACAATGATAAGAACCCTAAACCAAGCCTCCTTCTCCAAGGCTTAACCTACTAAAGAATAGAGACCTGGATTAGCTTTAAGCCACACTGAATAAACCCTAAACTAAATCTCCTCCTCTAAGGCTTGACTTGCTAGAAAACGGAGGGCCTAGATTACTTAACCTGTTGTCAGATAAACAATGTACAATACAATGTGAAGTATCACAATAAATGAAACCACACAAGGGATAACACTCAAAGAGAAAAGATAGGCATGTATTCCAAATGAGGTTCTTATCAAAAATGGACTCTTCCACTCTATATATACTTGGAGTGGTAGTCACTTACAAAAACATGTGTGGTTTCTTGTCTTTACTTAAGACATGGCTCATAATCATTGTTGAGAATCTCTAACGTCCTTGATTTTGTTGCTTCAAGCATTGAACTATATCAGTGATATGTTGCGGATGTCGTAGATTTGTCTGCTTCACAAAGTATTGTAGTTGATAAATGAGAGCAAGTTCAGATTGATCCATCGGGAGGAATGAGGACTTGAGACAAGGATGTCAATTTGCACATAGCTTTTGTCTTTGATGTGACTTGAGAGCCCTTCACTGGTACAAGCTACCACTTTATTGAGGATGTGATGGCCATGGTGAGGCAATTGGAAAAGCGTGGATATTGTATCGCTTACGTAAAACCAACTGCTTATTGAGAATGGTGGTGGCGGTGGTATTGCCGCGAATATTCTATCTTGTTGGGAAGACGAATCTTTGTCTACATCATGATTGCCCCTAATAAGATGCTTCTTTTGTTTCATATTGAGCATTTGCTATTGAAGTACCTTGACTGCTCTTTTTGTTCCTATTGAAAGTTGTTGAAATCATTGGTAAAGATGTAAAGATATATCCCAATGAAAATCCTTGTGATACTGAAACTGTAGAAGTAGAATAAAATTGTCGATGAAATATCACCTATAGTTCTGTTGCAAAAGAAAACACACCAAACCATATGACAATACAACAAACATTCAAACAACAACAAATGACATAGTTGACAGGACAAAACTTGAAATAAGAGAAAAATGAAAAAAATTGTAACAGATAACTCTATAGGAGGAATTGCATGACACTTTGGAACCAAACTCTTGAAAACCAGTATCGAACTTGGCACAAGGCCATAGCTACAGCGTTACAAAAGAAAAACAAAGTCATAACGTGTAACATCACATAGCATGCAATAGACAAATGGGTCTTAGATCACTTTCACTTAGATAAAAAAATACGGGTTGTTATCTAGACACAAAACTAAGGATCCATCAGTCGGTAGCTCAAAATCTTGGCTCTAGGGTATGATATCAATTGCTTGGTCATAGAGACATAATGAAGACACAGATCTGAGGTGGTACATTCTCTGTCTTATCTATGGATGGTGTTTGAGATAGACCTCATATGGTTGCTAGATAGGATGTAACTCTATTTGGATCGGAAGCAACTACGTATCCATGGATGACAAAAGAATCAGTAAGACTAAATGAGCCTAGACACATATAATACTACTAATCTTGATAAGGTGCAAATGGATCAACTTGATGAGCAGGCACATTGGTATCTTCTATACAATACATCGCTGGGTCTATGTAGTCAAAATCACTTGTGTGATAGACGATGTAGCAATAGGTTGACTCTCTGCAAAGGGCTGTTGTGTTGGATGGGGAGTGATCGGCCTTGGATAAGAAGACTCTGGTTGAGAATGTAAAAGTCATGTAGGATGGTTCATAGAACCAAAGGATTGAGGGTGATGAAAAACTAGGCCTATTGGCCATGGTTGGCCTAAGTTGATGAGGAGCTGAGGCCGCCATGAGGCAATTCACATGGCTGTGTCTGACTTTTCAATATTCAGATATCATTCATTTGCATCACCAAGTAGGATCATGGGAAATAGTTTGAGCTTTTTAGCTTCAGAACTATCGACATAGAACGTACAATTTTTATTCAAAGTCATGAAGAAATCGTATGGGGTTGGATTCCCCATCATATTTGGTGCATCAATCCATGAAATTCTCCCTTCCACTTTGAGAGGAGGCTAATTTGACTTCTCACTCATGGTGCTCTAGCAAAAAATCAATACTTAGGTGATGGATAGTGGATGATGAGTGTGATATCCTATTCTTGCTTATCTATGGCTCCCTACCAGGTTATATCCAAGGCAATACCTACTGAATATACCTAAGGCTTCTCCCAACTAGACGAGATAGGAATAGGTGACCAAGATGTTGATGGTAATTGTGAATATGTACAAGCCTAAGTATAAAGATATCTCACTGGTTCACTTTTGGTGGTGACAGATCTCATTTTCACGCTTGGGTTGATGATGCTAAGTTTTTAATTTTTGATCTTTTGAGAGGTATTGGGATATGACTTTGCTAGTTCTAACTCTGGAGAATTCGCAAACAAGTGAAGAGTTTCGTACAAAGGCCAACCTTGTCAAAAATAGACTGTATGAGTACCGTGCGAGTACTATTTGAAAAAAAATCAACAATTTGTACTGTTAGATAATTTGGAGGAGGTTGCTATGTTTCTCTCACCTTCTTTGAACTTTCCTAATATTTCTAGTGCCTCTAGCCCTTAGGGCAAAAGTACCTCCAATCTATTCGCAAAAGTAGAGTATTCGCACAGGTGTTAAATTTTTCGCTAGGAATCGTTCAAAGATGTTAGTATCTTGCTTTTTTGAAAGCCAAGACACTATGCCATTGCAAAGAAAGGTAACAAGAGCAGTTGTGGACCTCCTATCCACCTTATCACCTGCAAAATTAGCATCCGCATATGCCCTTAAGGCAAGATTAGATCCATCATATAAAATGCCAAAGTTCTTGGTGGCCGAGATGTACCTCAACACCCTTTTTGTATTTTTCCAATGACAAACCAATGGATTTGGCATAGATTGGCTTAGTGTGATGTCCTCAAAGGATGCTTCATCATCATTATTGGAAACTTTTATATTTTGCTCCATAGGAGTTTCTACTCCTTTACAATCTTTCATTTCAAACTTTTCTAAGATAGAAGAAGCATATTTGGATTGACAAATAAAACTCAAATCCTTGCCTCTTGAAACTTCTATTCCTAATATGAAATGAAGATTACCAAGGTCCAACATCTTAAACTCCTTAAACAATTCTACTTTCACTTCTTGTATCCACTAAGGATAATGTCATCAACATACAAAATGAGAATGATGATTTTACCATCATTAAATCTTAAGTAGAAAGAAGGATCATAAGCACTTACAACAAACTTAATAGAGTTCAAGAAAGTATTCAACCTAGAGTACCAAGCTCTAGGTGCTTGCTTAAGCCCATAAAGGCTTCTTAGCAACAAACACACTTTTTTCTCTTGATATTCTTTGATGAAGCCCTTGGGTTGCCTCATGAAAATCTCCTCTTCCAAATATCCATTGAGAAAATTTAGCATAACCAACAAAGATCCCTTCAATAGAAGTAGGATCATCTTTTTTTCTTGTATCTAATGCTTGAAAAACATAGCAAGTAGATCCGATAATTCTTAGATCTTTAAGATTCGGCTTCTTACAAAATAGAGTCTCATAAGATGTTATGCCTCCAATGGGCTTACATGGCAATCTATTACACAAATAAGTTTCACAAATAATAGTCTCTCCCCAAAAGGACTTAGGTAGAGATGCATCTAATCTTAAAGCCTTAGCACACTCACAAAGTATTCTATTCATCCTCTCAGCTATATCATTTTGTTGAGGACTATAAGCACATGTAAGTTCTCTCTTAATGCCATTATATTTACAAAACTCTATCATCTTGGTGGAGATATACTCTCCACCATTATCACTCAATACTTTTATTCTAGCATCAAGTTGATTTTCAGCTAGAGTTTTGAACTTAACAAAAGCTTCAAACACTTTACTTTTGGAATCCAAAAGTTCAATCCAAGTGTATCTAGAGTAATCATCAATAAAAGATACATACATAGATGCACCTCCATTAGATTCTTGAGAAAAAGAGTGCACATTACTATGAATAAGATCTAATGCTTTTGTAGATCTAGTGGAAGAGGTATCAAAAGGTAGCTTGTGTGCCTTTGAGAGGCTACAAGCTTTACAACTTTTTCCACACTTTGAGAGTGTCTTTGGAAGGCCGAGAGCAAGATCCTTGGTGAATAGCATTTCCATAGATTTGAAGTTGGGGTGGCCCAACCTCTTATGCCAAAGCTCCACTTGATTGAGCTCCTCCTTCACCATGTTCACACTTCCAAGAAAAACATTAGCATCTAGTTTAAAAAGCCTTTCTTGCTTGAATCCCTTTACAAGGCAAGTAGTAAACACCTTGCTTAAAATGGACATCTAAGCCATCATCCATCAATTGTCCTACACTTAAACAAATTCTTAGTGAGTGTAGGAACATAGAGTACATTATCAAGATCTACTCTTTTAGAGGATCCAAGACTTAAGAGAATAGTTCTCACTCCATCTATTCTACATTCTTGATCACTTGCTGTTAGAATAGACTTTTTACAACCTACAAAAGGTACAAGAGTTGAGAAAAAATCCTTTTGGAATGTCATGTGGGAACTAGCCTCACTATCAATCCACCATGTGTCATTGGAGTAGTTCTTTGATGTTGATGTAGAAGCCATCAAGGATGAATCCACTTCATCCTCATCTTCCTCAAGGGTGAGGTTGCCTTGTTTGCTCTCTCCTTGTGCATTCTTCTTCTTGAAACACTCGGATGCAAAGTGTCCCTTCTTTCCACAAAAGAAGCACTTGAGTTTGGCTTTGTTCTTCTTTTCACCTTTGGAGCTTGATGGTTGATCATCACTCTTGGTCTCCTTGTGTTGGATCTTCTTCTTTGACTTTGCCTTTTTCTTGCTTGAGAAGTTGGCCTTCTCATCACCATCATGCAACTTCAAGGATCCAATCCTTTGCTTGACATGAAGGATCCTACTCTCCTCGGCCACAAGCACACTATGAAGCTTGTCAATGGAAGGTAGTGCATCTTGAATAGCAAAGCTTTGTACAAGATTGGAGAACTCATCTCCAAGGCCATTCAAAATGATTTGAACAAGTTCATCATCATGAATACCCTCACTAATGATGGAAAGTTCTTTGTTGAGAGATTTTATTCTCAAGACATGCTCTTGAGCACTCTCATCACTCCCTCTAAGGCTTTGAAGAACTTTGTTTCTAATCATAAGCACTCTAGAGGTATTTTTGGGTTCATAAATTTCTTTAAGGTAGTTCCATGCCTCCTTGGCCGAGGTACAAGATGCCACTTCCTTTAGAAGTTCATTACTAACATTCATTTTCAAGCAATGTAATGCTAGTCTAGCTCTCTTTTTGTACCCCACTTGATCTTGCCCTCCTTGAGGTTCTTCTCCCTCACCTATGACAAGATCAAACATATCTTGGAGCACAAGTAGTGACTCCATTCTTACTTTCCAAGTTGAATAATTATTAGAATTTAGCCTTTCATTAGCCTCAAGAAGATAGGCTCCAATTGAACCCATTTTATCTAGTAACAAGTACAACAAATGTACTATTCAAAGGCTCTCCCTTCATTTCTCATAATTGAGCTAAAATGCTACTCTCTTGAATGTCACTAGCCCCAAGAAGCAAGATCTATAATGATCTTGAACTCAAAAAGATTTGGAAAAAAATATTCTACACAATCTATTCACTTAGAAGCTTGGATTTGACTCTTGGAAGTGCCAATGCCTTCCAATGGTGTTTAGAATGGTTTTAGTTTCACTCTTGAACTAAATAACATAAGCCTCAAACTCTCTTTCAAGGATTTGTAGGTTTAATAAGCTTCTAACACCATTTACTCATCAAATCTATGAAGGAAACAATGGTTTTCCATAAGCACATCACTAGTTTCACTCTACACAACTTGTTTGAAGCTCAAATATTGAAAAAACACAAAGTTTTGGTGAAAGTACAACTCCAGCAGCCTCTCACATGTGTGAGAAGTACATCTGAACTTTCCACACTAATATGAATCTCAACATTACAAGTAAACTATTAGAAAAGGTCGCCCTCCTTCAAAATGAATGTAGCACCAATGCTTTCACCAAAATGAAAATTTTTGGATCATCAACTAATCTCTTTGACTTGGCTTTGATACCATGTCAAATTTCAAAGTTTAAGGACTGAAATTGATCTACAAATGATCACAAAGAGTGATTGGTAGCTTGGGATCTTGATCTATATCAAGATTAGTCCAAATCTAGCTTCTACTTGACAATCTTTGTGATTCTAGGCAAGAACAATAAAAAATGATGATCCACGGTTTCACACGTGTGAAGTACAGCTACTGTATGGCTTGATAACAGAGAAATAGTTTACCTATCATTTACTAAGCATTCATCCACAAAGAAAGTGTTTAAGAGAGTCAAAACACAAAGATTGCTTCACAAACCAAGATTTCTCATCATTAGCTCAATAATGGATCCATCATGGATCAAGTACAAATCACAATACTCTCTCTCTAAGCTGCATCCAGCACGTGTGGGATAGCTCATTGTACTCATCCATATCCACTTTGGATAAGATCTATCAAGTTTGCCACATCATCCATTGGTGGTTTGTGTTGACCTTCTAGATTCCTACAATCTAGGACCTAACTCCTATAATTTATAGACTCAAATGAAAGCTAATCAAAATGGATCTGAATATTACAAGTGTCATTTCACACATGTGGACAGGTCCTCACACGTGTGGATCCACATAGATGTCAAAATAAATCAAAAACCATGTGAAAATTGCTTAATTCTAACAACACAGAGATGTAGGAAGCAAAAAACAAGTAGAAATGACTCGCACAGGGAAACGATGTAGAAAACAAGTCAAAATGACTCACATAGAGATGTAGGAAGCAAAAAGCAAGTAAAAATGACTCGCACAGGGATGTAGGAAGCAAAAAACAAGTAGAAATGACTCACATAGGAAAACGATGCAGGAAACAAGTCCAAATGACTCGCACAAACCTGAATAATTCAAAAATGAGTCAAAATGACTCGCACAGATCTGAATAATGCAAAAAACAAGTCAAAATAATACAAACAATGGCAGAGGTAATGACTCAAATTTTGACAAAAAAAATGATTCGCACACCTCAAAAATGACTCGCAAAACAGACAATTGTAAAAACAATGATGGCCAAGGTAATAGAGGCAACGATGGAACTCATTCGCACAGCCAATGATGTGATGGGATGTAATTCAAATATGAACAGTAGTGAGGAAGGTGAATGCCTCGGACAAAAGTTTCACACAGATTTGGCAACATATTTGTGTCAGGAATTCATGATTAGTATACATGTGCACCGACCCAATGGCATGTACAGCTTTGTGAAGAATTTGCTATAGACCCATTCGCACAGATGTTCGTTGAAAAAATTGTGGTGTTTATAGAGGGCTGGTAAGTTGTGCGAATGGTCAAAAAGTGCCCTTTGTTGCGTTGATAAGCAGATTGTGATTTGCGCTGGAGTATTTGTTGGAGTGTAGTTTAGGTAGTTTTTAGGTTATGCGAATGCTTACCTCACAGATGTGTGGGAAATAATGATTTTCTGGATTTTCTTACCAACGCCTCTTAGACAGAATTCGCACAGCTACAAAAGATGGATCTGAGCTGATCCTAAGCTACGGCCATACTGTGAAGAAGCAAAAGCAAAAATCCTTCACGTTGAAGCTGCGGCCATCCTTCATGGCAACAACAGGTACTGATGGCCAGAATAGACCAAAATAGAGCGGAAACTGATGGCAGATACTGCGATTAGCCAAGCAAAAGTCGTGAAATAGATTAGGAAAGAAGGTCGTTGAATGCTTTGCAAGACTTGAGTGGCCATCCCCCTGCTGAAAATGTGGCTGGAGGCTGATATCAATACATAGCTTAATCTCAGGCTTTGTATCATCCCATTTCCAAGAACAGTCTTATCAGAGAGAGATAAGAAATGTGTCTTATCCAGAGTCTAAAGTGAATAAGTCATATACAATAAATCAGTTGACTATACTTAGAGAGGATATAGATTTTACAAAGCGGGGTGCACTCAGAAATCAGCTAGCGTGTGGAATGAGGCAGATGGCTGTTGGAAAAATGCTATTGAATGCGCACAGGCAGAACTGCTGTAGATGTGCGAACTGAAGTTGTCACAGAACTGCTGGAAGCCTATTCACTGGGAAAAGTTCTGCAAAAATCGCTATCAGGCTAAACTACAATGACCAGACTGTCCTTTGGGGCACGCTTTCACTTTTTTACCAGGCAGAACTGCTGCAGATTTTGAGTGAGAGATTTTGAGAAACATGCAACGGCCAGACTGTCTGATACTACTAATCAAATGTTTCCTTTGGTGCGCACGTTTTTTTGCAGATGGGTCACGCTTGAGGATGACTCAACGCATCTCCTCCCTCAACTTTCGATCCCCTACTTGTGCGAATACTTCTTGGGGGACAAAAAGAAGTAGTTAAATGGGAAGCTTGCTCCTCGCCTGCAGTAGCTACTCCATCCTTTGCTGACGTGCTGGAGAAAACCCTTCTTCCTACTATTGACTGCCTCGTAAAGAAACTTGGAACTGCAGTGACCCTTTTTCAGATTCGACTGCTGAATACAGACCACCAAATCCGTTCCACGAGACTTTCCAAGGACACGGGAGGCCCCACACTAATGGAGTGTTTCACTACGGTATCCAATGCGATCGATGTGGAATAGTTCCGATTGTTGGACCTCGGTACCAATCCAATAAAAAAGAGGACTATGATTTGTGCGTAAGTTGCTTTAATGATTTGCAAGCATCGCTTTTGGGAAGCTATACTATCGATTCGTGAGAGATGTTACTATTTTTTATGGAAAGAAACTTGCTCTTGGAATGAACTTTACAAAAATATGGAAGTTGCGCAACAGTGGAAATCTTCCATGGCCCCAGAACACACAACTTGTACATATTGGAGTGTGCTAGAAAACTGCCTGAGCTCGCTACTACCTGTGCGAATACTTTTTGGGCAGGGAATGAGCAGAAAACTCTTCTGAACATTTCTTTTTGAGGGTGCTAAAAATCTGCCATCTGAGAAAACTCGCACACTCAGAAAAATTGGATCTTGCAACATGCAAAACCCAAAAAATGCTAACAGAATCGACTATGAACACCTATTTCACAAGAAATGAGTTAAAAAACTCTTAGAACTCATCCTCTCCCTTGAAGTAGTAGATCAGTCCGGCTGATCTCAAGAGGCCACAAAACAGAAATAGACAACTGAAATGAGATAATAACTTAAAAAATAATAAATAAGTTAAAGAACGAGGAGAAATGGTGAAACAAAGTGGCAACGGTGCCAATGTTGTACGTTTCGCATCCTTCGTTGGCTATGGCTCCATCTAGCATGACTATGGCAGTCTCCCAACTAGTCTACGCTATGGCTTTTCCAACTAGCTTGAGCAAGAGGATGGGAAGAGCATGGTGAGTATTCTTGAGGGTAAGATCCACTCTCTTTCTCTTTCTCTCTCGTTTTCTAACTACAACAATGATAAGAACCCTAAACCAAGCCTCCTTTTCCAAGGCTTAACCTACTAAAGAATGGAGGGCCTGGATTAACTTAAAGCCACAATGAATTAACCCTAAACTAAATCTCCTCCTCTAAGGCTTAACCTACTAGAGAACGAAGGGCTTAGATTAACTCAACCTGTTGCCAGATAAATAATGTACAATACAATGTAAAGTATCACAATAAATGAACCCACACAAGGGAGAACACTTAAAGTGAAAAGATAAGCATGTATTGCAAATGAGGTTCTTTTTGAAAATGGACTCTTCCACTCCTACATATACTCGAGTGGTGGTCACTTACAAAAAGGCATTGTGGGATAAGTAAGCCACATAGACTAACTTAAGTTTGAATCACATTGGTGCCATGGGACAAACCCCCAATAGGCCTTTGTGACTAACTTTTACATAACTTGAAATTACATATCTATGTGCAGTGCCCATGACAATTTAAACTTAGAACTGAATAACTTAAGCTATTACGGATAACGTAAAAGCCTGTAAGGGCTTTTGCACAAAAGAAAATTAAAAGACAAAAAATTGTTCGCGATAAAGAAGACAAAGTGAGGACGAACACGAATCAGTCCCACGCACGCGCTTCCGCGACATGGTATCAGAGCCAATAGGTTGTCACTACTGATATCCCAGCAGTGATTCTTCCAGATAACATAATATAGCTACGACAATCCAGACCAGAGTAGCAATCAGTCTCGATGGCGCAAATTATAAAATCTGAAAATTCAAAATCAAAACACTCTTGAACGGCGAAGGCATCTGGTCGGTGACCGAGCTCTCAGAGGTGCAGCCTCTAGAGGGAGACCGAGGAGAGCTGAATGGATCAGAAAGGATGAGCGCGCAATGGCGATCATCATTTTGTCCATAAATGAAGATCTACTCATGCAGATTGAAGACTGCGAAAGCAGCCATGCAGCATGGGAAAGATTAAAGTAGAAGTATGAAGTGAGGATTGCAGTTTCAGTCATGCACCTTCACAATCAGCTGCAATCAATACGGTGGGATGACAACCAGTTGGATCAGCACGTTGAGAAGATCAGAACGATCTTCGCTCAATTTGCTGCATCAGGACAGGAGCACCAGGTCCCAGCACCACAGCAGCTGATGTACTTCATGAAATCTCTACCGACTTCCTATCGGCCATTGAGAATGCTCATACTGAGTCTACCAGATATGACATTCGACAAAGCAGTCAGTCTTGTCACTGATGAGAGACTGATGAGAGACGAAGGAGAGAGTAGCAGTGATCAAGAGAAGGCTCTTTTTACAAAAGGCAAGAAGAAGAACAAAAACAAGCCAAGATTCGAGAAGACGAAGTCCTCAAATCAACAATCTTCTTCCTGTGATCACTGTCACAAACCAGGCCATACAGCCAACAAATGTTGGTTCAATCTAGCAATACCTAGCATGCACTGCAAGAAGAAAGGGCATTCTGCATATGACTGCAGATTCAACCCAAAAAGAAAAAACAAAGCTGAAAAAGCAAACGTTGTAGAATCTTCCAAAGATGCAGAAAGAGGAGACGAAGCTTTCACGATACTCGACGAAGCTTCGACAACCTACTCCAAACATGACTACGATGTGGTCATCGATTCAGGAGCAACATTTCACATAACCTGCAACACGAAGATCTTGATCAACTTTCGCGAATTCAAAAGTGACAGAGCGATGATTCTAGGCGATGGAAGCAGACACGATGTCAAAGGCTTCGGCTCTCTACAACTACAAACACTGTCAAGCCAAGCAAAACTGCCAGGAGCACTCTATGTGCCCTCACTCAGAAAAGATCTACTATCTATCTCCAAGATGGCAGATCTAGGCATTCGAGTTTTGTTCGACGACAACACTTGCCGTATGATCGAGAAGACAACAAACAAGTTGCTGACGGTCGGATGCAGAGAAGGAAACCTCTATCAGGCCAAAATAATCAGCAACTCTGATAGCATATTAAATGTTGCAGAAAATAAAGATCAGCTCTGGCATAAGAGATTGTATCATCTGAACATGCAGAGCCTATACGACATGAGCACAAAGGACATTGTCACAGGTCTCAAAATATCAAGGTCCGAGGCTGAGTTCTGCGAAGCTTGTCAAAAAGGCAAGCAACATCAGAATCCATTTACACATGAAGGAAGAAGAGCCAAGGAAGTATTTGAGCTTGTCCACTTTGATGTGTGTGGACTGATGAAAACAGATTTGCTCTCAGGTTCGAAATATTTTCTAATGTTCATAGATGATTACAGTCGAATGACCATGATCTACTACTTGAAGAAGAAATCCGAAGTATTTGATTCTTTCAAGAAGTTTGTGGCATTCGTAGAGCGACACACCTAAAAAAGGATACAGATCCTTAGATCTGACAATGGAGGTGAATACAAAAGCACAGAATTCTCAAGTCGGTAGTCTGACGTACTTAACAATTTGTACCAGACCCGATCTGGCCTTCTCTGTTTACGCATTGAACCAATTCTGTTCCAATCCTAGTCTAGCACATTGGAGAATGGCCAAACGAATTCTACAGTATCTGAAGGGTACCCAGAATGTTGGATTAATCTACAGAGCTAGAAACAAAGAGAAAGGATTCGAGCTACATCACTATAGTGATGCGAGCTGGACGAGCTGCAAAGATGACAACAAGTCCATTACTGGAGGATGTACGATAGCGTGCGGAACTGCAATCAGCTGGATATGCAAAAAGCAAACTTTGGTAGCTCAATCCTCTTGCGGAGCTGAGTATGTCGCAGCCTCGAAAGTGGCGAATGAGGTAGTGTGGCTGCAAATGATGTTGGAGGCAATCGGGATATCACAAGAGGGGCCAAGCACAATGATGATGGACTCTTAGAGTGCCATCTATCTGTCCCAGAATCCTGTCTTCCATTCAAAGATGAAGCACATTCCTCTGAAGTACCATCATATTCGAGATTTGATCTCGAAAGGAGAGCTCCAGGTCCAGTTCATAAAATCAGAAAATATGATTGCAGATCTCCTCATGAAACCGCTCGGCAAGCCACTCTTTACCAAGCAAAGAGAGGCAATTGGATTAAACGAACAAAGCTGCAAGGTTCAAGAAGGAGTGTAAAAAATGGTGAACTCTTGCAACTTTGTCGCAACATGAACAAGACACGAAGGTCGAACAATTCACGACAGTCAACATGACTTTGACTCAAAGCACGAACGAGAACAATTCACGACAGTCAATGTGTCTTTGACTCGAAGCACGAACGATTCGCGAATCGCAAACACACCTCCTGGACCGCAAAGCCGAGGACGCGAAACGAAAACTACAAAAGCAAACGAGAGATTACGAAACAGACGAAGGAAAATCTTTCGCGCTGCCAGCTGGCAGCTCAATGGGCTTCATGCCCAACTGAAATGAGTAGCAACGACACAGACTAACTAACTAGCTGATTAGCATTAACTAGCAATGTGATTCTATGTTTAGCTATCTTGTAAACTCCACATAGTGGAGGTATAAACGATCCTCTCTGGATCATAAAAAAGGAGTGAATACAGAGATCTGTAAGAGACAGAGAGAGACATAGCGAATAGAGTAAGAAAGAAAAGACACCATAGCTGTGCATGAAAGTCTGCCAATGAGTAGAACACAACGAAAGAGTAGAATGTCATTCCGCCAACGAGCGTGACACTGACGAATTCACTCTAAACTAAAACTGATAATTCAGTCACTCTATTTTCGTGCATCTTAAAAGACAGAAAATTGTTTGCGATAAAGAGACGAAGTGAGGACGAACACCAATCAGTCCATGCACGCGCTTCCGCGACAATCCCTTGGGCTTCATTTTGTAACATCAAAGCCCAATACAGTAGTATGGGCAAATCCATGCCATACAAGCTACCCAGACTTTAACCATATGTTCCTTTGCCTTTACTTACCTAAATACGCATTTATGAACTAATTTATGCTTATACATCTTCAAGTCTATGCAAAGAGACGATATACCTTGTTTTTCTTAGTACTCTAAGCATGTAAAACATTGAAAAAATTGTTTATTTATGAAATGATGTAATGTAATTCTCGTTATACATTCTAATTTTAAGGTTCGTGATACTAACTGCTAGTGTACTTTCGAGAACCATACAATGGTGTGAGTTACAGTACTATACCTGAATGTGTGGTGACGAGATATCTCATGACTTGTCCATATTTCACTTAGAAGGGAGAAGATCTGTCTCATGACTATAATAGTTTCAAAACAAGGTGATGTTAGAAGCAGTATAAGTCTATGATCTTACACATAAGTAGTATGTTATTCTTATATATATTATTCCATATCTTGTGTACAACAAAATATTACATGTAATATAATTGCATGTAGTGAAAATTAAAGAAAACCCTAGATGGATTTATCTGCTAGAATATTTAAGTATTAAAAATTAGAATACTACGTGCAATATGGTAAATTTCTTGAATATTACTACCAGTTTTGATCCAGATACTGGGACATTTCATATGTCCAAATGTGATAAGAGGAAGGAATTACCCTTTCCATTTTTACAGTATTATATTTACATTTAGCTTCCAATAGACCTATTTATAACTCATATAGGGTTATCATTTCTCAGGTTATCGCTGCCATGTATAGTTGTAATGAGCAAGAGACTTTTATCAACGAAGTTCATACTTTGGTTAACGCTTTTCAGAATAATGGTTTATGGAATAGTACCAAAATAGTGATACTGGCAATCCATTTCAAAAAATATAATGCTTGTATGAATGGCTTGTCTGTTGGTTGAGGGATTCTTGAAACCATTAATGGATCTTCTGCATTGATGGAGAAGAGAGGAGAGGCCATTGACCTGAATTGACAAAAGTAGAGTACATTAACAAGCCAAAGTTAGTTAGTAGAGTAATCTATTAATCTATGGAACCAAAATAAAATGGAATACATTTACTGAACTATACTTGCAATTCGTTGCACAAAATGCAACATTTGTATGAATATCTTCTACTAGCTGATGGGGAGCACACTGTTGGAACCACCAATCCAACTCAAGGTGGATTTTTTGCGCTAATAGAGAAGAGAGGAAATTGACTGTGCACTTGTTTTTTGATGCAACGCACTCTAATGCAAATCATGATGGAGGGGTCGAGTTGATGTAGAGAAGAGAAGAGGCCGTTGAATTTCCTTATTGTGATGATGGAGAGGAGAGTGTTATATATTGCAAAGGAGCTCACAATGGCATGAGAGGAGGAAGGAAGCTCCCTAATGGTGGAGATGAGAAGAATGTCGGAAGGGCACCAAATCTTCATTCATTACATTGAGTTGCGAAGCCCGAGTTGGTGCACACTTCTTCCAAACCCAAAAGCTTGCTCCAAGTTGCCCCTACATGGCATGGTCCATGTGCCAGCTCAGCTGCCACCTAGAGGCAACAAGTTTCTAGTCCAAAATCATCTTGAACCACTTATGTTAGTTAAACCGACCATCCGTTGACATGTCAATACTTGTAGTATGAAAGAGGCTTAAGCTCATAGCACAAGGTCCTCAAACCTAAGGGACCTTTGGAGGCCAACAAGAAATGAGCCTTAATTTGATGAGTCCATCCACCTATCAAATTAATTCGAAAACCTATCAAATTAATTCGAAAAGAGAAATAATAGACTCTTCGTTTATCTTCTCGCTTCTCTCTTTTTGCTCGTTTTTTGCTCGGAGGTTTGGGTGCTGGCGATGGCGAGAGCAAAAGTGCGAAATGAATGAATAAATGTAGTGCTTGTTTGCGGCTTGTGTAGAAGATATGGCGACTGTGGCTGAGGGCTTGTGGATGCTGGCTGAGAAGTTCGAGGAAAGCGGGAGGATTCCTCAAGCCATCAAGTGTTTGGAAGCTATATGTCAGAGCGATGTGTCGTTCTTGCCCATTATCGAAGTGAAGACGCGCCTTAGGATCGGCACTCTGCTGATGCAGCACACCGACAATTTAACGAATGCCAAGACTCATCTTGAGCGAGCTGTAATTGCTTCTCTCCTTCGTTCAATCTGAAGAGTTTTGCTCGCAAATTTTTTTTTCCTCTAGGAGTCTGCGCACTGTGCATTCGACTGAGTCAACCCCGTAGGATGGAGTGTGCACACTGTGACATAAGAAAGCATGGAAGATTATGCAGATGCGGTTTGTTGATGAAGAATAACCAGGCTTTGTTTTGGTGGCCATAACAGACCGGCTTCCCATTTAGCATATTTAGCTGCCCATATTTTTGCAAATAGCTGTTGTCTGATATTCTTTCTGAGTGTTGTAAGCATCTGTAGAGAAAGGCTTAGCAAGCCTACCAATATATAGAGTTGACGTGATGACTGGGAACTGAATAAGATTTTGTACGACCGTAGGTAGACCAAACTAGTCAGTAGGATAGTTAATAAGAAGGTGTGAACAACCGAGCTATATATGTAAATCGTGAGACTTGTAATAATGGTTGTCCCAAACCCATACCAGAGGTACAATACCACAAGGGAGCATTATAAATAGATGAGGTCATGCTAATTTGGACGCTATTCTATTTTTTTTCAATATTTGAACTTTTTATGTATTTTGGAGCTCTTTGTAGGAAAACAAGAGTCAAGGCACCAAGATCTAGCTATCAATCAATCTCCACAAGACACGAGAGAAGAGGCTGGGCGCCCTCCTCTAAGAGAGAGAGAGAGAGAACAACAACACAAGTAATGAAGAGCAATGCTTAGCCAAAACTGAAAAATGTGACACAATAAGCCAATATGTACTCTACCTACTTATTGAATGTAGGGCACCCCCAAAACTCAAGATAGGGCCCCTAAAACAAATTAGACCACTAAGGATCCACGAGTCAGTACATGACCAAAATTGGGTCCATCACTAAGACAAACTTAACATGGCCTAAATAACTAAATACCTCCAAGTACGGTACAACAAAACAGAGTGATTGCAGCGGAGAAAGTGTTCGGAGTGTGCCAAAAGTGATTTCACCATTCCACTGGGCACGTAGTTGGGAGTTGACGACTGAGTGCATTTCGAAAGGCGACGCCGATTTGGCTTTCAAATTGGTGGAAAAAGCGGCGAGTGACCTGGTAAGGGAAAAAGTGCAGGTCACTATTTTCAACTTCTGACATCACAGTTGGCCTCGACATACTGTTTTTTGCCTATGGCAGAAGTTTCAAGCAGTTTTGCGATGGCAAACATGGGAGAGTCCATTTTGAGTGAAAGTAGCAAATTGGACGGGATTTCCAACTCTGCAGTGTGACCTTCATTAACTTGTCAGTGAAGGATCACATCATTACCCACATTTATGATGCTGTTACACCCAGACAGGCATGGGATGTGCTAAAGGAGCAGTTCAAGACGTCAAATTCGTCTAGAATCAAGTTTTTGAAGTCAAAGTTGAATAGTGCCCGAATGGAGCAAGGAGAGCACATTCAGACGTACATGACCATAATCAAAACAATGAAGGATGAACTACATTCTATTGGTGAGAGCATACGTGATGTGGAGCTGGTGCACAATGCATTGTGTGGCATTGCAAAACCCTATCAGATGTTTGTGAGCGGAATAGCACCAAGAGGAAGATTGCCAACCTTTGAATCTTGATGCAGGAAGAGCAATGGCGAGAAATGGTGAAAGCTAGACGTCAAAATACTGACGATCAGGCACTTGCGACACGCCAAAAACAAGGCAAGGGCAAGGGCAAGAAGAAGTCTAAACAACAATTTGCCAAGACTCAGGAGGATGAGGGATCTTCCAATAAGACCAAGAAGAAAGGCAAGTGTTCCCATTATGGTAAAAAGGGCAATTGGAAGAGTGAATGTCGCAAATTCCTGGCGGAACAAGGCAAGGGGAAACCAACACAAGCAGGTAACCTTGTCAATGAGGGTGAGATTGAAGACTCTAGCATCTTCATATCTGCATTGTCATCTAATCAAGATGATCAAGCGTGGTATATTGACTCGGGAGCCACAAGACACATGATAGGTAACAAAAATTGGTTCAGTAGCTTGAAAGTGTTGGATAATGGAACGTCCGTTTCACAAGCAAATGGCGATGTGTGCAAGATCAAGGGGATAGGCACCGTTTCAATCCAACTACTTGATGACAAAAGCAGGATGATCAGGGAGGTACTTTACGAACCAGGTTTGAAGAAAAATCTACTTTCTGTTGGAGTCATTACTGATCAAAAGTTGAAAGTAGAATTCGCCCATGATCATTGCTTTGTGAAGGATGTGAACCAAAAGTTCAAAGTTATTGCGGATGGAGTAAGGGAGCCCAATACAAAATTGTACAGGTTGAATGCTACATTCAAGGGGCAATATGGACTCGTATCGTCCATTCCATCGCAAACTGAGTTGTGGCATAAGAGGCTTGGTCACTTGAACTTGGGAAGCCTCAGTTTGATGAGGAAATTGGAGATGGTAACAGGATTGCCTACTATAGAAGACCACTTGAAATCGATGTGCGAATCATGTGTGTATGGGAAGCAGCATCGAGAGAAGTTCAATAAAGGTGGTGTTGCAAGGGCAAAGAACATCCCGGATTTGATTCACACAGATTTATGCGGGCCTATGAGGACCATGTCCTTAGGTAAAGCCTTCTATTTCATGACCTTTATTGATGATATGTCACGTAAGACGTGGATCTACTTCTTGAAGAAGAAATCGGATGCATTTGACAATTTCAAGAGCTTCAAAGCATTGGTCGAAAATCAGACAGGTAGGAAGATCAAAGTCCTAAGATTAGATAGTGGAGGTGAGTACAAGTCTAATGACTTCAATGATCTTTGTGATCAATGTGGGATTGAAAGACAATTTACGCAAGCTCATACTCTTGCCCTCAATGGTGTAGCTGAGCGCAAAAATCGTACGATTGTGGAAAGTGCCAGATCTATGCTAGCTGAGATGAAACTACCAAAAGATTTTTGGTCAGAAGCATGCAGTACGGCAGTCTATCTTCAAAATAGAAGTCCTACCATTGCCATACCAAAAATAACACCTGAGGAAGCATTCACGAAGAAGAAGCCAAAGGTGAACCACTTGCGAATCTTTGGATGTAAAGCCTTTGTACACATTCCTAAGGAAGAGAGACGTAAACTTGATGAAAAAGCTATCAAGTGTATATTCCTAGGATATGATGATCGTGTAAAGGGCTATAGATGTTTTGATCCAGTGGAAAACAAAATCCATGTAAGCTGTGATGTTATCTTTGATGAATCCAAGACGTATGAAGACGAGGATGCTGAGAAGATAGACACATCCAGTGGGAAAGATGGTATAGTGAGGATACCTCCTGATGATGATCCATTCATTGACCTTCCAAGTGATGAATATGAGGATACATCTCAAGATACTACTACTCAACCTCAAGAGACAGGTTGGAGAGGTAGAGACAAACCTTTTGGTGCAAGAAGGATTGAAGTTGCAGGTGACAAACGCAAGGAGAAGGATGTACCGTGGGATACATTTTCACCAGGAAGCCGATCACCTGACAAGAAGCTCCCTAAGTGGTTTGAGAGATTGTTGGAGAGCCGCGACATGGATGACTTTCCAAGATCATCTAACCAGGGAGAGCTACGAAGATCAACAAGAGAGAAGACACAACCTGAAAGGTATGAAGCAAATTATGCTCTCTTATCTAGCATTATTCAAAGCAAAGAACCTTCGACTTATGGTGAAGCGAAGGATGATGACATTTGGGTCAAGGCCATGGGAGAGGAGATGGAGCATAGCACATGGGACTTAGTAGAACCACCAATTGGCAAGAAACCCATTGGTTGCAAATGGGTATACATGACTAAGTACCATGCAGATGGAAGTATAGCAAAGCAAAAGGCAAGATTGGTGATCAAAGGGTATGCACAAAGTAAAGGCATTGATTATGAGGAGACCTTTGCGCCAGTATGTAAGTGGCTCTACGTCTACTTGTTGCTTTAGCTTCACATTTTGGTTGGCCTTTGCATCAGATGGATGTGAAATCTGCTTTTCTAAATGGTGAGTTAGAAGAAGAGGTGTTAATGGATCAACTTGAAGGCTTTGTAGCAAAAGGACAGGAAAATAAAGTATGTCGATTGAAGAAAGCGCTTTATGGTCTTAAACAGGCACCACGTGCGTGGTATAGCAGGATTGATGCCTACTTTCGTTCAAAGGGGATGGTGAGAACACATCCTGATCCAAATCTATATGTCTTATGCTTTGATGGTATGGTTGCTTTGATTGCTCTTTATGTTGATGACTTGATTATTATGGGAAATAATCAAGAGATGATAGACATGATCAAGAAAGACCTCATGGAACAATTTGAGATGACAGATCTCAGCCTGATGCACTATTGCCTTGGAGTAGAGGTGTGGCAAAAAGGACACGAAGTGGGTTTAACACAGGTGAAATATGTCAAAGAGTTGCTGCACAGGTTTAGGTTGCAGGATTGCAAACCAGTGAATACTCATATTGAACCAGGTAAAAAGCTTTCTAAGCTTGATGAGTCACAGTCATTTGATGCTACGTTGTATAGGCAGTTAGTAGGGAGCTTGATTTACCTTACCACGACTAGACCAGATATATGCTATGCTGTTGGCATTGTAAAAGAAGCTATATGGTTGAGACAAATCTTGGAAGAACTTGGCATGAAGCAGAAAAATCCCACGACATTACATAGCGACAGTCAGAGTGGCATTCAGCTAGCAAAGAATCCAGTGTTCCATGCGAGAACCAAACACATTGAGATTCAGTATCACTTTATACGTGAGAGGCTGCTGAGTCGTGAAATTCATGTTGTTCATTGTAGTACAGAAGAATAACTAGCTGATATTTTCACTAAGCCACTTGTTGGAGAAAAGTTTGATAAGTTTAGATCAAAGCTTTCTGTACTTAAAGTTTGTTAACTTTAAAGCTATGTATATGACTGTATAAAAAGTAGACTCTACTTTAAGGGAGAGAGTTAGAATTAAAGTAGAATCACTGTGCTACTGTACTGTGGGTCCTATCAGTTGATAAGGATCAGTTGGCCTCGCCACGAGGCAAGTCGACGGGACACGCGTCCCGCCAACGGCAACCTGGGTCATGCATGGGTTGCCTGATTGAACAACTATATGTACAGTGTAATTTCATTTTGAGAAATACAGTTGCTATGTGAGCTTGCTGTGGAGAGTGTTTTCTGTCTGTGTTACTGTGTAGCATGATCTGTGTTTCTGTTCGAAGCAAATTCTAAGTCTTCAACCAAAAAACCAGCAGGTTGTTGAAGGTACACTTCCTCATTGAGATCACGATTGAGGAATGCTGTCTTTATGTCAAGTTGCCGCAAACGCCAACTAAAATGACTACCCTCACGGTAGTCATCCGAGCAGTCGGTGAAAAAGTCTCCTCATAATCAATCCCCTTTTGCTGAGCATAGCCTTTGGCAACAAGCCTTGCCTTACCTTTCAATGGTACCATCTGCCTTATACTTGGTTTTGTATACCCATTTAGAACCAATTGCCTTCTTCCCTTGAGGAAGATCAACAAGAACCCAAATCTGGTTCTTCATGAGTGAGTCATACTCATCTTGCATCGCATCCTCCCAACATTTTACTCCCTTGGCCTGCTCATAAAAAGCAGGTTCTTCCACAACGTCTGCATGAGATGTAAGAGCAAAATCTGAAAAATCAGCATAGTCCACTTATTTTGTAGAGGCACGTGTCTTTCCATGATATAATGAACTTTCTTTGCTGTCCCGCAAAGTCGACAACAATCCTCGTGGGACTGTTTTAGGCTGTCCAACAGCCATGTCTCTTCTTGCAATTTGCTGTCCAAGATCTTCCGACACTGCACTTGGCTGTCCAAGATCTTCCAAAACAATGATGCAATCTTTAAAAGGCGATAAGAACTTCAAGAAACCACGCCCATGGCATTACGCAAAAAGGGAAGACCCGAGCCTAAGGCCTTGCCCTTGGGCAAAGGACATCCCCTCAGGGAAAAGGTCCTAAAGTGTAAAATTATCATTTGAGAGAGGATATTCAACATTCAACATATCTTTTTTGATATTGTGACTACTTTTATGATGGATTGACAAGTGATTGATGCTTGATGAGAAAAAATTTCATACTTGGCAAGAGAAAAATTGATGTAGTCTTGATGACCAATGAGGACCGAATCCATTGGAAAGTGCATCTATTTTGTGACTTTTATTGATGACTTTTCCCGTTTTACATGGATCTATCCTATGAAGGCTACATCGGAAGTTTTTCGACATTTCAAAGATTTTCTAGCAATGGTAGAAAATCACTTTGGGCATCCTTTGAAGACCCTACACACCAATCGAAGAGGGGAATACATTAAGAGTACGTTCGGTGCATTTCTTCGAGAGAAGGGAATTCTACATCAAATGACAACTCCCTATACACCTCAACAAATTGGTGTTGTCGAGCGAAAGAATCGCACACTTATGGAGATGGCCCGTCGCATGCTCAAAGCAAAGGGGCTGCCTCACAAGTTTTGGGCTTGAATTTCAGATTTGGTGAGCAACATGAAAGAAATCTAACGAGAAAATTCGATAAATTGAGACAAATCCATGTTAGGTATTGGCAAAAGGATGAGTTGATTAGACATACTCCAATGGTGTATCTTTGTGATTTTGCACTTTGGACGATAGATCTACAATTGACTTTCATGTATCAAGATAAGAATTTGATTTTTATTTATGATGAACATATATTTTTGCGGATGGATAGCATCGTTGATCTTGGTATCTCTTAAAATAAGAAATTAAACAAGCAAACCACTTTAAGAAGTCTTGATTAGTAGCTTACATGTTCAAAATTCTAAAGTAAAATCTCGTTTGATGTTTTCATCCTATTGTTCCTACATATGCTATTTGGTTTGTTGTTTAAGCTCTTTAAGAGAGTATGCTGCTTTAGATCACCCATGATTAGTGGCTTTGATTATCAAGTTATGTTCTTTCTTTGATATTCTAAGAATGATCAATAATTGCTAGGTCATTGATATGTTGATTAGTGGGTTGGTAACCATTCAAGCTTCTTCGTGCTTCCTTTGGATCTAAAACAATGTTCACTTTTGTGATGTAGCAATTACTTTTAAAGCAAATACCTGCATGTTTCGAGTTGAAGTGCAGAGCCTATAGCTTACTTGGTCGGTGTTACCATCTCGTGGGAACCATTCTTCCCCAAAAGCAAACCCTCAAAAAGGGCTTGGAGTTGGCAATTTCCAGTGAGGAAGGGTAAGTTTAATGCATTTATATACGTAGAAGAGCTTTTCTTTGCTTCATTCCTGCGCGAGAGTCTAAATGCATTTAAGCTCAAAGCTTAGCCTTTTCACTTTGCTTGCTTTAGTTAAGATCGTGTGAGATGGAATGCGCTATGAGCTTGTGAATATGAATACACTTCTTGCATCAATTCACATTAGGGCCCCAATTAAACATTCAGGGCATTGTTTTTGACCAAGGTCCAACTATTTGAATGGTTTTTTCAAGCAGCCACTTTTGCCACTTCGTTACTCTTATAGGGTCTTGGTAAGTTCACATGTGACCTACCATTTTAAGCATATGTTTTATAGTGTCTTGTGCCTTGGGCCTTGGGCCCCAATGTTCGACAATAGAGCATATGGCTTGGACACGTGGGCCTTTCATTTTTTATTTTGGCATTTATAGAAGCATTTCTTGGATAGATGGTCATCATTGGGACACAATTGAATGATAGTAACAACGGATTTCGACTCAAACCCTTTAGAACTGATTTAAATTCATTCTAAATTTAAATATACATTTATGTAATTATAGATTACAAGCAGTTTATAGGTGCTTAGAATCTTTGTATGTGTACGCTATCACCCGTCTCCTATATGTATCTCTATTTAGTAATTTGAAGCTTTTAACTTGATGTAACATCCTGATTATCAAAAAATGACATTATCTAAAAAAAATTAGCAACTCTCTTTTTTGAAAAAGTTGGTCAATATGAATCTTTGGAAATAGACCAAATCAATTTGTATTTTTTGGATTTGAGGATCTTATGGTTCCTACGGCCCTATTGTGCAAACTTAGCCGTAATTTGGGGCCTAGAGAGCATTAGTAGTTTCATTGTACTTTTAAGTGTTGGACTGGAGAGTAGTGAGTTTCTATGTTTTAGTTTTATTCATTCTTAGTAATTTTTTTTGTTAGCAATGTCTTACCATTGTTCATTTTAGCAACATGCCTACATCTCCTTTTAAGTAAATTGTAGTCATTTTGGTCCTTGTGTTGTTTTGGTTACAACTTAGTATTGGACACAGAGGTATTGGGATCCACTTATTATAGTCTTTAGATCTTAATTTTGTAAGGTGCTAGGATTGATAGGCTTTAGTTTTTGATTTTGGGGAGATAATTTCAATTCTTGTTTTGGCTCTAGTTCTTTTCCTGCAATGGTCAGATTTCAATTCTATTTGCAGCTATGCATTCCTATTGGACCTATTGCTAGGAGTTGAAGGATTTGTATATTGTTTTGGCTTTAAAGAGCAAAAGATAGGGCACAAGAGAGTCAACCTTTATTTTTTGAGAAATGGTGTTGCACATAACCTAGAACATGTTTGAAAAGTATTTTAGAATGCTACTTTTGATAAATTGGCTCAAAAGCTTAGAATGGGGTAAATATTTTCTTAATGTGATAAATTATATTAGCATCTTTGTAAGATTCATATGGAAGTTAGAAATATAGTGTGATAATCTCATACTCAGATCATATTTGCACTAGGGTGTTTTGAAATTCGCTCTGGAAATAGGGTTAAGATTTTTCGGAACGCAATTTTTTTTTCTTCCTTTCTTTACTTTGCCTAAATTTTTTTTCTGTTCTTGAAATTTTTTATGGAGAAATGTCAAACATTGGAAAATTGTCTATCCGCAATCTTCTAATTTTCCTCTCTACAGTGAAGATAGGATTTGCTAGATATGTTCCATGGGGGTTGCAAAGATGAAGGAACATTTGTCCAAGTGCTCAATGGTTGTCATCTAGACATATTATATTCCAATTTCACCACCATTAAGCCTGATGTATGCTCACGATACTGATCTTGAATTGCACAAGAATATGTGGCACCGAGCATGTGTTTTTTATTTGACACTTTCCTTTGTATCCACCATTTCCAATCTCCATCGTCATCTTTTTTTTTTTTGAAATATCCTATTATGTGATGATCTTGGAATATTCTACTACTACCTCAAAATGGTACCATTTTTGACATTTTCACTTTCTTGACAAAAGTTTGGTTATTCTTAAGTTTGGGAATAGCTCACAATTGGTATTTAACTGGTTGTATAACTATGTCATTTTCGCTAGGGAATCAGCAAATTTGTGGGCTTGCAACTTCAATCTTCAATTGGCTAATGCATTAACTATTGAGGGTGACTTCAATAGTGCAATCCGGGCTTTGGATTCAGGAATGGAACATGCATCAAGAACAGACTGTATTGAACTTCAGGTTGGTTTGTTCTATTGTTCAAACGAGGGAGGTTGCCGGCTCCTTTTAGTCGTGGTCCGTCTTTGTGAAGTAGGTATATTGATTTAGCATATGTACTGTTCTTAAAACTTGAAATGCCTTGCAAACTGTAGTTTGTAAATTCGTTGTAGCTATTAACAATAAGATTATTTTGAAGGATCTTGTGTAATTATGGGCTTTCAAGAGTGCTATATGATAAAGTTGGCTGTCTTTCAAAGAATGGTTATGAAACTGTGGAGTCTAACTTTATAATGCATGCGACTTCCTTTCTTCTGGTTGGAACCATAGTTGCACAGAATCGCGTTTCTGGAAGGAGACATTTCGGAAACAGCGTTTCTGAGAAACGCGTTTCTCCTCCCAGAATCGCAATTTTTTTTTTTTTTCCGAAAAATAGCTTATGGCTGAAATTTTTTTAGGGGATCAATGGTCAAACCAGCGTTTTGCCTTTCAGAAGTGCAGTAGATGGGGCACAAACAGATCTTATTTTCAATAGCTACTTGGTTGTTATTTGCTCTGGTTTTCAATAAATGCTCAGGGGGTTCGGGGGGCCGTAGCCCCCCGAGGAATAGGGGGTTTGGGAGGCAACGCCCCCCAACGGCAGGGTCCGGGGGCTGCCGGTAGACCTCGGCCCCGACTGTAAGGCCTCTTCATGACTTGGCCTTCCAACTCCCTGAGCGAAAACACACTTACTGAAACAATCTGTGATCGTAACAGACAGGCTAGAGGTTAGTTTTGAATTTTTATCCTTGACAGAACCCAACATGGATTAATGCACCTGAACTGGACCATCCTGCACCTGAAACAATCGACAGACTTCACAGTAATTATGCTCTTAATTAGAGCTTTCATCTGATACCCATATTGCCCATAAAAATATATAAAAAAAACGTTTCTGGAATTTTTTTTAAAATTTCAGAAACGTGTTTCTGAACCGCGATTCTGAAACGCGTTTCAGAAACGCAGTGCATCTATTGTTGGAACCTTACCTTCAATCATGTTATTTTCTGAGATTTTGGTGATCTGGTAATAAGAGATTGCTTCATCTGTGCAGATGGTCTTTGCAACTTCAAAGTTGCACGTGTGTCTCATGCAGGGTGGAGAAGCTTCAACTTTAGAGGGTTGTATTAAATATTGTGATAACTTCTGGAATGGGGTCACGTCAATGCAAGTATGTGGCCTTCTGGTTTTGTTCTCGATGTCCGAATGAATATCTTTCTACTGTTCACTTTATTTACAAGTTTAAGTTTTTGAATCTATTGTTATGAAGAATTTGTTTTACTTTTTTACGCAGATGCCAAACAGTTCTCTTATATTCAATATCTCGTATGTAGAGGCAAGCGCATCTTGGATTGCATTTGTACAATGAATTGCTCCATGTATTTTATTGGCTTCGAGCTTGTGATTACAAGGAGGCTTCATCTCATGTGGAGGAACTTGATAGTTTGTTAAAAGAAAAATTTCAGCCTGCCCATCAACCACAAGAAGACAATCAAATGTTACATGGACGTCATTCAGACAGAGACAGTCAGTCACAGAGTTCACAAGTACTGCAGCAGGAACGTGATCAACAAGAGCTGCAGCAGAAGCTTGTATGGTTTCAACAACTTGCAAGGTCCGGACTGTCAGAGCAGAAGTTGTTGGAACTACGTGGAAAGCAGAAGCAAATACAGACTCAGCTACAAACACTTATGCAGCAGAAACAATCTAACAAAGAACGTCATCTTGGTCAAGTTAAAAATCCCTATGAAAATGAGAGGCTGTATTTAGGTCCAGCTCCGCTGGATGGGGATTGGTTGCCAATGGGTGCCGTTTTGGTTCTAGTTGATTTAATGGCGGTAATTTGTGCTCGTCCCAAAGGCATGTTTAAAGATTGTGCAAAACGAATCCAATCAGGGATAGATCGCGTGCACGGTATATGATCAACGACTCTTAATGGTTTGATTAAACATTTATTAAGTCACACCTCTTATTTGAATGTTTTAATAATGTCAGAACCGTGTTCTGACACTAGAGGGTTCCAGAGTGCACATGTCAAAATGCAGTGTCCTGAAACTGTTTGGAACTCTTTTGTCTTTTATTTCCTTATTGTATATTAATTGTGCTCAAAAGGAGGAATTGAAAAATCCGATGACATTGATAATATGTTTTAGGATTTAGGGTTCCAAAATAATATGGTTTAGGGTTTTAATTTGGAATGTCTCATCTCTCTATAATCATGAAATTAGTCAGCTATTGAAGCATAAAACATTTCACGAATCATTACTGTAAGTGGAAGATGTCTTGATAACCTGTCAAATACCAAGACTCTATTGTTCAAGAATAAGTAAAACAAGCTGGAGTTCTGTTGAGTTGTAATTTTGAGATCACTGTATTTGGGGTATGACCAAGCAGTAAACAAGTTATCAATGAATTATGATTTTTAGGCAGTACTAGAATCAAGTGGTTGAGTACATTTGAAGAAAATCTATGATATTGAAGCATATGCTGGTGGAAAATTTTCCAACTTGTAAAAAAAAAATGTCTCAAGACTGCAGTATTGAGCCTGCAAGATTCTTGCAAACAAGCAAGAATGGATCCTAACGATTTGGGCGACTTGAAAACAGATGCCCATTATGTTAGCACTGTACTGTAGCACATCTCAAATCGAGATAGTGCCCTCCAAAATTCACCAACACGCTCTAGATCTTGAGTATTGACCTCGCAGCCTACTAGAAATCTAGTACCCTTTTTTGCTGAGGTCGAAAAGGATTTTGATTTTATGTGTGTTCACAGTGATTCTAAGTTTAGCCTTCAATGTGTGTTAGTACAATGAAAACTAGAATGCCCTATGTAGTATGTACGAACTGTTACACACTACAGAGTACAGACTCCGTGGTAGTCAATCAATCAATTATCAAGCGTTGAACTTCATATTAGCTAGACTTCTAAAGTTAAACTTTTCTGCAAACATTATGGGCAAAGGAATCCATTGCAAAAAGAAGCAATCTGTACAATGTTCAGGAGTGGAATGCTGGTAAATTCTGTTTGTGTTCTGAGAATAGTGTTCTGTTTGCATTCCGGTATGCAGGCAACTATGGTATGTGTATAGCTTGGCAATTTTAAGTCGGAACATATGAGCAAATTGCAGTCATGATGGTGGGGGTTGGTAATTATATTTTGAGAAATTCTGGATCAAGAATACAGGACTTTAAAGATAAAAAGGATTTTGCAAAGGTGATCTTGGCATATGCCATGTCTCACTACCACATTTTTCTTGTCGCAAATATGAGGAGATTGTTGTTACGAATGAGCAATCATACTTCACAGGTTTAGTTCTTTTACTATTGATTCATTATGTCCTATTACCTATCATTTTCCAGTCAAATTATCATAACTGCTCTAAGGTTTGGTTAATTGGCAATGGATGGTTCAGTCCACCTTTTCCATAGATATATAGGTCTAGTAGTGAATTTTCTATGCTATTTGGATTCTTTCAATTTGGATTTCCATTCGCTTGTTGGAGAATTTACAAATGTTTACAAAGTTCAAACGCGAACCTTAATGCCCTCTGTTGTTGTTGCACTTTCACAGAGACAAATTAGGTTCGTGATCTGAGATCTCTGTCAGCAGAAGTATGGAAAAGGTACAATGAGCCTATGCCGCTGAGGGGAAACATAAATTTGAATCTAATAGTTGTAAAACATGGGTTTTGCACAATGGTGCAAATTACTACTGTTTGATGGCCTATACTATTTACAATTTTGACAGTGTAACCTTTTCATTATGAAGGGTTCATTTTGTAGTGAAGATCCCAACAACACATAATTCTTGACTCGTGATAGCAAATTATCAGCAAACTGCTGAATCACATACAAGTGCGAATCAAGATCACAATGTCATCATCAATCAACTGAAGATGAGTAACACATCCTTCTATAAGACACCCAGTACCATAAGCTGAGGAATTACTCGTGGAACTGCCGTAAGACCGCTTGAGTTCCTCTAGCAGGTTCTGCAGAAACCTCTCCACAAATAACCATGCAGCCTGCTCCCTGCTATCATGTACAAATGAATAATAAGAACGTGACTTAACAGAAACCTAAATGAAACCATGTGAGTAATAATGTTCTATGGGTCAAAAGAATTTAATAAGGATCCACTACTAATGTGATATTTGAACGTATGTCCATAAGATTACCCTATGAGAAGACTGCCTGCAATGTGGGCCTTCACGTGGCCTCATCAATAGGCTATCCCATTGAAGATTATGCTGTATCTTTACTTGAAGGATAGCAGTTGGTAGGAAAAGCTCTGATTATCTGGGAGCTCAGCATTGAAAGTGAACCTGATATTTTGATCCGTGAGAATGAACTTGGGTATACCATAAAGCCGAAAGATTCCCAGAAAGAAAATTCCTGTGCACTGCTTTTAGTGATAGTGGTGCACATAGGAATGAAATGTGCCTATTATAAAACCACTCCGCAACAACCAAACATGCGCCATGATTTCTTCGTGTTTGAGGAAGTCCCATGATAAAACCAACGGAGATATCTGTCCATTGCCGATGAGAATAGGCTAGCAAGGTGATAGTCCCTGCGTATCAAAATGATTAAGGGCACATATGCCAAGATGTTGTTTAAGCACAATGTTCATGTAGCTATGCAAAGCAACTCCAGGATGACACACAAGTCATAGAGAGAGGCAAGAAAGTTCAAAATGTAGTCTTCAACTCCTCTCGAAACTTATTTGATGATAGCTAGAATGTAGATCAATTTTGTGAAGTTAGAGGCCTTCTTCAACTCGTTGAGCATGTCATCCATATGAGAGATAAGATATCTATTCTGGATAGTGATTTTGTTCAAAGCCTGACGATCAATGCAATGAGCATAGATGCTTAGTGATACAAGTAAAATAGTAACACCAAAAGTACCATGGCTAGGAACTATCAAACCGTGTTGCAAAAGGTTAGATATGTGATGAATGTTACCATGCTCAAATTTGAACATGTGATATAGTGGCTGAGATGCTGGAGTTGTGGCCAAAGACAAATTAGTGCGGCTATCAGCTCCCTGCAAGGGTGATAAGTGACTAGTCTCATAATATGCTTATATTGCTGCAATAGGTAACAGGACATGAATTTGACACCTCATGTACAGGATAAATGGGAACCTCTACTGCTATTGCCTCATGAGCATTGATATAGACTGTGAGCCACTTTGGATTAATCATAGCATCATAGATTGAAAAGTTACCCTATCGAATAGTCTCGGAGGATTTTTAATCAAAGTATCTTGTCGACAAGTCCAAATATAGACTGCTAGCTGGATCTTCTTCTGTAGCTCTTTAAATACATCTCTAGATGTCTTAAATGTCTTAAGCTTAGCAGACCAGGTGTTTGCTATCAGATGAACCCAAAGAAATAGTCAATCGTACCTTATCTTTGATAGCACAAAGAAGTGAAAACCCTATTATTCTCAGTATGTACGACTGGCAGTAGAATCTAAGTAGTAGGGTTAGAAAGAGGAAATACTGTTGGGTTGGCCCTCACTTTCGGTTCAATGCCCACGTTAGCAAGGATGGGACATTAGGTCATCTACCTTTAAGAGCATGTGCCTAGAATGGTAATATATAAGTATTTTAAGCCTAGAGAGGGATAATTTTTGGAGTACTTCCAAGAGGATTGAGAGCTTTGGTGTAGGTCTGAGAGTTGATTTGCTATGCCTCGAGAGAGCACCTGTGGTATGGGACACAAATGTATTGGCATGGGATGGAGGTATCAAGCTTGGAGGATAGCTCTTGGAATGATCTCTCTCAAAATAGCTCCTAATCTTGCAATCGTGGTCGAGAGCCCTGGTGGTGCATTGAACTAGGCCTATTTTTGTCCTCCCAACTTATAAACTGAGTGCTTGAACTTGATTTTAAAGAAATAAAATCTTGAAATCTTTACTTCTTTTACTAGCAGAAAATAAATGTGTGCTGTTGTGGCATTCCACGAGTTATAATGTCGTATGGTCCAATTAAGGCCCAAATATCAGACTATATGTCTGTAGTGTCTTGGATTTGTTGAATATGACTACTATGGTGCAGTGGTCTATCATTATTGGCAAAGGTAATACAGGATTTGAAAATGATACTGTTCAAAAACCAATAAGCTTGATTGCCAAAAATGGTTAATACAAGATCAGGCAAATGATAAACTACTACATTGGGGAGAAGGTAACAATCTTCACTGGGGACATTATAAGTGATCACTGGAAAATAATTCCTGAGATGTCAGTCTCTCCTTTGATTGTTTCATGTTCAAAGTACTCAGTAGTGCAAATGACGATGCTGAAAAGTGATAAAGTGGATGGTCAGATTGTGCACTCAGAGGTAGTATATCTCTTTCCTTATGGCTTTAAAAAGTGATAATTTGATTCAGGCTGTAGATTACAGTTGCTATAAGCGTTGTAGAGAGCAGTCTTGAATGTGGTGAAAACATGTACCGATTATCAGAGTGGAGAATTCTTAAACTTAAGTCACTGATTTGTGTTTGGAGGGGCATGCAAGGTAGGTGCTGTCCCCATTCAGAAGTAGATAGTTATGATAACTTCCTCTTTACTAAGCTTATGTCTGAAGATTTTACTATATCCACCAGCCTCCAGGATTTGCTGGCCTCGAGATCTTTTCTTGTATATCTTTCCTGGAAGTGTCATTATTGATGAAATGCTATAACTTTTAAGCATGTTCTCTTATGCTATCAAAACCAATATGCAATGAAAGTTGATGCCATTTCTGCTTTTCACATGTTCAATAAAGTACCCTTGTCATTCTTTGCAAGTTTGCACACTGTAGTTCCAAGAACAGGCAATTACATCCTTGTATGCCATAGTTGCACATGCAGGCACATATAGACCGGGCTCTATGTCTGGCCATACACTGTCAGTACGAATATAGCCGAAAGGTTTAAGGTCTATGGACTTTATGGCTGTCAATGATGCTGCAAGAGTTACCAGATTTGGTCAAAAATCAATTTCCTATTGTTAGTATCCTTTTCAGGACTGAAATGCTGCCATGAAATACCTATAGAAGGGGTTATTGTGTCTAAGAAGTGATCTTCTACCAACTAGAGACAGCAAGAAGATCATGTTTAGAAGGCTTAGGCTGATGTCTCTAGGTCAATTGTATCAGCAGTGAAAAGGTATGAGACCTTGATGGTCCTAAGGTGCAGCATATGCCATCACTATGTAGAGTTTCCAGTTCTTGTCAGATGTGGACAGCTGCCAAAATAGTGTTTTCTGAGAATACTCAGCAGGACACAGGACGTTAAGCAATGAATGGCAGAAAAAGCTTAATTTTCTGCTGATAAAATGAGAGCTTAGAGTGGAGAATTAATTTTTATCAAATTCATCTTACTCAAAGGCGATCATCATCAATAAATAAGTCTTAATAGCAAAATGGTATGGAAGTTTTAAGGAAGAGAGACCCCATGTTGCCTCAGCAGTATACATACAAATATGGTGGACAGTCATTGAAGGGAGGGCTGAGAATATTTTGGAGCAATCTGGCATTTCAATGTGCAAGAGAGGAGTAAGTGCTGCCATTTTTTAGCTAGCTTCTTGAGGTAGTTAAGTAGTAGTTACGAGGATGACTCTGTTGTTACAAAGGAAGGTGAGAGTTAAGCTTGATTGTGTTACCATCATCTGAGCAGTAGATTATTGAAGTAAAGTCACAGCGATCTACAAAGAAGTACGCAAGTGCTGTTAACTTCCGTAGCAAGTTTTGGTTGTTTTTAGCTTTCGAGGTGTTTTAGTTAATGTGAGCTTTTAAATAGATTGTCATTCAACTGAGCCCAACACATAGTACATGACATTTGCTGATGTGCTTCAAAATCTAGCTACACTCTTTGTTTCATAAAATCCTGCAGCATGTTTTGGCACAAATGCAGGAAATTTGCTCGTTCTTCACACATGACTATACTACACATCATTATATTTCTACTTTCCTGATTGATTGCATAGTGTGGCAGAACTGAATAACATGATTCCCTTGTCTTGTGTCTACACCTATACATCTATTTCCTTTCAAATCTTTTGTTTTACATGATACTGATATGGGTGGACTAGAGAGCCTCATAAGTTAGTAAAAGAGGGTATATAGGCCAAGTAACTTTGTAATTGTAATAGTACTGAAGAAGATCCAACAACCTTTGGACCGTATGTTATTTCCTCAACTCTGTATAAAATCCTTCAGATGAGCAACTTTTTAACTTAAAACTGCCATAGAGGTTGTCTACTGTACAGGTCCGATTAACTTTCTTGTGGATGTAAACCTAACTTTGCAGAATGGCTTTCTAGTGGAATATACAATGGACTTTTGTAGTTTTTATTGCTTATGCTATATAATTTTATCACTTAACCTTGTAACAATCTTGATCCTTTCTGCATTGCTTAACTTGATTCAATTTGTCTTGTGTTTTGTAGATGAGCTTTCGATCCTTGGAATCACAAAAGATATCAAAGGTGATGCTATTTTCTCTATCTTTTGACGTGGTAGTATCTGCAGACTGTTTTCCCTGTAAATAACGAACTTATCCTTGAACATCATGTTATCTAAGATGTCTTTTAGTTCATGCCACAATGCACATGATCCTTATGGCTGCACAAAACCACAATATAACTGCAACTGCTATCAGCTTCTATGTTTCTTTTACTTTTTCTCCATCGCTTCTGACTGTCTTTACATGATCCTTATACGAAGTACTCCAAAGTGTTTTTGGAACATGAACGTTTTCCTCTCTCCTTTGGCTTCATCTTGCCTTTTCTACTCTACTTAAATTATTTTCCCTTTTTAGCTGTAGCTATAGTGGCGTCAAGTCATATTTCCTTAGGTAAACTTTGTTTTTTCTAAATTTTAACTTTCTCTAGATTATAAAAAGCAACATTCACCACAAAATGGGGTACATATGCTTACATATTGAGGTCGTTTGAATTGTGCAATGCACCCCAACACCTTCCAAAGGGTCATGAGTTATGCCTTCATTGGTTTCTTGCAGAAATTTATGAAAGTATTTTATGCGCACCAATTGAAAAGACATTTATAATATATTGAAAAAGTGCTCATGTGATATTGCTTGCATGGCATCTGTCTTAATGTTGCGAATTGCCAAGTCATGGTCATGCACAATGTAGTGCTTGGTCATGTCATAGCCTAGCATGATATTACATTGATTGGCACAAATTATGATAATAATAATATTTCTTGGAATAGAACCTATACACAAATCTTACTAATATCAAATCCTATTTCAGCCTAACTCTATAGGAGATGAAAAGCTGTTCACAAAAACGATTAAAGAATGGTTTTTGAGAGTCTTAAAAAAGGGCTTTTTGTTTAAGAAAAAAGGGGTTTGCGTCCTTGTTACTAAGTTCTTGAAGTCCTAAGTTTGTGCCTAAACAAAGGATTCCTGTTCTTGTTCTTGTTCCTAAGTACCCAGCTTCCTATTTTTGTTTCTAAGTTCCTAAGTTCATGCTTAAATAAAGGGTTTTTGTTCGTTTTTCTTGTTTCCAAGTTCATAAGTTCCTAAGGTACCTAAGGAACGATAATCTCAAAGTTTATTGGGAGCTCTCTATAAAATTAGCAGAACTATGGAATGATTTTGATAACAGAAGAATGATTTGTATCTCAACAAATGTAGTAGATGATATGCCAAACATCTCTAATAATAATTATTGAATTTTTTTTAGGAACCGTTCCTTTAAGAAAGAAACACACACTTTTAAGGAAAGGTTCCGTACCCATTTTAAAGGAAAAACCTTACGAACAGGTATCTATGCTTATAACATATTTTCTCAAAACCAAATTTCTCTCGTGGTATTCTCATGTAAATTACCATGCAATGTTGAGTAGATATACCAATGTATGACGTTTTCATTCACTTGTAAATTACTTAGTAACCTTTATTTACACAAAGTTTAAGCAACCCTCCTCATGGTGATCATCCCAGTGACATTTGGGAATAAGATTTTCAAATTTTGTACGCAAATGCGGATTCTTTCAAAACAGTACAAAGAGATTCGAATCACGATTCTTTATGGCTATGGTTGTGGAGTTGATCATCATCAGTTCTGATACCATATTGAAGATCAAAGTACACCACATTTATTCAAGCCATGGAGATAGATGGAGAGAGAACACGCAATGCTTGCATTAGAGAAATTGCACAATGTTACAATGAGGGAGATGAACTAACCAGTAGTGTCTCCAATCTAGTAGTACCAAAGATATTTTACACTTGGAATGATTGGTCCACATTTCATCACATCAGATAGCTCTTGCACCCTTTCAGTATTTAATTGAGATTGAGTACATTCTATGTTCAGTAAACTGCGAGTACACTAAATGACTAAGATGACATAGAACAATGTAATCAATGATTAGCGGCTAACCATTGAGCGGTAATAGCCTGATTATTAACGAAGCAACAACTGTGATGAGATCATGTGTAGTCAATACTGGTTGTGAAGATCATATCTCCAACAAAGAAGAGGTAAGTAATTACTTGGAAACAATAACAATGGTTGCTCATGTGCCATCTTCCTGTTTTCTACTCGTCAATCTTTACGGTCATATTTTTGATAGCTCATCTTGTATTTTGAGTGTCAGTTCCATTGCTCATAACTTCTAAGAATAACATAACAAAAATGTAGTGTCAAAGAACTCAAATAGAAAGTACCCCCAATTGAGACCTTTTGTTGATTAATCTGGCTCGTTCATTTGCTAACAGAGGGACCTCTTATCTGGGTAACTTATGGGGTGCATTGTGCACTACATGAATACGAGTTCACTCTATCTGCATCCCACCCACATGTCTCTAGAGCGGTGCACTTCCGACAACTTCCGACAAATTAAACCAGGTCGTGGAGCAGTTCATACATGACCAACTCCGACAGGGGAACTGCCTTTTTTTATGGAGGGCTAGTTCATCATCCATTATAGGAGTCCATAGTCTACACCATCTTTTAGGCCATCTTGGAGTTCTTCCGAATAGCTTCCTTGCCTTGCACATACCCAACTAAGGCCAATAAAGTTAGTAGAATTTCCCATTCGCCAAGACACCCCATCTTAGGTCCCTCAAAGGTTAAAACATTCTTCTGATGGGATTCGAAGATCATCAAGATCATACGTTACTAACATCGCATCCCGACAATGGACGGATCCATACACATTTGCATCACTATTTCATCTCAAGAAACATAACAACCATTTGGCCACAATGGTTTGGCCTTAATTTCGAAGGCAATGTCCTAAAACCATGAAGCTATGTTAGTCATCGCTATTTTAAAGTGAGAATCAGAGTGAAAGTTCCAACTTCTTTATGGTCAGCCAATCAGATTCTGGCGAATCAATTATGTACGTTTGTTGACAGTACTAGATGAATGTGATTTATGAAGCATCAAAAGAATTTTTTTGCATTCTAGTAAGCATGATAACTGCAGGATGTGGCATTTCCAAACACAAGAATCGAAAGTATCAGTTATTTGTTTATATGCGTCTGACATCACCACTGGTCCTAATAGAGTTGTCAATGAAATGTTCTCACAGAGGGAAATCTGCAGCATTGGGCAATCTGGATGGCAGGGGTTTACCTTATACTACTGGCACAACTACTCGAGAATAAGATTATCATCGATCTCACACGAACAGAATTTTTAGACGCTCAAGAGGTGTGCCATATTCCATACTGATGGTGGAACCTTAGATGAAGCAAAACCTTTTCTGTCCAGTCTACTTATTCACTTCCTATGCCTCAATTAAAAGGATATGTTTGGTCTTACAATAATGTTTGTGCGCTCTTTATTAGAAAGAATTTCTCGTAACTGGGGATTGTGATTAGCCTTCTGATCTTTAACCTGTGTTCATTCACTCTCATTGCTGGAAACCCTCCTCTAGTGCAAGGAAAGTAGATTTTTCAACAAAATTTATCTTAACTTTTGAATGTGCAAGTATATGATTTTGCAATCCCTGTCACAAATATACCATTCAGGGGCTTAAGCTACAATGTATCAAGATGCCTGTTTTGTGATTCTTTTTTTACATTTTCAAGGACAATATCAAACGATCTTGCCTCCAGTCAATAGCTACAGGAGGATAGCATATTTTGTAGTGAATATATGCAATTATTATGAATTGGTCTCATGAGGTGTTCAGTTCCCCTGAATGTTCAAGCTATGCTTACAAGGAACGTCAGGAGGCAATGCCTGATTTGGGAACCGTTATTATCATTATGAAGCCTTCTTTCTCTAGAGAGTGTCCTGGTTTGTGTTATTTTTTTGCTTGAACTTCAAGTTTTGCTATTGAAGTATATGTCATGAATTTTACTTAAAATGAAAGCGGCCAATAGTCCAATTCCAAAGAAGGGCCATTCCGCGTATGCACAATAAATTCACCAGGCTGCATGATAAGCAATGACATTACCCTTCTTCAAGTAACAAGCAAATCCCTTTGTAAGTGGCCATTGTTGTAAACCATTATATGATCAATCAATGTATCCCACCCAATTTCAGTCAGTTCACTAAATGTGGCCTTTTCATTGAAGCTCTCTTCTTCACATCAAGAACCCGAATCTGGTTCTAGTCTGGTGCATGTGACCATATAAGATACAAAAAGTGACCTCTACAAACTGTAAGTTGTTTGCATATTTGTAGAATCTCACAATGCCAGCAACAGAACTTGGGAATGCTTTATCTTGAACCATAGTCCACAAAAGGAGGCACTTTTCTTTCAAGCCATTGTTTGTAGCAGTTTCCTGTGCAGATATGCTGCACATTTGCAAACAAGCCTCGCAGAACTGAAAGTTGTGACCACTGACAACTTCCGTCGTAAAACATCCGTCGGTGCTTTAAACTGACAGCTCTAGTTTTCATAAATCAGGTGCCTGCTTGGATTTCTTCTTTCATCTGCAGGTCCTAATTTCCTGATCGACATACTTGGATGAACCTTTGCAGTCCCTGTTACAAGTGACTGATCTGTTTTTACGATTTCCAATGATTCTGCAAGGCTGCGAAGGCACGATTCGAATGCTTCTGGGTCATTACGCACATGCAGTTGGTTGTTTTCAGGAGGCTGCATTGCATTTCTTGCAAGCTGCAAAGGTTGAGATAATGTTTTGTAGCCTTCTGCATTCAGTGTGATGTTCAACTCTAGGGTCATTCAGAAAAACGTTTTCCAGCATATCCACAATAATGTGTTATGCCCAAGGGCTTTCATGAATCCCATTGAAAGAATTGACTGGGTGTTTTGCAGATTACGGAAAACAATGGATTTCGATCAATGTGCCAAGTTTATGCTGGCATTTCCTTCATTTGCTTGGGTGATGCAGATTCTGCATCACAGGTCCTCCTGACTCTTTGTAACATATGGATTGCGTCTTAAATTCAAGTTTGGCATCTGAAATACTTTCAAAGGCTTGATGTGAACCAGTTATTCATTGATAGTCTTTCTTAGGCTTATGTAGCCTGAAAATCTCTTTGAGTTACATGTTCATGAAATGGACGTCCTAATTCTTGTGCCCTATTGCAACTTCGCAAACAATTCATATAAGCTCCCACTTCTATGGAATGTCGCAGGTTGCGAAAACACTGAAAATACTCTCATTGCTGCAGGCTTTAGATTTGATAGGTCCAATCTACAGAGAGAGGGATTCTATAGGGGTACGTGAGAAGACAGTAGTGCTCTTTGCATCAGGGCTGTTGCAGATGAAGCAACATAATCTACAAGAAGCACGGTTTGTGCATGCAAATTTGCTGCTTTTAGTTCTAAAATCGTCTCATGGATTTGTACTGTCCAATTGACTTGTGAAGGCCCTAAACCCTAAACCCTAAACCCTAATCATCCGTCACAAACACTGCCTGAAGCTTGCAGTTTCTTCTGGTAGTTTCTGTATTTAAAGCTCTATGCACCTCTTCATCTAAAACAGCTTGCAATTTCTTCTGTTTTCTTATTTGAACAGAAAGCGTGTTTCTAGTTATATATTGGGTTATGAGATGTCTTTTTGGCCAATGTGTCCCTCTCATGGTCACAAGAATACCGATGCTGCTAAAAAGAAAAAATAGTAGATTCCTGATAATAACCTTATTAAGTGAAGTCAAACCAAAGCAATCTGGTGTGTCATGGTAGCTTAGAAGGTGATAGTATCCATGTTTAGGGGTTAAGTAATGAGCATATGTGCATTTTATTCTCATGAAGTCTCATCCAGGTTGTTTGTATTTAATCCATTGGCTGCAAACATTATGCAAATCATCCTGGTTGTTGAGTACATACACATTATGAGACTCTGGGGCCAATATCTCGTTATGGGTTCTAATACAGGACACATTTAGCAAGCGGTTTGCGATTGACTCACAAGCAGTTGGGGAATCATCAGCTGGTTTCTCAGTATCTGACAGTACTCGGCAGTTTGGCTCTTGCAATGCATGACTTTGGGCAGGCTCGTGAGATTTTAAAGTCCTCTTTGACTTTATCAAAAGCTCTTCACGACATACCCTCACAGATTCGTGTGCTCTCAGAACTTACAGGTTCTGCTGTTCAGTTTTTTTCACACTTTCTACTAGACACTTTTTCTTTTTTAGTTTCATTGCATGTAGTAAAAACAGCAGCTTATGAGCAAAACGAACTTGATCGTTTTGTGAATTGTAAGAGTTTTACTGACATTATTCACGAATCACTACTACACATGAGATCATGCTCAATAAGTTCATGGCCAAATCTGTGTTAAATTTCTACTTTCTGGGTGAATGCAGTGTAGGTTGAAAATAATGGAGAGCCTCGATAATCTCTGGTATAGATTTTGACAACCGGCCATCATGAACTAAATTACACACAATGTCTCCTGGACCTAGATTCCCATGTTATCTCTGTACAACATTTATTAACATTTGGTCCCTCTATTAGTATTTAAGAGCATGTTATTACAGATGATTAATTGATAGCTAGACCTTATGCCTCCTTGGGACACACCATCTATCTTTCATATTTTGATGTTATGACCAGGCCTCTAGCCCTATGTTGGAGGCCAGCTGATGTCCACATTGCAAATACCCCAGATGGGTGTAATACAGCTTGGTTTATTGTTGAGACTTAGGTTACTTGAGATGGAGCACTTTAAATGAGCCTCTTAGCTAGCATACATCGGTTTTCATTGAGTATTAACTTGTGTGGTCTTGGTTGGATATCAGTCTACTATCTTTGTCATTTAATTACATCATCTTATGTGCATATGATTCTAGCTATACAAGTCTTTTTGTGCTTATTTGCCAATAGCTTGGTATTAGAGCACTTTGCTGGGCAAAGGAGAATGGTCACCACATTCTACAGGAATAAGATCCTCTCTACACTAGGAGCTAGAACCCAGCAAAGGAGAATGGGCAACACATTCTACAGGGATAAGATCTTCTCTTACACTAGGAGGTAGAAAATTTAAATGCATTGTTCAGCTTCTTGGGGACGAGAGCGTGATTTTATAATGTTTCGCTCTTTGTAAAATGAGCTATCTCCTGGAACATGAAGTCTAAGGAGTGTGCCGCACAAGCAGTCAGACGATGTGGGAGTACACTGCAGTCATGAATTTCCCCATCTCAATGCAATTTGATGAATTGTCTGTGACCATCTGCACAACGTTGGCAAGGCCAACGTCCTCTATGGTGTCTCAGATCTGCTCATAAATGAACTGGGTGGTAATAGCCTACCCCCACAGGAGGCATATATGGCTCAGAAGTGCGCAAGATACCTGTTAAGTAGCCCGTTACCGAAGAGTAGATCTTGGAAGAAAATTTTTGGTGATCAAGCTCGGATTGCTATCAGATGGCAATCACTAAGTTTTGTACCTACTTGTTTGCATGAACAATAATAAGGGAGTGGATTGTTGATGCAAGAGGCTGTCGAAGCGTACCTACAGGAAATGCTTTGTTTGCCAATCACTACTATATGGATGATCCAACAAGTGGATTACTGATTATGAACCATCAATGCATCAAGTGTTGAAGGAAATAGTTTAAGAAGGGTCAATTGCTGACTCCAAAATGCTCTTGTAGCCTGGCTGTTGGAAATAATAGGATCCAGAAGGTGGATCCACAATGTACGAGGACACATACCCAGTCGCCCTAAAAGAAAACCGAGGCACTGAGGCACTGCAAATGGTATTCAATTTGGCTAGTAGATTGATTCCAAAGGATGCATTGCCAAAGATCATGATCCGATTTGAATTGGCAATTCGAGTGTTTGAATAGTATTTGATTTGGTCTAGGAATGGGTAATTTGTCGAAGTGAGTAAGGGTCTTATTTTACTGGTTTTGTTGTAGGCTTCTTGTTTTTAGCAAAAAGCAATTGCTGATTTGGTGTTATAAGCCCGTAGGGTGCAATATCAATCATAGATACATGTAATCTGAATGGGCGCGAGATAGTTGGATAAGAGTTTAGTTAGTAATTGCCAAAGAATGAAAATAACATCAATGAAATTATCTCAGACATGGCATGGACTGCTCATTCTATATCGTGTGACATGTGTATATGATTATTTTAGTTGGCACCAACTATCATCATTCGTGAGCAGTATTTGAAAGTCAAGATTGACTTTCCCAATTTTAAAAGGCTCTCAGTAGAGGTGTGATCACTTTACTAGGACATATTGTCGACAATTATTGAGATCACCCACAATTAAGCCACTACATTATCCCATGACTGAATGTTTTAGCCACTTAATACTTTTTCAAATCAATGGTCTGGTTTATATGCAATTTTGTTATGTGCATGATGTGCCTCATATATTTCTGTTGCAAGTTATGCCATCAGTTAAATTATTGAAGTCTCTACGAATTCTTGAATTGTGCATGCAATTTTATTATGTTGGAGCTACAAATCAAGTAGTTTATACTCTTATTATTGTGGTTTATACTCTTGTCATTGCTACTTCATAGGCCCACCATTTTGCTGAGAGGTTAAAGTAAGTGCATTAGTTGTGCCATCAAATAATTTACAGTTGTCATAGATTCTAGGAAGTTGGAACATATGTGCATGTTCATAATAGGTCATATTGGTGCTACCAACGTACTGGGTGTAGTTTTCCAAACCTCTAATTATTTACATTTTGTTTGCACAGCATTGTATCATGAGGTTGGAGAGACATCCAAGGAAGTGGAAAATTCACAATATGAGACCAGAAAGGGAGAAGAGCTCAGAAAGCTTATTGACACTGCTCATAAATCCAACCATCATCTGACCTTGCTAAGGGTACTTGAAACGAAGTCCTCAACGTATGATTGATTGCACATTGGCATTAAACATTTTGCTAGTCCTTTTTTTTAACTTACCGATGTCCTTATCTCTTGTGTCTTACAGTTTGGTCTAGATGCCTGATGCAACATTCTTGTGTCCAATTCCATCCCTGGGAGCCTCAAGATTTCCTCTGGTAGCATATTATTTGGCAACTTTTTCCATGTTGCTAAACTTTGTAAAAGGAAACAAAGATTGCTCTCAGTGAACAGTGCATGCATCACTGCTGGATAGAACCAGTTTGTGGATCAGCTTTGGAATAACCCAGGAGCCTGAGTGTTAAAAGAAAAAAGAAGGAAAGTGGCAATCAGTAGCCAGCACATTGATGGACAGCAAATCTCTTTACCAGGAAATGTAGACAAAACTTGATTCCAAATTCATAGCTATGAAATCCATGTGACTACATTTCGTTTCAACACTTTCAACTTTTATTGGTACTTTGAATGAAAATTTGAGGAATATACCATCCTTACTGACAAAATTCTTATTGCAGCACATATATGCTTTCATCCAGTGTGGTCGGTTGTGTATGCTTGATTTACCATGCAATATCGTCTGATGAGGACTTTCAACAAGCTCTGTAGCCTTTTTAGTAAGGAATGTCTGAAAAGGCTCTCTATGCGAGATGACTATCAGGATAATCAGCAATTTGTAGTTAAACAAGGCAATTTTACATATCTTATTAGCACGAGTGTAGTTGACGTGCGTTCATAATCCCAGAGATATCTTTTCTTCATAGTTTCTTGAAAATTTGAAGGAGTTTTCCCATCAATTAAATGCTTTCATGTAGACGACATTTCAAAACCTTTATTTCTGTAAGGGTTTTGGTAGTAATTAGCTTGTTACTCATGTTGAACTGTTTCTCTTCCACGAATGTTTTCCCAATAAATGAGTAAAAACATCTTCTTTACAGTACAAAAGCTGAATTGTTCTGTGGTTAAGGTGTAATTTTAGACCTGTCTTTTTATTATCCTCTTAGTGCAATTGTGGATGTTATATATGCAGATGTTGACAACTATCAAAATGGATGTCCATTCTGCCAATTCAGTATAAATTCTAGACTTGCTCAACAAGGCTATCTTACACACTGTAGTTAATTTTGGGTAGGCCCCTGAGTTCCCAAGCCATCCCTCTAGCTCTGGCTATGACATTCTCGTGATAACTAGGGTAGCTTTCACTCGGATGAGTCGAGTTAGCATTGTAAGCTAGAGTAGGTCTGGTGACTTAGGGCACACTAGTCCTCCCATGGTTGTTCAACCTGTGCCTTCAACCATGCTTTCTTGTGGGACAGTTTTGGCACGGGTGGGAGTCCTAAAATTACCTGCATGGATCATTCCAAGGCCCTTCCCCCCCCACGAGCTCTGGCCAAAAATAGCACATATGGTTATGTTCACCCACTTCGAATGAAAACACAGAAGGACAAAGGACATACCAAATTTTAATTGGACAAATACCGAAAGCAAGTACTTGTATCATATTCCTTGATAAATGGGACATTTTAATTTCTGATTGTCCGGACAATTGCTCAAGCAAATAATCAGAAATATCAAAGATATTATGTGGTAATTGGGACACGAATTTCCAATCAGACAATCCCTCAACAGCAAACGATCAGAAATAGTAACAACATGTGCACAAACAAATATGGCCTTGAGAAAAAATTGTTTCTAGAATGCATCGATTAACATTCAGCAATAATATTGCATACCTATAGCTCACACATGATTAAAAGCAAGAGTATGCGACCTCTACATAACTATAATGTAAATGAGTGGTATACCTTACTGTTAAATATGTTACAATCCTCTCTAAAAAAGCTCGTCTGCTCTCCAAGATTAGTCTTGCAAATAAAGTTTTGCCCCATCATAGATCTCTCTTTGAGCCTTCTACTTGCCTTTGATTTTGGGTTACTTGATCTTCAACAAGTTGGTCAAGATAGTGATTGAATCTTTCTGCCTAACCCTATTGGTAAGATGCAATGATTGCTAACAATTGTACTGATGTTCACTTGATATGAAAATCAAATGCATGTCAATATGGAATGGCCACTCCTCTGTATCCCCCACCCATGAAATTTTAGATGCCAACTTGCTATGGGGCCACATGGGATGCAAAACGGTGCATGCCTTTATCCCTATTTATTGTGCTCATTAAGGCTACTCAAAGCATGAAGCTCCTCTATAAGTGTTGATTTTTTTTCTGAATTTACAATGTCTTTCTTGAGCACTGTCTGTTTCCCAGATCAGTGCGTTGGCGCGAGAGAGATGTTCTCTCTCACAAATAATATGACTAGCTACTGCTAATCTGTAAACTCACTCTAGAGCTATCTCAGACTTTTACAGTTCTGTCTATTCTGTGTCCGTGACTGTCTTGCCAGAGTAACATTTCTGATTAGATAGATTAAACAATCTGTAACTAATCTCAGATTACAAGAGCGACGGATTAGGCATGTCCTAACACTCTTCTGCTGATGTCATCATATAATATCGGGACGCTGTACTTCATGGTACTTGTTTGATCTTTCTGATCCTTTGGAGCACGAAGAGTTTTGTGTCGCGAATCATTTCATGTCGTGTCATTTCGCGTCGTTTGACCTTCTCCTGTTGTTCGTGCATTAGCTGCCTTCTACCCATTGCACAGTGCCTTCACGCTGCAGACCTTCGCCTTTTGCTTAAAGACCCTTTTTTGTGATTTTAAGGGCAGTGTCACTTTTTCAAGGGCACCTTCGCTTTTTCCCGAAAGGCGAAAAATGCGAAAAACCCGAAGGCAGGCCTGAAAACATTTCTAAGGCATTTGGAGATAGTGTCGCCTTTTTCGCAGAAATGCGAAAAACGCGAAAGTGTTGGAAGAGTTGGCCAAAATCATTTTTTAAGTGTTTTTGACTTAGTGTTGAATTTTCTTCATGACCCAAAGAAACGAACCGTGCGACAAAACAGTTCAAAAATGCAGACTATGCGAAACATAGTTTAAAATGCAACAGTTAGAAAAACAAAGTAGCAAAGAAAAAAAAAAACTAAGAAAAATGCTAAGGCCTTGAAAGATAGAAACTCTCAGTTTTTTCATTTTGTCTATATATATATGTATATATATATATATATATATATATATATATATATATATATATATATATATATTAGAGAGAGAGTGTAAGGGTGTTGTTAACCCACTCTACTCTCCCTATGTCATGCCTAGGGAGAGTAGGGTGAGTTAAGAACACCCTCACACACTCTCTTTTCTCTCTCTCCCACGGGCAGCATAGCCATTGCTGTCCGCCGCCTCCCATGTCCCTGTTTAGTTCTCTAGCTCTCGAGGAAGCCCACTCGTGCCTCACGCTCCTACACTATTGCCCTCACGCTCCATCGCTACCCGCTGCCTCCCACACTACCTGCCTGCTGCTTCCCTTCATGCTCTCTCTCTCTCTCTCTCTCTCTCTCTCTCTCTCTCTCTCTCTCTCTCTCTCTCTCTCTCTCTCTCTCTCTCTCTCTCTCTCTCTCTCTCCATTGCTAGATTCGTTTCTTACAAGAATCTGTTTGAGATAATCTGTATCAAGTTGATGCACCTTCAGGTCTGTTTTAGATATTTACGATAAGATAGTTATATTCGTCTATAAGCTATATTCGTCGAGAATATGTTTGAGATAATCCATATCAAGTTGATGCACCTTCAGGTCTATTTCAGACATTCACGATAAGATAGTTTCAAGCGGAACAAAAATTGAACCCACTCATATTCGTGTATAAAACATTCACGTGAAGTAGTATCAATGACTAATCTAAGCCAAAGCGTCAGCTTATACCGTGGAGAGTATTTATTGTGGCTGTTTTTTGACAAATTGGCTTTATATATAGTAGTTGATGATGCGTAGAAATGTTGTATTTCGAAGCTTGGAATCTACATAGCCACATCCCTAAATCCAGAGGAGAAACAATAATACAAACGAAGCTTATATCCATGTGCAAAATTAAGACATGAGCTTCCTTGATAATATTGTAAATGTCTTGTTGCATTAAATGAAAGATGGACCTATACTTGCACACACTGCTGTCGTATCAGAACGGTGAACAATATGTCGAACAAAATGCGCCATCATGCGAGTCTAGACTCTACCATAGATATCATAGTATTTAGATCTCCTAAGGTGTGTGAATGCACAATGATCAAGATTAGATTGAGGTTCAAGGTCTATATTACTCTCAAAGGCAAAAACACACTGCCACATGCATTAATTCAAAACCAAAATACATTCACACGTGTGGGAAGTGTTCCCTCAAAAAATCTAAGTATGGAATAGGCCAACTCTCGGGTAGAGAGAGAATGAAATCAATAGCTCTCGGGTAGAGAGAGAAAGCAAGTAAACACTTAGACTCAAAAATTTGATTGATCTCCAAACTACTTAGAACCAAATGAGAAGTACAATGACACTAGTAGATCCACGAGGTAGTTCACCCTCAAAATCTATTGGACCTCATTTCTAACACGTCTTAATTCTATTGGACCAATGATGCATCCACCTCTTGATTCTATTGGTCCATTCACAAGCATATCTCAAATCCTATTGGATCATTGATGCTTCCACATCTAAATTCTATTGGACCTCTTGAATTTTGACTTGGCACACATCAAACTAAATCAAAACACTTGTCAACAACCTATTTAGCTCGTATTTCACCTCTTACACTACTTTGGCTCAATAGAGGCATTACATGTGGATTTGACCAATTTGCCAGTTATGCCAATTTTGACCCTATCAATGTTCTACACCAAGATGCTTGACATAAAAAAGTGTAAGACTTCTACAACTAACATAGGTAACCTTTTTGCATTTTTCACACTCCTAAAAAGTTATCTATTGAAGATTAAGCATTGATCTTGATATTACTCCAAGATTAGATCTATGCTTCGTGAAGGCACTGTTGCTCAAAGACTTGGTGAGTAGATCGGCAATACAAGCGGATGTGTTGACATGCTCCAAATGGATTTCTCCTCCAATAAGCTTTTCCCTCACAAAGAGGTGTGTCACTTCTATGTGCTTGCTCCTTGCATGAAATATGGGATTGCTGGCAAGAGCTTGGGCCAAGATATTGTCATATTTGATCATTGGTAGATCATCCTCCTTGATGCACTTTAGCTCCAATAACAATCTCTTGATCCAAAGCACCTCTTTGGTAGTTGTGGTGAGTGCTTTGTACTTGGCCTCACATGAAGAAAGAGATATAGTATCTTGCCTTTTTTAAAGCCAAGATATTAGATTGCCTCCTGAAAATATGGTGTATGCACTTATGGAATTTCGATCCATCTTATAATTGCAAAGTACGAATCCGAGTAGCCAATAATGGATAGATATTCACTTTTGTAGAGTAGACCATAGTCAAAAGATGAAGATATATATCTTAGAGTCCTCTTGGCCATCTTCCAATGATGGATCTTTGGATCTTGCATAAATTGGCTCAACTTGTGCACACAAAAGCTCAAGTCGGCGGGCCTAGTGATGGTAAGACAAATTAAGGAGCCTATAAGACTCCTAAAAAGTGTGATGTCCTCAAAGGATCTTTCATCACCTTTATCAGGATCTTTGACAATTTGCTTCATTGGAGTATCTATGCTCTTAGAATTTTCCATAAGGATTTTTTTCAACATAGAAAGAGCATATTTAGAGTGACATATAAAAACATAATCTTCATGAAAGTCAATCTCTAGGCCTAGTATGTAATGGATCTCTCCTAGATCTTGCATTTGTGCTAGCTTAGTTTCTTCAACTAGCTTGATGCAACTTCCACAAAGAATAATGTCATCAACATAGATTAGAATAATGACAATATTACTATCAACAAGCTTTAGATAACCATCTAAAGAAGCATTGGATACATCTAAATGGAACACCTTCCATTTGAAAAAACAAGCAAGAGAGATAAGAATTCTTATTGTCACCATCTTTGCAACAGGTGCAAAGGCCTCTTCGTAGTCAAGGCCATGGATTTGAGCAAATCCTTTAGCACATAATCTTGCCTTGTACTTGTTGATGGTGCCATCATGATTGTATGAAATACCCACTTGCACCCAATCACATGCTTGTTGGATGGTGGATCCACAATCTTCCAAGTGTTGTTGGTGATCAATGCATCATACTCTTGCTTCATGGCATCATACCACTCCTTGGTATTGAGTGCCTCTTGAACATTCTCTGGCTCTTCATGAGAAAAAAATAAGGCATAATTAGTGGAATCAAGATCCACTTGCTTGCCTTTATCAACATATGAGAGCCTCTTGGGCTCGGATCTCTCTCTCATAGATCTTCTTGGTGAAAAAATCCGAGGAGACTCCTCTTCAATTCTCGACCCCATCACATCATAATTGTCTTCAACAGCAATAGTTGGTGATGCATCTAGAGATGCTTTGATCTCAACTGTTACGGCCCTAATGGGAGTTTGTACCATTAGGGGCTGTCTTGGACGTAGGGGCCAGGCCTAATCTGGATAGTAGTCAAGTAGGACCATGGGGTCACACACATGCCTATACCGCATGCGGGTGTGACCCCATGGTCCTACTCGACTACTATCCAGATTAGGCCTGGCCCCTACGTCCAAGACAGCCCCTAATGGTACAAACCCCCATTAGGGCCGTAACATCAACCCCTTCTTAATTGGATTTTTGCTCTTCATGAAAAATAACTCTCAATAACATTTGAGGTAGAGAGTATAAAGACTCTATAGGCCTTCTTGGTGTATGAATATCCAACCATGATCCCTTTGCATGAAGTAGGATCATCTTTCTTCCTTGTTTACAAGGGAATATGGGCAAAACATATGCATCCAGAAACTCTAAGGTGATCAACCTTAGGCTTCTTCATAAATAAGATCTCATATGGTGACTTTTCTCCAAGAGCAATATGTGGGAGTCTATTGCAAAGATAATTTGCACAACTTATGGCTTCTCCCCAAAAGTCTTTTGGCAAAGATGCCTCAATCTTTATGGCTTTGGCACATTCACATAAGGATCTATTCTTTCTCTCATCCACTCCATTTTGAGATGGAGAGTAGGCACAAGAGAAATCCCTTTTAATGCCTTCAATCTCACAATAGTCATGAAATTCATTGGAAATGTACTCTCCACCTCCATCACATCTAAAAGCTTCAATATTTAATAAGAATTGCTTCTCAACATAAGCTTTGAGAATAAGGAAATGATTAAACACCATAGATTTTGAAGAAATAAGATATATCCAAGTGAATCTTGTGAAATCATCAATAAAAGTTACAAAGCAAGTGGCTCCTCCCTTGCTCATAGATGATGAGAAATGAACATCCGAGTGGATCAACTCCAAAGGATGCTTACTCTTGATAGAAGATCTTGTAAATGGCTTCTTGTGAGATTTAGCAATAGCACAAGCCTCACATGGCTTGATCTCCTTGGAAAATGACTTTGGCAAGCCAAGAGATTTGGCTTCTTTGATCATAGAGAGCATGGATTTGTTGTTGGGATGTCCCAACCTCCTATGCCATAACACCTCCATAGATAGCTTGTTCACAAAAGCAACATTACAAGAATTTACACTTTCTCTTGTATCTAGTTTATAGATGCCTCCAAATCTAGATCCTAGTGCAAGAATCTCATCATTCTTTTTGATAGTACAAGTATCAATATTGAATTTCACATCAAGGCCATTATCAAGCAATTGGCCAACACTAATAAGATTCTTTGTAAGCTTAGGTACAAAAAGAACTTTAGTGAGAGAAAGAACTTTAGAAGATGCAAGCTTTAAGGGAATATTCCCTATTCCTTCAATTGGACATTCATAGTCATTTGCAGTGTATATTGATTTATTGGCTCCATCATAAGGTGCAATAGATGAGAAAGAGTCCTTGGAGCTACACATATGTGAAGAAGCTCCACTATCAATATACCATAATCCATCCTTCTTGAAAGGAGAGGATGAGAAGCTAGAGACTATAAGAGATCACTCTCCTTCACTTGCAATAAAGTCTTCTTTCTTGTTGGAGATGTTGGCTTGCTTGAGTTGATTCCTCTTCTTGAAGCAATTGATGGCATAATGGCCTTCCTTGCCACAATACAATATGAGATGTAAAAAACAAATAACTATTAAGTTTTAAATAACAAATTGCATGGTCAAATCTTCTAATCATCAGATTAACTAATTCTCTCTCTCTCTCTCTCTCTCTCTCTCTCTCTCTCTCTCTCTCTCTCTCTCTCTCTCTCTCTCTCTCTCTCTCTCTCTCTCTCTCTCTCTCTCTCTCTCTCTCTCTCTCTCTCTGTGTCACTATTGTTTGCTTGATTTTGACGAAATCCGTGTTTGACTTGCAGGATAAATAAACAAAGGTTATGAATATCATGTTTGAAAACCCCAACCAACAAGTAGGTACTCTGGAGTTTGTACAAAACAATATTTCATACAAAACTCCGGTTTCTGAAAGCACATCCGCCACAAGGAAGAGATTGGCCTGTAGGAGACAAGCCAAGAGTAGGGCTTTTACAGTATGTAGTATAAGCACTACATGTGTGTCCATATATAACGATGGTACATTGAATCTAGATGCCAGTGTACAATCATTTAGCAGTGATGTAGTAGAGCACATCAGAAGTAGCGAAGTCGGTTTTTTGTAGGCATGCCTCCATATAGGTATCATCCATTGTCATTACATCATGTCATGGTACCATCACCTCAACATCTTGTTTGCAGAGTTTGTTGGAAGTAGTGCATTTCCATCGGACTGTAGGAGTCCATCCACCCAATTTAGGTCATCCGAGATAGAGGTAGTAGCGGAGAGGGTAGAGTTGGTTACACTCAAACATGTTCGTAGTAATCCTTCATATTTGACTCCTGAAGTGGAATCCAGAAGTGAGAGGAAGAGGAGGATTTGTCACAAGTATATGGCAAAATGTAAAGCCAGGGCTTTGCAATTTACCATTTAGGAAGAGGAAGAAGATACACATTTGAGGTCCCATGATGATACAACAAGAGATATGGATATATTGGGTGTAGAATTGATTATGCAAGTTACATTGGATTCGATGTCCAATGTTAATATTGTTATGGAGGGGGTAGACTCGAGGACAACAGTGTTTGTTACACCCAATCATGTGCGTAATCACGCATCATATAGGACTTTGAAAGAAGAATCCAGATCTGCTAGGAGTAGAAGGTTGAATCATAGGTATCGCAGACATTGGACCTTGCTTTTGCCTTTGCAAAACTTCATAGTCATAGAAGTCTCACATTCTAGATGGGGTCTTTTTGAAGTAGCTAGATCACTTCAAACACCAACATGTCATGATCTTGGAGAGATGGAGCTTGTGTGCGGTCATTGTTCGGCCCTAAGATGGAAAGCAGAAAGAGATAGCTCTTTTTGATGCATGAAAGGCAAGGTGCGTTTGCCTTTGATGCCATCACTACCTCTTTATCTTCTTGATTTGGACATGTCTTTTGATGACATGGGAGCGCATTTTAGAAGACACGTTTGAAGTTATAATAACTCTTTGGCCTTTTCATCTCTTGGGGTGAATCTAGATAGATCCATTGCCAACTCTGTAGGAACTCTGTAGGTGGCGCATATACATTTAGAGTGTCTGGCCAGTTGTATCATCATATTTGTGGTTTGTTGCTTGTTGTACCAGGACTTGCCACAGTTTTACATTTACAACAAGAGAGTGCGAAGATGGACCCGTAGAATCAATGCATACTCCATTCCGACCATTGGACGTATGTATTTTGTCCATCCGTCCAAAGGAGAGTGATTTTATTTGTGAGTGCTTTTGCTTCACGTCAGAGGTGGATAGATAGTGGAGCTAGTTCAAACATCATTATTTATAGGGAGTTTTTTTATTCCATGTTTACGTTTGCTAGTCCAAAGAAAGTCATCTATATAAGAAATGATGGTGAATGCATGATTAAGGGTGTGGGGTGTGTGCCTCTAATCATAGATGGTGGCAAAAGATCAAGACTTGAAGGTGTGCTATACGTTCTTATTCATGCTAAGAATTTGACATGTGTAGAACAAATAATGAAAGATGGACATGGTGTAGAATTCCAAAGACGATCTTTGTACCATCATGAAGAATGGTAACTTAATAGCAAGAATTTGATAAGTGTAGGACAAATTGTGAAAAAATGGACATGGTGTAAAATTCAAAGATAATGCTTGTACCATCATGAAGGCTGGTAATTTTATAACGAAAGGCATGAAGTACGGTAAACTTCACAAGGTAGATGCTTTGGTCTCCCATAATGGATTGTTGAAATTTCACAATTCTAGCTTGACCAATTTTGGTCACATGCATTGTAATTGGCAAGATGGCCATGTAAATAGATGCCACACGTGCCAAGTAGCATAGAATGCTTTTTGAAGACTTCATTCCTCATAGTAAATTGTGATAGCTTCTTTGAAATGAGGCCAAAGTGTGCTTAGATAAGCTAGGGAAATTCTAGGAGCTAAAATTTGGATCTTAAGATCTTGATCCCAAGTTAGGGTGGATCCAATGACCTATTAGGATAGATATTAGGGTTAGGGTATGAAAAGTTCAGAGGTGCCCTAATATTCTCATATCTGAGCTTGAAAAGTATAAATGTATGATGGGATTTCCATCCAAATATGAAGAAAAACCGAGTTTTTCCACTTCTATCATCATTGTCTTTTGGTGGCGAGTTCTAGCCATTGGATGTGAGTGTTCTTATAGATTAATTGCTTGGTTTGGAAGGTACTGAACCTGTTTACAGGTCTGAGAAGCTTTCTGCACTTTTCTTTGGTTCGTTTGATCAAATCTATGTGCCTAATGTGGAGTTAAATGCCAAATTTGCTAGTTTTGTTAACTAGTCTTGATTCTTGCTCATAGTTTGGATATAGATCTTTTATTTGTGCATCCTCCATCAATGTTAGGATTTATTGGGATTCATTTTTCAGTAAAACTTTGTCATGGTATCGGAGGCTAAACAAAAGTGAGCTTTAGATTTGATTTTCTCAAGCTTAGATCCTAGATTTGAGTAGTATTGGCTTTGTCCTTGCTACTAGTTACTAATCTAGTGATTGTACATTCAAATTTGGTTTCATTTGAGTGATAATAGATCAAAGGGAACTTTTTTTGCTGAGTTATAGTTGCAGGAACCGAGATTGACCCATTTCCATTCAACCAAACCAAATTAGAAAGTTCTTATGAGTTGAATCTTGGAGTACATGTCTCCTAGTAGAGATTTTCATAAGGTTTGAATGCCACCACTCTTTAGAATTTTTGATAAGCCATTTGAGAGCTTAATTAGGTCATTCTTAGGCTTATTAAGGTCCTAAAATACACCTTTTAGGTTCAGATCAAGTGTTTTGATGATTTTTCATCTAGAAATGCAAAGCTAGTGAAAATTGTGTTTCTATTCAACTCGGTTTTGGATAGGTTTGTGATTGAATATGTCAATGTGATTTAACCTGGAATTAAAGGCTTTATTTGTAAGACATTTGTGTGTTATAAAGTTCTTTTGGTTCAATATAGGTTGTTTCACCCTTCTTGTGAAGTCAAGATCAAAGAGGAGACCAGTTTGATCAAATCTATAGTAAGTTTGGATCTAGAAGATAGATCAAGCTCAAGATCACATTAGATCTTGTTGAGAAATCAAAGAGTGACTCATCTCAGGTCCCAAATAGAGTGGGATAGCTAGTAGTGATCATATCTTGTACAATCTATCTTGTTTCTTTGAATCTATCTCCTTATCATTGAAGATGGCATCCATAAGTGCCTATCTTTTGGATTCTAGTGATAGATTGAACTCTTCAAATTATTCAATTTGGAAGTTAAGAATGGAATCCACCCTTATCATGCAAGACTTGATGGATATTGTAAATAGAGAGGAAGATGAGCCAATCCATCCACAAGAAGCAAACAAATACAAGAGAAGGTGCAAGCTTGCACTTCATTGTATCAAGATGAATGTTGCAAATGATTTGTTCAAAGAAGTAGGAGCATGTACCTCATCCCAAGAGGCCCAAGATGGACAAATCAAAGATTAAGTACTACTAGTGTAGCAAGATGGGGCACTATGCCTCGGAATGCTTCAAGAGGAAGCACGATCAAAGTCAAGCCAACATTGGACAAGAGGAGGAAGAGAGTTATCATGAGGACTCACTCATGATGTCAACTTTTTCATCATCAAATGTCAAAGCTGAAGATCCTTGGTGGATAGATAGTGGGGCTAGCTCACACATGTCGGGTAGAAGGGAGTACTTTTCCATTCACTCTTGAATTTCCAAGGAATGAATACCTTCATTGAAGGATGCCAAGTTGGAGTTCATTGTTTTGTGGATAAAGTCAAGATGGTGATATCTCAAGCTTTGGTTGTATGGGCTTCATACAAAAGTTGGATCTTATGGAAAGTTGTTGTTTTTCATGTTTATTTTGAGGAGGAGACTCACTTTTTGCAGCCCAAGGTGAACATTCAACAACCTACCAAAGACAAAGCTTGGATCTTGAAGACAACCTTTATGGAGCTCTCACTACATTTGACAACTTGGAGCTCAAATTATGTTCTTATTGTAATGAGTGATCATACTCACCACATACATCAATAACATGATAATTATGTTGTTTTTATGCATATAATTATTATTGATCCAGGATGGTCTCATCAAGCTAAATTGTGAGGAGGAGAGTTGAAATTTCACAATTCTGGCTTGACCAATTTTGGTCACATGCATTGTAATTGGCAAGATGGCCAAATAGCATAAGATTCTTTTCAAGACTTCATTCCTCATATTACATTGTGATAGCATCTTTGAAATGAGGCAAGTGTGCTTAGATAACCTAGAGAAATTCTAGGAGCTAAAAATAGCATGTTTTACATTGTTTTTGGATCTTAAGATCTTGACCCCAAGTTAGGGTGGATCCAATGACCTATTTGGTTAGATATTAGGGTTAGGGTATGAAAAGTTCAAAGCTGCCCTAATATGATCAGATCTGAGCTTGAAAAGTATACATGTATGATGGGATTTCCATCCAAATATGAAGAAAAATCGAGTTTTTCCACTTCTATCATCATTGTCTTTTGGTGGCGAGTTCTAGCTATTGTATGTGAGTGTTCTTATGCATTAATTGATTGGTTTGGAAGGTACTGAACATGTTTACAGGTTTGAGAAGCTTGCTGTACTTTACTTTGGTTCATTTGATCAAATCTATGTGCCTAATGTGGAGTTAAATGCCAAATTTGCTAGTTTTGGTAACTAGTCTTGATTCTCACTCATAGTTTGGATATAGATCTTTTATTTGTGCATCCTCCATCACTTTTAGGATTGATTGGGATTCATTTTGCTGTAAAATTTTGTCATGGATGTGTGCTATGAATTCTAGTCAAGGATTGTCTTTTGTGGAGTTGTGGCTTAGAAATTGGGCCAGCCCAAACTTTAGGTGAACAGATGATTTGGTTTAAAATTCTATAGTGGATGGTTTATATTATGATTTTTCTGGGACAGACAAGGTTTGTCAAGCATGTGCATCAGAAAAGTCACATAAGCAATTTTTCTCAAATTTTATATTAGGATCCTAAGGCATTTTTGTTGGATATATTAAGAAGAGTAAAGCGCATAGAGTGAATCTTACTTCTACTAGGAAGATCATTGTTAGTGAATCTTACTTCTACTAAGAAGATTATTGCTAGTAGAGATGTTGATGAACTTGCTAGTCATTTATTGGATGGAAATGGTTCTTTGATTGAGTACAAGAAATATATTTTAATGAAAACTCAATAAGAGATATGTGATTCAAAGTTATTACGTGGAAGAATAAAGAAGACAAGAATATTGGATTGCACTAAGTAATCAATTTTTTTCTTAGCAATTTACAAGATGAGATACAATGTTCTAATCAGGTACTAACATGCGTTGATGCCATGTTAGAATTTATGCTCTCTTAAAATAATGTGGATATATGTTCTAGTGGAGAATGTCAGTGAACAAGCAATTTTGTATCTATTTTCGTATCATTTTTAAAAATATTCCATAAACATATAATCATGTTATGAGACTATAGGATGCCATAAGATAGTAGTACTGATAAGCTACTAAAGAGCTCCTATGTACTTATTTATAAATGACATGGGCATTATACACATTTGGAAGTTAAAAAAAAACATGAACAGAACATTTTGACTATAAAAACTACAAAATTTATATCTCAATGCTACGGGCATAACAATACTGGAAAAAGACATATTTTCATGTTCATTAACTATAGCACAGTTTTTTTGTCCACCTTTTATGCACAATTTTCTTGTAGTGTTACCTAAATTGAAGTGCTCACTTTTACAAATATTTAATGTTTATGTTTATGTTACTTATGAAATTTCAAGTAAAATTGTTCGTAGTTCATTATTTCATAGATAGACAAGGCGTGGGTTTATGCTGATAATATCTCATATGTCAAGCAATTGCAAGAAAGGTGTGAGATAAGAGAGTTAATTCAATCGTTACACCAGAATCAATGGATTCATCAGTAACAGGAATTTCAAAGAATGCTACTACATTTACAAAAATGCTATTGGATATAGAGGCATGTTGAAACAAAAGGATATGGCTAATATTGAAACATATATCATAAATCGGAATGTATTGGTATACAATGTAAAAAGAATGACATTCATGAGTGCTTGCTTATTGAACTAGAAAAGCTCCATGTTTGTGCTTAACACATCCATGATTTCTTAATGCAATACACGTGGACTTAACATATAGTGCCCAAATAATATTTATAATCTCATTTTCTATTATCACGCCATTGCTAGCTTTTTATTGCTTGGGTAGAATATTATATTCAAGATGTCTAATGGTACTAAACACAATATAAAAATCGATTGTGTTATGATATGCTAAAGACTTGTATTCTAAATTCTACACATATTCGTATGACTTTAGGATAGACAAATGGTTGTCTTTGTTATTTGGATTGTTATATCGTACTATCGTTGACAAGTCACCAACTTCACTTTTATGCACATCTAGTCAATATAATTAGTTCATTGTGTGTGTGTGTGTGTGTGTGTGTGCACATCATGAGAATAATTTAAACATGAAAGCGATTGTTTATGGAAATTTTATATGAGACATATTTCAAGTTTCAAATACCCAAGTAGATGCATAATGCCACAAAGTATACTACTTTTGTATGAAGGTTGTTTTTCTTTTAACAAAGAGCTAGTAATTGTGAGGAACATGCATATACAAAAGTAAAGCCATAATTTTGATCATAGATCCCAATGTTAAAGTTAATGTACCCAAATCATTGCAAGCATATTGTTGAACTAGCTTTGTGATTGGTAGCAAGTCCATAATTTGGCTAAAACTTACTCCCTAGGATGCCTTCCGTCAAACTTCTCTTAGATTTTGTAGGTAAAAAAAGCTTCAAAACTTGTATAAAAATCAGAAAAATCTTGATCATGCACGTTGTAACTTTGCCTAATTGAAATATATTCTCACACAAGTTGATTGGTCTTTTCTTTAAGCCATCACTTCTCCAACATCCATATCCCAATTCATCATATTGAGTCTCATCCTTTTTTTTTTCAAGGATTAAGAAAATCCTAGATTGTGTTTCACATTTTTTATATATTTGTTTCTCTTTTCTCCAACATTGGCAAAGAATATATGAATTTTACTAGTACAACCATTTAAGCCACATTAATTGGTAGCTAGTACTTTCTTTTTTTTTGCTAAAATAAATAAGGTTAAGAATTTTAAGATCGATAAGCTTTTTTTTTCATCAAATTGTGCCCAATATGTAGGAGTATTTCAAGAGCTATAGAGACTTGGATTCCAATATGTATTGTCTTTGACTGATTTTTGCGTGACTCATTCTACCTCTCACACTCTTGGTGGAATTCAATGTTGTCTAAGATTAATACTTCATTGCATTGTGGCTACATGTATTCATCATACAACGGGAAAAAAATGTGGGTGATTTTAATTTTGATATTTGTGGACAACACCACAAGATAAACTACTCTAAATATCATAGACAAAATCATCCACTATTTGAAATTTGATATTTATTTGTCGGTTTCATGAGCATGCTATACATTAAATAAATACCAAATCCATGTAGTTTCAACACAGTAGTGTATGATTCATACACAAATGAGCTTCCACTTCTTCATTTTAATGTTTAATATGTCTATTTCTTTTGGGATAGTTTCTTCATTATATGAGTTAATTGTTGCAATATCTCCAACTTTTTGGCTTTTAATATATCAGGATTCAAACATGACACATACTTTGATTTCATTAGAGAAAATATCATATGATAACTTATGTAGATCATGCCTAGTAGTATACATTATTTTGATCACTTATATTTTTCAAATTTAATGTCTCAACTTCTGTGACAAGTTTCAAAGTTCCTAAGTATGATGATTTATTAGCATTGTGATCCTATTATAGTGGAATAGTCACTATTACCATGTGATATATGTTATCTTTGTGTCATTGCATATTGTGATAACAACTATTTATTTTAAAGTTTTGTATTACTTTATGTAAATGCATCACATCAATCTTTGATCTCAAGAAGAGCTCTATTTCAAGTATTTGTCAAAAGTTTTTAAATTCAGCTACTAATAAAATATAGAATTGAAAATCAAATCTCCATAACTTGATGAAATCTTTGATGCATCTATGGTGTTTGATGTGTGGTCAATGCATCTTGGTTATTAAGGGGCTTGAACTTGGGACCAAAGAAAATGATGTGTAGTCAATGCTTAGCTTATATGTAATAGTTCTATTTTAGTAACAAAAGTTGATAATTGATGTAATGTTGACAAATACACACCAAGTAATGTGTTTTTTTCCATGTCCACTTATGTGTGCAACTATCATGTTGTAAAAAACATCTTTGTAGATATAAAAAACAATATGTTATGTGTTTTGATAAACAACAATATGTTATGCATGTGATGGAGCCACTTCCTTTTTATATTTCCTATATTAAAAACTATGTATCAAAATTTGGGAAACTAGTAGATGCTTGTTGAATAATAGGTACATACGTGCATTCATCTACAAGCTTGATGTAAAATGGCCTTGACAAATGCATTTGTAATAACACTTAATTTTTCACTCTAGAGTCAAAACATTCACCACAAGGGATTGACAAAATAAGATTTACCATGTAATTCAAACAAGCCTTCTTTCTATATAATATTCATTCAACCTAATGTTGAATCTCTTGAAGAAACTTAAGGTTTCTACCCACAAAGCAGTCATAAATGCTTCTTAGTACCAATACACTTAGAATTTTTTCAAAAAACTAAGGTACAACCATTCATCCTACCAAAATCTTTAGGAGATCCATCAAGATAAAAATGACTTTAACTCAGTTCTGAGTACCTCTCTTGAGTTAAGCGCTCTATTCCTAGCAACATATGCAAGGAAATAGTAACCATTTAATCATGATAGACTTAACTGCTCCTAATTAACTGGAGATTTTAGGCTGAAACAGTACACAAGCATTCCTTGACTACAATTTGTAAAGGTAAGAAAATTCCTCATAAGTAAGCAATTACTCAATGAAAATGTCTGTGATATGTAAATAATCTCAAATATGCCTTGGAGTAAAAATTTTTAGAGTTCAAATAATAGATCGAAATCCTTGACTCTCCCAATTGATCAAGAATTAATCATTATCTTAAGAATCCTCACATTTCCTTATATTCTTTTAATGATGTTTAAGTATAATCTATGATCCGTCACACATAAATATTTAGAATCTTATGATTCGTCAATCATAATTTATAGGATTTTAAAACCTTACTTAATCATTAAAAAATACTGAGTATATGCACAACATACAACTCAAGAAATGTAAGAAACATTCTAAAATCTTTTCCACAAGGAAAATTACTAGATTCCAAGAATATTTTTCAAACCCGATTCTTAACTAGATTATGAGCTCCAAATTCTACAATCAACCAAGTAATTAAAGACCATTATAACATCCGTCTTTAACAATATAAACTTTATACGATACCTAGAACAACATCTAGAGATTGCAAAAAATTTCACCTGAATTCAATGGTTATCCTTAATATTAGTTAGACTCTGTCATTCAATATCATTGAGATTCAGTTAATAACCTAGGATATATTTCTCATTCAAAAAATATTCAATATCATGAATCTTCTATATTCTATGCATACAACTTCTATAGATGAATCCAGATGACTCACAAATCATGTGTCTTATAAGCAATATAGATAAAAATAAACAGTTTGTGGTGAATTTTCTTCACACTGCTTATTTATCCAATTAACTTCTAAACATGAGTAATCCAATTACTCAAGTCAATTGTAAATGATTTAGAAATCTAAAATGTCTAGGTGCAGATCTCAATTATACTAGTATAGCACCACATTCAGATCCTTTCCTAAACCATAACTAAGTTAATGAATTATCCTTTTCACAGAAAGAACCATTAACCTGCAAGTAACAGTTCCGCACATTACTTGTTCATATGTCTATGCACTCTGACTAGTTTAAGTATACGATATAAACTCAATACATAGGAAACACATATCAGATCCACAAGATTAGATGTACATAAGCAACATATCCAACTATGTTCCTATACATAAACATAGGCTATAAACTGACAGATATCCATAATCTGCATATGTTACTCACATAAACTCACTACAAATCTTGCAACTCAACTACAAACAAACTCTATTTCTCATGAGTAAATAACATATCTGGGAAATCTCTGAAGTGAATAATTCCACATCACAAGTTTTCCAACCATCTAACTCTTATTAACAACCATCAGTCTACAGATCATTCTCACCCAAGAAATCCCCTTTGAAATCACTGATGTTCCATACCACCATCTTTTCCTCCAAGAATCCTCTGCATCTAGATTTGTTTTTTCCAAAAAAAATAAAAAGATTACTTAGCTATCCTATATCCAACTATAGGATTAGAATCACAACCAATTCTAGAGGAGATACATCTAACCATTGAGACACCTCATGCTCCTTAACTGTTATCCAAAGAATACCACTCCACATTGTACCCTAGCATGGACGAGACAAAAATGTATTGTTCAAGTACAAATGAAATGCCTCAAGTGTATTCAATAATCCAAAAGGAACACGGATCTCAACAAAATCGAATACCATACTATCCTAGACATCCAATATCTATTTCAGAATCAGTAAAAAAGAACCTAATTCTTTTACAGATTAGAACTTCTCTTGGTTGTCTCAGTTTTTATAAAAAGACACTCTATAATGCCACAAATAAAAACCAAATTACTAGATTCCTGCCTAAAAATTGAATGCATGATGGCTCAAATCAGAGGAAATCCATCATATCTTTAAGCTTGTAATGAGATCCAATAGGTTCAGACCACCATTTGATAGGTATTCATGCCCAAATTCCTAAAAAATACACTATTTTTTGACATTTTGAATCTCTTAATGGTGTCCAGTACTAACCAAACTTCATTACAGCCTTTGGAAAGCTTCATTACACCTCTAAAAATGTGCATGCAAAATATTGGCCATGAATTTTATGAAAATCTCCAAAATTAGTCCAAAAACCATCAAAGCCCATGTTTTCTTGACCAATTTTGACCAAAATTTGTGGATCAAATCCACAATTAAGCGCAATCACACAAAAATCCCTATAAATCCATTACATGCAAGCACTAAAAGTTCTGATTTCAGTCAATTACGGTTCTTATAGCCCATTTCTAGTCCAAAAACCCCAAATTTTGTCTAAAAGTCACTCTTTAAGCACCCTTTTGACATTTCAACCAACATGCAATCATTAGGTCCAATCAATAATGATTGTAAAATAGCAAGTACAATCTGAAAAACTTACTAGATCAGTAGCAATGATAAATTCCAAGCCAAAATTTTCAATTCTAGGTGAAAAATCACAAAAAATCGTCAAAAATCCATTGATTTCCATCAAAATAGTACACAAAATTCAGAGAAGCCACTTACTTGGAGATCAATTCCAGCACATGGAAGTAACAAGCAAAGAGAAACCACCAAAAGCTGGGACAAAACAAGAAGCAGCTCCACCTTCCAATTAATTCAAAACCAAGCTCTGATATCACTGTAAAGATCACCTAGTGAGAATCCAACTAGATCCTATTGCATGCAACCAAAAGGATACTTGTGGAGCAAAACCACCCAACCAATAGGAAATGATACTCCAACCACTTCACCCCCATGCCATGGTGAATGAATGCAAGAGAGGAGGGGCTCCTGGCTAAGAGGATCAGAAATCCAATAGGTAGATGGGCGAGTTTCCACTAGTATATATTCTCTCCCATGAGGAGAGAATATCCCTCTTAGGATCCCCATGCAACCTAGAATAGCAATTGACCTCCTATTCTTGCATTATAGCAGTGAGAAACCATGCAAGTGCTCCTATGTCCAATTATAGGTCTGGGCCCTCATATGATTATTAATTACTTCACTGGCCAAGCCCAAAATGACGAAGCATAACTAATAACCACATACACTGGAGTGACCGGTTATCCATGTCAGGAATTATTCCAAATCCACATATTGAACATGGATGTAACACTATCGACCGCAACAACATCACTATCATGCCAACCTTCAACACCAACGTATGTGGAGGGTATCCACTCGGTTGCAAACTATTCAAAAACTCTATTGGGTACACATCAGAGTCATCGCACTCAACCATACTATTAGCACTATAAAATGTGCAAGCATCACCAAGAAGTTGCTCAATAACTTTCAAATTGACTCATCCACGTTTTCGTTCAACAGAGTCAATATTGCACGACTTCTTAAAAAATCAACATCCATGTAATGTCATGCAATATCGAGGCAAGTAAATGAAATCAATTTGCTCACATTGCGTATCCTGAGACTCATACACTCTGGCAAAGAAATCACATCCAAACCATGCTGCATGAATGTGGGCTCACGATCATCTCCAATACTCAACAAATACTTTGCAAACCTCGATTGCTCGTTCCTGTCGGCTCCCTCCACACCCATGGCGCGCATGTTTGTTAAAGGTTTGTGCACCTCCATATATTTTCACAAATGCAAATAATTCAGTGAAGTGCTCACAATATTTGCATGACTGTCTCGTCATACCACCGGGAGCACCTAACGAATATCACCACAAAAAACGATCGAAACTTCTCCAAATGGAGTATCAATACCCAATATGTCCCGTACCGACCAATCCACACACTCGATGGCATACTTATGTACCATGGGAGCCTCGTCCCAAATAGTGAGTCAACATGCCATCAAAAGCTTACCTAACAGAGACTGTTTTGAGATGTTGCATGTCGAGCTTTCATTCAATTCCGTCGGAGGAATCCTAAATCTAGAGTGCACGATCCTACCACCTTTCATTAACAATGTAGCAATCCCTAACGATGCAACTGCCAGTGCTATCCAACCTTGTGCATGCACGTATGACAACATGACACTATAGAGAAACGTCTTACCAGTACCACCCGTACCATCTACAAAGAACACTCCACCCACACTTCATACCACATGCTCACGTACCACACGGTCAAAAATCACGCGTTGATCCACATTCAATCTCTCGATGTCAGCCTCTACTTCTGAAAGGGTCTCATCGAAAAATATCTCTTCACAAAATAGTGGAGAAAACTCGACATCGCTATTGGGAAGTGTAAAGCCAAGATTTGTCAATGACTTTCCCGATGCCTGGATGTGCGTCTCCAAGTCTAAAAGAGCCCTATCTATCATAATTTGACTCATAGTAATGATCTCGCACGTTACTGGCTATCCTAACTCCTCCGTGTAATCCTCTACTAAATGGAGCTCTATACTCTTCCAAAGATCTCATGGATCAGAAGGAACACATGTTAAAAAAAGTACATCAACATGAGCGAAAGTTGCAATGGAGTCCCCCATGACACCGCCTCCAGCAGGCAGTTACTCTGCTCTATCGCGTCGTTTATAAGAAGTCTATGCTTGCAAGCATATATGAATGATGAAAGAAACTCACCATCAATTGTGTCCAAAGGAACTGTTGTAAAGAGGGAGGTGACTGTGTGGGAATGCCCTAATGTGTGATTAAGATCTAAGGTTTGTTCTTGCACTTTAGATCAACTGCAGATTGAAATCCAAGATCTATGTCAAATTCTAAGGCAAAGACACAAATCTACATGCATACAATCATCACCAAAGTACTTTTACACATGCAGGAAATACAAAAAGTCAATTGTTAAGGCCGAGCATTAAAGTCTAACACTCCCCCTTAATGTGGATCCTGAAAAACTTTGATCTTCAAATTTAACATATCATTAAATCGAGATGATGCTCCTTTAATAGAGCCTTTGTGAAGTAATCTGCTACCATGTATTTTGTCCTACTACTATTTCCTTGTTATGCACTTTCTCTCTAAGGTAATGATACCTAATTTCAATATGTTTGCTTTGAGAGTGAAATCTCAGACTGAGAGATAGCGCTATTGTGTTTTGGTTGTCACAATAGATTGTTGTAGAAAGTGTTTGTGCAAGGTTGATGTGTGCAAGCAGTTGCCTTAGCTAGATCGCCTCTTTGGTTGTATTTGTGGCAGCTATGTATTTGGATTCCGTTGATGATAATGCAACTGAGGTCTGCTTCTAGATGTTCCATTAGTTTGGGCCTTGGTTGTATAAAAATAGAAGTTGATTTTCTGGTATCGACATCTATTGCCCAATCTGCATCTATGTAGGCTTCAAGGTTGTTGGCAGTTTGGCTACCTCTGTAGCAACTGCTGAGAGTTTTCATTGCTTGGATGTACTTCATGACCTTTGTTAGTGCCTTCCAATGAGTTAAGCCTAGATTTGATAGAAATTGGTTGAGTGTACTGATCGAATACGCAGGGTCTAGTCACGTGTAGACCATTGCATACATCAGTGAGCTGATGATGGACTGAAATGGGTAGGGCTTCATTTTCTCCTTTGATGAAGTAATCTAATATAGCCTTGAAGTAAACATTTGAGTCTATCGAGTTTGGAATAAAACCATTCTCAATCAGAAATGCATTGATTTTTTGGAACCAGGCTTTGAGTGATTGTTTCAGCCCATAGAGTGCCTTGTGAATTTTGAAGGTGTTGTTGCTTGTCGTTGAGTTCGTATCCCTCTGGCTGCATCATATAGATTTTCTCTTCGATGGTTCCATTGAGAAAACCGGTCTAAACATCCATCTAGTGGACTTCAAGATCTGCTGCGGCTGCAAGGAGAGAAGTAGGCGGATCGAAGCATGTTTGACAACTGGGCTGAAGTTTCAGAATAGTCTAGATCTAGAATCTGGGAGTAGCCTTTGGCAACTAGCCTGGCCTTGTAGCGATTTAGCCTTCCTTCAACATCATACTTCACCTTCAATATCCATCTACATGGAATCGGATTTTGGTCCTTTGGTAGCTCTCTGACTGTCCATGTTTGATTCTCTATCAAAGAATCGAATTTGGTGTTTATCGCTGCTTTCAACTGGTCAGCATTAGGAATAGACATAGCCTCAGAAATGGTGGTTCCTGCACAAAGTAACAGGCCGAATCATCCATAAATCATTGTCTAAGTCAATGTCGTTGTTCTGCAGTTGAATCCTTCGATCCAAATTTCGGTGCTCGATCCCTGGGTCTCGGATTTGTCAGCAGCTTTTCCCTTGTGGTTGATGAATTGGTCTTCCACAAAAATGACATCTCTACTTGTGAATGCCTTCTCGGTATCCATATTGTAGAGCTTGTAGGGCCTTGTGGTCTAGGGAATAGCCAATGAAAATCGTTTTTCTACTTTTGTCATCAAGCTTTCTTTTTAGATCTTCAGAAATTTGGGCGAAAGCGATGCATCCAAACACTCGAATATATTTGAGTCATGGTTTCGATCCTGTCCACACCTCATAAGGTGTCTTGTCATTCAGGGATTTGGTGATAGATCGATTTTGCAAATAGGAAGCTATAGTAACAGCTTCTGTCGAGAATTTCTTTGGAAGAGAGGCATGGGCCAACATGCTCTTGTTGGCACTTTCGATGAGTGTCTGATTCTTCCATTCAGCTACACCATTGGACTGAGGTGATTAACTGGCTGTAAATTGTTGATGTATCCCATTGGCCTTGCAGAACTCCTTGAATTCTGTGGAGATATACTCTCTTCCTCCATCTGTGCATAGACTTGATCTTCCTCTAAGTCTGGTTTTCTGTAGACACCTTGAACTGCTTGAAGAACTTAAACGCTTCGGATTTGTTCTTCATAAAGTAGGTAGCAGTCCTTCGAGAGAAGTCGTCGCTGAAGGTTAGGAAATAGAGAGCTCCCTCTGTGGAAGTAGTCTGCATCGAGCCACCAATGTCGCTGTGTACATGATCAAGCAAGCCTTTGGAAGTATGAACTGAGTCTGAAATAAAAGGGCTGCTTGCATAATTGCTAATAATACAACTTTCACATGTAGAAGTTGGCTTGCTGACAGAAGACAGATCTTGTACTAGTCTCTGAGCAGACATTTGCTGGATTGAGGTGGCCAAGTCAAAAATTGAGGTACAACATATCATTTGATTCAAAAGTGGTTGTGTGAAGAGCTTGACTGTTAGAAGAGTAGCAGTGGCTGAGTTTGTAAAGATAGATGCTTCCTTTTTCGAAGGCTAGAACCTTTTGGGATTTGTCAAGAATTGTGCAGTCTTCTGTATTGAATTTGATGCTCTGACTTGAATCGGTAATTTTGCTAACTGAGACTAGATTATTGGTCAGATTCTTGGACAACAACTTGACTTCACCTCTCTGGAATTCAACTCTGATTGTTCCTTCACCTTCGATTGAATGTGATGAGTTGCTCCAAGTTGCACAACTCGAGAGTGGGTGAAAGACTTATAGTCTTTGAACCAGTCGCGATGGTGAGTCATGTGTTGAGCTGCTCTGGAATCTAGATACCAAGAATTGATATCTTGTTATTCTCCAACTTTGGTCATGAACGCAGCTTCATCTTTATCTTGTGACTGGATTGAGTGATTGGTTGTTGCATTGTGTGCTTGCTATTGGAACTGCTTTGTCTATTCGTTGTTGTACTTCAAAGTTTGGTAGTCCTTGATTTCATGGCCAGTCCTCTTACAATATCTACAGAATAGTTTCTGCATTGGTTGGAATGATGAAGAGATTGCATTCGATCTTGAACCAAAATTTGGTCTAGTCTACATGTTGCTCTTCTTGTCAGTATAACCTGGCTTTCTAGATCCAATATTGGATCTAAACTTCTAATTTTTTGAATATAGAGCTTGAGGATCCAATATTGAGCCTGAGGAGAATGCAGATCTTCTGATCTCCTCTTGTAGGAGCAGCGAAATTACTCTTCACAGAGTGAGGTGCTCTTGGGTCGAAATTGTCATGACCCAATTTTCATAGGCTTCAGGTAGGCTCGTTAATAGATCATGAGAGCATCAAAATCTTCTATGAGTGAGCCAGTTGCAGTCATTTTCTTCATAAGATTTTTGAAAGTGTTGAGGTGACTTGAAACACTCTCTACATCAAACATTCTCAAGGTGAGGAATTTCTTCCTCAAGTGTATCTTGGAAGTCACATCCCTGATATCATAGAGGGTTGCTGGGATGTCCCATGCATCCTTAGTAGTCTGAGCAGTATGTATGTGGTTGATCTGAGTAACCTTGATGTTGAGGGTGATCATGGCAAATGCTTTGCCATCTCTCAGTCTCCACTTGGTGATGATGGCTGCATCACCATTAGAGGAGTTCTAAATCCAAAACAGACCCTTTGTAAAGATTTTTTTTATATTTTATCTCAAATTTTTCCTACACATGGACCAAACGAAACACTCAAATTTGAAATCTACGTAACGTAACTTTTTGAGTCCACATTTTGATTCCACACTAAAAATGGCATAACTTTTTAGTCATAAGTCCAAATTTAGTGAAGTTTGGTGCATTGGAAAGCGCTCGACAAGAGCTTTTCAATGATATGTTAGATGATACTTTTGAGCTACGATTAAAAAGTTATGGCAAGCCAGATGTATTACTATTATAATATTTTAATAATACAAAAGACATCTTGCACGAATTCTTAAAAGGTCTTTTTGGAGCTCCAAAGTCTCCTGATGCTTCTGGTTTGAGCTACGTGCCTTGGTAGAAACAAGACTGATAATCCGCAGTAGAAATACAGATTACTGAAATGTTTGCTCTGATACCATGTCATAAAACGTGAGGATGACTGGCAGCGGAAGCTCGAAGCTTTGAGCGTAGGCATGTAGGATCGGAAACATAACAGTTAGTAGCAGAAATATTCAAGATGAATCATTCATACGAAGTGCACAAATGAACAATACAGTAGTGAGACAAAAAATTGCACTCTGATTAATATCAACAATGAGTACAATGCTTGAAGTGATTACTTCAACTTGATTATTGAGCATGATTACGCTGGCTACAGATAACTCTGATAATAATGAAAAAAGTCTTTCAACTAGTAATATATATTTACAAGTGTCTTAAAAAATATCTTACAAACATTAAATGCTATTTACGCCAGTCTTTGTATATGTACAAAGTAGGTAACTACCCTTGGGATATTTAGTTGTCCAATTGTTTCTAGGGTTGATGATAAGTTGGCGACGTCGGTCTGCCACTATTGCGAAAAACCCAAAAAATCCAAAGGTAGGCCTGAAATGGATTTTAAGGCATTTTGGTCACTATGTCGCATTTTCCCGAAGGTGTGAAAAATGCAAAGAAGGCAAAAAATACGAAGGTGCCTTGGAGATATTTTAAGGCAAAAACAAAGATTGCGAAAAATGTGAAGGTCCAAAATATGTAGTCGGCCTTCGGCTGTTTTCAGGATGCTCATTACTTGAACGATTGTTAAGGATGAGCATTAAAATCTAACAAGATAGATGTGTCCAACCAGGTTGGGTGGCCCTACCCACCTTGATTAAATTGGCTATAACTTTAGATTAAAGATTAAGGGGAAAAGTTGACCAACTAGTCACTTACCAAGCACGACTCTAGGAAATAGACTAGGGTTTCATTTTAGGGCAAAAAGACTGAGTTAAATTCCTTATTACATGCTGGAAATCCAACTAAATTTACAAAGGAAGTCACTTTTGCTATGTATTCCAAGCTCCCATAGTGAGAAGATAGATTATTTTTGGAGCTCATTGGCAATCTCAAGCTACTCCACATTGTACATTGAGTTTTTGTGATCCATATGCAACCAAATCAGTTTGTACCTATTTCTCAGCTTGCAGGCCATACTACAACCTATAGTACACACATGCCAAGTTGGATTTAGTGATTGATCAATGCTATTGATTGTTCTTGCTTGTTGATTGTCAAATTGCCAATCTAGATCAACAGTTTTGTGTCTAGTTAGCAAGCATCCAATCACTCTTGTGAATCTTTTATAGATCCATTTATGGTCCTAAAGTATAGTACTTTCACATGGTATCAGAGCCAATTACAAGAGCATAAGCCATTGATCTAATGCAAATCCATTTTTAGCAAGTATTGGTGCTAAAAACTAGTATTGCGAGGGCGAGCTAGAATCTACATTTTGGTGAGGGGATTTGATTCCAAAATTGGTAGGGATCCAAATCCATACTGTACACACATGTGGGCATCTCTGAACCTGCATTTAATGTATTACATTCATTTGGTCACTAAAAATCCAATTTGTGAGTTCTTGATGTGATTTTTGGTGTTAATCCTAGGAAAAGCTACCAAGATTGAGTGCCATTGATTAGATTTGACATAGGGTCATGAGATATAATTAATCTAGGCTAAAATCAGGTCCTCTAAATTTTTTTTACAAGTCTTGAAAGTAATGTGAGTGAGATTTAGTCATGTTTTTGTCCAAAAATAGCCAAATTTGATAAGATTTGATGTCATTTGATAGAATCTCATCTAATCTGCAATTCATCTTTGTGAAGGAGTGTAAGAACTGTGACTAGAAGTCCAAGGAAGGAATAGAATTCAAATTTGAGGTAATCAAGACAAAGTGAAACCTTTGTGAGTTTTTAGGACCAAATCAATTTCAATGTTTTTGAGCATTGTTTTGTAAAATCCTTCATGTTTGTTCTTTTGAATCAAGATCAAGGGGATCTTGCCACTTGTGTATTTTTTAACATCAAGTGAGTTGCTAGTGAGGCAAAATCTGGAAAAGAGCTTAGGGAGAGCCAACAAGTACATCATTAGTACAAGTCATTAGAGAGATGGGAACCATTGGTGTATTCATTCTTGAATCTAGTGAGAGGTTAAACTCTACAAACTACTCAATATGGAAAGTGAGGATGGAGTCACTTCTAGTGATCCAAGACCTCTTTGATATTGTCCTAGATAAAGAGGAGGAGCCTCTTGGAGGACAAGAATTGGTTAGATACAAGAAGAAGGCAAGACTAGCACTTCATTGCATCAAAATGAATGTTAGTGATGATCTCTTGAAGGAGGTAGCCTCTTGAAAATCGGCCAAGGAAGCTTGGGATTATTTAAAAGCTTTATACGAATCCAACAACACTTCAAGAGTGCTTATGATAAGAAACCAAATCTTACAAAGCATGAGGAGAAGTGATGAAAGTGCACAAGTATATGTGCCAAGGATCAAGTCTCTCAACAAAGAGTTGGCTTCTATTGTTGAGAAGATCCTTGATAATGAGCTTGTACAAGTGATTCTCAATGGCTTAGGAGATGAGTTCTCCAAGTTGGTTCAAAGTTTTTCCATCCAAGACACTTTGCCATCAATTGATAAGCCCCGTAGTTTGCTAGTGGTTGAAGAGTGTAGGATGCTCCATGCAAAATCTAGGATGAGTTCATTATCATTGCAAGATGGAGATGAGAGAGTAAATTTCTCATTCAAGGGCAAGAATAAGACCAATGGATCCAAGAAGGATTATGCAAAGGAGGCCAAGTAGGAGGATCAAGCATCAAGTTCAAAGGAAAAGGACAAGTCAAGCCTAAAATGCTTCTTTTGTGGAAAGAAGGGGCATTTTGCATCCAAATGCTACAAGAGGCAAAGAGCATAAGAGGAGGAGGACAGAAAAGGAGAGCTCCAGGTCCAGTATATAAAATCAGAAGACATGATTGCAGATCTGCTCACAAAACTACTCGAAAAGCCACTCTTTGCCAAGCAAAGAAAGGTAATTGGATTGAACGTGCAAAGCTGCAAGGTTCAAGAGGGAGTGTCAGAAATGGTGAACTCCTGCAACTCTGCGGCAACACAAACACGAAACGAAAGTCGAACGAGAAAAATTCGTGACAGTCAACGTGCCTTGACTCGAAGCACGAACGATTCGCGAATCATTCGTGGATCATAAACATACCTCCAGGACCGTAATCGCAAAGGGACGCAAAACGAAAGGTTACAAAATAAATGAAAAGAACGAAGGCAAATGAAGCAAACGAAGGGGGATCTTTCATGCTGCCAGCTGATAGCTCAACGGGCTTGGAGTCGTAGACTTCACGCCCAGGTGAAACGAGTGGCAACGACGGAGAATAACTGATTAGTTGATTAGCGTTAACTAGTCTTGTGATTTCTGCATTTATCCATCTTGTAAACTCCACACAGTGGAGATATAAACTATCCTTTATGGATCATAAGAATAACAAGAGAATAGACAGAACTTCTGACAGAGATAGAGAGGGACGTAGCGAGTAGAGCAGAAAGAAAATTACTAGAAACAATAGAGTTGTGCATGAAAGTCTGCCAACGAGCAGAACACAACGAAAGAGCAGAGTGTCATTCCACCAACAAGCGAGACATTGACGATCTCGTTCTAAAAACTAAATTGATAATACAGTCGCTCTATTTTTGTGCATCTCCTTGTCTTGTGTTGTCTGTTTTGATTGCTAAAATGAAATGTGTTCTGTGATGTGTAGTCGCATGTCTAGGTTCTTGTGAAGCTTCCGTGCAAAAGTAAATTCAAAGACACAAAATTGTTCGCGAATACGAAAACGAAAATGAAAAAGTGACAATTCTGCTTTCGCAACACTAAACAGTTTTCGCTTCCGCGACACCTTGCACATGAAGAAGATGTATTCTTGATGGCATCTACATCCTCACCAACAAGCAACGACAATTCAAGAGACACTTTGGTGGATTGATAGTGGGGCTAGCTTTGTTATGTCTTGTAAAAAGGACTTTTTCTCAACCTTACACTCATTCAATGATGCTAAAAATTTTGTCTTTACTTCAAATGATGAAGAGTGTAGGATAGATGGTGTTGGCACCATCTCCTTATGTTGACATTCAAATGTAGAGATTGACAGGGATGGATACCCTTTACTCTAGAGATGAAGATTAGTTGGAAGGTCGAGCAATTTGTCCTTCGAGTAGTTTGGTTGATTCGATTATACGTTGAAAGTCGTAGGTGTTGAACTGCTGCACAAAAACCCATGTCTTTTACCAGGCATTACTCTACACACAGACAACAATTTTGCAGGTACTATAGTCTGTGTTAAAAAACATGACTAAATATGCAAAATACCAAAACAGAAATCTATGATTCCAGATGAGCAGACAAAAACCTAAAGAGGTTGCATCTGATCCTAGATCAATGATTAATTCAAGGATTAAAAATGTGCATGAAGAGTCTTGAATGAAATTCAATCACCAAGGAGAAAATTGTGAGCTTAATCTCCAACAGACCAGACAGAACCTCTAACAGAGTCAGATATTGTCCGATGGCAACAGCACGTACTGCCTTAATCCTAATTTTAAAGTACAAGATTAAACATTCTTTTAATTAGTGAGCCGCGTATATATATCCAAGAACTTATCAGTTGTTCGGTTAGCTAAACAGACATTGTAGCAGATCATTCAAACATCTAGAATTATTTTATTCTTTTTCTCTATTATTATGGAGTATTGTTTCAGGAAGAATGCGACTCTGACTGCATTCAGACTGTATCTATTCATGACAGAATAATTAATGTTCCAATAATCTAGGTCGTGCATACTATGATTAAATGCTCATTTTTATTCATGTTCAGATTGATTCTTGCTTGTAGATAACTTATTTGTAGATTAAATTATTTGTATGACCGATAGCTCGTGTTGATTTGTCGCTCTAATTTCTGCACCTAGTACACTTCTGCAAAGCTAAATCTAAAACCAAGTTAATTCAAGTAATTCTTGAGCTTGAAGGAAGCTAGAATATTTCGCGAACTTTTTGAGATAGTTTCGCGACAGGTGAGCTTGAAGAACAGTCCAGAAGATTTCACAAATTGTTCGCGACAATTTTGCGACATTTGAGGCTTGAACAAGAAATGGAAAAAAATTTGCGATAAGATTCTGTTCGCGAACCTTTCGAGCTTCAACAAAAAAAGCCACGAGCTTCCGCAAGGCACTGTTTTGCGAACCTTTTTGAGTTGGTCACAAAAAGTTTCGAGTTCATGTTCGTTTCTTTCTCATCAGACCCTCAAAACGGTAAATTCCAACATGATGGTATCAGAGTAGTAATTTTTACTCTTTGATTCTTTTGAAGCGGACTTAGATCTTACATTATCAAAAAGATTGTCCTGATAAAGAGTAGACACTTGTTGAAATTGTTTCCAGTCATATAATCTACTATTGGCATACACTCACCCTAAACTTCCAAATGGATTCGCAATCACAGTCTGCTCTAATGGTAGACAAACTCGATGGTTTGAATTTCCACCTATGGAAATTCAAGATAAGAGTAGTATTGATGGCCAAGGAGCTTTGGAAATTAGTCGTTGGAACCGAACTACTTCCCAGTGTCGATGAGCAAGCCATTTCCAAGTGGAAGCTCAAGGATGGCAAGGCTTTCGTCTTGATCACTGTTAACATCTCCCACACACAAATTGGCCACATAAGACAAGCCCAATCTTCGAAAGAGGCTTGGGATATATTGAGCACACTATACAAAGTGAGAGATGTCACTTCAAAGCTGCATCTGAGGAGAAAGTTCTTCTCACACATAATATCGAAAAGTGATTATGTTCAAAATCACATTATCAAAACAAGACTTTGTTAGAGCATATGGCGACAATAGGCTTAGTGATCGAAGGACTTTGATGCTATAATGACCTTATTGTCCATCTTACCATCCTCATATGAAAACTGGGTGATGATGATTTCCACGCACTCAGGTATTACATTATCTAGAGTCATAATCATGATGTTGCGGGAGGAGACAAGAAGGAATTTAACATCCTCATCCTCCACCAACGACTCACAAGCATTATTCTCGAAGAAGTGTAGAACAACTGATCAAACAAATCTTGATTCTACTAACAAAGCACGCAATTTACTTGACAAAGGACGAGAAAGAAACGAACACAAACTCGAAACATTTCTATTTGTGACCAACTCGAAAAGATTCTCGAAGGATTCGTGAAATTTGTCTTGCAATCAACTTGAAAGATTCGCGAAACAGTTTCTAGTAAAAGCTCGTGGCTTTCTTGTTGAAGCTCAAAAGATTTGCAAACAAAATCTTGTCGCAAAATATTCTATTTCTTGTTCAAGCCTCAAATCTCGCAAAATTGTCGTGAACAATTCACGAAATCTTCTGGACTGTTCTTCAAGCTCACCCATCGCGAAACTATCTCGAACAGTTCGCAAAATATATTCTAGATTTCTTCTTCAAGCTCAAGAATTGTCATCTGTTGTGAACAATTCGCGAAAGACGAAAATGTCGCAAAGAGACAAGTGTCGCGAATAATTCGCGAAACACAAAGCTGAGACGAAGAGATGGACTGTCACGAATAATTCGCGAACAGAATTTATTCGCCCCTGAAAACAGAACATCTAATTGAATATCAACCAGATTGAACAAGAAACATAATCTACTGTTACAACATTGAAAGGCCAAAAGGCCTATAAATAAAAGGCCAAAAAAAAGACCTGTCCTGTAGCAATATGAATACATGTGCACTACTCGTTGTAACACACTCACTCAATCAGAGACACAACAGCGAGATAAGACAGCAAGAGATGTATATTGATGAATCAGATTCAGAGTTATAAAAATTCATTTTTGATCAATAGTTTTTTATTGTCTAAATTTCCTTAAGTTGTCTCTTACTTCCACATATAATTTCTGCATGCATATTCAATTAGAACTAATACTGTTCTATGAGTACATAGATCAGATACAATCCCGATTGAAGACATTGATATTAGTTTGATTTATTTGAACTTGCATCGTGTTCTCTGTGGAAGAATAATTACTATTTTTTCTACAGTGGTATCAGAGCTTATGGAATTAAAGTTGATACAGTGGTATCTTCACATCCCTCTCAGCATTCTTCATACATCCATCAGTAAGCCACTATCTGGAGGTTATTCAGAATTAAAAGATGTCGTTGATCACCAATATTCAAGCTAAGATCACTACAATCTTGGACCTAGAAGGTTCAAACTACTTGATTTGGAAATTAAAGACTTCACTCTTGTTGAAGGGCGAAGGTCTATGGCAATGGGTAGAACCAATTGAGGAGAAGCCAGAAGCTACTCCTAGAAAGGAACTTCGAGAATGGAATTTAAAAAATGACAAAGCTATAGCAATTATTTCGTCTTCAGTGCATGACAATATCTTACATTAATATGGGAAGAATTGCAAACCAAGAATGAGACTCGATCTCATAATCAGATCATGTTCTTGGAAGACCAATTAACTTACCTACAGTGGGACGACAAAGACCTGGACACATTCGTGTGAAAGATTAAATATCTGTTTATTCCCTTGCAAAATTCTGGTGCAGAAAATACACTTTCTAAGAAAAAACAGCTTAGTTATTTTCTTCGAGCCCTACCCAGGTCATTCCACACAACTCAAACCTTATTGGCGAAAGATGCGACAATGACAATTCAAAAGGCAATAAACGGAGTTAAGGAGGAAATAGAAGCTTGTAAACGCTATGACAACAATGGTGATTCAAAAAATACTCTATTTACTCAAAAGAATAAATCTTCTTAGAAGTCTAAGTTTAAGAGGGAGTCGTCTAAGAAGAATGAGTCTAAGACTAATGAACAACAATCTAGAAAACAACAGAAGAATTCTAGTAATAAGAAGATCTGCAACAAATGCAAAAGATCAGGTCACAGAAGAAAAGTGTTGGCTAAATCCAAAGATTGAATGCATTTATTGTCACAAACGGGATCATGCAACAGTAGACTGTTATCAGAATCCCAAAGACAAAAAGGAGCAAAATCGAAGTGAACCTTCAGATTCAAACTATGTTGAAGACAAAGCAGGACCTGGTTGCTAAAGGGAACAGAGAAGGAAATTTATATCACCTGAACATTCGAACAAGAATCGAAGAAGTCAATCAAACTCAAGAATCAGCAGATGTATTGTGGCACAAGAGGCTATGTCACATAAACATGAAAGCCTTGTACCAAGCCAACAAAAGTTAGAGAATTCAAGGAGTTGAAATCAAAAGTAGATATATTCGAACTACTTGCGAATCCTATCTTAAAGACAAGATGATTAGAACACCGTTCAGTAAAGATGTTTATAAAGCAACTAAGGTACTTGAGATTGTGCATTCAGATATTTGTGGACCATTCGGAGTATTGTCGTTGGGTGATGCAAAGTACTTCATTACGTTTATTGATGACTTCAGCAAGTTCGCTATAGTATACTTTATTCGTACTAAGTTTGAAGCTTTTGAGAAATTCGTTGAGTATACGAATTGGGCTGAGAAGCAAAAAGGCAATAAGCTGAAGCAAATTCGCACAGATCGTGTAGGTGAGTACATTTCCAACGAATTCAAAGCTTATTGTACTGATCGAGGTATTATGCTCACGAAGACTGCATCTTACACACCTCAACACAATGGAATAGCTGATCGAAGGAATCGTACACTGATGGAAGTTGCAAGGTGTATGATGGCTCATGCGAAAGCACCAAAATAGTTGTGGGTAGAAGCCGTGGCTACATCAAATTATCTTCAGAATTGTATTCTGAAATCTCGAATATCGGATAAAACTCCTCATGAGATCTGGTGGAAGTCGAAGCCAAATCTTGCACATGTTCAATTGGATGCGCATTGTATATGCACATACTAGAATAGCTAAGAAAGAAACTCGATGAAAAGATAGAAAAAGATTTTCTAGTAGGATTCGAGTTACATCCGTCATATGATTGTGTTTATGTACCCAAAACTAACAAGATAAAAGTTGTTTGAGATGTTAAATTTGATGAGACGAAATACATAGCATATAGTGATTTAGTCAGCTATGAAATTCTTAAAAATTATTAGTATGAGCTACCAACAACAACAGAAGAAAAACAAGTAGAAGATGAAAGAGAATTACCATATTCAGAGGGAGGTCAAAATCAAGTGCCTGACAAACTCGAATCACCAGCCCAAATTCCAACATAAAAGCTCGAATCAGAATTGAACTCGAAACCACCTGTGAGCAGATTTGATAGACAACGAAAACCGCCAGAAAGGTATGTCAGGATGTTTTTAATACAGCCATCAAATTTTATGGATTCGCTGATGAATCTCAAACATTCGAAGAAGTTGTAGATGGACTAGATAAAGATCGTTGGATTCAGGCAATGGAGGACGAAATGTCATCCATGTACAAGAACAATGTATGGACACTTACACCTATATCTGATGGCGGAAAATCAGTCAAGGTCAAGTGGATCTATAAGATCAAAGCAGGTCCTGATGGAGAAAACATTAGATACAAGGCAAGGTTGGTTGCTAAAGGATTTTCACAAAAGTACGGGATCGACTACACTGATACTTTCTCATCGGTAGTCAAACATACATCAATTCGCTTGTTATTCACGTATGCAGTGGCTCATGATCTGAAAATCCATATTGTGGATGAGAAAACTGCTTTCCTACACGTAGAATTGGAAGAAGACTTATTCATGGACTAACCACTTGGTTTTGTAAGCCAAGAATATTCTAAATACGGATGTCACATGAATAATAGCATTTATGGTCTGAAACAAGCAGCGAGACAATGGTATAGAAAGAAGGACGAAGCACTACTTTCCATAGGCTTCAAACCTCTATTTGTTGAATCAAATGTCTATATCAAGCATGTCCAAAATGAAACTTAAGAAGAGATAAGTTAATTTCAGATGTCAAAAGAGACATTTCTGAAATATTTGAGATTGCTGACCTAGGAGAAGCTAAAATCTATCTAGGCTTGCAGATCGTGAGAGACTTTGAAGGTGGTAAGTTGTATCTTCACCAACAATAAAAGTACACTCAAAAGACCATTAAAGACTTCAATATGCTCAAATGAAAAGGTGTGCATACTCCCATGATACCTAGAACAACACTGAACAAGGCAGATTGTCCGCAGACTCTCGAGGAAGAGGAACGAATGGCCAAAACACCCTATTGTAGGCTAATTGGATCATTGTTATATCTAGCAGGCAACACCAGACCTGATACAGCATTTTTAGTATACAGGCTGCGCCAATATAACTAGAACCCAGGATCGTTGCATTGGAAGTTGGCAAAGAGAGTACTACAATATCTCCAGGAAACGAAAGACTATGAATTGTGTTATTCGAAGGAAGCTGGATTTCACATCGAATCTTACAGTGACGCAAGCTGGGCATCCATGAAGGATGATAGCAAAAGTATTTCAGGAGGTTGTACTCTAGCATTTGGCGCAGCCATACTCTGGATGACAGCAGTAGCTCAATCTTCTTGTGAAGCGAAATATGTAGCAGCTGCCAAGATGGCAAACGAGTTGAAATGGATTAAACAGATATTCGAAGGATTTGATGAATCTAGTTCTGAACCTTATGTCTTGTTAATGGATAACACTTCAGCAATCTATCTTATGAAAGATCATGTATTTCACTCAAAAATGAAGCACATAGCTATCAAGTATCATGTGATTCGGGGCTTAGTTGAGAAGAAGATACTGAAGACAGTCTTCATACCCACAGAGGAAATGACAGCTGATATCTTTACAAAGCCACTAAGTAAAGCTTTGTTCAAAGAAGATTGGGGTTAATCCAACTGCCACTTTGAGAGGGAGCTATAGAACAACTGATCAAATAGATCTTGATTCTACTAACAAAGCGCGTAGTTTACTTAACAAAGGACGAGAAAGAAGTGAACGCTAACTCAAAACATTTCTATTCGTGACCAACTCGAAAAGATTTGTGAAGGATTCGCGAAATTTGTCTTGCAGCCTCATGGCTTTTTTGTTGAAGCTCAAAAAATTTGCGAACAAATGTCGCGATACTAAAGACACATCCTCCTTAGTCATTCTGTTTCAACCAAATAAGTTCTTGTGGCATAACAACATACTAAATATGCTTCCTCTCTAGTATCATGACATGATGAAGAACCTAGCATAGATCCATACCTTCCTTATGCAACCATATCAGAGATTATCTCTCTTTAATATTAATGAATCTGTTTGAAAATGGCAAGCATGGAATATAAGCCAAAACATGATAAAGCATACCCTAGTTGTCAACTTGAGCTATAACAAGATCAAAACAAGATTCGAAATAGAACTTTTCTCCACGATCATCTATACCATTGGCCATTTCTTGGCACCCTCCAAAGTCACATTCCTTCTTGCTTACTGCAAGAACACCATCTTTGATCCCTCCAATGGAACTTGGAACAAAAGAATCAACACAAATACAAGATTATGCATGTTACCTCCTTTGCTAAGCATGTCTACATTAAAGCAAATCAAATCACCACCATCCTTGAGAGTGTCATCACTAACATCCTTTATGTTATTGCTTTGATTAAAAAATTCTTCTTGATTGTCCTTTGACTTGATTGGTTGAAGCTTCCCCCTTGCTTACCACCTCACTATAAAATTCTTTTAGGATAGGTGTCTCTCCTTCACTTCTCTATTTCCATTCATAGATTACATGTAATGTGTCTCAAGCCTCCTTTCTGCTTAAATAGAGATTCATTTGCAATCACTTTGCTCACTTATATGATGGAATTCAGATCAAATGAACTTTAAAAAATTTAAATAGAGGATCATGCCATTATTTAATTTGACTACTTCTTGACAATGCTACGATGCCAAGCTGCACCAAAATTGCCTTCCTAGCTTCATCTTTGAGCTTGTCTTCAATCTTTCATAGAAACAAAAGAATCAATTGACATCTTCTAATTATTTTATTTAAGTGATTAAGATGGAATTTTTTTGGTGATACATGACTAATGTATTTTGTATTTGGTGTTGAGGAGAGAACTCAACAAGTGCAAAAAAGAGTGAGATATGACAAGAGAGCTAGACTTGCTCTACACATCATCAAAATAAATGTGTCTAATGAGCTCCTCAAGAAGTTGAAAGGAGCTTCTACAAAAAAGAGGATTTGGGATACACTTCAAGGAATCTATGCAGCCAAGAATATCTAAGGAATGTCAAACTTAAGAAGTCAAGCCAACCAAAGTTTTTGACTTAGAGAGGAACCAACAAATGCCTATGTCATTGATCAATGGTCACTAGTGATGTCATCAAGTCTTATATCATCTATTGTTCATGTTGGATTATTCTATTATCGGAAGTGATTCATTCGAATAATCGATCTTTAATCTTCATCCACTTTATTATCCATTTCTGCAGTTTTATTCTTGTTTGCACACAGTCTGCAAAGATACTCGGGAATTGCTCAACAGGTGGCTCCGACATATTGGACATCATCCAACATATCGATGACGTCGACGAAAGTCGAAGGAGTCGACCATGTCAACCATGTTGATGAACGACAATTATTGTTCCACTTGATATGAAGCTAAAGACTTGCCCTAACTGATTTGCAAGTAAATTTTCAGGAAGTCCCAACTGGATGGATGCAAGTGCATTATGGCCAACTGGCTTTTGCGATCTGTGACCTAATTAGCTGTCCTACTAGATACATATTAATTGCTATTAAAGTATAGATAAATAGTAATCAAAGACTTCTCTAACTCTTGCTTTGATCTCTAGCTTAGCTTTTTTTTTAGAGTTCTATTAGAGTAATGCTATTTGTGCTTACTGCTAATCAACGGAAGTGCATCAGTCAGAGCTTTCTATTTCTCAGAGATAGCTTAGAGTACGTGGTCTCATCCGCTATTGTTTTGTGCTCTCAAGATCTGATTTGTAGATGCTGCCATAAATGGATCTACAAAAGATTCACAAGAGTGATTGGATGCTTGGTTTACAACCTATCAAAAAACTAGACACAAAAAGTTGATCTAGATTGGCAATTTGACAATCAACAAGCAAGAACAATCAATAGCATTGATCAATCACTAAATTCAACTTGGCACATATGTACTATAGGCTATAGTATGGCTTGCAAGTTGAGAAACAAGTACAAGTTGATTTGGTTGCATATGGATCACAAAAACTCAATGTACAATGTGGAGTAGCTCGAGATTGTCAATGAGCTCCAAAAATAATCTATCTTCTCACTCTGGGAGCTTGGAATACATAGCAAAAGTGACTTCCTTTGTAAATTTAGTTGGATTTCCAGCATGTAATAAGGAATTTAACTCAGTCTTTTTGCCCTAAAATGAAACCCTAGTCTATTTCCTAGAGTCGTGCTTGGTAAGTGACTAGTTGGTCAACTTTTCCCCTTAAACTTATGTGTGGGTCCTATAATTTAGGAATCACTACCAAAATTACATGACCCAACCTTTAGACTTGTTCTAACCTACACTAGTGTGTATTTCCACTTATGTACAAAATTTACACTATTCTACCTGGTTTTTTATCAAGCTAGATTTGCAATTTTTGGAAATTCTTCACACTTTAGCTTGATCTATTTACAACTCTCTTGCTAGATGAATGAATTCTTTTATAAGTGTCTAAAACATCCACCTACAAAGAAGGAACTTTTGAGACTCCAATAGAGAATAATGTCCATGAAGGATCTTTCACCACCTCTTAAAGGATCCCTTACAAGATGTCCCACAAATATGTCTAAATACATGTAGCACACTTCAAAAATTATACATCATACCAAGCCATGGATTCCAAGGCATTTTGTGCACTTGAAGATACATCAGATAAACTATTAAGTGCATACATAATATTACCAAAGATAGAAAAGTGATCTTGTATTCACGTGTCCAAATCGACTATGCCACAAAATAGCATCATCGTTTACATTTTCATTAGAGATACTAGCTAATGCAGCTAAATTAGAGAGTACATAAAGATTTTCGACTCTAGTGCATGTAGTCAGAATAGTATATTTCTCAAATATTGTACACTGCTTAGATGAGAAAGTAACAGTGTAGCCATCATCAGTTATCTTAGAGACTGATAACAGGTTCTTTGATAGCTGAGGAACGTGAAGGACGTTGGGAACACAAATAGATAGATCATTGTTGAATGTGATCTTGATTGTCCCTTTGCCTTCCACGCGTATGGTGCCTGAATCTCCGAGGTAGATGAATTGATCTCTGCTGTAAGCTGCATACTCGATGAACCATTCCTTGCAAGAGGTCATGTGCTGGGTAGCGCTGTTGTCCAGGTACCAGCCATCACATTCTTCGTTGTTGTTGTTGTAAGCCATTAACAAATGTGTTTCTTGCTCCTTGAGTTCCACTGCGTTGGAGGATCTGGCTACTATTGTTGTTGCTTCTTCGCCTCGATGTAGATCCGGATACGACATTCCTTAATGTCGTGATTGGCTCTCTTGCAATATCTGCAGAAAAGCTTCTTTTGTGACCACCACTATTCTCATCTTGAGTGTGAGGCTTCTACTATTGCTGTTGCGCTTGATTTTTGCCCTTGGAGTAGTCTTTCTTCTTGGTGTATAGATCCATGGATTTGTCTTTGATAGACAGGCTGCTAGTCTTTCTCCGTATCTCTTTTTGAAGAAGATGACCGATCACCTTTTGAAGAGTGAGGTCGGGTTTTGTGGAGATCATCACCACAAAGTGTTCATATGACTTTGGAAGAGAAAAGCCAAGGTCATAACGACATCATCATCTTGAATAGAACATCCTACAGCTGATAACTGATCCAACAAAGACTTGAAGCTATTGATGTGAGAAGTGATGGTAGTAGAATCAAACATGCTAATAGTAAAGAACTTCCTTCTAAGATGTAATCTAGTGGTTACATCATGAGTCTCATAGAGATTTGATAACAAATCTAATGCATCCTTAGAGGTTTTGCATGTGGTAACGTGGGATATTTGGGAGTCGACCAGATTGAGTGTGATACATGCTAAGGCCCTTTTGATCTTTGATCTTCCATGCCTTTGCTTGATCACCATCTTCTGGTTTCAGTTCAGCGCCTTCTACTACATCTCAAAGATCTCTATCTATCAACATCATCTGGAGTTTTAACTTCCATATGTAGAAGTTAGAACCATTGAACTTGTCAATGATTCTAGCCTCATTGGATGATGATGAAGAGTTACCTATATGAGACATACTAATAGTAATACAAATGACGAACTTAATCTTTTGGTTTATTTGAGCTAGGCTCTGATACCAGTCTGATGGGGCAAGGGAGATGGAAGAACATGAATGGAGAAGAGAGCAAAAATATTGCGGAACAGCTCTCCTGTTACAGTCAGCTGCTTAATGTAAAACCAGTCTAATAGAAAACTTAGGATAAGTATAATCACAGCTTTAAGTGTTCTAGTTGTCCAACAAGATCTTGAAGATTAGTTCATACTCAAAAACGAGAGTACAGTCCACTGAAGAGATTAGAAATGGTGTGTGTGTGGTATTACTGAAAAATGGATTCAATGTGAAGTTTAGTTCTGATATAGATGGAAAGAGTAGTATGATATCGCGAGTTCTTCAGGCGTCAAAGACAACCATCGTCTAATCAGAAATTGAGGATTCGTAGACGTCCGTGTTTTGATCAGAGTGAGTAAACAAGCGCGATCAAACAATGATAGAGTGCATTCAAATCACAATAAACATTCATCTATGTTACACAGATAGAAAAGGTATTACTGCTATATTACACTGAAGCACAAAAAATGACAGTTACAACCAGAATGATGGCGTAGTTGGGAGGCTCAAAATTATATGTCTCATGGATGAAGCATCTCATATAATCTTTGCTGGGATGATCTATTTCTAGATTGCATCCATGTATTAACTACGTTAAATGTTTGTCACCTAATTAGGTAAATTGTTGTACTTGGAAGTATATGGCTTCTATGACAACTATACATAATATATACTATCAACCCAAATAGGGAATGTTGACGTGGACGAGGTAATCGCAAATTCTCTACTTTGCATTTTACGTGAAGTGGTTTTCTCTCACTTCGCAAATTTCGAAAAGTGGCTGGGAACGTTCCTCGTTCAAAATAGACGACGTTCGGCATTTTCTCTCTCTTCGGGATTTTGCGAAAAAGCTGAAGGTTCCCTTAAAAAGGAAAAGGTGCCCTTAAAAAGACAAAATGTGTCTTTAAAACAGTTTAACTCATGAAAATAGATGACCTTTGGGAATTTTCTATCTTTTGGCATTTTTTGAAAAAATGCGAAAAAGCTGAAGGTGTTAAAAACAATTGAACTTTTGAACTGCACAAGCTGAACTTTTGAACTGTTGCAAAACTGTTGAACTATGCTAGTTTCGCATTTTGGAAAAATGAGAAAAAGACGACACTGTGGCGAACATAGTTCATTTCCGCAGACTATCACGACACTTAGAGTATTTTTGCAGATTGTCGCGAAAGTAATGTAAATCTGCAAACTTGTTGCAAATGCAAGTTTGTGGAAGGCTTCGAAGATGGCCAAGTCTTCAATGACTTCAAGTTATGAAACTTAACATCTAAACTTGAAACTGTGATAGGATTGGTTATCCTTTGTTGGAGATCAACCGCAAGCTCGTTGTAGACGTTCTTCAAATAAATTGGCTATCTAAGTTTGTGATTCCTGCAGGTATTAGATGAGTAGACTTTGAACCCAAAATAGGTTTCACCTAACCCTAGATCAAAGATCAATAAACGTGCAAGAAGAATCTTGAAATAGAATTTATTCATTCACCAAGGAGACAACTGTGGGCTTAATTTCCAACAGATCATAGATCTCAAAATTAACATATTACATTAACCAAGATAGAAGTGACAATTTCAACATCGACTACTTCGACGATCGACTCATTTGACTACTTCGACTCTATTGAGTCCTCCGTCTCATCTAATTGATATACACATTTATACATTCACGACCAATATTTGGTTAGACTAAACTAGTCTTGTAATTATAGATTAGTTGAGCAATTCTTGTAATCACAAAATTGTTGTGTATATATACATCCAGCTCACATTCACTGAATACAGTGCAATAGAGCGGAAGATTGAGCATCAGAAGTTACGCCGCATTTAGGCTATAGTCACTTGTGTTGTCCATGCTCATATTGAGCAAATGCTCTTGTGACAAGCATTCAGTGTAAAATAATAACAACACCTTCTACTGTTTGTGTCTAATCTGGATAAGTGTGTGTTGTGATTGATTGCACTTTCTTAATTACTTGTCTTTGTTCACTCACTCAATCTGACCGAATCACGGATGTCTCTGACTCCTTAGAATGCAATCAGATGATGGTTGTCTCTGACACCTGAGAAACTAACGCTATCTTTCTGCACTGCTATATTGAATTCTGAATTGAACTTCACTTTTAATCTGATCAATAGTAATTCCACATGCTTATTACCCTCTTTGGTGAATTGTACTCAATTTAGGATATTTTTTTGAGTATGAAACTATTTCAGCAGTCCTTAACGCATGAGTTGTGATTCTATTCAGCATTTTCTATCTCTTTTTGGCTGTCGAGATCATTCTTGCTAATAGTCAAGAGCAGCCCACATCGGGGGAGTCGTTCGGCATTCTTTCTTCCTCCCCCAACACGGTCTTGATTTAATGTATGTTGATCCACCGATAGTTGGATTGCGGCCTATTGTTCGAGGATGGCCGAATGATTGGATCTGGTTAGATGGTCCAAGATGGTCAAATTATTCAGGATGGCTGAATAATCAGGGATGACCGAATAGTCGAAGATGTTCAATCAATCGGGGAAACACTCTCATTGATCCTTTTGTATTTCTGCGAACTGTCAAAAAACAAGTTAAAGAAATCAGCATCCATGCAGTTCGCTCTCGCCTTGCCGCGCTTCTTTCTTTCACCTTCCTCTTCCTCCTTTGCTTTGTCTTCCTCTTCTTCGATCTCTCTTTTCCGCAGACCTTTCTCTGCTAAATGTGCGACATCACTAGCAGCTATGGCATACGAGCACGAGCTTTCCATTGAAACAAAGGCAGTATCTCTCGCATGTCGATTGTGCCAGGGAAGTGTCTCTTTTCCTCGCTTTCTTACCCGCAACCATCAGCTTCTTGTCCATTTTCGTGCATTCCCTAATACTTTAGTACATCCGTTTTTTAATCTTTATGTCTTATTTCTCATAATTTGTAAGTTCCGTCTGCAATGCTTGTTTGATTCATCTCATCCTTTCTTTGCCAAATTGTGAAAGTTGTTTTGAAATAGTGAGTTACGTGGTGCCTTTTTCGAGAGATCCTTTATCAAAAGCACTCGCTAGCTGCAACTAGAACTAGAATTGAAGCTCTTCTATTTTGTTTTCAATTGTATAATATGATTGATCTAAGATTGTTATTCTGCTTCTCGACAACTGATGCTCATCAATAGTAAGGAATTTGGTTGAAGAAAACCTTCGATCATTTCGTTTCACGTTGTAGTTGTCATGAAACGTGTGTTTTGTCAATGTGACTTATTGTTTTGCCTATTGTTGTAGTTGTGATTCTCGCTTTGCTTTCTCAACGTGTTTAATTATTTGTTCCTATCACATCGAATTTCTTGCGTGAAAATGATTCTAGCGACGTTTTTGATCATATTGATGCTCACACATCTATTCTATTAAATGCTCTGCAATGAAAATGAAATCAGCTATCCTGAACTTAGCTCGTGAATGATTTCCTCTATCAAATAAGGCTTGGAACTTCTTCTGAAATCCCAAATTTGATTTAATTGACCCAAACGTGTGTAACCTTCTCTTTAGGTCACTCCATCTCACCATGACATTTATAGAGTCTAATGTCCTCAATTAAATGTCCATGGACTAAAGAACTCCCTAAATAGTATGTGAGGCCCAATTAAATTACTGCCAAATTTATGCTCAACTCCCAAATTTGTTCAAAAAAATGGTGTCCCCACGTGAAGATGTTTAAAAGTTGAGGAGCCAGCATAAAATGCTGAAGAAAAATGCAGCAAAATATTCTCTCAAAAATGGAAACGTTGAAGGATGATTATTGAGGACAATGTGAATTGAAATGGTTTGGCCACTCTTCTATGGTAAGCTTATTGATCGAGAATTTCACTTGAATACTTAATTGAGTATATGAGAAAATCATCACCATTGCCATAGCAAAACTTCAATGAGATTCAATGGCAATAGTCATGAAGGATGCCTCGCTTCTATGGTCTATTAAGGCCACTATTCGATGCACAAGTTTGCTTGATCAATTTGTCCCATCAGTCACATTAATCACACACACACACACACACATACACACACGCACATTTCATACACACAAATCCATATACACACACACACCGACCACATAAAACACACACACCATCGAGCACAAATCATACACACAAATCCACACACACTCATACACACGCACACTCATACACACATATCCATACACACACACACACACACACACACATCATCATCATCGGCCACCCGCCATCGACGGGCACACTATGCTAGACTACCCACATGCAAGCAGAGATATACGCATTCTCACAACTACACATACATAAACACATGTACATACACACACATACATCGGCCATCGTCAACGACCATCAGCTTTCCTCCTAAATCGGCCGTCACCCGCCCGTCGGCCGCCATCCATTGCTTGTCAACGACGGGCACTCTTTACTAGTATATATATATATATGCTAGACTACCCACACGCATGCAGAGATATACGCACTCTCACGAATACACACATACATAAACACATGTACATACACACACATACATCGGCCACCCGTCAACGACCATCGACTTTCCTCCTAAATTGGCCACCTGTCAATGACCATCAGCTTTCCTCCTAAATCGGTCGTCATCCGCCCGTCGGCCGCCGTTCATTGCCCGTCAACGACGGGCACTCTTTACATATATTACTAGTAAAGAATGCCCGTCATTGACGGGCAATGGACGGCGGCCGACGGGTGGGTGACGGCCGATTTAGGAGAAAAGCTGATGGTCATTGACGGGTGCCCGATTTAGGAGGAAAGCCGATGGTTGTTGACGGGTGGCCGATGTATGTGTGTGTATGTACATGTGTTTATGTATGTGTGTATGCGTGAGAGTGCGTATATCTCTGCATGCGTGTGGGTAGTCTAGCATAGTGTGTCTGTCGATGGTGGGTGGCCGATGATGTGTGTGTGTGTGTGTGTGTGTGTGTGTGTGTGTGTGGATATGTGTGTATGAGTGTGCGTGTGTGTCTATGTGTGTGGATTTGTGTGTATGATTTGTGCTCGATGGTGTGTGTGATTTATGTGGTCGATGATGATGTGTGTGTGGATTTGTATGTATGAAATGTGCATGTGTGTATGTGTGTGTGTGTGATTTATGTGACTGATGGGACAAATTGATCAAGCAAACTTGTGCAGCAAGGAGAATAAAAAACTACAGAACTGGAAAGAAAAAGGAAGAATCCTAGAGGTAAGAACAAAGGAAAACTTCGTGTCAAATTTTCATTTCAATCTGAATAAATAAAAAAATGTCTAGTTTTAGATATTCATCTTCTACTATTTCCCACAGTCGTTGCAAGGATGGGATTGGCAAATATGTTCCTTCATAGAGCATGGATGCTAGACGGAGAAAAGAACTTTGTGTTCATGATTTATGGGTAGAACTTTGGTAATTCAAAATAAATAAGAAAGTCATGTAATAAATCTTAGTGTGGGTCTGCTCATCGATGATGTTTTTTTAGGTGGACTGACTGGAGAAGGGGGGAACATATGGGGTGGGCGGAGTGCGAGTGTGCTCCCTAATGGTTAAGAGCAAGTTGTTTGGGCAAGAGGCCGATGGTTTAAGTGCTCGGGGGAGATGGGTGGGTGGGTTTTGCCATGTGACAAAAAAGGGCGAGGGAGTGTTAGAAAAAGATATGCTCCTGCCCTTAAAAATCATAGTTTTTTTTTTTTTAAGAGGGGGGAAGGGGGGGGGGGGGGGGGGGGGGGGGGGGGGGGGGGGGGGGTTCTTTCTTGATGGGGACTTTTTTTTGTCTCCTTTTAAAAAAAAGAAAACTTAGTATATAATGTATGTATATATATATATATATATGTATACATACTAGTAAAGAGTGCCCATCGTTGACGGGCAATGGCGGCCGATGATTTGAAAATTCAGTATGTCGTTGGCGGATGCTGATTTTTCGATCTAGGTGGCGGTGGTCCCTATGTGGCCTATTGCAGTCCTTACGCGGCGGTCCTTATGTGGCCTAAATGCAGTCCCTTTGCGGCCTGATTGCGGTCCCTATGCGGCCGATGATCTAGTGAAATGCGTGTCCTAAAGGACCACAAATGGCCTAAATGCGGTACCTATGCGGCCTAATAGCAGTCCTTATGTAGTCCTTGTAGTGAGGTTGCGGTCCTTATGTGGTCCTTGTAGTGCGGTCCTTGTCGTGAGGTCGCAAACACCTTCTTTGTTCAAAAACCTCCTTGAGACGGAGAGAGAGAGAGAGAGAGAGAGAGAGAGAGAGAGAGAGAGAGAGAGAGAGAGAGAGAGAGAGAGAGAGAGAGAGAGAGAGAGAGAGAGAGAGAGAGAGAGAGAGACCTTATGCGATCAACGTTGCCTTCGTTTGCGGTGAAATGCATGGCCTAAAGGACCACAAATGACCTAAATGTGGTCCCTATGGGGGATGAAGGGAGGGGCCGCAAACACCTCCTTTGCAGTCATTTAAGAGGGGTCAACAACGGCCCGTGAGAACCGAAAGCATCTGAGAGAGAGAGAGAGAGAGCTTCGTGAGAACCATGAGTGAGAGAGAGAGAGAGCATCGTGAGAACCGTGATCAGAGAGAGAGAGAGAGAGAGAGAGAGAGAGAGAGAGAGAGAGAGAGAGAGAGAGAGAGAGAGAGAGAGAGAGAGAGAGAGAGAGAGAGAGAGAACTGTGAGTGAGTGAATGAGTGAGAGAGAGGGAGAGAACCATGAGTGAATGAGTGAGTGCGGTGAAATGTCGTCCTTAGCGGGGAGAGAGAGAGAGAGAGAGAGAGAGAGAGAGAGAGAGAGAGAGAGAGAGAGAGAGAGAGAGAGAGAGAGAGAGAGAGAGAGAGAGAGAGAGAGAGAAACCATTGGTTCGCAACTGGCAAGAGGTGTTGAAGAACGTGACTAGCAAGAGTTGTTGAAGATTGCAACTGGCAAGAGTTGTTGAAGATCGCAACTGGCTGAGAACCGTAAGCAAGAGAGAGGGAGAACCGTGAGTGAGGGAGAGAATGCGTTGATGCAACAGCTGAATCAACACTCATTTGCTCATGCTCCATGTGTCATTTAGATGCTTTATTACTTCCTGAAAGTTGGAAACAATGATTTGTTCAAAAGTGTGATAAATGACAAAGATTCTCCTCCTCAGGAATGCATTTGGAAGCTGGTATGGTTTGGAGTCGAATGCCCAAAAGCATAGGTGCAAGTCAGTGCTCAAAAATGGCCCTAAAGCAACATATATAAGCTTTTCTTTAAAATCAGGACTATAATGGTTGTGATTCATTACTCCAAATCCAAAGTGTAGTAGATGTGAACCAGTATTCAAAATCCACATGTGAATACTATGAACTTCTACTAATTAGATTCAGAACTGAGACTGTGGAGGTTAGCGCTCCTCACTTGATTGGATGGAGTCAACAAGATTAGCATTTAGAATACATATATAAATCAATGCTCATGTGTAATATTGGCGCTCTGTCTAAATTCTGAGAGAAAAGCTTCTGGTAGCTGTGGTGGGAGAGGCATGCCTATTTTTCTAATGCAAGTGTGTGTGTGCGTGTGTGTTTGGATTTTTGATTTGTGCATGCAAAAACTCGAGATAATGTCAGTTGAGAGAGAGAGAGAGAGAGAGAGAGAGAGAGAGAGAGAGAGAGAGAGAGAGAGAGAGAGCAAGAGAGAGAGAGAGAGAGAGAGAGAGAGCATCATGAGAACCGTGAGTTCTAGATCTGTAAGGCCCGTGAAATGCGGTGAAATGCAGTCAATGTTGCCTTCATTAGCGGTGAAATGTGTGGCCTAAAGGACCGTGATCTCAGATCTGTAAGGCCTGCCTAAAGGACCACGGTGAAATGCATGGCCTAATTGTGGTCCCTATGTGGAATGAAGGGAGGGGCCACAAACACCTCCTTTGTGGTCGTTTGGGAGGGGTCAACGACAGCCCGTGAGGACCATTGGATGCAACTGGCAAGGGCTATTTAAGATCGCGACCTGCATGCTATCAGAAGCGTGAGGAGAAACTCTAAAACCAATCTCCAATTTGGTTTTGTAAGGACCGATGAAACCATTGCTAATGATATGCATAGATATGAGCAACTTGTCATGGAACAATAGTTGAACGTTCATAATTAGCACTTCAAACTTAATCCAATCTATCACTTTCCTTTCTATAAAAAACATGATTAGAAATCCAAATGTAAAATAAACACCAGGCGCGACCCTACATTGACTACTAATTGATAAATTATTGAGAATTGAATGATGTGCAGTTGCAAAACGATAAATGAGTCTATAAATTGGACCGCTTAAGAATAAGATATACGCACCATCCAACAAAAAAGAAAAGGTTCGAATTGCATCAAAAACACACAATAAAGAGGCACACCTGCTTTTCCATTCCGGAAACAGGCTACGTAGTTGCAGGAAGTAGTCATGTACACCTAATGTTGAGATGGACAAAGAAATTCCAGTCGAAAAGTAGCTTTGGGAACAAAAAAATTTAGGATATTTTCTTTTGACAGCTTCCTTAACACAACAAAATTCTAGTCGAAAACTGAAACAATATCTTTTTATAACTTATTCCAGACGTTAGGTCCACATGGAATGGTAGGCAAACGTGAAAACTATTCGGAACACGTTCGTGTGCTCATAGTGTTTGTTTTTATTTGATACTTTTGTTTGTCTATACTTACTAAACATTGTACATTCTAGAGGATGAAGGTTCAGAATGCAACTAATATGAAACATTGCCATCAGAAGGAAAACCTACAGAAGTAAGCTATTAGAATGTGATTCCCTGGCTAGTTTTGACACCTACTTTATTCCTCCAAGTTAATTTCTACCATAGAAACCTGTTTTGAGAAATTTTGGGCTGGGTGTATCATTACCTATGCATGGATCCATTGTTTGTGTATAGAACAAACTAAGAGTTTGTATATCCTCAGCTTTTGTTCACGGCACACTACAACCTCTGTGAGCTATTAGAAAGTGATTCACGTGTTTCTTAATTTGCATGCCATTGCAAAACATATTAGGAGAACTACTTCGGGATCTTCTAGGGGTCGAAGAGTGAAAGCGGATAGGAGAGTTTCCATTGCAACGCAGCCGCTTCGCAATAGGTGGAGATCCGTCAAAACAGCGACCGCTTCCCATAGACAGCCGAAAACATGGCAGTAGTTACCCACTCAGAATATTGTGAGCCTTTTGTGCCTCCTATCTTATCTATACAACACCAGCGTATTTGCTTCACTAATGGGTGAGCTTCGTCTAATGTCCCGTTATCTTCTTGAGAAGCAGTACAGCCACAAGCTGCCGCACATTGGGAGAGTGAGCTGCCCGAATCTGGTGCAAAAGAGCAGCACCAGCTGCGGATCCACCTTCAACTGCTAGATATGTTCTTCCACATTCCTCCGAGCTTCATTATCTGGCATCAGAAACTGCAACAACAGGAGCTCCAGCTGCTCCATCTCTTCCAACCTCCCCACCCAATCAATCAGCTCTATCAAAAGCTAGATTTAGCGGCTTCTCTGCGATCCTAGATCCTAGAGATGACAGGAAGGGAAGAAGATGCAAGCATGGTGCTACGAAGAGAAGGATGAAGGTGGTGACAAAGGAGAGCTATCGTCCCCACCGCGAGCAAGCATGATATAATGCTTGATCGCAATAGACTGGAGTTGTGTGTTCTGGATGTCCAAGGCCCCGCAGGAGAGAGAGAGAGAGAGAGAGAGAGAGAGAGAGAGAGAGAGAGAGAGAGAGAGATATCAAGTTTATTGGATCTTTCAACCGCTGCAACTCCGCACCAAGGAAGCCTTGCAAATAGCAATGCTCACACCGACCTAACCTCATCAAAAAGCTCTAGAGTCTAAATCTTATTTTTGAACTAAAAAATAAAAGTTGAATGTTATCGCTGAGCAAAGTCGAGAGCCTCTCCATAGAGCGAGTGACAACATTGCAACAGTGCAATCATGTATTATATGTGCATTAGCAATTACCAACTATTTTCACCAAAGCTTAAAGATATTTTTTGTGTTTTACAAAAAGGCTCCGAGAGTCATCAAAAAAAGAATATAAACTTCGACGACAAACTTTCGGGTTGCTCTGACCTTCCAACTGTTGCAACTGCTCATCAAGGAAGGATGAAGCCCTAGAAATAACAATGTTCACACCAACATAACCTCGTAAGAAGACTCTAAAGTCTGAATCCCGATTCATGGTCTCTGCTAAATTGGACAAAAGTGAAATGCTAGTGTTGAGCAATGAGCAGATCGAGAGCCTTGAGAGCGTCATCAATACTACACTGCGCCCTCCAAAAATTCCGTCAATGGGCTGTCATAGTTTTCTTTCATTTTTCATAAACATCCATCTGAGCCTAGGCTTACAAAAATCAAAATCTCAATGCTAAAAGGGCAGAACAATTTGCTCATGAATCTGTACGAATCTGAATTACTCCACTGCAGTCAACAGTGTTTCTTTCCTAGAAACGTGCAAGGGCCATAAAACAACCATAAGCGGCCAACAGGCAGAAGAAGAGCGCGGCTTAGAGAACGAAAGCAGATCCAAAGAAAAAGCAGACACAGCACGGATCGCGAGTAGGTAGAGTGAAGGAGAGAGAAGAAGCGGGGGATCTTGAGAGAGGTTGAGGGGAGGAGAGAGAGAGAGAGAGAGAGAGAGAGAGAGAGAGAGAGAGAGAGAGAGAGAGAGAGAGAGAGAGAGAGAGAGAGAGAGAGAGAGAGAGAGAGAGAGAGAGAGATTCAAATTGGCTGAGAGGGGGGAAGTAGGGTATAGGAGAGAGAGAAAGGGCCATGTATATGCATGCATGGGGAGGAGGGCCATGCATCCTCTTTTTTTTAGATTTTTAGTTAGAAAAAGCTCATGCATGGGTGAGGGGAGGAGGATGCATGGGTGCACCCATACACATGCGCAAAAGTGTACATAAGTTTATATATATATATATATATATATATATATACATATATATATTCTCTTCAAATGTAAAAGGTAACTACAAAAGTGGTGTCACATGCCCTTATGTAGATATTCTTAGGGTTAGGGTTTCTGGTTCACCCAAAACCCTGTGTCATATCAACTTGACTTTAAAAAGTCGTAAACCAAATTACATTTTTAACTACTTGGGTCCCTTTTCACTTTGGGTCCATTTGAGAGCTAATCTACCTCTAATTCTCGCGCGATAGAATGCACCTTCTACTGGTGTCTGAATTAATATTTTCGGTAGATCTAATACTTTTGCTAACTCGGCCATGCTTTTATTCATGTTACCGTAAAGTATGGTTGTGAGGCGTTGCGCTTTGTTTTCGCTCGGTGGCCAGTCCGCTACTTCTCGACTTCGTTGGTATTGGTGCTCCTGATACATTTGGATTCTGGAGCTCCCTTGATTATGCCAAGTCGACGCTCTCTACTTCAGTTAGGTGGCTTTGATTCCGCTTCCTGATATCCTTCGTACAATTATTATAGCCGAAATCTGTTAGAAGAATCTTTATGGAATTCTTCTAACAATGAGTCTTGAGCTATGGACTAATTTTAGTGCTCGTGAAAATCACAATTCAATCTTGTTTATGAGCCTTGAGCTTTGGACATTAGTGCTCGTGAAAATTACAGTTTAATCTTGTTTATGAGTCTTGAACTATGGACATTAGTGCTCATGAAAATTATAGTTTAATCTTGTTTATGAGTCTTTTGATTTTAAATTTTAAAAAAATTAAAGGACTTCAATTATTAATATATCTTGATTGATATTCTTAAAGTACTTCTAAAACTATTTCTTACAAATTTTGAATTATTTTCACAATTTTTGAATTATTGAAAAATTTGTATTTATTTTTTAGCTTAGCTAATTGTTAATTGTTAATTTAGTTTTTTATTTGTTTTACATTTTTCTTTGTAATACTTTATGTTTTTAATTCTTTTTATTGTCATGTGGTTTTGGACATATGTTACGTGGCGACTTACTTCTATGTTGAGCATAGCTTCGTCGGCAAGGCTATCTTTGGCATAGCCTTGTCAACAGCTTTTGTTGACAACCTTATGTGAAACATAAGGTTGTCTACTCAAGTAGTCAATTGAGTCATGCTTAAAGCTATAAGCATAGCTTTGAGCATGGCTTCGTTGACAACTTTGTCAACACCCCTACTATTTCTGGCATAGGGTTGTTGACAAAAGTTGTCTAAAAGTCTATGTCATTCATCAAGACAAGGCTATGGAAAAACCAGTTTGGTGTTGATTTGCTATTTTTAGCATATATTGAAGTACATTGTTTCTTGAAAGATATGATTAGATTTAGAAAGCTCTTTATTTGAAGACATTGATTAAGATTGTTTGACCAACTTTCATTTGGACACTTGCATAATAAGAAAAAAATCTAGGAAAATATTCTTGAAACGAGAGGGGGGGGGGGGGGGGGGGGTCTTTCATTTTGACTGCTTGATGTTTTGCATGTGTGGATGATTGATATGATATAGTAATTTAGGCAAAGTTTATAAGTTTATAATTCATGCAATGCTTATTCATATAACTAGGTCACATAGCCTTGTATGCCAAGCATAGGGTTGTCGACGAAGTCATGTACAATGTTGTTATATTATTTATGAGTGCTCTATTTTGATGGTCCATATGTTTTATATTGTTTTTCAAAAATATGCCGCTTCAGATTTTTCTTTTTGGAGATGTTTTCTCCTCGCTCATCACATTATGAAGATTGTAGAATTAATAGTCAACCTTTTCTAGGTTATGTCTCAACAACTTTTGTTGACAACCCTATGTGATGAAGTCATGCTCAAAGCTATGCTCAACATAAAAGTTGTCACCACTTCATTCTTAATGTGCATAGTTTCTTAGAATGTAAAATTTCTTATTCTACTTATTATCTCTCAAATTAAACTATTTTCAAGTTTAAATACAATCAAATGATTTTCAAATTTGAAAAATGATAAAGATAATGTGAACTTGTGTGGATATTTTTCGGTCATCAACTCTCAAAAACTGAATAATCTTGAATTTGAGCACATTTTGAAGTAACGTACAAATCTGAAACATATTAATAGTGATAGAAATTGTTAATTTTAATAAAATACAATTGCCATTTGTTTTAAGTTGAATTTGTTAGATTTGATTGAATTCAAGCAATTTTCAAAAAGACAATTTCTCTTTCTAAAAAGTTCCTTGTTAGACTACAAATTCGAGCAAATATTTTCTAGTTAGCAAGCTGCATGAACTTATTGTTTGTATTTTTTTATAAGTTTATCAATGTTTGTATTTTTTTAAGTTTATCAATGTGTACAATGGCTTTGAATATGCACACAAATGTGAATTTTCAAAAAACAATTGTAATGTTCCATGTGAGGAAATTTTTTTTATAATTTTTTATTTGAGATCATAAATGTAAGTGAATTCACAAAAAGTTTTAAGGGTATGTTTGCTACTTTCCATTTCAAAAAATTGTCTTAAACACTTCAAGTTGGTATGTCTCAACCTTCAATACCCTAGTTCTATTAGAGATACATCCTCCCTATATCACTCATAGATTTTCAAAATTATGAGTACTCCTAAGTCTATAAATTTTAGGTGTTTTTTTTACCGACTGTATCTCTTTGTGTATATATCATAAATTTGCGTTGTGTACATATACATGTGTGTTGAAATGTGTGTTTGCATGCGCACATTTGTTGAAATGTGACGTGCACACACACAATTCCTAGTATTCCTCACTTTTTGAGACCATCTAGTTCCGAAATATTGGACTTTTGCTTCTTCTTCTTTTTAAAATCAACCATTTATTGATGTGAACATAGTATTTGAGTTTTTTTTTTTTTGGGGAAAGATTTTATGCAATTTTTAACAAGATTTTTGAAAGATTTTATGCAACTGCTGAAATGCATGACATTTATATTGCAGTTTGCAATTGATCTAAAAGGCAATACTTGACTTGCATGGCAAGTTTATTATTCAAAATGGAGTCCTCCTAGTGTTCTCGTTGGAGAAATCATATATTGAATTGTCACAATGTGGCAAATGAGGTGGCATGAGCCCCTTGCTAGATAGGACTAAGTGAAATTGATTATTTTAATTACTTTGCTTGGCATGTTGAGTTGTTAAGAGCAACTTATGAAAATTGAACCAATGACATGGTATGGATTCAAATGGGCCAATAAGCTTGCAACACACCATTTACGACATACGATTAGGTGTGAAAGAGAGATGGTCATGTAAAGGCTTATCACCTAGGAGTGAAAGAGATGTTGTGGTTTGTTGCCCCGTCATCTTGATTGCCAAGGCTAAAAAACTAGGTGGCAAGAGAAAGGGCTTTATAGTGTGAACCGCCCTTAGCATCGTGAGTGACGTGTGCTTTATTTTCTGTCTAAATTTTGGCTACCAAACAAAATTTGATACAAGGTTGATATAAAGGCAAAACTAATACTTTGCCCCTAACTTGGGTATCAATACGAGCATTGCTTGGGCCCAAGTGTTGACATAAGGCCTTGCTTGGGCCCAAGTGCTGACATAAGGCAGAGTTCTCGAGGGTAGCATCACAGAACATATATTAAGAGTAGTGAGAAGGTTGATTCACCTGAACACGAGTCAATACCAAGTCGGCAACGATATATGAGACAACACAGAAGAAGCTGGATTCTCCGACACTCGAGTTGATACCAACTTGTCACGTACATACAAGAGTTGATACCAACCGAGCACCTATATTCGAGGTAACATTGGTACATACATATTGCTCCAAACTTCAAAAGATATTTAGATGCTTCCCTGGCTGGGGCTTGATGTAAGAGGGCCACGTTTCATGATCCCATTGGTAGGTGCCGTCATGCCCTAACCCTAAAAGGCTAGATGCTTTCTTGTATAATACCGAGAGGAGGACGTATTTTATACGCTCTTGGGCTCTCCTCTTCGGCTATTGACACTCGCTTTCTTTTCTTTGATTTGCTCGTGTTTTGTCTCGCTCTCTCCGTCCCTCGATCTATGAGAACGTCGCCATAGCCATAGCCATAGCCATAATTTCTGGATATTATCATCTTCTTCTGCTTCTTCTCAGGCTAATTGCGTATTGGGTTTTGCTTATTTGCTTAGATCCTTCCTTCTTTTGCCCTGCTATATAGATAGCTAGCTACCTTGCCGATCCTTTGCTGCTATCTCTCGGACGGACGTAAGAATGATGCTGCTGCTGTTATGTGGTGGTGGGTTTTTTCGTTGTTGTGTCTGATATCAGGATCCGTGTAAGTTTTTGCCTCTTGACTGTTGATTGAGATTTGATTTTCTTCCTTGTTTGGCTCAAGTGCTGCCCCCGATCTTTGAGTCAATACTGAACAGATGCCATGCCCTTTACGATGTAATAAAGAGGAAAGACTGGTAATCACTGTGGCGCGGCAGTTATTGGTCAAAGATCAATCCGAGATTTTTATGTATATCTGATTTTAGTGGGGATTCGCGGGTATGGAGAGGCAGCAGAAGATTTGAATTGAATTCCTTGGCTACAAATGTTTCCTCGCTGTATTATATCTGGTTTTCATGCAAGGTTTGCTTTCAAGTTCATTTCTTATTGTTATTGGATTGAATTGGTTTCGAGGGAGATAAAGAAAATTTAGATCTCTATTCAAGAGTTCACAGCTTTATTTTTTCGTTTGTTCTTCTGCTTTTTCGTGTGCTATGTGTTATGCATGTTTTTACATGAGACGTGCTCTCTGTTCTTTTGTGCGGGCTGCTATTCCTCTGCGGAATTATGTAGCTACAATCAAAGAACAAACCCCTCTTCAACCTTAACCTTTATCATGGAAAGCTTCCGAGCATGCAAAGGTCTTTTCTGTGTGACCTTGCTGAGCATTATTATTCATTCATACTTTGGGGTTTGGATTGCGTGGGGTTTGATGAAAAAGCTTTTGCCGCAAGACGTTGTTAGATACGAGCATGTGGACTAACCGTATCTCCATTTGGGGGAACTTCTATCCCCATTCTTGAATTAAGAACCTGCACTGAGATTTCGACTTTCTGTTAAAACCTCAGATTTCTTTTCGTCAAGTCTTGGCAATCATTAGTTTTCCACACAAGAAGAATTTTGGTTCTCACTAAGGAAATTAAGACTTCCTTAGGCACGTTCAGAGATGTCAGGCCACACAGAAAAACCAGATTCTTTTCAAAGCTGGGTAACTGTACCGACTCTGCCAGCCAAGGAGGGTTATCTGACCAATTTTTGTTTAATGGAACCTAAGATTGGAAGCGCTAGTCCAACTACGACCCTTTCCATCGGTATGGAAAGTTTGGGGGATAGTGAAAATGCCAAAGATTTTACTCAGCAGCCGGCTTCAAAATTGAAGAGTGTATCTTGGGCTCATCTGAAAGAGAGGACGAACTCTGCGCATGAAGGTGGAGATCTTGATGGCTTGAAGGATTACTCCTTCACTAGTGGGGCAAAACGAAAAAGGGCAGTTTCGTTCGATCTGACAGCCAACAACGAGTTTAGAGAAGTCTCCTTCCAGGAAGAATCAGATATAGTACTTGCCCTGGGTCAGATGGGAGGGTGTTCACAGAATAAAAATATTGTAGGAGTTGGTAAATCCATGGGGGAAGGCTTGGGCAGAGGAATTGATGGAAATTGGAACATGGTTCTTGGAAATAGTCAGTTGGAGAATTATTTTGAAAGTTCTGGTGGCAGTTGTACCGAAGAGTTATTTGACGCTGTTTCCGTGCCAAGGATTGCTTCAGAAGATTGCGCACAACCTCTGCGTAGAGCAGCTTCTAGTTTTGTGCAGAAAAATTTCGCTTCAGAGTCAGACCTACTTTTACGCTTGGGAAATTTGCGGCATGACAATGGTAGCAGAGAAGGCAGCGGCTTTTCTGTGTATACTTCACAGCACTTTCGGGATGAACGTACAGAGGCCAGTAGCGAAGTGCCATTGGGGTTGGGACTCTTCGGGAGTCCTAATGAGAATCTTTCTCTTGGAGAATCAATAAGCTTTTCGGGCTTGAGAGAAGGAGAGAACTATGGAGGCTCTTTTCTAGGGCTTGGTCAGACTAAGCATCAAATAGACATTGTATGTGAACAAGTCCCCCAACCGGTGCAAATTCCAGTAGTTGATGAAGGTTCTTCCTCTGCTCGTTGGCTCAAGTCTGGTGGGTTTATGCCTTCTCTTTTGAAGAGTAGTCAGCTACAGCAGGATGCTCAAAATACTGTAGCAATAGACCGCTTGGAAAGCAATGATGCCGTGGCTGCTCATCATCAAGGGCTTATTGAGCCAGAGTTTTCAATCAGTGTGAGACCATCGAGTGGCACTACCTCAACAAGTGGAGCTTCAGGCTCCCGAGATAGAATCTGCAAGTTTAGAGGTTGTTGCAAAGGGGGAAGAGGTACATCTGGTCTATGTATTGCGCACGGTGGAGGCCGCAGATGCCAGAAACAGGGATGCAGTAAGGGAGCAGAGGGTCGCACGGTTTATTGTAAAGCACACGGAGGAGGGAGAAGGTGCCAGAATCTCGGGTGCACTAAAAGTGCAGAAGGGAAGACGGATTATTGCATAGGCCATGGTGGAGGTAGAAGGTGTAACCACGAAGGTTGTCTAAAAGCAGCCAGAGGACGATCAGGCTTGTGTATCAGGCATGGTGGAGGAAAAAGATGTCAAAAGGAAGGCTGCACTAAGAGCGCAGAAGGTTATACAGGATTATGCATATCTCATGGTGGAGGACGGCGCTGCCAATTTGAGGGCTGTACGAAGGGTGCACAGGGAAGTACTAAGTTTTGTAAAGGCCATGGAGGTGGAAAGAGATGCATCATCCTAGGATGCAACAAAGGTGCAGAAGGCAGCACTCCTCTTTGCAAGGGACATGGAGGCGGGAAGAGATGCATGTTTCAAGGTGGTGGAATTTGCACAAAAAGTGTTCATGGTGGAACTTTGTTTTGTGTGGCACATGGAGGTGGCAAGAGGTGTGCTGTACCTGGTTGTTCAAAAAGTGCAAGAGGGAGGACAGACTCCTGTGTGAGGCATGGAGGGGGTAAGCGTTGCAAGATTGAAGGATGTGGGAAGAGTGCACAAGGTAGCACTGATTTTTGTAAAGCTCATGGGGGAGGAAAAAGATGTACTTGGGGACAAGAAGGCTCGGCTTATGGGCCTAACCTCTTCAAAGAAGGAATTGGAGAATTTTCTAAGACTGTGTGCGATAGATTTGCTCGTGGGCGACTGGGACTTTGTGCAGCACATAGTGCCCTGGTGCAGGATCAGAGAGTTCATGGGAGCAATCATGGCATCTCTTCTTTTGGACATGGTATTTCTCCAGGCCTTTTTCGAGGATTAGTGTCAGGCTCTGTACAAAGTAGAGCAAGCACCGGACAGCCTATGAGTTCTGAGGTGACATTATCCACTAGTTATGGTCCTCATGTTCCCATGGTCACATTTTCCAGCAACTACAGTTCTCATGTTTTTTCTAATAACATGGAAGGTGCAGGACCTGAGAGACTGGAGGGTCTAGATTCAAGTAATGAAATGTCGAAAGGCTCCGTTGCCATGAACGTTACTTCTTTCATCACAAATGAAGATGGTTGGGCAGCAAGAGTTGCGGATGGCCGGGAATCAGTCATGGGAGGAGAATTTGTTCAAAGTAGAATCTCTGACAGTTCATCTTTGAATTTATCGGCCTCTGTTCATGGTGCTGAAACAGATTTGCCAGGTCTTGGATCTCCATTACCCTTCACGTTCAAACGAACAACTGCTCCTAGAGGTGTTGTTTCATCAGGTCAAAAAGGATTGTCTCCAAATGCTCCTGAAAATATGGATATGAACTCTGCTCCTTCTCCATCAACCTCGATCTTGCAATCCTTTCCTAGATCACTTATACCCCCTCAAGTGCTTGTTCCTCAACTCATGAAGCAAAAGGTTACATCTCCTACTACTCATCCATCTTCTAGTCTACTCGAGGGTGGTAGCCACGGCATTGGCTCATCTTTCATGCGAGAGGGTAGGGTGCATGGAGGCAGCTTTTTGGCCATGCTAGCATCTGAAGCAGCTGAGAAAGATGAGACATAAACTTGTTTGGTGCAATACATGCTCCAAAAACCAGCTTCTTACTGAAACAAAATCAGGTAAATATTTCCATTGTACATTTTGTACAGTTCACAAGTTTGTACAAGTAAGACTCGTTTCTACTGATTGGCTTCAGATTGAAAGTTGTTAATATTGTCACAAGCCATTCTTTAACTTTGATCACTCCTCGATGTGAATGTCACTGATTTATTGAAGCTTTATGTTCTGCTTATGCTTTTGATTTGGGCATTGCATTGTTAGTGCATTTGGTCTACGTTAGCATGTTATGCATGTTGGTTTCCATTGAGGGCTCGAACCTTGCGACCAAAGGAACTTTGGATGCCAGGTTAACCAACTGAGCCAACCATTGGATCTTCATGTTATGACTACAGGGCATGTGTTGTCTTTATTCTGATAATGTGTGAATTCTATTGTGTTGTTTATTGAAGTTTTTAATAATGGCATTGTGTTGAGGTCATTTCTGGAATATTTGTTAATATGTAAGCTGAACTCTGGGCTGGTTAGACTGTATCAGAACAAAGATTCAATGCCTGCATGATAATGTGCATTCCATTTGAAAGTAAGCGTAAATCATTAACAATATATGTTGAAATATAACATTCCTGTTATGAGTTGAAAAGACATCACTCTAACCGTGCATGCTCTCTCTCTCTCTCTTTCTCTCTCTCTCTCTCTCTCTCTCTCTCTCTCTCTCTCTCTCTCACACACACACACACACAAGTGCGTGCGCGCACACAAAAAAAAAAAACCAGTGTGGAGGAAGCTTTCAGCTTGTATAATTATACAATTGAGCTCAATGCACAAGTGTGAAGGCATTGAGTGTTTGATTCTTCTAAGATTTTCTTTTGTAAACGAGACACCTGATTATTGAATAAGTACAACCTTAAGAAATTTAAAGTAGCTTCTTTTTTGTTGCCTTTGGCAAGAAGTCTTCAGCAACATGCCGAGTCCTACGTGGTTTTACCATTTTCCCAAATTTCTTGTGTCATGAACATGATTCACAAAATGATAATTTACTCATAAAAAATTGTCACTTTACATCACAGAAGACTGCAAAATGAATCTTCTAGTTTTCAATGTAACATTCAAATGTTTGAAATGCATTTGAAATGTTGCAAACAAAGTTTCGAACTGCTAATTCAAATATAACATAAAGTGGTTGAATGAGCATGTAAATTTAACAAAATCATTCAATCTATTCTGACAAACAAGGGTCATACTGTTTTGTGCAAAAGGCCCTTTATGTGCCTATTAAAATGAAAAGTGCTTGATAGGTGAAAGGTGCTTGGCCAGCTTTTTGGGGGGGCTCAAAGTAGGGCACCAAAAAGAAAATTTGAAGTTTTGAATTTTAAAACACATGTGAGAGGTCGAGATTTTATATGGGTTTCAATGTAACAATGCTTGCATTGTACTTGTGGAACGTGACACTTCTTGGCACATCATGTACAAAAAAAAGGTTGTTCTAGTGGTGACTTACAAGATGTACAAATTTGAAGAAACAATAGTCCTCATTTTTTTAATTCTTTGAAAAATGCAAAGGTGTGGGGTATTAGAGTAGAAACTTTTGTTGATGACATGCGGGTGAAGGTGTCATGTGCCAAATCCAAAACTAATAGTAATAACAATGAAGTAAAGCCAGAAGCAAGAAGATAACAAGACATTCATGATAGCATATCAATAGAAAGCTAGAAACAATGAGATCACAATAGAATCACATTAGCAATGAAAGAAAGAGTACAATAAATGAAAATGGAGCATTGATTCATGTGGATAGGGCACGTGAGACCTAGCAATGGAGATTCCTATGGCTCACATTCACAAGGAAGCTAGAAGCTCTCACTTGCAAATGAGCCAAAAGATTCACAAATTGATGTCTCTTGCCTAGTTATAGACAATGCTCTCACTTAACTTAACTACCTTGAGAGCTAACCTTGTTCAGTATTATTTAAACTATATTGGGCCCGTGTCGGCCTATTATCTTTATTAATTTCTTTGGAGGGCCTAAAGAGGGAACCACCTTGTATTTAAGGCTAATAGCTCTTTTTGGGCCTACAAAGCTTACAATATGAATATTCTATTGCTTTGAAAAGCACTGATGTACTAAAAATACATGACACTCCCCCTACTTAAACATTTTGTCCTCCAAAATGAAGACACTTGTCTGATCAGTTTGATCGCCTTGGTTAAGTAGTCATGATTGAGGATGTGTCGTCCAAAAACGTATTGCCTCATTACAAATCCAAAGCTGTCGAATTGAAATTATTTTGTTGACTTCAGACTGTAATTCTTGTTCCCATGGAGGAAAACTGATGGTCGAAGAAGAGTTTGATGAAGCACCATATTGCTTGTGGGTACCCAATCTGTATGGAATGGACAGAGTGTCACCGCAATATCCTCTTTTGATTGCTTCCTCCACATCATACCAATTCAGATGCTTATTGAATTCTCTTGGATTCTTGGTTTTGTCTTGCATCTGGCTCTTCTACCGTAGCTGGCAATCCATGTTGTTTAACCAACTTGATGAAGAACATTATAATTCTTCCATGTGCAATGTTAGTCATGAATTGTTGTTCAAATATAAATGTTCTATACGAAGTAGTCGGCATGAATATTGAAACTCGGTCGTATGATGAAATATAATTCTGGGCATATTGTTGACCGAAATATATTTCTTCAAATTGGGTCAATACCTCATTCATAGGTGTGTGTGAATATTTGACCTGATTGACCTCAAAAATAGACTCTCATCTTGAAATATAAAATTTGCAGTTGTCCATATAAATCGTTGAAGCATCAATCCCAAGTAGTGAAAATACATTCCAAAGTTGAACCAGGAATTTGATGTTTCGATTGTTCCAAATAACCATTGATGGTGAACAATCATTGTTGACATTACTCAATTGAAGATTGATCACATTAGAGTCCACTGAGCAATGTAAACCTCTCCAAAGAAACTGATATAGATTGATGGCATATTTTAAAATCAGCTTCCTATAGAGTGTTGGCTGACTGAGAGAATGTTCCCAATCATTATTCACATCCATACATTCTGAATATGCACGTGAATTACAATTTGGCTTCTGAGTTCTAGAGAATCCATAGGATAGAAGTTCTCCAACTGAAGTCCCTTGAAGATCTTGTAAAATGGATCTATGAGGCATTGAACAATAATCCAAGGTATTGATACAAGTTGGATTTATATGGAATAATGAAATCTCTTCATTGCGGACAATATTCTTGTTGAGTACCTCATACTTAGATTGTTGTCAAAAACAAAAATATTATCAAAAGCTCTCAAATCAAATTGAATTGGTTCGCAGATCTGATCCTTTAAATAGCCACTCAATTCCAAGCCATGGAATGTCATGTCATATAGTCCTCAATCTGAAAGTTTGGTGAATGTCTTGATCGACTTTCTTCGAGCATAGCAATATTCCCAATCTGACGATCCATAGTTGCTTGTTCATTGACCAAATTAAGGCATTGATGTAGGTCAAGTTCCGGACTTTGATGGTCAAAGTGAAACTCAAAAGGATGTTCAATTATCTTCACATCTTGATCTGAATCTTGACTTTCATCTGAATCCTAATTTTCACCATCTATTGTTATAACTTGATCAGAATCTTGAATTGGACTTTTGTTGCTTGCAACTGTATCTGGATCTGAGACTTGACTTTCGTTGTCGCTTTGCTCATCTGACTCATTGTCCTCGCTTTGCTCATCCGCTTCGCCGCTATCACTTTGCTCATTATGGGATCATCTTCATCTTCAGAAGTTTCTTCTCTTTCATTCACATGCGGTTGTCGATCCATTGTTGCTTTAGTGTATACACTCACTTTTTGAATACGCATCTTCATTTCTTCAAACCACTTGGATTGTTCTTCTTTCCTTTCAGCTTCCAATTTAAGCCTTGTCGCTCGTACTTTAAAGCATATTTCATAGTTTTCCTTAATCGAAACTCAAGCTGGAGAGAAGTAGTTTGTAGATAGTTTTCTACAATGCTCCGATATTGAGGTTGTAAGCCATATATATAGCATTGTACAAGATGTACTTCTCCAAAGTCGAATGTTGGAACCATTTGCTGGAATTTTCTATTGTACTCAGCAACTGTAGTTATCTGGTCCAAAGAACAGCATTGGATGAAGTCGGATCGATTGAAGACCTGTCTACAAACTGTTTTGAAATTTAACCAGTTCTCAAGAAGAAAGTCGTGAATGATATTTCACCATGACAGAACACGTCCTTGGAAACCCAATGAAGCAAAGAAAACCATACTACTGTCACCAATACATCCAGTATAGTAGAAGTTATAATCCAAAGCTTATAGCCAATTGTCTACATTAATGGAGTGAATGCTTCCATCAAAGGTAGGACTAACGTATTCAGACAGTCGTTGGTTGTAATAATAAGGTTCCCATTGAGCAGTGACTTTCCACCATTCATTGATATGGTTTATAGATAAGTGCTCCAAAGCAAGTGCATGATCCATCATATCGCGTAACTCCATAAAACTAGCGGCATGAATGGATTTGGAAGAATGTGGTTGAAGCACAAAAAAAATTTAAATAGTAGTCCAAGCATTTTCTATACTCAAATTTTGTCTTTTGAACCAGTGTCAAAAATTGTTGATTGAATTGATATACAGATCTCGTTTGCTTGAGAGATTTGAATGATTTCTCATAAAATCTGGTAATACTATCAATGCAAGCAATTTTGAATTGACTCCAAAGCTTTCTGTTTGAATGTGCTTGAGTATTCCACCGTGCTTGAACTTATCCTTGAAAGCACAATGAAGCGAAATAAATTTTATCCTCTTAAGAATAATGGCGATGACAAAAATAACCTTCCAATTTAGTCAACCAATCATCAATGTTGATTGCACTTGGTTGTCCGTCAAGTGCAAGGCTGTAACATACGATTTCAGATTGTATGTCATCAATAGATGGAAGATGAATGTTTTGACTATAACGGTAATCCATCATTAATGACTTTGTGGACTATGAATTCACCATTTGAAATTTATTCAGAATGGTATTTTACAGGTTGGTAAAATTGCTCTTCTCCACCCACTTAAAAATTCTGAGTTCTCGAAGAATAAAGTGGCTGTGAATGGAAAGTGTAACAAATTAAAATGAAGTAGCCGTTGTGTTCAATTTGTCACTACGAGCAATTTTCCTTTTTACATCGTCGAATTCCGAACTCAAACGAAAAAGATATGAAGATTTGAAAATTACTAATGGAAACACGAAAAGACTGACTCAAGAAAAGGAGTCTTGACAAAAATAAATAAATGGTAAAAATAATAGTTACAAAATTTTGATAAATTCTCAGTGTCATGCTCGTCGTTCTGATCACTTATTGTTTTTACTGCACTGAATTCCGAGCTCAAATTAAAAAGTTATGGGTTTAAAGACAAACAAAGAAATGAATTTGTCTAACTTGAAAAAGAAGGGGTTCTTTAAAAAAACATTCTAAATTGAATTCAATAAGACTTTAAAATCCTTATTATGTTTCTGTGCTCAGAAAGAATATTGGAGGAACTGTAGGAAATTACAAAATTTACGGCAAAAAAGTTTTGACAGTTGACTCTATGGTGCAGTTGGGTGCTCGTGGAAAAAAAATTGTGATAAGCGTAAAAAAAAATTAATTTTTGAACAATGTCTGGAGAAGAGTAGAGAGAGAGAGAGAGAGAGAGAGGATCTCAACCACAGGAGAGAGAAGAGTGTAGTGAGAGAGGATCTCAACTGTCGAGGAAAGAAAAGGATCTCAACCGAAGGAGAGAGAATGGGGTAGAGAGAACTCGACCGAAGGAGAGAAGGGTAGAGAGAGAGAGGTGTCGACCGAAGGAGAGAGAGAGTAATCTCAACTGAAGGAGAAAGGGGTAGAGAGAGAGAGAGAGGAGGTAACCGACGCAATGATGATGGAATCTCGACCGAGGAGGAAGCGTGAATGTGGGTGGGATTTCCAAGGACAGGCGCAGATCAGAGGATGTTTTATGGACTGCCAAGGCTCATCGATATCGCGTTGAAAATATTTATGAGGGCCTTTTCGATAACGTTATGCAAATGCTATCAGAAACTGTGACCCAGATGGTTCTCTCATGCTCTATGTTTCCAAGGTGATTCGTGCTTCAGACAAAGGCAGTAAGGCAACAAGTATTCAGACAATGAAGTATTCATTCTTAATGCTTCCTTCCAGAATTCTGGTCAAGATGGAGTTGAACACCAACTGTCAATCCCAATTGCACCAAATTTTGATCAGCTTTTGTCTTGGGACACCGATTTGTTTAAGTCGAGTGTGGATCCGAGAATACACCCAAATCGTAGACGAATTCTGGCAAACAAGCTTGTGGGACATACGACTTTGTAATCCAGTCGATGAAGTTCAGAGAAATTTCAGTTGGATTCGTAGGGACAGGAAGATGAAATCGTGTGAGTTCGCAATGAAGGGAGGGCAGAATTTGCAAGGATTCATGTGGAGAAGTCGTCGGGGAAAAAGGGGGGTTAGGTGCAGGCAGGTTAGTTTTGGACTAGGGTTCAAATTTTAGGGCGCAAGGGCTTAGGACTAGGGTTGTAGGTAGCCAGGGTGGTTTTTTTTTAATTAAAAAAAAAAAATTTACAAGGGAAGAAAAACTTCAGAGTTGAAGCGTTGAAGTGCTTCTCTCTCACTTGCCAAAAAAAAATCCAAAATTCTGGCAATTCTGACCCATCTCCACTAATTTGATCCTAACTTCCTCAATATTGATCCAAATCAAACAAACTTAGTACCTCCGAAAAGCTAACAACAAGCTCTATCAGCCTATAGTATCAGATCAATGATTGGAAGTGATTTGATAGGTCGAACTAATCACAGAACAGGTCTAAAATTTTGAAGAAAGAAAAACTAACAAAACTAGAGCTACAAATTAAGATTTGTCATAACTTTTTGGATACTAATCAAAATGACCTGCCATATGGACCAGATCAAAGCTAAAACAATGCTCTAAAATCCTATGTAAAGAAACTGGAAATAAAAACTTAAATCAAATCTAAAAAATTCAAATCAAGGGGAAGCATAATTCTAATTACCTATTTTGACAGCTTTTGGGAAAAGTGCAATCACTTTTGCATCTCTTATCCAAATGCCTTGCAAATTGGTGCAAATGAAAGCTAAGACAAAGATTTATAAACCTATTGAATTAAATAAGAAATGAAATACGGAATTGAATGTCAAAAATTGGTCTGAGCAGGCCTGAAAATTTCAAACTTAAAAATTAGCAAAAAGAAAGCTACAAATGCAATAAACTTATCAAATCTAATGATCTTCACATAGAATCATCATGAATCATGGATGTATGCTCTGATACCAAGAAATTTCATGTGCCAAATCCAAAACTAATAGCAATAACAATGAAGTAAAGCTAGAAGCAAGAAGATAACAAGACATTCATGATAGCATATCAATAGAAAGCTAGAAACAATGAGATCACAATGGAATCACATTAGCAATGAAAGAAAGAGTACAATAAATGAAAATGGAGCATTGATTCATGTGGATAGGGCACATGAGACCTAGCAATGGAGATCCCTATGGCTCACATTCACAAGGAAGCTAAAAGCTCTCACTTGCAAATGAGCCAAAAGATTCACAAATTGATGTCTCTTGCCTAGTTATAGACAATGCTCTCACTTAACTTAACTATCTCGAGGGATAGTTAGCCCTTCTTAAGTATTATTTAAACTATATTGGGCCCTTGTTGGCCTATTATCCTTATTAATTTCTTTGGAGGGCCTAAAGAGGGAACCGCCTTGTTCTTAAGGCTAATAGCTCCTTTTGGGCCTACAAAGCTTACAATGGATATTATATTGCCTTGAAAAGCACCGATGTACTAAAAGTACATGACAGAAGGTGTCCATTTTTACTATTACAACTTGGCATTTCTTTGGTGCAATTAATACAGAGCACGTTGCTTTAATGGTGACTTACCTTAGCAAAGGTGTTGGGTGTTCGGTGACGTGTGGGTGAAGACCAACATTTGCTTCTTTGCTTGGAATTTGTGGCCCCCCTGCCAAAATAAATAAATAAATAAATAAAAATAAACAATCTATTTGGTGGTTAGATGTTGATGGAAATTGCTCATTATTCTATAGATGTTGTGTATTTAGACATTTCTAAGTACATGGCATTAATAGCCCTTGTTATGCGTATTTTTGATAATAACATGTATTTATTACAAGTAGCGACGTCATCAGCTCCAAAGATTTTAAATCGCAAAGCACATTGAAACTGCACCAAGTTTGCTAAGACTTTAGATGAAGGCCTATTTGCATCTTGGTTTCCAAAGAGGGGCTTGAACTTGGGATTGAAAAGACTTTCAATGCCAAGCTAATTAACTAAAGGCACATATAAAAAATTGTACACGTTCATTCTTACTCAATCTCGTAGTGGTGTCTATAGCTCATGAAAGACATGGTTATGCCTCTTTGAAGTTGTGGTTGGAGTTTGCCAATATCCTCATCTAGTGGTAGGCCATGAATTTCCAAGACTTTGAACAAGAGCTTGGAGTTGTGGATCTAAACTAGCTAGTGAGAAAGCGTTACAGGATTTGAACTTCAAACAGAACAATCCAACTACCATCTATTACAATAATATCATCTACATTCAACTTACTCTCAATCCTAGATCTCGTTCTAGGACTCTGACATATAAAAATTCAATTTCATTTTGTTCGAGAGAAAGTACATTTAAAACATGTATAGCTAATTTATTATGGTAGATGATATTTTTACCAAGGTTTTGTCCAAGGACAAACATCTTTTATTTAAGAAAATGCTAAATTTAAAAATTATCTAAATGTTTGAAGTTGAATTAAAGGGGTGTTGGAATTTCACTTCCACTTCAACCATTCGATCTAGTTGCCACTATCTCTTTTACCAGCTATCACTTTCATGCACCCATGACAGAGTCTTAGACTAAATTATTTACTCGAGAGTCTGCTAGTTGAAGAACATGTACAGATACACACAAGCTCGAGACAAGGTCCGCGACACTATTGCAAGACCTGTTAGCTGATGCCATGCCTCGAGGTGTCGATGCAAAACCTCTCCACTCAAAAGGGCTTCTAGTAGAGATGAAATTGAGAGCCGAGTCTGAGAGCACGAGAATTATTAGTGCTAGACTAAAATGTACAATTTGTGAGCCCCATGGTAATTATCGAAAGATGGAAAACCATGTGGGAGCTAGTAATTTAGACTTTCTCAACTTAAGTTATGTTAAAGAGGCCTTCGATTATCATGTAAGAGGTGGAACCCAAATCTTTATAGAATGGGGTTCACTCATTTGTGAGAGGTGGAATCCAAATTATGTTAGAATTGGATTCACCAGCTCGTGGGTATACATAGAAGCCTTCTCCACGAGTTTCCAAGCATGTGATACTGTAATAAAATGCTGTTGAATTGAAATTTGAATATCTCTCTATTTGCATTTCCATCTATGCTCCATTTTCATGCATGAAGTTTGGGTACTGATGTATGAATGTGTTTGTTGTTGATTCTTCCTCTTCAAGTTTGGTTTTGTAATCAGAATCAGGTAGATGTGCAGGGCCTTGTGATAGATCATAATCATTCTGATCTGATGTTGCTTGGTGCTTGACTCCGTAAGGAGTTTTTGTTACAAGTGTTGAGTGACAGTTGTAACAAGCATTTTTTAGGATTTCCATTGCTTCAGTGTAGATGTTGTCTTGTTGATTCTATTCATTTGAATAGGATTAGTTTTAATCTCATTTCCTGTTCTTGCTTAGTTTAGATTAGTGATAATCTACAATCTGTAAGCACCAAAGAAATATCTAAAACGGACTGTAGAGTGTAGGTATTCGAATTCCGATAGATCTAGATTAAAGTTGAGCATCCTTTCAGTAGGATTGAGATCAGGTTGTTGATGTACTAATTGACAGGCGGGGTACATCACCATTGCACCACCATTGCACTACAACCAGTAGAGTGAGAAGAAAAGTAGGCCCTGTCGGCTATAGGCTGATTGAAATCTGCGAAATTATTAGTAGGAAAAGAGTCAGAGCATTTAAGAAACATAGAGATTCTGTGCAAACATTGTCGTAAACAAAATCAGCAAACATTGGCGTCGCTGCTCATGATATGTTCTTTGATCTTGCTTAAGAATTCGTATCAAACAGTTTATTTTTTAATTCTCTATGATTCTGTTTGCCTGCATGCATTTTTGCATTTATCTTTTTTCCACCAGCACGCATTAAATCTAAAATCGTCATTTGATCCACACCCAACCACAAACGGTCCAGAAACCCACTGCCCCACTGCTCTCCACTGCTTCTCTTGCATTTTTCTAGGGAGGCAGAACAGTTGGTTGAAGCGTCGTTTGCACCCGACAACATTCGACGATTGCATCCGACAACATTTTGTCCGACGTCCGACGACCACTCAAAAAAATCTTGTCCAACAATTGCATCCGACAACTTTCCGTCCGACGTTTACATCCGACGACCAGCCTATACTATTCTATCTGACGTTTAATTGGTCAGTTGCATCCGACGTTGCATCCACTAGTGTTGCATCCGACGATTGTAGTCGATAGTGTTGCATCCGACAGTGCATCTAAACTAATTCTCATCTGACGTACATCTGACAAATTCTGTCATCCGACGATCTGTCCATATAAGTTCCATCCGACAGTGTGTTTCCGATTCAATATATTTTCTGCTTTAGTGAATTTTTCGACTCTTTGAGGTTTTTCGACCCATTGCAAATTTTCTGACCCTTTGCCAATTTTTTGACCCTTTGAAAATTTATCTGCATTACTATTGCATCCGCCATTTTTTCTCATCTTTCGACATTCTCAACATTTCCTAATTTTTGAGTTTTTTGAGATTTTAGCTTTTTTTTTGTCCATCAACAAGTTTTTTGAGATTTTTCAGTTTTTCGAATTATTTGAATTTTCAAGAATTTGAATTTTTTCACGTTTTTCAGATTTTTGAGTTTTTTCAAGAATAAAAAATTCTCATCCGACAATTGCATCCAATGACTTTGCATCCCCGACGATAGCATCCGACGTTTTTCACATTTTTTGACATTTTCGAATTTTTCAATTTTCCAATTTTTCAAGTTATTTTAATTTTCGAATTTATTGCATTTTTCTAAATTTTGAGTCTTTTAATTTTTTTCGAGTTACTCAGAACTTTTTGGAACTTCCATCTGACATTGCAGCTAACAGTTATATACGAGATTGTAACAAATCCGACACTGTCTTTATCAATTTGCATTCGACATTGTTCTTACAATTTTTCATCCCACACTATCACTAGAATTGCATCCGACGAGCTCTGCTCACATCCAACAAACCCTTTTTTATAGAATTCCTATCAAAAATCTAAATCTATTCTAAGGTACTGTCAATCACATATTTCAAAAAAAAAACAAAAAACAAAACAAAACAACAAAAAAAGAGTTAAATCTGTTCTCATGGCCAACCTACCAAAAGAAGTTATGGATGAATTCACACCGACCAATCATCCAAATGATGAAAACAAGCCCTATCGTCTTAGATCTCAGGTAAATCAAGATTCTGGACCATCGAAGTGGAGACCTAATCAATCTGAAAACTCTGATGATCAACTTGTTCAACATGCTCACCATACCGCCAGATCTGATAAATAAACACCTCGACTGGAATTACCAAAGTTCGACGGTAATGTGGACCCTCATAGATTTTTACAAGTCTTGAGAATGCATGCGAAGTATATGGAAAATATACTGACAATGCAAAAGTCAAACTATTTTCAATGACCATGGTAGATAAAGCACGAGAGTGGTTTTTTAATCTCGATCGTGATGATAGACAAGATTGGTCCGAGCTAAAAGAGTCTTTTATTAAATGCTTCCAACCTTTTAGACTCACAAAAAGCCCATTTGTACACCTTAACAATATATATAATAATGAACTTGTACGTGACTATATTGAGCACTTCAAGCATCTCAGAAGTCAAGTCCAAGGACAACCAACTGATAAAATGTTGATCTTATGATTTATAGTGGGTCTTCCAGGACACATCCGGAAAGAGCTTAAACCTAGTGAAGAGTATTTTACTCTTAAATTTGCTATTTCCGATGCCATTCGTGAAGAAGATGAAAGGTCTAATGATGAGGACCAGAAAGAGAAAAGAGCTCACCATGTTTTCCCTGATAATAGTCCAAGTGAGCCCCGAGATTCAGAGCAAGTCTGGAAATCTCAATTTGAGTTGATGAATCAACAACATCAACAATAGATGGAGAAACTCAACAAAGAGTTTCAACAAGTCTTAAAATCTATCCAAAGTCAATTGCTAGGGCAATTGCCATCTGGTAACGTTATCCATAGGCGAGAAGATACATGGTGCCCACAATGTCGTGGCACACATACCGATAATGAGTGTCTATCACACCGACCTTACGAAACACAACACTGCATACTTTGTGACACGACCATTCATACCACATCAAGCTGTAGGTGCAACCCACACAACATGCAATATTCTCGACCACAGCAATATACACCACAAGGACAACCACAAGCACCATATAACCCACGTTATATGAGTCCAGTCCAATTTCAGACATTGCCTCGACATCAACCATCTACACAACAACAGCGCTTGGCACTCCCAGGTCCAAGAGGGTCTGCTCAACCAAACAGGCCAAACCAACAAAACCAACCCCAAGTACAGGTCAATGTAGTGCAGAATACCTCCTATGACACCCCAGCCTATGAACCTACTTATGATGAAGGTCATATAATCGCATACGTAGATGAGGCATCTACCTCCTATTCCCATGAGCAATATTATCTGGAGGAACAACCTACTGAAGTACCTCGAGAGCAGTTGCATGTTGTCACGCAACATAGGGCCTTAAATCAGACCAAGTACCCAACACAACCACACTCTCCTACTAATACTTTCATGATTCCACAATCTTACCCTGACTATGTAGAAGCCCAAAGGCAATACCAGGAATTCCGAGATGAGTTTGATAGAGTTGAAGATAGGATTTCTACTCCGCCATCCGCCCAGTTACCTACGCAGGGGCAACCACCACGAGGAATAGAGGTTCTTTCTAATCTCTTACAAGCTCAAATCACTATGCCCTTCTACATGGACATAAAGTTTTCCAAACCCCTGCGGGATGCCATATGGCAAAGCTCCCAGCAGCCTGATGTACCAGATGAGTTGAGATGACCGAAAAATGCTGAAGTGCTTCATAATGTAGACATGAGCTTACTTCATATAGGTGTTGCTAAAGGTAACACAACCTCACTTTACCAGTGCACTAAAAATTTTATCCATTCGTGCAAGCCATTCTCGATAGTGGGTCTGGCCATTATCACCTTGTTCTTAGCCAAGGCATGGCGAATATCCACCTTGGAAAAGCCTAAGTACAAGTTACATATGGCTGACCAACGAATGACGACACCTGCCGGTCACATAAGCAATTTACCGATTAAAATTGTCGGTTTGATTTTCATCATAGAGTGTGTAGTACTAGATTTTCCTGATGAACTGCACACCTATCAATTCCTTCTTGGAACGCCTTGGTTAGAAATGGCCGGAGTGATTCAAGATTGGAAGAAAAACAAAATAGTGCTTGGCAACAGAGATAGGAGAATCTCTGTCGATGCCATCGGGAAGATAAAGCCTGCGTGAATTGAAGACGATTGGTCTTCAACTACCTATGATGACCCCAGAAGTATTGATTCAACAATAAAAAGTCATTATGTGCAGAGTACTGATATTATAAATTGGGGTCATGCCTTAGCAACCATTGATTGTGTCAACACCACTCTTTGTGAACAAGAAGTTCATGAAGAGGAGCCAATCAATGTTACCATAAACTCCACGTTTATCAACACTCACATCCTACCTTTGTACATGATAGATGCACTCCCTATTGAGTGGATACTTGGAAATGCTTTTATTACTAGGTATCCACCAGTGAGGATGGCATTCTTATTGTGGGAGAACATGAGTTATCTGATGACAACTTATTCACTTACTGGATCTCGAGCGTTTAGGAAAGCGTCGTATACCAAAAGAGATTAAACTTCCAGCACCATTGGCTTGTGTGCAACATCCACAACCAGTAAACATTCATGTGTACCAACCAAAATTAAAAGTCTATCAATGGGACGTACACAATGATGAAATCTTGAATACCATTGATGAAGACTTAGTTCGCGAAAAAACAGAAAAAAAAAAAAAAAAATCCATGCATGCCTACTACTACAAATCCACAAATATCTCGCATGCTAAAAAACAAATCAAAGGTTGATGTACGATTGACTGATAAGCAATTCCAAATGCATGAAAAGCTGAAACAACCAAACAAGTCTTTGATACAAAACCAAAAAAATCCTTGTCATGCTTCATCATCTACAAGCCAACCTGTAGAGGACATTCCTAATATCCCACCCGAGATAGTTGATGATCCACTTTATGATGTTCCCCATCACTTTAAGGATTACACGACTGATGATGTCTTCATTAGCATGGTAAAGCCAAAACGGGAGCCTCAACCACCATCAACTTCTTTTGAGGCACCTTCAAAGACAATACCACTCAATTTGAAGGATAATGATGAAGATACAGACCGTATCGTGCACGTAGGTTCCCACCTGAATCCAACCCAATTACGAGATTTGGAAAAGTTATCGCGCAAATACATAGATGTGTTTGCGTGGAGTTATAAGGAAATGAAGGGGGTTCCTCCCTGACGTCGCAGTCCATGCAATCCCATCATAGGATGGTGCCATCCTTGTGAGAGCGAAACTTTATCGCACCAATCCTACCTATTGCGAGAAGATACAAGAAGATATTCAGAAGCTTCTCAATGTTAGTTTCATTTATGAAATCGAGCATACCAGTTGCGTATTGTTAATTGTGGTGGTACCAAAGAAAAATGGTAAACTCCGTAGTGGATTTGAAGAAACTTAATGATCAAACAGAGAAAGATCACTTTCCATTACCTTTGACCACACAAATCCTCAAAGATATGGCAGGAGCAGAAGGTTTTAGATCCTGGACGATTTTAGTGGCTATTTCTTAGTCCAAATTGCTCCTGAAGATCGTTTCAAAATGGCATTTGTTACAGAGTTTGGCACATTCGCGTATCAAGTTATGCCATTCGGTCTGTGCAATGCCCCATCCACATTCCAAAGGATCGAGCTTTCAAGGATCTGTTGCAAAAAATCTAGAGATTTACCTCAATGATCTTGATGTTCATTCCTCTCAAGACAAGCATTCGTTCTCGAAAGTTCGGAATTTCATTGAATCTTGAAAAGTGCCAGATCTAGGTTACCCATGGTGTGGTGTTGGGCCATATCATTTCTCGAAATGGTATAGCCACTGATCCCGAAAAGATAAGAGTGATTCTAGAAATGCTCCTACCAAGTACAGTGAAGGAGATTTATGTCTTTCTAGGCCACACGGGTTATTATCATATTTTTATAATACACTACGCTGATAAAGCGCGGTTAGTATATCAAATCATTAGTGATCCAAGGTGGACAAAAGACAAGATTAAAGCCTTTGAAGATCTCAAACAAGCTTTAGTCACCGCACCCATCTTTGCATGCCTGATTATAATAAGTAGTTTCATGTGCATACGGACGCTAGTAATTATGCCATTGGTGGTGTTTTAACGCAACCCAAAGAATTTGAAATGGATTTCCCAATCCATTTCCTAAGCCGTTAGCTGGTTCCAACTGAGGTTAACTATTCCACAACAGACCGAGAGGAATTAGCAATGGTCTATGTTGGTCAACAATTTTGTCATTATTTGCTAGGCCAATTGTTTGTCTTTTATACCGACCACCATGCTCTTCTTTATCTATTGAATAAACCATGCAAAACAGGACGAATTATATGATGGTTGTTGATTCTTTTAGAATTCAACTTTCACGTTGTTATTCGGAAGGGATCACAACATTTTTTGGCTAATCACCTTTCATGATTATCTAATGTTGAAGCATCTGATGAGCCAATAAATGATGATTTACCAGATGCGTGTCTGTTTTATAGAGATGTGACTCCATTATGGGCAGATGATATCACTAGATATCTAGCCACTGGGGAAATAGATCCTCAATTGACTAAACCGCAAAAAATAAAACTTATCATGAAATATTTGCCATATCATCTTATTGCGGAACAATTATATAAGTTAGGTGTTGATGGTATTTCACGACGTTGTGCACATGAATCTGAAGTCCGACAGATTATTACCTTGACACATGAAGGTATTGGGGGTGGACATTTCTCCTCTGATGGTACTGCTAGGGCAATTCTTCTGGCAGGATTTTGGTGGCCAACCCTTTTCAAAGACACTTACGCTTATATAAAAGTTTGCGGCATTTGCCAACGCGCAAAGAATATCAAAAAGGCCGAACACAATCTCCTTACTCCAATAGTTGAAAGTGAAGAATTTTACAAATGGGGTATTGATTTTGTTGGACCTATTAGACCTATTAGTCTAGCAGCACGTGGCACACAATCCCGATACATCTTGATTGCCACTGATTATTCGACAAAATGGATAGAGGCTAGAGCAACGTGCAAAGCAGATGCAAAATCTGTAGCACGTTTCCTCTATGAAAACATTATCACTCGATTTGGTTGTCCAATAGAGCTTGTTAGTGATCGAGGTTCTCACTTCCTTAATGAAGTAATCAATAGTTTACTCATTACTTCGTTAGAGCACCTCGTACTATCCTAGATGCAATGGATTAGTTGAATTCACGAATAAAATGATTTGTAAAGTCTTAACCAAGATAGTAGAAACAAGTCGATCAGATTGGAAAACGAAGTTATTTTCTGCTATATGGCCATATCGAACAATGCCGAAGCCAGCCATGGGTTGGAAAACACCATTTGAACTGGTATATTGCTAGTAGAATTTCTAATTCCTTCTCTACGCATCACTTAGCATATGCCACTAACTTGTGTGACGATCGTGCTTATCAACACCAAATTCATAATCGACTCTTTACATATACAAAATTGTGTGAAACGTGACTTAAATCTTATCATGCACAGTTAGTTCATAAATGACGACAGAAGGCTTGACACGATTGTCATGTCCGGACTAAGAATATTCAAGACGGTGATAAAGTTCTACTTTACACATCTTCCAAGGTCCATCCAGACAAATTGAAATTCCGTAGCCAAGGTCCTTACGTTATCAAGAAAATTTTCACAAACGGTGTCTTGCAATTAAAAACACAGGAAGGCATACCCCTTGACACATTAGTCAATGATAGCCGACTACGTCAATACTATGCGGGTACCTTTACGGTAGATCCTGTCTAAGATATATTTCAAGGTTATTATTTTTTCTCTGATCCATCCTCCTGTATATATGTATTTAAATTACTTTTCCCATGTGTTTTTTCTCTGAATATTCCTACCCAACTTTTTTAGACAACCCTCCATTTTATACTTCCTCTTGGCAAACACAAAAAATATATGAAGACTCGAGTTTCAAACACGGGCTCGAAAAATATTTTTTTCGATCCTTCGTAAATTTGACGCTATTTGCCATTTTTCGATCCCTCGTAATTTTTCCATACTTTGCAATTTTTCGATACTTCATATTTTTTATACTTTGTAATTTTTTTTTATACTTCATAAATTTTCGATCCTTGGTAAAAAATTTTGATCCATTCTAATTTTTTTGAATCACTTCTTATTTTTTCGATTCCAGTATATTTTATCTGAGCCATTGTCATTTTTCGACCCCGAATTCCATCCTCCAGTTTCCATTTTCAAATTGGATCCGCCACTGTCCCTGATAGATAGAATCCGCCACTTGCCTTCAAAAGAAAAATCCATCCGACAAATGCATCCAACGATTTCCATCCGCCACCCGCCAGTTTTTCTTGATAATTTGCATCCGACGAATCCTTTTACATCCGACGAAAAATACATCGGACACTTGACCTAAAAATTTTCACTATAAATACGTCGGACGGCCAATTCATTCTTACTTCACACAATTTTTGGACGAGTTCATGTTCGATTTGCAAATTTCGGACGGTCTTCTTGTTTTCTGATCCGATTCAGCTGTTGTCTCTTGCTTTCCAACCGCAAACACTCTTTTGTTTGATCCATCCTCCATCGCTTCCATACACACATTCATCTACATACTCGGAAACCCTACCACATTTCCAACTTCTAAAACTTTTACTTTTCCACAGCTTTCTGCTTGTCTTCTTTCATTTTACACTTCTACACTATTTGCTTTTCGATTTCCAAAGTTTTTTGCCTCGTCACATTGTCATTTGTATTCCGCTTTACGTTTTTTTTGTTTTGCTTTTTGCATACGACACGTGTACTCTTTTTGCATCTGCCAACTGCATTTTTTTGCATCCGACGCCTCCAGTCCTTTTACATTTCAGTTGCATCTGCCATCCTCCATTCTAGTGCATCCGCCATTCCATCCGCCAGTGCATCCACCATCCTCCATTCTAGTTGCATTTGCCATTCCATCCGACAGTTTTCGACCGCCATTGCATTTGACATATTTGCATCCACCACTGTCTCCGACACATTGCATCTGCCACTGTAGCCACCAAATTCCATCTGATGCCACTATAGAGAAAATCCAATAACAATAAAAAAAAATTCAAAAATGGCCGAATCGGATTCAGAACACAGTGATGAGATACTTGATATGTCTCAATCACTCAAACCTGTTATGTGTGAAGATGACACTATGATCCAGTGGTACAGGATTCCTCTCCAGATTTTTGCCATGTTGGGCGAATCCTGCGAGGGCCGACAGAACATATACAATTGGGTCGGGTTCATCTCCAGACAACTTATTACTGTCTTACAGGAAAGAGCCCCCAGTTACCTCCTTGGGCTACATTTCTTTTGATATCACCTTCCCAACAGGCTGTTATGTTTCATGAATGTCGAATCAAAAAGCGACATGACAGGTCATCACCACACGCCAGTCAACTTGCTGATACCGCACCACCATCAAAGAAGTCGAGGAATAAGATTACCGCCAGCAAGCCACCTCCTCAATCAGAGACGGATTCAGATACCCCACAGGCAAAGACAAAGAAAATGACTCCTAGGAAGCAGAAAAAGCATATGGGTAGATACGAAGATATTCTCTTCAACAGTGAAGATAATGAGCATGAAGAGAAAGGCAGCCTCCAGACAAGACGTACCCGACAACGAAGAATCTCACATGCTGCTTCCTCAGCTCAGCTCCAGATCATGGACCCACAACAGACACAATCTCCATTACAATCACTAGCTAGAAGCACCAGATTACAATAACCATCAAGATCGTTTCAAGTTATAACCACCCCCAACCCCCCCAACCCCGCGTGCCCAGCAGACACTTGCTTCTGTGGTGGCCATCCAACCACAGGCAACAATTTTAGGGGAGGGAAAAAAAGAGTTGCTTGCAACTACACACACAGAGAATACAATTGCAGCTGATTCCACTCAAGAAGACAAAGCGGAAGAAATGAGTGCAGTTGAACTTAATCAAGAAACAAAATATAAAGATTACACAAAGCGACTATATACTTAAAATACTTGACATATACATAAACAAAAAAACAAAAAAAAACACAAGTCTGACGCTAGTGAGCAATCAAGACGAAAATATAGAATACATGTCCGCCTGCGTGCGAGACAATTCTGTCTAGGATCTGAAGATCCAACAGTCTGCTAGTAAGCGAGACAATCACTCGTGAGAGAACTGTATTTCTCTCATGCCAACGCACTGCATGAATCTGCATACAGTGCTTGAAGAATAAAAAAAAATCAATAGATGATCTTGTAGCTGTTGTGCACATGTCACCTTTATAATGTATGATCTTGAATGCAAATGTGTCTGCTGTTATTCGTGTGTCTGATTCTGTCATTCATTTAATTTCGCACATTGGTTGAAATTTTGTTGAATGCTATATAAATTTATAAATGTAGATCAACAGTGTCTAACTACATTCTGGAGGACTGTAGGAGTGATTCAGCTGGCAGTGTCCAGCGATCGCATCTGAACTCCATCCAAATTGGATTGAATCGTTGGTTTCATCTTTGCGACTATTTCGCGACTGCGACTCAAAAACATTATATAACCTTCATTGATGACTACAACTAATTTGCCAGAGTGTATTTTATTTAGAATAAATCTGAAGCACTTGATAAATTCACTAAATATGTGAATTGGACTGAGAGATGTACAAGCAGCAAAGTGAAGCAAATCAGGACAGATTGAGGTGGCGAATACATCTCGAATCGCTTCACAGATTTCTGTAATGATCGTGGCATCATTCACAGGAGGACTGCAGCCTACACGCCGCAGCACAATGGTGTTGCAGAAAGAAAGAATAGGACCTTGATGGAAGCAGCCAGATGCATGATGGCCTACGCGAAGGCTCCAAGGGTACCGTGGGCTGAAGCAGTAGCTACAGCCGCATACATCCACAACAGGATAGGGAAGTCAGGAGTCCCTCACACGACACCACACGAGTTATGGTGGAGTATAAAGTCCAACCTGTCTCATGTCAGAATCTTTGGCTGTGCAGCTTATGCACATATTCCTGATAAGCTTCAAAAGAAGCTTGATGAGAAAGCCAAGCAAGGATTTCTAGTAGGTTATGACAACAACTCGTCATACTAGAGAGTCTAATGCCAGACACGAACACTGTGAAAACAGTGAGAGATGTCAGATTTGATGAGAGCAGGACAATGGCGAATGATGATCATGTCAGCTATGAAGTTCTGGGAAGGTAGTACTATGACCTGCCACCAGTGACAGAGGGAGCAGAGGACGAACATGAAAACAAAGTTTTTTGAGTCGTCTCCCATTCGAGTGATAAATCTGAAGACGAAAGATTCGAGAGGCAGCCCACTGGTACAGTTCCTGTAAACCAAGATGGTTTTGGACCTAGCAGAGTAGACAAAGGCAAGGATATTGTTGTCCAAGAAGAATCTCCTAGGAGGTCGACAAGACCACGAAGAGAGCCAGCAAGATATGTGTCAGGTAGCTCCGCTTCTACATCAGAGGAGTTATGTGGATTCAGTGGTGAACCACAGACTTTTGAGAAAGCGATTGAAAGTCCAAAAAAGGACAAATGGATCTAGGCTATGAACGAAGAGATGGAATCCATGAGGAAGAACAAGGTATGGACATTACAACCATTACCACACAAGCGCAAGCCTGTCAAATACAAATGGGTGTTCAAGATCAAATACGAACCAGATGCGAATGTGATGGAATACAAGGCAAGACTGGTAGCGAAGGGATTTTCTCAGAGATATGGTATTGACTACTCTGAAACCTTCTCTCCTGTCGTCAAACATTAGTCCCTACGACTGTTATTTTCATATGTAGCAGCTTATGACCTCAGGATCCACATTGTGGACGAGAAGACAGCCTTTTTGCATGGCAAATTAGACGAAGAAGTCTATATGGATCAACCCCCAGGATTTGTCTCAAATTCACTTCATGACTATGCACGCAGAATGCATAGAAGTATCTACGGTCTAAAACAGTCAGTCCGACAATGGTACAAGAAGAAAGATCAAGCCTTGAAATCATTAGGATTCAAGCCTCTGTTGGCTGATTCCAATGTATATGTCAGAGTTACAGATGGGCAGATCATCATTGTGGATGTGGACGACACTCTGATACTTAGCAAGAGTGAGTAGAGGGACTACGAGGGAGGTAATTTATACCTTCAGCAGTCCAGATACACCTAGAAGATCCTAGAGGATTTTGGGATGCTGAACTGCAAAGGAGCGAATACTCCAATGCTCGTAGGGATGGTGCAGACAAACGATGACTGTCCGAAGACTGAGGAAGAGAGAGAACAGATGCAGCTCACACCTTACAGGAAGCTGATAGGATCATTGATGTACCTTGCAGACAACACATGTCCTGATATCGCTTATGCAGTATTTAGGATGAGCCAATTCTGCACGAATCCAGGCTTGACACATTGGAAGATTACAAATGCATTTTGCAATATCTTCAATTAACAAGGGATTGTGACCTGTGTTATTGTCGTGATGCAGGTTTTAGGATGTTTTCCTACAGTGATGCTAGCTGGGCATCCCTTAAGGACGATTGTAAAAGCGTCTCGGGAGGATGCACCATCACATCATGAGCAGTAGTTCTCTGGGTCAGCAAGAAACAGACCATTGTGGCCCAGTCATCTTGCGAAGCATTAGTTCAATTGTCGGCTAAGGATGCACCCTTCATATGGACGGAAGAGCATTAGTAGGATTTTGAGTACTTGAAAATAGCCTTGATTAATTCACCCATTTTAAAACCACCTAACTGGACACTGGATTTTCATCTGATAGTAGCAGCAGGACCCCATTAACTTTGCCTTGTTCAAATGGGTCAACCCAGGCTTTTGCATCCTATAGCATTTGTCGGAGTTAAGCTTAAAGATGTTGAAATGCGGTACAACTATGGTGAACGTGTATGCCTAGCCATTCACTTTGGCATTTCTAAATTTCACCATTATCTAACAAGCAACGTGTGATCAATTATGCTCCAAGTACTACAATCAAACTCATGCTTAACAGGTTGCATCTGCCGCCTGATAGACTGGTTAAATGGTTGGTGATTTTGGAGGAATTTGATTATGAGTTCCAGTCCAAACCTCCCAAGGCTAGTTTGTGTGAATACAACTTACAAGAGCACGAGTCAGACGATTGTAAGTACCAGTCTGACAATGGTGTTGTTCCTAAGGGTGTGCTGTTGGACGAAGAAGCTGATAACAACCTATTTCGACTTGACACTGAGGCAGTTCCTTAGTGGTATCAGATTCTAGCTGAATATATGCCTTCCCTTCTGTTATGTCCATGACCAGTACATAGGATACAGTATACTCCTAGTCTTGGATACACGGTACTCCAGTGAAACAAGTTGTTAGTTATGCCATGTCATACTGGACGTGACCCGAAAGTTTTAGCATGTGTAGGTCAAAACTAGTTATGGATCTGAAATTTTCAGCCAGTTAATTCACTTTGAAATAGTTGAAATTTAGGTTGCATGTTGGATCTTCCCATGTATTTGGATTCTAGGCTCTTTTGTGGCCAAATTTGGCTTGTTTTCCATGATTTTGGCACAAATTGGTGGTAGAATTCAAAATCCAGCAAGTTCAGATCAATTGGTTGGTTATAACTCTATACATTAAATTCCAATTGGTCATGGTGAAAAAACCTAGAAAGGGCCAAAATCCATGATTTTTGTTTGTTTCTTCATGAAATTGGATGGTAGGTTGTTGTTGAACATCAATTGAAGTTGGGAAAAGATAAATCATAGTCTTTTGAAGCTGTCCTAGAAGTTAGAGCCAAGAATTGTAGGAAGTCAAAAAGTGTCAAAAATTGACCAATTTTGGAATCCATAAGAAGATCATTCTGAAATTTTTACAATATGATTTGTATTCATTTTTATTTTCCCAGCAAGCTATTAGACCTGTAAATTGGTGGGTAGACGCTTATGTTTCAATTCCATCAAGTTTGTAGCAATTTTGACTTCTAGAAATCAAGAATTCATGGTTCTCAGCCCATACTGCTTCATAGGATCTGTACGAAGACTTCGTGGAACTCTTAAATACCATTTAAGACTGTTTGGATCATCACTTTTAGGCTTGGTTGTGTGTTTGCAAGTTTTAAGACAAACTGGCCTTGGAAAAGTGCATCTTCCTCCAAGTTTTTTGGCTGTTCTGGACTCACACGTGTGAATCCTAGGTGGTAGGCTGACGTGGCAAGTGTCTTGTTCACTAGGTCTCCCTTTGTACTGAGCTTTACAACACCCAATTTTTTGCAGTTTCTTGTGATATCTATGAAACTGACTAAAAATAGTGATTTGACCATGCTGGAATCAATTTCAGTCAGTTTTGGTCAATTGTACTTCACTATGAGTTAATCTGATATTAAGTAAATTTAGCAATCTCCAGGATAGATATATCGAGATGGCCGAAAAAACTTCAAATCAAGCTGCAAATCCAGGTGCGCCATCTTATATGGTGATTTGTCAGCAGTTGAGTACGGCGCTCAATGATATGAATAATCGTAATCAGATGAGAGATCAGCAAATGGAGGTTCTGTTGCATCAAGTCAAAATGATGTCTTCACCCAATCTTGATTTTCAACCGGAGGTTTATGCGGGGGAGAAGAAGGAGAAGAAATCTGAAGTCGTCGAGGACTGGCTGGCCAAGTGGAGTAGTTACTTCAATCTGCACGGTGTGCTTGATGAGAAGAAAATTGGAAGTGTCGTGATGTTCTTACGCGGCAAAGCGTCATCGTGGTGGCGAGATTTACCAACTACTTGGGATGCGTTTGCGAGGTTTTCAAGAAAGCTTTCGTAGTTGCTGATGATGTGGACTACTACCTGAAGTTCGTGAACTGCAGGATGGGTACAAAGAATTTAGACTCCTATATTCAGAAATTTATGGACCTATGGAATAGGGTTCTATCATTTGATGCGAAGTTGGCACTTTGGCAATTTGCTCTAGGTTTGTCAGCCGACTATCAGAACGAATGCAGGTGAAATGTGCTTCAAAACCTCGAGGATGCGTTTTGGATTGCGAAAGCATATGATTCCACAGTGGTGGCATCCAGGAAGCAGTTTGCGCGAATTCCAACCACTTTGAAATCCAAGAAGGGTAAGAAGCGCGGTCCAGACCAAGCAAAATATTTTGACGAGTTAGATCAAGCAGCATCGGAGCCGAGGAAGCCAAAGAGAAAGAGATTTAAAAAATCTATGTCCCGGAAAAAGGCGAAAGAGAACTTATGTTTTGTCTGTAAGAAGCCTGGACATGTGATGAAATTTTGTCCAGAAAGGAAGAAAGTGTCTGCTCACATTATTGAGATCCCAGGAGGTAATGGTAAGACTTTAGAAATTAACCTGACTGATTGTGAGTGTAAATATTCTTTTAGTACTACTTATTTCTTGTCTAATGAGCTTTTCTGTTTAATTGACACAGTTAAAAATCAAGAAGTGAGTATTTTATTGGACAACGGTTCAACTCATAATTTTATTAATTCTCGTCTTGTGCAGAAACTCAGCTTGGAATCTAAAGCTAGCAATCATAGATATAAAGTTTAACTGGCTTCAAGAGCAGAGTTGGAGACTTGGAACGTAAAAGTCCCGAAGCTCCCAATTTTGATGCAAGGACACGCAGAATTAGTTAATTTTCATGTTTTAGACCTATCTCGTACTGATTTAATCTTAGGTTACGAATGGTTATTTAGTAAGTCGCCTTCTCTGTTAATTGATTTTGAGAAGCATGTTCTCACTTTCAAGGAGGGTGATAAGGTAGTTACATTATTTGGCAGTAATATTGAACGTCCGTTGGATCAGATTTCAATAGTTAATGAAATGGAGACATTGGATTATTCTGAGTATGAAGTTTTTTCAATATGGGCTATTCCAGTTGTGGATGTTCTTGAAATGAGTCTAAATGGTTGTGAATTCTCAGCAATTCTTAACTCAGTAAATTTAGATCATGAACAAGGAGTGAAAGAACAGATCATAAATGAATTTAGAAATATTTTTCTATCTGAATTACCTCATGGTTTACCACTGTCTAGTTCAGTAGACCACAGGATTGAGTTAATTCTAGGAAGTCAACCTGTCTCTAGACAACCTTGTAAATCGCTTGGGTGGAGCTCGGTATTTCACCAAAATAGATCTCAGGACAGGGTACCATCAAATAAGAATTAAGTCGAAAGATGTCCAAAAGACAGGATTTTGTTCTAGATTTGGTCATTATGAATTCTTAGTGTTGCCATTTGGATTAACGAATGCGCCAGCAACGTTCCAACAAATGATGAATGATTTATTTCGTCCATATTTGGGAAAGTTTGTGGTTGTATTCTTAGATGACATTCTCGTTTACAGTAAATCCTTGGTGGAACACGTAGAACACTTAAAAATCATCTTGATGAAACTCCGTCGGGAGTTACTCTACGCTAAAGAGTCCAAGTGTGAATTCTTTAAGCAAGAGCTGTTTTATCTTGGTCATAAGATCACGGTAAATGGGATCAAGATTGACGAGGATAAAATCAAGATTGTGATTGAGTGGCCAATTCCTGGAACTGTGAGGCAAGTAAAGTCATTCTTAGGGTTTGCACTTTTCTTCAAGAGATTTATTGAGGATTATGCTCAGTTATCAGTACCACTTAATAATCTGACAAAAGGATTTGTTAATAAAAAGAAAAAAAGAAATCAACCTAGAAGAGAGAATTTTATTGGCCAAAGCTCAAGCCATATGTCGAGTCATATGTTGTTAAATGCAAACCCTGTCAACTAGAAAAGGCTGAACGCCATAAGGTTGGTGGTTTGTTGCATCCGTTAGATATCTCAGATAAGAAATGGGAAAGCATATCTTTGGATTTTGTAGTTGGACTTCCAAAGACCCAATGACAAAATGATTCTATTTGGGTTGTAGTGGATCAGTTAACTAAGTCAGTTGCATTCATACCAGTCAAGTCAACTATAAAGGCTTCTGATTTAGCCTAGATCTTTGTTGAAAGATTATTTCGGTTGTATAGTCTGCCCAGTGACATTGTTAGTGATAGAGATCCTAAGTACACAGGTCACTTTTGGTCAGCAGTATTCCATAAACTTGAAACTTCTTTGAGTTTAAGTTCTTCTGATCATTCTGAATCAGATGGCCAGACAGAAATGACTAATCAAACTATGGAAGATATTTTGAGGACCTATGTTTCTCACATGCAATCTCATTGGGAAGATTATCTCCCACTGGTTGAGTTTGCATATAATAGTAGAAAACATTCTGCTATAAGTTACAGTTCTTTATGCTTATGTATGGTTTTCAACCTAGATCTCCAGTGAATGTTGAGACGAAGTCTGTTAAGATCCAGAAGGTTGCTGAGTTTTTGCATGATATGCAAGAAATATTGCAAGTGGCTAAGGATAGTATCCGAAGAGCTCATGATAGAGCTAAACACTATACCGATCTTAAGAGATCTCCAAGAAATTTTAAAGTTGATGACTGGGTATATCTTAGGATTTCAAAAGAGTCTAAGACGTTACGTACAGGAAAGCATTATAAGCTGTCTACCCGTTATTGTGGACCTTTCAGAATTGTACGTAGAATTGGTTCTTTAGCGTATGAACTCGATCTTCAAGGAAAATTGACTGCACACCCAGTATTTCATGTCAGTCGTTTGAAACTAAGTTTACATGATGGTGATACAGTTGGATCGGATGAGGATTTATCCCATTTGGAAGATTTATCGCTTGGTGTACCTTTGGAACCTGAGAAAGTGCTTAGAACCAGAGATAAACAATTGAGAAATCGTTCTATCTCTGAGTGCTTAATTCGATGGAAGGGTCATACTGAGGATGATAATTCGTGGGAGAGAGTTGACAGCATAAAGAAGAATTTTTCTAAGTTTAGTTTCTAAGAATAGAAACAGTTTAAGGAGAGAAGAATGTTATGTCCATGACCAGTACATAGGATACAGTATACTCCTAGTCTTGGATACACAGTACTCTAGTAAAACAAGCTGTTAGTTATGCCACGTCATACTGGACGTGACCCGAAAATAACTAATATCCTTGTGAGGCCCAAAACACACTAAATGGAGTTTAGACAAGGTATGAGACAGTGTATGCATGTGTAGTGTATGCATGTGTAGAGTTATCAATAGCAATTTTATGAATAGTTGGTCCATGCTTAGGACTCTATTCTAGGTGAATCTATGTATAGGGAACTTAGGGCTATGCATGGCTATGTGCCCAGGATGCTTTTGGCTTTATATATATTGGGTCCAAACTCGTCCTACTCCTCATCATGGTTTTGGATTCATTGCCAGTCTACTTTCATGCTTCTTGTTCCTTGGCTTGGGGGTGAGGCTTCTAGAGTTTGATCGGATGGTTCTACTTGGTTGGGTGATTTCTCCATAGTTTGTTATCCATTGTGTTTGTGATTTGTAAGCAGGATCTAAGGAGCTTCCCTTTTACATTCAGTTGCCGAAAGAACTTACCAAAGAAGAGAAGAAGAAAATCATATTGCAGGCTCTACGCTTAAAAGTCATTGATGGAAGGCTTTATCGGAAAGTCATCAAGAGCATCTATTAGAGATGTGTGTTACTAGTCGAGACTCCTTCTACCATTGAAGAATGCCATGATTCTGCATGCGACGGACATTTCGTTGGTGATACCACTGTTCAGAAGATTTTGAGAGCAGGGTACTGGTGGGCCACGTTATTCAAAGATTGTCATGAATATTGTATGAGGTGTGATGTTTGCTAGAAGGTTGGCCATGTTGACAAACAAATGAGACCTCTGATAACACTGACAACGCAATTACCATTCGAAAAGTGGGGCATTGATTATGTGGGCCCCATAAAGCCATCCTCTATTGGCTAGAAGAGCTACACAATTGTTGCAATTGACTATTTCACCAAGTGAGCAGAAGCTAAGGTGGTGAAATGAGACAATGCAGTAGAAACAGCCAAGTTCTTGATGGAGAACATCGTATGTCGCTTTGGAACTCTTCGCGAACTAGTATCGGACAGAGGTACACACTTTTTGAATAAGGTGATACAAGATCTAACCAAAAAACTTGCTATAAAACACAATAAAACAATGCCATACAACCCACAAGCAAATGGTCAGGTCGAGAGTACCAATAAGAAACTGGTGGATATTGTCAAGAAGACACTCTTCGATGGAAAGAGAGATTGGGACTCAAAGGTACCAACGATTGTTTGGGCTTATAACATAGCTTTCAAAACCAGTACTGAACAGTCACATTTCTTTCTGGTCTATGGTACTGAAAGTGTTCTACCTATTGAATTTGAACTGGAGACATTGAGGTTCTCCAAGGACCATGACCTTCCTTTTGAACCATCCGATGCTAAACATATTGGATGAAAAGCATACCAGAGCGTTGTTGCAGATGGAGAGAAAGAAAAGGTGAATTAAGCAGTTACACGATCTAAAGGCCAAACGGTACCAGTTTCGAGTTGGACAACTGGTTTTGTTTTATGATGCTCGAAGAGAACTCTTTCTTGGTAAGCTAATGCCCATTTGGTTGGGACCATATGTTCTGAAGAAAGTTTTCGGGAATAATACAACCATATTATGCCACATGGAGGCCGCTATAACACCAGTCAACATTAGCAAAATCAACCCTATTAGGCATGATGACACAACCAAATCAAGAAGTAATGCAATTTGTGAGGCATGCTAGTTTATCGTCAATTGGGCAGAATGGACGCTGGAGTGGATCACACAGGATATCAGTCGTTTTGTGACAGGAAAGACTAAGTGTCTGGAGTTTGCTTTGCTTCTTCACAAGATGATTGTTGTCTGGTTGAACCTGCATGTATTCCAGGTGATTGGATCTGGTCCAAATGTTGTCAAAGATCTTGATTGTCCTCAGACTGATGTTGCAGGGCATCACGCGATTCAACCACAAGATGATGACCTGCCACAGAAGTCCTAAATGAAGACAATGGCCAAGCAGAGGTTGCCTACCCAGCCTAAGACACGAGTCAGACGGAAGATTGCTGGGACCAGAGGCTAGTGTTGCAGACGATGCTGATAGGTACTCGGATGTGAGTACCCCAGTTCATGATTCTGAAGTGGTGGAAAGACTGCCAGAAGATATACCGCCCCATAGTTTTAATGTATTAATGTTAGATCTAATAAACATCTTGCATGAGAAACGTTCAAGCCTTGTGATGGCGACACTGATAGTGTGTCAGCGACGTGATGGTTTCAACGCTAATCCCTGATGGATGGGAGCCAGATTGTTATTAGAACTTCATTATGCTTACTACCAGCCAGGTTGCTCGGAATGCTTTGAAACTGAATATTCTGGAGTGAACTTGGGACTCTGAACTAGATCTGAGTAGCTGAGTCATGTTTTGTTAGGATAAACACTATCAGAGCTGGGTCTAGTTTAATTCCAACAAATTAATATTTGCAATTCACGTTCCTCATGTTTCACATCAGTGATATCAAAGCAAGTGTTCTGGTCCTAAACGAGCAAGTGGGAGTTTTTTTTGCCCTGTGCTCGCTTGAGTGGGGCTGTTGGAGGATGCAAGCTACGCACAAAGCGGCTACGTCTGAAAAAGGCACCAAAAAGAGTGCATTCGTCCCATAAGCAAATGGAGACTATAACAGAACCCACATATAAGCTCATTGTAGACAATGTACTCTTGTCCCCTGGTACCAGCCCTTTTGGGGTCAAAGAAGAATGATGGCGGTTGGCTAGACGGTGGGGATGGGATCCCGCACGCGGCCCGCAGGCGCGCATGACGTGCCACATCGTCTACTGGACCGCTCTCCGCTGCCAACAAAACTCCGAGTTGGTATCAGAGCCCACCTGTCATAGTCTGGCATAGCCAAAAATCTATCAGATCCAGGAGGCTAAGCATTCAAACAAAGAACCATCAACAAGTGAGAACACAATTCGCAGCAATGGCTTCAATAAGCAGCATACAATCCAAGATCTATACAATCCTCGATTCATCAGGATCTAACTTCCTAGCATAGAAGGTTAATACCTTGCTAATACTAAAAAGAAAAAGAATTATTTTTCTGGGTAGATGGCATCGAGGAGATGCCTACAACAACAGGCAAGGAGCTACGCGAATTGAGGGAGAAGAATGACAAGGTAGTAGCCGTGTTATCTTCATCCATCAAGGATAGTCTAAAGGCTTGACCTGACTACAATCTCTAAAGCAAAGGAGATGTGGGATACATTACTCACAAGCTTTCAGACGAAATCACGCAGTCAGATCATGCTGCTCGAAGATCAACTGACAAACCTACAGTGGGATGGCAAAGACCTCACTTCCTTTATTGGGAAGATGAAGGATCTATTCTTTTCACTACATAATTCTGAAGCAGAAAATGCAGTGTCAGCAGAGCAGCAGCTTACATATCTATTGAGAGCCTTACCAAGATCCTTTCAGACAACCAAAATGCTGCTAGCAAAAGATCCTACAATGACACTCGAAAAGGCTATTGTCGAGCTTCGAGAAGAAGTCGAAGCTCAAGAGCACCTTGATCACAAGGATGCTTCTGACCAAGCTCTCTACAACAACAAGGAGAAATCAAAGAAGCAATTCAAGCCTAAGAGGGTGTCAAATTGAAGGCAGGATCGAGATCAACAAGCAGAAGGAGCCAACAAAGGCAAATGGAAGAACAAAGGAAGGTCGAAACAACAGAGTGAAGACAAGAAGACATGCATGAGATGCAAACGCGAAACACATAATGTCGATTCGTGTTGGCTTAATCCGAAAATTGAGTGTATCCACTGTCATAAGAAGGGTCATGCAGCCATGGACTGTCGCCAGAACCCAAGAAACAAATCAGCTCAAAGCAGACACGAGAACAACAATAGTTCATCCTATGTCGAGGAGTCATGATCATAAGGAGAAGTACATATAGAGCTTGTGGAGATCCCTCCTTGCATGTTATTGGACCCCTAAACACAGCCTCTTCAATTTTATTGGACTCCTAATCATAGCCTCCTCAATTCCATTGGACCCCTGATCATCACCTCCTTAATCTTATTGGACCCCTCTTGAAGAGCTCTTAATTCCTATTGGACCCCTTGACCAAAACTGACCTTTGACTCCATTACTCATCAAATTACTTTATTACAAGTGTCAAAACCCTATTCATGTGCCTATCTAACTCGAAATTGCATCATGACTCACTTTTGGCTCAATAGAGACATTACATGTGGATTTTGCCAATTTGCCATCTATGCCAATTTTTGGCCCTATCACAACTCTACACAAAAAACTTTATGAAACCCCTAAGACTAAGATAGATAAATTTTTATGATTTTCACATTTGGTTCATGACTTTGAGCTCCATCAAGGGTCAACACATGTCCTATTTTGTAGGGATGCAAAGTAAAAGTGGCACGTCAATCTCTCTCTCACACATCTCATTGGATTTTGGGATTCAATGATGTTTAGAGGTTCATAATGAGAGACTCAATCATTATCCGAAGATTCCCATATGCTAATTAGAGTAGAGCTACCACTATATGTTCAATGAGAGCTCTTTTGTATACACTTTTTGAGAGAGAAATTTTGAGTCTTTGGAAATTGCTTGTTGTAGAAACCCGAGAGCAAGGACATTCTCTCTCTAAAATGCCTTGCAATCTAATGAAAGATCAAGCTCTACTATTATTCATAATGGTGCTCGCATATTTTTTTCTTCTATTCTCATTTGGCTGTGTTGACTTCAAATTTTGTCATACATCAACATCTTCAAAGATGGTGACATGTTTTACTTTCATTTTCATGGTTTCAAAATTTGGAAATCATCTTATTAGTCTTTCTATTCTAAATAAGACAAGGCATTTCACTCTTTTAAAACCAAGTCAATCATGACATCATAGATTATAAATTAAAAAAACGATTCCATCTTTATAGACCAACACAATCTTCAATTGACATATCATATTTTTATTTGTTAGCATTAACAACAATCATTATACTAATTCTTTGTTATCATACCATGAGACTTCCTTTAGGTTGATCATATTCATTGCATTCATAAAATGACTAGCTCAATCATATTCATATTGAGCAATATATATGTGGTATAACCAATCATCTTCATATTGTATTTGAAGATAAGACATGAATTCAAGACAATCATACACCTTCTGCAATGATTTGTCATTTCAACATCATTAAGTAATAAATAATAATCAATGATACCATGCATTATAACATCCCTCATAGTCTATTTGGGTTAAAAAAATAAAAAATGGCCCTTGAAATATTTCATTAATGATGAGTAAATGTCAATCTAATTCTGATTCCTTTAACTTTAAAGAGAGTTATACATAATGCAGAATACCATAATTACGCCTTCAAAGTGAGAAGTCTCTATATATATATCAATGAGTGGCTGTAGAATTTGATTGGTAAGCCCAAGGAGAACAAAATAGTTTATGAACCTCCTCCATTTTGAGTAATTTGGCTTCAAGTTTCCCAATTATCCATCAACTAAGCATAATAGTTGCCTTGTCAACATTTGATAAAACTTGAATGAATTTGTCATGTTTTAATTTTGGCGAGCTTTTATTTTCAATTTTTGCTTTTAAATAAAAACCTTCTCAAACATAAACTTCAATGGTGCTTGGCACAACCATACCTACGCTTACGTCGTTATTTTTTTAATCATACTCCTCATCTTAAAACTCAAAATCATCTCATCTCCTTTCGCAAAACTATTCTTACAATAAATTGGACCTCATGCGTGTTCATTGAATTAATTCATATTGGATATTGAGTGAGTCACATGGTTAAAATGTGTTATTATAAAAATATGAGTATTGTCATTCCTTATCAAAACAACACTATTTACTCTAATAACATGTAGCATTTTCAATTTGATTGGCATTGTGATGAAAAAGTGTTTACTAAAAATTCGTAACTATTCTTAGACTTCACATTGAATCTTGCTTGTTGATCAAATCCCATCAAATACACAAACATATGCATTACCTTTTATAGTCTTATGCATATATAGAAAATATTCTAAAACAAAAAAATCTCAAAAAATCTGGTGCAGCCTTGATTAATTTTTTGTTATTTTTGTCAATCCCACTACAAAGAATGGCAACATTGATGTTTATTCTAAAACAAAACATATAACTTTTACTTTTCATATTTGTCAACAGCTTGAAAAACCTTAAAACTATCTATGCCCTTTTGAGCTTGTAAACCCAATATTTTGACTATGTATTTTTTGCACAACAATTTGACCTCAAATTATGCAATTTAAAAACAAAATTTGTGAGTAGAATTTAGGTTGTCAACCAAACTACAACTCAATGATTGCAATGATATTTGTAGCTTTTAATATAATTTAAACCTTCGCAAAATGAATACTTTCCAATATATGCCACCAAAGACACCAGAAATATACTTCAATTAGTTCCTTTGTGTATTCACACAATGTCAAGTGGTCATAGATCCTAATAAACATTTAAAGTAAATCCATAACTATCAGTCTAAATTTCAAATATGGTGCTTTTCAACACCATGTAATTCACACAATGTCAAGTGGCCATAGATCTTGATAATCATTTTATGTAAATCCATAACTATCAATCTAAATGTCAAATATGGTGCTTTTCAACACCATGTAGTTCTTTCAATGTTCTAGAAATAATTGATTATTCATGCAATGATGCACTTGCATTGTATTAAAACCATTTAGTTAATTTTTTCAATTCTTGCTAATTCAAAATTTTGATACAATAGTGTCAAAATTCTATTATATTATTGAATTGGAGAGAATTTGATCACACTTTTTATGATTTTAGACTTCCTTTGCCTAACACAAATTCCAAATAGGAATCTTTCAAAAAAGGATCGTGGTTTAGTGAAAATCTACTTGAGCGCCCAACGTCCATCAATGGTAAAAAAAATATGCTTATGCACAAGCCAATAGTTAGAAAAATCAATCTTTTGATCCAAGTGATTAAAAACAAATAGTTGAGAAGAAAATCAAGGTGACCCACATACTCTTTGAAGTGAAGGAATTTTTTTTTGAGATTCTTCATTCATCGTAATGAAAATACTCAAACATGGAGTATGGTATCAAGAATAAGTCTCTCAACAAAAGTAAATAACAATTTTACCTAACATTCAACAATTATAACAAGAAAAGCATCTCAAAGGGGAGCCAACTTGGAGAAAGAACTTTCACACAAATTAGGAAAAGCAAGATGAAAAGCTTCTAAAAAACAATCTTCCATTTTATCTTAAAACTTTAGAAATCCAAATTATCCTCAAGCAAGTTCCATTCAAGGTGGCTAGCGTAGAAATTTATCTACGATCTCCAATTTTTGTTCAAAAAGCCAAATTGAAATAAGGAAGCCTTAAATCAAAGCTATTCCCATGAATAGATTCATCTCAACGAAGCCAATTTAACACCTCATGCAGCTCCGCCTCAAGTTCAGTAGCTAGACAGACATGTAACGAATTGTCATGCTAGTTTACCAATCTTTGAAATACAAAACCCTAAAAAAAAAAAATAAGACCCAGCACTATGATCCCTAAACAGACCATCCCGGAAGTGTCATAAATGTCTCCTCTACGTTATTTCCAAAGCAGTGAAAGCTGATGGTTTGGTATTATAAGATAGATCCATAGAAATTACCAGCAAATTCATTAAGGTTGAAAAAAACGACTGCAAAAAGATCACTAGTGTTCCAACCAATGCTTATCATATTGCTTCACAACATACAAAATCAGATGCATAAGCTTTGACAAGAATAGTATCAGAACAGATCATCAGCTTTCTAAACTTTTAAAGTACATCTGCAACAGTTTCCTGAAGTAAAAACCAGTTGCAAAAAAAAAATCAACGATTTAAGCTATAGGTGTCATGAATAAGATATCTTCTAGCGACGACTAATGTGCAAGCTATAAAGCGAGAGTAAATGCAGAAGTTAAATTAGACAATTCACATTCACAGATAATTCTAAAATCAAAAGCAGTAAACTCCCTAATAGACATCAGTGGGCTATACAGCTACCAGAACAAGGACACGACCTAATTACTCATGCACTAGTCGTTACAGCAAATTCCCAAAATTTCAATTAAAGAAAATCAAATCACACAGAAAGTGCTGATTAAATAAATGCTTAAGTCAACGTCACTTATCCGTTCGATCCGTAACTTACAAAGATTACAGCAGGCAGTGCAAATAGTTTGCATCCAACGAAATTTAACTCACCTAAACAGCATAACACCAGTTTCTGCTTACCATGGAGACTCATGGATTGTAAATACGGAGGATAATGAAGCCGAAGAGCTTGGAAAAGAACCTCCTCGGCTGAAGGCTCACGCGCCACCAGATTTGTACTGATATAATTTCCCAACAACGTGTAGAGCTGTTACAAACCCTATGAAGCAGAGGCTCATGATGAGAACCACCGTGGGAGTGATCTTCAAGCCGGGTGCATCATCCGTGTAAAACCTTAGCATATTATTTCCATTGCCACCAAATCCTCCTCCACCGCCGCTCCCAGCAGTGGAGCGCCGTCTGCGCAGGCCCGAGGCAGCGGCACTGCCTCTGGGGGCCGCTACACCACCCGAGTTGCCTCTAGCCGCGCTCGATGCCGCCTGACTCTGAGAAGCACCCTTCGCCATCTCCTCCTCCTCCTCTTCTTCTTCTAAATACAGAATCTGAAGGATTTGTCTTCCAGATCTCTCTCTCTCGCTCGCTCGCTCGCTCGCTCTCCTCTCTCTCTCTCTCGATCGATCGATCGCGTTCTTCCTTGATACAAATACAGCCACAAGATGAAGCGCTAGGTCTTAACGGCGCAGATTCTTTTACCGCGCGCCCACTTGGATACTGGCCACGCGTCAATCCGACACTTGGAGGCTCCTAAATCATCGATCACAAACACGTGGCAAAATTTCCATGCTGTTAAAAATATCCAACGGTGGCGAGCTTAAAATCCTAGCTTGCGAGTAGATAGGGAGTGGGTAATACGCATCAGTGGGAGCTTTCTTTGCCGATCCCTAAAAAGGGTGAAGCCCGATACATTCCTTGGGGCTTTGGTTTTGGTCACCATGCTCTTGCCAGCTCTTCTCTTTCTCCTCTCTGCAACCCTAAATTGACATGAAAGGTTTTTCATTCTCTAGATTGTGCCTGCACACATTTTACAAGAAGCTCAATCAAATCATGATACATATTAACGTTCAATTAACCAAAATATGTATTATGGGATATAGTGAAACATAAATGTCCATCAACTATATTCCGTTTACTAGAGTTGGTCAAAACCCTAAAGTACCTATGGCCCTGCAAAACACATAAAACTTGTTTTGTCACATTGCTGACATTCTCTTTCTCTCTCTCTCTCTCTCTCTCTCTCTCTCTCTCTCTCTCTCTCTCTCTCTCTCTCTCTCTCTCTCTCACACACAATCATTATTTTTCCTCTTCGGAATGCTAATTTTACATGAACCGTAAATTTTCACACTTTTCATTTTAGCAGTTGCATTTACACATGTTTTGCAAGAAATCTAAACAGCCACAACATAAAAAACTTTCAATAAAAAAACATATATTATGGTATATAGTGAAATATGCATGTCAATCAAGCAAATCTCATTGACGAGTGTTTCGTCAAACCTAATTTACATGCAGACCAATCAAGCAAATCTCATCGGCGAGTGTTGCTTCAACTCTAAATTTACATGCAGACCAATCAAAAGAGCACAATCGCACTTTGTCCATGTCCATTGAAATTGCCACTGTCACAGTCATGCAGAATGCATAGGAGTATCTACGGTCTGAAGCAGTCAGCGTGACAATGGTATAAAAAGAAAGATCAAGCCCTCAAGTCTTTAGGATTCAAGCCACTAGTTGTTGATTCTAATGTTTATGTAAGAATTAGAGATGGGAAGATCATCATTGTAGGTGTGTATGTGGATGACACTCTGATACTGTGCAAGAGTGAGAAGCTTATTGCTGAGGTGAAGTATGATATCTCGAAACATTTTGAGATTGCAGACCTGGGAGAAGCCAGATGTTATATTGGCTTACAGATTGACAGGTACTATAAGGGAGGTAAGTTGTACCTTCACCAGTCCAGATATACCCAAAAAATCCTAGAAGATTTCGGGATGCTGAGTTGCAAAGGAGCAAATACTCCAATGCATGTAGGAACAGTCCTGATGAATGAAGATTGTTCGAAGACTGAAGAAGAAAGAGAGTTGATGCAGCTTACACCATACAAGAAGCTGATCGGATCGCTAATGTACCTTGTAGATAATACACGTCCTGACATCGCTTATGCCGTGTTCAGGATGAGCCAATTCTGTACAAATCCAGGATCAACTCATTGGAAGATTGCAAAACGAATTTTGCAATACTTCCAATTAACGAAGGATTTTGGTTTGTGTTATTCTCGTGTTGCAGGGTTCCAAATGCTTTCCTACAGTGATGCTAGCTGGGCAACTCTCAAGGACGACTACAAAACTGTCTAAGGAGGATGCACCATCGCGTCAGGAGCAGCAATTCTCTGGGTCAGCAAGAAGCAGACCATTGTGGCTCCGTCATCCTGTGAAGCAAAATACGTTGCAGTAGCAAAGATGGCTAATGAAATCATTTGGCTCGAACAGTTTCTCGACAAACTAGGCGAAACAGGGAATGAGCCTGTGATTTTGCAGATGGACAATACATCTGACAAAGGATCCTGTGTTTTACTCAAGGAGAAACACATCGCAATCAAGTATCACTTGATAAGGGATCTGATCGGGAAGAAGATGTTGCAGACTATCTTCATTAAAACAAAGGAGATGGTGGCTGACATTTTCATAAAGGCCTTAGACAAAGGTCTGTTCGAGAAATAGAGGAGCAGTCTTGGAGTCATCAAGCTACCATGCTTTGAGAGGAAGTTGAAGAAACAAAACATTTTTATTACCAAAGCTTTGCTAGCTTTCAGCCCTTAGTCTGACGAAAAGACATGAAGCAAAAATGTTCGCGAACATCACGAAAAGACACGAAGCGAAAATGTTCGCGAACACCCTGATGAAGAGACACGAATGCAAAAAGATCGCAAAAGAAAAAATTTCGTGATACAGCATGAGAAAGTCAGACAACGCAGAAGTCAAATGACTCGAAAATCTTCGCGACACTTTTCGACCTTCACGCTCCAAAGGATTAGGAAGATCATGCAAGTACCATGAAGTACAAAAACCCTGATCTGATATGATGGCGTGCCTAACCCATCTCTCTTTTAATCCATGATTAGTTATAGATTGTTTAGTCTATCTAATCTGGTGTACTACTCTGAATGTATAAGATACATACAATAGTAGATAGAATATAGATAACACACAGAACACAAGTAGAAGTCCGCTAGTAAGCGAGACATTACTCGTGGGAGAACATCGCTTCTCTCACGCTAATGCGTTGTGTGGGTCTGTCATACAACGCTCGAAAAGCAAGAGGATCAATAGATGATACTGTAGCTATTACGCACATATCACTCTTAATTTTGTCTGATCTTGAATGAATTATTATATGTTATCGCTTGTGTATCTCACTCACTTGTTTTATCTATTCCGCACACTGGTTCAATTTTTGTTGAATGCTATATCAATCTAAAACGTAGGTCAACAGTGTCTGTCTACATTCTGGAGGATTGTAGGAATGATATAGCCGGTAGTGACCAGCAATCATATCTGAAATCCATCTGAATTGTTTTTGTTCGCGATTAATTTGATTTTGCTTCAGCAATGTCAATATCAGAGCTCGTTCAAGTTTCATCTCATTTCATTTCGTTTCGTCCAGTTTTGCTTCGTTTCGTTTCGTTCGTTTCAGAGTCTGATTGATATTTGCAATTCGCATTCCTCATGTTTTGCATCAAACAATAATATTCAATTTGAAAGTGTTGTTGTAATCATTAGCATTCTACTGCTTACACCATCCTCTATAACCAATAAGTATCCTAATTGTAACAATAATGATTTACCTTGTAATAATCCAATATGGAATTTTGAAATTGTAGGCAGTAAGAGATTGAAGGCCAAAAGATACATTCATTGACCTCCATTGTTGGTTGTCTTCCATATGGAATAGTTACTTCAAGTTGAATAAAATAAAATTTACTAACATTCAATCATAAATCTTGAGAGTGCTAGGATTTGCATGGGCAATCAACATACATCATATCTTATAAGAAAAGGTAGTGCCCTCTCACTAGTGCTCACAAGTCAAGGATTACTATTCATGGGACTTTCGAACTGGCAACATTGATGATAACATGCATTCAAGGATGATAGATCTAGTTCTTGTTCCTCCTCTCACACATAGGACTTATTCATGCACAACATTTTTTTCTACGCAAAATGATAGTTGATGATCAAGACATGTCATGCCTAAAAGCATATGCAATTCTCAACATTGTGGCTACAAGATATCACAAATTGCTATTTTCCTTCACTTGATTGATTCCTTCATTGTAAGAATTCCAATTCACGTTTCCAATCTTCAAATCTACAAATAAGATATCTTGGGCAAGTCATACTACCCATGCCATTTCTTGATGATGAGAGGAATGTGGCGATGCATGAATTTACTACTTCACATTTATCATGGTTGAGAAACTTCAAAATGATAAGGTGAAAACTGTGCATGGTGCCTTGGTTTCTTGTTAATTACATATAACTTTTGTACTCTAAGTCGTAGACCATTTATCCCATTGATATCCTAAACCTTTGGGCCCCTTCTAACTATGTTGCCGCGATCATTCTTCATGGGAAAATGTTGCTAACATCTATATCTTTGATATGGGTAAGTTCTAAAATCTGCTTGAGAGAGTTCATGCCGGCAAAAGAAATTCAAGTTTAGGTGATACAGTTCATGAATGTAATGCACATTAACTAGAACATCTCGGAAGTGCAAGCTTTTGAAAATGCATGTGTTTGATAAGGCTTGCACTTCCAAAAGTGCAGGCCCATCCACATTATGCATGTGGCCAAACATCATAAGTAGCTACATATGCAAACAGTAAATGTAGGGACGAATGTTTCACGACAGGAGAGAAGGTCTTAGCATATCAATACCATATCTCTGAGAAAACCCCTTCGCTACAAGTCTTGCTTTATATTTAGATATATCTCGATTCAGTCCGTACTTCAGCTTGTATACCCACTTGCATTTTACAGTCTTTCGCTTATCTGGTAATGGCTGCAACGTCCATACCTGATTCTTCCTCATGGATTCCATCTCCTCTTTCATGGCTTGGATCCATTTGTCCTTCTCTGGACATTCAATTGCCTCCTCGAATGTTTGTGGTTCTTCACTGAATCCACAAAAACTCTTCTAATGTAGAACCTGAGCTACTTGGCACAAATCTTGTTGGCACTCTTCGTTCTCTTGTCGATCTTCTAGGAGATCCTTCAGGAACTGCAATGCTTTTGCTTTTGTCTGCTCTGCTAGGTCCGAAACCATTTTAGTTTACAGTTATTGTAGCAGTAGGCTGCCTTGCGAATCTTTCTTCGTCTGATTCGTCACTCAAATGAGGCGCAACTCGAACATCTTCGTCTGAGTGTTCCTCCTCTGCTCCCTCTGTCATAGTTGGTAGATTATTGTACTGTCTTCCAAGGACCTCATAACTAACAGGATCATCGTTGGCCATCGTTCTGCTCTCAACAAATTTGACATCTCTTACTGTCTTTATCATGTTTGTCTCTAGCATATAGACTCTATAGTATGACAAATGATTGTCATATCCTACAAGATATCAGAACAATTGGGTTTTCTACCCCACCATAATTTGTGCAACTATAGCTACTGCTTCAGCCCACAACACTCTTGGAGCCTTTGAATAGGCCATCATGCACCTAGCAGCTTCCATTAGAGTCATGTTCTTTCTTTCTGCAACACCGTTGTGCTGCGGTGTGTAAGATGCAGTTCTTATGTGAATGATACCACGATCATTGCAGAAGTTAGTGAATCGATTCGAGATGTATTCTCCACCTCGATCTATTCTGATATGCTTCACTTTATTACCAGTGCATCTTTTTGCCCAATTCACATACTCTGTGAATTTGTCAAATACATCTGATTTATTGTGAATAAAGTAGACTCTGGAAAACTTACTGTAATCATCAATAAAGGTTATATAATACTTTGAGCGGGCCTACTGAGATCACGTTGAAAGGTCCACAGATGTCAGAATGTACAAGCTCCAAAATCTTTGTAGTTTTGTAGGAGTCTTTGACAAAAGGAGTACGTGACATCTTACCCTTCATACATGCATCACAGGTCATCAAACTAGTTGCATTTGAGATGCTCACCCCTGTGATTGCTCCATGATGGCTTGCTTGATATAGTGCCATTGAATTCATATGGCATAGTCTCCTGTGCCATAGAGTATCTAGCGAATCATCATGAGTCTGATGTACTTGATCTGCAGGTAGGCGTACCTTCAAGTGATACAGGTTGTCTTTTTTTCTTCCTTGAGTGATGAGCGTACTGGTACTTGCATCAACAACGTTCCATGCTTCGTCTGAGAACGTCACACACATCCATGCATCAGCTATTCTTGCCACTGATAGCAAGTCTTGTTGCAGCGTAGGCACGACAAGAACATCTTCTCTGTCATTTTGTATTGAGCCATAGTGAACCAATACCATTCACTTAATGCTTTGATCCATCTCCAAGAATGATAAATCTTGATGGATCTGCACTTCATAAATCAGACATTATTTGTCTTGATGTAACAAAGTGCAAGGTAGCTCCTGAGTCAAGAATTATCTCCTGTGTGTCAGGCGTTGATACTGCACACATGTTTGCACAGATGTAGACAGTCGAATTCCATGATTCGATCTTTCTTCGCCCATCTTTTTGAGTCAAATCTTGTTGATGAGATTTGCTTGTTGAATCTTCTCTCTCTATACGAGTTTGAATTAGCTCTATTCTCTCTCTACCCGAGGAGAGGAGCTTGTTTTTACTTAATTTTTTCAAGAAGCATTTCCTTTCATGTGTATGAACTTTGGTCATCAATAATTGCATCCATCTTTGCCTCTGTGCCTTGGGTTTTTTATCTAGATCTTGGAAATCAATCTAAAATTCATTGACAAGTGCACAAGCTTGCTTAGGAGATCAATCACACACTTTAGGGAATTTCCACACGTGTGAATCTTCACAAGGTATCAGAGCCTACCTAAGCCTTTGAACCTTGTTTCATCCAAAGTTCCAATTTTTTTTTGAAAATCTAGATTTAGAGAGGCTAGTTTGCATCTCTCATGCTATCTCAAGAAAAATTGGATCATAAGGATTCATAATCATTTGGATTGAATGATTTCAGACATTGTATGGATTTTCATGTTCAGACATGTGTGAAGGATAGCCCAATTCACTTTGGTGGTTCTCTTCCATGGGGCAAAAGTGGAGCCATCAAGGCTAACATATCAGGGCAAAGGGTAGCAAGTTGAGGGTATCTCATCCACTTCTTATGCTTTATCTAGTTTTGAAGAACCATCTAATGTTAAAGAAGCATTGAACTCCAAAGAATGGTATAAAGATATGTTGGATGAGTATAATGCCTTGATTGAGAATGAAACTTGGTTGCTTGTTGATAGACCTCAAAGGAATGTAATAGGATGCAAGTGGGTCTTCAAGCTTAAGTTGAATGCAAATGGGAGTGTTAAAAAACATAAAGCAAGATTAGTTGCAAAAGGTTATGGACAAGAGAGAGGGATAGACTATGAGAAAACTTTTGCACCCATGGCCAAGATGGTCACAATAAGGCTAATCATTGCACTTGCATTACATTTTGGATGGATCCTATGTCAAATGGATGTCTCTAATGCTTTCTTGAATGGTTTTTTGGAATATCTATATGGAGCAGCCACAAGGGTTCATCAAGCATGGAATGGAGAACAAAGTATGCCATCTCCAAAGAAGCATCTATGGCTTGAAGCAAGCCTCGAGATCTTGGAATTCAAGATTACATTGCTATTTTATTTCAATTTCTTTTGTTCAAAGTGAATACGATCCCACTCTTTACATTAAGTTTGATGATGTTGGTTTGTACTTTTACTCATTTATGTAGATGACATCATCATTAGTGAAAATAGTGTTGATGGTATTGAAAAAATCAAGATAGATCTATCCTTAGAGTTCAAGATGGTAGATCTAGGGTGTCTTCACTTCATCTTAGGCATAGAAGTACTTAGAGGAATTGATTTTATCTTTATAAGTAAGTGAACTATGCTCAAAGTCTTTTGAAGAAGTTTAAAATGGAAGAGTGCAAAAGTGTTGACACACCAATGGAGCAAGATGTAGAAGTGCCAAATGAAGATGATGAAAGATCCTTCATGGACATCACTTTGTTTAGGCAACTTATAGGCTCCTTAATGTGGATCACTATAACTAGACCAGATCTTAGCTTTAGTGTATGTAGGTTGAGCCAATCCATGCAAAAACCATTGAATATCCATTGGAAAAAGACTAAGAGAAAATTTTCTGGCAGCATAGATAGAACAACAAAGGCCAACAATTCACACTATCTCAATAGACACACTAGTGTCAATTTTCACAAGTGCTTCAATATTGGTCACAAAAACATATAGCATTTTGACATTAGGGAGATACATCCTACCTCCATCAAGAGTATCTCTCAAGGCAACTTCATGAGGTGGAAACATGCCAACGTCATTACTTGATATTGAGCGTGGTGCTTCACAATAGCTACTAGTTGTAGCCTCTACAATTGCAAATGAATAATGGTTAAATAGGTGTAGTCTTACAAAATGCTTACATATCGTAACTTTATAGTTATTGTACATGTAGACATTAGGGAGATTTATTTTACCTCTTGTAAAAGTATCTCTCAAGGCAACTTCATGAGACGGAAACACACCAACTTCATTGTTTGATATCCAGTGTGGATCCCCAAAATAAGTACTAGTTGTAGCTTCTACAAGTGCAAGTGAATCATGGTTAAAGAGATTTAGTCACACAACAACATATTGACAGATGTGCAAGTTCGGGATCGTACAATCTGACGTGTAGAAATAAGGGAGATCCATCTTACCTCCAGTAAAAGTATCTCCACGGTATCAGATCTATGAGCTCTATCAAGACATAATACTATTTCGATATCAGAGCGATATAATACTTGATATCTTTCGTGATATCATATTCTTCAATTCCTTTCATCTTTTCAGTATCAGAGAATTGATTTTCTGTTGTTGGCATTACTATATCTTAGTGTGATGCCATGAAAATTTTAAAAATTAAAATATTAACATAAATATGGCATGATATACTCGAAAATGAAGATATGACCTGGATAAGTATAGATCATGAAGAGGCCTAAGTCATTTTTTGGGAATATATCTCCTAAGTACTTGCCTTGTAATTAAGGGCAAGACCTTTTGAAGGAAAAAAGACATTGTCTTGGACAACCTTTACTAGGTTGTCCATATGAAACGACTAGATACAAAAAGACATGATAAACTAGAGTAACTTTAACCATCATTAAGTATACCTCCTATGGTATAGGTGAACGTATTTTCAGTCTAATCATTAACTAGACCCTTTCACGGGAGCGATGCACCTGTTGTTTTAGAGGTGTGTTTGTTCATCCCGTAGAACATATATTGATCTCACACTTCAGTCTCGATCATCGAGAGAGAAGATTTTTTGCTTATATAAGATATTGAAGAAGTGAATAGAGTTCTGTGAGTTATTCTCCCTTATCTTTGTTCTTCGCACTGTTGAGTGTGAGCGATCTGGAGTCTGCTAACAATCTCTAATGCATTTCATGAATTTCTCTCTGATCAGACAGATGCTCTAGTGCATTATAGTCATTTGTTGAGTTTCCGTAAAGCATGCTCTTACGAACTGTCTTTAAACTATCTTATTCGTCTATCACGAATACTTACTTTTCGGCACTTGAATAACGACTATCTTTGGTACAGTCTAGCACCATCATTGAATAAGGCTGTATGTATACATATGAGATGACATTCCCTGTCTGAAGAATTAAGTCTCTGATCTATCTTCCTAATTGGCATTGACATAAGTTTCTAACGTATTCTAAAACTCTTCGTGTTCTTTAACCATTAAGTTGGACTTTAGTTGTTGAGGACTTCTATCTAGAAATGAATAGTTCACGAACGCGATTAATTAATTGTCTGCATAGTCGCAAATACATCGAACAATTCTCAATTCTTTGTTGACACCTTAATCAGCCAGAGTGTAGTACCGCTGTACTACTCTGATAACATCCCATTTGTAGAACGCGCTTCATCCAATTCGATAGAGGCCAGATTGTTGTTTTGAATTTAATAACACTACCCATCCCAGATATAAGTAATACTGGTTACTTTTTAATGTTTGTTGACAACCAGAATAACACTCGAAACCACTTGCCATAATTGTACCAAAAATATAACTTTCTAACGTTGTCCTCTGTGGGAACGACATCATTCACTATAAAATCTATATTAACTCTGTTGGTATAGTACGACATATACCAATTTTTGGCGCCGTTGCTGGGGATAATTTAGGAAAGTTAGAAGAAATTTGACAAATCCATTTCCATCTCTAGTGTATGTCAGATAGAGAACCCAGATTAGAACGATACCGTAAGCATAGAGAGAAATTTTCACGAAGACAAAGTGAGAATATTAGTCGAAGAAATCTAGACGAAATCATTGCCCAGTTACTTGAACTCCTAATTAGCTTCGGTATGGAGGGTCCTGCTAAATAAACCAGATCTATCAGGACGAATTGCTCGATGGGTTCTACTCCTGCAAGAATTTACTTATCAAGTAGAGCTTCGTCAAGGAAAATATCATACGAATGTTGATTATCTATCGCGACTCAACACCGGAAAAATTGAAGACCCTATCAATGATGATTTTCCAGACAAACATTTATTCGAGATTTCATCTACAAATTCATTATATTCTGATATTATTATTTATCTTAAGGATCAGATATATCCAGATGGTTACGATTTGGAGCAAAAGACAGTTTTTCAATATACGGTAGTACCTTATACAATTATTAACAATGTTCTGTACAAGCTTGGTGTTGACCATCAGCTACGAAGACGTCTCGAAACTGAAGACATTAAAAAGGTCATTAAAGCCTTACACTCAGAAGATGTTGGTGGACATTTTGCTTTGAATAATACAGTTAATAAGATATTGACTGCCAAGTATTGGTGGCCAACAATATTCAAGGATGTATCAAATTTTATTCGATCATGTGATCCATGCCAGAGATCTGGTAAGCCCACAAAGGCAATGAATTGGCCGTTGACACCAATCCTGCCTCTTGCACCATTCGAAAAGTGGGAGATTGACTTTGTCGGTCCAATCAAACCTGTTACCCGACATACGAAATGTCGTTATATTCTAGTTGCCACGGATTATGCTACCAAGAACGTTGAAGCAGAGGCGACGAAATGAAACGATGTGAAAACTGTCGCGACTTTCTTATTAAAAAGTATAATCACAAGATATGGTTGTCCACTTGAATTAGTAAGTGACCAAGGAACACATTTTCTAAATGATACGATACGGTTGTTGACAACCTATTTCCTGATCAAACACAGAGAAACTACACCGTATAATCCAAAAGCAAACGGGTTGACAGAAAGAGCTAATGAAATTTTATGTAAGATTCTGACTAAAATTACTATTGCACATGCAACAGATTGGAATCAGAAACTACCATCAGTTCTCTGGGCTTATCGCAACACAGAGAAAATCACGACGAAACAGACACCATAGTTCCTTACATATGGTATGCATCCTATCTTGCCAATTGAATTCGAGGTGAAAACCTTTTGTATTCAAGCTCAACGAACAGATGCAGAATTTATAAACGAAAGGTTGACTAATATTGAAGAACTAGCCCAAGTTCGAGAGACTTCACAAAAACTCACGGAGGAAATCCAGAAACAAAGAAAGAAGAAATATGACAATCATATAAAAAAATGTGATCTTAAAGTTGATGATTATGCTCTGATATATGACAGTCGCCATCAAAAGTTCCCTGGAAAACTCCATATGCGATGGCTTGGACCGTATAAAGTCATAGAGGTGTTTGACAATGGTTTTGTGCAACTTCAATCATTTGAAGGTGAACTATTATCGACACGTATTAACGGGTCCAAACTGAAGAAGTACTACCTTTGACCAGAATTTTTTTTTAATTTATTTATTCTTATTATTTTCTAGTATTTTTCTGAAAATAATCGCAAATTTTTTTTTATCTTGTCTAATTTTTTTTTTCGTGACATTTCTTTATTTTTTTCTCTTTTCTTTTTTTTTTCTAAAAATTATCGTGAATTTTTCTTGACTTCTCTCAATCTTTCAATATCATTTTAAAAGTATTTTCAAGATTTTTTCGAGAATTTTTTTTTTCGCGACACTAAAATTGTTAATCCAATTTTCGTAAATCGTTTTCGAGAATTTTTCTAGCATTATCTCTAGTTTTTCGAGAATTTTTCTAGTATGTTGCTAAAATTTTCAAGAAATTTTCGTAAATTTCTATACATTTTTTTTTTCAAGATCCTTCGAGAAAGTTTTGAGAAACTTTCTAGAATCTTTCTAGCATATTTTCGAAAATCTTTCGAGAATCTCTCGACCTACTTTTTGTATCCCTCCGTTAAAGATGATGGCCATGTGATCATCATTATTCACACGTGTGTACGCTCACAGATATTGTTTTTCCTTAATATATTTTTTTTCTTTTTACAAACGGTCTTCCTTCATTAAAGATCGATATGGCAAATTATAATTTCAAACACTGAGCCATGCATGTCCTCCATAAATGGAAGTGACAAATGTCAAGTCACCATGCCACATCATCATCCCTTCCGCACCGCTACTGCTTATCAGAGTTATTTTTCATTTTTCCTCTTTACACTTTCTACCTGCGAAGTTTATGCTTTCCTGCGCTCACTCTTTACGATCAAAGCACCTTTTTGCGAACTATTGCTATCGTTCAACATTCAAACAATGGCTTCTGAATCAGGTTCGAGCTCTAATATCATTTAAAAAACACGCGCAGGAATCTGCCTGACATCTATCCAGTCCTTTTTGGATCGATGTAGGTCGGGTGATTTGATAGTGGACCCCTCTATCATCCTCTCTGAAGTCAGTACTGAATTCATGAACTCCATCCATTCAATTTCGGAGGTGGACTTCAAAGTTCACGTACGAGGCCAATTCTTCACTATCACTGAAGACCTGTTCTGCATAACTCTCATATTACCTCTGGATGGGAAGCTGCTTTCAACTAATAAAGATTCGGTGGATGAAGCTACCCATTTCTTAAGCAACTGTTTCGTACCCACGAAGGGGTACAAAATCTCTATGATCCGAGATACAACATTCAAGCTATTTTATATATATGCAAACCAAGCAATCTTGTTGACGGATGCAGATGCTACCATTTCAGTTCAAAATTTTGGATATATATTAGATGCTCTTGCGGGTAATCTAGTGTGCTTCGGCGTTATCACATACAAAGCCTTTTTGCGTTGGATTAAGCATCAAAAGTTTTCTGGAGTTGGAGCCCATGTATCTCGACTCTGCGCTCATTTTGACATATTGAACGATCAAGAGAAAACCATGCTGACAGGAAGATTGTTGGTTCCCAAGCCAATAGATCTTTCCAGCATCTTTTCTATACCTATTCCGGTTCCAGTTGATGCTGCACTAGCAATCAAAGTAACAGCCACCACTACTATGGAGACTGAAGCTGTGGCAATTGACAACGATGGAGCTGCTGCTGCTGTGGATTCTTCAAAGCCAACATGCGCATCCACCTCTGAGGATGACGCAACCCAGTCAGATACATCAAACAAGGGACGCGTAGCTGCTGAAGGCGACACCGGGGCACATATGAATGTCACACTCCAGAAACATCTACAGGAGGAGCGAATGACAAGATTAAAGGCAGAAGCTGCTTTGTCCTTGAGCACCACTACCGGTCAATCACTGTCGATCTCACGAAGCTAAACTAGCTCCAAGGCCAGATGCTCAATAATTTTCGAGTCGAGTTCTTATAACCGCTCGAGGATGCGAACGCTCTTGTTGAGGAAGAGTTGGCGGAGCTAAAGGAGCTCTCTAGTGATGCCACCCCATCTTGCAGCGGGCCCGATGCGCACGATGATTTTCTGCAGGCCCTGCTGCGAATTGATGAACTTACACAGCAACTCCAAGTTGTGTCTGCCTGCACCGGAGCCTCAGACCATCCAGAATTCCTGGAGGCTGTCGCGAAGAATAACCAGTTCGAACAGGAGCTGTCAACCCAAAAACAACAAATGGAAGAGGACGAAATACACGAAGAAATATCTTTTCGCCTCAATGAAAATATGACGAACAAGAATGTTTCTCGAATGCTCCTCGAAATAAAGATGATATGTTCACGAGGATGTTTCACATTTGATGAAGGGGATATGTGATGCCACGAAAATGTTAAAAATTAAAATATCAACATAAATATGGCATGATATACTCGAAAATGAAGATATGACCTGGATAAGTATAAATCGTGTGTGAAAGTACTGTACTTTAGGACCATAAATGGATCTACAAAAGATCCACAAGAGTGATTGGATGCTTGCTTAACAATCTATCAGAAAACTAGACACAAAAAAGTTGATCTAGATTGGCAATTTGACAAACAACAAGCATTAACAATCAAAAGCATTGATCAACATTGAAATCCGAGACCACATGTGTGTACTACAATATGTACTACGGCCTTCAACCTGAGAAACAAGTAGAAATTGATTTGGTTTCATTTGGATCACAAAAACTCAATGTACATAGTGAACTAGCTTGAGATTGCCAATGAGCTCCAAAAATATTCTATCTTCTCACTATGGGAGCTTGGAATACATAGCAAATTCGACTTCCTTCTTGAAGTTAGGTGGATTTCCAGCATGTAATAAGGAAGTTAACTCACCCTTCTTTCCCTAAAATGAAACCCTAGCCTAGATCCTAGAGTTATGCTTGGTAGGTAGCTAGTTGGTCAAATTTTCACCTTAAACTTAGGTGTAGGTCCTATAAATTAGGGATGAGCACCAAATAGACATGACCAACTCTCTTGACTTGACCTAACCTACATTAGGATGGGTTTTTCACGTGGCATCATGGCCTCACATGTGTGGGACCCACTTGTGTACACAATTTACACTATTCTACATGGTTTTTGATCAAGCTAGATTTGCCAATTTTTGGCAATTCTTCACACTCCTCAAATTTAGCTTGATCTATTTACAACTCTCTTACTAGATGAATGAAAGCTTTTAGAAGTGTCTAAAAAGTCCAGCTACAAACAAGGAACTTTTGAGACTCCAATAGAGAATGATGTCCATGAAGGATCTTTCACCACCTCTTAAAGGATCCCTTACAAGCTGTTCCATAAATGTGTCATGTAGCACACTCCAAAAATCATACATCATGCCAAGCCATGGATTCCAAGGCATTTTGTGCACTTGAAGATACATCAATTAAAATTTTAAGTGCATAGATAATGTTGCCAAAGACAACTTGCCTTGCTTGATCCATATGATTGAGCCTTGATGGCTCCATCTTGATACTCAAGGTTCTTCTTGGAGTCCTTGGGTCTTGAGCTTGCTCCTCCACTTGACTTGACTCCAAACCATCAATGAATTGAATAAGGTGTTGATCCAAAGGTGCTTCTTCAAGTTTACAAATCTTCCACTTTTGAAAGATCACATTTCCACCATTGACAACTTCTTTGATGGAAAACAAGTAGATTCTAAACCTCTACTTGAAGAGCAAAACACTACCATTGTTCCTATCATTGAAATAGGATAATCTTTGGTCCTTACATTGGAATGATCATGCTCAAAGCATGTGGACCCAAAGATTTCCAATACAAATGACGTTTCATCTTTTATGACACTATTCAAACTATTACAAAAATAGCTATCCAATGAAATTGCTTTATCAACAACAAATGGAGATTTGAAAGCATCTAATTTCATTGTCTTGTCATAAAGAGTACTAAACACCATAGATATTAAAGAACAAGTCACTCCATGTCTACTAATATTATCTAACAAGTCCTGAAAGATAGTAGACTCTCCAATGCTCACCACCCTTGCAAGATGCACACTTGAATGGACAATTTGCATGCAAGTTGATGACTCGGCCATTGTCATTGAGAACTTCCTTGGAACTCTCAAGATTTGAGGCTGATCCTCAAGATCTTCCTCCTTTTGATGCTCCTCCTCAATGCAAGTAAGATCACACTTTGCCAAGATCTCCTCTTGAGTGATCTCCTCCTTTGCCAAGCTCATTCTTTCAAAAGCAACACTAGCTTCCAACTTAAACAATTTTCCATGTTTAAATCCCTTTGCAATGCAAACATCATTCTTCAAGATGAAGCAAACACCATGCTTAAAGTGGACATCCAAACCACTTTCTAAGAGTAGACCAACACTAAGCATATTCTTGGTGATTGATGGTACATAAAGGACATTTTCTAGATCCATGCATTTTGAGGATTCTAGACACAAAGAGATGGTACCAACACCATCTATCCTACACTCTTCATCATTTGTAGTAAAGACAAACTTTTTAGCATCATTGAAAGAGTGTAAGGTTGAGAAAAAGTCATTTTCACAAGATATGTGGGAGCTAGCCCCACTGTCGATCCACCGATTGTCTCTTGAATTGCTATTGTTTGTTGGTGAGGATGTAGATGCCATCAAGAATACATCTACTTCATCCTCCTCCTCCTCCTTTGCAAGGTTTCCTTGTTTGTCCTCCTCCACTTGTGCTCTTAGCCTCTTGTAGCATTCAGATGCATAATGCCCCTTCTTTCCACAAAATAAGCATTTTTGCTTTGACTTGTCCTTTGAGCTTGATGCATCATCCTCTTCCTTGGCCTCATTTGGATGCTTCTTCTTTCCATCGGTCTTCTTTTTGCTCTTGAATGAGAAATTGGCTTTCTCATCACTATCCTGCAAAGACAAGGAACTCATCCTAGATTTTGCATGGAGCATCCTACACTCTTCAACCACTAATACACTGTGAAGTTTTTCTATAGTTGGCGAAGTGTCTTGGATGGCAAAACTTTGGACCAAATTTGCAAAGTCATCTCCTAGACCATTAAGAACAATTTGTACAAGCTCTCCATCATGAATCTTCTCTCCAATGGAAGCCAACTCCCTATTTAGAGACTTGATTCTGAGTACATAATCCTGTGCACTCTCCTCACTTCTCTTCATGCTTTGCAAAATCTGATTTCTAAGCATGAGTACTCTTGGAGTGTTACTAGATTCATAGATTGATTTTAAAGACTCCCAAGCCTCTTTAGCACTAGTACATGCTGATACTTCTCTCAACAAATCATTGCTCACATTCATCTTCACACAATGAAGTGCAAGCCTAGATCTCTTCTTGTATCTAGCTAACTCATGTGCACCTAGAGGTTCATTTTCATCTTCAATCAAGAACTCATGAAGGTCTTGGATCACCAAGAGTGACTCCATCCTAACCTTCCAAATAGCATAATTTGTAGAATTCAATCTCTCACTAGCTTCTAGAAGGTATGCTCCAGCAGATCCCATCTTACTAGTGACTTCTACAAACAAGAAATAGATTTGATTGACTTGAAACTCACAAAGGTCTCACACTTGTAGTGTTTCACTCAAATCTGATTTCTAATCCAACAAATGGACTTATAATCACAATTCTATCACTCCCTCACAAAGCTGGAATAAAGATAAGATGAGGTGAAAACTACTTTCAAACAAATCTTGCCAAGAAATGGATTTGATTGTCTCTAGAAACTCACTAAGGTCTCTCTCTTGTAGTCTTTCGCTCAAATTAGATTTATAATCCAACAAATGGACTTATAATCTCAGTTCTAGCACTCCCTCACAAAGTTGGAATGAAGATAAGATGATGTGAAATCTACTTACAATCAAATCTTGCCAATTTTGGCTATTTTTGGACAAAAAAATGACTTAATCTATTTCTTCCTTCTTGGTGTACTTTCAAGACCTGTTTTTAACCTTAATAGGATTTGAACTAAGCCTAGATTAATTAGATTCCATGAAACAAATTCAAATCTAATCAATGGCAAATGATCTTGGTAGATTATCCTAGGATCTCCACCAAAAATTACACCAACAGCTCACAAATTGAATTTTTTGGATCAAATGAATACCATGCATTAAATGCAGGTTCAGAGGTGCCCACACATGTGGACAGTACGGATTTGAACCCCTACCAAGTTTGGGATGAAATATCCTCACCAAAATCAAGATTCTAGCTTGCCCTCTCAATACTAGTTTTTAGCACCAAAACTTGCTAAAAATGGATTTGCATTAGATCAATGGCTTATGCTCTTGTACTTGGCTCTGATACCATGTGAAAGTACTGTACTTTAGGACCATAAATGGATCTACAAAAGATCCACAAGAGTGATTGGATGCTTGCTTAACAATCTATCAGAAAATTAGACACAAAAAAGTTGATGTAGATTGGCAATTTGACAAACAACAAGCATTGACAATCAAAAGCATTGATCAACATTGAAATCCGAGCCCACATGTGTGTACTACAGGCTGTAGCACGACCTTCAACTTGAGAAACAAGTAGAAATTGATTTGGTTTCATTTGGATCACAAAAACTCAATGTACATAGTGAACTAGCTTGAGATTGCCAATGAGCTCCAAAAATATTCTATCTTCTCACTATGGGAGCTTGGAATACATAGCAAATTCGACTTCCTTATTGAAGTTAGGTGGATTTCCAGCATGTAATAAGGAAGTTAACTCACCCTTCTTGCCCTACAATGAAACCCTAGCCTAGATCCTAGAGTTATGCTTGGTAGGTAGCTAGTTGGTCAAATTTTCACCTTAAACTTAGGTGTAGGTCCTATAAAGTAGGGATGAGCACCAAATAGACATGACCAACTCTCTTGACTTGACCTAACCCACACTAGGATGGGTTTTCCACGTGGCATCATGGCCTCACATGTGTGGGACCCACTTGTGTACACAATTTACACTATTCTACATGGTTTTTGATCAAGCTAGATTTGCCAATTTTTGGCGATTCTTCACATCATGAAGAGGCCTCAGTCATTTTTCGGGAATATATCTCCTAAGTACTTGCCTTGTAATTAAGGACAAGACCTTTTAAAGGAAAAGACATTGTCTTGGACAACCTTTACTAGGTTGTCTATACGAAACGAGTAGATATGAAAAGACATGATAAATTAGAGTAACTTTAACTCATAGTTAAGTATACCTCCTATGGTATAGGTGAACGTATTTTCAGTCTAATCGTTAACTATACCCTTTCACGGGAGTGACACACCTGTTGTTTTAGAGGTGTGTTTGTTCGTCCCATAGAACATATATTGATCTCACACTTCAGTCTCAATCATCGAGAGAGAAGAGTTTATGCTTATGTAAGATATTGAAGAAGTGAATAGAGTTCTGTGAGTTATTCTCCCTTATCTCTATTCTCCGCACTGCTGAGTGTGAGTGATCTAGAGTCTGCTAACAATCTCTAATGCATTTCATGAATTTCTCTCTGATCAGACAGATGCTCTAGTGCATTATAGTCGTTTGCTGAGTTTTCGTAAAGCATGCTCTAAAGAACTGTCTTTAAACTATCTTATTCGTCTGTCGCGAATACTTACTTTTCGGCACTCGAATAACGACTATCTTTGGTACAATCTTGCACAATCATTGAATAAAGTTGTATGTATACATATGAGATGACAATCCCTGCCTGAAGAATTAAGTCTCTAATCTATCTTCCTGATTGGCCTTGACATAAGTTTCTAACGTATTCTAAAACTCTTTGTGTTCTTTAACCATTAAGTTGGACTTTAGTTGTTGAGGACTTCTGTCTAGAAACGAATAGTTCGCGAACGCAATTAATTAATTGTCTGCACAGTCACGAATACATCGAACAATTCTCGATTCTCTATTGACACCTTAATCAGCCAGAGTGTAGTACCGCTGTACTACTCTGATAACATCTCACTTGTAGAACGCGCTTCATCCAATTCGATAGAGGCCAGATTGTTGTTCTAAATTTATTAACACTACCCATCCCAAATATAAGTAATACTGGTTACTTTTTAATGTCTGTCGACAACCAGAATAACACTCGAAATCACTTGCCATAATTGTACCAAAAACATAACTTTCTAACGTTGTCCTCTGTGGGAACGGCATTATTTACTATAAAATCTATATTAACCCTGTTGGTATAGTAGACACTTAGCATCATCGATACAATCTTCATGAGACGGAAACACACCAACTTCATAGTTTGATATCCAACGTGGTGCTTCAAAATAATTACTAGCTTCTACACGTGCAAGTGAATCATGGTTGAGTCATACAAAATGCTTACAGATCCTTGTAGTTTATATAAAAAGAAACATTGGTCACCCCAACATATGTACAAATGCACAAGTTTAGGATCGTACAATTTGATGTGCATAAATTAATGAGATCCATCCTACCTCCACCAAGAGCATCTCTCGAGGCAACATCATGAGGCAGAAATAAGCGAACATCAAAATAACTCCTAGTTGTAGCTTCTACAAGTGCAAGTCATTCATAGTTCAAAACATACAAATGCAAATAAGTCATAGTCAAAGAGAAACAATCATACACAATCCTTTGCTTTTGTGGTTTTATTTATTATTGGTTATGATCATTTTTCTTCACATACTTCAATGTGCTTTAAACTTTAGCCAATAATCTTTATTACTTGGCTTTCTTATTTATTTTAAATTATCAAAGTTTTACCCATAAATTATGAACATAAAAATTTTCTTGACTACTTAAACTGGTTTTTTTTTTTTCAATCCTTCAAATTCCTATCTTGGCCCGCCATTTTCAGGAATGTTTAACCACAAGTCCAAACTCACTAGCTTTAACTCCTAAATCGTTACTCACAAGCTTTTATCCATGGGCCAAAAAATGCACAATTAAAAAAAAAGGAGGGGGATGGGGTGAGGGGAGTAAAAGAGACAATAAAAAGAGAAAGAAAAAGGGGGGGGGGGGGGGGGGGGGGGCGTTTGGAACACACGTGCATGCACACACACGCACACACGCATGCACGTGTGAGTGAGTGTGTGTCTGTGTGCGCGCGTGCATGCCTATGTGTGTGTGTGTGCGCGTGTTCGTTGTGTGTGTGTGTGTGTGTCTAGAGTCCTTTTTTCTCCTTCTCTCTTTTTCATGGGCCCCACTTCTCTCTCTCTCTCTCTCTCTCTCTCTCTCTCTCTCTCTCTCTCTCTCTCTCTCTCTCTCCATAGGCCGACCAACCACCCATAGAGAGAGAGAGGTCCCTCCATGCCCCTCAAATAAATGAAGAAGGTTAAAATGTGTGTGTGTGTAGATATATAAACAAGGGGGTGCCTCCATTCCATCAAAAGTAAATATATCAATATTTACTCCCTCCCATGCGCGCACGCACACACACACATACACTTTTTTCTTAGATGTAAACCTCTCATAAAAAAATATGAATGTAAATCCACTTAAAAATGTGAACCCCCACTCTCCATAAAACAAAAAAAAGTGAAGGGGCTTTTTGACTCCCCATAAATTAAGTTTTCTTTTTTTTAAAGGAGACAAAAAAAGTCCCTATTAAGAAAGAAAGTCTCCCTCCGCCCCTCCAGAAAAAAAAAAAAACTAAGGCTTTTAAGGGCAGGAGCATATTTTTTTTTTAACACTCCCTCGTCCTTTTTTGTCACATGGCAAAACCCACCCACCCGTCTCCCCCAAGCACTTAAAGCATCGGCCTCTTGCCCAAACAACTTGCTTTTAACATTAGGGAGCACACCCGCACTCCGTCCACCCCATATGTTCTCCCCTTCTCCTATCAATCCACCTAAAAAAACATCATCAATGAGCAGAACCGCACTGAGATTTATTATATGGCTTTCGTATTTATTTTGAATTACCAAAATTTTACCCATAGATCATGAACAAAAAGTTTTACCCAAAGTTCTTTTCTCCGTCTAGCATCCATGCTCTATTGAAGAACATATTTGCTAATCTCATCCTTGCAACGACTGTGGGAAATAGCAGAAGTTGAACATCTAAAACTAGACATTTTTTTATTTATTCAAATTGAAATGGAAATTTGACACGAAGTTTGCCTTTGTTCTTACCTCTAGGGTTCTTTCTTTTTCTTTCTTCCCAACTCTGTAGTTTTTTATTCTCTTGATGTACAAGTTTGCTTGATCAATATGTCTCATCCTTTCCTCTTGCTCCTGTAGTACCTTGTCAGGAATGGATGTGACAATCTACCTCTGAAATCCTAACACATGTGATCTTTTGGTTTTGATCCAACCTCGTTTCTCATTTGAAAGACAAGCTTTTTTGCTTTTGGTAACCTTGGTCCAACTGTTACATCACCTCAAGTATTGTCATCTTTGAGAGCTATAAAATGCATTCATATGATGGAAGGTCAAATGAATGGTATTCATTTTTTAATTGCACACTATTTTAGGGCTCACCAAGAACTAAGCATCTTGAATCATTGAGATTAGTGTCTCCAAGAGACTTCAATCTCTTTTTTCATCACTGGTATCTAACTTTATCCATACTTGCAACAACCTGCTTGGTGTGCTGATAAAGTCGGTCGTTTACTTTTTGGCATTTTCAAGAAGTGGTCCAGTATTGCAATGGGCTCCGTCATGCATGTCGTCTGTTCCATCCAGTGCTGCACGTCAAGACGAGCCCGCATCAACAAATCGGGCTCCAAGCAGTTCAGTATACATAGAAAAATGCACATGCACACACCATCGACCACATAAATCACACATGCATACACACACGCACATTTCACACACACACACACACACACACACACACACACACACACACACACCATTGACCACATAAATCACACATCCCATCAAGCACAAATCATACACACAAATCCACATACATAGATAACACATGCACTCACGTACATACACACACATACATCGGCCACACCCGTCAACGACCATCAGCGACCATCGGCCACCCATCAACGACCATCGGCCGTCCATTGCCCGTCAACGACGGACACTCTTTACTAGGATATATATATATAGATATATATATATATATATATACATATATATATATATATATATATATATATATATATATATATATATATACATACATACATACATACATATATATATACATGTATATATATATATATATATATATATATATATATATATACATACATACATACATATACATATATGTATAGATACATGCATATATATATATATATATATATATATATATATATATATATATATATATGTATGTATGTATATATATATATATATATATATATATATATACATACATACATATATATATATATATATATATATATATATATATATATATATATATATATACATACTACTAAAGAGTGCCCGTCTTTGACGGGCAATGGACGGCCGTCGTTGATGGGTGGCCAATGGTCGTTGATGGGTGGCCAATGGTCATTGACGGGTGGCCAATGTATGTGTGTGTATGTACATGAGTGCATGTGTTATCTGTGTATGTGGATTTGTGTGTATGATTTGTGCTTGATGGTGTGTGTGATTTATGTGGTCAATGGTGTGTGTGTGTGTGTGTGTGTGTGTGTGTGTGTGTATGAAATGTGCGTGTGTGTATGCATGTGTGATTTATGTGGTCGATGGTGTGTGCATGTGTGTATGAGTGTGCATGTGCATTTCTCTGTGTATACTAAACTGCTTGGAGCCCGATTCTTTGATGCGGGCTCGTCTTGACGTGCAGCACTGGATGGAACAGACGACATGCATGACGTAGCTCGTTGCAATACTAGACCACTTCTTGAAAATGCCAAAAAGTAAACGACCGACTTTATCAGCACACCACACCAAGCAGGTTGTTGCAAGTATGGATAAAGTTAGATACCAATGATGAAAAAAGGGATTGAAGTCTCTCGGAGACACTAATCTCAATGATTCAAGATGCCCAGTTCTTGGTGAGCCCTAAAAAAGTGTGCAATTGAAAAATGAACACCATTCATTCGACCTTCCATCATATGAGTGCATTTTATAGCTCTCAAAGGTGACAATACTTGAGGTGATGTACCAGTTCGACCAAGGTTACCAAAAACAAAAAAACTTGTCTTTCAAATGAGAAACAGGGTTGGATCAAAACCAAAAGATCGCATGTGTTAGGATTTCAAAGGTAGATTGTCACATCCATTCCTGGCAAGGTAGTATAGGAGCAAGAGGAAAGGATGGGACATATTGATCAAGCAAACTTGTACATCAAGAGAATAAAAAACTACATAGTTGGGAAGAAAGAAAAAGGAAGAACCTAGATTTATAATTCCTGCTAAATGTAAGAAATGAACTAGAGAGTAGCACTTTATATAGTGGATTTTAGGGCTTTGGCCTCAAATCATTCACCTCTAATTTACTATATAATTCATTGCCACATTTAAACATTTATTTCTTTGCCACATTTTTTCCAACTTACATCAAAAAGTTTGCTTAGATATGCTACCTACAATTTTTTTTTAACACCGATGCAGACTTGCAAAACTACTCTATTTCTGGGTGCAGACTTTGACCTGGTAAAATACATGGCTTCTGTTCATAGGCCAAAGTCTGGATCAAAGGGTAACCAATCCTGATATATTTCAACATTCGAATGTCAAGAATCTGAAGTACATTGAAGGTCTGGCCACTTTTAATCACTTCAACATGATACGGACCTTTTTTCGGTTCAAATGCAGTCCATATGCAGTCGGCAATGAACCCGCTAAGAACCATAAAGGCAGCAACTACGGTTTTTATGTGCTAAGTCAACAAGCCGCTAAGCACCGCAAAGTCCGACCTACGGTCTCAAATGAAGAGCAAGGGAGAACGCTAAGAATCGCAAAGGTAGCAGCTACAGTTTTTACGTGCTAAGGCAAGATGCCGCTAAGCATCACAAAGTCCAACCTATGGTTTCAAACAAAGACCAAGGGAGAACACTAAGAATTGCAAAGGTTTTTACGTGCTAAGATAAGCTACCGCCAAAGCACCGCCCACTAAGGGAACCGCAAGGAGTCACCTTATGGACCGAAAGGGACTGCCAAGGCACCACAGGGGTCAACCCTACAGTTATAAGCAAAGACCACTTAACGTGGTAAACTGTCAGTGACCGCCAAGACAGGTGTCATGCCCATGACTAGTCTCGGGTAGCATGCCCATGCTAGGGACTAGTAGACCAACAACTCGTAAGTTAATTGTAACTATAAGGGAATTGGGGCCCTTATGCATACATGGTCATAATTAATGGTTGTAGGCCTGAACACTTGATGTTGGATTTGTATGGGTCTATCGGTGAGTCGTTGGGAAACTGGATGAAGTGGCCCAGATAGGCTGCAGAGGTGTCTAGTGAGGTGTCACAGTGCACTACTAGTGGTGCATGGGCCTTGGAGGGTATAAGTATACCTATTGGGCTCTCACTGGTGTATGCTTGATAGCATGACTGGTAGCAATATGTTGCTGGTATGATGTCTCATTCCTCTTTGTGATTAATCCATTGCTTGGGGGCTAGATTCGTTCGATCGTTGGGTTGGTTTGTCCAGGTGCCCTTGTGTTGTTTGTGATTGGCATGCTTAGAATAAGATCCTTGGATTGAGGACTTTACATTAAGAATGGTAAATAGCTTCAAAATGAAGCTAAAACAAGTCTAAGCTCTAATTTTCCATAAAAGGGAATGCTTAGGCATGTATGATGGTAACACACTGTAAAAACTACCCTAGATGCTTCAAGAATCTATCAAAATAGGAGAGGAAAATGTTTGAAAGGTACATGCAAGCATTATAAGTAGTCCCCTAGATATAGAGGACCGTATTAGATCTTGAAAAAGGTCGGTTCCTTAGCTTACCAATTGGAACTCCTGGAGGGATCTCAAGTGCATCCCATATTTCACGTAAGACGTCTCAAGAGGAGTCTACATGAAGGAAAGCATCTTGGATCTGGAGATCAATTGGACCTGTTGGATGAGTCATCATGTAGACTCAAGAGGAGTCTACATGAAGGAAAGCATCTTGGATATGGAGATCAATTGGACCTATTGGACGAGTCATCAGTTGTGAAGGATCTTGGACACAAGAATCAAACGATTGAAAAATCATATAGTTACCAAGTATTTGGTTCGATGGAAGAGTCACAAAGACGATGATGATTCCTGGTAACATGAGGGAAGCTCAAGGAGGAACTTTTCCAGTTTTAAGTTATGAGGACAAAATTTGAATAAGGGGGAAGAATGTCATGCCCATGATTGGTCTCGGCTAGCGTGTCCACGCTAGGGACTAGTAGACCAAAATCCGTAAGTTAATTGTGACTATAAGGGAATTGGGGCCCTTATGCATACATGGTCATAATCAATGGTTGTAGGCCTAAACATTTGATGGTGGATTTGTATGGGTCTATCGGTGAGTCATTGGAGAACTTGATGAAGTGGTCCAGATAGGCTGCAGAGGTGTCCAGTGAGGTGTCACAATGCACGACTAGTGGTGCATGAGCCTTGGAGGGTATAAGTATACCTATTGGGCTCTCACTAGTGTATGCTTGATAGCATGACTGGTAGCAGTATGTTGTTGGTACACTCTGATAGATCGCGGACATCTATGACTCCTCTGTATCTGAGTCTCTAACGCCTGAGGAACAAGCGTAATCTATGCACCATAGTTCTTCATTCCGTAATTGAACGTTCCAACTCTAATCATTGCTAGTAACTCTTATACTCTTCGGTGGATGCAATCACCCTGATACCTAATCGTGCAATTGTTTTCAAACCAGTCCTATTTCGGGATGGGAGCTATTCTGCACTATTTCTCTTTCCTCCCATTTAGTTCGAACAAGTGGTAACAGAGCCTCTAGGCTTCTAGGCCTACCTCCTTCGTTCATTTTCTTACAACCCGATTCAACATCATCTCCACCATCACCATCCAAAGAACCATCTCCATCACCACCAAAAATGTTAGATTGATCAACATCAACAACATCAAGCTTATCCACATTATCCTCTTCAAAGACAACATCCTTAGTAATGTGAAATCTCATTGTTTTAGGAATGTAAACCCTATAAGCTTTCCTTACTTCACTATAGCCAATAAAGATTCCCTTCAAGAATCCAAAAGATGAGTTGACATAGCAAGTACTACCAAAGATCTTCAAATGCTCCATCCTGGCTTCTTACCAAAAAGAACCTCAAATGAACTCTTACCATCCAAGTTTGTATTTGAGTACCTATTGCAAACAAAGTTAGCACACATCAAAGCTTCACCCTAAAATGACTTAGGAAGATTTGCATTCACCCTCATGGACATATCTCTTTCAAAAAGATTGATCTTCCTCTCTTCCACACTATGTAGAACCTTTGAGGTTGAAAGCTCCCTCTTGATCCCATGTGCCACACAAACCTCTTTGAACTTTGTTGATAAAAGGTCTTCATTTGCCAACTTTAAGTATTTGATCTTCATGTTGAATTGACTCTCCACAACATTATTGAACTTGAGAAAGAAATCAAATATGAAATCCCCACTCTTTAGAAGATAAGTCCGACAATATCTACTAAAGTCATCAATGCAAGTCACAAACATCTTTGCTCATCCATTACTCAAAGAACTAGTGCAATGTACATCCAAATGTACCAAATGAAAAGGCATCTTAGATCTTGAGCAGATCTAGAATAAGACAACCTTTATGACTTTGAAATTGAACAAAGCTCACCAACTTGCTTCTTTGCCTTCAAACCACCATGGTTAGAACCAACAAATCCTTTGTAGAGCTCACCTTGTCTCTTGCCTTGAGCAATCAAGACTACATTCTTTTTGATCAAGCAAGAACCACCAACAAATTCCACTTTGAGCCCTTTTTCAACCATTTGACACACATTAAGCACATTCTTAGTAATGGAAGGTATGAACAAAACATTCCTCAAGCTTACACTCCTATTTGTAGATGAGAGAAAAATAGGAATAGTACCAATGCCCTTGATAACAACTTTACCACCATTGGCCATGTTGATGACCTTCTTATCTCTTTCATAAGGCACCAAAGAAGTGAAGTACTCTTTGTGACATGTCATATGAAATCTTGCTCCACTATCAATCCACCATGGATCAATATCTCCATCATTGGTTAGCAAACAAAAAGACATCAAAAAAGCATCATCATTTGTGTTTTGATCACCACACCATCCTCATCAAAAGTGAATTTGCCTTGTTTCTCACCTTCATCTCTCTTTTTCTTAAAGAAATCACTTGAAAAATGCCCTTTGACTCCACAATAAGATCATTTTAACTTGGATCTATCTTTATTCTTGCCAACAAAAGTAGAAAGCTCACCTTGATCTTGACCCTTTGACCACTTGCTTTTGCCTTTGTCCTTGAACTTGCCTTTGATGAACATAGCTTCCCCCTCTCCAACTGGAGATGAAGAAGTAGGTCCACCCCTTGATAGAAGCCTAAACTCCTCATTCACCAAGATCTCTTGCAAGTCCTCCATACTTGGCAATGTCTTTTGAATAGCAAAGGTTTGCACCTAATTGTAAAAGCACAACCTTATCAGTTGATTGTTGGTCAATTGTATCACCCCGAAGTTGATGATATTATGAGAAGATGTGTTTTGCCACATGAAGTGCCTAATCTAATCATGTTTTCACATGATGGGATGGGAGGAGGACATTTTTCATCTGATATTACTGTTCAAATTTTTTTGCAATCAAGATGTTGGTGGCCTACACTTCATAAAGATATAGAGAAATATATTCAGTCATGTGATGTATGTCAACGAGCATGTCGCCCAACGAAGCAGAACTACAAGCCTTTACAATCGGTTTTGGCACAAGTACCGTTTGAAAAATGGGGACTTGATTATGTTGGTCCTATACATCCAACGACAAGAGGTTTCAAGCTATATACATTATTGTAGCGACAGATTATATGACCAAGTGGGTCGAAGCAAGAGCAGTTTGTGTTACTGATGCAAAGACTACGACTAAGTTTTTATATGAGAACATCATTGTTCGATTTGGGTGTCCTGTCGAGATTGTGAGTGATCGTGGAACACATTTTGTCAATGAAACAATAAAGTATTTGTTGGAGGACTTTTTTGTTATTTATCAGTTTACTACTCCATATTATCCGAGGGGTAATGGACAAGCATAATCTTTCAATAAGATAATTACGACAAAGATAGTGGAAGCAGGTCATTCTGACTAGGAACATAAACTTCATGCAACTTTACGGGCATTCAAAACAGCTTATAAAGCTAGTACGAACCAGACACCATTTCAACTTGTCTATGGTCGATATGCAGTTATGTAAATCAAATTTTTACCATCTTTATGCATTGCAGCAATGGAATGGTTAGATGATGCTAAATCTATACAATTGCATCATGAGGCTTTGCATAAATTTTGTGAAACCAGATTGATGGCAGTTCATGCACTGGCACCAGAGAAAGCCCAATGTAAGGCATGGCATGATCGTCGTTTACATAAGAAAGATCTGAAGGAAGGAGATCTAGCTTTTGATATACAAGATAAAATTGATCAAGGAGAAATTGAAATTCACAGGTGAAGGACCATACATAGTTAAAGAGATATTATCTTATGGAGCGGTGATCTTGGAACACATGGATGGTAGAAGATTTGATACCCCAATGAATGGCAGCTAATTATGCAAGTTTTGGCACCCAGATCTACAAGCGTGATCGAAGATCTAGTCATTTTTACTCTATTTGTTTTACAATTTTATTGTTTTTATTACTTGTTGAATCTTTTGTTTTTTTGAAAACACAGTATTGAACAAAAAAAAATGATGAGCAAAATTCAGGAAAGTCATCGGACCAGAAAAAGAGAAAGAAAAGTATTTTTAGAAATCAATTTTTGATGAAAAATAAAAATCACTGTTTTAGTCAGATTTGCATTCAAACAGTCGTATGAACCTTCGTCGAGTTTTCAATTGATACATCCAGTTCAAATCTACCTATATTGAGTTCGACAAAGGTTGGTTTGTAGAGAAAGTAACTGTTTTGAAGTTATACGAGAGTTTAGAAATATGCTATCTTGGGAACCTTCGCCGAGAGCATGGATGCTACACTCAATATGAACATTCGTGATGTTCCAACCTCAACGGACATCATGGCACTTCCTAGCACAAGCAAGGTGGCTGAATGGCTGAACCTCACCAAGTCTTTGCTCAAGGCGATGGGTATCCATGCCATAGCCTTCTCAAACCGAATCAGTATGGAGTTTATTAGCATGGCCTTCGGTACTTGGAATGAGGCCGAGGCTAAATTTTACGTCACCTTTCAGGGGGCAGTGCACAAGGTGTGGGTCTCGGAGGCCACCCTTGATATGATAGACATTGTTTTTGGGCCTCATCTTGTTCCATCCCACAAACAGACGAATGCCGTCATCAAGCCTTTTGTTGACACTTATGTCAACCAGCATCATACCAACGATGGCTATCTCCAGGCCACCGCCCACATTTTGAATAACTTTCTGATGATTGGAACCTCAGAAAAAAAAGGATCTCTTCAAAGATCCTTCATCGCTTGGTTGAGTCTAACTACGAGTTAGACAAGGAAATTGTCTAGCCTAATGACTGGTACAAGACGGTCTATGGAGAGCTAAAGAGAGCCATAAAGAGTAACACAAAGAAGCCGTTCGCTGCTGGCTATCTTTTGTCCTCCATAGTTGTCGCATATCTAGAAAATAAGATTTATGGGTTTCGCATTGAATCCGTGTTAGCCATTTATGAGCTAGCACCAACCGAATTGTCCCACCATACATCAACCTCCAAGAGTCATCGATGGGTATGTAGCAAGATTGTTTCACCCCACTCGTCTCCCACGTCACGTCGTCATACTCAACAATCATCGTCTGTTGCGCAACCTCTTCCTGTCGCTACTCACTCTGATCTTCCTATCCGTCCATCCTCTATTGCCACCCTGGCCACTGATTCCTCACAAGGGCAGCTGTGACTATTGGGTCCTCTATCTCGATCGCAGTTGCCCAAGCCACCTCACCCCCACACGCTTCAGCCGTTTCCCCATCAATCCAATGCTTCATGAAACTTTTCGATAATTTTGATCTCCTAGGGGCAGATGAACAACTTGTGACGCCTCAAAGCCCTGAGCCTTTTAATCCCAACTCCCTCGAAATGGGATTTGATCAATTTCATGATGCAACCTAGAATCTTGATTCTGCACCACCATCATCACAGCAAGTCCAACGATCATCACAAGCATATCAAGAACCACTGTCAAATGCTTTATGATAATTTCTCTCTCGCATACTGATACTAGTTCCACAACTCAGTCAAAATATCTAATCTCGAAGGAAGCATGGTTGTCTTAGACGCCTAACTGTTTCACTCCCCTAATGGTTGTCTTCGACAGGTCCTACAATATATTCCTCCTGTCAATCTAAGTTATAGTCTGAATCAATAGTTTGGTAAAGATTCTGCTATAATTTGCATGTTGAGTTTTCTCTAATCATTCTGCATCCATTTGAAGAACCCAACAAATTGGTATCAAAGCAGTAGAAACCCAACATAGTGGTATCAGAGCCATCATTCCAAACCGTTATTAGTATTCAAGACTATTTTATGATTTCTAGATCATTCATCATGGAAGGTACATCTTCAGAAATCCGCTGGATCAATAAGTTCAACGGTGATGAGTTCCACATGAAATTTTGTAATAATCTTGGGAAATCGATAACCTTAACGCTTGTCTGAAGGAGGCAAATACCATGTTCAAGGACTCAAAGCAAGAAAGATTCCTGAAACAGGCAAAGATGATAAAGACAGAGGAAGAGCTGGCAAATCATGCAATTGCTTTGTGGATACACAAAACGAAACCTATACCTTATAGCATGAAACTATGAAGTTGAAAGAGAGCAACCTTGCTTTAGAGCAAGAGCTTGATCGATGTGATAGCCTTCTTGTGGATTATCAACAAGAGCTTGAAATTACTAAGAAGACCATTAGTGAGCTTGAAGGAATGGTTGAGGAGCAGAGTCTCCCAATGAAAAGGCATGAAGAAGTGTTGGCTATACAAAATTCACTGATACACTTGAAAGAAGCTAGGGAAGCGCTAGGAAACGAAAGAGAGGTTATATGTCTTGCAAGGTTTTCCTATGACAAGCTTGAAAGAGAATCAATAAGACAAAAGCATGTGGCAGAAGAATCGATATCACAACTGGCTAGTGAAAAGACTTCCTTAAGAGAGGGAATAGTCAAATTGAGCTCTGCAACTACTGAATCATAGAAGAGGGACTCTGTTTTATCGGAAGCTCAATCCCAACTGCAACTCATGGAAACAGAACTTATAGCTATCAAGTTAGAATCGCATAGATAAGCTCCAGTTTCTCTTTAGTGCAGCTTGCACTGGATGAACAAGAACGTGCCTTGCAAGTTGCTCAAGATACCATGGAGGAGCTGCGTACATAGATTGCTCATTTAGCAACTCTTTCAAAGGAGTGGGAGTTAAAATATTTGAAGACTACTACCGTCTTGAAGGAAACAGAGGAGCAATTGTAGAGTATATCAATCAATTCAGATTTGTACAAGGTCAAGCTTTTTGAGGCTACCATAGTTGTGGAAAGAGTTGTCAGTTTTTTAAAAGAATTACTTGAATCTCCTAAAGATGGAAAGGCTTCTGATCTTGATGAAGGCACACTCTTGATGCAAACTAACTATGAGTTATTTGCAGCAAATAGGGCTAAGTTTCAAGACCGACACTTTAAGGAAAATAACTTGTCTGTTGATTTCATGCATTAATGCAAAAGGAGATGGAAGCTCTAAAATTGTCCATGTTCCAGAAAGACCTTGAATTGAAAAGCATGCACAAAGCGTTTAAAAAGAGCAGGAGTTGAAGCAAGTACTTAAAAAATGGGAATTGGGAGAGAATGAGCTATCTAAGTTGTAGAACGTAATTATTGCAGAAGCTAAAACTGCTCTCTCCCATTTGGTGTAGTGTCAAGTTGATGACAATTCAAAATGCGCATCAAACATTGGTCATGCAAATTTATCTAAGTTTGCAAATATTGAATTAGAGACGCAGAAATGCTAGAAGATGTGAATACTCTGAATTTTGAATACTGATCGTAAAACTGTGAATACTGATTGTGAAACAGTGAAATTTTGATTGTGATACTATGAATCTTGATTGTGAACTCTGAATATTGATCGTGAAACTCGGAATAAATACTGAAATTGTGAATATTCAATCGCAAATAATAAATCGTGATTCATTTTTATATCGAATTTAAATTTCATTAATTATATCGAACCATGAAATCAGTGAGTACCGAATCATGATATTTGTAGTTACTCTAATAAATATTTATGATGAAATTTGTTAATACAGATTGTAATATTGTGAGTATTTAATTGCACAAGTTTTGACACTTTTGTGAATTTAATCTTGAAATGAGAATAGTAAAATTTATCACTACTTCATCAATTCGTCGTACATAGTAAATTGTGATATTCTTTTTGCAATTGTGAATGTGCATCGTGAAATCGTTTCATGAACATTAATTTTAGACTTTTTATATTTATCTGTAAAACTTTAAATACTTACTCATAAAATTTGTCATTACTTTTGAAAACTATTGCAATAATTAAAAATGTACTATTTTAAAAATTATGCATAATATTGTGATTGATTATGAGATTTGACATGATAAATATTTAAATATAAAAATAATAATAATTACTCAAAACACCATAATGATGGCAAGACCTTTGTGGTATGCCACAATGTTCTTGTTTTTGATTGGAAAGTGCTTTTGTTAACCAATCCATGTTGTAGCTCATTGTATGATGGAGGCGACAAGCAACAATGGCCTACTGATCAACTATTGAAAGTTCTCGTATATGGCAGTTGGAAAGAATTGAAAATTCGCGAACATAGTAGTTGAAGGAACAATATTCCTTTAGATTATGGGATAAAGGGAGAAAAAAAATGTGGGTGTGCCCACGTGGAGGGTCCAAGCCTCAAGGTCCAAGGCATGAATGAGGTTGCTTCAAAGATGGAGGGGCCGGCCGATGTGGCCTAGGGACGCGGCCATTTTTGTCGTTGGTTTCGTGTGACCCCCTCTTTTTTGTCGTTCACGTGACTCTCTTTCGCCCTCCCTCCTCAACCTAATCAGACGTCTCGCTTGTTCCTGCCGATCCATGCTTTTTGTCACCACCTCTGATGCGATGCGATGGCGATGGCGATGGCGATGAAGAAGAGGCATCTCCCATCCTATCTATCCCTTTTGCGATATTGAGGAGGTTGTCGAGTACCGGTTTTGGTTCAATTGATGGAAAACTGAACAGTTGAAAAGACAGCTTCTCCAGCTGATTTGGAGCCGGACCGGATCTTTCGCATCAATTTTAGCAGCAGCAGCATCTCTTGGAACTCGCACGATTTCTGTTCATAATAATTCTCTAATAAGTTTTAATCATCATACTTTGTTATATTTTACTGATTTATGTTCGCTACTTCCCTTGCAGTTCTTTCAACTGCCCGCTGTCGCCCTAGATCTTCTCTTTAGTTATGTTGTTAGCTCTCTGCTGATTTTTTTGATGTACTCGAGGAGTATTGAATCCTGATTTGGTAAAGAGCTTGTTATTAGGTTGCTTTGTTAGATCGGAAGGAAGAAAGAATGCTAGGGTTTAATCAGCATGTGGCCTGATTAGGCTCAAAGATAGTTGTCATGGCAGGCGTACCGTCTTCTTCCTCCCCCGCACCTCAGGATGTAAGTGCGGGGAAGCGAGCAACTCCACCGGCTTTTGCTTTTCCCGCCGTTCATCCTGTTCATTCACTAGCCTCCCAAGAACGTCTTCAGCAAGCTCGTTCGTTGCCAGCCACAAAAGATGCTGCATTCCTAGCCAACGATGTGCAGAGGCATTTTCCCAACCGAGCAAATTCGGATACACCAGTTGGCTTACAAGAAGCTCCATCAGAAAATCTTTCAAGGTTCACTAACTCCAACGAGTCAAGTGGTGATACTGCTTATAATTTGCAGCCTGGATATAGTACTCCTGCATCTGTCTTTACTCCTGATGGCAAGTGGACGAACTCCAATGGTTTATCAGATCGTGCGCCTAGTGCAGAAATGCTACCTGTATCATCCACGTACAGACAGGCATCTGAAGTCCCTATGGGGTTTCCACCCAATTTCACAGGGACTCCAAGATTCATAGGGCCGCCAGGTCCGCCAGTGTTTGATTCTCCTATCAAGCCCATCGCCTCTCCGTCCAATCAACAAGGATTGCAAGGAAATCTTCCATTTTCAGAAATTCCTATCAGTCCTGCAAGAGGAAGACCTCTACCTTTTGCAGCTGCAAATGGCAGAGAAGATCAGGCAGTTAGGTATCCCAGTGTTCCACATAACGATTATGATTCATTCGCAGCTTCAGCCTCAACATCCTTTGTCTTGTTTACTTCCCGCATGGTAAGATGTCACTTGCCTTCTGGTGCTTGAATTTTTTTTTTCTGCATTAAGTTCAAGTGAGTGTTTTAGATGCATTTTTGGAGTGATCTGGCAAGAATTATGGTGCAAAGAGTTAACCTTGCATAGTTGACCTTACAAATGCTTTGCTGTCACATGATCTCTTGCAGATGGGGATCAGTATGATCTAAGAATTTGAGATTATGTAGTATTTTCAGAATGTTGAATTTCTAGTAGCGAAAGTCACAATAGAATGGATACTTCGAATGTCCTCTATTAGTTGGTTGAGATAGCATAGGACGGCACCAAACTCAAGGATTTTTTTCAAGAAGCCTATTGTAGATGATAACTGTATAGCAAGTTCCCATGGTAAGCTTGCCGTTTGAAATTGATATGCATACTACGAGCTTTTTCCTAAACATAGAACCTTGTGCATCAACACTCTATAGACACTAAACATCGATAAGCTTTGCATGGTTAAACATGTATTCAAAATGGTGATCTGATATTGTTGAAGGCACATGGCACTTCACGTTTGGAGTTGCAAGATTTTTAGTCTTCAATTTGAGCATTGTTGGTAACATATTTAGGTAGGTTTCTTCAATATTCAAACTCATCCTTATCTTATCATTATAATCTACCTTTGCTGGTAGTGTATGTGTATTCAATGTCATTCTTTTTGCATCATATATTGTAATTTCCTTGCTGTAAGTCTGCAAGGTTGATGTTTTAGCCTCATTATGCATGTGTCTATCCAGGTTTTGAAGGAGAAGAGGCTTGCAAACACTGCAAGCCTGGGTTTTGGAGCACTTATAACTCCTGGTAAGGATATTGGGACGGCACTGCCAACCATTCACCGTGATGCTTTTAGGTGTCACAATTGTGGTGCATATCCCAATCCTTATTGTAGTATTGAACCAAACTCGGGTCAATGGAAGTGTGTTCTTTGTAGTAAAAGGAACAGCACTGGAGGTGAATACCGAGTGGCAATCAAGGATGAGCTTCAGAATTGGTCGGAACTTGTCACGACTGTGGTGGATTATGTTGATGTGGGGACCCGACGACCTGGGTTTGTACCTGTCTCTGATTCTACCATGGCTGCCCCAATAATAGTTCTTATTGACGAGAGTCTGGATGAGGCACACTTACAGCATTTGCAAAGCTCTTTGCATTCTTTTTTTGATTCTTTGTCTCCATTGACTAGAATTGGTATTGTGTCATATGGGAAGACAGTTTCTATATATGATCTTTCTGAGGTGGGACTTGCAGCTGCAGACATAATACCTGGTGATATATCTCCAAGTCAGGATTTTATGAAAATGCTAATCTATGGTACAGGTGTTTATCTTGCGCCCATCCATGCCTGCCTTCAGATTGCACAAATGATAGTTTCATCATTGCGCCCTTACAGAGGGAAATTACCTGAGTTCGCAAGAGAACGTTGTCTAGGAACAGCCATTGATGTTGCTCTTGCACTAATTCAAGGTCCTTCAACCGACTTACCTCGAAGCATGGTGAAAAGGTCAGGAGGAAGTAATCGAATTTTAGTGTGTGCAGGGGGCCCAAACACCATTGGACCTGGGGCCGTTCCTCCAAATGAAAATAATCCTAATCATGCCTACTTGAAAAGCAAAGCTATCAAATACATGGAGCATTGTGGCATGGAAGCTCGAAGGTTAGACACCGCAGTAGATATTTTTTGTGCAGGTACATGTCCGGTAAATGTTCAAACATTGCAACCTCTGGTCAAAGCTTCAGGCGGTGTGCTGATCCTTCATGATGATTTTGGTGAAGCATTTGGGCTCAACATGCAGAGGGCTGTGAGACGGGCCAAAGGTTTTCGGGGTATTTTAGAGGTTCGATGCACTGATGATATTGCCGTAACTCGTATCGTAGGCCCTGGTGAAGAAGCTGGTTCAGATGCTTCTGAATCCTTTAGAAATGACACGTCAGTTTCTTTGGAAATGTTAAGTGTGGAGGAAAGCCAGGGCTTTGCTTTGGTAATGACATTGTCCAAGAATTTGACAGATGATTATGTCTATTTCCAGTTTGTGGTTCGGTTCACTAATGCATATCAAGCCAATGTTACCCGGGTCATAACTGTGAGATTGTCGACAACAAATAGTGTATCAACTTATTTGCAGAGTGTGAACGACGAGGTAGCAGCTGTTCTTATTTCAAAGAAAACTGTCTTGGAGGCCAAGACTGCTTCTGATGCAGCTGAAATGAGGCTCTCGGTTGATGAGAGAATAAAAGACATTTCCTTGAAGTTTGGAAAACAAATGCCGAGGTCTAAGCTTCGGTTATTTCCTACTGAACTTTCCAGAATTCCGGAACTTCTTTTCCATCTGCGACGAGGGCCTTTACTAGGAAGCATTGTGGGGCATGAGGATGAGCGAGCCATTTTAAGAAATCTTTTCCTTCAAGCTTCATTTGATCTTGCCTTGCGTATGCTATCTCCACGTGTTTTAATGTATCATGAAGGTGGTGCTTTTGAGGAGATTCCTGCACACAGTCTGGCAATGCAATCAGACACTGCTCTTGTCTTAGATCATGGGACAGACATCTTCATCTGGACCGTATGTTCCCTATTTTGCCCTTTCCAGGCTTCAATATTTGTACTCAGCATTTTGGGGTGCATACTTTGTGCTTCTCACACTTTTCAATCTGCAGGGACAAGATATTACTGGTGATGAGTTACGAAGTGCTGCTACCCAAGCATCATGCAGAACACTGGCACATGAACTTATCGAGTTGCGTTTCCCCGCACCTAGGACAGTTGCCTTTAAGGTGATTATCTTATACTTATCTAATTGGTTCTGAAGATCCTTGCTTTTAAGTTGAATTAGTTGTGAAGGTTTTCAGATTTGAATGGCAACAATTCTTTTTTTTTTGAGAGCTTCTGGGTGACCTATGTAATATAAGCATGATTTACGACTAGCCAGGTCTCACAGTAAGGCATCTCTGGTGTACCCTCATGACCTGCACCTACTCTAGGGAGCTGATGATGTGAGTAGGGATGTCGTACTATTTGGTCCACACTATGCATGATGAAGTTGATTGTGTTGTGGTTGGATTCCATAGGGTCGAAGATTGCAAATCTCCTTTGTTATGTCGGGTATTATCCTAGACATTATGTCGATATATATTATCAGGATGTCCTTATCCTCTGTGTCCTGTCTATGTCTCTATTCTAGTCTTTGTTAAATTAGTCCATAAGATTGATACCTAAAGAGTTTATAGGAATTTCTTTAGTGGATTTAATTCAATTTTGAACTACATTCTGGGTATTCAATGTTGAGTTTTGTGGGGGCAATTGATGGACTATTTGGAAGTGATTTTAAGCTTAAGAGTGAAACTATTTTTCTGCTCATATTCATGCCCTTCTCAACCTTATTTTGATGTTCTGTTCTTTGTTAAATGTATGTTTGTATGCATGCTCATCTGCTGCATGCAAGATGGGGTTTATCTTTGCTAGTTTTTTCTACCTGCAACAGTGTACTTTCTAGCTAGATTATTCGTTTAAGTGCTATTTATACAGCACATTTCACAAGCAGAATGCAGGTGATTATCTGCATCTTCTATTTGAAATTTTGGGAATCTGTAATTTGGTACTCATTACAGTACTAGTGATTATTGCCTTGTTATCATAAACTTCACAAGGGTCTTCCAATGTGTTGCCCTTTGCCTTTGAACTAGTGCATAATTGTTGAGAGTTTGTCCTTTTTGAGTATACTCTGCCATGTAGTAGTGTCCTCTGCTGTATGTTGTAAAAAGTGCTCTAAAAAGTTTAGCTTGATTCCCAGCAAGCCATCCTACACTCTCTGATGGGATGAAGCGTAGTGATGATGTCAAATTGTGATTATCATTCCGAGTAACTTTTGCGATGAAATGTTCAAGAGTCAATAAGAGGCATTTAGTTTAAGCATGTCATGTTGCTTGGTGTCCATGTTATCCTTGGTGTATTAAATACAAAATTTTGTGCCAAAAGTAACTCTGCTGCTCCATATCCGAGTCTCGTAGTTTCTGTATTCTTCAATCAAGACTCAAAGGTGAGTGGCTTGGACATTGCCTCCAATTGGAGAGGAGAGACATCAGACTTGGTTAACATAATTTGATGGGGAACTGAAATATTGATATGAATTATCGCGACAACATAGATGTCTCAAGTCTGTGGGCCTAATCTAAGTTTGTATGTCCACGTTGACCAAACTTAAACTTCATACATCAGCATAGGAGTGGCCAATGTATCAAAGAGATGATAACTAGGAGCACCGTCATTTTAGTGTTACAGGTCATGGCTGTTGTTGCATGCTGAAGAGAGTTGCAAGTATTGAATTTTTTCCACATACAATGCTAATAGCTACTCTTTACTTCGCTGTGGACAAAAGAGCAACAGTAGATTACTACTTGCTTGCCCAAGAAATTGCACCTAATCCTAAAGAGAAACCATAGCTTGAAATTGATCTTTTATTGTCCATCACCCCACCCTGAACCAGAACGCTTTCCGGGGGGTGGTTATGCCATTAAACCGATTTTTTTTAAGTTAAAAAAAAATTTGCGAACACATTTAAAAACCAATAAAAATAGTAGAAAACCAAAAATGAACAGTCAGGTCTGCGAATGGTCCAGATCGACTATGAAATTACAACATTTTAGAAGACAGTTTTCAAGAAATTTCTTGGTTCCCCCGGCAACACAAGTGAGGAGGCAAGTCGGGAACTGGATATCAAATGCGGCTGAACCTGTGAAGCAGGAAGATAATCAGGCTCAACAACCAACATATAATATCTCTCTTATATCTATCTATCTATCTATATATATATATATATATATATATATATATATATATATATATATCATCTAAGGAAGCGGGGGCTGGACGCAGACGCGCGTCCATGTCCGAGTCCGGACACGGACGCCTCGGGGGTGCGTCCGGGGGTGGACGCGTCCGGCATTTTCCCAAAAAAAAAAAATACAGGCCCCTGCCCTCACTGTCCCACATCCCCAAAGCGAAATAAAAACAATTTATGACCCCTAACCCACCCCCCCCGGAATTAATTATCAGAGGGTGTCTAGCACCCACCTGCCCCCTCTTGTTAAAAAATAAGAAAACGGTACCCAAAAAAAATTGCAACAAACCTAACCACTGCCCATGCCTCCCATGTCTGATATCTACAGAACCCTTCTACACTCATAGTTCGCTTCACGAATTTGGAAGAGAGACGGGCAACCCTCAAACTGCGGGCCAAGCTTAGAGGTACACTTATTTTTATGGATGATGATTTCACTCCCATGCCAGTTGCAGATCGGAAAAAAGCATTTAGTGAGGCAAAAGCTTTGGGGAAGAGGGTAATTTATCGGGATGGCAAGGCTCGATACATTGATCCTCCGAATCCTGACAAATAGGGATTAAGGCCCTTCGGACTAATTAGCGGTTCGGGGGTTCCTTCTCGAGCATTGCAGTTGAGGTTATGGAACTGCAATGGCATTCACTCTTCAGCTACTGTTGACGATTTTAGAGACTTTTGTGTGGAGGGTGATCTCTTCACATGAGAGTCCGGAAAGAGGTCTACCGGTTTTTACGGGTTTTTGCTGGTACTCTGCACATCGGAGGTCGACGAGAGCATTGACAGATCGGGGTTCTGGTGGGGTGGCCTGCTTAGTCCGTGACTTCATTCGGCCTTGGGTCGAGTTGGTGCATACAGATGATAGAGCTCGCTATATTTGGATTCGGGTGGACCGGACTTTGATGGGACTGAACCGTGACCTCTTTTTGGCCATCTGTTATTTCCCACCGGACACATCAGTTTTCACATCAGATGAGGAGTCACCTTACATGGATATCTCTTCAGACATTATCAGATACGAGGAGCGGGGTTATGTTCTTTTAGCTGGCGACTTTAATGCCAGGACTGGATCCAGGTAGACAGAGTTCCATAGAGCAGAGGATGATCCACAACGGATACATGCTTTAGACTGGGATGATTTTGGCCTCCGACGACGATCAGCAGATGCAGAGGGTCCAGTTACTGCATGTGGAGAGCAGATGCTTCAGTTGGCGAGACTCATGGATTGGCCATTTATAATGGCTTACTGTAGTGGTCTGACTCAGGTGACTTTACTTGTTTTCCACACAGCGAAGAGAGTAGTGTTGTTGACTATTTCATGGGATTGCCGTCTCTCCTCCCCTACATTTCATCTTTCCTGGTTCACCATACCACCCTGTCTGACCACTCATACCTCTCTCTCTCTCTCTCTATTGGCCTTCTTCACACCCCATGTACTAGTACACTAACTCCTGGCGACAAGATCGTATACCGCTATAATCCTCAAAACACCCCTAGGTATAGGGAAGCCTTATCTGACCTCCTGACTCATTTCCCCTATGCTGATACTTTGACGGACCAGTCTCTCTTTCTTGTCCAGACCTTGCATACCGCTGCATCCCTTGCTTTTCCATCTCCACGGCCCAAGCACTTACGACATAGTCGACCACATAACCCTTGGTATGACCACGAATGTAACCAACTTCATCTGGACTTGATTTATGCACGCTGTCACCTTCCCCATATGGTAAAGGACTTATCCCGTGCATATCGTAGAGCTACCCGAAAAAAGAAAATTACTTACGAAATTAGCCAGGGGAAGAAGATGATGGACCTTCTCTTTAGCTCCTCGTCGCGATCATTTTGGCAAAAATTCCTTTCACGAGCACCTCTACCCCAGATCACAGATCTTAGCACATGGGTAACCTATGCCACATCGTTGTACACTGTACCTGACACCCCTCCTTTTCCCACACACCCCTACACGCGTACTTTTGATATGTGCTCCCCAGCCATAGTAGAAGAGGCCATTGACCGATTAAACCTACATAAGGCCAAAGATATTGATGATCTAGAAGCTGAACTTTTGAAGCAAGCTGCTCACATTCTCTTACCCTTCCTCTCTTTCCTCTTTAACCGCTCTATCACATCTGGTTTCCCCTCCCCTTGGTCCACAAACCTTATCCATCCTATCCATAAAGGCGGTGATTCCATGAAAGCCGACAACTATCGTACCATCATGATCAGCCACCTCTTTGCCAAGGTTTATGGTTCTATTCTTCAGTCAGAGATCAGTATAGAGATGTATATCTGAGCATTGCATGCCATAGGTCAGGCAGGTTTTAGACCAGGATATACTACATCAGATCATATTTTCACCTTGAGATCCATCATTGAGGAGGCTAAGGCCAGGAGAGAGCGTGTATACTGCTGCATAAGGATTTCCGCAAAGCCTTTGACTCCGTGCCTCGACATCTACTGATACAGAGACTTCGGGACCGTGGCCTCCAGGAGGATATCATACAGGCAGTTGTGGCGTTGTACAGATGAGTTATTGGCTGGATCCGGGTATCAGGAGTTGTATCACCAGAGATAGAGAGTACCATTGGGGTTAAGCAGGGATGTCCTCTCTCACCTACACTCTTTGGTTTATATATAGATGAGCTTGAGCAGGTTATAGAGACAGAGGGAGGTGAGGGATGCACATTGGGTGACCTCGTTATCGCTTTCCTATTATATGCTGATGATGTGGTTTTACTTTCGAGGACGAGGGAAGGTCTGCTGCGGCATCTTGACGCGCTTCACTCTTTTTGTACTCAGTGGGGATTATCAGTGAATGTGGCCAAAACCAAAGTTATGGTATTTAACACCACCAGATCCTTCATGATGCGACAGGTGCTTCTATGGGAGGAGCATCCACTTGAGGTAGCGGACTCCTACACATACCTAGGCATGGTATTTTCTGGTCCCACTTTCAGCATGCGACATGCGGCATTTTCCCGGCTACGGAAGGGCTATGCATCGTTGGTAGATTTGGAGAGACTCTGTTTCAGCTCACACGTTAGAGATGCGACCAGTAAGTGCCGACTCTTTGACACTATGGTAGTTCCCTCAGCTCTATACGCATCAGAGACATGGAGTACTGGCTTGATGGCTTCCGAGTGGGCGCGCATCTCACAACTTCAGATTCATATGCTCTCTCGGATGATACGGGCTAAGCCCTCTATACCACATCATATTATATTGGCGGAGTTTGCCGTCCCCCCTATTCAGATGTAGGCACTGTTCCATATTGTCACATTCGTACAGCGCCTGGAGGATCATCAGGGTAGAGGCACACACTTTGCTGCAGCAGCTTTGTCGTCCTCCCAGCACCTACACTCCGAGGGAGAGCACTTGACAGGATTCATCTGGGGTGAAGACGGAGTTTTATCGGGCACATTTTCTATCCCGGGATCCTGCGGGGTATCCCATTGTACCCAGATACCTAGTGGACAATATCTCACACAGACTACGGATAGTGATGGGTTAGTTTCGGGTTTCCTCTCACAACATACTTTACATCATTTTTTCACAGGCAGAGAGACATCTATGAGGATTGACTCTCCTTGTGTCTAGCACTATTTCCTGTTTTACTGTAATCTTGTTTCTTTTAGGTGGTAGAGCTTTCACGCTCCCACCGGGCATACTTGACATGTACCTTTTTTTCAGTCCTATGTACCTTAGGGTATCCCATGGACATTAATAAAGATCTCTCTCTCTCTCTCTCTCTCTCTCTCTCTCTGACCCTCCCTAAACATCTCTCTCGTTTTTTTTTAAATTTTAAATATGCGTCCGAGTCCCAGACGCGTCCGCATCCGGACGCTGGACGCGCCAGCTGGACGGGTCCGGCGTCCCAATTTTTTTTTTTTTTAAAAACAGGGCGCGTCCGATCCCGCGTCCGGGGGTTGGACGCGTCCGGGCGTCGGACGCGGACGCCAAAAGGCTGTGTCCGGCCCGGACCCTCATATTATATATATATATATTATGCAGACAATATATATAAAATACTATATACTGTTTTTTGGCCCTAAAGACGAAAAAATTTACGTTTTAATTTTCTTTTCAACTATTAAAAACAATCAGAACAATAATATTTGACAAAAATAGGGTCCGTGTCCTGTTTAACAAGATTTGAAACACTACATCAGATCCCCCGTAAAAAAATTTGCAATTTGAATACCATATTGCCAAAAAACAATCAAGCGTTCCTGAACAACACTCTGGGCAAATTCCCGGATCCGGCACACTGTATAATGTTTTCCTCAATTTGCACACAAGATATTCTTCACCTATGACTTCAAAACTTTGAGATTGAGTGGCATACACTTCCCTTTCAAAAATCCATTTGAATGCTTGATTTGAATCCATTTGTGTAATGTGCCAACCATAATTTGTCTCAAGTGTCAAAGCCGTGCATTTTTGCCACTGGCACAAATGTTCCATCGGCATTGTACTTTATTGTGTAGATCCAGTTGGTTCCAGATGAACTCAACCATGCAACAGTACATGCCTGATCATGCAACCCGAGAAGACACTTGAAGCAAGAGATGGAGTAGTTGCTAAGGAGGAAAGCTAACTCGCCAACAAGGAAAAACTTGCTGCACAACACTAAGATAAATTCTTGGATCTAAGGGGAGTATCAAATTGTGGAAGAGCAACAGGTCTGTGTGGATCACTTAAAGAGATTCATCTAAGTTGTGGGAGGAAAAGAAATCTGTGTCGGCCTCTTCTTACAAAACTTTACTCACTAGCTGCCAGTCTTTGTCTTTGTCTACCCTAATGGAGAGCGGTGTGCACAGCCAGGATGAGTGCTAGCTTGAGGCAGGAGATGGCTGAGAGGCTAGGCAGTGGTATGGGACACTGTCTAGGATGGAAGTCGGATGTTGCTTGTTACGGTCACAGGCCAGGGCACGGAGGGTGGACCTGGATTGGGTCCTATGGCGGGGTGGAACGTGAATCGTTCGGTCTCTTGTGGTTAACCGGCACCTAAAGGAATGCAGTAAGAGAGAGTCTAACACTCAATTCACTCCAACCGTACTCTGGATCTCCTTTGACAAGCCTCTTCTCAATCTGGACCCCTTATCAGCTGCTCATATAGCACAATCCTTGCCTTCATGGTATTTTGATTGGGGTCACCATGCCCTACCAGGTCCAAAAGAAACAAAGGTCTCCAACTTTTCCCTTCTATTGAACATCTTGTGCAATATTTGTCAGTTGGCCCTCACCTGAACCGTCAACTTGCTAACAATATGCATTTTTTCTATTAACCTTTGTCGTACTAGTAAATCCAGGCTGTATCCTGCAAGAAAAGAACTTGCTTTGCTGTCTTTTCATTAGTAATTTTAAATTGGATGATCCAAATTAATAGTTTGTTATTTCATAGCTGAGATCTAGTGCGACTGGTCTTCTCATACTACATAGGGTAGACGAAGACAAAGACTGGCAGCTAGTGAGTAAAGTTTTGTAACAAAAGGCCGACACAAATTTCTTTTCCTCCCACAACTTGGTTCTCTTAGATGAATCTCTTTAAGTGATCCACACAGACCTATTGCTCTTCCATAATTTAATACTCCCCTTAGATCCAAGAATTTATCTTAGTCTTAGGCAGCAAGTTTTTCCTTGTTGGCGAGTTAGCTTTCCTCCTTAGCAACTAATCCATCTCTTGCTTCAAGTGTCTTCTCGGGTTGCATGATCTAGTGCGACTGGTCTTCTCATACTACTCCTAGGTAGATAGAATGGATGGCAAATGAGTCCTCCTTCCCTTGTATACCTCCAAGGTGGGAGACTCCAAGCCATGCGCACGTCCTAGATTATGACACGTGGCAACCATGCAGGTTCACGAGTCATTGGTCAAGTCAACAGGCCCAGTCATCGTCAAGTCTCAACTTTCAAGTTAGGTTTGGGACCCAAGGGAGTTGGGTCCCTAACATTCCCTCCTCCTTAAAAGACTCCTCTCCCTTGGGTCCCTAACATTCCCTCCTCCTTAAAAGACTCCTCTTCTACGGAAGAAAATCTGGGAACCTCAGTCTCAGTGGTCACGTTCCTTTTCCCAAGTATCATTGTCTTCGGAGCTTCCTTTCCAATGAACCAGGTACTCAATTGCGTGCCGGTTTTTGAGCCCACGTTGACGTACAAAGACTCTCTCTTACTGCATACCTCCAGGTGCTGGTTAACCACAAGAGACCAACCGATTCACGTTCCACCCCACCATAGGACCCAATCCAGGTCCACCCTCCGTGCCCTGGCCTATGACCGTAACAAGCAAGATCCGACTTCCATCATAGAGAGTGTCCCATACCACCACTGCCTAGCTCTCAGCCATCTCCCGCCTCAAGCTAGCACTCATCCTGGCTGTGCACACCGCTCTCCATCCACCTTCTCCTAGGTAGATAGAATGGATGGCAAATGAGTCCTCCTTCCCTTGGATACCTCCAAGGTGGGAGCAAGGCATGCGCACGTCCTAGATTACGACACGTGGCAACCATGCAGGTTCACGAGTCACTGGTCAAGTCAACAGGCCCAGTCATCGTCCAGTCTCAAGTTAGGTTTGGGACCCAAGGGAGTTGGGTCCCTAACATTGAGGGTGTCACATGTCACCAACCTTGTTTCAGCTCTATGTCAAAGGGCTGGAGAAACTCATCTATCAGAGTGGATAATCTTATAGACAGGAAGACATTTATGTGGATAGGGATATAATATTCTGGTGTATTAACGTTTCCAGCCGATTTGAATCGGGCCAATTTCTCCAGTTCGAACCGGCCAATCTGGTTCGAACTGTTTTTTTATTATTTTTATTTTTTATTGCTAAGCCTTCTATTTTTTTAAGAACAATCTTTAAATGCTATCCACAACGCTCTTTATACGACAAGTAGTACTACGTATAGAATCATCACTTCAAAAGTCAATTTCAAGTGTGGACTCTTGAGTGCACGCAATAATTAACTAGATTTGTCACTTTTCAAACCCAAGTATAACCACAATACAAATCCAAACATAGCCATGACTCAAACGTATGTGGCATGATCCATCTAACATTATGAACAAGATTAAAAGTAAAAAATAACCCCAGTTCATCATTCATAATAGAGTCAAATAAATAAGCCAAAGATGTTTGAATTCCATTGTTCACTCTCACCTCCACCCCCAATGCATAAGGCTATGCTGCAGCAATGTGGCTGCTTGTTGAACCGTAATTGTTCAGTTAAATCGACACATATTTCTTTTGTCCTATCACATAGTTCCCAACGAAATCAACATTTCGTATTGCAATGAGCAACAAAAGCTTCACTCTCTCTCCGCCTATCGCGATGCCTTCACAATGAGGAAAAATAGGGAATAACCTATTCTCGATGGTAAAAGCGACCTTTTTGAAAAAAGTGCAGTTTTTTCGAGGTTTTAATTGGGGCGAACTCTTTTGAAACAGAATCATGATCCTTTCAGGGAAGAAATGTGAGCTAGTGAAACCTTAGTAATATCTACGTTTTGTACTTCAATCTCTCTCATTGTTGGAACACGACTTTAATCCTAATCCATTTGGCCATGTAATCTTTTTATGTGATATAGGTGGTTACAAGTAGACCATGACCCTACATTTTTTTGTACTTCCATATCTCTCATTGCTGGAACACAAATTTGTAGTGCTCTCTCTCTCTCTCTCTCTCTCTCTCTTCAATGATCTTGTGAATGTGATTGATGATTGAATGTTGAAATTTACATGGGACCTACATGTTGGACTCACAGGATGAGTTGGACCTTTCACTCAGCATGACAAATCCGTAACATCTTTTTATGATATTAGTATTTGACGGGGGCTCATTAGTTTCCAAACTGCAAAGAATTGTGCATCTATCAAGCCTTTTTAAATTCTCCGTCCTATAAATATGGACATTCTTTATTGAGCCTCTTATCCGCCCCTAGTTCCAACCATTCGCCTAATCACAGAAGCATTTTTGTTATCACTCAAAAACATTCAAAGGCCAGAGTGGAACTAAGTAGGAAGATATGGCTGCCAAAACTTGTGTAACTGGCTGTCCTTGACAGAAGTATAAAAACGTGTTCTATCCAGATGTTCCAATACCCCTTGCTCCATAAGGTAGAATTTCCTTGACCGGATATGGTCCTTCACCTTAGTTTTGTACATTTGCGCCAAATCGCCCTCTTTAAGATCCTTTTTATGGAATCTTCTATCATGCCAAGCGTTCCGGCGAGCTTTCTCAACTGCTATTGCATGAATTGCCATCAATCTTGTTTCACATAACATATGAAATGCTTCATGATGCAGTTGTAAGGATTTTGCCTCATCCAACGTTCAGTTGTTGCTATTCGTAAGGATGATGTTAGGAACTCGATTGGCATAACAACATCCTGCTGACCATAAACCCGATGAAGAGGCGTTTGATTTGTGCTAACTTTATAAGCAGTTCGAAATGCTTGTAATGCAGCATGCAACTTATGTTCCCAATCCGATCTGCTAGTTTCAACGGTTTTAGTCAGAAATTAGAATATTGCATAGAATCTTATTAGAAGACTTAGCTTATCCATGTCCCCTTCGGTAGTAAGGTGTACTAAACCAATCTATCACAAAAAATTATTCCAAAAGAGCTTTGATTGTCTTATCGATGAAATGAGTGCCTCAATCACTCACAATTTTGACAGGACATCCAAATCTGGCTATAGCGTTTTCATACAAGAACTTTGCAGTAGATATAGAAGCACACAATTCCGGAACGGTTCTGGGATCTGGGAGTGTTCTAGTTCGGAACGTTACAAATATATATATATATATATATATATATATATATATATCTAAGGAAGCGGGACCCGGACGCGCGTTCGCGTCCGGACTTGCTAGGGGCGCGTCCGCGTTCAGGACGCGTCATGTTTTTTTTTTTTTAAAATTTTTAAAAATTCTTTTAGACTAAAATAAATTAGTTTTTTTTTTTGAAGCCACGGATGCGTCCGTGCGGTACGGACATGTCCTTTTTAAATTTTTAAAATTTTTTTTAGGGTTCTTTTGTTAAAAAAAAAAAAAATTGGACGCGTCCGACTTTGCGTTTGGGGGTCGGACGCGTCTGGGTCCGGACGCCGGACGCGGACGCGGGCAATCCGGCCCGGACCCTCATCCCTGAAATTTATTATATCTATATATCAGACATGAGGGTTCGGGCCGTTTTGCTCGCGTCCGCGTCCGCGTCCGGACCTGGACGCGTCCGACCCCCGGACGCGGGGTCGGACGCGTCTATTTTTTTTAAAAAATTTTTTTTGAAAAAAAAAAACAGATGCGTACGGACGCCCCCCGACGCACGCGTCCGGGGGTCCGGACACAATTTTTTTTTTAAAAAAAAAAATTAAAAAAAAAAAAATCAGACACTTCCGCCATCCGCTTCCTTAGCTATATATATCTTTTGTTTTTTTTGGTTTTTTTAAAAAATTATGTGTTGGGGTGGAAAACAACATCTAGGGATGTAAAACTTTCTTTTAAACATTTATCAGACTACAATGCTAAGTGTAGATGATAAAAAACGTGTGTTTTTTTGGGTTTGAAAAAAACATTATGTGTTGGGGTGGGAAAAAACAACATTTAGGGATGTAAAATTTTCTTTTAAACATTTATTAGACTATAGTGCTAAGTGTAGATGATAAAAAACATGGAAACTGATCCACATTCCTCACATGCCGCATGAGAATCTGATTTGAGATGATGGTAGGTCTATCCCTTGAAAAGCTAGCCTAGAGGGAATCTTCCCCTACACGAAGGAGAAAATATGGGAGATCAATGGCAGCCTTTCTTTGCTCCAATCATGCAACAGATTTCACATGTAAAAAAATGGTGGGTGAACTTGATTCCAATACTATTGTACGTTTTCTACTGATGCCTTAACTCTTCGAGCACTCGATTGCTTCCATTCATGGCTCCCAAAAGTCCTTTCTTAGAATCGTGTTAAATGCTTTTCGAGAGTATGCAAGCAATAAAAGAAGACCTCTAATCTATACACCTCTTTCAATAGTAACCCTAAATGAACAATGTGATCTATTACATAGTGAGACAGACAGCTTCATATATCTAACAGAATTAGAGTTTCAACGAGCCACGATTTGTCATTGAATCTTCGAGTCCAAATCGAACCCAGCTTTCTTCTCTCCAACATAGTGCGCTGGAAATGGGCCTTCACAGGCTGTTATAAAAAAATTTACTGGTTTTTTCTGACAGCCGTCTGGAGTTCTGGAACGCTGCATTCTGGAACGTGGGGGTCTGGAACACCGTTCCGGTGCAACTTAGTTTTGTCTTAATCACAGAAGCATTTTGTGTCACTCAAGAAAATCACAACTTTTTGCCTGTCCCCAGAGCTAAGGAAGCGGATGGCGGATGCGGACGCGTCCGATTTTTTTTTTTAAAAAAAAAAATTAAAAAAAAAAATTGCGTCCGGACCCCGGACGCATCTGTTTTTTTTTTCAAAAAAAAATAAAAAATAGACGCGTCCGACCCCACGTCCGGGGGTCGGACGCGTCCTGGTCCGGACGCCGGACGCGGACGCGGGCAAAATGGCCCGGACCCTCATGTCTGGAGTCAGAGTCTTAGCTTCTTGTTGAAAATTTTTGCATTGTGCGAAATCTCACCATCTAGAAGAACGCACATGGAGTAAAATCAACTTTCAACAATGCATACATTGTTTGAAATTCAGCTGCTTGTTGGTTCCTAACGCACAGGCACAGAAGTTCAAACTGTAAAGCAATTTCCTATAATTGTTTAAACTGTGTGCATCTATATGCTTTAGGAGGGTTACTTTTATTTCTACATCTTTGAATTAAACTTCTATGATCTCTTGAAGCAGATGATGTCACCTGCCATTAAGTTTTTAACTTGCCATATTGACATTATCTTGCAGGAAGGCAGTTCACAGTCAAGATATTTGCAAGCACGTCTTATCCCGGCTCACAAAGATCCTCCATATGAGCAGGTGTGGTCTGTGATTGCAATCTAAGAATTCTTTGGTTCTGTTGAAAGGATTTGTCTTTAGTTTGTTGTTGCATTTAGACCAACCATGTGAAAGATGTACGTTTTCAGTTTTCTGAATGTTGTTAACATTCAGGCGAACTCCGTCCAACGCAGCTCAAGCATCACTTTTGTAATTCCATGTTTATAACAAGCATATTTAAGGGGAACTCAAATGCTATGTATGGCTTTAACATTCAAAAGGCAATCTCTCTGAACTTAGTTCCAATTTTTATTTCCTTCCAGTGATTTCTACCTTACGAGAACACAGTTGATTGCATCCCTTTTTTTCTTAATGTCCGAAGTGTTCTAGACTTAACTTCTTTATGTAATGCATACACGTAGTTGGTCAAGATTGTTTTTGCAGCCCGGGTTGCTGAAAATGGATGGTTAAACCTGAATCATGGGCCTTTAGAATAATACTGAAATTTTAAGGCTAGAATAGAAGAAGAAAGCACTTGAGTCTATTTTCTAAACTGTTACAGAACCTGTTCAGGGTATTGTATTTATATGATTGTAATGATCAACACGGTTAAAAATCATATCTCTCACTTGCACTCTATGTTATTTTATTGCATAGCATGACAATGGGACACATGGTGGCATATACATGCCATTGCAACCATACAATCAGCTTAAAAAAGTATAAGGACAGTTGCAGAGGTGAAACAAAAATGATGATATAATACATGACACATAATCCACGTCTTGCAATTACACTCAAAATATTTTTGGGTTTCTTGGAGCAAATTGATGTTGGATGCCTGACCTGCAACTTTAGTTTCCTCGGTGTGAAATCTTCTCGAGTCCTTTCTCGTAAGAGGGGGTGAGGTTCCTGAGAAGAGGGCGGTTCCACTTTTTGGATTTATCTTTGGTTTCTAGCAAAGCATTTCAATGCATATCGCAAAGATCTCCAGGGAACTCCCTCTATACGTCTTGTGTTTCTCATTATTTGTCCTTCTCAGAATCTCAGTGTTGGTTGTTGAAAGGCTTAGATCATGGTCCTCAGCTGCACTGCTAAGAAACAATTGCATTAACAAAAACACCTGTGACCAAGAAAGTCTTGCAAAATACTGCAGAAAGTTGAAGGAAGTGAGATGAAATGAAATCTGGTCATAATGCTAACTCTAGTAGGATTTGTAGGAGATTCATTATAGAGGTCCTTCCCTACAACATTTGTATCTAATTGCAGACAAGTGCTGAGGAGTCATGGACCTATCTTAGGACCTTCTTGTTGGAGCCTAAGTTACTAGAGCCCTAGGTAATGGTTACATCATTAAATTTGGTCAATTTTGATAAGACTAAGCAGTACGTACCATAGGGTCAAGCTGTAGGGGACATGAACTGAAGCCAGTTTGGTGTTTTTTAGTTTGGTTCCCATAGGCATTTTCAGAACACTTTACTAATGTGATAACCGCTTTGGTGTTCTCCAACTCATTCTTCTGACGTCCTTGAGTTCTTTGCATAGATCAGGAAATCTTGTCGTAAGTAAGTGCAAGGGTTTGCTTGCAAAGGTTTCAATATCTTGTGTGAAATTTACTTCCAAGTGGTAATACCACCAAGGCAGAATATAGCTTGTACTAGATTCTTGTTTATACCATGAGGTATTGCATGTATCTCATTCGTTTTGGAACATGCTTTGAATATTTGAATAACGACTTTGTGTCCTCTGAATTTTATTCCTTCTCCTTTAGTCTGCGACTTCAGTTTTGGTCGAAGTATCAGAAACGTTTTACATTTAAATAGGGAGCATCCGTGAAAGTAGTACAGTCGTACAGCTGTGCACCCTATAAAAGTGTTTCAACTCTAAGCATTTATAGTGGTTTGGGTTAAGCTATTACTTTGCAGCGATTCAGTTTTCTTCTGTATCTTAGTGGCTGATCTGACTTGCTGCATCATTTTTCTGGAGTTACAGCGTAGGGTTTTTCATACTGATGTATTCTGGCGAGACTGGCGTCTACTATCTTATTTGGATTATCGGCTTGTCTTTGTTGAAGGTTTATGTCATCATGATATTGGTTTTATTCAACTTGCTGCTATGATGTTTTCATGACAAGCTGATACATCTACTTGCACATGTTTATCTGGGGATGATATCAGGAAGTAAGATTCCCACAGTTGCGGTCTTTGAGGCCTGATCAGAGAGCAAAATTGAAGGCAAAGTTTTTCCATACGGACGATTTGAGCTTTTGTGAGTGGATGCGGAGCTTGAAGCTTGTCCCTCCAGAGCCAGGGTACTAGCAGCACTAGGGAGAATTTTCGTTTTCTGTCGAAGGCTTATCTCTTCAAATTGAAAGATTTTCTGATGCCTGTGGGAGATTTCTGAATGTGACTATTTGCCATGAGAACCTAGTTATTACTAGAGTTGTTATTCCCAATAAAGAAAAAAAGCAAAGCTCATTGCAATGAGACTTTTATGCTTCTACCTAGTCTTTTTGTAAGCGATACCAATTCAAATTTGTTAAAGTAGCATTTTCCATTGTTTCCCACCATGGGACGGTTGAAGGGAAGGAATTATAAGATGTGTCTATTCTTTTGCAGCTTGTCTTGTGTCTATATGGCCATACTTTATGCTTGGGACCCTCTTTGGATGATCAGTTTACTCTCTAGCTTAGAAAAGAGTTCTTTTCTAAAGCCAAAGCAAATGTACAATCTGTCAAAATATTTTGGAAGTTTCCTGTAAGTTTAGCAGCAGAACTGCTTAGTAAATTGTCAAGGGAACCCCTGCTGTAGATCAGCAGCTAAAAAACTATCAAGAGAACAAAAATTGTTAATCATCCCATCTTGGACGAAGGCCATTAAAAAAACTTCATACTGGATTCAAGCATCTTACTGCATCAGCATACTCAACATAAAAAATGTCAAGGGAACCTCCTTAAGATGCTATTTCAAAGGGGCGAGCTGGTTTTTCACAGCTTGCCTGAGAAGTCTGATCACCAGAGTGAACAGTTAGCTCTCCAAAAAACTATACTTTGTTGGCTTCTGAGAAGTCTCGCTCTTCCAGCCATAGTTCGGGTCAAACTTAGTATGCTAATCTGTCAGCTCCAATTATCTCTCAATTTCTCTTGGCCCAGAAAACTGCAATGATGACTCCAAACTTATGTATGCAGCACTGTGTCAAAGACCACTTTCTCCTGCAATATACTTTTTCAGTACATCTGATAATCTGTCCTCCTGAAGCTCAAAGAGTTTCTTCAAAGAAAATGGTCGCCAAGATCTAAGAGTTGCCTTTCCTTTTTTGTGGAAGATTGAAACATTGGATAATAGCACCTGGTCTCCATTGTCAAAGCAAGCCACTATGTTTGTCCACAATCTGCCTCCAGTCCCTGGTCCTACTGGTCTCCCCTGGTAAAAATTCAGTGCTATAGCTGCAAAGAGAGGGGGAGGAGAAGCCTGGCACCTCTCAAACCTTCTTGCTCTACCAAGGCTCAAAAAAAGGTTGTAAGCTTAGAAATACTTTTTGAAGTGATAGTTGGAAATTGCTTGTTCTTTATGATTGTGCAGACAACTGTTATTGGCTTTTGATTGGGTACTTGTTCCTTGGCTATGCAAAGACTATCTGTACTGAGTTAAAATAAGTTGAGCAAACAAGAATATATTTCATGGTTTTGTTTTCAATGCTCATATTTGTACCATTGTTCTTTCAACTTGACTTTGTTGGTGTCCGTTTCCGTCCATTTCCATTCTTGTTGGTCAGTGATTATTTTATGTCAAATGTCTCAGAATACTGTCAAACCCTGAGAATAGCTCATAGTTGGGTCTTGAAGAGACAATAAGCATTATTTGTGTTAGAGTTTTTTTGTTCCAGTAGTGGTTTAATTTCATGTTTAACATCCTGTGCTTCTTTATACTTCAATAATCTTCCATATTTTTTTTGGATTTGTGATTTGCCCAGTGATTTCAAATAGATAGAACTGGTTTTGATCACATCTCTTGGGCAATTCGGTACTTTTGGTTTGCGAAACAAATCTGAGGTTCTGTTTAATAGCAATGCTTTAGAACTGGCAGAATGGTCGACGGTTCATTGTTTTGTTAGTGTTTAATTTGTTGGATATTCAGGATTTAAATCAGAAGTAAAATTCTTTGGATACCCGGTTTTTTATGACTGATTCTGGTTTTGTTTTATGACTAAATTATTCTTGGTCAGATCCAATCCACGTAATTGGAAGTTCTATATCTATCAGGTTAAGGGTAGTCTGTAATGTTCGAGGGCCCCCTTAGAGGTGGAACAATAAACGTTTGGTCTGATTGTATTTCACCAGTTGCTGAAGTGCTGAATCAGATGTTAAATACACCAATCCAATGATATCAATTGTTCCAGGGTGCAGTAGGTTTAAACTTTAAATCATAGTTTGTAACATACAAAAATGATAAAACACAGTGTGTATGTTATCAAATTTAATTTAATTTTTTTCAAAAATCCGTTTGGAACATATGAAATTATTAATTAAAAAAAAAACAAAAATCATTTTTTTCCTCCCAGAAATGAATAGAATGTGTATCTTAGAAACTTCAAATGTTTACCCAAGTTGTGCTTTAATAATGTTTATCTCTTTGTAGTCTTTCTCCAAGTCTATGGCCAATCTTTAATGGTTATAAGGACCCTCAGTGAAGGTGGAACGCTCAAATGTTTTGTACTGAACTTTTTCACTGGTTACTGAAGACCTTAATCACATGTGAAACACAAAACGACTAATAAACAATGCTATTATTTGTTCGAGGGCCAATTCCACACTGTGAGGTTCAAGTGTTCATCCAAGTTATGATTGTTGTCAGTGTTTCATGATTTGTGGTGCCTTCTCTCAAAGTTACAAGACTGGATTTTGGCAAAAACTTCTACTTTGAAATTCATCAGATTCTTCTCCCAGAACACAGGCTTGACTAATTTTTGTGCATCATTTTCATTGCAGATCTGATCTTTGACTACTACCTTGATTGGCCTTCTTTGCCTCTCTCCTGTACCCACGATCTATAATAATCAGGTAAACGGTGAAGTCTTGTGATAGTGGTCTGTATCCAAGGAAGATTACTGAAGTGGTGATTGATAACTTTAAAAATCACCCCAAACACTTACAAACAGATAAATACAAGTACCATCCTCATAAAGCTTGAGGCACAAATTTTCTCTACTATTGCTCGAAATGAGCATAATATGTATTTTGTCTTTCTTGGATACAGCCAACCATGGAAGGTGGATTGGTTTTAGCCTTAGCCTGTTCTCAGTTACTCTAATCAGAGAGCTACCTTTAGAACAGTCCTTTTTGTCAACAATGACATTTTTTTTTTCTGATAGTATAGACGGAAAGTTGAAGTTCAGCAGGTACTGGTCCCTCAAATGTGTTAGCATCCACATGTATGCACGGGGAGAATTGTCCAACAATAACTGGAATAGTATAGACTGGAATAACAGGTGAAGCTTAGGAGATACTGGTCCCTCAAATATGTGAGCATCCACATGTATGCATAGGGAAGATCCTGCTTCTGGACCTCTAGCAGTGTTTCCATTCCTAACTTAACGTATCCTTGAAAGGTCTCAAAATTATATGATTCTGCTGCACAATGATTCCTCTGCACACTAAAGAGAATATGGCTAGTGGTATATACAGTTAACATCGCTGCAGGACGAAGTTAACCTTCTGTAGATATGAGAGGAGGAGATGTTACCTTACTGCAACACAAAAATACTAGAAACAGCAATCACAGATTACTTTCTATACGAACTGAATTGATGGCAAAATTTTGGCTCTTTGTTAGAGTTAAAAAATCTTTATGATTGCAGACTTGGATAAGAGAGCTATGAACTTAAATGGTAGGGTTTGTAGAAGAGGGCTAATCTCTGCTTACCAGGAGGTGAGCTGGTTGATGCCAAAATCTTGACAATCTGTTACAGTTAAAAAGGCTTATGCTTGCCTAGACTTGGCAAGAACGGTAAGGTTTGTGGAAGAGGGCTAAACTTTGCATAACAGGAGGTGAGCTCCTTGCAACACGCCACTCTAGGCATAGCAAGAACAAACAACCCAACAGTTACAGCCTTTTAAAGACTCTCAGATAATTTATTTGACAATTTTGTAGACTTCATTCCCTTCTGCACCTCTTGGCTGATATTCTGTGAACTTCTCTTTTTTGACCTTCTACTCAAATCTTTGACACAAAACGACCTCGAAATTGTAACATTCCTCTTATAGTACCATCACCACGAATAAGTCTGTCCTGTTACCTGTAACAAGTTGGAAGCAGTAGCATGATCCTGAAGTTGTTTTCGAGTTATCTGCAGTTAATCAAGATTCTTTTGTTGCAAGTGATGTGTGAGGTTGCTCCTGAATCAATGACCACATCGCAGTCTTGTTCAGTGTAGCTTTTTGAGGTTTCATCAAATATCGTGAAGGCCTCATCGCTTTTGTCTGCATCCTTTGACGACTCTGCAACATTCGCCTTGTCAGCTTTGTTTTTTTTTTTTTTCCGGGTTGAATCTGCAATCGTTTGCAGAGTGTCCCTTCTTCTTGCAGTGCATGCAAGGTATTGTCGGGTTAAACCAACACTTGTTGGCTGCGTGTCCCTGCTTGTGACAGTGATCACATGAGGATGTTTGTTGGTTGTCGTTGCCTCTGCTCAAAGACTTTGTGCTCATCTTGTCGAATTTGGGTTTGGATTTGTTCTTCTTCTTTTCCTTCGTGCAAAGGGCCTTCTCCTGGTCACTGCTTCCTTCTCCTTCGTCCCTCATCAGTCTCTCATCAGTGACAAGACTGATTGCTCTTTCGAACGTCATATATGGTAGGCTCAATTGAGCATTCTCAACGGCTGATAGGACGCAGGTAGGGATTTCATGAAGTACATCAGCTATTGTGGTGCTGGGACCTGGTGTTCCTGTCATGATGCAGTGAGTTGAGCGAAGATCGTCACTTCATACTTCTGCTTTAGTCTTTCCCATGCTTCATGGCTACTCTCACAGTCTTCAATCTACATGAGTATTTCTTCATTGATGGACGAAACGATGATCACCATTGCACGTTCATCTTTTTGGATCCACTTAGCTCTCCTTGGGTCTCCCTTTGGAGGCTGCACCTCTGTGAGTTCGGTCACCTTCCAGATGCCTTCACCCTTCAGAAGTATTTTGATTTTGATTTTCCATATTCTGTAGTTTTTGCCATCAAGATTGATTGTTATTCTCGTCTGAATCGTTGTAGCCATATTGTGTTGTCTTAGAGAATCACTGCTCGAATATCACGTAACGATAATCTGGTGCTCTGATACCATGTAGCTGTATTTCGGCTTTTCGTATTTCTATTTTGTTTTTCCAGGATCCTAAGCAAGCGACTACAGATCACAGATCATGACAAAATCAATCGAGAAGACGACACGACAAAGAAGAGGTGGAGAAGAGAATGATTGTAATTTTTGTTTTTCGTTTTTGGGTGAGTCATTCAGTATCTCGCTCGTTGGCGGCCTGACACTCACCTCAGTTGCTGTGTTCTGCTCGTTGGCAGACTTTCATGCACAACTCTACTCTCTATATCATCTCTCGTCCCTCACTTTCGTGTTGATCAAAAATACGTATTTATCTCTACGGTGTGGAGTTTACAAGATAGTTTATCAGAGAATTACAGACAAGTTAATGCTAATCAACTAATTAGTTATTCTCTGTTATCGCTGCCTATTTCAGTTGAGCGTGAAGTACAATACACCACACTCGTCGAGTTGCCAGTTGGCAGCGCGAATTGTTCTCTTTCGTTTCGTGTCTTCATCGGGTGTGTTTCGTCACCTGGTCGTCGGGCCGAATCTCGAATACTTTTCTTTCGGTCTTCGGGGTATGTTCGCCCTTCGCTTCGTTTCGCTTCGTCTCTTTCGTGAGAAAGTTGTTGGAGTTCACAATTTCTGACAAGAACGACCTATCTCTCGATCAACACTATTCGCTAAATTTCCATCTTCAAACAAAACCACAATAATTTATCCTGGATCAAAACTCTTCACTAAGTAGACGAAGATATAATGACCCGCTATTTTTCACCAAAAAGCAAGATCGAAAAATCTAACTTCAGCTCCTGCTGATTCAACGAAAAGTGGCTTGAAACTAATGCTAATGGACCAATTTTCAGCAGCTGTAGAGCGGATCAAAATGGGAAGAGAAAGTGGTAGAGGCAGAGAGGAGGCCAACAAGGGAATGGAAATGCAGGAGGGAGGAGCTATGACATCGTCGCGATGGGAAGAGGTGCTTATACAACTGTTATAAAATAGAAGGCAAAGAAAGTAGCTCTCCAAGAGAGTAGGAGAGTATACGTGACCAGAATGTGAGAGAGAGAGAGAGAGAGAGAGAGAGAGAGAGAGAGAGAGAGAGAGAGAGAGAGAGAGAAAATTTGAAATTGAAATGTCATAATGAGAGTGAGGGGGAGGGAGGGGTGAGAAGGGTTTGAGAAGGGCACACATTTGTCATCGTGAAGGATGGCAAATAGTTAGTGCACGCACGCGCACGCGCGCGCGCGCACACACACACACACACACACACACACACACATGCAGTGATAAACCAAGGCACACATTTGTCTACATTTTTGTTCAAACATATTTTAGCTTTTCCTTTGTAATAGGGTGACAGTTTTGCCGGCAAAGCGTGACATTTTTTCCGGCAAACACACATTCTCTCTCTAAAATAGTTTTATAGTGTATAGATGATATGATGGTGCATTGTATCTAGCAATTACGATTTGAGAGATAGAGATGGTACAAGGCACCTAGAGTTGATTTGAATATGACCTCAGCCATTAACCTATTTTTACCATGGTCACATGTAGGAAGATATTTAGCCAAAACATGTTTGTAAGTGTGAACTAGCTTTGATTTGAAACAAGTTAGTGGAAGCTTTTAGTCACATTAGAAAAATCCCATTATTCCTAGTGACTTTGAAACTCTGAACTTAGCTGATCATTTAAAGAAAATTCATGCTAAATATTTGTCTCTCTACTAGAATATCTCAATCTTCTTTTTTTATACGTGCATATGCATTTACCAGTGTGTATGTATGAGATGAGGTGCTTTGATTTTATTTAAGCTTAATAGATTGAATATTCTTTAAGGACATTGGAATCCAACTACCTTGATGGATTTTGGATATTTTTTGTTGTTCCATATCTATAGAGAGAGTGCAGAAAAGCAAAACAAAGACAGAAAACAGCACAAGCAATTCCATCGATGTCATAATGGATTACAAAGCTTTAAACCGTCAACAACGTCAAGTAGATCGTTAAATTTTTCGAGTAACCTTATACTTGCGGTGAATGCATCAGTTATCAGTAAAGTATCAGAATAAAATTCATATAGTTGAAGCTTCTTAAACACTTAGCAAACTGATTGATTTTGTTCTGTAAAACAACTGCAAATTCTGTCTAATGATGGATGAATTGCTGATTTTAATAATCTACTCTTGTTGCGAGCCATTCAGACTTGTGTACTGTCCTTGACGTCGCTCGTGATCGCGATCCCTTCATCACACATGCGGTACTTTCCGCGTCAGGACATGATGGATTGGAGGGAGTCAGCATTGCGATTCAGGGTGATTATTGGTGGGTGATGGGAGCGTGCCGGCGATCCAACAGACTTTGGTCTCCAACTTCCAAGCCGATAGGGGTCTCTGTGTCGCAGCTTAAGTTACACATTTGTGAGGTGCATACTCTGGCATTATTTAATGTTGGCCTGTTTGTGTATGTCATACATCCTATAATTAAGCATTACCATCCTTGAGCGTCCATTTAGATATGGCTTGCTCATCAACACTCGGAAGTAGTTCAACACCAATGACTATTTTCCAAAGCTCTTTGTCCATCAACACGACCTTCATCTTGAATCTCCACAGATGATAGTTTGGTCCTTCCAGTTCGAGACTAGTTTTCGATTGAGAATCCATGTGGAGATTCAAGACAAATAAATGCAGATAATAGACTTAACTGAAGGACTAAAAAAAAGTTAGTGAATGCTTACAATGTATCCAAACATAAGTTGTTACAATTTATGCTCTAATACCATGTTGGAGAAATGCAAAAACTGAGTTGGATCTCAGTGCGTTGAACTATGTCTTTTAGAATCTATACAATTGATTACATAGCCAAACATGAGTTAAATTGTGATAGAATCAAGGATCAACAGAGGCATTCAAAAGCATGCGACATTCCACATCAGATAGTTATGTTTATTCTATAAATCATTTATCTACAAAGAAAATCAAATGTAACAAAAATGTGCAATCGGACATCAGACGCTCTCTCTTGAAAATATCTTGATTAGAGTTTCAAGTGAGTGTACACAACATTCAATCTATTGACGTATGCTCATTTGCATCTATGTATTGTGAAAAATACTAAAAGTTATCTATCATGAGTTTTGGGGTCCTTTGACTTTTCTACCCTTGTACATATGTTAGTAGATGATTAGGCCAAAAATAGCTCTTGATCTAGCTCGAGGTAGTGTAGGCCTTTGATACTTGGCTTGATGGTAGAGGGCTAGTGTTGTCATGTTGTCATGTGACCAATCAAAAGAGAGAGATCCATAGAATTGGTCCAATCACATGTAGGAGGGAATAAGTCACTAGACCAATCAAATTTAGAGGTGCTATCCTAGTTTTTTGGAGAGAACTTGAGATTTATACTTAGAGAGTTTTTTTTTGCATATTCTCTCTCTACTCGAGAGCCACATATTGTATTCTCTCTCTACCCAAGAGCAAGCCACTTTTTTACTTAGTTTTTTTTAATCACAAGTTACCTCTCAATGTGTATGTTGAATGGTGAATGATTCATGCATGTCGTATGTGCTCTTGCCTTAGAATTTTGAAGATAGATTGTTGAATCAATCAAGTGCAAGATCTTTGTGCAATCACACACACCTTAGGAGATCATTCACATTGTTTGAGATGTCCTCACACATGTGAAAAGTACACGTGTCTTATTTATATTTGTACAATTTTAATTACAAGGCATAATAAAAGAATGGATCATCTCCTAATGCTAGTTGTGAGCCTTATTGTCAACATTTGCCATTATTACCTGTAGGATCTTCGTGATAGACTCTGTCTTACAATGGTGCCTTGTAAAGTCATAATCTATCTGTAATGGCTCGTAAAAGGTCACTTTACATGCTTGTTACGGACAGTTGTTGTAGTGCATCGTAAAAGGTCTTCTTATTTGCTCCTTATGCAACAGTCGTAGTGGCTCATAATATGTCTCCTTATGGCCTTGTTATGGGCTTTGGTCATAAGGCATCATAACAACTTTCCTTATGGGATCTTACGGGCATTGGTTGTAAGGCCTCATAACAACTTTTTTTGTGAGCACTGATCATAATGCCTCGTAATAGGTCTCTATATGTGCTTATTCAAGGGCAATGGTCGTAAAGCCTCATGATAGGTTTCCTTACAGACTTGTTACGGACGATGGTCATAACACTTCTTAAGAACTTTCCTTACAAGTCACATACTAGTTTCGTTGCAGGTTCTTTATAGTTCCTTACAAGCTTTTGAATTCACGAATGTAGCAATCGTAATGCCTCATAAGAGAAAGCCTTATGGATTCCATATGTGCTTTTGACGTGATCATAATGCCACGTAAGAATGAAGCCCAGAAACAAGTTTCCCAAATCACATTTCATCAAAACAAAGCATGTATTGGATCTTGTACATAGCGATCTTTGTGGCCCAATGCCAACTCCGTCCTTAGGAGATGCAATCTATTTTATCACTTTCATAGATGATTATTCTAGATGGTCTACATTCATGTTCATTAAGCACAAATCAGAAGCCTTTGAATGCTTCAAGAGATTCAAGGCCATGGCTGAGACACAAGCATCTACAAAAGTGAAAGCACTCCGAACTGATGGTGGCGGCGAATACCTCTCTAACGAGATGTCCGACTATATGGCTGAACATGGTATATTTCAAGAACAAACATACTAACAACCATCGATAAATGATGCTATGTCATTTCATCCTATTTTACGTAGCATGGAATCTTCCAACGATAATGTTTCTTCTACAGAACCTGCAGCTACAGCTATAGAAGCCGAGCAACCGACAATACCTGTCATCAGACCAGACCAAGCCAGCTCGAACAGATCTAGAGAAATCCAAGAAGAAGCATCATCGCATCCTGGTCAACCAAACGTCCGCAGATCCTCACGGACTGAGAGGTATACAACTCAATCATTCTAAACTTCATCAGAAGAACTAGAGAGCCTAGCAGAAGCGATTAACTCCAAGGATGTTGTGAAGTGGCAAGAAGCTATGAAAAGCAAGTACAACTCACTTTTGATGAACCAGACCTAGACACTGGTCGACTTCCCCACTCACAAAAGAGTTATCGACAACAAATGGATCTTCAAGAAGAAGATCAACTCTGATGGTTCCATTGCTAAATGGAAAGCACGGTTGGTGGTTAAAGGATTCACTCAAGTCCAAGGAGTGGATTATCAAGAAATTTTCAGTCTTGTCAGATGCAGTCAATCAGGACTTTGATTGCGTTAGCAGCCGCGAAAGATCTCAAAATGCACCAAATGGATGTCAAGACAACATTTCTCAACGACAACGTTGAGGAAGAGATGTATACCTTCCAACCGGAAGGATTTGAAGTCAAAGGCCAAGGGCACAAAGTGTGCAAACTGCACAAAGCAATCTACGGTCTGAAACAAGCCGCAAGAGCATGATTCAATAGAATCAACTCTTATCTCATTCAATTGGGATTTGCAAACAATTCAGCTGACTGTAATGTTTATTCGAAGCATATAGGCACCAATTCAGTTCACATAGCTCTTTACGTAGATGATGCATTTATCTTGTCTAACGACACTTCTCTTCTGCACACTACTAAGAGTGATTTGTCGAAGGAATTTGACATGACTGATTTAGGAGCTATCCATTCTTTGCCAGAGATTCACATTACTAGAAATAGACTTCAAAAGAGATCTATCTTAGCCAGCAAGCATACTTAAAAGGCATTTTAGAAAAATTTCATAAACCAATCGATACTCCAATGGATCCAAATATAGTATTGACTAAACCTACTTGTGCTGATTTTGATAGTGAAGTACTTGACATAGCGAAGTACCCTTATCATTCACTAATAGGATCTTTGATGTATGTAATGATACATCATCCAAGATCAGCCATCTTGAACCAATGAGCGCTTCAAGCCTCATCCTTGATGTATCTCCCAAACAAAGCTATGCTCCAAGCCGCTTTGCCCTGACATCCTATCCAATAAGTCTAAAGCTGATCCCCATCCATTCCCCATGCTCCAAGCACAAGAGTCTACCAAGGACTCAATGAATGAATGTACACAACTCTCACCATAGGCTATACTTGAGTAGCTCGTCCACCTCCCAGAGTTACTGATGATGATCTGCTTGTCCTACATCCCATGTAGGTTCACCTTTCCATGTTTGACATTGCCAACTCTGATTTGACCAGTACATAGGCCTCCCACCAAGGAGCCTATCTCACCAACACTGTATCCATCATAGCGTCCAAGACAAAGCAAATGAAAACTAGATCCACTATCGTGATGAATAACTCACCCACGATCCATAGCATATTAGGTAGGATAGCTCCAGAACCCTGTAAACTCCTATACCATCTGATCACCAAGTATCCATTACCCGTTGATAGCTCCCCAAGAATATGTCCACCTGTAGTGCAACTAGACTCCAACTGTATCTAACCAAAAACTACATCCTGCTTACCAAATAATGATGGATAGAAGCAACATGTGACGCCAACCTGGAGATCACTGTGCATATAACCATGCAACTCACCTGATCACTTGCCAAAATATCAGCTGTCACTCCCTGAGCAACCATCTTTATTCTTGCTGGCTCACAACCATGGGCATGCTGGATCCACATCACCCCGTAATGCTCTCCATGCCCTCAGGATATGTACCACCACTGGGTACACTCCATGCCACCTACCTCCAAATAGGCATGACTCATCCCTAGGTCATCACACATGATGCACCAGCTGAAGAACATCGTCCATACATCAAATGACATGTCATATCTGAGCAACTGTAGCATCTCCCTGAGTGCCACCCCAATGGACTCGTCATCCACATACTATGCCCACCTGATGTCTCCGATCCTGGTCACCATCCTGCTAGACAAGCCGAACTCCAAAGCATCACGTACTCCACCTGGCTCCTAGCATCTGATCGCTCTCCCTGGCTATGTGCCACCCAACACCATGCCATCGCAAGCATATCCCTGAGTCATCGCTCACGAGATCCCGAGACCATTGTCTGCCTGATCATACTGAGGTATATGGTTCTGAGTGACTCCCTCTAGGCTTATCCTTGATCTCACCACCTGAGAATCTGCACCATGGAGATTCCAACACTTGTGCCAAGCCTAGACTCCTGCAAATATAGCCAACTACATGAAAGCTATAGGTAGCTTATCCACGCCCGTGATGGTAGATGCCTCCCCATCGATGCCAATGTCCAAAATTGGCCCCCTACTGTAATGCCAACCTGTACTCCTAGATGAGCACACCATGAGGTCCTCACCATCAATGTCCCCTGCAGTAGATCGCTAGCAAAACACTCATCATAGTGTTTGCCCTCCGATCACACCTTGTGCGATCTCCATCAGCTCTCCAACCTAGAGCTGGCTCTCAAAGCTTCACGCTTTGTCTATTTGCATGTGCAGTGTCCTGATTTCATCATGAATCCCACCTGTAAGTCCTGTTCAATCCAAAGACTCAAGTCCAATATGAAATAGTTGCCCCTTGATGATCATCCCATGTCATCCTGCAGTGCTATCCCTACTAGGTATTCCAATGCCATCCCTGATCACAAAGATCTGAGCATCTACCCTGTAGTGCCCACCTGTATTCCCCCAAGCTAGCTCCAAGCTACTCTTGTGAATGATTCCAAACCACTTCCTGAGAATACACTGAGATGTGAACTCCAAAGCCACCATCAAGTCCCTCACATGACTGTGCATGCCAATATCCCTCCAAGTGAACCTATGAGATCTTCCATGCCCAAACCAAACTATCTGCACCCTGTCATCACTGGAATCTGCATCCCTGATGCAATACTAATATGGCAAATTGACTTGACTTATCCAAACTAGCAGTTGAGATGTGTCTCCTCGATGACAAACCTGATACATTGCTCCACAGCTACAATGGCTTGATCAAAATTGACTTATCGACTGCAAAACCGCAAAATCATCACACTCACCACTCGCCAAGAGCATCCAAAGTGTGTGTACTAACCCGTTCTTCATCCTCTGCGTGTCCCACACATAGCTCATCCAATGCAAGTCCGCTATCTTGCCCAATGGCTTTCAACTGGCACCACCTCGTACTTACGATCGATCACCTGTGACCACCAATATGTGTATACCTCCAAGCTAGCCCATATTTCCCTCTGAACAAGAAATTTACAAGCTACAGATGCGTCTGTCGATGTAGCTATCACCTGACTCGACAATGCTATTGCCGATCATACCTATGAGAGCGTTCCCCCAAAACGCCACTTGACGTTGGTTGGTTCGAACTCCAAGAGTTGAACCTGATCACAAGAATTTTTCACCTGTAATCAGCATACCATGCCTAACTCTCACTATGATTGCTTGCCCTCTCAAAATTGTCGCCAATGATGAGTAGTCACGCCGCCAAACTGCACTTCTATCGCCAATGCTAGCTTTCTCCACACAATTCCGCTACCATTTGCTCCCATACTGCATTTACTGCTTCCAAACATGTTGTTACCCTATCAAGAGTAAGTAATAATGATTTTAAAGCAATAATGCCTTATTGTACCACCCTGTAGCAGGTTTCACCAGCCAAAAATAGTCCCAGCTTTGGCCCTACGGTACCCAAATAGCGAATGTAGCCCATCACTAGGTCACCTACACTCCACTTGATAGAATGGTGACAAAAATATCCCAAAACGTGTTTCTCCCTGTCTATGACATCACTCTGTCCGCTAGCTCTGAGCAGCCAGTTTCAGGGGTCATTTTGGACCAAGGATGGCCAAAAAAAATGCTTTCTAGCTTAAGATAGACCTCTCCAAAGATTGCCCTTGCAAAATGAACTGTTTCTTCGTTATGAAGATTTTTAATGAAGTGAAGTCCATTTTGGACTTTGTTTCCCCTCACTGAATTTCAGATTGAAGAACTTTATTGAAGAGTATGGCCACTTTGCCTTTCAAGCTTTCAAGGGCCCTTTCACCTATCATCCAATGGTGAATATCCATCCTACGGTCCACAGGGCTCCCTGAGATCTTCATCTTGACCGTAGATAAGCCTCCTTCTTGATCCGACGTCCAAATTTCCATGTGCGCATTGTAGCTGTCTCCTTCAGCCGCTGGGTCCCTAAATACGCTATGGACTCCTTCCGATGGGCGCGCGCGCTCCTCTCGCGGTCTCCACGGCCCCTCCATCTCCATTTTTCTTTGCTCTCTTCATGCTTCAAACTATGGCTATGGCAGCTTGACAAAATCTGATCCAACTCCTTCTACAGGTCGCGGCATGTCATGGCCTCCTACAGGTGGATTCATCTTGCTAGGGCGCCATCTTTCATGCTTTTACAGCATTGAAAATAGATTCATACTGAGAAAGAGAAGGATATTATGAGCTTTACTCAGGCTTTCCCTGAGATTCTTCTTGCAGCTACCTGCCTAGCTGAGGTCGCCCTACCTCAAGACATCTGTGAGGCAATTTATGGCCCTGAAATTGGTGCAGCATTGACTCCAAATAGGCTGATTTTCTCACCAAACCGTCAACACCCCATGAAACCGAAAATTTCTGAAATTTCCACCTATTTCCACCCAATTACACCCTATAAACTGCCCTGGCTGTGTAACATTGTTCTTTACAGCTCTCCTGCAAATCCCATTGCTTCAACCAGCTGCCTACACAGTCAATTACTTAGCCATCATCGATGATCTCCCCGAAATCATCGGAACTGCAAGATTTTTCATGAATTCTCCTCGGAATCCACCTACGACGATCGTTCTGATCTTCTCAGAAGCTCTGATCGAAGAAACTTTGCTGTCTCCTGCCATCCGGATTGCCTATACCCTGTATGGAGTCCCTTCTCCTGAGACGCTTTGAGTGTTATTTCTCCTGGTGAAAGACACTATCCCATAGCTCCACCGGATCGTGCATACCTGCAACACCCTGCTGCTCTGATACCAAGTTGAAACTCTCTTAGGATCTAGTGCAGTATGCAGATCACATCACACAATCACCATAGCCACTCCTCACAAGCTCTCAAAGATGGCACAACAAAAGTTATTAGATTACAAAGAAACATTGTACATATAGAGTATTCACAAACTGCATGAAAAAGACAGGTGTCCTAAAATTGGCCTACCACCTGTCAAACTAAGGTCGGGCCCAATATGGCCAAATTCGATCGACAAACTTGGGACATGCCCCCAAGTATAGCAAGTACTGTAAATAACTTTGTACAGGCTAATTCTTCCTATGTGTGGCTACCCGGCTAACCCAAGTAGCCGTCTATGGGATCAGTGCCCGATCAATATATCCTAACAGGTCACGTCCCGAACACAACCATATACAGTAAACCAAATAAACTGTACACCAATTACATCATCACATTTAGAGCTTACATAAATGCATATCAGATTAACTCTGATTTCTAACTATGTCATAGTTTCAATACTATTATAGAAGAATCAGTCTTAATATAGTGTCACACCATTCGAGAGGATGATCTTAGTATTGTACCAAGACCAAGTTGATTGAAGCAAAACCTACCCTCTTTCTACCATACTTCTGGAAGTCTGGAAACTTCCATTGGCTGGAGGAGCACGGAGCGATCGAGCGATCTAGCGAGCCACTAGGGTTGGAAGCGGCTGTCCTCGAGCGACGGAGCGATCGAACGAGCCACCAAGGTTGGAAGGGGTTGTCCTCGGTCCCTATCGTCAGAGCATTGTGAGCCCTTCCCCTTTTAGGGCTTTCTGACAAAACCAACCCCATGTTCGAAAAACCCCTAACATTGTGCGTCTGTTAGGAGCTATAACCTTATCATGGGCTATTGTTTGAAGGGCGATTATCTATACGTAGATCTGTGAACGGTACGGATTAGCCATTTGCGGGTTGCTTATGTTATTTGATCCGCTAGACACTTAACATTGGTGCGTCTACCAACAGCAATTTGATAAGGGAGTATTGTTTAAAGACGAGGGCCTACAATGAAGATGTATTAGAAATTTGCTAGTTGAATGAGTGTGTTGTCAAGACCATCAACCTTGGTATTTAATATCGAGGTAGTTAGCATCACACAATGATGTGTGATGATCCCACAAACAGAGTGTCAGGGGCATTCTTGTAGTTGAGACTGAATACCACCTATTTCAGATGAGCCATTGCTAAGAGGAATTGATAGAGAGGATCATAGATGTGTTATTGATCTAGAATGATTATGGTTGGCATCCTACGGACCCAACAAATCTTATAGGGACTAGCTTCAAACTAGATGAGGACCCTATGCCTACGATCGATCAACTTCTTCACCTGGCTAGGGGTACTCTTACGTGGGTACCTATCTAGACAAGGGTATTCAACGAACCTTGATAAAAAGGTTAAGATTGAGCATCGTGAACTAGTGGAGATGGTCAAACAACATATGGGAGATATGCATGCAACACTGTTAGCTTTGACTCTAGATGTGAGACGACTTCGGAATCAACAAGAGTTGATCAATCAACACTATGCCCATCAGTCCATACCATTGTGTCGGTATTGCCAAGAAGATCATGCCACTAATGATTGTTGGAATACAATATGTGGATACTATGATAGGATAGGCCATCTAGAAGGAACTTGTCGAATTCAGAAGAAAGACGAGAAGCGTAGGGGGAAACTAGGCCAAAGAGTTTCGAAGCAATCGGTTTGCTAGAGCATAAAATAGGATAAGATTATAAACAAGACATTCTGAAAGCTACTAGATGGAGCTGTAAAGGTAGATAGAGATCCAACGATGATCACTTGAACTTAAAATTAGACTTGTTTGAAATATACCACAAACGATTATCAAATAGGAAGAGCCATGGATGAAGGCCTGCTATATGAGCATTTTGGATACATAGGTGTAGAAACTATGTACCCAACACCTAGTGGAACAAATTCCACCTACAAAAGTTTCAAATCTTGGTTGTTTCGCATTGTAGAGGATAGGGCAATAATCAAAAGGCCACAAATGCCAACCCCTACACATAGAAATAATTGCAACTGAGAGAATAGTGATGAAAACCTAGCACTCATGGGCCATGAATCTAGAGCGCCAAATTATGTTGGGAGGGAAAAGATGTTGACGACCCCCTTGAGACATAACATATCTAATCCCCTCCTTGATGGGATAGACCAATCCAAATGGATGGAGTGAACTATCTTTTGACCACCTAAGTGCATCGCTTGATATTGACCGAATGTCCACAGATGATGGAGACACAAGCCTATATCAACCCATCAATGATGATGAGAGTGTAGGATCTTTTGAGGACATAGCAGACATATGCCCATAGGAGGAGTCTCATGAAACTACCAACTTGTATTCGACAGATCATGTACACAATACTGAGATGCCTCCTCTAAAATTAGAGGAGCAGAAAAATCTCTGTGAGAGCGATAGGTCGATAGAGACGCCTAAAGTAATGACAGAAAAAGGACTTGCCAGTGCCATAGATGCATTCTTAGAGTCCCTTGAACAGAATGAGGGTGAAAGGAAAGACCATACACCATCAGAACTAGATGCGATCGAAGAAAAACATGTCATATTAGATGACCTTTTGATTGAATCTCAACTAGAGCCACAACTAGTTGAAGGACCACATCTAGACTTAGGAGGATTCTCGTATGCAGAACTAGGCCTCGCTATAGAAATTTCATTACAAGAGGCTAGCCTATTCCCTAGAGAACCAAGTCTAGCTACAGATAGCAAGAATCTAACAAGAGATTCACCTCCCCTACTCCCAAAAGTCATTGAAACCCAAGAGCAGTCACCACAAAAAGACACAATGCCAAAACTAATTGAGGATCAAGAAGATAGTATTGCTGATCTGCAATTAGCAAAAGCACTCTCACTGCAAGAGTGGGAAACATCTTCAGATATCCACATAGATGACATCCAATCAGAAGTAGAATGAGGGGAGTGCTCAACTCGATATGACAGTGAAGGTGAGATATCTAATCCAGTTGAGAGTGATAGTGATGAATCTGAGTGGGAGACCATATCAGAAGATGGAATTGAACCAGAGCCCAATGAGGTGGTTGGTGATGAGGCAAAAAGTGACGAAGAGGTGATGGATGATGACATATTGTCAGAAAAGGGACTAATGCTAGAAAGTAAAGCTGAGCAAGACATGAGCCTTGAGGATCACACTAACCAGAACATGGAAGAAGAAATTTCAGCTGAAGATGACCATCAAGCTCAAGCTCAACCGACTGTGCAAACACCTAGCCCTCTATCTATCGCACCATTGACATGAAGAGTCACTCAACCAATAGTTATCCTTGATGATATTGGAAGGGTAGCAAGAATAGTAGGCTCCCTACCTCAGTCTCACGGAGGAACTGATGAAGATGCCCATAGACATATCCAGGAATTTGACACTTTGATGTTCACCAACACTGTCATAAATCCGCACAGAACGTTGTTGTGGTCTATGACTCTAGTAGGAGAAGCTACACGATGGTACCATAATTTACCCAAAGCTTCCATTACCACCTTGGAGGAATTGTTACAACTGTTTATAGTAAAGTTTGGACTCAAATACAATGTTGATAACTTGATGTTCGCTCTGACCACGACAAGAACCAAGAGAATCAGTACACTTGTATGTTAAACGACTCAAAGAGCTTGTTCGCCAATCAAACATAGGGCTAACAACTAAGGTATTATCTCAATTAGTACTCACATTTTTCTTGAGGGGCCTACAACCAGCTATCCAGCTAGAATTACGCCAATCTGGGATTACATCGTTCAAAGAAGTAGTGTCTAGAGCTAGAACTATAGAAGAGGACTTTCTTGCTATGAATGAATGCCAAACCATCTTAGCCATGATGAAAACCGTGAACCATACGGTACCATTGAGAGAGGACACCAAGCCAATTAGAGAGAATTGCTATAAAAGGAGGCCATTCTTTGTGTTGAGGATATAATGAGTTGATAGTTTTGATGTAGAGAGTTGAGTATGATGTGAGTTGTGAGAGTAATGTTAGTCTTGCATTGTTATAGTCTTAAGTTGCTTGCTTGTTTGAGGATGCTTGGGAGTTAGTTACTTTCTTGAAAGTTGCTTGCATGTTGTTATTGACTTGTGTGTTGCTTGATGTTAGTAACTTCATAGTGAGTAGTGTGTGCTCTTGTCTTTGGATTGATGCTTCTTGTTTGAGGAGTAGGCTTATCTTGAATGAGTGGGATTGATTGCTTGATGGCTTGGTGTGAGTGATGGGTTTTTGATTTTTTAGCCATTATATCTTTTTGGCCTATTTTTTTTTTTTTTTTTACAGATTTGCGGTTCAGTTTTCTCCCAAATGAACCTTAACTTGCCAATCGCATCGTTCATATTCTAGAAAATTTGATTTCGTCATTTTCTCTTTTTACACCAACTCGATCCGACATGCACAAAATGGGTAAAACTACGTCAACATGCTTGGCTATGATTTTATGCTACAAAGTTGACATCATAAAGAGCAATATGGACCTCAAAAAGCGGCATGCATGACTAGTTGGGCTCTTCGACTTCCGGCTACCTAATTGCACATTGAGGTAAGCTTGTACTTAGCCTACTTTTCCGTTCTAGTCATTTTAGTTCCATGAAGTTCAGTTTGTCGATCTCTTACTTTCAAACGATTGTCGTGTGATATCATAGTTCTAATCGCTTGTGATTAGAATATAACTGTCTCAAGTATTATGGTAACGTAAGTTCTTGGAAGGACTAACTGCATCAGGTTAAGAAATGAGTCCTAGTTCGGAAAAGTTTACAATTGCTGGTTATGCCCATTCAATCGAGTGAATAATGAGGAATTTTGCAATGAATCATTTCTTACTACCACGAGTTTGGAAATCATTTTGATATTATAGTTACGTATAACAGATACCGTGGGTTGGACTAGTGAATTACCCATCCCCCAATTTTGTTTACTCATTAGTCTTTGTATGAAACTGATAAAACTTGGGGCCATGTCTTATTCACATCGCATGAAAGTAAATATGTTGTAAAGATAGACAAAAAATTGGGTTTTTATGCAACTTTATGCCTTACTAGAACCGTCTATAGCATATGCCTTGTTAGTTAGATTGCTAGACGAAATCATAAAAGTTGGAATTTTTTACTCATTCAATTCATGAAGTGTGTCAACTGGACCCGACCTCTGTGAAACACCAGAGCGGGCCGTCCACCATCCGTGGTTGAAATACAATGCCTTGGTTAAGAGTTGCACTAGTCACACCCACCATCAGAAATGCCTAGTGAAATACCTAGGCCTGACGGTCGACGAAATACCGCCGCTCCACAAATAGAGCGCTGTGTATAATCTACCACCTCATGATATCCTTGCAACAGACCGAATCATTATAATCAATAGACCTAAACATGATCGGTTTACACTACCCACCTTTGTTAGTACTATATTATAGCGTTGAATGAAGAATTTATCTCACACATCATGAGCCATGTAGGACAAGACGATTATTGTGATGCTTACACCTCCTCTGGCCATACCTCTAGGGGCCTGAAAAACTCCTATTGGCAGGAGGAGCACGGGGTGGTTGAGATGGCTCGCAGGATTGGAAGCAGCACCTCCTCAACCATTCATGTAAGAGCACTGTGGGCCTTGCCCCTTTTAAGGCCTTCTGATGTGACCAATCCCCCATTTGCCGACGGTTAGGATAATTGGTAAGACTCTGTTCTTATACTAAGTACGGGAGGTGCTTATCAGTGCTCATTCTTATGCTAGTAATTTTGATGGCCTGATCTTTCGTCATTCTTGTGCATGAGGTTCGTGTGATGATAATCTATACACACTGTTACGCGTGGGTTGGAACTGATCCGCTTCCCTCGTCATATGGGATCCAACTCATTTTTGGTGTTATCTCACTTCTAGACACCTACTTTAGACTTGGAGATTTGGTCGCGTGTCCGCTAAAGTCCAACCTATGACTGGTAAGGGGACGTTCATTAAGATTGTTCTGTTATTTATTGAACACCCTAGACATTGTACTTTCAAGTGGGACAGGTCAAGTGAGATGTGGTGAGTACATTACGCATGCCGACCTGTTCACTGGACGGTAGCGGTTCCTAGATTCTGGGTCTAGATATTTCGCTAGACAGTATCGGAAGTGGTGTGCGTATTTTGCGACTTAACCATGACAGCATATCTCAACTGTTTTTTATGGACTATCCGCTCTGGTGTTTCGTAGAGGTCGGGCCCAGTTAACACTCTCCATAAACGAAAAGACACTTCAAACTTTGACGCTTTATGGTTGTTCAACTAACAGCTCCATACTAGCGAAAAATAAAGTTTATGCATAAAATATGTTTTCTTACTCGTTTATAGAATACAGTTCAATAATGACTTCAAGCTCATGCTAGTAAGGTGCTTGGCTTCAAAACTTCTCTTGGATTCGGCTAGTGATTAGTAGGTCGAAAAAGCAACGGGAAGTGATTTGTTTTCTAAACAAGGCATATGAACTACATTTGGTCATACCATTGCTATGATTTAAAACCATCTCCCTACTTGAGGTCGTACAAAATGATTCACTACCATAAATGATTTAACTAACCAAGCTCTACCACCATGCGCCACTAGTAGTGCACTCGTGAATGTTCATAATGTCACTTTGGTAATCCGTAAAGCCACCCCCACGATACTCTAATTACTTGGTCCTTACCCAAATAAACATAGTCGATTTGGTAAGATGGCCAGTCATTACCAAAATGCCACTATCTTGTCTATTCATTTGGGGTATGAATACTATGCACTCCTATCGATTAGGTATTTCCTAGAATCTGAGTTATGATTTACCAATCCCAACTCTCCATATTCCCAAGACCATACCAATTATAAGAGTGTATTACAAATCTTAAAAGACACATGAGTTGTCCCTAAGTCCTTTCCATTTGGAAAGTTATAGACTTTCACATCTCACACACGATGCCAATATAAGGATTGTAATCTAAAAAACGCCCTTACTTTAGACATGGCACAAATTGTCATTCCAAAGTTAGGGTCCCAATCTAGAATACGTCTAGATTTTCTGTTGACAAATCCCCTGCTCCAGAGGATCTGTTAACACGTTTTCTTTACTTGCTTCTTCTTCAGAACCGTTTCTGCCTGTTATCAAGCTTCATGGCATTCGTAAGATGGTTTTTTGATTTTACGATGCCAACCCAGGCAGAAGGGACAGAGTTTCGTTGTAGTATATTTCTTTGTCTTGCCTGTCAGAGGACTACTCAGGGTCGTCACTCTTGAACACACTTACATTCTACATAAAGATGCAAGCCTAGAACGCTCTTTCACAGAACAGAGTGCAGCCCAAATGAACGTTCTATAGATTCTACTGCTACTTACTCTAAAAACGGATTGAAATCAGATTCTACACTACACTGAACTGAGCTACATTTACATAACTGATAAACAAGAAACAAGAACTAAACTACAACATGTTAGAAGTCCAAGAATAAAAAAACTAACCAGCCTTTTGATTCTTGGACATCCCAAGAACATCAAGAACTGGATTGTACAGAGATATGCAAAAATCACACCACATATCCAGCCTATTTAGTTTATTGAATGTTGGCTCCTACATTAATCCACAAGAAAACAAGAAAGCTAATCCACAACTAGGAAAGCAAGAAAACTAATCCACTCTAAATCCACAACCACACACAAAAGGAGAGAAGGGCATGATCATAGGGGCATCACTCAAGAAAACCATCATGATCAAGGAGCTTAGTGTAGCATCAAACTCATGGGAAATCTTCTTATTAAGCATGGAGTAGATACAAAGCAAAAAGCTCCTCTTTACAAAGATGGAGTCTCTTAAATAAGCAAGAGAGCTCCTTAGGTGGAATCCTAGTGGATTTCCACATTTCACAAATTACAAGTGGAATATTGCTCTCCACTAGAGGTCACCATCAAAAGGTGGCTCACTTTACTTTCTTTAAGAGGAATCTACTTGCATTTATTACATTTGCTTAGAAATACTAGTTCCTACATGGTCATTTTCCGGGATTCACCATGAGGCTTACACAGTTCTTGCATGTCTTTCCTAGCTAGTATTTCTCGGCTCTCATACTCGGCTCTCAGTCTTCATTAGTCTCGTCTTCTCAGAGACCTCATCGGTCTAAGGTGAGGGGTGCTCTTGGGTTGCTTTGTCCGAGTATCTTGGGGATTCGTCAGAATCAGCCAACATCATCCCACCCCTAATGTGTTGTAGAACCCACTGTAACTCATATTGGACAATGTCGCTCCGCTTTGCATTGGCATCTTCGATCGTCCCTTGGAAAAGCGTAGATCCTCGTTCGCTTACATAAAACCAAGTGCTTATTGTCGCCAGTCTTTATCACAAAAACTATTTTTCACAAATTGCTGCAATTGGATTTAGAGTGTCTTATTGCTGTAATGGGTTGACATTCTCAAAATTTGGAGAGTTCTTAGCAGCTTCACAACTTGTATGCTCGAGGGCTTTCCATGTGTCTCTTTGTTTAGTCACTTGTATCTACCATTGACGGTTTCATCTTTGGTTTCTTGGCAGATTCCATCTTTGGTTTTTTCTGGGAGGTCTGTATCCTCCATTTGCCTCTGGGCATTTCCGCAATTCTTTTCTTAGTTGAAGTTCCAGTCTTGTCGATGCTCTTTTCTAATAGATAGCACAAATCTTGGTTATCAGTCTCAAGGGGATGGATTCATCATCAAAAATTTGGTGGTAGAAACAGTTTTGGATGGATGGTTTGGTAACGGTCAGGAAACATGATGAAGGCCTGGTGACAGGGTGAAGGAACTGATAGTTCTACAATTGCAGCCTTGGACCCTTTGCAACGTCAAGCTTCGACCACCACTTGCTAGGTGAGGAGCTTGCTTTATTTGCAGGTTCACGGATGTCTTCATCTTTTATTTTCTGCATCTCTTTCTTTTGATCCGTTACTTTTGGATCTCTTTGGGCTTCATAAGAGGGGATTCAACTATTATTACTCCAAAGAGTTTCTTTTGGTCAAGATCGATCTGACTCATCTGTTGCTTAAGTTTTGTCCCTTCCTCCTCAGCTTCCTGAATCTTTCTCTTTATTTGTTCTGGCTACTTTGTCTGCTTCTTAGGTCTTCGTTTGACTGATCAACCATTGTAGGTGGCAATTGGTCTCCACGAGACATTTGCAATGATCTTTCAACTGCTTCGGTAGGACTATAAAAAGCTAGGGATTTCTCAAAAGAAATGTAAACTGATGATAAACGAACAGATGGAAGGAAGGGTGGTAGTGACAACAATAGATGGTGTGGGCAATAGTCATGAGAATGTATGCAGATGTATGACAAGAGGCTAGTTAAAAAAGGAGACGGATTTTCCAATATTTGTGTTTTCCTTTCTGAAGGATCTTCGTCATGACTGGGGTACTTCTTCTGATTGAGTCTCTTTGGATTACCCATCTGCCTTCTTTAGCCTTGTCTTTTTCGACTTTGGGTTTGTGAACTTGGTTGTCGATCTTGCTGGTGTTGTTGCTGGCAGCGTAACTGCTCCAGTGGATCCAAGCATATCCACTCTCTCCCCCACCCCCCCCCCCCCCCCCCCCCCCAAAATCTGTTGGTGGAAATGTTGTTGCTGGTAACTGTTCATGCTCAGGATTGGATCAACGTGTCCTTGATGGCATCAGACATAGCTAATTTGAGGCTCATATATTCATCATTGGACTTAAGCTCACGTCTAATCCATCTTGGAAGGCCGACTAAATCAAATGATGAGCATCTGTTCAGAGGGTTGTTCCTGTACTTAAGTTTTGAGGTGTTTGAAACGCTCGATATAGTCTCGTACATGTTCATCCTTTGCCATCTTGATGTTACCCAATTTGACAAAAGGACTCTTGATCAAGCGAAAGGGCTTAAAACACTTGATAAAGGACTCTTTCAAGATTGATCAGTCTGTCTTATCTTCACGATCAAGGTTGAAAAACCAATCACGTGCTTTAGCGATCATCGTCATCAAAAACAGTTGGACCATAGCATCGGGAGATGTTTTGCCATACACATCACACGCATTCTCAAATATTTGCAAAAGCCTTTTAGGGTCTGAACTACCGTCAAACTTTGGTAGATTGGGCCTGGATTTGGTAGAACCTATGACATCTGATTTGTTCAGCTATAGGGGACCTGATCTCGTATGGATAATCTTCTAGGATGTCAGGATCTGTATGTTGGTCCATTGGGTACTAGGGTATGAGTTGTTGGTGTTTTTGGATTTTATAAGGGTTTTTGGTGTGTTTGGCTTTTTTAGGGTTTTTGGTGTTTTTGGATTTTTTAGGGTTTTTGGTGTTTTTGAATTTTTTAGGGTGTTGAAGGAAGTGAAGGTGGAGACTCAGTATAAAAAGGGCTTTCTATTGGTATGAGTGTTGTGTTTTGAATTTTTTTTTTTTAAGTCTCGAAGGTGTTGGGAAGATGGTGGTTCGGTCAAAATGGCAATCAGAGGTGTTGATCAAAAGTTATGGTCCGGTCGAGATGGGTGTTAATTTCTTCGGTCAAGCTTTGACCTGATTGCTTCGGTTCAGAACTGATCGATTCCCTTCGGTCGAGATTTGAGCGGGCACTTCGGCCGAGACTTCAGCAAGCACTTCGATCGAGACTTCAGCGGACACTTCGGTTGAGACTTCAGTGGACACTTCGGTCGAGACTTCAGCGGACACTTCGGTCGAGGTTTCAGCGAACACTTCGGTCAAGACTTCAATGGACACTTCGATCAAGACTTCAGCGGACACTTTGGCTGAGATTTCAGCTGACACTTCGGTCGAGACTTCAGCGGACACTTCGGTCGAGACTTCAGCGGACACTTCGGTCGAGATTTCAGCGGACACTTCGGCTGAGATTCCAGCGAGCGCTTTGGTCGAGATTTCAGTGGACACTTCGGCTGAGATTCCAACGAGTGCTTTGGTTGAGATTTAACTAGGCCTCCGGTTGAGAGTGAAGTGAGGCCTTCGATTGAGATGGAAAATGTGCCATTGTTTCAGAAAGCAGCAAACCTGGAAGAAGCTCTTAACGATCGGTCAAGCATACCAGTAACTGTGGAGCCCCAGAGAGTTATGGGACCTTGAATACAAAAGGTTCCGCTGTCATGCTCAGATCCAAGATGTAGGCGATCATGTTATCTCTTTTGTCCAACTCCTCAACATACATAAGAATGATGGACTTACTCGTATCCTTCAAATGTCTGTAGAATAATACCGTATCCAGCCATTTGTGTGTGTGTGTGTGTGTGTGTGTGTGTGTGTGTTTATTTATTTATCTATATTAAAGGATTGTTGTTAAGATTCAAGGTGAACTTACTACTTATATTCAAAAAGAAGGGATCACATATTGAAGAAGGTTGTTTGGATTTGTGTACTCAAATGATCATGGGTCCTCCATAGTTTTCCAAGAGGCCAAAATGCGAGTGAGGCGGGATATAATCAATTAACAAATACTATAAGAAGGTAGAGGTTTTCCAACTTTATCTTTATCTCACTACAACATTCTGGAAGCTTTCTGACCCTATTACTGAGACTTTAATGAAGCAATAATAAATAAAAAGAATTCCATAAATTCCAGTATGTCCAATGATGTATACCTCGCTAACAGAATTTCGATAATTGCATCAGGTCCCGAGGTATCCCCAGAATACTTTTGTGTTGTTTATGGAGTCTTTTTTTCGAGGGATATATCGAGGGAGGTCATAAGAAAAAGTTAATGATGCTATAAACAAAGAACTAACAATATTTAGTTCCTCCCAGGATCCTAGAAATGTGCTAATGAGGCCTACTCACTAGATACAAGTCTAGAAATGGACATGCATCAACATGCAATATGACATGCAACTAATTTTCAGATTGGAAGAGATGCTATCATAGAAAAATCCAGCAAGTTTTGAAGTAAAACAAAGTTAGGAATAGGCTAAAAAACAATAGCACACGCATCTGATAGTGTTTGCAATCGATTCCTGAGCATTAAATATCATGAAAGATGAATTTCGTGATCTGACCCACACTTCCTCCTTGAACCTTGGCACAAAACCAGTAAGTAGAAAGTCAATTGGAGACACACAAAAAATGATGAGCAAGAAATCAAATCAGAGTAAAGAGTTTCATTGTAGCTCGTGGATCTGTCTATTATATAGGCTGAAATCAAAACATCAACTATTGTGGTGTGTTGACACCAGTACCTCAATAGGATTGCATGCATGCAATTTGGTGACTCATCGAGGTAGTTGTAGTGATTTACCTCTTCTAATTATTAATTATTTTTTCCCATACTAGATGTATGGGGGTCTATGACAAGTGTCCATAGACCCAACTCTCAAAATAACAAGTGGACTTAGACTCTCCACCTCTACATCGATCTAGTACAAGCCCCAAAATATTTTGTGAACTTAGAACATTGACATTAGGAATGTTTAAATCCCAACCCACTAAATCCCCAACAGTGAGAGTCCCGATTTAGTTTTTAATATTTCTTTGTACTTGGAACATTAATGTATGAATATATATTTCATTTATCATAAGTGTTCGTCATTAATCTTTAAGTGCATGAAATGCAACTCAAATATTTGCAATTTTTTGTTATTAACAATCATGAACAACGATTTTGCTTACCAACTTCATAAAAAGTGGTGCAAATGACTCATGGGACTGGATGGAGTCCATTTTAAGGCAAAATGGAGCCAATGTGCCAGTACAGTGGCTCCATTCTACCAAAAAAAAAAAAAAAGGCTTTCCTTTGGAATAATCGTCGAGAAATGGCTCAGTTTATACGTCAAGGGATATACCATCATCCCTCGATATATCCCTCAGAAGACACTCGATTTGAGATCAGTCTACAACTCGAGGGACCCCCCTCGATACATCCCTCGGAAGACACACTCTCTGAGATCAGTCTACAACCTGAGGGATATACCGACCTATTGACCTCTAAATCTTCACAATAGGAAAATTTTAACTTAGAATTTTCTATGGGGGTATGTCCCAAGAAAATTGGTTTCTAATTTGTCTAAGTTATTAGGGGGTTACCTCTCAATGTTAGGGGTTTAGTGGGTCTCGCCACTAAAACCACTGTTGGCCAAGCCTTACCAAGTGAGCCCCACCACAATACACTATACAGGTAGAGTTAGGGGTGTTTCATTACATTAACTCATGGATAGCATCTATCTAGCTCCCTCCCAAATCCCCCAAAAGTGAAATGTACTACCAAAAGGTACAATGAAAAATGGGTTTTTTTTTTATACCACCAAACCATGCTTTTAGCCATGATTTGAATTTTCTCGAAATTTCTTCTTCGCATATTTCTAGTCTACTTTCTCCACGTACTAAGGCCTAGTTCTGCCAGCTCTCACTTTTTCTCAGATCTCTGATTTGCAGTGGCTCATCACTGCTCCCATGCATTTCACCATCCATTTCCATTCAATTCCATATCGGGAGAGGAGACATGATGGAGCTCTCTACGCAACTGATCAATGACATGATCCTTGCGAGAATCGTGGAGGTCATGCCAGTCATGAAATATGTCTCGGGCTAAGTGTATATACATGAGCTTCCTCATGCATGCGATGACCAACTTACCACGAGTATTCTCAATTATGTGACCATCCATATCTATGTCATATGATGGCGGGATGTCGGCTGGTGGAGATGTAGCCATGGGAGTGTCTAGGGGGTGGCCTCTGTCAATGATCTGATAAGCACTATCAATCAATCACCATAAGCAATCACCACAAGGAAGAGGAAAGAACCTACTTATACAAACGGTCCTGAAGCTAAGGCTCACAACTTTGCCCTTGGATTTCCTGAATGACCAGCTCTGCCAGCTCCAACGAGACATAGTGCTCCTCCATCAAATCTAGTAGAACCAGAACCTTACAATGGTAACGAGCAATGGAGCTATAGAAATGATCACAATAGTGGTCCTTCAGAGCAGCATGCTATCTATGCTGATGTGTAACAACAAGCAGCTAGACAATGGACCAGAGTGCCACTTGGATGTTTTGCATGCGGCCAAACAAAGGGAAGTTTACACCATTTTGTAGAGAATGTGGCTATTGACATTGCTATAAAGATTGTCTTGCAAGACCCAAACCTCCTCCGGTTACTGCTCCAATAAATATGATTACAATCAAGAAAAGACCAGTAGTTCAACTTGAACCAACTGTACCTTTGATGGTTGTTACCATAGCTCAGAAACAGAAAGAAGTTCTAGTTAATCCAATACCTACTGAATCTGCACCAACTACAGATATACCTACCGCATCAGGGGTGTATCCGAATGTCAAAGCAGAAAAAGAAAGATATCAATATATGAGGCAATGGATTAAATAGTTGCAAGAAGAAGAAGCCCAAGAAGCCGCTAAAGTAGCAGCCGAAGTCCATTCTCCATCTATGCCACATGCAGATCCAAGAACAAATGTTAATACACAGTTGCACTATCATGAAGAACCCTTCAAGATGACGGAACCTGAAGCACAACAAACAGAAATGATTGTAAATATTCTGTCTAGAAAGATGGATATTACACTGGGAGAATTTCTTAAGCTAGTGCCTAAAGCAAAAGAAGTATTAGCAGAAAGATTGACTCAATTGGAACCACTAGTTCGTCAGAAGCCACTTTTTTGTGCCTGAACGAAGTACTCAATGTGGGATCAGCCTGAGAAAGTGAGCAGAAAAACATCACCATGTCGATAGAACATAGACAGTTTGGTAAAGAAGCAGCCGTGATTGATGGAGGTTCAGGAGTTAACCTGATTTTAACCAAGCCACTATGCAAATTGGGGACTTACCAAGCTGAAGCCTACCCTTTTGCCATTAGGCTAGCTGATCAATGATAGTTCGTCCTAGAGGAATGGTTGAAGACTGTTGACCGAATTTGATTTTCATGTTGTGGTTCGAAAATCTTGCCGACCATGTCTCAAGGATTGAATCAGCACTAGTTAATACTGAAGTGGATGATGAACTACCAGATGCTGCATTGTTTTATGTTGAAGCAATACTTGAGTGGGCAACGGATATTGTTGAATATCCGATACTAGGCCAAACCTTGGTGGCCTACACTTCATAAAGACACAGAAAATTATATTCAGTCATGTGATGTTTGTCAACGAGCACGTCGTCCTACACGACATAATTATGAAACTTTACATCCAGTTTTATCGCAAGCACCATTCGAGAAATGAAGCCTTGATTATGTTGGTCCTATTCATCTTGCAACAAGAGAATCTCATGCCAAATATATCATTGTTGCAACTGATTATATGACCAAGTGGATCGAAGCAAAAGTAGTTCGAGATAATGAGGTTCTGGTATATCTTAAGTTATTCTAGATTAGAACTTAAGAGGAAAATGTTGGCTGATTCTGAGGAATCCCCAAGATACTCGGACAGAGCAACTCAAGAGCACCTCTCACCTTAGAACGAGGAGGTCTCTGAGAAGACGAGACTAATGAAGACTGAGAGCCGAGTATGAGATCCGAGAAATACCAGCTAGGAAAGACATGCAAGAACTGTGTAAGCCTCATGGTGAATCCCGGAAGATTGAATGACCATGTAGGAACTAGTATTTCTAAGAAAATGTAATAAATGCAAGTAGACCCCTCTTAAAGAAAGTAGAATGAGCCACCTTTTGATGGTGACCTCTAGTGGAGAGCAATATTCCACTTGTAATTTGTGAAATGTGGAAATTCCACTAGGATTCCACCTAAGGAGCTCTCTTGCTTATTTAAGAGACTCCCTCTTTGTGAAGAGGAGCTTTTTGCTTTGTATCTACTCCATGCTTAATAAGAAGATTTCCCATGAGTTTGATGCTACACTAAGCTCCTTGATCATGATGGTTTTCTTGAGTGATGCCCCTATGATCATGCCCTTCCATTCATATTGTGTGTGGTTGTGGATTTAGAGTGGATTAGTTTTCTTGGTTTCCTAGTTGTGGATTAGATTTCATGTTTTTTTGTGGATTAGCATTTAAGTAAACTAAATAGGCTAGAAATGTGGCATAAATCTTGCATATTCTCTAAGATTCTAGTTCTTGATGTTCTTGGGATGTCCAAGAATCAAAAGGTTGGTTAGTTTCTTGATTCTTAAACTTCTAACATGCTGTAGTTTAGTTCTTGTTTCTTGTTTATCAGTTATGCAAATGTAGCTCAATTCAGTGTAGTGTAGAATCTGATTTCAATCCGTTTTTAGAGTAAGTAGCAGTAGAATCCATAGAACGTTCATTTGGGCTACACTCTGTTCTGTGAAAGAGCGTTCTAGGCTTGCATCTTTATGTAGAATGTAAGTGCATTCAAGAGTGACGACCCTGAGTAGTCCTCTGATAGGCAGGACAAAGAAATATACTACAACGAAACTATATCCCCTCTGCTTGGGTTGGCATCATAAAATCAAGAAACCATCTAACGAATGCCATGAAGCATGATAGTAGGCAGAAACGGTTCTGAAGAAGAAGCAAGTAAAGAAAACGTGTTAACAGATCCTCTGGAGCAGGGGATCTGTCAACATTTGGCACCAGTTGTCGCTTGAACACATGCACATCTCTACTCCATCCCTGTTCCAACGTTCTTCCATGATCCGCTCCATAAACAACATCATCCATATGTGGATCTGCCATCATCTGCAGTCTGACACTTCCAGTCTGCACGTTCTTGAATAGCATCATTATAGGGCCGTTCTTGGACAATATCATCCTAACTCTACGATTGTGTGTTAACGACTGTGTTACATCCCAACCGGAGGCACAACTTCCATCTCAACCGGAGACCTCAATAAACTCTCAACCGGAGTGCCCAGCTGAAATCTCAACCGGAGGTACAACTTCCATCTCAACCGACAGCCTCACCTCACTCTCAACCGGAGGCTTTGCTGAAATCTCAATCGGAAAAGCGATCATAATACCTCCTGCAAATCTTCTCATTGGTAATCTAGACGTTCCGCTTTTGCATATTGCAGGTATTCCATCATCTAAGAAGTCCCATGTGTCCGTATTCCGAGGCTACAAAATGGAATGCTGGAGCACAACTTTCTTCAAAGAAGGCTTTGTGGCCAAATTGCTCAGGTGCACAAGGAGCACAAGGAGGAAAAATATTCCAATCAGGTCCGAATCCGGAACCTATTACGAGCGTCGGATATGCTAAATTGAAGGAGTGAGCTTTACCGGTCAAAATATGAGGTTGCGTTTGTCCCACGATCAACAATCCATCTACAGGATCTAAAGCGATAATTGCAGAGAATTTTAGACAGGACGTTTTGGCTTTTCCTAATGCCAGTCCAAAGGCAACCTTGCCCCCTCGGCTGTGCCCTGATATGACAAGCATCTCAAGGTTCGGAATGGCATGTTGCAGGCTTTCGGGAAAAGAAGCGGCCAGATTCTGAGGTGATCAATTTATAATAGCGGCTGTATCCTTTGTGTAGCATCAGATCCTAATTCAATATTGTACATCTGCCGTTCAGAAGCGGAACAGTTAGTCGTAGAGACAGTTCCGAATCTTACTGTGATTGCTGAATAAACCGGATTAAGCTTAACTGACAAACATAGTGGATCAAACTTATACCTCTGTCTGTTTTTTCCTACCTGTGGTGCAACCACGATGAAGCGGTGAGATGCGACATGCTCCATCAACTCCTTATAGAACGCGTTCCGCAGCATGTAGCCGTGCTGAAGGACAATGACAGGATACCGCCCACTTCCCTTGGGAACCGCAATGAACAGTGACTCGGGCGGCAGCGACGATCCATCTTGTTGGGTTCGTTTTGCATGCAGTTCTTTACCTGATAATGTTGATCCCTCAGAAGCAGGAACAGTCACCCACTCTACTTGTAAAGGCCCATCTGCATACACACCCACGTAAGCTTTGCCTGCCATGTATGTCTATAACCAGGTTACATTACAGTATGTCCCGACTCCCAACTGAGCTCGTTGCTCCAAGCTGCAAAACAAAAGGAACTGAGATATCTTAGGTTAAACGATCAACAAGAAGCGAAATGTCTATCCTGTTGATCTTTCAGCACAATTATTACACTCGAGAGAAAGAAACGTCCTGTCTATCCTGTTGATTACACTCGAGAGAAAGAAACGTCCTCACCTCCAGTGTGGCAGCTCTCTCTCTCTCTCTCTCTCTCCCCACACACACCGACCTCTCGCACAAATTTATAGCATATAGATAGATATTCACGTCTATTAGAAGCTCCAACTTAAAAAATCACTAGAATTCCAAAAAAAGTACATAAAGACAAATGAGTTGCAAATCACGAAAAGCCTTGGGGTACTTGAGATTAGAAAAAGAAAAAGCTTTGAGGTACTTGTACCCTCGAACCTGAAAAAGCACTAGAAAAAGTTACAACTACAAAGACATATGAGTGGCAATTTAAAATTTTGAAACTAAAAAAAATCATCAAAGGTGATCTTTTAATCATCATAAGAAAATCTTTGACTCGGGCTTGTATGCTGAACAATGAAAAATCAAAACCAATGTTTAAAACTTTAAAAGTATTTCATTTTTTTAAAGATCAATTTTCATGCTCAAACCCACATGCTAGAGCCATGCACACCTCATCTTTTAGCAACTCATCACATTAGCTTACCACTTACGACAAAGCCAAAAACAAACAAATAGCTCACCATTGTCACTTTTTAACAAATTGTCGCAATATATTGATAGCTTGTTACTATATGAGCAGTACGAACTAGTTCAAAGGAGTGTTTACACCATTGGAGATATTGAAGCTCTTCCCAATAAGAAAATCTTTGGAGTACACTTTGAATTTAAAAAAGGATCTAAACTTTTTAGGAAAACAAACACATGGCTAAAAGCATGGTTTGGTGGTACAAAAAAAGAACCCATTTTTCATTGTACCTTTTGGTAGTACATTTCACTTTTTGGGAATTTGGTAGGGGCCGGAGCTTGATAGATGCTACCCATGAGTTAATGCAATGAAGGCGTCCCTAGTAATGATGGGCCTACCCTCTTGGAGTATTGGGGGGTAAGTGGTGGGCTTACTTTCTCTCCTCCAATAAAAAGATAGTGTATTTCAACCCAAAAAAGGTAGTGTCCTTGACAGTCCATGTTGTACCACCAAACCATACTTTTAGCCACATAGACACCTCATCTTTTAGCAAGTCACAATAGCTTATCACCATCAAAATAAACTTGCCAAACACAACAAAGGCAACTCAACGTGTACCTTTTAATAAATTGTCACGATAGGTTGATAACATATCACTATCTGAGGTAGAGCCATTCAGAACTAGTTCAAGCAAGTATTTACACCATTGGACATAATCAAACTCTTCATGATAAGAGAGTCGAATTTGGCATACACTTGTACTTTAACAAGACATCTAAACTTACTATATTTTTTTGTCAAACTCACGTGGTAGAGACATAGACATCTCGTCTTTTAGCAAGTCATGACAATAGGTTACCAATCTCTAAACAGTCTCCTCTCAAACGCAAGTATAACATCAAATCTTCTTTCGATCTTTTCTTCTCAATGTTTGAAAGTAGACATGGACGTCTAGACGTATTTTGCATTTTTTTTGTTTTTTACCTCTCTAGCAAAAAAATTGCCACACAAATTCTTGTATAATAGAAAAAATATAAGACAAGCTCAAATATAATTTGTACAGAATTTACTACCTCAATATCCAATCAGATCCTTTTGCTAGATAAAACAAAATTACCGACTCAAAGTTCTTACATTTCATGATGTTTCATTGTCTCGATACAAAAAATCATTGAAAAAAATAACTTATGCTTCATGCTACTTCCGTGACAAAAAAAAAAAAAAGGTAATCTCTCACTCCTTTATCATGCGACATTATTCAGTTAGGTGTGCCTATAGTGATTAGCCAAGATCATAATTCAATAAATAATGAACAACCAAACTATCTAGATCGAAACTAAATTGATCACAAGATTAACCAAGACACTTATTTCGCTTCAATGGTATAGTTTAATGATTTTCGAACAACAACATAAAGGCATAAGGTCTGTGCAAGCTCTATTGATTTCCCAAATCTAGAATTGAGCTTTGGCGAATGCAATCAATCCATCAGTAGAGGAACCCATGAATCACTTCCCCAAAACCTTGGTGGAGCTTGGAGCACAGATCCTCGAAATAGAATATGTGACTTGCGTCCTTGAAGAAGACATCATTGTTGTCATATATGTCTAGTGGAGCTCCCAAGAAAGATAAAAATCCCTTTGAGCTTTCGATCTTGAGTCCCTTGTTGCAGGGTCTCATTTTGAGATTCCTACAAACGTAAAATAGCAAGAGAAAAATCAGAATTCCAATGATGTTGTTGGCAACGACAATAACGATAATAAGATTGAGTCCCAATTTTTTCAGGGGCATGCATGGGGTCTATCAAATGGAAACAATTTCAGTGGAAGTGATTTTAGGAGGAAGAAAGAATGCAAAAGAAGAAGAAATAACAAAAGGTGATCATTGTAAGGATCGCCAAGTGAAGATTCTCTAAATTTGTTTGCATGCACCAAAAGGACTACTATGGAACCAAACCACCCAACCAATTGGAAGTTGAGAGTTAATCCCAATTAGCTTTTCCCCTGAGCCACGATGATTGAATCCAAGAAACGAGAGAATATTTCTGGCAATCGGAAACTAAAACCAGGTTGTGGAGGTGGGCAAGATTCTACAAGAGATATAGTCCCCAAAAGCAAAGGAATACTTTCTCTAGGATTTCCAGGTTCAACCCAATTGCATTTGACCTCCTATTCTTGCACCAAAAGTAGTCAATCCCCATGCACTAGCTCCAAAGCTCCAATTAGAACATATGGGTCCTCACAAGGTTATTAATTACATTTATGGCCTAGTCTAGAATGGTGAGGGAAAACTAATAAACTCGTACAATGGAGTACCGGAGATCCAGATCTAGGATTATGTCGAATTCTATATACAGGACATGGATGTCACATCCCCCCCCCCCCCCCCCCCCCCCCCCTTAAACAAGTTCTATACTCAAAATGGGCAAGAAGTTCAGAAACCAATCCTTTAACTTTCACACTTACCCAGAAAATCATTACCCTTAGTCTGACTTCAAAAACCAAATAAGTACTTAAAGATAGGACAATTTTTTAATTACTTGTTCTTGCTTTGAAGTACTATATCAGATTTCAAAAGTACACTAAGCGATAAATTTTTCAATTGGGTCTGATTTTCTCCAATCCAATAACATCATCTTCATGCAAATTCAATTTACATGAACCACTGGGTGAATCAATTTGTTATTTCAGAGATCAAGTTCAAAACTAAATAAATTTCGTTTTTAATCATTGTCTTATAAAATCTATCCACAATTTCTTGTAGATAATAGTGCCTCTTGGTATGTATATTCTTAGAATAGCCAAATATTCCAAGGCACAATAATTCAATAAATCAAGATCTCTAGAAAATCTATGAAGCCTCAAACAATTATGACTCAATCCAGAGCACTACTATTACTCTAATGAGTTAATTGTCCCACTTCTAACATCACATGTGTTATGTCCATGACCAATACATAGGATATAGTATACTCCTAGTCTTGGATACACGGTACTCCAGTGAAACAAGCTGTTAGTTATGCCACGTCATACTGGAGGTGACCCAAGAGTAACTAATATCCTTTTGAGGCCCAGAACACACTAAATGGAGTTTAGACAAGGTGAGACAATGTATGCATGTGTAGAGTTATCAATAGCAATTCTATGAATAGTTGGTCCATGCTTAGGTCTCTATTTTTTATGAATCTATGTATTGGGAACTTAGGGCTATGCATGACTATGTGCCCAGGATGCTTTTGGCTCTATGTATTGGGTCCAAACTCGCCCTACTCCTCATTATGGTTGTGGATTCATTGTCAGGCTCTCACTCTACATTCATGCTTCTTGTTCTTTGGCTTGGGGGTGAAGCTTCTAGAGTTTAATTGGATGCTTCTACTTGGTTGGGTGATTTCTCCATAGTGTGTTATCCATTGTGTTTGTGATATGTAAGCAGGATCTAAGGAGCTAAGTTTTGAGAGGTGGTGAGCTTGGTGGTAATCAACTAGTATTCTCATCCAAGGAGAGGAGCAAGGTTGCAAGTTGGTGGATCTTCCCAGTTTCAATTTGCATGATCCATATCTCTCTCAAATTCATTGTGGTTTATGGAGAATTGTGCTAAGAAATCAATTTTGGTTGTCTTTTTTGGAGTTCTAGCATGTCTAGGCTCTTTTGTGGCCAAATTTGGCTTGTTTTCCATGATTTTGGCACAAAAATGGTAGAATTCAAAACCAGCAAGTTCAGATCAATTGTTTGGTTATAACTCTATATATAGGATTGCATGTGGTTTAGAAAAACGTTCTTGGCATTAAATTCCAATATGTCATGATGAAAGTCTTTTGAGGCTGTCCTAGAAGCTAGAGCCAAGAATTCCAGCAATTGGGTTTGTAGGAAGTCAAAAATTGACTAATTTTGGTGAGTTTTGGGGGGTGGATTTTTTGAGATCCATAAGGAGATCATTCTAGATTTTTTACAGCATGATTTGTGTTCCTTTTTACCTTCTCAACAAGCTATCAGATCTGTAAATTGATGGGTAGAGGCTTATGTTTCAATTCCATCAAGTTTGTAGCAATTTTGACTTCTAGAAATCAAGAATTCATGTTTCTCAGCCCATACTGTTTCATAGGATCTATATGAAGGCTTCATGGAACTCTTAGAGACCATTTAAGACTGTCTGAATCATCACTTTTAGGCTTGGTTGAGTGTTTGCAAGTTTTTAGGCAGATTGGGCTTGAAAAAGTGCGCCCTCCTATAGGTTTTTTGGCTATTCTGGACTCACACTTGTGAATCCTAGGTGGCAGACTGATGTGGCAAGAATCTTGTTCACTAGATCTCCCTCTATACACCCAATTTGGTTTCCTATAGCCAAAGATATGATCATCTGAAGTTTTGCAATTTTGTGAACAAAATTGGTAGAATTTCGAATTGTTCTGATTGCATGCATGTCAATTTCCTAGTTTGAGGTACTGTGCTTGCATGGAATGTGTGCATGTTGATTCTCAGAGCCATTCTGACATGCATGAGTGGTTTAGATCTGTTTTGAGTAGTTATACGCATGTACTCTGACTGATAGTTACAAAACTGGGTTTTATAGCTGACAATTTCCGAAGAACTTGATTTTACGTAAAATTCCGTAATTGTGAAAAATCAGTTCAATGTCGCATGTCTTCCATGCCTGATGGACATTAATGTAGTAAAATTAAGAATCGAAAAGTTAATCGAATTTTGATTTTGGTTGCTTAAAATCTGACAGTGGTGTTTTACAAATTTTTAGGAAACGTAAAAAAAATTTTAAAAAATTAAAGTGCAAAAACTCAAAAATTTTAGTTTTTTCCAGTTTCTTGTAATATCTATGAAATTGACTAAAAATAGTGATTTGACCATGTTGGAGTCAATTTTAGTCAGTTTTGGTCAACTGTACTTCACTATGAGTTAATCTGATATTAACTAAATTTAGTAATTTCCAAGATAGATCTATCGAGATGGCCGAAGAAACTTCAAATCAAGCTGCAAATCCAGGTGCACCATCTTATATAGTGATTTGTCAACAGTTGAGTAAGGCGCTCAATGATATGGATAATCGTAATTGGATGAGAGATCAGCAAATGGAGGTTCTGTTGAATCAAGTCAAATTGATATCTTCACCAATCTTGGTTTTCAACCGGAGGTTTATGCAGGGGAGAAGAAACCTGTAGTTGTCGAGGACTGGCTGGCCAAGTGGAGTGGTTACTTCAATCTGCACAATATTCTTGATGAGAAGAAAATTGAAAGTGTCGTGCTGTTCTTACGCGGCAAAATCGTGGTGGCGAGATTTACCAGTGAAGCCAACTACTTGGGATGCGTTTGCGAAAGTTTTCAAGAAAGCTTTCGTAGTTGCTGATGACGTTGACTACTATCTGAAGTTCGTGAACTACAGGATGGGTACAAAGAGTTTAGACTCTTATATCTAGGAATTCATGGACCTATGGAATAGAGTTCCATCATTCGATGCGAAGTTGGCACTTTGGCAGTTTGTCCTAGGTTTGCTAGCCAACTATCAGAACAAATCCAGACAAAATGTGCTTCAAAACCTCGAGGATGCATTTCGGATTGCGAAAGCATATGATTCCACAGTGGTGGCATCCAGGACCAAGCAAAATATTTTGACAAATTAGATCAAGCAGCATATGAACCCAGGAAGCCGAAGAGAAAGAGATTTAAGAAATTTATGTCCCAAGAAAAGGCTAAGAAAGAGAACTTATGTTTCGTCTATAAAAAGCCTGGACATATGATGAAATTTTGTCCGATCGTCGACTATCACTAGTCAAAATGGAGCTCTTCCTCTGCCCTGTCCGACACAGACTATGTCACGGTTCATTTCAGTACTTTGTAGTAACTACACTGTTTCACGCTCATTGCCTACACATTTGTTATAATTGTCGCAGGTATGTACATATAACAACAACATATGATACAAGATGATGATGTAATCAAAGTCAATCAGCGGAAGCGTGATTCAGAGTTCCTTCGTGAAGTCCATTGTATCAGAATTCTCTGATTCCACAAAATCAAAGATTTTAAAAAGAGTGAAAGTAATTCAAGAAGTAGAGATAGTATTCAATCTGTAACTAGCGTAGTAAAATGACAACACATAGTGCACTATTACTGTGAATCATTCTCAGGCACAGGATCGTGATCTGATCGTTGTATTTACAACAACTTAATTCATATTCTCTATTTTCTTATGTGTGTTCCATTGTCAAAAGCTTTCTGATAATTTCTCTCTCACATACTGATACTCGCTCCACGACTCATTCAAAATATCTAATCTCAAAGGAAGCATGGCTGTCTTAGACGTCTGTTTCGCTTTCTTCATGGTTGTCATTGACACCTACTAAGATATTCAACTTGTCGATCTAAGTAATAGTCTGAATCTATTGTTTGGCAAAGATCTTGCAATGATTTATACGTTGAGTTTTCTCCTGTTTGAATCTCGTATCCAGCGAGGGTGGTATCAGAGCTGATAAACAAAATATTCAAACACAATCATTTCTCATTATTCACTCAAAGAATCTAACACAAAAGAGCTACAACTTTTTAGCACCTTTCAATAATTTTCAACACTTTTCAGCACTTGACATAGGTAACTTTAGATGCACATATCTATCTCTACATACCTCCAAATTGAAAAAAAATCAAGTTTCTATGGTCATATAATACTTTTTAAAGTAGACAACCCAAAAAAAAATTGTCAAAATCATGGTGTTAATATGATACTTCTAGTTTCGGTGATTTTTATCAGCATTTAAATGGCTAACTTTGGATGCACGTATCTATCTCTATAGACCACAAAACTCAATTTTTTTAATAGGCATGTTTCTATAATCTTATAGAATTTTAAGAGTAGACAAGCGAAAAATTGAATGTAAAATTCACAATAATGAAGTCCCATATAGGAAAATCTTGAAGTTTCAACAATACCCCCCCATGTTTGACATATCATATCTTACATATAAGTTGCTCAAAATAAAGGTCTCAAAATTTTGAATCGGTAAATATATATAAAAAAAACACACATGTAAAAGGATTTGATGTGATTCATCATAGTTTAAGAGATATGATTTTTTGATTAAGTGCTTGAAGTGCACACTTTTGTGCGCATTTTGTGACGACTCTAGTGTTAAATCAAGTACTTCATGTGATAAAACACATCTCTGAAGAATATCATCAACTCTTCGATGATACAACTGCCTCAACAATGAAGTGCTTTTACAATCAATCTCCCTTGTTCAATTTCGGACACTAATTCATTAGGTTGACCCATCATCATATATTCAACAATGTATGTTGCTCATTCAAATACTGCTTCAACATAAAAATAATGCAACATCTGATAGTTTGTCATCAACTTCTATGTTAACTGATTCTGTCTGTATTTGTGAAACATAATCACCAAGATAATGTTGTTTACCCTTCCAAACCACAACTCAAAAATCAAACTCAGATAGTAAAAGTAACCATCTTGCAATGTTTCACGTATTGCATGTCTTGTTCACTAAATAAAGCAAAGGCTAATGATTTGTATAAAATGTAAAATGTGTTGCCATCAAATAATGATGAAACTTATTAATAGAAAAAACCATAGCCAATGCTTCTCGCTTGATGGTGGACTTGGTCACTTCCATATCATTAAGTTGTCGGCTAGCAAATCTAATAGGAAAGCTTTTCTTATGAACCCGGCTGAGTTAACACAGATCCAATAGCATATTGTGACAAGCTCTTTAGCCTCTCATTATGAAAGTTTATCCTTTATGTAAGGTTGTGCACACCATTTTCACAAGTTTGAAAATTGCTCTTTCCACATTAAAATCATCCCTCATTTGTTAAATGCGTAATCTAAAACCCTAGGTATCCATGCAAGTCAAAGCCCAAGTATGCATGCCCTTTTCGTACTTGTTACAAGTCATAGAACTAATGAACTGTTATTGGTTCACCACGGTTCTGAGAACCGTACGGTTCTTAAAATTTTTTGCCCAAAACCATGGTGAACCGTAGTGATTAATTAATTAATTAATTTTTTTTTAGTTTCCCCTCTCAAAAATATTCAAAAAAAGGGCCAAAAAAATCTGTGAATTCTATGAATTCTATGAAATCATTTGTGAAATCTATCAATCATCTATCAAATGACTCAAATCATCTGTATCATCTATGAAATCATCTATATCATCTGTCAAATCATTTGTACATCATGTAAAATTTGTCAAATCTGTGATGCTTTCGAATGATTTCATGTCTGTCAAATCATCTGTCAAATTATCTATAAATTTGTGAAATCTATGAGTTTGGTAAATAAATAATTAATTATTTATTTAATTAAATAGAGGAACCGTGGTACGGTTCCTTCCACGGTTCTCAGGACCCACGATTCTAGGAACCGTGGGTTCTATGTTACAAGTCCATGACAACATCATGTATTAAATAAGAATAATTTTGCTATACTTCTAACCATCATCTATCACAACAATGGGCACATCATAACTACATCTTTATCGATCCTTGAGTGCCATAATTTTAAATTTTGAAAACCAATGTACTTTGTCGATTTGAAGGTATCAATGTTGCCTAATTAACAACCTTTTCCATCGTCAATCACATTGATGCCCATAAAAATATGAGTTCTCCTCAATAGTCAAGTCAAATAAGAGTTTCAAGTTATGTGACGCAAGTTCAAATGCAAGTCCTTGCCCAAATGGACATGTAGTGCCTTGTACTATTTGGCTTGGCTTAAACTTGTCCTGTAAAAAGTCGTTGCATAATGTACGCTAGCTGGATCAGCTCACATTTAATTTACACAATGGACTTGTCTTTTCACACAATGGGGCTAATGCCAACAACCGCCAACTTAATATAATCATGGAACCTTAATAAACATTTCTTTGTAACATTTACATATACAATATATTTTACAAGCCCAACCACTTTGGGTTATTAAACTTTCAAGGAACCAAAACCAAGTCCCATGATTTGACATCTATAAATTATCTAAATAAAAACTCAAACAGGATTTAGCTATGCAGGTTGAGTAACTAACATTCCTTCATCTTGCAAATCAAAATCCAGTTCTACTTCACATTTGTTTAAATTTTGTGACTAATAAACAAAACACACATTCCCAAACACCTTCATTTATGTTGAACCCCATTCTCTAGTAGACTAGTACCTTAAAACTAAACAAATGTCCATTAACCATATAACACATCATATCCAAGCCCTAAGTCAAATACGACTACTTAACAGCTTGGTCCAACATTTATCAGCGAGTCAATCAACCATACACTATGCAATTCTTTTTACATTAAATAAAGTGTCATATATGGTAAAGCATGAGCAACTTTGAGAGGAATTGATTTTAGCATAATCTCTTCTATTTTTAAACCTTTGAAGTGTCTTAATATGAGCATCTGTCAGAACCACATTTAATATCCAGCTTAAAAAGGATTCACCTAACTTAGCTCAAAATCACTCAAGTTACAAGTAGGCATCAAAACAAATGCAAATAATGGCCTTGTTGTACTATAATGCTTTCTAAGCCTGACATAGTATCTTCCATACGCCACCTCATATGAAAGTGGTTTGTAATTGAGTGGACTAATTTACACTTACAATAAATGTTTCCAACAAATCAACAAAATTGCATGCTAGCTCAAGATGAAACAATTGCTTAATCAAAATTGAATTCCACTTTTGATTAAAATAAAGTTTCCTCAAACCACATTTAGAACGACTCTGAAATGGATACTTAACAAACGATCATCACAGATGAATGGAACAGATCAAAAGGCAAACAGATTTTTGGCAAATCAGACGCGTATCATTTCTACTGGGAATAGGCATGTATGATCTGTATAGCTTCCAGATATCAGCTTCATAAAGATGTTCTAATACGTCGCGACGAATAAATTTCTAGTTAATTTTCAGTTTGCTCCCTCAGGCGTCTGATGGTACTCCGCACAGTGACCGCACTTGCAGTACTTCAGCATCAAAGAACATAAAATAACTTCAGCTTGCTGTAATTAACATAACAAGATTCTATATATTTTCAAAGACCACAACTTCAAACATACGAAATATTCTCAGAGTGTGGCCATCAAATCCACACTAATGATCCTCCAAGGCTCCATCCCACTATTAAAGGCATTATCCTCTGTGAGCTTGGAATATATTCAAATGCATTGCAAACAAATAACTAAAGCATAAGCAACATGTATGAATCTAAGTATGAAAAACACTTACTTCAAGGTATATGCACCACCAGCCTTTACTTTTCCACAGTCTTTGCAAGACCATATACCAACTGCCTTCCTTTTAACAGCAAACTGTCCAAAAAATATACATGCATATCAGGACAATAGTTAAAAAGTACTTTCCACGATCTTGTCAACATAGAAACAGTAGAATGAAGTCGCAATATCTAAAACAATAACAAAAGTGTAAGATGCTTGACTCAGAATGTAAGAGGCACCAGCATCTTTCTTAAGGAACACAAAAACAAAAAAGGATTGAAAGACGCTCGACTTGTGTCTCTAAATTTTCACCTTTCCACAAAACTCGCAAAAATACTTCGAATGTTGGCTAACCTCCATTTTCTTTATCTGCTTCCTAAGACTAGCCCCATACCTTGTGCCTGTCATACGCTCATCCATTATAGATCAAAACATACAAGAAATAACCTGAAACATGATTCACTTCAATCTCAAAGAAACTAAGAATACGTCAACAGCCAAAGCACAAATTTTACTGCAAAGATGTAATCTTCTACTTAAAATCGAGCCTTGCATGGTAACAGAAAACACAAACATCCCAAGCATTCAATGAATATGCGATAAATCCAAAGAAAAAGGACGTTGGCAAGATGTGCAGACCGTATTTCCCCACAATTCCAGCCTTCTTTGTGCGCTTCGTCTGCATTCAAATGTGGTAAAAATCAAACTGAATGTTCTTTCATGTTTCACCTTACCACAAACCCATGCATAAGGCTAGACGAGATCCCCTATGTGACCAAAAGCATCCATAGCCATATTATATAGCAAACCCTTATAATGTCAAACAAAATTGTATAAAGAACAGCTAAGCAAGCATATGATGAGCAGCCAAGGCTTTACAGACGCCGCGAGAACAGAATAACATGCAGCTCATTGAACAGACGCCTTAATAAAAAACCTCACGAATCCAACAAAAACAAACATAACCTCATGGTTACAGAAATGAGGTACATATGTAAGAAAGTCATCAAAAGCAGCACGACTTGCAAACATCCCAAATCAAAACAGCCATTGCCAGAAGGAGCAGAAGACAAAGGAGAGAGTAGACGAAAGTAATAAGATGGCGATAGTACCATTTCGCTGCTGTAGTTACGATCCAATTCGCTGCTGTCGCCTGCCCTCCTCCTCTTCCCTCTCTCGCACAACTTTTGCTGCCACCAAAACCCTAAGAGTGATGCATAACCCTGAAACTAATTCGTGAAAAAATAAGCTGGTAAGAACGTCGTTTCCTCCGTGCAGGTCACGGGTTCGACTCCAGTGCCCAGCAGAAAAGGAAACCTACAACTTCAAAATCACACATTCTAAATTCTTTGTGGTTTTTTAAACTACCAGTATTTTCGAGAACTTGTAGGTTTGGCTTTTAAAGTGGATTTATAAAAAGAAATATATAAAACTTTTCTAGTCTATTTGCAGTATGTATTTATGACACTACTTTCAAGATACAACTACTAAAATGTTCATGAAACGGAATGCATGTTCGTTCATCCACTTTTACACGATTCCAATCATTTGTTGAACACCAGGAAGGCTTGGATTGCCCGTCCCTATAAGCTCGTCGTGCCATATCACGACGATGCCTAATTCATAAGCTCATATGCTTATGAATTTCCTTCTCCTCGAATTCCTCTTCTTGTTGGAATTCATCACGAAGGGTACCAATAACCTGTCGTTTATCGGTGGCAGGTTGTTCAGACCAATTTACTAAATAATCTGTCGCAAAAATGACGTTGGCATAAAGAATAGAGTCGGTATGTAACATGTGTTTTGCGAATGCGTTATGTGATGTGATAGTCTTTTTTCTAAATTACGTGATTGTCCGATATATATATGACCATTGCGCAAACAGTCTACTTTGTAGATCCATATGCCTCTGTCTAGTCGCGCTTTTGTGGTAGGTGGAGATTCTGTAACATGAAATTCAGCATGTTAGGATCTGTTCATTATGGATTTTTTCTTCCAAAAATTTTTAAACCAAATAATTTATTATCTTACCCTGATCTTCAAAGTACTTATGGGATCTGAAGAAAACACGAGAGTGTTTTCAATGCATGCACTAGTCTGCATGAATAAATTAATGTACATATATTGTAATAATTTTTATTCGTGTGGGCTTCGAAATAACGAATGGTCGGTGGATTTGTTTCAATTGATGATGGTATCTCGACAAGAAAAAGCTTGTAAAAATGTTTCAAGAATCCTAAAACAATAGTTTTTGTGAATAGTTGATTGTTTGTTAAATAATACATGAGGAGATTGCAAAAGTTTTAGAAAAATTGAAATGCATTGTATTGTATCATGTACGGGTAATTTCTTTTGCAAGGAAGAAAATATCAAAAATGTATTACCTTCTATTGGACCTGCATGATGTCGATTCATAAATTCTTCCTTTCCTCGTTTACATCTCTCAATGAACATACTCAGAGTATAGCTTGTTGAGAATCCGTTGATGTACATAATTGGTTCGATCCCACATAAATTCAATAGGAACATTTGTTTTGTAGTTGGGAACACTTGGAGATCTATGGTTGTCTCAGAAGTCAAAATTTGTAGAAAAATATATTCTCTTTTAAATTTTCGAAAAAGCTGTACAATAAATTGTTCCATTTGTATTTTTTAAACTAATTTCCCCTGTTATATTTTTCACAAATATATAGCTTACTTCTTTTGTTGATGGAGTCTCATCTGATGACATTCTTAGTTTGTTGTACAATAAAAGAATTGTAATTGATTAGGATCAATATGATTATAAGTCTCATTTTAAAATTACTATTTTTAATGTCTAATATATTCGATATATTTATGATGGAAAAATTATTGGTGCAAATCTATTAGGCTCTGAAACGAAACGAAACGTAATCAAGCGAAACGAAACGAAGCGAAGCGAGGCTTAGGCGAAACAAAACAAAACGAAGTAAAGCCAAGCGAAGCTAAGCGAGCTTTGATATTGCTGAAGCAAAGTAACCACGAAGAGAAGCGAAACGCGAAGCGAAAACAGTCGCGAACGAAATCAATTTGGATGGAGTTCGGATATGATTGTTGGTCATTGTCTGCTATATCATTCCTACAATCCTCCAGAATGTAAACAGACACTGTTGACCTACGTTAAAGCCAGATGTTATCTTGGCTTACAGATTGACAAAGACTATGAGGATGGGAAATTGTACCTTCATCAGTCCAGATGTACCTAGAAGATCTTAGAAGATTTTGGGATGATGAATTGCAAAGGAGCAAATACTCCAATGCTTGCAGGAACAATCTTGACAAATGAAGATTGCTCAAAGACTGAAGAAGAAAAAGAATTGATGGAGCATACACCATATAGCAGGAAGCTGATCGGATCACTAATGTATCTTGCAGATAACACACGTCCCGACATTGCTTATGTCGTATTCAGGATGAGCCAATTCAGTACAAATCTAGGCTCAACTCATTGGAAGATTGCGAAACGAATCTTGCAATACCTTCAATTAACAAGGGATTTTGGATTGTGTTATTCTTGTGATGCATGGTTTTGAATGCTTTCCTACATTGATGCTAGCTGGGCATTTCTCAAGGATGACTGCAAAAGTGTCTCAGGAGGATGCACCATTGCGTCAGGAGCAACAATTCTTTGGGTCAGCAAGAAGCAGACCATTGTGGCTCAATCATCCTGCGAAGCAGAGTACGTAGCAGCATCAAAGATGGCCAGTGAAATCATTTGGCTCCAACAGTTCCTTAATGAACTAGGTGAAACGAGAAATGAACCTTTGATTTTGCAGATGGACAATACATCTGCAATACATCTGACAAAGGATCTCGTGTTTCACTCAAGGACGAAACACATCGCAATCAAGTACCACTTGATAAGGGATCTGATTGGGAAGAAGAAGCTACAAACTATTTTTATTGGAATGAAGGAGATGGTTGCTGACATTTTCACAAAGGCTTTAGACAAAGGTCTGTTCGAGAAACAGAGGAGCAGTCTTGGAGTCATCAAGCTATCACGCTTTCAGAGGGAGTTGAGGAAACAAAATCTTTCTATTACCAAAGCTTTGCTAGCTTTCAACTCTCAATTTGACAAAAAGACACGAAACAAAAATGTTCGCGAACAACACGACACGACATGACACAAAACAAAAATGTTTGCGACACAAAACCCTTCGTGTTCCAAAGGACCAGGAAGATCAACCAAGTACTATGGAGTACAAATCTTTAATCTGATATGGTGACATCAATAGAAGAGTTTTAGGACGTGCCTAATCCACCACTCTTGTAATCCATGATTAGTTATAGATGTTTAATCTGTCTGATCAGGAATGTTACTCGAAGCGACACAAAAATGTTTGCGACATATACATGATTGCTAGATGCATCAAACATACACAGATGAAAAAAATACAGAATAGAAGTCCGTCTGTGAGCGAGACAATTTTGTAAGAGGATCAATAGATCCAAGAAGTTCGCTAGTAAGCGAGACACTATTCGTGAGAGAACGCCGCTTCTCTCATGCCAATGCGTTGTGTGGGTCTGTCGCACAGTGCTCGAAATCAAGAGGATCAATAGATGATGTGTAGCTAATATGTACATATCATTCTAAATTTTGTCTGATCTCGAATGAATTGTTGTCTGCTATTGTTCGTGTTTCGGATGAATTATTGTCTGCTATTATTCGTGTATCTCATTGACTTTTTTTTATCAATTTCGCACATTGGTTCAATCTTGTTGAATGTTGTATTAATCTCGAAATGTTTCGAGATATCATACTTCACCTCAGCAATAAGTTCTTCACTTTTGCAGAGTATTAGAGTGTCGTCCACATATACAACTACAATGATGATCTTCCCATCTGTAATTCTTACATAAACATTGGAATCAACTATTAGTGGCTTGAATCCTAAGGATTTCAGGGCTTGATCTTTTTTTTTATACCATTGTCATGTTAATTGCTTCAAACCGTAGATACTCTTGTGCATTTTGCATGCATAAGTAGGAAGTGAGTTCGAAATGTAGCTTGGAGGTTGATCGATGTAGACTTCTTCATCTAGCTCACCATGCAAGAACGCTGTCTTTTTGTCCACGATGTGAATTCTGAGATCATAAGCAGTTGTATATGCAAACAGTAGACGTAGGGACAAAGATCTCAACATAATCGATACCATATCTCTGAGAAAACCCCTTTGCTACAAGTCTGGCTTTATACTTTAAAATATTTTCATTCGGTCCATACTTCAGCTTATATACTCACTTGCATTGTACAGTCTTTCGCCTATCTGATAATGGTTGCAATGTCCATATCTTATACTTCTTCATTGATTCCATCTCCTCATTCATGGCTTGGATCCATTTTTCCTTCTCTGGACATTCAATTGCTTCCTTGAATATCTATGGTTCTCCATTGAATCCACAAAACTCTTCTAATGTAGAAGCTACGCTGCTTGGCACAAATCTTGTTGGCGCTCTTCATTCTCTTGTCGATCTTCTAGGAGATCCTTCTAGTACTACAATGCTCTTGTCTTTATCTGATCTGCTAGGCCCAGAACCATTTCGATTTACAGGTGTTGTAGCAGTGGGCTAGCATGCAAATCTTTCTTCGTCTGATTCGTCGCTCGAATGAGGTGTGACTCGAACATCTTCATCTGAGTGTTCGTCCTCTGCTCCCTCTATCATGGTTGGTAGATCTCCAAGGACTTCATAACTGATAGGATCATTGTTGGCCATTGTTCTGCTCTCATTAAATTTGACTCTTTGGCATATGGACTCTGTAGTATGACGAATGATTGTCATATCCTATAAGATATCCTGGTTTCGCTTTCTCATGAAGCTTCTTTCAAAGCTTGTCAGGAACATGTGCATATGTTGCACAATTCGAATATGAGTCAGATTGGGTATTCTACCCCACCATAATTCGTGTGGTGTTGTGTGAGGAACACCAGATTTTCATGTCCTGTTTTGAATGTAAGCAGCTGTAGCTACTGCTTAAGCCCACAGTACTCTTGGACCCTTCGAATAGGCCATCATGCACCTAGCAGCTTCCATGAGAGTCTCGTTCTTTCTTTCTGCAACACCATTGTGCTGCGGTGTATAGGATGTTATCTTTCTATGAATGATTCCTCGATCATTGCATAAATCAATGAATTGGTTTGAGATGTATTCTCCACCTCGATCTGTTCTGATCTGCTTCACCTTGTTTCATGTGCATCTTTCTGCCCAATTCACATACTCTGTGAATTTGTCAAATGCATCTGATTTATTGTGAATGAAGTACACTCTGGCAAACTTACTATAATCATCAATAAAGGTGATATAATATTTTGAGCCTCCTACTGAGATCACGTTAAATGGTCCACAGATGTTTGAGTGTACTAGCTATCATTCTGTAGGAGTCCTTGACAAAAGGAGTACGTGACATCTTACCCTTTATGCATGCATCACAGGTCATCGAACTGGTTGCATTTGAGATGCTCACCCTTGTGATAGCTCCATGATGGCTTGCTTGATACAGTGTCATTGAATTCATATGGCATAGTTTCCTATGCCATAGAATATCTGATGAATCATCATGGGTTTGATGTACTTGATATGTAGGTAGGCATACCCTCAGGTGATACAGGTTGTCTTTTCTTCTACCTTGTGTAATCAGTGTATAGGTGCTTGTATCAATAACATTGCATGTTTCGTTTTAGAACGATACACGCATCCCTACATCAGCTATTCTTGCCACTAATAGCAAGTCATGTTGTAGTGTAGACACGAATAGAACATCTTTGAGTCATTTGTCTTTGTCATTTGTGTTGAGCCATAGTGAATCAATACCATTCACTTGATACTTTGATTTGTCTCCAAGAATGATAAATCTTGATGGATCTGCACTTCGGAAGTCAAACATGATCTGTCTTGTTGTAACGAAGTGTGAGGTAGCTCCTAAATCAAGGATTACCTCATGTGTGTCAGGTGTTGATACTGCACACATGTCTACACAGATGTAGGTGGTCGAATTTCCATGATTCGATCTTTCTTCGCCTGGCTCTTCGATGTAGGACGAACTATTATTGTTCTCCTGTCTGCTTTGAGCTTGTTAGTTTCTTGGGTTCTGGCGGCAGTCCATGGCTTCATGACCCTTCTTATGATAGTGGATACACTCAATTTTCAGATTTAGCCAACACGAATCGACAATATGTCCTTCGCGTTTGCATCTCACGGATATCATCTTGTCTCCAGTCTGCTGTTTTGACTTTCCTTTGTTCTTCCATTTGCCTTTGCTGGCTCCTTCTAATTGCTGATCTCAGTCTTGCTTTCGATTTGACTCCCTCTTAGGCTTGAATTGCTTCTTAGTCTTCTCCTTGTTGTTGTAGAGAGCTTGGTCAGAAGCATTTTTGTGATCAAGGTGCTCTCAAGCTTCAACTTCTTCTCAAATCTCGACAACTGCCTTTTCGAGTGTCATAGCTGGATCCTTTGCTAGCATCGTTCGGGTTGTCTTTAAGGATTTTGGTAAAGCTCTTAACAGATAGGTAAGCAGCGAAGTGAAGCTTAGGCGAAATGAAACGAAACGAAACAAAGCCAAGCGAAGCTAAGCAAGCTCTCATATTGCTGAAGCGAAGTAACCATGAAGCGAAGCGAAACGTGAAGCAAAAATAGTCATGAACGAAATCAATTCGGATGGAGTTCGGATATGATTGCTGGTCACTGCCTGCTGTATCATTCGTACAATTCTCCATAATGTAGACAGACACTGCTGACCTACGTTATAGATTAATACAGCATTCAATAAGATTGAACCAGTGTGCGAAATTGATAAAACAAGTGAATGAGATACACGACTAATAGTAGACAATAATTCATTAGAGACATGAACAATAGCAGACAACAATTCATCTGAGATCAGACAAAATTTAGAATGACATGTACATAAGAACTACAACATCATCTATTGATCCTCTTGAATTCGAGCACTATGCGACAGACCCACACAACGCATTGGTGTGAGGGAAGCAGCGTTCTCCTACGAATAGTGCCCGTAAGTGAATTGTGACTATAAGGGAATTGGGGCCCTTATTAGTACATTGTCATAATTAATGGCTGTAGGCCTAAACACTTGATGGTGGATTTGTATGGGTCTATTAGTGAGTCATTGGGGAACTGGATGATGTGGCCCAGATAGGCTGCAGAGGTGTCCAACCGGAAATTTCTCCAACAATTAAAAGCTCGGAAGTCATAATTGACTGGATAAATCGTTGGTCGAGCTACTTTAGCTTGCGCAACGTCCCAGAATATGGAAGCGAATTTTGCTGGTTCTTGTTTTTTGCTTTGGGTATGGCCTCCCAGTGGTAGGGGACGCAACCCATAGACTTGTGATCGGGCTGAATTCGTGGAGGAATTCCGTAAGGCTTTTTCACAATTGATGAATCATATTCACTTTGTTAACTGCAGTGGGCAACCGAGAACATGAATTCTTGGATTTTTTTGTGACCAAGGTGTCGTTTTTTCAGAAACACACACGGCCAAAAATGGCACAGAAGCCTATGATGGAAAGAATTGAATGGAACGAAAAAAGTTGTTTCTTAATGTGCTTGAAGCCTGGGGCGTACCAACACTATTTGTTGTTAAGAACAAAAAAAAAGCCAGATCATTCTTTCCCATTTCTAAATCTGTCACTGTGAGCCTTACGGTGACCGTAAAAATTGTGAAAAGGGGCGAAAAAATGTTTGATTGAGTCGAAGTTGAAATTTTTTATAAATTTCTGAGAACTTCATATACTTGTAATATGTTTCTGACACTTTGATCAGGAAGTGGAGGGCCTTCGTGTTGGAAGAACCTGTGGTATGGGACGCAGACAATTCCAAAATGAAGATTTGAAACTAACAGGATCAGTTGACCATAGTATGGCTGTAAGTCTTAGTGATGCCAAATACTATTGGTCATAAAACGGGTGTTTTGTTGGAAATTTGAGATATTGGTCATGACCCCTTTTTGGATATCTCGAATTTACAAAACCGGAAACTCGGCAAGCTATTTCTTTATAAAGGATATATTGGTGAATTTCTTAACACATGAATTAACCCGCTTTTTTGTGATTCCTTGGAAGGTAATTTTGATTATCCGTTGACCATGGACGATGTCACATAAATGGTTAATGAAACCATTTTCTAAAATTGTTTTCTCTACTTCAAGTAATCCTTTTCTGATTTACGGGTTAATTCTCAAGCTTGGTAATAAAGAAGATCTTTTGTTAAGTCACTGTGCTGGGACCTCATTGGTATTTGCTTACAATGATGCAACACTTCTTTGACATCAATATGCCTATGTATCAACAACTACTTTATGCATGCAAATAAACTTAGTTCACGGAATACTTTGTAGATCCACAAAATTAGAAGTTTGTAGAAAAATTTTAATGATCCCTCAAAGATTCACTACATAGTATATCTCTACAGATAACTCTCGATCTGTACACAACACCTTCATAATCGAGAATCCTGTAACTTGGTTATTCTATAAGAGAGAATATTTCTCAAAGAGTGCTATTTCACATTCAAAATCTCAACCAGAGATTATCTTAAAAGAATATATTGTCATGAATTTTTTCTCTTGCATCAACCCACAGATGTCAGTTCACACTAAGATCAAGTTGACTATTTCCAGCAAGGAACAGGTTTCAACAAATCCCATCTTGTAATAGATTTTCCTAGTTCTGACGCAAATCAATCAAATTTGTAATCAACCACTTATCTACCACAAGAGTGCTTTTTAAATTCCCCTCTCTTAAATCTTTAAACCAGATATCTACTATAATCCTTAAAGGATTTATGTAATATCAAAATCTCCCATCGTTTCTGATTCATAAAACAGGCCCGTTATCTATTACAGATTCCTTCTGGATTCTCTGGCAGATGCTTCTCCTTGATAACTCTCTTCTCTTCCTACTTCTCCCCCTTTTTTTTACAAGAAATGTCACGAGTTCCCAAGGGGTGCATATCATTCAAGAGTACCATCACTACGCATAGCAGCAACGGAATAGTTGGATGATGCAAAATCCTTACAGATGTGTCATGAGACTTTACAAACACTTCGTAAAACCAGATTGATGGCAGTTCATGCATAGCAGCAGAGAAATCCCATTGCAAGGCATGGCACGATCACCAATTACACAAAAAAGATTTGAAGGAAGGGGATCTAGCACTAATGTATAAAACGAAACTAATCAAAGAAAAAGTGAAGTTTACAATTGAAGGACCGTATAAGGAGAAAGAAATATTGAACTATGGAGCGATTATTTTAGAACATTTGGATGGAAAAAGATTCGACACTCCGGTGAATGGCATCCAACTACGCAAGTTTTGGCAGCCTGTTCAGCTAGTTCACCCAGCATGATCCAACACCTTACCAATTTTTACTTTTGTTGTTTTACAATTTCTTTGTTTTTATTGTTTGAGTGATTTTTTTTTAGAAAAAACAAGGAAGAAAAAAATGATGAGCAAAAGTAAAAAAAAAAAGTTATCAGAGTGATTTTTGATGAAAAATGACTTAGAAAATCATCTTTTGGATCATATTTTGTACATATAGTCTTAAAAACCTACGTCGAGATTTTAGATCATACATCCACCTCAGATTTCTTTATACTAAGTTGGGCGAAGATTCTTTTCCAGAGCTACTACTTGTTTTGTAGTACCTTATCATCTTAGGGACCTTTGCCAAGCATCTTACAACCTTTATTAACCTTCGTCGACCTGACAGATGGATTCAGAATGCCTTTATTAACCTTTGTCGATCTGACAGATGGATTTAGAATGCCAAAATTAGGTTGGACAAAGGTTCAGTTCTTCAAAATTTGCATTTATTATAGTACCTAGGCGAATGATGTTCTTAGGCGAATGATAAATCTTGAAAACCTTCGTCAGTTTAGTCTAGACCTTCAAAAACCTTCGCTGAGATTTTTGAAAATTATTTTTATAGTACTGAGCATGCTTGTAAATTTTTGTCCAGAATTGAGCATCCAAAGTAGTACATTGTCTAATAGACCCCTCCAAATCAGCCTATAAAAGGGCCGATTTCGACTTCATTTCTCACTTGTGCTAGCGAAGCTCTTGCGAAATTTTCCAACGACCAAAACTTTCTAAAACTTCCTTCCAGCCTTTTGATACACTCTTGTGCTATTATTCTCAGTATTTGCCTACTCTCATCTTGTCTTCTACTGATACTTCGCAATCTCCTCAGTATGTCATTATTCATCGTGATGTTCTGACCAAGACGGACGTCATGATACTTCCTAGCACAAATCAAAGTACGACGCGAGACCAATCAAAGCCCGAAGTGAATAATCTCGCGAGGTGTCATGGGACCGCCACCAATTTTGGTGGGGGATACTGTTGGAGGATTCGTGGATATCGATGCAACCCTAACCCAAGTTAATAAGTGAGAGGGATTTGGCACCCTACGTGTGTAATTAATTAGAAAGTCAATAAAAGGACTTTAGGTCTTTTTGCGGGACTTTTAATGTCGCAGGGCCTAAATGTCAAGTTAGTGAATAAAATAGGTGTTCCCACCAAATTTGAATCTCAATTTCAAATTGGTTTCCTACAATTATTGAATGGATTCCCACTCTTTTTAAAATTTGAATAGTTAGGGAGGTAAGAATTAGCCAATAGGATTGGGACGCCCATCTCCTCAATTTCCTATACAAGTGGTTATTTCGAATAATTGTACATGTTCTTTCTTTATTCCAATACAAGCAGATTGGCTCTCTTATGGAATGGATTTGTGAATGTCCTTGCTCTCTAAGTCTTTCCCTCCATCTCTCATGCTTTCTTTGTATTTGTTGGATTTGAAGCTTATTGGAATTGCTATTTCTTATGCTTTTTGTGAGAGAGAAAGGGAGAGAGAGAAGGGTAAGCTATCATCATTGTGAATTTAGGGTTAAAGTTGTAGTGTTAATTGATAGTATTAATGGATGTAGGGTTAATGCTTAGTGTTAATGGATCTTAGAGTTAATTGTGGATCATCTATGCATGTTGGATTTGATTTATGCTATCGCTCTCATCCACTCTGCTCTGTCGAATAGGATCTCCACCCTGACGGACCTTGAGAGCATTATTGACCACTCCCATTTCTTTCTCCAAGATTACGAAAGATTGTTCAGTTGTGCTTCCTCCACACTACAATACGCTGAAAAAACATCTCTCTTCTATAACATCTGATATAGAGCTCGTACTGCCGATCACTTGCTTATTTGCCACCAATCATCTAAAAATTCTTAACCACTCCAACGTGACCATCTTAAGGAAGAGAACCCATCTCATCTGGTTGTGAGAAGCAGATCTTCCCTCTTTGTTCTTCTTTAGAAAACTTAAATCCCTGCACATAAGAGAAAATTCATGTGGTCTTATTGTCGATGGTATCAGTTTGTCTACTCCTGAAGCAAGATTCAAGTCACCAAGATCTAGTTATCAATCAATCTCCACAAGAAACGAGAGAGAAGAGGTTGGGCGCCCAACTCTAAGTGGGTTGAGATTCTACCCCCATAGTCTGCTAAGGAAAGGAACATTATCATAGTAAAGGCAACAGTAGCTACTACTAGATGCAATTTCAAATAATGTAGGTTGAAGTTTTAAGTGCAACGAGTGAAGGGCATTATGACACTTTTTTTGAATAGTAGAAAAAAAAAAGGTCGACTAAAATCTAAAGCCTTTCAACTAACTTTCCTAGGTGCTATCGAAGTGCTTGGCACAACATCATTTTGCAAGACACAAAGCATCTACTTCATGAGTAAAGCATATGTATATATATATATATATATATATATATATATATATATATATATATATGTCTATTCAATTCCTAGAAGCCTTGCTAGAGATGCAAACATGTGACACATGGAACTATATAGTACATCAAAAGAGGAGTGGAATAGCCCCTTAGTCTTTATGTATCTATTTTTTTATCATGTTGTTATAAGAACAAGTTCATTGAGACTTGTGAATTATTCTACCCTCCCATTTTTGTGTTTACAAAAGGTCGAGGTCAAGCATTACCCTAAGTCATGTAACATGGTCACTCCACTAATTGTGTTACCTAATAGAGGTATTTTCGTGTAAAATGTAGTTGTTAGACTTTATGGGACCATGGCCTTTTAAGAACCTATACTAGTAGTGGTAATGGTCATTTGAAAAGTTACAATAAAGCTCATTAGGGCAAGAGTAACTCAATAAATGATTCGTACTATAGTAAGACAATTGGAAGTTCATTTGGTTATGTACAAGTTGACTAATTCTTTTCCTATTCTTACCTTAAAGTAGGGTATGAGGGATTGGAGTGCACGAAATTTGTAGGCATTGTTTTTTGTGAAAAAAATGATTTATCAAATTAGAGTCATCAAAGGCATGCAAAAAGTTTGTAAAGACTTATTTAGGTTGGTAAGTAGATTTGCAATTTTTGAAATGCATTGTCACGCTCTCACATGGGGTGGTTTGTTTAACTCCAAATATGAGGCTCATGATACGTCCCACCCCCCCCTCCAAAAAAAAAAGAAAAAAGAAAAAGAAAAAAAAGAGGCTTTTGATATGTGAGTTTTCAATTAGCAAGCAGGAAAACAAAAAAGAATATTGATATTTATCCCTTGATTGAGGTAATGGATAACAAGTTATGATGGGTTATGCAACTACGGTGCCCAATAACTAGCTGTCTTCCAAGTTGTGTAGTTTGATTCATGTTGGCTCTTATCAATGTCAGTCAACTTTGTAGATAGCTTATTATTGAAAATGTGAGACATCAATGCCTTATGTGTTGGTATCTACCACAATATGTTCTTTGACAAATTTGCATGAAAATTGCATTGAGTTTTATGATAATGGGAATACAAGAGAAATAAATCTTCATGAATTTTGTTTGAAGCCTTGTTGATTGTTATAGTGAAGGAGCTATCTTCCACTTTGTCAGGTTACCACCTTTGATATTTTTTGAAATTTCTATCAAGCTTCACTAAAGATCGATGGAGTTTTGGAATGAAGGCATGCTATTCAAATGAAACCAAGGTAGTACATACAATTGAGATGGCCTTTGAATCCACAATGTATCACTCTAGGCATCTAGACATGGACAACTTTGAAAAGTCTAACTCACATCTTTATATGATGGATGGATGTTATATTTGCAATTTTTGCACTAAATCTAGAACAAGATATTCTATTGTTGTATGGCATGTTTCAAACCAAATCTTAACCATTATATGGCAAAGTTGGTGATGTACATGTAGTCATGCACTTTCTTGTGAATAGTCCATAGGAATTGATTTTAGTATGTGTGAGAGTTACTCATGCTTGTTACATAAATTTGATCGCTTTCGATTCAAAATTAGAGAGTCTAATCTCAATCCAGTTGAATGACATGTTTAGCCTTAAGAGATCCATTATTTCTATTCCAAACAAAAACCCTAATTGTTATTTGTGAAGGCAAAACATGTTTTTTGAGATTTTTTTGCTACTTAGCTCCTCGTCAATCAACCTTTTCTTTTGCACATCATATAACTACTTTGATCATAAGTGCAAGCCCTTTAGTTTAGAGAAATTTGCACTTCACCATTAGGACATCATGTACCTTATTTCTATAATGCTAATCTCATTCATGTATGCTTCTTCTACATGTTGCATAAACTCATCACCAATTGCTTATTTCTCACGTTGAAGTTACAAGCAACTTTATGGTTTTTGAATGTTCAGAAATCTTGCATCAAAGTGGGGAGCTTGTCATCCAAGATTGTGCTCATTATTTATAAATTTAAAAAAGCCACATCGATGCTTAAGTCACATTCTAAATGTGAAGACAAATTAATCTCTGTAAAATGTTTTTGCAAGCAAGAGGTACTACTCGTCAACAAGGTATAGGTCATGGTTGCAAAAAAATTTGCAAGCACAAGCTTGCTAGCTTGTTAGGGCTATTTATGCCCATTTGTAGAAATAGTGTCAAAATTTTTAATGCATTTGCTTCAAGTCCAAAAGTACAACTTGTAACCTTGCCTTAGGTCAAAAGCACTACTAGTAAATTTTCATGCTGGCTTATGAGAGAGATCACATTTGGCATTTAGATCTTTCATGCAAAAATAGCACTAGAATTTATAGTCTTTTTTGCAAGCACCAACTATAATTCATGCTTGCAAAACTCTTAGATAGCCTTACTTGAGAGCTCCAAATTAGATTAAACTTTGAAACCCTGTCTCATTGGGACCTCAAGATTGCTTGCAAGATTTACCACATCTAGCATCCATGAACATCAATATTCTAACATGGTATAAGATGAACAAATGGCTTACTGTAGCCAAATCTACAGTAAGCCATTTGATTTAGCTTGAACTTGATTCACAAGATGATGTAGAAATTTGTATTGAAAAACATTTTTTTCATTTTTTGGACTAGACGGGTTAGAATCAAGCTAACAACGTAAAATATGCATACTATAATCAAAAAGAAAAAAGCAGCAAAAGTAGCTACTTTGATAGTGTGATGCACATATCACAAATTACAAACCAATTAGACCAGTGTTGAAAATTAGACATCGATTCAATTAAAATCTGAATCATATACTACAATAGCAACTAAAGTGAAAGTCAGAATTGTTTACACTAAAGATAATTATCTCAAATAAACGATAAGACCAATCTATGGTCATCGCAAGGAATGGAAAAATGTAATTGGCAAGCAAGAGTGGCATTTCATAAAAGTACACAACATGGCGGGACTAGCACAAAAAATAGATATATATTGCGACTTTTCCAATGGTTTTACAGAAGAATCCAAATTCGTCATAATACAAAATCGACAGATTATAAAAAATTTCAAAAAGCATGCAAATTTATACAAGCCAGTAGGCTATAGACACACAATAAAATTTTGTATATTAAATAAAAATATTTACAAAGTACAATTCAGCAGTATCTAATCCGCTTCCGATATTTATTCCAATGAAAGTTGCAACTTAGAATCATGCAACAATTTTCTTCTTTCGTATGGATCCAATAGCTCATAGTTTTCATGCTTACTCAGATCAACGTAAGCAGCATACACTACAAAATGAGCAACGTTTGTTTTTCAATTTGATAACGGAAGCACATGGAAGACATTTTAATTTTGCATTCTATTTCTCCATCTGATCTTTTGTCCCAGCCTTCATCCATAAGTTCAGATAATAAACTATTTGATAAATTTTTGCATACACTTTGTATGTGTCTACGGAATCCATTGTGTCGATCCTTGCGACTTCAAATCTTGGATCAAGTAGAACGCATATTCACAATTAAATATACCAAAAAATGTTTCAAATAGTCTACAATTTTATTATCTTATTTCAATAGGCAAAGTATCATAACTACATTTATATTTAAAAGATATTAGCAAGAAGTTCCATCTTGAAATCCTCCAATGCTCATGGTAGCAGAAGAATAGAATCAAATATTCGCAAAAGTACTAGCAAAATACTCATAACAGTTTTGTCAGTCAAGCCTCAACATTCGAGATAGGGTCAAGTGATTTGGTAGAGAAACTCTTGTTAGAATCATAAGATGGTTATTGACACAGCTTGGTTAGGATTGTAAGCTTGGGTATTGAGATCCAGTGGTTGAGCATTAGAATCATAGGTATAATAAACAACCATTTCAGTAGAGTACTGCGATTGAGTATTGTCTTCCACATAGTAGGTGGCCGGATCGATGGTATTCAGATCAAGATAATGGACAGTGTTTTGTGGGGCAGGTTGGTTAACAACAAACTGTTGACATGGGTATGGGTATTGATTTGGTGCAGGTGGTCCTGGTTGGTAAACCCCTGGTTGTGGCACAGGTTGTTGTGGCAGGTAAGGGCAGTAATGCTCGATAGATGGTGGGTCTGGTGGCTGCTGGAAAATGATTTTGCAGTTGAGGGCATTCATGAACAATGTGATGTTGTGAGCAGATTGGACACCAGACATTTTTCCTTGCTAGAAAGGATTTCTCAGCAATCTGTTTCATGGCGGTTTGGCAATCGGCAGTGAGTTTATCCATATGAGATTGTTGGCAAAAGGGCAGTTTGCTTGCAGAATTGATAATGTAGGACAAAAAAACTAGTCTTTCTGGTCGTGATAGAATTCGCGGACAGGCTGAGGCAGATAAATCGTACTGTAATACTCGAGAATTCTGGCATGAAGTTCTGAATGTCAGAATAGTGATTTTTTTACATTTTTTTTAAAAACAATTGTAGTTTCAGAATTCGTGGGTAGGACAGGGAAATCGTACTCTTTGAACGAATTCTGAGGCTTGATGGCGAATTCTAACAGAGAGATTTGACTGGCAGATAGGGAATACGGGACCGTTTCTACCTGTTACCAGGCTTAAAGGCATTCGTTAGATGTCTTCTTGATTCAACAATGCCAACTCAGACAGAAGGGACAGAGTGTTGTTTAGTATTTTATTTATGTCCTGCCTGTCAGAGGAAAACTCAGGGACGTCGCTCTTGAACGCACTTACATTCTATATGGATGCAAGCCAAGAACGCTCATTCACAAATCAGCATGCAAACCAATGAACGTTCTATAGATTCTACAGCTACCTATAGTTAAAACGGACTGAAATCAGAGCCTACACTACATTAACACTGAACTACCTTGCATAAATTGACAAAACAAGAAACAATCTACAGCATGTTAGAAGCCCAAGAATCAAGAAACCAACCAGCCTTTTGATTCTTGGACATCCCAAGAACATCAAGAACTGGATTGTACAGAGATATGCAAAAATCACACCACATATCCAGCCTATTTAGTTTATTGAATGTTGGCTTCTACATTAATCCACAAGAAAACAAGAAAGCTAATCCACAACTAGGAAAGCAAGAAAACTAGTCCACTCTAAATCCACAACCACACACAAAAAGGAGGGATGGGCATGATCATAGGGGCATCACTCAAGAAAACCATCATGATCAAGGAGCTTAGTGTAGCATCAAACTCATGGAAAATCTTCTTATTAAGCATGGAGTAGATACAATGCAAAAGCTCCTCTTCACAAAGAGACAGTCTCTTAAATAAGCAAGAGAGCTCCTTAGGTAGCATCCTAGTGGAATTTCCACATTTCACAAATTACAAGTGGAATATTGCTCTCCACTAGAGGTCACCATTAAAAGGTGGCCCACTCTACTTTCTTTAAGAGGGGTCTACTTGCATTTATTGCATTTGCTTAGAAATACTAGTTTCTACATGGTCATTCCATCTTCCGGGATTCACCATGAGGCTTACACAGTTCTAACTTGTTTTTCCTAGCTAGTATTTCTCGGCTCTCAGTCTTTATTAATCTCGTCTTCTTAGAGACCTCCTCAGTCTAAGGTGAGAGGTGCTCTTGAGTTGCTCTGTCCGAGTATCTTGGGGATTCGTCAGAATCAGCCAACACAAGGAAACCTTACACATGAAGAGGAGGAGGATGAAGCTCATCCTTGATGGCATCAACATCTTCACAAACAAGCAAGAGAAACTCAAGAGAATCATGGTGGATTGATAGTGGGGCGAGTTTCCACATGAATTTTCAAAAGGACTATTTCTCAACTCTAGTTTCTTTTAATGGTGCCAAAAGTCCATATTTACATCAAGTGATTAAGGATGTAGAATAGATGGTGTTGGAACCATCCCTTTGTGTCTAGGATCTTCTAAAATAATGGATCTAGACAATGTTCTTTATGTACCATCAATCACTAAAAACTTGCTAAGTGTTAGTCAACTCATGGACTATGGTTTGGATTTCCACTTCAAGCATGGTATTCGTTCCATTTTGAAGAGTGATAATTGCATCGCAAAGGGATTTAAACATGGAAGATTGTTTAAGTTGGATGCTAATGTAGCTATTGAGAGTGTGAACATAGCAAAGAAGGAGATCACTCAAGTGGAGACCTTGTCAAAGTGTGATCTTGCTAGGATTGAGGAGGAGCATCAAAGAGAAGAAGATCTTGAGGATCAGCCTCAAAATTATACAGCTCCAAGAAGGTCCTCAAGGACAAAGGCTGAGTCATCAAAGTTCATGCAATCTCTTCACTCAAGTGTGCAATTTGCAAGGGTGAGAAGCAATGGAGCTACTACTATCTTTGAATTTTTCATAGATAGTGTTAGAAGACTTGAAGTGATTTATTTCTTATCTTCAACATTCATGATGTTTAGTAAACTATGTGGATTTGACAAGACAATGAAGTTTAAGGCTTTCCAATCTACATTTGTTGTTGATAAAGCAATTTTATTGGGTAACTATTTTTGTAATCATTTGAAAAATGGTGTCATAAAAGTCATAAAACCATTTAATGTAATGTACTTGAAATCCTTTGAGTCCCCATGCTTTGTGCATGATTATTTCAATGTAAGCACCAAAGATTATCCTACTACAATGAAAGGAATAATGGTAGTATTTAGCTCTTCAAGTAGAGATTGTAGAATCTACATTTTTCCCACCAAAGAAATTGTCTGGTGAAAATATGATCTTTCATGAGTGGAAGACTTGCAAACCTGAAGGAGCACTTTTGGATCAGCATCTTATTCATCTCATTGATGGAGAGGGTGCAAGGAAAAGGTGAAGGACCGAGAACTCCAAGGAGGCCTTCAAAGTCCAAGATGGAGGCATCAAGGCTCAACTTCATTGGCAAAGAAAGGAAAGGTGAAGAGTGTTGGAATTAATCTTCACTCCTACTCACCTAAACTCATTCCCTAAGCACTACAATATTCTCTCTCTACAATGACAACAATCTTACTCACTTAAGCCGAACAGTCTATACATATAACTACTCAAAGTAGAGCAAGATCAACTAGACTTCATCGACATCGACTTCATTGACTCAACCGAAGTCTATCGACGACTTTGACTCCATCGATGTCTTCTCAAGGGTGAACAAATCGACTAGATTCATTCGACACCTTTGACGATTGTCGACTATCACTAGTCAATATGGAGCTCATCGTCTGCTCTGTACACTACAGATTACGTCACTGTTCACTGTGCAGTAACTACATGACTTCACGACTGTTACCCACACAATTGTAATCTTCACAACTACTGCAACTGATGTGTATATACATACAATAAACCAGTAGCAAACTATGATGATTCATATCAAAAAATATACTTGAGACAATAATCAGTGGTAGAGTGAATCAGAGTTCCTACGTGAACTCCCTTGTATCTGACTATCTGACTCCATAGGATCGGAGATTTCAGAGAGAGTGAAAGTAATTCAAGAAGTAGAGATATTATTCAATCTATAACTAGAATAGTAAGATCATAGCACATATTGTGCTACTACCATGAACCATTCTTAGGCATAGGATCATGATATGATTGTTGTATTCACAACAGCTTAATACAGATTCTCTATTTCTCTTATGTGTATTTTCATTGTCCAATGCTTTCTGATAAATCCTTTCTTATGTACTAGTACTCATTCCACGACTCATTCAAAATATCTCATTTGAAGGAAGCATCGCTGCCATAGACACCTAATTTTTTTTTGCTTCCTTCATGGTTGTCTTTGACACCTATAAAGATATTCCTCTAGTCGATCTAAGTAATAGTCCGAATCAACATATTGGTAAAGATCATGTCATAATTAAATGTTGTGTTTTTCCCTTGACTGAATATCCATTTAGAGAGGGTGGTATCAGAGTTGATAAATAGTATATTCAAACACAATCATTCCATTTCATATAAACCCAACAAAGTGGAATCAGAGCCATAGACCCAACTGTTATAGTATACATGACTATTTTACAATTTTTTAGATCATTCATTATGGAAGGAACATCTTCAGAGATCTGCTTGATCAATAAGTTCAACGGTGACAATTTCCACATGTGGAAATTCAAAATGAAGATTATACTCCTTGAAAAAGAACTTTGGAGATACATCAATTGTTCAATAGCCAAGCTGCCTAAACTTGACATGTTGACCACTTGGGAAGCTAAGGATGGCAAAACTCCTGTCATTGTATCTCTTAATCTTAAATATTCACAAATAGCTCATGTAGAAAATTGTTCCAGCTCCAAAGTAGCATGGGACATCCTTTCTGGTCTATATGAAAAACAGATGTATCGACTCGACTCTTCCTGAGAAAGAAGTTCATGTTGCTCAAGATGAGTGAAAGAACCTCAGTCACTGATCATCTGAATGAGTTCAAACAGCTTCTCAATCAGCTAGCTGCAAATAGGTTTGCCAGTATCGGATGAAGATGCTAACATGTCTCTTCTATCCAGTCTTCCTCCTCCTTACAACAACTTAGTATTGCTCGAGCAATGCTCCTGACCTGTCTCTACAAAAGTTGATAGCAATTTTATTACAGGAAGAAGTAAGAAGGAAAAGTTTATCCACATTGAATACAAAGGCAGTTGCCCTCTATTCGAATAAGCAACAGTTCCCGAAGAAGAGATCTTTGAAGGACAAGAAGACTAAAACTGAACAGATTGATTCAGACCAAAAATACAACATCACAATCGACAGTAACAAAAGCCTAAAACCAGACTCTTCTACAAGTATTGCAATAAAACCAATCACGACATCAAGGACTGTCGAGTTCTCGAGCACAATGAAGCAAAGAAGAAGATGCAGCAGGATGGAGGATTTGATTCTGCCAAACCTCTCATGAAGACCCAACATTACTAACGGTACAAGATGATCAACAATGTAGAGATGCCTTGCTATGGTATCTTGATTCTGGTGCTTCTCAGCACATGACTCCATGTAAGTTCCTATTCGAAGAACTCATGCTAGCAGATTATAACTACATTTACTTTGGTGACTCCAGTACACATCAAATCGAAGGCCAATATTCCATACACCTTCATCTTCCAAATGGTGATTCCACATTGCTTAAAAATGTATTTTATGTACCTAATCTGACAAAAAATTTACTTTCTATCAGCAAGCTCATAGATCAGGGCTGCAAAGCCTTATTTAATTTAAAACAATGTACTATTTTGGATAAAGATCGTAATGAGATCCTCTTTGATAACAGAGAAGGTAACTTGTACAATCTGAGTCATGAGTATGCACTTTCTACCAATGTGAGTTCTTCAAATGCCCAGTTAGGGCATCAAAGATTAGGACACTTAAACATGAGATCTATCTTGTACATGCATCATAACAATATGCTTAAGGACTTAAATACTAATGCTGCCTCGACTGACATTCGACATGTCTGTGAGATGTGTCTACTAGGCAAACAGCCTAGATCAAGATTCCCAAAGGGATAGGCCACCAAAGCTAAGTCCATTTTAGGACTGATATATAGTGATATGTGCGGCCCTATGAGTACTCCCTCTCTGGGTTCAGCACTATATTTTATCACTTTTATTGATGAATATTCAAGATTCACCAGTATAATGTTCATCAAGAACAAGTCTGAGGCATTCAATTGTTTCAAAGAATTCATGCAGTTTGTTGAGACACATACTGGTCAAAAACTCAAGACCCTGTGCACAGATAGTGGGAGAGAGTATATGTCAGACGAAATGTCTGACTACTTATCATCATGCGACATTCATCATCAGTTCACCACCAACTACACGCCACAGCAGAATGGAGTAGCCGAAAGGAGGAACCGAACATTACTCAATGCAGCACGATCAATGATGTCAAATGCTCAGCTACCTAAGAATTTTTGGGCTGTAAGCAATTTCAAAAGCTTGCTATTTGCAAAATTATTCAAGCACTAAAGCAATCAACTCAAAAACTCCATTAGAAGCCTTTCATGGATACAAACCGACTCTGAAACACCTCCGTGTGTTTGGTTGTCTCTGCTACGTGCAGATTCTATCTGACTTGAGAAAGAAGCTCGACTCTATCAGTTACAAAAGTATCTTCATCGAATACTTGACATCACACAAACCCTATCGAATCTACGATGTCGAATCGGGCTAAATCACAGTCACTTGAGACGTCATCTTCCTCGAAGACAGATTTTACGACTTCAAGCAAAAGCAACCAATGCAAGAGTTCGTTCCAACGACTCCCATCACCATCGACAAGCTTCGATCTGTGATTGTTTCACAACAATCGTAGTTACCCATGTCACACAACAAGGAGAATCATCATCTCAGCAACTGGCTATTGTTTGAAGATCTGCTCGACATTGACAAGAGTCTGATCGTTATATCCCTTAGGCATTCAACAGTTATGATGAACCTGCCTCAATAGCAAAAACATTGTCGAGTTCAAGTGCAGACAACTAGCGCATTGCCATGAATGCTAAGTCTAATTCATTCATGAAGAATAGGACTTGGCGTCTTGTCGAAGCTCCTCCTGATGCAAAGATTATTGACAAATCTTCACTCCTACTCATCTAAACTCATTGAGCACCACAATATTCTCTCTCTACAATGATAGCATAACAGTCTATATATATAACTACTCTCAAACAACTACCCGCAATACGAGGATGTTTTATCTGTGCAAGTAAACATCCTAGTATTCGCTGCCCAGATAAACTTCGTTTTCCTCCAGCTTGTGAAAACTATGGTATTGAACATCATGTGAAGGACTGCCCATCCTGATCTAAGTCAACCGCTCCTGTCTGTTCAGTGCAAGTAGAAACCTTACCCACACACATCCCGCTTGGGTCTTGAATCGGGCACAAACCCAATGCCAACCCCCTACACTTGCACCCAACACAGCTCAACCGCAGGCTGTTCCTCCAAGTGAAGATTCAACCTCGATAGTTTACCCTCACCCATCTGAAGAAATTCGGCTGCATCATTAGTATCGCCAGCAAATCTGCAATGCCGACCAACAATCTTCCTCTTCCCATGAAGTACATCACAAGCCCTTTGAAAGCAAAACCCTTGAAGGTACTGAAGTTTGGGGAGATTTACTACAAGCCAATGTCACTCTTCCTTTCCACGTACTCTGGAAGCATACTGGCCAGTGGAAACAACAGATCCAATCCAATACCACCACCACTACTGACGAGTTGCCTGAAATGCCCTTACATCTAATTAATCCACTCGGCGAACGAGGCAACATCAAAATCCCAGCTACCCATCATCAATCCCGTGAAGTTTTAGCAGTACTCGATGGAGGCTCCGGGGTTAATATCATTTCCACATCCCTTATGATGGAATGGAATCTGAGAGACAAGCTAGCCAAACCCACTTGTCAGCTTCAGATGGCTGATCAAAGTGTGGTCCGACCTACCAGTTTCCTTCCACACGTGCTGATCAAACTAGGAGGGCTCAAGTTTTCTATTGATCTCGTAGTACTTGATATTCCCAATAATGCCTATTCTTATGAATTACTACTTGGTCATCCGTGGCTCACCAATGCACGAGTCGTTTATGACTGGAACAAAGGCCGAGTCCTACTTACAGGTTCAAAACAATTGGTAACATTCTAAATATCTCTCTCTCTCTCTCTCTCTCTCTCTCTCTCTCTCTCTCTCTCTCTCTCTCTCTCTCTCTCTCTCTCTCTCTCTCTCTCTCTCTCTCTCTCTCTCTCTCTCTCTCTCTCTCTCTCTCTCTCTCTCTCTGATCACTAACTCTAAGGAGTCAGCTACTGTAAGACCCGTTCTGGTCGTTTGATCTCTGTCTGATGACTTATGATAACTTGTGACACTCTCATGTTATAGCAGCTGGAAGATCTTGCATTATTCAACTTTACATTTACAAGATTGTTAACATCTGCTAAATTGATCAATAGATCGATTTATTGTTGGAGTGTGAAGACGTTATGATCTGGTATCTAGAATGCCTTGTAAATCCGTAGATGGATGACGCGACAATCCTTCGCTTTTTGGCCTTTTCCTTTAGTTAAGGACAACCGTCGGCATTGTAGGACACCTTCGGCATTTGTAGGGCACCTTCGGCATTGTAGGACACCTTCGACATTGTAGGACACCTTTGGCATTTGTTTGGCACCTTTGCAATTTCAAAGGCAAGTGTCGCATTTTTCGCCTGTCATAAAATGCAGTGTCGCGTTTTGCCCTAATTGTCGCCTGTCAGAAACTACATGTAGTGTCGCATTTTGCCGTAATTGTCGCCTGTCAGAAACTGCATGTAAAATGTAGTCTCGCATTTTTTGCAAGTGTCGCTTTTTTGGAAGCCTAAATGGCCCAAAAACAACTTGCATAAGTGTCGCTAAACACTTAGTGAAAAATTAAGGAAAAAAGAAGCGACAGTGTCGGGTGTTAGGTTTTTCGCCTGTGAAAAACCTGAGTAAAAATGCAGACTGTGGCGACAATTAGTTCAAATAAACTATTGAAAAATAGTTCATTTTTTGTAGGTTGCATTTGAGAGAGTAAAAATCAGAGAAGGAAGAAGGGTTGTTGGGATGAGTAGGAGTTAGATTAAATTCCCACAACCTTCACAGAGACGAAAATTATAACAGCAATTTTGGTAGTGCTACCATATGCCTACATTGCTATCAATGTGGTTCATATACATGTATACAAAAACAGCCAGCGCTGGCTTCTATCATATGTGTGCTTGAAGCAAGTATTCAATGCAATCATGCATGCCATAGTGGTTGCTTAAACCTCTTGCATGCGTGCCAGCAGAACTTTCAACGATATAACAAAAATGCCAAACTTTGCAATCGAATCTATCATTTCCTCTACAATCAAAGTGTTCATAGTAGAAGTAAACCAGTATGAAGGCAACTTACCAAAGTATTCCAGAGTTAGCTCTCTAATTGTCGTAACATAAGCTTCCACACTGCAACCTTTGGTATGCCGGAGCAAGAAGCAAAAGAAGAGAATAGAGGAGAGAGGGCGTGGAGAAGGTCTGCAGCCCATTCCTTCTTTATGTAGATACAGCTAATCAAAAAGGGTGTGCAAGAAGCAAAGGATCGTGTCCGTAAGATATTACTCCAATGATTCTTGACCGTTTAGGTGGCTTTAAATGCATTTGGTGGTTTTCAAATTTCCCTCCAAAAGTCACAAAGGGTCATATAACTTTTTAGAGTATTAAGAACCAAGTGTAGAATGAAAAAGTTGCATACCATTCATGCGAGAGAGAGAGCGAGAGAGAGAGAGAGAGAGAGAGAGAGAGAGAGAGAGAGAGAGAGAGAGAGAGAGAGAGAGAGAGAGAGAGAGAGATTTCACATAGTCTCCCTTGACAAAGCAAGACCAAACTTTTTGAACCCTTTGTTTTATAGCATAACAGGTTATAAGTCCACGAGAAAGAGAGAGAGTGCATGCATATTTCTGTGTTAGTGAATTTTATTAAAAAGATTTTTGTTTTTTAAATGTTTCATGCTTATGTTTTGATTCATAAGGCACTTTTAAGTATTTGCTTTTAAAATGATGAAGGATGAAAAATTGAAAGAACCCAAAGCCTACTAAAGTGATTCTTTGAGATATTAGACACTTCCTTTAGCTTTTTTACTCCTTTGCCAATTTTAACACATAGTCACAAGACAAGTCTAATAACAATTTTGAAATACAAGACAAAACAATGATCATTTGGCAACATGATAGAGTAGTTGTGATTATTGAGATTAATTTAGACCCGTTGTACATGCCAAAAAATCTCATCTAGGTAACTCTTTTTTTTTTTTTTTTTCACAAGATGAAATCTGCAGGAAGCAATTCATTCTAGCGTGTTAATTGATGTCACTTTGTGGCACGTGTAGTAGTGCAAACTTTGAACATTGCTAGTTTGAAATAAGTATAATACATAGTGAAGTTCACTTATTTACATGAAGTCGTTGTAGTATAGTGGTAAGTATTCCTGCCTGTCACGCAGGTGACCCGGGTTCGATCCCCGGCAACGGCGACGGGCTGCTATGAAATAGCAGTGACTTTTTGGAAGATGCTTCATGTGAGCATGAACATGGAATTAAGGCCTTACAGTATCCAAATCACTATTTTCTTCTGCATCTTCAGTTTTGAACAAGAAAGTGGGATTTATATCCATTATCTTATGAGCGTTGAGTGAGCCAACTATTCTCCATGTCCGTATTTAGATTGAAACGTAAACTGATCAACACTTATCAGAACTGCCTTCAATACAGAAGATTGTACTTTGGAGGGAGCTTGCTTATAAGGTTAGATTGAATTTTGTGTATCACATATTACAAACGGATGCTCAACGACTTCTGCGCATAGTCTTTGAGCTTCTAGGCCAAGAAACTTGTTATCATTTCCGACTTGGAGTAAGCATTAATTGATTTGCTCTACTCTTTCAGAGGAAAGTAGCCTGGTCACTGATGCAGACTTTTCAGCCTTTAAAAAAAGGCCAATGCCATGTTGAATTTATCAGATGTGCAGAATTTATTTGTTGGTGGTATCTTTGAAATCAAACAGATTTTACTTCTTGTACAACTCTGGATTTCATCCACTCATGAAGCTTCACATAAAGCAATGATAATCGATGGAACTTGCACTATAGGAAATTGGAAGGGCCCAGGCCCCGACCAGCAAGGAAGGCCCTCAGGCAGGGCCTTCCCCTACGTAATGCCATTATGCTAAGGTTTTTATTCTTTGATTTTTTGCCGTTTTTTTTTTCTCAATCTTTTTTACGTTTGTGGTGGAATGTGGATGTGGACAGCCAATGACGGGCTGCCACATAGCACATGCACATTCCACCAGAGAGAGGAGAGAGAACGTGCATTCCACCGGAGAGAAAACGTGCATTCCATCGGAGAGAGGAGAGAGAAAGTGAATTCCACCGGAGAGAGGAGAGAGAATGACATATTCCTAGGAGAGAGAAAATTGGATGGACATTATGCTCCTGGAGGTGGTCCCAAAATACAAAGGACACCTGAGCACAAGGCATTACGTCGCCATGTTTTCCTAGGGCAAGCAGGAGAATATTCCTGTGCGACTTGTTCTCTTGATCCAAAGGCTCCAACAACTACTTCATCGGTTACCAATGAGGCTTTGGGACTACTTCATCCATAGGCGAATGATAGTCTTTCCTAGTTCGTTGAGGACTTTGAACCAAATTCTGATCTCCAACTTGCTAAATCTCATTTTCTTAATGCTTTTCTTTGAAGTCCTCATATGTCGGTTGGAGGTCCCTCTGAAATGGTTTTCAAGCATTTTTTCATGTGTTTTTCTTTTGATGATTATTTGTGATTAAGGCAAAATTACTATTGTGATTATCTTGCATTTCATTGTGTTCCCATTGGAAGGTGCATAGCTTGAGGGAAGGTGCTCGGGCCTCCTCTTGTTTCCTTTCATTGGCCTTTAATTGTGGCATGGTTTTAATTGTTTATTGCTTAGATTAGTCGCAATTCTTATTATCTCCCTTTGGGTGTTACGTAGGATTTAGCAATCTTGCTAGTTGGGTTTGCCTTAGCAAGGAATTTTATTGTTGTTATTAATTAGCTCTATTTTGTTTCGGGCACTAGTTGGGTAAGCCTTAGTGCTCTCATTTCTGTTGATTCTTTCCATATTTCCGTTGAAGCTTATTGTAGAAACTTAAAAAGTGGACGAATCTCTACATCCCTATACTCACCCGGAAGTAGATCTAGCCACTGCACACGCAAGAAATACTTACAACAGTGATGTGTGCAAAATCAAGGGGATAGGCATCATTTCAATCCAACTACCTAATGGCAAAGCAAAGTACAATTGCTCTATCCACCACAGAAGCAGAGTATAAGACAATGTGTAGTGCAGCACAGGAAGCTATATGGTTGAGACAAATCTTGGAAGAAGTTGGCATGAAGCAAAAAAATTCCACAACTTTACATAGCGATAGTCAGAGTGGCATTCAGCTAGCAAAGAATCCAGTGTTCCATGCGAGAACCAAACACATTGAGATTATCACTTTATACGTGAGAGGCTGCTGAGTCGTGAAATTCATGTTGTTCATTGTAGTACGGAAGAACAACCAACTGATATTTTCACTAAGCCACTTGTTGGAGAAAAGTTTGATAAGTTTAGATCAAAGCTTTTTGTACTTAAATTTTGTTGACTTTAAAGCTATGTATATGACTGTATAAAAAGTAGACTCTATTTTAAGAGAGAGAGTTAGAATAAAAGTAGAATCACTGTGCTACTATATTTGTGGGTCCTATCAGTTGGCCTCGCCACGAGGCAAGTCGACGGGACACGCGTCCCGCCAACGACAACCTAGGTCATGCATGGGTTGTCTGAGTGAACAACTATATGTACAGTGTAATTTTATTTTGAGAAATATAGTTGCTACGTGAGCATGGTGTGGAGAGTGTTTTATGTTTGTGTTATTGTGTAGCATTATCTGTGTTCCTGTTCGAAGCAAATTCTAAGTCAAACTACATGGCAGCAGATTACTTCACAAAGGCTCTATCAAAGGAGCAATATCTCAGATTTAACGACATATTAAATCTGAAGATCAAAGTTTTTCAAGATCCACATTAAGGGGGAGTGTTAGATTTCTTATGTTTAGCATTAAGCAAATTGTTCAAGTAATGAGCATCCTGAAAACCAAAGGCCGACTACGTGTTCTCGGACCTTCACAATTTTTCCTTTTAAAGATTTTTTTTTCTTAGCCATTTTTAGGCACCTTCGTCTTTTTCGCACCTTCGTGGAAAATGTGACACACTGGCCAGAATGACTTAGAAATCATTTTTAAGCACCTTCGTCTTTTTTGGGTTTTTCGCCTTCTTCGTTGTCTTCAGTCTAAGGGCGCCTTCGTGATTTACATATCTTAAGTCTAAGGGCACCTTCAGGATTTGCATACCTTCAGTCTAAGGACACCTTCAAGTTTTTTGGGTTTTTCGCGTTTGATCTATGTGGGTAGAAAACTGGAGTAAATGGCAATCAAGGCATAAGATATTTTTCTCTCGACACTTGTAAATATATATACTAGCTGAATCAAGCTATGTAAGTGTCAATTGAATTTCTCTTTCAATCAGAGTTTTCTGTAGCCAACGTTATCACGCTTAGCAAGTTGAAGTTATTACCTTCAAGCTATTGTATTCACTGTTGATATTCAACAGAGTGCAATTTTTGTCTCAGTACTACGTCGTTCATTTGTGCATTCTGTATGAATTCTTCTACTTGAATAATTCTGCTGCTAACTATTGCGTTTCTGTTCCTACACGTCGCGCTCCAATCCTCGAGCTTCCGCTGCCGCTCACGCACCCCTGCCGTTTTACGACAATTATTCCATCATTGAAGTAGGATAATCTTTGGTCCTTACATTGGAATGATCATGCACAAAGCATGTAGACTCAAAGAATCTCAAGTACGTTTCATTGAATGATGTTTTTTCTTTTATGCACCATTTTTCAAACTATTACAAAAATAGTTATTGTTTTGTCATATCTACATAAAGTATTAAACATCATCAATCTTAAACATAAGAGATCTCCACCCTTGCAAGATGCACACTTGAATGGAAAATTTGCATGCAATTTGATGACTCGGCCTTTGTCATTAAGGACCTCCTTGAAGGACCTCTTTGGAGCTCTCGAGTTTTGAGGCTGATCCTTAAGATCACCAAGGTGTTTTCAACCTTATAGTGACTTAAAAAAAGTTATATCAAGATTCACCAAGGTCTTGATCACTTCTATTTCACTCTCCTCACTAATGTCAATAATGCTTGGAAAAATTGTCTTGCCTAATTCACCAAGAATAGAGCACTCAAGCTTGATCTAAAAATCAACTTTCTGAGATCAAAACACTACTTCTAGACTCACTTAGGTCTAATTCACTCTCTCCTTGAGAGCTGGTAAGGATCAAAAGAGATTTGAAGCTAGACTACTTGACAATTTTTCACTCTATTGACTACTCTTGAGAAAATCAATAAACGCAAAGTAGATTGAACTCCTCAACCCTCCCTAAGTTCTTTTCCAATTTTTCATTACTAGAAACTCACTTGATGTTCACAAAGTCACAAGTGGCAAGATCCCCATGATCTTGATTCAAAAGAACACTTAGGAAGGATTCTACAAAACAACGCTAAAGAAAATTGGAAGTAATTTGAATCTAGAAACTCACAAAGGTGTCACTTGTCTTGATTATCTCAAATTTGACTTCTAGACCTCTCTTTGGACTTCTATTCACAGCCCTCACACTCCCTCACAATGATAGAATGGAGATAAGATGAGTTTCCATCAAGGAACTATCAAATCAAGTCAATTTCTTCAATTTTTGGACAAAAACATGGCTAAATCTCTCTTCCTCTTCTTGATGGTTCTTCAAGACCTTTAAAACAAATTTAAAGGGCTTGAAATCAGCCTCAAATAATTAGATCTCATGACACTAAGCCAAATCTAATTGATGGCAAACATACTTTAATGCTTTTCCTAGGATTAGCACCAAAAAACTCATCAAGATGGTGTAAACTCAAATTGTTTGGATATTGTGAATATTGAACATTAAATGCTGGTATAGGGTTCCCACACGTGTAAGTACAACTATTGACCCTCACCAAGTTTGGATCTCAAATCTTCAACCTAAGACTTGATTTGAACTCGCCCTCTCAAGACTAAAGCATGACTAAAATATAAAGCCGTGTCCTTGGAATAAAAAGACCGAATAACTATGCCCACATGCTATGGAAAAGCAAACCTGAAAGAGCAAAAACCAAACCCATTGGTAGATTGGTACAATGCAAATACCTCTCCTTTTATGGCAAGGAGGGTCTTCCATAAGTGTCTACTAACTTATGGGACTAATCTGTTTCTAGCCTTTCTAGAACTTCTAACTTAGGATTTAGAACTTCAAAGTTTTTTAGCTAAAGAAAACTTAAGATAAAATATTTCTAATCTTAAGTTTCCTAAGTCTAAGTTCTAAATCTAAGTTTAAGCTATTGTATTATTATTTAAACTTCTACTCATGGACTTACAAAACACATGCCATGGTTGAAATTTATTGACAGATACTCATATGTGGACTTACAAAACACATGCCATGGAGTTTTATTTCTTTCTTTTTTTATTCTCTCTGTGTTAGCACAGTTGCTAACATTATCCCCATCCTTATTCGATTGGTGGTCCCACACCAATCAACACCTTTTTGTTCTGGATCTTTTGTGCTTCTTGGAGGCGAGACTGTTGTTGTGGGGAGTGGTAGATTGTCGTGCCGATGCCCTCCATCATTTGCCACCGTAATTTGTGCAGGAAGGGCATGGGTTTGTAATAATGGAGCATACCCTGTAGAAAGTTATGGGTTTTCCATAGCTCCACCATATCAACATGCAGGGTGGAAGTGAGTGCAGCGCGATAATAGCCTTGCTACGTTGATATGGTCGTCTTGCAAGGGTGATTGGGGGTAACCCACGATTCCAAAAACCTCTGAGTTCTGTTAGAAATGCCACCAGGCCGCAATTATCCGCAAAATATCTGACGTTGCGATCAGGATTGCCATGGTGCTTCTGGTAGAATACTCGGTAGTTCTATGGGCGTGATTCTGTGCCGGATGGTTGGTGATTCAGAGGCAATCTCGTGTTGAGTTTGTGGATCGGGTTCAGGAGAGAGAGGTGAGGGGTTAGCTTCTGCAATTCTTTGTGACTCAGAAGAAAATTGTTGTGGAATGAAGGGGAGGTTAGTGGTGTTGAGAGGATTAGAAGCGGTGGAAGAAAAAAGATAATGTTGGGAGCTAGTACCCCCAGAGCCTGACGGATTGGTAAAGTGACTTGGCCTTTGCTCCAGTCATAAACGACTCGTGCATTGGTGAGCCACGGATGACCAAGTAGTAATTCATAAGAATAGGCATTATTGGGAATATCAAGTACTACGAGATCAACAGAAAACTTGAGCCCTCCTAGTTTGATCAGCACGTGTGGAAGAAAACCGGTAGGTCGAACCACACTTTGATCAACCATCCGAAGCTGACAAGTGGGTTTGGCTAGCTTGTCTCTCAGATTCCATTCCATCATGAGGGATGTGGAAATGATATTAACCCCGGAGCCTCCATCGAGTACTGCTAAAACTTCATGGGATTGATGATGGGTAGCTGGGATTTTGATGTTGCCTTGTTCGCTGAGTGGATTGGTTAGATGTAAGGGCATTTCAGGCAACTCGTCAGTAGTGGTGGTGGTATTAGATTGGATCTGTTGTTTTCACTAGCCAGCATGCTTCTAGAGTACATGGAAAGGAAGATTGACATTGCCTTGGAGTAAATCTCTCCAAACTTCAGTACCTTCAAGGGTTTTGCTTTCAAAGGGCTTGTGAGGTACTTTATGGGAAGAGGAAGATTGTTGGTTAGCATTGCGGATTTGTTGGCGATACTGATGATGCAACCGAATTTCTTCAGATGGGTGAGGGTAAACTATCGAGGTTGAATCTTTACTTGGAGAAACAGCCTGCGGGTGAGTTGTGTTGGGTGCAAGTGTAGGGGCTTGGCATTGGGTTTGTGCCCGAGTCAAGACCCAAGCGGGATGTGTGTTGATGGGTAAGGTTTCTACTTGCACTGAACAGATAGGAGTGGCTGACTTAGATCGGGATGGGCAGTCCTTCACGTGATGTTCAATACCACAGTTTTCACAAGCTGGAGGAAAACGAAGTTTATCTGGGCAGTGAATACTAGGATGTTTGCCTGCACAGATAAAACATCCTCGTATTGCGGGTAGTTGATGTGCGACAAACACAGCTTGGTTTGGATTATAAGCTTGGGTATTGGGATCCACTGGTTGAGCATTAGAATCATAGGTATAATAAACAACCGTTTCAGTAGAGTACTGCGATTGAGTATTGTCTTTCACATAGTAGGGCCGGATCGATGGTATTTAGATCAAGATAATGGACAGCGTTTTGTGGGGCAGGTTGGTTAACAACAAACTGTTGACATGGGGATGGGTATTGATTTGGTGCAGGTGGTTGTGGTTGGTAAACCCCTGGTCGTGACACAGGTTGTTGTGGCGGGTAAGGGAGGTAATGCTCGATAGATGGTGGGTCTGGTGGCTGCTAGAAAATGATTTTGCAGTTGAGGGCATTTACTAACAGTGTGATGTTGTGAGCAGATTGGACACCAGACATTTTTTCTTGCTGGAAAGGACTTCTCAGCAATCTGTTTCATGGTAGTTTGGCAATCGGCAGTGAGTTTATCCATATGAGATTGTTGGCAAAAGGGCAGTTTGCTTGCAGAATTGATAATGTAGGACAAAAAAACTGGTCTTTCTAGTCGTGATAGAATTCGCGGACAAGCTGAGAAATCGTGGAGAGGCAGATAAATTGTACAGAATACTCGCGAATTCTGACATGAAGTTCTGAATGTCAGAATAGTGATTTTTTTAGATTTTTTTAAAAACAATTGTAGTTTCAGAATTCGTGGGTAGGACAAGGAAATCGTACTCTTTGAGAACGAATTCAGAGGCTTGATGGCAAATTCTAACAGAGAGGTTTGACTGGCAGATAGGGAAAATGGGACCATTTATGCCTATTACCAGGCTTAAAGGCATTCGTTAGATGTCTTCTTGATTCAACAATGCCAACCCAGGCAGAAGGGACCGAGCGTCGTTTAGTATTTTCTTTATGTCCTGCCTGTCAGAGGACAACTCAAGGATGTCGCTCTTGAACGCACTTACATTCTACATGGATGCAAGCCAAGAACGCTCATTCACAGATCAGCATGCAAACCAATGAACGTTCTACAGATTCTATAGCTACCTACACTTAAAACGGACTGAAATCAGAGCCTACACTACATTAACATTGAACTACCTTGCATAAATTGACAAAACAAGAAACAAGAAACTAATCTACAACATGTTAGAAGTCCAAGAATCAAGAAACCAATCAGCCTTTTGATTCTTAGACATCCCAAGAACATTAAGAACTGGATTGTATAGAGATATGCAAGAATCACACCACTGATCCAGCCTATTTAGTTTACTTGAATGTTGGCTTTTACATTAATCCACAAGAAAACAAGAAAGCTAATCCACAACTAGGAAAGCAAAAAAACTAATCCACTCTAAATCCACAACCGGAAGGAAGGGCGGGCATGATCATGGGGGCATCACTCAAGAAAACCATCATGATCAAGGAGCTTAGTGTAGCTTCAAACTCATGGAAAATCTTCTTATTAAGCATGGAGTAGATACAATGCAAAAGCTCCTCTTCACAGAGAGAGAGTCTCTTAAATAAGCAAGAGAACTCCTTAGGTGACATCCTAGTGGAATTTCCACATTTCACAAATTACAAGTGGAATATTGCTCTCCACTAGAGGTCACCATCAAAAGGTGGCCCAGTCTACTATCTTTAAAAGGGGTCTACTTGCATTTATTGCATTTGCTTAGAAATACTAGTTACTACATGGTCATTCCATCTTCCGGGATTCACCATGAGGCTTACACAGTTCTTACTTGTTTTCCCTAGCTAGTATTTCTCGGCTCTCATACTCGGCTCTCAGTCTTCATTAGTCTCGTCTTCTCAGAGACCTCCTCGGTCTAAGGTGAGAGGTGCTCTTGAGTTGCTCTGTCTGAGTATCTTGAGGATTCGTTAGAATCAGCCAACACAAGGAAACCTTACACATGAAGAGGAGGAGGATGAAGCTCATCCTTGATGGCATCAACATCTTCACAAACAAGCAAGAGAAACTCAAGAGAATCATGGTGGATTGATAGTGGGGCGAGTTCCCACATGAATTTTCAAAATGACTATTTCTCAACTCCAGTTTTTTTTGATGGTGCTAAAAAGTCCATATTTACATCAAGTGATTAAGGATGTAGAATAGATGGTGTTGTAACCATCCCTTTGTGTCTAGGATCTTCTAAAATAATGGATCTAGACAATGCTCTTTATGTACCATCAATCACTAAAAACTTGCTAAGTGTTAGTCAACTTATGGACTATGGTTTGGATTTCCACTTCAAGCATGGTGTTCGTTCCATTTTGAAGAGTGATAATTGCATAGCAAAGGGATTTAAACATGGAAGATTGTTTAAGTTGGATGCTAATGTAGCTATTGAGAGTGTGAACATAGCAAAGAAGGAGATCACTTAAGTGAAGACCTTGTCAAAGTGTGATCTTGCTAGGATTGAGGAGGAGCATCAAAGAGAAGAAGATCTTGAGGATCATCCTCAAAATTATAGAGCTCCAAGAAGGTCCTCAAGGACAAAGGCCGAGTCATCAAAGTTCTTGCAATCTCTTCACTCAAGTGTGCAATTTGCGAGGGTGAGAAGCAATGGAGCTGCTACTATCTTTGAATTTTTTCATAGATAGTGTTAGAAGACTTGAAGTGATTTATTTCTTATCTTCAACATTCATGATGTTTAGTAAATTATGTGGATTTGACAAGACAATGAAGTTTAAGGCTTTCCAATCTACATTTGTTGTTGATAAAGCAATTTTATTGGGTAACTATTTTTGTAATCATTTGAAAAATGGTGTCATAAAAGTCATAAAACCATTTAATGTAATGTACTTGAAATCCTTTGAGTCCCCATGCTTTGTGCGTGATTATTTCAATGTAAGCACGAAAGATTATGCTACTACAATGAAAGGAATAATGGTAGTATTTAGCTCTTCAAGTAGAGATTGTAGAATCTACATTTTTCCCACCAAATAAATTGTCAATGGTGAAAATATGATCTTTCATGAGTGGAAGACTTGCAAACTTGAAGGAGCACTTTCGGAGCAGCATCTTATTCATCTCATTGATGGAGAGGGTGCAAGGAAAAGGTGAAGCACGGAGAACTCCAAGGAGACCTTCAAAGTCCAAGATGGACGCATCAAGGCTCACCTTCATTGGCAAAGAAAGGAAAGGTGAAGAGTTTTGGAATTAATCTTCACTCCTACTCACCTAAACTCATTCCCTAAGCACTACAATATTCTCTCTCTACAATGACAACGATCTTACTCACTTAAGCCAAACAATCTATACATATAACTACTCAAAGTAGAGCAAGATCGACTAGACTTCATCGACATCGACTTCACTGACTCAACCGAAGTCTATCGACGACTTCGACTCCATCGACGTCTTCTCAAGGGTGAACAAATCGATTAGATTCATTCGACATCTTTGATGATTGTCAAATATCACTAGTCAATATGGAGCTCATCATCTGCTCTGTACACTACAGATTATGTCACTGTTCACTGTGCAGTAACTACATGACTTCACGATTGTTACCCACACAATTGTAATCTTCACAACTACTGCAACTGATGTGTATATACATACAATAAACCAGTAGCAAACTATGATGATTCATATCAAAAAATATACTTGAGACAATAATCAATGGTAGCGTGAATCAGAGTTCCTACGTAAACTCCCTTTTATCTGACTATCTGACTCCATAGGATCGGAGATTTCAGAGAGAGTGAAAGTAATTCAAGAAGTAGAGATATTATTCAATCTATAACTAGAGTAGTAAGATCATAGCACATATTGCGCTACTACCATGAACCATTCTTAGGCATAGGATCGTGATATGATTGTTGTATTTACAACAGCTTAATATAGATTCTCTATTTCTCTTATGTGTATTTTCATTGTCGAATGCTTTATGATAAATCCTTTCTTATATACTAGTACTCGTTCCACGACTCATTCGAAATATCTCATTTGAAGGATGCATGGCTGCCATAGATGTCTAGTTTTTTTTCGCTCCCTTCTCGGTTGTCTTTGACACCTATAAAGATATTCCTCTAATCGATCTAAGTAATAGTCTGAATCAACATATTGGTAAAGATCATGTCATAATTTAATGTTGTGTTTTTCCCTTGACTGAATATCCATTTAGAGAGAGTGGTATCAGAGTTGATAAATAGTATATTCAAACACAATCATTCCATTTCATATAAACCCAACAAAGTGGAATCAGAGCCATAGGTCCAACTGTTATAGTATACATGACTATTTTATAATTTTTTAGATCGTTCATTATGGAAGGAACATCTTCAGAGATCTGCTTGATCAATAAGTTCAACGGTGACAATTTCCACATGTGGAAATTCAAAATGAAGATGATACTCCTTGAAAAAGAACTTTGGAGATACATCAATTGTTCAATAGCCAAGCCGGCTAAACTTGACATGTTGACCACTTGGGAAGCTAAGGATGGCACAACTCTTGTCATTGTATCTCTTAATCTTAAATATTCACAAATAGCTCATGTAGAAAATTGTTCAAGCTCCAAAGAAGCATGGGGCATTCTTTCTGGTCTATATGAAACAACAGATGTATCGACTCGACTCTTCCTGAGAAAGAAGTTCATGTCGCTCAAGATGAGTGAAAGAACCTCAGTCACTGATCATTTGAATGAATTCAAACAGCTTCTCAATCAGCTAGCTGCAATAGGTTTGCTAGTATCGGATGAAGATGCTAACATGTCTCTTCTATCCAGTCTTCCTCCTTCTTACAACAACTTAGTATTGCTCAAGCAATGCTCCTGACCTGTCTCTACAAAAGTTGATAGCAATTTTATTACATGAAGAAGTAAGAAGGAAAAGTTTATCCACATTGAATACAAAGGTAGTCGCCCTCTATTCGAGTAAGCAACAGTTCCCGAAGGAGAGATCTTTGAAGGACAAGAAGACTAAAGCTGAGCAGATTGATTCAGGCCAAAAATTACAACATCACAATTGACAATAACAAAAGCCTAAAACCAGACTCTTCTGCAAGTATTGCTTGCAAGAAAACCAATCATGACATCAAGGACTGTCGAGTCCTCAAGCACAATGAAGCAAAGAAGAAGATGCAGCAGGATGGAGGATTTGATTCTGCCAAAATCTCTCATGAAGACCCAACATTAGTAATGGTACAAGATGATCAACAATGTAAAGATGCCTTGCTATGGTATCTTGATTCTGGTGCTTCTCAACACATGACTCCATGTAAGTTCCTATTCGAAGAACTCACGCTAGCAGATTAGAACTACATTTACTTCGGTGACTCCAGTACACATCAAATCGAAGGCCAGTATTCCATACACCTTCATCTTCCAAATGGTGATTCAACATTGCTTTAAAATGTATTTTATGTACCTAATCTGACAAAGAATTTACTTTCTATCAGCAAGCTCATAGATCAGGGCTGCAAAGCCTTGTTTAATTTAAAGCAATGTACTATCCTGGATAAAGATCGTAATGAGATCCTCTTTGCTAACAGAGAAGGTAACTTGTACAATATGAGTCATGAGTATGCACTTTCTACCAATGTGAGTTCTTCAAATGCCTAGTTAGGGCATCAAAGATTAGGACACTTAAACATGAGGTCTATCTTGTACATGCATCATAACAATATGCTTAAGGACTTAAATACTAATGTTGCCTCCACTGACATTCGACATGTCTGTGAGATGTGCCCACTAGGCAAACAGCCTAGATCAAGATTCCCAAAGGGACAAGCCACCAAAGCTAAGTCCATTTTAGGATTGATACATAGTGATATGTGCGGCCCTATGAGTACTCCCTCTCTGGGTTCAGCACTATATTTTATCACTTTTATCGATGAATATTCAAGATTCACCAGTATAATGTTCATCAAGAACAAGTCTGAGGCATTCAATTGTTTCAAAGAATTCATGCAGTTTGTTGAGACACATACTGGTCAAAAACTCAAGACCCTGTGCACAGATAGTGGGAGAGAGTATATGTCAGACGAAATGTCTGACTACTTATCATCATGCGACATTCATCATCAGTTCACCACCAACTACATGCCACAGCAGAATGGAGTAGCCGAAAGGAGGAACCGAACATTACTCAATGCAGCACGATCAATGATGTCAAATGCTCAGCTACCTAAGAATTTTTGGGCTGTAAGCAATTTCAAAAGCTTGCTATTTGCAAAATTATTCAAGCACTAAAGCAATCAACTCAAAAACTCCATTAGAAGCCTTTCATGGATACAAACCGACTCTGAAACACCTCCGTGTGTTTGGTTGTCTCTGCTACGTGCAGATTCTATCTGACTTGAGAAAGAAGCTCGAATCTATCAGTTACAAAAGTATCTTCATCGAATACTTGACATCACACAAACCCTATCGAATCTACGATGTCGAATCGGGCTAAATCACAGTCACTTGAGACGTCATCTTCCTCGAAGACAGATTTTACGACTTCAAGCAAAAGCAACCAATGCAAGAGTTCGTTCCAACGACTCCCATCACCATCGACAAGCTTCGATCTGTGATTGTTTCACAACAATCGTAGTTACCCATGTCACACAACAAGGAGAATCATCATCTCAGCAACTGGCTATTGTTTGAAGATCTGCTCGACATTGACAAGAGCCTGATCGTTATATCCCTTAGGCATTCAACATTTATGATGAACCTGCCTCAATAGCAAAAGCACTGTCGAGTTCAAGTGCAGACAACTGGCGCATTGCCATGAATGCTAAGTATACTTCATTAATGAAGAATAGGACCTGACGTCTTGGCGAAGCTCCTCCTGATGCAAAGATTATCGACAAATCTTCACTCCTACTCATCTAAACTCATTGAGCACCACGATATTCTCTCTCTACAATGATAGCAGAACAGTCTGTATATATAACTACTCTCAAACAACATGGATTGCCAGCTATGACAGAAAAGCCATATGCAAGACAAAAATACTATCGTAGCACAATCTATAGTGCATGGACAATAAATCACCAATGTCTATAGGCGTTTTCGGGGAAGCAGTAAATCAAGTAGTAAAATTGTAAGAGTTTCTATTTGATACATAGATGAAGGTACAAAACTTTTCATTTCAATTATAGCATATTCACAATTGAATATACCAAAAAATGTTTCAAAATAGTCTACAATTTTATTATCTTATTTCAATAGGCAAAGTATCATAACTACATTTATGTTTAAAAGATATTAGCAAGAAGTTCCATCTTGAAATCCTCCAATGCTCATGGTAGCAGAAGCATAGAATCAAATATTTGCAAAAGTACTAGCAAAATACTCATAACAGTTTTGTCAATCAAGCCTCAACATTGGAGATAGGGTCAAGTGATTTGGTAGAGAAACTCTTGTTAGAATCATAAGATGGTTATTGATCCACATTGGTCTTATCGTTTATTTGAGATAATTGTCTTAAGTGTAAACAATTCTGACTTTCACTTTAGTTGCTATTGTAGTATATGATTCAGATTTTAATTGAATCGATGTCTGATTTTCAACACTAGTTTAATTGGTTTGTAATTTGTGATATGTGCATCACACTATCAAAGTAGCTAGTTTTGCTGCTTTTTTTCTTTTTGATTATAGTATGCATATTTTACGTTGTTAGCTTGATTCTAACCCATCTAGTCCAAAAAATGAAAAAAATGTTTTTCAATACAAATTTCTACAACATCTTGTGAATCAAGTTCAAGCTAAGTCTATTAGCATGACAAGTTTTGTAGATTTGGCTACAGTAAGCCATTTGTTCATCTTATACCATGTTAGAATATTGATGTTCATGGATGCCAGATGTGGTAAATCTTGCAAGCAACCTTGAGGTCCCAATGAGACAGGGTTTCAAAGTTTAATCTAATTTGGAGCTCTCAAGTAAGGCTATCTAAGAGTTTTGCAAGCATGAATTATAGTTGGTGCTTGCAAAAAAGACTATAAATTCTAGTGCTATTTTTGCATGAAAGATCTAAATGCCAAATGTGATCTCTCTCATAAGCCAGCATGAAAATTTACTAGTAGTGCTTTTGACCTAGGGCAAGGTTACAAGTTGTACTTTTGGACTTGAAGCAAATGCATTAAAGATTTTGACACTATTTCTACAAACGGGCATACATAGCCCTAACAAGCTAGCAAGCTTGTGCTTGCAAATTTTTTTGCAACCATGACCTATACCTTGTTGACAAGTAGTACCTCTTGCTTGCAAAAACATTTTACAAAGATTAATTTGTCTTCACATTTAGAATGTGACTTAAGCATCGATGTGGCTTTTTTAAATTTATAAATAATGGGCACAATCTTGGATGACAAGCTCCCCACTTTGATTCAAGATTCCTGAACATTCAAAAACTATAAAGTTGCTTGTAACTTCATGGTGAGAAATAAGCAATTGGTGATGGGTTTATGCAACATGTAGAAGAAGCATACATGAATGAGATTAGCATTATAGAAATAAGGTACATGATGTCCTAATGGTGAAGTGCAAATTTCTCTAAACTAAAGGGCTTGCTCTTATGATCAAAGTAGTTATATGATGTGCAAAAGAAAAGGTTGATTGACGAAGAGCTAAGTAGAAATTTCAAAAAACATGTTTCGCCTTCACAAATAACAATTAGGGTTGTTGTTTGGAATAGAAATAATAGATCTCTTGAGGCTAAACATGTCATTCAACTGGATTGAGATTAGACTCTCTAATTTTGAATCAAAAGTGATCAAATTTATGTAACAAGCATGAGTAACTCTCACACATACTAAAATCAATTCCTATGGACTATTCACAAGAAAGTGCATGACTACATGTACATCACCAACTTTGCCATATAATGGTAAAGATTTGGTTTGAAACATGCCATACAACAATAGAATATCGTGTTCTAGATTTAGTGCAAAAATTGCAAATATAACATCCATCCATCATATAAAGATGTGAGTTTTCAAAGTTGTCCATGTCTAGATGCCTAGAGTGATACATTGTGGATTCAAAGGCCATCTCAATTGTATGTACTACCTTGGTTTCATTTGAATAGCATGCCTTCATTCCAAAACTCCATCGATCTTTAGTGAAGCTTGATAGAAATTTCAAAAAATATCAAAGGTGGTAACCTGACAAAGTGGAAGATAGCTCCTTCACTATAACAATCAACAAGGCTTCTGACAAAATTCATGAAGATTTATTTCTCTTGTATTTCCACCATCATAAAACTCAATGCAATTTTCATGCAAATTTGTCAAAGAACATATTGTGGTAGATACCAACACATAAGGCATTGATGTCTCACATTTTCAATAATAAGCTATCTACAAAGTTGACTGACATTGATAAGAGCCAACATGAATCAAACTACACAACTTAGAAGACAGCTAGTTATTGGGCACCGTAGTTGCATAACCCATCATAACTTGTTATCCATTACCTCAATCAAGGGATAAATATCAATATTCTTTTTTGTTTTCCTGCTTGCTAATTGAAAACTCACATATCACAAGCCTCTTTTTTTTCTTTTTCTTTTTTCTTTTTGTTTGGGAGGGGGGGTGGGACGTATCATGAGCCTCAGATTTGGAGTTAAACAAACCACCCCATGTGAGAGCGTGACAATGCATTTCAAAAATTGCAAATCTACTTACCAACCTAAATAAGTCTTTACAAACTTTTTGCATGCCTTTGATGACTCTAATTTGATAAATCGTTTTTTTCACAAAAAACAATGCCTACAAATTTCGTGCACTCCAATCCCTCATACCCTACTTTAAGATAAGAATAGGGAAAGAATTAGTCAACTTGTACATAACCAAATGAACTTCCAATTGTCTTACTATAGTACGAATTATTTATTGAGTTACTCTTGCCCTAATGGGCTTTATTGTAACTTTTCAAATGACCCTTACCACTACTAGTATAGGTTCTTAAAAGGCCATGGTCCCATAAAGTCTAACAACTACATTTTACAAGAAAATACCTCTATTAGGTGACACAATTGGTGGAGTGACCATGTTACATGACTTAGGGTAATGCTTGACCTCGACCTTTTGTAAATACAAAAATGGGAGGGTAGAATAATTCACAAGTCTCAATGAACTTGTTCTTATAACAACATGATAAAAAAATAGATACATAAAGACTGAAGGGCTGTTCCACTCCTCTTTTGATGTACTATATAGTCACATGTTTGCATCTCTAGCAAGGCTTCTAGGAATTGAATAGACATATATATATATATATATATATATATATATATATATATACATATGCTTTACTCATGAAGTAGATGCTTTGTGTCTCATAATGCCCTTCACTCGTTGCACTTAAAACTTCAACCTACATTATTTGAAATTGCATCTAGTAGTAGCTATTGTTGCCTTTACTATGATAATGTTCCTTTCCTTAGCAAACTATGGGGGTAGAATCTTAACCCACTTAGAGTTGGGCGCCCAACCTCTTCTCTCTCGTTTCTTGTGGAGATTGATTGATAACTAGATCTTGGTGACTTGAATCTTGCTTTCCTACATGGTATCAGAGCTACCTGATCTGCAACAAGCTTGTCTGTTGGCGCCCTACCAGAAGAGGAGCTTCTCTACTTTTTGTTCTGAAATTTCAGCATACTGCTGATCTTTCGAAGTGGAGTTTGGATCAGCTTTTTTGTCTCTTTTCAGGTTGAAGGAGGGCACCATCAAAGATCTTGGAGCAATTTGTGACACCCAAAAATCAGAATCTTAAATCTGATTTTTATGCAACTAGTTTTCAGCAAGTTTTGTTTGGAGGGTGCCCAAAAATCTGCTACTGATTTTTGGTTGTGCTACCACAAGTTAGTATGGATTTGACTCTACAAACCCATGATAATTCATTTATTTCATCATGAGTGGCCAATCCATTTAAGCAAAAGGATCTAGCGGATCTTTTATCTAGCACAATTTGATTTGGTGAAATTGTACCAGCTTTTGCTATAATTTGAATGCAGAGACTAGCACAGCTAGATAGTTAAGAGGAAGAAATCATGCAAAGATCTTTTTACATTCGAGATTGAACATTAATATAACAGAGGTGCATCAAACACCATGAACAAAAAAGGTTTTGTGATTTTTTGCACGAAGTTTGTAAATGCCAAGCTTATAATGAAAGAGAATATGATTCATAGACAAGTATACAAGTTCACATTGTTGAACATACCCATGATGCTAAAAGCAGATAATTTTCAATGCATAGATATAGGTTTTAGTAAATGAAGAGAAAAGATTTACTATTTCTGGAATAAAAATCAACCCCATCATGCTTTTGTCATAGTTCCTTTGACCACTCGACAACAAACACTGGACAGAATCAGAGTTCTTTTGAAGATGTATAAAAGAACCAGGATGTAACTCAGGTGTCCTCATAATACATAATAAAGGTACTTGAACCATTCGAAGTGCCAAGAACATGAGGCATGAAAAGTGTGAAGTTACAAGAAAAAACACACGTCCAGCACAGACAACATAGGACTCAATCAACCCCACTAGGATAAAAACATTATCAGAATCTCCAACCAGATAATTTCCGGAAAAAATACAGAAATCAGCCTTGAAAACATAATCGACATGGTTAGAAACGAGCATATACTATAGCACTACTTTTGCAAGGAGAGGAGAAGTTGTGAAAATATGAAAAGTTTTGACACATTGAATTTTATTGAAAGACGATTTGATTAGGTTCAAAAACCAAAGAAACGAGATTTTTTGGAGCTCTGAACTGCTGCTAGGACAGTCACTCACTTACATGCTTGACACTTGGACTTCTCTAGTGTTGAGAAGAGATTGATTTTTATATAAGGCCACAAATCCTTAGCAAAAGATTGAAAACATTTTAGGGTCTTCTGCAAGGAAGGTTGACGAACATAAGGAGATCTCTGACCACCAGTTGAAAAATGGACGGACATTTAACTGCATGAAGGCTGCATAGAAGAATTCTGCAATAGGACCAGATCATTTTCTCTCCTCTCTCTGCATTTCCTTTGGTGGTGACACTGTCTCAACTCCCAATGACATGCATATAAATTGGGGAAAAATCCGACATATTATTTCATCATCCAATACACGTTAGACATTACCAAATCCTTGGAATCAGCACTAAGAGGACTGAAACTAACAAATTCCAATACAAAGAGAATGGTCAAGCGTTTAGAAGATCTGACTACAAGCTTGAAAGTAATTCACAAGAGTCAACAAAACACTCGTGAACTCTCCTTCCAGTTCTTGAAAGATATGAAAGGTTGATGGTAAGCACAAAACCAAAACCTCATAGGCATAGCCACATAAGCCAAACCTGTAAATTTTGTCCTTTCTGGTGTAATCAAGTATAGCAGTTACTTCAGATAGGCAATTGATCCAGCACAATCAGTTTCAAACTAGCCAGCTGTAACTTTTACATGGCCACTAATTTTAAGAGCCTGTATTAGTATCCTATCTTGACTACTCTTCTTTGGAGGTTTGGAAGATTTTAACATTTAATAACCTACATTGAAAGAGTGCTGGCCAGCATCAACATCTCAGACAACACTGAAATGCAGATTGTTCACCACCTAAATAATGCTGAAAATCATAAGCATGCATTTTGCTTGAATGTACATGTCAAATGAGTGGTTAAAATTTCCATTCTTGAGGTCAAGACAGGCAACACATTTGAGAATATGTGAATCCTCATAAAAATCCTGAAGCTTCTAAGAGGAAACCTTATACCGTAGAAATGAGATAAGCTTCATCAGTTTCCTGAAAAGGTGAACATCCAGAGAAACTTTTTTCCTGCATAGAACTCCAGTTGCATAAAGTCAGAATTGAGATGATTCAACACTTCATGATATAAGAGCCTTTCTACAAACTAAAAACAAGGCCTTCAGAAAAAGACACGTTGTGAAACAAACAATCAAACAATTTTAGAATGGTATGACATTGATGAAACGTACAAACAATCTCAGAGAAGATAATAAAGGTTCATGCAAAGAAGCCTCTTAAACTAGCCACTTATTGAGAACTTTGAACAGAAAAAGTTGCGTCCTTGTATAAAGGCAAAGGAACTATGTCACACTCTCTGCAGGAGATAAATTGATATTAGCCATAGGATATCACTAAAGAGATGCAATCATCTCTTGTGCAGTACTTCAACAAAATCTAGTCCTCGTATGAAATATTGACTTTTTGTAAGATTGTTGAAACAGAATAACCGATTCTTGACAGGACTACTACTTTATTTGCCAACATGTGGACTTCACCACGTGATACAAATAGAAAGGAGTATCTAAATCTTTATGAAACATTATTGAGAAAGCCAAAGCCATAAAACAAGGACAACTCAACAGAGAGCGTCAAGAGCACATAAATTGAAAAAGTGAGACAAGAAATAGGTTCTGCAGTTTTTTAAACAACTAGAATCTAGCCACAGGCATGCTCACTTCTACAGCATTTTAAACTTTGTGCAGACTCTCAGCTTAAACCATTCTTTCTGCACGAACATGCTTGATAATTAATTGACTACTTTCTAGACACGCTAAGAATTCTTTTGGATTGTCTCAATGTAATGTTTTCAGAATTTCGTATGAAGGGCTGCTTCCCTCGATAGCTGTCTGAGGTCTCACAACATATTGTACTCCCCTTGTATGCTGCTAGACATCAACACATTAATACATTTCACTGATCGGTTTTTTCTTCATTCTTCCCTTACCTTCTTCTATCTGTCCTCCCTCCTCTTGTAGGCCTAGAAAGATACCCCTCTCCTTCTCTCCTTTCGAAAATCTTACTCCTTTCAGAAAGTAAATAAAATGATGCATTGAGCCAAAAATTTTGCCACCAGTACTCCAAGCTATTGTTGTTAATATACATGCTCAGCAGAAAAGCCCTGATGAATTCAAGACCTGGCCACTTGGAGAGAAAAATTGGAACTTCACTATCCTGCACAGCGACACTACAGATACTAAGGGTGTTTCCAGGAGGGGGGTTAAGCGGGAGATGACCCAAATACTCTCCTCCCATTGGTTAAGGTCGCTTCAAGTGGCCTCCCCACCTTTCACAAGGTAAGATTTACCCGGTGGCCATAAAAAATGCCAACATGGAGTAAGTGCACTTAGGAAGTGGTGGGACCACAATCCCTAATCCAATGAGATTTCTTCCACATCATCCGAATTCAAATTGAGGCCACTTCAGAGTTCAGCTCCTATCAACGTGGGGAGTAGGTGTGGGGCCCAAGTGCCCCAGCCCAAGTGCCCCACAAGTCCACCTCAAAAAATGGACTTGGTCCTTTGTGTATAGAAAACCTCCATGTGGAGAGATCGAATTGCTAAACACCACAGCCATAAATGGATTTGGCCTCTTGTGTGTGAAAAACCTCCATGTGGAGAGATCAAATTGCTAAAATACCACAGCCATAACAACAAGAGAACATGGAACTGAATGTCCCAATCGGTGTAGGGGGGGGGGGGGATATCGCTACCAGAGTTAGGTACTTACACATAAATTAGAAAATAATAGAGGAGATCGACTCTAGTGTTTCGAAACAGTAATACAAAGATGTCCTCAATCATAACTCAAAAGAGTCTTTGCTTCAATATATGAGGAGCACTTACAGACGAGCAAAGGTGAGACATTCAAGTTCGAGGACTCTTCATGATGTGTCCCCAAATTAGACAAGTCAGGAGTTCCTTGATACCGTACTACACCCGAATCCTGAACCAGACTCATCTATTTTGGTCATCCAATTCACATCACTAGAGACTCGTCTGTATACACTTTACCAGAGAGGATGCACGCAGGGCACGGGCACAGGATAAAGGAGAGGCCGCAGGCGACAGGGCCAGGTTGCCAAGGATGAGGGAAAATGGATCATTTTAAGAGATGGCAGGCTTGGTGTCACTGGAAGGCACCATGCAGGTCCACCTCAACCCCCTCAACCTATTTATTCTGCATTCCTCTACAATTTTTTCCTATCGATATATAGAGATAATTGAGTCTTCCTGGCAAAGGACAGGCAATTTACAAAAAAAATTGAATGCCCTTGATAAATACCATAATTTTTCCAGTATGCAGGTCAATGTAGACAAAAGGAATATAATGGATAGAAGCACCAGAGAGAGGAATCATAGTTGAAGGAAAATAGTTGGAGATAGTTCCAATATACAAACATTGGGGCTACAAGCAGATCTAGAGCTTGAATATGTGTAGAAGAAAGAGCACTGTGAAGGAACAAAGTTCTTTCCACAATGCAAAATAAATGTTGGAAGCATAGATGCAGCCGTGATTTGCGATCCGAATCGCTAGTCGCAAATCGTGCGCAATTCGCACATAATGAATCGCAATTCAAAATTTATTTCTTATTTTTTGGAAAAATAGCATGCTATATGGGTATCAGTAGAAAGAGAAAAAACAGAGGATTACAATTGAATGGGTTTCCAGTAGTTTTGGATCAAATTCCAAGCAATTAGGACCTTATGCTTTTGACCAATTCTAATGCTCTAGTAGAGATGTGCGTAAGCATATTTTAAAAAGTGCAGCTCATGGAATCTGATATCGACTAGGCTAAGTCAATGGCTCCATTAGAGCCTCATGAGATTGAATCACTTATTGATTTTGATGAGTATCATACGCGTGGTACCCTAAATGCTAAAAACCAGTCATATTCACTTTCTCTCTAGAAACAAGAGGATTGACGAAATCTGCTTATCCTCTGGGACGTTATGCAAGCTAAAATAGCTTGACCATCTATTAATCCAATCCTTGACAACTTCGAAGCGTTTAGATTTTTTTTTTCCCTGATAAACATATCCAATGACAAGCCAGGTTGTTAGAATTAATAAATTGTAGTTAGTTATATAGATAATGCATTTTTTGATCATGTTGCTTGTTACTTTGATGGAGTTCCAAGACCGCATTACTTAAAGTATCGAGTAAATGGATCAAAGAACTCCTCGTGTGCCATTTTGCTACAGGAAAAGCATGATAACTGAACTCCAACAATCTTGACAGGTATATCTTCCACTATGCCCTTAGGACGGACTGTAGTCTGGTCAGCTAGCCTCCCATGGACAAAAGAACGAAGCAAAAGTTTGTAAAAAATTCTGTATCTCTATGAATTTACTTGCTCAAAAATTCTCCAAGATTTGCCATACAGAAAGTTTCATCAAGCTTTTGCTATAATGGATCTGAGAAAGCAAATACGCTGGGAAAGAAGCTAAAGAATAGGGCGGCGGCCCTCTTTATTGACTATTTTTTTAATCATTCCTCTTACCTCTCTAGCAAGAGTGAACTAAGAAAAAATAGCTATTCTGGTCAGATTTCAAAAGCTTCTTCACTGAATCACTTTTTCTCAAATTATTAGGCAAAAGTAACTGATTACAATTTCATTTATAAGCTGTCAGTAAAGTTTGTCCTCTCTGAACTTTGCTAATGCAGAAAGTCTGCCTGTCCTACTCTTCCTATAACCATGTGGGTTTGAAAAAACATAGCCTCTTTTTCCTTTTATATGAATCAGAGTTTTATGAATTTTGGATGCAAGCATCATTCTTTTCGTAGTTCTGATCATAGTTGCACAGAATCGCGATTCTGGGACTGGACGTTTCGGAAATCGCATTTCTGAGAAACGCGATTCTCCCCCCAGAATCGCATTCCAGAATCGCATAAAAAAAAATCAATAGATTAAAGAATTCCAGCACCTCTTCACGGCCAGAATCGCGCCAGCCGTGGAGGAGGTAAATTTTTTTGTTTTGAGCTGTAGGCGTCGGATCTTGGCATGTGGATAGTCGACAGGCATCTACTCGGCGATACGGAGGTGGTGTGCACGGTGCCAGGGGGATCTGAGCTTCACGCAAATTGAAACGATCAGTTTTCGATTTTTGGTAAGTGTAGGCTTGTTTTTTTGCAAGTGTTGACATTGAGCTGTAGGCAACCAAATCAAGCGTAGTTTGGCTCTAGACCACCTTTCTTCATGCCCATGGTGATTCCTACGACGTCAGTTTCAACCATTACGGCACGCCTTGCGAGATTTTAACACCACAATCCAAATGCTTGTTTTTTTTTTGCCATTTTCAGAAAATGGCTTCTGGGCAACCGATTCAGGTGATGTCTGAGCCTAGAATGCATTTCCACATGCCCGCAGAGACTCCTGTGACCTCCATTCTGCCCGTCTACGTCCGTAGCACAAATTTCAATTTTCTTGCCCTAATTCCATGTTATTTAGGGTTTAGGGTTAGAGCATAGTGCAAGCATCTGCCAGTAGCGTGGTCTAGGCCTAAACTGGACTCCTAGATGCCTGCAAGGACTCCCATGCTAGCGTCAGTCACCCGTTTTGGCTTGCACTGGAATTATTCTATCCCTCGCCCTGTCTCGTGTGTTTTTTGGCACTTGCTATGATCTTGCTAGAATCAATGTGACGCGTGCTCGGATGTGTTTAGCTATGTTTTAGGCTGGTAATGTTTTTCAATGCAGTGTGTTTTCTTCTACTGAACGGTTGTTTGCTTGTTTTTGTTCGCAGGTTTGATCTCGTGTGGACATGATGCCGGTGTAGGGCCGAGGCCTTTGGGGCGAGGTTGAGCTTACTGAGGGGGATGTGGCTACACACCAGGGCTCGGGAGTCCGTAGATGGAGATGCTTGCATTGTGGTGATCTCTTCACAGGATCACTTACCAAGGTTAGGGCTCACTTACTGAGGGTCAGAGGGCCGGGCGGGCGGGCATTGGGCAAATCTGATTGCCCCAGGATTTCCGTGAGAGAGAGAGGTTGTCTATTATGTACGGGCACGGTGCTGCATCACAGGTTTCTGGACATGGACAGGGACAGACACAGGGACAGGGACAGGGACAGGAGCAGTTGCAGGTTCACAGGCAGGGGTCACAGGTATGCAGGCACGACCTACTACGGGTGCAGAGCCTAGTACAACACGTTCTGGGCAGGGTTTAGGTGCAGTGCATGGTCCAGGCGGTGCCACTCCAGTTCCACCCACAGCAGCAAGGCTTACTTTAGAGGGGAGAGCGTCACATGAGCAGGTTGGATCAGCAGCAGCGGGTCCTTCTCGTCCCTCCTCTTCTTCGGCGGCAGATGCAGCACATGGTTCGACAGGTCCTCCCAGAGAGAGTGATACACCCACAGATCAGCCATCCGGTTCGCGTGTTAGACCATGAGCGCCATGTGCACAGCAGAGAGAGGTTAGGCCCAGACAGCAGACCCTTGATCGATGCGGGTGGCAGAGAGAGCAGCATGCCCGGTGCACTCGACTTGCTGGCCAGTTCTTTTACGAGTGCGGCATTTCCTTTGCTGTTCAGAGAGTTTGCACAGATGGCAGCCGTGGATGCTACAGGGACGCCTCCCAGACGAGAGGCACGGCGAGGCAGGATGCTTCGTCAGGAGGAGGAGACCATTATGCGGGAGCTGAGTTCCATTCGCTCAGCTTCGCAGATGCAAGTACTTTGTTTCCATAAACCCATTGCATGCGTTTAGGGTTGACTCGTGGCGCAATTTTTGCATTTGGCTAATGGGTGTTTTGTGGCAGGGGGAGGATCCAAAGCCAAAGCACGCAGCAGAGAGACAGAGCAGTCAGGCACAGATTCAGATGATGGTTCCTACCATGACTCTGACGAGCCTTAGTTGTGTAGTTTTCATTATGTTCATGGAACATCATTGTACTCCATTTTGGTGCCATGTGGCCCGATATCATATATTACGATGATCCTATTCACAACAGTGTAACAATTCAGTACTGTTCTTTGTGTGTGTGTGTGTGTGTGTGTGTGTGTGTGAGAGAGAGAGAGAGAGGGGGGGGGAGAGTATGGTTGAAAAACAGTTCCATATGGTTGAAAAATGCTTCAGTACGGTTCAGGACACATCATGTTTTCTTATTAATGCGCCTGGGAGTTAATGCACCTAAACTAGACCATCCTACACCCGAAACATTCGGCAAAATACATAGTAATTATGCTCTTAATTAGAGCTTTCACCTGATACCCATATTGCACAAAAGAAAACCAAAAGAAAAAAAATTAAAAAAAAACGTTTCTGAAAAATTCCATATTTCCGAAACACGTTTCTGAAACGCGTTCGAGAAACGCAGTGCAACTATGATACAGATTTAAAATACTAAAAATTACCTGTTTTGCTTGCAAAAAACCTTCAGAAAACTTTACAGATACTCCCACAAAGTACACAGATGTTGAGATTTCAAAATGAAAATGAAGCCTTTCAAAGAACAGATTTTGGTTCAAAAAAAACCAACAAGAAATCACTGCTTAAATAGACACAACAATTCTCTAATAGGTTTTTCTATGAAACACCATAAAAATCAAAATTTGAAATAGATTAATTTCACATTAAGGTACCGGTCCATATGTGCCATAAAAGCATCCAATATGTCCTAATCTTACGCCAAAATCAAATACTCTACATTCAAATCAGATTTGCCAAAAGGACTTGACAAATCATGTCAAGAAAAAAGTTGCAAAAAACCAGATTCAAAAGAGCTTCAACCTAATTTCAGCTTCACTTTTAAAGAGCTTAACCATCAATTTGCTCAAATCATGGTAGTGCACTTAGCCTGCAACAAAAATCCTCTTGAAAACCGTAAAAGTCAGAAAGTGGTTGAACCCAAATTCCAAGCTTTTGCCTCCACTTTTACGCACTTCCAAGAAAATCAGATCCCCAACTTTTGCAAGACCCTCCACTCCACTTCTCCCTTGCGTGCTTCCAATCGAGTATTCAGCTAATACCACTTTCAAGACCTCCTCCAAGGATCAAAACTAGGATGTCAAAAAAGAGAACCAAGGGAACAAATGGTGGATGTCACACCAACATCATGTAGCTACCATACACAAGATCAAGCTCCCTCTAAGGGAGGCCTATGGGTATACTTATACCCTCCAAGGCTCCACCTCAACTAGGAGTGAACTGTCACACCTCACTGGGACACACCAGCCACTCCCCCTATGAGTCACTGCTAGTACCATGCAAATTCACTATCATGAGTTTTAGGCCTCTAAACCATTAATTATAAATTTGGTACCTAAGGGCCCCAACCTCTTATAGCCATAAATAATTTAGGAATCGAGATACGCCTATTGACCTCCTTATGAGACATTAGTCCGAGATCAATCCAATCGTGGGCATGACAGTAGCCCCCTAACAAAAAACAATGTCACATACAATTATTGTCACATGGGCTACACATGTGGCCCAAATGTGTATTTGAGCATACCTTTTGAGTTTGTGGCTTCAAAATTGGACCATACCCATAGGCACTAGTAGAGCACCTAACCATGATTGCGAGACCAGGAACCATTCTAAGAGAAGATATCATTCCACCAGTTGTAGGTGAACATCAAACATGTGTGACATATTTTTTTTTTTTGAAATTTGAATGGTGAGTTTCCTTTGTCACTTGTAGTGACTAAATGTTTTTTGCTTTCGTTTGATTCAATAGGATCATCTATTTTATCTAGGCATGCATCCACCTCAACTCCCAAGAGTGGTGACAGTGAGGACGAAGGCTAGCACATATTTGGCACATGCAAGCGTTGCTGGCCCCTCTACTTCCAGAGGCAATATTAGGGCTGCTAGTAGCGGTGGGGATTATAATGTGCATCCATTTCGGGACAAGAACAAGGATAGGGCTTATGTGGATACAAGGACATCCCTTCAATCTAGTGAAAACTCTTGCTTCGAGAGATATGGTAAAGAGTGTTGCTTCGACAGAGGGATCTTATTCGTGGACCTAGCACTAACTTGTTATGTACCTCACAGTTGTTGAGGGAGGGTCAAAGTGTGGGCAAGGAACTAAAACCCATTCGTGATTCATGGAAACTATATGGTTGCCCAATCATGGCTGATGGTTTGATACTACATGGTTCTTGGTGAGGTTTGTCACCTAGAAACCAAAGGTCCTCACAATTTATAGAGGTAAAAAATTTGGAGATTCTAAGACGTACTCCCACAAGGTTTGAACTTTGGTGCTTGCTCATACTTAATGCTAAAGCTTGGGTTTGGGGTTTACCGTTTAGGGTACTTGGATTTTGCTTTGATGCATTGATTATTGTTAAAACTTTATGTTCAAGTTTGCGTTCATGTTTATAGTCTTGGAGTGGCTCATAAAGGTACACAACATTTATTCTAACCTATGGGTAGAGTGGAGCGAATAGAGTGAGTTTCAATCCAAGAGATTTGAGATTATCGTCTTGCCATCAGCCGTTTGGGACGAGGCAAAGTCGATCGTTGTTGGGTTGCAACCACTGCACACTGCTCTGTGACTCACAAATAGAAAGGGGTCCACCATGGGCCTTCTCTATGAGTTCAGAGATGAGTTGCCAATGGAGTTGATCATAGACCCTTCTATGGAGGAAAACGGAGGGTCTACAATTCGCAAAAAGCTCAAGAACATCAGCATAAGCAATTATAGATGCCTTTGAGTTATCCTACTTGAAATATTTGGGGCCTTTTTCATCGAAGGTCAAATTAGGTTAGGGATGACATGGATCATGCACCCTACCAGTTGGCCGTATGGATGTAGTAGGTCCCAATGTTTAAGGCCCCCATGTGAAGTTCCTAACATATATATTATGATACGGACTGATAGTGTAGTTCACAGTCACTGCAATTTACTGTTGCAGGGCTGGATTTTGCTGAAAAGCAGTTCCTTCAAATAGGTTACACACAGGCCAAAATGATAGAACTCTAAATACTTCCTTAGTCAGACCTTATGAAATCGTAGATTACAAACTTGATAGATATTTTAATCTTCTAATGAGGTTTGTTGGGTACATGTATAGCCCTCACTCATGACCATATTGAGTTCAGGAATCAGTAGAGGTAGGTATGTCCAAACTATGATGTAAAAACACAAATGGACAGAGAAATTCCATGCTACAAAGTATACGAAGTCGTACAGAAGGCTCAGTTTTGCAAGGGCATAGTCATACATCAATAAATTCTTAAATGAAATTTGTAAGATTCTCATCATTAGAGTCTCTAGTTTTTAAAACTGAAGGAAATGATTTTCCAAGAAGTTATGACATAGAAACAAAAAGTACAATGAAAATCAGAGCTAACAATTAATAGCTTAAATGCATCTTCATCAGTTTCAACACTCGGTAATCAAATTAATGAGCCAAGCACAAGCCTTACATAAGCGTTGTCCACGTCACCATTAAATTCGAGTAGGTTACTTGCTGAAATTTGACCACGTTAGTACATTTGTGGACTTGGATGTGGATCAGCAATATTAAGTTGCTAACTTATGCGTACTGACAACACAACAAGGGCAAGTTAGAAGTCAATTGGATAATATTAAGACTTTGCTAATGGCCTTCATACCTTTGGGAACGTCTTCAAAACCTTGACGACATGATATGAGCAAAATCCTTTTCCAAAAGCCAGAGCTATGTCTAAAGCTCTATTTCCATCCTGCTCAAGTGAAGTCACAAACCATTAACAAACTTTCAACAAAAATTATGCAAACATCTGCTCATAATGAAGTGAAATTGCACAATGAACATACTTAAACAATTATAAATCTGTACGGATTTTTTGAAAAAGATCTTAAGCTTTGTTATATCCTATTTTCATCACATAAACTCATATGAACTGTCTGAACTCTACTCTGGCTATGAATTTTGAGATTATAGCAGAATCTACTATGGTGTAAACTTTTTAAGTTTCTGTTCAAAAAGAAAACTTGTCGATGTAGAATTTATAACAGAACATGAAAAACACAGAAAGCAAAGTCAGCAATTGATTGTTTATAACATAATTCTAGCTTATCGATGTGTCTTTCCCTCCACACTTGTTATCCTCCAATAAATATTGTTCCACCCTTCCCAAAGTACTGTACCTAAAAGAAACTGCACTTGAAGACCTTATGGGGCTGAAGCAAATTTAATTAGTAGCATCAATGGAACTACAGGAGGCCCAGCTGGATCCACTATGGATTCCGCATTGTAGACAACAGCAAGTACTAGCAATCTCATACCATGTACATGAAGCGTGGGAACCACATCTTTTCACAATAATAATCGACTTGATCAATCTTCACTAGCTGAATATTTTCTTGAAAGCTAATATATACCAAGTCAAAATTTTAGTAATTTCGGAGGATCTTATTGCAAGGAAGCCATATGAACCTCCTAGATCTCAAAAAAATGGAACAAAGTGGACCAGTGTGATGAACTGAAATCAAACAATAAGGGTGTTCAAATGGATGTGGTTGCTTGTTAGGTTCAAGATATGTTGAAACAATAGTATGCTGTGTACAGAGAATGGATTTGACTTTAAATGTTGTCAGGAGTCGAAAGTTAAGCATTGGGAACAACAATCTGCTCTTCTCTTAGAAGCATACCATGTAAGCACATCTAAAGAGTAGCTCACATATTTTTCATACAAATACCTGACATCTCATTTTTCATTTAAGTGAAGAAATGATTAGTATTGTCATAATTCAAGGTGAACTAGAAGAGGAAACATTCACAATGATATAAGTGATTAACGTTCTATGAACAATCACAAACTATGCATACAAGCGGAAGCAAAGTAGGATATTAACGGAGACAAATCTCTACACAAAGAATGTATGTACACACGCATTGCCACTCTCTCTCTCTCTCTAGTCTCCAGCCTCGTCAGGCTCTTCCTCCCCTCTTTAGCAGAAAGAGGGCGCCTATGTATACTAGTAGAGACAGAGAAATCCAAAGGCCAATGGTTCCCAATGTGGAATATCCAAAAGCCAACAGCCAAGAGCCATGTGTTCCATAGGAGATACAAAAGCAAACGAAAAGCCTTGGCATTGGACAGCCAAGTGCTAATTGGAGAAGAAGTTGCCCCATGCACCCCCCATTATGAGTTGGGCCCCTCCAAACTTGAGTACATGGACCAAAAGTTTAAAATGCTCCTTGGGTCCTCAAAACCATATACATTGCCCCAACTTCAATAAATATGGCATTAGCCTCATGAAGTCACGCAATCTAAGCCTGGAGAAAGCTCTGTACTTGCCATACTATCTCTGGAGAAGATTCCACCCAAGGAGAAAATAAACTCTAATGACCCCTGACAGCCGTCCAAGGTTTACCAAGGTTGCAGGCCACAATCCGGAACGCGTTCCAGGCATTCCCATTAGGGTTTCCCGGAACCTTTTTTTTTTTCTGAATTTTTTTTGTCAAATGGAAGGTTTTTTCAAGGGCAGTTCATTTATCAAGTTTGCCATCAATTTCAGGACCATAGTCGTCCATTAACTTATTTTTCACTATTATATCATTTCCTACAGTTACCAGTATTGTGTGAAATGAAATCATGTGCAAAGCAAAGCATTGAAAGCATACTGAATCTCTCTCTCTCTCTCTCTCTCTCTCTCTCTCTCTCTCTCTCTCTCTCTCTCTCTCTCTCTCTCTCTCTCTCTCTCTCTCTCTCTCAAGTAGACCATGCTGGAAAAAAATCATACCGAATTACCTACTGAAATAGACCATGCTGGAAAAAAATCATATCGAAACACAAACCGATAGGACACAATGTAAAAACGCGAAAATATATAATGTCGGGCTCAAGGCCAAAAAAAAAATAGAGTGACGTTCGATAAATAATGTCTCATAACAACTAACAACTAACAATCGTCCTCTAACTCAATGTCTGAGTCATCAGTCTCCGTGGAACTGCCAAACAAGGAATCTGTAGATGACACTGAGGGTGTCACGTGTCGTGGTGAGCCTCTGCCTCTGCCTCTGCGTCCGCCTCTGCCTCTTCCCTGTCCCCTACCTCTCCCTCTCCCTCTCTCTCTCTCCCTCCTGCCCCCTCCTGGCTGGCTCCAACTGCTCCTCCTCTGCTACTCCCTCTAGGTCGCCCTCTCAACTATGATCTCGTAGCCTGGGAAGGCCCTATAAACTCAGAGTCGACCTGGCCCTCAACTGCCTGTGAAACTCCAGTCCTCTCTACAAACAAGGCCCCCAGCCCAACCCCCCCCTGGAACGTCTAGGTCGCCCTCTACGTCTAGGTGCAGGGACGGCTAGCTCCTCCTGTGTCTTGGCTTCGGGGTCTACGAATAAGTGCTGCATGTCTCCCCCCCCCCCCCCCCCTTCATGCTCACCCTCATCCTCTGCCTCTGTATCACCCTCATCCATCCACTCCTCCTCCTCGTACCCATGCCCAAATCCCTCTCCACGCCCCAAAATCTCATCATCTCCATCCTCTCCCATCTCCTGACGTCGAGCTGCTCTCCTGTGGCGTCGTGTAGACCGTGCCTCTGCATCTGCCTGCCTATGTAGCTCATGATAGATATCATCCTCGACCTCCTCCTCCGTAGGTGGCACCCGAGGATCAGCAGCTGTCGTATGTACCTTGCAGGAGTCAGGGTTCACCTACAAAAACAAACGGTCATGGTTAGCAAACTTATGCATTTGTCAATTAAGTTCATTTGAAACACAGGTACCAATAAAGTCACTAACTCACCTCGATCAAGCGGTCACCCTACATGCGTGTGCGTCTCAACATGCGTCCGTTGGTGTTCACGAACACCAACCGCCTGCACTGCTCAATGGAGAGTCTATTTCTCTTCTTCGTGTGATGGCTGGCCCATACACTCCAGTTCCGCTCACAAGCGGAAGCCAAACAATCCTGTGCAAGGACCCTCTCTGCCAGTCGCTGAAGGTCAGGCGTACTGCGGCCATGAAAGCTCCACCATGTGACAGGCGCCAACTGGTCATCTCTGAGCTTACATTGCTCTCGATCAAAAGGATACAGGCCCCACTCGAACTTGACCATGTCTCGCTCTATGTTCCCTAGAGTCGTGCCTGTTGGCAAAGGAAATAGAGCACGTATCAGGCCACAAACCAAAGCATATGCTAATACAAACAACTACACTAGCTAGAATATTTACAATACCTGCGCCGGGCCATACACGCTCGGTGTACTCCACCCATCCTCGATGGAGCTCCGTGTCGCCAGGACGTCTGGTAGAGCGCCACAATGGGTGCAGCATGTGGGCCACCGCATGGATGGCCATGTCTATGGAAGTAGTCCCACCTCGCCTCCCAACGTGTGAGGAGGTCGTCCTTCCTGCGCAAGTGACATTGCAAATGGTTAGGCATCTTCGAAAATACGAGAGCAGAGTGAAACTGAAATAAGAAAGTGATAGGAGACGTACCTATCCTCCTCCAAGCCACATCTGTGAAGCGCCTCGCCGATGCGGTCCATGAACTCGTATATGAGACCGAGAGTGCACCCCTCTCGGTCTACTAGGCGCAGCGCATAGAAGACAGGTCGAAGAACCTCTACAATCTCACTCGCACGTGTCCAGAAGTCCTCTACAAAGACTATGGCCTGGAAGAACACTGCCTCTGTCGTGCAATTCCTGAACTCATCAAATGCTTCACTGGATACCATCCTCCGCACATGATCTCGCAAGACGCACAGTCGCTCGAGAACCAGGAAAAAGAAGGCAAAGCGAGTGGGTGCTGGCTTCTTCAGGTCCAGCCGAGAGAATGTACGGAACAATGCCAGCACGTGCCTCTTTCTGGTGACGAACTTCACTATGCGCATGGCCTGAGAGGTGAGCTGCAAGACAAACACTAAACAAAAAACTGTTAGAAGCTAAAAGAGGTTAGGGGCTTGGAATAATTGACAAGTGCAAAATGCTTTCCAAAGTGACGAAAATTGTACCTCACGAATCCAAGGAAGTGCAACCATGTCCTGAATGAGAAGGTCGATGCAATGTGCAGCACACGGGGTCCACACAATACTCGGGTGCTCCCTCATCACCATCTCTCCCATCGATCTGCAATTCGAGCCGTTGTCTGTAACGACTTGAACCACATGCTCTGCCCCAATCTCTTGCACTACAGAGATCACTGCCTCATAGATGAACTCGGCCGTGATGGCTCCACCAGCTCGAGTAGCATCCACGGGTAACAGATCCTAGCACCACAGTAGGGCAAACACTAACTGATCCACCCAATCTTGCCTACTCCCTGATATAGAGTAAGCCCCTCCTAGCCCAGTGTGAGGACTGGTAGCATGCTACTGCCAAGTGTCGGCCACGTGGCACTGACGTGGCCGACTGCACGTCGGGACCCAACTGGGGGCCCTATCCTGCTGACAGGGTCCCTAGGCTGTGTTAGGCCCACCATAGCTATGGACCGTGCTAGGGCACACTACTCACACTGTCTTGCCCTGTTGGTCATGTACGCTGGACACGACCCTGACTGTGGTATCTGACCTATCTGTGTTCTCTAGGGTTCGGCACTGGTTACGAGCTCGTAACACTCCCTCCCCCTTAAGAACCGTCTTGGTCCTCTAAGACAAAGTCTAGAAAAATCTTGCGAAGGACACTGCCTCTTTCCCAAGTGGCATTCTCAACAGGCTGATCATTCCACTTAACCAGATATTCTCGGTATAGAGTATGACGAGTCTGCGTCCCTCTACTATCAAGAATCTCCTCTGGTTCATGCGGAGGTTGTTGAGGATCCAATGGGAGAACTAGAACACTGTCCCCTACCAGATTATCTGATCTGGTTAAGGCTTTTCGTAACTGACTTACATGAAAGACTGGAAAAACCTTACTGCTGTGTGGGAGTTCTAGTTCATAGGTGACCTCGCCTAGTCTCCTACTGATGGTAAAGGGACCACAATACCTTGGAGACAACTTAGCACACACTCCTGATTTGAGGGTTTTAGAGTCAATTGGGACTCTCAAGTAGACTTTCTCACCAGTGGAGAACTGCACATCCCGTCTGTGTGGATCTGCATAATGCCTGGCTCGATCCTGGGACTGTCTAATGCTACGCTTAGCATGTTCTATCATCTGGTTTAGGTCCTCTAAAAAGTTTCTGGCTGCTTCAACTTTTTCTTGTTTAAACCCTACAGCTGTGGGTGAGCGTGGCTGAAAACCGTACATCAGCATAAATGGGCTGTATCCCGTAGCTGAATGTTTGGTACTGTTGTAAGCAAACTCTAGTATCGAGAGATACTCCTCCCAATTAGTCTGCTTCTTGCTGACGTATGCACGAAGCATATCCTCCAGCACTTGATTTACCCTTTCTGTTTGACCGTCCGTCTGTGGATGGTCGGTGGTACTCATATTAAGTTTAGTATGGAGATGATGGAATACTGCCCTCCAAAAATTTCCAGTAAACTTATTGTCCCGGTCGCTAACTATGCCGGAAGGCAGACCGTACAATTTAAATAGCCCGTCTACAAACAACCTCGCTAACTCTGGAGCTCTAACGGTTGTTTTGGTCGGAATGAAATGAGCCATTTTGGTCAGACGGTCAACTGTGACCCATATAGCGTCATTACCCTTTTGGGTTTTAGGCAGGCCTACTATAAAATCCATGGAGATACTCTCCCATTTACCAGCTGGTATTTCTAAGGAATGCAACAACCCTCCTGCCTTTAAATGCTCTGCTTTATTTACTTGACATTTCTGGCAACTAGTTACATACAGGTGGACGTCCTTTTTCATACTGGGCCAGAAAAATTGCCTACGAAGAAGCTCATAGGTCTTCTGTATGCCTGGGTGTCCCGCACTAGGATTGTCATGACATTCATATAGGACCTGCTGCCTATAATCCTCTGAATTGGGGACACATACTCTATGTCTATAGAGCAAGTACTCATCCTGAATGGAATATTGTTTCCATTTGAATCCTTGAGTCAACTGACCCTCAACCACTGGGGTTTGCTTGGGTAATACAGGCTCAGAATCCTCAACGTCATCTGACGACGTATACTCGGACTCATCATCATCCTAAACGGAAGCTGCCGTATTCTTGGATGAACTGGCACCAACCCCGGGAACTGGTTCTGGAGTCTGTAACTGTCTGCTCTGGACTGAGTTCCAGATAGTAGAGAAGAATGCATCATGCTGGCATTTCCCTCTCAAGGACTCGAGTAACTCATTACGAATCTGACTAAAACTCAGCTCGTTTATCATAGGCATTCTACTAAAGGCATCTGCTACTGTATTGAATTTTCCACGTCTATATCTGATAGACAAGTCAAACTCTTGCATCAACTCTGCCCAACGAGCTTTCCGACCTCTAAGCTCAGGTTGATTGCAAAGGTATCTGAGGCTCTCATGGTCTGTCAGGACCTCAAAGTTGGCACCATACAAATAATGCCTCCAAGTCTTAAGGGCATGGACTATAGAAAAGAGTTCCTTTTCATAGGCACTGTACCTAGTCTGAGCTGGCTCGAATTTTTTACTTTCGAACGCAACTGGTCGTCCACCCTGAGTTAGCACAGCACCTACTGCAAAGTCGCTAGCATCTGTTTCGACCACAAATGGCTGATTGGGGTCGAGGACTTTTAAAATCGGTGTTGTAGCTAAGGCTGTTTTGAGAGCATCAAAGCTCTCCTGTTGTGCGGACTCCCAAATGAACTCCTTTCCCTTCCCCTTAAGAAGATTTGTCATAGGAACTGCTATCTGAGCATATTCCTTGACAAATCGTCTGTAATATCCCGCCAGACCAAGAAAGATCTGAAGTTCCAAAATATTTTTTGAGGTCTCAACCAACTGAGTATGGCTTTAACCTTATTTGGGTCTATCTTAATCCCATCTGAAGAGATAATGTGACCCAAATATGCTACTTCTTCAACGAAGAATTCACACTTGGATTGTTTAGCATAGAGCTTATGCTTTCTGAGCAGTCGAAACACTTTCTGAGGTGTTTTAGATGCTCCTTCCTCGTTTTGCTGTAAACGAGGATGTCATCTAAAAATACGACTACAAACTTACCCAAGTATGGTCTGAGGACACTGTTCATCAAGGTCATAAAGGTAGCTGGAGCATTGGTGAGCCCAAATGGCATCACCTTAAACTCATAATGACCTTGCCTACTCCCTGATATAGAGTAAGCCCCTCCTAGCCCAGTGTGAGGTCTGGTAGCATGCTACTGCCAAGTGTCGGCCACGTGGCACTGACGTGGCCGACTGCACGTTGGGACCCAACTGGGGGCCCTATCCTGCTGACAGGGTCCCTAGGCTGTGTTAGGCCCGCCATGACTATGGACCGTGCTGGGGCACACTACTCACATTGTCTTGCCCTGTTGGTCATGTACGCTGGACACGACCCTGACTGTGGTATCTGACCTATCTGTGTTCTCTAGGGTTCGGCACTGGTTACGAGCTCGTAATACACGCCTCGTAGGAAGACTATGCCAAGTGGGCAAGACACTAGGATATTGACAATAGATCGCCGACGAGTGTCAGCCCATCCATCGCTCAATATTGAGCATCCATAGCTGCAAAAATACAACATTTCTTAGACATGTGCACTTGCAAACATTGTGGTAATTTGTAGATTGAAACAAATGAAGTGGTAAAGAGTAGCAAAAAATTCTTACGTCTGCCACGCTGTGCGGATGGAGCTCAGCTCCTGTGTGATGGTCTCCTCCTCCTGTCGTAGCATGGTCATGCGTAATACCTCTCTCCTCGGAGGCCTCCATGATGAATCAGCTGATGCTATCTGAAGGCAAGTGTCTCTAAAGATCCAAGTGTCTGCAACAGCAAAAGGAATGCCACACTCATAGAACAGCTAGCCAATCCGTCGGGTACACAGGGCATGATGATGTCTCTGCCACGCACCTCGGTCCTATGTCTGCTGCCTAGCCCTAACCGCTCTCTGCTGCACAGAGGACTCTCCTGGTCTAGAACGCCCACCAGAAACAGCAGATGGGCGTGCTGAAGGTGTGTCTGACTGTGGAGCATCGCCTGCTGCATCGCTGCGGCCCTCTGTGGCATGATCTGACTCTGTAAATGGTGCATCAACAGCTGATAACGACGCTGGACGAGATGGACCTGCTGCTGAAGGAACAACTGGACGAGAGGGTGCATGTGTGTTGGACGCTCTACGAACATCTCCCCCCATGTGACTAGGCCCTACCTCTGCATCTGCTCTAGACCCTGCACCTCCACCATGTCCTGAACCTGCTCTAGTCCCTGCTCTAGTCCCTGCTCTTGCCACTGACCCATGAACAGCACTCTGAGATGGTCTCAAAGGCTCAAGAGATGTACCGTCACGCCCGTATGTGTTATGCGAGGGCAAATGGATATGCCCATCCCCCGCCCATTTGGCCTGGTGAGTCGTAGAAAATGGGCCCTAACCCTGGTAAGAGAACCAGTAAAGATGCCGCCACAATGCAGGCATCTCCATCTGCGGGCACCAGATCCCTGGTGCGTAGCCACATCCCCTTCTGTCAACTCTGCCTCTGACCAAATGCCTCTAACAAGAACCGGCATCGTGTGAATCTGTCAATGTATCAGATCGTGTGACTCAGCCAATGTATCAGACCTGCAAAAGAGGAAGCAAACAATCACATGTCAGTATTCTGTTGGTAGCAACAACATTCGGATTGATGCGAATATCAATCCTAAACCCTAAAACGCATGTGATTTGGGCATGCCACCGAAAACCTTCTCTAGAAGCGATAAAAACCGAAACTAACAGCACAAGCATGTTTGAGGGCATGTGCCATGAAGAAACACAGTTTAGCCTAAAATTGCAACTCAATCAGATTCGTTTGCAAAAAGAGTCAAAAACACATGGAAAAGGGGCATGAGGTTCATATCTTTTGATACAAGCAAAAATGGGAAAAACTAACAGCATGAGCATCTCTGTGGGGTTCAATACAGATGATTTGAAACCAAAAACCGCTTCATTACGTTACCTACAGCTCATTCTATGAGCTACCAAGGTTTGAAGTCAAAACTTACCTAAAATCGTTTTGGAGACAAATGCCACCACCTCGTCGCTTCCACCGTCTTGATCACGCACGGATCGATTCCCCACGCTGCCCACAATCCACCATCACCTCCTCATCCTTGCTCTCTCTCACTCTCCAACTCTCAGAAGCCAAAAAAATTTATGTGGGCCGCGGGCTGCCTGCTCGCGGCCCACATAAAAAAATTTGAAATTTTTTTCGCGTTTTGGGGCAGTGTTTCTGGTCCCGGAACGCGGGCGATCCGGAACGCGCGATCCGGATCGAAATCCTTCCGGATCGCGATCCGCTGCAACTCAGGGGTGTACCTTCTGGTGCCTCGACTTCGTAGTCAGAGCATCAACAGAGGAATCTCCATTAAAGGACAAATAGGAGAAATAGTGACTTCTAACAAGTATCATTGCTGACCCATTTGTTCAGGAACCAGTCATAACAAATAGACAGTAAGCAGCAATAAATATTGGTGACCAGCCTTCACTACTAAGCCAAGTGGTGACAGAAGAATCCATTTTACAAGCATCAAACTAATTCACAAAATTGGAAGATGAACTAGTGGAGTTGATGGGTCAAATTCATGCTAATAAGAACCATTCAGCCAAAGTACATTTTGCATGAGTAGGGGCTATCCAGCAACTCGCTACACAGACCAGGAACTTTAATATCAATGCTGAAGGCATTTGGGTCAGTGATTGCAATAGTTAAGTAATGAAATCAGATGCCTGGACAGAGAGCCCATGATAACGTACGTGACTCAGGCCCCAAATAAAAATATAGGATATCAGGCAGTTGCAAGGAGCATTTTTCTTCTTACTGTATGCTAATTTGACAAAATATGCCACTAGAACTCAAGGTGACAAAGGTTGAGAAACACTTGTAAGTTTTTAGTAAAGTAGAGTTTCTTATACCTGATTTACAAGATTTTTATCAGCCCCATACTTGAGCAGAAGCTTGATCAATTCTGTCCTCCCACCTGGTACTGCAACATGAAGTGGTGTCCACCCATCCTGTCATGTCAATTTTTTACATTAGATGATGGGCATGCAATGACTGATACAGAACAAAAGGGTGCTGCAATTTGCAAATCATGCTTGAAGTCACTGAATAGACTCATAGAAGGAGAATAATCGAAAAAAAATGCATGCACCTTTTCCAGCAAAAATCATAATTGAGCTACTTTAATAACCTGACACCATCCTTAAGGATGGTAACATGTATGAAACCAGACATTTGGAGACAATTTGGGCCAAGGTTAGGAGGACTGTGAATGACCTAAGGATTAAAAAACAAAAATCTATAGTCTGGATACCCCCAACAACTGCCATTCACCGGACCCCAAAGGAAACCCAGAAAGAAAAGACAAGGCGCACGACATGATAGTTTGCTTCTTTTTTCAAGATCTTCGCATAACAAAGAATTGCAGCTCTGAGTTTGACGAATGTGGGGACTCACATATTTCAAAGGAAAACTCTGCCCACACATGGGTGGATAGTGGTTTTAAGAAACAATCATTCTCACAATACGGCAAATTCTCGTCAATAGAATAGGTTTGAGGAGAATTTTAAAAAGTCTCAGAGGTGCTTTAAAATATGAATAGCACAGATTGGGGAAGGAAAAATGCAACTGTTACCACTTTTCGACAGCTTATTCTGGAATAGCAAAAACTGCTACTTTATTTTCATAACCATTTATTTCTCCCGGAAACAGCTAGCACGTAGTTAAACTGATGCCCACTGATCCTTAAGATTTAGTAACTAATGCAAGGAAAGGACATAGAATTAGGCTCTCACATTATCAGAATGGTTGACGTCAACACTGTGCGTAAGCAGAACTTTTGCTATGGCAGCATTACCATACTGTACAGCATAATGTAACAAAGAAGCACCATCCTGCAGGAAAAATTTCAAGATTTCTCAAAAGGATTTGTTGCTTGCTAAACTCGTCTATTCTTTCACAAATGAACTGTTAAGAATGCTTGCAATACATGTTAGGTACCTTTTATTAAACAAACAGTTTGCCAAAAATGTTACCAAATTTTCAAGATCCTGATGCTATCAACAAGAAGATATTTGCATGTCCAGCCTATATATGATAATTTTCATCCTTAAATCAAAAGAAATCTTTTGCAGGATCTGCAATTGATACCAATAACATGATTATTGTGCTGATTCTCTCAGAACAGCTATAGTTTTACTGCAACATTCAGTACTTTATGCCTTCTCTCCCAATTGCTGAATTTATCTCATCCAACCTCTAAAACTGGGCAGCATTTACTAAAAAATAAAAGTGTGGATACATGATCCTTGGTTATGAAAGGTCATGAAAAATGTTATTTTAACATGTGGTGAAGGATCCTATCACCTTGTAAACAGTATTCAAATTTGTCAAAGAACAAAATTTAGGGTCAACCTGTTTCAAGATCGGTGCCTTACTAAAAGTCAAATTGATTGAAGTCAGCATTCTACTCGAAATATAAGCCCTAGAGAATTGCCATTCGTTGACTTTGGAATGAAGTCAAATCAATTCAGGAGTCATTTTAGAATCTTGGGAAAAGTCGTGGAGTCTGAAGAATTTTAAAATCTTTCTTGGTTGGAATAGAATGAGCCATTTTGGTCAATCGGTCCATGATCACCCACACAAAGTTGTGTCCCCTCTGTGCCTTGGGCAATCCCACAACAAAATTACATATGGTATTTAAGACAAGGCCTCCAAAAAAAGCCATGTGAGAAAGATCTTGAAGATACTACCTTGACTAAAGATCTCCAAGGAAAGAAGTGAAAGAAGTACACCATCAAGGATGGGTACTTGCTCTACAAAGGTAGAGTCTTTACTAATCAAGCTCAGTCTTTCACTCGTAAGCTTGGTAACTATGGATGCTTTTTCTATCAAAGAATCTCTTCTAGGATGGCTTTGCTCTTATGGTTGCAACATAGCTATACTTGTCAGTTAGTACCCTACTGCAACAGTTTTTCAAGGCTGATGGCATCTCATGTCCGAGATATCTTGCATCCAAAATCTCGTCTTCTATAGGCTATTTTGCATTTCATTGAGAGATCCATTTTTATGCTTGTACCATCCTTATGGTCTCCATAGCTATTATGGACACACAATTTCATACGTTTCTATATATGCATGCCTTGCAGCCAGTTTTGGTACTCGCTAATATTTTTGGTAACATTTTATTCTGGGCATCTTTATTAAATCTGAAGTTTGAATTTGAAATTGAAATGTCCTAAAAATGGGCACACTACAGGAAGGTTCCCATTTTGTTCTCTTTAGTCTTTTGAAACCTTCTAGAACACTCATAACTGATATAAATAAAGGTCAAAACTCATTTCTCAAACTATCATGTCTTTGTAATTCATTTGATGCCAATATTTGTGATTGAATTCATAGGATGGCTGTGCCCATTGCTCATATATGACACCACTTAGATTACACACTGCTACTTCATTGATAATATATTTGGAGCCTCCTTTTGCTGCTACTACATGGCATGTATGGTCCATACATAATGTTGGCCTTTCTATGCTTTTTATAATCCAATTGCACCATTGCCTATCAAGGATTCATTGCCTCATAAAATTTTGTATTGGCTTTTACTGCTAGCTCCTTGTATTGTTCTCAAGACACGGCATCACCACGGTGTCTTATATATATGTTCTAATACATCCCTACAGTGTTCTCTGAAAATGGTTTTCCTGATTTCCCCATTTTCTTAATTGGCAACTAGGATCACTAGGAACATGTTGTTGCCCCTTTGTGGAGTAGAGCACCTTTGCATGTTTTGATTGTCCAATATGATACTCCAAGTCCAAATAGTTACAACAATATATAGTCATTTCTCTAGACACTCTACGACCTCAACAACACTACTTTGGTGACTGGTCCCTTACGGAAGATCTATCATTGATGCCATGAGCTCTTTGTATATCCTACCTATATCATATAGCACTAAGGGGTTTCATGTGCCACTTTCACATGGTATCTCTATGATATTTGCCCACTGTCTACTAGTACCTTTCACAAAAGGCCTCCTGAGATGCATATGCCTTGTTGCTTTCAAGTGTCATTCTTTATGTAGTTATACTCGCAATGGATTTCTGTATCATCCTTCCACCAAGGGTCTATTAACATGTTCATCAAATGGTTGTTATTCACAATCACCTAGGGTTATCTAATTTTTCCCTACACCCTATGGTACTCCTATTCCTTGGTTGTTACTTGTTGCTTGCATTGGACATGCACTTCTAGATATAGGGCGCTCAGCTGCTAGTATTGCCACATTCATGTAGCACATATGAACGCCATGCTTGGCACTATTCATGCTCCTTGACGGCCATGGCATCTATAGCCACACCTATCAATGGGAATTTGGGTTCTTGTTGCAACTTTGGGTTGATGTAGGCATTGGGCATAGCTTTTGAGGCTTTGGATTGATTATCCTTCCATTTCTATCTCACTGCTTTACTCCATGAGGTGTTCGTGACCATTGGATGTCTCTAACACATCTTCCAACATCAACGTCGATGATTCGGCACTACTTGTACATCATGATGACACATTTTACTTTTTCACTGTAGGAAACTCTATGAACGATTTGTTGAAAAGGTTCAAACCCTAACCAAGGAGATCCTTCAATAGAATGATCAGTTCAAGGAAATAATTACATCACCAGATTGAGCAAAGCAAGAGGAGATCAGCCATACCAAATTTGGGCAAAAGCAGGCAAGGCTTTTAGAAACTTCTATAACCCCTTTCTTCCTGTAGGATGCACTTCCATCTGGTTAGGGTATTTTACAAGCCGAGTACATAATTTCAAAAAGCGATGGGACAATTATTCATCTATGGTGTCATCATCTTATTCTGAGGTGCATCTTCGAGTGGCATAAAAGTCTAGGTTTACCAATTGCTCATACAAATGTGTTGATTATAGCATTCTCGTCAAACTTTGCACTTCAAATTTGAGATATCAAAATATTTAAATGCAACGAGTATTGCAGTCTATCTGGTTACTTTAAAAAGAGTAAAATCAAGCCATTCTTTACAAGTTAAAAAAGTAGAGTAAAAGCAATGTCACGTAACCTCTATATGCCAACTTAAATGCAAAAATAATCATACTTTACCAGAGGTTGCATGGCATATGCCTTTTATAGTAATCTTTTCCACTTACTTTATCTTTTACAAACACATCAGCTCCTGCTTTGATCAAATGCTTGACAATTGTTTCTTTCCCACTTGCAATGGCCTTGTGTAGAGCAGTTAATCCATCCTACAAAATTGTTCCACCCAGGTAGATAAAATACAACTTCAAAAGCTTAGCTCATGAAAAAAGTGCTTTGATCAATATTTTTCATTGGTTTAACATTGGTCAACACATTTTCTACACATGTACCTAAAAAGCAAAAGAGATGTATTTCATAAAATCTAAAAAAGAGCCTTTGCATGGAAGGAATGCCTAAAGGATATCTAGCTAGCCTTGTTAAATTACAAATGGTTCATAAATTTCCACAACATGCAAATACAACTTTCAAGGATTCAATGGTCAACCATTGTTAAGAGGAGGCGATCCCTGTAAAAAGCTTGTGACAGGCTATTTGTGGACCATTTGGATAAGTCATACTTGTGGAAAGGCTTCAAGGTTCTTACCAGTAAGAACTTTTGGAAGGACTCTAAGGTTTTTATCAATAAGAGCTTGTGAAAGGCTGCTAAACAATAAGATTGGACAAATTGAAATTGAGAGTTCTACAACATATCAAGAGGGATCAACATGTGAAAATGTCATTCATTTATGAAGGGAGAGATAAATATGGGCTGTCTCCAATCGACCTTCATCTTGGAATCAGTGCACAAAGATTCATCAAAGAATTGACTTCCTAGAGATCAATAGATGGGTGGCTCCTACTTAGCCATTGTTTTGTTCTACAACATGATTGTGAACTTCTTTTTGAAATCCATCACAAGAAACTTGGAGAGGGGTGAAAAAACCTTCTTGAGGTTTTGTAGGGTATTCTTGTGAGAAGGTACATTTTTACCAATTGTGAAGCTATGAACCTACTCAAAGGTCTACAAGAGGCAATACTTAACATTGAAGAAGTTATAACTATTGATAAGATTTTTCTTGAAGTTCTCCTTCCTATCAAGAAGAAGCCTTTATAGACATGTTTATGAAGAGGCAACAAATTGTGAGGGAGCCCATGTCACAACCATTCATGGACTAGTAAATATGAAGGGTATCGTGGAGCATAAAGATATCTAGCTACGAATATGCCAAGCTAATTAAGCATATAAAGAGGGAGTCAGCCAGTTGGGTGAAAGAAGTGATTTGCATGTCATTGACTATCTTGTCGAATTTGTATAGCATGTTATTACATAATATGACAATTCATAAGTTTCTTGTTAAGATTCCATCCATTAAGTTTGATACGTTTCCAAGGTCCTAGTCTGACAAGTAAATCGAGAGGTTTACTTGTGCTACTTATATCTCATTATTGCCTTTCCAAATCGAAAATCCCCACTAGAGGAGGTTCGGGACTTCACTGCTCGCCCATCTCCTTCCATGCATTGGGGTTTCTATTACTTTCAGTGACATTTTTCAGCTCACAATTTGCCAATTTTACGTGCATACCTGATCCATGTTGTTGTACCGTGTGTATTTACTATTTGAAGCACAATACATGCCTACAGGGTTGAGATAGGAATGTAATTTAACCATCCCTTGGGCATCTGAAATAGAAAAGATCACCAAAAACTTGACTCAAGCTAGTGATTTGATCCAACTCCTATAGGCCTACTAACCTAGGCCCACCACCAAGTTTGAAAATCCACTAGCTATCAACCTTAATCTACTTGCAAGAAGAATAGCGTTCATAAAACTCATGGGACAACAAGAGGGAAAGTAAACAGAGCTTGATTCAATGAACTACTTGAGATTGATTCTCCCTCTTGGGCAGTACAACAAATAGATGTCGGAGTAAATTAGAGTCCAAAACACTTGATTTAATCATTTATCAAGTTCTATTATAGCCTGAACAAACTCTATACTGAAATAAATTATTAAAATTCATGAAACTGCTTCGAAAATATGCAAATATACACTAAATCTCAAAATAGAATCAATTATCTCAAATTTCAAATACACAAACTTCAATCTAGATTGAGATCGAGTCAAGACTGAGCTTTGAAATTGAGTCGACACAACTTAAACCAAACCCACTTACATGGGGGGGAGGCATAAAATATTAACGAGGGGGGCCCTTATAGAGAAACAAACTTTGAGTTATTACAAAGAACTTTAACGTGGGTAGTTCTTTAGTAATTCCCCTAGATAACAAATTTGTTTTCATACACCCGTAACATAGTTTCAAACTTCCAAAATTTGTCTTTGGTACATACTTTAGTGAATATGTTAGCAACTTGATAAGCTGGAAAACAACGAATAAGTTCTACTTCTCTAGTTTGAGCTTTTTCTTCAACAAAAGTGATAATGCACTTCAATGTGCTTTTTCCCTTGCATGAAAAAGAGGATTTTTAAAAATGCAACTTAAGTTACCACAAAAAAAACATTGTAGCATCACTCTAGAACACTTCAACTTCTCCAAGAAGTCAAAGCTAAATAGCTTATGATGTTGCACTAGTGGGAGCCTTCTATTCAACTTCAATGGAGGAAAATGTTGATGCGGCTTGCTTCTTGCTACCCAATGAGATTTCACATATGCCAAGTGAGAGCATAACCCACATTGATCTCATGGTTTCGATGTCGCTTGCCCATGATTTATGATTTATCTCATTCCATACCCTCATATAGACAATAGGGTGATACTAAACAACTTGGCATGGAAAAGACATCAACAAAGCTCTCTCTCTCTCTCTCTCTCTCTCTCTCTCTCTCTCTCTCTCTCTCTCTCTCTCTCAAGCTAGAAGGGCCAAAAAAGCTTTTAACATTAGAGTAAGAGAGGCATTGCCAATGGTGGAAAACCAATAGAAGAAGCTACGAACTTACTCGTTTCCAAGTTCTCTCATGTGGCTGATGGTTTCGATACTACGTGGCATAGTGAATTATCCCCTACCACTTTGAGACTTGGCTTCTGGAATTGCAATGGTTTTTATCTTCATCATCGGCAGGAGACTTTGCTGATTTTATTAGCAAATGTGACATTTTGTTGTTGGCTGGAACCCATGAGTCCTTATATCATCCTCTTCCACATATACAGGATTACTCTTGGCATTCTGCTTTTCACCCATTTGTGAGAGGAAAAGCTTGTCAAGGATCTGGAGTAGCTTGTTTATACAGAGACACCACTATTAAGATGGTTAAACAAGATCCATACGCTCGCTATATCTGGTTACACATTATTGGGTCACTATTGGGATTACCTCAGGACATTTATATAATTGTATGCTATTTTGCTCCACGGACTTCGACGTTTGCTGAATTTGGTGGGGACCCATTTCAGGCACTCTCAAATGATATTGCTAACTTTTCTCAGCAGGATTACATTTTATTGGCAGGAGATTTCAACGCCCGCACAAGCTCTAGGTAGACGGAATTTCATGCAGATACAGACTTATAAGCCACACCACTAACCTTCTTGATAATCAACCATGGTCCACAAAACCTAGGAGATATCTTGGCACACCTTCCTGTGCGTAGCACCTTCGACTTCGGAGGGACTAGTAAATATACCCAATCTCCTACCTCAAATTCCCTGTAGGTACGGTTCTCACGAGCATAACTCTCTGCCCTGGCCATAGCCCTGCACAAGTTATCCCGTGCCATCTCTAGCTTCTGCTGCATCTGAGTCAAAAACTCTGCGGCGCTAGGTACCTTTTGTGGAATGCCTATGGTAGCAGGACTCAATGGCCTAAAACCATAATTGAGCTCAAATGGACTCAATCCCGTGGACGCATGTCTCTTATCATTATACGCAAACTCCAATAGTGGTAAATGCTTTACCCAGTCTGTTTGCGTACCACTTACATATGCTCTAAGCATATCCTCTAAGATCTGGTTCACTCTCTCTGTCTAGCCATCCATCTGAGGATGCTCAGTACTACTCATCCGCAACTGTGTTCCCAGCTTGGCGAACGCCTCAGTCCAAAAATTTCCCGTAAACTTGGGATCCCTGTCAAAGACAATGGACCTAGGAAGACCATGTAACCTGACTACATTCTGGATAAACAACTCAGCAACTTGCGGAGCTGTGACCTTCGTGGTCTTTGCGATGCAGTGAGCCATCTTAGAGAACCTGTCTACCACTACCATAATGGAATTAAATCCCTTCTGCGTCTTGGATAGACCAACAATACAGTCCTTAGAGATGTTGTCCCACCTTCCTGTAGGTATCTCTAAAGGGTGGAGCAAGCCCGGAGGACTTACTCTCTCGGCCTTGTTCACTTGACAAGTAGTGCAACGTTGGACGTACTCCCTGACGTCTCGCTACAATCGTGGCCAGAAATAATGCCTTTTGACTAACTCAGTAGTCCTATCAATACTCGGGTGCCCTGCGTAGGGACTATCACGGCATTCATGAAGAATCCTACGACGTAGGTCCTTCAAGTCTGGCACGAAAACTTTTCCATTTCTCAATAACATACCTTCCTTCACGGTGTATGTTAAATATGTCCCAGTGTGTGTCTCTACGGGAGCGACAGCCTCGACTGACTCTTCCGCATGATCAAAAACCTGGCGCGCCTCAGGCCACACACGTTGACAATGTGGATCGTCCTGCTGAGCCTTCTTGATTTCCTCCATGGATGAGATCACTGTCAACTATAGTAAAGCTCATCTGATGCAGTATCCTAGATAGTGCATCGGCGACCACATTTTCCTTCCCTCTTCGGAAGCGAATTTCCAAATGAAATTCTTGCATCAGCTCAGCCCACCGAGCTTGGCGGCCTCTCAAATTTGGCTGAGTGCAAAAATACTTCAAAGTATGATGGTCAGTATACACGTAAAATTCGGCGCCATACAGGTAATGTCGTCACACCTTGAGCGCATGTATGATCGCATACAGCTCCTGCTCATGCGTGGGATATCTCTGTTGTGCTGGCGTCAATTTCCTACTTTCAAAGGCAACAGGTCTACCCTTTTGACCTAACATTGCACCTGCAGCAATGCCACTTGCATACGTCTCTAGGTCAAAGGGCTTGTTGGGATCAACAATCTTGAGCACTGGAGCTGTGGCCACAGCCTCCTTCAAGTGGTCAAAACTATGTTGTGCTTCAGCATCCCAAACAACCACAGTGTTAAACCCCCGTAACTGGTCTGTCAAAGGAGCATCTAACCAGGAGTAGTTCCTAACGAACCGTCGGTAGAACTTACAAAAACCTAAGAAAGACTGCGACTGACGAATATCGACAGGCCTTGGCCACTGCTTGACCACAGCCACCTTGGCAAGGTCAACTGAAATACCCTATGTCGTCACTACGTGACCCAAATACTCGACACGAGTCTTACATAACTCTGTTTTATGAGCATTGGCATACAAGACCACTTCCTGTAACCTGCCAAAGGTGGCTGTGGTCAAGCAGTGGCCAAGGCCTGTCGATATTCGTCAGTCGCAATCTTTCTAAGGTTTTTGTAAGTTCTACCGACGGTTCGTTAGGAACTACTCCTGGTTAGATGCTCCTTTGACAGACCAGTTACGGGGGTTTAACACTGTGGTTGTTTGGGATGCTGAAGCACAACATAGTTTTGACCACTTGAAGGAGGCTGTGGCCACAGCTCCAGTGCTCAAGATTGTTGATCCCAACAAGCCCTTTGACCTAGAGACGTATGCAAGTGGCATTGCTGCAGGTGCAATGTTAGGTCAAAAGGGTAGACCTGTTGCCTTTGAAAGTAGGAAATTGACGCCAGCACAGCAGAGATATCCCACGCACGAGCAGGAGCTGTATGCGATCATACATGCGCTCAAGGTGTGACGACATTACCTGTATGGCGCCGAATTTTACGTGTATACTGACCATCATACTTTGAAGTATTTTTGCACTCAGCCAAATTTGAGAGGCCGCCAAGCTCGGTGGGCTGAGCTGATGCAAGAATTTCATTTGGAAATTCGCTTCCGAAGAGGGAAGGAAAATGTGGCCGCCGATGCACTATCTAGGATACTGCATCAGATGAGCTTTACTATAGTTGACAGTGATCTCATCCATGGAGGAGATCAAGAAGGCTCAGCAGGACGATCCACATTGTCAACATGTGTGGCCTAAGGCGCGCCAGGTTTTTGATCATGCGGAAGAGTTAGCCGAGGCTGTCGCTCCCGTAGAGACACACACTGGGACATATTCAACATACACCGTGAAGGAAGGTATGTTATTGAGAAATGGAAAAGTTTTCGTAATAGAGACTTGGCTTCTGGAATTGCAATGGTTTTTATCTTCATCATCGGCAGGAGACTTTGCTGATTTTATTAGCAAATGTGACATTTTGTTGTTGGCTGAAACCCATGAGTCCTTATATCATCCTCTTCCACATATACAGGATTACTCTTGGCATTCTGCTTTTCACCCATTTGTGAGAGGAAAAGCTTGTCAAGGATCTGGAGTAGCTTGTTTATACAGAGACACCACTATTAAGATGGTTAAACAAGATCCATACGCTCGCTATATCTGGTTACACATTATTGGGTCACTATTGGGATTACCTCAGGACATTTATATAATTGTATGCTATTTTGCTCCACGGACTTCGACGTTTGCTGAATTTGGTGGGGACCCATTTCAGGCACTCTCAAATGATATTGCTACCTTTTCTCAGCAGGATTACATATTATTGGCAGGAGATTTCAACGCCCGCACAAGCTCTAGGCAAACGGAATTTCATGCAGGTATAGAATTTCTCAGGATTCACCCTTTGGATATGGGACTAGATCGGGTATCACAGGATGCATACTGTGAACAACCAAAACTCTCTAAGCTGCTCAACTTTTGGAGGCCAGTGTGTGGAATGATCCTCCCAACCATAGGCACCCCCCCTCTTGAGTCCACTACCTGCTATTCCTGTCAACATACATGAGGTAAACCCCCCCCCCCCCCCCCTGCCGTGGTTGATCAGGCCACTTGGCGTACACACTGCATGCGACCTATGAATAGTGAGTGACTCACTAAGATACCACCCCCATGCCCCGTCATTATCGATGACACCAACTGGTCACCCCGACTGCTTGCCGGCTAGCAGTAACAGCTAGGGCCCCGACGGTTACGCGACTGCATCTCTGACAGCTTGTCAGACGGTCTCACCGGATCACGGGATTTCGTGATACATCGGTTCCCACTTGGAAGCAATGCCCTTCCCGGTCACTGACCCTTGCCAACTTGGCCTCAGGCCCTCTGAGTGACCGGTCATGCCGAGGTCATGTCAGAACTAGACTAAGTCGTAACACATACACTCCAACTACATCTTTTGGGGAGCAGTTGCTCACTCTTGCAGAGACACACGCTCTTGCCATCTTGAATGGCCTCACACAATGGCCTTCCTCATCAGCATATACATGTTATCCTCATGGAGGGGGACATAGTGTAGTTGACTACTTTATTGGATCACCTGCCTTGATCCCTCACATCTCTGATTTCTCCATTACACCTCTACCATTTCCGATCACTCACTCTTACACCTCTCACTTGGTCACATAACCTCATCTTCGCAAGTCCCGTGCTCCTCTTCCACTCGTAAATGTGTCCCTTTTACCCACTCAAGACTTACAAATTACCTTGTCCCAACTGCTTACTAACTTCCCGTTCACGGCACCAATTGACCAACAAGCCACTTTTCTCTCTACATCCCTTTTACCTGTTGCGTCCTCATCTTTCCCCACCAAGACGAAACCATCTCATAGACGTGTCCACAACCGATGGTATGATGCAGAATGCCGCTCCCTTCACAAGCATGTGGCATATGCCAGATTACACTCCCCTGCACTACTCAAACAACGCCAAAAAGAATACCATAGAACCACCAGAACAAAGAAGATAACGTACCTTTATCACTTTGCCAAAAATTGATCGACTCTTTAGATTCCCCTTCCTCCTTCTGAAAACACTTCACCAGACACTCTTTGACATTGGCCCCCATAGCCATCGAATCCTGGATCGAATATGCTACGAAACTTTATACCATGGACTCTCCCCCTACCTTACTCTCACCGAGACCTGCCCACTGCTCGCTCTTTACTCCACAAATGGTTGAAAACGCCATTATACATGCCAAACTCCATAAAGCCACTGATTATGACTCTTTAAAAGTAGACTTCCTAAAGCCTGTAGCACACCTCATCTCTCCCTACATTGCTCACGTTTTTAACACATTTGTTACTTCCGGTTTTCCCACGGCATGGTGTACTATTATCCTTCATCCCATCCTCAAGGCAGGTGATCTCATGAGTGTAGAAAACTACCACACCATCATGATTGGTCACACTCTGGCTAAGATATATGGTTCTATATTACAGACAATTACTGGATCTTTTGCTGAGACTAAGTAGTTACACGCTATGGGTCAGGTTGGGTTTAGACCAGGATACTCTACCTCAGATCAGATCTTCATTTTGAGATGCATTATTGAGGAGGCTCGACATCGAAAACAAAGAGTTTATTGTTGCTTTGTGGACTTTCGCAAAGCTTTTGACTCTGTTCCGAGACATCTCCTTTTCAGAGGTTATCTTCACTTGGCTTTACAGAGGAGACTATTGCTGCGATCATTACTTTATATGAGCGAGTTTTGGCGCGCTTCAGAGATGGTAGTGGCTGGTCCCCTCGGATACATTCTACCATTGGAGTGAAGCAAGGTTGTCCCTTATCACCCACTCTCTTTGCACTATATATTGATGATCTCGAGCGAATTATTCATGAGGAAGGTGGAGAGGGCCGTCCTCTAGCAGACATTATTATCCCTATTCTCTTATATGTTGATGATGTGGTTCTTCTCTCATCCTCTGCAGCTGGTTTATAGAGACACCTTTCTGCTTTACATCATTTCTGTCAGCTTTGGAGATTGACGGTTAACATTAAGAAGACTAAGATTATGGTGTTCAACACTAATAGACAGCATATGAGAGATGTGGTATTCTACTATGACAGGCTGCCGGTTGAGATCGTGACCTCTTACACCTATTTGGGAGTCCTTTTCAAATTTCTCTGGTCCACTACTCACATTTCGACCAGCAGCCCTCACCAGGCTCCATAAGGGGCATACCGCTCTTGTTCATATGGAGAGATTTTGTTCCACATACTATGTGCAGGACCCTACTACCAGATGCTTTACTATTTTTTGCTACTGTCTCCCCAGTTGTTTTATATTCTGCTGAGACTTGGTGCCCTGATTTATCACGTGATACATGGAGGGATCTTACTCGTATACAGATTCTCATGCTCAGCAAGATGATCTGGGCTAAGCCCTCAGTGCCACATGATATCATACTAGCAGAGTTTGCTTCCCCTCCCTTAGTTATCGGTGCTCTGTTTCAAAGCATTACCTTTCTTAGGGTATCAAATCTAGATACTTCCAAATACGTTGTTGTTGCTCTCACCTCATCTCGTACCATTGGTTTATCTGCACTTGATCTTCCGAGCGGGACCCATGCTTTCATCAGACGGCAGATTTACCAGAGCTACATATGCACTATATGGTCACATCCCAATCCGGATAGGGTCAAGATACATTTTTATGGCACACATCTATTATGGCTGGATGCTACGGGCATGCCTATCCTTCCAGCTTATCTTACACAGCCGCTATCCTTTGGTCTGAGATACCGTATGGGACAGCTTCGAGTCTCTTCTCACCAGCTTGCTATCGAGACAGGTAGATACACAGACACTCCCAGATTGCAGAGGATATGTCAGCTTTGCTCTCTTCAGGAGGTGGAGGACGAGTTTCACTTCATCTTTCATTGTCTAGTATATTATGAGATCAGACGACGATACCATTGTTTATACAGAGATACTCCTCTCACGCTGAGATCCTTCCTCGAGTATCCAGACCCCAGATGTGTAGGTCTTCTTTTGAGAGAGATGTATACTCTACGAGCTTCACTTCTACCTACGCTCTCAGATATCAGGTTCATATTACCCAGTTCTTCCAGAAGCGAGACAGAGAGGATATTTCAGTTGAGGATTTTGATGTCCCCGTTCGAAGATCGAAGACACAGAGAGTTTCACACACTTCCGCTAGATCCAGTGCTACCAGGTCTTCACGTGCTTCCCGCCAGCTTACATCACACTCCACTACTACCATCACTCATTACTTTCAGCTCGCTCGTAGCTAATCTCCTCCGCAGAGCAGGTGGTTAAGCTCTTGCATTGTACCCTCACAAGTTGGTGGTCAAGCTTTGATACTTTTTCTTAGAGATAGAGAGATAGATATACTAGTTCTTTTCTTTTCACTAGTAAATAAGTTCGCATGCGGACAATGCTCTTCACGCTTGTACTCTCTTTTTTGTCTTATGTACCTTTGGGTACCAAAAGACGTTAATAATAATAATTCTAATTCTAATTCTCTCTCTCTCTCTCTCTCTCTCTCTCTCTCTGGTAAAGGACTTATCTCGTGTACACCGTAGAGCCACTCGTAAGAAGAAATTGCATATGAGATCTGCCAAGGAAAGAAGATGATGTACCTTCTCTTTAGTTCATCATCGAGATCCTTTTGGAAGAAATTCCTCCCATGAGCACCTCCAACCCGGATTTAGCACATGGGTAACCTATGCCACATCATCATACACCATCTCTGATGCACCTCCACACCCTCATCCACAGACACTTTTAATATATTCTCCCCGAACATGGTAGAAGAGGCCATCAAACGATTACACTCACATACAGCTAAAGACATCAATGTTTTAGAGGCTGAACTTCTGAAGTATGTTGCTGACATCCTCTCACCTTTTCTCTCTATCTTACTTTAAATCCCTTGTCCAATGTAAATTGTAAATTGTAATTATTAAATTGTAAATGGCTAAGTCACCAGCCTGTGGAGACAATTGTAAATTGCAATGTAAATATCTATTATAGTGACTAATTCCAAGATGGCCAAGGGGGTGCTGGGTCTCATGAGAGTCTGCTGGACTGACCTCCTAAAACGTAGGAAGGGTTGACCGGTCAACGTGACACGTGTCGTATGCTCACTGGGACACTTGGTCCAATGCATGAGTGACACTTGTTGGACGGATCAACAGGACATGTGTCATATGCTCATTGGGACACTTGGTCCAATGCATGAGTGACACGTGTCACAAATTGTCCACCTACTAGCTTGCTTATGTGTCAGGGTACTGCCAAGTGGCAAGTGTCGACTATGCATGGAGTTTGTCATGTGCCGACATTAGGATGTGTCAGGGTTAAGGGGTGCTTGAGGGGATATAGTGTGAGCCTTGTCAAGCATTCCCTATCGTATTCCTATGCAGCTATGGTTGGGAGGAGACTTGCAGCAGAGCTCTCATGTTTGCTTGCTGATGATCTATGTACATTTGCTTGAGATTAATAAAGTGACGAATTTGATGGGTAATTATGTATATTTACTTAGGGTTTGTGAGCTTGTGTGTGTAACAGTTTGGTATCAGAGAAGTTGCTTTCAAGGCTTGTGTGGGATTTGGCATCTTCAGTTAGGGTTTGGTGCATTCTTGGAGAGCCAGCGCCCTATTGTAGGTGATCTGTTGGCAGATTTGGAGCCCATAAGATAGCAAATTGAAGCCCTATGGTGGATTGCTGATCTTCTGGCAGCCTTTGAGCATTTTCTACTACGTGGCTTGATTATTCTCTTCGCTTTTGTGAAAATCCAGCCCACATAGGATTTGTGAATCTGTTTGTAACTTCTTCAATACTCAGTATTTTTCAGATTTGTCAGTTGCAATAAGCTTCTTGGGGTAGGTCGCTGGTAGGGGGTAGGGCTTTTTGCCTTCCAATTTAGTGATCGTCCATTGTTTTTTGCCAATTGTCAGTTTGAAACCCTAGTTAGCTGATTTTTGGAGAAAAAGAGTCTATGTGTAGTTAGAACTTGGCTGTAGGAGGTCTACTCTATCCAGTTCGTCTAGGAATTCAGGGTAACCTATCTGTGTAGTGATTTGAGGTGTTGAGAACTTGTTTTTGCTTTGTTTCAAGAATTTTAGTTACTTGATTTTGCATAGTTTTTTGTACACTGCTTTGTTTCAGCTACCTATTCTTCTGCTATGGCATCCACAAGTTACACCAATCAAGATTCACACAGATTAGATGCAGTATGTTCCAAGGTGGATGCTATCGAAGCCACTCTTAAGCTGATTTTGGAGCAACTCAAAGGTAAAGGGGCTAGTGTTCCTGAGAGAGTCAATGGTACGACTATGGAAGCAGAAAGGACATTGTCAACGGGCCATGAAGCTGAGTTGGGGTTTCAAAAAGAGGAAGCTACCTACTATCAAGGATCTAAAACCTTCGAAGTTCACTAGAGCAGTATCTATGAGAACTACAGATGTCGTTGAGAATTGGTTGCAAAAATGGGAGAAAGCATTCCAGATGTGTGGCATAGACGACGAACTGAGATGATTGCTGAAGCCACATATCGTTTTCAAGAGTCAGCACAAAGGTGGTGGAGGAAGGTGGAAAAGGATGACCTAGTTCCAACCACATGGGAGGCATTCCGGCAAATGTTTACGCAAAATTGGGTGCCTATGGATGAAAACAATAGAGCCATGCAACAACGGACTTATTTGAAGCAGGGGAACTTGAGCGTGCAGGATTATGCAGACAAGTACCGAGAGGCTTTGTTACGCATTCCTCAAGAAGTTCCTATGTACATGCAAATATTTCACTGTGGAGGGACTTCGAGAAAGTATTCGTCCTTTCGTGCAGAAGCAGCAATCTCATGATTTGCGGGGAACCATCCAGATGACTTTGTATTACGAAGATCGAAAAAGAGGCCCGGATCTTGTTGCAATAGATGGTACAGGTGGTCAGCAACCTTGGGGACGCAAGGGCAAATGGAGAAAATTTGAAGGTCAAACCAGTCAGTGGCAAGCTCGGGGTGACCAAAAGGGGAAGGGTGCAGGGGGCCCCAAAGGCAAAGGGTTGTATGGGCATTTCAATGCCCAAAAGGGTCAACGTCCTTCAATGTTGTCACCTCATGACCAAGAACGTGCAAAGAAGGAGAACCTCTGTTTTGAGCGACAGCTAGACAGTCTTCATGCCTTCTGCAGTAGATGGGGATTGGGGGTTAACATATTGAAAACCAAACTTATGGTTTTCAACACATTGAGAGCTTTTATGCAGCGCCAGGAACTCATCTTTGATGGGCAACCCTTGGAGGTCGTATCTTCTTACACTTACCTTGGCGTGCTTTTTACAGGCCCTATCTTTGGCATGCGACAGGCGGCCTCCGCCAGACTTGAGAAGGGTCACGCCTCCCTTGTCCAGTTAGAGCGCTTCTGTTTCAAACGATTTATTCGGGATGCCCCGAGTAAATGTCAGCTTTCTGATACTCTCGTTACTCCCACAGCCCTATATGCAGCGGAGGTATGGTGTGTGGGTCTTACATCTTCGGATTGGGCCGATATTTCACGACTGCAGGTTCTCATGTTATCTCGGATGATACGGGCGAAGCCATCTGTCCCACATCAAATTATCCTAACAGAGTTCGCGATCCCTCCCATTCAGCTATCCGCCATCTTCCAGCTTATTCTATATATTCAGCGTATTATGACGTTACCCACAGATGAGCAGAGATACACACATATGGCACTTGCCTCCTCGCGAGACCTTTATGATCAGGGGCATCGACTATCATGGTACTCTCAGGCCTCCCGGATACTGGATACACTTGGGATTTCTATCACAGACCTTCCATCGGGCACCCATGAGTATATCAGACGCTTTCTCTATAGAGCATACCTGAGCCGGACATGGCAGGGACAGCTCGGGGTCAAACCCAACTATTACAGGACACACTTTCTGGAGCTACACACAGTTGGATTTCCAGTTTTGCCACACTATCTCACCTCAGGACTATCTCATGGGCTCCGATTTATTATGGGCTAGTTCCGAGTGTCCTCACACCAGTTGGCGATTGAGACTGGACGCTTCCAGGGTACCCCACGTGAGGAGCGGTTTTGTCAGTTATGTTCATTATCTATGGTTGAGACAGAGGAGCATTTCCTTTTCACATGTCCAATTTACTATGAGATCAGAGGGCGATATCATTGCCTTTTTCGTCAGACACCAGTTACATTACGGTCCCTCATCTCATATGAGGACCCTAGATGTGTGGCACTTATGATACATGAGATGTCCCTCCTGCGTCAGGACCTATGTCAGACAGCTCAACACACTTACCCAGACACACAGTCTCAGATTACATCCTTCTTCTCTCGCCGGAGATCACGTCCTGATGCAGACATGACTGACAGCGATTGCGACGACATTCCCAGACCTAGGATGCAGAGACGACGCATCACCCAGCCTCAGGCGGTCACGAGAGTTACACGCCCTACTAGACCTCTTACACAGAGACACACTATACATGCTCCTGTTCACAGGCAACGTCAGCGGGCTCCTGCACTTCCTCATGCTACAGCTCTCATTACATCCTTCTACAGCGCCAATACAAACCTGGCATCTTGACATGGTCACATTTGACTACCATGCACAGAGATTATCATTTATGTAGTTATCTTAACTTGTACTAGATGTTTCCTTTTTTTCTTTATTACCGTTTTTGGAGGCGTTTATACGCTCCATGGTTACCACATACTTGACATGTATTTCCTTAGTCTTATATGCCTTTTGGCATGGGAAAGACATTAATAAAGCTTGCTTTCTTTCTTTCTCTCTCTCTCTCTCTCTCTCTCTCTCTCTCTCTCTCTCTCTCTCTCTCTCTCAAGCAACTCTAGATTACATCCTTCTTCTCTCGCAGAAGATCACGGACTGATCTAGCCTTAGATGATAGTGACGACGACAATGACACTTTGAGCCATAGAGACTAGAGACGTTGTACTACTAAGATTCAGATGGTTCCCAGAGCCACAGTTCATGCCATGAGGGATCACACATCTCTTAGATGACTCCATCAACGACGTCAACAACACATACCTCCTCCTCCTCCAGCAATAGCTCCTATCACATCTTTCTTCGGTAGCAGCCGGACTTGATGACATCATGTTACCATTTCCATTATGTTTGTGTTTGCAGTCATATATTAGATGCATTCTGATTAGTAGATTTAACAAATACACTTAGCTTATTTTTCTTTACTGTTTCAGCCATGTTTCATATGCTCCCCATTGTATCACATATTTGACATATACTCATTCGTCTTATACGCCTTTTGGCATGGAAAAGACGTTAATAAAGCTCTCTCTCTCTCTCTCTCTCTCTCTCTCTCTCTCTCTCTCTCTCTCTCTCTCTCAATTGAACCTTGCACAAAATAGGTAAAAAACGAAGTCTAGTTCAGGATCAGTTCAAGTTTCTTTGTTTCTTTTTCTTTTTCATTTTTAAAAACCATGTCAAAAAAAATCCAATTTCCGACCTTTCGGAAAGGTGATTCTTTGATCAAATCATGATTCAGTGAAACTAAAGATTCTCTTTTGATCTATGTGTATATAAGGCTTACAGTGATGGGTTCAATGGAGAGGTCTTGATTTTTCCTAGAGTTAGAGATTTCAAAGTTCAAAAGCTGGTCTTTCTAGCCCCAAGATCATGGTATCCATTGCCCGCTTACATACACCAGGTTATGGACTTATTCATTTAATGAGAATCACTTTAATGTACCTAGTATTCTCATCTTTCTCTAAATTCTAGATCATCATCGATTCGAGGGAGGCAGTGACCTCTCCTACCTCCTCTTTTAAACGATTAACAGCTGAAGTAGAGTGCCATAGAAATAACCATTTCTATAGAGCATTGCAATATGTTGCATTCAAAACAAGCAGTCTAGAATGCTCTAGGGATTTTCAAATGCTCTATTTTGAAACATTGTACAAAACACCTTTTGTGTGATTTTGTTTTGCTACATTTGACAAGGTTGGTGAAAATAATGTTGTGGCAAACTTTAGCTTGAAAAACCCATATGGTGGCTGAAAATAGCTCCAAGTTTCAATCATCGATGAATTAGCTAACTGGAGTTGGTGTTTCAAAATGTCTAACAATTTAAGTTAAAAAAAAATTTGCAACACATTTTGTTGCCATTCGAAAACCAAAAAACTAGCAAAGCCAAAAGCAAGTGTCAAAAGAGACTACAAAACACAGAGCCTGGAAGGTCAGAATATGCATGTGAAATGTTTTGGTTCAGAGCATCCATGTGAGATGTCTTTTCTTCAAAGCATATATCTTGGAGCTTGGACAGCAAGAAAATTGAAACTTGTATCATTTCAGTTCTTGTCGGATTTTTTAGACACTGTTGAGTGTAGCTTGCTAGAGGGCTTTCAAAGCATGATGTCCACATGGCTATAAGAATAAATTTTTGAAATTTGGATGGACATGATGTAAAAGTATGTGGTTCAGTTCTTGCCAAATACAAGGGTTTAGGGTTTAGCCTCATATGGAGAAGAAATCAATTGGCAAGGCCAAGATTGGACAAGTCAAGGTATCGTGAACCTTTGTGCTAGATTCATAGGGTCTATGTAGCATTTAAATTTTTTTTTTGAACAATCACCATCAGATCCCCCATAAATTTTCCTACAATCTGACACCCATATTGCCCAAACAAAAAAAAAAGCGTTCCGGATCGCGTTCCGAAACGATTCATGCATCTATGATACAATCATATAGATAAAATATACTCAAAGTGATACAATCAAATGTGTAGAAATATTTAATATACTTCGGTGTTGATTAACATTACATGCAGAAATTCTACTTTTGATTATTTCATTGTGAACAGAAACCTTGATAAATTGAGAATTGGGGCCTAGCTATCTCAATTTAATGGCATTAAACCAGCCATTATGTACACAATGTATATATATAATATATACCGAGTTGCAGCGGATCGCGATCCGCTGCGAAAACGTTTCAGATCGTGCGATCCGGAACGTCAGCGATCCGCAATCCGGATCGCAAAAAAAAAATTCCTTTTTTTTGTGGAAAAAGGAGTAATGGCCAATTTTTTTTTTTTTTTTGAGTTTAATACTAACTAAACCGTAATTGAATGGTGGACATGCTTTTCCAATAGATATTAGAAATCAGTTTTGAATGGTGTTCTGATGCCAATGGTTTGCAGATCTACTCATTCCGTTCTGTTAGAAAATGATAGAAAGAGTTAGAAGGAGCCTTCCTTAGACTGGCGGGAATTGTATACTTCTTTTGGAATAGCTGAAACCATCTACTGATGTCCAAATTTCTGAAACCATATGAAAATGCAGCCAGTTTTCTTACACCATCTACTGATGTCCAGATTTCTAATCAATATAGCCTGCAGCCATCTGAAACCAAGCAACAGATCTGCATAACAATTGCTTTTTTGATATCCTTTCACATGATACCCATATTGGCAACTATACAAAAAAAAAAAAAAAAATTGCGTTCCGGGAAACCCTAATGGGAAATCTCGGATCGCGTTCCGGAACGCGGACTGCAACCTTGAATATATATCATATTTAATATGATATATAACTAGTATATATTAAAGAAAAACAAAAAAAAATTAAATACGTTCCAGAACGTCGTTTCCGGGTTCCAAAAAGCTGCCCCCCCGAAACGCGTTCCGGATGCAACAATGGATTGTAAATTATAGCTGAGCATCTACATTTGTATAGCAACTATTTACATATTAGGTTTTGATTTATCTACTCAGGTTTTATAATATGAAGTACAAATCATAGTAATATGTATAAAAACGCAATCAACATATTAGATTTATGACATCAATTTTAAACTTGTTCTTTGAAAGTCATAAAGATATCAAGGATATAAAGCCTATCTTTAATTAGACATAGGTGTTAGGTATGTCTTACTAACATCTAGATGGATCTACATAGATGTTATAATTGCATGGGTTGTTCCGAAACACATTCTGGAATTTCGGGAACACAAAATAAGAACTTTTTCCTTTTCCTTGAATTTTTCTGCTTTTCCTTGATATTTCTTTATGGGATTTGTCAAAAAAATTCACGCTCATGCATCGATGCCCAAGAGTAGGTGGTGCAAGAGTTGAATCCAGATCCTCTTCGTAGCAATTCTTTATGAATCATCTCATGACTCACTATATAATAAAAGATGATCAAGAGTAAAATTTATAAACCTCAAAGCATGTTCTTTTACATATTTCAGCACCCAAGTCATATACGACCATCTAATATTCAAGAAGATGCTTGAGATTACTTTCACTACATAATGTTAGTAACGTGATATTTTCATGCCAAATCCAATCCTCAATAGCTAAACTAGGGTGATTGTAACTTAAAGTGAGACCACTTTGTAAATTCTGGACAAGCAGCTATGCATACGTAGATCGAAGTAAATGCTCTGGCATCCCTACTACTAGCATAAGTGAAAATTGAATTCCAACCCTATGGACAAGCCAATCTTGTAAACCAGACCCACATAAACAAGCCAATTTGATCACCTAACACAAAGCAGAAAAATTGTCTAACCCATTCCAATGCAGGAGATCGAGACTTTTAGCTACAAAAAAAAAGGATGAGAACAAGAGAATGTACAACTTAAAGAACCTTGTCTGTCGCATTAACATCAACACCATGAGTCAGTAATTCATCAACAATAACTGTTCGACCTGATGCTGATAATGTATGTAACGGCAGCCATTTTTTCTGCAAAGAAAGCATAGCAAATACTTTACTTACAAAACTCTTAAAGCTTTGTAAATCTCTTAGTATACTTGCAAGACCTCAATATACTACAAGTATGATGCTTTCAGTCATGATTAAATATGAACTGATGGGAGGTGGGAACCATGTGACATATAGGTCCTAGGCATGTCAATACAAATAAAAGTGCGCGTCCACTAATAACAATTTCAAATAGCATGCTAATGCTGAAATTAATATAAAAGTAAGTGAAACACCTCCCCCACTTGCTCATACAGGACCCCCACTTGGCTCTGATACCATGTCAGAGTTTGGCAGCACAAAGCAGCACAACCGGTCCAACAAACAACACTACGCACTTGCGGGCCACGCGTGGGATCCCATCCCCACCACACCCGCTCTTCCATTTGACCCCAAAAGGGTTGGTACCAAGGGACAAGGGAACATTGTCTACTTTGAGCTTACACGGAGGTTGTCAAGCATCTGCACTTCGCTTAGGTGCCACAAGCTCCAATCCACTCACTATGTGCAGCTTGCAAACTGGTCCACTAACAGTCTGCTGGTATTTGCAAAAAATCAAATGTTTTTTCATAAGGTTCTTGAAAAATTCCTTGATGATTCCTACTGGATCATAAAAAGGAGTTGCCTTCCAAAACAAACCCACAGCTTGCCAGTGGAGAAGACAACCTTCAATGAAGGTCCAAAATAGGACTCATTTCAAGCCTTCAAAATTTCATTCAGAAAAGCCCATTTATGTTTTAAAAGGTTGCAAGAGCCTAAACAGTTCTGAATGCATAAGTTTCATCGACTAAAAGGTTCAAATTATGTGTTTGCATGTCAAGAATGCATTTCCGTTGGAGAAGTGATTGCACCATTCTATAGTGCTAACTATTGCCTACGTCTGGAACCAACACTCTCGCAATTCAAACATCATAGGAATTACAAATTTTTATACAAGGCTATGAACTGTAGTTTTTGTGGCAGCCATACATTTGCTAACTAAATGATCAACGAAGAGGCCGATTATGTTTTGTTTGACTATAAAGTTGGAAGCCTCAACTAGTGAGCAAAAGATGTGATGGAGGAAAGCTATGAAGCTTTAATGATGAAATGCAATGAGTGGGACCAAAAAGCCTCTAGGGCTATTTGCATAACCAGTATGCTGGTTCATGAGAACATTATTCCACATTTCTTAGACGTCTAAACCGAGTGAAGATTGGTTGATTTTATGAACCGTGTATGAAGCTCTCAATTCCATAAGAGTACTATTGTTAGAGCAACAACTACTCAATATGCCGATGGTCAAATCCAAATCAGTCCATGATTCTTTGACAAAGATCAAAGTAGTGAGTGAACAATTGGCAGCCATTAATGAGAATGTTTCAAAAGTGAATATTATGAGCGTGGTAATGAATGCATTACCATCATCCTATTATTATCTAGTGACGACCTTAATGGTGAGGGAAAGAGACCTACCTTTGAGGAATTTCCAACATCTTGTTGAATGAGAAGCTAGCATAGAAAGACTTTGTTCAAATCACCATGATCAAGCTCTTATCGCTAGATCTAATATTTATAAAGGATGCGGTTGGGCCAAACGAAGAGGCAACTATCAATGAAACTCCCCTATCAACCCTTACAAAACCAAGGTGATAAATTCTCAAAGTAATTCGTGTGATTCAAATTCTCTTGATGGATCTAACTCTTTTATCGAAATGTGCTAAAAAGAAAGGCCCGCATTATGATTGTGGCAAAAATGGGCACTTTGTAAATGAATGTCAAATCAAACAACATGGACAAAGTGTGAGAGGAAGGGGAAGAGTCAATGCAAGCAGATAATCTATCTGACCCCAAGAAAGAAGATAATTACACAAACTTTGCGAATAGTGGAGCCACGAAGCAGATGACATCACATCGTGAGTGGTTTATGGAGTTTAACCCAATTGACGATGGAGATGAAGTAGGTCAAGCAGATGGCAAGAAACTTCCGATCAAGCATGTCGGAGTAATCCCAGTGAACATGCTTAATGGAAGAATTCACAAGATTGGGAATGTTGAGTGAATTCCAAGATTGAGGAACAATCTTTTGTCAATGGGAGCAATCATTGATCAAAAAGTGAAAATTGGATTTGATCGACAAGAATGTCTAGTCGGATATCAAGGACCACTACAAGGTTGCAACAACAGGTCAAAGAGTTCATGAAAATCGACTGTATCTATCAAAGGTGGAAATCCTCTATCATCCTCAATGCTCAAAGTCCTCTGCAAATTTAGACATAAGTTAGTGATTGGAATACGTGATATCTCATATGACAGTAGAATTTGTGAGAGTGATGTGATGGGAAAGTAGCATATGGTGAGATTCCTGAATCTGGAGCCAAAAGAGCTGGACAAATTCTTGAGATCATTCACACGGATGTTTGCGGCATAGTTGCCAGCGAACGGGAACGAAATGGGAATGTGACCCCTGGAAACGGAAACGTTTTTGGGAACTTGGAAACGTGGGAACTTCACGTCATTAAATATAAGTCTGAAACAGTGCTCAGGAAAACTGGCAAAGTGTAGGAATGGAACCGGCCTTATTTTTCAAAAATGAGTCTTGATACTTTTGATAGGTTTTACTGTAGGCATATGAACCCTTTTATGGGTAACAGTCAACAAAAAACAGAAAAGCTTCACAAAAAGCAGGTCTTGTTAGAATGCATTCCCCGGTAACTATGGTTTGCGGTAAGATGCAAACAATGTCGATTGGACATACATATTATTATCACATTTATTGGAGATTATAGTCGTAAGTGTTAAATCTACTTTATGCAAAGCAATTAGATGTGTTTGCCAAATTTTGTGAGTTCAAAAAGATGGTTAAGAAACTAAATAGACACTAAATTGAAGTACTTAGGTCAGACAAGGATGGAGAGTATGAATCAAACATTTTCGCAAACTTTCGTGCTAATCAAGGAATCAAGAGACAAGTGACGACCTCCCATACACCTGAGCAAAACGATGTAGCTAAGAGAAATAACAAGACCATCGTGGAAATGGAAAGGATGATGCTCTAAGTAAGAAGAAGCATTCATAGGGATCAAACCTAAAACATCTCATCTTAAAGTTTTTTGTTACAAAGCTTATGCTCACATTCTGAACGATGACAAGAAAAAACTGGATGCAAACTCCACTACGTGTACTTTTTGTTGAATATGACAATAGAGAACAGCTTATAGATTGTATGATCAAGATGCTAAGAAGCTTATTGTGAGTTGTGACGTTATTTCTTATGAATTTGATGGTCATACAAGTAAAGACGATTTGCATGGAGTACCTTTTGATCATGACGATAGTGTTGAAGAAAAAGACTGATTCCAAATGTGGAGCAAGGAAAGAAGACGAGGCCTCAATATTCGACAAAACAGTGAAGTTAACAAATGGTACTTTAAGGTTACAAAGGAAACAAAATAGGATGAGTTACAGAAGACAAGACAAGTGGAAACTCCGAGGAGGTCAACACGTGAAAGAAACGACTTGAAAGATTAGAGATAAACTTGGCCTTGATGAGCACTATGTTACATAAAGTGGAGCCAAGGAAATTCCAAGAGGCAAGTAAGCACATTGAATGACAAGAGGCAATGAAGGACAAGATGAAGTTGATAGAGAAGAATGATCCATGGGATCTCATCGAATTACCTCAAAAAAGCAAGCCATCACTTGCAAATGGATATACAAGTAAAACACCCAACTGATGGTACTTTGGCAAAGTACAAAGCTAGACCTATTGCACAAGGATATCAACAACATAAAGAAATAGACTTTGAAGAAACATTTGCACCAGTTGCAAAAATGATAATTATTCGTACATCGGTTGCAATTTCATTGTATAATGGATGCAAAATCCAACAAATGGATGTAAAGTCAGCATTCTTGAATTGAAAGTTGAAGGAAGAGGTGTCTATGGAACAACCCAAAGGATTTGCACAAGAAAGAAAAGAACATCTAGGGTGAAATCTCAAGAAGGTAATCTATGGTCTTAAGCAAGGAATGCATGCATCAATGAACACTTCGAAAGGATGGAACTAGTGAACAATGAAATGGATCCAAACCTTTATGCTCTCAATCATGGGGGTGATGTTGTGCTTATTGTGTTGTATGTAAACAATTTGATCATAAGTCGAGCAAATCAAATCATTTCTTGGAGATACTTTTGATATGACTAATCTTGGCTTGATGCACTATTTTTTCCTAATAGAAGTGTGGCAACATGGTGATGATATAGTGCTAACTCAATGCAAGTATGCTAAAGAATTGCTAAAATGGTTCACTATGCATGATTGCAAGCCATTAGATACACCCATGGACGTTGGCATTACAGGATGATTCAGATGAGGTGGATAGTTATTTGTATCAACAACTTATTGATAGCTTAGCTATCTTACTCATATTCATCTTGATCTATCATTTTTTGTTGGTTTATTGAGTCAATTTATGTCTAATCCTCGGGTTGGGTAGGTAACATTGATGATAGAAGACCCACAGCAGGTTATGTGTTTACCTTGCGTACTATAGCTATGGCACGGAGCAACAAGAAGCAACCAATAGTCACTTTATCATCAACCCCCTAAACAAGCAGAGAAAACCACCCTAACAAACCCAAACCTTGTACAAGATCTACTAGAGTTGCACCAAGAGCCTAGCACTAATTCCAGAATCCATGGTTTTGACAAACTAGTCATGTGACCATGTGGGCCACATACTAGAATCCCACCCCCAACCCCTTATGCCACCCACCACCACAAGTATCTTACAAAACTAGCACCAGGGGAAACAAGTGACTGACTAACAACTTTTTATTTGTGGTAATTTCAAGGCCAACATCTACTTATGGGATAATCACAAAGAAGAAGGCATGCCACTTTTTTAGGTGACTCTTACTCCCCAATAGAAACGTAAACATAAGTCAAAGATCGACTCCAAGGAAAAACATGTCATTGTACATGTGTCTCCAATCACACCAATGCCAAAGAGATGGGGCAAACAAGTATCTAGATGGTTCAATCTGAATCTACAACTAAAAAATTGTTAAGAGATAATCAACGCTACAAAATAAGCTTTTTTCTTTTTGTATTAAGGCATAATACACAAGTTTGGAGGCCCTTACGGGGACATTCCAAAAAGCTATTATAGACTTTGGGCATTGATGCCACAACTTAGCCAAACCCCAGGCCCAATAGTTACTTAACGAGGCCCTTAACAAAGCATTGACTACAAGACCAACAGTAGGCTCAATAATGTAAAAGTGTCTCTAACTAGGATTCTCCTCCATAATGTTACACTCACCAGTACTTAAATACTAAAAGAAGACTGAGCTTAGCTTGAAAGCTCTAGAATCCACAAGAAACTCTAGATATAGTTATGAAGTTCAAGCAGCTAGATAAGAATAGACATGATTGAACACCTAATTGAACAGATTCATTCAACTCACCCCCGTCAGCTTTTTCAAATCTGGAACTTTCGCTTTTAAAAGAGTTTTTTCCTCTGCCGACAATAACTTATGCACTGTCTCAGCTTCCTGGAGCACATTGTCTACAAACTGTTAACATTATCACAATAAGAAACAGCAAGCACATGCTTTGCTGCATATACATTGGCTCCTAAGTTGACAAAGAAGATATAAAATAAAGCAGCACCAAAATGACAATTTACCACTACTATAATGTCATTATAATTCTTGAAGCCTCCCTTGAACCTAAGAACATCATCCTTCTATGTCAAATAGTTCACTACTACGCAAAATAAGGATTCCTAAAACTAGTTAATATTTTTGTATGAACTGCATTCTTCTCCTAGTGGTGGACATTGTGGCATGCTTCAGACCAAAGAAAAGGTGAGAAGTATGTTAAAATGAACCGGCTTGAAGAAAGCGTGTATACTTTTGTACAAGCGCACACCAAGTCAAGTGAACAAGGTCGAGCATGTGAAGCAGCCAGGTTTGTTACATCCATCGGCAATTCCTTCACAAAAGTTGGTTGGGAATATGGAGGATATGTTAGCATCTATGGGGTTGTGAATAGAATTACCAAGTTTGCGTGAAAGTTGCAGGTAGATAATCGTCACAACATCGAGATAATGATAGAAAATTACGTAGGTGCTAAGTGCACCATACAGTGAACAAAAAGAAAAAAATCGAGTTCTGTACAGATGAGAAGCTGATCTCAATACCATGTCACTTGTCAAAGTTCTACGACATACTGTCACATTCCTATTTTATAGTGAAACGAAAGTGTGCCGGAACTAAAGAGAGCTTACATCTTACTTCGGAATCTTGCTCTTTCGGTTGCTTGCCATAGTCGTCCATTCTTTTTGCCAAATCCTCCATTGTGTCATTTCCAAGCTGGAGCCGAGGATTTCTAGGAGTAGCTCTTTGAGGAGAACCGGAGCTCCTTGTCTCTGCTCTATCACCGCTGTTATGCTCACTATCGCTGGCTTCAGGCTCAGAATCATCTGGAATAACAACGTGTCCGTCGCGCCAATGGTTGCTATAATTTTGCAAAGCCCTTTTCTCACTATCAAAGTCTTGCCTATATCTCAAGGAGCTGATCTGCCTCCGTGTGAGCCTTTTGCTTGCTACTCTGTCACCATTACCACGCACAATCGAACGTTCACTGACCTCTCTGCTCTTCGCAAACTCCAAATGTTGTGATTTATTCTCTTTCCTTCTCTCCTTTTTGGACTTGTTAAGATCTTCTTGAATAAATTTCCACTCTGGAGGAATCAAATTCCCCTTGGCTGCTTTCTTATCATCCACCACTTCCTGCTCAGATATCTTCACAGGCTCAAATATTCCCTCCTCAATCTTCAACAAGTCCGCACCGTCCCCATCATTCTTCATGTCAAATGCATCCACAGACAAACCTAAGCCACAAAACATTTCATAGCTCTTCCTTCGAATTTGATGTAAGGTTTTTGAGGCTTGACATTGCAACCCCGTGCTTTGAGAATGAAGTCGAACATTATGAGAAAGATGGATGCGATCCTTGATGGCATCATGCGGAAGAGAAGAAGAAGAATGTAGAATAAAAATGGAGAGAGTTGTTGCAGATGGTCGAGAGATGACGAGCATTGCTCCGTTGCAGCGAGATAGTTCGAACTTCGTCCTTCGACTTCTCTCGAGTGCAGATTTGCTGTTCTGTTTTTGGACCTCAATTTCCTTCTGAATGAGTAGATTGTAATGAACACACACCCTTCCCTTCCTCTTCTTTTTTATGTGATTTGGTGTTTAAACTTTAGTCCATGGATCATATGAACATGATCCTTCCACCTTTGAAAAGACATACATGTCAATATCTTTTGGTTCATTTTCTTAATGCATCTCCTCATGTGGTGAGTGCTCTTCGAGTGCTTTTCTTAATGCATCTTCCCCCATGTGGTGAGTGCTCTTAAGTTTGGCTTTTCAATTTGGTGAGTGCTTTTCTTAATGCATCTTCTCCCATGTGGTGAGTGCTCTTCACTTTGGCTTGCCTACCTATATTTGATTCTTTGTGGGTAATCTAGGTTTGATTCTTTGTGTTTCACAATTGATAATACTAAGAAAACATTTTTCTTTGTAGGAAATCTAGGTTTGATTCTGTGTGATTTCACACTTGATAATACTAAGAAAACATTTATGTTTTGCATTATTTATTATGCTATATCATGTTGTTATAGCGTGCATTTGCAAATAAATCAATAACATGTCATGTTATTGACAATGAAACAATTGCTATCCATAGTGTTGGAGATGGTGCTTGAAAGCACTTATAAATTTATGCAAAAGCATTACACATGCAAACATTTTGCAAAATCGCAAGCACATATGTAAAGAGCAAGTTGGCAAATTTGAAACGATACCTACAATTTCTAGAGCAACGAAAACTTGGCAAGGACTTTTTCTTTTCTTGTTTTTCTCAAAAATACTAGCCATAAATTAGATACTATATACAAAGTACAATGCAAATGCTGAAGCTCAAAGAATAGCAATCTTGTTGGCCTCCTTGAAAAGAAGTGAGGGGGAGATGAAATAATCCCCTATACCAAATTCCCTATTGTTCCTATCTAGCCAAATATTCCAAAGCGTGATTATTCTAATGAGTGGCCAAAAAGAATTTAAAGAAATCTATCTTTCAAAAATCCAAACTAGCTTTTTGAGAGGTGAGAAGGAAGTAGAGGCGCAATTCTTCTAGCAACAGCTTTTGTTACTATCTTCTAAGAAGTCTTAAGCATGGTAAGAGGATGATAATCAAAAATTTTGAATGGAGATTTAGGGACCAGCTTAATGAGTCCATGGGAAAAGGAGGGAGGAAAACAACCAACAAAGATAGCATTGTTAGTAGTAGCTAGAAATGAGGGTCCAACATGATCGTAGTGCGCCCAAAAAAAGTCAAGTGTTACTCCATCTAGGCCCAAAGTTTTATCTCTATTAAGAGCTTTAAGGGCATAATGAATCTCGTCAAGGGAGAGAGGAAATGAGAGAGAGGAAGCTTCAATGTGAAAGAGAGGAGAAGGAAAAATACAATAGGAAGTAAGATCACAACTAAAAAGGTTGGAGGGAGAGGAAGGGTTGTACAGAGACGAGAAGTGGCTAAAGAAAAAATTACAAATGGCTTCAGGAGTAGACAAACTGATACCATCGACAATAAGACCACATGAATTTTCTCTTCTGTGCAGGGATTTAAGTTTCCTAAAGAAGAACAAAGAGGGAAGATCTGCTTCTCACAACCAGATGAGATGGGTTCTCTTCCTTAAGATGGTCACGTTGGAGTGATTAAGAATTTTTAGATGATTGGTGGCAAATAAGCAAGTGATCGGCAGTATGAGCTCTATATCAGATGTAATAGAAGAGAGACGTTTTTTCAGCATATTGTAGTGTGGAGGAAGCACAACTGACCAATCTTTCGTAATGTTGGAGAAAGAAATGGGAGTGGTCAATAATGCTCCCAAGGTCTGTCAGGGTGGAGATCCTATTCGACAGAGCAGAGTGGATGAGAGCGATAGCATAAATCAAATCCAACATGCATAGATGATCCACAATTAACTCTAAGATCCATTAACACTAAGCATTAACCCTACATCCATTAATACTATCAATTAACACTACAACTTTAACCCTAAATTCACAATGATGATAGCTTACCCTTCTCTCTCTCCCTTTCTCTCTCACAAAAAGCATAAGAAATAGCAATTCCAATAAGCTGCAAATCCAACAAATACAAAGAAAACATGAGAGATGGAGGGAAAGAGTTAGAGAGCAAGGACATTCACAAATCCATTCCATAAGAGAGCCAATCTGCTTGTATTGGAATAAAGAAAGAACATGTACAATTATTCGAAATAACCACTTGTATAGGAAATTGAGGAGATGGGCGCCCCAATCCTACTGGCTAATTCTTACCTCCCTAACTATTCAAATTTTAAAAAGAGTGGCAACCCATTCAATAATTGTAGGAAACCAATTTGAAATTGAGATTCAAATTTGGTGGGAACACCTATTTTATTCACTAACTTGACATTTAGGCCCTGCGACATTAAAACTCCCGCAAAAAGGCCTAAAGTCCTTTTATTGACTTTCTAATTAATCAAATAACTATGTGATCATCGGGTTGGACTTACACACGTAGGGTGCCAAATCCCTCTCACTTATTAACTTGGGTTAGGGTTGCATCGATATCCACGAATCCTCCAACAGTATCCCCCACCAAAATTGGTGGCCGTCCCATGACACCTCGCGAGATTATTCACTTCGGGCTTTGATTGGTCTCGCGTCGTACTTTGATTTGTGCCAGGAAGTATCATGATGTCCGTCTTGGTCGGAACATCACGATGAATGACATACTGAGGAGATTGTGAAGTATCAGTAGAAGACAAGATGAGAGTAGGCAAATACTGAGAATAATAGCACAAGAGTGTATCAAAAGGCTGGAAGGAAGTTTTAGAAAGTTTTGGTCGTTGGAAAATTTCGCAAGAGCTTCGCTAGCACAAGTGAGAAATGAAGTCGAAATCAGCCCTTTTATAGGCTGATTGGGAGGGGTCTATTAGACAATGTACTACTTTGGATGCTCAATTCTGGACAAAAATTTACAAGCATGCTCAGTACTATAAAAATAATTTTCAAAAATCTCAGCGAAGATTTCTGAAGGTCTAGACTAAACTGACGAAGGTTTTCAAGATTTATCATTTGCCTAGGTACTGTAATAAATGCAAATTTTGAAGACCTGAACCTTTGACCGACCTAATTTTGGCATTCTAAATCCATCTGTCAGATCGACGAAGGTTAATAAAGGCATTCTGAATCCATCTGTCAGGTCGACGAAGGTTAATAAAGGCTGTAAGATGCTTGGCAAAGGTTCCTAAAATGGTAAGGTACTACAAAACAAGTAGTAGCTCTGGAAAAGAATCTTCGCCCAACTTAGTATAAAGAAATCTGAGGTGGATGTATGATCTAAAATCTCGGCGTAGGTTTTTAAGACTATATGTGCAAAATATGATCCCAAAGATGATTTTCTAAGTCATTTTTCATCAAAAATCACTCTGGTAACTTTTTTTTTACTTTTGCTCATCATTTTTTTCTTCCTTGTTTTTTCTAAAAAAGAAAATCACTCAAACAATAAAAACAAAGAAATTGTAAAACAACAAAAGTAAAAATTGGTAAGGTGTTGGATCATGCTGGGTGAACTAGCTGAACAGGCTGCCAAAACTTGCGTAGTCGGCTGCCATTCACCGGAGTGTCGAATCTTTTTCCATCCAAATGTTCTAAAATAATCGCTCCATAGTTCGATATTTCTTTCACCTTATACGGTCCTTCAATTGTAAACTTCACTTTTTCTTTGATTAGTTTCATTTTATACATTAGTGCTAGATCCCCTTCCTTCAGATCTTTTTTGTGTAATTGGCGATCGTGCCATGCCTTGCAATGGGATTTCTCTGTTGCTATGCATGAACTGCCATCAATCTGGTTTTACGAAGTTTTTGTAAAGTCTCATGACACATCTGTAAGGATTTTGCATCATCCAACTATTTCATTGCTGCTATGCGTAGTGATGGTACTAAAAATTCAATTGGCATAACTGCATCTTGACCATAGACAAGCTGAAATGGTGTTTGATTTGTACTATCTTTATAAGCTATTCTGAATGTCCATAATGTTGCATGCAATTTATGTTCCCAATCAGAACGACTTGCTTCAACTGTTTTTGTCATAATGTTGTAGAGAATCTTGTTGGAAGATTCAGCTTGACCATTACTCCTTGAATATTACGGAGTACTAAATCGATGAATAATGAAAAAGTCTTCCAACAGACATTTTATCGTTTCATTCACAAAATGTTGTTCCCGATCACTTACGATCTCGATAGTACATCCAAACCTAATAATAATATGCTCATTAAGGAACTTAGTTGTGGATTTTGCATTTGCAACTCGAACTACTTTTGCTTCGATCCACTTGGTCATATAATCAGTTGCAACAATGATATATCTAGCATGAGATTCTCTTGTTGCAAGATGAATAGGACCAACATAATCAAGGCTTCATTTTTCGAATGGTGCTTGCGATAAAACTGGATGTAAAGTCTCATAATTATGTCGTGTAGGACGATGTGCTCGTTGACAAACATCACATGACTGAATATAATTTTCTGTGTCTTTATGAAGTGTAGGCCACCAAGGTTTGGCCTAGTATCGGATATTCAACAATATCCGCTGCCCACTCAAGTACTGCTTCAACATAAAACAATGCAGCATCTGGTAGTTCATCATCCACTTCAGTATTAACTAGTGCTGATTCAATCCTTGAGACATGGTCGGCAAGATAATATTGCTTACCCTTTCGAACCACAACACGAAAATCAAATTCGGTCAATAGTCTTCAACCATTCCTCTAGGACGGACTGTCACTGATCAGCTAGCTTAATGGCAAAAGGGTAGGCTTCAGCTTGGTAAGTCCCCAATTTGCATAGTGGCTTGGTTAAAATCAGGTTAACTCCTGAACCTCCATCATTCACGGCTGCTTCTTTACCAAACTGTCTATGTTGTATCGACATGGTGATGTTTTTCTGCTCACTTTCTCGGGCTGATCCCACATTGAGTACTTCGTTCAGGCACAAAAAAGTGGCTTCTGACGAACTAGTGGTTCCAATTGAGTCTATCTTTCTGCTAATACTTCTTTTGCTTTAGGCACTAGCTTAAGAAATTCTCCCAGTGTAATATCCATCTTTCTAGACAGAATATTTACAATCATTTCTGTTTGTTGTGCTTCAGGTTCCGTCATCTTGAAGGGTTCTTCATGATAGTGCAACTGTGTATTAACATTTGTTCTTGGATCTGCATGTGGCATAGATGGAGAATGGACTTCGGCTGCTACTTTAGCGGCTTCTTGGGCTTCTTCTTCTTGCAACTATTTAATCCATTGCCTCATATATTGATATCTTTCCTTTTCTGCTTTGACATTCGGATACACCCCTGATGTGGTAGGTATATCTGTAGTTGGTGCAGATTCAGTAGGTATTGGATTAACTAGAACTTCTTTATGTTTCTGAGCTCTGGTAACAACCATCAAAGGTACAGTTGGTTCAGGTTGAACTACTGGTCTTTTTTTTATTGTAATCATATTTATCGGAGCAGTAACCGGAGGAGGTTTGGGTCTTGCAAGACAATCTTTATAGCAATGTCAATAGCCACATTCTCTACAGAATGGTGTAAACTTCACTTTGTTTGGCCACATGCAAAACATCCAAGTGGCACTCTGGTCCATTGTCTAGCTGCTTGTTGTTGCACAGCAGCATAGATAGCATACTGCTCTGAAGGACCACTATTGTGATCATTTCTATAGATCCATTGCTCGTTACCATTGTAAGGTTCTGGTTCTACTAGATTTGATGGAGGAGCACTATGTCCCATTGGAGCTAGCAGAGCTGGTCATTCAGGAAATCCAAGGGCAAAGTTGTGAGCCTTAGCTTCAGGACCGTTTGTATAAGTAGGTTCTTTCCTCTTCCTTGTGGTGATTGGTTATGGTGATTGATTGATAGTGCTTATTAGATCATTGACAGAGGCCACCCCCCTAGACACTCCCATGGCTACATCTCCACCAGTCGACATCCCGCCATCATATGACATAGATATGGATGGTCACATAATTGAGAATACTCGTGGTAAGTTGGTCATTGCATGCATGAGGAAGCTCATGTATATACACTTAGCCCGAGACATATTTCATGACTGGCATGACCTCCACGATTCTCGCAAGGATCATGTCATTGATCAGTTGCGTAGAGAGCTCCATCATGTCTCCTCTCCCGATATGGAATTTGAATGGAAATGGATGGTGAAATGCATGGGAGCAGTGATGAGCCACTGCAAATCAGAGATATGAGAAAAAGTGAGAGCTGGCAGAACTAGGCCTTAGTACGTGGAGAAAGTAAACTAGAAATATGCGAAGAAGAAATTTCGAGAAAATTCAAATCATGGCTAAAAGCATGGTTTGGTGGTATAAAAAAAGAATCCATTTTTCATTGTACCTTTTGGTAGTACATTTCACTTTTGGGGGATTTGGGAGGGAGCTAGATAGATGCTATCCATGAGTTAATGTAATGAAACACCCCTAACTCTACCTGTATAGTGTATTATGGTGGGGCCTCCTTGGTAAGGCTTGGCCAACAGTGGTTTTAGTGGCGAGACCCACTAAACCCCTAACATTGAGAGGTAACCCCTTAATAACTTAGACAAATCAGAAACCAATTTTCTTGGGACATACCCCCATAGAAAATTCTAAGTTAAAATTTTCCTATTGTGAAGATTTAGAGGTCAATAGGTCGGTATATCCCTCGGGTTGTAGACTGATCTCACAGAGTGTGTCTTCCGAGGGATGTATCGAGGGGGGTCCCTCGAGTTGTAGACTGATCTCAAATTGGGTGTCTTCTGAGGGATATATCGACGGATGATGGTATATCCCTTGACGTATAAACTGAGCCATTTCTCGACGATTATTCCAAAGGAAAACCTTTTTTTTTTTTTGGTAGAATGGAGCCACCGTACTGGCACATTGGCTCCATTTTGCCTTAAAATGGACTCCATCCAGTCCCATGAGTCATTTGCACCGCTTTTTATGAAGTTGGTAAGCAAAATCGTTGTTCATGATTGTTAATAACAAAAAATTGCAAATATTTGAGTTGCATTTCATGCACTTAAAGATTAATTACAAACACTTATGATAAATGAAATATATATTCATACATAAATGTTCCAAGTACAAAGAAATATTACAAACTAAATCGGGACTCTCACTGTTGGAGATTTAGTGGGTTGGGATTCAAACCTTCCTAATGTCAATGTTCTAAGTTCACAAAATATTTTGGGGCTTGTACTAGATCGATGTAGAGGTGGAGAGTCTAAGTCCACTTGTTATTTTGAGAGTTGGGTCTATGGACACTTGTCATAGACCCCCATACATCTAGTATGGGAAAAAATAATTAATATTTAGAAGAGGTAAATCACTACAACTACCTCGATGAGTCACCAAATTGCATGCATGCAATCCTATTGAGGTACTGGTGTCAACACACCACAATAGTTGATGATTTGATTTCAGCCTATATAATAGACAGATCCACGAGCTACAATGAAACTCTTTACTCTGATTTGATTTCTTGCTCATCGGCCATCTTCTTGAGGCTTCTTTCTCTGAAATTCCAACAAAATGCAAATCTGATCCAACATTCATTTGTCTCTCCATAGTTCATCTTTTTCAGTGCTATCTGTTGGAGCCTTCTCCTATGGTGTTTAGGCATTGATTCCATTCAATTGTGGCAGCCAGCAATCATTTTTTGTGTGTCTCCAATTGACTTTCTACTTACTGGTTTTGTGCCAAGGTTCAAGGAGGAAGTGTGGGTCAGATCACGGAATTCATCTTTCATGATATTTAATGCTCAGGAATCGATTGCAAACACTGTCAGATGCGTGTGCTATTGTATTTTAGCCTATTCCTAACTTTGTTTTACTTCAAAACTTGCTGGATTTTTCTATGATAGCATCTCTTCCAATCTGAAAATTAGTTGCATGTCATATTGCATGTTGATGCATGTCCATTTCTAGACTTGTATCTAGTGAGTAGGCCTCATTAGCACATTTCTAGGATCCTGGGAGGAACTAAATATTGTTAGTTCTTTGTTTATAGCATCATTAACTTTTTCTTACGACCTTCCTCCAAATATCCCTTGAAAAAAAGACTCCATAAACAACACAAAAATATTCTGGGGATACCTCGGGACCTGATGCAATTATCGAGGTTCTGTTAGCGAGGTATACATCATTGGACATACTGGCATTTATGGAATTCTTTTTATTTATTATTGCTTCATTAAAGTCTCAGTAATAGGGTCAGAAAGCTTCCAGAATGTTGTAGTGAGATAAAGATAAAGTTGGAAAACCTCTACCTTCTTATAGTGTTTGTTAATTGATTATATCCCGCCTCACTCGCATTTTGGCCTCTTGGAAGACTATGGAGGACCCATGATCATTTGAGTACACAAATCCAAACAACCTTCTTCAATATGTGATTCCTTCTTTTTGAATATAAGTAGTAAGTTCACCTTGAATCTTAACAACAATCCTTTAATATAGATAAATAAATAAACACACACACACACACACACACACACATTCACACATTTGTAATTGGGTTGGTTTCTCTTCAGCGCATCAACCAAGATAGATTGTAAAGCATGAAAGGATTTGCTCGGAAGGTTCCTTCACGTTCTGGAACACAATTAAATCCTACAGAAATTTGCCTTTTGGAAATATTTTTTGGTGAGACTACGTTTGGCAAAGTTGGTGAACTCATAAATCGTTGAACCCCATATTGTTAATTTTTAAAATGGCCTTAACCTTGATTTCTTTCCATCTTATGGAATTTGATAGTGACCTCACTTAATTTTTGGGTATCTAATTATGAAATCTCAAGTCCATGTAAAAAAAAGCTCATAAAAAAAATTTGAAAGACTTAGTACTAGTGATAAAGATATAAGTGAGATTGAGAAAAAAAAACTCTGGAATACTTTGGTAAGTTGCCTTCATACTGGTTTACTTCTACTATGAACACTTTGATTGTAGAGGAAATGATAGATTCGATTGCAAAGTTTGGCATTTTTGTTATATCATTGAAAGTTCTGATGGCACGCATGCAAGAGGTTTAAGCAGCCACTATGGCATGCATGATTGCATTGAATACTTGCTTCAAGCACACATATGATAGAAGCCAGCGCTGGCTGTTTTTGTATACATGTATATGAACCACATTGATAACAATGTAGGCATATGGTAGCACTACCAAAACAGTTGCAAATTGCTGTTATAATTTCTGTCTCTGTGAAGGTTGTGGGAATTTAATCTAACTCCTACTCATCCCAACAACCCTTCTTCCTTCTCTGATTTTTACCCTCTCAAATGCAACCTACAGAAAATGAACTGTTTGGAAAGCTGCCATGAATGCTGAGTATCAGTCTCTAATAAAGAACAAGACCTGGAGTTTTGTCAATCTTCCTACAGGTGTAAAACCAATTGACTCCAAATAGATCTTCAAGTTAAAGCTTAAACCAGATAGATCAATATCCAAATGGAAAGCTAGACTGGTGGTTAAAGAATTTGAACAAGTATATGCGATAGACTACACTGAGACCTTAAGTCTAGTGGTAAAGCATCAGTCTATTCATACCTTATTGGCTATAGCTACTGCAAAAGATCTGGACATTCACCATATGGATGTTCAGATGACATTCCTACACGGATATATACAAGAAGATGTGTTCATCTATCAACCAGAAGGTTACGTCCTTCAAGGCAAGGAGCATCTAGTATGGAAATTGCACAAGGCATTATACGATCTGAAGCAAGCTCCGAGGGCCTGGTACTATAGAATAAATCATTTCTTGTTGCAAAACGACTTTACCTCCTGTTTTGCAGATTCGAATGTGTATCTAAAACGTAAAGGGTCAAGCTATGGTATAATAGCATTATACGTTGATGGTTCCCTAATTATCAACAATTCAAATCAGTTGTTACAAGAAACTAAATCCTTACTCTCGACCTATTTCATGGAACAACAAAAAGTAGAAATGCATTTCATTGTCCTCTACAGAATCCAAATACGTTGCAGCTACATCAGCAGTGAAGGAGATCAATTGGCTCTAATACCATGACAAAATTTCCAGAATTCACACGTGTGGGGAAGATTCACAAGTATGAAAGATCTAATTAAGCTTTATGATTAGCACATTAACCTGATTTTAGATTGAATAGCAAGATCTAGTACAGAAGTTATGGCTTAACCACAATCTAGCATGCTAAGCATAAGAGAATGATAGCAATGAATCGTAAATGAGAAAAAGTACAAAAAATTAGTGTATTAGCATTAGCCTCAATACGAGTTAGAGAGAGAAAGATAGAGAGATATCAAGCAAAAATGGTGTGGATCCAAAATGGCAAGAGATAGATACAAAGCTTTGGTTCTTCATAAAAAATTATGAGGAGAGCTACACATATTTATGGAGTTTGAGGTAGCTCGAGATAGAACCACATCCATCCACCTTTTTATGACATCTAAAGTTAAAACTAGAGTCTATGTGACATTTGTCACATCTCATGCATGAATCTCTACCTACTTTTTCCAAGTGTCGTAGTTCTAACTAGAAATGTACAAATCATCATGCATGTGTCCATTTCACTTTGTGCATGCCTTGCATGTCACTATGGATCACTTACAATTAATGCATGTGAATTGCCACGAGTTTCTACTAGCATATTTTTGCTAATTCTAAGTCTACAATCTATATGCAAGTTGTAATCATCATCAACATGTACTTGTGATCTCCTAAGGTGTGTAGATGCACCAAGATCAAGACTAGATTGAGATTCAAGATCAATCTTAGATCCTATGGCAAAAACACACTACTACATGCATTCAATCACTTCCAACTCTCACTCACACGTGTGGGAAGTATTCAAAAAATAATCTAAGTAAAAACAAGCTGCTCTCCTCAAGTAGAGAGAGAAAAAGCATCATGAGCTCTCGGGTAGAGAGAGAAAGCTAGAAATCCAATAACTCACAAAATCCATGAAATCACCAAATCAATTAGCTTCAAAATGAGGAGTACAATGATACTAGTAGATCCACGAGCTACCACTATGCTTAACTATGATTGGACCATACTTTGTCACCTCTTGATTCTATTGGACCATTGATCCATGCACCTCTTAATTCTATTGGACTATATTCAAGCACACCTCAATTTCCTATTAGACCTCACAAGGTTCCACCTCTAAATCCTATTGGACCTCTTGGAATTCATCAAACAAAAGCTTTACACTTGTCTACACTCTAATTGGCACGTGTTTAGCCTCTTACTCTACTTTGGCTCAATAGTGGCATTACAAGTGGAAATGCATAATTTGCCATCTATGCCAAATTTATTCCTATCAACATCCTACACCTAGATGCTTGATGTAAAAAACATAAGACCCCTATATCTAACATAGATAATCTTTTTCAATTCTTCACACTCCTCCTAAAAAATTATCTATGAAGATTTGAGCATTGATCTTGATATAACTCCAAGATTAGATCTATGCTTGATGAAAGCACTTTTGCTCAAAGGCTTGGTGAGTAGATCGGCAATACAAGAGGACGAGTTGACATGCTCCAAATAGATTTCTCCTCCAATAAGCTTTTCTCTCACAAAATGGTGTGCCACTTCTATGTGCTTGCTTCTTGCATGAAATATGGGATTATTGGCAAGAGCTTGGGCCAAGATGTTATCACACTTGATCACTGGTAGATCATCCTCCTTGATGCACTTTAGCTCCATTAATAACCTCTTGATCCAAAGCACTTCTTTGGTAGTTGTAGTGAGTGCTTTGTACTCGGCCTCACATGAAGAGAGAGATATAGTATCTTGCTTTTTGGAAAGCCAAGATATTAGATTGCCTCCAAGAAATATAGTGTATGCACTAATAGACTTTCGATCCATCTTGTCACTTGCAAAGTCCGAATCCGAGTAGCCAATAATGGATAGATCTTCACTTTTATAGAGTAGACCATAATCACAAGATGAAGATACATATCTTAGAATCCTCTTGGCCATCTTCCAATGATGGATCTTAGGATCTTGCATAAATTGACTCAATTTGTGCACACAAAAACTTAGATCGGGCCTAGTAATGGTAAGCCAAATCAAGGAGCTTACAAGACTCCTAAAAAGTGTGATGTCCTCAAAGGATCTTTCATCACCTTTATTAGGATCTTTTACAATTTGCTCCACTGGAGTATCTATGCTCTTAGAATTTTCCATATGAAATTTTTTCAACATAGAGTGAGCATATCTAGATTGGCATATAAACACATGATTTTCATAAAAATAAATTTCTAGGCCTAGGATGTAATGCATCTCTCCTAGATCTTGCCTTTTTAAACTCACATCCAAGTGCTAGCTTGGTTTCATCAACTAGCTTGATACAACTTCCACAAAGAATAATGTCATCAACATAAATTAGAAGAATGACAATATTGCTATCAACAAACTTTAGATACATGGAAGGATTATAGTCACTAAGAGTAAATCCTAGTGAGATAAGAAAAGAGTTAAGTCTTGAATACCATGATTTTAGTGCTTGCTTGAGTCCATAAAGACTTTTGAAGAGCAAACACACTTTGGACTCATCCTTGATGAATCCTTGAGGTTGTTCCATATAGATCTCCTCCTCAAGATAACCATTTAGAAAAGCATTGGATACATCTAATTGAAACACCTTCCACTTGAAAAAACAAGCACGAGAAATAAGAATTCTTACTGTCACCATCTTTGCAACGGGTGCAAAGGTCTCCTCATAATCAAGACCATGGATTTGAGCAAATCCTTTGGCACATAATCTTGCTTTATTCTTGTTGATGGTGCCATCGTGATTGAACTTGATCCGAAATACCCACTTGCAACCAATCACATGCTTGTTGGATGGAGGATCCACAAGCTCCCAAGTATTGTTGGTGATCAATGCATCATACTCTTGCTTCATGGCATCATACCACTCCTTGGTATTGAGTGCATCTTGTACATTCTTTGGCTCTTCATGAGAGACATAAAAAACATAATTAGTGGAATCAAGATCCACTTGTTTGCCTTTGTCAACATATGAGAGCCTCTTAGGCTCGGATCTATCTCTCATGGATCTTCTTGGTGAGAAAATTCGAGGAGAGTCTTCTTCAAATCTTGACCCCATCACATCATGATTGTCTTCAAAATCAATAATTGATAATGCATCCATAGATTTCTTGATCTCGGCCTCTTCAAAAGATGAGTGTTGATCTTCATGAAAGACAACATCTCTACTTTCAATAACTTGAGAAGTAGAGAGTATAAAGACTCTATAGGCCTTCTTGGTGGATGAGTATCCAACCATGATCCCTTTGCATGCACTAGGATCTTCCTTCTTCCTTGTTTCCAAGGGAATATGGACAAAACATAAGCATCCAAAAACTCTAAGGTGATCAACCTTAGGCTTCTTCAAAAATAAGATTTCATATGGTGACTTTCTTCCAAGAGCTATATGTGGGAGCCTATTGCAAAGATAATTTGCACAATTAATGGCTTCTCCCCAAAAATCTTTGGGCAAAGATGCCTCAATTCTCATAGATTTTGCACATTCACATAGAGATCTATTCTTTCTCTCGGCCACTCCATTTTGAGATGGAGAGTAGGCACAAGAGAACTCTCTTTTAATGCCTTAAAGCTCACAAAAATCTTGAAATTTATTGGAGATATATTCACCACCTCCATCACTTCTAAGAGCTTTAATCTTGAATGAAAATTGCTTCTCTACATAAGCTTTGAAAATAAGGAAATGATCAAACACCATAGATTTAGAAGCAAGAAGATATATCCAAGTAAATCTTGTGTAATCATCAATGAAAGTAACAAAACAAGTGGCTCCTCCCTTGCTTGTAGTTGATGAGAAATGCACATCCGAGTGGATTAACTCCAAAGGATGCTTGCTTTTGATAGAAGATCTTGTAAATGGCTTTTTGTGAGATTTAGCAATAGCACAAGCCTCACAAGGCTTGATCTTCTTGGAGAATGACTTTGGCAAGCCAATAACTTTGGATTCTTTGATCATAAAGAGCATGGATTTGTAGTTGGGATGTCCCAACCTCCTATGCCATAATTCCTCCATAGAGAGCTTGTTCACAAGAGCAACATTACAAGCATTCACATACTCATTTGGATCTAGTTTATAGATTCCACCAAATCTAGATCCTAATGCAAGTATCTCATCATTCTTCTTGATAGTGCAAGTATCAACATTGAATTTTACATCAAGGCCATTATCAAGCAATTGGCCAACACTAATAAGATTCTTGGTAAGCTTAGGTACATTAAGAACTCTAGAGAGAGAAAGAACTTTAGAGGATGCAAGCTTCAAGGGAATGTTCCCTATGCCTTCAATAGGACATTCAAAATCATTTGCAGTGTATATTGATTTCTTGACTCCATCATAAGGTGCAATAGAAGAGAAAGAGTCCTTGGAGCTACACATATGTGAAGAGGCTCCACTATCAATATACCATAGGCCATCCTTCTTGAAAGGAGTAGATGAGAAACTAGAGACCATAAGAGATCCCTCTCCATCACTTGCAATAGTGTCTTCCTTCTCATTGGTAATGTTGGATTTCTTGAGTTGATTCTTCTTCTTGAAGCAATTGGTGGAATAATGACCTTTCTTGCCACAATAAAAGCACTTGATCTTCTTCTTCTTGAGCATGGATGATGAAGCATTAGAGGAATCATCTTCCTCCTCATCTTTGTCTTTGGATTTGACTTTGTCCTTGCTTGAGGATTGTTGATGTTGGTTCTTGCTCCTCCCTTTGTGCTTATCCTTGGCAAAGAGAGCTTTGCCATCATTATGAGTGAGAGAAAGCTTGTCCATCCTCAAGAGCTTGTACATGCCAAGAGTAGGATGAATTCCTTGTCCTTGCGTGATGAAGATGAGAAAGAAAATTTATCAAGAAAAGGCAAAAAGAAAAACCAAAACAAGGACACTACCGAGGAGGATCAAGCAACAAACTCAAATGCAAAGGGCAAGATAGCTAAATCCAAGCTAATATGCTTCTTTTGTGGAAGAAAAGGCATTTTGCATCCAAATGCTACAAGAGGCAAAATGCACAAGAGGAGAGCAAACAAGATGTTGACAAATCCCCTGCTCCCGAGGACCTGTTGTTTACTCATTTCTCTGATTCTTTCTACTTCTTCAGAACCGTTTCTGCTTGTTACCAGGCTTAAAGGCATTCGTTAGATGTCTTCTTGATTCAACAATGCCAACCCAAGCAGAAGGGACAGAGTGTCGTTTAGTATTTTCTTTATGTCCTGCTTGTCAGAGGGCAACTCAGGGACGTTGCTCTTGAACGCACTTACATTCTACATGGATGCGAGCCAAGAACGCTCATTCATAGATCAGCATGCAAACCAATGAACGTTCTACAGATTCTACAACTACCTACACTTAAAACGGACTGAAATCAGAGCCTACACTACATTAACACTGAACTACCTTGCATAAATTGACAAAACAAGAAACAAGAAACTAATCTACAACATGTTAGAAGTCCAACAATCAAGAAACTAACCAGCCTTTTGATTCTTGGACATCCCAAGAACATCAAGAACTGGATTGTATAGAGATATGCAAGAATCACACCACTGATCCAGCCTATTTAGTTTACTTGAATGCTGGCTTCTACATCAATCCACAAGAAAACAAGAAAGCTAATCCACAACTAGGAAAGCAAGAAAACTAATCCACTCTAAATCCACAACCACACACAAAAGGAGGGAAGGGCATGATCATAGGGGTATCACTCAAGAAAACCATCATGATCAAGGAGCTTAGTGTAGCATCAAACTCATGGAAAATCTTCTTATTAAGCATGGAGTAGATACAATGCAAAAGCTCCTCTTCACAAAGAGAGAGTCTCTTAAATAAGCAAGAGAGCTCCTTAGGTGGCATCCTAGTGGAATTTCCACATTTCACAAATTACAAGTGGAATATTGCTCTCCACTAGAGGTCACCATCAAAAGGTGGCTCACTCTACTTTCTTTAAGAGGGGTCTACTTGCATTTATTGCATTTGCTTAGAAATACTAGCTCCTACATGGTCATTCCATCTTCCGGGATTCACCATGAGACTTACTCGTTTTCCCTAGCTAGTATTTCTCAGCTCTCAGTCTTCATTAGTCTCGTCTTCTCAGAGACCTCCTCGGTCTAAGGTGAGAGGTGCTCTTGAGTTGCTCTATCCGAGTATCTTGGGGATTCATTAGAATCAGCCAACAATATCCCACGCCTAATGTGTTGTAGGACCCACTGCAACTCATATTGGACGATGTTGCTCTGCTTTGCATTGGCATCTTCAATCGTCACTTGGAAAAGCGTAAATCCTCGTTCACTTACATAAAACCAAGTGCTTATTGTCGCCAGTCTTTATCACAAAAACTGTTTTTCACAAATTGCCACAATTGGATTAGAATGTCTTATTGCTATAGGTGGTTGACATTCTCAAAATTGGTAAGCTCCCAGCAACTTCATAATTTGCATGCTCGAGTGCTTTCCTCATGTCTCTTTGTTTAGTCACTTGTATCTGCCATTGACGGTTTCATCTTTGGTTTCTTGGCAAATTCCATCTTTGGTTTCTTCTGGGAGGTCTGTATCCTCCATTTGCCTCTGGGTGTTTCCGTGGTTCTTCTCTCAGTTGAAGTTCCAGTCTTGTCGATGCCCTTTTCTGATAGGTAGCACAAATCTTGGTTATCAGTCTCAAGGGGATGGACTCATCATAAAAAATTTGGTGGTAGAAACAGTTTTGGATGGACGGTTTGGTAACGGTGAGGAAACATGATGAAGGCTTGGTGACAAGGTGAAGGAACTGATAGTTCTACATTTGTAGCCTTGGACCCTTGCAATGTCGAGCTTCGACCACCACTTGCTGGGTGAGGAGCTTGCTTTATTTGCAGGTTCACGAATGTCTTCATCTTTCATTTTCTGCAGCTCTTTCTTTTGATCTGTTACTTTTGGGTCTCTTTGGGCTTCATAAGAGGGGATTCAGCTATCATTATTCTAGAGAGTTTCTTTTGATCAAGATCGATCTGACTCATCTGTCTTAAGTTTTGTCCTTTCCTCCTCAGTTTCTTTGTATTATTATTTTTTTATTTCTTCGAGCTACTTCGCCTGCTTTTGTAGATCTTCTTCGGCTGAACAACCAATATAGGTGGTAGTTGGTCTCCATAAGACACTTGCAATGATCTATCAGCTGCTTCGGTAAGACTATCAAAAATTGGGAAGTTCTCAGAAGAACAGTAAACTGATGATAAACAAACAGATGGAAGGGAGAGTGTTGGTGACAACGATAGATGGTGTGGATGATAGACATGAAAATGGGCGCAGAAGTATGGCAAGAGGTTGGTTGAAGAAGGAGACCGATTTTCCAATGCTTGTGTTAATTTGGTAGATCTAGCTTGGGTGTACGTCTTTCAAGATGAGCTCCGTGGGTAGCAGGGACTCCATTAAGGTTGGTTCTGGCCTGTGAGGGGTCAGCAGCATAAAAATGGAGTCGTGCGCGTGAAGACTCGACTCTATTAGATTCGTGTCCATTGAACGGATTTGTGGATAGCTCTTGGAGTTCGGCTCTCATTCAATAGAACCTATGACGTCTGATCTGTTCAGCTTCAGGGGACCTGATCTCATATGGATAATTGTCTTGGACTTGATGATCATTTTGTTGGTCCATTGGGTACTGGGGTATGAGTTGTTGGTGTTTTTGAATTTTGTAGGATTTTTGGTGTTTTCAATTTTTTAGGTTTTTTGGTGTTTTTTGGATTTTTTAGGGTGTTGAAGGAAGTGAAGGTGGAGACTCAACATAAAAAGGGCTTTTTATTGGTATGAGTGTTGTTTTTTTGAAAAAAAATTGGCATTCATGTCTTTTTTTTTTTTAACCTTCTACATCGAAATCCTGCAACCTTGTCCACGTTCAGATCCCTGCAACAACATTCCAATTATTTAAACAAATCTGAATTTCTACACACTGACTAGAGCCACATTGTTGGCTCCATCATTCCCAAATCCACGAGCTGTTAGCCTCGCCAATCACTTGTCAACAAACACACTCATAGACCTGGATTCAATTCTATTCAATTTCACACTCCTCCTGTTCCGCACGCTGAAATCTCAACCGGAGCCCAAGCTTTGAAAATAGCAATAAATGAGCAGTCTACACACAAGATTGCAAGATAACACCAAGACAGTGCACCAATGAGGCTCCGGTCGAGATTTGAAGGTTGCCTTCGGTCGAGATGTTAAAGAGGCCTTCGGTCAAAATCTGGACTTATGGCTCCGGTCGAGATTTGAACGATGCCTTCGGTCGAGATTTAACTCAAGACTGTCGGTCGAGATCGAGGTTCCAAAAAAAAGCTTCGGTCGAGATTTCAGCGTTGGGCTCCGGTTGAGATTTGATAGTGTGTGTCGGTTGAGATTCAATAGAGTGTGTCGATTGAGATCTGACACTGTTGTCGGTTGAGATTGGAAGTGGATCCCATCGGTTGAGAACTGAGCGACTTCCGTCAGTTGAGATCTGACTGATGGGCATCGGTCGAGGTTCCAGAAAAAAGCTTCGGTCGAGATTTCAGCGTTGGGCTTTGGTTGAGATTGAATAGAGCACTTCAGCTCCGGTTGAGATGTGAAGGATCCCTTCGGCTGAGATCAGGACTGAAGGCTCCGGTTGAGATTTGAAGGTTCCTTCGGCTCCGGATGAGATGTGAAGGATCGCTTCGACTGAGATCAGGACTGAAGGCTCCAATCGAGATTTGAAGGTTGCCTTCGGTCGAGATGTTAAAGAGGCCTTCGGTCGAAATCTGGACTTATGGCTCCGGTCGAGATTTGAACGATGAGCGTCGGTTGAGGTGAAACTCAGGACATGTCAGGATATTGAAATAGTGGCTCGGTCGAGAGTTAGTAGGTAGCGGTCCGGTCCAGACATGAGTCGTGGAGCTCGGCTTGGTAAGAATCGTGAAGTCCGGCTGAGAAATGAGCTGCACGTCGGTGTTAGGACCAAAGTGGCGAGCTCTTCAATGAACGTGTGGGAGGTCACAGAGCGATTGTTTGGCATCACATATTAGAAAGATATGGCTTGGTTTAATGTCTGTGTAGCTGTGGAATGGCGCCAAATGTTCACATATTCACTGAATCTGTGAACACGGTTTTGTTGTTTCTTTTACTTCTTCTTCGTTCTTCTGTAATTACGGTTCTTATGGTTCTTCCTCTTATTAGAACAGTTACAAAACAGAAGCGTTACTCAGATTGCAACGTGTACTTCCCAGCCTGTCAGTGGGAGTCACGGATCCGATACTCAGCTACATGCATAAACCAGTCATGTAACCAGACATAGCTCAAGAAGATCAATATTCTGAAACAGGGAGCAATCGAATTTTATAAAATCTTAAACTCTCGAATGGTGCCACCCGCTAGATTCGTGTCAAATAACATATTTAACAAATAACAGTTAACACTTTTGTTTTGTAAAATTCTTGGGAGTAATAAAAAAACTAACCAGTGCAAAGGATCAACATATAGAGAGGAGGTATCAATTATCTTGGGTTCACTGTACCATGTATTTTTAATATCTACATTATCACATTCATGAATCCAAACTCATCACAATGATTAGTTTAAATAGTTTGAAAACATTACTTATAAACTACACTCATAAGAAAACAAGCAACTTCATGTGTTAAAAAGTTCTAAATGCCAAAAAAAAAAAAAAAATTCTAGTTACATTCAAAAAAACACTTGAAAAACCAAAACCAAAACCAAGTATTGATATTTCAAACTTAAAAGAGATGTCAAATCTATAGTGAAACCGTAATAAGGTGAATCTTAGACTATCGTCATGACTTTAACTGAAATGTCCAATGATTATTACTTCAACCAAGATCAAAGGAACACATGAGTGCTATTGTTAAGAATCTAGTTTCGTGGACACTTTATTCTTCTGACTCGTTATATAATAGCATGCAATGAGAGGCTCATGCAGTGGACTCTATTTATCCTTGGTTCGCTTGTAGAATCCCCTTTTTAAATATAAAAATCGATTGAGGAAGATGATGAATGAGTTTACCTTAGGTAACATCCCCTACCTTGGCTTTCTACAACTAGAGCATAGCCATGTGGTTGTACCTTACCATTTTCAAGCTATTTTGGCTTGCAAGATTGCACTTCCAAGAGCAGTGTTGGCATCAGAATAAGAGATTGCTGAAAAGAAACACAAGATTAGTAGTTTGATTATTGCTCGAGCCTATTTCTTAATGAAAGTTGGGGCAGCTTGAGTTTTAAAAAAACTCAAAGAAAAATATGGGATTTTTTCATGTGTAGATTTTTGTCAATTTGGAAAAAAAATTGCAACTATCAAAGGGCTCAATGCATACACAAGTCTACCTTTTTGTCTAATTGATATAATTGTCTAGTTACATCATGATATATCGATACTCCGTTATGCCCCAACAGGTGAGAATGGGTTAGACATGCACCTTTATGTGCATGCACCTAACAGGTGCTTGTTACAACTTGTGTTAAATTTGTAATTTTAACAATTGACTTACCATCCAAGCTTGAATATGCTTTTGGTAGCATTTCAAATTGTTTCCACCATGAGATGTGTAATAGCATCAGAAGATGATGTCGATGCCTTGATGCTTGCTCTATATGAGTTAGTGTGTATGCTCATGCATAGTCAAAATTTGAGCTCCTTATGAAATGCTTTATATTTATTCATAGTGGCATCATTCATAGCCTCTTTCTAAGGTCACATGCATTTCCTATTTTTTCTTATGTCTCTAGATATAGTCTGGAAAATTGCACGTGAATCATAATGTGATGTTGACGTGAATTGTATAATGATGCTAACATCAATCACTATCTTTGAAATACATATGTTTAGAGCTGTTTGATTTGTTCAAATATTTAAATGCCCATGTGCTCAAGGTTGCAATGGTGGATTTACCCTTCTAATGATACTTATCTTGATTGACACAATTCTCAAGCGTTGATAATATTGACTATTTCGAGTTTTAAAAGTGATTTTATTCCTTGATGCTAATATCAACTTTCACTAGTATTTACATTGCAAAAGCTGATGCTTTTATCTACTAATGCACATAATGTAAGCCATCATGACTCCAATATGTTTTTGGTGAATAGTCTCACAATTTGACCTTCATTAAAACTATGTAGATGTCCACTAAGTAAAACGTGTGTGGTCCCCTAGTTATTGTTGTTTTGGCGAAGGGCTCTTCTCCTGAGGTTAGAGGTTCCATTCCAACGAGTGACACAACGGGACATCTAATCAAACAGTCGGTAGTTACTTTGCAATGCTTTTTACTGGGATCATTGTGGGATAACATTGCCCACAATGTATATGGTATCCTCTCTAAGATGTAAGGATACCATCCATATACAAATCATCTCTACCCACCTTAGGGTACTAAAGGCAGTTTAGTACATTGATGCTCGAAGGGAACCATTTTCGCTCCCCATTTTTTATATGCAAACAATTTGTTTTGATAACAGTTTGGTTGGAGAGAGAGAGAGAGAGAGAGAGAGAGAGAGAGAGAGAGAGAGAGAGAGAGAGAGAGATACATGTGCTAAAACATGCACATCTTCAAGTTGCTCACAGATTGATTGTATTTATAGTAAAATAACCTCTAATACAAGAACAGTTGCTTCAAACTCCCACAACTTCTATCCAGCTTAAGCATCATAGGGCACCTCCTGCAAAGCCCTTCATTTATTTATCTAACAATTTTTACTATATGCGTTCTCAAATATTGACAATGACCATAACTTCTTGTGTCCTTCAGATAATTAAATTGTCTATGACTTTCTTGTTTATGATTCTGATTTCTTGATGCTCATGGTTTGTCAGAGCTATATAGAGGTATATGTTTCTTTTCTCAAGCATTTCAGTCCATTAAATCCTTAGCTACCTTGTGTTAAATGTCATTTTCAGTACATAATTGCCTCCCAACCATGGGATTGGATGTTGCTATGGGTGCTGAGTATCAAAACATTATTAGTGTCCCAACCTTGAATATGCTGATTTGCAATAGCATAAATTGGACCTTATGATAAGAGTGATATCAGTCGGTGCTTCACTGAGAATTGATGAAGTTAATAGCAATGCCTGTGTAATGTTCCAAACACTCATTGCATGAGAAGAAAACATTAGGATCATGAAGAGAAAGTGACAGTCAGTTTCTTGCATCCCTGCTACAGGGTAAAATATAAAGATTTTGATGTCCCCTCGTGTTCTTTTCTCCTTTGGCAAGAGATTCTATTCCTACCATTAATGCAAAGGATATTTTCCTAAAAGGCCAGACTGCAGTGCAAGCTCTTTCGAATATGTGACAAATAAGACCCCATGTTGGCAATAGTTTCTCATACAAAGTGAGCTCTTATTTGTAGCAAAGGCAAGTTCTTATTCAACTATGCTGGTGTGCTCCCAACTACACCTACATTATTTCTGAGCAAGATTCATAGCCAACCCATTCTAGCATTTAGCTTGCTATTTGGTTGCTACTGTCTTATCCAACTAGCTCCAGTAATGCTGACGTCATCAATGCTTGATCCAATTAGATTTTCAAGTTAATGCTGCCACATTTCTTACTGGACAGGGTAAGTTGTAATGCACCTATCAATAAAGAGGCACATTCTGATTTGAGCCTTGTGAACTTACTGTAACGCTGGAAAGAGCCTCTCAGTTGGAAAAGAAGTTGAAGAAGGTTGCTGAGCAGGACAGGACCACTCAGCCATTTGAAGAGCTGATTAACATCAAGCAAGGTACTTGGAAACACTTGCAAGTTAAGAATGTGGTCCTTGATTGTGCTGTCATTATTATAGAATGAAAAATTTCATTTGATTCGAATTGGGGCCCTAATTCTAGTATAATTAAGGCCCTGGTTCCAGTATACTCGGGGCCCTAATTCTAGTATATCACAGTTGCTCACAAAATTTACCTTGTCACATTGACTGTCTAACAGCGTAAGAAATATGGAGGCAAATATATATATATATATATATATATATAGATATAGATGAAGACACAGAATATTCAACAGTCAACTTAACTTTTTCTCACAAGAAGCCCTTCCAATAACCACACCTTATGTCCCTACACCTCTTATGCTTCACTGAACTAGCTTAAAGTAAGGCCAAAGACACAGAATATTCAACAGTCAACTTAACCTTTTCTCACAAGAAGCCCTTCCAATAACCACACCTTATGTCCCTACACCTCTTATGCTTCACTGAACTAGCTTAAAGTAAGGCCAAACTTCCAATACTGTCTATGGTTCCAAGATGCCATGGACTCCTGTGTAGATACAATGAACAAGCCAAAACTTCAGTCTAAACTCATAGAAGGTCAACCAATTTACCCCAAGAAGATATGAATCTGCTCACCAGACCAAGCACACTTTTGCTTCAAATCTGATCATAGAACAACAACAACTTCAAACTTGTACATAGCAAATAAAGAGCTCAGAACTGTGAATTTGTGCAAAAGCTAATTTAGTTTACCTTTTGACATGAACTATTCAAATGCTTTTAACCCATTGTCCACAATAGATGATACCATTGCAGTAGAAACTGCGAGTTAACATTAACACCTTAAACTCATGAAGAGAAAGCATCAATGAATCTCATGACAAACCTATGAGACATCCTTTCTTCTCTTCTTGTGAGAATGTTTTCTATTTTCAGGGCTCATCTCCTCTCTTTTATGCTGTGTGCCTTGAATGGCATCCTGATTTGCAGCTGGTATTGCAGCTGGTAGGGGTATTGCATCCAAAGAATTGGATCGTTCCTGCTTCAACTCTTTCCTTGATGGCTTCTGCATAGCTGGTGTACCATCGCTAAACTCAAAATGCTCTTGATGCCTTCTTTTTTTTGTGTGGGAACGTTCTCTATGTTCAGGGGTCATTCCTTCTCCTTTATGTACTCCTTGAGCACCATCCTGGTTTAGATTGACATCTGGTGGACGTTTTTCATCCATGGGATTGGATGTTGCCTGCGGCAACTCTTCCCTCAATGGCTTCAGCACAGGTGGTGTACTAGCACTAATTTGATAACTATCTCGGCCGCCTTTACTAGAATGTTCACCCTCATAGCTTGTAATTTCCACATCCTTGATACTCCTATCTGATACTGTATAATGATTATCTTTAAACTTTTTATGCGAACGTTTACTCGAATGATTTCTCCCACTTTCTTCTTGGTTCTCTTGACTCCTGTCGGATATTGTGCTGAAGCTGCTCCTTTTACTTGAAGAGTTTTTTCTCATAAGATCTGCAACCAAGTCGCACTCATAACTCTTCAATGTTCAATATCATTCTAAATTGCAGTAATAAAGAGACCACATTGCAGATAGCGAACAACTGTGAGTGCCTGTCAAAAGAACACGTTGATTTGAGCTCATTAATGATCAGGAAATCCAATGAGCAATGGGCAAGAAAAACTACAAAACTCCAACTTGACACTTGCAGGCACAGTAGATACAGCTTCGTTGTCTACAGTCCTCAAGTTTGCACCACCATATTGCCTCATTGAAACTCATCACGACAAACAAGATCTATACAACATCCTTTCGATAGCACTGTTCACAATATCTAATGTGCAGCAAGTTGCAACCAAAGAAGCTGATCATTCAAGGTTCAATTGTCAACTTACATTTCAAAGGTTAAAATCGATGGATGGAGTTACACCGTGAAGCATTCAAGGAATGAATTTCAATGTTTGAAAATTTCAAGATATATATTTTCCTCGAGTCAAAACTACATAGCTAAGAATACATAATCAAAATAGCCCTATAGGAGCATCCCCTTTACACAACGGCATTACACCCAAATGCAACGCACTATGCATGCAAAATCTACTCCTCTCTCCGAGTTCATGAGAGAACAATAGAAATAGCAAACTGAAAAGAAAATCAGCATAATAAAAGTGAAGTGAACCTTTGCTCTGAGGAGTTATCATGTCTTGCTCCATTACTTCCTCAGACACCACAGCTCCCTTTGAAGTTTCGATTTCAGTCCATCGTGTAAAACTCGCTTGGCAAGTGATTCGCCTCACTTAACACATCATGACAAACAGAGCAAGTTGGAATACAACTCAGAAATGAAAATCCTCCAATTAACAATGATTAATGGGAAGGTCAAAACTTCCGACCTCTATAAAGAATGTGTCATGACATATAGTTTACTTCTGATTTTTCTCTTGGAGGTCCCTTTATGCGTAATTGGAGCAAGCCTCTATTCTTAAGGAGAGGAAAGCTCTTCACCAACACACCACTTATTGGAGGACTGGTCAACTTATATTACAGCAAAGGCATTTGCACATGTAGAAATTGACAATAGAGAAAGCATGCAGTTATATGTCAGAGTTATAAAGCGAGAGATTTGTTCATTAATACAAACAAATCAGGAAAGACCATGTAAGAAATCGAATGTCTTTTATTAAAGGATTGAAAAAGCCAACGTTGCAGCAAATATTGGATACCAATGAGGTTCTGTATATTTCGAGAACACCAAAGAAATAAGGGGATTAAGAAATGAAAGAACAGATTAAGCTCTCTCTAGCAAGGTAAAGGAGGAGGCCAGAAATCCATAAGCCACAAGTGGGCCCATAAGCAATTAGTCCGGAGAACTCGAAAGTAATATTAAAGAATTTTACATAAAAGCCTGCAATGATTGTTAACAATTAGAAATTCATGTGCTTTTCATTGCCCCTTGCCATCTCGTGATAGGCTTTATAAGCAATCTGACACATTCTAAAGTGCAAATATTTCCAGATCCATGCAGCACTAATATACACAATTCTATCAACTTAGGAAACCTGAAAATTTGCCAAATTAGACCAGGTATGAGACAATTTAAGCAAACTAACCATTGAAAGAGCCATCAGCAGTAGGAAGAAATGCGTATCTTGAATTGTCCTTGGAGCTATCTTGTTTCATCACAATAATGTCATCTCCTGCAAGTCATCTCATAACTCTCAGTAAAAGGGTAAATATTAGGCTAGTAAGTCTCTTAACCATACAGACCCCAATAAACAAGAACTACTTGGTGGACACTACAGCAAAGAATCACACCTAATTGGTAATAAAAAATAGTACGTGGGTGCCAGCAAAGCTGTTAAGCATATCATGCTACGTTGCTGGAAGGCATCCTTAGAACTGTCTATTCTGCAACAAACAGCTCCACAAAAAACATAACACAAGCCGTGATGGGTACTCATGGAAAGCTACTAACCACGAGAGCTGCAAAAATGACCAAGAATCCCATCCTTAGCCATCGAGCGCATATTCCATTTTTTATTTATAAGGTCCTCTGGCGTCAGCTGCATTCAAAGACAGCAGCACCGGAGTTAAATAAAAGAGGAAATGCTTTTTAAACAAATAAACTGCGAGTATCCTCTTAAATTATCAAAGCCTTTGATGTGCCAACATCCTAGAAATAGGAATATTCTGAATATTTTGCACGTGAATAAACTATTCTATCTAGCTGTGTTGAGAATGATTAGCTACCAGCGGAAATATCATTCTCCACTGGTTTCAGTTCTCACAAACTTAACGTCACACGACTACTAACTGCACAAGAACATAAGTGTATGCACAAAAGAATAACACTGCACTGGATCATAGTTACCATCCAATTGAATCTTATATCCTCAATACACACGATATCCTACCGACTGTCAGGAGGAACATTCATATATAACTTGATAATTACTGCAACATTTTTATTGAATGTAAGCAACATTGGATGAATGCACAATCGGAGAAAACAATAGAAGCCCGTTCTATACCTTTGGTACAAACGTATCATTCCCGTACACATGGTACATACTTCATTCCCTTCCCAAGTTTGCTGTTAGTTGCCTATCTCATGCTAAAATTAGGCCCAATACAAAGTACTCCCAAGTAGGCATAAGATGAGACTATCTCCATTGGTTGACCATCTAGTTAAGGCATGATCCTAATGTATTGAAGACCATAATCTGGGTATTCCTTACATTGACCTTCAAACCTCTCTCTAAAATAATGAATGTAGAAATGTGTCAATGTGTTGTGGTCCATGAGGAGAAGATGAGATGAATTTGCACACAGTAAAATAGATAGCATTGACAAAGATATCCCCGAACGAGCAACCCTAACTACCATCTTGTATACCATCTCAAGCTCATCAAAATAGAGACCAAGAGAGGAGAGCAAGCACCCCTATTTCATCCCCAAAGTGGTGATTGTATCTAGGAGACCCCCCGATACCCAAAACATCCTAATACCCTCTCATAAAGTGCCACAACTGCAAGTATAGTTATTACGATCGCCAAATGAAGATCTTCCAAGATCTTGCTGCATGCAACCAAAAGGACACCTGTGGAGCAAACCACCCAACCAACAGGAAGCAGATAGTCAAATCTCTAACCGCTTCACCCCCGAGGTGGGTGTGTGTGTGCATTTGCCATTGAGATTGTGTGTGTGTGTGTTGTGTGTGAGAGAGAGAGAGAAAGAAAATGGTGTGTGATATTGTGTGTGTGTGTGTGTGAGTCTTGAGATTTTGTGTGTGTGTGTGTGTGTGTGAGAGTGATTGATAATATTGTGTGTGTGTGTGTCTTGACTCTTTTGATGTGTGTGAGTGAATCAGTGATTGTGTGTGAGAGAGTGTGTGTGTGTGTGTGTGTGATATTATGATATTGTGTGTGTGTGTATGCACTGTGTGTGTGTGTGAGTCTTGAGATGTGTGCACTGTGAGTTTGTGTGAGCACTGAGATTGTTTGTGTGTGTGTGTGTGTGTGTGTTTGTGTGTGTGTGAGTGATTGTGTGTGTGCACTGTGTGTGATATTTTGTGTGTGTGTGACATTGTGTGTGTGTTGAATCTTAATGGGGTTCAATGTGGGGCCTGGGCATTGTGACAGGGGTGTGGGACCTGGGTAGCCACTTAGTTAGAAGTTAGAACTTAGGAGTTAGTCCGAGTTAGTAGTTACTAGAGTCTAGTTAGAACTTATAACTTAGGAGTTAGAAGTTAGCGGTTAGGGTTAGAAACTAGATTAGAATTTAGAATTTAGGGTACCCGGGGGCCGGTATACTACATAGATATTAGAGACCTCAGAGTCTAGACTCGTCACTCAAGAGTTGAGAGAGAGAGAGAGAGAGAGAGAGAGAGCCACCATGCCGAGGGATAGGGATCCCTTGTGGGATCACGTCACCATCGTTGCGGCCTATGGCACATCGGGCACGAAGAGATGGACTTGCAGATACTGTCACCAGTCTTACACTGGAGGGCCCACACGCATCAAGGCACATTTGTTACGTTTGAGGGGGTACGAGATTGCCCCTTGCATGCATGCTCCTGACACGCTACTCACTCCTGTCGCATCGGAGGAGGTTGGCCCTTCGAGGATCAAGATGGGGCCCAGACCGAGAGGTAAACATTCAATTCTAAGACTCTTAGTACCTACACTTCAAACATTGATCAAGTTTTAAGTTTTAACTCAAGTCTCACATGATGATACATCAAGTCTGAAGTTTCAAGTTTCATGTTCAACGATCATTGATCATCTAATTTCTAAATTGTATTGTGATTTGTCTTTTTTGATAGATCGAGATGCAGTCACGGCGACACAGCTAGAGGCCACCACATCACGACCCCCAGTTGCCATCCGCTCACCCCTCACTTCCCATGGCTCAGAGGACAGAGCTGCAGATGAGGCAGGGCCTAGTACCCGCCTTGACCCACCTTCTGGTGCAGGATCCTCGACACCACCTCCAGCCATGACCATATCGGCACCACATCATCCACCTGAGAGAGGGAGAGGTAGACGGGGCCGCACTACACAGATGTGGGGTAGGGAGTACTATGTGTCCAGCTTCGCTCCCAGAGCCATGGCAGAGGCAGAGGTTGTCGTTCGACAATTGTTCTCTCGAGTCTTGAATTAAATTTTTGAAGTTCAAACTAATTATCGTAATTTACTAATTTGCAGGCAATAACACGTTTGTCCCTCTTTGTGTGCACTGTGCAGGACCTGTCACTCGAGCAGAGCATAGGAGGAGGGCAGGAGAGGGTAGCAGCTCCCGTGCTCACAGCCCTGACGACGAGGACGAGTTTGAGTCTGAGTCTGAGTCTGAGGCATCGTCAAGGTCAGAGTCCTCAGAGGAGGAGGAGTATGAGGATGAGGAGTCCGAGGAGGGCGGGGATGAGGATGAGGAGTCCGAGGAGGGCGGGGATGAGGATGAGGATTTCGCAGCTGAGCCTGCCACTCGAGAGGCCACAGCAGGCTCCACAGCACCAGCAAGTGGGAGGAGACTCAGGCGTAGGAGAGCTTAGAGTGCTCACTGCTCAGTGCTCATTGATGATTGTACATTAGATCATTGTAGTTACTAGTCTGTAGATGTTCATGTCACTAGATGAGCATTGACTCTTGAGTTGTTTATAGTGTAGTATCATGTATGTACACATCATGATTTATCATCAGACACATCGCGCATTACATTGGTGACCGGACTCATGAGGCACCTGGCATATGTCTTTACTATTATGTTATGATTCATGAATCATGATATATTATGGATTCTAGAATCTAGTTTCAAGTTTAAGTTTCTGATTCTTGAAGTTAAGTTTTAACTGTAGTATGGACTATGTTTAATGTTAGTCAATTATCTAATTACTAATGGTTAAAGGTTTAAACTTTAAACTTTAAAATTTTACAATTTTGATTATGGTATTTAAATTTTAATGTCTTATGTTAGAACTTAGAAGTTACTAGTTAGAACTTAGTAGTTACTAGTTAGTCGTTACATATGTCATATAGATAATAGAATGTTCAATGTTCAAACTTCGATGTTGAATGATGAATGATGATGACAGATGTAAGATAAATCTAAGTTTCTAGCCTAAATTTTTTTGGCTTCCTCAAACACTGTCATAACCTTCTTGTTTATTCTTTTCTCCGATCTCGACATTGCAATTTGCAAATAAGTTTGAACTTCAACTTTCAAGTTTCAACTTTGAAACAAAATTACAATTTACAATCTACAGTCCTGACTCCTAGTACCTACGTAGTACGGTCCCGGGTCTAGACTCTAGACTCTACCTAGCTACTAGCTGCAGCCTGCCATTATCTATATCAGTGATCACTGTATCAGACTAGTAAGTGGTCACTAGTTAGTAGTTAGAACTTAGTACTAAGTAGTCACTGGTCAATGGTCGCTAATAACTATTATCAGGATTCAGCTCTAGCCGCTGAGCTCAAATTTCAGTTATACTCCAGGCTCCTAATTTCTAAACCCTGAGTTCCAAGTGTCCGCTGTCAAGTAAGTTGTAACAAGTTCCAACTTCCAAGTTCCAACTCCACACTTGTCACTCACAGTCCTGAGTCTCCTTAGCAAGCAGTGAGCACTTAGCAGATCCTTGTATCTAGGGGCCAAGATATGGTTACAAGTTAGTAGTTACAACTTACAACTTTCAACTTACTGCAATTCTCTTAAACTTGGGTCATAATGTCATTCTGTTTTGATACGACATGTCACGAGAGATCTGATTATCCTGAATCCTGATATCTGTAAATTTAGAGGAAAATCGAAATTGTTTAGCTATTAAAATTTAAAGATCAGTATTATGGAATTTTTCCATAAGGAATGATGGAAATGTGTGATTTTTGACAGTTTTTGAGCTAGTATTCACTGTATTAGCTTGAAATTTATCAAATCTATTGTTCCTAAAAGTTTTTCAGGTTTTTACTTGTCGTTTTACAGTCATTATGATAGAATCTAATGATTGCATGCCGGTGATATGGTCAAAATCGGATCTAGATAGTGATTTTTGGTCAAAATTCGATAATTTTGAGGTAGAAATTGACTATACGAACCGATATTGGTCCAAATCAGAACTTTTTGTGCTTGCATGTAGCTAAATTATAGTAGATCGGGTCGGATTGCACTTGCATGTGGATTAGATCCACAAGATCATGTCGAAAAAGGTCAAAAAACATGGTTTTTTGATGGTTTTTAATCACTATTTCAGAAGATTTTCTTCAGATCCATCTACGAAACTTTGCATGCACGTTCTCAGGTGTGTCATGAAGCTGTCTAGAGGCTATGACAAAGTTTGGTAGGAATCGGTCACCTTTAAGGGCCTCAAAAAGTCAAAATTTGGAGTATTTTGGATGATCTTTGAACTTGAATCACTCATGATAGTGGACCTGAAACCTTCGAATCTGTTTATAGTCTGATTGATAGCTTGTATTGCCTCTGAATCGTGCACCCAATTTGGTGGTAAGAGGCTTAGGCACGCTATTTTGGTGGCTTTGAACCTATGCATGCTTGTTGGACTTGTTTGAAGCTTCTATGCCTCTCTAATGAACCTTAGTAGAGTGATTGTAACCTCTGATTGAAGGCATGTAGGGCTGTAGTAGGATTTTTGTGAACGAAAAGTGCACCCCCGCTACTGGTTTTTTGTGCATTTACAGCTCTCGCATGTGAAGTCCAAGTGGCAGGGTGACATGGCAATCATCTCGCTAACCCACTGTCCCTCTATACTATGCTTTACAACAACGAATTTCGTGTCCTGTAGCAAAAGTTGTGACCGTCGGAAGTTTTGGAGTTTTTAGTTCAAAAGTTGCAAAATTTTGAATTCTTCTTATTGCATTTCAGTATGTGAAGCAGTAGTGTGCATGTCCAATGGTAAAAGTACTTTTTTGAATCAATTGGCATGTCCAGGAACATGTTACTGAGTGTCATAGTAGTTTGATCAGAAAAATTTCATGCATGGATACAGTTTCCGTAGAAGCTAGTTAAAAAGCTGATTACCTAGGTGTTAGGCAGTTTACGTAAAAAATTTCGATTGTGCTACACGCCGGATGTTTCAAAATTAGTTCCCAATCCGAAGAAGGGAAAAAAAAGAGTTCCTGACAAAAAAACAAGTCAATTACTTTGACGAACTAGATCAAATGAAATCAGAATATAAGCAAAAGACACGTGTGTCCCGGAAGAAGGCTAAGAAGGCGAATGCATGTTTTGTCTGTAACAAGCTTGGACATGTTATGAAGTTCTGCTAGACATGTTATGAAGTTCTGCCCGGAGTAAATGAAACCCACAGCTCAAGTCATTGAGATGCCAGATAAAAAAAATCTGAAATTGGAAATTAACATAATCAATTTTGAGTGTGAATGTTCATTCAGTACTACTTTGTTCTTGCCTAATGAATTATTTCTTTTGAAAGGCACAATTAAGGGACAAGAAGTCAATATTTTGGTGGATAATGGTTCAACTCATGATTTCATTAATTCTTGTCTTGTGCAGAAACTCAGCCTGGAAACTGAAGCCAGCGATCATAGATATAAGGTATATCTAGCTTCAGGTGCGGAGTTGGAGACTTGGGATGCTAGAGTTCCGAAGCTCCTAGTTTGGATTCAAAACTATAGAGAGTTAATTAATTTTCAAGTTTTAGATTTAGCATGTACAAACATTATTTTAGGCTATGAATGGTTAATTAATAAATCTCCTGATATTGATTTTGTAGCATGTGCTCTCATTTCAAGAGGCGAATAAAGTAGTTACATATTTGGAGACAAATATGTAGATCCATTTGGGATGATTTCAACAACTAATATATTAGAAATTTTTAATTCCTAGTATAAACCTTATTCTTTATTTGCCAAACCCATTTTGGATTTTTTTGAAGTGCATCTAAGTAGTTGTGAATTGTCTAAAATTCTTAACTCAGTGGACTTAGATCAGGAGCAAATAGAGAAGAATCAGATCATAGATGAATTTAAAAATGTTTTTCCAGTTGAATTACCTCATGGTATACCACCTAGGTCGGTTGATCACATGGTTAAGTTAATTCCAGGTAGTCACCCTATCTCTAGACAACCTTACCGATTTTCTCAAAAGGAAGAGATAAAGATTACTAATCAAATTGAAAATTATCTTAAGATGACCCAGTAAGTCACCTTGAAGTCCTCCTGTTCTTCTGAAAGTGATTCCGGATGTGTGTGGACTACAAGGGGTTGAATAAGGTAACTATTAAGAATAAACATCCATTGCCCCAAATGGATGATCCAGTAGATCGATTAGGTGGAGCTAAAAATTTCACAAAAATAGATCTCAAAACTGGTTATCATCAGATTAGAATTCATCTGAACGATGTGCTAAAGACTGTTTTTCGGACGAGATTCGATCGTTACAAGTTTTTAGTGCTTCCTTTTGGGTTGACGAATGCACCTGTGACATTTCAACAAATGATGAACGATATATTTCATCCATATATGGGTCAATTCGTAGTTGTATTTCTAGATGATATTCTCATCTACAGTAGGACTCTTAAGGAGCATACAAATCATTTTAAGACTGTCTTGAGGATTCTCAGGAGAGAAAAGCTATTTGCTATAAAATCCAAATGTGAATTCTTTAAAAAAACATCTCAAATTAGCTTGTCAACACGAAACTTCAAATCCTCCAAATTGATTATAGTGTGTGGTGTCGTGAAGTCATAAGTTTGAAGAAGCATAGGTTGGGCTTCTATAGTACGAGGTGTTGTCTTCTATAGTACGAGTGGAGTTGAAAAACTTTATTACCTCTATTATATAACAAAATCGTTTGAAATCGTGGTACAAATTACAAGAACATGTACATCCTTAAGTTTATCCGAAGCTCATTAATAGAAGGAAGCAAGGCTTTAAGGCAGTTACTTAGCCACTTAAAAAGGTCAGTTAGCATAATTTTACAGGCTGCTGCGACAAACCACAAACCTAGCTTTTCCAAACTTTATGAAATTTTCATGCGACACACACAAATGGTGATCATGAAATAATTTTAATCTACATTGCAACCTAAACTATCACAAACATATCTCTCCAAGCTCGTGAAACTAAGAAGGCCAGTGTGTAAAATGAACCTCCCAACCGTAGGCATCCCTTCTATAAGTCCTACTACCTGCTATTCCTACCACCTCACACATGGCATCCATCAATGATCAGTCCACCTAACATGCATGCTACCTATGACCTGTGAATACTGAGTGGCTCATAGGGTATCACCCCCATGCCTCACCACCTGTGACCCGTTTGGTCACCCCGGCTACTTGCATCTCGTCACTGAAGGCGATACACAAGACGTACAAAAGGAGACGGAAAAGGATATTGCTATGGATGTGGATATGGTGGAGCAAAATGAGAGCATAACTTCCAGCCACAGTTGCGCGCATTGCTTGCATCTCGGCCATGGTCCTCTCCATACTGTCTATGCGAGCTTGCACAGACGGAGAAACACCTGCAGGAGAACTCGCAGTCATCATATTTGAATTATGGTTAGGGCTAGGGGTAAGGCTAGCAAGCAGGCAACTGGAGGGCTAAGAGGGATATTGACATGGTCGTCTGCCATAATGGATACAATATGGGGGGGGGGGAAATGAAAGAAACACTCTTCTTTTCTCTCTCTTAATCAAAATAACACAAAAAATCAGCACAGATAACTTTATGATAAAGAGGGAAAACGAAATAAATACGAAATTTACAGAACATAGATCACACTCCCTAGTTCCAAAAGATGCGGTACTGATGCCTATGCCATAACAAAAAAGTTGCTAGAAAATCAGAACTTTTCTCAGTTTTTTTTCCCCAAAACAAGCAAAAAATAGCCTAGAATCGATAGTGATTCGCCCAATCTCCAGGTTGCAGGTGGGCTGGAGGTACAGACGTAGTATGGCACCCTCCTCTGAGGATCCTTCGTGCCAAATTTCAGACAAAACGGACGAGAAACGAAGAAACGACATTTCACCTCCAAAAGCTTCAAGAAAAAGGTCCAAAACCTGTTTCTTTGAGCAAAATAAGTGATTGCTGAAAATTTTCTCAAATTTTTAGCCTCTCTAGCAACGATTCAGCACCCCCAACAACTTTCCAAAATCTCATAGCAATCCGATAAGCGTAAAGTTATGGCCATTTTTATGTTTCCCACAAATCCAATTTTCAAATTTCAGATCTGGACAACCTGTTTTTGGGCTCAATTTCTCGGGAAAGCTCTTTGTCCACCAGCAATCTATTGTAGGACATCAATTTCCCCAATTCCCCCTTCAAAATCCCCCAAATAACTAAGAAACATTGATGTTTTTTCCACTCTCTCTAGAATGAGGCTCTAATACCAATTGTCAGAAACTTCATCTTCCAAGCTTGTGAAACTAAGAAGGCCGATGTGTAGAATGAACCTCCCAATCGTAGGCGGGGTATGAGTCTTGCTACCTGCTATTCATGTCACCTCGCACACGGCATCCCACAATAAGTGATTAGTCCACCTGGCTTGCATGCTACTTGTGATTGAACTGAGTGACTCATAGGGTACCACCCCCATGCCCCGCCAAAGACCTGTGACCCACTTGGTCACCCTGCTACTTGTCAGCTAGCATCTCATCACTAACAACTCCGATGCCAACGGTCACAATTCACCGCATCTCTAAAAGCTTGTCAGGCAGTCACACCGGGTCATTGCTTGTGACGCACCGGTCCCACATATGTCCACTTCAGTCACCGGCCATCGCCAATACTTGGCCTCAACCCCTCTGGTACCAGTCGTGCCAAGGTCATGCTAGTGTCGAGATTGGGCTCTAACATAAACACTCAATGAGGACTTTTTTTTTTTGACATGATAGAAGGCTACAAATGAAATCCAAAAATAAATAAAACCCTTAACCAATTCTCTAATTTTTTTTTCCATTTCGAACCTTTTTCAGAAAACCCTTTCAAAAAGGTCAACAAAACATTGGTTTAATCGAACCGCGGTTCGAACCACCGAACGATTCGAACCGTTCGAACCGTCTGCTGCCAAAAATCCCGAATCCCGGTTCGAGAGAGAGAGAGAGAGAGAGAGAGAGAGAGAGAGAGAGAGAGAGAGAGAGAGAGAGAGAGAGAGATTTTGAAACAAAATTACAAATTACAATCTACGGTCCTACCGTCCTAGTACGGTACCTACGGTCTAGACTGAGGACTCTACCTAGCTACCATTATCCAGGGTCCATATCAAAGTTCAAACTGAGACTAGTCTAGTCACTATTATCAGCTCTGAGCTCAAATTTCAGTTATACTCCTAAACCAGGAACCCTAGGGCCTAAGTTCCAAGTGGCAAGTTGAAAGTTCCAAGTTCCAACTCCACAGTCTCCTTAGCAAGCGGATCCTTGTACCAAGGGGCCAGGATACGGTTACAACTTACTGCAGTTCTCTTAAACTTGGGTCATTATGTTTTGATACCGTATATGACAGCCTATAGATCACAAGAGATCTGATTATCTTGATATCTGTAAATTTAGAGGAAATTGTTTGGCTATTAAGTATCTGTACGGTGAATATATGTATAATGACTTGTACATCAGAGAAAATTATTGTTTTTTTGAAAAATGGAAAAGATAGGTTCGAACCGTTTTGCGATTCAAACCTGGCCTGCCAGTTCAAACCACAAAGAATCGGTTCCAACCGGCCGGTTCGAATCAGGGTGTAACCTTGTCTGATTCTTATGATATCCAAAAGATAAGTTCTAGTGGTTCAAACATCTAATGGGAATCAAAGAGAACAAATTTGTCATTAAGAGAGAGTAATAGAATTCAATATTGTTCGCAAGGCTAAATTCTTATTAATGCCAATTTTGTCATTTGGAGGCCTCCTTAGTTTAAGGGAGTTGGGTCCTTTTTATTCTCTCTTTACATCTTGGGCCTAGAAGGTGCTGCGAGTTTTTACATTTCATTTTTCAATATCCTTCAGAGCAGTTCAGTTCACATGACACTTGAGCTTCTCCCAGTGTTTGGCTTTCCAATTTCAAGAAGTTGTTGGGCCTTAAAGGTTCCCAAGACTGGGGTTGGTGATTGATCATCCATCGGTTGAATATATATCATGATCATTCCCCGTTTTCATTGTACTATCAGCTATTGTTTATTGATTCATTCAGCTATTGCAATCTTCCCTCCTCTCTTGTATTTTCTCATTGGTTTACTATTAGTCTACATCTAGATTAGAGCTTTCTAACAAAAAGATGTTATGACCCCTCTACTTAATAGATTATGTTTATTGAGTATTAAATAGGGGACATAGAAGTTGAGGACAGTGTGCCTATTCCCAACTATGTCTCCAAGGCAAGGAGGGTACGATTAAAGATCCGTGTAGGAGCACATGGCTGATGGTGAGAATAACTCAAGCTCCATGAGTTTTCCATATAAAAAAACTAACATGTTCATTAATTCAAACTTACAAACAAGTACAAATAACTACCCCAATTGGCAACATTGAAGCTTTTCCGTGGTTACAATTGGTTCCCATCTTGTTTAAGAGCCCCAACCATTTTTTTTCATCTCTACTTGCATATCAATAGACACTCTAGCACTCCAATCCAAAACGATTCCTAATGACAAGGAGTTGACTCTTATTTAAAAAGCTCAATCATATGTGCAAATTTAACGTGTCAACCTTATGCATCACTAGGAATGCAATAAGCAACTCAAGGAAGCTGATTGCTTAAACATTGCTTTGAGAATTTTGATGCCTAGCTTATGACAACAATTCAAGGAGGGCTTAATTGTTTGGTTTAACCTTTTTCTATTGCACAAAGGAGCATCTACTCATGTAGAAAGGCATGGAGATTATGCGAAACAGGTGAGTATATGTCTCAACAAAGAGAGGCTCTATAGCATACATGGCCATGTCCTATACAACAGAATCGATTCTAAGATGTGCTTCATTGACAAACCATAAAACAAAATCTCTTCTCACAATGTTGAGTATTCATCCAGATGTTCAAGTATACATTTACAACGTTGGAACTTCAAAGGTCCCCTTTAGAGACAAGTGTGAAGAAGTGATCTCAATAACATAGCCTCAAGATGCTCAAAAATAATTCACTACTTTGTCAACAAACACCATAATAACTGAGGGGTCACAAAGTACTTGCCTCATTAGACGGAATCTGGATAAGCCATAACTCCTTATCCTCTAAAAAAGGCGCATCAACCAATGGTGCAGCCTTATCTAAAGGTTTGAAAGACTCTGGAGGTTTATATCTTCAACAAAACACACTAATATTAGATTTGAATGATCAAATGTTAGAATCACTTACATCCTACTAATGTCACTACTTCTTAGAGTGATTGTTTCGCACAAAAGAAAAGCACCATCAACACAATATAATACATACCGGTTGTCAATACTTGTTTCCATTTGCACCATAATTGTCTAAAACACAATCTTCAGTACGTTTTGAACTTAGACTGAAGTTCTTCCTTTAACGGCAAAACCCCTCCAAACGTATCACTCTACTAGCTTTATAATTTCTCTGCATCAACCATCATCAAACGATCATGAGGAATCTTCATAAATATTACGCAAAGAAACAACCAAAAAATACAAAGAGAATCATGTCCCCCCCCCGGCGCCCATGTACATGCATATACAAAGATATGACTCTTGCTATGTAAACACTTCCCCTAGAAAAGAACCACAACTCATCTGCACCGTCTTCACACCCACACGCAGCTCCTCCATCTACAGCATCCATTCTCTACACTGGTATATAGACCAAATATCTTTGGTACTCACACTTCATATCTAAACCATGTTTGTGTGTGTGTGTGTGTGTGTGTGTGTGTGTGTGTGTATGTGAGAGAGAGAGAGAGAGAGAGAGTACGTACAGTAGGATCTCTATGTAATATATTTTGATGAGACCAACATTCCCTTTCTTGAGAAAAGGGAGAACATATCTTTTTATCTCTACAAAAAGCAATGAATATAAAAATAGAGTATAATCATGTGGCAATCCAAGCAATAGTTAGCCATAAAACAACATAGCTTCTTTTTGTAAAATACAATAAATAAATCTTGATAATTAGCTCCATGACTTACATGAAAAACAGGAAAAACCTTACTGTTGTGTGGGAGTTCTAGTTCATAGTCTCCTACTGATGGTAAAAGGACCACAATACCTAGGAGACAACTTAGCACACACTTCTGATTTGAGGGTTTTAGAGTCAACTGGGACTCTCAAGTAGACTTTCTCACCAGCGGAGAACTGCACATCCCGTCTGTGTGGATCTGCATAATGCCTGGCTCGATCCTAGGACTGCCTGATGCTACGCTTAGCATGTTCTATCATCTGGTTTAGGTCCTCTAAAAAGGTTCTGGCTGCTTCAACTTTCTCTTGTTTAAACCCTACAGCTGTGGGTGAGCATGGCTGAAAACCGTACATCAGCATAAATGGGCTGTATCCCGTAGCTGAATGTTTGGTACTATTATAAGCAAACTCTAATATCGAGAGATACTCCCAATTAGTTTGCTTCTTGCTGACGTATGCATGAAGCATATCCTCCAGCACCTGATTTACCCTCGCTGTTTGACCGTCCGTCTGTGGATCTACATAATGCCTGGCTCGATCCTGGGACTGCTTGATGCTACGCTTAGCATGTTCTATCATCTGGTTTAGGTCCTCTAAAAAGTTTCTGGCTGCTTCAACTTTTTCTTGTTTAAACCCTACAGTTGTGGGTGAGCGTGGCTGAAAATCGTACATCAGCATAAATGGGTCCCGTAGCTGAATGTTTGGTAATGTTATAAGCAAACTCTAATATCGAGAGATACTCCTCCCAATTAGTCTGCTTCTTGCTGACGTATGCGCGAAGCATATCCTCCAGCACCTGATTTACCCTCTCTGTTTGACCGTCCGTCTGTGGATGGTCAGTGGTACTCATATTAAGTTTAGTATGGAGATGATGGAATACTGCCCTCCAAAAATTTCCATTAAACTTATTGTCCCGGTCGCTGACTATGCCGGCAAGTAGATCGTACAATTTAAATAGCCCGTCTACAAAACGCTCTGCTTTATTTACTTGACATTTCTGGCAACTGGTTACATATTGTTGGACGTCCTTTCTCATACTGGGCCAGAAAAATTGCCTACGAAGAAGCTCAGAGGTCTTCTGAATGCCTGGGTGCCCCGCACTAGGATTGTCATGACACTCATATAGGACCTGATGCCTATAATCCTCTGAATTGGGGACACATACTCTATCTCTATAGAGCAAGTACTCATCCTTAATGGAATACTGTTTCCATTTGAATCCTTGACTCAACTGACCCTCAACCACTGGGGTTTGCTTGGGTAATACAGGCTCAGAATCTTCAACATCATCTGATATACTCGGACTCATCATCATCCTCAACGGAAGCTGCCGTATTCTTGGATGAACTGGCACCAGCCCCGGGAACTGGTTCTGGAGTCTGTAATTGTCTGCTCTGGACTGAGTTCCAGATGGTAGAGAAGAATGCATCATGCTGGCACTTCCCTCTCAAGGACTTGAGTAACTCATTACGAATCTGAGTAAAACTCAGCTCGTTTATCATAGGCATTCTACTAAGGGCATCTGCTACTGTATTGAATTTTCCCCGTCTATATCTGATAGACAGATCAAACTCTTGCATCAACTCTGCCCAACGAGCTTTCCGACCTCTAAGCTCAGGTTGATTGCAAAGGTATCTGAGACTTTCATGGTCTGTCAGGACCTCAAAGTTGGCACCATACAAATAATGCCTCCAAGTCTTAAGGGCATGAATTATAGAAAAGAGTTCCTTTTCATAGGCATTGTACCTAGTCTGAGCTGGCTCGAATTTTTTACTCTCGAACGCAACTAGTCGTCCACCCTGAGTTAGTACAACACCAACTGCAAAGTCGCTAGCATCTGTTTTGACCACAAATGGCTGATTGGGGTCGACGACTTTTAAAACTGGTGCTGTAGCTAAGGCTGTTTTGAGAGCATCAAAGCTCTCCTACTGTGCGGACTCCCAAATGAACTCCTTTCCCTTCCCCTTAAGAAGATTTGTCATAGGAACTGCTATTTGAGCATATTCCTTGACAAATCTTCTGTAATATCCCGCCAAACCAAGAAAGATCTGAAGCTCTAAAATATTCTGAGGTCTCAGCCAACTGAGTATGGCTTTAACCTTATTGGGGTCCATCTTAATCCCATCTGCCGAGATAATGTGACCCAAATAAGCTACTTCTTCAACGAAGAATTCACACTTGGATTGTTTAGCATAGAGCTTATGCTTTCTGAGCATTTCTAAGCAGTTTATGCTCCTTCCTCGTTTTGCTGTAGACGAGGATGTCATCTAAAAATACGACTACAAATTTACCCAAGTATGGTCTGAGGACACTATTCATCAAGGTCATAAAGGTAGTTGGAGCATTTGTGAGCCCAAATGGCATCACCTTAAGCTCATAATGACCATGACGAGTCCTAAAAGCTGTTTTCGGGACATCTTCCGACTTTATACGGACTTGATGATAGATCTGAGATCTATTTTACTGAAAAACTTAGCCCCGTCGAGTTGGTCAAACAACTCGTCTGCCCGAGGCATTGGGTACTTATTCTTAATTGTGACTTTATTGAGGGCTCTGTAATCTACGCAAAGATGCATAGACCCCTCTTTCTTTTTCACCAAAAGGATTGGTGAGGCCCATGGTGAACTATTGGTCTGAATTTGGCCTTTTCCAAGATAATCTGTTAACTGCCTAGTTATTTCTTCATCCTCTGTTCGGCTGACCCGATACGGAGGTTTAGAAACAGGTGTTGTACCTCTGGTACTAGGTTTATTACATGATCTACCTCTCCGCTAGGTGGTAAACCATGTGGTAAATCTTCAGGAAAAACATCTTTAAGTTTCTAATTTACTAATTTTCTGCTGTAAAGAACTGGAAATAGAAACTTCAGGAATAAACTGAAAGTCACATAAGAATACCTGATGGTCGTCGTCTCCGATTAGCTGACAGAGCTTTGAACTGCAAACCATAGGGCTGTTGGGAACATCATGCTCCCCATGCAACTGGATCTCTCGGCCTTTATGCTAAAAGCTGAGGGTATTCTCCTGATAATTTTTGTGGAGGGAAGGTCCTAAGCTGTACAACCAGTCTCTCCCGAGAACAATATCTATGCGATCCAGGTGCATTATCTGAAAGTTTATTTCATCTTGATACTCCTGAATACCAAGATTTAAATTACTTACCAAAGTCTCCCAGATTTTTTTATCATCACCCTTAGCTAATGACCTATGCTGACTAGGTAATTCTAGAAGTCTGAGTTTTTTAACTAGGGTGTAGTTGATGAAATTATGGGTCGCCCCATCATCAACCATAACTCTGACTGACTGGTCACCAACTTTCCCATGCATACGTACTAGGTCATGCGGCCCAAAGCTGAAGGGTCTCGCTAGCCTTGCAGAGGTCAGCTAACAATAGTGTTCATGGTCTTCATGATACACTTTGATCTCGGAAGCTGCCGAGTCACTAGGGAAACTTACAGTCTGAACAAGATGAACTTGTTCTTTATCATTTTTATCTTTTTTAGTGAAAGGCCCCTTGGGACACTGTCTGACTGTGTGTCCCTTGCCCATGCACACAAAGCACAAACGTTCTTGTTTGGTTTTCTCAAAATCTGCTGGTTTTAAGGGCTGTATGAGCGATGGGCGTTTCTGAGGAGCTTCACCCTTAACTTTTTTTTCTTTCTTTCTTTTTAAAAGTTTCTCTTTAAATTGAAATTCTTTCTGAGGAGGCTGCTCAAAAAGAGGCTGCTGTCTCGCCCTCTTCCTACCCACTGAATCATCATAGATTTGAGCATATCTGAGAGCTTGCTCTAGGGTAGTGGGCGAGTTTCTCTGAACCTCTACTTTATACTATCTTTGACGCCACGGACAAATCCCCTGACTTTCTGATAGTCATATATATTTTTAATTTTTAAGATTGCCTCTCGATACTGCGAGATATTTTGGATTAGGGACTTGTCCATTACTGTTTTCTCCCACGCTCTATCAAGTTCATTTTCTGGTAGAAATTCTCTTAGGAAGGCCTCTTCAAAGGCTTTCCATGACCGGGGAGTCTGCCCAGTCTCCTGGAGATTTAACCACCACTTATAGGCCATGGGCCCTAGGGAAAGACTGGCCTCAATAGCTTGCAAATGGTCAGGGGTCTGTTTAAGAGCATGAATGTTCTTCCATTTGTTGTTCGTAGAATATTTGCGTTTCTATCCTTCTCTTCCCCAATAAAAGTAGGAGGCTTTAAGTCTTTAAAGACACTGGGGTGAGACCGCATATTCTAACCCGAAATTGATGGAAGTGGAAAAGGGGTAACTGAGAAGTGGAGGGGAGACTTCCTTTCGCGAAACTCAAAATCAAGCCTTTGAGTTCAGCGAACAAGTCGTCCACACGGGACTTGAAACTGGCTAACGCCAACTTCAGTTCATCCACTTCTGTTACCAAATGGAGGAACTGCTCCTTGGTAACCAATCCGTCGAGTTCTTCGGCGAATTGCTCCTGTTCTTGCATTTCCATGGGTTTTTTCCCCTTACTGAAAGCCAAGGCTTCTGTTTCAAGTTCGTCGATGCCTCTCTCCGGGGGTTGATCAGGTCCCTGAGGAGTGGTCATTTTCGGAACTGAAAGAGAGGTACCTTAACTTTTGACTAAAAATAAGAAAAAAGATTGACTAAACCGGAAAAACGAAAGTAGAATACTTAGCTCTTTCTTAGGACTGTACTTCTAGAGAGAAAAGCAAGAAACCCCCTCAGTTCTTCCACAGCTGTCCAATCCGTCTTCTTTAGCTGCATGCTATCAGGAGAAGGTAATCTGGGAATTGCAAGCAAGTTTCTGATTTCTTGTGCTCCTTACCCTTGCTGTCTAAAATACTGATTTGCTGTCTAGGAAATCAAGATGGAAGGCTAAAAGGAATGCAAGCAAACTCTGTAATTACTTGCTCTCTTCCCTCGCTATCTGAGTAGCGGCTCAGTAGGTCCAGAAAACGAGATTTGAAGCCCAAAAACCAATGCAAACTTCCGGATTTTCAAAGGCCCCCTGCTCGCTGGTCAGTTCGCTTTCTCTGACACAAAATCCTGCTGGAAAAATACAGATAAATAGTTGCAAAAACCCACACTAGACCTGCATCACAAAAGCGCTGGTCTACCAGGTCCCTGCTGTCCTAAATCTGATCTAAATTCCAAAGATTTCTCACAAAAATCAGGCTTAAACCCTGATTTTGCAGCGCTGGACCTATACGATGCTTCCCCTTCAAAATCCGCTCAGATACTAGTATTTTACTCCTGGAAATCGGAAATAAATTACTAAATTTGCAGCAATGGATCTATGCTACAAAACGGCTCTGATTTCCGCTCAGATGGCCCGAGATTGCACTGGGATTTCCACCTTAAATAGCTGTCTCTACAGCGCTGGGTGTCCTCTCCTAATTTCTGAAAATTGGCAAGTATCTATACACTTTTCTGACTTTCTCTACTGCTGCTACTAAGCTCCCAAAGATGGAGATGGCTCTGATAACAGTGTAAGAGATCCTAACACCACAGTAGGGCAAACACTAACTGATCCTCCCAGCCTTGCCTACTCCCTGATATGGAGCAAGCCCCTCCTAGCCCAATGTGAGGCCTGGAAGCATGCATACTGCCAAGTGTCGGCCACGTGGCTCTGTCGTGGCCGACTGCACGTCAGGACCCAACGTGGGGCCCTATCTTGTTGACAGGGTCCCTAGGTTGTGTTAGGCCCGCCATGGCTATGGACCGTGCCGAGGCACACTACTCACACTGTCTTGCCCTGTTGGTCGTGCACGCTGGACACGACCCTGACTGTGGTATGACCTCCTGTGTTCTCTAGGGTTCGGCACTGGTTACGTACTCGTAACAGTGCTCATGACATCTAGCTATACACGTGAGAGATTGGGCATCATATGAGACATTTGAACTAGTTGTGGCATGAAATAATGAAAGCTCCCAGTGGATCATCCAAAGTTTTGCAGGCTGTAATGCTCATGAAAGGCCGCACTACCTTTCACAGAGAAACAAAAAATTATATAATGTATCACTTGAAAGGCAAACATGAACATTTCCTTTTGTTTCCACATCAAAAAAGGTCAAATTTCATATGAGGGTTGAAACTATCAAATTTATGGTTACAATTATACGATTTAAATATGGAACTACTATAGAATTAGGTTCGAAAAGCTATGCTACCTTGCATAATTGGTTTGAAGTGAGAATATTTCATTTCCAAAGGAGGGTTGTTCCTTCAAATTCCAAGGTTGGATAGTAGGTGAATCAATGATGCATCATGCATAGTTTCTAATCAACTTGAATCAATCTTTTCCTTTCACATTTCAAATCAAGAAAGTATTGCTGATTTGAAATTTTTCACCCAAAAAAATTGCAAAAGAGACATGGAAATATCTGGAATAAAAGGGGAAGAAACACAAATCGAATCAATCCCTAAAAAATGTAATCACAATTCTTAATAACATCAATTACATGCTCTACGGTCAAGTGGAGAGTTTATTGCGCAATATTGTGGTGAATTCAAGCTACTTAGTGGAATCTATGCACATACAATAGCGAAAGAACTTCATAGTCATATAAAAGCCTGGAACCTACGAGAGGTGGACCCTAGGTAAACTATACGCGCCAAGATGGAGTGGAAAATGCACTCCAAAGAATTCTTTTTGGTTAGCTTTTGAAGCTGAAAAGGGAACGGGTACAGACGGCCTTATAATGACCACTTACGGACCGCCATCGAGAGGATACAATGGCAAATCAAGAAAGAGAGGAGGTCCAATCAAGGCTTGAACAGCCTACCCAAGCAAGTATTAGATGGCACTAGCAACCAGGTGAAAACCTCACATGGCATGCCTTCTTATTGCAAGTCTTACGTATATATCAAATATTGGTGGGTTGACTAAGCATCCCCCTTTAATATATAACGATAAATTCATAGGTATCCCAACAATTAATGACACTAGGTGCTAGATACTTCACATGTGATCATAATATTCTAAGTAGTGGATATTGGAGAAATCTACAGACCTATGTGCCTCTTAAGAGACAAATCTTCTAACCAAGTATAAAAGAGCATGTCCAAGGACGTGATCACTTGTCAGATGTACCAAGTGTAGGCAAGGCATAAAAGTAGGTGATCTTTTGCATCCATTGGAGACCTGATCTGGCAAATGAGAGAGTATCACAATGGAGTTCGTTGTATAAAATGGCCAGACCATAGTTGCACAAAAACACGTTTCTGAAGAAAAACATTTCTAGAAACGTGTTTTTCATAAACTCGTTTCTGGATTCAAAATCTCTGGAAAAAAAAACAGATATACATAAAAGCCTTAAAGAGAGTACATTACTATTAGGATTGGATGCCTAATCCCATCACTAAACAATGCTTCCTGATTAGATAGCTTCAATTCAATGTGGTGACTTCTGTTTTACACAAAAAACAACTATTATTAGTCATTAATCTGAAATGCTATAATGGTTAGTGTTCAGTTGAATGCAGATTATTGTTTGCTTCAATTTCACAAAAAAGAAAGGTTAACTCAATTCACTTGTCTCTAAGCATCAATCATTGTTACTATGTACACTCTAGAAAGCATTGCTGATAAGAATCTAATCACAAAACGAATGGCAAATTTATCCTCTTTTGAAGCAAGAACAGTCACCGCATGAAGGGCAAATTTGATCTCTTGTGAAGCCTGATGCTTGAAGCACGAGATAACCTAAAAACTCTAAATCGTAAAAGTCAAGGCAATCAAACTTACGTACCACTGCTCTGATCCTCAAGCTCCTGACTTCCTCCCCATTGCTCCAACATATCCATCGCCATCTATCCAGGTTTCATGGCTGACCACCTCACCAACTCTCCACACCCACAACACAACAGAATCCAAGCTCAACAAATGCAGAGCCCACTTCCGGGGCTCGGGCAGTCAACCCTCAAATCAACAGCGATGTGTGCCTGTGTGTCTGCAGAGAATGCACGATCCTTCTTCTGATCCAACTAATGAGAGCGTACGATGCTTCAGAAAAATGACTCTCGCTATGTTTAATCTACCTAGAGGCTTCAAGCAAATGTTGAACGCAAATGTGAACATTCACACTAAAATGTGAACATATAAAATGTTGAACGCCTAAAGCTGCACCTACGAGACTGTTATTTAGGGTTGCACCTATGAGAACTGCTATTTAGGGTTGTCTGTTTATTTATACAAACCCTTGTAACTATTGCAACTTACAACTTATTATTCTCCCTGTTTTTATTAGTAAAAGATGGGAAAACGCATCAGAGTACAAAAGAATGCGTGTAGAAAGCATAAAGGTCATAAGGCGAATTGAGATATTATACAAGTATAACAAAGCAACAATCTTGCAGAGTATCTACATAAAGCCTACTGCTTGGTGTAAGTCGCTAGTTAAGACAGTTGGAAGTTTAGGTAGTGCAGGAAGCTGTGAAGCAGCCGTTCCTGCAACTACGGCACGTCGAAGTATTGCAAATGTCTGAGTGCATTGTAAAGTCATCGAAACTCGTTGACGATAATAAGCCGTAATGATAGATAAAGGTGAGGCACCACGACCTTGGAGTTTCGCTGCAAAACCTGCACATGATGTTAGAAAATCATCGAATTTCTTATGCAGGCACCCATATGTTTCCAAAGCAAAAGGGATAAAGCCTTCTCCAAGAGTGTGATGTGAATCAAACGACCAAAATTGGTCTTTCAGTATCTGACTCCTAGAGTTAGAGATCATTTAGAGAGAGTACAAGAGTATTTCGAAAGATAGCAACCATTTGTCTTCTGTAGGTAGGATCACGCACATCGCGTTATTGTCTTGTGATCTGATTATTGTTGTTACTACAACGTCCTTTTATACAAAAGCACTATTTTTTATATTTGTAGTATTCTTGTTGAATGCTTGAATGCCTCTAATTTTTTCTCCTCTATTATTAGAACCTATCTATCAGAAACAGATAATAGCACGGCTGTCTCAGAAGCCTAATTGTTCGTATTCTCTATGGTTGTCCACGACACCTACCCTAACATCTAAACAAATCAAAACTGCTCTATATTCTAGTCTCTAAGCAAATCCAAGATTCTTCTTCATCATTGTTTTCTTTGGTGGGACGACGTGTTGGATTATTCTCCTTCTTACCAATCGACTAATCGGTTTTAATCTTCATCGATTGTTTAATCCAGTTCTGCGGATTTTTCCGTGTGTTTATACAGTCTGCAGAATTACAAGTGTTTTTTCACAGTTTGTAGAATTACACAGAGTTTACGACAATGTCGCATTTTTCGCCTGCCAGGAATCTCGTTGAAAAAAACAGTGTCGCTTTTTTTTGCATTTTTCGCCTGACAGAAATCTTGTGTAAAATCAGTGTCACATTTTCGTTTTCTCCAAAGAGCCTCAAATGTTAAGGAAATGACTCTGGCAAAGTGTGGGGCAACCCTAAATGAGATTTAAGGGCACCTTCGTCTTTTTTGTCTTTTTTGCAAAAAAAATCCGAAAGTGTCGCCTGTAGCTGTTTTAGTTCATTTCTGCAGAACTACAGTTTTGGTTCATTTATGCAGACAGAACGTTTACGACCAACTTCACCGCTTATCAGCAATCAATGACAAGGACCAGATGGATGCCAACAGATCACCAGCCAACTAGCGATCGCAATTGACGACCTAATTTCTTAGTATAAATAGTTGTTCATATTCATACAGTTTTAATAATTTGGAATCATCTGAAATTCATTGAAAATCAGAATTATCAGAAGCATTTGAATAGTTAGCTCTCTCTCTCTCTCTCTCAAGCCTGCGATCTTGAACACTCTTGAGCATTCTAGCTCAATTCTTAGAGTTGTTTTAGAGATTGCTATTGCGTTACTGCTTATCAGCATTACGCATTAAGTCATACTTCCATTTTAGTCGTTCAGAGATAGCATAGAGTACGCGGCTTTGATCAGCAACTTATTGTACTCATTTACTTCTGTTACATTTTCATACTGAATCAATACTATCCTTCATTGCGTTCACAACTTTTGTCTCAGAATGTATGCATTTTTTTATTCCTTCGTGACTAATTCGCAAATATTTTGCGACTAATTATTTGTCTGATAATTTTCGATGCTTAATTGTTTGGCTACGTAATGAGAGAGAGAGAGAGAGAGAGAGAGAGAGAGAGAGAGAGAGAGAGAGAGAGAGAGAGAGAGAGAGAGAGAGAGAGAGAGAGAGAGAGAGAGATAAAGGTAACCAACACTCCCAATTCTAGGAAGGTGTGTAGCCCTTGTTTTCTTCTGTTAAAGACGTGGTTCAAATGTCTTTGTTGGAAGATGAGTTCCACAAAAAAGCTCAAACGCCGTAGGGAGGGAGCATGTGGTGACATTTTGGAGTAGGATATAATCGTGTGGTTCGGGAGTTTTGATTAGCACTCTATAATGTTCTCGTTTTTTTCTTTTCATGTGTGTTTCGGGTCGGTGTGGGTGGGTGTATGCGTGCGTGCGTGTGTTTGTGCGTGTGTTTCATGCTACTGGTTTACGGTTTGTGTTATATATTAATTTATGTTTCATGCTAGCGAGAGAGAGAGAGAGAGAGAGAGAGAGAGAGAGAGAGAGAGAGAGAGAGAGAGAGAGAGAGAGAGAGAGAGAGAGAGAGAGAGAGAGAGAGAGAGAGAGAGAGAGAGAGAGACTGATACATCTAACATTTTCAACTTTTGCAGATAAGTTGGTTTCAAGAAAAAGAGTTGCAAGAGAGATCGAGAATATTATTAATAGGATAAATCACATGAATATTGATTTTGGATCATCATTGGCCCTAGATGATGCTCTTGTTGATGATGACCCCTTGCATGATATAATTAGTTCATCAATGCCTTGTGATTCAATCCATGTCTCCAAATCTCTAAAACGTTCTTACCACCCAACCACACCTATCCTAGATGTTGCACATGAGTCCTCCACGATACTCCACATGGATTCCACAAACTTAACCATCCCTTTAAAAAAGAGAACACATCTTGGACGTATTATGACTAGTTTGAAAGATAATTGCAAATTACTACGCATTGTTGATGTGTCAAAAGACATTCTAGGTTCTTTGTCTAACCTTCCTCTTCCACCTAGCTTGCAACCATTAGTAAAAACTTTAATTAGAAGTAGATATTTGTGTTGGCCACTCCAATCACCATTACCATTAAATGGAACACCATTTACGTATTGGGGTCGAATGTACATGTCATGCCTAGTGAATACTTTCCTAAGTCTGGTTTGGGCCTTTTTGCATTGAGTAGTATTGAGGTCCCTTTAAATAGTGTTGTGACATTGATGCCATATGCAAGACCTTAATACAATTGGGGTGATTGGCATGCTTTGTGTCGTCACCAATGGAGGATGCAAGTATATGGCTTGAATTCAAATGCTTGTTCTTTAGAGGAGCAACGCATGCAAGGAGGCAACATCTCAAGGGCAAATCATACATACATTGATGGACGTCCAAATGTGCATGGAAACATTGTTGCATATATAAATAATTCCATTGGCCACCCTCTATTGACGAATTGTGATTTTGAAAAACACATCAATGGAAAAGAAGAATATTTTACTAGGAATATAAATGGCACTTATGTAATGGTCTGTGCCACTAGATCTATCAAGATTGGGGAGGAATTGTTCATCAAGTATAGTTTCAACCGTCCTCTACCAAATGTTTGCAAAAGACAATAAGTCAAATGTGAAGATTTAAATTTTGTTGATATGTAGAGATGTGTAATCCATGCATCTTGATTGTATTTGGTTTGTGTCATTAAATATGTCAAATGTTAGGAGCATTATTCGTCAAACATTATTCGTCATTTGCCTAGATGTTTACATAAGATAATAAATGAAAGCTAATGAATGTGAAATTCATAAATATGTAAATATGTAGAAGCGTGCAATTCTTTGAGTTCATTGAATGTTAACAAGTTGAAAAGACAAATCTGTCTAATAGATACATTGGTATGTTCATACTTTTTAAACTAAGAGGTAATTTATATTCATATGCATCTATCAAGTATTGGGAGGAAATGTTTATTAAGCATTGTTTCAACCTACTTCTTGTTATTTTGATATATAGGATTCTTCATACTCATTTAGTGTTGGAGACAATAATCCTCGTAATGGTCGACGTAGACGACGAATGCAATACAACGATCCTCATATAAAGCAATTACCTTGTCGTCTACGTCAAGGCTTAAAAGAGATGATGGAAATTGATGAGCGCATTAATCAAGAGACTAATGCATCTGAATCTAGCTCATCTAGATCTACTTCTTCACAAAAAAGTTCTAACGATGAAAATGAGCTTCCAATGAATGATGAATTTGAAGTCATAGGAGACATGTTGGATGATATGTATGAGAACAATAGTGCAGCTAGACACAATGAACAAGATGAGGCACTTTTGTCTAAAGAAGAAAAGAAATTGCAAGAAGAATCAAAGACCGCATTGTATCTTGAAGCAAAGACATCCCGTTTGGCGATTTCTCTACTTCTATTAAATCTTCAAGTCAAATATAGATGGAGTGACCAAAGCCTCACATCATTATTTGAGTAATTTTTTTTTCATCTACTTGTCATTTTTGCTTTGAAACGAAATTTACAATTTGGACATCGAGTGATAATTTATTTACAATGACTTATTTTGTCATGTACAAACTATTGAAAAACAAAATTCTCCCATAAGGGAATGTCATGTCTGAGACAAGAGTTGAGGCACGAAAGATGTTGTCTAACATTGGGATGGACTACAAGCAATATCATGCATGTCCAAAAGATTGTATTTTATATCGAGGAAGGTACGAATCACTCAAGAAATGTCCCATTTGTGATACTCCTTGATATAGAAATGATTTGCAAGGGGCAACCATTCTGTGCAAAGTTTTACGATATTTTCCAATAATTCCATGATTGCAACGTTTATTTCGTTGTAAATCTCTTGCACAACTTATGGACTGGCATGCACACCATACCTCTACGGATGGGATGATGAGGGTACCTTCAGAATCACCTGCATGGAAACACATCAACAAAGAGTATTCAAGCTTTGCCAATGAGTCAAGAAATGTGAGATTTGGTCTTGCAACAGATGGTGTGAACCCCTTTGGTGTACGAACAACTACGTAGTCCATTTGGCCTGTTTGCTTGGTAAATTATAATATTCCTCCTTGGCTGAGTACAAAAAAGAGACACATTATGTTGGCACTTTTAATTCCTGGCCAACGCAAGGTTGAGAACATGGATGTGTATCTTGAGCTGCTTATTGACGAGTTGGAAGATTTGTGGAAGGGGATAAAAGCATATAACATTTCGCGTCCCTTACATGAGAGGGAGTTTACACTACATGCCATTGTAATGTGGACAATGCATGACTATCCAGGATTAGGTGAATGCTCAAGTAATCATTCAAACAATGTCTATCTTGTGTACATAGGAGTTTGTTTACAGTTACATACAACTAGTAATTCTTGACATTTACATGATATACTACAATGGCTATAATTACTCTTTGACATATACTTTTTTTAATAATGATTGATAGTATCCATTTGTTGGGCAGGCTTTCAAACGGCTGGAAAAAAGCATGAAGGCCATCCATTCAGAGACACTCATAGAAGAGGCTTTGAAGGAAGAGTTGAGAGAGAGGCGCCTCCAAAGAGGATGTCCGTGAAAGATTGGCGAAAACTATGGGAGGAGTCTCAAGCAAAGCCAATCAATGGTATGAAAAGATTATCTATATTTCATCGTTTGGAATATTAGAATAACCTTTTGATTAATCACCTACTTGATCCCATGCACATATTTGAAAATGTGGGTGAATCTATTTGGAAACACTTGATTGGTGAAAAAGATACGATTGTTGCAAGGCACGATCTAAAAGAATCAAACACCAAAAAAGAATATTGGATAAAGGATGGTGAATATCATGCTCCAAAAGTACCTTGGACATTCACTAAGGAGGAGCTTAACCATGTGCGCTCCATTATTCATGACATTAGAACACCAACTGGTTTTGTCCATTATCTCCGGTGATCATTCATAGTGGACGGAAAGTTGCAAGGTCTCAAATCTCATGATTGGCTAAAGATGATTCAATTCATCTATCCATTGTCAATTCGTGGGTGCTTGTCAAAAGATATTTGTGAGACCATATACAAACTATCAATCATTGTCAGGTATTTACATGTACTTGGTGCATTTTTTTATTTAGTATTTATTGATTGGAAATTTAAATAGACATAAAATGGATTGAATATGTTGCAGATGGATGTGTTCAAAAGAAATCCGTGAGTTGGATCTTCGCAAGAGACATGAGGATATGGTGGAGATTGTGTGCATGTTTGAGAGATATTTTCCGACTTCCATCATGGACTCACAAGTGCATTTATTGGTGCACTTGGTTGAAGAAGTTTCTATTGCTGGTCCAGTGCACACTAGGTATAAGTGCATAAATTTTCTTTTGCATGTGTATTTAAACTAAATCAGTTGATATATGAATTCATTAAATAAAACACTTATTCTAACCATTTGTGACTTTTTAGGTGGATGTTCTTTATGGAAAGATACATGAAAGTCTTAAAAGATTTTATGCATTAAAAGACAAGGCCTGAAGGTAGTATGTCAGAGGGATGGTTAGTACATGAATCTCTCTTTTATGTTACTGAAATTTTTCACCAACTACATCCATCTGCTCCACTATTGTGGCGTGATGAGGAAGCCGAAGAGGTAACTAGTGAAAAACCTCAAGGGATGGGAAAGGTCCATAGGTTGGCACCCTTCCAACGAGAAAAAATTACTACATTCATGTCTTATAATTGTGGAGTTATGGCTAAATGGTTAGACCTATATGAAGAAGAGAAAAAAGAGAGGGCCTTGTCTAGAAAGCACCAACAACAGAATAGAGGTAGACACATGGCCTCAAGTTCACATGATCTTGAGCCATTTCCCAAGCAATGCACTATAGATTGGATGCATGACACACTACAAAAAGCAACAAAAGAGGGACAAAAAATATCAAACGTAGAATGAGACTTTGCAAGAGGATACGAATGGAAGGTATTATTCTTTAGATACTTTATTATTAGAACATTCTTGTTTATAACAATATTTGTTTAATCATTTTGAAACACCATGTCATTCACAGTGATTATTTATGAGATTTATGTTTGTCATGTGGTAGTGCAAAATGTAAATGCTATATGGGCTTTTGGTTTTCACTTTCGCATTGAAAGGATTGATAACAAGAGACGCACACACGATTGTGGTGTAATAGCATCTTTCCAACAAGAAAGTCAAAGCAGTGCACGAGATCGAAATCCCATCTCAGGAGATATAGAATACGTAGGAACTATACAAAATATTTATGATGTGTCATTTGTGAAAGTGGACACTATTTTTTATATAATGTGAAATGGTTCAAGGTAGTTTGTAGAGGGCCAAACACAACCGTAAAATCGGATGCAAATGGATTTTTTGCAATTGATTCATCAAAAACATTGAGCATGGAGTCCTTTGACACATTGGTGTTGCCTCATCACTGTGAGCAGGTGCTCATGCTATGCTATGATGTTTTTCATTTTATTGCAAGTGACTTCAGTATTTGAGTTTTCGATATGTTCTAAAATAGTGATTTTTGTAGGTGTTTTTTCAACCAGATCGACTAAACAAGATATGGTGGTTTGTAGCTCAAGTTGAACCACGTTCACGACGAGTATTTGAGGGTGCAAATGTTGAGAATGAAATGCCTTCATTTAAACTATGAGATTGAGCTACCTAGAGATGTAGTAAATCGTCAAACCATACTTGAAGCACCCACTTCCATAGATTTTGAGAATAGAAATTCTAATAGTCAAGATGATGAAATAATTTTTGAAAGTGAGAGTGATGATGAAAATCATCTAAGAGGAGATGAATTGCAAGATGTTGTCGTTGATGAAATTGATTCTTGTAATTCTGAATAAAAATTGATTATTGCAATTCTGAATGAAATTGATTCTTGCAATGCTTTCAAATGATTGTTATTTAGCCAAAATAGAATCTCATTTATGGTCAAGTAAGTGAAAATAATAGACATAGTTTGACTTCAATCCCATTTTTTTGGAGATAATGTTGGTGAAGATAGATGTACAACTTCATGTTCCAAGAAAATTCTCAGTTTTAGCGAATGTTGCAAAGGCAGTAAATCACTAAAAGCATGTGAGTTAATGAAATCACCACCACAAACTATGACAAAATCAAATGTTTCATCATAGTCAATCCCCTTGAATTGAGTATATCCCTTGGCAACTAGTCTTGTTTTGAAATTGTTCACACTACCATCTTGATTAAGCTTGACCTTAAAGACCCATTTGCAAATAGTAACAATTTGTATCTTTGATGGAGGATCAATAATTTTACATGTATCTCAAACAATGCATCATATACTCACTTTTCATTACATCAAATCACTCTTTTGTTGCTATAGTTTCATTCATACTTGAAGGAACGTCATCAAACTTAAGGTAGTAATAAGGGCAATAAAAATTAAACAATCATCAACTTGTAATTGCTTCTCTCTTCCTTGTATTTGATCCTTGATGGTTGCATTTGGGCTCTGATACCATGTTAAAATCAAAGGTTATGAACCTCATTTGGATGCTAAAACCTTGAAAAAGCATCAAAGGTTTCACTTATATCTAATAGATAGAAAATTAGCGCACAATTCAGCCTATTTTCCATCTAATTGGCAAGAGCTTTTGAACACCACAATAAAACTGAAATAATTGATCTTCACATCCTGTCACACACGTGGAAAGTATAATACTTTGTCCATATTCAGATCTATTCATTAGACACAAAAAATATCACATTCATCATTCATCAATTCCTCATTAAAGAGCAAACTTGCCAAAATCTCAAAATTCAATTTTGCGTGGATAATCCACGCGCATAAATTTTTCAGCGCCATGTCAGAAAAACACCGGTGGACTGGCCGGAGGCGTGTTCAAAAATTTTTTGGCGTGGATAATCCACACGTGGATGTTTCACGCAAACAAAATTTCAAAAAATTGACTAAGTGTCGGGTCTCGCGTGGATACTCTACGTGGATAAACTCAGAGTTTTCTAGTTGTGACGAATTATTTTCATTCGTTTCTTTTCGAACTAGACCTATCTTCTGCACACCAATTTCCGACATGGTATCAAGGCTAAATCGTTACTTCTTTATCTGATTCCAATATGATATCAGAGCAAAAGCTCTAATACTTGATATCTTTTGCGATATCAAATTGATATCATACTCTTCAGTTCTTTTCAACCTTTCAGTATCAGAGAATTGATTTCTTGTTGTTGGCATTAATACATTTCAGCGTCATCGATACAATCGACAGATTAAGTTCCAAATGGATTCTCAAAATAAAGCCGGTCTTATCACAGACAAGCTGGATGGATCCAATTATCACTTGTGGAAATTTAAGATGAAGACCTTGCTAATCGCCAATAAATTATGGGATGTTGTTACAGGTACAGAAATAAAACCTGAAGACGACGAATCAAAGTGAAAATCGAAGGACGGTAAAGCTCTTGCGCTTATTATCCTCAATATATCATATACACAAATTGGACACATAGTTGAAGCTAAAATGTCAATTTGAACTCTTGTCCAAGATGAGTGATGATCTCACTCAGTCTTTCTTTCAAGATGGAATGATCAAAATCAAATAATCAGTCATATATTCAATTGATTGATTGCCCACTCAATCACTCATTTGATTAATTAATACTTGGTTGGAGTTAGTTAGTGAGAAATCTCTTTGGATTGGCCTAGTGTGCCATGGTATCTCATGACGAGCAATCAAATGAGGTTCATACTGACAAATGTTAGACGTCTCGATGTCTAGAGTAAGAGTAACTCTTAATTTTAATATATTTTATGTGACAAGGTCAGTTGCAATCTTGCAATATACTTTGGGAGTTTGGCTTCGACAATTATGTGTGTCATTACATGGTCACAATTATGTGGATGGTTCCTATGGTCACAATTCTATCATTGTTGGAATTCTCATAATGAGCTAGAAAGATATTCTCATTACCAAAGGTACCAGTATGTTGCATGGGTATTCCACCCTGCTCTCTACAATTAGTCTCTTCAGGGTCCTTAATCGTTTGGCTCAAGTTATTTGAGTGTGATTCAAGGGTGGGTAATTAAGATGGTTGTGAAATCAGATTGGTCTCTCTTGAAATATGCATTCTATCTATGGTTGCTTTGTATGCAAGATGATGTTCTCATTCAGTTCCACTCATTTAGCTGTGCAGCTGACACTTGGATTCGCTCACAATCGTATGAGAAAAGTCTAGGTCCATTCTCATTCATATGACTATCTTAGCTGATTACTTAATTAGTATGACTTTATATAAGGTTATATATATAGGTTGTGAAAGATTTCAAATCCTTAAGATCCAATCTACTTGAATGATCTTTGATTAGAAAGAGAAATACACTACCAATTTCACCAATGTAGAAAAATCAGCATCTACACACAATTTGAGATGCAAACACTAATAGAACTTGATCAAACTTGAATGAAATGATTATGTACTATTGTTGTCCATACAAAACCATCAAGCTACTGTATTTCACACGTGTGGATCCAAAAATAACAGATATAGATCATTCTACACATAGAATTGCAAGCAATCACCAAGATAGTGCACCAATGGATAGTAGAACCCAAGAGAATCATGTATAAGCATGAAATGAGATAGAGAAGAGAGAAGATGACTCTCTCCATGAGTTACATTCTTTTATAGCAGGTCCAAACCCTATTTGGCCACTTGGCTTTCCCACCAAAATGCTAACCCTACCAATTTTGGGTCTAGATTTAATGTACCCAACTTATTCAAATTGAATCTACTCAAACTCGCATTCTATCTTTCCCACACTTTCAAAAAGTGTTTATTCAAATGAAATTTAGACTAATGAACTTTGAAAAGTCAACCTCTAAGTCTAAAACAAGTTTTGGCCTCAATATGTCAAATACGGAAATATTGCAAAATGTGATGAAACTAGTTGAATCTTTCACACTCCCTCTTTAACTAGTTTTAGCATAGATTTTGATAATACTCCAAGTGAAGTCCTATGCTTCATGAACAAGTCTTGTCCCAATTCTTTGGTGAAGATATCAGCTACACATTCACTTGAAGACACATGTTGAAGCTCCACCTCCTTTGCAATGACTCGCTCCCTCACAAAATGATATTGTATCTCACTATGCTTGCTCCTAGCATAGTTTTTGACAATAGAACTTTGATCCATCATAAGAATGATCTTCTTCATAAGAATAGACCTTCTTTCAATGATCATGTAATGCTCAAAATAGAAACAACCATAATTGATATAGAGAATAGTGTCCACTTGGGATGCTTCACTATTTCTTATATCAATTTTACATGTAAAAATGTGACTAGAACATGAAGAATCAAATAGAATGTAAATGAGATGATTCCACAATGCTTCCGACTCTGAACTCTCTAGAAAAATACAGCAAAAAAACAATAAATGTGAGTGATCAACTTTTGCTTGCATGTCTCCTCCTCCTTTGTCCTTCGTTGCCATGTATCCACCATGATACTCCATGAATGAGCCTCCATCTTCATCTTGCCTCAAGATACCATCATACCTTGATGACTTGACCATGAATGAGTGACATAATGAGCCTCCAATAGCTTTATTTCCATCAGCAAAACCAGCCAAGAATGCTAGTACAAATCCAACATCAAAACAATGCTCACCAATGTAACTAGTTTTACCATATCTTGACAATTTGCACACATCCACATGAAATTGCTCAAACATGAGATAGAACAAGTAAAGTAAACTTGAACAACACTTCCTTGCTGCTCCTTTCACCTTACTTGAGTCTTCAATATGCTGTAAAAACAGATCCATAACACCTTTGCCAACTACATCTCCTTTGATGCTCTTGACTAGCTCCAAATTGCCACTTTCCCTTTTGACTAGTTGAAGCGCTTTGAGATCAACTTCTTGATCTTCAACTTGATCATCAAATTCATTGAACAAACTTTGTTCTCAGATTCAATACTTGATTTTACAGCAAGATAACATCCATCCACTTGCATAGCTCCATGTACACAAGAAGATCTTTCAAAAGATGTTCCTCTCTTCATAAGAGATCGATACTCAAGATCCATTGCTTGGATCCACTCCTTTTCTTTCATTGCTTGATCTACACTTGTAGGCTCATCCAAAGAGGTTAGGAAAGCAACATAATTTCCAGAAACTACTTGCTTACCCTTTTGATCATATGTGAGCCTTAAAGGTACTTGTCTTTCTCTTGATGTTCTCCTTGGCTTTTGACTTGATGAAGGTCCATCATCACCACCATCCAAAGTAGGATCCTTCTCATCAACATCAAGAATGTTAGATCCATCTACTTTACCATCAATCATGCTTGAAGACACCTTTGTAATGTTTTACTCATCAAAAATGACATATCTACCAACAATCACTTTGTTAGTAGAAGGAATGTGAACCTTGTAGGCTTTACTCACCTCACTATATCCAACAAAAATACCTCTTCTTGAAGATGGATCCTCCTTGGTCCTATCATCAAGAGTAATGTTGACATAGAATGTGCATCCAAAGGTTCTTAAGAACTTGACACTCAGCCTCCTCTTGAATAGCATCTCAAAAGGTGTCCTTCCATCCAAAATAGCACTCGGCCACCTATTGCACAAGAAATTGGCACACAACAAAGCTTGATCCCAAAATGATTTGTCAAGATTAGCACTTAACCTCATAGCTTTAGCACTTTCACATAAAGTTCTATTCTTCCTTTCAGCCACTCCATTTTGTTGTGGGGTCTATGATGTTGTATACTCCCTCTTGATCCCATGCTCATCACAAAAGGCCTTGAACTTGTTAGATATGTACTCACCACCATTGTCACCTCTCAAGCACCTGATCTTTGTGGAAAATTGGTTCTCCCTTGCATTCTTAAACTTGACAAAGACATCATACACTTCATCCTTGCTCTTTAGTAGATAGATCCAACAAAATCTACTAAAATCATCAATGAATGTTACATACATCTTAGCTCCACTATTGCTAATTGTAGTAAATCCATGAATATCCGAATGTACAAGTTGAAAAGGCTTTGTAGATCTAGAAATAGATCTAGTATAAGGTAGTCTATGTGACTTAGACAAAGCACAAGACTCACAAACATGCTTGTCATTACTTAAGGAACTTGGAAGACCAATCACAACCTTCTTCCTTGCCATTACCTCCAATGACTTGAAGTTGAGGTGTCCCATCCTTTTGTGCCAAACCTCTTGAATAGAAATTTGCTCCCTTGCAACACATCCAACTTGGTTAGCAATAACACAAGCATCAAGTTTGAACAACTTCCCTTGCCTTTTACCTTTTCCAATCAAGACATCCTTCCTTTTGATCAAACAAGCATCTCCATCAAAATCCACCTTGAGGCCCTTACTTAGCATTTGACTCACACTAAGCAAATGCTTGGTAATAGATGGAATAAACAAGACATCCTCCAAATGAACATTCCTATTTGTAGAGAGAGAAATAGAAATTGTGCCAATCCCTTTGATTGCACACTCACCATCATTGGCCGTGTAGATCACTCTCTTGTCATCTCCATATGCCAACAAAGAAGTGAAGTACTCTTTGTGAAAGGTCATGTCTGAACTTGCTCCACTATCAATCCACCAAGGATCTAGATCTCCATCATTAGCAAGCATACATGAAGACATCACAAAAGCATCATCATTTGCATCTTGCACATCCAAACCATCCTCATCAAGAGTAAGATTACCTTGCTTGTCTCCTTGATCTCTCTTCTTCTTGTAGCACTCACTTGCAAAGTGTCCTTTGATGCCACAATAGAAGTACTTGAGCTTTGATCTATCCTTCTTTTTGCCACTTGAAGAAGCATCCACTTGATCTTGCCCTTTAGACCACTTGCTTTTGGCTTTGCCCTTGAATTTGCCCTTTGTCAACATAGCATCCTCTTGAAGTGTCGATGTAGATCCACCTCTTGCTTGAAGCCTATATTCCTCATTGATCAAGGTCTCTTGAAGATCCATCAAACTTGGTAGTCTTTTGAATAACAGTACTTTGAACAATGTTAGCATGAGCATCCAACAACCCATTAAGAATCACTCGAATAAGCTCTCCTTCCTTAATGCTTTCATCTATGCAAGCTAACTCATCATTCAATGCTTTCATTCTCAAAACAAAAGTACTTGGACTTTCCTCATTCTTTTGCAAACAAGAAAAGATTTGACTTCTTAGAGTCAACACTCTAGAAGTAGACTTGGATTCATAGAGCTTCTTCAATGAATTCCAAACTTCCAAAGATGATGTGCACTTACCAACTTCCTTGAGAAGTTCATTGGTAACATTCATCTTTATCATGTGTAGAGCCTTCTTGGCCCTCTTTTCATACCTCAATCAATCTTTTTGTGTTGCTGGTCTCTCCTCCAAGCCTACAACAATATCCAAAATATCATTCATCTCAAGAAGTGACTCCATCCTTACTTTCCACAATGAATAGTTACTTGAGGTAAGCCTATCATTGGCTTCCAACATAACTCCAATTGAGGTTGCCATGTAGCAATGACCTGATCTTCTCTTCCAACCTGCTTCAATGCACAAAGCACTCCTTTGAACAACAATGAATGCTTTCAAAAGAAATCACCAAGATTTGAAACTATCTCACAAATTCTCTTCTAGCACTTATCCAAGCAAATCAACACATAGAATCATGAAATCTTGATCAACCTATGATCTATCCTCAATCTAATGACTTTTGCCACTTCCTAAGATTGAAACACACTCAAATAAAGTCCATCAACCTCACTATCTAGAGATCCAATCAAAATTAGGGTTTTGACAAAATCACAAAAAATTGACTATTCCAAATCTACATGCAAATGCTGAAAATTTGATATGCAATCTATAAGCCACCACTTAGGCTGAACCAATGATCCAAAAATTGGGCAAATCCAGTATGTGAATTCAAAAATCGGAATTGAACAAGTATATTGACCTATTTAGTATTTTGATCTACAAAAGATCCAATCTACAAAAGCAAAAAATCTGATTTTGGTGTAGAATCCTCTCTAGCATGCTCTAGACTTGATATCTTCACCAAATCATTGATAGATCTGATTTTCTCCTTCATACCCTGAAACACAAGCTCTGATACCATGTGAAAAATTTCAGATCCTTATGATCCAATCTACTTGAATGATCTTTGGTTAGAAAGAGAAATACACTACCAATTTCACCAATGTAGAAAAATCAGCATCTACACGCAATTTGAGATGCAAACACTAATAGAACTTGATCAAACTTGAATGAAATGATTATGTACTCTTGTTTTCCGTACAAAACCAGCAAGCTACTGTATTTCACACGTGTGGATCCAAAAATAACAAATATAGATCATTCTACACATAGAATTGCAAGCAATCACCAAGATAGTGCACCAATGGATAGTAGAACCCAAGAGGACCATGTATAAGCATGAAATGAGATAGAGAAGAGAGAATATGACTCTCTCCACGAGTTACATCCTTTTATAGCAGGTCCAAACCCTATTTGGCCACTTGGCTTTCCCACCAAAATGCTAACCCTACCAATTTTGGGTCTAGATTCAATGTACCCAACTTATTCAAATTGAATCTACTCAAACTCGCATTCTATCTTTCCCACACTTTCAAAAAGTGTTTATTCAAATGAAATTTAGACTAATGAACTTTGAAATGTCAACCTCTAAGTCTAAAACAAGTTTTGACCTCAATATGTCAAATATGGAAATATTGCAAAATGTGATGAAACTAGTTGAATTTTTCACATAGGTCACACACCAACAACTAGATAAAATATCATATAGGTCACATATCACTGTCTTCAATATATCATAAATGTTGATCTAAATGACTCTATGCAACTACCATTTAGGAGGTCACATGACAAAAAATCATGTTTTCACATTAACCATATAATTATGTCATGAAATCAACAAATCATATCTATGACACCTAGATTTTTAACAAATCTAGATTTTCATGACATCATTGATTTGATATAATATTGTGTCATAAAATCTCAAAAGATATGTCAAATTAGTTGTTTAATAAAAACATGCACTATCATTATATCTCATGATTTTGTCTTATATGTCAAATCTCATCAAAAATTAAAATTTATAAAAAAAAATAAGATTTGTAAAAATTAGTTTTGTAAAAATTAAATACTATCATAATGACCCATGATTTTATTTTGCATGTTCAATCATATTAAAAAAATATGTTTTATGTTTTTTCTTTATATTTTGGGTCAAATTTGAGGAGACACAATGATCAGCCAAAGTAAGGTGGAGACACATCCTCAAGTCCATCCTCAAGCAAAGGAAAGACCAAGAAGGATAAAAGCAACATCAAATGTTTTTATTGTGGCAAGATGGGCCACAATGCATCCGAATGTTTCAAAAAGAAGAATGCACAATTGATCAAGGCCAAGGACCATGAAGAATCTTTGATGATGTCTTCATTTTCATCATCAAGTCTAAAAGGTATAGGAGATATTTGGGGAGAATTAGAGATAGACTCATATGGTTTGGCATATTTGTCACATAATAATGTGATAAATGATAATGGGGAACCACCTGAATAAGTGAGACAATACTATGTATTACAACTTATTGTGATTGTGATGCCACGAAAATGTTAAATATTGAATATCAACATAAATATGGCATGATATACTCGAAAATGAAGATATGAGCTGGTTAAGTATAAATCATGAAGAGGCCTAAGTCATTTCTCGGGAATATATCTCCTAAGTAGTGCCTTGTAATTAAGGACAAGACCTTTAAAAGTGTGAAAAATGAAAAAATAAGCTTGGTAGAGGCCAAAAATCTTGTATATAGATAAACACACATGTGTGGAGCCTGTTACCACGTGTGAAACTAGTGTACTTGTCATGTACCATAATCATATAGGATGTACATATGATTTAATTCAAGTTCTAGTGGCTAAAAAGACAAAAACCTAGTTTTCTAGACATATGACAAATGGCATCAATCTATCGATTGCATGAGCCACATCCTTTGGTTAGGTGTCATATCCCATGTGTAGAGGACAGCTCACACATGTGGAATAAGCTGAAGTAGACGAATTTTGAGTTCTAGAAGATTTCCAAGTAGATCTCTATATAGAAGAAAAATAGACCAAAAGTGCTCAAAATAGAAGGTTTTGTCCAAGTGTCAGTTTTGCATGATAAATCATCATATGACAAAGCACCTTCACACATGTGGGATCAGAGGGATGATCAGTACCACGAGCTCCCACTTATTGTATATATAGAGCCACATTTGGCCATAATCATTGTGAGACACCAATCTTGATTTTGGAGGCAATTTTGAGTGATTCTCTCCATTTGTCCACAGTTGTTTTGATTGTTTTGAGGTTCTATCAATGTGTACTTGATTTTCAGGTTGGAGTCCGTACTCAGACAGTGTTTCACACGTGTGAAACCAGAAAGTACACCTACCTTCAATTAGTGATTGTTCTTGTTAGGATTTTGTGTCTAGAAATAATCTAGATTGATCTTAATCTCAAGTAGATTGATAGACCAAGTAATCTGACAACCAATCCCTCTTGAGGATCAGATTAGGATCCACTCTTGGTCCTTTTTGTACTTTTTGCACATGGTATCAGAGCCTAGTACAAGAGGTTTTGTTGAAATTGATAGAGTTAATCCAAATCAAAGCCAAAATTAGCAGTTTTTTGGAAACTAGTCAAATTTTGTGTAGCGAGTTGTAGCTATCCTCAAAATTTTTGGTCCAGATCTTGTTGTGGGCTGTAGGAACTCTTTTCACACGTGTGAGGCCATAAAGCTCCGGTTTTGACTGAGAAATTTCAAAAATTTGTAGAATTTGACTCACATACCCAATTTGAGTGATTTTTGGTGCAAAATCAAGCATTTTCTATAGAGAATCTAATCCTTTAATTAGTTTTTGGATTAGATCAGCCAAGAAATTAAATTTGAAGCTTGAATTAGGTGCATTAATTGATTATCTCTAATTTTTTGAGTGCATGTTGAAGTTGAGAGAGATTTTGCTAAAAATCATAGATTAAGGAGTGATATGCAAGGTGAGAGGTTGAAATCCATTGTACCATCACTCTAGATTTGTTCAAGAGTGATAGGGTCAAGTTTAGAAGCATCAATTTGCTAGAAAACATATTTGGATCTGTCCTCCAAGTGAAACCTTTGAGAGTTTCTAGTGCATATAGAGCATCTATGCAAATCTTTTGTAGAATTTGACATAGATTGGCTTAAATTGAGAGTTCTAGAAAAGAGATTGAGATCCAAGTCACATTGTTCAACCTACTCGATTTGTTTGAGTGATTGTAAGGTTTGAAAAGAGTCACTAAGGTGTCTATGACAAATGTGTAGAGAGAGATGCAATTTTCTAAGAGTTCCTTCCTTTGCAGAGGGCAAGATCTAGAAGCTCATTTTGTGTTGTTATTGGTGGAGAGTTTGCCTTCTCCTAAGTGATCAAATCTTTCTAAGTGGCATTAGCTCTTTGAAGCACAATATCCTAGTGAGAAAAATCACAACTTTTGATTTTGAATTTCATTCCAAATCTTAAAAAGTAGAGTAATTGGTGGAATCCAATCGGAGTGATTGAATTCAATTTGTTGAGCAAAAATTGACATAGAATGTATGAAACTCAAATTAGTTCTATTAAACTTTCTTTGTGAGAGTGTGAGGGTCAATTTGTGATCCCATTGGATGTCTAGAATGAGGAGGAGTCCATATTTGAGTATTCATGCATGTTTGAGATCTTTGTGAATCTCTAGTTGTCTAATTTTTTAAGCTTTGTGAAAAATTGGTGGTATAGTTTGTTGGCAAATCAAATCAAATTCATTCTAAATCTCAAGAGTGAGATTATTTGGGTCAAGAGTGAGTCCAAAATAAGTGATTAAGTTTGATTTTCATGTGTTTGAAACAAAACCCATTTTTTGTTCAAGAATCTCAAGTGTTGAGAGAACTAGTCAAGTTAAAAAAAAAATCTAGGTGTCAAATCTTTTCATATCCATTTCAATTTTCAAAAGAAAGAGTCATTGGTATTTGATGAGTCCAATAGGAGATTGGATCTGATTTCTTTTGTGATTTGATTCAAAGATTGTGTGCTTTTGTCTTAGTGATCAAAGCAAAGTTTCTCCAAGTGACTAGTCATTAGTGTGAAGATTGATTCTTAGGTTTGTGAGCTAGATGTTTTTTAGATCATTCTAGATTATTGAAGATGGTCAAATCTAGTCTCTTGAAAGTTACAAATTACATTTGTAGAATCATATCACAGGTTTTTATTCACATGGCATCAATAGGTGGCATCCTATTGAAGGAAAGAAAGGATCCTAAGTGCAACCTTTATGGCAAGGGAGGATATATTTTCTCAAGATGCTACAAAAAGAAGAACAATCCATCCAAGGAGAACCAAAGCAAGGGGGCCGAGGTGAAGGATGGAGCTTCAAGTTTGAAATGCAAATACAAGAAGGACAAGTCCAAGGGAAGGTGTTTCCTATGTGGAAATGTGAATGAGGCTTGGAGTCTCACAAGGACTTGCAAGATTTGTCTTCAAAATTCCATCACAACACATGTCAAATATTTTGTGACTTTTCATTTGGAAGTGCATTCTTTGGTTCAAGATACAAAGATAGATGTCACTTTCACAAAAGTAACTTGGATTTATTTCATGTCCTTGGAGAGTAGTTTGTTTGGAACTTTAGATACGTTCAAACTTATTGTTATTATCCAAGAGAAATCAATCAAGAATAAGGAGCAATCTCAAAATGAAAATAGTTTTATTTATGCTATCATGTCAACTTATGAAGAACCATTTTGCTTTGAAGAGATTTTTGTATTTCAAAGGTGGATTAAGGCAATACTAGTTGAGTGTGATGCCTTAAAAGATAGCAAAATATGTTTTCCTTGTAAGCTTACATTAGTTATTGTGAGACACCAATCTTGATTTTGGAGGCAATTTTGAGTGATTCTCTCCATTTGTCTACATTTGTTTTGATTGTTTTGAGGTTCTATCAATGTGTACTTGATTTTCAGGTTGGAGTCCGTACTCAGACAGTGTTTCACACGTGTGAAACTAGAAAGTACACCTACCTTCAATTAGTGATTGTTCTTGTTAGGATTTTGTGTCTAGAAATAATCTAGATTGATCTTAATCTCAAGTAGATTGATAGACCAAGTAATCTGACAACCAATTGTTACCACTCAATTTTATATATGTTACATACAATGAATAATGGGAACTCCTTAATGGTACATTCTCATCTACAAATCCTAATATGTTTAAAACATAAGAAATTATTTTATTTGCTCTCGCAAATTTATGTCCATCTAAATAATAAGATAGGGCTTTCACAGCCATTATCATTGTCTCTCCAACTGGATTGAATTTGGAATGAGCAATGCAAATTTCATTATTTTGAAAGTGCCTCAAGTAGTGGTCGAGGCCACTATCCCTGTGGAGAGATGATGAATGTTGTCTAAAGCCCCCTCGATGAGTAGAAAAGTCATCGATAAAAAGTGTATTATGCAATTACAAAATTGGAGTTTTTAGCACAAATTGAATTCTGCAAAACACATACGTTAGATAAACAAACGTATAGTAAAACTTTTAAGCTTACGCATTCATCATCATCTCCTACAACTAGATCGAGATGATCTATACTTAGACCACCAATTGAAAAAGAGTCATCAAAAAATTTCATAACTGATGGATGGGGGAATCCCAGCTGGGCTTGGAACGTAATAAATTCCTCATCAGAAGGCAAACTTTATCCATGAGCACTAACGTTTGCCATAGCCCAAGACAAACACTCCTCACCAGTCAGATTCCCTCCTCACCATCATAGTCAATGCCCGACACTAAGTCTTCGGTTTCAAAATCAACAATGTCAGAGAACTCAGTAATGGTGCTTGACAATAAACAAAGCACCTCATCCTCACGATAATCGAAAAAAAATACATAAATTTGCCGTTGTAATATACACATTTTCATTTATATAATATTTTGGCAAATCAAAAAAACATTTAGAATGTACACTAGCAATATCTTCCTCAATATTGGCATTAGAGCCAATGAAAGCATCCCTCAACATATCAGTATCTACATTCAAATATTCAATCTCTTTATTAGGAGTATCAATCACGAAATGACTGATATCCTTTATGGAATGTTTAGTAGTGGAGGATGAAGGATGTTAGTATCAAGAATCAAAGTATTTGACTCTACTGGGATTTGTACCAAAAGGAAAAACAACTGATACTCTAGAAAACGACATTTTTGATTACAAACATTACATTCACTAGAATTGTTGAATTGATCAAAAAGTTTAGTGTACATCTTGTCTAGCCGCTGCTTTTAATGAGAAAAAATATGTACAAGATCAGTGAAATGCATAAACGACAAATTAGATGCAAAGATTGGAGGGATACTGACTATATCCCTGAATTTGATATACTGGTCATAAAAAACATAAGGACTTTGTTGTGCCGTACTGAACACATTTAGAAACGGCCGGAAGAGGGACTTGAAGTACTCTATGTGCTCAATTATACGGAACTCAGAGAGAAAACTAGACAACAAACGCTCACAACTAGGATCAGAGGATGAAGCCATTGAATAGTATCAGATCTATGCGAAAGGGGAGTAATTGAAGATGAAGAGAGAACACTATGCACGCACAAAAGCAATATGTATGAACGACGTATCGCTCTTGTGCGCGTTGAGAAACAAGATACAATAAGGGAACAAACAAGGCGCACACATAAGTGATATGTGACGAAAATAGATATAAAATAAGTGCATAGAGAATTGATATGAGCGAAACCCGAAAAAGTTGAAAAAATAGGTTTTCGAGGATTGTGCCCTTTATAGTCATCTCACACGTGCGAGTCAACGGTCAACTTCCCATGTGTCGTACGATGATTTGCTGAAAATCGTTCCCACGTGTGTAGCCGTACGTGTGTCACATTCTGATTCGTAGTCGCTTGACACATGTTGTAGGATGAATATTCCACACGTGTGAATAGGTACAAGAGGCATGTGTCACATTCTGATTTGTTGCTACTTGACATGTGTCATAAGATGATTCGAAGAAATATTCCACACGTGTGAAGCCATGTATCACATTCTGATTGGATGGAGTGTGACACGTGTGATGGCTGATTCGTTACTTTTCAGACACGTGCGGACGACACGTGTGACCACACATGTGCAACTACACACGTGCAAAGAAATTGTTTACACATGTTCGCGAGCTCAAAGTTAGTTTCACTTGTTTTCTTCCGATTTTTGTGCCATATCGCTTCTCTACGCGCGCTCTTTCTTTCGTTATCTCCATCTCCTTCTGCGTGCGCACAAAGGGCGATATAACTGCCGTACATATCGCTTCTGTGTACAATTTGCTTTCTGTCTCATTGTTTTTTTTCTCCACACTCGCACAGAAGCGATACGTCCTAGACTGCCCTCATGTCTAGGGTCAAATAGATCCGGAGGGATTTCTTCTCTCCTGGGGTTGTATCCACTAATACCCCTGCTGTTAATCCTCCATGATAGACCAGGCGTAACAGGAGCAGATGGCTCTCTGAGATTAAGAAATATCAGAGATCCACCTTGCTCCTGATACCCATAGCCCCCTTCTACAACACTGTCCATCTGATTACTCGAGATAATCTGCAGAGTGCTGTTAGGTTCACACCTGGAGCATTGCAGTGTTTGCAGGAGTCCGCGGAGGACTATTTGGCTTTTTTTTTTGAGGATTCATTTTTGCTTTCCATCCATGCCAAGCGAGTGACCTTAATACCCAAAGATTGTCAAATCCTATATAGAATGAGGGAGAGATTTTGTAGACTTCACAAGGGTGAACCCGATGCTCCTTAGGAAAAACCCCTTGATAGGACCAACCTACTCACCAAGAGGCCTCGCAACAATCTGCCCCTAGAAGGAACAAGCCATCCTCTTCTCAGGCTCCCAAAAAGGTTCGATGTATGACCCTCCGAGCTTCCACATCTGGAGGTGATGGAATTGTAAATATTGTAGCTCTTGATACTGTGGTTGATTCAGCCACAAAAATTTTGGACATTCCCTCCATTGTAGATAGTCTCCTGCCTCCGCCCGTTAATGTCAAACATGTAGCATATTTAGATTCTGATGATTATTTAAAGTTTGAGAAAGATATTTCAGATGCGATAGATAGTATCGGCATGCCAATCCTCTTCCAAATAGAAGGGATTGGTTTTACTCTTAATTTTAGAGTTCCATATTGTTTGCAAATGAAGGATATAAGGGCCTCTATTAGCAATCCAGTGATTGAGGCTGGTCTCCCATTACTGCAATATGATATAGCAAGGGATTCCATGAAAGAAGTGTCGCTTCTCAGCAATTTTTTCCTGCAAGGCATCAAGGACAACAACGACACTTTGTCGCACTGTATTCTTGGTGCTTGCTCACCTGCTATGAAGTTTTTGTTGATGCCATATCATACCAAGTATGATCTCTTTACTTGTCAAATTCATTACTTGTCTACTTCATTACTTGTAATTATTGTATCATTTATCTAATGAAATTCTTCATGATTTTTTGTAGTGATCATTGGAGCTTAATTGTAATTTCTGTAAAAATCACAAATAACAATATCGTAAATATTTTTTGTGTAAAGATGAATTCTGCCAGCAACACACATAAGGATATTGACTCGCTACTGCTGGAGATATGTAAATATTTCCAATAGAGAATCCCACGACATGGAAATGTGAAATTGTGAGCATTGAGGTAATCATTGAACATTTCTAGTGTATTTTTGTTTATCATCATTGTTAAGCATCAATACCTTCATCCCATTATTAATCAATTGAATGTATTGTAGACACCCTAGCAAAATGACTCATTTAGTTGTGTGTGGTATACTCTATACAATGCAAAGTTATTTTTCCAGTGGTACAATCTTCAAGAGGATGTTGATATTTCAAAGGTGAGTTATTAATATTCATCTAATACAATGTTTGTTATTAAGTGAAGATAGCCCCCCACGGCCAACACAAGATAGCATTTGCCACAAAATGAGGAACCTATGCCTATAAAGTGATGCCATTCGGACTTTGCAATGCCCCAAGCACCTTCCAACGAGTCATGCAGGCGACATTCAAGGATTATTTGCAAAAAATTTTGGAAATTTTCTTGGACAATCTGTGCGTGCATGGACCAGACTTAGAACACTTATCCAATTTGAAAAAAGTGTTACAAAAATGTTGCGACTACCAGATCTCCTTGAATCTAGAAAAATGTCAATTCTGGGTGACACATGGCTTGATTCTCGGCCATATAGTGTCAAGACACGGGATCGCCACAGATCTATCAAAGATCAGGATCATTGTTAATCTACCACCAACGGGAATGATCTGCGAAGTCTACATCTTTATGGGTCATGCTAACTATTATAGGATCTTCATTCTTGATTTTGCAGAGTTATTCCGACCAATTTACAAACTCACAATGGATCCACATTGGAACGAGGAAGCCCTAAAGACTTTTCAAAAGCTTAAGGATTCATTGATTTCAGCACCAATCTTACGCCCACCCAATTGGTCCATTGAGTTTCATGTGCATACAGACTCATCGAAGTATGCAGTTGGAACAGTCTTAATCTAGCCAGGTGAACACAAAAAGAATTTTCCAATCCGATTTGCAAGCCGACAACTCAGTGATACAGAAATGAACTATTCAACCACAGAACGAGAAGCATTGACAATGATCTATGTGGTTAAGAAATTTCGACATTACCTGATGGCCACACATTTTGCTTTTTATATGGACCATCAACCCTTTTCATTATGTCTGACGACCGTCAGCCCATCTCCCATCGCCAAACCAAAACTCTTATCAAACCTTTTGTCACCCAAACTACACTAGATATCCCAATCCAGACTAACAATGGCTAGTTGATAGATGCTATCACGGAACCCGTCATTCAGGCGGCTGCACATCTGTTGAATAACTTTCTGGTTATTTCAACATTTTGCAAGGACATAATCCAGTCCAAGCTGCTAAATCAGATAGTGGAATCCTTTCTGAAATTCCCAAGCCCCTCAGTTGCGCCATACGACTGGCATAGCTTTCTCATTCGTGAACTAACCATCTCCATTAAACCCAACAACCGTGATCATATCGCAGCAGGTCCCCTGTTGTGTAACTTTGCCTGTGCACTTCTCGAGGCAAAAGTGCGCGGCTTCCACCGCTCATCCCTTTTGTCTTCCATAATATTGCATACTAACCTTTATCTGCCATCTCAAGCATCCACCTCCTCCCAACCTGCAGTTACTGACACAACGGCCAACAAACGAATGCATGGCGCTGTCTCTACATCTTCGTCTCCACCTGCTACCCGAAGACGCGCCACCACCACCACACTAACGACTCCATCAGCCATCGCCACTTCTTCTTCTATACAACTCTCCACTGCGGTCTCTATTGTTACTATCCTTCTTTCTGTTCCATCCACAACTATTTCTGTTTCCATTCCCATTTCCTCTGTTGATACCACTTCCGTTTCTGCTCCATTATCCACTACTCCATCCATCACCATCGCATCCTCCATCACTCCTGCCATCACCGTTGCTCCCCTCACGTTTAATCCCTCCAATTCTCAGTTGTCTCCCGACACTCTGGCGTGGATGCAAGTCATCAGTTTTTCACCCCCACGTCAGACCCTTTCTGCTCCATCCTCGCCTTCTTCCATACTCCACACCACCCTTCAATTCCCCTCTGTTCCTCCCATCCTCTCGTTTGGACAAGCCGTTCTCACCCCCGTTTTCACAGTTGCTTCTCAAACCCCACTTGCTTCGCCATCAAAGGTTGCCAAGGGCAACCAACCGTTGCCTGATGATGCATTTGTTCAAACAGTTTTCATACCATTGCCAGATCGGACTGATCCTACCACCCCAGATGGCATCAGGTCCAACAAGAACCTGATTGAAGATAATAACGACGGAACTCCACAAGTCGTTGGGGCCGATACAACACAAGCCCTTACAAGTGCCAGTGTATCGGCTGCTCCCACCAACCTAACGATGGCGTACCAGACTCTGGGCAGATACATCCTGGAGGTGGTAGCGGCCAAAGCTATCTTGCAAAGTAGGATATTACACTTGGCCACAAGCAACACACAGATGCGAGCGAAACTTATGAAGCTACAGCACGAGCTGATTTTAGCTCAACAACATGAACAAGAAGGGCACAGAGATATTGCCAAGCTGCAGCAGAAGGAGGAGGGCCTCAATCTTTATATCCAAAGCCTCTCCAAAGCGTTGATAGAGGCCTCCACGAAGGTGCGAGAGCTTCAATCCGAAGCATCCCAATGGCTTGCTCCCATCCAGGTGCAATTACAAATATTGGAAGCAGAGAATATGCACCTGGGGGTGGAAGTCAAGGCCCTACAGAATGAAAAGCTTGTTTGGTTAGCTCAACCTGCACCAGACTCAAGGCTGCTATCTGAATCAGATTTGAATCTTCTTCGGCGTCAGGTGCAGATCTATAGCCAAATCTTGAACAGCTACCAGACAGAGTTCAATAAATATCGGACAAGCACAACTCACGAGCTCGCCTAGGCCAAACAAGCCCTCAAGGCTTGCCAACAGTTCATGGAGAAAAAGGCCCAGCCCACCCCCGTGGTAATTCCACCACCACCTATTTTTGACGCTGCGCAGGCCAGTACAAGCCAGGACCAAAGCCAGCAAGCAGCAGGGGGATTTAGCCAAGATCAAGGGTTTGAAGGCCAAGACCAGGGACCAACAGATACAGGTGCTAAGACTCGGGACTAGGGCCAAGGCACAGGTATCAGCCAAAGCCAAGATGAAGGACATGCCACATCGTCCAGAGGTTCACGCACCATATCTGTCAGCCGAGCCTTCCGAAGACCAAAGTCCGCGGAGGAGAAAATAAATGAATTTCTATCAAAGTATCCCCACGAGTCATCAAGAGACGGCTGACAGATATCGTTTTCAGCTAAAACAATAAAGGGCAAGGAGCTACAAGCATTACCCGCCCTCCAACCAAAACCGGAGTGGCATCAACAGTTGTTTGAAAGAGACTCTACGGCCATCAGGGCCTATATGACAAGTCCACAACAATTACGGGTGAACGCGCACTTCTTGCCATATACACGACGATCCAAATGGACGGAATGCGGCACCCCTCTGGACAAGATCACACTTCAAAACTTCAATTGGCCGATCATTCCATCAGAATACGGTTGGACTACGGATGTAGATGCTAGAAGGGCTCTCACCACATTCGCGAATTACTATATTAACTACTTTGATCCAACAGTCTGTGCGGCAGCCACTTACGTCCGGGACTTAGAAAATTTAATGGGCATTGAAACCAAATGGGATGATTTTTTTTCCGCCATATTCTTTGATCCTAATAAGGCGCTAGCTTCCGACAAAGTCGAAGATCAGCTGCCAGTCGCTCGTGTATATTACCGAGCTACCTTCCTTGGAGATCCCTGGACGCGCCGATTCCAAGCGTGGGTCGATTAAAACTAGCTGACAGGAGTCCACAAGTCCCTCCACACGCCCAAGGACTTGAAGAAACTAGACCGCCTCAACTTTATGGAAGACGTCACGGGCTACCTGATCCACCAGAGACAGGCAAAGAGGATGCTTTACTAAACCTGCAGAGTGTCGAGGGACCGACACTACTTCAGGCCGTGGGTCCTGTTGGGGGTATTCCCAACAAAGTGTAAATACATAAAATCGTCCAATAAAATGTGTTGCGAGGGTATGGCATCCTACGCGTATAAGCCCATGGCCCAATGAGCATGCAAGCTTAAGTTGTAAATAAAATAAAATGGACTTGGGCCTTTGAATTAAAATAAAACTAGAGGCCCAAAGTCATTTTTAAACTTAGAAGATTACTTTTTAGAGTTGGGTCCAAATTGGGACTCACATGAATCTTGTGAATTTCAATGTACTTTTTGTGGACCCTTGGATCAAGTTGGGTCCAAGATGAATGGATAGGATCAATGTAAATATTAGCCAATAGGATTTTGGGGCAAGGGCCTTCCCCATTTTATAAAAAGACACGATTTGTACTCTATTTTCATGCTTAATAGAGAGGAGGAGACTCTATCATTTTGAGAGCTCAAGCATCCTCAATTGCTAATCACTCTTGCTTATGCTCTTGTTGTGATTGTTTGTTATTTCCATTTCTCATGCTTTTTGGTTTATGCTAGTTAAGGTTTTTTCATAAGCAATGACATTGAGCATTTGAGCTAACCTTCATCTCATCTCTCTCTCTCACTCTCTTCTCCTCCTTTTTCTTCTATTCTATCCTCTCTCTTCACCCAAAATCATGATGAAGTTAGTTTAGAAAGAGTAGAGTTAGAGTGAGTAGTGTTAGTGGAGGTAGAGTTAGATGCAAAGTATGAAACTAACTAAAATTAGCATCTATGCATAGTTAGGTACCTATCTAGTGAACTAATCCTTGTTGACAGGCGGGAGGGCTATACTACGCAAGATCTTCGACCCTACAAAAAGAAAAAATCCAAATAGAATGATTAGATGTAGTTAATCTTGATTTTCATATCCAATCACCCATAATAGACTCATTTACGTCAGAGAGAGAGAGAGAGAGAGAGAGAGAGAGAGAGAGAGAGAGAGAGAGAGAGAGAGAGAGAGAGAGAGAGAGAGAGAGAGAGAGAGAGAGAGAGAGAGAGAGAGAGAGAGAGAGAGAGAGAGAGAGAGAGTTAAAGGTAACCAACACTCCCAATTCTAGGAAGGTGTGTAGCCCTTATTTTCTTCTGCTAAAGACGTGGTTCAAATGTTTTTTGTTGGAAGATGAGTTCCACAAAAAAGCCCAAATGCTGCAAGGAGGGAGCATGTGGTGACATTCTGGAGTAGGATATGGAGTTTTGATAAGCACTCTATAATGTTCTCTCTGTTTTTCTCTTCATGTGTGTTTAGGGTGGGTGTGAGTGGGGGTGTGTGTGCATGCATGTGTTTGTGTGTGTGTGTGTGTGTGTGTGTGTGTGTGTGTTTCATGCTACTGGTTTACGATTTGTGTTAATTTATGTTTCATGCTTGAGAGAGAGAGAGAGAGAGAGAGAGAGAGAGAGAGAGAGAGAGAGAGAGAAAGAGAGAGAGAGAGAGAGAGAGAGAGAGCTCGTATACTCAACGAATTTTTTGAAAGCTTCAGATTTGGTACGAATAAAGTATACTACAGTGAACTTGCTGAAGTCATCAATAAACATAATGAAGTACTAGAAATAATTGATCTTCACATCCTGTCACACACGTGAAAAGTATAATACTTTGTTCAAATTCAGATCTATTCATTAGACACAAAAAATATCACATTCATCATTCACCAATTTCCTCATTAAAGGGCAAACTTGCCAAAATCACCATCTCTTGATAATCTCTTAAAGTATGTACAAAATGAGCTCTCAATCCATACCAAATGATCTCAGATATGAGATTAGGTAGAGTGCCATTAGGGTAGACCCTAAACCCCTGGCTATCAAAGCCTTAGATCATGCATAATTACCCTCTTGGTAGCTCGAGTCAACTGTCTTACAAAAGTAGGTGGCCGACATCATAAAAAATCCCAATCATCTAGGAACATCATGATATAATTCACTTTAGAAAAATATTTATTTAAATAATTTTATTTAATTATCAACATGCAAAAAAAAAAAATCCTAATATAATTCACTCTAGAAAAAAAAAAAAAAACCTCATCATAATATAATTCACTTAGAAATATATTTATTTAACTAATTTCATGTCATTATCAACATCCAAAAAAAAAAATTTGCGTGGATAATCCACGTAAAAGATATCCATGCGTGGATATCTTTAATTTTCGGTCCGGCATGTGGATTATCCACGCGAATACTGTTTTCCGGCGCCGCCAACCTTCCCTCCCGAACAGTTGCCAGAATTTTCAAAATTCAATTTTGCGTGGATAATCCGTGTGCATAAATTTTGCGACACCGTGTCAGGAAAACACAGGTGGACTCGCCAGAGGTGTGTTCAAAAATTTGTTGGTGTGGATAATCCACGCGTGCATGTTCCACGCAAACAAAATCTCAGAAAATCGACTAAGTGTCGGGTCTCGCGTGGATACTCTGAGTGGATAAACACAAAGTTTTCTAGTTGTGAGAATTGATTGGGATAGATATTCGGTGTATGTATTATGGCCTCAAGATATATTTTAACTTCACTACATTCATTCGGTCGGATATTCTAACAACATCACTTCCAAAATTTCCACATCTATATTGCACGTAGGTATCGAGATCCCAATCTCATGCATCGTAGTCACATGAGTCTTATGACCATAGCCAGGATGGGGACGATTTAGTTGGATCTAATGACTAGGCGTTTCCTTCCGATATATGTTTGTAATTGGAACATTTATGTATAATATAATTTGTTTATGTTAAGTCCTCTACATGAATCTTCAATTGCATCGAATGTAGTCTAAATGTTTGCATTTTTTTTATTTATCAACTATGAACTACTCGTCGACATCCTCTCGTTCCGTAGGTTGCATCATGCGAGTGCCCTCGCTCACATAGTGGAGGATGAGCAGGTTGGTCGCATTCGATACTCTCTCATAAATAATCTTTATATTAAAGAATACATTATTAAAAAACCTACATGGTGTGTCAGATTGGCATTTTACATGTATATGTGTAGTATTCTTACTGTGCCATAAAAACTATAAGACTACTCATAATCAGAAATGTATAGAATTAGTCCACAAATCACTTCAAAATTGATCCCACTCAAAACTCTGTTACAATATATACAAGTTTATGATCTTCATCAAATGATACAACAATGATATTGACAAAGAACTAATAGTGGTAGACATATTTTAGTGGGTCAAGAACATTAACTATGAGCATTCATTCACATTCAGTAATCAACAAAATCCATAACATAATCTATATGTTATTTTGATCATTGTTAGATTCAATACAATACAAAACATTTGTATATTGACATAATTCTCAATTTTTTTTTTGAATTGCTTGTCTGACTAGATATGCCATTAATTATAATATACATGTCCAAGTCAAGACATTATTGTTAGTCCATTAGCTAACTTCCCATTATAGTGTCTAAAATATTAGGCTTAAACAATCAATCTTTTTTTTTTCAACTACTTTGTTTTATACTATGATCACGAATCCATAAGCTATTTATAAGGAGCTGATTTGGCAAGCAATTATATAATAATTTTTTTTGATGAGTATAACTCAGTGGTAGAGTGTCACCTTGACATGGTGAAAGTCATCAATATGTGTTTGTAGTATACTTCATGTTGAATGTTCAAGAGAGAACGATCTCAAAAGTTTGAGAGAGAACATTGAGTTCTGAGGAGAGCGCGATTGACACAGAGAGATATATGGTAGAAAGAAAGCACGAGAGCAAGATCGCGAGAATGAGAACCGAAGAAGACACAAACTTTTTAGAATGCGATTTTTTAAGGGTTTTGTTATGTGCTGAAGGCCAATGCATTCCTAGAATGTTCTAGATAGAGAGAGACTTTCTTTGGGAATGTAAGAGGGACAGAGAGAGGGCTATAATGTGAGTTTAGAGAGAGAGAGAGAGAGAGAGAGAGAGAGAGAGAGAGAGAGAGAGAGAGAGAGAGAGAGAGAGAGAGAGAGAGAGAGAGAGAGAGAGAGAGAGAGAGCTCGTATACTCAACGAATTTTTTGAAAGCTTCAGATTTGGTACGAATAAAGTATACTATAGTGAACTTGCTGAAGTCATCAATAAACATAATGAAGTACTTTGCATCACCCGACGACAATACTCCAAATGGTCCACAAATATCTGAATGCACAATTTCAAGTACCTTAGTTGCTTTATAAACATCCTTACTGAAAGGTGTTCTAGTCATCTTGCCTTTAAGACAGGATTCGCAGGTAGTTCGAATATCTCTACTTCTGATTACGACTCCATGAATTCTTTGACTTTTATTGGCTTGGTACAAGGCTTCCATGTTCATATGACATAGTCTTTTGTGCCACAGTACATCTTGATTCCTGAGTTTGATTGACTTGTTCAATTCTAGTTCAAATGTTCAGGTGATACAAATTTCTTTCTCTACTGCCTTTGGCAATCAGGTTATCAGAATCTTCTTTGAATAGTTTACAAGAGTTCTTTGTGAAGGTTATTGACATGTCTGTATCAACTATCTTAGCTACAGATAGATGATCTTTATCAAGAGTAGGGACATAGAGAACTTCCTCCAGTTTCTTATCTCCCTGATTCGTGTCTAGATAATGCACCAGTTCCATCAACCATGTGTTTAGAACCATCTCCAAGTATAATGAATCTCGAATCGTTTGTCTTCTTGTACTCAGACAAAATTTGGTTCGAGGAAACAAAATGTGAGGTGGCTCTCGAATCAAGAACTACTTTTCGAATTGTATTAGATGAACAACATAGATCAATACTAACATAAGCTGCTGAATTCCTTATTGCCCTGTCTTCTGTTGCTCTGGAGCATTCTACTTTGTCTTCGACATAGTTTGAATATGAAGGTTCGCTTTGATTTTGTTCCTTTTTTATTTTGGGATTCTAATAACAGTCTATTGCTACATGACCCCGTCTATGACAATGAATGCATTCAATCTTTGAATTTAGCCAACACTTTTCTTTAGTGTGACCTAATCTTCCGCATCTATTGCAGATCTTCTTATCACCAGAATTCTTCTGCTGTTTTCCAGATTGTTGTTTATTAGTCTTAGACTCATTCTTCTTAGACGACTCCCTCTTAAACTTAGACTTCCTAGAAGATTTATTCTTCTGAGTAAAAAGAGCATTTTCGGAATCACCCTTGTCGTCATAGCGTTCACGAGCTTCTACTTCTTCCTTCACTCCGTCTATTGTCTTTTGAAGTGTCATTGTCGTATCTTTCGCCAATAACGTGCTTCGCGAATTGTTCGTGACACTTGTCTCTTCGTGACATTTTTGTCTTTCACAAATTGTTCGCGACAGATGACAATTCTTGAGTTTGAAGAAGGAAGCTAGAATATTTCATGAACTGTTCAAGATAGTTTCGTGACATCTGAGCTTTGAATAAGAAACAGAAAGTTTCGCGACAAGATTCTATTCACGAATCTTTTGAGCTTTAACAAGAAAGCCACGAGCTTCCACAAAAGACTATTTCACGAATCTTTCGAGTTGACTACAAGACAAATTTTGCAAATCCTTTTGAGTTGGTCACGAATAGAAAAGTTTTGAGTGAACCTTATGTCTTGTTAATGGATAACACTTCAGCAATCTATCTTACAAAAGATTCTGTATTTCACTCGAAAATGAAACACATAGCTATCAAGTATCATGTGATTCGGGACTTAGTTGAGCTGAAGACAGTCTTCATACCCACAGAGGAAATGACAGCCGATATCTTTACAAAGCCACTAAGTAAAGCCTTGTTCGAGAAACAACGAAGAAGATTGGGGTTAATCCAACTGCCACTTTGAGATGGAGCTGTAGAACAATTGATCAGACAGATCTTGATTCTACCAACAAAGCGCGTAGTTTACTTGACAAAGGATGAGAAAGAAACGAACGCGATCTCGAAACTTTTCTATTCGTGACCAGCTCTAAAGGATTCACGAAATTTGTCTTGCAGTCATCTTGAAAGATTCGCGAAAGATTCGCAAAATAGTGTCTTGTGGAAGCTCATGGCTTTCTTGTTGAAGCTTGAAAGATTCACGAACAAAATCTTGTCGCGAAACTTTCTGTTTCTTGTTCAAACCTCAGATGTCGTGAAACTATCTTGAACAGTTTGCAAAATATTCTAGCTTCCTTCTTCAAGCTCAAGAATTGTCATCTGTCATGAACAATTCGAAAAAGACAAAAATGTCGGAAAGAGACAAGTGTCGTGAACAATTCGTAGAACACGAAGCTGAGACGAAGAGACAGACTGTCGTGAAATATTTGCGAACAGAATTTATTCGGGCATGGAAACATAGAGTCTATTTGAATATCAACCATCATAAACGGTTAGATTTCTACTGTTACAATATTAAAAGGCCAGCATACTTGTAAATAAAAGGCCAAAAGACCTGTCCTGTAGCAATATAAATACATATGCACTACTCGTTGAAACTCACTCAATCAGAGACACAACAATGAGATAAGACAACAAGAGATGTATATTGATAAATCATATTCAGAGTTATAAAAATTTGTTTTTGATCAATAGTTTCTTATTGTCGAAATTGTCTTAAGTTGTCTCATACTTCCGCATATAGTCTAATATAATTTTCGCACATATTCAATCAGAACAAATATTGTTCTATTAGTACATAGATCAGATAAAATTGCGATTGAAGACACTGATATTAGTTTGATTTATTCAAATTTGCATCGTGTTCTCTATGGAAGAATAATTACTATTTTTCCTACATCTAGTTTTACTATTGTGGAAGACATTTCCATTTCAAATACCATCTGTTCCATATCTCCTTACCACAACCATTTTCTGCCACATTTTTTCTTCCAAACCATTGTTTTACACTGCTACCTTCTCAACCGAGACCTCCGTTCAGTTTTCAGCCAAGTCCTATAGTTTGCGTCTCAACCGAGCCATTTCCTCAGCTATGAACCGAGCCTTACAGTTACCATCTCGACTGAGCATTTCCGTCACCATGTTGACCGAGCATTTCTGTTACCATCTTGACCGAGCCTTCCTATTTCCATCTCGACCGAGCCGAATCCCACCACACCTCTGTTACAGATCTCGACCAAATCTTATTTTCCAGAGACCATTTCCAGTCCAGTCGAGTCATGTCTTCACACCACTCCTCTAGCTCTAACGACCCAGATGCAGAGATATCAATATGGGTCAACTTGATATTACAGAGATGACCACATGGTACCAGCAAGCAAATCAGTTCCTGGCCCAAATTGAATTTCAGATCCTTATTTTGTCTGGTTTACAAAGTTCATACCTGCTGCACATGGCCTATGCTTTCTACAACACCACTGCAAGGTCATGCCAATTTATTGTTCCTCCTAGCAGGAATTATGTATATAACATATCTATTTCTGGAGCAGAGTTCCACACTTTCGGCTTCCCTCAAGGACCGAATGCAGTTACAAGAACTTTGCAGAAGATTGAGGCAACAACATACTTCAAGTTCATTGATCCCTCTATTGCAAAGTGAAAGAACAAGGACGTGTATCGGTTCAAGGTTGGCTGCTGCTTCTGCCTACTTAACCAAGTACACACAGTGTAACAAAACCAAGATCCTTCGGATACCAATGTCCATGTTCCACATGATGGCAGATTCATGACAACATGGTCAGAATCTCTTTGATTGGGCCCAGTTTGCTTTGAACTACATTCATGAGTGCATAAAGAACAAACAACCCTCCACCTTGTTGGGTTACATGATGACAGATCTCACACTCCAACAAGTGAACAATGGACCGAGGCTCCGGAAGCTATTGCAAGTGGCTGACAAAGCTTGGGACATACCAGTTCAATAAAAAAAGTCCAAGTGTTCAAGAAAACAAACATTGTCACCATAGGGGCCACCTCCTAAGAGACCAAACATGAGCATTATGAAGTTGACGGTCAAGAAGTAGCCAACAACAACTAGCTCACAACAAGATCCAGTAGCTGAAGGATCTTCTATGACACAACAAGCTGATACTTCTAAGACCAAGCTTCTTGAAACACGCCAACAGAGGGCATGAACAAAACTAATGGCAAAGAGGCATTCTTCGGATAGCACGGAGATAGATGATTTAGAATCTGAGGGTGAAAAGCTCGTACGAAAACCACGAGCCACGAGACAAGCCACATCATCTCACCACACATCATCGAGTTCGACAGATTCACAGGGTGCAAGCTCCACATCAGGTTCAGCATCCCAACAACACTCCTCACCCACACATGTCATCGACGGGGCTGATGGAGCTACCACATCATTAGTAGCAGACACTGGCAAAGTTTTCCAAGAAGCCCACTCAGTTTCAATGACTACTTGCTACTTACAACACCGACGTCACCAACTTCACCACTGGCACAAATTTTGGGAGGGGGGGAGGGGAGATGGGAATGTCATTCCCAAGGATACAACAACAGTCCAACATGAACAGGCCCAACAAGTCCACATCCTCACGGACATCTAAATATTTTGATGCTGTGGACCTGATCGAGTTGGATGATGATGAAGATGAGAAAGATCAATCGGGAGAAATTCAGATCCCACTAGCTAGTGTCACCACCACCATCCAAGTCACCACTCCACCCATCATCCCCACAACCACCATCACAGCTAACGTCATTCCTCCATTCTCACCATTACCACCTTCACACAGCCCCACCAATCCATATTTTTTGGACTAATGCCACCTCACCATACCTCTGATAGATATCCAAGTATTTCTAACCCCGAAGAGCTTTCAGAGACAGCCAAGCATTCAATAATAAGCCTGTCCAAGACCAGTTACCATATGCACTGTTTGGTAAGCCAACAAAAGGGGTTAGAGAATAAGATCAGACAACAAGACCAAACCATTGCCGAGCAACAGAAGCAAATAAAAATAAAAATAAAAGATAGAGGAGCTAAAAGCTACTATGGTTAGACAAGCAACAGAATTGAACGAGGTCCAACAACAACTCAAGCAAAAAATGTCCCAGATGGATGGATCATCTAGCGCAATGACGGTTGATGCCCCTCCAGTAATGCCCGAGGACATCCAGTTCCAAACTCATCAAGCTCAAGCCAAAAGGATGGAGAAATATATAAGGCTGTTCTAAGAAAGAGAGGCTGACAAAATAAATTTTTGAGTATGCTGCGGTGAAATAGGCGAAAGTCATTCGAGGCTTAGATCCAATACGGATCAATCCCAATATTGCCCTCAAGTCAGAAGACGACCACCAAATGATGGCTTGGCTCTATTATCAAACGACCTTCATGTCCTCCCGTTATGTCACCATGGTGGAAGACTAGCAGAAGTTTGGTTTTATTGAGAAAGTCTGAGATTACCTAGGGCCACTACCCTTGGAAGCAAACTACGCTTCCAAGTATTTGAAGCCCTAGGAAGAAAGATGAGCGTGAAGAAACAGACCGCAAGGCGACAAGGCGAGCAGGACTTGCATGAGGTTCTCAAGCGGGCTGAAATGTAAAGGCCATTGAGAGATCTCAAATTTTGTGAAACAATTTTGCGGCGAATAAGCACTTGGTTTTACGAAAGTGATAGAAGATCCATGCTTTTCCAAGTGCCAAGCGAAAACGACGTGATTCCATGTGTGTTGCAGTGGATTCTGCAATAGATTAGGGGGGGATGATGTCGGCAGATTTCAAAGAATCCCCAAAATGCCGAGCTGAGCTATTCTAGAAGAGCATCTCTCACCCTAGACCGAGGAGGTCCCTAAAGGAAGAGAGAAGGATGAAGATGAGAGCCGAGCATGAGAGCCGAGAAGTACTAGCCAGTATAATAGTCTAAAATCATGTGAGTCTCATGGTGAATCCCAAGAGAAGGAATGACCATGTAGGAGCTAGTAGTATTTCTAGGCAATGTAATAAATGTAAGTAGACCCCTCTTAAATAAACTAGAGTGAGCCACCTTTTGATGGTGACCTCTAGTGGAAGAGCTAATTCCACTTGGAATTTGAAAATTGTGGAATTGCTACTTAGGCTGCACATGGGCACCCTCTTAGTTTATTTAAGAGGCCCCCTCTCTTGTGAGGGAGCTTTACATGTAATGTCATTTTGCTCTTGAATTGAATAAGAAGAACTTCCACGAGTGCTTGGCATTCTTGAAGCTCCTTGTTCAAAATGGTTTTCTTGAGTGATTCTATTATGAGCATGCCCTTTCATTCCTTTGAGTGTGGTTGTGGATAAGTTGTGGAACAGATTAATTTTTTGCTTTCTTTCATTTTGTAAAGTGGATTAGATTTCTTGATCTATGTTTTTAATGTAGCTTTCAGCATACAAGTAAACTAAAAAGGCTGGAATTGTGTGTAGATTTTGCATGACCTTGACATTCTAGTTCTTGATTTTCTTGGGCTGTCCAAGAATCAAGAAATGAGTGTTTCTTGATCCTTGGACTTTAAATATTTTGTTTAGTATTTAGTTTCTTGTTTCTTGCTTTCAGTTCTGTTGATCTATAGTTTAAACTGAGAATCCTATTGTTCTCTTAACGTTTTACAAGTAGATAAAAATAAGAACCGGATGGAGTTCATCAGTATTGCACTCATATTTGTAGATGAATTATTTTGGCTTGCATGGGTTGATTGTACAAGTGCTAATGGAGTGAACGTAATCTGAGTAACCCATTGACAGACTAGGAATTATACTACAATGAAATCACATTTTTGTGCCTGATCTGGCTTTGGAATGAGAAGATAACATTAAGATAGCCAACCATCTGGAATGGACAGAAACACCCGGATAGAAAAACCTACACCAATGATAGTTGGGACCAAGTTGACAAAACAGGATTGTCCAAAAACAGAGGAAGAAAAATAGAAGATGGAAGGTATACCCTACCAAAACCTAATTGACAGTCTGATGTACCTTACAATTTGTATCAGACCCGATTTGGCTTTCTCTGTTTATGCTTTAAGTCAATTCTCTTCCAATCTTGGCATGGGACATTGGCAAATGGCAAAACGAATCCTACAATATCGGAAGGGTACCCAAAATATGGGATTAATTTACAAAGCAGACAACGAAAGAAAAGGAATCGAGCTGCACCACTATAATGATGCAAGCTGGGTGAGCTACAAAGATGACAACAAATCTGTAACAAGGGGATGTCCGATAACGTGCGGAGAGTAGAGTGTCAAGCTACCAAAGAGCGAGATACTGATTATCTCGCTCTAAAAAAATCAAAACCAATAATCATTAGAGGACTTCTAAGGCCCAAAAGGGCTGTCTAAGAAATGCCACGTAAGAGAGAGAAAATCGTCGAATTTTAAAACTCTGACCGAGTTTTTGGTCTGCCCGCACAACTCCGATGACTTGACCTCACTAGTAACGTATGTAGTTAATTGGAAGTTGGGTAGCCGCAACGCGTGGGGTCCATATTTCAAGATTCTATTTTCTACCATTAACTAACATACCTTCTCATGTAAATGCAAATCGTATTGCACATCAAAGTTTTCTTTCCATCTACTCATAGTGTTCACATCAAAGGAACAGTCTTATCGATCTGAAAATCATGGCAAGAAACTTTGAATATTTTGGATCACAATGAGCGCTAACGTGAATCTAAATTTTTGCAATTCAGAAAATACAGAGTGTGTTGGATCAAATAAAGCGGCAAGATTATTTCAAACTTTTGCAATTCAAAAATTTGCAATTTCAACACACATCTATTGAAAAAATATTTTGCTTATTTTGCTCATAACTACAAAGCTTTGATTTTGCATATAAAGCAAGAAACATGAAGTGTGATAGATCGAAAAGAGCATAAAGGTCATTTCAAACTTTTTCAATTAATTAATTTTTTTTAATTAAGACGAGTTTTAATAGCTTACAAGATATATAACAAGTTGGTTTTCTACTAGATTAATCTATCAATTATTAAGATGTCTAAATATCATCTCCATATTGATCTTCCCACAGAATATGCTCCACTGTCGAGAAAAAAATCTAAAAGGGTCCACCTTACCAGTTCACCAAAGGACAGAAGACATGAAACATTGTGATCTATGGGTTGATGGAAGTTTGTATCCAATCGATCCAAGCTTAATGCAACATCCCAATTTTAGATCGGTCACACAACTCATACTGTTTTTGTGTGAAGGACACAATGGTCTATTGGGTTATTGTGAAAGATTGAAAAGTTATGGCATTAGTAATTCAATGAAAAAAATCCATTGTTTGGAAAATATGTTGAATGGTTTGTTTACTGACTACCGAGAAAAAGAAACTCTTTTTTTTGCAAACAAAAGAAGAGAATGAAATCTTGAAGATAGATAATTCTCGTTTGCAAGGTATTATATCAAACCTTAACCAAGAAACTGACAATATGAAACTAATTGTACAAACATTGCGTACCTCATATTGTCAAATAAATGTAAAAGTAAACACATTACGGAAGAAAATATTGAACAATAAACAAAAAAGAGTTATTTTAAAAAGTATTGACGAGCTTTCAACAAGTGGGGTTCAACGGAAAAAAAGAATATATGCTTTCAAGTAAGATTATGTTTTAAACTATTCATGTGTTTTGTTTCATCTAGCACATCAATGGTTGTGAATTGTTTTTTTTCTAAATCTTATTTTTATTTTGCAGATTAGCTTTAGTCACCAATGAAAATCTGAAAGACAAGGACATGATTGGAAAGTCTTTGAGTGCAGTACTTACAGCCAAGTCAACGATGAGTCTACCTGGAAATCAACGATATTCTCGAATCAAGTGCAAGATTGCAGAGGCCCTTATGGGCGAAGTCGGCAAGATCATTGACCGAAAATTGATACAAGGAGCATGTGATTATTCTGGTATTAGCAGGGATGCATATGACACAATGTTTAAAACTATCAAAGAGGCATTTGGACAAGTACATATAAAAAAATTTCCTATTCCCCGACCCTTTCAAATCAAATTAGAGAGAGATGTGTTAAACAGAGGTTTGAAAAACATCATTGGTATTCCTTACCATATCAATGAAATTTATAACTCAAAACATGGCACTTTGTCATATGATTCCACCAACAATATGTTTGTAGATCTGAATCATTTACTGAGATTTATTGTGAAGTTTTATGGAATCACAAATGAAAGTGTTGAAAAATTGATATTAGTTCCCAAGTTAGATATATCAGAAGTAATAAAGGGACAAAAGCTGGAAAGGGTTAGTGTTACACTTATGAATGGGGCATTAAGCAATACGATAAACTCAGAGAGTCTTGATTTCAGTGTGTAGTCCGAAAATAATATTTGGTTGTTGGCAGCTTTCTAGGTTTAAATCTATTCTATTGAGTACTAGCAACTAATTCATTTCAAGAATTGGTTTTGTGTTTTAAGCTAATATTGTTTTGTTATTATAGGTCTGAGTTCAATTCTCTTAAAATAGTTCATGATTTTGTGTTTCAAACAAGTTTTAAAAGAAGATCATGACATTCTATTTTGGATTTTTAGTAAAACAGAATATCCAGAGATAATTAAGAATCATATGAGCGACACACCACTCAATGTTCCTGGTATAGGTGATTTTAAGGTGGAATGACATTTGGCTGGAGACCTAAAGTCGTTGAAGTGCATGTTCAACGTCTCACATGGAGCAAATTCAAAACATCCATGCCTCTATTGCATGAAAACTACACATGATATGTCGAAGAGCACGAGAGTTTCAAGGGATATATAAGATCCAACTTGGAAACCAGTATTACCGATTCCGCTTAAAAATGTTCACATTTGTACACTACATGGAGAGGTTAAAATTATCGAAAAATTGATATACCTTCATATTTGGTTTGCTTGGAATACTAAGCCAGAGTCATTAGCCAAAAAGGCATTAGCTCGATTGGAAGAAGTTTTATCAAAGGCGGGACTTCATAAAGGACACGTTAAAATACAAAAGGACGAGAAGCTTTCAGGGAAAACGGAAAACATCCCATGCAAGCCAAGTATAGGATGATCCAAAGCTCATCGTTTCTTATCAAATCATTCCGAAAAACCAACTAAAATCCAAACATGGTCAAATTGCTCAGAAAAGATAAACTGTCTGATACTGATGTCCTACTAATTGAGAAATCAAGAATTGAGTTTGTGGATGCAGTTAAAGGGGCCTGAGGTGAAAATCATATTACGCATTATATGGTAAATCTCTTTTTAATGTAGCTAACTCTTTGATTTATAATCTCATTGACATATGCTAAAATTAAAATGATTGATATGACAATATTGGTATCTCTGATATTGCAGCACGTTTTACGACATCATGCATCATTTTTTGCAAAAGCTTACGACAATCTAAGTATTTGGTCATCAAAAGGAATGGAGAAATCGCATTGGCAAGCCCGAGCAACATTTCATCGAAATACACAACACGGTGGAACATCTCAAAAAAGAAATTACATCATCAAGCTATTTCAATGGTTCTACAGGCGTATTCAAATCCGATTAAAACTAGATCAACAAATTATCAGAAATTCAGAAAGGCGTCCAAATTTATAGACGAAAATAATATTGATGCAAGACTCAACCCATAGTAATTTCCATGGTATCAGACGAAAAAAGTATATGTATTATATCGCATCGTTTCAAGTACAAGACAAGGCAAAATCATTGTTTCTCTTTGTCTTTAATGATCAGCTTTGCCGTGTGGTCATGAAATTTTTTTTTTCTATCATATGGATCTAGAAAATCAATGGATCTTCTTTTGCTCAAGTCAATGTATCTAGAGAAAACAGCTAAGGAGGAAGACCTTTTTGGAACTTCCTCAGCTACATAGCCAAATACTTTTATGACTGTCTCTCTTCGCAAAAATAATTTTATATGTATTAGGAGGGTATTTATGCCCGTTCGAGAAATAGGATAACGCTTTAATTGCCATTATTACTGTCGCAGCATCTGAAGAAAATTTGCTATGATGAATGCAAATCTCTTTATTTACAAAGCACTTCAAATAATTAAGTAGGGATAAATCCCTTTGTTGTGATCCCTGGCCTTCCCTCAAATATCCTTGCCTTGTTGCAAAGTCATCCACCTCCACAATAGCCTGTAAAATACGAGCAAAGGTCACATGTCTTTAAAAACAAAATAAGTATATTTGAATAAAAATCTGGATTGGCAGGTATTTTGCTTCAGACAACATATTGCAATTTTGTACTAAGCTTGTTCAGATCAGCAACTGTTACGATTTCATTACAAATTCATGGTAACAGGAAAAGAGTCCTCCTCAGCAATTCTCTCAGTTCGTGCTCAGAGAAATGAAAGCAAGTTAATTCAGATGATTAGATAAAATAGCAAACTTCTTGGCACTGATTTCCAAATGTTTCAACAATCGGAACATGAGCATAGATTTCGATTATCTATCAGACGTAAAATGGAAAAAACTTTAATCATTCATAACATGAGTTCAGTAGTCAGATTCAGACCTTTGGATGGCTTTAGCTTACTTCGAACTTCTGTTATACAGAACAATTACAGATTGAATAGTTTCACAAAGAGTGAATGCAATATTCAGATTCGGAACATTAGATACTGAAACCTTAATGCTCCTAGCCTCTGCATTGCATTCTTCTGCTCAATAGCAACGCATAGACAATGGAAAATGTGATTCAGAACAATCATAAGCTCGTATTGATGTATAAGCAGAAAGCCCGATGAATAAATTATGACATTAACACCTACACACCAAAACAATCTTGCAAAAGCAAAATAGTTTAACAGAGACATCTGCTTTGCCATTTCAGCCTGCAGAGGAACAAAAAGAGAGAATAGATCTCTCTGAAAACACTATGATCTGTTATCTGTCGCCTGCAGAACCAAGCATGATGAATATCTGAATCAGTGTTGAATACAGAATCTGGCACCATATAGCCAGGAAGAGACTCGTAGGTGACAATGAAGCCCAAGAACTGCTGCAGACAAGTGCCAAGGATGCCGATGCAGAAATGACTGAGCATTGACCAGTAGAATATAGCCAACAGAGATCTAGCAGTTACAAACTTTCCAGAAACAAGTCGTGAAAGAAGATGAAAGAACTGGACATAAGTTTGCAAACACGTTCAGCTCTGAAATTTGATAATACATCTGTTCATTGTCACGCTCAGGCCTGAGGAGAAGCCAGGTTGGTTCAAAATTAGGCCTAGAGTGCGTGAAAACGAACGCTGCTGCCGTAACCGAAGGAGGAATACCTTAATGTAGACGCATGTAGAAGATGCGCTGTCTGGAAAACAGAGGACGCTGGCTGCACTTCTGAGTGGAAGTGCCGAAAAGTGCGGCTCAATTGCTTTTTCTTGACAGCCATTTGATCTGACTGCGTGGAAAACAACACGGTGCGCTGCCCTGGGTGCATGAAACGTATTAGATAACGGGGCCCGTTATCTGACGTTATTATGACTTTTTTTTTATTCGTCATTTTGTGTGTATTCATACGATATTAATACACCGTATGAATACATCTCTTCACGCGTTCATCTCTTCGCGCGTTCGTTACCTAATACTTTCATTCTGCACATATCCGAAGAGATACAAAGAGATACAGGTCCTCACCAACCTCACCTTTCTCAATGTGAGCAACAATGGTTTCTCGGGAAGACTTTCATCCAGCATTGGAAAGCTCACGCAGCTTGGTGAGGGTGGATATTGGCACAAACGTGTTGGTAGGAGCTTTCCCAACTAGGTTCTCTGGATTGCAAGCTCTTGAGGTATTCAGTGCTTCAAACAATAATTTCACGGGGCTCTTGCCGCCGGATTTTGCCCAACTTCCTGCACCTGGATTTGTCTGGGAGTTACTTCGAAGGCAGCATTCCTGTGGAGTACACCAAAATACCAATATTGTCTCTTGATGTATCTGAGAACAACCTGACAAGAAACATTCCACAAGAATTCAACAAGCTGCACAATCTGACTCTCTTCAGTCTTATGTTCAACAATTTCACTGGCAGTTTTCCGGCCTTCATCGGAGATCTACCCAACTTGCAGACCCTCAAGATTTTCAATAATCTTTTTAAGGGGCCTATTCCTCCTCATCTTGGCCACGCAAGCTCGCTGCGATGGCTTGATGTATCCCCGCAGATCTTGGGTTGGCTCCTTCGTTGGCATACACACATTTTTTGACATTTTCATTGATATTCTCTGGATTCAGCACCCAGCTCGCCATCGTAAAGTAAATCCAGATCAAGCTACCAATTCTAGAATCCATCCTCCTCTATATCTCATAACTAAATCAAAGAGCTCTCGCTGCAATAGAAGCAAGAAAATGAGAGCAGCAGCAGCAAGAGCAGCGAGGAGAAGACGAAGAGAAAAAAGAACTCGTAAAGTATGAATGTCGTATAAATACATAAATACAATATAATGTACGATCCACAACTACAAAAGAAACGCCGGATTACGGCATTTTATTCGTCAGTTTAAGGTTCATTTAAAACTCAAAGTGATAATAACTTAGTAGATAACGGCCCCCTCCCTCTGGGGAGTTATGAGTTTTTGGGGGCGAGCTTGGGAGCGCAAGCCCGCCCCCAAAAACTCATAACGGGCCCTGTGGGGCCCATTATCACTTTATTTTTTAATACCGTATGAATACATTTTGTACCGTATTCATGCATCGCGAGCCCGGGTTTCTCTCTGTCTCTGTTCTTCCGGTAGCCAAAAGAGGAACTGCCTTTGCCACGATCACTCCTGCCGCTCGACATGGCATTGCATTTCTCCTCTACTTTGTGACTTCGCCTATAATTGGATTTGTAATTGCCATTACTCCCGGTGGTTGATTTAGTGAATTCCCAAGGTGGATCAATTATTGCCATTACTCCTTGTGGTTGCTCTAATGAATTCCCAAGGTCTTTCTTCAGCTGAAAGCTGCGCTTGCAATGATGAAAGAAAAGTAAGCACGATCTTCCATAAAGGCACAGAACTACAATGATTGATGAGCAATGGGATCGATATGAAACTTAGAACAACTCATTATCCCCAATTTTTTGATCCCAGGTGCTACACGCATTGGATGTTGTAGCCTAAACCAGAAAGCACAATTAAAATAGATGAAGAAAAAGCAATGGAGCAGTTTGTCATAGATCAAGTCTATGTATATATTTATAAAATCAATGCTTTCCATTTTGGCATAGCCAAGATGAAAGCATGCATTATCAAGCTTCCCCTCCGCTGGTCTCAAATCCCTCACAGTCTCTAGTTATGCTTGCAAAGCTCCCACGCCACTATAATTACGAGCATTCAACCTCTGCTTTTTAGATGATCAGAGAGGAATTTGGGAGGATGAGAAGAACACAGATTTACAGCGATGGAGTAGCGGATGAAGCCGTGCTTGACAAATATCTAGGTCCAAGGCTCACGAAAGGCTTGAAAAGGTGAGAGCAAGGAGCGACCGCTGCTGCTGCAGCCAAGCCTATAACGCCACGGTTAGTATAAATACCGTATAATGTATGGTTCGCAACTAGATAGATACGGTACGGTCCCAACTAGACATATACGGTACGGTATGCAACTAGACAGATACGGCCGGGATTTCATTCACTAGTTTTAGCCTCGATAAGAACTCAAAGTGCTAATAACAAAAAAATATTGTTCGCCTCCCTTCCCTTTATTGCCCTTACAAATGTGTGTGCCATATGGCATTCTACTTGTAAAGAAAAGAGTCATAAGTGAGGCAAAGGGCTGAGACTTATGCAATAAAATCTGCATTTGAACATAATCAACATTTTATAAGCTAATCTTTTTTTCACAAGATCATTATGAAGCATAATTTGCATATGCAAAACATAATCACACTTGAAAACGGTGGGTCTAAGTCTTAAAAATGGGCAAAAAATGCACCAACTATCCTTAAGGTATAAGTTTTCTCTTTCCTTGCCTTGCATTGACTTCCATAATAGTTGAAGCCTTGTAACCTTTATATAAATACATCTAAAGTTTACAAACATGGCCTTCTAAACAAACATAGGGGCAGGTGTCGGCAATTGCGTAATTATGATTTGGGAGCAACAATGCCTTTACAAATTTTGCACCTATTGATAGAATATATGTCCATGATATTCCACAGATTCAGCTTGAAGCACTACTACAAAACCCACTCATTCCAACATGTTTCCCCATAAAATGTCGGAATCCGACATGTCACTATCCGACATCTCTATCAAACCCTCGTAAAAAAAACTCCGCTTGCCTCCGGTAGCTGGCGGGAATATAGTTTTAAACTGGATGTCGGAATTCGACATATAAAATATGTGACGGATTCTGACATCCAACGTGGGTGCCATGTGGCAAACTATCTTTGAGCTGGCATCCTAGTTGGATGTCCAAATCCGACATATTTTTAAAGATGTCAGATTTCGACATCCAGATCAGCAATCTGTGTCGATGATTGGACTTTTTGGGTTCTAAAAATCATGTCGGAATCCGACGGATCCTACAAATGTCGGATTCTGACATTGTGTTCGTATTGCTTCCTGCGACCTCCATTTTCCCGCTACCTTTCTAGAGAAATCTTGGCACTTGGAAGTAGAGGAGCTTGGAGCTTGGAGAGCTTGGGGAGCTTGGAGGTTTTCATTTGTTAATTTAGTTGATTTTACATGTTTTAGATGGATAGATAAATAGAAAGAGATAAATAGATAGATAGATAGATAGGAAGAGAGATAAATAGATAGATAGATGGAAGAGAGTGTGGGGGTGTAAAAAAATTTGTGACATTTGATTTTTAAAGAGAGAGTGTGTCTGTGAGTGATTGAATTTGTGAGAGAGAAATTGGGAATGAGAGAGAGAGAGAGAGAGAGAGAGAGAGAGAGAGAGAGAGAGAGAGAGAGAGAGAGAGAGAGAGAGAGAGAGAGAGAGAGAGAGAGAGAGAGAGAGAGAGAGAAAGGTGATGTGTGTATAAGAGATGAATGAATTGTTAATCAATTGATTTTATTTTTTGGTTTTGATTTTTTGTTTTGAGAAAAGAGATAGAGGTTGAAAGAGAGAGAGAGAAGGAGAGGTAATGTGTGTGTGTGTGTGTGTAAGAAAATGTATGAAATGTGAATGATTAGGAAAAAGAAAGATTGTGTGAAAAAAATTTGATATGAATGAATTGATTTTGATTTTTGATTTTAAGTTTTTGCTTTGAGAAAAAAGATTGAGAGAGAGAGAGAGAGAGTAACAAGATTTCACATAGTCCCTCTTTGTGAGAAATTGGCAAAAATCTAGCTTGGTATTTTTATGAAAGAAGTTTGTAAGTGAATCTCACATGTGTGGAGGATGTTCCCACGTGTGGAGAATTGTGAATGAAATTAAAAATGTTAGATATAGGGGTCTTATGTTTTTTGTATCAAGCATCTAGGTGTAGGATGCTGATAGGGTCAAATTTGGCATAGATGCCACCAATTGCTTCAAGAAGAAGAATCAACTCAATCAAGCCAACATCACCAATGAGAAAGAAGACTATATTGCAAGTGATGGAGAAGGCTCTCTTATGGCATCAAGCTTCTCCTCTTCCACCTTCAACAAGGATGACTCATGGTATATTGATAGTGGAGCATCTTCACATATGTGTGGCTCTAAGCACTCTTTTTCATCTACTATGCCTTATGATGGAGTCAAGAAGACCGTATACATTGCAAGTAAGCATGAGTGCAATATTGAAGGAGTAGGGATTATTCTCTTGAAGCTTGCATCTTCCAAAGATCTCTTTCTCAACAATGTTCTTTTTGTCCCAAAGCTTACAAAGAACATCTTAAGTGTTGGCCAACTTCTTGATAGTTGCTTTGATGTCAATTTCAATATTGACAATTGTGTGATCAAGAAGGATGGTGAGATCCTTGCATATGGATCAAGATTTGAAGGCATCTACAAATTGGATCCAAGTGAGAGTGCAAACTCTCTTGATGTTTCTTATATGTCCAATATTTCAAAGGAGGATGATCACACAAGATGCACATATCTTCTCTCTTCAAGTATTATGGTGTATAATTATTCCTTATTATTCAAAGCATATGTTGAGAAGCAATTCTCATTGAAGATCAAAGCTTTGAGGAGTATTGGAGCTCTTGAAGGAATAGCACCATATGAAGTTTTATTCAAGATGAAGCCTAAAATTGATCACCTTAGTGAACTTGGTAGTGCTTGCTTTGCACATATTCCCTTGGAAACAAGGAGGAAGGATGATCCAAGCTCATGGATCATGATTGGATATGTGGAAAAAGTACAAATAAGGACCAAGAGTGGATCCTAATCTGATCCTCAAGAGGGATTGGTTGTCAGATTACTTGATCTATCAATCTACTTTAGATTAAGATCAATCTAGATCAATTCTAGACAAAAATCCTAATAAGAACAATCATTAATTGAAGGTAAGTGTACTTTATGGTTTCACACGTGTGAAACACTGTCTGAGTATGGACTCACCTGAAAATCAAGTACACATTGATAGAACCTCAAAACAATCAAAACAAATGTAGACAAATGGAGAGAATCACTCAAAATTGCTTCCAAAACCAAGATTGGTGTCTCACACTGATTATGGCCGAATGTGGCTCTATATATACAATAAGTGGTAGCTCGTGGTACTGATCATCCCTCTGATCCCACATGTGTGAAGGTGCTTTGTCATATGATGATTCATCATGCAAAATTGACACTTGGACAAAACCTTCTATTTTGAGCACTTTTGGTCCATTTTCCTTCTATATGGAGATCTACTTGGAAATCTTCTAGAAGTCCAAATTTGTCTACTTCAGCTTATTCCACACGTGTGATCTGTCCTCTACACATGGGATGTGACACCTAACCAAAATATTTGGCTCATGCAATCAATAGATTGATGCCATGTGTCATATATCTAGAAAACTAGTTTTTGGCCCTTTTAGCCACTAGAACTTGAATTAAATCATATGTGAAACCTATATGATTATGGTACATGACAAGTACACTATTTTCACACGTGGGAACGGGCTCCACACATGTGTAATCATCCTATATACATGATTTTTGGCCTCTACCAAGCTTATTTTTGCATTTTTCACACTCCTCAAATTTTTTTGAAATTTCTCAGTCAAAACCGGAGCTGTACGGCCTCACACGTGTGAAAAGGCTTCCTACAGCTCACAACAAGTTCTCGACCAAAAATTTTGAGGATATCTATCAAATCCAACTCACTACCCAAAATTTGACTAGTTTCCTAAAACTTGCTAATTTTGGCTTTGATTTGGATCAACCCTATCAATTTCAATAAAACCACTTGTACTTGGCTTTTATACCATGTGGAAAAAATACAAAATGGACCAAGTGTGGATCCTAATCTGATCGTCAAGAGGGATTGGATGTTAGATTTACTTGATCTATCAATCTACTTGAGATTAAGATCAATCTAGATCAATTCTAGACACAAAATCCTAACAAGAACAATCATTAATTGAAGGTAAGTGTAATTTATGGTTTCACACATGTGAAACACTCTCTGAGTACAGACTCCAACCTGAAAATCAAGTACACATTGATAGAACCTCAAAAACAATCAAAACAAATGTAGACAAATGGAGAGAATCACTCAAAATTGCTTGCAAAACCAAGATTGGTGTTGTCTCACACTAATTATGGCCAAATGTGGCTCTATATATACAATAAGTGGGAGCTCGTGGTACTGATCATCCCTCTGATCCCACATGTGTGAAGGTGCTTTGTCATATGATGATTCATCATGCAAAACTGACACTTGGACAAAACCTTCTATTTTGAGCACTTTTGGTCCATTTTCCTTCTATATGGAGATCTACTTGAAAATCTTCTAGAAGTCCAAATTCGCCTACTTCAGCTTATCCCACATGTGTGAGCTGTCCTCTACACATGGAATATGACACCTAACCAAAGGATGTGGCTCATGCAATCGATAGATTGATGCCATGTGTCATATGTCTAGAAAACTAGGTTTTTGCCTTTTTAGCCACTAGAACTTGAATTAAATCATATGTACATCCTATATGATTATGGTACAAGACAAGTACACTAGTTTCACACGTGGGAACAGGCTCCACACATGTGTGTTTATCTATATACAAGATTTTTGGCCTCTACCAAGCTTATTTTTTCATTTTTCACACTCCTCAAAAATCTAGCTTGATGGAAAACATGATGATCTTGAACTTGACTCCATGGGCTGAATTGGTCTTTGCTGGTTCAAAAGGTGTGAAGATCAGCCAATGAGCTTGATGTTGATCTGAAATCACCATATCCATGATAGTGCTTCTTTGATGTTGACATATTTGATGAGCTTGAGAGCTTTGCACCATCCTAGCACCTCCAAGATTGATTCCTTCCAATTTTCATGTAGATGCTTGACCTTGAGGCTTGATCCTTCACATGAGATATGCTCCTCTTTCCCTTGAAATGTGAGCCACATGGGTTCAACCATGTTTCTTGAGTTTCTTTTTGGAATCACAACTTGAGAAGGTCTCTCCTCCTCAATCCTTGGCACACTTGAACCTTGAGATCACTCCTTAAGATCCTCTTCATGATGCTCCTTCTTGATGGAAATCTGAGACCTCCATGTCTCATAATGATCACAACAGGTATGACCATTCAATATGCACTTCCTATGATTATCAAGATTACTTATGCTAGAAACATAAGTCCAAAAATCACCACAACTTGGCATGATTTTTCCAATATTGAAATCAAAAGGTATGTCCATCTCAATAAGGCTAACTACTTGCTTATGGATATAAGTGTCCAATTTGGATGCTTCACTTATTCTCATAAGAAGTTTACAACTTGCCTTTAGGATTGAAAACTTACAATTTTCATCTTTATGAATGAACACATCATTCATGATCTTATTGAAAGCAAAAGTTCCTACATTATGAAGATATTTCCATTTCCTTGACTTCATAATTAATGTAAGCTTACAAGGAAAACATATTTTGCTATCTTTTAAGGCATCACACTCAACTAGTATTGCCTTAATCCACCTTTCAGATACAAAAATATCTTCAAAGCAAAATGGTTCTTCATAAGTTGACATGAGAGCATAAATAAAACTATTTTCATTTTGTGATTGCTCCTTATTCTTGATTGATTTCTCTTGGATAATAACAATAAGTTTAAACTTGTCCAAAGTTCCAAGCAAAATACTTTCCAAGGGCATAAAATAAATCCAAGTTACTTTCATGAAAGTGACTTCTATCTTTGCATCTTGAACCAAACAATGCACTTCCAAATGAAAAATCACAAAATATTTGACATGTGTTGTGATGGAATCTTGAAGACAAATCTTGCAAGTCCTTGTGAACTCCAAGCCTCATTCACCTTTCCACAAAGGAAACACCTTCCCTTGGACTTGTCCTTCTTGTATTTGCATTTCAAACTTGAAGCTCCATCCTTCACCTCGGCCCCCTTGCTTTGGTTCTCCTTGGATGGATTGGTCTTCTTTTTGTAGCATCTTGATCCTTTCTTTCCTTCAATAGGATGCCACCTATTGATGCCATGTGAATAAAAACCTGTGATATGATTCTACAATTGTAATTTGTGACTTTCAAGAGACTAGATTTGACCATCTTCAATAATCTAGAATGATCTACAAAAGATCTAGCTCACAAACCTAAGAATCAATCTTCACACTAATGACTAGTCACTTGGAGAAACTTTGCTTTGATCACTAAGACAAAAGCACACAATCTTTGAATCAAATCACAAAAGAAATCAGATCCAATCTCCTATTGGACTCATCAAATACCAATGACTCTTTCTTTTGAAAGTTGAAATAAAAATGAAAAAGATTTGACACCTAGATTTTCCTTTTCACTTGACTAGTTCTCTCAACACTTGAGATTCTTGAACAAAAGATGGGTTTTGTTTCAAATACAAGAAAATCAAACTTAATCACTTATTTTGGACTCACTCTTGACCCAAATAATCTACACTTGAGATTTAGAATGAATTTGATTTGATTTGACAACAAACTATACCACCAATTTTTCACAAAGCTTAAAAAATTAGACAACTAGAGATTCACAAAGATCTCAACCATGCATGAATACTCAAATATGGACTCCTCCTCATTCTAGACATCCAATGAGATCACAAATTGACCCTCACACTCTCACAAAGAAAGTTGAATAGAACTAATTTGAGTTTCATACATACTATGTCAATTTTTGCTCAACAAATTGAATTCAATCACTCCTATTGGATTCCACCAATTACTCTGCTTTTTAAGACTTGGAATGAAATTCAAAATCAAAAGTGGTGATTTTTCTCAATAAGATATTGTGCTTCAAAGAGCTAATGCCACTTAGAAAGATTTGATCACCTAGGAAGAGACAAACTCTCCACCAATAACAACACATAATGAGCTTCTACATCTTGCCCTCTACAAAGGAAGGAACTCTTAGAAAATTGGATCTCTCTCTACACATTTGCCATAGACACCTTAATGACTCTTTTCAAACCTTACAATCACTCAAACAGATTGAGTAGGGTTGACAATGTGACTTAGATCTCAATCTCTTTTCTAGAACTCTCAATTGAAGCCAATCTATGTCAAATTCTACAAAAGATTTGCATAGATGCTCTATATGCACTAGAAACTCTCAAAGGTTTCACTTGGAGGACAGATCCAAAGATGTTTTCTAGCAAATTGATGCTTCTAAACTTGACCCTATCACTCTTGAACAAATCTAGAGTGATGGTACAATGAATTTCAACCTCTCACCTTGCATATCACTCCTTAATCTATGATTTTTAGCAAAATATCTCTTAACTTCAACATACACTCAAAAAATCAGAGAAGATCAATTAATGCACCTATTTCAAGCTTCAATTTAAATTTTTTGGTTGATCTAATCCAAGAACTAATCAAAGGCTTACATTTACTATAGAAAATGCTTGATTTTGCACCAAAAATCACTCAAATTGGGTATGTGAGTCAAATTCTACAATTTTTTGAAATTTCTCAGCCAAAACCGGAGCTGTACGGCATCACACGTGTGAAAAGAGTTCCTACAGCCCACAACAAGGTCTGGACCGAAAATTTTGAGGATAGCTATCAAATCCAACTTGCTACACAAAATTTGACTAGTTTCCAAAAAACTGCTAATATTGGCTTTGATTTGGATTAACCCTATCAATTTTAACAAAACCTCTTGTACTAGGCTCTGATACCATGTGGAAAAAGTACAAATAAGGACCAAGAGTGGATCCCAATCTGATCCTCAAGAGGGATTGGTTGTCAGATTACTTGATCTATCAATCTACTTTAGATTAAGATCAATCTAGATCAATTCTAGACACAAAATCCTAATAAGAACAATCATTAATTGAAGGTAAGTGTACTTTATGGTTTCACACGTGTGAAACACTGTCTGAGTACGGACTCCAACCTGAAAATCAAGTACACATTGATAGAATCTCAAAACAATCAAAACAAATGTAGACAAATGGAGAGAATCACTCAAAATTGCTTCCAAAACCAAGATTGGTGTCTCACACTGATTATGGCCAAATGTGGCTCTATATATACAATAAGTGGGAGCTCGTAATACTGATCATCGCTCTGATCCCACATGTGTGAAGGTGCTTTGTCATATGATGATTCATCATGCACTGACACTTGGACAAAACCTTCTATTTTGAGCACTTTTGGTCCATTATCCTTCTATATGGAGATCTACTTGGAAATCTTCTAGAAGTCCAAATTCGCCTACTTCAGCTTATTCCACACGTGTGAGATGTCCTCTACACATGGGATGTGACACCTAACCAAAATATTTGGCTCATGCAATCAATAGATTGATGCCAGGTGTCATATATCTAGAAAACTAGTTTTTGGCCATGTTAGCCACTAGAACTTGAATTAAATCATATGTACAACCTATATGATTATGGTACATGACAAGTACACTATTTTCACACATGGGAACAGGCTCCACACATGTGTAATCATCCTATATACATGATTTTTGGCCTCTACCAAGCTTATTTTTGCATTTTTCACAGGATACTCATCCATCAAGGAGGCCTTTAGTGTCTTTACACTCTCTATTTCAAAAGTAATTGTGAATAGAGATGTCATATTGCATGAAGATTCAATCTTGGAAGTGGTCGAGATCAAGGCTTCTCAAGAAGCATCAAAAATTATCTCTTTTGAAGGTATTCAGGTTATGATGGGGCTGAGGTGTGAGGAGGAGTTTCTTCTTCATATGATTTCAAGAAGATCTTCAAGATGCATGGCCGAGTCTTTATGGCTCACCTTACATGGCAAAGAGGGGCATCTTTCATATTGTATCTACTACAACACATTCATATATGCTTCTCTTCCTTTGCTTGATATGCTATCTTGCTTCATTGAATTTTTGGGATCTCAAAGTTCAAGAAAAGTTATACTAGTTTTGTATGATGCTTATGGTATGGACATGTTTCTTGTCATTATTGACTTAGATATGTTTCCAATACTTTTTGAAAGCAAGATATTGTATTGTCAAAAGTATGCTCTTGGTTATAGTAAGAACAAGATTGAGCTTGTTACTCACTTTTTTGAAAATCATGTTTTCACATGTTTTGAGGCAAATTGTAAACTCCTCTTGAGATTAAATGAAGCATCCAAAGTGGACACTTACATCCTTGAGAGAGTAACTAGCCTAAAAAAGATTCTGATAGTCTGCCAATTAGAGTGTAGACAAGTTTAATGCTTTTGTTTGATGAAGTTTAAGAGGTCCAATAGGATTTAGAGGTGGAACCATGAGTGGTCCAATAGAATTTGAGATATGCTTGAAAATGGTCCAATAGAATTTAGAGGTGAATGGATCAATAGTCCAATAGGATTAAGAGGTGGCAAAAGCGTGGTCTAATCATGATTGAGCATTGTGGTAGCTCATGGATCTATCGGTATCATTGTACTTCCCAATTGGATCTAATGATTTTGAGATTGAGTGAATTTTGTGAGTAATTGGTTTTCTAGCTTTCTCTCTCTACTTGAGAGCTCATGATGATTTTCTCTCTCTACCAGAGGAGAGCAGCTTGTTTTTACTTAGATTATTTTTGGAACACTTCCCACACGTGTGAGTGAGATTTGGAAGCGATTGAATGCATGTAGTAGTGTGTTTTTGCCATAGAATCAAAGATATATCTTGAATCTCAATCTAGTCTTGATCTTGGTGCATCTACACACCTTAGGAGATCACAAGTACATGTTGTGGACAGTCCACACGTGTGAAATCAACACTCTTGACAAGTCAAGACCAAACCCTTTGAACCTTTCAATTTATAGCATAACAGGTAAAAATACAGCTTTATAAAGTATAACAATACAAAGTACCATAAAGCAAAGCAAGTTTTAAGACACCTAGTTGTTACCTGCCACCATCCCACACAACAAAACTGCACAAGTTAGTCGCGTGAGGAAGACAGGTGTCATAGCTGAGCATCAGTTGTTATCCATGCCTGAAACAAGATTCACTACTTTATCAGCTAAATTGCATTTATAAAAAGTACGCCCAATCTTCTCAATCATTTACTTCATAACTAAGCAATACATTCTGCCCTTTAACGAAGCCGTATCAGGGCACAAGTCATACTGATCAGTACAAGAGCAAAAAAAATGTATTAGGTTCACATTTACATTTTACCTATAAGCAACTATCCTTCACTATACTTATGGACAGAGATATGACTATGGTCATAGCGTTAGGTGCTAGACACCTTCGTGCTATGCTAGCCCCCATGGATATTCCGTAACGGTTTTCCGAGAGTCCAAACACCAAACAATTTGGGCAAATCCATGCCATTCAAGTGTACCATTGTCAAGCTCTATATGAGTATGTGACCTTACAAACAACACTAGGACACAGGATGCAAGCGAACTTAATTAAATAAAAACTAGAAGCTCATGTCTATTTTAACGTACATAAGATCAGACTTTTCTAACTTTATTAGCTACTATTATTAAAGGAAGCAATTTTAGTATTATGACGCATGGATAAGATTTCTTGTTGTAACGAGTAAGGCTACCCATTGTATTGGTGCAATTTCATATAGCATCGTACCTTAATGATAGACGAAGTCATCTCTTGCAAATTATCCATCTTCTGCTGTTTTAACAAATCACCTACGTGCTAGAAGATTCAAACCGAAATTATTGTGTTAAGCTTAGAGTACTTCTACCACCCTCATATTATTTAACAGTAGTTAATCCATCATTTGTCGCAGATTATTAACTTATCATTCAACTTTTTCAAAAGCATTTCCTTCCCCACAATATCCACATCATACAAATTATCATGTTTTGTGCACATGTCTTCTCAGGCTAAAACCAATCAAGCCAAGCTTTCTTCATGCTACACTCTTTAGAAGCCATTCTACTCTTTATCAGAGGCAACAATCATCATAGTTTCTATCATACTACCAGAGCAATCATCCAGAGCAACCAATCATAGCAAGTTACAGCCAATGGAGTAGCAGGATTGCTCTTATCAACCACATATAAGCATTCATCATTGGTATCAGTGAAAACAATAAGTAAAGACAACGGTCCATCGCACTTTTGCAATCATTACATACTGCAAAATGCGTGGAGTTATGCATGCATGCAAGGCTATGCTTCATCGTAGTAGCATAATGGAATTTCTACTAAAAAAGAAGTGCCGGCCAACGGCCAATTCCGCTACAGAGAGAGCGCTGGCCAGCGATTACTCATCAAACATAATCAATTATATTTTTTTGCCTACATCTGGATCGCTGTCCAGCGCCAACCATAACTCAATCAGAGGTAGAAAAAATACATGTAAAGGTGCCCACTACTGCTCCTTGAGGCAGCGCTTGATTGCAAGAGTACCAAATCATAGTTTTGCAAGCCAAAACTTGCTACTACACAATGGTAATCACCATTCAGATGGGTGTAGGTGTGATTAGAGGGCCATCTTCCGGTCTTCCTTAAGCTCGCCTTTGGTTTGTCCGAAAAAGATGATCGATGGGTAGGTATTTTTGATGATTTTTGTATACAACTTTCCTCAAAAAATTTGTACTATGACAGCTTTCCAAATTTGGCCCACATATGTAGCATGCTTTACAGATGTTGTAAAACCTGCATTTATGATTGCATTAGAAAGTTCGAATATATTTATGAGATGTAATATATTGCGAGAACAAATGATTATTATTAACAATGAAGTTAATCATACCTGAACATTCACTCAAATCGGGATAATCATGCATTGTCCACATTAAAATTCCACGAAGAGTGAAATTTCTTTCTTGCAAAGGCCTTGAGATGTCATACACATCGACACCATTCCAAAGCTTGGACAATTCTTCAATCAATGGTTTGAGGTAAACATCCAAGTTCTTAATCTTGTATTTTCCTGGAACCAATAGAGCTAGAAACAAATGTCCCGTCTTTATACTTAGCCATGGAGGAATATTATAATTAACAAGAAAAACTGGCCACCGGGATCATGTTGAGGCTCAAACATCGAAAGGATTTATGCCATCCATTGATAAATCAAATTGTAAATCACGAGGTTCATTTTTGAACTCGGACCATTGCTCATCAATATGTTTCCACGCAGGTGAGTCACTTGGTACCCGCATAACATCATCCGTAGATTGATTTTTAGCATGCCAATCTACTAGTTGTGCCAAAGACCTGCATTGAAACAAACGCTGTAGTCGTGGAATGAAATGAAAATGACGTAACACTTTATGTGGCACACTTGATTCTTGAACGTCTGTTCTGTATGGTGATGTGCCACATGTTGGACATTGATCTTTCTCTGAATGCACACCCCAATATAAAATGTGGTCATTTGGACATGCATGAATCTTTTTGTAATCCATTCCAAGCTTCTTTTCACGTTCTCGACATCACATTGTCTTTTGGAAGTATTTTTTGTAATAAACTACAAAATAATATTGTGTTTGTAAAAATGAATGCATAACCCTAAATTCTAACAAACAGTATAATGTGTTTATGGTTTATGCATACCTGAACAAACGTAACATTAAAACTCCATTTGTACGTAACTTGTAAGTTTAGAAAGAGAAGTGTTGTTGCCAGTCGAGGAAAAGATGCTCCTAGATACAAGGGAGTGTTGGCTTCTTTGCGTAGTAATATCTCGTTTTCATCATCACGTTCTCTCCACCCGTTGAGTGTGCGCGTTCATTGTTGGTTGTAAAATATGATTCAGACAAGCCATGCACTGCTTCATCGTGTAGTACCTCAGTATCATTATCTTCAACTACAACGTCTTCCTCATCAGATGTCTGCAGCAATCCACTAGTGCCTTCTTCTATTTGTTTCATTATTTGGTCCCTCATTTGTATCAAGACTTTTCTTCGCTTGGAATTTAATACAGACGGATCAAGAATCGCATTCGATGGTGTGTCTAAACAAGCCGACAAAGAATGTGTCATTTAAACAAGTCAATAATTACCTAGATATTCTTGTATTAAAATATATAAAATAAATGCAACAAGTGCGTTATCTTTTAAAGCAAACCTCAATCTATTCTAGATTTGATGTTCGACCATCCGCTCTACTTCCATACTTCCACAAGTGATAATTGACAGTGCATCTTTGATGCATCACTTGCTCATCGCATCTAACGCAGGTGCACCACATTCGTTCTTGATAATAATTGGCCTACAAAAAATTGTAATTACATTGTTCCTTGCAAAAATCGATAATTATACTTAACTTGCAAATAATCATTGTAGAATATGGTATATTGACTTACCTTATTGACATTTCTACCCTCGTCACTAGATTCTCCGTCTGATGAGCTGAACAAACATCTATCAAAATATTAAATTTCTAGTAAAGTATTTCAAATGTGCGAGAGTTTTTATTTTCATAAGAATGTTCACATATTTGAAGTTTGATAAGCATTTTTTTTACAATCAAGAGGATAAAGTCATTTATAATTCTTTTTTGGATTGGTCATGACATTGTAGATATAAATATTGTTGTTGCTTGGTGATAGGGCAAAAAATTAATTCCATATTGTGCATGCTTGATGCAAGAAATGATTGTCGTAAAGGAGTAGATTAACAACAAAGATTTCTTTTGTGAATAGCTAGTTGTCTTGAGAAATTTGGCCTAGTGGCGATGGTGGTGTGATTGATTGTTGATAGTATGCTTTGGACAATTTATGACATATTTGCAAAGGAGAATGTAATAGCTTCTTATTTCATGGAGAGAATGTTGTTAGTGGAAGTTATTCAAGACCATTGCATTATTCAAGTTTTTTGTATTAAAATTTCACAATTCTAGCTTGGCCAATTTTGGTCACATGCATTGTAATTGGCAAGATGGCCATGTAAATAGATGCTGCACGTACCAAATCACATAGTATGCTTTCCAATAAGTTCATTCCTCATATTACATTGTATCATCTTTGAAATGAGGCAAAAATGTGTTTGGATAGGCTAGAGAAATTCTAGGATCTAAAAATAGCATGCTTCACATTGTTTTTGGATCTCAAGATCTTGACCCCATGTTAGGGTGGATCCAATGACCTATTAGGGTATATATTAGGATTAGAGTATGCTAAGTTCAGAGGTGCCCTAATGTGCTCAGATTCGAGCTTGAAAAGTATAAATGTATGATGGATTTCCATCCAAACATCAAAAAATCGAGTTTTCCTACTTCTATCATCATTGTCTTTTGGTGGCAAGTTCTAGCTATTGGATGTGAGTGTTTTTATGCATTAATTGCTTGTATTAAAAGTTACTGAACTTGTTTATAGTTCTGAGAAGCTTGATGTATTTTACTTTGGTTCATTTGATCAAATCTATGTGCCTAATGTGGAGTTAAATGCCAAATTTGCTAGTTTTGGTAACTAGTCCTGATTCTAGCTCATAGTTTGGATCTAGATGTTTGACTTGCGCATCCTCCATCACTTTTAGGATTGATTGGGATTCATTATTAGATCCTAATCAAAAGTGAGATTTATATTTGATTATCTCAAGTATTGGCTTTGTCCTTGCTACTAGTTGCTAATCTAGTGATCGTACCTCCAAATTTGGTTTTATTTGAGTGAGAATAGCTCAAAGGAGCTTGTTTTGCTGAGTTATAGCTTCAAGAACCGAGATTGACCCATTTCCATTCAACCAAACCAAATTAGAAAGCTCTTATGCATTGAATCTTGGAGTACATGTCTTGTGATATATATTTTCAAAAGGATTTGAATGCCACCACTCTTTAGAAGTTTGGATCAGCCATTTGAGAGATTAATTAGGTCGTTCTTAGGCTTCTTAAGGTCCTAAAATACACCTCTTAGGTTCAGATCAAGTGTTTTGATGATTTTTCATCTAGAAATGCAAAACTAGTGAAAAATGTGTTTCTATTCTACTCAACTTTGGATAGGTTTGTGATTGAATATGTCATTGTGATTCAACCTGAATTTAAAAGGCTTTATTTGTAAGACATTTGTGTGTTATAAAGTGCTTTTGGTTCAGTATAGGTGGTTTCACCCTTCTTGTGAGTTGAGATCAAGGAGGACACTAGTTTTAATCAAATCTATAGTAAATTGAGCTAGGTTTGGATCTAGTTTGGATCTCGAAAATAGATCAAGCTCAAGATCCGATTTTATGGTTGCATTTGGCCCTCTACAAACTACCTTGAACCATTTCACATCAAATAAAAAATAGCGTCCACTTTTACCAAATGACACATCATTAATATTTTGCATAGTTCCTATGTATTCTATGTCTCCTGTGATGGGATTCCGATCTTGTGCAATGATTTGACTTTCTTGTTGGAAAGATGCTATTACACGACAATCGTGTGTCCGTCTCTTGTTATCAATCCTTTCAACACGAAAGTGGAAACCGAAAGCCCATATGGCATTATACATTTTGCACTGCCACATGACAAACACGAATCTCATAAATAATCATTCTGAATGAACATGGTATTTCAAAATGATTAAACAAATATTGTTATAAACAAGAATGTTCTAATAATAAAGTATCTCAAGAATAATACCTTCCATTTGCATCATCTTGCAAAGTCCCATTTTGCGTTTGATAATTTTTGTCCCTCTTTTGTTGCTTTTTGTAGTGTGCCACGCATCCACTCTATTGTGCATTGCTTGGGAAATGGCTCAACGTCATGTAAACTTGTGGCCATGTGTCTACCTCTATTCTGTCGTTGGCACTTTCTAGACAATGCCCTCCCTTTTTTCTCTTCTTCATATAGGCCTAACCATTTATCCATAACTCCACAATTATAAAGCATGAATGTAGAGATTTTTTCTCGTTGGAAGGGTGTCAACCTATGGACCTTTCCCATCCCTTGAGGTTTTTCACTTGTTACCTCTTTGGCTTCCTCCTTATGCCACAATAGTGGAGCAGATGGATGTAGTTGGTGCAAAATTTTAGTAACATAAAAGAGAGATTCATGTACTAACCATCCCTCTGACATGCTACCTTCAGGCATTGCCTTTTGATGCACAAAACCTTTTAAGACTTTCATGTATCTTTCCATAAAGAACATCCATCGAAAAATCACAAATGGTTAAATCAGGTGAATTTGAAGGTACCCTCATCATCCCATCTGTAGAAGTATGGTGTGCATGCCAGTCCATAAGTAGTGCAAGAGATTTGCAACGAAATAAACGTTGCAATCATGGAATTACTGGAAAATGTTGTAAAACTTTGCACGGAATGGTTGCCCCTTGCAAATCATCTCTATATCGAGGAGTATCACAAATGGGAGATCTCTTGAGTGATTCGTACCTTCCTCGATATAAAATAGAATCCTTTGGGCATGCATGATATTGCTTGTAGTCCATCCCGATGTTAGTGAGCATTTTTCGTACCTCATCTCTTGTCTCAGGCATGACATTCTCTTTTGGGAGAATTTTGTTTTTCAATAGTCTGTATATGGCAAATATAAATTCTATTAAAACAATATTATTAAATGTTCAAATTGTGAACAGAGTAAATATGAAAAGTAGAGGAAAAAAAACACTCAAATAATGATGCTCGTCTCCTTTGACTTTTGTGTTCGCGAACCATTCGTCTTCGTGTTTCATGTCAGACAGAGGGCTAAAAAGCTAGCAAGGCTATGTAGTTAGAAACATTTTCTTTCTTCAATTTCCGAATCGAGCACCAGTTGGAAAAGCCTTGGTGCTCCCGTTCTTGTTTGTTTATTTCCATTTGAAAGCTTTGGTAGGTTCTTAAAAGGTGGACAATCCTCTCTACACTATACTACACCCATGACTAGATCTAGCCATCGCGTAAACTAGAAATACCTCCAACATTGGCGCCATTGCCACTTTTTAAGGTTTTTTCTATCTAGCTTTCATTTCGTTTTGCTTTTTTTGGCTTCCGTGTTTGTGTGTATGCTTGCTTGCTTTTTACCTTCACATAGCACGAGACTTCTCTCCAAGTCCTCAACGAGTTGCAGAGCAACTTCTATCAAGCTGGGGAGAAGCAACAAAGTATCAACTTGGGCATTTTCTTTGAAAGAAGTGACCCAAGTGACATTTTTTTTTTCAACCAAACAGGTATATCAAAATTCACGAGTTTGTCTGCAGACATAATAACCCTGATCTTCCATTTTATCACCTCCACAAATTTTGACCCTGTTCATATTCTATGCACCCTAATATACTGTCAAAATCCATGCTTTGGTCACTCCATCTATATTTGGCTTGAAGATTTAATAGAAGTAGAGAAGTCGCCAAAAGAGATGTCTTCGCTATAGGGTACAATGTTGTCTTTGATTCTTGTCACAATTTCTTTTCTTCTTTAGACAACAGTGCCTCCTCATCTTGTTCATTGTGTCTAGCTACACTATTATTCTCGTACATAGCATCCAGCATGTCTTCAAATTCTTCATTAATTGCAAGAAGCTCATTTTTATTGTTGGAACTTGTTTGCGAAGAGGAAGATGAGCTAGACTTAGATGCATTAGTCAAACTAGTAGCATGAAACACACACACGCATGCATGCACACACAAACACACACACACATGAAGAGAAAAAAAGAAAAAACATTATAGAGTGCTAATCAAAACTCTCGAACCACACGATTATATCATATTCCAAAATGTCACCACATGCTTCATCCCTACGGCACTTGTGAAACTTATCTTCCAACAAAAAACATTTGAACCATGTCTTTAACGGAAGAAAACAAGGGCTACACACTTTCCTAGAATTGGGAGTGTTGGATTTTTCAAGCATATTGTTCTTTGGTCAATCTTTTTCATTTTTTTTTATTTTGAAATTGTTGGGTGAGAGAGAGAGAGAGCGGCCCTGTTGTTGCTGTCTGTGCAGAGAGAGAGAGAGGCGGGTGCTGTCTGTGGAGGGGGAGAGAGAGAGAGAGAGAGAGAGAGAGAGAGAGAGAGAGAGAGAGAGAGAGAGAGAGAGAGAGAGAGAGAGAGAGAGGCATGCTGTTTGTGGGCGGAGGGAGAGAGAAAGAGGCTTGTTGCATGTGGAGGGAGAGAGAGAGGGAGAGGTGTCTGTGGCCAGAGGGAGAGAAAAAGAGGCTTGCTACCTATGGAGGGAGGGAGAGGGAGAGGCCTGCTGCCCGCAGGTTAGAGAGAGAGAGAGAGAGAGAGAGAGAGAGAGAGAGAGAGAGAGAGAGAGAGAGAGAGAGAGAGAGAGAGAGAGAGAGAGAGAGAGAGAGAGAGAGAGAGAGAGAGAGAGAGAGAGAGAGAGAGAGAGAGAGAGAGAGAGAGAGAGAGTTTAGGGTTTAGGGTTTAGGATTTAGGGTGTGTACAGAAACAAGAGACACCATAAAATCAATGGAATATATCAATTACGTCAGGTAATGGTCCATTGGTCGGGCCATTACCATAAATAATTCAATCCCCTGGTAGCTCGTGACCTCCGCCACTCGTTGCTCGGGTCCCGAATTATTTATGGTAATGGCCCTCCCAATGGCCATTACCTAATAGATTAAGTCACTACACCAGCTTAGACCACTATGTGCACTATGTACATAGAATCCTATAAAGCTATACGTTTGGTCGCAATGATTAGAAATTTCCAACACTAAAAACTTCCCAGACTGTCATAGCACATCCAGATATGGTTCAAAGAAAGACCTTACTTAACAAAAGAATCCATGGGCTGAATAATTCCATAGCATAAGCTAGAACATCATATACAATTCCAAGAACTTACTTTCATGAGATGCTCAAGCTTCCCAGTTTGCTGACTGAAATAGTAAATATTCCTGCAACAGAAGGAAAATAAGAGGTGTTGTTAGCCTCTCGTGTGTTCACAGGCAGTTCTCAACTTCTGGACTTACATAGCTTATAGTTTTGCAACAGTAGGAGAAACAAAAGAATATATAAACTTCACTTATTTAGAGCAGTTATCTTGAAAGCTATGCCTAAGTAGATCGCAAAAAAGATTGAGAGACCCTAATACTGCTTTGTAGACTTCCAAAAGGGCATTCCAAATTTTTCCAAGAAAGAACTTAGGAGTAGCATATATTTGGGCTTCCAAAGAAATTTAGCCATGATCTGGGATAGTTCTAAAATGTGCTTAAGTTCAACCTTGAAATGGTTTGTAGCTGAATTATTAGTATTGGAGTTAAGCAAGACTGCCAGCTCTTCACTCTTTTCAAATTACACTAACGAGCTCCATGATTATTGATAATTTAAGACAACAACAAGACAATGCCAAGCCTATGCATTTTGTGATTAGAAAACCCCCTTCATGTAGTGAAAGGATTCAAATAATTCAACAACATCCCTGATGCTCTTGAAGCCTTTTGTGGAATGCCAAGTCTTCTCACTCAATTCAGATAAGACAGATGCAATGATCTTCTAATCCAAAAAGCTAAATGCTCCTGCTGTATTGTTTTGCAAGGGCATAAATTGAGGCCACAACTTCTCACATTGGTGATCTCTTAAAATCTCCATAGAAGAGAATCTTTCAAAAACGTGCTTAAGGCAGGGGAGACATCCTTGTAGACAATGAAAGTGGCGTGTCAGACAGTACATCCTAGTAATGGGAAAAGAAGATGTCGTTGTTTGAATTGTGGACTTGGTTATTTACCAACAAACATAGTTGCTAAATTTGGCAAATGCCCAAAATGCATGTGGTAGCTGCCCAGGCTTCTCTAGGTTTGCAAACATGGCAATCACATCTTCACGTTTGCAAAGTGTGCCAAAATTGTGTTTTTTTCAAGACGTTAGTCTTTTTTTCTATAGCATATTGATTAGTCACTAATGGACTATGGTTGTAGCATACTAATTAGTCACTAATGGACTATGGTTGTAGGTTGAATTAGAACTTACTATCTAGCCACTAGCTTAAGTTATAAGACTATTATGTACAATATAATGTGTACAACCTAGCCTATAACATGTATATGTTCCTACATGTCCACATACAGAGTTCTCAGCAACAATGTTTTGTGCACCGATTCAAATCGGCGGTTAAGTTCGAATCGGTTAGGTCAAGTTTGAATCGGCTGATTCAAACATCTGAAAATAAATTGAGGTTTTACTTGTTGTTTATGCTAGAACTTTCAACTATAAATTTGAGGTTATGCCAGAACTATAAGATTCTATTGCAAATTGAAATCATTAAAGATTCATATCAATGAAGTTGCATAAATCGACGACAATCAAGATTCGATATTCATGATAGATCATAGATCCTTTGCGTCTCACCGTCTTGAGTGACCCATTGATGTCGAGGAGTTGGGTATTATGAGATCCTTAGCAGACAATGCAAGTCCAAGACTGAGGACAAAAGACTCCAATAATCAATTACTTCATATGGTACTATGGAGACTACTTACTACATCTTGGAGAATCCCAACGTTCAAGAGCAGCGAGCTAGCTATTATCAATGGATAAGGGCCCAGGGAGTTTTTTAACTTGTTACTTTCTACAATTACTAGCAAGACATTATACTTAAGTTAGTTTAAACTACTATGATTGAAGATTCATACAACAGTAGATTAAATTGCATTGTTTTAAGCAAAGTTGCTATGAAAAAATAGAAATGCATGTGATCTTCCTACAGTCCAGGAAGAAGGTGAATCAAATTAACTTCATAAAAACAATGTTATTGAGCCAACTATCCCCATCGCTGGGGACAATGACTATCATCCCTTAGTTCTAGTTCCATCATTGTCTAGCATACCAAAAACTACATACAAACGATGGTGTATTGTTTACATCGCTGTCTGGAAACTAAGTAACATACTTCAACCATCAACAAATGTTCCTTCTGGTCCATCTTTACCTATAAGGCATAAGAAACCATTTTATGAAGTGAAAGAGATGAAGAATGGTCCCTCGCTGCCTTCAAGGCATAGAGATCCATTTCTTGAAGTGAAAAAGGTGATGAATGGTCCATCGCAGATCAACAAGCCATCATAACGATCATTCAACATACTCTCTCTCTCTCTCTCTCTAATGATTTGATTTGATAATTTGATAAACCACTGGCAAAAACTAAAAAGGATGCTTTTGTAGAAGAGCTAGTTCATTCTACAAATTTCTAGCTCTTTCTAGGAGAAAGTACTTAATACAAAAACTTTATGATTGCTTCAAAAAGACTTTGTTCAAAAATATCCACTTTTTTAAGAAAGGTGTACTTTGCATTGATCATTGTTCATTTTGTATTTAAATCACAAAAAATTGGATTTTGATTTTGGGTTGGAATCGAGTTTGCTCTGACTTTGCTTTGACTGAATGTTATGTATTATTAACAAACTGATGAAATTTATAAGAATTGATGAAAGTAACTTTCAAGTTACGACCATTCAATTTTTAAAAATAAGTTAAAATTATAACTATGGATAGAAAAGTTCATTTTACTCGAAAAAAGTTATGGGACATCATTGTGAGCATCAAGGTGAGGCTGATGCTAACATGAGAGCTTATGACAGGAAGGTGCAGAGAGAGCTATCTTTGATCAATTTATCAGTGAAAGATCACCCACATAAGTGATGCAGTTACAGCTAGAGGGGCTTGGGAAGCCAAACTGTCAATCCATCTTTTGCAAATGTTCTTGAAGTCAAGATTGAATACCATCAGGATGGAAGACATCCGAGTGAAAAGTGCTGGTCCACTTAGAAGTGGGTCCTGCCCTTAATGTGGCTAGAGAAAAGTTGTGGCCTTAGAAATGGCCTGTGAAAAAGTTTTGCGGCTTTTTAGCCAGTTGTAAAAATAGTCGGCATAGCCATGCTAAAGTTTTACCATGTACAAAGCTGTTTTGCTAATATATGTTTACCAAAAAAACCAGTTTGTCGAAAGAGCTCTAGTCATGAATGTTGCAGAAGCCAATTTCAAGAAAAAGACCGACAAAGTAAAAATACAGTGAAAATTTCATTATTCGTCAAATGAGGACCTATAAGTGCAAAACCACCCTAGAGAGTATAACTCCAAACATATTATGTTAGGGGTAGCAATCTCTAAGGGAAATGCTCTGATAAAAAACCACAGAAAACAAAAATGGACAGTTACATATGAGTAGAGTTGAGTATTAACTCCTGCCATCACTCGACGATGTTTGCCAAATGTATGAAAGAAGAATATTATGATACCAATTCTACACTCTAGATTTCCATCATAACCTACTTCCCTTGATTAGGGTTCAGCACTGTGGAGAAGATAGTTGTCTAGAGGTATACGAGCTTGTGATTGACGGGTATTGGCACTTGACAAATGCCACCTCCACTCGATACGCGAAAATAACACAATCTCTTACACAAGCCCCAATCTTCGAACCGCCAATACACTCATCTGTCACATCTAATAGTGACAGAGGAGATCTAGTGAATGATCCTAGAAGAGCATGGCTTCAACACCCAGAATTGGTTCTAGGAACCCCCAGTGAAAATCTTGCTACTGATTCTATTACTAGCCCCCATATGCAAGTAAGGACAATCTAAGAATCGGAGTCTGTACCTAGAAACCAAGTGAAGATAGCAGTCTCTCTCTGCAATCATGCTTCTGAAAGCCTGGAAACTCTCATTGATTGGAGAGTACGGGGTGACTAGGATGACCCCTAGGGTTGGAAGCGATAATTAACCCTAGTCATTCGCGTAAGGGCAGTGTGGGCTCTTTTCCTCGCTGGGGCTTTCTGGCGGGACCAACTCCCTATCGGAAAAATCCCTAACATTCGACATCCATGATAGGTTCTCAATTCCTTGATCTTGGAGAAGGATCCCACAATTTCTCAAATATTTTCTACGGTTCTTGAGACCATCACAAAACTACTATAACTTGTCTAGCCACTTTAGAGATAGGTTGGGACTCTTTTACAGAGGTAATTATATGACGATTTTGTTGCTACTAACTAGGTTTTACATGTTGATTTTTTACAATTTTGAAAAAAGAAAGCCCAATATTAGTCCTATTTTTTGTGTGGAAATATCGGCTAACATGGCGATATCCACTAGGTAGTATGGTCCCCATACAGCGGACCCAGAATCTCTGGTTCAAAAAATGCTCTCCTTTTGTTGATACATCATGGGTGTTCTGGCCACAACTTCGGAATCAGCACCCTAGGTGGGTGATGCTAACCTGGTTCAGCTTCCAGCAAGTCTTTGATCTTCGTTTAATTTGGTACCTTCATTCCTGCAACACAACACCCCGTGACCTAATTTGGGAAATATGCCCCCACTCTCTCAGAAGACTATGCCCTTTCCTGAACCCTTCAGTTTTGACATGCAAAATGCATCTCTCAGAAGAAATTGACATTATGGATGCATATGGCAGTATTGTGCCTATTGTGAGTGTGCTGTGTATATGCAATGAGGCTTCAATGCCTTAACTCTGAAAACTGTCCAAAAAATGGTGGAATTTTTTTTTTTTTTCTTTCTTGCTCTTTGTTTTTTTTTTTTTTAATGAGAGGGATGGTGTCAAGTTAGTGGTGATGGAGAAAAATCTTCTTGGCTTTTTTATGTCAGTGAGTGGTACCGATTTAAATGTATACATTCGTTGCAGATCATCCATCTTTTTTAAGATGATTACAGCTCCCCAACTTTGTGTTCAAATTGATCCCATTCACCTCAAACTTCACAAGCATAAGTGGCTTTTCGTATCCTCCTATCTGATCCAACTATATATACAAAGGGTAAATATCTTTCAGCAATTGTTCATCCTATCTCAACGCATGTAAAACTATCATGTGGAGACTTTTGCTTGTCTTTATCCAGTCATGCTTCTGAATTCTTCATTGTCTGTTCGGTTCCCAATGCCTCATCCATTGGGTAATGGAGTCACTCCCCTCTCCACTGTATTGTTTCTATTTCCAATTTTCCTCCTAATCCCTTTTCAATTATGCACCTATACAATCATTCATGCCCATAGGAGTATTTAGCAAATGCCCAATGCAACTCAAAATTATGCAGAGATGCAATGAAAATGTATGCATGGAACATTGAGACTTGCAGCAAATGCTTATCATACTGTACCTAGTATGTGATGCATAATAGTGAGGTGGGTGTTTACAGTGCATTCCTGCACATTTTTGTTCGTCTGTTTTTCAATTCTCCGGTGTAATTGGGGTCAACTTCAGGCACATCTACAAGGGCTGGGTCGGCACCTTCCAAGAACTTGAAATAGAACATTTCATTCAGGGTTTTGCGTTCCTTGGAGGACTTATCACGTACCCGCAAGTATAGTACTAGGTCAGCTCCTAGTTCCATTGGCTCATTGGGGTTGTACCACCATTTAGCAAGGTGAACTTTGGTGGGTTTTGACTTAGGGCCCCAAAGTTGTAATAACCGTCTCTGTAGGCAGTAGGCATAATGATCGGCCAAACTGATGATGTCATCTTTGTGGTGCGTGACAATAACCAAAAATCTACATAAACTTTCACATGAGTCCTTGTAGTTTTCAGAGTTACCTGGGATGAGTGGCCATCTGAATCTGAACTGAGAACTAGTAGATGGACGCAGCTCAAAGACCTGATTGTCTAGTGGAAATTCCATGGGAGGCAGATACAAACAATAAGCATCGAAATTTTTGTAGAACAGGCTGTCTGACAGAATCTCCTTTCGGTGCACTAGATATGCGGGTAGAGGATCACGAGAACTCTGCGGTCTGACTGGCCCCTTTGCTGCCTAATACTCATGCAACTGCGTGGCTAGCGTAGCTATAGTAGTTTCGGTTGCAGCTAGTTCCACTTTGGTGTTGGCTATGATTTTTTCTTGCCTTTTGTACTCCTCCTTGTGGCTTATATGTTTTCGGTCACTAGTCTCCTTGAGTTCAGTGTACTTTCGCTTCCAAGAGTCTCGCTCCTTATTGGCACTACTCAGCTCATTAGTAGCTCTAATTTAGAGGCTTTTCGCATTTTTGAGTTTTTGCTTCAAGTTGTGGATTTCTTGGGCATGTCGTTCTCGTTCTTTGGAAAGTATTACAGCCATTGCCTCACTTGGCATCTTAGGTTCTTGATTAACAAATGCCTCATCTCCTCTAGTAGTCATGTCCTGGTGAACAAGATTCCTCGTGTTGCTTTAGAAGTTGGTTGGGACAATGTGGTGGTGTTAACAACATGTAGTATATTTTTTAATATTTTTTTTTTGATATGATTCACGGTACCTCAGCCGAACTGAAACTCGAAAAATACCAGAACCTCGAAAAATTTGAAAAAGGTGAAAAATTTAAAAAGTTGAAAAATTGTAAAAACTGAAAAAATGAACTCGGAAAAATCTCGAACAGTCTCAAAAATTCGAAAAAATCTCGAAACGACTCAAAAATTCAAAGACTCTTGCCTCAAAAATATCTCGAAACCACTCGAAATCCCTCAAAAAACACTCAAAAAATTACTCAAAAAAACGCAGAAACTTTAGCCTCAAAAAAAATCTCGAACAGTCTAAAAAATTTGGAAAAATCTTGAAACTCTCGCCTTGAAAGAATCTCAACTAGTCTCGAGAATTTGAAAAAGTCTAGAAAGCTCAACAAATTCGTGAAGATTGCGAAAATTCACAAAAAATTCAAAAAATTCGAGACTCGAAAAATTTGCGATAGTCACGAAAATGGCAAAAAATCTCGAAAAAGTGTGAATAGAGTCGAAAACCCGAAACTCTCAAAAAATTTGAGAAACCCGAAAATCTGAAAAAATTCGTGAAAATCTCGAAAAATTCAAGGCTCTCCAAAAATTTGCGAAAGCTTCGAAAATCTCAAAACCCTGAAAATTTCAAAAAACCTTGAAAATTTTGAAATACTTCCAAAAAATTCGAGAGATTCAAAAAAGTCCAAAAACTCTGAAAAATTTCTAAATAGCTATAATTTCAGTAGATGCAATTTTTTTGTCTTTTTTAGAATTTTTTTCTTTGATTGATCGGCATTAGGTAGTCGGCCAGCTGGGTGTGCATATTCCCAAGTCAGTTGCTTACCCCTAAACCCTAAACCAAAGAAATTTGTTATTAATGGTCTTAATCTCCTAGGTACACTTCGTTTTGCAAGGTTATAGTACGTATATACAGTTTTTCTTACTGATACTATTGTGGCCAGTTCATTTAAAATATGTTTCTTGATGATATTCACGTCCATGAATAGACTCCCTATTTCGTAATGAGACCTACAACCTTCTTCATATTCACAATCTATGTTTATTTTTTGGATCAATTTTTGTTCATATAGAAATTTTAGAAATGAAAGCTCATCGTCGCTATCCCATTCCCAAAGCTGCTTGGAATCGACTGTACAATCCAAACCGGTATTATCCCATACAAAGCTATACACGTTGGAGTTTATGGTCTGATAGAGTGGTTGAAGCCATTTCTGTTCCCAAACTCGAAAATCCATACTTTCAATGGCCATGGTAGATAATTCAGATGTTCTACAAAAGAAAAGAAAAATCTGGTATTATACCTTGTACATGGTACGACTCTATTTACACATAATATGGCTTGATTTTGTCAATGTTCACACGAGTTTTGAATGAGCCTCCTCCTATTTCAGCTAATTTAGTTGTATTGTTGTCATATAACTTTTTGATCACATATTGCCCAGTCCAATGCATACCAAATTTTTGAGGCATTAGTTCGTGCCTAGTATCATAATACAAGATTAGTTGGCCTTGGCTAAACTTGTAATTAGGAATTCTTCTGTCATGCATTGTTTTCATGATTTTTTTGCGGGTTTCTTAATGTACTAAGGAGGTCAATCGTTGCTCGTCCAACTCTTGTAAGATATCGATACGTTGTTGGATGGACTCTTTTCTACCCAGATTGTGAAACATAGCCAGTCTCAGGGATGGTGATTCTATCTCAATAGGCGGGATACATTCTTGTCCATATACCAAGAAAAAGAGAGTGTGATTTGTACTAGTTTTGTAGGTCACATTGTAGGCCCACAAAGCAGCATATAATTTCTTATCCTAGTCCCTTTTATTTTCAACTACTGTTTTTCGTAGGATAGACATCAACTGCTTGTTTGTACTTCCACCTTCTCCATTCACTTGAGGATGATAGGGAGTACTTTTTGGAGTTTAATTAGCAGTTGTTTCGTCGGACTCTTTATGATTTTGTTCAAAAAGTGGGTTTATCGATTCGAGATTAGTTCTCTAGGAGCTCCAAATCTTCCAATGACTTGTTCTAATAGGAATCGTGCCGTTCCTTTGGCATTCCCTTTAGGCACTGCCTTTGCTTCAGCCCACTTAGTAAAGTAGTCTATAGCTGCGATAATATATTGTTTTCGAGATGAAGATGCTAGGTGAATTGGACCTATAAAGTTGATTCCCCATTTTCCGAATGGTATTTGAACTTGGATAGGAATGAGGGATCTAGTCCAATTTACCCTGGTCTCTACATGTTGGCAAATGTCACAAGCTCTAGCATGAGCATGTGCATTCTTAAATAATGTTGGCCACCAATATCCTGCTCTTAAGATTTTCTGACCTATTAGTTAACCAGCAAAGTGTCCGCCGCAGGCAGAATCGTGACATTCCTCTAGGATGAAACTTGTCTCTTCAGGAGTCACACATCTTCTATAAATTCTTTCTACTCCTCTTCGATATAGGATTCCATTTATCAATGCAAAATTTAAGGCTTGCGTACGTAGCTTTCGTTTCTCTTGAGGAGTCATCGTGTCGGATGTTTTTAAAGTAGACATATAGGTAGCTAAATTAGCATACCATTCTATGATCATGGTAATGTCTACTTGCAATAGGTCACGTAGATGATCATTTTTCCAATCACTATCATTGTGTGAAAGATTCAACTAGTTTCATCACATTTTGCAATATTTTCATATTTGGCATATTGAGGCCAAAACTTGTTTTAGACTTAGAGGTTGACTTTTCAAAGTTCATTAGTCTAAATTTCATTTGAATAAACATTTTTTGAAAGTTTGGGAAAGATAGAATGCGAGTTTGAGTAGATTCAATTTGAATAAGTTGGGTACATTGAATCTAGACCCAAAATTGGTAGGGTTAGCATTTTGGTGGGAAAGCCAAGTGGCCAAATAGGGTTTGGACCTGCTATAAAAGGATGTAACTCGTGGAGAGAGTCATCTTCTCTCTTCTCTCTCTCATTTCATGCTTATACATGGTTCTCTTGGGTTCTACTATCCATTGGTGCACTATCTTGGTGATTGCTTGCAATTCTATGTGTAGAATGGTCTATATTTGCTAATTCTGGATCCACACGTGTGAAATATAGTAGCTTGCTGGTTTTGTATGGACAACAACGGTACATAATCATTTTATTCAAGTTTGATCAATTTCTATTAGTGTTTGCATCTCAAATTGTGTGTAGATGCTGATTTTTCTACATTGGTGAAATTGGTAGTGTATTTTTCTTTCTAACCAAAGATCATTCAAGTAGATTGGATCTTAAGGATCTGAAATCTTTCACATGGTATCAGAGCTTGTGTTTCAGGTTATGAAGGAGGAAATTAGATCTATCAATGATTTGGTGAAGATATCAAGTCTAGAGCATGCTAGAGAGGATTCTACACCAAAATCGGATTTTTTTGCTTTTGTAGATTGGATCTTTTGTAGATCAAAACACTAAATAGCTCAATATACTTGTTCAATTTCGTTTTTTGAATTCACATGCTGGATTTAGCCAATTTTTGGATCATTGGTTCAGCCTAAATGGTGGCTTATAGATTTCATGTCAAATCTTCAGCATTTGCATGTAGATTTGGAATAGTCAATTTTTTGTGATTTTTTCAAAACCCTAATTTTGATTGGATCTCTAGATAGTGAGGTTGCTGGACTTCATTTGACTTTATTTCAATCTTAGGAATTGGCAAAAGTCATTAGATTGAGGATAGATCGTAGGTTGATCAAGATTCCATGATTCTATGTGTTGATTTGCTTGGATAAGTGCTAGAAGAGAATTTGTGAGATAGTTTCAAATCTTGGTGAGCTTATTCAAGTGATTCTTAATGGCTTGTTGGATGCTCATGCTAACATTGTTCAAAGTATTGCTATTCAAAAGACTTTGCCAAGTTTGATGGATCTTCAAGAGATCTTGATCAATGAGGAATATAGACTTCAAGCAAGAGGTGGATCTACATCGACACTTCAAGAGGATGCTATGTTCACAAAGGGCAAATTCAAGGGCAAAACCAAAAGCAAGTGTTCTAAAGGGCAAGATCAAGTGGATGCTTCTTCAAGTGGCAAAAAGAAGGATAGATTAAAGCTCAAGTGCTTCTATTGTGGCATCAAAGGACACTTTGCAAGTGAGTGCTACAAGAAGAAGAGAGATCAAGGAGACAAGCAAGGTAACCTTACTCTTGATGAGGATGGTTTGGATGTGCAAGATGAAAATGATGATGCTTTTGTGATGTCTTCATGTATGCTTGCTAATGATGGAGATCTAGATCCTTGGTGGATTGATAGTGGAGCAAGTTTCACACATGACCTTTCACAAAGAGTACTTCACTTCTTTGTTGGCATATGGAGATGACAAGAGGGTGATCTACAAGGCCAATGATGGTGAGTGTGCAATCAAAGGAATTGGCACAATTCCTATTTCTCTCTCTAAAAATAGGAATGTTCATTTGGAGGATGTCTTGTTTATTCCATCTATTACCAAGAATTTGCTTAGTGTGAGTCAAATGCTAAGTAAGGGCCTCAAGGTGGAGTTTGATGGAGATGCTTGTTTGATCAAAAGGAAGGATGTCCTGATTGGAAAAGGTAAAAGGCAAGGGAAGTTGTTCAAACTTGATGCTTGTGTTATTGCTAACCAAGTTGGATGTGTTGCAAGGGAGAAAATTTCTATTCAAGAGGTTTGGCACAAAAGGATTGGACACCTCAACTCAAGTCATTGGAGGTAATGGCAAGAAAGAAGGTTGTGATTGGTCTTCCAAGCTCCTTAAGTAATGACAAGCATGTTTGTGAGTCTTGTGCTTTGTCTAAGTCACATAGACTACCTTATACTAGATCTACAAAGCCTTTTCAACTTGTACATTCGGATATTCATGGATTTACTACAATTAGCAATAGTGGAGCTAAGATGTATGTAAGATTCATTGATGATTTTAGTAGATTTTGTTGGATCTATCTACTAAAGAGCAAGGATGAAGTGTATGATGTCTTTGTCAAGTTCAAGAATGCAAGGGAGAACCAATTCTCCACAAAGATCAAGTGCTTGAGAGGTGACAATGGTGGCGAGTACATATCTAACAAGTTCAAGGCCTTTTGTGATGAGCATGGGATCAAGAGGGAGTATACAACATCAAGGACCCCACAACAAAATGGAGTGGCTGAAAGTAAGAATAGAACTTTATGTGAAAGTGCTAAAGCTATGAGGTTAAGTGCTAATCTTGACAAACCATTTTGGGATCAAGCTTTGTTGTGTGCCAATTTCTTGTGCAATAGGTGGCCGAGTGCTATTTTGGATGGAAGGACACCTTTTGAGATGCTATTCAAGAGGAGGCCGAGTGTCAACTTCCTAAGAACCTTTGGATGCACATGCTATGTCAACATTACTCTTGATGATAGGACCAAGGAGGATCCATCTTCAAGAAGAGGTATTTTTGTTGGATATAGTGAGGTGAGTAAAGCCTACAAGGTTTACATTCCTTCTACTAACAAAGTGATTGTTGGTAGAGATGTCATTTTTTATGAGGGAAACATTCCAAAGGTGTCTTCAAGCATGATTGATGGTAAAGTGGATGGTTCTAACATTCTTGATGTTGATGAGAAGGATCCTACTTTGGATGGTGGTGATGATGGACCTTCATCAAGTCAAAAGCCAAGGAGAACATCAAGAGAAAGACAAGTACCTTCAAGGCTCACATATGATCAAAAGGGTAAGCAAGTAGTTTCTAGAAATTATGTTGCTTTCCTAACCTCTTTGGATGATCCTACAAGTGTAGATCAAGCAAGGAAAGAAGAGGAGTGGATCCAAGCAATGGATATTGAGTATCAAGCTCTTATGAAGAATGGAACATGGAGATTGGTGGAGTTGCCTAAGGACAAGAAAGCTATTGGATGCAAATGGATCTTCAAGGTGAAGACAAACCAAGATGGATCTATCAACAAGTACAAGCAAGGTTAGTGGCAAAGGATATGCTCAACAACGAGGAATTGACTATGATGAGACGTTTGCACCCATGGCAAAGATGGTAAGCATTCGAGTCATCATTTCACTTGCTACACTTTATGGATGGGATCTATGGCAAATGGACATTTCAAATGCATTCTTGAATGGTGATCGTGAGGATGAAGTATACATGGAGCAACCCGAGAGCTACATCTCATCAACAAAGCCAAATCATGTGTGTCTTCTACAAAAGAGTTTGTATGGCCTTAAGCAAGCACCAAGGAGTTGGTATGCTAAGCTTAACACCTTTTTGCTCTCTCAAGGCTTTGTTATGAGTGAGTACGATCATTCACTTTATTATAGGTTTGCTGGAAATGATGTTACCATCTTGCTAATCTATGTGGATGATATCATCTTGAGTGGTGGAGACAATCAAGATGTGGAGGATATCAAGAATGCTCTTAAGAAGGAGTTTGAGGTGCATGATCTTGGTAATTTGCATTACATTTTAGAAATAGAAGTCATTGAATTTTCTCAATCTACTTTCATTTGTCAAGAGAAGTATGCTAATTCTATTCTAGAAAGATTTCATATGGTAGATGCAAAAGCTATTGATACACCTATGGAGTCTCATGTAAAGCTTACTATAAGAGGTAATGAAAGATCCTTCAAGGACATTACTCTCTATAGAAAGCTAGTTGGTTCACTCATCTATCTAACCATTACTAGACCTGATCTAAGCTATTGTGTTGGAAGATTGATTCAATTCATGCAAGATCCTAGTGTGGAGCATTGGAAGCTAGGAAAGCGAGTTTTGAGGTACATCATTGGAACTCGAGATTTTGGCATATTGTATGAGGGATCATCACCTAATCTTTTTGGATTTTCAGATTCGGACTATGCTGGAGATGTAATGGATAGGAAATCCATTAGTTCTTATTGTATTTTCATAGGTGATGGAGCTATATCATGGATGTCAAAGAAACAAGCCACTATCTCATTGTCATCTAGTGAGGCCGAGTACAAAGCTCTTACACATTGCACAAAGGAGATGGTATGGATCAAAAGGATGATCAAGGATCTTCACTTGCTGGATATTTCAGAGAGCCCAATCATCTTTTGTGACAATCAATCAGCCCAAATAATGGCATCCAATCCTATCTTTCATGCTAGGAGCAAGCATATTGAGATACAATATCATTTTGTGAGGGAGCGAGTCATTGCAAAGGAGGTGGAGCTTCAACATGTGTCTTCAAGGGAATGTGTAACTGATATCTTCACCAAAGCATTGGGAAAAGACTTGTTCATGAAGCATAGGACTTCACTTGGAGTATTATCAAAGTCTATGCTAAAACTAGTTGAAGAGGGAGTGTGAAAGATTCAACAAGTTTCATCACATTTTGCAATATTTTCATATTTCGCATATTGAGGCCAAAACTTGTTTTAGACTTAGAGGTTGACTTTTCAAAGTTCATTAGTCTAAATTTCACTTGAATAAACACTTTTTGAAAGTGTGGGAAAGATAGAATGCGAGTTTGAGTAGATTCAATTTGAATAAGTTGGGTACATTGAATCTAGACCCAAAATTGGTAGGGTTAGCATTTTGGTGGGAAAGCCAAGTGGCCAAATAGGGTTTGGACCTGTTATAAAAGGATGTAACTCATGGAGAGAGTCATCTTCTCTCTTCTCTCTCTCATTTCATGCTTATACATGGTTCTCTTGGGTTCTACTATCCATTGGTGCACTATCTTGGTGTGTGCTTGCAATTCTATGTGTAGAATGGTCTATATTTGTTATTTTTGGATCCACACGTGTGAAATACAATAGCTTGCTGATTTTGTACGGACAGCAACAGTACATAATCATTTCATTCAAGTTTGATCAAGTTCTATTAGTGTTTGCATCTCAAATTGTGTGTAGATGCTGATTTTTCTACATTGGTGAAATTGGTAGTGTATTTCTCTTTCTAACCAAAGATCATTCAAGTAGATTGGATCTTAAGGATCTGAAATCTTTCACACATTGGTCATAATATTTTCCAACTCGCAAATGCAGTCATTTAGACCTTGTAATCGCGGTGGTTTGCGTTTCAAGTCATAATCAAATTCTTGCAGTGACAAAATCCATTTCATTGAGCGACCAGGTGGTTTCAACTTGTTCATCATTAATGTCACTGCTTCGCTCTTTGTAAAAAACGTTACTTTCATGTGTACTACATTTCGGAAGATATTGTCTAAATTTAGTAGCAGCATATGAAATCCCTAAACAAATCTTCTCAGCTTTTGTATACTTGAGTTCTGCTGCATTTAGTTTACGACCAACAAAGCTGATTGGATGATAGACTTTATCCCATATTTGAGCTAGACAACGGTTGATACAGGTGTCTGTAGTACTAGTGAACACGTAAAATTCGTTATCATACATCAGTGGTTTCAATATAGGAGCTTTTTCTAAAGCTTCTTTCAGGTTTTGAAAAGATTGTTCACATTTCTCATCCCAATTCCACTCAGATTCCTCTTTCAGTAACCCAGTCATAGGTAGGTTATTGAGGCATAGGCCATCATGTAGTTTCTATAGTAGCATGTACTTCCTAAGAAAGATTGTAATTGGGTAACAGTGGAAGGTGATATAATGGCTAAAAGCATCGCGATTTTTTCTGGATCAGTGGCTATACCATAACGACTGATAACATGCCCTAAGAGTACACCATAGGGTACTCCAAATATACACTTGTTGGCATTCAAAGCTATACAAGTAGTAGCACACTTATGAAAACATTTTTCAAGTATTGCTAAGTGTTCTTTATTAGAAGATGCTCCACATAAATCATCCATAAAGATTTTCAAGTTTCTATCCAAGATATCTTCAAAATTTTCATTCCTAAATCTTTAATACATGGTTGGGCCTTTGATAAAGTGAAAGGCATAACGTGATAGGCGGAACTCCAAAGGTGGTTGTGAAAGTGGTTTTAAGCTTATCTTCTTCGGCAATGGCTATTTGGTTATATCCAGGAAAACAATCCATGAAAGAGTAGATTTCTTCCCTACCAATTCTTCTAGCACTTGGTCTATAAAAGGTAGCAGATAATAATCTTTCCTCGTGTGCTTGTTTAGTTGCTTATAGTCGACACATACTCAAATTTGTGTAGCTACTTCATTTCTTTGAGTGTTTAAGTATAAATTTTTTTTTTTCTCTCTCGAAGAAAGTTAACCATAGATTAAAGACTTTTTACAACAAAGTCTTTAATATCTATTATAGCTTTCCACCCCATCAACAATTTTTAATTTTTTGGATAATTGTCAATATCTGATTGTGATGGAATTTGCACTCTGTTATAAAGACATTGGCAAATAGGATTAGTTTTCTTATAACCGTCTTCAGCCCATTCGGCCCATCCAGGGGTATATCTTCATAACATTTGGAAATATCCATGGCTTCCATACATTAAATCTCTTTTGGTATATTCAAATAGAAGTCAACGAAGGATTCACATTGCCAAAGTAAAGTTGTATCCCCATTTAGGTAGCTCTTGTATGTTTTCACTTTAAGGCCTACACCTTCCATAATAAAAGGATGCAGCATACCCAGAATCTCTGTCAGGAATTTAACAAGTCCAAAAAAATAGCACTCATGGGCATTTGTGATCCATCTGAAAGAGTTTTTATGAGCTTAAAAAATGCATAAGAGGTAGGGAAGTTCTTTTGAATATATGAACTCTTCCGGTATTCTATTTCCCAAAGTGTCCTTTATATGCTCTAAAGAGTGATGAACAAAATTATTTGACCTGTTAGGAAAGGGTTCAAAATTTTGACTATCAAGCCTCTTAATTGCAAGTGTTCTGACAAGATTAATACAAATGAAACATGGATTATGTTGCACTTTGTCTACGCCATTGACGTACAAATGCTTGATTAACCATTGTCGTTCGTTATTGGCATCTATCTTTTTCTGTATACTAACAATATTCCCTTGAATCCATTTTTTTCTTTTTAAGAAGTCAATAGCAAGCCGACATAAATCGGCATGTTTCAAAACTGTATCATCATCCATCATTGCACATTTAGATAAAAGCTTCATAAGTTAAATCCAACCCTCATAAAGTTTGTTAGCCACACTGTAAATACACATATGTTGCAACATAATATGATTAAGTCCTTTTTCTAATGATTTTTTGAGGTGCTAATTATGTTGCAGTCTGTTGTAAGTACATGATTAAATTTATCCGAAATAAAATTTTCGAAACGTTTCAGAGAAGCACAAGAACATGAAGGCAGATTTTCAATTTCAAAATTGCAGAAAACATCAAATAGAAAATATCATTCACTTTTGATATTTGGCATTTAAGATCAAGCAAACACAATATCATGAAAAGACTCATATATAAGGCCAAGGATCTGTAATAAGATGCGAGTGTAAAAGTGTCTCACATGAATTGTCTCAAACATTCTATTGCAATAACGTAAGTGTAAAAAGGTCTTTGCCTTGTCCTTATGCGTGCTGAGTTGTAGTTGATCACCCGTATTCCTAGTAAGAGTTCTTCTGTCCAGAATCTCCTCCTACTGCAAGCCAGTTAATCCCTGTAAAAATTCAATTTTTTAACTGGTAAATCTTCTTTTGCCGAACTACCTTGTCCCTCCTTACCTTTGTAACTTGTAAACCTCTTTCTTTTTCCCATATGTGAAAAATGCAAAAATAAGCTTGGTAGAGGCCAAAAATCTTGTATATAGGATGATTACACATGTGTGGAGCCTGTTCCCACATGTGAAAATAGTGTACTTGTCTTGTACCATAATCATATAGGTTGTACATATGATTTAATTCAAGTTCTAGTGGCTAAAAAGGCCAAAAACTAGTTTTCTAGACATATGACACATGGCATCAATCTATTGATTGTATGAGCCACATCCTTTGGTTAGGTGTCACATCCCATGTGTAGAGGACAACTCACATGTGTGGAATAAGCTGAAGTAGACGAATTTTGACTTCTAGAAGATTTTCAAGTAGATCTCCATACAAAAGAAAAATGGACCAAAAGTGCTCAAAATAGAACGTTTTGGCATGATGAATCATCATATGACAAAGCACCTTCACACATGTGGGATCAAAGGGATGATCAGTACCATGAGCTCCCACTTATTGTATATATAGAGCCACATTTGGCCATAATCATTGTGAGACACCAATCTTGGTTTTGGAAGCAATTTTGAGTGATTCTCTCCATTTGTCTACATTTGTTTTGATTGTTTTGAGGTGCTATCAATGTGTACTTGATTTTCAGGTTGGAGTCCGTACTCATACAGGGTTTCACACGTGGGAAACTAGAAAGTACACCTATCTTCAATTAATGATTGTTCTTGTTAGGATTTTGTGTCTAGAACTGATCTAGATTGATCTTAATCTCAAGTAGATTGATAGATCAAGTAATCTGACAACCAATCCCTTTTGAGGATCAGATTAGAATCCACTCTTGGTCCTTTTTGTACTTTTTGCACATGGTATCAGAGCCTAGTACAAGAAGTTTTGTTGAAATTGATAGGGTTAATCCAAATCAAACCCAAAATTAGCAGTTTTTTGGAAACTAGTCAAATTTTGTGTAGCGAGTTGAATTTGATAGCTATCCTCAAAATTTTTGGTCCAGATCTTGTGAGCTGTAGGAACTCTTTTCACACGTGTGAGGCCATACAGCTCCGGTTTTGACTGAGAAATTTCAAAAATTTGTAGAATTTGACTCACATACCCAATTTGAGTGATTTTTGTTGCAAAATCAAGCATTCTCTATAGTATATCTAATCCCTTGATTATTTCTTGGATTATATCAGCCAAAAAATTAAAATTGAAGCTTGAATTAGGTGCACTAATTGATCTTCTCTGATTTTGTGAGTGTGTGTTGAGGTTGAAGAGAGAAATTGCTAAAAATCATAGATTAAGGAGTGATTTTGCAAGATTGAGACTAGAATCTAAATTTCCATCATTCTAGATTGGTTCATGAGTGATAGGATTGAGTCTATAATGCTGAATTCACACGTATGGGATGCCCTACACATGTATTTTTTATCTCCTAAGCACAATAACACCATAAAGATCATACTAGCATTGATTGTCAATAGGAAAGCTGATCATACAAGCAATATTATTGTGTTACAAGCAAGATCTGTCAACAAAACATAAGACAAAGCATCATAAATGCCTCTACTCGGCTAGAGAGAGAAAATAGAAAGTACAAAATTCGTGGAGAGAGAGAGGGCACAAAGAGCTTGTCTCCAAATTTGCATTACACACAAATTTCATCATATTCTCAATGAGAGTACATCACATATATTTAGATCCATGGACTCTTCTCCTACTTGAAGTTGAATTGGAGTTGTGTATCCTCCTCTCAAGCTATCTAGACTTATCCAAGCCACCTCACTATGTCTAATTTGCCACATAGTCTTTTCATGCATTAAATGTGGCATGTAAAGTACAAATGGCAATTCCTATGGTAGCTCGAGTTTCTACTTCTACCTACCTTGAATATTTTATTCTAAGATGGGTCTTTACTAAGCCAAAAGAGCTCAATTCATCTTTGGCATTTCTAGGACCCATACTCACAACATCAGAAAGATTTTTCGATATTTTGACACTCCTCTTAAAAATGTATCTAATGTGGATCAAGCATTGATCTTGAGATAAGACCAAGATTAGACCTATGCTTTGAGAAGGCACTTTTTGCAAAGTGGCTTTGTGAGAAGATCAGCAATACACGAAGATGTGTCGACATGTTCTAAGTTGATTTCACCTCCAATGAGCTTTTCTCTTACAAAATGGTGTGCCACTTCTATATGCTTGCTTCTTGCATGAAAAATAGGACTGTTTGCAAGAGCTTGTGCCGATATGTTGTCACATTTGATCAAGGGAAGATCATCCAATTTGATGCAATTTAGCTCCATGATTAACCTCTTGATCCAAAGCACCTCTTTAGTTGTTGTAGTGAGTGCTTTGTACTCAGTCTCACAAGATGATAGAGATATGGTATCCTGCTTCTTTGAAAGCCAAGACACAAGATTGACTCCAAGAAAGATAGTATATGCATTAATGGACTTTCAATCCATTTTATCACTTGCAAAATCGGAATCTAAATAGCTAACAATGGTTAGATCTTCATTCTTGTACAATAAACCATAATCTTGAGTAGAAGATACATATCTTAGAACTCTCTTGGCCATCTTCCAATGTTGGATCTTGGGATCTTGCATAAATTGACTCAATTTGTGCACACAATAGCTCAAATCGGGTGTAGTGATAGTAAGCCAAATTAAAGAGCCTATAAGACTCCTTTAAAGTGTGATGTCCTCGAAGGATCTTTCATCACCTTTAATAGGATCTTTTACATGTTGCTCCATGGGATACAACTTTGCATATTGAATTTTCTCAACATAGAAAAGACATATCTAGATTGACAAATAAAAGCATACTCTTCATGAAAATCAATCTCAAGGCCCAAAATGTGATGGATCTCTCCTAGATCTTGCATTTTAAATTATTTTCCAAATGCATCTTTGGTTTCTTGAACTAGCATCAAACAACTTCCACTAAGAATAATGTCATCTACATAGATTAGGAGAATGACAATATTACTACCATCAAATTTTAAGTACATAGAAGGATCATAGTCACTAAGCACAAATCCTAATGAAAGTAGAAAGTTGTTGAGTCTTGAATACCATGATCTAGGTGCTTGCTTTAAGCCATAAAGACTTCTAAATAGCAAACACACCTTAGATTTATCCTTGATAAATCCTTGAGGCCGTTCCATGTATATCTCCTCCTCAAGATAGCCATTCAAAAAAGCGTTGGAGACATCAAGTTGAAACAGTTTCCACTTAAAAATAAGGCAAGAGAGATTATGATTCTTATTGTCACCATCTTTGCTACAGGAGCAAAGATTTCTTCATAGTCAAGGCCATATATTTGTGCAAAGCCCTTAGCACACAATCTTGCCTTGTAGTTGTTGATGGAGCCATCATGATTGTACTTGATCTTGAACACCCACTTGCATCCAATGATATGCATGTAAGGTGGTGGATCCACTAGCTCCCATGTGTGGTTGGTGATCAAGGCATCATATTCAATCTTCATGGCCTCATACCACTCCTTGGTATTGAGGGCTTCTTGAACATCTTTGGGCTCCTCATGAGAAACAAAATAAGCATAAGTGGAATCAAGATCCACTTGTTTTCCTTTGTCATCATAAGTGAGCCTCTTGTGCTAAGATCGCTCGCTCATGGATCTTCTAGGAGTGAGAATCCGAGGACTTCCATCTTCAGATCTTGACTCCTCCATATGTTGATTGTCTTCAATAACAATAGGCCACAGATTTTGAGGTTGCTTGATCTCGGCCCCTCCAAGATTGGACTTTTCGTCTTCATGAAAAACTACATCTCTACTATCAATTACTTTAGAGGTAGAGAGCATGTAGATTCGATAGGCTTTCTTGTTGGATGAATATCCAGCCATTACTCCTTTGCTTGCACAAGGATCATCCTTCTTTCTCGTTTCCAAGGGAATATGGACAAAGCATATGCATCCAAATACTCTTAAGGTGTTCAACCTTAGGTTTCTTCAAATAGAGTGCTTCATATGGTGACTTTCCTCCAAGTGCAACATGAGGGAGTCTATTGCAAAGATAGTTTGAGCAATTGATAGCCTCACCCCAAAAGTCTTTTGGCAAAGATGCCTCAATTCTAATGGTTTTGGCACATTCACACAGTGTTCTATTCTTTCTTTCAGCCACCCCATTTTGAGATGGTGTATATGCACAAGAAAACTCCCTTTTTATGCCTTCAAGCTCACAATAATCATGAAATTTATTGGAAGTGTACTCACCACCTCCATCACTTCTAAGAATCTTAATTTTGTAAAAAAATTGCTTTTCAACTAGAGCTTTGAACTTTAGGAAATAGTCAAACACCATAGATTTTGAAGCTAGAAGATATACCCAAGTAAATCTAGTGAAATCATCAATGAAAGTTACAAAGCAAGTAGCACCACCCTTGCTCTTTGAAGATGAGAAGTGCACATCCGAGTGTATGAGCTCCAATGGATGTGTAGTCTTGATAGATGACTTTGAAAAAGGCTTCTTATGAGACTTAGATATGGCACAAGCCTCACATGGCTTGAAATTCTTGGAGATAAGATTAGGCAAGCCAATAGCTTTGGCTTTTTTGACCATGGACACCATAGAATTATGATTAGGATGACCCAACCTCATCTAGCTTGACAATCTCTCTAAAACAAGATTTGAATCATCAAAAAAGATGAAGTATGGCAAAAGTTATGGTTCTCTGAATTTCACACGTGTGAAATATTCCAAAAATGTCAAATTGACTCAAATACAATCTATTTGTATGAAACAATTTGCCTAGAACCTATAAGTTTTGTCTAAATCACATATAGATGAGATTGTGTAGCTTCTGGATGATTTTTGTGATCATTCAAGGAATAAATGACATGTACACATGATTTGCCACAAGTCTAGGTGCCCTACCTATGACTCTTCAAAAGCTTATAACTTTTGATTGGCTTATCCAACTGTATGATTCAAATTGCATCAAATTCTACACATTTTTGGCTTTCTAGTGGGCTAATTTGCTTGAAATTTGGATCTGAGGTGAGAGAGAACCACCAATCTAAAAATGGGCAGATTTCACACGTGCCAGCACTTGAAATTCTGTACAGTACCTGATCTGGCCCATTCAATGTGGTTTGTAGCTCAAAATCACAAGAAAACTGCAAACTAGCTAGAAGGTAGAATCTAGACAATTCCTAGCTTGAAATCTGATCAGATCTGCAAACTTTTTGATTGAATTTGCTTGTAAAACTTAGGTAGGCTCTGATACCATGCTGAATTCACACGTGTGGGATGCCCTACACATGTATTTTTGATCTCCTAAGCACAATAACACCATAAAGATCAAACTAGCATTGATTGTCAATAGGAAAGCTGATCATACAAGCAATATTATTGTGTTACAAGCAAGATTTGTCAACAAAACATAAGACAAAGCATCATAAATGCCTCTACTCGGCTAGAGAGAGAAAATAGAAAGTACAAAACTCGTGGAGAGAGAGAGGGCACAAAGAGCTTGTCTCCAAATTTGCATTACACACAAATTTCATCATATTCTCAATGAGAGTACATCACATATATATAGATCCATGGACTCTTCTCCTAGTTGAAGTTGAATTGGAGTTGTGGATCCTCCTCTCAAGCTATCTAGACTTATCCAAGCCACCTCACTATGTCTAATTTGCCACATCGTCTTTTCATGCATTAAATGTGGCATGTAAAGTACAAATGGCAATTCCTATGGTAGCGCGAGTTTCTACTTCTACCTACCTTGAATATTTTATTCTAAGATGGGTATTTACTAAGCCAAAAGAGCTCAATTCATCTTTGGCATTTTTAGGACCCATACTCACAACATCAGAAAGATTTTTCGATATTTTGACATATGAGCTTTCTAAATTGCTAGAAGACTTTAGGTTCAGATCTCTTAGAGAAACCATAAGAGTTTCTAGTGCTTTTTCACATTCAAAAATGGCATCAATGGGTGGTTTTTTGCTTGAAGCTAGTGAAAGACTTACATCCACTAATTATGCTACTTGGATAGTTCGAATGGAGTCTTTGCTTGTACTTCATGATCTTTATGACATAGTACTTGAGGTGGAAGTAGAACCTCAAGGAGGAGTTGAATTGGCTAAGTACAAAAAGAGATGTAGAGTTGCATTACACTGCATAAAAATGAATGTAAGTAATGAACTTTTGAAAGAAATCTCATCTTGTACCACATTCAAAGAGCCATGGGATTCATTAAAAGCCATTTATGGATCCAAGAACACTTCAAGGATACTCATGCTTAGGAATCAAATCCTTCAAAGCATGAAAGGAAGTAGTGAAAGTGCCCAAAATTATGTCTTTAGGATCGAATCTTTAAATAAAGAGTTGTCTTCTATAGATGATAAAATCAAAGATGATGAATTAGTTTAAATCATTTTGAATGGATTAGGAGATGATTATTCCAATCTTGTTCAAACCTTTGCTATTCAAGATTCACTTCCTAGTATCGAAAAACTTCATTAGTGAGGAGAGTAGAATGCTTCATATCAAAAGTAGGATGAGTTCCTTATCTTTGAATGATGGTGATGAAAAAGCTAACATTTCTTTGAAAGGCAAGAAGAAGAAGTTTCTTTCCAAGAAGACTTAAGACATGGAGATGGAGAACAAAGATGGAGCATCAAGTTCCAAAGGCAAGAGCAAGAAGGACAAGAAGAAGCTAAAGTGTTTCTTTTGTGGAAAAAAGGGACATTTTGCATCCGAGTGCTAAAGAAGAAGAATGCCCAAGAGAAGGACAATCAAGGCAATCTTGTGCTTGAGGAGGAGGAAGAAGGCAATCTTTCTTTGATGGTATCCTCACCACAAACATCCAATCAAGACACTTGGTGGATTGATAGTGGGGCAAGCTCTCACATGACTCACCAAAAAGACTACTTTTCTAGTCTACTTTATTACAATAGTTCTAAGAGATTTATCTTCACTGCAAGTGATCAAGAATGTGAGATTATAGGTGTTGGATCCATTCCTTTATGTCTAGGATCATCTATAAAAGTAGATCTAGACAATTTTCTTTATGTACCTTCAATTACAAAGAACTTGTTGAGTGTAGGACAACTTATGGGACTAGCTTCCAATTGCTACTTGCCTCTTGGTGTTGATGAAGCAATTCAAGATCAACATCTTGATCTTCCAATAAAACATCAAGGAATTTGCATTTCTAAACATCTTCAAATCTGAACCTGTGAAGATGCTCCCTCTCAAACACATGATTAACATCCCACAAAATCTCATCATTGCTTGATTTCAACCTTTCACTATAGTTAGTGAAAACAATGTCACCATCATAAACCAAAAGATAGATTTCTACAATTCTATCCAACATGAAGTAGAGTAGATGAAGTTGAGTATCAAACCTAATCAAACCAGCCCATTTGAGTTCAAACCAAACCTCAAGGAGCTCACCAATGAGATCTTCCTTGCCTTGAGAAAATTGCCACTTGAGTTGCTTAGAAACATCATTGTTGTTCTGGAAGACAGTCTGTTGATTGTAATCATGCAGTGGGTGTGCAACAAATTGGTTCAGCTGAAAAGGTGGATACAGCTTCTGTTTTTGAAGAGGCATTGGATCCGAATGACCTTGTGAATATTGATGTTGATGAGCTCGTTCGAGAATGGCCAGAGGCTCGAAAAGCTCTTGGCTACTGTCAAATAGATTCTTCCGTAACAAATAATGTTGGGCAACAATTTGGATACTTCGATAATTGTACTGTGAATATAAGTGTTGGTCCAGAATTTCTAAAGATGTTTTTCGAGAAGCAGTAGAAAACTAATTGAAACAATACCAAAAACTTGTATGTAGGATTTTTTGTAATTCGATGGACTACTTTTGATCAGTCTTTTAACTATTAAGACTTTTATGAAGTTGTAGTCTTGTAATCAATTTCCACAAATTCTGTTTTACATGAGTTCTCTCTCTCTCTCTCTCTCTCTCTCTCTCTCTCTCTCTCTCTCTCTCTCTCTCTCTCTCTCTCTCTCTCTCTCTCTCTCTCTCTCTCTCTCTCTCTCTCTCTCTCTCTCTCTCTCTCTCTCTCTCTCTCTCTCTCTCTCTCTCATAAGCAGGTCTCTGTCGTGCGGTCAGGCAGAAAGGAAGTAGGCAGGTCTCTGTCGTGCAGTCGAGCAGGAAGGAAGTAGGCAGCTTGCATAGAGAAGTCAGGTAAGGAAGGAAGTAGGCAGCCCGCGTAGAGAAGTCAGGTGGTAAAAATCAGGGCCCTATATTAGGTAAAATAATATAGGGCCCAATAGGGCCTAAAAATCAGGTGAAAGTCAATTACGGCATTTAAGAAAGTTTTATAAAATGTAAGTTTTTTGAGGATAATTCAAAACATGTTTATTGAGCGCTTCCCAACATGGAATCTATTTTGACACCTGTAAAAGTTCTGATATGGTGTGAATCTAGAAATTCCCTGTTAAAATTTCGGTTCCAGTCCACTGGAACTTTAGAACCAATGTCACAAAACCAGGAACTGTGATATAAATAGGCTCCACACAATAATGAAGTGGTTATTAAATGCATATAAACATCGGTAATGAAATTCGTAATATTGTAGAAACTGGAATTTTTTATTGTTAGGCATATAAATGATTTTATTTTTATGCAAGGCACTTTTTTTTATTTATTGCATAGCTCATTGTTATGGAACAATAGCTGCAACTCCATCAATGACCAACTTTAACAAATAGAATCAAATAACATGTTTTTAATCTGGAAAACACAACATGGTTTTGACCAAGTATCAAGCACGTTTGCAACGAACAATGGACAATGTTGAGGTGGCTGACATTACTAGCACATATGCTGTCTTTACTGATTTGCTGGAGGTAAACTTACTCATCAACAATTTCAAAATGGAATAATGTTTGTCAAAATTACTGCATTTAAATAGCAAGATTTTTTATTGATGGGTTTGAAAACGTGAAATTTTAGGTTGAACGCAATGATGATGTATTGGAAGTAGGTGCTGATGTCACTGAAGATGCCATAGTGTGTGAACCGATTAGCCATGAAAATGATATAGCTATTGCATTAGCTGTCATTAATGAAAGCATACCTTTGGTGGAGGAGGAGATATTGGCATCCCCTTCTAGCCCTGATAAGGAAATAGCCATCCAGACACGAGCAATCATTTGCCAAAAACAAAAGAGGGGCCAAAAGTATTGACGATGAGATAGGGGTGGTGTCATTGTCATTTCATTTAGATATGTTATCTATCACTTTGAATGAGCTTCATTTGCATCGACCTACCCCTCCTCCTTTGATCCCCCCTATGTCGTGTTTATCAAAATATAGCAATTAGAACAGTTGGTAGTGAAAGACTACGTTTGAAAAGGACATACAAAACTGAAGTTTACATAATGAAAAAAGGTGATTTCATATTGTCCTTGACAACATCTTCAAACAAACACATATTGGTAAGGGATCACAAGAAAACTTTATGGGATCCAATATGGGAAAAGACGAGTAATGATTTTGATGAGCAGGTGAGTGATGATCCTCATTGGCAAGACATGGTTGGATGTATGTTCATTTGTTGGGATGGGAACCATAGATTGCAAGGGTGGATGGAAGCAATATACGAGGATTTTTCATTGGATTGCAGTCACCATGTGTGTATTTGTGCAATCTTCATTCACCCTACAACTGAGGGTGAGATGCAACTCTTGTCATCAATGAATCGAATCAACAAGTAAGTGACTTATAATTTCATTTGCTAGTTTATTTTTTCAAACCTGCTAGGAAATTGTTGCATGATATTTTAATGGAGTAATATTTTATTTGTGAAGGATAAATGAAGTCAGAGTTGTAAAGAGTGATCTAAAAGATCAACATTATAGTGTGCGTCGATTGGCCGAGTGCAGTCCAACATACTTTGCACAACGATTTACTACTGTGGAATTAAAAGAGGTTTGTGGAATTAAAAGAGGTCGAGAAAATCAGACTTGCAGAGGCCAAAAATCAAATTGCACACCTTGGTACCCATTAACACGTTTCATGTTGGGCAAAATCTTGTTTGAGGTATATATAGATTTGGTGTTCAATGTCTTAGTTGTTGTGATATAGTGATACAAAATTTTATTGAGATATGAATGTATTGCAATGTATGATATTTATTATTACTTGGCTTGTAATGTTTTGTTGAGTAGGCCGACATAGAAAAGGATTTGGAAGATGCTAGAGCAAGGTATGATGCAGGAAAATAGAAGAAAACAAAAACATTAAAAGAAGTGAAATCTACAGTATACTCAAAATGGGCAAAAAAAGTAGGAAATTTGCTCGGTATTGTGAGTCCATGATTAGGAAGAGAGTGGTTTGATTACGAATATTGACTCTTCAAAGTTGGGGTTCACATTTGGCTTGGAGAAGCTGCATACATTGCGTTGTGCTTGTGTGGAGAATGACACAAGGAATTAGTGGCTAGAAATGAGTCTTGGCACGTTAATGGGTCAATTCGGAATTCCGAACAATGACAAGGATTATAGGTGCTAGGATGCAAAAGAGACCTGGTTTTTTCACTGTTGGATCAGGCTGATCGTACCTTGATGGAGTGCCAACGTTATGGTAAAAATACATCTTTTCAGTAACAAGTGTTTAATTGACTACATTTCCATATTTTTTTTTCAAATATTGATTTTGAATTGTTTGAATGTATGCAATAGAAAAATTCATGTTGCCAGCGGATTTGTCTTTGAAGTCATATATGTTGAGAATGAAAAGTAAATATAGAAAACAATTGTTTTCTATAATTGAGCTTGATATGTATCTTTCTCGAGAGGGAAAAGATCAACCTGATGTTACGAATAGTGCCAAAAGACTTATTTGGAGGTAATAATTTTACTTCAGTGCATTAGCAATTCAAATCCATCTTTTTTCAACAAGGGCTTTGAATGTAAATGTGCTGATGATTTCTATCCCCGTGGATGTTGTGGATGTGAATGTTGCTGATGTCTTGGATTCTAAGCTACGGTATGATTAAATATGATATGTGTCAATGTTAGCATTCAATTTCTTTTTCTATAATCTAAATATTCCTTTGGCTGGTACATAATTTCAAAGAACACACCACACCGGAAGTATCAAGATATGTCAAAAGGAAGCATGGCAGAAAAGCACACTTGAATAAACAAACTAAGAATATGAATGATTCACAACTTCTGGCAGACATGCACGTGCCTCATGTCTTAGTGGGGTGGTACTAGATCTCATGGTTGGATGTGGGTCTACAGTGCAGGCTTGTAAAAATACGGGACAACATTGTGTGGCCATGGATAGTGATGCATTATTGAATTATACAAGATGTAAGTGCAAATGTCAACAATGTATGTTATGTTGCTTCTACGACTACTTTTGTAATGCTCAACTTCATAGATCATAAGGTTAACTCCCGAATCGTTGATTGCCATAGGTCCGATTGTTATTATAAAGAATGTTGTTGTGGTGGACTCAGATGAAGATGTTGAAAACTTGGACCATGGGATATGGATGAATTTGATAGTTGGTAAGAATGTTATTATTATCATGTATCATCCACTTTTTCAAATTATTGAGTTTGTTTTGCATATAGTGAAAATGAAAGGTGTTTGCCATCCTATGCAGATGTCGTTGCGAAACAAGCTTTAGAGATGGAAACCGATGATCTCTTATCACATATTCCATGTAAAGATAAGAGAAAGAGACGTTGCAAATTCATTGATGATGAATGTGAAGAATCTATATAATATAAATTTAGCGTGACTTCATTTGAAGTTAAGACATTTGACATTATTTCTTCATTTATTCTAATAGATTGTTGTTCAATGATTTTTGTGTTGGAATTGACTAAAAACGCGAACAAAAGTGTGAACATCATGAATCATAACATTTGTTTTCATATTATTTTGTAGATTAAGAGACATCGAGCGAGCATACTATAAGTTTGTTGGATGTTTGTTGCTCTGAAAATTAAAACTCATATTTCAATCCATACAACTTGTTTGTTTTCCTATCTTCCACTTTGAAGGGGATGCTAACTTGTAGTAGGAAGTCCTCAAAGCCACACATGAAGCTATGACTAGCTGGTTTGATTTTGAGAACCCGCTGCAAAAGTACTGTATGCCTATTGAGTACAATCTAAATCTATCACATCAATTGGACTAATGGCACCTGCAACGTTAGTTGGGAGGCCGATAGCACAATCATGAATCCGAATCAGCCAATGAAACGACCTTCGTCATGCACAGAGGCAAGAGGGGATCTCTCCCAAAATACAAAAAATAAGACCAACTATAACACCAGGCTCTTGGTCATGCACAGACATTTGTCACAAGGCCAAATTTATTTCTAGCACAACCTTTAGGTGAGAGAGGCACATGCTAAAATGGAAGAATAAGGTCATAAACTTTGGTTCAAGATTCTTGTTAGAGTTTTATGGATAGTTAACTATAGGCTGAAGTCACATTCAATATTTTGGCAGTATAACTTCTTGTGGAGTGGGTTGTGAATTCGACTACTCACATTCTTTAATAAAAAACTACAATTTTTGCATTGATATAGATTGAATAAATATGAACATATGGTATTGACCAATTTGCCTCAAAATATGGAATGCATACGTGCATACATACATATAGATGTGTACACACACACACACACACACACACACACACACACACACAATGTGTGTGTGTGTGTGTGTGTGTTGGATTATTCTCCTTTTTACTAATCGACTATTCGGTTTTAATCTTCATCTATTGTTTATCCAGTTCTGCAGATTTTCTTGTGTCTTTTCACAGTGTACAGAATTACAAGTGTTTTTACACAGTCTGCAGAAATACACCGAGTTTGACAACAGTGTTGCATTTTTCGCCTGTCAGGAATCTTGTGTAAAAATGCAGTGTTGTCTTTTTTGCATTTTTCGCCTGACAGGAATTACGAGTAAATATGCAGAGTCGCATTTTTTGAAGTGCCTCAAATGCTAAGGAAATGACTCTGGCAAATCGTGGGGCAACCCTAAATCAGATTTAAGGGCACTGTCTCATTTTTCGCAAAAAAACCCGACACTGTCGCCTTTTTGCGACACCTTCGCCTGTGATAGTTTTAGTTCATTTCTGCAGAGTGACAATTTTGGTTCATTTATGCAGACAGACTATTTATGGCCAATTTTCATCGCTTATCAACAATCAATTTCTGAACTGGATGAATGCCAGCAGGCACCAGCCAATTGGCAGTCGCATTTGATGACCTAATTGTTGAGTATATATAGTTATTCATATTCATACAATTTTAACTAGTTCTGAAGCGACGCATCAACATTATGAATTGTGAAGGGGTTGAGTGTTATTACACGACGCTTCCTGCGCTCTTATCAAGCAGATCATTCACAATCAAAAAGTATTGTTGCTAACTCTCTATCAAGCTTTCAAGCTTGAACTCTCTTAAGCATTCTAGCTCATTCTTTCAGAGATTTATTTTAGAGTTGCTATTGCACTACTGCTTATCAATAGAGCTACTTATTATCAAACTTATTCTCAGTTACTCAGAGACAGCTTAGAGTGCACAGTTTCTATCCGCTATTATTTTGCACTCATTAGCATCTGATTTTATTTTTTTGAATCAGTACTATCTTCTTATTGCGTTTAGTATATATCAGAATGCATGTGTTTCTGTATTGCTTTTGTAACTGATAGAAAATTGTTTGAGAATTCAATACTTTATGTTTGGCTACGTAATCAGTTAGTATCTAGCGATTTCAAAGTTAGTTGCTAAAGATTGAACGTGATTTTCACTACTGCTTTGTTCAATTTTTGATAGGCGTAGTCATGTATTGGAAGTAGGAAGTTTCCGCTGTTACATTATCTATCCTATTTCCGACATGGTATCAGAGCATTGATTCTTCTTCAGGGCCTAATACTATTTTGATATCAGAGTGAAAGCTCTAATACTTGATATCTTTCGCGATATCAAACTGATATCAAACTCTTCAGTTCCTTTCAACCTTTCAGTATGAGAGAATTGATTTCCTGTTGTTGGCATTACTACATCTGAGCATCATCAATACAATCCACAGACTAAGTTCCAGATGGATTCTCAAAGTAAAGTTGGTCTTATTGCAGACAATCTGAATGGACCCAATTATCATTTGTGGAAATTTAAGATGAAGACCTTGCTAATCGCCAATGAGTTATGGGATGTTGTTACAAGTACAGAAGTAAAACCTGAAGACGACAAAGAAGACTCAAAGTGGAAATCGAAGGATGGTAAAGCTCTCATGCTTATTATCCTCAATATATCAGATACAAAAATTGGACACATAGTTGAAGCTAAAATGTCAAAAGACGTTTGGGACATCCTGAACTCGCTATATGATATGAGGAACGTAACTACTAAGTTACATCTACGAAGAAAATTCTTCTCATTCAAGATGTCTAATGGTGATTCTCTTCAGAGTCACATTAACCAGTTTAAGAATCTCTTGCAACAGATGGCTGCTGTCGGATCAGTCATAGATGATCAAGATGCAATTATCACATTGCTTTCAAGCTTGCCCTCTACATATGAGAACTGGGTGATGATCATATCAACACACTCAAATTTAACTCTTATTAGAGCTATCACTATGTTGCTGCAAGAAGACAATAGAAGAAGTCAAAACACTTTGTCTACTATCTCCTCTCAGGCTCTATATGTCAACAAAGGCTCTAAGCGACAGAAGCGGAAAAGCTCCAAGAAGGCTGCAACAAATCAGAAGCTGACTCAAAGTCAAGTGCAATCATCAGATCCACAGTTGAAGAAGAAGATGTTTTGCAAGTATTGCAAGTGCAATAACCATTAGATTAAGGATTGCCAAATTCTCCAAGCGAATAATGCAACCAAGCAACCTGATTAACAAGCAAACATAGTTTCATCATCTCCCCAGATTGAAGTGGACGAAGATGCATTCATGGTCAAAGACCAAAGTGCATTTTTGGATGATTCATAGTTTCTGGATTCTGGAGCAACTCAACACATGACCAATCAACGTGAGATTTTCAACTCCTACATGCCTTACAGCACGAAAAAATTTGTTCATTTTGGTGAAAATAGTACTCACACTATTGAAGGTAAAGGGTACCGTAAGATTGCAATTCCAACATGATCAATTCAAATTACTATCAAAGGTCTTATATGTTTCTAAACTCTCTACAAATCTGTTATCAGTAAGTAGAATCATAGATTTGGGTCATAAGGTAGAATTCGAATCTGATCAATGCAAAATTATTGATATGAGTAATAAGATTCTTGCACTCGGCAAGAGGCATGGTTACTTATATAGATTGGCACATTGTTATTCGAAGTCTAGCCAAGCCTTGAAAACCTCTATTTTAGTCAATAAAGCATTACTATGACATCATCGCTTAGGACACTTGAGCTATGCATTTGTTTTGAACATGTCTAGACAATCCATGGTTCTTGATCTCGACTATCCTTTTGATAAGGTCAATCTCCCTGTTTGTCATAGCCGCATCTTTGGAAAGCAGGCTAGGATTCCTTTTAGATCAAACCATAGGCATGCAGCAAAAGATTTGTTAGATGTTGTTCATACAGATATATGTGGACCTATGCAAACTCCTTCATTGATAGATGCATAGTATTTCCTTACTTTTATTGACAAATTTTCCAGAAGAACAGTTGTTTATTTCATTAAACAGAAATCAGAGACTTTCATCAAATTCAGACAATTCAAAGAGTGTGCTGAGAATCAAATTGGCAAACGAATCAAAGCACTGAGGTCAAATAACAGAGGAGAATGCATCTCCACTAAATTCAAGGAGTATTGCCTTAACAACGGCATTGAGCAACAATACATTACCTCATATTCGCCTCAGTGACATGGTCTTGTTGAGAGAAAGAACAAAACCTTAGTTGAATCGACAAAGTGCATGTTATCACATGCGACATTCCGAAGTGCTTCTGGGCTAAAGCTGTTTCAACAACAACCTATATTCAGAACAGATGTCCTAGTAAAGGTTTTTCAGACAAAACACCATTCAAAGTTTGGACAGATACCAAACCTTCTTTATCAAACCTACGAGTTTTTGGATGTACTGCTTTTGCGCAGATACCTCATGATCTTAGAAAGAAGCTCGACTTCCAGAGTATCAAATGTGTTTTCATCAGCTGCACTATCAAGCCTACAAGTTCTTTGATCCCATCGAGTCAAAGATATTCACTAGCCGGGATGTCATCTTCATTGAAGATTAGTTTCAAGACCTCCAGGGAAAAGGCAGTCCCCATGTAGCCGACCTTTCAGATTCTCCTGATACATTGAACTTTCCAATTTCTCAGTCGACTATTCCCATTGCAGGTCCAAGCTCTTCTACTTTTGATGAATAACAAATCAATGGTGCATTAGAAGATGATGATGTTGCAGATCAACAACTACAGTATGATGGAAATGATCAACCTCCTCTATTACCCATAAGATCTTCAAGGACTACCAGACCACCTGTGAGGTATATCGACGAGTCTGTAGCCTATCTTGTTCAAGAACCGACGTCTGTTTAAGAGGCACTCAGTCAGCCTGATTCAGATCTTTGGAAAGAGGATATGGATAAAGAGTATTCATCTCTTATCAAGAACCAGACATGGACAATTGTCGAACTACCTGCTAGTAGAAACGTAGTTGATTGCAAATGGATTTTCAAAGTCAAGTATAATGCAGATGGAAGCATCAACATGAGAAAGGCATGACTTGTCGCCAAAGGATTTTCTCATAAATACAACGTTGATTACACTGAGACCTTCAGTCCAGTAGTCAAGCATTTTTCTATTCAACTTTTGCTATCATTTGCTGCTGCAGCAGATTTGGAAATACATCAAATGGATGTAAAGACAACATATCTTAATGGAGGTATCGTAGAAGACATTTACTTGGTGCAATCCAAAGGTTATATTATCGAGGGTAAACACAATCATGTGTGTAAACTCCATAAGACATTTTATGGCTTGAAGCAATCTGTTCGAGCATGGACTCAAAGGATCAATACTTTCCTTATCGATCACGCCTACACACCTAGCTCTTCTAATTCAAATGTTTACTTCAAAGCAGTGCAACAATCTTTTATCATTATCACTTTATACGTGGATGATACATTGCTTTTCAACAACAATACCGATTTGATATAAGAGGCCAAGACAATGCTATCTTCCAAATTCGACATGACCGGTCTCATTTCTGCCTTGGCATGCAAATCCACAGAGACAAAAAATAGAAGTTGGTCTACATTACACAATAGAGGTACATTTACAACATGTTAGTTAGATATAATCTGATTAATTGCAAGTTAGCTCTCTCACCAATGGAACCAGGTCTCAAATTGTCAAAAGACCAGTGTCCCCTAACAATTCATGAGAAGCAGCAGATGCGTGAGTATCTTTACCATTCTATTATAGGATCTCTTATGTATGCCATGATCTGTACCAAGCTAGACATAGCTTTTGTAGTCAGCTCTCTTAGTCAGTTTATGACTAATCTTGGTGTAACACATTGGAAGCTCTTATCAGAGTCATGACATATCTTCGAGCTACGACTTTTGCATTTGTTATGGAGCAGTCGGCAATGACAAACTCAATTTACTCAGTGGTTACACAGATGCAAGTTGGGCAAGAGATGTAGACACTCGTAAATCCACTTCCGGATTTACATTCTTTCTCAACAATGGTCCAATTTCTTGGAACAGTCGCAAGCAATCTTTGATAGCTCTATCTTCCACTGAATGAAAGTATATTGCAGCCCCTCAAGCTACAAAGGAAGCAATTTGGTTGAGAAACTTATTCTCAGGTATCGATCTGAATCAATATGCAACGACGACATTATTTTGTGATAATCAAAGTGCCATTGCTTTATCAGCCAACTCTAGATTTCATTCTAGGAGTAAGCACATTGAATTGAAGTATCATTTCGTCAGAAGCAAAGTTCTCAATGAAGAGGTTAGATTGCAGTACTATAGAAGGCAAGATATGACAGCATGTATATTTACCAAAGCATTAAGTTTGGAAGCACACATAAGATTTTGTGCATAACTAAGTTTGAAGGTCAAGGCATTCAAAGATTCAGATTAAGGGATAGTGTTGGATTATTCTTCTTCTTACTAATCGACTAATCGGTTTTAATCTTCATCCATTGTTTATCCAGTTCTGCGGATTTTCCCATGTCTTTTTAGTTTGAGTGATAGGAAAAACTATCAGTGACTTAAATATGAAAATTTGATACTGAAAAATACAAAACAAGAAAACAATTACTCTATCGGCTAGTAGAGTCTTGTACTGTGGAAGCTTATCAAGCTATGAAAGTGGCTCTGATACCATGTTGGAGAGAGGGATATGAACGAGTTGAGAAAAAAGTGTCGTATGTTAGACATGAAAAATAAGCTCAAAGAGGTAAGACGAACACGAACGAGAAACGATCTCGAACAAAAAATGTTCATGCACAGCGGAACGAGCTATACGACTCTCTCCATAAGCACGACTACGCCAATCAGAACGAACAAAACGGTAGTGATGGGAATCACAATCGTTCTTGATTGCGTAGCCAAACTTTAATAAATGAATGGAGCTTCAGAAGAATGGTTTGTCGCGAATAGTAAGACAAACTAATTGTCGCGAATGATTCGCGAAGAGCTAGATGGTGCTCAACTGATAATTAGTCACGAATGATTTGCGAAAGACAAGACTAAATGTTAGTCGTCTATTACTAAAAAGATCCGACAGAATGAATGGTAAGCATAGCAATATTAACATAGATCTGAATGCATAACAAAGAACTATATTGAATTAAGTATATTCTGTATACATGTCAATAATGCGGTAGAGCATAAGACAATAGCAGACGAAACCGCGTGCCCTACGAAGCTTATACAATCTGTAAAGGAATAAAACCTTATTGTTGACAATAAAAAATCAATGCGCAAGGCATCTCCTTCATCTCATTCATCAACTCATTTACTCATTCACCTGAATACACAAATGGTATCCAGTATATATACATTATATTACAGGTGTGCATATGTGGAAAGTATAGAGTAATTGTGTTGTCTTTAAGAGATCATGGGTGGCCGCAATCGTTGTCCAATCTATTAGCGCAGTTGCATGGGGTGAGCGTGAAAAAGGGTGCGACGTCAGTCATTCATTGTGTTGCCTTTGGAAGGTGAATAGCTTGAGGGAAGGTGCTTAGGCCTCCTCTTGCCTTCCTTTCATACATTTTCATTGTGGCATGCATTTATTGCTTATTGTTTAATTAGCCGCAATCATCATTTTCAATCCCTTTGGGTGTGGGTGTTTGTAGGATTTAGTTAGCGATTCTTGGCTTGTTGGGAAAGCCTTAGCCAAGCCTTACATTAAGTCTAGTTAAGTCATAAAATTAGTTCTCGAGCATCAGTTGGGAAGCCTTGATGCTCTCTCTTCCCTTTCATTTGTAAGCTTTTATGTAGATCTTAAGAAGTGGATGACTAGTCTTCCCTTTCATTTGTAAGCTTTTATGTAGATCTTAATAAGTGGATGACCTAGCCACCACAAGAATAGATTTACTTCCAACATTGGTGTCGTTGCCACTTTTTAAGTTTTTCTTACATAAGCTTACCTTGTTTTTGTTTTTTGCGTATGAAGCCGGGGGGGGGGGGGGGAACAAAAGTGTCAACTTGGGCATTTTCTTTGAAAGAAGTGATCCAAGTGGCTTTTTTGTCATCAAACAAGTATATCATAATTCGTCGGGCTGTCTGCAGCCATAACAGAACATTATCTTTCAACTTATCACCTCTATGAATTTTGACCCTACTCAGATTTTTAGAAATCAGCCTGTCTTACTATCAAATCCCTTTATTTTCCAACTAAATCTTCGTCTTAGAATCTGCTGGTCCTACTGAAGCTAGATCTATCAAATATTAGTCCTTTGGCAGCTCTGCAAAGTCTATTTCAGATATTTAGTCTGTTTTTTCTATCAAACAAGCACTTTTTTCACTATTGAACTTGTCTGTCAACAAAGCTACCATTTCAGAATTCGTCGACCATTCCATCAAATCACCCATAGTCTAAATCTTTGATCTACACCCTCTGCAAATTTCTTCCCTTACAAAAGAGATCTAATTTCTTTTTTAAAAATAAGTATTTTCCAGTGAAAACCTCCCTATTAGAATTTGTGATACTATATTTTAATTAATCAACCTGTCTGTGAGTTCTATTACTCCAAAAAAGTCTAGATTCTTGTCCAAACTCACTATTTTGCAAGAAAACTGCCTGTTTGACCATTTTTTTTGGTTAACACAATACTATATTGTTCATTTGTACTATTATTTTGTTCCTCATCCTGCATCATGTCAAAAGACTTTGCCATATCTTCCAATCCTAATCCTCCATGGCTAGAATCACCAAAGTTGTCTCAAGGTAGAATGTGTTGATGAAAATATCACTGAACGTATGGCCATCAAATTGTTCTTGGCTGTAGGCTCTCTAAAAGTATCCTCTGAGATCTAAAACTAGTTGACCTTTATGATCAACTTAAGGATGTAATGACTGATGTCATTTGCAAAGAAGACGAGGGGTCTGATGAGAAGACGAGGGGTTTGATGAGGACTTTGATAACCGCAAAAAGAAATCCAAGAATCCCGAATGTCTTAATCCTCCGAAGCTTGAGAATACCGCTCCATCTTTAGAAATCCTACATCAAATGGAAACTTGGCAGAAAGCTCAACAAACTCACATGGACAAACTAACTACTAATTTCCAGAGAGGTATAAAAGATATTGCTGACAAATCATTTCTAGCAAGAGAAAATATCCGGTGTTCTATCTGTTCACAGAATCACACTACTAATAAGTTTCCCCAACTGAAAACCCATTTTCTGGTAGCACCCAGACCATGTATTGACAATATCGCCCTTTCAATCCACAACAACCCATGCCATGGCCAAGAGTGTATCAACCATGACCAACTGCACCTTATCAGTTCAACCATGCTAGTAGTTTGTCATTAATCAACCCGTTCCACAACCAATTATTCAATTTATTTGAAATTGCCAGTACTACATTGATTACGTAGCCAAACAATTAAGCATTGAAAATTATCAGACAAATAATTAGTCGCAAATTGTTCGTGAATTAGTCGCGAAGAAATAGAGAAAACGCATACATTCTGAGACAAAAACTGAATGCAATGAAAGATAGTATTGATTCAGTATGAAAACGTAACAGAAGTAAATGAGTACAATAAGTTGCAGATTGAAGCCGTGTACTCTATGCTATCTCTAAGTGGCTAAAAATGAAAATTTTAATTAAGCACAATGATGAAAAGCAGTGGCGCAATAGCAATCTCTAAAACAACTCTAAGAAGTTAGCTAGAAATGCTCAGGATGTTCAAGCTCGTAGGTGAGAGAGAGAGAGAGAGAGAGAGAGAGAGAGAGAGAGAGAGAGAGAGAGAGAGAGAGAGAGAGAGAGAGAGAGAGAGAGAGAGAACTATTTAAAATGCTTCTGATAATCTTAACTTCTGATGATAAAACTGTATGAATATGAACAACAATTTATACTAAGAGATTAGGTCATCAATTGCAATCGCAGTTGGCTAGTAATCAGCTGGCATCCATCCAATCCTTGTCATTGATTGCTGATAAGTGGTGAAATTGGCCGTAAACGTTATGTCTGCATAAATGAACCAAAACTGTAGCTCTGTAGAAATGAACTAGAACAGCCACAGACAACACTATCGGATTTTTCACGAAAAGGAGAAGGTGCTCTTAAATCTCATTTAGGATTGCCCCACACTTTGCCAGAGTCATTTCCTTAACATTTGAGGCTCTTTGGAAAAAGCAAAAAATGTTACACTGTAATTTTACACGAGAGTTCTGTCAGGCGAAAAATACGAAAAAGGAGAAGTTGCATTTTTCAACGGGATTCCTGATAGGCAAAAAGGAGACACTGTCGTAAACTCCATGTAATTTTGCAGACTGAGTAAAAACACTTGTAATTCTCATACTGTGTAAACACACGGGAAAATCCGCAGAACTGGATAAACAATGGATGAAGATTAAGATCGATTAGTCGATTGGTAAGTCCGATTGGTCGATTGGTAAGAAGGAGAATAATCCACAGGTTCAGATTGCAGGATTGCAAGCCAATATTACTCCTCTTGAACTAGGTAAAAAGCTTTCTAAGCTTGACAAATCACAGCCATTTGATGCTATGCTGTATAGGCAGTTAGTAGGGGGCTTGATTTATCTTACCACGACTAGACCAGATATATGCTATACTATTGGTATTGTAAGTCAGTTTATGGCAGCACCTACTGAAACGCATTGGAAGGCAGCCAAATGCATTTTGCGATATGTCAAAGGCACTTCCAATTATGGCTTGGTGTACAGGAAGCATTAGGGTTTACCTGAGTTATGTGGCTATGTAAATGCGGATTGGGAAGGTGACTATGATGATCGTAAATCCACCACAGGTTATGTATTCCAGCTTTGTGGTAGTTGCTTTTCTTGGTCTAGTAAAAAGCAAGGTACAGTTGCTCAATCCACAACAGAAGCAGAGTATAAGGCAATGTGTAGTGTAGCACAGGAGGCTATATGTTTGAGGCAAATCTTGAATGAAGTTGGCATGAAAAAAGAAAATCCCACGACTATACATAGCGACAATCAGAGCGGCATTCAGCTAGCAAAGAATCTAGTCTTCCATGCGAGAACCAAACACATTCAGTATCACTTTACATGTGAGAGGCTGCTGAGTCATGAAATTCATGTTGTTCATTGTAGTACGGACGAACAACTAGCTGACATTTTCACTAAACCACCCAGATTGATCCATTGGAAGGCTAAGTTGTCCAATTTGGATCTTGATGGTAATCGTAGCTATCATTATCAAGGTAGGTGGCAGTTGTGCCTATCACTATTAGGACAGGCAACGATTGTGGATGTTGTCATTGTCAAATTAGTTTCGCAATGTTAAAACAAGTTTAAGCAGCTAACTACCTTTATTAAGAGTAGTATTACGCTAATTAGACAATCGACAATTGTCGATTCGAGCTAGAGTCGAATTAGATGGATTTGAGTTTGACAAAGATTTGAATGTTTGATTTGATATATGTTCGTCGTCAAAAACATTTGGGCTTCCGTCAATAGTCGATGGTCGACACTTTGATACTCCTTCACTAGTTTGACTGTCAAAACTCATTCGAAAGTTTGATTGTTGTGTAGATACCAGAACACAATTCGTGTGTATCTTTATAGATTGTATGACAATGTGAGTAAATATGCAGCAACATGAATGAATCTAGATTAACTATGAGATTCATGGAGAGAAGGAATAAACCAATACCCCCCCTTAATCTGGATCCGTGAATGTCTCTATCTTCAACTTAGTGATGCACAAAGTCTATTGTGTGCATCTATGCCTTGGTAATATATTTGTCATCATGTATTGTGTTTGACAACCTCTTTCTTGAGAATTTTTCTTCTGACATAGTGATATTTAATTTCATTGTGCTTAGTCCTAGAATGAAATCTAGGGTTGGTTGATAAGACAATTGTCAAAGCATGTTGTTTCAGACAAATGACCGATAATAGATTTCTCAACTATACTACTTTTTTAGTAGTCTGGGAAGCAGCAATATACCTTGTATATGTAGAAAAAAGAGCTATATAGGTTTTTTTATGATTGTTCCAAAAAATAGGATCGTTGTTGAGGAAGAATGTAAATCTAGATGTGGATTTACGAGTGTCTACATCCCTCCCTTGGCAGCTTGCATCTATATATTCACTGAGAACGTGGAGTTTGTCACTGTCGTCTCCTACATAGTAAGTAGATGCATTGGTCCTTCATGGTTTGAATGTATCTCATGTCTCTGATACACTTGTATATATATCTGAATAAATGTATAGCTTAGGATTGTAAAGGAAAAGTAAATCAATCATAGCATTGCAAATTTTATTGAAGCAAGAATATACAATAGATGTGTATACATCAATCAATTTAAGACTAAGAGTGTAAGTTATCGAATGATCTTCGAATCATCGAAGCTACTATAGAATGACAGCAATTGCTTTGTGCTTGCCATTTCAGCTGACCTTATAATTAGCTACCTTCTAAATACAATCTAATCATCTTTTAGTGCGTTCAGAATCATGTCAATTTGTGGATGTATGTTTTTCTGATCAACTATTCTATGCAATTTTGCTGCATAACTCTCGTATAGAATTGTCTAAGCTATCTAACGCGTCCACAATCAACAATCTAATGACTTTGTGTTTGTTTGTGTAATCAATCTTATCAATTCTGATGACTTCAAACTTAGAACAAAGTAGAATCAGCTGAGTCATTTGACTCATTATTCTAATTCGAACTTGATAGGCATAGTTCATACGCCAAGTGGAAGGCTCATATTTCGTAGAGCCTAACAATCTATATTGGTTATTCATTGCACTCTTAGTAATAAAATGAAGATAACATGGCATTGATCATGTAGAGAGATGAAGATATGAAGCTTTGAGAGATGAAGAAATTTGTGTTTTATTGGACAAATATTTTTGATTTGCACTTACATATTCTAGCTTCCCCAATTGATGAGGAATTTATTGGTACATGTGTGATAATGTACTCAATTGGACTTTTTTCTTTTTTTGAAAGATATGGTTTCTTTGACTATTAACTTTGTACCAAAGTACAAAATGTAGTAAAAGAATCAATTTGGTATCAAATCCCTTGTCATGCATTGTATCTAAAAATTGTGATTTGACATGATAGATGGTATAATGTACCTACAGGTGATTTTCTTGCATTACCCTACTATTACCATATGCTCACATGTAAAAACTTATTTGGCGAAAATCTTTCATGTATGAACTTACTTTACCATATGGTCACATGTATAAACATATTTGGACAAAATTAGTTTGTACACATGAACTAGCTTTGATCTGAAATAAGTCATGGGAGGCCTTTACTCACATTGGAAGAACTAGTGGCTTTGAAACACTCAATTTAGCTACTCATCAAAAGATTTTTTCATGCTCAAAATCTCTACAATCCCTCAAACTTGTGACCAAACTTGAACTTACCCCACATGTTTCCACTTTTCCACGTCCTACAAGAGGTGAAAAGTTCTTTTAGCATATTGGTGGTTGTTCCAAAAGGAGGTGTTCCACCAACCTTGCATGAAACACAAGTCCTTTTCTGAAAATATACAACTCAAAAATTAGTATCATAATGAAGATATAATAGCATTGCTGCAAAGAGTTCAACCACTATCAAGCTTTTAGAATAAAAGGGATGTGTGTTTGATAGGATATGTATATATATATATATATATATATATATATATATATATATATATATATATATATATATATATATATATATATATATAATGGTGCATTGTATCTAGATATTAAAATTTAAGAGATAGAAATGATACAATATAGCTAAAGGTGATTTGGATATGAATACGTATGTGTGTTTGGATGTGCAGCATACAAGCACATTCCAAAAGAAAAAGAAACAAGCTCGATGATAAATCGGAACAAACGATCATGGTTGAGTACTCGAACGGAACATAAGTGTACAGACTCTACAACCCAACCATGAAAAAGGTTGTTTCGAGTAGAGATGTGAAGTTCGATGAGTCCACATTCCCTGGACTAAAAGATGAAAGAGGCCATGAGATCTTCACATTGTTGTCAATTCAAGAGGGAGATCGAGGACAAACGTCAAATCAGAATGATGAGCCACAGACTCCAGAGCAGTAGGAAGCAGAAGATCAACCCCACGAACAAGAAACGTTTGAGCAGTGACGAAACGAACCCAGAAGGTCAACAAGACAAAGAAGACCTCCAGACCATTATGCTAACAATATTCAGTGGAGCAAAGACACGCAATTCGAGTACTGCAACTTCACTAAAGAGCCAACAACATATCAAGAAGCTATTCAGAGTCCAGAGAGAGAATTCTAGAAGCAGACAATGTCAGAGGAGATCGAGTCGATGAGGCAAAACGAGGCATGGACACTAGAGCCACTGCCAGAAAACAAAAAGATCGTCGACTACAAGTGGGTGTACAAGAAGAAAATGAAATTAGATGGCACCATTGGCCGTTACAAGGCAAGGCTTGTCGCGAAGGGCTACAAACAAAGATATGGTGTTGATTATTTCGACACATATTCGTCGATGGTCAAGATGACAAGCATACGACTACTCCTTGCATATGCCACATAGCACAATCTGGAAATTCACCAGATCGATGTGAAGACAACCTTTCTCCACGGAGATCTAGAGGAAGAAATCTTCATGAAGTAGCCTGAAGGATTTGAAGACCCTGACAATCGACAATATGTTTGTCGGTTGCAGAGATGCATTTATGGTCTAAAACAAGCATCATGAGCTTGCTACAAGAAGGTCGATAGTCTTCTGAAGTCTCTAGACTTCAATCCTATACAACCAGACTATAATGTCTACATAAAAAGAGTAGGAAAAGATTTTGTGATACTGACTATTTTCGTGGATGATTCCCTAATAATAGGAAATTCCTTGATGTTGATCAAAGACACGAAGAGTCAGATTGCTAAAAATTATGAAATCACAGATCTAGGAGAAACAACAAAATGCCTCGGGCCGGAGAGCAGAAGAGATCAAATAAAAGGCAAAATGCACTTGAGTCAGTCTGAATATGCCAGAAAGGTGCTCAAGCAGTACCACATGATGGATTGCAAAGAAAAGGCCACACCAATGATAGCTGGAGTCAAGCTGACGAAGCAGGCTTGCCCAAAAACAGAAGAGGAAGAACAGAAGATGGCAGAGATACCCTACCAAAACCTAATCGATAGTCTGATGTACCTTACAATTTGTACCAGACCTGATCTAGCTTTCTCTGTTTACGCCTTAAGCCAATTCTCTTCCCATCCTAGCATGGCACATTGGCAAATGGCAAAACGAATCCTACAATATCTAAAGGGTACCCAAAATATGGGATTAACCTACAGAGCATAAAACGAAAGAAAAGAATTTGAGCTGCACCACTATAGTGATGCAAGTTGGGCAAGCTGCAAAGATGACAACAAGTCCGTAAATGGAGGATGTACAATAACGTGCGGAGCTACAATCAGCTGGACATGCAAAAAGCAAACCTTGATAGTTCAATCTTCTTGCGAAGCTGAATACGTCGCAGCTTCAAAGGTGGCGAACAAGGTAGTGTGGTTGCAGATGATGCTGGAGGCAATTAGGATACCACAAGGAGGACCATGCACGATGAAGATGGACTCTCAGAATGCCATTTATCTGTCCCAAGGTCCAGTCTTCCATTCAAAGAAAAAACACATACCTCATTCGAGGTTTGATCTTGAAATGAGAGCTCCAGGTCCAGTACATAAAATTTGAAGACATGATTGAAGATCCGCTCACGAAGCCATTCGACAAGCCACTCTTTGCAAAGCAAAGAAAGACGATTGGATTAAACGTGCAAAGCTGCAAGGTTCAAGAGGGAGTGCCAGAAATGGTGAACTCCTACAACTTTGCCGCAACGCAAAAATGAAGCGAAGGTCGAATGGCGAACAATTTGCGAAAGTCAACGAACCTCGAAAACCCTAAGACACGAAGCAAAGCGAAACTTGAAGGCCAAATGATTTGCGAAAGTCAAACATGTCTCTAGGACTAGAAAGATATGAAACGAAAAGAAATGAAAAAAAATCTTTCGCACTGCCAATTGGCAGCTCAACGGGCGTGGAGTCTTAAACTTCACGCCTAGTTGAAATGGCTAGCAATAGCGGAGAGTAACTGATTAGTTGATTAGCATTAATTACTCTTGTAATTCTCTGTTTAGCTATCTTGTAAACTCCACACAATGGAGATATAAACTATTTTCTGGATCAAAATATAGACACAGAGAATGTGCACGTGTAGGGCATAAAAGAAAAAGAATAGAAACGAAATACTTGTGCATGAAAGTCTGCCAACGAGCAGAACACAGCAAAAGAGCAGAGCGTTAGGCCGCCAACGAGCGAGACACTGACCATCTCGTTCCAAAAATTGAGCTGATAATATAGTTGTTCTATTTCGTACATTTCCTTGTCTTTCGTTGTCTTGATTGCTAGAATGAAATTTGTTATGTGATTTGTAGTCACGTGTCTACGCTCCTGTAAGCTTCCGCACAAGCAAATTTAAAATAAACAAATACGTTTGCGATACGAAATAAACCCGTTCGCGACACAATTTGGTGCCAGATGAAGAAGTAGAGAGATCACAACCAATCCACGAAGTAGGTGTAGGATGGGAGAAAGATGCTAAGCACGTGACTATTCCTATCACACATCGAGGGTTTCCAAAAGAATCAGCCATAGTCGATGAATGATCAGGAGTGAATATCATCGTGAAACCATTAGGCATAGCCAACGAAGTGCATACCAAGGAAGCTGGAATTCGTTTCGTGCTAGATTTTGTAGTCTTGGACTTGCCCGATTCTCCCCAATCCTACAGTGTCATGCTAGGTAGACCTTGGCTCAGAATATCCCAAGCCCTTCATGATTGGGGACAGAATTGTATCATCCTGCAGAATCGTGATTCCGCAGTTAAGATCGATCCTGATACCTGGATTACGAAGCCAACCGACCAACGGGCCATGGTTTTGAGCTTTGCTACTACCATCCACTCTAACGAGAAATCAGATGACAGACGTCGTTGGAGGAGGATCATCATACATGATGATTCGCAAACCGATATGGTAAATTGGACTGAAGCCCTAGCCACGATTGAATGTCTTCAGTTTAATGTTTCATCAGATGAGCAGTCCCCCAAGCGAAGGTCAGCTGTCGACCCATTTTTCGATGAAGACGATATCCCGATCAAGAGATTAGAACGACCAGCGAGGAAATCTAGCGAAGGCCATCAAGATTTCGTTTTACTTTTTATGATAAGCCTAGAGGCTATACCCCAGGAACCACTGAAGGAGTATGTAGTGAAAAAGAAATAGAAGTTCTTTAGGTGTTTACCTTGGAGGAAGGTCGAGAGTACGAGGATGAGGATTTCCTCCGATATGTAGATCATGATCGTTTCAAAGCCGCTCCAAAATCCCGAAGCACTAGGTCCACAAAAGCCTCAAGCAAATGAAGATCTCATCAAAACTGCAGAGCCCCACAAGGTAATGCTGTAGTAAGCCGAATGGATACAGTGACTGATGGATCGACGACTAGCGTTCCAATAACCGTTAATGATCTCTTGCGAGAATACATAGATTGGGACCTAGTTGAGGACGGAGCTCTTTATAAGCTAGAAATACCATTATGGGACAATAGCATAAAGATGGTAAAGGATCCCCGACCACTGATCCACGATCAGAGTTGCCTACGGAAGCCAAGGGAAAAGAGCCAATCACTTCGAATCCCCCGTCAAAAGGATCTTTGAAAGAAAAAAACTCCTATCACCTTCGCCGATCTAGGAATGAAGCCGTTCAAGAGTGTTAGAAAACTCGATCGAGCCTTGAAAAGGATGGGAATTGACAGTCAGCCAACCACCAGTCTGCTCCGCGAATGCAAACCCCTATATAAGGCAAAAATCGCTGAGTGGAAAGCCAAGAGCAACAAACTAGGGATCAAATCTGAGCTGATGACCGACCATGAACCAAAGGATAAAATCTGCCAAGACGCCATATAAGAACCCAAGCATGTGCATGATGATGTGTCACAATACTTCAAGGATTACGAGATGGACGAAGTGGTAGTGGTTATGGCCAGGGCGAAGAGAGAACCCTTAGAAGAAACCTCCTAGGGAGCCAATGTCTACGAAGGTCTTGCTCGTACAAAAGAGATAGATCTGGTTTAGAAGAGAGAGGAAAGTCGTATGGTATCAGTAGGAGAAGACGTAGAGGGAGAGGAACTCAAGGATATCAAAGCACTTCTCCGCAAATATCGAGACTGTTTTGCTTGGAATTACGTTGAGCTGAAGGGCATATCGCCAAACGTAGTGGTAGTGGTTCACACCATTCCACTAGTTGATGACGCAAAACCTGCTATTAGAAGGCCTTATAGGTCCAATCCGCACTACGCCCAACTGATCCAAGAAGAGTTGAGAAAGCTTCTAGATGTGGGATTCATCTACGAGATGGAACACACTGATTGGGTATCACCTATCGTGGTTGTACCTAAGAAAAATGGAAAACTTAGAATCTATGTGGACTACAAGAAGCTGAATGTCGTAACCAACAAGGACCATTTTCCCTAACCATTCACGGAAAATGTGTTAGAGAGAATAGCCGGAGTAGAAGCCTCTAGTTTTCTGGATGGGTTTAGTGGCCATAACCAAGTGCAGATAGGCCCAGAAGATCAACACAAAACTGCCTTCTCCACTGAGTGGGGAACATATGCCTATAAAGTGATGCCATTTGGATTGTGCAACGCTCCCAACACTTTCCAACAAGTGATGAGTTATGCCTTCAAGGATTTTCTTCAAAAGTTTCTTAAAATATTCATGGACGACTTGTGTGTCCACTCCTCTAGAGCACAACATCTAGCTTGCTTAGAGAAAGTGTTCATCCAGTGTCGATTATTCTGCATACCCCTAAATCCAGCCAAGTGCCAATTTTTGGTCCCGTACGACATAGTGCTAGGCCATGTAGTTTCGAGGCATGGTATCGCCACTGAAGTCGACAAGATCCTCATAATACTTGCATTGCTTGAACCGGGAACTGTACATGAAGTGTACATCTTTATGGGGCATTGCAATTACTATTGGAGGTTTGTCTTGAACTTCACTAAGCTGGCCCATTTAATCCATCAGATGACTATCCAACTAGAATGGACAATTGAAGCCATTGAGGCTTTCTACAAACTCAAGAAGGCCTTACTTACTACAACAATCCTTTGGCCTCCTATCTGGACCATAGACTTTCATGTATACACAGACACCTCTAACTATGCCATAGGGAGTGTTCTGACGCAACCATGGGAGTATAGGAAGGATTATCCGATCTACTTCGCCAATAGGCAGTTGATTCCCTGCGGAGATAAACTATATTACCACCGAGCGTGAAGCGCTAGCCATGGTATACAATGTGAAAAAATTCCGCCATTACTTGCTAGCCAACCCCTTTGTCTTCTTCGTAGATCACCAAGCCCTACTGTATTTGGTAAATAGACCCTGCACAACTGGGCAGACCACCCGATGGTTGTTGCTTCTTCAAGAATTCTCGACTTTCAAATCGTCGTTCGCAAAAGGAAACAACACTATCTGGCTGATCACCTCTCAAGGATCCGGAATGTTCCCGAGAGTAGAGGGGTCGATGATGAACTCCCTGACACCATACTATTCCATGTTGACGTCGTCCCTGAGTGGGCTACCGATATTGTGGGATATCTTATGTCGAGATGTCCTCCCCCTGAGATGAGCAAAGTAGAATGACGCAGGTTAATCATTAAATCTACCTCTTTCACATTGATAGTAGAATAGCTGTATCGCATTTGTAATGATAGAATTATACGCCATTGTGTCCTACCGCATGAAGTGTCCCAAGTAGTGAGCATCGCCCACAAAGGAATAGGAGGAGGGCATTTCGCTGCCGAAGCTACCAATATGAAAGTACTGCAACACGACCTGTGGTGGCCCACGATGTGCAGAGACATTCACTATCAAGTCAAAATGTGTGACGTGGGCCAACGGTTGAACCAAACCCAGGGAAAGGATAGAATGCCGTTACGACCTGTTTTGGCTGAAATGTCATTTGAGAAATGGGGCATTGACTATGTCGGCCCTATTCGTCCAACTGTCTGTGGCTCGCAAGCTCGATAAACTATTGTAGCCACTGACTACTTGACCAAATGGGTAGAAGCCAAGGCGGTGAGGAAGGCTGATGCCGACTTCACTGCCAAATTCCTATATGAGAACGTCTTAGTCCATTTTGGGTGACCACTAGAACTCATGAGTGATCGCAGAACGCATTTTCTAAACGAGACTATCACTCACATGCTATCCTCTTATCTGGTTGTCCATAGGAAGAGTACCCCCTATTATCCACGTCATAACGGACAAGCAGAATCATCCAACAAGATTCTCTATGGAATTATTATGAAGATGGTTGAAGCTTTACGATTTGATTGGGAACACAGGCTCCATGCAGCTTTATGGGCTTTCAGAACCACATTCAAAGTGAGTACTGGACAAACTCCATTTCAGATGGTGTATGGACAGGAAGCCGTAATGCCTGCTGAGTTTGTCATTCCAAGTCTGAGAGTCGCCATCGCCGAACAACTTAGTACAGGGGAATCAACCAAGAGGAGATTGGAAAACCTTCTTCAACTTCATGAAACTCGCTTCCTAGCACTTCACGCCCTAACGCTGTGGAAAAACAGCGACGGAAGGCCTTGCATGATTGCAATATTAAAACCAAGGATCTCATCGAGGGAAATTGGCATTGTTATACAAAGCCAAGGCACACAAAGACAAGCTTAAGTTCCAGGGAGAAGGACCGTATAGAGTAGTGGATATCCGATCTAATGGCGAAGTTATTCTTGCCGACCTGCAAGGCAATTTGCTAGACACACCCATTAATGGTAGCAAGTTGCATCGCTACTATTCCGCTGATGTTGAGCTCAGAGATGTGCCAAAACCACCATCCGCATCATCTTCTTCAGCCCAATATGAACCGTCAACATCCTGTTAGATAACCTCGGTAAGAGTAGCTTGCAGGATTAGATATTCGTCGATTAGATAGGTGGTAGGATTTGTTAGTTAAATCTTAGTAGTAGTTTAGATCTATATCCATAGGAGAGAGAAGTTAGGTCCTTAGTGTTATGCTTAAATTTAGAATAGCTAGATAAATCGGATAGCTGGATCAGAAAGTTAGATTAGATTAATACTACTTAGCCAGTTAGATCAACCGTTTACTAGGTGGTTTTAGTTTCAAAAGACCGAGTAGGTAGTCTAGCTCGCTTTGATAGTCTCTGTCTGGTTAAATATGATAGATTGTCCTATGAAGATAGTGTTTCCATTAGATGACCCCAATCAGATAGAGGATAAATCTAGGAAGTCCTACTAGATATAGAAAATTCTACCCGTTAAAGTAGGTTTAGATTAATTAGTTTTCAGATAACAGATCAAGTCCCGAAGATTAGGGTAGTTACCGACCGAGACCCTTAAATAGATCTGGAAATGTAAGTTAGATCAAGTTCGATTCTCTTATTTAGGTAATCTTAGTTCAGTCTGTCAGTCCGGAGTAGTTAGCCTACTTAATCTAGGCAACGTTCAGATTAGGTCGAAACATATACTTAGTCAAGAAGATTTTAGAATAGACCGACTCCTAGGATAGATGTCAATTTGGTTGAATATCTTAGTCCCATGTCCGTTGACCCCGTAGATTAGAATAATAGTCGACCTCCATATATTTAGATAGTTAGATAGACCAAATAGAATGCTAGGTTAGTCAATAGCGTAGACTAGCTTAAATTAGCCTAGAGTAGATGGTTTAGATGATTTAGATGAGTTAGGTTAGATTTAATTGTAGATCGACTAGGGAAGTTGCCTCGGCCCCTAAGCATAGGTAGGTAATAATTTTTGGAATAGGTAGGAACTAGCTAGGTAGATTAGGAAGTACCGACGGAACCCTGTATATAAGAAATCCCGCCTTGTATAAACTACCATACCCTTGTACAAACCCAGTGTGAAAATTACAGCCCTATTCACCTTCTCCCATTTTCCTTGTACAAATGCCCAGAGATACTTCGAACGGTTTGTAAAGAGCCATATTCCTACTTTGGGCAGTCATTATCCTTGTCATTGTTGTCCTCTGTTGCACTTTAACGTATGATCAAATCTGTCCAAAGAAATTTTGGCCGAAATGCAAGTTAGGCTCATTTTGGATGAAAATTGCTATTTCTACTAAACAACATGATGTTCTGATTAGAAAATCTAGTAAATCTAGCAGTCAATCGGGAAACAGATTGTGCACAGTGCAAGCATTGGTGATTTGGCATTGATTGGACCACTGTCCAAAACTGGCAGTAGGCGAGTTATAACTTTCCTATATATATGAGGGCGAGTTATATCATTTCCACTTGATTAATCGCGCTGTTACTCGTCGGTTCCCACTACTCGCGCTCAGCACTTTACTCGCCCCCTTTGTACCTACTCGCGCCTCTGTTTATTACTCGTCCGCTTGATTACTCATCGGCGCCACTTTACTTGCCCTGTTGATTACTCACCCTCACGGTTTTCTTGCGGCGCCACATTACTCGCCCTCTGTCATTTACTCGTGCCTTCTGTTATTACTCGCCATCAACACTTTACTCGCCCTCACACTCTATCCGTTACTGTACCAAATTCCACCAATGGCATTGAATCGTCATCTTTCGGGCGTTACTGCCCCACCTAGTCAACGAGTCCGAGTCACTTGAAGCGCCGCCACACCTGCTAGACCTAGCCATTCCTCCAGCCCGCCGTCTATGTCCTCGCACACCTCTACCTCACCATCCGCGTCCCAGCAGACCGGATCTACCTCTTCATCCTCCCCAACCTCACCCATGTCCCCTAGTCGAGAGGAGGGAGAGACATCTCCCCGATCTACCCGCCAACCTGCTGCTCCATGCCGCGCGCGCACCATCGCAGTACACCATTCTACCTCTACTTATGGAGCAAGAGATTGTTGCTTTTCGCACCGATGACTGCCTCGCAGTCCTGACTGCCGCAGGCCTCCATAAGATGCAAGTACCTCTTTTTCAGGACCTTGCCCTAGTCCAGCAAGCATTTTCCACTTTTGCCACCGACACTTTTACCATCACCTACAAAGGACAAGACCGTGCAATCCCCCTCGACCCACAGCTAATTTTAATAGCTCTCACGCTTTCACACTCCGATCACCTACTAGCCACCCGCGCACTCGCCAAATATCCGCATTTCTCAATTCAGACCAAGACGACATTAAGACCAAAACCAACGACGGGTACCTGATCTCACAACTCGAGAATCCAAATCTCCGTGACGCGATAGATTTTCTATCCGCCACCATCATTGTCAGGTCCCACCGTCCCCTCCGTGTGTCCAAGCAGGTTATCGTCATGACGACCATGATGGGAGGACCGGACGCAGTCTATGATTGGGCCTCGTTTCTCGTGAAAGAGTTACAGGCTGCTTTCAAGCGCCCCTCACAGACACCTGCGGTGGTCTCATCACCGTCATCGCCTATACGCATCTAGAGCATCTAGGTGTTAAAACGCCCCCACCCTCCTCTCCATCTGCTAGCCTTTCCTCGCAGGATGCTCTCGCGCTACTGTTAGCCGACTTTGCACCATTCATAGCTTGAACAACTTCCTAATTTCATGCATGTCATGGAAGTTCGTAGTCTCAACTTGATTGCGTTAATCTAGTTGTCCCATGCATAAAATTGTGTTGGGAATTCTCAATCACATAATGCTAGGTGCTTGGGTTCCGTGTGTTTTTTGGAGGTGACTCAAGGAGCATAATCTTTCATCCACCTCTCTCCTCCTAAATCTGCCATTCTCTCTCCAAAATGTGCATTCTCTCTTTGGAATGTGATTCTCTCTCCAAAATGTGCATCTACGTTTCTCTCTCCATCATGCAATCTGTATTCTCTCTCCACCCGAGTATTCTTAGGCTCCCTCCCTTTGGGCAAGGGCCCCCTCTAGAGAGTAGGCCTGGACCCTTGTATCTTACTGGCATGGGTCATTTGGCCGCGACCTAGTTTAACGCCAGACACGTGTCCCCTAGTGCCCATCTGACGCTGCCCGCCGTCTTGCCCGAGTTCTACTCAGCTCTTCATTTCTTGCTTGCCACATGACCTGCACAGCTTTATCCCATAATAATATTCTCTCAGAACCGTTTTTGCATGCACATATATTCAAAAAGCCCAATTGCTCCCATGTGCGTGTGAGTGCGTGCGCAGGTTGGTGCGCCCGTGCTCACAAAAAATTGTGCCTCGGGACCCACGTGGCCAGGGCCCCGTGTAGCAGTCGTGCCAGCGAAAGTAGGTGGTCCCGAGTCCCGGCGCCAATGGTCCCGGGTCCTAGCACACTGGTCCAAGCATCGGCGCCCCGATACCGGTGCCCCTCCGCACACAAGACCCTCACGTGAGGGCATTTCTTTGTCCCCTACACGGACTCCACATGTCAATTTCACATTGGTACGGGGCCAAAGCTGTCGCCGTGCCAATAAAAGTTTTTTGGGCCTGGACCCGGGCCTTCCACGGTGCACCTCACTAAAATTTTCTTCTTTGCCCAAAAACACGAAATCTTTCAATATATGGACCCTGGCTCTTAAGTATAATAATAATAAGAGTCGTGCAACCCTGGTTTACAGTTTATTTACACCACATCACAGCGCGTGATAAGAGTAAGCTGGAATCAATTGCAAATTGACGCGTGGCAAAAGCTGATCCTTACCAACTCTGGGATCAGGCTCGGACCGAAGGTGGTGTTCCAAACCAAACCTATCCAAGCACATGATCCACAACCCACGAGGACCAAGCCGAGTATCTTAATGGCACGCCGAGGCTTTAAGTCACGCACCGTTGGATATTCTTAAAATAAATCACTTTTGCCACGTGGCATTATGACCCTTGCTTAAATGGCACATACGACGCGTGGCTGGCATCCAGGTGGGCGCGCGGACAATATAGTGTGCCACGACACCCCATCGGATTCCAACGCAAAGACAAACGGAAAGAGAGAGAGAGAGAGAGAGAGAGAGAGAGAGAGAGAGAGGGAGATCTGTGCTTGCGAGGCCATGGAGATACTGAGAGTGAGCAATGCTGCAGGTCCATCTCTGGCTCCGCTAGCAGCAGCAGCAAAAGCCTCGTGCAGAAGCTCAGGATTTGTATTTGCTTCTCAGAAAAATAGCTCGTTCAGTTCCGTAGAAAGAATCGAAGAAGCAATTCGAGGAAGAAAGCAATTACAGTCCAATCTTCCTGCTGCCGGGTCTATTTCTCACACCACTGCGGCAGTTGCTTGGTTTCTAGGTGGCTTGGTTTCTCCACAGGCAGGGCTGGCTCTCAATTATGATGAGATCGTGCAATCTGTGAATGTTCCTAGAGATGTTTCCCTGGATTTGAATGTAGATTTTGGTGGAGCTTTCGGTTCTGTTCTGGATATTGTAAGTGTGAATCCTTTGGCGGTTATTGGAGGCGCTCTGGCCATTGCTCTTCCTTTAGCTTTGTCGAGTTTGCTGGGGAAGCCACAGCCCTGGGGAACAGTCTCTGCCAAAGATGCATATGCCAAAATTGGGGACCCGGAGCTGAATGCGCAGCTGCTGGACATCCGTGATCCGAATGACATGAAGCTGGAAGGCACACCTGACTTGAGGGCGTTCAAGAAACGGGTGGTGCAAGTTGCTTTCGGTGAAGATGAATCTGGTTTTATCGAAAAAGTGTCCAAAAAGTTCAAGGATCCAGCTACCACATCCGTCTACATATTAGATCGGTGAGCAATTTGTCATCAGTATCCGTTACAATGAGTGCTCTGTTAGTATCAGTTACACGGAACTCCTTGTCAATTCTTTATCAACATTCATGGACTGAAGACGTGAAAGCAATGGATGTCTTGCTGTCATTTCCTTTGGTGAATCTCCACATATGTTCTTGTACGTTCGATGTTGAATGTGGATATTTGGCTTGGACATTGGAATGATTTGATGCTAGATTTGATGGGGACGCTCCTGCCGTTGCAAAACTTCTGGCAACAAATGGTTTTAAAGCAGCATACGCCATAAAGGACGGCGCTGAGGGTCCAAATGGATGGCAGGTAAAGTTATTCCTTCCCAAACATGCTCATGATGCATTCAGGAATCTGAACTGCTATCGTCCTTCAAAGTCAAGAACTTCCTAGTGCACAAACTAGTCACAGTAGTTCTCAGTACGATTGCACAAGTTTTTTAACTTTTCGCTACATGGTGAGCTTATTGTTGTCCTTATTTTTCTTATTCTATTTGCATAAGTTGTTTATGTAGTTTATTTTGCCTCAATGGAACATTTGGTATGGCATTAACGTCCATCTTCCATATTGCATTCCAACGGTAGCCGTCATGCCCACAATTGTCTGACCTCGGATTTATATCCCGTAAGGTTAGAGGGCCTAACTTGGCCTGTGTATCAATTATGATTGTGAGGGGGTGAGGCCCTAATTTAGTAATTAATGGTTTGGAGGCCTAAAAAGCACGATGGTAGATTTATATGGAGCTAGTTGTCACTCATCGGTTAGTGAAAGATGTGGCCTAGTTAGGCTATTGATGTGTCCAAGTGAGATATCCCAGATTTCTCCTAGTTGGGGTAGAGGCTATAAGTATATCCATAGGCCTCTATAAGGGGAGAGCTTGATTTGTGAGCTTGTAGCTACATGTTGTTGGATTGACATCTCTCTTACATTGTAAGTTATTGCTAGTGGTCCATAGCTTGGGGCTTAGATCCATGTGATCTAGATTTGGTTGGGTAAGTTTGATCCACCATTCGTACCTCATGTGTTTCTTCGAACCAGCATCTTAGTATTGATCTTGGAGGGCTTGAAAGTAGATATAGCTTACAAGATTTTAATGATTATGCATGGTCCACAATACCTATGAGATATCTTGGCACACTTTTTCGTGTGTAGCACCTTCGACTTGAAAGGGACTAGTAGATATATTCAATCCCCTTTCTTAAATTCACGATAGGTACAACTCTCACGAGTGTGAATGAAATTCGTAAAGATGGCTTTTCCACCTTTCTATAGGTATCTCGGGTGGATGTAGCAATCCTGGAGGACTTACTCTCTTAGCCTTGTTCACTTGACAAGGTATGCAATGTTGGACGAATTGCTTTACATCTCGTTGCAGTCGTGGCCAAAAATAATGCCGTCTTACTAGCTCATATCAATACCAAGGTGCCTTGCGCATAGACTATCATGGCATTCGTGGAGTATGTTATGACCACGGTCCTTCACTTCTCGCACATACACTTTTCCATTTCTCAACAACATACCTTCCTTAGCGGTATATGTAAGATGAGTAATGTTGTGTCTCCACGGAAGCGATAAAAGAGATTGACTCCCATTGGTCTACCATCTTGCAAGCGTCAAATGACACATGATGACAATGTGGGTCCTTGTGCTAAGCTCTCATGATCTCCTCCATGAGACCAGTATCAACTATAGTAAAGCTCATTTGATGCATTATCCACAATAGTGCATTGCATCAGCGGCCACATTTTCTTTCCTCCTTCAGAAGCAAATTTCCAATTGAAATTCTTCCATCACCTCGGCCCACCGAGCTTGGCAGCCCTTCAAATATGGCTGAGTGCAAAAATACTTCAAATTGTGATGGTCTCGGAACTCGATGTTGTACCAATAATGTTGCCACACCTTGAGCACATGTATGATCTCATATGGCTCTTGTTGGTGTGTGGAATACCTTTGTTGAGCTAGTGTCAACTTTTTACTTTCAAGAGCTATTGGTCTACCTTCTTTGCTCAGCACTGTGCCTACAACAATGCCACTTACATCGTCTCTAGGTCAAGCACTTTCTTGGTATCAAGAATCTTGAAGACCGGAGTCATGACCACCACCTCTTTCAAGGCCTCAAAATCATGCTGAGCTTCAGAATCCCATCATACTACAATGTTATTATTTCGTAATTGGTCTGTTAGAGGAGCAACTACCCAACTACCCAAGAATAGTTCTTAATGAACCTTCAGTAGAACTTACAAAAGCCCAGAAATGAGTGGAGTTGGCGTATATTGCCATGGCCACTTCCTTACAAGCCACTTTGGCTAGATGAACTAAAATACCCTCTGCCGTCATTATGTGACCAAGATACTGAATACGAGTCTTACAAAACACGGTCTTCTAAGCATTGGCATACAAAGCAAAAGCTTGTAACTTCCAAATATTGTTTGGAGATGAATTTGGCTACTTGCATGCCACCACTATATCAAACTTAGCTAACTTGGCAATCTCAAAGTCTATTTTCTCGAAACATGTCTGAATATGATTAAGATGACTGAGAGACTCTCTTATCAAACCTCTATACCCTTGTCATCTGGCATGTCAACTATATACCGATAATTTGAAACCATAGTAGCTAAGTGACGTCTTTTCACTGCATGTTAATTAATGACATTATGCAAGGAACTGGTGTCGAATCAGACGATATCGTCACGACCTTCCAGCTTCCTCTTGATGCGTCCTTGCTCACAATCCAGAAATTGATAGCCTTCACATCCCTTGGTGGATAGGAAATAGAAGTGGTGTGTTGCGCCGGCGCCTCAAAGGGCGCTGGGACTTGAGCGGTTTCCCCAACACGCGCTTAAGTCTAACATTCATCCATCATGCACTTACGTAAAAGCCAACTCAGAAACGTAACAAGCTTAACCATTCAGACTTAAGAAAACTGGAATCCCAACCAACCCGAAAGCCAACTCAGAATCCGTCCCCAAAAGGTAACCAAAGGCAAAGACAAGCCACACATGAAACCCACCCAAGGCATAGTGGTCGCCAAACTGACCAATTGGCATAGCGGCAAGCCCCATGTCGATGACAGGCACCCTTAGGCGCCAGCGACGCAAAAAGGTTGTAGTAAGGGTCCTTCCACTTGGACCAGTCCCGGAGGCGAAACCGAAATGGTAATCATCCCCAAGGATCACCCCTTAGAGTCTTACAGGGCACGCTGGGTGCACCTGAGTCAGCTTTACAACATTCTTCCCTCGTTTGAAAAAGCTGATGTCCTCATCAGGGCCAAACTAGACCTAGGACGTATGGCACGGGCTTAATTCACCGGCCTTAACAACTTTGAATTAAAAAATACATTGGCAGTAGCACAGGAAAAGTGTAGATAAAGTTCACTGACGTAAACCTGTGTAAAGCTGCAAGTGATTTATTGACAAACTTAAGAAAGATACCGGGAAGTTCCTTGAACTTCAGAATGGCCATGAATGTTTATGTAGGAGGCATGCCGCCAGGTAGTGCTTTGTGTGCCGATCTGGGAAAACGGCTATTGCGTTGGTTCTTCTGCAGATAATCTGCTAGTACTTCAGGGGCTCCCTCCTTAAGTTTGTCTTCGTACTCCCAAGAAGCCTCAATAAGTGGAGCCCGTAGCCACTTCACTAGATATTCACGTTGAACGCCAGTTCGCTTTCTATGTGTCAATATTTGTTCTGGTACAAGCTGCCTCTTCGTATCATCAAGTATCGTTGGTGGGTGACGGAGTTCGTGTTGCCGATCAAATCGCTCATCTGGTTTGTACCGTTTGAGTAATGAGATATGAAACACATTGTGTATATCCAAGCTGGATGGCAGCGCTAATCGGTAAGCCACTGGGTTGATCTTCTTGGTGACATAATATGGTCCCGCATAAGGTCGAGCGAACTTATGAGAAAAACCTTTTGGTAACGCAATGTTCTTTGTGTTCAGCCATACTTGATCACCTTCCTCAAATTCCAGTTCTCGTCGATGTGGGTTTACGTCAGCTGCCATACTCCTTTGTGACTGCTCTAAAAATGCCTTCACCTCTGTCAGCTTTGTGTGCCACTCATTGATGAATTCCTCTACAGTGGGTACTGGTGTTTCCTGCACGCCTGTAAGAAAAGAGCTTGGAACAATCAGTAGCCGACCATTGCTTATCTCGAAGGGTGCCCTTCCAGTAGATCTGTTCACTTGGTTGTTATGTGCGAGAATATCCAAGTAGTTGACCCAATCGGATTGGTCCCAAGCGACATAATTTTGTAAATATTGTTCAATCTGTCGATTGACTCGCTCCGTTTGCCCATCTGTCTGAGGGTGATATGCAGTGCTGAAATTCAGTCCGGTTCCCACGAGGCGAAATAGACAAGTCCAAAACTTTCCGACGAACTTGGTGTCTCGGTCAGAAATAATCGTTCTAGGCAGGCCGTGGTATTTGAAAACACATTTGAAAAATAACCTTGCCACTTCTTCAGCTGTCACTGAACTTTTAGTTGGTACTAGATGAACTTGCTTTGAAAAGCGGTCAACCACCACATAAATTGAGTCGAAGCCTTGGCACCGTGGTAGTTGAACAATAAAATCCATGCTCACCGAATCCCATGGGTATGCTGGTACCGGTAATGGTTGGAGTAGTCCAGCTGGAGCTAGCGGTTCCACCTTCACTTGTTGACATGTCGGGCATGTTTGCACATAGGATTCAACGTCTGCCCACATACTTGGCCAATAGAAGCCTCTTTTGAGAAGTTCATACATGCGATTCACCCCTGGATGTCCGGCTGCTAGTACGTCATAATGTTCTCGCAAGACTTTCTTCCTCAGGTTGATGTTGTCTGGGACATATACTCTGCGTTGTTTATAAACAACCATTTGATCTTTCCAAGTGAAATGTTTATGAGGCTTTCCCAGCTGGAATTCAATTATTAAGTCCTTCGCCAACGCATCTGCACCATAATTCTCCCTGATTTCTTGGAGTAGGCCAGTCACCTGAGTTGTCACTGTTGCCATCAAGTGTTCCTGTCTACTTAGTGCGTCCGCCACCACATTGTTCTTTCCCGCCGTGTGTACAATGTCTATATTGAATTTTGAGAGAAAGTTTTGCCATCGCATTTGCTTTGGTGTGAGCATACCTTGGGATGAGAAGTACTTGAGTGATACATTATCAGTGAACGCCTTAAAGGGTTTTCCTGCCACATAATGTCTCCAATGCTCCACTGCTTGAACTACTACGACCATTTCTTTTTCATGAGTTGGCCATCGTCGCTCTACGTCACTCAATTTCTTTGAAAAATATGCAACAGGTTTTCCGTCTTGCATCAGCACGGCCCCAATAGCAAAGTTCGACGCGTCTGTATGTATTTCAAAAGGTTTGCTAAAGTCCGGTAAGGCAAGGATGGGTTCTTGAGTGATCCGTCGTTTTAGTTCTTGGAACGCTGCTTCACATTCTGGTGTCCATGTCATCTTCAGATGAGTCTTGGTCTGCTCCAACAGTGGTGCCACAATTTTGCTAAATGCCTGAATGAATCTCCTGTAAAAGTTACATAAGCCCACAAAGGATTTGATGCCATGAACAGTTTTAGGTGCTAGCCAATCCAAGATAGCCTTGATCTTCTTAGGATCCATTCGAATCCGTCCGTGGCCTATAACATGTCCAAGGAAGTCAACTTCCTCCACCACAAACTCACATTTCTCTCTTTTCGCGAACAAGCAGTTCCTCCTCAGTCGTTGGAGAACAGTCCTTAATTGTTTAATGTGATCTTTAAGGTTCCGGCTAAATACTAATATGTCATCGATGTACACAATGACAAATTCATCCAGACAGTCTTGAAATATATTGTTCATCAACGTGCAAAAAGTGGCTGGTGCGTTTGTTAGACCGAATGGCATCACCAAGAACTCGTGACTCCCGTACCGCGTTCGAAACGCCGTTTTGTGCTCATCACCTTTAGCTATTCGAATTTGATGATATCCAGATCTGAGATCTATTCGGCTAAAGTATTTGGCATGTTTGAGTTGGTCGAATAGGTCATCAATTCTAGGCATGGGGTACTTGTTCTTGATGGTACTCTTGTTAAGCATGCGATAATCCACACACATTCGAAGAGTTTTGTCCACCTTTTCCACGAACAACACTGGGGCTCCAAAAGGTGAAGCGCTAGGTCTAATAAAACCTTTGTCTATCAATTCACCAAGTTGTCGTTTCAGTTCCGCCAACTCCTCTTGTGACATTCTGTAGGGTGCTCGTGAAGTTGGCTCTGTTCCTGGTACCAACTCAATTTTATGGTCCACTGGTCTTCGAGGAGGTAGCTTAGCTGGGAGCTCCTCCGGGAACACATCGCTAAATTCTTCTAGCAGATCTGCCACTTCTTTTGGGAAGTTTTCTTGTCGCACGCTTTTTACTTCTGGGACTTCTCGGCAGATGCAAAGAAAGCACTTTGACCTTTTCCCTTTCGCCATTCTTTTCACCGCTAATGCTGCAACCAGATTTTGTTCAATATCGGTATCCTTAGCATTTCCTCCGGGCAGGGCTTTTGTCACGCAGATTTGTCCCTTGTAATCCAAGAGGACCAAGTTTGAGCTCCTACCCAAAACTGCGATACAGTGTTCATTTAACCAAGGGAGGCCCAAAATCACATCGAAGGCATCCATCTCTAAAATCACAAAGCTAAGTTTAGCCTTCCATCTTCCAATTTGCACCGGGATGTTCAATGTCGCTTTGTCTGCATCTAGTGCTCCCTTCGCTGTTTCTACCTTGAGAGTAGATGTAACATTCATGGTCGGCAAGCTGAATTGTTCCACTACGCTCCTTGAGATATAGTTATGTGAAGCTCCGGAGTCGATCATGAAATCTGACTTCCTCCCCACGATCTTTCCTGATAAGAATAACAATCTTGAACCAGTCTTGGGGGTTGCCCCATGGAAGTTCCTTTCCATACTTGTGTGTCGTCCACTCATAAATGTAAGCTCCTCTCACAACTCCCAACTAGATCAGATCACCTGGATCAAAACAAGTAGTCAGGGATAATTCAGGTCCAGGCAAGCACACCACAAACGAACATACCAACCAAAGCTAAACAGAGGATCCCTCTCAAGTCACATTCCCCTTGAGACCGGACGTAGGACCTTTGCCTAGCCGCGCCCACACAAATCTATCACAGAATTAGCCCACGGGGAAACATCCATCCAACCATCCGTGCTTTCACCATTAAGCAGCACATTGCCTCAGTCACGCCCCACCACTTTTTGGTCGATAGCCCTTATAGCTAAACGATCGGCAGCTATCCCGCACCGGCAGCTAACCACCCGTGCTTTACACCCGAATTCGAGCAGCATCTCTGTATCAATGGTTAATATGTCGCCCCGCACCCCACAAGGTACAGACCGTGCTTTCACCTACCTAGGCAGCACTTTGCCTTATCCGTCCTACGTGCAGACAGCGCCAGGCCCGAATCGCGAGAACTGACCGTGCTTACACCTCGAGGGCAGCACTTTGACTCATCAAGTCCCCCTCTGCCGACCACCCCGACCGTGGACGCACCCGTGCTTACACTGTGGGCAGCACCTTGCGCAACGATTGTCCTGACAAATCCCAAAACGTGGCCATCCCTGTGAGACTTGCGTAGCTGACCGGCTAGTCGGCTCTGATACCACATGTTGCGCCGGCGCCTCAAAGGGCGCTGGGACTTGAGCGGTTTCCCCAACACGCGCTTAAGTCTAACATTCATCCATCATGCACTTGGTAAAAGCCAACTCAGAAACGTAACAAGCTTAACCATTCAGACTTAAGAAAACTGGAATCCCAACCAACCCGAAAGCCAACTCAGAATCCGTCCCCAAAAGGTAACCTAAGGCAAAGACAAGCCACACATGAAACCCAAGGCATAGTGGTCGCCAAACTGACCAATTGGCATAGCGGCAAGCCCCATGTCGATGACAGGGACCCTTAGGCGCCAGCGACGCAAAAAGGTTGTAGTAAGGGTCCTTCCACTTGGACCAGTCTCGGAGGCGAAACCGAAATGGTAATCATCCCCAAGGATCAACTTTATTAGATTTGGAAGAGGTTACATTCATACATAGACTGACCGGTCTCGGGGCCACCAACACGTGCTGGGCATTGTGCCTGGCTCGTGCTGGTAGAGGGAGCTGAGACCTGGCGACTGGATTCCTGGCACTGGTTGAGCTGCCCAAGTTTCTGTCTGCCGGACTCCCCCTATAGTTCTGCTGTGATTCGGCGCACCCCCTCTGTTCTGAAACATAGTGCTTTTTGGTAAAGCACGCTTTTTGGGACTTAGTTTTTATTTTGCTGATTAAGGCTGGCAAGCCTGGCAGAATCAGTCTGGCTCCCGGACATGGGTCCCGGGAGCCGTCCCGATGGCAGAATCAACTTGCTTCCTGACTAGGCCATGACTCGAGCTCCAGAGCTAGCTCATGACTTGTGACTACTTGACTGGCTCACCACAGGTCGGAGGCTCAGTCCTTGACGTTCTAACTTGCTCTGGGACCAGTGTCACCCCTTAGAGTCTTACAGGGCACGCTGGGTGCACCTGAGTCAGCTTTACAACATGGTGCCTTCTGCATCGAAATAGTCATGACATGTATGATGTCACCATCATTGTCGCTAACAAGCAAATCATCTAAAATCTCCTCATCCTTGTCCTCATCTTGACACTATTGTAAAACATGGAGCTTTTTGCCCGTGCGTTGAGGACAATCTTCAAAAAGATGCTTGCAAGGAAAAAAAAACATAATCCGTTGTTCTTGGCCTTATCCTTTTGCTTAGGAATGAGTGGAGACTTTTGGTATGCACGACGAGCCATAGGAAATTCTGACTTGCATTGCAAAGTTTATTGCATTTGGATAGGCTCCTTTTGAAAGAAATCCTTTTGACTAGCTTGATTAGACTTCTGTGAACCCTTCTTTTGGGGCTCACTAGGACCTCCAGATTCAGCCCTTTTGCACTCATTACCTTTGAACTTGAGTGTTGCTGCAATTGCCTCGTCCAGCATCGTGCAACCCCCATTGAGAACAAGATACCTCAACTCTTCACAAAGGCTGAAAATAAACTTGTGCACCACAAGCCACTCTACAATCTCCTCAAAGATTTTGGTAATCATCTCTCTCTATACTTATTAGCATTTTCGTGCACACTGTAATGCCTTTGACATTGCAAAAACCAAGCATCCGTCACACATACATGCTCGTGTGGAGGAATGAACTGAGCTTTGAAGGCTGGCTTGAAATCAAACCAAGTGCTTGGGCATTGATTTGACGTTAATAACTTGCGCCATCACCTATCAACAACATTAATAAAATGGTAAGCTGCCTTACGAAAATGCCAATTATCGTTGCATGGGGCTTGCTTCAAGTGAAATATTTTCTCCGTGCAACCATTGATCTACAACATAGTACATTGGGGAGGATTGCTAGAAAAGTGAGTAGGCTTAATATCCTTAGCTTCATGATAAGGTGCTAGAAGATAGACATGTGAAGGATAAGATGGAGGGTACTGAGATGAGGATTCATAGTTACCCTTACCCTTCATACATGCATTATTCTCATCTCTGGCATGTTCTTCTCCATACTATCCATGCGAGGTTGCATGGATGGAGTATCGGCAGGCAAATTTTCCCTAATTGTACTTGGATTACGGTCATTTAAACATAGGATGATTAGGGTTATGAGGTTGTGATTGGAGTGCAAAAGGTGGCTAACAGAGATGTCCATCAGATTGCCACCCATAGTGAAGAACAATATGGGAAGTAAAACCAAAAAAGAATGATTTTTGAACAAAGTACAAAAGTACGATTTTCACTTAGAAAGAAGAAAATTTTTACAGAAGCATTTCATAAACTGTAGATTATTCCCTTGTCTTGAGGACTGATTATTCCCTCGTCTTGAAGACTGATGTAGTACACGCACTTCCAATTAACATTCAAACATGATAGATCAGTGTTTAGCCTTCAAAAAACCGTAAGTACAGGGGCTGCCGCAAAATTTCAGACTTTCAGATTCAAAATAGTTGAAAAACACTCCCAAATTGGATGTAACTTGCTTGCAATTAGATCTGAAAAATTGCTGAAGGTATATCCGCATTAGGTTGCCCTCTCTTTGTGCCAAATTCTAGGCTCAAAGGTTAAAAAACCGAAGTTTAATAAATCTTCAACTCCAAGACCCCTAAAAATGCTCAAAAATTGGATTGCAAACCAAAACATAGCTGGCCTCTCTATAGGGAGCAATTTAGGCTTGGGAAGGTGGCCTTAAACTCTCCAATTTTGCTGCTTGTAGGTAAAGATATGAGCATTTTTCCTCTTGAATACGTGCACACTACCCTAAAACAAGTATTGTCCCTGCTCAAAAGATGCTGCCCTTGCAAAAATCAGACTCTTGCCCAAGCAAAAATTTATGTAGGCTGCCACAAATTGAATCCACCAGCCTTGGTCTTCCTACCAAATCTTAAGAGAAAGGACAAAATATAGTGTTTTTTTGACATTGTCTCTCTCCAAAACTGGCTATTCTTTCTACATACGGAGTGACTCATAGGGTACCACTTGCATGCCCCACCAGGGACCTATGGCCCACATGGTCATTGTGGCTACTTATTGGCTAGCTTCACATCACACGCTGACGGCTAGGGTCCAAATGGTCACAATACTCCGCCAGGAACCTATGGCCCACATGGTCATTGTGGCTACTTGTTGGCTAGCTTCACATCACATGCTGACGGCTAGGGCACAATACTCCGCTTCTCTGGTAGCTTGTTGGGTGGTTGCACTGGGTTATGACTTGTGATACTCCTGTCCCAACTTGGGTCAGGTGTTTCTTTTGGTGACCGATCATACTGAGATCATGTTAGAGTTGGACTGGGCTCTAACAACTAATGTTACTCCTTTTTTATGCGAATTGAAGTTTCCTCTAGGCGCGCCCTTAGAAAGAAGAATCAAGCCAAGGAACAAGAGATTCCATGGAGAAATTACTCTCAACCGCCTTCAGAAACTATGATAGTAAAAAAAGCATGAAAGAATCAAGCTTCTGCAACTTTCTCTGCTCTCCACCATTTTTGAAGCCGTTTGTGACTTTGCTTAGTCCTTTGGGAGTTAGTCATGCTTTATCGTGAGTGATTTGGTCTTCTATAGGCAATTCTAGAGAGTTTCAAATATGAAAAAGCTAGATATTTTACCAATTCTATGATAAGAGAGTTCTTGCACTCTGGTGAGGCAATTTACGTGCTGTCTGATGCTATGTTTGGCTTAGCAATGTCACTAAGACTCCGTTGATCAATTCCCAAACTGTTTTACAAAGAAACACCTTCACATCGAGCGATTTTCTGTCATGAAATCCTCACTTTGCAATTTTCCTGACATGTAGGTGCTATTTTCTCTACACTTGACGAAAATACTTGCTCTAATTCTACAAATAGCTTTGTATGGCTTGTTAGCTTTCTGTTGAGCCTTGTTGTGCTCAAAAAGGACTCTTGACCCCAAAAGTAGCACCAACTTTTCTCTACCGATTTTTGTTCTCTAAAACTTGCTTCTCTTGCAACCAAAGCTCTGATATCAATTTCTAAGGAAAATAGGAGACCATTACCATCGAGTCTTATCCTCGTTAGTAGTAATCATCACACACAACACTCACTATGTAGCAAATCATCACCATAGCTAGGGGAGAGAGAGAGAGAGAGAGAGAGAGAGAGAGAGAGAGAGAGAGAGAGAGAGAGAGAGAGAGAGAGACTTTTTTAATTTTTTCCTGTTCTCAAGTGAACAGAAATCTGAATTACCATGGTTGCTGCCACGCAAGGGATTCACTTTCAACGTGGAGGCTCTCAAAGATGTGCTTGACCTTGTAAGTACAAGAAGATTTTTTGAGAGCAGAGTCTGTTTCCAGCATAGACTGTTACAACATGAACCTTCAAGTCTTCTACTCCCAAAAATTGTATTGAAACACTCTTGTAATGTTAGTTACATGATTACATACGTTCTATAATATAGCATGCAGAGTATGAACATGGAAATTTCCGCATCTATAGACATTCCTCACTATCATTGAAACTTCATACTTTGTGAGGGTTGCATGGAACACCTGCGCGATGGCATTTCATTAGTTGTATAGCCTCTTGTTTGCCACTGTATTAGTTTACTATTGTTCTTAAACTCCCAAATCGTCCACAGCATGCAAGGGTTATAGGGGCTATGGATTTTTTCAAAATTTGTGAAGCTTATTTTTGCAAGCTTCATGCCTATTAAACTTGATCTACACCTTTTATGTTGTTCTATTCAGATTAAATTTTGGCCTCCCCCCTTCTTGTATGATCATTATTACAGATACTACTAGGGAAGGCGTAACATTTGGATGCCAAAATTGGTGATAGCTACTTGGCTTTTCCATCTGTGCCGAGTTCCTTTTTATCCTGATTGCTTTTAAGCCATTCAAATATTTCATGTATTCACTGGACAGATTTATTTATTGTTCAGTCAATGAGCCATATATCGTGCATTTTGCTTCCCATTGTATCAAATCTCTAACCTCTTTCAAAACATAGATGTCTAATGAGCTGTAGCTCCAACCACCAAGTGACTCTAGTATTTGGGCCCATTACGCAATTATTATTCAGTTATCCATAGACTTTATGACTTGGGCCTTGATGCTGTTAGATTTTTTCTATGCTCAGCCTTAGTATCATCCAAGTAATGAGCATCCTGAAAACAGTTGAAGTCCGACTACATTTTGTCAGACCTTCGCATTTTTTTGCACCTTCTCCCTTTCGGCATTTTTCGCTCCAGTGGCAAACCGACTTTAGCAGACCTAAAATCGTCTGGAGTTACCCGACATGCAAAATATCCCAGTGACGGTTACCTACTTTGTACATACAGTCACAGATACAAGGAGGTTGTGATAAATACAGAAGATAACATTTAATGCTTGTAAAGATATTTTCTTTAAGCAAGACACTTGTAATATATAATCAACTCACTGATTAGTATAATCATGAGAATCAAGTTAATTAGATCAATAAGAGTTTCTATAGCCAGCGTTATCACGCTCAACCAAGCTAAAATTATCACTTCAAGCAATTGTACTCACGTTTGATATTAATAAGAGTGCAAGTCATGTCTCACTATTGTTTTGTACTATTGCGCATTTGTATGAATCATTCATCCTGAATATTTCTGCTGCACACTTCTGTTCCTACACGCCAACGCTCAAAGCTCTCGCTGACAGTCCCACAGTTTTGCGACATGGTATCAGAGCGGGCAGTTCAGTAATCTGCATTTCTACCGTGGATTATCAGTCTTGTTTCTATCAAGACGTTTTTCAAGCAAGCGCGCAGCCAAGAATATTCCGACATCGTTGTTTCTACCAACGATCTTGCTCAACCAAAATGGATCCGTCTTCTAGTTCATCTCTCATTGACAAACTCATTGGAGATAACTACCATCTCTGGAAATTCAAGATGAGGGTCATACTACTAGCCAAAGAACTGTGGGACATCGTTGATGGCACAGATCTCAAATCAGAAGGTGATGCAGCCATCATCACCAAGTGGAGACTGAGAGATGGCAAAGCATTTGCCATGATCACCCTCAACATCAAGGATACTCAGACGTGTTGCTCAGATTGCTAAGGATGCATGGGACGTCCTAGCAACCCTCTACGATATCAGGGATGTGACTTCCAAGCTACACTTGAGGAAGAAATTCTTCACTATGAGAATGGCTGACGCAGAGTGTTTCGAGACACCTAAACACTTTCAAAAATCTTATGGAGCAAATGACTGCAACTGGCTCAGTCATAGAAGATTTTGATGCTCTCATGACTCTATTATCGAGTCTACGTAAAGCCTACGAAAATTGGGTCATGGCGATTTCGACCCAAGAACACCTTACTCTGTCAAGAGTAATTTCGCTGCTCCTACAAGAGGAGATCAGAAGATCTGCATCCTCCTCAGGCTGAAGATCGGCTCTATATTCAAAATATCAGAAGTTTGGATCCAAGAGATCTACAAAGTCAGGATATACTAACAAGAAGAGCAACATGCAGTTTGGACCAAATTTTGGTTCAGGATCGAATTCAACCTCTTCATCGTTCCAACCAGTGCAAAAACTATTCTGCAGATACTATAAGAGGACTGGCCACAAAATCAAGGACTGCCGAACTTTGAAGTACAACAACGAAAAGAAGAAACAGTTCCAACAACAAGCACATAGTGCGACAACCAGTCACTCAATCCAGCAACAAGATGAAGATGAGGCAGCGTTCATGACCAAAGTCGGAGAACAACAGGATATCGATTCCTGGTATCTAGATTCCGGACCAACTCAACACATGACTCACCATTGCGACTGGTTCAAGGACTACAAGTCATTCACTCGCACTCAAATTGTGTAACTTGGAGACAACTCATCTCATTTAATCGAAGGAACAGTCAGAGTCGAATTTCAAGTTGCTGTCCAACGTTCTCCACGTTCCAAATCTGACCAAGAATCTGTTCTCAGCTAGCAGAATCACTGATTGAGGTCGGAGGGCCGAATTCGATACAGACGGCTGCACCATTCTTGACAAATCCCGAAAGGTTCTAACCTTTGGACGAAGAAGCGACTATCTGTACAAACTCAGCCACTGCTACTCTTCTAATAGTCAAGCTCTTCACACAGCCAATTCTGAATCAACTGATATGCTTTGCATTTCAGACTTGGCCATCTTAACTTCAACAGTATTAAGCAAAAATGTCAGCTCAGAGTCTAATACAAGATCTGTCTTCAGTCAGCAAGCCAACTTCTCTATGCGAAAGCTGTATTATCAGCAAACATGCTAGAAGCCCTTTCATTTCAGACTCAATTCATACTTTCAGGGGCTTGCTAGACCTTTTACATAGCGACATTTGTGGCCGGATGCAGACTGCTTCGATGGGGGGAGCTCTCTATTTCCTAACTTTCATCGAGACTTCTCACGAAGGACTCTACTTACTTTCTGAAGAACAAATCCGAAGCATTCAAGTTCTTCAAGCAGTTCAAGGTGTCTGCTGAAAGTTAGACTTAGACGAAGATCAAAGCTCTACGCACAGATGGAGTGGGAGAGTATATCTCCACAAAATTCAAGGAGTTCTACAAGGCCAGCGGAATACATCAACAATATACAACAAGCTACTCACCTCAGTCCAATGGTGTAGCTGAAAGGAAGAATCGGACACTCATCGAAAATGCCAAGTATGCATAGCTTACGCTCAGATCCATGAAGATCTAAGAAAGAAGCTGGATGACAAAAGTAGAAAAACGATTTTCATCGGCTATTCTCCAGATCACAAGGCATACAAGCTCTACAATCTGGATACCGAGAAGGCTTTCACCAGTAGAGATGTCATTTTTGTGGAAAGCCAGTTCATCGACCACAAGGGGAAATCTGCTGAAAAATCCGACCCAAGGATCAAACACCTAAATTCTGATCTAGGGATTCAACTGTAGAAAAGCGACTTTGACTCTGACAATGAGTCAGAACCTTAACGAGTCAATCCACATCAGAGGACCGAAGCGCCACCCAGAAGGTCGAACTGGTCAAGACAACCTCCATCCAGATTTATGGATGACCCGGCCTGCTACTTTGTGTAGGAACCAACCACCATTTCTGAGGCTATGTCTACTCCTAATGCTGACCAGTGGAAAGCAGTGATGGACACCGAATTCGATTCTCTGATAGAGAATCAAACATGGACAGTCATTGAGTTGCCAAAGGACCGAAACCCAATTCCATGCAAATGGATATTCAAGGCGAAGTACGACGCTGAAGGAAGGCTAAATCGCTACAAGGCCAGGCTAGTCACCAAAGGCTTTTCCCAGATTCCAAATCTGGACTATTCTGAAAACTTCAGCCCAGTTGTCAAACATGCTTCAATCCGCTTACTCCTCTCCTTTGCAGCCACAGCAGACCTTGAAGTCCACCAGATGGATGTCCAGACCGCTTTCCTCAACGGAACTATTGAAGAGGAAATCTATATGTCGCCGCCAGAGGGATACAAACTCAACAACAAGCAACAACACCTTGTGTGCAAAATCCACAAGGCTCTTTACGGGCTAAAACAGTCACCCAGAGCCTGGTTTCAGAAAATCAACGCATTTCTAATTGAGAATGGTTTCATTCCAAACTCAGCGGACTCGAATCTGTATCAGATTTCTTCATCATCATCACTCTCTATGTAGATGATACCCTATTATTCAGTAATGATTTGAATCCGATGAAGGAAACAAAATGCATGTTGGCCTAGGAGTACAAGATGACTGACATGGGTCCAGCCCACTATTGTCTCAGAATCCAAATCCATCGAGATCGACCCAGCAGACTGATTTTTATCAGTCAGCAACGATATCTCACCAACGTGCTTGAAAAGTATGGAATGGCCAACTGCAAACCAAGTTACTTTCCACTCGACCCTGGACTAAAGCTATCGAAGGAACAGTCTCCTCAAATTGAGGCAGAAAAGGAGGAAATGAAGTGATACCCGTTTCACTCCATCATCGGCTCATTGATGTACGCAATGATCTGCACATGACCAGACCTTGCATACTCAATTAGTTCACTTAGCCAGTTCCTGTCGAACCCAGGCCCACGAATCCAGGCCCAACCCATTGGAAAGCACTAACAATGGTCATGAAGTACATCCAAGCAACGAAACACCTCGGCATTTGCTATGGAGGCAACATTATATTCTTGAAATCTGCCAATATTCTTGAAGCCTACATAGATGCAATTGGGCAGGAGATGTCGATACCAGAAGATCAAGTTCTGGATTTGTATTTTTATACAACCACGGCCCAATCTCTTGGAACAGCCGAAAGCAGACCTCAGTGGCATTATCATCAACGGAATCGGAATACATAGCTGCCACGAATGCTACCAAGGAGGCGATTTGGCTAAGGCGCCTGCTTGCAGATATCAACCTTGCACAACCACTTCCAACAACAATCTATTGTGACAATCAAAGCACAATAGCGCTATCTCTCAATTCGAGATTTCATTCTCGAAGCAAACATATCAAAATCAGGTATCATTACCTTAGAGAGAAAGTGCATAGCAAGGAAGTAGCATTGGTTTTCTGTAGGACAAATTTCATGGCAGCAGATTACTTCACGAAGGCTTTATCGAAGGAGAAACATCTCAGATTTAATCTGAAGATCAAAGTTTTTCAGGATCCACATTAAGGGAGAGTGTTAGATTTTTTCCATGCTCAGCCTTAAAATCATCCCAGTAATGAGCATCTTGAAAACTTTTGAAGTCCGACTACATTTTGTCGGACCTTCGTATTTTTCGCACCTTCGCCCTTTTTGTGCCTTTTACATTTCTGGCACTCAAACATTTTCAAGGCAAATTCGCATTCTTTGACCTTCGGGATGTTCGCACTTCGGCATTTTTCGCTCCAGTGGCAAACCGACTTTAGCAGACCTAAAACCGTCTGGAGTTACCCGACATGCAAAATATCCCAATAACTTATTTTACTAATAGTGTAGTCAAGATCTTATTAAGCATACATCAGCTTTCAATGAGCATTGGCTGCATTCCCATCAATGTTGCTATTGGATTTTAGTTTTCCAGTGTCCCACTTTGATTGATCAACATATTGACATACTTTTGCAGCTTATATCTTGCATGTTGTGTTGTTTTGCTCATAACTTGGTAGTAGAGCAATTTGCTGGGCAAAGGAGGTTGGGCACCCCATTCTACAGCGATCTGATCCATTCCCACATGGGCTGCTGGAAATCAAGAATGACGATTCTCAGATTTTGTGAGAAAGACCCTCTTTTTGACATTTTTGCCCGTAACTTTTTTGTTTGTGTTCAGAATCAACTTCCATTAGTTGCAATGGCTTTCTAGCATAAGTTGATGAATGAAGATCTAAGCAGCTAGTAGAAGTTGGGTTCTCCCACAACCTTATTCTTGAATAGTTGCGGGAATCATCTTTTGCACGTTTTATTCATATAACTAGGAAAAATCACATATCCAGGGATGCTGAGCTGAGGCATGATTAATAATCCAAATATCATGCTCACCAGAGTTCTGTATCAAAAAGGTATCACAAAGTCAAGTTTAGGGTCAAAGGAGAAAGGGGGTCTTCTTGCACTTTCTGCTGTCAAGTTTATTCTTCATAATTTTAATGGCTTTTTGTCTTCTATGTTGATGCGTAATGCTTAAGATCCAATTACGTCTCATTCTTAAACTCAAGTGTACATGAGTACATAGTACTTTAAGGTTCTTTAATTGGAGTTGTATATATCAAGCTCCTTATTCATTAGAGAGGAATATGAAGATCCACCAAAGCTTACCAAATTTATGAGAACAAAATAGAATATTACCATATTTGATTAAGCTTTCACTTGTCCCGCGGGGAAAGGAGGGGGGAAGGGGGGGGGGGGATGCTTTAGAAATGTTGGTGATACACGTGCTATCTTTGCTTGTGATGCAAAGTCTAACAACGGACTGTTCTTGGTACCGAGGAAATTCCTTGCCCTCCAAACATTAATCGCTGTAAATTGCTTCTGTCAGCATGATTATGTGTCTATAGGTTTTTTTCAAGTTCAGTGCGCCATAGATTCCTTCTTGGTGCTATGGCTGATATAGAAATAAATCATACTGGAGTCCTTGGTACCCACCAGAGAATTGCAGCTAATTATCTGGGTGTTCTATGTGTGATTTGTATTTTGCAGTGGCCTTAAAAACTTCAAAAAATCTGAAGTATTAGGTTTGTGTTCTATAGTTGAACTTGTTGGAGTCTTTTTATGTTATCCTCCTGGTTTACATCAGTTTAACTAAGGATTTAGCAAAACTGATGAAGAAATATTTTTTTTATAGGAAAATACATCTGTGGTACCAGCCACTCTTGGAGTAGCAGCTGCAGCAGGAGTTGGCCTTCTTGTGTTTTCAGAGGTGCTCTGATGTGCTATTAGCGTTGATGTTGCTATTTCTGAGCCAATAAGAAATGCATTTCCATTTTTCAATGTTTATCATCAGGTTTTGGATTCACGCAGTTTGGCATTGCCACTATCTAGCTTGATTTGCTGGAAAATTGAACAACAACTGACTGCTTATTATTATTTTTGGATTTTCTCGACAGGCAGAGACAGCCTTGCAACTGTTGGGGACAGCAGCTGTAGTACAACTATTTGTTAAGAAACTTCTTTTTGCTGAGGTAACCGTGAAGCGGATATTTGTGGTACTATTGGCTTACAAGGATTCTCATTCCCAAGTAAAATATTTAAACATAGTTTGTTGCAATAAGGACTTTGTGCATTTCTCATAAGGTTGTCATAGTCAACTGACATATATGTGTTGCAGGACCGGAAAAAGACTCTGAAAGAGCTCCAGACCTTTCTGGACACTAAGGTTGCTCCAAAGGAGCTTGTGGATGAGCTAAAGGTTTGTGGAAGTAGTAGCCATTGATCATGGACAAGATTACCTGAACGTTGCGTTCTTGACTTTTGAATTGATCCACCTAAAAGTGGGGCAGTGCATGCCTTCTTTCAATATCAATTTCATTGCTGCAACAATGTGAGTAATTAATTGCTCACTCCCTTATTTTGATCAGGGAATAGGGAAGGCATTCCTGCCTAAGCTAAGAGAAGTTTCTTATGAGGCAGCTGGTAATGGTGCTGCTATTTCCCAGAATGTAGAAGCTCAAGTACCAACTTCTGAAATCGTAGAAGCTGCAGCACCATCTGGTTCTTCTGAAATAGCTGTGGTGCCCACAATTGATGCCGTCCAAAATACTGAAGAAAAAAGTTTATCATCTGTCACTCCTGCAGTTAGCATTTCAACTGATCTTCCTCGATCCTCCACACCTTTGTCACCCTATCCCAGGGTAGATACATTTCCCTGCTCATAATTGCCCCTCTCAAGTTGGTTTGTGCATTATTTCCTACCATAAAGTTGTTGACAATAATGTGCCCCTTACTACAACGTTAGCCTTGTCCTATTTCTATGTTCTAAAGGTTCTTGTTATTTCTCACAGAGCAGTTCATAGTCCATGATTGCTAGAATTTATGTTTAGATAAAGATCCGGTCTTCTGACAAGTATCTGATTTTTTCTTAATGTAGTATGCTGATCTGAAACCTCCATCTTCACCTACGCCATCGAGGCCTTGAATCAAACTCAGCAGCATATTGTCAAGTCTTAGACATGTATCAAATGGTCACAAAGTGCTGCACTGCTTTGGAGTATGGTTGCATTGTGTTCTTTGATTGGCAAAGTTGCAGTTGCCATGTTAAGAACCAGCTCAGACAATCATGAATGCTGGGCATTGCCGGATTGTGCAGTTTCCGAGCAGCGAGTCAACAAGTGGCCTTGCATCTATTAGCTGCTTCTTTCATGCAACAGCTCCAGAGGGGCATTACATCTGTGTTAAATCATTTCCTGACTTTCCAGATGGGTTTTTGTTCAATGCACTTGGTTTATAACAGGTAACTGCCCTCCTGTTCTTAGAATCCTCTGAAATATCTTACATTCAAGGTTCTTGTATTTCTTCCACAAAGTGCTTCATTGTAGAATATAACTTGTAGCTTGTAAAAATAATTCCTAGGAGGAGCCATATCATTAAAATAATAAAAAATGATTGAGCATGCTACCATATTGCCCATTGCCAAATGGCTGTGCTCTAGCTTCTTAGTCGGGGAGCCGATGGTGATCTTCTAAATTTTCTATGGCTGCTTGAGGGTTTCTTCAGGAATCAAATTTTGGATGACCATCTAAGAGTGTATGGAAGGCGAAGCAATAATTTAGCACCAAGCTTTTATCCCAAAAGACAACTCGATATCAGATAGAATGCCGATCTGATCCTTCTTTTACTCAGTGGAAGACCATTTCTGGATATGCAAGATACTAGACACATCCAAAATTTCTGAACTTTGGCTACAACCTCCTAATCAAGGAATTTTTTCCCATCCTACAACAAAATAATTGGATAATAACTGTATCACGTTCATTAATGACAAGGCGCTTTGTATTATGAAGGCTCAAAATAATCCGAAGCTACATAGAAAGCACTTCATGTATTACAGAAAGCACTCGCTAACTTCGTGAAGTTGTGTATAAAAATCAAGCCAAATTGCTTCAACATCATCATGAGAGTCTCCATGAAACATATATATACCTTACCCTGTTATTTGGTTGGGCAAAGAATATTCCATACAAAGATTTGCCCAAACAAATCAAAATTTCAAAATTCCATAACATCGAATGAAGGTGTGCTGAAATTTTGCAAATTCTGTTGAAATTCACATAATTTGTGATTCTATGATTACGACCAATCAATAAATATTTAAGCTGTAACGTGTCCAAGTAATCAAATATTATACACTCTGCACTGCCTAATTTTGAGACTGTAATTTGACGTTGCCCAACCATTCACATTAAAGAAAAATCCTAATTATGGGCAAAAATATGCCCAATTGTGTAAGAGGCTATGTTATGAATCCTTAAAGAGATAATTGCTCAGTACATGCCATCATTTGGTCACGACCCTAATCTCTCTATCTCACCTGAGAAAAAAATTTGATTTTCCAAAAGCATGTATAAGTGTGTTTAAAAGGAAAAGGCATGATATAATCAACCACGCGGACATGAAAAGTTAATAAAGGATAATGGAGTGAAAGGTTGTCTACATGGTGTATTTATAGCTCTTCTCTACCTTTGTTGTTGAGCTCAAGGACTTCCACTCAATTTTAACATTAGGGTGATGAAATAGTTTAAATCTGCCCTTGCTCAATGAAAACAATAGGGAGGTTTAAAGCATGCACCTACATAAACATCACAATGAATAAATAAGCAATAAGATTGCAAGAGTATCTCACGAAAAATATGGGCCTCAAACAGTGCTTAAGTAGCATGTGCCAAAACTAAGAATACTTGCATTGTGAAGAGATTCTTTCTCTTTAGAAAGGAATCACATTACTAGCTTTTTTTTTTTACTTTACACAAGTTCAACATGCACATGGTCGAGTGGTGTTTATCCATATGCGCAAAGCCATAACAATGATAATTGAATTTGAAAATTGTAGGAGTTCATGGCCATAGGTTTGGACATTTCAAGAATTCCCCTAGAAAAGGCCAAGACATGTGATGGTTGCCTAAAAAATTTTAGATTGCTCCACCAGGAAAAACAATGAAGCCATAGAACTTAGGTTCTATGATCATGAAAAGGTTGACATGCCACACTATGCAACATGTCCTAGTCTCTTCCTCTCCTATCATTAACTATGATGCAATCATCATTAAGATGCATATTTAAAAAAAAATGACAACTAAAATCTACATTAGGAAGCTATTGAAAGGGAAGATTAATATATTCCATTCAAAGTTTTCGTTAAAGGTGATCAATCCCTTACAAAGGTTTGTTTCAACATGCATACATTCACAATGAAGTCAACATCGAGGAATTGAATATAGATGGTAAAAGTGAGTTATGTAGTGTTGTGTTAATATTGTAAATTTGAAGAATAAATGCAACATTGAGTTACATCGTATACTAGATGTGGTACGGAGGGACTTTTGTTGGCCAAAGTTAAAACCTTTCGTAGAATCTTATTTGATCAGTGCCAACGGAATGAAGCAGAGCGTTTGAAGGCTGGTGGACTGTTGCATCCGTTGGATATTCCTACTAAGTAGTGGGATAGTATTTTAAATTTTGTAGTTGATTTACACGAACGAATAAACAAAATGATGTAATTCAGGTCATAGTTGACTGGCGAACAAAAGTGGCTATGTTTACTCCGGTGACTATAGTAAAAGCGTCTGAGTTAGCTCAAGGTTTTGTTGAACGTTTGCTCAGATTATATGGGCTGCCATCTAATATTGTTAGTGACCGGGATCCGAAGTTTACGAGTCGATTTTGGACAACAGTGTTCGAAAAACTTGAGACTTCTTTGAGCATGGGCTCGATTGATCATCTAGAGTCTGATGGTCAGACAGAGAGGACTAATCAAACAATGAAACAAATGTTTCGTGCATATGTTTCACTTAGGCAATCTCATTGGGAAAGGTATCTTCCATTGATTGAGTTCGCTTATAATAGTAGTAAGCACTCAGCTATTGGATATAGCCCGTTTATGTTTATGTATATGTATGGATTTCAACCTAGATCTCCGATAACGGTTGAAACTGAGTCGATTAAAGTCCAAAAGGTAGCGAATTTCTTGCGAGAAATTCGAGAAATGCTACAATTCAAAGATGAAATGTGATACACACACCATCGTGGGTCTCCAAATTCCATATTTAAATTTCCATTTTGTGGTGGTCCATCTGCAAGAATCAATCCATCAACAAGTATGGATCAATGGGTCGATTTAATCTTGACCACCTCTAGTGAGGATGAGTATTGCTCACATTATAGAGATGAATGTGGGTAAAAATCCAGTCAGCCAGCTAGCGTTATCAATTCTACAACTGTTTCAAAATTTGCCTATATCAAGCAAGCTATAAAAGTTCGTCGAAGTCTGTGGAGCTCCTACAACAGTGAATGAAATGCCCAAAAAATACAATGGAAATCAGATGTTTGAGTTTCCACCATCACTCATGATAGGCATGGAGGGCATGCAAAGGGCATTTGACTGTCACAACTAGATTCGCTACACAACTTTCACAATGCAAGGATTCCTAGGGGTGGTTTGTTTATCTACGTGTGGTGGTGCATTTGAGTGTGGTAATATCAATTGTAGTTATTTGGGAAGAACAATTCCAAATACTTCTTTGGAAAGTTGATGACAAGGTGTCATATAGGACTTGTTCCACATGATGTTGGTAGCATGAAGTGTCAACATTGTACTCATCCACCACCCTGCTTTGCGAGACATTGTGTAGCTAAGATTTATTACTACATTCCGAATGAAACAAGATACACTAGAATGGCCATATACTTGGGTTTCCATGATCGAGTTCGATATTGGAGATTCATATGTCAACATTGTGAGACATTTGGTGATGAAGAAGGCCTCTCAAAACATAATGCATAAACCAAAGATAATTCAAAAGGACTTGGCCAAGGAGTTGATTTTAGATCACTTGTTGGCAACATCATCTGCATCATCTCCTATAGATTCTACAAAACTTGATGAATTGTTGTCTTTGATTGAACCAACTACAAACAATCAAAGATATGGGCATGTGTAAATTTCTATTCGGTCTTTTGTGGCTTGATACAATAGACTCTTCAGTTTTCTGATGATTGATTATTGCAGATTGAATAAATGGATAACATTGACACGGAAAGAATTGCAGCCCGTCGATCTATCCCATAAAATAACTTTTTTTCTATATTTAAAAGAACATTGTGCATACCAATTCTTCCATGTTGTTCCTTGGACAATTGCATGACAAAACAGATAGATGTCATATTTTCAAGATGTCGACTTTTGGATCAAAACATCCGGAGTAGAACTTGTACAAAGAATGCAACCAGAGAATGATCTAGCAAGATCTTGGTGTTGCTTTGATCATGTTCATCGAATTAAAGATTGGGTCACAATGGCTACCCATGTCTATGACATAAGGTACAAATTTGTATATTTCTGGTTGTCTCAGTATTAGAGCAACTGCCTGCCTTATCCATTGTGCACTTTGTTTTGCAGAAACCAATCCATGCAAACTATTGCAATATGTGATATGAAGGTTGAAAATGTTCATGCACAAGTGTTATTTTGGGACTTGTTAAATCGCGTTATGTCTGATCATTTGTGTGATCCAGTCATGTTTATGGTAGATGAGACACAAGCAAATTGGAATGTTGTGTGCATTGTTTATGGAAAGGATGCTAGCACACCAGTGATTGAAAAAGAAAGATCGTGTTTGTTTCATTTTATGGATCCTGACCATACCAATCTGGGCTCTACAATTCAACTATTTTTTTGGAATAGAACTTCATTAAAAGCTCAAGGAACAATATATGTTCATAGATTTCCATATATTTTTGTACCTACACAATACACATGAATCATGATATATCTGATGAATCAATAACGACTATTTGATTTGGTTGGTAGAGAGGAACTATTCTTTCTACTCTCCACGCTCACCAGCTAAGACAATGAAGATTGAACATGCAAGAAGACTGAGTTTTTTTTAACAAATTGATATCCTAGTTGTTTATTTCAACGCACTGACAATGGTTTGTACAACCATTTGCAATCTAACAATCTTTGTTTATTTGCCATACTTTTGAATTCTACAAATTTTTTGCCCGTGACTATCAATAAGACGCTGAAAACTGCAAGATCGTCTAGGATTTTGATGAGATTTTTGTTACACCAATGTTTTAGAGAGAATGTCATGGCTAAATACTGGATAGAGAAACACTTATAAATATTGGTCCATAGACATTAATTCTACTATGCCATTCATGTTTATTATGCAAGTCAACAATTTGTTATTGTTATAATGGAATCTATTGTATCATCTACCCTATCTAGACCATTGTCAAAGACCCCTTGCAACACTTTGAGTGTTCTACTCCATGGCGTTTGGGGGGAGAGAGAGAGAGAGAGAGAGAGAGAGAGAGAGAGAGAGAGAGAGAGAGAGAGAGAGAATTGGTGTACTTCAATGAGGGAGTGGACTTAGAGGAGGTCGTAGAGGGACGTTCAGGTACCACTTTGACAACATTCTTTGAGCTGTGAAAATAAGTGGTGATTCGGAGGCTCGAGAGTTGTACCAGGACTTTCCAAGGCAGTATTGGTACAACAGGAGAACGTGTAGGTGGACCCGTCGAATCAACATGTAGACGACCCCATCCATTGGTTGCATGTATTTTGTACACCCCTCCGAAGGGGAAGGTTCTATATGTGAGTTATTTTGGCTCATGTCAGAGGTGGAACAAGCTTTGAGGACTTGCGCATGAGAAAACAATCCACAATCAGCTTCTTGCCATCGTCAAAAGCATTGGTCGCCACCCAAAATGCCCTCATGTCCAAAACGAAACCATCTACAATAAAAAAATTAGCTAATCACTTACCATAGATAGTTGGCTGATAGGCTTGCCACAGACATTCGACTGATCACTTACCACAGATATTTAGCTGATCACTTACCACAGACATATGCCTAACACACACACACAAACACATGCCTAAAGCCTAACCCTAATGATTAATGTATACAGCCTAACCTAATGCCTAATGTCTTATACCTATTGCCTAAAGCCTAATCCTAATGATTAGTGTCTAAAGCCTAAAACACGCGCTCGCACACACACACACACACACAATTGTATAATTTTATGACTAAAGAACCACGAGCTTTTACGATGTTTCTAATCCTGGATTTTTGTTGTGACATAGTGACTAACAAGAAAAGATGTCGTCCACGGTTCGACTGACATTTGGACTTCGAACTATAAGATCATTGCAGTGGTTAAATTTTTTTTTTTTTGGGAATGGATGACTAGTTCTATTATACTATGCTAATTAATCTCAAAAACTTTGCTAAAAATCTTTTTTCACTCGAGCAGTTTATTTTGCTGATACATTATTTCAGAAGCAGAATGTGTTAAAACTATGTCTATTAGTGCCGTTAGTCGGTCTGAGTAATGGTTGGACACCGGCCGATTTATTTTTCCTTAGTATTTGCCAGGCTTCTTACTCTACGATGTTGAATGCTGGCATAACTTTTATCAGCTATACGACTTTATGGCTTGTCTTTGTACGAATTAATTTTTTTTTTTTGCCCTACTTTAATGCTTCAGGCTCTCTCTCTCTCTCTCTCTCTCTCTCTCTCTCTCTCTCTCTCTCTCTCTCTCTCTCTCTCTCTCTCTCTCTCTCTCTCTCTCTCTCTCCTTCGCACCCTTGGCTGTTTTCGTGTGCTCCTCCTCTACTTGGTTTGCGCTATGCCTCCCCTTGCTCCTTCTCGTGATGTGCCCCTTTTGGCTGGCGCTTTTATGGCGTTTCGGTGTGGCGGCTATGCACTGTTAACTGTGTGCTGGCTTCCTTTGCCTTTGGCCTCTCTTTATAGTTGCTGCTGGGTTTGCTACTTTTCCATTATGGTTGTTGCGGTGCTTGCTTTGTTATGGTTGCGGTTCGGTTCCTGCTCTAGTTTTGCTCTGAATTCTTGATTGTTGGCCAGCTCTTGGCTCCGTGTTTGGTGCTTTCCGGGTGTTTGGCCTTTGCTTTACGGTTTCTTGCTCTCCCTCTGTGAAATGCTTTTGTCCCTGAGTCCTGCTCTCCTGGTTCTTTCAGTGGCGGTTTGTGGTGTCCTTTCTACTTCGTGGTTCACTGGCTGGTTGGTGGTGGGTGTAGTTCTGTGGCCTTCTCCTATTTCTACCATGTCTTCTGACAAGGTGAGTTTGGTTGTGCTCTTTGTGGGTCTGTGGTTATTGTAGGTCTCCTTCGTGTCATTGTCCTGGTTGCTGATTTTTTGGTTTTTCTAACTTTCTAACCTTGTTTTGCTTCCATCTTCTTGTTTTTTTTGCGCTTTGTGCACTTATGTTGTCCCTTTTGTAGACTTGCTCTCCCTGCTGCTTTTTGCTACTTTACTTCTTTAGCTGGCTAGTTCTTTTTCCCTTGTCCTATTCTATAAAAGACTGTGTAGTTTATTTGACCGTACTTAAGAACTTCTAATTTGTTTACGCTTGTCATTTCAAAAGTTTTTATTCCAGATTAATTTCTTGATGGTTCTTTACTAGGATGATTCTTAACTCTTCTGTACTTTCTCGTTGACCTGGCTACCTTGTCAAAAGACACAAGAAAACGGGATTGACTTCTTATTAAGCTGACAAAACAATATGTAGGCTATTAAATGGTTGTCCCTTGCTTGTCTTGCATTAAATGACGCTAAAGTGTTGATGCTACTTGTATTATTTAGAGCAGATTCGCTCTTGCATAACAAAGTTGATACTTAAAACCTGTTTTTTGACTAAAACATCATCTTTGGGACTGGTTGTTTAACCAAGAGTAGTTATATAGTGTACGCAAAAAGCTACGTCACTAGTGGTTAAAATTAACATTTTTGCCTCCCCGATTTTTTATGCTTTTATTAGTGTCAAGTAGTCTTGTCTATGATCCTTCGTCCATGCTTTTTAACCAGGAAATTGTTAATGTTTCCATTTAAATTTACTACTTATGAAACGTGTGTTGTTATCAAGATTTTCTTTTTTTGGTAGCAGCATGCATTTCTGGAACAATTGAGTGTGCCACTAAGATGATGATTACTTCTAGACTACTCAGTATAATATGGTTGCTTTTTTTTAAGAAATAAGGATTTAGCCTTATTATTTGCAAAAAAGAGAGAGTTGATAAAAATGATCTTGTTTTCAGGTCAAGTGACAATTACTTTCATTTCAGAAAAATATGCCATTTCGTTATTCCGCTATGAGAAGAAACGAAGAAGGGATGATACTTGCCCTGACATGCTTTTTAACGAAAAACCTACTATAAAAAATGTTGAATGGAATGCAATAGTAGTGGAAAAAATCTGCAACTTTTCTGATTCACACTTGACTGTGGTACTGAATTATGAAATAGAACTAACCTTTCATTGAGTAGAAAAAAACATGATGCATTTTTTGTTCAAAATAATATGATATATAGAAGGCTGAAAAATTGTTAAATTACCGGTCTACGTTAAGTAAATTTGGTAATGTTTGAAATTATAAGAACTTTGCTGCTACCGAAAAGAGTGTAGAATGTTTTTTCGAATATATATCCAGTGGTAGGGCCATTTACTTTCCCGATCTGCTGAATTCTATGTATGATGTTGCTGAAGTAAAAAATTGAACTAATTCCCATTTTCATCAGACAATTACTTACATATCACAAAAAATAGGCGACTTCAGTACTACGCTATAAGAATAAACATAGAAATGATTATACTTGCCTTGGTACACTTATTTGTGACGGGGATGAAATAGTAGAAGAAGAAAAATAAGAAAAAATCTGCAATTATTCTGATTCATACCTGGCTATGGTACTGAATTAAGAAGTAGAACTGGCCTTTGATTGGGTATGTCAAAAACTTGATGCATTGTTTAGACCAAATAAGTTGATGGAACAATGCTGAAAACTGTTCAACATTAAGTAATATTGGTACTGTTGAAAGTAAAGAACTCTAGCACTACAAAAAAAGAGTTCGTAAAAAACTGCTAGAGGGGGAGTTAGTCAGCATTAAGGCCACTTACTTTCCTTAAACTGCTGAACTTAATCTATGACATTACTTATAGGAAAAAGACGAATTCTACTCTCCCCAAAATTGTTCTTTGGACCAAGATATTACGTTGGGGAAATAATGATAGTTGACTCAATTTTTTTACTACCTGTTATTTGATATGTTGACTAATATTGTTATAGTTAAAAATGTTTTACTTGAGTTTTTAAAAAAAAAAACTCTATGAGTCAACAAGTTTCATTTGTTAGACATTTTATGTGTTAGGTATTTTCAAATTCAAATGAAACTCTTCATGAGAATGAATATCCACTTCAACATCCATAATTCTATTACCTAGAATCAAATGGCATCCACATCGCTCGCAAAACCATAGATGGTGTAACTAGTTACATCGTACTGGATGATGACAATGATGAACTCGAAATCAACTTTAAGCCTCACTATAGTCCACTGCTCGAGATGCCCACCAACGTGTGAGGATGTTGATGCACACATCAAACATTTATGACCATTGTGTGATACTATCTACACTATTATAATAAGCAAGCTACTAGTATAAAATCTTATGTACGTAGTTGTTTCTGAATCAAGTATAGTATTTCTGTGAAATTGTGATATAATGTATACTTGTAGTCCTCATATAGTTGGCCTTACACGATCGTTTGATGGTTGCGCTGAATAATCATAGTTTGAGAATAAGTTGATGCTTTGCTAACATTTTCTGTGAATACCCACTTGTACAAGAGATGCATACTTGGATGAACTTCCACTTTGAAGTTGTAGTATGTTGTTGGACTACTGTTAATGGTATTGTTTTCCTCTTATGATGACTCCCTTGATGCATTTCGTAATTGCTTTATAAAGAACAAGTACTTAAATTGCTTACTGTTAAAATTAATTGATCCATGTGCAATAAAATAGAAATTTACTTTATCCTAGTTTTTCAGCCAACATGTACTTTATTCCCAATCTTTCAACAAAAAACTCAAAACGCTCATGCTTACTACCCTTAAATCCATATTAATAGGTTGCACCTCAACCTTTACCCCTACGGTTTATATAAAGCGCAAAGAATCTTTGGTCAATTTTTCGAGACTTCCTATCTTTTGTATTGGGGAATGGTCTTTTTAGTTATATTTGGTCTTTTGGAATGGCCATAAAATTGAGGCAAGGTCATTAGGCCAAGCCCCATAATTGAACAATCATTGAGTTGGTTGTAAAGGTCAGTAGAAGGTCTTTCCCAAGCATATAAGGTGATGTAACTTTCAAAGTTCATAAAATATTTCCAATTCATAATTTTTTGAGGAAGGCCATCCTTTGCAAAATTTAAGTATCTTCATGAATGTACATGAATCTTTTGAGAAAATCCTTTACGTGTCGAAACTTCATCAATTCTGAAATTTGTAGACCATTTGTTTGTGAATTTGACAATGTTGTTCAGTCTCAAAATGTTCAAAATTTTCAAGAGGCTAAATTCATTGTTATCGGGCTTTCATAAACAAAGTTACTGAAATCTACTTTTTGATGTAAATTGTAGCAAAAAAGCATGAGCGAAAAGGGGGAGGTAGTCTTTAATTATTAACATTGCATTCAGATTGCATTCCAAAAGACCTTGGAAAAATTGGATAATTATAGTGCAAGAGCACTAAAATTGGGTGGTAGTAAAGCAGACAAAATAAAGTTTGTCAAGCTTTCTTGTGTAGTATTTAATCTTTTTCTAAGTTATTCTTGCTCTCATAAGATTAACGTTAATCACTGGCTACTGTGAAACTGTTAAAAGCTAGTAATTGATCATAGAAAGTGTCAATTCTTTCTGACAAAGCCACTGCAAAGAGTTCATTGTGGCTTTAAATAAACAATGTATTTCAGTGTTGTCTCCAACATTGTTGGAGAATAGATGCTACCTAGCATACCTATATCAATCATATTAAGACCTCCGTTATACTTATACGAAGAGATCCATGCCATTTTGCTTCTCTCATACTTTGTCGTTTATCAATTCAAGCTAGATTTTGATACTCTATTTGTCTAGATTTTGATACTCTATATTGTCAGAAACGTGTCTTTTTCTTGAACCAATTTTTGGCATTGAATTCTCACTACCTATCCTACCATGAAACTTTTCCATCAAAAAACACCAATCAAGGAAAGGCGCAGATGATGAAAATTCTTGATAGACTTGTGATGTCTAGTTGTTCAATGGATATAGATCTAGACTATTTAGAGAGTGATTCTGAAAAGTCATCCGATCTGAGTCAAATTGATAATGATATCAAGAAAACAGTCGATAAATGTATATATGAAAATCACACATGTGAAAAGATTTGATGTGATTCATCATAGTTTATGAGATATGGTTTTTTGAATAAGTGCTTGAAATGCACACTTTTGTGAGCATTTTGTGACGACTCTAGTGTTAACCTCTCTTTTGAGCCATGCAAACAATAATGATGGTTTTTGTAACTTTTATCACTTTCAACATGAAATTGTTTTCTTGTTTGATGACTACTCGCACGTGTGAATAGTATGACCAATGATGATGTGGTAGTCATTTAGTGGACACAAAAATGACCTAGGCCTAGCTTTATAGTGCATGATTCCATTCAAAAATGACAAAGTTATGTTTGTTTGAAGTTTTGGCAATTTTACGAAAAAAAAATTTGCAGAACTTTGATGCATATGAGTTTTGTATGCATGGACCTTTGATGCATATGAGTTTTGTATGCATGGACCTGAGATTATTTGTACAATGTTTATGATGTATTTCCAAAAGGCTAAAAACTTTGCATGCATGTTTACACTAAGTATGAAAAAAAAAATTGAGTTTTCGAAAATTTCGAAACTCATATGAGATTAAATTTTTTAATCTCTAATGCATTTAAAATGTATATTTATGAATTGATGGTGAAAAAACTAATCCATTTGAATACAATTTTATTTCTTCCATGTAGACTATTAAAATTGTTAGTGGAAGTCGATTCTATAAGATAGTGTAAAAATATAAGCTCAATTTTCACTTGTCTGAATTTGCATGCATACCCAACACTATTTTCGAGTTCAAAAACTAAGATGTTGTTTGGAACCAATATGATTGATGAACAATAAAATTTGTTTCAAATTTTCTGGTTATGGGGCCTTGGCATTTTGCAAGTTTTGCAAGTTTACTTCTTGCCATGATTCAATAAAAACATAGCACATGGTGTGCTACCTTTTTTATGCAACTACTTGAATGTTTATTATTAAGAATTGTGGTTTGGTACATAGTCAAAAATCCCATAATGAAATTCCTAACTAAAAAAAATTGAAATGAAATTTTTTTTTTGTAACCTCCAAAGATGGCACACCGATTTGCTAAGCGAATCATCCCAGGAAAAAAAAAAATCAAGTTGATTCGCCTAGTGCGATGTGTCATCTTTTCTTGTTTTTCACTTAGTACACCAGCGTGTTGTCTTGGAAGGCTATAAAAAGAATTCTAGTATTTCACTTAGCAAGTCCGCATGCTACTTTGGGAGACTACAAAATATATTATGAAATAATGTTTTTACTAAAAATTTGGTTCTCAAATGTGTTAAGATATTTTTGCTATTTTATAATTTGAATTTTTTGAATTATCAAACCTATAATGTATCCACAAAAATATGATTTAATATCTTAAAAGCGAATATGGTTCATGCTCCATTATTTTATGGAGAATAATTCTTGACTACTTAGAAAATTGACATTGAATCAAGTGGTTATGACTTTATCAATTTTTTAACTTTAGTCTATACAAAAGGTAGTTATTGGATAGATATGTTAAGAATATATATTAGCTAGAATTCTAATAATTTTTCTAAAATAAGAATTTAATAATACTGGAAACAGTTTGATATTCCTTTGTGAAATTACTCCAATGTGGTGTAACCATTTGTATCTATTTTATCAATTACTATGGTACTATTGGTGAGTAATGGAAATGATTTACGAAGCTTAGGTCTTACAAGAAACTTAGGAAATTAACTCTCTCCTCATTGTGATCTCCTGATCAAATCATGTTTGAAAAGGCAAGAGAGTGAAATAGTGAAGAGCAAATTTGAGAATGAGACCTTGGATGAATTATGACTAAATGTCAAAAAGGATTCACTTTATCCCTGCAAAAACTTCAAAATTTTTGAGAAATCAAAATTCCTAAGAGAGGAAGAAGAACTAGACATCGAAATTAGTAATTTGAGTATGGAATTGTATTATACAATAGGATTATTGTGTAATCCCTAAAACATTTGCATATTACATGCAGTTGAATCATCCCATACAAGAATCTTTAAAGAAATTGTTGATAGAAATATTATTTCATGAAAATCCCTTCATGCCACGAGTTAACTATAGATTTTGAGGGGAAATAGCTATTGAAGGAGGTGGACTTATAAAACCTAGATCACGTTGGAAATATGTTAGTATAAAAATGATTTATCCCCAAAGTTTATCACTCTCAATCACTGAGATGAAGATTACTAACTAGTGAAGGTTAATAATGTGATGGAAAAGCCATGAATTTGGTTGTCATTCCATTTGCTAGTTCAATAGTGGATTTTTGGTATCCATTAATGATGGCTATAAAGTGTCATAATAATTGTTTTTTCCTAGAAGTGCCTATTGGCTATAAAGTGTCATAATAATTGTTTTCTCTTGGAAGTGCCTATGTGAAGTATAAGATAACCAGTTGAGTTTTTTTAGTCTTTGGTGAACAGATCTGGAACCAAGGAATCTTTTTGGAAGAAAGGTGGTGGTATGTGACATTAGTGATTCCAAAGGAAAATTCTTGTGCGAGAATGATATATATATATATATATATATATATATATATATATATATATATATATATCTCAATGAATCTTAGCAGTACTATATCCCCTTTCCTACTCATCAATCACAAGTGATTACAAGTAGGAATTCCAATCAAAATCACTCAAATCATCAAAATCTAACCGTAAATTCACCAAAATCTAACCCCTAGGGCCTAGGAATATTTCCTATAAAATCCCAAATCCAACCCGATTGCTTTTTATATCTTTTACATGTATAAAAGTCATCAGACACCATGCACTAGCTCCACATTTTCTAATGGGTATGTCGGGGCCCTCACAAGATTATTAATTACAATTTTTGGCCTTGTCCGAAATGGCAAGGCCTAACTAATAAACTCATACACTAGAGTACCGAATATCCACATCAAGGAGTATCCTAAATCCTCTAAATCGGATAAGGACGTAACACTCATCATGGAATCCTTTTAGAAATTCATCCACTTAAGTATGAGAGATTGTTGAGATTGCATTTTATTCTTTTCTTGGGAGTGATCTTGGAGGATGAAAGAGATCATGGAAAACATCTTCTCTCACAATGTGTTTTATTTGAGAGAGCTCACCAACCTTAGTTCAAGGGAATGTGAGTAATAGGGTCCATTCCATTATTGAGTGAGCTTGTGTAGGATGAGATTACTGAATTCTCACTAAGAGAGACATCCAGTTTAAGTGGTGAAGAGAGGCTATAGAGAGCTGCTTGAGAGCGATGGTGGGAGATTGTTCAACACACTGCTTGCTATTGGTTACCACATCTATGTTACTTCATGTTTTGTTGTCTATTGTTCAATTCCTACCTAAGTAAGCCATTGAGAGAAGATAATGGTCACCATCCCACATCAGTCATTAAGTTATGGACAGTACAATCCCATTCTTAGTAATGCAGTCTCATTTTAAGATTCTTTTTTGTGTAAAGTCAGTTCTGAGTTATGAAGCATCACTGCGATTGCCATGGATTTTTCCAATTCTATAGGTCAAAGGTGACATCTAAACCTCTATTGGATTTCACCCTCCAGAGACCAAATTATTGGCTAACCTCATTGCTAAGAAGAATGAAATAAATGACTTGTTGTCTAGTGCATTTTGGGAAGCATGGATTTTGCAAAATCAGTGCTTAGAAAGAAGAAATGCTGCACTATTGTCCAACACTCAAACATGGGCTCATCTCATAACAATTCCAATACAGAAATGTGAAGTAGACAATCTGCTATCCAATGCATTCTGGGAATCATACATTTATCAGTCAAATAGAGAGCCAATGAGCCTGCTGACCTTGCTGATAATTCTAAGTCAAAAAGAGAGCCAATGAGCCTCCTGCTCCATCGCTGACCATTTTGTTGATTCTGATCTCAAAAAGGGAAGAGGTCCATAGCTGACCCTGCTGTTGATTCCGATCCAAAAAGAGAGAAGATGTCCATCATTAACCCTACTGTTCTAAATCACATAAATCTGAGCTCAAAGAGCCTAAAGAAGATCCTGCTCCATCGCTGCCTAGGTGCATGTCTATCTCTGCTGTCAGAACCATTGATGGGCCCACCACTGCCCACTGACAGAGGAAGGCCATCGCTGTTGGAGGGTGCACTTTCATTACTAGTCGCCTATTTGAGGCTTGTGCTCTCAGAAGTCCAACATTCTCTCTATCTAGACATATATGGATGCACTAAGAAAGAGAGAGCCCTATCTCTTCTAGTGTAGGGTGCATTCTATGAGGCAAGAGGCCTTTGTCAGAAATTACATTTACATGGTCTAATACACATTGTTGTCGACACACTTCCGTGGACTAGAATGCAAGCTTTTCTAACCAACTGAATCACTGAGTATGAGTTATGTTATTGAGCAATGTCGAATCAAGCCCAATGTTCCTTAGCCATTGAGCAAGCAAAACCTTTTCCAAAATCGAGAATTTCAAAAGGCAAATTCCGATCTCATAATTATCTTCCAAAGTCAAAAGTACGAGTGCCTTGTGAAGATTCAAGGTACGGTCTTCTCTTTATGAACTAAACTTTTGGTAAAACATGGCGTGAGTCTTTTTATGAAAACATCTTCAGTTGGAAGTAGCTTGTTAAAACCTTCACTTATTTTCAGCACCGTGTGCACTCCCTGCACCATGTCAGGGAGTGCATCAAGGGCTAAGAATCAAGGTAAAACTTATACAAAGCTTTTACCTTGATTCTCAGCCCTTGATGCACCCCTTGACATGGTGCAAGAAGTGCACAGGTGCTGAGATTAAGCAAAGCCCTCGTTAAAACTCTACTAATGAATTTGAAGAGTCTTTGGAGACCCTATGCATCATTGCCTTTTAATGCTAAATACTTATGAGTCATAACCCTAAAGAGTGAAGATTTCTCTAATGAAAAAAATATCATGAGTGATACCTAGTGGAACAGACATTGTGCTTTGCTAAAGAGATCTATTTCACCAATGGTTAGTGAATTTCTTGGTGATATAACTTTCCTTTGGAAATAAATCTCGGAGTTTCAATATCATAGCATATTTCACATATGCATAACCTGTGAGACTTAAAATACATAGTACAATATCGTTTGAAATCTTGTGGGATTCAATGGAAAACCTAACCACTACCACTCTTACAATATTTTGAGATAAAACATTGTCACTATCTAAACTCGATATTCTGATTTCTTAATGACAAGTATTTACTAATGTTAATGTCGAAAACTCTATGAAGGGAGAAGACGGAGAGTGTATTTCAATTACTCTTGAAAGGACTGTCTTTAAATACCATGGGTCGTAGTATTGACTCTATAATGGTATAGCAAACCATCCTTTGGAAAGAAGCATGCACACGTACATTTTGCAAGTACCTATTGAATCGTCTTTTTGAGAGGTCATATGACTTTGATTTTTGAGCTTTACTCATGTATGTCTTGAATGAAAGGTGTTTTTCTTGGATATCTTTTAAAAAGACTTTTTGATATTAGCATCACCAATACAATCTAGCTCACTATTATAAGAATTTATTGTAAGTACATTAAAATGAGCAAGTTCATCATCAAGCTGATAACTTTGATCGATTCTGATCGATTTGGGCCCCATAAAGTCAACAAGTTAGAAATATTTTTGGATTCACAAGTTCTTTAGAGTGTTCTCCAAGTATCTTTGGAGATTGTAGCTATCCTAATCTTCTTGAGATTATCATTAGATACATTCATGTTGATAATATGAAAAGCTAGTCTAGATTTTCTAACAAACTTTGCACGCTCTTGTGCTTAAGGTGTAGCCTCTACCCCTAATACAATATCCATTGGATATTACCCTCTTTCCAAATGGAATAATTGGAAGTTGACAATCTATCATAAATTTTCAAAAGTAAACTTTTATTCTTTAAAATAATGAATTTACATAAATAAATTTTATCAAACATGATTGAAACAAAATGAAATCAATTGCAATTTGATCCGATGCTACTGAGTGTCAAAATGATATATTTGATATAATCTAAAAATCAACAAGATGTATATGTAGTTGATTGCAAATTTCTACTCAACCTCTATCCTACTTGAAAAATAGGGCACATATTGTACCTAAACTTACAATTTCACTATCATGGTAAATCTATGATCTTAATATCTTCATAACCAATGAAAAATGGTCCTAAGCTCAACATTGAATGAAAACAACTCCTAGAAATCTTTTACACATGTGAAAACAAGCAGCTTGAACTAGTGCAAATATTACCACTAAAACTTGAGCAATCTTAGTCAAAATGGTGGACGAGATCTCAAATGTCTTCATGACCTAATGTTAGTTTAGAAGTTTAAGTACTCCAAATGATTGTGATTTAGTCCAATATGAGTAGTTGATCTTGTTAGATGGTCATTAATATAGTGATAATTTCAAGACAATGTCAAAACATTGATTTTCAGCCACCTTTGAAGAGGGTGACTATCTCCCACTACCACTTTATTTCAATAAGCAAAATGCCTCCAAATCACCTCCAAAAAAGCCTGCAACAACAAGTGAAAAGTGGATCTAGCAATACTAGCCATTGATCCAACAATAGCCAAGATTATTCAATAAGCAAAATTTGCTACCTTGAGCCAAAATGATAAAATCTTTGATCCCAGTTTTTTCAATCTTTGGTCTCTTGCATACTCCCGAGATATGAACATGGGATTATAGCCAACCAAGGTTCTAATACCACATGAAAATTTCATCAAGGAGTCGCCAAGACCATTTGTAGAAACATTGGCACACAACAAGCTACTAACATAAAGCAACATGAATCTTTAGATGAAATGAAACACAATGGAGATGCTCTCAAATTCCAATACACCATATATAAAGTCCTCAATCCAAGGATCCTATTCTAAGCATGCCAGTCACAAGCAACACAAGGGAACCTGATGGTGAACAAACCAACCCAACCAAACCTAGATCGAACGGATCTAGCCCCCAAGCTATGGATCAATCACTCAGAGAGGAATGAGACATCACACCAGCAACATTCTGCCACTTGTCATGCTATCAAGCATACACTAGTGAGAGCCCAATAGGTATACTTATACCCTCCAAGGCCCATGCACCACTAGTAGTGCACTGTGACACCTCACTGGACGACACCTCTGCAGCCTATCTGGGCCACGTCATCCAGTTTCCCAATGACTCACTGATAGACCCATACCAATCCATTATCAAGTGTTTAGGCCTACAACCATTAATTATGACCATATACACATAAGGGCCCCAATTCCCTTGTAGTCACAATTAACTTACGGGTTGTTGGTCTATTGGTCCCTAGTGTGGACACGCTACCCGAGACCAATCATGGGCATGACACCATATGTATCCAAAATGATTCAAATCCAAAAGAACAATATGCTATCACTTGCATAGATGATTAGCCAAAGGCTAAGTACATGAAAGATGTGAGTACAAAGCATAACTATCAAACAAGCTCAATACAACCAAGAAGCTTACACAAGCTTGATCTTCTACTTTCTCACTATGATGGAATTCGAGGCAGATAAGAGACTAGGTGAATTAGGTCTACTTCTAGCCACTACTCCAAAATCAGCTCCTTAGATTATCCCTTGATTCAAGACACCTCATTAATTTGACACATGGCAACTCATTGAGAGATATGGTACTTGGCCCTATTGAGGCCTAGAGTCTAAGTTGGCAATTGCATAATAAAAAAAAAGCACACACACAGAGTAGGAGAACAACAACCCTCATATTAGCATTATAATTAGGAACCATTAATGAAACTCCCTATCAGATAGGTACCAAGGAACTAGTTAACTACCAATAATGTTGACATTTTGACCAAGATGTCAAATGTAAATCGAATAGTAATTTCTGAGATGTTCAAAGCAGAGATTACGTTTCACAGCAACCAAGAAGCTATCATCTCTATAATATTTGGTCAACTATTCATGGTCAAGTCCTTGAATTGAGCACGCATAAGCAAAACACTTATTGTTTTAAAAATGCAATGAGGTTCGCTCTCATTTGTGGCTTTCCTTGTAGTGCCCTTTTAGAGTCTAGAGAGAATAAACCTCAAAGTGCACTCGCTCACGTAGAATCATTACCTTTGCTGTTTCTTGAGCCCATAAAATCTGAGCTGGTTTTTAGGAGTCATAAGATGAATTGATAAAGGTTAGCATGCAGAGTTAATGAGAAGAATGTCAGATATTGATGTTAAGCTAACAATGCTTCAGAAAAGGAGAATTGGAGACCGGTAACTCAACATCAGCAACTGACAATATTCAAAGGAGAGCAATATAGTAGAACTCCTGGACTGATAATTTACAGGCATCTCTTATTCAAGGGGAATCTTCTACCCTCTATTCTTCAAAAAAAAATGCCAAAAGCACTCCTTATTTTGGCTTAATGCTGTTTGTATCTTTCCTACACAAATAGGATTTTTACATGAGAAACAGAGACCTTTAAGAAAACTCCCGGAAGCTGCAAGGCATATGCCATTGCTACCTCTTCAACAATCAAGAAGCGATATGCTACACAAAGTGTTCTGTCGGATACTCCTTGTGGTAAGCATTATAATCATAGTACAGACGCTCACCTTTGGGTATATCTCTGATAGCTACCAGTAAAGCATGTGCTTCTCCATCAATGTCAAACCGAACACACCTTAAATTCTGCTTCTTTTTCCCTTCCCTACAAATTCCCAAACGAAATGATTATCATTATTTTGTTGCAAGTACAATTCTTCATCTAATGCACAAAGTACCGATATCAATGACAGTTTTTTGGCCAAACTCCAGTGCAAAAGATTGTCATGTATAACCAATTTTTAGCCTTACTGAGTATGGTTATTTATGCCTGAAACAAAGCGTGCTATATTCGCACGTTTGTCGGGGCAAATCACCAGCTCCTTTGCTCGATCTTTAGTGAAAAGAAGTCCCATAATGCTGTCTCCATCATCATGTGCACGATTGTGCATGAAATCTACATCACCTGTGTATTCTGCAATCAGGGTCATGTCTTTGATATGACTATCTGCCTCAACAACAAATCTGCAATAAATATCTCGAGTGATGAGAATATGGAATACCAGCTAAAGAGCCACAGACATCATGATTCAATGCTACTACAGGAAAATTCAAGAAAAGGGACTAGATGCTTTGCCAAAATAGCAAAACTAGTTTCGCTTATACATTGTTTGCATTGTGGTAGAAAATTACCCTTGAAGCAAGTCATGAGTAACCATCAACGGTGGCCACTCTCCTCTGGAACACATTGCTTTGCAGAGATCATATGTCTGCTTGTCTTCCTTTGCCATTATCTGCAATAGAAAAAGTACCATGAACAATATTCACATTCCTTCTCCAAAACAAATACAATTGAATTCTGTGACACTGGTAGCATAAATCATGATGGGCTGGTACTCCATAAACTTTCCAGAATAATAGCATGTTTGATTTACTCAATTAGCATGGCTAACTGCTCACTATCATCATTTGCTAAACAGATCTAAAAAACAGGAAATTGCAATAATTCATCTTTGGATGAGAGAAATACAGTGCAAGACTTAAACTAAGCCTGGCCAGGATATCCTATTGGCTTTAAAGTACTACTGAATTGAAGGTCTCAAAATACCTGCATCCCTCCTTGTTCCATTCTGGAACAGTTGGCAGATCTCGGGGCTAGACCAGGCATGTACGTGAGCTGGTCACTGAAGTCAATACCCAGGCTTGTCAATGCTGTGGCAAGAGAAGCCATCTGCTCCAGTCGATGAGCTGGATCCCTTGAAGAAGTATAAGGGAGCAATCTCCTGCTCTTCTTATGTAACACAAGTCCTCCACTGGATCTTCGACGCTTTCTTTCTCCTGAAAATTTTCAGACACCATTGGATGCTAGTAAAAGTCATGAATTGAACAGTCGCACCAAAGTACAGATCAGCTTTCATAATGAGCTCAGTTTTTATAATTTCAGTGTCTTGAAAAATATTTGACAAAACATTACCAGGGGTGGAAGTGATGGACAAAGGCACTGAGAAATATTTTTGTGGAGACGGGTGCCTTTAAAAAATAATCAGTTTTGAAGTCTCACCTAGAAAACTTGACACCTTAAACATATAGACTTGACTCTGTCAGACGCCATGAAACACGCTTACTATCTAAAGTTTCCACTAAGATTAGAGTTTCAAATGGAATTCATACTTTGTGCTTTTGGCCTACACCTCCTAACACAAACAAGTGAACATTCTAAGAGATAATTGCCTATACCTTCAGGTTTGTAATATCCAAGTGGTTTATTCCTTGTATCTATACTACTTCACTTATCATGGAACATAACAAACAGTTCTCTGGATTAGCCTCTTTCATATGGGACTCAGGGTCTCCCCAGAGTCCAAATCCATGTGCAAGCCATCTTGAGGTTAGTAAAGCAACTAGTTAAAAAAGCCATGTTAAAACAACCACAAACTACAATTTGTGAATCTAATCTACAAAGTTAGCAACATGCATCACCTTATGGCTGTTATGGCAAGAACCCAAGACAAGTGCAGAGCACATCATGATACAGCTTGTAGTGTATCAATTGAACTAGTTTCATCCAGCCAATGTGAAGAATCTGACAAAAGTCATGAAGTCGTACGTCCTTATTCCACTCCCATTTTCCTTTCAATATTGAGAACACTCATATTCACATTGTTCAGCTTGTTCATCTAAAGGTTATTCACAAGTCAATAAAAAAACCATCAGTTTGCAGTTAAATAACTTGCCATTCAGATAGCCACAAGTGTGAGCGAGCTGGCCATACTCCACTTTTAGGATCTTTTAACTTGTATGGCCATCCATGTGCTAGAAAAAACACACAAAAGGAGAACCTTCTCTGACTGTATGGATCCTCTGAGGCAGAATAGTACAGGACAACCTGCAACTAAACGCTGCACACAGCACAATACAATCTACAAAACAGGTATTGCAAAATGCAAGCAAGAAGGTAGAACAATCATCACAGCTGACATATTAGACAAATGTACTGTTTACTAGTGAAAATTAGAGAAATATCAGTACAATAGTGCTGCACCCATCTGTGCAGATGGAAAGATGTCTCTCCTGTTCTATCTACCAATCTTCTTACTGCTACACTCTATGAATGAAACCAGAACGTGAGGCTGATATATGTATTCCAGCTCTTTCTCTCACACACTCCGCGCCAACGTTGCACCTACCTTTGTCTGCTTTTATGATTCTGAACCTAATACTTCGTGTAACTTACCTGACCTGCTACATTTAACTAGTGTTACGTCTAACTAACATGTCACTTGTAGGCTTGAAGGGTTGTGAAGTTCACACTCTAACAGCTCCCTCTTGAACTGAGGAATCCTTCAAGCTATTTATAGTGATGCCCAAGCCCATTCGATGTTTTGTAAAAGATGTTTGGCTCAATGGCTTGGTCAGAATATCTGCAGTCATGTCTGCAGTTCCGATGTACTTAGGAATAAGTACCTCTTTCTGGATCAGATTCCTTACACGATGATATTTGAGAGGTATGTGCTTTGTTTTGGAGTGGAAAACTGGATCCTCAGTCAGGTAGATTGCACTCTTACTGTCCATGTACATCACTGTTGGATCCTTTTGCCGTAGTCCAAGCTCCTCGAGTAAGAATCTAAGCCAAACAATTTCGTTTGCATTCTTCGACGCTGCAATGTGCTCTGCCTCACGGGATAATTGTGCAACCAGGGTCTGTTTCTTACAAACCCAGCTCACTGCTGCCCCACACATAATGAAACATCCACCTGAAATTGACTTACTGTCAATTCTACAACTCGCCCAACTTGCATCGCTGTATGCCAAGAGATTGTTGTGCACATTCTGCCTGTACATTAGGCGATAACCTGCTGTCATTTTTATATATCGAACTATTCGCTTTGCCAACTTCCAATGCCTTGGGCCAGGATTGTTTCCAAACTGACTCAGAGTGTAGACTGTCGTGGCTATATCAGGTCTGGTGCACACTGCTAGATACATTAAGCTCCCAATCAAACTCCTATATGGAATTTGTTCCATTTCCTTCTTTTCTTTTTCTGTTTTGGGGCTATCTTCTAGTGTCAAACTAGTCCCTGTTCCATCTCGTAGTCCTTTACTACCTTCAAAGCATACTTTCTTTGAGATAGAAAAAGTGTTCCTTCACTTCTATTCCTGTCAACTTGTAGACCAACACAAAGCTTTGCCTCACCCAGGTCAGTAATCCCAAATTCATTGTGCAATAGGCTTTTTACCTTTTGGATGAGCTTAAGACAATTTCCCAATAGTAGTGAGTCATCCACAAAAAGTGTCATGTATAGGAAAACACTGCCTTCTTGCATTACATAGACATTGCAATTTGAGTTCAATGGTTTCATACCTATTGACTTCAGAAAATAATCAATTTTCTTGTACCATACTCTTGTAGCCTGCTTCAATCGATAAATGCTCTTATTGAGCTTGCATACATGTTTAGGAAAATCTTTACTAATAAAACCTTGCGGCTGCAACATGTACATCTCTACATCTAGCTCCCCATGTAGGACCGCTGCCTTGACATCAATTTGATGTATTTCCAGGTTAAACATGACTGCTAAGCACATCAATATTCAAATGGTAGTCATCTTCACAATTGGTGAAAAAGTTTCGAAATAATCCACACCTGATTTCTGTGAAAACCCCTTCGCCACCAATCTGGCCTTGTAGCAAATCATTGTGCCATCTGCACTTTGCTTTTTCTTGAACACCCATTTATTCTTGATGGCTTCTCTCCTCTCAGGTAGCTGAGTTAGAGTCCATGTTTGATTCTTCTCCATGGAATCCAACTCTTCCCTCATTGCTTCATTCCACCTTTCTCGATCCCTTCCATCTATGGCTTCCTCATATGTTTCTGGTTCCTCAGCTATTCCGCAAACATCAATATAGTATACATTATTGACTTCAGCGTTTTCTATTACCTTCCATGATGGCTTTCTTGACCTGATCGCTCTAGATTGTTCAGCTGACTGTTCCACTTCTGCCTCTCCTGCGACTACTTGGTGCTGCTCAGGCATGATAACAGCTGGCTAATCCTGTGGTGCATGCTCTCCCTCTAGAGCTACGATTTCCAGCTCTCCCTCTTGAGATAGATAATCTCTTGGGAAATAGGGTCGTTGTAGAAAGTCCCCATCAGACTGTTCTTCTAGTCTTGAGAATCTTGCTTCATCGAATCTCACATCACGACTTATCATAATCTTGTTGGACTTTGGATCATACACCTTGTAGCCTGCTAATTCTGAAGAATATCCAACAAATTGGACCTTTATTGCCTTGTCATCCAGTTTCTTTCTCTTTACATCTGGTATGTGTATATAGGCATCACATCCGAAAACTCGAATATGTGACAAGTCAGGTTTTCGACCATTCCACACTTCATAGGGCGTCTCCCCTTTGACAGCCGATATTTGTGTCCGATTCTGCAAGTAGGCCGCTGTGCCAACTGTTTCTGCCCAGAATTTTTTGGGTAGCCTAGACTGTAGCAGCATACATCGAGCTGCATCAAGAATCGTTCGATTCTTCTGCTCTGCGACTCCATTGTGTTGTGGAGTGTAGGGAATGGTATATTGGCGCTCTATCCATTCTGCTTTACAAAACTCCTTGAAGCTTTTACTAATGTACTCTCCTCCGCTATCGGTTCTGAGTGCCTGAATTTTACTACTCTGCTTTTCCACATAGGCCTGATACTTCTTGAATGCCTCAAATACTTCTGATTTTTGCTTCAAGAAGTATACTACTGTCATCCTACTGTAGTCATCTATAAATGTCACAAAGTATTTTGATCCTGAGAGTGAACTTACTGTCATTGGGCCGCACATATCTGAGTGAATCAATCCAAGAATATTCTTGGCTCTGGCTGGGTGCCTATTGAACGGGATTCGACTTTGCTTTCCTCTTGCACATACATGGCAGAAGTCTATTACCCCTTCGTTCAATTTCACTCCAATCGCTAGACCCTCCTTTGTCATATGACAAAGCGACGTCATGTTCAAGTGGCCCATAACATATCTTCATCCTGACTAGACGAGACTGCATACACCTCCTCTGGATCATCTAAAATCTCTGCTTGGTATAAATTCCCTTTCCTTTGTACTGTTATAACAGGTCTGTCATAATTCTTATCAAAGATGTTGCAATAGTCCTGTGCAAACTGCACTCTCATGCCAAGCTCTATCATCTTGGCAACAGACAACAAATCCCTTTTCAATGTTGGGACATAGAGGGCTCCTTCCAGATTCTTGCAGCCTGCACAAGTCTTTAATTGCAAGCTGCCAATGCCCACAACCTTGTGCATGCTGTTGTCTCCAAGTGTGATGAATCTCTGGGCTGCTATTGGTCTATAATCACTGAGTATTTCCTTCCGGCATGTTACATGGACAGTAGCTCCTGAATCAATCACAACTAGAGAATTGCTTCCTCTGTTTGATTCTCAGTCAACAAGAAAGCCTTGGTGCCTTCATCTTCATCCTTCTTGGATGATTCTGTTGTGTTGACAGATTCCTTCTTGGAGTTCTTCTTGGCCTTAGGATTTGACCAACATTTGGAGGCATAGTGCCCCTTCTTATGACAATAGAAGCATTCAATATGCTTCTTGTCCTTCTTCTTTCCTTTGTTGCCTTCTTGATCCTTATCAACACTTGATTTTCTCTGTTCCCCAGCTTTCCCTTTGGAACTTTTGGAGAACGTGACCTGTTCTGATGATTCTCCATTCTCTGCCTGTTGTCTGATCAGCATCTCTTCAGCAATGGCTTTGGCAGCATCATCAAACGTCATATCAGGTGATCTCATTAGGATAGTCCTTAATGAGGGATAGGACTGTGGCAAGGATCGAATTAGAAACATGAACTGCTGGACATCTGGCACCTTATGCTCTACACCAACTGCTGCTAGTTGTATGAAGATGCTCTTCATTCTGTTAACATGCAGGTCAAGATGGGAGCCATCCCAGTTCATGCTAAAGAGCTGGTTCGTGAGATGCATGATCTCCGTCTTTGTCTTTGCTTCAAACTTTTGTTGAAGCCCTTCCCAAATCTGGCTACTAAGTTGGAATTCTTCCATATTCATCAAGATCTCCTCACTCAATGAAAGAGTTATGAGAGAAATAGCTTTCTCATCCTTCCTCTTCCATTGTGCCACTCTGGCATCTTCAGGTGCTGGCCTGGGTTCATCTCCACTCACTACCTCCCATAGCCCTTCTCCCTAAAGGAGAATCTTCATATGCCTCTTCCAGAAACCATAGTTGGAACCATCAAATATGATGGTTATCTTCTGTGCAGCTGCTGCTGTACTAGCTGCTGCTGCTGCCATTCAGTTGCCCTGCAAGCTCCCTCTGAACCTGGTACCACTGCTAGAAAAAACACACAAAAGGAGAACCTGCTCTGACTGTATGGATCCTCTGAGGCAGAATAGTACAGGACAACCTGCAACTAAACGCTGCACACAGCACAATACAATCTACAAAACAGAGATTGCAAAATGCAAGCAAGAAGGTAGAACAATCATCACAGCTGACATATTAGACAAATGTACTGTTTACTAGTGAAAATCAGAGAATAGAAAATCAGTCCAATAGTGCTGCACCCATCTGTGCAGATGGAAAGATGTCTCTCCTATTCTATCTACCAATCTTCTTACTGCTACACTCTATGAATGAAACCAGAACGCGAGGCTGATATATGTATTCCAGCTCTTTCTCTCACACACTCCGTGCCAACGTTGCACCTACCTTTGTCTGCTTTTATGATTCTGAACCTAATACTTCGTGTAACTTACCTAACCTGCTACATTTAACTAGTGTTAGGTCTAACTAACATGTCACTTGTAGGCTTGAAGGGTTGTGAAGTTCACACTCTAACACCATGTTCTGTTACTAACATCAAGTTTTGATTTTTTGTTTTTTCACTCACACTTGTTTGTGTAGACCATAAGTTACCCATTCCGGAACTTGACCGAAAAAAATTATTTTATAATCACATATTTTTTTACAAAGGAAAAAAGCCCGATTCGCTGTTCCTGCCATCAAATCCACCATTCTCTACCTCGCTCAGCTCTGATGCAAAGCGGAGTGATGGGGCAAAAAGCTACCAGGCCCGAAAGAATTCTAGGATGATCTGGCTTGAGAGTGGGTGCCAAGCCAAAGAAGAGGGAAATGGCAGTTTCAAAGGCTATCCTGCTAGGCTTTAAACCAACTCCGAGTGGCCCTTGTTGATTGAAGGCTCGGAGGATGATCTGGCTTGAGAGTGGGTACCAGGTCAAAGAAGAGAGAAATGGCAGTTATCAGGATTTTTTTATATTTTATCTGGGTAGCTATTGCAGCTGCAGGAAAGTCTTCATTTTGTAAACAGGAAAGTACCTCGAGGGGAAGCTGTAATGCAAACCAAAATGGTTCCGATCAGGATGTCGTGATGATACTTACATATGGAAGGAATCTCAGAACACTAGTTTCTCATAATATGCACTGTATACCTTACTACAGCTTTGTTATGTTCTTGTAAATTGTGGAGGGAGCACTAATTGCAGAAAAGATGGTGGCTGTCAATTTGTGTGAAAAATTAAGTACTAGAAACACTACATTCCCAAAAAACGTTCTGACCCACTGCGTTCCAGAATGTACAGTACGTTCCGGCTCAAAAGGATCGGAACGGGTTTCTAAGGTGTAGCTCAATTGTTCGCATAAGTGCCACGTACATGAAGCTGTAGACCATCTGTTTGTTGGTTATCATTTAACATACATCTCATCTAAGGAAACCCCGCTCTTATTCATTGCACAAGACACAGAATGAGAGGCCAAAGATGTCACTCCTCCAAGAGAAGGGGCACCGGAACAAAGGAATCATGAAATACCAGGAACATAGACAGAATACTGACATACAATTGCAAGGCTAGGACTTCAAAGGATTCTGCTATGGGCTAGACCAATTTTTGAAACCAGAAAGGAGAGTTAGATCATTTCAGAAAGGAAAAAGCCTTTTCTTCATAAACCAGACCATACTGTACGTACTTATCTCCTTTTAAAAAACTTGAAAAAGGCGAAGCTTAAATAAGAATTAGAAGTCATATTACAGCTACAGCATAGCTTGAATTGGCAGAGTCAAAGATATGTCACTGAAGGAGAATAACTGCTAGAGTTACTGGCAGCTCGTGGGTCATTGATACGGAAACTGATGCTTAGGTAGTTGGCAGATTATAATGAAAACTAACATGCTGTAGGTAGTTCACTGGCTGTTCAAAAAGATAACTTGCTGCTGTAGAATGAGGCCCTTACTACAATATTATTGGCAGCGAATTGCTGCACTAGCAATACAAATATAATTGGCACGATTGGAAGGCAAAACTACATAATGCCAATGGTTTGTTGGAACGAGGAGGTTGCTAGCTGTAGGCGCAAATAATTGGCTATTGCAGAGTACGAAGTCACAGTTGCTTCATCTTTGGTGAACAATAGCAGTAGCTATATGGAAATATAACAGTTTAATGGATTCTTCTCCTTTTGCAATGGTGGCAATAGCTCTCCTCTGCACTGCTATAGCTCAAGAAGGCTATTGTGGTAGCTTCTTGATAGTTGTTTGCCCTTTTACATATTCTCTCACGATATGTAGGAAGCAAGTCTCTTCCACCACGCTCTCCTTGTCAGGGCTCCAGAATACAATCAACCAGGAGAACATATATCATACGGCGAACTGTAACATTTGGTTAACCTCTGTGGAAGGAGGTGAACCAAACAGTAGCTTAACTGGGAGGTCAGCACACAAAGTTTTCTCATCTGCAAAATAGAACTGGAAGCATGTGCATTACATGTAAAAATTCCCCAAAAATATCAATTTCTCTTGGCAGCGTACAGCACCAAAGCACAGATAAACATATCAAAAACTAGCTTTATTCAGGACATGCATAATGCTGCTCATAAGCAAGCAAATGAAATTTAAATTAAACAGCAGAGAATGGTAGTATATTAAATTTTAAAAAAAACTATACGTAGTCTATAAATATACCATTCAAATCACAGTATGGGATTTCTCCCATTAACATAACATGGTTTTTAAAGAAAATTTCCAAATACCAGAGAAGAATGGGCCAAATTTTCATTTCACGAAGTATTGGAGCCCATTTACTAGAACTCACAACCATACTATATTAAACTAGTAGGAAACTTTACAGCCTTGGCCCGGTGTACCCAGCATGTACTAACTGACAATTTTTTCAATTATCAGCTCGGGCTTAATAGGTGAACGTAGATTCACCCCTACCCATGGGTCCCACCAACAACTTTTGTTGTTGATAAGCAGTTATTGAGCAGCACTCACAAATGCAATACAGAAGCAACATAACAAGAGTAGATCTAACAATTACATGTACATTCAAACCTTTGGAGAAGAAAATATCAATTGCTAAATTTTCCTCTATGGAAGTAAAATGTCTTGATATTTTGATGAGCTAAGATGATTATCTTCTACCTAGATAACACGAATTCTAGAAACTAACAAGACATGAAATTGGATGCGTTCAGCCAATGAGCTTACCTTCCAAACTTCCTTGGATCCTTTGAATCTTGAAAAAGTCAATGATTTTCTTCTGCACCAATGGAAATGCTGCACATTTCAGATAATTAAGAGCAAAACTCAAATTCAGAGGATCCTTTGAGCTTATAACAAAGTACACAAGCAACCAGAAAAGTAAAAAAATTGTTATCAAACCAACAAAACAATAGACACAATATTAGCCAGCAAGTATTACCGATGGTATCATCAATAATCGAGCTCTAGGTTTTGATAAACTCTGAGTTATCTTACATCAAAAGAAAAACATGACAACCAACACAATCAAGTTCGAAAAAATTTCTTGTCTTCTGAAGTGGCAAAAAAATACTTCATAACGTAGCAGAGTATCCACAACCAAAAGTGCAATGTGAGAGGTGAACAAGGTCCTCTTGTAATGCTTAGAACGAAATGTACATGCAACCAAAAAATTAAAATATTATGGAACTACTTAGAATGTGCATAATGTTAGCAAGCAAGCATTACTTAACCTCTCATGAATACCCGAGTATTGATTGCTTTCTGAGTTCTGATAAAATTAAATTGTCTTGGGAAACCATATCCTGCTGACTAAAAAGAAATAAGAGTCAAAGCAAATAATGAAAAGGAAAACAAAAAGAGACAAGAAACTCAAACGATCAGACAATGCATGCTCTCCACCAGCTCTTGTACCAAGAAAAACGTGTGCACAAACAGTGTGCAGAATGCATTAAAATATTTTTTTTACCTTATTCTGGGAAGTTGAAATCCAACAGTTAACTAAACCATCGGATTTTGATAGAAACCGAAACTTAGAAAAGTTTATTGGAGCGGATGTTGGACATTTTCGACATATTTTAAATGAATGGGCCATGAAGAATTTAAGCTCAATTATGAAGAAGCTTTATTACAAAGCTTCACTTAGAAATCTACAAGATACCATAAAACCGCTTTAATGAGGATGAAAAATTGGTATGGCAGAAGTGCTATTTTTTTGGATTTGCAAACTAGAGGACCAATGGCATTTAGATAGTTTGACTTTGGGAGTAATGCACCCAATGTATCTAATGACATTACAAAGCTTTCTAAGAGGCTTTCTAAGAGGCAATTGAGATAATGAGGGTAATCACAGTCAGATTGAAAATGACGTTGTCTCAACAAGAAAATTCAAAATCTTATGTGTTGCAAATCAATTTTCTAAGAGGGTCACCAGTGGAAGCTGTGAAAGTACTTTAGCACAATTCTTTGGTGATTTTACCTATTTGCATCGGCTGATTAGTAGAGAAAGTAGGGGAAAATGTAGCAAGAAATATGAGAAATGAAAGATATACCAAAAACTTTTTCCTTTCTGGAGCAATCCGGGCAGAACCAATCCCCTTTCGGTACCATCACCATGATGGGACAGAGGCAGTACATGTGGAAACCGCGATTGCATTCATCACATAGCAGCATCTCCTTCTCTCCATCAACATTTCCGCATTGCTCACAAGCAATGTCGTCATAGCTTGCCCTTTTAAGGCTTCCCTTTGAACTCTTTTTGCTGGCAGCTTTACTTCCACGAGCTCTAGGGTTAGAGTACGGCTGATTGGCTGGTCTGCTGTCATCTGCATCTGCTCGGATGCTATCCTTGGATGAATCAATTTCCTCAATGTGAACTTTAGTGTTCCCTGAAAGAGATGAGATGCCGCACAAACTCTTCATGCAACAATTTTCGTACCCTCGGCTGCAAACTGCAAATCTTCTGTTGCTTTTCCTCGCGCATTCGTGGCCTTTCACATACACTATCCTGGCTTCCGACATGTTCAACCTCGTAACAATTCTACTTTTGCCTGGGTAAAGATTTTCAGCCTAGCAGCTCAAGTGTAGTCAATCCAAAATGCATACATACAAGATCCGCAATTATTTGACCATAATAAAGGGAAGTATCATCTGCTTCACGCTCCTCAGCTTTTTTTCACCTTACAAATAATTGACATGCAATGACGACTACATTAGAGAGGAAATCTTCACTGTCTGTGACAATCCCGTATAAGAAGGGTATAAGTACTCCCTCACTTTATGTAATTAGTGAAAGCAAAATACGGGATTGCAAATTTTACTTGTCGTCCTGTCAAAAGTTTGTCACAAGAATGTAATGGTGAATCAATTTCTGTTATAATGCACGAGATTGCAATGGTGAATCAATTTCTGTTCGAATATATCAGAGCGTATACATATTGCTGTAAACTATGACAGACAGAGGGCAAGGATGACTACAAAATTTGAACAGCGGCATATTCTCTATCGATCCATTGCTTTTGGGCAGTTAAGTAAGAGGCAGCCAGAGGCAATAGAAGGATTTAACTGCAGAAGAAGAGAGGGAGGCGAGCAAAAGGCCTGCGAAGAGAATAGTGAATCGAGAGTAGCAAGAAAATGCGATGAGATGAAGATTGGTTGAGGAGAGATGTGGCGACGCCGAGGCAGCAAGCCCTCCTGCTGGAGCAGGATCGCGCGCGGGAGCGGGACAGGCAATCAGGCGGGAGATCTTTCCTTTCCCCGCGCAAACAAAGCAACGGGGCCAAGCCTCCCGGCGGCGGGAGAAACGAACTATATATTTCCACCGTATAATAATTCAAAGCCCGCCAACCGTCGGATTTAAAGATTTGCCACCTGTTTACAATCAACCATTGAGATTTTCCCAAGTGGCAGGATGCCACGTGGCAAATAATGCAAAGAATGCATATTTTGACATGAATAACCTTTGGTCCTTTATCCAAAAAGCTTAGTGTCAAGTGGGCATTCATATTTTTAACATCGGTCGAGTCTTGCAGCAACTTGATATTACACTTTCTAAAAAAATTTGATACTAGCCGAATATGAATATAATCATGTTTACAAATTGATGACTAATATCAACCGGCCTAGATATTGGAAGGGTGATACCAGTCGAATATAAAACCCAAGTATAATTTTTTTTTTTAAATTAAACTTTTTTAAAGGGTAGTATTCATTTAATGAAAAGCATAGCCTTTCTAAGGGTGGTTTCAGACTACCAACAATTCCCTTTGCCTGGCACTTTCACTTGACACCCATTTTTGGCCTTGCCTTGCAAAACTATGTGGTGAGGTTGGTCAATGGAGCTTCAAAAACAGTTAATGTTAAAGGATAAATTGTGTGGTGGTCTAAATTTTAAAGGTATGGACATTATTAGGGCTCACATGCAAAATTTTCACTTAATTTGCATGTGAATTGAACAGTTGGTTTATTGTAATTCAACGCCTCTGCCTATTCTATTGAAATTCTGTGAATTGATTATCATAAGCGCAATCGCACAATCATTTTGAAGAGAGAGTATAGTTTGAGTAGGGGGATGATAAGGAAGCAGGTGGCTAATCTGGTGAAACAAAGTTTTGTTGTGAGACGACAATGCCTGATAGATGCAAGACAGAGGATTTTGCCATATGGTTTGCCCACACATCGAGTGGTAGTGTGGATTTTGCCTTCAGCTGTGGATATGCGATTATGTCTTGTAGGTCGGCTCAGCTGTAGGAACTGGATCGGAGCTTTAGGTCGCAACTGCATGGGATTTGATCTATGTTGTACTATTTTATTCTTTAAATGCTAGTCACTTTGTTGCACTCCATTGTGTCTATCCAGTCATATTGATTTTTTGGCTACTGAGAATATCATAGAATCCGAACTTATTTTGAAATCTAGCTGATGCGTGTCTTCACTCTTATGGTGATATGATTACGTGGCATAGCATAGAAATCAATTTTGGTGACTTCTTGAAGTTTTCTCACGTACAGATACTTCTACAGAGGTTTCAAACACAAAGCCAGTGTTTAGACGCGATAGCAAACTTCCAGGTGATGTCCAATATGAGACGTGGCTTTCTAGTTGGGCCCCCCGATTCTCCTACACAACAAAATATAGGAATTAACAATAGTCATGACTACATTGGCATACCAAAGATAGCAGGCTTATATATGTAGCATCTGGAAATTAATATGGAAGCATATGCCATAACATGAGCTTTTTATCTGGATATTCAATGTATGTTGTCTTTTTTACCTTAGCTATAGCGTTGCATTCGAAAATTAGTTTTGTCTCACAAGTGCATGTACATGTTGATCTTTGCAGCCTATAGATGTGCACCTTACTGACCTGAGCGTAGACCTTTTGATCATCACAAGCCAGAATCGATTGTCGATAAAAATGCATTATGGACGGTGAAATCGTTGCAAGTTCCAACTAATATTTTCTTTCAAGTGCGGACATGTACGCAAATCAAACACACAATCTGAACAAAAAAATACTGAACAAAAACATATACAATCACACTATAATCAATCGTGAATTATGTTGTCTAATACAACAAAATTATAATCATCAACAAATCTTATCATTTTGTTGTAACTTTTAAATGTTTATTCAAAACTGCCAACAAACTAATATCAAAGTTTTAACTATACAATACAAACTTATGAAGATCATGCACATATTTCAAAATCAAAATATAAATTCATTGCACAAATTTTTTTTTCACACATTATTGAATTTTATTTTCAACTTATTATTCTCATATTATGACATGGCAAGGTCTTTGTGGTACAAAACCACATCGTTCTTGTTTGAATCTTGGCCAGGGCAATGGACCACCCCCATTTCACATTTGGTTGGTTACAGGGCTACAATATGATTAACCCATTTGAATCTTGACATGTGATTGGTCCATTTTATTTAAGACGACGTGTTTTGAAATGCAAGTTTGAAAATTTTTAAAAGGTTGAAGGGTGCTCTAAGTTTTTGGCCTTGTCTTGCAAAGGCAATACTATGTGGTGAAATTGGTCAATGGAGCCCCAAGAAAGTCAACGTTAAAGGATACATTATGTGATGGTCTAAATTTTTAAGGTGGTGGTAGATTTTTAAGGTATGGAAATTGTTGGAGGGCTCGCATGCAAACATTTCATTTAATTTGCACGTGAATCGGCATCGGTGAGCATGCGAGCATGAGCTTTTGATTTTATTTATTGTTGAACATGCCAGCATGAGCATTTGCTTTTATCTTTGTGACTTTGAACATGTATAAATTTCAAGAAAAGAATGCAACTCCAAGCTTGTTATTGGATCTGTTTGTGATCTGGTAGGCCCCATATATGGTTGTGCTTGTCTTATCATGATCACAGCTCTAACTCTCTTTTGCATGTCACTGGTCTCTACAGCCAAAAGATTCATTTTCGTCTGCTTCTGCATAGGATTCTCGTTCGCTACCTTTGTATTCACTCAGTTTCAATAGCAAGATTGTGGGTTTGGCCAACAACACGAGAGTTGAGAAAATATGTGTGGTGGAGTTACCCAGTTGGTGATGCCTTTGATTTATACGATGTGATCAGAAATATCAGAGCAAATGATTTTACTGCTTGGCGGATTGCAGTTTTTGTACTTGGAACCTGTCACATCATAATGGGGTTAGCTATTCTAGTGCTTGGGCAGGATCTCTTGGATGGCACCTACACACCGTTGAAAAAGAAAGGCCTGAAAGTTAATAATCAGTTTTGAAAAGTGCATCTTACTTTCCCATCAACTACTAACCTCTCTATAAGATTGTTGTAGGCTCTAACCAAATTGTTGATTTTGTCGTGGGCTGTGACCCACTATCTTGGGGCATTTCTCACCCATTTCCATTATTTGTTAGTTCAATTGCATCATGCTCATTGTTAAGATCATCCTTGTTGTAGTTTCCAAAAAAAAATCGATAATAATCCTACTTATTTGATGAATTTCATCCCAAAGTTCATAAACTGCAAATCAGATAGTAAACTACTTGCTATGTACTACAAATTTTTTTTTTTTTACTTAAACACTAAAGTGCAACTTTTTCCTCTAATTATATGATGTGATTCATGCATCAGCCATAAATTTAAGAACTCCTATAATAGAGCTTCTACCTGAGGTTAGTTCTCACCTTTTGCCCTACGGGCACAAATATAGCCAGTTTTAAAAGAAATTCCATTCTGATCTTGTTTGAGTTTTTTGTTTTTGAGTTTTGCTTGCTTGCAGGTTGGGCAAGGTGAAGGGGAAATTATTGCAGCAATTATAGTAATGCACACCAGGTACCTCTAGTTTTACCAATACAAATAAATTTTTATCATAAATTTGTAAAATGAAGATGTCCTTTTTTATGCCTAGAGAACTGATGGCTGAGCATGCAATCTTTCTTGAGTTCACAGTGGAGCCTATGGTCCATCAATGACCCTACAAAAGCTTAAGGACTTTCATCGTCGTAGACTTTCTCGCAAATGCATGAGCTAACTTGTTGGCAATTGAGACTATACTTTCAAAATTTGAAGCCGGTGTCTTCCTATTTACTTGATGTGCTTATCTAGATGTTGTTTGGTAAACTAAGAAATAGGAAAACACAAGTTGAATCTTGTTGGTTGTGTAGGTGAGCTGTTATTATTCACCAAAAGCTACTAGATGAGTATGAATTTGGAGGTTCTATCTGCCTCGTGCTTAGCTTGACTTACAAATTTGTGCTACAAAATTCAATAAGATGGTTCTTGTTAGTTATCTCCTTTTCCAAGTCGGTTGAACTTTGTGAAGGGATTTCAGGTATTCTTTTCCAAGACTCAACTGCTACTATAAACGAGGATTTGTTGGAATGCCTGATCGAGGGCTCAGAAACAATTCATGGGAACTCCATGAGTCTGCCCGAGGCGACGATGATTCCAGATTATGCTCAGATGCAACCGATCTGTCGAATAAGCTACTGCCTCAAGTCGTGATCAATCAACCTCCGAACTGTAGATAGCTTTTGCTAATCTGACAATGAGTTTACGAAACAGCAGATAATGTCTAATGACAGCGGAAACATATCTATTGAAGAGTTGAACAAGCATCACAACATTCAGAGTTTGCACATTGAGCAGAGAAGATGTAACTCGTCCATATTATCAAAATCGAGTGTGCATTAGAAGTTCTTTCTTGAGCGTTGTCTGTTTCTCAGATCAGCGCATTAGCATGAGAGAGATATTCTCTTCTCATGAATGGAACTAGCTACTGCTAGAACTGTCTTACTTCCTTGATACGCACCTCACTAAGTGTTGCGTTCATGATTCCCTATATTTGTGTGTGTATCTCTGTCTCAGATCTAATACATATATCATGATGGATTAGATTACAAGATTGATTAGCTAAATTTAAGCTAAACATCTGTTTAAATACGTTTTTGTTAACGTTGCATGGCGGCAATGGATCCTGATCGTTTGAAAACTGCACGCCCGAGTAGTTGAGGTCCGATAGTCCACCCATGCCCGATAGTTCGTCCTCACCATGGATTGCATATAAATACTCTGAAGTTGCGGCCTTCTGAGTATCTAGCACAAAAGCCGAAAAAGTCGAAGGTTGGTTGAAACATAATCCTAGGTCATTTTAGACCTATTGTCGCCTTTTATCAAAATGCAAAAAATGCGATAAACGTGACCTGTGCGACAAACAGTTCAAATATGTAGACTGCGTAGAAACTAGTTAAAATATGCAACAGTCTACAAGGACAAGGAAAAATACTAAGGCTTTAAAGTAGAAACTTAATGTTTCTCCAGCTCCCTCTTAAAGCGTGTATTTTCCTGATTTCCAAGCTGGCTCTCTACCTTTCATTAGGAAAAATATGGGCTCAAAATGGGCCCTTTAAAAAATTTCGCTTTAGAGAGAGGTTACGTAGAGAGAAAATGCAAACCGATAATTTCATGTCGCTGTTTTTCAAGTTTTCGGCCTTGCCCGACCTTTAGCTGGTATGGCTGACTTCAGACATTAGTTAGTTAAGCATGAGATGTAACTTCTCTGCATGCTCGTTTCAAAATTCCGAGCTGAAAATCTTTGTGTGCTCACTACAAAAACTGAAGCGAGCGTAGCAGAACTTTTGAAATTTTTGTATGCTTATAGTGAAATATGAGGTGGGACAATTTCTCAACACGACATAGACATTACAAAAGTAAGGTATGCTAGATCTATTCATGTTGACTTATTGTAGTTTGAAGCATTTGCGGATTGTAGCTTTCAACAATGGCAATGTTCCATTTGCATGTTGCTCTTCCTATGGAATGCACTCCAATTATTAAGAAAAATTCGAAAGTTGTAGAGAATTGCAATAGTTAGAGAATTGAGAATGAATAATCATATGAATATAGATTTGTGGGTGGATAGATCAATTTATCCTAATGATCCAGCTACCAATTTGTGTCCGGAGTTTAAGTCCGTAACTCATCTTCTCATATTTGTATGTGAAGGAAATAGCGGATTACTTGGATATTGTCAAAGGTTGCGTGATATTGGAATGCATAGCATATCTTGTCTTAATCCACAATTGCAGTATGCTAATCAATAATTGCAATGTGCAAATCAACAATTTCTTCATTATGTGCAACACACTAGTGCTGAAAACAATGTACTCAAGCATGCTATGTCAGAGTTGAATGCTACAATCAATACTCTTCGGGAATCAAACCAAGAAATGTTAGAATCCATGAAAAAGTTGCGATCTGAGAGTTAAAAATCTGTTGTTGATATAAAAGTTATCAAAAAGACAATGATGAAAAGGAAAAGAAAGAGAGTACCAATGAAGAAAATTGATGACTCATCTACACATAGCGGCAATCAGAAAAAAAAAAATGCGAGTATTCAAGTATGTTTTCTTATAAACCGTTTATTTGATTTGTATTTGTTATTTAAGTTTGATTTGAAATTGATAACATGGATTATTAATTTATTAAACATAATTTGAGTATTATATGTTTGTTGCAGATCATGTTTGGTGGCAAAGAACTATTTAATAGATCATTCATGCATTGGATCATATTTAGGCCATGTTTCTACCAAGAAAGTCGGCAAAGGCAATGATGAAAAATACTCGGTTTGTTAAAATGAAAAATGAAATTGTAGACACTGGTTTGAATAAGGTTCAATCACACTTGGATCAAATGTGATAGTGGGTGCATGTGATGTTTCTGAAATTAGCAAAAATGCTTATTCTACTTTGTTTAGAATAGTTAAATAAGTTTTTTCTCAAGTGATGGTGAAGAAAACTTATCTTCCGCGTCCATGTTGTGTAAGACTAGCAAGAAATTATTATAATGACGGAATGTTCAAAGTAGTTGGCCAACCACTTCATATAACTGAATTATACAAATCAAAATATGGTGAGCTCAATTACAACGATTGCAATAATATTTTCCTTGATATTGAAAATGTTCTAAAATACATTATTCGATTCTATAAACTAGACGAACATCGGATACATGGAAAGATCATTATTGTAATAAAATTGGATGAATCCGAAATCATCAAAGGTCAAAATTTGGAATGAGTGAGTGTCACTTTGATGAACAAAATTTCAGATATAGATGATCGAACGTTTAGTGTTCAATCGGAAAATCACATATGGTGGTTGGCGGCATTCCAGGTATACATTTCAATTTTCTTTTAAAGTATTGTTATTAACATTGCATACATTGCATTTTTTATTGACATGTCATGCATTACTTGCTTCTCTACAGGTCTTGAAAGAGGACCATAAAATACTTTCATGGATATTTTCACGAACAAATTATGGCAAGATTATAAAGAGACATTTGGAGGGTGAGAAATTTATAGTCGAAAACCATGGAAGTTTTTAAATTCAATGGCACCTTGCAGGGGATTTGAAAACATTAAGATGTATGTATAATGTCTCTCTTGGGGCAACATCAAAGCATCCATGTCTTTCTGGGGCAACATCAAAGCATCCATGTCTTTATTGCATGAAGGATTGATACAATATGAATTTGGAACGATCAAAAACACTCGCCCACCACGAGAAGCAGAAGATTCAAATATGAAAAGTGTTATGCCAATTCCATTAAAAAATGTTCACATATGCACATTGCATGTTGAGGTTTGTATCATTGAGAAACTTATTTACCTGCATATTCTCCTAGCATGGAATCATAAACCGGAGTTTGTGGCTAAAGCAGCAATTAGGAGGCTGAAAATAGTTCTATCAAAGGCAGGACTACATAAAGGGAATGTCACTATTGAAAAAAGACTCTCCATAAAAAAAGGAAACATTCCTAATAAGCCATCAATTGGAGGTGCTAAAGCAAGAAGATTCTTATCCAATCACACATGCAAAGAATCTAGTGTCAGATACGAAATTTGAAAAGAAATTGTTCAAGTAACACGAATACTGGAAGTAAGTAATTGAGTGGAAAAGGGACAAGTGTGGAACAACTTAGACAAACTCATAGGTACTATCAGGAAAAAAAACCTATCATTGCACCACATTTGTAAAATCTGTACATGATTGTTGGGGAAAAGACAACGTTACACATTACATCGTACTAATCTATTTCATTATCTAGTACTAATCTCATTCATGCTTATATTTTTTTCTGCTGATGTAACTAATCAAAACTCTTGTTTGCAGCACATCTTTCTTCATCATGCAACTTATTTTGCAAAGGAATATGGGAGCTTAAGTATCTGGTCATCACAGGGCATGGAAAAATCTCATTGGCAAGCAAGAGAAGCATTGGAATCAAAATCAATTGTAGTGCTCATATGTTTGTCGTAAGAACGCAATATTTTTGTGTGTAATTGTAACTCACTGTCGATCCTCTTGAAACAGAGAGACAACTTAATGGTCGAAAAGGGTGAAACAGACCTCCCGAGCTAGGAAAGAACCAATAGTGCACCTACGGTCCCTCATATAGTACACCCCGCCCAGGTTACCTGTTGATATATATGAGCCTTGGGAGGTGAACACCCAGACGACTAACACCCAAGGTGCGCCGGTCCTTTGAGCACAGAGAGAAAAATAGCCGAACACATAAACTTCAACTGAATTCTAGTCGAATGTGCGGGAATCACCTATGAATTGATCGTCTTATTGAGAACCTGGAGAATTATTGTATGGACTGAACTGAACCACTATTTCGAATACCATATGTCGAGCCTAGGAGATTCAGACAGTTTTATGGACATGCCCATGACACTAGGGCCGAAAGGCAGTACATTGGTCCCAAACCACAATATTTTAACATAAAAGAATATATGACTCATCCCTTAGAGGGAGAGTACATTTGACTATGGCTTTATAAAACTACTCTATGATGAAGCCTAAGTTATAATGTTGACCTTGATTATGGATTTTAGAAACGCCCTGTTATACATGCCAAACCACTTTTGAGGGGAATACCCAATGGGAGTCAGGACTATCGTAGGAGGAAGATAAACATATGAACGAGATTGAATCTAGATATTTCAGAGATAGTTGTGAGTAAAATCAAAGGCGTTGTCTGAATCTGGAGAATGGAAGAAAGCTTTTCAAGTGAATAAGTCATCGATCCTAAACCCACTTTATCTATAAGAGAATTTTTCAAACACTACCGAGAGGATATACCATTGAGAATCAATGTTGGTTGGTAGGAAAAGCTGAATGACGAATATTACCTTGGCCATAAAAAGAGAGGACGAGTGTATGGTTTTTGTCGATACGAATGTGACTTTTCAACGAATCTAACAATATCCCTAGTACCTCAAAATCCAATAGGGATAGATTCAACTGATTTGAGCTAAACAACTATGTATAATAAAAAAACGTTCATTTTTGCCCTATTGGTGAAAAAGGAAACAAAATTGTCATCAATCTTGATAACTTTAAAATTCAAAGCTTACTGTACTTATCGAGGTATTATGCACACGAAGATTGCATCTTACACACCTCAGCACAATGGAATAGCTGAAAGAAGGAATCGTACACTAATGGAAGCTGCAAGGTGTATGAGACAAAATTTCCAAAATTCACACGTGTGGGGAATGTCCACAAGAGTGACTGATCTTAATTAAGCTTTGTGATTGGCACTATAACCTGATTCTAGATTGATTAACAAAATCTAGTTCAGAAGAAATGGCTAATCCACAATCTAGCATGCTAATCAACAGAATATAATAGCAATGATCAAAGAATGAAAAAATACAAGATTTCAATGTATGAGCATTAGCCTCAACACGAGTTAGAGAGAGAGAGAGCTAGAGAGATAACAAGCAATATTTGTTTAGATCCAAAATGACATGAGATAGCTACAAAACTTTGGTTCTTCATCATTGATTGTGTGGAGAGCTACACATATTTATGGAGATTGAGGTAGCTCGAGGTAGAACCATCTCTATCCATTCCAAAATGACATCTAAAGTGACATCTAGAGTCTATGTGACATTTGTCACTTGTCATGCATGAAATTCTACCAACTTTTTACAAGTGTACTAGTTCTAACTAGAAATGTCCAGATCATCATGCATGTGTCCATTAAACTTTGTGCATGCCTTGCATGTCACTATGGATCACTTACAATTAATGCATGTGAGTTGCCACGAGTTTCTACAAGCATAATCATGCTAATTCTATGTCTACAAATAATATGCAAGTTGCATTTATCAAACTAGATAATACATAACCATGTAGCTCGAGTTCTATGTAGGCCAAACTTGGCATTTTGCATTAATGAGCTACATACTTGCATGGTACAACATTTGTAGCAAACCAAGAAATCAATATGGATTGTTTTTCAATTTTAACACTCCTCCTAAAAATGATCTATATTGATTTGAACATGGATCTTGGTATAACTCCAAGGTTGGCTCTATGCTTGTTGAAGGAACTTTTGCTCAAAGGTTTGGTGAGCATATCTGCAATGCAAGATGATGTGTCGATGTGCTCCAATTTGATTTCACCTCCAATGAGCTTCTCTCTCATGAAGTGATGTGCAACTTCGATATGTTTGCTCCTTGCATGGAATATTGGGTTGTTGGCAAGGGCTTGAGCTGAAATGTTGTCACACATGATCATAGGTATATTTTCTTCCATAATTATCTTTAGCTCCACTAGTAACCTCTTGATCCAAAGCACTTCATTTGTTGTTGTAGTGAGCGCCTTGTACTCAGCTTCACATGATGAGAGTGATACAGTATCTTGCTTTTTGGAAAGCCAAGATATCAAGTTTCCTCCAAGATATATGACATAAGCGCTTGTAGATTTCCGATCTGCTCTAACACTTGCAAAATCCGAGTCAGAATAACCAATAATAGAAAGATTTTCACTTTTATATAATAAACCAAAATCAAAAGTTGAAGATATATATCTAAGCACTCTCTTGGCCTTTTTCCAATGATAAATTGAAGGATTTTGCATAGCCTAGCTCAACTTATGAACACTAAAGCTTATGTCAGGTCTAGTTATTGTGAGCCAAATTAAGGAGCCTATAAGACTTCTAAAAAGTGTGATGTCCTCGAAGAATCTTTCATCACCTTTGTTAGAGTCCTTTACATTTTGCTCCATAGGTGTTTCTATACTCTTACAATTCAACATATTAAACTTTTTAAACATTGAAAGAGCATACTTAGATTGACATATGAAAGCTTTATCTTTAAGAAAGTCAATCTCTAGCCCTAGAATATAGTGAATTTTTCCAAGATCTTGCATCTTGAACTCTTTTCCAAGTGCAATCTTGGTTTCCTCAACTAACTTGATACAACTTCCTGTCAGAATGATATCATCAACATAAATAAGAAGGATGACAATATCTTTATCAAAAAACTTGACATATAAGGAAGGATCATAGTTACTAAGATTAAATCCTAGTGACTCAAGAAAGGTGTTAAGTCAAGAATACCATGACCTTGGGACTTGCTTTAATCCATATAAACTTTTGAAGAGCAAGCAAACTTTTTCCTCATCATGGATGAACCCAATAGGTTGATCCATATAGATCTCTTCTTCTAGATAGCCATTTAGAAATGCATTAGAAACATCTAGTTGAAGAATTTGTCAATTGAAAAAACAAGGAAGAGAAATTACGATTCTAATTGACACCATCTTTGCAACTGGGGCAAAGGTCTCCTCATAATCAAGTCCATATACTTGAGCAAAGCCTTTAGCACAAAGCCTAGCCTCGTACTTGTTGATTGTGTCATCTTGATTATACTTGACTCGAAAAACCCATTTGCAACCAATGGTATGCTTGTTGGATGGAAAATCCACAAGCTCCCATGTATTATTGGCCATCAAAGCATCATATTCTTCCTTCATGGCAAGGTACCATTCTTTTGAGTTGATAGCATCATATAAATCCTTTGGCTCCTCATGAGAAATAAAATAGGCACAATTAGTGGAGTTGATTTCCACTTGCTTTCCTCTATCTTCATAGGTAAGCCTTCTAGGCTCGGATCTTTCTCTTTGAGATCTCCTTGGTGAAAAAATTCGAGGTGACTCCTCCTCAAATCTCGGCCCCATCTCTCCATGATAATCTTCAAGGGTGATGATTGGAGTATCTTTATGAGAATCTTTGGACTCGGCCTTCTCAAAAATGCATTTTTGATCTTCATGGAATATCACATCTCTACTCTCAATTGTAGTTGAGGTAGAGGGAACATAGATCCTGTAAGCTTTCTTGTTGGATGCATATCCAACCATGATCCCTTTAACATAATTAGGATCATCTCTTTTCCTTGTTTCCAAGGGCATATTAACAAAGCAAGTACAACCAAAAACTCTAAGGTGATCTACCTTAGATTTTTTCTGAAACAAGACTTCAAAAGGTGTTTTTCTAGCAAGAGCATTGTGAGGTAATCTATTGCACAATTTATAGCTTCACCCCAATATTCAATAGGCAAAGAAGCTGCTATTCGAATTGCTTTAGCACATTCACATAAAGATCCATTTTTCCTCTCAACTACTCTATTTTGGGATGGAGAATAGGCACAAGAAAATTCTCTCTTTATTCCTTCACCTTCACAATAATTATGAAACTTGTTGGAGATATATTCACCTCCTCCATCACATCTTAAAGCTTTAACTTTGCAAGAAAACTGTTTTTCTACATAAGCTTTGAAGATAAGGAAGTGATAAAAAACCATAGCCTTTGAAGAAAGTAGTTACAACCAAGTGTATCTAGTAAAGTCATCAATAAAGGTGACAAAACATGTTGCACCACCAATACTTTTAGAAGAGGAAAAATGTACATCTGAATGTATGAGTTCCAATGGATAAGTAGTCTTTATAAAAGACTTCTAATATGGCTTTCTGTGTGACTTTGCAATGGCACAAGCCTCACAAGGCTTGAAATCTTTAGAAAGAGATTTTGGAAGACCAATAGCCTTCTCCTTCATTTATTCCTATACTTTTCTCACTTATTGCTAATCCAATTATTATTGGACGGACAACCCTAGCTCGTAGCCGTAAGAACTCAGTGAGGATAAATAGGCCGTAAAGACCTCATGCATTACTGGCTGATGAATGAGAGGATTGGTCATAGTGCAGCTTAGATCAGTTTAGCTTAGCCTCAATATAGAGTCAACTAATTACAACACATTCTCATTGTAGATTGTACTGTGGTGATTGTTTTTAATCAGATAAGCATGTATATTTAAACTATTATCTTTCTATTAGTACTTTGTTGATGTTCTAATCCTAATCATTCATGTTTCTTCTGTTTTATAGCTTAGCAAGCAGAGAGTTTTGAGACATTCCATGAAAAATAATCAACATCAATTTGACATTCTGTACAAAATTGATCTTGGAAACCGTGTTGCATACCAATTTGTTGCACTTTTTGGGAAGACCTCTTTAGGTCTGGGCTATAGCCAATCTCTTTTGGATCCAACCATCCCTTCTATTTCTGCCAGAGCTTGTGGTATTTTCTTGCCACTGGTGAAATCCCTCTCTAGCTAAAAGCATGTTTTGGTGGTACAAGAAAAGAACCCATTTTTCATAGTACCTTTTGGTAGTATATGTCAATCTTTGTGGATTTTATTACTCATAATTTATATTTCCAATACAATACTTATGGTAGTACATTTCTCACTTTTGGAGCAAGTGATAGGTCCCACGAGTTAATGCAATGAAGGCGACCTTGACAATCATCGACATACTAATCACATGGGCCTACTTTATCTAATTTGAATTTGGATAATAAATGCTTTGCCCTCCAAATGATCAATTCAGTGCTATCCTTGCTTTTTGCTGCTATAAGTGAACATATCGTTGCTTTATGCTATGATCAGTTCACGCTGCTATCTTGCTTTCTGCTACGATTGCTTTCTGCTATCAGTGAACATATCGTTGTTTTCTGCATGATCAGTTCACGTTGCTATCTTGCTTTTTGTTATCAGTTCATCTGCTATCTTGCTTTCTGCTATCAATTCATTCCAATTTGCTTTCTTGCTTTCTTGCTTTTTTTTCGGTTCATTGTTATCGTTCCTTTCTGCTCTCATAACATTTCTATCATTGCTTTCTGCTATCGTTGCTTTTTGTTGTCGTTGCTTTCTCGATCATCTGTTGTAAAAGATGAGGACACCTACAAGGAAGTGCAAAGACGTCTCTAAGGCCATTGCTAAAAATCCTGAGACATCAAGTGCACCTCCCAGCACACACAAACGGCCATGGACTAGCTACTATGATGGATCACCAGCTAGTACATGTGTCATGGATCAATCCGAGACCACACATTCACAGCTTGACGAATCATTTGAGAGGATGGCTGCTACAGCCGTCGATCGTTCAAGCCACAAGAGAAAGGATAAATTACATCATATGATTCTGTCTGTAATGAATTTTGTCACTTTTAGCACTTTTAGTATTATGGTAGTAATTATCTACTTTTGGTTCTTAATTTGCAACTATAGCTGGTTTTAGGTCTTAATTGGCTACTTTAGCTGATTTTGGTACTTAACTTGGTACTTAATTTTGTACTTTACCTATTGTCGATACTTAGCTTGGTACTTTAGCTGCTTTTGGTACAATACAATGTGAAGTAATACAATACATGAAACCACACAAGGAAGAACACTTAGATAGAAAGATAGGCATGTATTGCAAATGAGGCTCTTCTCAAAAATGGACTCTTCCACTCTATTTATACTTGGAGTGGTGGTCACTTACAAAAATGCACTGTGGGACAAGTTAGCCACATAGACTAACTTACTTTGAGTCACACTGGTGCCATGGGACAAACCCCCAATAGGCCTTTGTGACTAACTTTTACATAACTTGAAATTACATATCTATGTGCAGTGCCCATGGCAATTTAAACTTAGAACTAAATGACTTTAGCCAATACGGATACCGTAAAAGCCTAAACTTGCTGGACAAATTCTACGTTTAAATCCTATCCTGCTTGTATTTTTTAAGATGTTCCGCAGGATGGCTAGAATATTCCTTGAAATATCATCCTACATTATCCCCTCCGTTAAGAACTTGGAGGTCCCACGCCAAGTGCAATGTTAAGACCCCGCTCCTTATGGTACTGGAGGAGTCAAAGTCGTTGCAGCTTGTAGATGTGGAACTTTTTGTAAAGTGCTGCTCCATAGGAGATGAAGCTTTGAAGAAGTATGAGTGTCTCCAGAAGATTTGAATTGAAGCAGAGTGGAGTTGGCTCGTTGATGACTTGCTTCCAATTGCTCACGCAAATTATTCAATGGATGATGTACACGAGCTTAGTATTTCTTGAGACATGATGTGAATGCCACACAAGGGGTTACTGAACAACAGTGAGATGAAGATGGAGTGAGTGTGATAGAGGGTGTTGAAATCTTGGAAGTGGTGAAGGTGGATATATGGAAGTGGTTGGATGGATCAAATTCCTTTACTCATTATTGTCTTTTGAAGCACTTTTGGCAGCAGAGGTTTCCCATTTGCAGCTGTTTGAATTCTTCACAGAGTTCAAGAACTTTTCAAGTGGTCGCGAATGTATAGATGTGTTATGGCCTTGTTTTTTTTTTTTTTTTTTTGAATGATCAACAAGCTGTTAACGTGTCATTTTTTTTTTTTTTTGGATTTAAGACATGGCTCATTATCATTGTTGAGCACCTCTAACATCCTTGAGTTTGTTGTTTCAAGTGCTGCGAACTTTATCAATGGTATGTTGCAGATGTCGTAGATTTGTCTGCTTCACGAAGTACTGTAGTTGACAAACTGGAGCAGTGCAGATTGATCCATCGGGGAGGAATGAAGACTTGAGACAATGATGGGGGAAGTGAGATGAAGCTGCAAGATGTAGTATATGGTGGAACATGAGAGAATGAATGGATGAAAAAAAGGAATGAGATGGGTCTTGTGTGGATTTGCATATCTGTCCATAATATGACCAATGCTCTTTGTACAATTCTTCACGGAATTATCATGACTCGTCTTTGAAAGCTTTGTCATTGAGGTTGTGCGCTCATAGCTTCAATCTCTGATTGACTTGAGATTTCTTCAGTTTACGTAGGCCTATGGGATGTCACTCGCTGATGACTTGTGCTTTTTTTTGTTTCTAATTAGGATCTTCTCGATCTCTTGATATTCCTATACTCCTTATCATGTCTTTTGCTATTTTCATGCAGTACAAACAAGGGTGTTTAGAGTTAGTGCCATGAGATACATTGAGCATGCATTTTAATGTCTTCAGATCTCCTGCTAAATGCCATTCAATGTTGAAAGTGCCAATTCCAGATATATTGAGTGGAACTCCCTCCACGTGATTTTTTATGGTGGCAGGATATGAAGTTCTATTAAATATCCATGAGAGAATGTCATGGTCTTCTTTCAGCACCTATAAGAGAATACAAAAATGTGATTAGCCTCATAATATTAACACAGAGAAGAATGATTATCCCTATTTATTATGCAAAGAAACTGCTATACCTAAAATGCTGCCAACCACCAACAGGGTTAATATAGATTTTATAGTAAATAATGTCGTTCCCACAGAGGGCTGATGAAAACTGAAATCAAACTTCAAAACATCTTTGAGCTTCAAAATTAGCAGCAGCAGCAGCTCCATCAGTTTCCATTGCCACAACTTCACTCTCCATAGCAGTGGTGGCTGCTACTTCGACTGCTGGTGCAACATCGAATGTAACCGGAATAGGAACAGAAATAAGGCTGGAAAGATCAATTGGCTTGGGAGCCAACATCCTTCCCGTCAGCAGTATTTTCTCTGGCTCAGTCAAAATTTGATAATGAGTGCACAGACAAGAAACATGGGCTTCGACTCCAAAAAACTTCTGGTGTTTGATCCATCGCAAAAAAGCTTTGTAAGTGATAATGCTGAAGCACATGGGATTACCCGCAAGCGCATCCAATATGTAACAAAATTTTGTACTGATATTGTCGCATCTGCACTTATTTAAGAAATGGACAGCTTCATCCACCACTCTTTATTGGTCACAACCAGCTTCCCATCCAATGGTAGTCCGAGGGCTGTGCAAAACAAATCTTCAGAGATGATGAAGAATTTGCCTCGTACATGAACTTTGAATTCCTCCTCCAAAATGGAATGGATAGAGTTCACAAACTCTGTACTGACTTCAGAGAGGATGGAGGGGTCCACTTTCAAATCACCCAACCTGCATCGATCCAAAAAGGACTGAATGGATGCCAGGCGGATTCCTACGCATATTCTAAGTGCTTATTATGGGAAAAATAGTTTGCTTTCAGGTAGAGAGAGAAGATCAACATGAAAAACTCGGAGAGAGAGAGAGAGAGAGAGAATGAGCCAAAATCACCAAAATCTCAATATTCACATAATGGCAAAACAAGCCAAAATTTTTCTACATCAATGAGGCTCGAGTTCCTATAGTGGATTTTCATGTAATGTCCACATCTTTTACTTAACTCTAGAATCATAGATCCACATGTAAAACTGCATGCACGAATATTGCATGTCAACTCTCAAAATTACCTAGACATGTGTAGACCATGTAACTTGGTTTGCATGTTACATGCACTGATTGCATGTTGTTTGCATGCACTCTGAATGACTATGCATGTTATCTAGACTTTTGCATGACATCATAAATGAATCTACCTAACTCAAACTCGACCTATTCTAGAAGGTTATGTGCTCAATTCACATACCTTAAGTGTACAATAGAATATACAAAAGAAATAAGGTGAGCATAGCCCCCAAAGTCAAGATAGGAAGATATTTCTTACCATTTTTCACACTCCTTAGAATATATCTACCTATTCAACATAGACTTTGAGATTAAGCCAAGATTAGACCTCATCTTGACAAATGGCTTGGTGAGAAGATCTGCAACACAATTTGAAGATCCAACATGTTCCAATGAGATCTCTCTCCCAATAACTTTTTCTCTTATAAAATGATGAGCTACCTCGATGTGTTTGCTCCTTGCATGAAAAATAGGATTCTTTGCAAGAGCTTGAGCCGAGATGTTATCATTTTTGATAATTGGAAGGTCTTCATCTCCATAACACTTTAGCTCCAAGAGTAGCCTTTTGATCCATAAAACTTCCTTTGTTGTGGTTGTAAGAGATTTGTACTCAGATTCATAGGATGGTAATATAGTAGCTTGTTTTTTTGAAAGCCAAGAAACTAGATTCCCTCCAAGAAAAATCGTGTAAGCACTTGTGGATTTTCTATCCAATTGTCTCCTGCAAAATCTGAGTTTGAAAAAGCAATCAAAGTTAGATCTCCTTCTTTATAGATCAATCCACAGTCAAAGGTAGAAGATACATATCTCAAGATCCTCTTTGCCAATTTTCAATGATATATCTTTGGGTCCTACATGTGTTGGCTTAGCTTATGCACACTAAATCTTAGATCAGGCCTTGTCACAGTTAACCATACAAGTGAGCCAATAAGACTCCTATAAAGAGGGATGTCCTCGAAGGATCTTTCATCATCTTTCGTAGGAACTTTTACAATGTGCTCCATTGGTGTATCTATGCCTTTACAGTTTTCCATAAGAAATTTCTTAAGCATGGAAACTGCATATCTACTTTGACTTATGAAAGCATGATCTTTTCAAAAGTCAATTTCTAGGCCTAAAATGTAGTGAAGAACTCCTAGATCTTGCATCTTAAATTCACTACCAAGTGCATATTTAGTTTCTTCAACTAGCTCCTCATTATTTCCACTGAGAATAATATCATCTACATAAATGAGAAGAATAACTAAAAAGTTATTTACAAACTTAATGTACAATGAAGGGTCATATTCACTAAGATGAAATCCGAGTGATATGAGAAAGGAGTTGAGCCTTGCATACCAAGACCTTGGTGCTTGTTTTAGTCCATAGAGACTTTTGAACAAAAGACAAACTTTTGATTCTTCACCAACTTTCACAAATCTAGGTGGGTGCTCCATGAAGATCTCCTTCTCAAGATGACCATTGAGAAAGGCGATAGAAACATCAATTTGAAACATCCTCCAATTGTGATAACATGCAAGAGAAATGAGAATTCGAATAGTTACCATTTTTGCAATAGGTGCAAAAGTGTCTTCATAGTCAAGACCTTTGATTCGAGAGAAACCTATGGCACAAAGTCTTGTTTTGTATTTGTTGATGGATCCATCATTGTTGTGCTTGATCCTAAATACCCACTTACATCCAATGACGTGCATGTTGTCAGGTGGCTCCACAAGCTCCCATGTGTTGTTTGACATGGCTTCAAACTCAAGGGTCATTGCTTCAACCCACTTCTTGGATTGAAGTGCTCCTTGGACATCTTTAGGCTCTTCATCTGATATGAAGAATGCATGATAGGAAGCTCCACCTTCCACTTGCCTTCCTTCCTCATCATAAGTGAGCCTTCTTGGCTCAAATCTTTCTCTTGTGGATCTTCTTGGTATAGGTGCTTGAAGTTGCTCCTCCTCAAGCCTCGGCCCCACCACTTCTTGAACAACATCAAGATTGATGATTGTAGATCCTGCATGAGACTCCTTGATCTTTGCTTCATCCAAGTTAAATTTTTGATCTTCATGAAAGATCACATCTCTACTTACAACATTCTTGTCAATAGAGGGAATCCAAAATTTATATGCTTTCTTAGAATATGCATATCCAACAAAAATACCTTTAATAGCACTAGAATCATCCTTTTTCCTAGTCTCTAAAGGAACATGCACAAAGCATAAACAGCCAAAGATCCTAAGATGATCTACCTTAGGCTTTTTCTTGTACAACATCTCAAATGGTGTTCTTTGTTCTATAGCAAGATTAGAAAGCTATTACAAAGATAATTTGCACATGAAACTCCTTCTCCCCAAAATTTTAGGTAGAGATGGTTCTAGCCTAATGGCTTTTGGTTCACATAATGTTCTATTTTTTCTTTCAGCAACTCCATTTTGCTGAGGAGTATAAGAACAAGAAAATTCTCTTTGTATGTCCTCTCTCTCACAATAGTCTTAATCTTATTAGACCTCCACTATCAATTCTCAAAGCTTTTATCTTGAAAGAAAACTGCTTCTCTGTATAAGCTTTGAAAGTTAGAAAGACATCATAAACCATGGCTTTAGAAGATCACATGTAGATCCAAGAATATCTTGTGTAATCATCTATGAAAGAGACAAAACAATTTGCTACTCCTTTGCTCTTGGTAGAAGAGAAATGAACATCAGAGTGCACGAGTTCAATTGGTTGTTGAGTCTTGATGCTAGATCTTGGAAAAGGTCTTCTGTGTGATTTTGTCAAAACACAAGCTTCACAGGGTTGTAGCTCCTTTGATAGTGTCTTTGGTAATCCAACAACTTTTCCTTCCTTGATCATAGATTGCATGGCCATGAAATTGGGATGACCCAATCTCTTATGCCATAGATCCTCTTGATGAACCTTGGTCTCATAAGCGACATCAGAAATGTTAGCACTCTCTCTAGAATCTAGCTTGTGCAACTTTCCAGCTCTAGATCCTCTAGAAATCACTTCTCTCTCCCTCGAGATTACACACTTCTCAAATGAAATTTGACATCCAATCCACCATGTTGTTCTGCATTCAGATTTGTGTCAATATTGTTATGCCTTTTCTTCTTCATTCTATCTGACTTTCTTGTTGCTCAATCTAGTAATCTGTTCTTAGCAAGTTATTATTAGTCTAGCTGTTGACGACTAATATTTAGTCTTGCCTTTTGAATCATTCATAACTAATTATCGGTCGAGATCAGTCTAGCTCTTCGCAAAAATAATTTGTCTAGCTGTTCACGACAAATTATTCTTCTGATGTTTTGTTAACGTTTGGCTATGTAATCAGATCGACCATGATTTCTATCACTAACATTCTGTTCGTTTCTGATAGGCGTAGTCATGCTTAGGAAAAGAGTATTATAGCTCATTCCGCTATGCACGAACACTCTCTGATTGAGTTCGTTTCTTGTTCGAGTTTCGAGTTCATTTCTCGTTCAAGTTTCGAGTTCTCTTCTTTTTCATGTTCGTTTTCTTTTCGAGCTATTTTCTTTTCTCACACATGACACACCCTCTTTATCCAACAATTCACATTATCAGGTCACTGAAGATGAAGAGTACAAGCTTTGTTATTGTCATTGTGTTGTTTGTTACTATACTACTGTACTGATGACAAAGCTTTATCATTTTTATGTGGATTTGTCACTAGAATATGCTCCGCTCAGGACGAGAAATTCAAAGCAACCCAAATTGTCAACTTCTGATATTGTCAAATACAGGGAGGAAAAACTATAACATATAGATCTATGGTCATCAGGAACATTGTATCCTATTGATCCATGTTCATTGCAACATCCAGATTTTCATTCGGTGAGTCAGATGTTGACAGATCCCCTAATCCAGAGGATCTATTGGTTTTCTTAAGGCGTTTCTTTACTTACTCATAACCGTTTCTGCCTATTACCAGGCATCATGGCATATGTTATATGTGTTATTGATATTACAATGCCAAACCAGGTAGAAGAGAATAGATTCTCGTTGTAGTATAGTTTTGTCCTGCATGTCAGAGGACAACTCAGGGTCGTCTCTCTTGAACGCACTTACATTCATACATAGATGCAAGCCAAGGACGTTCATTCACAGATTAAGTTCTCTTATTTTCAAATATAGAATAAGAATCCGGTGGATAATGATTGACGAATCATAGTTCAGGTTCCAGTCTCCATTCGCTTCTGAGTGTTTCCATGGTTCTTCTCTCAGTTGAAGTTTCAGTCTCAAGAAAAACCTTCGATCTACAGGTTGCACAAACTTTGATTATCAGTCTCAAGGGGATGGACTCATCAAAAATTGGTGGTAGGAACAGATTTGGATGGACGGTTTGATAATCGTAAGACAACATGATGAAAGCTTGGTGAAAGGATGAAGGAACTGATAGTTCTACAGTTGCAGCCTTGGACCCTTGCAATGTCAAGCTTTGACCACCACTTGCTCACGGTTGTCTTCATCTTTCTTTTTTCTGCAGCTCTTTCTTTTGATCCGTTACTTTTGGATCTCTTTGGGTTTCATAGGAGGGGATTCAACTATCATTGCTCTACAGAGTTTCTTTTGATCAAGATTGATCTGACTCATCTGTTGCTTAAGTTTTGTCCTTTCCTCCTCAGCTTCTTGGATCTTCCTCTTTAGTGCTTCTAGCTGCTTTGCCTATTTCTTAGGTCTTCGTTTGGCTGATCAACCATTGTAGGTTGCAATTGGTCTCCGCAAGACATTTGCAATGATCTTTCAACTGCTTCGGTAGGACTATAAAAAAATAGAGGTTTCTCAGAAGAACAGTAAACTGATGATAAACAAAAAGATGGAAGGAAGGGTGGTAGTGACAACGGTAGATGGTGTGGGCGATAGGCATGAGAATGGATGCAGATGTATGACAAGAGGTTGGTTGAAGAAGGAGACTGGTTTTCCAATGCTTGCATTTCGCTTTCTGAAGGATCTTCGTTGTGACTGGGGTACTTCTTCTGATTGAGTCTCTTTGGATTGCCCATCTGTCTTTTTACCCTTGTCGTTGTTGACTTTAGGTTTGTGACCTTGGCTGTCGATCTTGTTGGTGTTGTTGCTGGCAGCGTAACTGCTCTAGTGGATCTAAGCAGATCCACTCTCCCCCCCCCCGCCCCCAAATCTGTTGGTGGGGATGTGGTTGCTTGTAACTGTTCATGCTCAAGATTGGATCGGCGTGTGGAACATGTAGTTGAAACACGTTGAACATGTGACTGGACTAAATATTAAACAAGTTTTAACTAAATTTGTTTCAATCTTGTTGTAGTTGACGCAAAAATTAATATGGCAATGAGATGCAGGAATCAACTCTAATTTGACATGTACTTCTTATATTTCTCAAAAATTCTAAACTGCTATACAAGGTAATCTGAAGATGGATAGATGAATGAAAATGTGTTCGTGAGATGCTCTACGGAAGACTCTCGTGCAGTAGGTATTTCTCATGCAAAAATCAATCACACACTAGGAATGAAGAGCAACAAGGAAATAAACAAATTGTACAGAGAGTGAGAACTGTAGTGCACTTGTCTAACAAAACTTGCATTCATCAACATTGATAATGTACCTTGAAAATTGCAATATTCCTTTTGTTTTGTAGAGTAATGTGACTTACTCTAACATGCCCTTGTCAAACCAGGGCAGAGTTGGTGAGACTAAAATCTATCATCAGTGATAGCAGATGATGTAAGATATAGCTTGAGATGCAGGTATGGTTGAGGTACTATGTCCTGAGGACCTCTTTAAACAAGAGATTCAGAACCGAATCTCTATCTGGATTTCCAAATCCTAGATTTATTGTGTATTGGCACGTTGGAAATCTTATCAGCATGTGGAAAGACAAATAGATGTGAGGTTGCAGAAGTGGAGAAAAACTGTTAATTCTTTGTGGAGGTTGCTCTTGGTTGGACATTGTAGTAGATGACTGAATATCGGTTTCACTTTCTTTCGACAAGGACTCATTTCATACTGTCTTTTTGCATTATGGAGTTGGTGTATTGTGCGGTAATGTAGAAGTTTGCAAGAAACTTCTCGATTGAGCAGCAGGTTTAACTGTTGGTTGCCATGGTGCTCATGTTGTTGTCGTGAGGATCCTATCGGGAGTCATAACTAACGTGACGGGCAGGTAGGATCTTAGTTGGTTGCTTTGGATAGTCTTTGAAACTGTGTTTTCTGATACAGTCGGGACACTCAGCATGGTATTGGGTCTTAACTGGACAATCAACCATGAAGTGGCCAATTTCACCACAGATGAAACATCTGGTGTGCAATGGCCCTTGTATAACAGCATAGCCAGTTTGTATGGCTAGTGGATTTGGACTGTCAGGTGGATATTCATGATAAGTGATGGCATTTCCAGATTGTGATGGTTGTTCTTCATATCGTTGGACTATATGTGCTTGGATATGCTGATATGAAGGACAAGCATCAACAGGATGCGTAGCCCGGCAGTGTGGGCACCATATGGTTTTTGTCTATAAGGTACCTGTGCAGGGTTTGACTGACCAGGCATACTGCTTTGGATAGACTTCAGGGTATCTTGAAATTCATTGGTGAGTTTCTCCATCTGTAGTTGGTGTTGCTTATTAAACAACTCCAACTAGGATTTCCAAAGCTGATCTGGGGTATCCTCGATCGGCTTTGACTCATGGAGAGGAGCACGTGGTGCTCGTCTTTCCCTGGATTCGTCAACATCTGATCCTTCGTCTTCTTCCTTGATTCATCAGACATAGCTAACTTTAGGCTCATATTTTCATCATTGAATTTAAGCTCGCATCTAATCCATCTTAGAAGTCCGACTAGGAACCAGATGATGAGCATCTTTTTGGAGGGCTGTTCTTGGACTTGACTTTTGAGGCATTTGAAACGCTCAATATAGTCTCGTACACGCTCATCTTTTGCCATTTTGATATTACTCAATTTGACAAAAGGGCCCTCGATCAAGCGAAAGGGCTTAAAACGCTTGATAAAGGATTCTTTCAAAATTGACCAGTCTGTCTTTTCGTCACAATCAAGGTTGAAAAACCACATTCTCAAAGACTTGCAAAAATCTTTGAGGGTCCGAAGTACCGTCAAACTTTGGTAGATCTAGTTTTGGTGTATGTCTCTCAAGATGAGCTCCGTGGATAGCAGAAACTCCATTAGGGTTGGTTCTGACCCGTGAGGGTTCAACACCAAAAAAATGGGCTCATGCTTGTGAAGACTCGGCTCTATCAGATTCTTGTCCCTCGAATGGGTTTGTTGATTGGTCTTGTAGTTCGGTCCTCATTCGGTAGAATCTACGACGTCTAATTTATTCGGCTACAGGGGACCTAACCTTGTATGGATAATCATCTGGGATTTCAGGGTCGTTTTTGTGGTCCATTGGATTTTTCGAGTTTTTTTTTTTTTAAGTCCCTACGGTTTACGGTGGAGGCGGTTTATGGTTTACGGTGGGAGGCGGTTGCTACGGATCAATGCGTGTTACGGGTCAAGGGTGGACTGTGATGGTGCAAAGTAGATGCGGTGAGATGCGAGCTAAGTATAGTTCAGTGTGGATGGTAACGACTGATGGAGGTGTAAGGGGGTTGCGATGGAGTGCGGGGTTACCATTAAGGGGCGGATGTGGCTTGAGTAGGTGAGAGGTTGCAGTGGAAGGGTTTGTGGGCTGTCATAAGGTGGTGAGAGGGTGGTCAGTTGTGGTAAACCTGATTGCTTTGGTTGAGATCTGATCGAATTCCTTTGGTCGAGATCTGATTGAGGGGTGCGTGAAGTGCGACGGAAGCAGTGTGGTGCGATTACAGGTTACGGTTAAATGCGGTCGGAAGGGAATGGAGTGTGGTCGCAACGGGTGGATGCGTGCGGGTGTGATGGAATGCGATTGGGACGGAATGCGGTTGCGATGATGGAATGTGGTCTATGCGGTGGAGTGCGGGGAATGTGGGAGTTTGCGATGGGAGTGCAATCAGTGGCGGAGGTGAGGGAGGTGGTGTAATGCGATGTATGCGGTCAGTGGCAGTTGTGAGGGACCTCTGCGGGAAATTGTGGTTGCAATGGTCGATTGCGATTTTAGTGGTTTCTACGGGTATATGCAGTGTTGACGGTTACCTGTGGTTACGGTTGGTTGATCGCGGTATCAGTAGTCGAGTACAGTGTTAACGGTGTCAGCGGATTTGTGCGGTGTCAGCGGTGCTCTGCGGTGTTTGCGGTGCTATGCGGATGTGGGTAGAGGGTGGCCTGTTAGCAGTTGAAGGTGGAAGGGGTTTGAATGCGGTGGGTTGCGAATTAAGGGTGAATGGCGTTGGGTGTTTGTGAATGCGGTTGTAGCGGTCGGTTTGTGATTGTTGCAATTCAAGTGTGAATGGAGATGGAGTGCAGGTGTTTGCATCTGTGGACGACTGCGATGTGTCTGCGGTTCGGGACGGGCGTAGTTAGAGGATGGCTTGTTTGTGGGTGTGATGTTGTGGGGGTGCTGGCGTGAGGCGATGTTAGTGTAATCGTAAGGTGATGTTTGCGGGAGAATGCGGTGGGGGTGCAGTCTATTGCGGTACTGGTTGCGATGGAGGTGGAAGGTTGGGTTTCTGCGATGCAATGCGGTCAGTTGCGGTGTAATGCGTGTAGTATAGGTGAATGTGCTCTGTTTGCGACCGCTAATCTATTTGCGTTCTAAGGTGGATGCGGTTAGGTGTTTGAGTAAAATAGGTGTAGCGGCATGGGAGACGAACAAAGGTAGAGTGCATCAGATGCAAACAGAGATAGACGGAGTCAGACGCAAACGAAGGGAGAGGTGGTGGATGCATAGAAAATTCGGATGCGATGTCAAGTTTGGTATCTGATGGCTGATTTACTCGTTGTTTGTGATCGTCGTTTGAAATTGTTATGGTCTGGCGTGGATGAGGTTCGGCTAATATGGTGAGGGACCCCTTTTGTCGAGATCTGATGATTGGCTCCGGCTCCGGTCGAGATTGAAGTGTGAGGGGAGTGATGGAGTGTGGATTACAGCTGAGGCAGTGTGAGGCTGTTAGGGGTGATTGTAGAGGTCTACCTGGGAGAAGTACCGGGTTACAGGTTACGGTTGGTTGGGATGCAGGTGTTTACGACTAAATGCGGTGGGATACAGTTAAGTTGTGTGTTGCGGTGGATTGCGGTTTCTATGTGGAGCAGTGGAATGCGGCTGTTGCGGTGGTAGTGCAGTTAGCTGCGGTGGTGGTTGAGATGGTTGGAAGGTATTAGAGAAGCGATGGAATGCGGTTGCAACGAGGGACTGCGGGTGGATGGGGAGGTAGTTGCGAAAGAGGTGGAAGGCGGTTGTGATGAGTGAGGGTGCGATTGCTGAAAAGTGGTTGCGGGTAGATGCGAGCTATAGTGGTGGAGTGCGTTCTCTACGTTTCAAGGGATAATACATGTGGGGGTGTGGTGGAATGCAGTGTTATGCTGATGTAGTTAGGTGAGTTGTGTGGGGTGGGTTTACAGTGGACTGCAGCGTAGTGCAATTCAAGGGTGAATAGAGGTTGGCTGTCTGTGAATGCGTTTTCCATGGGTCTAGGGTGGAGGTTGTGTGATGGCAATGAATACGATAGCTGCAGTGCTGGTTTTTGGCGATGGTGACAGCTCAAGGCAGTTGCTCCAGGTGAATGCGGGTGTTATTACCAAATGTAGATGCAAGCTCGTGTAATTGGCCTCGTTTATAGCGTTGCAGATAGATAGATAGATTGTCAGATAGATCGTCAATGCAAGCTGTAATTCTGATCGTCGTTGGAAATGTCTGTGGTTGAGCGTGGATTTGGGCCGGTTGAAGCAGGCCGTCGGTTGAGATTGGACTGAATGGGCATCGGTTGAGATCTGACTGAATGGTTGTCGTTTGAGATCTGATTGTGGCCGTCAATTGAGATCTAATACAGGTCGTCGGTTGAGATCTGATTGTGGTTGTTGGTTGAGATCTAATACAGGCCGTCAGTTAAGATCGAATGGAGGCGGTTGAGATTTCACTGAGGCCGTCAGTTGAGATTTTACTGAGGCCGTCGGTTGAGATCTAACTGAGTGTGTCAGTCGAGATTCAAGCAACCCGTCGGTCAAGATTTCACAAGGCTTTGTCGGTCGAGATTTCATAGAGTTTGAGAGAGTTGAAGGCATGTGAAGATCTGGTTGAGAGGAAGACGGGGTTATGGTTTGATACAGTCGTGATGGGTTGGTATGCGGTTGCAACGATGGAAGATGGTATGCGGTGGAATGCAATGGGATTGTTTCAGGACAAATTGCAGTGGAATATGGCTGTGACGAGAGAATGCGAATGGAGGTGGAGGTGGTCCGTAAGTTGGTGAGAGTGCAAACTGTTGCGACTGAATGCGGCGATTGCAGGGCAATGCGGAGGAAGGGTGATTGCGATGGTGGTCCGTTTGCGATGATATGCCGTGGGAGGGCAGCTGTTGCGATGGAGTGCGGAAGGTGTGTTGAATGTGATGGCATGCGGTCAGATGCGGAGGTGAGGAAGTCCTTCTGTGTAGAACGGATGGAATCTCGTCGGTTGAGATTTAAGCGAATTCCATCGGTTGAGATTTTAGAGATCGCGCCGATTGAGATTTGACAGTGTGTGTCGGTTGAGATTCAATAGAGTGCGTCGGTTGAGATCTGACACTGGCTGTCGGTTGAGATTGGACAGTGTGTGTTGGTTGAGATTCGATAGAGTGCATCGGTTGGGATCTGACACTGACTGTCAGTTGAGATCTAAAAGCGTGATCTTAGAGTTAAAGTAAATCCAGGTTTGTGTTGGCATTTGTTAACAATGGATTTGCGAGTCTATCAGCCGTGGATTTGGGTAGTGATGCAACCATTTATGTGGCTCTGTTCAGTTTGTAGAAACTCAGATGTGTTGAAAGATTTGGAGGTTGTTTGCAGGGATCTGAACGTGGACAAGGTTGTGGTTCTTCTTTATATAGAATGCCTTGGAATTCAAGTAGCAACGGTGCCAAATGTTGACAGATCCCCTGATCCAGAGGGTCTGTTGGTTTTCTTAAGGTGTTTCTTTACTTACTCATAACCGTTTCTGCTTGTTACCAGGCTTCATGGCATATGTTATATGTGTTCCTTGATATTACAATGCCAAACCAGGTAGAAGAGAGCAGATTCTTGTTGTAGAATAGTTTTGTCCTGCCTGTCAAAGGACAACTCAGGGTCGTCTCTCTTGAATGCACTTACATTCATACATAGATGCAAGCCAAGGACGTTCATTCACAGATTAGCATACATCCCAAATGAACATTCTGTAGATTCTACAGCTACTTACTCTAAAAACGAACTGAATCAGATTCTACAATATACTAACACTGAGCTACACTTGTATAAATTGACAAAACAAGAACCAAGAACTAATCTACAGCATGTTAGAAGTCCAAGAATCAAGAAACCAACCAGTCTTTTGATTCTTGGACATTCCAAGAACATCAAGAACTGGACTGTAAAGAGATATGCAAGAACTACACCACAGATCTAACCTATTTAGTTTACTTGAATGCTGGTTTGTACATTATTCCACAAACAAGAAAAGAAACTAATCGACTCTACGAAAGCAACAAATCTAATCCACTCTATAGTCCACAACCACACACAAAAGGAGGGAAGAGCAAGATCATAAATGCATCCCTCAAGAAGCAAGCATGATCAAGGAGCTCAATGGATGCACCAAACTCGTGAAGGCTCTTCTCATTTCAGCATGGAGTTGATACAATTCACAAAAAGCTCCTCTACTCAAAGAGGGAGTCTCTTAAATAAGCAAGAGAGCTTCTTAGGTGACATCCTAGTGAAATTTCCACATTTCACAATTTACAAGTGGAATAATGCTCTCCACTAGAGGTCACCATCAAAAAGTGGCTCACTCGACTATCTTTAAGAGTGGACTACTTGCATTTAATACATTTGCCTAGTAATACTAGTTCCTACATGGTCATTCCATCTTCCGGGATTCACCATGAGGGTTACACAGTTCTTACTTGTCATTACTAGCTAGTATTCCTCGGCTCTCAGTCTTCATTAGTCTTGTCTTCTCAGAGACCTCCTCGGTCTAAGGTGAGAGGTGCTCTTGAGTTGCTCTGTCCAAGTATCTTGGGGATTCGTCAGAATCAGCCAACATCAGTTGATAATCTATATGTGTCATGGTAAAAATGGCCTTTTGGGTTACTGTGAGAATTTGATGCTCTATGGGAATGCACATTCAATGCAAAGAATACATTATTTGGAGGAGGAATCAAGGAAAATATCAAAGGAGTCTACTGACATTTTCATGAACATTATGTTTGCAATGCAGATCAACATTGGTTGTTGAAGACCATTTGGCCGATGAGATTTCAACTGGAAACTCACTAGGCTCTATCTTGACTTTTAAAATCTATGAAATCAATGTTAAATAATAACAAAATGAAAAAGATTAAGGCTCCAGTTACTGATAGCATTATGGATGAAGTTGAAAAAATATTAGACACTACATTGCTTCAGGGGGCATGTGACTTTTCTAGCATCAGTAGGGAAGCATATGCAACAATGTTTAAGATGATAAAAGAGGCTTTTGCACAAGTAAATATTAAAAAGTTTGCAATCCCACGACCATTTCATCTTTAAAAAAAAGGATACATATTAAACCATGGTATGCAGACAATAGTTGGTAATCCATCTCATATCAATGAAGTGTATTGCTCGAAAGGAGAAAGTCTAGCTTATAAAAATTCCAACAATTTATTTATTGATATTAATCAGTTATTAACATTCATCATAAATTTTTACGGTATTACAAATGAGAATGTCAATAACAAGTTGATAGTTGTTCTCAAGTTAGATGAGTCTGAAATTATAAAAGGACAAAAAATGGAAAGTGTGATGCCACGAAAATGTTAAATATTGAATATCAACATAAATATGACATGATATACTCGAAAATGAAGATATGAGCCGGTTAAGTATAAATCATGAAGTGGCCTAAGTCATTTTTCGAAAATATATCTCCTAAGTATTTGCCTTGTAATTAAGGACAAGACCTTTAAAAGGAAAAGACATTGTCTTGGATAACCTTTACTAGATCGTCCATACGAAACGACTAGATACGAAAAGACATGATAAACTAGAGTAACTTTAACTCATAGTTAAGTATACCTCCTATGGTATAGTTGAACGAATTTTCAGTCTAATTGTTAACTAAACCCTTTCGTGGGAGCGACACACCTGTTGTTTTAGAGGTACGTTTGTTCGCCCCGTAGAACATATATTGATCTCACACTTCAGTCTCGATCATCGAGAGAGAAGAGTTTATGCTTATGTAAGAGATTGAAGAAGTGAATAGAGATCTGTGAGTTATTCTTTCTTGTCTCTGTTCTCCGCACTGCTGAGTGTGAGTGATCTTGAGTCTGCTAACAATCTCTAACGCATTTCATGAATTACTCTTCGATCAGACAGACGCTCTAGTGCATTACAGTCGTTTGTTTGTTTCCGTAAAGGATGCTCTAAAGAACTGCCTTTAAACCATCTTATTCGTCTGTCGCGAATACTTTCTTTCGGGCACTCGAATAACGACTATCTTTGGTACAGTCTAGCACGATCATTGAATAAAGCTGTATGTATACATATGAGATGACAGTCCCTGTCTGAAGAATTGAGTCTCTGATCTATTTTCCTGATTTGCATTGACATAAGTTTCTAACGTATTCTAAAACTCTTCGTGTTCTTTAACCATGAAGTTGGGCTTTAGTTGTTGAGGACTTCTGTCTAGAAACGAATAGTTCGCGAGCACGATTAATTAATTGTCTGCACAGTCGCGAATACATCGAACAATTCTCGATTCTTTGTTGACACCTTAATCAGCCAGAGTGTAGTACTGTTGTACTACTCTGATAACATCTGTAGAACGCTCTTCATTCGATGCGATAGAGGACAGATTGTTGTTTAGAATTTATTAACATTACCCATCTCAAACATAAGTAATACTGGTTACTTTTTAATGTCTGTCGACAACCAGAATAACACTCAAGACCACTTGTCATAATTGTACCAAAAACATAACTTTCTAACGTTGTCCTTTGTAAGAACGACATTATTTACTATATAATCTATATTAACCCTGTTGTTATAGTACGACATATACCAATTTTTGGCGCCGTTGCTGGGGATAGTTTAGGAAAGTTATAAGAAATCTGACATTTCTAATTTCCATCTCTAGTGTATTCAGATAGAGAATCCAAAATAGAACAATACCGTAAACTTAGAGAGGAATTTTTACAAAGACAAAGTGAGAATACTAGTCGAAGAAATCTAGACGAAATCACTGCCCAGTTACTTGAACTCCTAATTAGCTTCGGAATGGAGGGTCCTATTGCACGTTTCACTTGTATCTCTAAAATTAAATACGATTATTTTAAAGGGACTTCTTCCGATGATGTAGATAGCTATGTCTCACAATTCGAGTCAATCGCTAATGCGAATAACGAGGGAACTGACGTAGACCAACTACAAATTTTCCCTGGTCTGCTAAGAAAGCAGACGCGCATATGGTACAGTCAAGTTGAACTAGGCCGTGTAGGAACCTGGTACTTGCTGAAAGATGCGTTTTTGAACCAGTTCAGAGAGATCAGTTACAAATCTAGAATTCTTGGACGTCTGAACAATGTTCAGAAGAAGAGTAAAGAATCCCTTCGCAAATATACACGAAAGGTTAAAAATCTCATAAGAAAACTAACCGGTGTATATCCCGTGGATATGCAGATCGAATGGTTTTTGGCTGGTTTACCACCAAAGATTGATCGATATTGCAGACAAGGGGACATGACCTCCTTAGCAGCAATAATAGCTAGTGCCGAAAATTTCGAGACCTCGAAACTAGCACGAAAGCGACGATCGACTAAGAAATCTCAAAAGTCGAAGACTGATTCTAGTGATAGCGATGATGATTCAGATTCTGATTCAAGTACCAATTTTTCAAGCTCAAAATCGGAAAGCAGCGATTTATTAGAATCAGAAGCTGACAAAGGAGAAAGAAAGAATATACGACGAACTAAACGAAAGGACGACACGAAAGTTGTCGAGGATAAGTCGTCAACTTCTAAAGTTGAAAAGCTTTGGAAGAGTAATATGGCCGACCTTAATAAAAAATTTAATGATTTGAAAGTGCAGATCTCGGAAGTTGCAGATAAAAGACCAAAAGCTTCTTCTTCCAACTCAGAATGTGGTGTACGAAATGTGGAACTTCTGGACACACTAAGGAAGACTGCACTATTGTGAATGTCAAATACATTGAAGATCCTGCCTAGGAGGTACTTTTTATTTTTCAAAATGATGCGACTACTAACTATGTACAAGGTACTGTAGCGTCAGCCCAGCAGGATAGACCCAAGTTCGCACCAAGAAGACATAATCCTCCTGAATTTGTTGGACTAGCGAAGTCTCAAACCGCGATTAAACCAGTTTCGGGCAACTGCTACAACTGTGGAGAGCCAAGACATTTTTCTCCTAACTGTCCTCAACCGTGAAAACCGATTGGTTATGTATCATTATGTTCGAATTGCAGAGAGCCTGGCCACAAGTATCCTGATTTCCCTCAGTCGCAGAAGTTGCGACCCAAATATCAGTATGTAGCAACACCAGCTGCTGCAGACACGAAAGCGAAAGCTACGACTGATGTTGTTGTGCAGAAAATTGACGTTATTGAAGGAAAACTGGCAAAGACAGAAGATCTGTCCTGGCCAAGTGACGTGGAGAAATTATTCAAAGTCACAACGAGAAGCAAAAGCTCCTCGAAACCTGATCAGAAATCTTTGACAAAACACAGAAAATCCCCAGAAAATAAATCCTCTAGCAAAATAACAAACAAATCTACGACTAAGAGAAATCTCAAAGATGACCCTGACTATGACCGCAATGCTGCAAATTATTTTCAAAAGATATCTCGGCAGAAGCAAAGGAGATCATCAATGCTGAACTTCAGACAGCTGCTGCTAAAAAGGTGGTCACTTTCGAGGAAGAGGATGAAGAAGTCGCGAAGACGAAATTGTCTAGTGCTGTTATCGATAAACCAACCTCGAAATTGAAGACAAAAGAATATGAGATTATGACTGATATTGGATCCCTTCATCCGAACATTACTTTTGAACAGCTGTTGGCAGATAACACTTATTATAGAAAGCAACTGAAAGGCCTTTCTGTGCCCAAAAAGAAGAAAAAAATTTCTCTGCCAAATGTTGGTGTTTTGTCTATCGATTTAGGTGATCTCGGTGCACCTGAGATTGATATTACCATTGCGGGATGCCTGATCAAAAAAGTGCCAATTGATTCTGATTCCAGTGTGAATATAATACTAGAAGACACAGCTCATGCTCTGGGGCTGAATGACACTCAACCGACACAACGAAACATCAAGTTAGCTGATTCGACACGATGAAAACCTGTTGGAGAACTGAAGGATGTCACTGTCTACATTCAAGCCAAGCCATTCACAATGAATTTCATTATTATCAAACCACTCGGTTTGTCATCCTATTCTGTGCTGATTGGACGATCTTGGCTTTATCAATCAAACGCAAGTGTACATTGGAAATCCGGAGAGCTGAGATTTCAAACTGGTGAGACCAATAACCGAGGTAAGCCAGCAGAACAAATCATAACCTGGAGTCGTGACAAATATGAAGGTGAAACTCCTTTGTCCGACACCAGCTTTACATCAGAAAAATCTTCGTATGCCTTGAATATTTTTCCCAATGAATTTGATATTGAAGTGTAGTACTTTGAATGTTATGAGAATGCTGATGACGAAGAATTCTTCGATGCCTGCAATGTTGAAGCGGATGTTTTGTATGAAGAAATTAACGTTGCAGACACGAACTCGAAAGAGTCTGACGAATTTGAACACGAATTTGGTAACAAGAACCAGGTTGACGACAAGAAAACATCTGTGGAGTCAACCACGCGCGAAATTCATGGCCAAAGTAAAAGACAAGGAGATTCTTCTACCAAAAAACTGCAAAAAGCAAGAATCCCAACTCCACCTTTTGATTGATGCAAGCCTTGCTCTAATACTACTATTACGATCGCCAAGTAAAGATCTCTCAAGATCCTATTGCATGCAACCAAAAGGATATTTGTGGAGTCAAACCACCTAACCAACATAAAACGGAAAGTCAAATCCCTAACCACCTCACCTTTCACCTCCAATGTAGGAAATCAGAAAAATTGATCTTTGCAGCGGAAGTGAAGTAAATAGCTCTGGATCGAAAATGCAGCTACAGAAGCTTGAAGTTGGCCACAGAACAATAGGGCGCTCAACCTTCAGCTGAAATCGTTGATAGATAAATAATCAGAACCAAAAACTAACTAATTCTAAAACTACTTTAATTATTGATCATCATTGCAGAATAATGTCTGTACATTGTTACACAAGATGCATGTTAGGGCATTGACTCCACTGGATGTCAGATGAACAGTCCATTAAAGCCCTAAGAGGATCTACTTACAGTTCCACAGAAGGCTGTCATTATTTAACGTTCAGTGGATCGGATTTTCTAGTTAATAGTATCGAAAAATTAACTAAGGGCCATATTTATACAAAGGGTCGGATTTATACAGAGGGTAGAAACTACTAGACCCGATCCGATCCGATCCAATCCAGGGTCGAAGACGTCCGGATTTATCAGACCCGATCTGATCTGATCCAAGGTCGAAGACATTCGAATTTATCAGACTCGATCTGATCTGATCCAGGGTCAAAGATGCCCAAATATTTTTTATCTCGATCTAATTTGATCCAGGGTCAAAAAATCACATTTGATGGGATTTACAATGGGTCAGAAAATAGGCTTAGGTTGGAAAAATTCGATCTTGAATTTTTTGATCCTTTGCTGAAATTTTGAGCCTTATTATTTTTGTGTGGTTTTTTCAGAATAAGTATGAACAGGTTTCAGGATGCTCATTATCTAATGGAATTGGGCTTGATCATGAATTCCAACACTCCCCCTTAATGTGGATCCTAAAAAATTTTGATTTTAGATTTAATATATTGTTAAACCTGAGATGATGTTCTTTTGATAGAGCCTTGGTGAAGTAATGTGCTGCATGTAGTTTTGTCCTATAGTAAACCAAAAAAAATTCCTTGCTCTACACTTTCTCTCTTAGGTAATGATATATGATTTCGATATGCCTCCTTGGTAGCATTTGTGGCAGCTATGTATTTCGATTTTGTTCAAGACAATGTTACTGAGGTCTGTTTCCGACTGTTCCATGAAATTGGGCCTTGATTGAACAAGAAGACAAATCTAGAGGTCGATATCTCCTGCCCAATTTGCATTTGTACAGCCCTCCAAAATGTTGGCAAGTTGGCTGCCTCCATAGCAGATGCTAAGGTGTTTCGTAGCTTGGACATACTTCATGACTTTCATGAGAGCCTTCCAATGAACTGGTCCTGGATTTGACATAAATTGATTGAGAGAGCTGATTGAGTAAGCAAGGTCGGGTCGAGTGCAGAGCATGGCATACATCAATGAACCGATTATTAAGTGGAATGGATACTACTTCATCTCCTCCTTCTCTGATTCGAATTTTGGATATTGCTCTCTTGACTACTTTAAACTAGGGTCGAGTGGGAAGTGGCTCGATTTGCACTCGGCCATTTCATACTTTGTTAGAGCATTGGTGAGGTATCTCTTTTGGGTTGAATTCTAAAAATCTAAATTTCGAGAAAATAGTGTGTTTTCATCTTGTATTCATGTGTTAATAAACATTTGGTATCCTTCAACAAGTTTAAATTGTTACTAAACAGTAACGTGTCATCAACATAAAGAGTGATGATTATGAAGGAATCTGATACAGACTTATAATAAACATTTGATTATGTAGAGTTTGAAATGAAACCATTCTCGATTAGAAATGTATTAATCTTTTGAAACCAGACTCTTGGAGACTATTTCAAGTCATACATGGCTTTATGAATTTTGCACACTAGGTGTTCCTTTCCTTTTAGCTCATATCCTTTTGGTTGGGACATGTAGATCTCCTCTTCAATGGTGCCATTGAGGAAGGCAGTTTGGAATCCATCTTGTGAACTTCAAGGTTGGCTGCAACTGGATAGGAAAGAAGTAGACGAATTGAAGCATGATTTACCACTGGACTGAAGATTTCAGAATAATCCAGATCTGGGATCTGGGAGAAGCTTTTGGCTACCAATCTGGCCTTGTATCGATTTATTTTACCTTCATCATCATACTTCACTTTGAACAACCACTTGCATGGAATCGGATTTCGATCCTTTGGTAGCTCAGTTACAGTCCACGTTTGATTCTCAATCAAAAAATTGAATTATGCATCCATGGCTGCTTTCCACTAGTCATCATCAGGTGTTGGCATTGCCTCATGAACTGTGTGCACAAAATAGCAGGCCGGATCGTCCATGAATCAAGATGGAGGCTGTCTGGGTTGATTTGATCTTCTGGGTTGAATTTTGACCCTTTGATACTGTTATTGAGGTTTTGACTCACTGTCTGAATTAGTATCAATTTTTTGCTATTCAACCCTTGGATCAAATTTTGGATTTTCCTTCCTTGAGTTGGATTTTGGATTTTTTGACCTTGAATCGAATTTTGATTTTTCAATCCTAGAATCAGATTTTGACTGTTAGATCCTTGGGTCGGATTTGTCGGAGCTTTTCCCTTATGGTCGAAAAATTGGTCTTCCATGAATATGGCATCTCTGCTCGTGAAGGTCTTCTGATTTTTTAGGTTGTAGAGCTTGTATGCCTTGTGATTTGGAGAGTAGCCAAAGAATATCGATTTCCTACTTTTGTCATCCAGTTTCTTTTTCAGATGTTCAGGGATCTGACCATAGGCAATGCATCCAAACACTTGATTATATTTGAGTGATGGCTTCGATCCAGTCCACACCGCATGAGGTGTTTTCTCATTCAAGGCCTTGGTGATGGATCTATTTTGCAGGTAGGCAGCTGTTGTGATGGCTTCTGTCCAAAATCTCTTTGGAAGAGAAGCATGGGCCATTATGCTTTTGGCACTCTCAATAAGTGTTTGATTCTTCCGTTCTGCTACTCTATTTGACTGAGGTGAGTGGCTCATGGTGAATTGTTGGAGTATTCCACAAGCCTTGCATAATTCCTTGAACTCGGTGGAGATGTATTCTCTCACTCCATCTGTGCATAGAGATTTTATTGTTCTATGGGTCTGATTTTTTGCAGAGGCCTTGAACTGCTTGAAGAATTTGAAAGTCTCAGATTTATTCTTCAAAAAGTAAATAACAATTCTCCTAGCAAAAGCATCAATAAAACTCAAAAATTAAAAAAATTGTTAGGCGTATAAAGAAAAGGGTCCACCTCCTCCTATTGATTTCCACCTAGTAGCCAAAATTTTAATGCTCATCTTGTATTTATACCTCCAAAACTCAAATTTGATTTCAGCATTTACTGAGGACCTCAAAATAACCCTAAGAAATTTGAGACTATAAAAACTCACTATTTTTAGAAGGCATAAAATTTAGAAATTTTTTGAGACCTCGAAATTCTAAAGCTAAATTGTGGGTTATACCGACGCCCAGACAGATTTTCGCAAATTTCAAAATCTTTGTCCCTTCTCGCGGCCTTTTTGTAAATGAAAATGGAAAAGGTGGTGGTATCTAGGAATGTACCAGCCTTTGTCTCCTCCTTTGGTTGTTTGGTCCCTCATCTCCCTCTTTATACTCCCCTCACTTTTGATTCTTGCTCTTGCTCTTGCTCTTGCTCTTGATTTTACACTTCTTGCTTCTTCTTCTTGCTCATCTTGCTTTTGTTTCTTTTGTTTTTTTCCTAGTAAAATCAAATGGTAAGAAATGGTGCTCTCAAGAACACCAAAACTCTATTTTTGTTTTTCATTATATTCTAACTAATCCCATTGTGTTGTCATGTTTGTGTAGGTGACAAAAAGGAACATGAAAGATGGAGGTTTTGTGAATGTTGGATGTTATGTAATCTCTCTCTCTCTCTCTCTCTCTCTCTCTATCTCTCTCTCTCTCTCTCATCTTAGCCTCCATCTCATACTCTCTTTTTTGAAACATTGTGATTAAAGCTTTGGTTTTGCAGATTTTTTAGACTTCACATTTTTTTATTTTTTTTTAAGCATTGGAGGCACCGAATTGCAAACGACTACGAAGGTATGCAGGGGTCGGAATGGTCGTCAAAATGGGCGGATCAACTAGATTCAGTATAGCGGTGTCTATCTCAAGGGCTATTCTCATCGCCAATTCTCCCTATACATCTGTGCATATCTAAGCCTTGCATCAGATCTCAGTTACTTTTGTAGATCCAAAGTTGTATTCCAGAATTTTGTTAGATGTATACATCTCTGTTGTACTTTGTGTAGATTTAGCTTTTGTTTTGAACATATTTGATTTTTTCAGATTTGTTTTGCAAAGTTTAGATTTGGTTGCAAGAATATTATTTGTAGTTGTTCAAATAAGAACTTTAATTTTTTTATTTTGCATGTTTGTTTATTGTTTCTCTGGCCGATCACCATTTAAGCACCTGAGATGCAGATTTTGTAGCATAAACCAGGTACAAACAGGATCAGAATGGGCATCGGAATAGGTGGTTCTATTGAAAACAATATAAAAATGTCTATTTCGAAGACTGTTCCGATGACCTCTTAAATTTTTGTGTAAGTAATATAATTTGCATGAGTAGATCCACTTTTTTGTTTAAATCTATTTTTGGGGTTGAACAATTTGCATAAATCCATAATGTTTTGGACAGTTAGATTTACATTTAGTAGCAAGGTATTTGTTGATAGATTGATGAGGAATCAATTTATCCGGAATGAATAAACTGAGTGGAAATCTTGAATTTATGGATTGCATGTGAGGATTTAAGGTTTTATTAGACTAATCCTCTTGTGTTTCATGCAAACTGAAAACATAGAATGGAAATTGTAAGTTGCCTTGGTGTAAGTGATAGCAGATAAACCCTTTGAAACCTTTCTTGGATTGTTGCTTGCTGACTGTAGAAAGAGTTTAGAACTGTAAAAACTATAGTAACTCTTTCCCTTGTCTTTGGGAAAATGTTGCATGTTTCTGAACCGAGGAAAAATTTGATTTGGTAGAGGTTGAAACCTCTGTTCAGTGCAAAGAGAAGCTTTAGAGGGTCGCAATAATGTAGGCAAGCCTGTTGAATAAGTAAGTGTAACCCTGGAAAAGAGTTAAATAAGAAATTAAATCTTTTTGAAACCTTCTGCTTGATGTTCACCAATGGGCTGGTACCTCCATTTGGGAAAGGAGTGAGGCGCTGATCAGAATTGTGGAAACCTGTTTTTGTAGACTTTGCTTTGGTCTATGTCTCTGCCCTTCTGTTGAATTCTTACAGAATTGATCTGATGGAGTTTAAGAGCCGAGGGAGCATAGATAACCAGGACAAAGCGCTTCCATTCAAGTTGTTGAAATCCACCAGCGGATCAGAGGCTTGGATGTTGGATGCCATGGCTGATAGAGGCTCGGGAGGGGCGCGATCCTTCACACCATCTCAATTTCTACCTTTCTGGTGGGATCACGGTTGGGGCCCTTTCCATTCCAACTTACCTTCACGATGGTGGCGGCTGTAGCAGCGTGCTAGCCTTCCCTTCCTTTTGAAAAACCTTTTAGGGTTTTTGAATGGGGGTCTAGGCTTTTCCATGGTGAATGGTTTTTTTTTATGTTATAGTTGAATTGGTGCATGGGGTAGGACAGCAGTTGGGAAAATTGCATGAATGTCCGTATCGATGCTTGTTGCATGCCAGTTGATCGAGGGTTTCAAAAGGGCTTGATTTGTGGTAACTTTAAAGCTGGTTTCTACAGTGGTTTAGGAATCAAAATTTAAGTTACTAGCACCCAACAAGAGGAATTTCGATTTCTTGGTGCTCCGTTGTCAAAGCTATAACCTTGGGTTTGGACGGAGTTCAAAATAATACTATGGAGTTGGGATTAGTATTGAATATCGAGAACTTCATATACTTGTTAACAAAAAATTGTATTTTGAGACACTTTGATCAGGAAGTGGAGGGCCTTATTGGAGGAAGAACCTGTGGTATGGGATGCATGCGATTCCAAAATGAAATAGTATGGTTGTACATCTTAATGATGCCAAATACTATTGGTCATAAAATGGGTCTTTGTCAGAAATTTGAGGTATTGGTATGAATATCTTAAATTTTCAAAACCAGAAACCCGACAAGCTATTTTTTTATAAAAAATATATTTGTGAATTTCTTAAAACATAGATTAACATCTTGTGATTCCTTGGAAGGTAACTTTTATTACCCATTGACCTTGGACGATGTCACAGGAATGGTTAGTGAAAGCGTTTTCTATATTGGTTTCCTTACATGAACGTTAATAAGTGTTTTTTTTATCTACAGGTCAATTCTCTATGTTGGTAACGAAGAAGATCTTTTGATAAGTCATTCACGAAAATGTGTTGGGACATTATCAATATTTGGTTATGATGATGCAACACCTTGACTTTCAAGTTTTTCTCGAATCTCTTCTTTCCAACTTCTCCTAGGGCAAATCTAGATTGATATGCATCCCTTGGAAGCTCATGTCATTTCCTGTTTAAAGGGGGAGAAGTAGGAAGAAAAGAGAGTTATCAAGGAGAAACATTTCTCATAGATTCCAGGAGGAATCTGTTATATGAATAGTAACGGACCTGTTTCCAGAATAAAAAATGATGGAATATTTTGATATTACAAAAATCTTTTAAGGATTATAGTGAATATCTGGTTTGAAGATATAAGTGAAGGAAATTAGAAAACATTGTTGTAGTAGAAGAGTTGCTGATTACAAGTCCGATTGATTTGTGTCAGAACTAGGAAATTCTATTGCAAGATAGTGGTTTGTTGAAACTTATTCCTTGCTTGTCGTAGTCAACTTGACCTTAGAGTGAACTTGGATCTGTAGGGTAAAGCAAAGAATGAAATTCACTTTTGTAATATATTCTTTCGTGAGTGTGAGATAGCACTCTTTGAGAAATTTTCTCTCTTAGAGAATAACCAAGTTATAGGATTCTCGATTAAGAAAGTATTGTGTACAGATCAGGTGACATTTGTAGATATATGCTATGTAGTAAATCTTTGTGTGATCATAAAACCTTTTGTACAAATTTTTAATCATGTGGATCTACAAAGTATTCCTTGGACTAAGGTTTAAAGCATGCATAAAAACTAGTTGTTAAAACAGAGGCATATTGATGAGAATTGTATTAAGACAATTTCTTGCGGATTTGGGTGTATTGAAGAATCCCAAAGGATTCTAGTGTAATGTGTATCGGCAAGCATTACAAATTGTCCCCTAAACACAGAGGACTGTATCAGATCTTGAAAAAGATCAGATCCTTAGCTTATCAGTTGGACCTCCCGAAAAGAACTCAAGTGCATCCAGTTTTTCATGTAAGTCGACTCAAGAAGAATCTATGTAAAGGAGAGCACCTTGGTTCTAGAAGATCAATTGGACCCGTTGGATGAATCATCGGGTGTGTCTCGATTTGAATCCAAAAAGATCTTGGATATAGAAACTAAACGATTTAGAAATTATATAGTTACCAAGCATCTAGTTTGACGGAAGAGTTGCACAGACGATGATGATTCCTAGTAATAGGAAGGGAGCTTAAGGAAGACCTTCCCTAGCTTTAAGTTCTAAGGATTAATTTTTGTGAAGTCTCTCGAGCTTCAGCTAGTTCTTCAATATTAGCAAAACTTTCGTATATACATTATGCATCTGTTCGTTGAGCTTGAATACGAAAGGTTTTCACCTCGAATTCAATTGGCAAAATAGGATGCATACCATATGTAAGAAAATATGGTGTCTGTTTCGTCGTGATTTTCTCTGTGTTACGATAAGCCCAGAGAACTGATGGTAGTTTTTGATCCCAATTTGTTGCATGTGCAATAGTAATTTTAGTCAGTATCTTACATAAGATTCCATTAGCTCTTTCTGTCAACTCGTTTGCTTTTGGATTATACGGTGTAGTTTTTCTGTGTTTGATCAAGAAATAAGTTGTCAGCAACCGTATAGTGTCATTTAAAAAATGTGTATCTCGGTCACTTACTAGTTCGAGTGGACAACCATATCTTGTGATTATACTTTTGAATAAGAACGTCGCGACATCGTTTCGTTTTGTCGCCTCTCCTTCAACGTTCTTGGTAGCATAATCCGTTGCAACTAGTATATAACGACATTTCGTATGTCGGGTAACAGGCTTGATTGGACCGACAAAGTCAATTCCCCAATTCTCGAATGGTGCAAGAGGCAGGATTGGTGTCAACGGCCAATTCATTGCTTTTGTAGGCTTACCAGATTTCTGGCATGGATCACATGGATGAATAAAATTTGATACATCCTTGAACATTGTTGGCCACCAATACTTGGCAGTCAATATCTTATTAACTGTATTCTTCAAAGCAAAATGTCCACCAGCATCTTCTGAGTGTAAAGCTTTAACAACCTTTTTAATGTCTTCAGTTTCGAGACATCTTCGTAGTTGATGGTCAGCACCAAGCTTGTACAGAACATTGTTAATTATTGTATAAGGTGGTACCTTATATTGAAAAACTGTTTTTTGTTCCAAATCGTAATCATCTGAATATATCTGATCCTTAAGATAAGTAATAATATCAAAATATAGCGAATTTGTAGATGAAATCTCAAATAAATGTTCGTCTGGACAATCATCATTGATAGGGTCTTCAATTTTTTCGGTGCTGAGTCGCGATAGATAATCAACATTCATATGATATTTTTCTTCACTAAGCTCTACTTGATAAGTGAATTCTTTCAGAAGTAGAACCCATCGAGCAATTCATCCTGATAGACCTGGTTTATCTACAAGATACTTAAGAGCATAATGATCCACATGAAAAATAAATGCATATCTCAGCAAATCATGCCAAAAATTTTTAACAATGAAAATCATGCCAAGTGCTTTCCTTTTTGTAGCCGAATAATTCTTCTTTGATGCACTGAGCTGTCGACTCGCATAGTAGATGGGATGATCCTTCTTTCGGTCGTCCTTCTGGCTTAGACAAACGCCAATAGCAAATGCAGAAACATCCACATAAATGTGAAATAAAATAGCCCAGTTGGGTGGTCTCAGAATAGGAGCAATAATCAACCTTTGCTTAAGATCTTTGAATGCTTTCTGCTGTTTATTTGTCCACAAGTATTCCGCTTGTTTCTTCAATAGATGTGTAAGAGAGGCAGCAATAGAAACATGATTTTGAATAAATCTCCTGTAATAGCCAACATGTATTCTATGTCCGAGCAATATTCCTTCTTTCATACCAAAAAAACATTTCTCTGAATGAAGAGATAAACAAGTATCTCGACACCGTTGCAATGTTAATTTCAGCTTCTGCAGGTGTATCTTTATATCATTGTATACACAGAAATTATCAATAAATATTTTGAGAAAAGTTCTCAAGAAGGCAGCGAAAATTAACATCATGATTCGTTGAAAAGTCGTTGGAGCATTACAAAGACCAAAGGGCATTTTGTTGTACGCATAAGTGCCCCAATCCGTAGTAAATGTGGTCTTTGAACGATCTTCCTTTCGCACTCCAACCTGATTATATCCAGAAAATCCGTCACAGAAACTGTAACGCTCTTGACCAGCAACCTGATCTAGGATGGAATCAGTGAAAGGCAAAGGATGATAGTCCTTCCTTGTGACATCATTGAGTTTGCGAAAATCCTGGCATATTCGTATTTTGCCAATCTTCTTCTTTGGGACGACAACAATGGGTGAAACTCATTCACTACTTAAGACGAGATAGATTATACCTGCCTTAAGGTGCTTGTTATTCTTGGTCTTGATTGGTACTACTGGCTAATCCAAGTGATCGTACCGCTAGTTCTCTGGATAGAAATGGGTGGGATAAGTTCGTCCTTAACCATGAGAGAGTACTTAGGATTGAGACGATATTGTCTCTGTCGAATAGGTACAGCATCTTCCTTAAGATCAATTCAGTGCTCTCCGAATTCTGCAGGTATACCCTTCAAATCGTCGAGCGACCAGGCAAAAACGTCTTGATACTTCTTCAATAGTTCAGTGAATTCCACTAACTCGGATTCTCCAAGTGACTTCAAAACATGCACAAATCTGCCAGGTGCAAGTTCAATCAGTTCAGTAGAATATGGTAGAATGATATCTTCTGTCATACTGGCCTTGGTATGGTGGAATTGACCTCCAAGTAAGTGGTTTCTCTTATTTTGATTTTATTTTAGCCCAATGATCATTATTATGGAAAATTTCCATATCAAATCATAGAAATTTATGAATTTTTGAGCTAGTATTCAATGTTTTGGCTTAAAATTGGTCAAAGCTAATGTTTCTAAACTTTTTTGAGGTTTTTAATTGCTGTTTTACACTCATTATGATAGTATGTAATGATTGCATGCAGGAGATATTGGATCTAAGTAGTGTTTTTGGTCAAAATTCAGCAATTTTGAGCTATAAATGGACTATATGAACTAATTCATTCGAATAAAAATTCTTTCTGCTTGCATGTTGCCAAATTATAGTAGATCAGTCTAATTGCACTTTCATGTGGATTATATCCACAAATTCATGTCGAAAAAGTCGAAAAAAATATAAAGAAACAAGATTTTTTGGTTAACTAGTCCACTTGGTTAACCAATCATCAACTAGTCGTCCATCACCTCTGGCTTCATCTCTTTCTTCTCCCCCGCCGTAAGGTTCTGGCCGAAAGCCTAGATTCAGTAAAGACATAGATTTCACTTGGTTTAACAACGCTTCCATTTGTTGATCTCTCATATTGTTCCAATTGTTCATTTCATTAAGTGCCTGATTTGATTGTTGACAAATCTAAATAGGGCGGCATGGGTATCGTCATCTCTAGACCTGCATGATCATCTGCCATTATTGATTACTTGAAGCTAAAATCTAGCTTAATCAATTAACATATTCAAAATCTTCAACAAAAAACGAAAAACATTGGACCTTACTATTGGCTGATTTTATCTTAGCAAGGTCTCTCTCTCTCTCTCTCTCTCTCTCTCTCTCTCTCTCTCTCTCTCTCTCTCTCTCTCTCTCTCTCTCTCTCTCTCTCTCTCTCTCTCTCTCTCTCTCTCTGTGCAACGGCGCCACTGTAGGGTCAAAAATCTTGCGTAGTATAGCCCTCCCGCCTGTCAACAAGGGTTAAATCACTGGATAGGTACCTAATTATGCATAGATGCTACTTTTAGTTAGTTTCCTACTTTCTCCCTTAACTCTACTCATCACTAACACTACTCCCCTTTAACTCTACTCCTCTACACTAACATTCATCATGATTTGGGTGAAGGGAAGGGATAGAAAAGAAGAGGTTTAGAAGAGAAGAGAGAAAGAGAGAGATAGAGAGTGAGGGTGGAGGTTAGCTCAAATGCTCCTTATGCTTGCTAATGGAAAAGCATTCACTATGGCAACCAATAATAGAAAGCAATGGAAAACACAATCAAGAGCATTAGCAAGTAGTGAATAGCAAATGAGGATGCTTCTCTTCCAAAAATGGTAGAGTTTCCTCCTCATTAAGCATGAAAAATAGTGTACAAATGGTGCCCTTTTATAAAATGGGGAAGGCCCTTGCCTCTCAATCATGTTGGCTAATATTCACAATGATCATATCCATTCATCTTGGACCCAACTTGACCCAAGGGTCCACAAAAAGTACATTAGAAACCACAAGATTCATGTGAGTCCCAATTTGGACCCAGCTCTAAAAAGTGATCTCTAAGTTTAAAAATGACATTGGGCCCCTAGTTTTATTTTATTTCCAAGGCCCAAGTCATGTTTATTTTATTTAAAACTTTATTTGCTTGCCCATTGGGCCATGGGCTTATACACGCAGGATGCCATGCCCTCGCAACACATTTTATTGTATGATTTTATTTATTTACACTTTGTTGGGAATACCCCCAATAGTTTCTTTGAATTGAATTGCGGTTGACTGAGTTACTCTTTAAGATTATAAGATTAATATTCCTTATTAATATGAGAGAGAGAGAGAGAGAGAGAGAGAGAGAGAGAGAGAGAGAGAGAGAGAGAGAGAGAGAGAGAGAGAGAGAGAGAGAGAGAGAGAGAGAGAGAGAGAGAGAGAGAGAGAGAGAGAGAGAGAGAGAGAGAGAGAGAGAGAGAGAGAGAGAGAGAGAGAGAGAGAGTTTTATAGTCCATCCATTATCGTTGATGTGTTTGCGCTTGTTAAAGAGAATTTTCTCTCGGTAATTCTCTCAGTTTTCTTCGTATTACGATACTGGGATACAAGGGAATGAAACTAGATGCACCTACAAAGTGAAACCATGCTTAAAAAATTGTGTTCGGTGAAACTTGCTCAATGTAAAATGTACCTTAAGTTAAAGTGTAAAACATTTTTTTATTCCCCCATTGGGCTACTTGGATTGCCTAAAAATGTTTCTTGGTATGCTGGATATGCCAAAACCTCATCCAAGTAGCATTGTATTGTTGACATTAGCAAGATCTTAGCAATGCTTTTGATGAATAAATTTTTTGACATACATCAAGTGGAAAACCTTGGTGCATGAAGTATTACGTATTCTTGTTGGTGGAAAAACCAACACCATTACATGATTTAGTTTCAGCTGTAAACAAATGCCGAACAAATGTGTAATAACATTGAACAATTTGTATTCGAAATACAATTGTTCTGTTGCAAAACCTCCTTTCCCATGCTTTAGGTAGAAGATCATAATGCCAAAAGTATTGTGTAGTTTTATTGGTAGAAACTACACTACCTTTATATAATATGATTCCAACCTTGTAGTCTTCAACCTGAGCCCGTTCGAACCTAAAGTTTGCAAGGTCTTGGTTGTCATCATCCGCCATCTCTGTGTCAACATCAGCAACAGCAGGCACTAAGTTCTGTACAACCTGGCTCGGCCCTACATCAGCTTGTTGATCATCTATTGTAACGTCGATGATTTCTATCCTGGTGAGGTCCGCTTGTTGTGGAGCTGTAAGTGCTATCTTCCTCTTTTCCAGCAGCGCCAATTCTCCTGACATCAGAACATTATAATGTAGGCAGAATTAGGAGATATGGGCCGCGTACACCGCATACTTACCATGCCTCATAGACCTGTGAAAGGCCTTGAAAGCTATGGTAGTGAAGTTAATCTACTCGCTCTTGATGGCTACCAATAAATAACCAATATTGGTAACAAAAATGGTTGCATTGGCATCGCGAATAGAATTTGGTTGCAATACTTGCAGAAGTTTCGGAAGGCCGCTTCTTTGATCATAGAGATTTTGTATCCCTTGCTCGGCATGAAGAAGCTTCTATGGAAGAGATTGTTGCCTCCAAGATATCCATTCTGATTCCATGAACATGTGTTGAGACTACAGAATCCATGACCTCAATCATTCCTTGAATGAATTCATTACTAGCTTCGATAAGAATTGTTGACGAATCAGCGTATAAAGTATAAATCAGTCTGCATCGATCAGCTAGCATCTGAAATTCTTCAAGGTGCATCTTGCTCCTCACTTTCCAATTGACATTAGCTGGTATAGTGAAGGGAGTAGCAGCCATTGCACCAGATCGTAAGGAATTCAGCTTGATTGAGCATAGATTGATAGCAAGTGATTGATCGCAATGGTACATGAAAGCTTGATCACGAACACTGATGAGTAAATAGCAAAAAATGACGAGGACTTGGAGTAAATAGCAAAATGACAAGGACTTGAGCTCTCAGAGTCCGAATCATCACTGAAACTAGACAACTCTGAACTATCTGATTTGTCCTCATCTGAGGTCGAATCATCTGATGAAGCAGATGATTTCTTTTTAGTCTTCTTATTGGAATGACACTTTTCAATCTTAGATGTTTCATAGTTCTCTATGGTTGCAATAACTTTGTCCAGAGAGTTCATGGATCCTTGGTGGCAGTATCCATCAATCAAATAATCCTACAAGATACCACTCTATCTACATTGAAACAAGATATATGCCAACCAGTTTGCCAATTAAATTTTTCACTTTATAGGTATACCTTCTTAGAGACTCTTTCTCTTTCTTTTGCACAGAATTTAATCGTGCAAGCACTCGCGTAGAGTAACCAATCTCGCAAAACTGATTGAGAAAGGCCTCAACAGGTCCCAAGTGTTAATAGAGGCACAGTCCAATTGAATGTATCAGATTCGGGCTTGTTTCCATTGCAGACCAGGGAGTGCATTTGTTCCTTCATTGTTGGAAACAACAATGGACTCAAATTGAGAGACGTAGCTATCAACATCATCTGAAGAATTTTTCTTGAAGTAATCATACTTAATTTTTGAACTAGAATTGAATCGTGGATTATCCATTTCTGGTTCAGGTTCAAAAACAGGATCAGGATCTAGATCTGGATTTGGATCTGGTTCAAATTCAGGTTCTGATTCAGGATCAGTTTCAAGTTCTGATTCAGGATCAGTTTATGGATCTGGATTTGAATCGATTTTGGTTCAGGTTCTGATTCAGGTTTAGTTTTAAGTTCTGATTCAAGATCAATTTCTGGATCTGGATCTGGATCATGATCGCCAACAATCTCAGAAAGTTCAGGATCAAGTACGTCTTCGGGTTTATCAGTAAGGTTATTGAAATAAGCTTTAGCTTTCTCATAACTGGCGAAGGGGGTGAGCCACGTTGAAAAGATTACTGAAGACTTTTGAGAAAGTCCTCACGGTGTTTTCGGTATCTTCCCAAATGCTTAGCTCTAGAACTGCTTGAACTACTTCCAGTTGGCATTCATCTTTAACTGACAAACATCTAAATCCAACAAATTAGCAATCCCCAACAACGGCAGCAAAAAAAAGCATATGTTTCGATATACTTATCTTAAAAAGTAAGGATATGTAGTATAAAAGATTTTCGTTCTCCAAAGAGATTGCTGAATGTTGTGATTTTAGATGTTTTTAACTCATTTAATGTTCTTGGATTAAAATTAGTTGTCAACATACATTCGATGAATCGGCAACCGGTATCGCTGATTAAGATGTGGTGTCAAACATAGAAAAACAAAAGATATTGATCCCGATAATTCTCCTATCGAACATGTTTTGTTGTTGATTAGTGTATCTGACTTAACAGCCAGACCGATCTATCATTCTATGCACCTAATTAAGTTTTTCAGAGACAAGCATATGTGAGAAATTCAACTAGTTTAGTCTATTTTGGCCATATTTGTATATTTGGCAATTGAGGCCAATTTTCATATTAGATTTAGAGTTTGACTTTTCAAAGTTATACTAGTCCAAAAGCATTTGAATAAAAAATTTTGGAAAGTGTGGGAAACTATAGAAGTCGAGTCTTTGTAGATTCAAATTTGAAAGTTGGGTACATTGAATCTAGTCCCAAAAATAGTAGGGTTTTCATTATGGAGGGAAACCAAGTGGCAAGTTAGGTTGAACATGTTATAAAAGGATGTAACTCGTGGGAAGAGGAATCACTTTTCATGTTTGCAAAAGAGTCAAGAAAGTCCAAATACTTTTATTTTGAGAGTGAAAGCATTGAATGATGTGTTAGTTTGCATTGATGAGAGCATTAAGGAAGGAGAGCTTGTTCAAGTTCTTCTTAATGGATTTTTGGATGCTCACGCTAATATTGTTCAAAGTCTTGCTATTGCCAAGTTTGATTGTTCTTCAAGAGATCTTGATCAATGAAGAATATAGGCTTCAAGCAAGAGGGGGATCTACATCAACATCTCAAGTTGGAGAGGAGGCTATGTTCATCAAGGAAAAATTCAAGCGCAAAGGCAAAAGTAAGTGGTTTAAAAAAAAAGATCACTTCTTTATTGGCATATGGAGACGACAAGAGGGTGATCTACACGGCCAATGATGGTGAGTGTGCAATCAAAGGGATTGGCATGATTTATATTTCTCTCTCTACAAATAGGAATGTTCATTTGGAGGATGTTTTGTTCATTCCATCTATTACCAAGAATTTGCTTAGCGTGAGTCAATTGCTAAGTAAAGGCAAAGTTGAGTTTGATGAAGATGCTTGTATGGTCAAAAGGAATGATATCTTGATTGCAAAAGTTAAAAGACAAGGGAAGAAACTAGATGATTGTGTTATTGCTAACCAAGTTGGATGTGTTGCAAATGAGCAAATACCTATTCAAGAGGTTTGGCATAAAAGCATGGGACACCTCAACGTCAAGTCATTGGAGGTAATGGTTAGGAAGCAAGTTGTTATTGGTCTTCCAAGTTCCTTAAAAAGTATCAATCATGTTTGTGAGTCTTGTGCTTTGTCAAATTCACATAGACTACCTTATACTAGATCTACATCTAGATCTACAAAGCCTTTTCAAGTTGTACATTTGGATATTCATGGAATTACTACAATTAGCAATAGTGGAGCTAAGATGTATGTAACTTTCATTGATGATTTTAGTAGATTTTATTGGATCTATCTACTAAAGATCAAAGATGAAGTGTATGATGTCTTTGCTAAGTTCAAGAATGCAAGGGAGAACCAATTTTTCACAAGGATCCATTAGAGGAGTTCCAAGGCCCGTCTAAGAAATGCCACATAAGAGAGAGAAAACCGTCGGATTTTAGAACTCTGACCGAGTTTTTGGTCTGCTCACACAACTCCGATGACTTGACCTCACTAGTAACGTGTGTAGTTAACTGGAAGTTGGGTAGCCACAACGTGTGGGGTCCATACTTCAAGATTCTATTTTCTACCATTAACTAACATGACTTCTCGTGTAAATGCAAAGCGTATTGCACATCAAAGTTTCTTTCCATCTACTCATAGCATTCACGTTAAAGGAAAACAGTCTTATCGATCAGAATATCATAGAGAGAAACTTTGAATATCTTGGATCACAATGAGCGCCAACGTGAATCTAAATTTTTGCAATTCAGAAAATATGGAGTGTGTTGGATCAAAGGAGTAGCAAGGTTATTTCAAACTTTTGCAATTCAGGAATTTGCAATTTCAAAACACATCTATTGAAAAAGTATTTTGCTCATAAGTACAAAGCTTTGATTTTGCATATAAAGCAAGAAACATGGAGTGTGTTGGATCAAATAGAGCGCCAAGGTCATTTCAAACTTTTGTAGTTGAATTTTTTTCCTATTAAGACAAGTTTTAATAGCTTGCAAGATATATAACAATTTGGTTTTCTACTAGATTGATGTCTAAGTATCATCTCCATATTGATCTTCCTACAGAATATGCTCCACTGTTGAAAAGGATCCACCTTATCAGCTCACCAGATCATGGATCACAAGACGGAGAACATGAAACATTGTGATCTATGGGTTGATGGAAGTTTATATCCAATAGATCCAAGCTCAATGCGACATCCAAATTCTAGATCAGTCACACAACTCATATTGTTCTTGTGTGAAGGACACAATGGTCTATTGGGTTATTGTGAAAGATCGAAAAGTTATGGCATTAGTGATTCAATGAAAAAAATCCCCAATATGTTGAATGGTTTGCTTATTGACTATAGAGAAAAAGAAACTCTTTTGTTGCAAACAAAAGAAGAGAATGAAATCTCGAAGATAGATAATTCTTTTTTGCAAAATATTATATTAAACTTAACCAAGAAATGAGAATATGAAACTAATTGTACAGACATTGCGTACCTCATATTGTCAAATAAATGCAAAAGTAAACACATTACGGAAGAAAATACTGAACAATAAGCGGAAAAAAATTATTCTAAAAGGTATTGACGAGCTTTCATCAAGTAGGGGTCAACAGAAAAAAAGAATATATGCTTTCAAGTAAGATTTTGTTTTAAACTATTCATGTGTTTTGTTTCATCTAGCACATCAATGATTGTGAATTGTTTTTTTTCTAAATCTTGATCCCTTGGTTGTGTGCTAATTTCTTGTGCAGTAGGTGGCTGAGTGCTATTTTGGATTGAAGAACACCTTTTGAGAAGCTATTCAAGAGGAGGCCGAGTGTCAACTTTCTAAGAACTTTTGGATGCACATGCTATGTCAAGGGGGGGGGGGGGGGGTGTGTGGGTCGCCGGGAAGCCGAGTAGTCGAGCGGGGGTATTTTGAGCCTTAGGGTTAGGTTAGGGTTAAGTTAGGACTGTGGGTAGGTCAAGTTAGGTTTTTTTTTTTTTATTATTAAACTTCAAAATGAAAAATTTAAAAAAATTTACAAGGGAAACAAAACTTCAGACTTGAAAATTTAAAGTGTTTCTCTCTCAATTGGAAAATTCCAACAATTTTTTTGCAAAATTCTGGCAATTCTGACCCATCTCCACTAATTTGATCATAACTTTCTCAATACTAATCCAAATCACACAAACTCAGTACCTCTGAAGAGTTACAACAAGATCTATCAAAGTATAGGATCAGATTAATAATTGAATGTGATTTGGTAGGTCAAATTTACAATAGAAAAGGTCTGAAAATTTTGAAAAGAGAAAACTAGGAAAACTAGAGCTAGGAATCAAGAATTGTCATAACTCTTTGGATATTAATCCAAATAACCTGCCATATGAATCAAATCAAAGCTAAGACAATGATCTAAAATCTTATGTAAAGAAACTTGAAACAAATACTCAAATTAAATTTGAAAAATTCAAATCAAGTGAAAGGATAATTCTAATCACCTATTTTGACAGCTTTTGAAAAAAGTGCAATAACTTTTGCATCTCTTATCCAAATGGCTTGAAATTGGTGCAAATGAAAGCTAAAAAATTTCTACAAACCTATAGAATAGAATTAGAAATAAAAAACAAAATTGAATGTGAAAAATTGATTTGTACAAACCTAAAAATTTTAAACTTAAAAATTAGCAAAAAGAAAGTTACAAATGCAATAAACTTATCAAGTCTAATGAAATTCACATAGAATCATCATGAATTTAAGATTTATGCTATGATACCAGAAAATTTTATGTGCCAAATCCCAAATTAATAGCAATAACAATGAAGTAAAGCTAAAAGCAAGAAGAGAAAAAGACAATCATGATAGCATATCAATAGAAAGTTAGAAACAATGAGATCACAATGGAATTACATTAGTAAAGGAAAGAATAGTACGAGATATGAACATGAGCATTGATTCATGTGGATAGGGCACATGAGACCTAGCAAAGGAGATCCCCATAGCTCCATTCACAAGGAGGAAGCAAGAAGGTCTCACTTGCAAATGAGCCAAAAGATTCACAAATTGATGTCTCTTGCCTAGTTATAAGCAATGCTCTTACTTAATCAAATATAACTATCTTGAGGGATAATTTGCCCTTGGTATTCCATCTGGTGGACTTCAAGGTCTGCTGCAGCTACAAAGGAGGGGAGTAGGCGAATCGAATCATGTTTGACAACTGGGCTGAAGGTTTTTGAATAATCCAGATCTGGAATCAAGGAGTAGCCTTTCGTGACTAGCCTAGCCTTGTAGCGATTTAGCTTTCCTTCAGCATCATACTTCGTTTTAAATATCCATTTGCATGAAATCAGATTTTGGTCCTTTGGCAACTCCGTGACTATCCATTTTCAAATCTCTATTAGCGAATTGAATTCGGTAACCATCGCTGCCTTTCACTGGTCAGCATCAAGAGTAGACATAGCCTCAGAAACGGTGGTTGGTTCCTGCACAAAGTAACAGGCCAAATCATCTATAAATCTAGATGGGGGCTGTTTGGACCTATTCAACCTTTGGGATTGAACTTCGGTCCTCTGATTTGGATTGGCTCATTGAGATTCTGACTCATTGTCTGAGTCAGTGTCACTATTCTACAGTTGAATCCCTAGATCAAAATTTGGGTGCTCAATCCCTGGGTCGGATTTGTCACCAGCTTTTCCCATGTGGTCGATGAACTGGTCTTCCACGAAAATGACATCTCTACTGGTGAATGCCTTCTCAGTAATCAAATTGTAGAGCTTGTATGCCTTGTGATCTAGAGAATAGTCGATGAAAATCATTTTCTTGCTTTTGTCATCTAGCTTTCTTTTTAGATCTTCAGGGATCTGATCGAAAGCGATACATCCAAACACTGCAATATTTTTGGGTGATGGTTTCAATCCTATCCACACCTCATAAAGTGTCTTGCCATTTAGGGCTTTGGTGATGGATCGATTGTGCAAGTAGGCAGCTATAGTAATAGCTTTTGCCCAATTTTTTTTTGGAAGAGAGGCATGTGTCAGCATGCGTTTGGCACTTTCGATGAGTGTCACCATTGGACTGAGGTGAGTAACTAGTTGTAAATTGTTGATGTATCTCGTTGGCCTTGCAAAACTCCTTGAATTTCGTGGAGATATACTCTTCTCCTTCATCTGTGCATAGAGCTTTGATCTTCTTCTGGGTCTGATTTTCTGCAAACACTTTGTACTGCTTGAAAAATTGGAACGCAATTTAAGCAAGAGCAATGGATCAAATGATTAAAATCTTTGAGCAGCGGCCTCACACTTGTGGAGGATAGTACCTATATGGCCTGTAAATAAAGAGTAAAGTACTCAAGCTTAGAAATGCATTCCAACCACAAAAACACAAGACAAATGTAGAAAATACAAGCAAAAATATATATTGCCAATGTCTCATCAACTTCTCATTGATTTAGTTGATCCCTTTATAGATCAAATACATCCACGAGCTGTGTACTATCTAGCAAGCCTTCACACATGTGAAGAGTGCCTAGTCATCCAGATGCACCAATGGGAGTCATATATGCTCATTTCACAAAGTTGACTATTCCTATCTTATCATCTAGAAGCTTATCCACATGTGTGAATGGCATCTTGACATGTGTGAGCAATAACTCATTCACATGGAAGTCCAATCTATTTACATAAAGTTTGACCAATTTCAAGATTCTATTCAATGGTCAATTTCACACTTGTGTGGATCTAGCTAAAATCAATCTAACTTTATAAAAGTGACTTATGTACATTCTTTCACATGTGGGAACAGACTCCACACATGTGAGATCCCATTAAGATCAAATTATCTTATGATCTACAAAGTACATCAAGTTGAAAGTGATATTTTTAACACTCCTCCTGACTTCTAACTTGGCAGGTCTAATGTACATCTATCTACAACTCCAAGAGCATCTCTTAACTTGAAAAATGGATCTTTAGTCAAATTTTTGGTTAAGATATCAGCTATGCACTCGGTGGCACATGATGAAGTTGAACCTCCTTGGATTGCACCTTCTCCCTCACAAAGTGATGAGCTATCTCAATATGCTTTAATCTAGCATGGAAGATCGGATTGGTAACAATTTGTTGAGAAGCTTGATTGTCACAATAGATGCAAGGGATTGTGGAAAAAGTACAAAAAGGACCAAGAGTGGATCCTAATCTGATCCTCAAGAGGGATTGGTTGTCAGATTACTTGATCTATCAATCTACTTCAAATTAAGATCAATCTAGATCAATTCTAGACACAAAATCCTAACAAGAACAATCATTAATTGAAGGTAAGTGTACTTTATGGTTTCACACGTGTGAAACACTGTCTGAGTACGGACTCCAACCTGAAAATCAATTACACATTGATAGAACCTCAAAACAATCAAAACAAATGTAGACAAATGGAGAGAATCACTCAAAATTGCTTCCAAAACCAAGATTGGTGTCTCACTCTGATTATGGCCAAATGTGGCTCTATATATACAATAAGTGGGAGCTCGTGGTACTGATCATCCCTCTGATCTACATGTGTGAAGGTGCTTTGTCATATGATGATTCATCATGCAAAACTGACACTTGGACAAAACCTTCTATTTTGAGCACTTTTGGTCTATTTTCTTTCTATATGGAGATCTACTTGAAAATCTTCTAGAACTCAAAATTTGTCTACTTAAGCTTATTCCACATGTGTGAGATGTCCTCTACACATGGGATATGACACCTAATCAAAGGATGTGGCTCATGCAATCAATAGATTGATGCCATGTGTCATATGTCTAGAAAACTAGTTTTTGGCCATTTTAGCCACTAGAACTTGAATTAAATCATATGTACAACATATATGATTATGGTACATGACAAGTACACTAGTTTCACACGTGGGAACAGGCTCCACACGTGTGTTTATCTATATACAAGATTTTTGGCCTCTACCAAGCTTATTTTTACATTTTTCACAGGGATCTCCTCGGCCTTTAGCACTTGTAGTTCCACCAAAAGTCTTCTTAGCCATAGGAGTTCTTTGGTTGTTGAAGTCAATGCCTTGTACTCGACTTCACAAGAGGAAAGAGAAATTGTCTCTTGCTTTTTGGAAAGCCAAGATATCACTCCTCCAAAAAGGAAGGTGACAAATGCACTTATAGATCTTCCCTCCATGTTGTCTCCTGCAAAATCTGAATCCAAATATGCCCTCAAGTACAAGTTAGATCCTTGATAGAGAATGCCAAAAAATCTAGTATAAGAGACATATATGAGCACTCTCTTGGCACTTTCCCAATGATGGATCAAAGGACCTTGCATATATTGACTTAATTTGCTTACACTATAACTCAAATCTAGTCTAGTGATTGTCAAATAGATTAAGGAGCCTATTAGCTTCCAAAAAAGTGTGATGTCCTCAAATGATGCTTCATCACAATCATTAGTAACTTTACAAACTTGCTCCATAGGGGTGTCAATCCCCTTACAATCTTTCGTGCCAAACTTTTCAAGAATGGAAGTAGCATACTTTGATTGACTTATAAAAGTAAAATCACTACCTCTAGCAACTTCTATACCAAGTATAAACTTTAGAAGTCATAGATCTGCCATCTTGAACTCACTAGATAAAAAAGCTTTAACTTTTCTTATGCCTTTACCATCATTTCCTGTCAAAATGATATCATCAACATAAAGAACTAAAATGATGATCTTACCATCATTACATTTGATGTACAAAGAAGGCTCATAAAAGCTAATCACAAAGACAAGAGAGTAGAGAAAATCATGCAACCTAGAGTACCAAGCTCTAGGTCAAGCTATATAGGCCCTTCCTTAAGTGGCAAACCTTGTCCTCCTCACCGTCCTTGATGAAGCCCTCGAGTTGCGACATGTATATTTTGTGAAAAATTGCCTACATTGGCAAATCTAGCCATGTAGAATATTGTACATTTTGTCAATATTGTTTGTTGGTTACTTGAATGGCCAAAGTGCCACTTGTAATCTCACACCTAAAGTAGGTTACCACGAGTCAAGAGAAGTGGTTGTGTCCATTTGGTAGTGATTCCTACTTTATAGGATCTAGACCATGATTTATGATGAAATCTATACCTACCATGCACCTACCAAGCATGACTTTTGGATCTAGGCTAGGGTTTTCACATTAGGGCAATAAAGTTGAGTCTACTTCCTTATTACATGCTGGATTTTCACCTAACTTTGCAAAGGAAGTGTCTTTTACTATGTATTCTCATTCTCCATAGTGAGAAGATAGAAACTTTTTGGAGCCTCAAGGAGAAACTCGAGTTTTTTCTCATTGTATGATGATAATGATTGATTCCAATGAAACTCAGTTTTAGCACACTCTAAACTCTGTTAACAGGCCGTACTAGAGCCTCATTTTCACACGTGTGAAGTCATATTATAGTTTTTGATCAATGCTTTGATTGTATCTACTTGTTTTCTATCAAGCTATTAAACTATATCTTGTTTTATAATGACTAGTATCTGATATATCGATTAACAAGAACACAATCAACCTTGTGGATCATTCAAAGATCCATTTATGGTCCTTAGTACTGTACTTTTAACATGGTATCAGAGCCAAGTACAAGGCTATTGATCAATATTTGAAACTAATCCAATTTTAGCAGGTTTTTGGTGCAAAAAGCTAATATTGGGAGGGTGAGCTGGTATCTAGGATTTGGTGAGAGAATTTGATCCCAAACTTTTACAAGATCAAAATCCGTATTGTTCACATGTGTGGGCAACTCTGAACCAGCATTTAAAACCTCATATTCATTGGATCACTGTAATTTCATCTGGTGTCAGTTTGATGTAATTTTTGGTGCAAATCCTAGGATAAGCTACCAAGATCACTTGCCATTTATTAGTTTTGAATTTGTTTCACGATAACTAATTAATCTAGGCTGATTTCAGACCTTTTTAAAGAGGAAACTAGGTCTAGAAAGTACACCAAAGTGAAAGAGAGAGATAGAGTCATTCTATTGTCCAAAAATAGCCAAGATTGGCAAGATTTGCTTGAAAGTAGTTTTCATTTCATCTTATCTTCATTCCAGCTTTGTGAGGGAGTGATAGAACTATGATTACAAGTCTATCTGTTGGATTAGAAGTCAACATTTGAGTGAAGCACTGCAAGTTAGAAACCTTTGTGAGTTTCAAGTTCAACCAAATCTATATCTTGTGTGTAGAATCTTACTAGTAAGATGGGATCTGCTGGAGCATACCTTCTAGAAGCTAGTGAGAGGTTAAATTCTACCAATTATGCTATTTGGAAAGTGAGGTTGGAGTCACTCATGGTGCTCCAGGATCTCTATGAGTTTCTGATTGATGATGAAGATGAACCTCTAGGTGCACATGAGTTAGCTATATACAAAAGAAGATCTAGGCTTGCACTTCACTGTGTGAAGATGAATGTAAGTAATGATTTATTGAGAGAAGTATCAGCTTGTACCAGTGCTAAAGAGGCTTGGGAATCTTTAAGATCAATCTATGAGTCTAGTAACACTTCAAGGGTTCCATGCTTAGGAATCAGATTCTGCAAAGCATGAAGAGAAGTGCTGAGAGTGCACAGGTTCATGTGCTCAGAAATTTGGTCCAAAGCTTTGCAATCCAAACACTTTGCCCACTATAGAAAAGCTTCACGGTGTATTAGTGGTTGAAGAGTGTAGGATGATGCAAAAAAGAATGTTATTTCTCTACAGAATGGTGATGAGAAAGCTAATTTCTCATTCAAAGGCAAGAAGAAGACCAATGGCAAGAAGAAGCACTTCAAGGAGACCAAGGAGGAGGATGAAGTAGGTTGATTGGTTGAAAGAATTTTGTGGATAAAAGTATGATGGTTGGAAAACTTGTGATGTGAAATTATTCACTTCAGAGATTTCCCAGATATGTTATTTATTCAAAGAGAAATAGAATCTTCTGTAGCTAAGTTACAAGATTCTTAGTGAGTTATGTGAGTAACATATGCAGATTTTGAAAAAATCTACCAGTTCATGATATATGTGTTTATGTACTGGGTCATAGTGAAATTATTCTCATACGTGCACGATTAATCTTGTTTGGATCTACTATGTATTCATGGTTACAATAGTTATTTGGTGCACTTAACCTAGTTGGTGAACATAGACATGTGATCAAGTATTGTGTTTGACAATTACTTGTAGAGTTAACAGATCTGTTCCGATAGATCTATTAGTTAACTTAAAATGATTTGGATAATGATCTAAATATGGTGTTGTACATGTACAATTAAGAGCTGCACCTGGACATTTAAGATTTTTAAATCATGAGCAATTAACTTGAGTAGTTGATTTATTCCTATGAAAGTTAATTGGTAAAACGGACAGTGTGAAGAGCATTCACCAGAAACCGTTTGTTTTGTGTGTATTGCTTGTAAGACACATAATTTATGAGTCATTTTTATTCATTAGGAATTGTGTGCATAGGATACTGAATTCTTGGATGAGTATTTAGCAGTTCAGAAATAAATATGATTCATTAGTGATAGTATCCTTTTGAGCTCAATTGGATACCGGATCCTAATGGTTCCAAGAATGATAAACTGAATTTGGGAATTCAACAGAACTTTGAAATCTCTAGATGTTGTTCTAAGAGATTGTATAAAGTTTATATTGTTAAAGATGAATGTTATAATAGTCTTTGATTACTTGGATGATTGTAGAATTTGGAACTCATAATCTGATTAAGAATCGGTTTGGAAAAAAATTCTTGAAATCCAGTGATTTTCCTTGTGAAAAAAAATTCAAAATGATTCTTACGAATCATAAGATTCTAAATGTTTATAATTGACGAATCATAAACCGATACTTAAAGATCATTTGAAGATTATAAGAAAATGTGAAAATTCTTAAGACAATAAGTAATTCTTGATCAATTGGGTGAGTCAAGGATTTAGATCTGTTATTTGAAGTTTGAATTCCTTTACTTTAGAGTGCATACTTAAGATTATATGGATCTCACAGGCCTTTCCATTAAGTAATTGTTTACTTATGAGTAATTGCTTTTACAAGTTGTAGTCTATAAGTGCTTGTGTACTAAGTTCAGTCTTTATCTCCAGATTTATAAGAGATAGATAAATCTATTAAGATACTGATAATTGCTGATTTCTTGCATTTGGTGCTAGGAATGAGGTTGTTAAATCATTTGAGTATGGCTTGAGTTATATTTATCTAAGACTTGATGGATCTCCTAGAGATTTTAGATGACTGAATTATGGTATTTTAGAATATTATAATATTCTTAAAATATTTGTACCAAGAAGCATTTTTTTACAAAAAACTGAAATGGAATTTCTTTAGCTTTTGGATTTGATCTCTAAAATAAAGAAGTTGTGATGCCACGAAATTGTTAAATATTGAATATCAACTTAAATATGACATGATATACTCGAAAATGAGGATATGAGCTAGATAAATATAAAAAGAGCGTAAGTCATTTTTCGAGAATATATCTCCTAAATACTTGCCTTGTATTTAAGAGCAAGATCTTTAAAATGGAAGACATTGCTTTGGATAGCCTTTATTAGATCATCCACGCAAAACGACTCTATATGAATTGACATGTTAAACTAGAGTAATTTTAACTCATAGTTAAATATACCTCTTATAGTATAATTGAACATATATTCAACCTTATTGTTAACTAGACCTTTTCACGGGAGCGACGCACATGTAGTTTTAGAAGCGTGTTTGTTCGTCCCGTAGAACATATATTGATCTCACGCTTCAGTCTCGACCATCGAGAGAGAAGAGTTTATGTATTTGTAAAAGGTTGAAGAAGTGAATAGAGTGCTGAGAGTTATTCTCCCTTATCTCTGTTCTCCACATTGTTAAGTGTGAGTGATCCTGAGTCTACTAGCAATCTCTAACGCATTACATTAATTACTCTCTGATCAAACAGACTCTCTAGCGCATTACAGCCGTTTGTTGTGTATCCGTAAACATGCTCTAAAGAACTGTCTTAAAATCATCTTATTCATCTGTCACGAATACTTTCTTTTTGGCACTCGAATAATGTCTACATTTGGTACAGTCTAGCACGATCATTGAATAAAACTGTATGTATACATTTGAGATGACAGTCCCTGTCTAAATAATCGAGTCTTTGATTTGTGTTCCTGATTGTAACTAACATAAGTTTCTAGCGTGCTCTAAAACTATTCGTGCTCGTTAACCATAATCTTGGACTTAAGTTGTTGAGGACTTCTGTTCAGAAATGAACAGTTCGCAAACGCGATTAATTGATTGTCTGCACAACCGCAAATACATCGAACATTTCTCGATTCTCTGTTGACACCTTACTCAACCGGAGTGTAGTACTATTGTGCTACTCTAATAACATCTCACCTGTAGAACGCGTTTCATTCTATTTGATAGAGACAATACTGCTATTCTGGAATTATTAACACTACACACCCCAACACGAGTAATACTGGTTACTTTCTAATGTCTGTTGACAACCAGAATAACGCCCGAAGCCATTTCACTCGAAACAAATCATAAATTGTACCAAATATATAACTTTCTAACGTTGTCCTCTGTGGGTTCGACATTATTTACTACAAAATCTATATTAACCTTGTTAGTATAGCACAACATATACCAATTTTTGGCGTCATTGCCGGAGATAGCTTAGGAAAGTTATAAGAAAAATGACAAATCCATCTCCATTTCTAGTGTATGTCAAATAGAGAATCCCAATTAGAAAGATATCGTAAGCTTAGAGAAGAATTTTTATGAAGACAGAGTGAGAATGCGAGTCGAAGAAATCTCGACGAGATCACTGTCCAATTACTTGAACTCCTAATTAGCTTCAGTATGGAGGGTCCTGCTGCACGTTTCACTTCTATCTCAAAAATTAAGTACGATAATTTTAAAGAGACTACTTCACATGATGCAGATAGCTTGCGCAATTTGAGTCAATCGCTAATGCAAATAATGAAGGAACTAACGTAGACAAACTGCGAATTTTTCCTGGTCTGCTGAGAAAGCAGACACGCATATGGTACAGTTAAGTTGAACCAGGCCGTGTAGGAATCTGGTTACTACTAAAAAATGCATTTTTGGACCAGTTTAGAGAAATCGGTTATAAATCTAAAATTCTCGGACGTCTGAACAATGTTCCAAAGAAGACTAAAAAATCCCTTCGAAAATTTACATAAAAGGTTAAGAATCTTCTAGAAAAAACTAACCGGTGTATATCCCGTTGATATGCATATCGAATGGTTTTTGGTTGGTTTACCACCAAAGATTGATCGGTATTGCAGACAAGGGGACATGACCTCCTAAGCAGCAGTAATAACTAGTGCTTAAAACTTTGAGACCTCAAAACTAGCACGAAAGCGACGCTCAACTAAAAGATCTCGTAAGTCCAAAACTGATTCTAGTGATAGCGACGATGATTCAGATTCTGACTCAAGTACCAGTTCTTCAAGCTCGGAGTCCGAAAGCAGTGATTCATCAGAATTAGAAGCTGATAAAAGAGATAAAAGAAATAAACGAAGATTCAAACGAAAGGACGACACGAAAACTATCGAGAATAAGTCGTCAACTTCTAAAGTTGAAAAGGTTTGAAAGAGTAATATGGCTGACCTTAATAAAAAAGAGTTGTTAAAAAAAAAAATTTAATTTAATGTAAATACGTTATAAAGTATAATAGTTGCATTATGCGATAAGTACTTGAACAAAGATGTCATGCTACGATCACTCCATTTGTATGTTGCTTGAAGGTTTAGAATAAAAATTGACGTAACTAGTCTCGAAATGGATGCTCCAGGATATAGAGGAGTGTCTGCCTCCTTGCGCTCTCATCTTCATCCATCTCAAATTGTTCGTGATCTCCGTTTTTATTAGAAGATGCATGCATATCATCATTTTCATTTGTTTCAAAGTAAGATTCAAACATGTTGTGCGTTGCTTCATCGTGTTGCACCTCATAATTATAATCATTAGAATCAAGTTGATTATTCTTTTTTTTAATTGTGTTTGCCTTTTCAATTTGTTTCATTCTTTGTTTTCTCATGTCTATCAAAACTTAACGTTGATTGTAACAAACACGGATGGATCAACTCCGTGGAATGGCATTCGATGTATTGGCTACACACATAAAACAAATTCCATAAATGACATATATAGATTGACGAAGATTATAATAAAAAACAATCATATAAAGTTAACAAACCTCAACGTCTTCCAAATTTGATGGTTGACCTTCTTCTTTTCGTCCAAACTTCCACGAATGATTTTCAACAATGCATCTTTCACGCATCTTTTGACCATATTTTATTTTGAAACTAATTTTTCTACGAGAAACAAAAACCAAATACATATCACTTTAGCACAATAGTTTAACTTATAATAACAAAGTTTTTATGAAAAAAAAACATGCATGTTTATTACTTACCCTGTTAATTTGAGTAGTGTCTTCATCGCTAGACTGATTTGAATGTAATTCATCTCGTTGTGATAAACTGCATATATGCACAAGTGCAAAACACAAATAACATAAAATTATTATATGATTCTAATGTTTTAATTTTTAGATAGTACTATTCTTATACGTTGTTGCTTATATGATTCTTTTGCATCTTGGTGCAAGCTCTACACGCATATCTCTCTTCTTTTGTTAACACAAGTATGAAAGTCCCACTCCAATATGCATTAAAGTTCTGTAGTCGATTTTTTTTTTACTTCATTTCATTATATTAGGGTTTATTGTAATGTATTGTATGTTTATGAATGTAGTAATCATGTCGGGATCAAGCAGTGGTGAAAGCTTGAGAGACTATGTTAAAAATTTATATGAATAATTAACTTCTGAGCAAAAAACACAACTGCAAAATATGCTTAGTCGAGATGAGGGTGGTCCCTCACAAGCGGCCGCGGCTCCCGCCCCCACCGAAGAGTCATCCACAAATCCTTATTATGACGTGGATCCTCAAGGTAATATACTTGTCAATGGAAAAGGGACGGTAATTTTGGACCACCTCTATTCTTTATGCCAACGCCATTTTGGCGATAGATTGTTTAATAAATGGTCCAAACAACCTGCCGCCGATAAACGACAGGTTATTGATACCCTTTGTGACGAATTCCAACATGAAGAGGAATTCGAGGAGAAAGAAATTCATAAGCATATGAGCTTATGAATTAGGGATCGTCGTGATATGACACGATGAGCTTATAGGGACAGACAATCCAAGCCCTCCTGGTGTTCAAGAAATGATTGGAACCGTGTAAAAGCGAATGAACGAACATCAGATAAATACAAGATCCAGAAAGATGATGCGGCCGCTAGGATGCATGGGATAGGCAATCCTAGGTTGGGCTCGAGCGGAAAGGTGGGATTGCAAACAAGCACGGTAAATGAACTTACGCTACTCTTATAGTTTATCTTTAATTTCATATGCTTTTATTTTTTAATATGCATTATGACTAGTTGTTCCAACGTAGCTCTAAATTAATTTCAACTTAATCTGAATGCATGGATAGTTGGAGGACTATGAATGTCTGCCAACTAAGGAAGAATACGAATTTGCTTACGAGAAATCGTACGACGACGCATTAGTCGACAAACTAAAGAGCGAGGGTCACCCTCCAAATGTAAGTACTAGTTTTTGTATTCATACTAATGTGGTTTGTATTCCGACATCAATTTTATTTAATTTAATACGATCAAGTATTAAATATTAATGTAATTTGTTTGCTTCTGTTCATGCAAACTGGACATCACGATGACGACGAGTAGATTCACCATGCATGTGCTCCTATGTCCAATTATAGGTCTGGGCCCTCATATGATTATTAATTATTTAATACGACCACATCCGAAATGACGTAGCATAACTAATAACCACATATAACTGGAGTGACCAGCTATTCACGTCAAGAATAATTCCGATTTTCAAGACCAGAGTTAATGAATAGATGAGTAAATCCACTTTCCACTAAAATACTAACTTCATGTCCATTCACAGTGCCTTTCAAACGAAATAAATCATTTGGCAAGAATGAAGTAGTACTAAAAGAACAATCACACTCACAATTAATTTTGTTAATTTCCAACTTAAGATTCTCTTTACCTGACATCTCAATCACTTGAGCTGCGTCTTTCTTTCATTCTGGGCAGAATTTCATAACTTGTCCAAGCTGACTACAATGAAAACAAACATTGGTCCTTTTAGCCTTTTTTCGAGACAACTTTTTCTTATGTCTAAATTTAGATGCAGCTTAATCCAGTTCGTCGAAATATTTTGTTTTCTTATTTCCACGAACTCTTTTTTTCTCTTTTTTCTGGCTGGGTCCGGATGATCCAGATGGAATAGCGTGTAACTGCTTCCTAGATGCCACAACCGTGTAGTCGTACGCTTTCGCGACACGAACTACATCATCAAAAGTTTGAAGCACGTTACACTTATACTCATTTTGATAATCTGCGGGCAGACCTAGAATAAACTGCCACAGTGCCAATTTTGCATCGAATGAGAGGACTTTATTCCATAAATCCATAAAATCTTGTAGGTACGAGTCCAAACTCCGAGCACCCATTTTGCAATTCACAAATTTTTGGTAAAAATCCGAGTCGTCCACAACCACAAACGACTTTCTGAACACCTCCATAAACTCGTCCCATGTGGTAGGTTTAGGTTGCAAGTCACGCCACCACGACGAAACTTTGCCACGGAAGAACAGAATAACACTCACTATCTTTTTCTCCTCAGAAATTCCATGTAGATTTCCATGACCGGGGAGTCTGCCCAATTTCCTGGAGATTTAACCACCACTTATAGGCCATAGGCCCTAAGGAAAGACTGGCCTCAATAGCTTGCAAATGGTCAGACGTCTATTTAAGAGCATGAATGTTCTTCCATTTGCTGAGGAAGGTTTGTAGAATATCTGCATTTCTATCCTTCTCTTCTCCATTAAAAGTAGGAGGTTTTAAATCTTTAAAAACACTGGGGTGAGACCGTAAAGTCTCACCCGAAACTAATGGAAGTGGAGAAGGGGATAACTGAGAAGTGGAGGGAAGGCTTCCTTTCGCGGAACTCAAAATCAAGTTTTTGAGTTCAGCGAACGAGTCGTCCACACTGGACTTGAAATTGGCTAATGCCAACTTCAGTTCATCCACTTTTGTTACCAATTGGAGAAACTGCTCCTTGGTAACCAGTTCGTCGAGTTCTTCGGCGAACTGTTCCTGTTCTTCCACTTCCATGGGTTCCTTCCCTTTTCTGTAAGCCAAGGCTTCTGTTTCAAATTCATCGAAGCCTCTCTCCTGGGGTTGATCAGGTCCCTGAGGAGTGGTCATCTTCGAAACTGAAAGAGAGCTACCTTAACCTCTGAAGGAAAAAAATCTAAAAGACTAATTTACAACTGTACAAGGGAAAGGAAAGATGACTTAGCTGTTTCTGAGGACTGTACTTCCATAGAAAGAATGAAGAGGAACCCTCTTAGCTCTTTTACCCAAGATTTCAGACCTGCTGTCCCGGAAAATGCCAGTTTGAAGCTTCAAAACGGTGCCAAATTTCCTGGTTCTTGAGTTGAGTAGCTAACTGATCTGATTTCAGGTGTGGGGCTCCAACAAACCAAGTAAAAACCGGAAATTTACAAAAAGAAATCCGAAATTTTTGAAGTCCCTGCCCTCGCTGGTTAAACAGCAACCTGTCCGGCCCGATTTGTCCAATTTACAGCTCTAAAATCACCACAAATCTCCGATTTGACCCAAGCCTGTAGGTCGCTGGTCTGTAGCAAGTAAGTTTGAAGCTCAAACTCCTGAGAATTCTCAACAAACAGGGAAGAATTTTCACCTTTCTTCTCCCTGTCCAGCGCTGACCCTGCTACACTAATTCAGATTAGAACTTGCTCTAATCTACTCAAAACTTCATACAAATTTAAGAGTTGAGGGCTGTCTATACAGCGATGGATCTGCCTATCTTTTTCCCTTGAAATTCCGCTCATATAACAGTGTTTTACACTCAAAAATTAGAAGTAATTATCTGATTTTGCGGCGATGGAACTACCCCTGAATTCTGGTTCGGATTCTGTCAAAAAAACAAGTAAATCCACCAAGATTTCCTCAGTAGGAGACTGTTCCTACAGCGAGTCTCCTCCTCTATTTCTTTCTGAGAACTTGAAGAAGTTCTGAGCAATCTAGCTACTTTCTCCACTGCTGAAAACTGAGTTCCCTAGGATGGAGATGGCTCTGATACCAGTGTAATAGATCCTAACACCACAGTAGGGCAAACACTAACTGATCCACCCAACCTTGTCTACTCCCTGATATAGAGTAAGCCCCTCCTAGCCCAGTGTGAGGTCTGGTAGCATGCTACTGCCAAGTGTCGGCCACGTGGCACTAACGTGGCCGACTGCACGTCGGGACCCAACTGGGAGCCCTATCCTGCTGACAGGGTCCCTAGGCTGTGTTAGGTCTGCCATGGCTATGGACCGTGCTGGGGCACACTACTCACACTGTCTTGCCCTGTTGGTCATATATGCTGGACACGAGCCTGACTGTGGTATCTGACCTATCTGTGTTCTCTAGGGTTCGGCACTGGTCACGAGCTCGTAACACATCACCACACTATCACAACAGAGATACATTCGGGACATGCTTATTAGATACCGAATGATAGAATCTAATCCTGTCAGCACTCCAAGCGAGCAAGGATTGGATCTAAATTCAAGCATGTGCCCCAAAACAGAGGATGAGATTAATGAGGTGGCTGACAAGCCATTTAGAAGCTTAGTGGGTTCCCTGATGTATGCTGCAGTATGCACTCGTCCTGACATTGCCTTCAGTGTCAATAAGGTCAGCCAATATGCTCATAACCTAGGTAAGATACACTGGAAGGCTGCCAAACGAATTCTTCAATATTTGAAAGGCAGCATGGATCTACCACATTCACCAATTCTCACATGGGTTCTCCCAAACCCAAACAGAATAGACTGATGTGAAGATACGACAAACTCATAACAATCACCTCTTTCCTACCCTGAAAAGAAAATCAAACAGCACATGAAAAACAAGGAATTGGCTATGAGAGTTGAAGTTTTTGTTTTTGCAAAAAAATATTGTTAGTAAATGGTAGCCGAACTGAAATATCTTTCTTTGCATGAAATACAAAAATTTTTGAATCCATGTTTAATCACAGGCCCAAATGAATTCCAAAATATATTGAAAGGAGTTAATTTAAAATTTGCTTTTTTCGTTTATCATTGCGAGTTCTAGGTAGTAGTGCATTGAATTTTCTTGTATCAAAACTTTGTTTCGGTCTTCATGATGTACAAAGTACACGTAATTTTTTGGAAATGATATTTTTCCTCCCAAGAAAATAAGTGAATGAATAATCTTCTTTCTATTTCCAAATTTGGTCTTCAGATTGCAAAACAAATCCAATACTAGAGACATTTTCCAGAAAAGAGAGAGCTTTATAAGTTCTTTTCTCATAAAACACTTTCTTGTTCATACGAGTGCCATCCTGAGAAGCTTCTCCTTTTCAGCTCTTTATAGCTACATAGTGACTTTCTGAGGTAAGTTCTTCTTAATCTGCTCCGAAGGTTATATATTTGGGCTTGTATTTCCTTTAATTGCTTCACTAACACATTCACTTTAGTTTAACTTGCCGTTTTTCTCATTCTTGAAGTTACAAAAAAAAAAAAAAGACTGTGCCATGTTTGACTCATGTACTTTACCTACTGTCATTATTGTTTCTCCTCCTAGGAAGTCTAACCATGAATTTCATAAAGGCACATTTTGAAATGTATTGATGGGAGTGTATGAAGTTCTTGTGAAATCCTAAGCATAAGCACATGTAGATCTAATTACTATGACATCTAAAATTGAATGCTTGATACTAATATTTGATTTGATTTTTTTGCAACTTCGTCCTTTTATGTGATTACTATTGAGTTCCTTGTTAAACGTGTGCTCCTATAAGGTATGTTAGTTTTTGGTTGAAATTTACGTGCACAAATCATATTACATATTTTGTTATGTTTATTTATCTACAACAAAAGATCGTCATTATTTGGATTTGGCTTCCAAAAATATGAATTTCTATTTGTTTTCTTGTAATATTCGTTGTATAATTATACTATCGCCCCGTGTACTGTTACGTTCGTTATGGAATAACATGTTCTTGTATTACAAAAACTTGTCTGTGGATTAGCTAGCAATATTATGTATTTTATTTAAATTTCGTTACTACATTTCGTCGTGTATTGGTATAGGCATTTTACATTCCGTGTTTATATTGCAACTAGATTCATGATACTTTCCCAATTCAAACTTCTTTGCTTTACATTGTTTTATAACTTTTTCAAAACCATTGGAAATCAAGTTCATAGAATGTACATAGTGTCTTACATAGCATCTGGTTTTAAGTGCATTGATATAATACATATACTAAGACATTCAATACCATTTCCTATACGTGTTTTCCTTGATTAAATACGTTCCTTAATTTTTCATATTTTTCAATTAAAAAAATAGATAGAAACATGTACAAAGTAAGAGATAAATTGCTATTATGTACGCAAAAAACCACAGGCTTTTAGCAAAGCTATTCTCAAAACTCATTAGGCATAATAATTTAGAATAATTTGACTACAAGCTAGATTAAGTTCTTGTTCTCTATCATTACGAACAAGGTCTTATTCTACTTTATGGTCATATAAGATTCACATGGTTAAATATGATAGAATTAAGTCAATAGATATAAATTTCGTACAATATATTGCATGTATTTGAATCAGATTTTGAATAACAGAAAGAAGGTAATAGAAAGGCCACAGTTGTTGTGGCCATGAAATATTAAATAGAAATCGATGTTATAAATTTTATCCAGGTACATAGACTATGTTACTAATAACATTATCAAATTAGTTTCGCTGTAATGTCTACCATAGCATATGTACCATTACTTATTATTCAGTACAAGCCTTTATTATATACCAAATATGGTGTCATTCCTATTATAATCGTGATTTCTAGTTACATATTATATTCCAATAATTTTTGAATAGTTTGTTGCACAAAAAATGTTGGTCGCTTAAAAATTTGTTCGTTTAATGTTCTCATGAGTAATATTTTTTGTTATTTGTTTAATATTATGAAACTTAATTTTTGGGTACGAGGTGGGAAACCCTCGTGCATACAACATTAGGTATGTATGTTGGTGGAAAATCCAACAAGCATACATAACTTTGTTATAGTTGCATATATTTGCAGTTAATACCATGAAGGGTTTCCATGTAATATTAAATAAATTACAAACCTTCATACATGTACGTATGTGTATAGTTGTGTTCCTTGGTTTAATTGTTGTAAGTAATGATTTTCCATTGACCATATTTTGGTGTTTGGTTGTTTATCTTATAGTTTCATACTGTACACATCATGTTCTGGCCCTATAATTTATTTCCTGATTATTATTTTACCACAAAACCGTGGAAATTAACAAATTTTAAACTCACGATTTCCGTATCAGGATACATGTACGTAGATAGTTGATGGTCCATTCTTTTCCAATGCAATGTTTGAAGCTGTATGTATGCGATGAAAAATTCCATACATAAGAATGTTGTATAGATTCCTTGTTGGACAACCCGAAAATTTATGTAATTTATTGTTCCCAAATTACTGAAGTACTTCCAAACACTGATATTGTTTCCTTTATCTACTTTCACAATAATAATTTCTTTGTGTGAACTAAAAATTTTTATGAATATAATGATTCATAACTTTATTCATATTTTATAAGATTAGATTTGCATATAATTGGACTACATTTTTTATTTAGGTAAATCTACGAAGCTAATAGAAAGGCTACAGTCATTGTAGTAAAATACTAAATAGAAATTGATGTGCCATTACTTATTATTAAGCATCGGGCTTAATGATATGCCAAATATGGTATTATTTCTCTTACAATCGTGATGTCCAGTTGCATATCATGTTCTAATAATTTTTTAGAAGTTTGCCACACAAAAACTTTGCTGGTTTTCAGAGTAGTTAAAAATTTGTTTGTTTAATGTTCTTGTGAATAATTTGTTAAAAATTCATACATCATAATATGGATGGACAAACTAGGATTTGAACCCAAGACCTGGGATCATACCGAATGGGATGCTTTATCACTGAGCTATGCACCCTGTCACCTGCTCCACAACTTTGGGCCACCTAACCATGGCTTTGACATCATGAATTGTTAGGTCTAACTTGGCTCTGATACCATGTCAAGTTTCACACGTGTGTCGTGCTTAGTACATGTGTTTGAGACTCCTAAAATGTGTAGATGCACTAAGATCAAGACCAGATTGAGATTCAAGATCTATCTCTGAATCTATGGCAAATCACACTTCTACATGCATTCAATCACTTCCAAAGCTAACACACACGTGTGAGAAGTATTAAAAAATTATTCTAAGTAAAAACAAGTTGCTCTCCTCGGGTAGAGAGAGAAAATCATCATGAGCTCTCGGGTAGAGAGCGAAAGTTAGAAATGCACATACACACAAAATCCACTCAATCTTCAAATCAATTAGCTCACAATGAGAAGTACAATGATACTATAGATCCATGAGCTACCACAATGCTCAATCATATGAGAAATCCATAAATCATAATATGGACGGACAGACTAGGATTCGAACCCAGGACCTCCCTCATACCGGATGGGATGCTCTACCACTAAGCTATCTGCCCTGTTTGATAGTTCTCTTTAGGGAAACTGATGCTTAGGTAGTTGGCAGATTATAATGAAAACTAACATGCTGTAGGTAATTCAAAAAGATAGCTTGCTGCTGTAGAATGAGGCCCTTAATACGATATTATTGGAAGCGAATGGCTGCACGACCAATACAAATATAATTGGCACGATTGGAAGGCAAAACTACATAATGCCAATAGTTTGTTGAAAGGAGGTTGCTGGCTTTAGGCGCAAATGATTGGCTATTGCAGAGTACGAAGTCATATATAATTCATCTTTGGTGAACAATAGATAATTCATCTTTGGTGAACAATAGCAGCAGCTATATGAAAATATAACAGTTTTATGGATTCTTCTCCTTTTGCAATGGTGGCAATAGCTCTCCTCTGCACTGCTATAGCTCATGTGGTAGCCTTTTTTAAGTTGTCTGCCCTTTTACATATTCTCTCACGATATGTAGGAAGCAGGTCCTTGTCAGGGTTCCAGAATACAATCCAGGCCACACTTGATAGAAAATGTTGGCTGGATTGTCTCGAGGCAGTTGTCTCAAGCTAGGCAAGTACCCTTGTTATGAATATCTGGTGGCTCCGTGGGTGGTCTTCCTACACTGGCTATGTTTTATAAGAAGAATATCTGCTTTTCTTTCTGTTGACTCCTAGACATTTGTACTGATTAGAAATCTGGCTGACTAACTCAGAAAGTGTGATCCACACATGGCATCCCCTTCCGTGGAATGGCCTTACAGCGTTCTCTCTCTTACATCTTCTATTCTACACTACACAACTTTGAAGTCTAATTATAACACGATATTTTCTTAACATAACCTCTTTCATTGCTAACTCTGGAGATTTCTAGCATAATCGCAGTCCTAGGAAAAGTAACAAGGATTCTAGCTCAACATCTTTTCGATTGTATCTCACTGGTAGATTGTTTTGCATCCAAGGCCACTTAGTGATGCCAACAGATTCAGACTCTGATGTGTACATTACGTCCTTCGTGGAATGGAACTTATCTTAGAGTTGACAATTCTTCATCAGCAATGTTGGATTTTCATTATCTAGCCTTCTAATTAAAAAACTTCACAATCATCCTGAGAAATCCAGTTCAACATTTGATGCTATGTAGATTGTCTCTGATACATATCAACTTTCAGAAACTGCTTGAGTTGCAGGTCCATATTTTCTATGAGGTAATGTGTTTTCCATTGAATTGCTCTTATCATGCCAAACCTATTGAGAATCTCAATCATCCCTTGGTGGTGACTGTGGGTTCCAAGATATTTTTCAACATATTGCGGCCACTTTGAAGTTGAGCTTCGTGATTGGATTGCTGCTTGTACATTATATTTGATTAACAATGGACCAATGTACATAATGCTCCGTGAAAATTACAGAAGATCTATTGATGGAATCTCTTAAAAACCCGTTCCGTCCCTTTTGGGCCGGCATGTGGAAAATAAAGTCCATTCCAGGGATGGACGAGGCATAGAGAATGAAAGGGAAATCAATAAAAATTATTCAAGCTAATCTGAAGCTCGAACCAAGTACCATAGTTGCAGCGAATCGTGATTCGCCAGCTTCGCGATTCGGGAATCGCGCTGCAGCGAATCGTGAACAGAATTGTTAAAAGAAAAAAAGCAAAAACCCGAATTTCGGCCTCCTCGCGCATAGAACCGCGCTAGTAGTGGAGGAGGCAAATTTTTTTTCTGAGAGCTGTGGGCGTCCAATCTTCGCAAGTGAATACTTGGCAAGCATCTACTCGACGATACGGAGTTGGTGTGCACAGTGCTGGGTGGGTCTGAGCTTCGTGGAGAGCGAAACGACCAATTTTCGATATTTGGGAAGTGTAGGCTTGATTTTTTGCAATTGTTGACATTGAGCTGTAGGCAACCAAATCGAGCGTAGTTTGGCTCTAGACCACCTTTCTTCACGCCCACAGTGATTCCTACAGCGTCAATTTCAGCCGTTACGACACGCCTAGCGAGATTTGAACACCACATTCCAAATGCTTGTGTATTTTGGCCATTTTCACATAATGGCTTGTTGGAAACTGAGTGAGGTGATGTCTAAGCCTAGAATGCATTTCCACATGCTTGCACAGACTCCTATGACCTCCGTTCCGCCCGTCTACGTCCGTATCACAAATTTCAATTTTCATGCCCTGATTCCATACTTTTTAGGGTTTAGGCGTGGACCATTGTACAAACATCTGCTAGAGGCGCGGTTTAGGCCCACACTGCACCCTTTATGCCTGCACGGACTCCGACGCTAACGTCAGTCGCCTGTTATCCCTCATACAGAAATTATTCTATCCCACGCCCTAATCTCATGTTCTTCTTTGGCACTTGATATAATTTGTGAACTGGAATCGTTCTGATGTATGCTCTGGTATTTTGAGCTCTATTTGAGCTCGGTAATGTTGTTCAATGCAATGTATTTTTTTTCTACTGAACGTTTGCCTGATTATTTGTTGTTTGCAGGTTTAGGATCGTGTTGATGCGATGCCAATGCGGGACCGAGGCCTTTGGGCCGAGGTTGAGCTTACCGACGGGGATGTGGGCACACACCATGGCTCAGGCACCCACAGATGGAGATGCTTGCATTGCGGTGGTCACTTCACGGGATCACTCACCAGGGTTAGGGCTCACTTGCTGCGGGTCAGAGGGCCAGATGTGCGGACATTGGGCATATCTGATTGCCCCATGATTTTTGATGAGGATCTGCAGAGGTTGTCTACCATGTACGGGCCCGGTACTGCATCACAGGGTTCTAGACAGGGACAGGCAGCAGGAGCAGCTACAGGCAGGCATGCAGGAGGGCTCACAGGTAGACAGGCAGGGCCTACCATGGATATTGGGCCTAGTACATCACGGGCAGGGCATGGTACAGCTGCAGGGCGTAGTACATCATGGGTTGGGCATGGTTTTTGTGGAGGGCCGAGTACATTACGGGCAAAGCATGGTACAGCTGCAGGGCCCAGTACAGCACGGGCAGAGCATGGTTCAGGTGCAGGGCCTAGTACAGCACCTTCAGTTCCATCCGCAACAGCAGCAGGACCATCAGATGAGCATGTTGGTTCAGCAGCAGCGGGTGCTTCTCGACCCTCCTCGATAGCAGATGCACCACATGCTTCGGCAGATGTTGCCAGAGAGAGTGACACACCCACGGATCAACCATCCGTTGGGCATGCTAGACCACGAGCACCATATACACAGCAGAGAGGGGTTAGGCCCAGGCAGCAAACCCTTGATCGATGCGGCTGGCAGAGAGAGCAGCAGACGCGTTGCACTCGACTGTGTGGCCAGTTCTTTTACGAGTGCGGCATTGCCTTTGCTGTTGCTGACACTTGGGTGTTCAGGGAGTTCTGTGCACAGATGGCGGTCGTGGATGCTACGTGGAGAGGTTGCTTCGTCAGGAGGAGGAGACCATCACGCGGGAGTTGAGTTCCATTCGCTCAGCTTTGCTGCAGTAAGTAACTTGTCTTTGTAATCTCTTTGCATGTGTTTAGGATTTACTGGTGTCGTAATTTTTGCATGTAGCTAATGGGTGTTTTGCGGCAGGTATGGATGCACGATATTGAGCGATGGATGGACCGACATTCGTCGGCGATCCATCATCAATGTCTTGATTTCTTGCCCGCTTGGCACACTATTCCTACGTGGCGTGGATGCCACTCGAGGTGGTGACGCCATCACAGTCGATTTCATATGGGAGGTCATTAGAGATGTTATTGCTGACATCGTAGAAGAGCACGTGGTTCAGGTTGTCACCGACAACGCCTCGAACTGCAAGCAGATGGGCGAGATTATGATGAGGGAGCACCCCAGCAGTGTGTGGACACCCTGTGCTGCACATTGCGTAGACTTGCTCATCCATGACCTGTGTGTGCTTCCATGGATCAGAGAGGTATAGTTTGTTCTATTTGCTATGCTTTCTTCCTTCGATGGTGCTAACCACATCTCAACTACTGTCTAAACTTTTTAACTGGGTGTTTGTGTTGCAGATCACTTCTACGGCCATGCGCCTGGTCACTTTTGTCACCAGGAAGAGGCGTGTGTTGGCCTTGTTCCGTACCTTCTCCACCCTAAACCTGAAGAAGCCCGCACCCACACGCTTTGCGTTTTACTTCTTGGTGCTAGAACAATCGGTGGTGGTGAAGGATGCATTGCGGCGGATGGTTTCCAGCGTGGCCTTCCGGGACTTTACAGACCTCCCCCATTCGGCATTTTTCCAGTCTACTGTGTACGGCGACGAGTTCTAGAGAGCTGCTGAGGAGATTAGTGAGATCCTACTACCCATTTACAGAGTGCTGCGCCTGGTAGACCGTGAGGGGTGCACCCTCGGTCTCATTTACGAGTTCATGGACCGCATTGGCGAGGGGATTCTGTTGTCAGCCTTGGACGAGCACAGGTATGACTCTTCAGTGTCTAGTTTGTTGTTTCTCACTCGAGTCTGATGCGTTTCTTTTATGCTATGTTTTAGTGATTGTTGTAATTTGTCTGTTGCAGGAGGCGCGAGATCTCACGCATCTGGGAGGCCAGATGAGACTACTTCCACCGACCCATCCACGCCGTAGCCCACATGTTGCACCCCTTGTGGCGCTCTACACGAGAGAGGGACGATCCGGAGCTGCACCGGTGATGGGTGGAGTACACGGAGTGCGTATGGCCCGGACCAAGTACGTGAGAAATCGGTTGGTAGCAATGTTACTGCAGTATTGTACTCATTGATAGTGTCTGAATTCGAGGGGTCTTACATGTGCCATGTTTTTCCTTTTGCCAACAGGTCCGATGCTGGCCAACATTGCAAGCCAGCTGCTCGCATTTGAGAGCTTCTAGTTTCCTTTCGATGGAGAGCAGAATCGGCGGAGGGAGAATCAGCTGAGGCCCGTTACATGGTGATGCATCCATGGGCGCAGCACAGGTGACCTAAGGCGATTGGCTGAAAGAGTCCTTGCACAGGACTGTTCTGCAGGAGCTTGTGAGCGGAATTGGAGCACCTGGGCCTTGTATCACACGCAGACGAGGAACAGGTTGTCCATCGAGCGGTGTTTGGTGTTTGTGAACACCAACGGCCGTGTGCTGGGGCACACACGAGGAGAGGGTCAGATGCTCGAGGTGAGTCACATCATCACCCCTTTTCTCTTGCTATGTTTTGATGAATTGATTTGCTTTCAAAATATGCAGTGAGTTGCACAATACCTGCCTGACAACAATGTATTGTTTTTGGTTGCAGGTGGACCCTAACACTTGCTTGGTGGATTCGATAGATGCTGCTCCTTGTAAAAAAACTTTTGGTACAAGGACTTTGGCAAATGAGTTTCTATATTAAGACATTTTTATAGGTTGCTCTAGTTAAGTCGGGCACCACCCACACAGGAGGAGATGGATGATGAGATCCATAGAGAGCTCTACAAATAGGCACAGGCTGACGCACGGGCTTTACGGCGGCAGAGGAGGACAGAGAGGCAGAAAGAGAGGGCTGAGGAGGGAGATGACGAGGTCTCGGAGGGTGGAGAGATGCTCGGGGCAGACTATGTAGAGGAGGAGGACTGGGTTGAGGGAGATACAGAGGAGGACGAGGAGATGTGGGCGGAGGCACAGGGGGATGACCTGGCTGACCTGCTGGTGGAACCTGATGCAGAGACAGAGGAGCCAGCCATTCCTGCACGTAGGCCTAGGGGGAGACCTAGAGGTTCTAGGAGGGGGGGGCTGAGTACTCTTTTTGTAGACAGGAGCCGTCGGCCAGGCATCATCACAGTGGGTAGGGCCATCCCAAGGCGTAGGGTCACAGCCACCTGACACACAGGCACGACGGAGTAGACACAGGGCTGGGGGCAGCCAGATGGGGGCCAGAGGAGGGGAGAGAGGCAGAGGCAGAGGCAGAGGCACAGGTAGAGGTAGAGGCAGGGGAAGGGGGGTGGTCGAGAGCCAAGGCACGCGGCAGGGATCCAGAGCACGCAGCAGAGCCAAGGCCACACCACGGCATATGGCTCTCTCCAGTTCCGATTCATCTGCGGACCCATGGGACCTGCAGTCCACAATTCGGATGATTTATCCTACCATGACTTTGACGAGCCTTAGATATATAGTTTTCATTACGTTCATGGAACATCATTGTACCCCTTTTTGGTGCCATGTGGCCCGATATTATATACTATGATGATCCTATTCACAGCATTGTCGTGATTCAGTATTGTTCTTTGTGGTTTTAGTTCAGTAACTTCGGTTTTATGGTTTATGATTTATAGTTGGAGAGAGAGAGAGAGAGAGAGAGAGAGAGAGAGAGAGAGAGAGAGAGAGAGAGAGAGAGAGAGAGAGAGTGTGTGTGTGTGTGGTTGAATTGTTTCATTTAAGGCTAAAGTTCAGAACATAGTTGCAGCGCGATTCGCGAATCGCGATTCAGAATCGCGATCCTGATTCGCGATTCGGGATTTTCGTAGAATCGTGTAGAATCGAATTTCTTTTTTTGTTTTTTGAAATTTTTTTGTGCAATATGGGTATCAGATGAAAGCTCTGATCGAGGGGAGTATGATTGTGTAGTTTGCCGACTGTTTCAGGTGCAAGATGGTCCCTTTACGCTAAAGCTGCATCCCATATAAAAAAAAGAGAACACATTGGGGCATTCCCAGTGAACATAGCAAGAATCTCCCTTCCTCTGATTCTCCCTCTCTCTATCTCTCTCTGATCACGATTCACAACAAACGGAACTAGAACCATGCTGAACAAAAACCTAGCTGAATCATTCTGAACTTTAGCCTTAAATGAAACATTTTTTGACAAAACAACCATACTCTCTCTCTCTCTCTCTCTCTCTCTCTCTCTCTCTCTCTCTCTCTCTCTCTCTCTCTCTCTCTCTCTCTCTCTCTCTCTCTCTTCTCTCTCTCTCTCTCTCTCTCTCTCTCTCTCTCTCTCTCTCTCTCTCTCTCTCTCTCTCTCTCTCTCTCTCTCTCTCTCTCTCTCTCTCTCTCTCTCTCTCTCTCTCTCTCTCTCTCTCTCTCTCTCTCTCTCTCTCTCTCTCTCTCTCTCTCTCTACAACCATAAATCATAAACCATAAAACCGAAGTTACTGAACTTAAACCACAAAGAACAATACTGAATCACGACAATGCTGTGAATAGGATCATCATAATATATAATATCGGGCCACATGGCACCAAAAAGAGGTACAATGATGTTCCATGAACGTAATGAAAACTATATAACTAAGGCTCGTCAGAGTCATGGTAGGATAAATCATCCGAATCTGTGGACTGCAGATCCCATGGGTCCGCAGATGAATCGGAACTGGAGGGAGCCATATGTCGTGGTGTGGCCCTAGCTCTGCTGCGTGCTCTGGATCCCTGCTGTGTGCCCTGGCTCTGGACCACCCCCCTCTCCCTGCCTCTACCTCTGCCTTTGCCTCTGCCTTTCTCCCCTCCTCTGGCCCCCATTTGGCTGCCCCCAGCCCTGTGTCTACTTCGTCGTGCCTGTGTGTCAGGTGGCCGTAACCCTACGCCCTGGGATGGCCCTATCCACTGTGATGATGTCTGGCCAACGACTGCCTGTGATGCTCCACTACTGTCTACAAAAAGAGTACTCAGCCCCCCCCTCCTAGAACCTCTAGATCTCCCCCTAGGCCTACGTGCAGGAATGGCTGGCTCCTCCTCTGTCTCTGCATCAGGGTCCACCAGCAGGTCAGCCAGGTCATCCCCCTGTGCCTCCGCCCACATCTCCTCATCCTCCTCTGTATCTCCCTCAACCCACTCCTCCTCCACATAGTCTGCCCCGAGCATCTCTCCACCCTCCGAGACCTCGTCATCTCCCTCCTCAGCCCTCTCCCTCTGCCTCTCTGCCCTCCTCTGCTGCCGTAAAGCCCGTGCGTCAGCCTGTGCCTGTCTGTAGAGCTCTCTATGGATCTCATCATCCATCTCCTCCTGTGTGGGTGGTGCCCGAGAAGCAGCAGCTATCGAATCCACCAAGCAAGTGTCGGGGTCCACCTGCAACAAAAAACAATACATTTGTTGTTAGGCAGATATTGTGCAACTCACTGCATATTTTGAAAGCAAATCAATTCATCAAAGCATACCAAGAAAAAAGGGGTGATGATGTGACTCACCTCGAGCATCTGACCTTCTCCTCGTGTGCGCCTCAGCATACGGCCGTTGGTGTTCACAAACACCAACCGCCTACATTGCTCGATGGACAACTTGTTCCTCTTCTGCCTGTGATACAAGGCCCAGGTGCTCCAATTCCGCTCACAAGCTCCAGCAGAACAGTCCTGTGCAAGGACTCTCTCAGCCAATGGCCTCAAGTCACCTGTGCTGCGCCCGTGGATGCACCACCATGCAACGGGCCTCAGCTGATCCTCCCTCCGCCGACTCTGCTCTCCATCAGAAGGAAACTGGAAGCGCTCAAATGCGAGCAGCTGGCTTGCAATGTTTGCCAGCATCGGACCTATTGGCAAAAGGAAAAACATGGCACATGTAAGAACCCTCAAATTCAGACACTACCAATGAGTACAATACTGCAGTAACATTGCTACCAAACGATTTCTCACACGTACCTGGTCCGGGCCATACGCGCTCCGTGTACTCCACCCATCCCCGGTGCAGCTCCGGATCGTCCCTCTCTCGTGTAGAGCGCCACAAGGGGTGCAACATGTGGGCTACGGCGTGGGTGGGTCGGTGGAAGTAGTCCCATTTGGCCTCCCAGATGTGTGAGATCTCGCGCCTCCTGTAGCAGACAAATTACAACAATCACTAAACCATAGTATAAAAGAAACGCATCAGACTCGAGTGAGAAACAACAAACTAGACACTGAAGAGTCATAACTATGCTCGTCCAAGGCTGACAACAGAATCCCCTCGCCGATGCGCTCCATGAACTCATAAATGAGACCGAGGGTGCACCCCTCACGGTCTACCAGACGCAACACTCTGTAAATGGGTAGTAGGATCCCACTAATCTCCTCAGCAGCTCTCCAGAACTCGTCGCCGTACACAATGGACTGGAAAAATGCCGAACGGGGGAGGTCTGTAAAGTCCCGGAAGGCCACGCTGGAAACCATCCGCTGCAATGCATCCTTCACCACCACCGATCGTTCTAGCACCAAGAAGTAAAACGCAAAGCGTGTGGGTGCGGACTCCTTCAGGTTTAGGGTGGAGAAGGTACGGAACAAGGCCAACACACGCCTCTTCCTGTTGACAAAAGTGACCAGGGGCATGGCCGTAGAAGTGATCTGCAACACAAACACCCAGTAAAAAAGTTTAGACAGTAGTTGAGATGTGGTTAGCACCATCGAAGGAAGAAAGCATAGCAAATAGAACAAACTATACCTCTCTGATCCATGGAAGCGCACACAGGTCATGGATGAGCAAGTCTACGCAATGTGCAGCACAGGGTGTCCACACACTGCTGGGGTGCTCCCTCATCATAATCTCGCCCATCTGCTTGCAGTTCGAGGCGTTGTCGGTGACAACCTGAACCACGTGCTCTTCTACGATGTCAGCAATAACATCTCTAATGACCTCCCATATGAAATCGACTGTGATGGCGTCACCACCTCGAGTGGCATCCACGCCACGTAGGAATACTGTGCCAAGCGGGCAAGAAACCAAGACATTGATGATGGATCGCCGACGAATGTCGGTCCATCCATCGCTCAATATCGTGCATCCATACCTGCCGCAAAACACCCATTAGCTACATGCAAAAATTACGACACCAGTAAATCCTAAACACATGCAAAGAGATTACAAAGACAAGTTACTTACTGCAGCAAAGCTGAGCGAATGGAACTCAACTCCCGCGTGATGGTCTCCTCCTCCTGACGAAGCAACCTCTCCACATAGCATCCACGACCGCCATCTGTGCACAGAACTCCCTGAACACCCAAGTGTCAACAACAGCAAAGGCAATGCCGCACTCGTAAAAGAACTGGCCACACAGTCGAGTGCAACGCGCCTGCTGCTCTCTCTGCCAGCCGCATCGATCAAGGGTCTGCTGCCTGGGCCTAACCCCTCTCTGCTGTGTATATGGTGCTCGTGGTCTAGCATGCCCAACGGATGGCTGATCCGTGGGTGTGTCACTCTCTCTGGCAACATCTGCCGAAGCATGTGGTGCATCTGCTGTCGAGGAGGGTCGAGAAGCACCCGCTGCTGCTGAACCAACATGCTCATCTGATGGTCCTGCTGCTGTTGCGGATGGAACTGAAGGTGTTGTACTAGGCCCTGCACCTGAACCATGCTCTGCCCGTGCTGTACTGGGCCCTGCAGCTGTACCATGCTCTGCCCGTGATGTACTCGGCCCTACACCTGTACCATGCCCAACCCATGATGTACTACGCCCTGCAGCTGTACCATGCCCTGCCCGTGATGTACTAGGCCCAATATCCATGGTAGGCCCTGCCTGTCTGCCTGTGAGCCCTCCTGCATGCCTGCCTATAGCTGCTCCTGCTGCCTGTCCCTGTCTAGAACCCTGTGATGCAGTACCGGGCCCGTACATGGTAGACAACCTCTGCAGATCCTCATCAGAAATCATGGGGCAATCATATATGCCCAATGTCCGCCCATCTGGCCCTCTGACCCGCAGCAAGTGAGCCCTAACCCTGGTGAGTGATCCCGTGAAGTGACCACCGCAATGCAAGCATCTCCATCTGTGGGTGCCTGAGCCATGGTGTGTGCCCACATCCCCGTCGGTAAGCTCAACCTCGGCCCAAAGGCCTCGGTCCCGCACTGGCATCGTATCAACACGACCCTAAACCTGCAAACAACAAATAATCAGGCAAACATTCAGTAGAAAAAAAAATACATTGCATTGAACAACATTACCGAGCTCAAATAGAGCTCAAAATACCAGAGCATACATCAGAACGATTCCAATTCACACATTATATTAAGTGCCAAAGAAGAACATGAGATTAGGGCGTGGGATAGAATAATTTCTGTATGAGGGATAACAGGCGACTGACGTTAGCGTCGGAGTCCATGCAGGCATAAAGGAGTGTAGTGTGGGCCTAAACCGCGCCCCTAGCAGATGTTTGCACGATGGTTCAGGGCATGAAAATTGAAATTTGTGATACGGATGTAGACGGGCGGAACGGAGGTCATAGAAGTCTGTGCAAGCATGTGGAAATGCATTCTAGGCTCAGACATCACCTCACTCGGTTTCCAACAAGCCATTCTGTGAAAATGGCCAAAATACACAAGCATTTGGAATGTGGTGTTCAAATCTCGCTAGGCGTGTCGTGACGGCTGAAACTGATGCTGTAAAAATCATTGTGGGCATGAAGAAAGGTGGTCTAGAGCCAAACCATAGTTGCAGCGAATCGCGATTCGCCAACTTCGCGATTCGGGAAATCGCGATTCTGCGAATCGTGGACAGAATCGTTAAAAAAAAAAAATCAGAAACCCGATTTTCGGCCTCCTCCTCGCGCACAGAACCGCGCCAGCAGTGGAGGAGGCAAATTTCTTTTCTGAGAGCTGTGGGCGTCCAATCTTCGCAAGTGAATACTTGGCAGGCATCTACTCGACGATACGGAGTTGGTGTGCACGGAGCCGGGTGGGTCTGAGCTTCGTGGAGAGCGAAAGCACCAATTTTCGATATCTGGTAAGTGTAGGCTTGATTTTTTGCAATTGTTGACATTGAGCTGTAGGCAACCAAATCGAGCGTAGTTTGGCTCATAGTTGCAGCGCGATTCGCGAATCGCGATCAGAATCGCGATCCCGATTCGCGATTCGGGATTTTCCCAGAATCGTGTAAAATCGATTTTTTTTTTGAATTTTTTTTGTGCAATATGGGTATCCGATGAAATCTTTGATCGAGGGGAATATGATTGTCTAGTTTGCCGACTGTTTCAGGTGCAGGATGGTCCCTTTACGCTAAAGCTACATCCCATATAAAAAAAAAGAGAACACATTGGGGCATTCCTAGTGAACATAGCAGGAATCTCCCTTTCTCTGATTCTCCCTCTCTCTATCTCTCTCTCTCTGATCACGATTCACAACAAACGGAACTAAAACCATGCTGAACAAAAACCTAGCTGAATCATTCTGAAGTTCAACCAACCAGGAGAACATATATCATACAATGAACTGTAACGTTTGGTTAACCTCTGTGGAAGGAGTTGAACTTAACTGGGAGGTCGGCACACACACTTCTCATGTGCAATATAGAACTAGAAGCATGTGCACATTACATGTAAAAATTCTTCCAAAAGTACTAATTTCTCTTGGCAGCGTACAGCACCAAAGCACAGATAAAAATATCAAACTAGGTTTGTTCAGGACATGCATAATGCTGCTCATAAGCAAGCAAATGAAAGTTAAATTAAACAGCAGATTCAATCAGAGCTGAGCAAGCTAGAGAATGGTGGATTTGATGGCAGGAACAGCAATATTAGCACTTTTTTCCTTGTAATAAGGTCTTCTATAATTTTCCCAAGCCGTCAAACAAAGCTTTTGTTCTTGACGAGCAGTGGTCACATTCCTCTACAGTTATTATGCTATTATCTGATGCTCTGCTTTTTCATTAATATACAAAATGTCTCTTTTGTGCATGGAAAAACTTTACAGGCATTTCATTGGCATCAAACCACCTTCATTTCGTTTTGATCATACTAAACGCAAAAAGAATTTAGGCAGTATAGTACATTTTGAAAAAAACTATGCATAGTCTAAAAATATACCATTCAAATCACAATATACAATTTCTCCCATTTTTTAAATAAAAAAAAAAATTCCATATACCAGGGAAGAGTGGGCCAAATTTTCATTTCACAAAGTATTGGGGCGCTTTTACTAGAACTCACAACCATACTATATTCATAGAATTAATGAACCGTTATCGGTTCACCACGGTTCTGAGAACCGTACGATTCTTAAAAAAATTTGCCCAGAACCGGGGTGAACCGTACTGATTAATTAGTTAATTAATTTTCTTTTTAGTTCCCCCCCCCCCAAAATAACCCAAAAATATGCAAAAAAAGGGCCAAAAAAATCTGTGAATTCTGTGAAATCATCTGTGAAATCTGTCAATCATCTGTATCATCTGTGAAATCATCTGTCAAATGACTCAAATCATCTGTATCATCTGTCAAATCATCTGGACATCATGTGAAATCTGTCAAATCTGTCAAATCAGTGATGATTTCAGATGATTTCACATCTGTCAAATCATCTGTAAATCATGTGAAATCTGTATCATCTGTGAAATCTATGAAATCATCTGTGAAATCTGTGAATTTGGTAATTAATTAATTAATTAATCATTTGATTAAACAAAGGAACCGTGGTACGGTTCCTTCCACGGTTCCCAGGACCCACGGTTCTGGGAACCGTGGGTTCTATGACTATATTAAACTAATAGGAAACTTCATAGCCTTGCCCTGTGAACCCAACATGTACTAATTGACAATTTTTTCGATTATCAGCTCGGGCTTAATAGGTGAATGTAGATTCACCCCTACCCATGGGCCCCACCGACAACTTTTGTTGTTGATAAGCAGTTATTGAGCATCAGTCACAAATGCAATACAGAAGCAACATAACAAGAGAAAATCTAACAATTACATGTACATTAAAAACTTTTGGAGAAGAAATATCAATTGCTAAATTTTCCTCTATGGAAGTAACATGTCTTGATATTTTGATGAGCTAAGATCATTATCTTCTCTACCTACATAACACGATTTTTAGAAACTAACAAGACAAGAAATTGGTTGCGTTTAGCCAATGAGCTTACCTTCCAAACTTCCTTGGATCCTTTGAATCTTGAAAAAGTCAATGATTTTCTTCTGCACCAATGGAAATGCTGCACATTTCAGATAATTAGGGCAAAACTCAAATTCAGAGGATCCTTTGAGGTTATAACAAATTACACAAGCAACCAGAAAAGTAAAAAAATTGCTATCAAACCAACAAAACAATAGACACAATGTACTCTCAATGGTATCATCAACAATCGAGCTCTAGGTGTTGATAAACTCTGAATTATCTTACATTAAACCGGAGCTCACTAAGAAAAACATGTCAACCAACACAATCAAGTTTGAAAAAATTTCTTGTCTTCTAAAGTGGCAAAAAAATATTTCATAACGAAGCAGAGCATCCACGACCAAAAATGCAATGTGAGAGGTGAACAAGGTCATCTTGTAATGCTTAGAACGAAATGTACATACAACCACAAAATTAAAATATATTATGGAACTACTTAGAATGTGCATAGCGTTAGCAAGCAAGCATTACTTAACCTCTCATGAATACCCAAGTATTGATTGCTTTCTGAATTCTGATAGAATTGAATTGTCTTGGGAAACCATATCCTGCTGACTGAAAAGAAGCTCTTGAACCAAGAAAAACGTATGCACAAACAGTGTGCAGAATACATTAAAATATTTTTTTTACCTTATTCTGGGAAGTTGAAATCCAACAGTTAACTAAAACATTGGATTTTGACAGAAACCGAAACTTAGAAAAGTTTGTTGGAAAGGATGTTGGACATTTTCAACATATTTTAAATGAATGGGGCATGAAGAATTTAAGCTCAATTATGAAGAAGCTTCATTAAAAAGCTTCACTTAGAAATCTACAAGATACTATACAACCGCTTTAATTAGGATGAAAAATTGGTATGGCAGAAGTGCTATTTTTTTGGATTTGCAAACTAGAGGACCAATGGCATTTAGATAGTTTGACTTTGGGAGTAATGCACCCAATGTACCTAATGACATTACAAATCTGTCTAAGAGAGTTCTAAGAGGCAATTGAGATAATGAGGGTAATCACAGTCAGATTGAAAATGACGTTGTCTCAACATGAAAATTCAAAATCTTATGTGTTGCAAGACAATTTTCTAAGAGGGTCACCAGTGGAAGCTGTGAAAGTACTTTAGCACTATTTGCATCGGCTGATTAGTAGAGAAAGTAGGGGAAAATGTAGCAAGAAATAAGGATTCAGTTGCAAAATGAAAGATATACCCAAAACTTTTTCCTTTCTGGAGCAATCCGGCGAGAACCAATCCCCTTTCGGTACCATCACCATGATGGGTCTCCTTCTCTCCATCAATATTTCCACATTGCTCACAAGCAATGTCGTCATAGCTTGCCCTTTTAAGGCTTTTCTTTGAACTCTTTTTGCTGGCAGCGTTACTTCCACGAGCTCTAGGGTTAGAGTACGACTGATTGGTTGGTCTGCTGTCATCTGCATCTGCTCGGATGCTATCCTTGGATGAATCAATTTCCTCAATGTGAACTTTAGTGTTCCCTGAAGGAAGTGAGATGCCGCACAAACTCTTCATGCAACAATTTTCATACCCTCGGCTGCAAACTGCAAATCTTCTGTTGCTTTTCCTCGCGCATTCGTGGCCTTTCACATACACTATCCTGGCTTCCGACAAGTTCAACCTCCTAACAATTCTACTTTGCCTGGGTAAAGATTTTCAGCCTAGCAGCTCAAGTGTAGTCAATCTAAAATGCATACACACAAGATCCGCAATTAATTGACCATAATAAAGGGAAGTAGCATCTGCTTCACGCTCCTCAGCTTTTTTTCACCTTACAAATTATTGACATGCAATGAAGACTACATTAGAGAGGGAATCTTCACTGTCTGTGACAATCCCGTATAAGAAGGGTATAAGTACTCCATCACTAATTACAACATACGGGATTGCAAATTTTACTTGTCGCCCTATCAAAAGTTTGTCACAAGAATGTGATGGTGAATCAATTTCTGTTATAATGCACGAAATTGCAATGGTGAATCAATTTCTATTCGCATATATCAGAGCGTATACATATTGCTGTAAAGAGGACCGGGATGACTACAAAATTTGAAACAGCGGCATATTCTCTATTGATCCATTGCTTTTGGGCAGTTAAGAGGCATCCAGAGGCAATAGAAGGATTGAAATGCAGAAGAAGAGAGGCAGGCGAGCAGAAGGCCTGCGAAGAGAATATTGAACCGAGAGTAGGAAGAAAATGCGATGAGATGAAAATTGGTTGATGTCGCGACGCCAAGGCCGCAAGCCCGCCTGCTGGGGCAGGATCGCGATCGCGCGCGGGAGCGGGACCGCAAAGGCGGGAGATCTTTCGTTTCCCCTCGCAAACAAAGCAACGGGGCCAAGCCTCGCGGCGGCAGGAGAAACGAACTATATCATAATAATTCAAAGCCCGCCCACCGTCGGATTTAAAAATTTGTCACCTGTTTACAATCAACCATTGAAATTCTCCCAAGTGGCATCCCACGTGGCAAATAATGCAACGAATGTATATTTTGACATGAATAACCTTTGGTCCTTTATCCTAAAGATTTGGAAAGCTTATTATGGGGAGTGTGGATTGGAAAAGTTCCAACTACCCCTTAATCCTTAGCTCCGCTCCACATTGGAGCCAGTTTAGCAGCAGCTGCGCCTCCACCAATTCACTGATCCTAACATTGGTAGGACGAGAGTAAGGTCAAACGGCTGGCCTTTTATCTCCGCATGCCTTGTCAAAGAACCGTACATGACAGTTGCCCTGGAATAAAAGGGTACCTTTAACTAGTATGTACGCATTCTTTTGGGGAGTCCCTGCAAGAAGGTGAGGATATGGTTGGGTTTAGCGTCTTGGCTACTTCTTGTCGTGGAAGGGCTTCAGTCTGTAGTCTAGCCCATTTTACAAAATTCTAGACTCGAAATATTCTAGACTCGAATTTTTGGACGAACTGGAATATTTGGACGAATTTTTGGAATATCTGGACAAATTTTTCTGGACTCGAAATATTCTGGACTCAAAATATTCTAGACTCGAACTATTCTAGACTCAAATTTTTGGATGAACTCGAAATATTCTAGACTCGAATTTTTGGACGAACCCGAATTTTTCTAGACTCGAATATTTTTGGACGAACTCGGATACTTGAACGAACTCGAAATATTCTAGACTCAAAATATTCTATGTTTCGTCACCATAGGTTCCTTATCAGAAGCCGGTTCGACGTTGTTGTCTTTGTGGATTGGGACGCCGAACTTCCTGATCTCCGTGTCTGGTTGGGCAGCGGCTGCCCCTATTAAGCTTTTTGGAAGAGACTGCAAGAAGGCGAGGATATGGTTGGGTTCAGCGTCTTGGCTACTTCCTGTCGTGGAAGGGCTTCAACCTGTAGTCTAGCCCATTTTTACAAAATTCTAGACTTGAATTATTCTAGACTCGAATTTTTGGACGAACTAGAATATTTGGACGAATTTTTCTAGAATCGAAATATTCTGGACTCGAAATATTCTAGACTCGAGTTATTCTAGACTCAAATTTTTGGACGAACTTGAAATATTCTAGGCTCGAAATATTTTAGACTCAAATTTTTGGACCAACCCGAATTTTTCTAGACTCAAATATTTTTGGACGAACTCGGATACTTGGACGAACTCAAAATATTCTAGACTCGAAATATTCTAAGTTTTGTCACCATAGGTTCCTTATCAGGAGCCGGTTCGATGTTGTTGTCTTTGTGGATTGGGGCGCCGAACTTCCTGATCTCCGTGTCTGGTTGGGCAGCGGCTGCCCCTATTAAGCTTTTGGGGAGGGACTGCAAGAAGGTGAGGATATGGTTGGGTTTAGCGTCTTGGCTACTTCCTGTCGTGGAAGCGCTTCAGCCTGTAGTCTAGCCCATTTCACAAAATTCTAGACTCGAATTATTCTAGACTCAAATTTTTGGACGAACTCAAAATATTCTAGGCTCAAAATTTTGGACGAACTGAAATATTTGGACAAACCCGAATTTTTCTAGACTCGAATATTTTTGGACAAACTCGGATACTTGGACGAACTCGAAATATTCTAGACTCGAAATATTTTACGTTTCGTCACCATAGATTCCTTATCAGGAGCCGGTTCGACGTTGTTGTCTTTGTGGATTGGGGCGTCGAACTTCGTGATCTCCGTGTCTGGTTGGGCAGCGGCTGCCCCTATTAAGCTTTTGGAGAGGGACTCAAGAAGGCGACGATATGGTTGGGTTTAACACCTTGGCTACTTCCTGTCGTGGAAGGGCTTCAACCTGTAGTCTAGCCCATTTTACAAAATCCTAGACTTGAAATATTCTAGACTCAAATTTTTGGACGAATTGGAATATTGGGAATTTTGGAATATTTGGACGAATTTTTCTAGACTCGAAATATTCTGGACTCGAATTATTCAAGACTCAAATTATTCGAGACTCAAATTTTTGGACGAACTCGAAATATTCTAGGCTCAAAATATTCTAGACTCGAATTTTTGGACGAACTGAAATATTTGGACAAACTCGAATTTTTCTAGACTCAAATATTTTTGGACGAACTCGAAAACGTTTCGTCACCATAGGTTCCTTAACAGGAGCCGGTTCGACGTTGTTGTCTTTGTAAATTGGGACGCCGAACTTCCTGATCTTCGTGTCTGGTTGGGTTGCGGCTGCCCCTATTAAGCTTTTGGGGAGGGACTGCAAGAAGGCGAGGATATGGTTGAGTTTAGCGTCTTGGCTACTTCCTGTCGTGGATGCGCTTTAGCTTGTAGTCTAGCCCATTTTACAAAATTCTAGACTCGAATTATTCTAGACTCAAATTTTTGGACGAACTCGAAATATTCTAGGCTCGAAATTATGGACGAACTGAAATATTTGGACAAATCCGAATTTTTCTAGACTCGAATATTTTTGGACGAACTCGGATACTTGGACAAACTCGAAATATTTTACGTTTCGTCACCATATCGACGTTGTTGTCTTTGTGGATTGGGACGTCAAACTTCGTGATCTCCGTGTCTGGTTGGGCAGCGGCTGCCCCTATTAAGCTTTTGGAGAGGGACTCAAGAAGGCGAGGATATGGTTGGGTTTAACATCTTGGCTACTTCCTGTCGTGGAAGGGCTTCAACCTGTAGTCTAGCCCATTTTACAAAATTCTAGACTCGAAATATTCTAGACTCAAATTTTTGGACGAATTGGAATATTGGGAATTTTGGAATATTTGGACGAATTTTTCTAGACTCGAAATATTCTAGACTCGAATTATTCAAGACTCAAATTTTTGGACAAACTCGAAATATTCTAGGCTCAAAATATTCTAGGCTCGAAATATTCTAGACTCGAATTTTTGGACGAACTGAAATATTTGGACAAATTCGAATTTTTCTAGACTCAAATATTTTTGGACGAACTCGAAATATTCTAGACTCGAAATATTTTATGTTTCGTCACCATAGGTTCCTTAATAGGAGCCGGTTCGACGTTGTTGTCTTTGTGGATTGGGACACCGAACTTCCTGATCTCCGTGTCTGGTTGGACAGCGGCTGCCCCTATTAAGCTTCTGGGGAGGGACTGCAAAAAGGCGAGGATATGATTGGGTTTAGCGTCTTGGCTATTTCTTGTCGTGGAAGGGCTTCAGCCTGTAGTCTAGCCCATTTTACAAAATTCTAGACTCGAAATATTCTAGACTCAAATTTTTGGACGAATTGGAATATTTGGACGAATTTTTCTAGACTCAAAATATTCTGGATTCGAAATATTCTAGACTCGAATTATTCTAGACTCAAATTTTTGGACGAACTCGAAATATTCTAGGCTCGAAATATTCTAGACTCGAATTTTTGGACGAACTGAAATATTTGGACGAACCCGAATTTTTCTAGACTCGAATATTTTTGGACGAACTCTGATACTTGGACGAACTCAAAATAATCTAGACTCAAAATATTCTAGACTCGAATTTTTGGATAAACTGGAATAGTTGGACGAATTTTTGGAAATTTTGGATGAATTTTTCTAGATTCGAAATATTCTGGACTCAAATTATTCTAGACTCAAATTATTCTAGACTTTATTTTAGTAATGATCAATAAATTCTATGAAAACAAACATATTTAAAATATGTTTTATCCAAGGCAGGGGTGTTACGAGCTCGTAACTAGTGCCGAACCCTAGAGAACACAGATAGGTCAGATACCACAATCAGGGTCGTGTCCAGTGTACATGACCAACAGGGCAAGACAGTGTGAGTAGTGTGCCCCAACACGGTCCATAGCCATGGCGGGCCTAACACAGCCTAGGGACCCTGTCAGCAGGATAGGGCCCCCAGTTGGGTCCCGACGTGTAGTCGGCCACGTCAGTGACACGTGGCCGACACTTGGCAGTTGCATGCTACCAGTCCTCACACTGGGCTAGGAGGGGCTTACTCTATATCAGGGAGTAGGCAAGGTTGGGTGGATCAGTTAGTGTTTGCCCTACTGTGGTGTTAGGATCTATTACAAGGGGCATGTGGCCTCGCCACTTTTCACTTGTCTTTTTTGTTGGTTTCTTGTTGTCCAGATCTTTCACAAAACTGCTATCTTGCACACATGCCAGAAATTGAAAGTAGAGGAATTTGTCATAAGAGAGTCACAGAGGAGGATGGTGTGAATATCCAAAGGAAAAGTGAGACCCCATCGAAAAAAGATATGAGCTAACTCCAACCAAAGGTGTCGATGACAATGAAAGAACAAATGCTCCACCGTTTCTTCTGCCAGCTGACAAAGCGGACAAAGGCGATCATTGAGGAAAGACCACTTGGAGAGCAAGGATAGGGACTTAGTAAGAATCTAGTAAGCAAGGTATCTAAGTTTCCCAACTGGAAGGGAGCGGGCAGTTCGAAGGCGACAGCGCCAAGCAGACAAGGAATGAGATGCCAAATGTTGGTGGTTCAAATAATCCGAAAAAAAGACACAGAAATTGACGACGATACAGAGAAGTGTAGTTGAAAAGAGAACAGTCGAGAGGGGGGCGTCTCAGCATGAAAAGTCAAAGGGAGGGACAAAAGTCACATGAAGAGGAAGAGGAATAGCACAGGACGAGGCAAGAAAAATAAGACGACGTTCAACAACGGAGAGGGGAGAGGAGGGTAGAAGTTGACGAGGAGGAACATGGACCAACTAACCAAGGGAAAAAAAGGCCTTTAGCAGTCAACAAAAAACAGAGACGAGGATAGGAATGGAAAAGAGGTTGAGCATTATCCGAAAAAAAGAGAAGAAGTCCAAATGGATTCATCATAAGAAAGAGTAGAGACATCACGCCAGGAAAGAAATGAACGAAATTCTAAAAACAGACGAGCAAGATTCGTCAAAAAAAAATGCCCTTTGAAACGGAGAGAGCAGCCAAAGGAAAGGATCTTTGAGAAGGAGAGGAAAGGATGAAGCAGTAGAGGCAGAATACCAAAGTCCCCGTGTTGAATTACTTTTCTTCTTACCAATCGACTAATCAGTTTTAATCTTCATCCATTGTTAATCCAGTTTTGCAGATTTTCACGTGTTTTTATACAATCTGCAGAATTACAAGTGTTTTTCACAGTCCGCAGAAATACACGGAGTTGACAACAGTTTGTCTTTTTGCCTGTCAAGAATCTCGTTGAAAAATGCAGTGTCGCCTTTTTCGCCTTTTTCGCCTATCAGGAATCTCGTGTAAAATCACAGTGTCGCATTTTTTTTGCTTTTTCCAAAGAGCCTCAAATGTTAAGGAATTGACTCTGGCAAAGTGTGGGGCAACCCTAAATGAGATTTTAAGACAATGTGGGTTTTTTTGCAAAATCCCAACACTATCGCCTTCTTGCGACAGTGTCGCCTGTGGCTGTTTTAGTTCATTTCTGCATAGCTACAGTTTTGGTTCATTTATACAGACATAATGTTTACGGCCAATTTCACTGCTTATCAGCAATCAATGACAAGGAACCGGATGGATGCCAACGGATCACCAGCCAACTGGCGATCCAATTGACGATCTAATTTCTTAATAAAAATAGCTGTTCATATTCATACAGTTTCATTATTATCAGTAGCATTATCAAATCAGAAGTTATCAGCAAACATTTGAATAGTTAGCTCTCTCTCTCAAGCTTGCGAGCTTGAATACCCCTAAGCATTATAGCTCACTTCTTAGAGTTGTTTTAGAGATTGCTATTGCATCACTGCTTATCAGCATTAAGCATTGATTCAGACTTTTATTTTAGCCACTCAAAGATAGCATAGAGTACGCGACTTCAATCCGCAACTTATTGTACTAGTTTACTTCTGTTTCGTTATCATACTGAATCAATACTATCCTTTATTGCGTTCAGTTTCGTCTCAGAATGTATGTGTTTTCTGGAGTTCTTCGCGACTAATTATTTGTCTGATAATTCAATGCTTAATTGTTTGGCTACATAATCACTGTAGTATTGACGATTCCAAAGTTAGTTACTATAAGATCAAACGTGATTCCTATCACTATTGTTTTGTTTGAAATTAATAGGCGTAGTCATGCATTGTGAAAGGAGAAGATAGTTTATTCCGCCATGCACGAAAAGATTTCTTTCTAGACACTCGAATTATTTTCATTCGTTTCTTTTCAAGCTAGACCTATCTTTTGCACACCACTTTTCGACATGGTATCAGAGCATTTCACTACTTCTTAATCTAATACCTATATGGTATTAGACCAAAATCTCTAATACTTGATATCTTTCGCGATATCAAATTAATAATCATACTCTTCAATTCTTTTCAACCTTTCAGGTTCAGAGAATTGATTTCCTATTGTTGGCATTACTACATCTTAGCATCATCGATACGATCGACAGACTAAGTTCCGGATGGATTCTCAAAGTAAGGCTAGTCTTATCGCAGATAAGCTAAATGGATCCAATTATCATTTGTGAAAATTTAAGATGCAGACCTTGCTAATCGCCAGCGAATTATGGGATGTTGTTATAGGTACATAAGTAAAACCTGAAGACGACGACTCGAAGTGGAAATCGAAGGATGGTAAAGCTTTCGCGCTTATTATCCTCAATATATTAGATACACAGATTGGACACATAGTTGAAGCTAAAACGTCAAGAGACATTTGGAACATATTGAACTCACTATATGATGTGAGGGACGTAAGTACTAAGTTACATATACGAAGGAAATTGTCACATTTAAAATGTCTACTAGTGATTCTCTTCAGAGTCACATTAACCAGTTTAAGAATCTCTTGCAACAGATGGCCGCTATCGGATCAGTCGTAGACGATCAAGACGCAATTATGACATTGCTTTCAAGCTTGCCCTCTACATATGAGAACTGGGTGATAATCATATCGACACACACAAATTTAACTCTTACTAGAGTTATCACTATGTTGCTGCAAGAAGACAATAGAAGAAGTCAAGACACTTCGTCTACTTCCTCCTCTCAGGCTCTATATGTCAACAAAGGCTCTAAGCGACAAAAGCTAAAAAGCTCCAAGAAGGCTGCAAAGAATCAAAAACAGACTCAAAGTCAGGCACAATCATCAGATCCACAATCGAAGAAGAAGATATTTTGCAAGTATTGCAAGCACAATAACCATGAGATCAAGGATTGCCGAATTCTCCAAGTGAATGACGCAGTCAAGCAGTCTGATCAACAACCAAACACAATTTCATCATCTCCTCGGGTCGAAGTGGACGAAGGCGCAATCATGGTCAAGGGTCAAAGTAGTGGGTTTCTTTCCTTGCCTAACCTGAATCCAAGATCTAGTCAATCTAGCATTAAAGAGACGGAGTTAGTCGTCACGCGTAGGTTTGTTCCCATGAGAGCGATAGTTTAGTTCAGATTTCAACATGAATGGAGGATTCACATCGATCTCTACATCCATTAACTTTACTCTTTAACACTACACATCCCTTAACACTACACATCCACAACAAAGATAGCTTACTCTTTCTCTCTCTCCCTTCCTCTCTCATAAAAAGTATAATAACATACAATCCCAATAACACTCAAATCCAACAATTAGCAAAATCCAAATAAGCATGAGAGATGGAGGAAAAGTGATAGAGAGCAAAGACATTCATCAATCCATTTCTGAAGAGAACCAATCTGCTTTATTGAAATGAGAAAATGAACATGAGGAGCAACTCGAGTTGGTCCCTTCTTATAGTAGAGTATGCAGTTATTGGAGACTTTTATTGGCTTCGCGCCGAATCTTGATTAAATGATGTTGCACCTTCTCCATAAAATCGATGCGTGCAGTATTAAAATCCAAATTGTGTGGTAAGAAACAACGGTGGGCTCCGACAATCCACTTGGAGGTTGTCCATGATGTGAAGCGTGATTCCCAGGAGCCTCCCATCATTGTCGCACGAAAATATAAACGAGCAACTGGCAACTGATCTTTGATTTGCTCTGAGGCCATCGGCTTATTTGGATCGAATGCAGGAGGGAGGCAATCGTCCCATCAGGTTGCCATTGACGCCAACAGAGTTAGATCTTTAGCAAACATTGCTGATTGTCGCACCGTTGGATCTGAAGAGTGGACATACTCTTGTTGATAGGCTTGTAAGGCACGGTGGAAATCCACTTAGATGGTCCAGTTGTAAAGTTGTTGGATGATTGGCCAATTGGGCGTATGGATGGTGATTTTGTGCATAGCCAAGCCCAAATCTTTCCATTTATTTCTTAACGACATTGGCATGTAATAGGGACCTACCCGCAATTGGCGAGGGCTGGCGACGTAACTCCTAATTGATTCCGGAGTTTTCTCAAAAACCGTGATTCTACATGCCGGCTGCTCTCCCAATGCAGGTATTTTGTCCAACTCTTTGTCGGCCTCGATCTCGAAGGTCTTAAACTTCAGAACTCATCCACCACGCGAGGACTCATGCGGATGTTGCTTTAAGAAGGTCTGGATCTGGTCCACGACGCTGATGGGCCTTCTGAATAGAGGTCTTGTCCTTGATGAAGATGGACCCGCTTGTACTGCCGGTATGGTTAACGGTTGGTCTGCTATATCTGGAGCTCCCCCCTGGTCCATGCTCGAATCAACCCATGTATCCATTGGTACGACTTCTTGGCGCGGAGGGGAGAATTGCGGCATGACCGGTACGGGGATTTGTGGTCCGGCTTCCAACACTTGAGCGACTGCTTTTTCATAGGCGGTAATGGTCTCTTTAGCCTTTGCCAACTCGGTTGAAGCTGATGCTTTGAACTTGTCAAAGCGGCCTTGGAATTCCTGAAGGGCCACTTTGTATGTCTCCACTTTTTTGAACAAATACGCAATCTCCGTCGGTGTGACCGGATAATCTGGTATTTGCGTTTGAAGATACGCATCATGCTCAAGGGTGGTTGCATCCAATTCACCTTGAAGCCGCGTGCGATCTTGTTCAGCCATCTATAATTGCCCCTTCAGCAACTGCACGACCTTATCCACCTGATCATGTGCGGTTGTCAAGGCGTTTTGCAGGGAGCTGATGTATTCTTCCAAGCGATCAGCTTGTTGCTGGGCCAACTTCTTTTCGGCTTTAGCCTTGTCTTCGTGTTGTTTGGCAATCTTCAACTCTCGATCCAACTGGACAAGTTTCTGGCTGATCAGAGTGTTTTCAAACCCCAGATCAGAGATTCTCTGTTTCATTTTCTTCTTTTTATCCAACATCGACTGGATCACTTGCACCAAACCTTGAGCATCCCCAGAATCGACGGTTGTGGAGGCGACAGCAGCAGGAGGACTTGATGGAGCTGTCCTTGGTTGGCATGGAATAGGTGCCACTACATCTTCTTCTTTAAAATGGTCTTCCTCTTCAAACCCTTTAGGCACTTTGGCGTGGAACTGTTTTGGTGATTTTACAGCTTTGTCGACCCGCAGTGTGACAGGACTATCTTCTGTATGAGGTTGCTGGTTGACATCTTCAACACCAACAATAGATTCATGGATATGTTCGAATCCTCTTCCAGGGGATTGGAGTTCAAAGGGCACAGGGCTCTGGGGCATTTCAAAAATTTCGGTGGCCCCAAGGAGATCGGAATCATTGAACATATCCATGAAGAACTGTGTGTTTGGTGAGGTGGCTTCGGTGTGGGGGTGAGGCGGCCTGGGTAGCTATGATGGGAATGGTAGGCCCAATGGTCACAGATTGTCCTTGAATGGAAGCAGAGGCGAGGAAGCATCAGAGACTGGGGGAATGGGAAGTTCAATGCGAACAACAGTAGGGGGTGAAAGCGCAGCTGACGAAGTATGCCTAGTGCGACATCATGATGCGGAAGGCGAGCTAGGAATAACAATCTCGCTGCGTGGACGACGACGATAATGAGAACTTGAGGCCTGGTGAGATGACTCGGCCGGTGCTTCTTCATAGACCGAAAGCACAGAATCCAGGTGGAAGCCATGGATGCTGTTTTCTAAGTGAGAAGCGGCTAAAAGGGACAATAAACAGCCTACAGCGAACTGCTGCTTAGTATTGGCCTTAATAGCTCGTTTGAGCTCACCAGAGACAGTCTTGAACCAATTATATGGTTCAATAGGGGCTTTGGCTAACTTGGTGTGGGACTCCACTATCCTATGGAGGATCTGTGTTGTGATGCGGTCTTTCCTGAGGTTGCCAACCATCAGGAAGCTGTTCAGTAGCTGGGCAACAACGTGGATTGATGGCTCAATGATGGCTTCCAGAAGGTAGCCGTCATTGGTCCAGTGCAGATCGTTGGTGAGGTCAATATATGGCTTGATGGCCTGTTTGGCATGCTTGTGATTGGGTGAGGCCTGCGTGCCAGATATTATACCTATAGCTGCAAGGGCGGCCTCAATGACGTGCACCTTATGTGTGGCTCCCTGGAAAGTGATATAAAATTTGGATTTTTCTTCCTTCCACGTACTGAAGGCAATAGTAATAAAATCCATATTGATGCGACCCGAAAAGGCTCTCTCATGAATACCCATTGTAGTAAGCAGCGGCTCCGCAAGGGTCATCCACTGAGTGACCATGCTTGTGCTAGGAAGAATCATGATGTCTGTTGCAGATAGGACATCACGATGGATAGTATAGCATGGAGACTGGGAAGTATTGGTAGAAGACATGATGATCAGAAAAGAAATATAAAACGCATAAAAGTGTATCAGAAAGCAATCAAAATTTTTGGAAGACTTTGGTCGCAAGAAAAATTTGCAAGAGCTTCGCTAGCACAAGTGAGGAATGAATCGAATTCAGTCAACTTATAGGTGAATTTGGTGGGTCCATTACACAATATACTAGTTTGGCTGATCAGTTTGGAACAAAAATTTGCAGGCATGTACAATACTGTGAAAATAGGCTATAAAAATCTCGGTGAAGGTTTCTGGAGATCTGAACCTATTAGGCGAATGTTTTCCAGGTCTGACGAAGGATGAACCTTTGTCCATGTACTGTCATAAATGCATTTTTTTACAATTTGAACCTATGGTCAACCTAAGTTTAACATTTTAAGGTCATCTAGTAGGTCGGCGAAGGTTCATAATGAGGTTAAGATGCTCGGCAAAGGTTCCCAAAATGACATATCAGTGATACTTCGCCTAACTCAAAAATTGGGTTTTCTCTTGACAGAAGCCTTCACCCACCTTAAATTAGATAAATCTAGAGTGTATGTACAGTCTGAAAGCTCAGCGAAGGTTTCTGGTAGTGTATAGGCGAAATCTGACCAAAACAGTGATTTTCTAAGTCGTTTTCCATCAAAAAAATTATTGTGTTTCCTTTTGCCTATGCTGATGACTTTCTGACTTTTGCTCATCAATCTTTTCTTATTTCTTGCTTTACTTTTTTTTTTTTTTTTGTCTTTTGACTGTCTTTTTCCAAAAATCTCAGCAAATTAAGTACTGAAAACAAAAAATTGAAAAACAATTAAAATTGTTTTTAAAAAAATATTGAGATTAGGCTTGCTGAACTGGCGGAGTAACTTAGAATTTGCTTTGCATAGGAACACAGATCATGCTACACAATAACACAGACAGAAAATCACTCCCCTCAGCAAGCTCACATAGCAACTGTATTTCTCAAAATGAAATTACACTGTACATATAGTTGTTCACTCGGGCAACCCATGCATGACCCAGGTTGCCGTTGGCAGGACGCGTGTCCCATCGACTTGCCTCGTGGCGAGGCCAACTGATCCTTATCCACTGATAGGACCCACAGTACAGTAACACAATGATTCTAACTTTAATTCTAACTCTCTCCCTTAAAGTAGAGTCACTTTTTATACAGTCATTTACATAGCTTTAAAGTCAACAAACTTTAAATACAGAAAGTTTTGATCTAAATTTATCAAACTTTTCTCCATTAAGTGGCTTAGTGAAAATATCAACTAGTTGTTCTTCTGTGCTACAATGAACAACATGAATTTCACGACTCAGCAGCCTCTCACATATGAAGTGATATTGAATCTCAATGTGTTTAGTTCTCGCATGGAACACTGGATTCTTTGCTAGCTGAATGCCACTATGACTGTCACTATGTAAAGTCATGGGATTTTTCTGCTTTATGCCAATTTCTTCCAAGATTCGTATCAACCATATAGCTTCTTGTGCAACACTACACATTGTCTTATACTCTGCTTCTGTGGTGGAAAGAGCAATTGTACTTTGCTTCTTACTAGACCAGGAAAAACAATTACCACAAAACTGGAATATATATCCTGTGGTGGATCTACGATCATCATAGTCACCTCCCCAGTCCGCATCCACATAGCCACACAACTCAGATAAACCATCATGCTTCTTGTAAGTCAAGCCATACTCTGAAGTGCCTTTCACATAACGCAAAATGCGTTTAGTTGCTTTCCAATGCATTTCCGTAGGTGCTGCCATAAACTGACTTACAATGCCAACAACATAGCATATATCTGGTCTAGTTGTGGTAAGGTAAATCAAGCTCCCTACTAACTGTCTATATAGCGTAGCATCAAATGACTGTGATTCATCAAGCTTAGAAAGCTTTTTACCTGGTTCAATAAGAGTGTTTACTGGTTTGCAATCCTGCAACCTAAACCTGTGCAGCAACTCTTTGACATACTTCACCTGTGTTAAACCCACTTCATGTCCTTTTTGCCACACTTCTAATCCAAGGCAGTAATGCATCAGGCTGAGATCCGTCATCTCAAATTGCTCCATGAGGTCTTTCTTGATCATGTCTATCATCTCTTGATTATTTCCCGTAATAATCATGTCATCAACATAAAGAGCAATCAAAGCAACCATACCATCAAAGCATAAGACATATAGATTTGGATCAGAATGTGTTCTCACCATCCCTTTTGAACGAAAGTAGGCATCAATCCTGCTATACCACGCACGTGGTGCTTGTTTAAGACCATAAAGCGCTTTATTCAAGTGACATACTTTATTTTCCTGTCCTTTCGTTACAAAGCCTTCAGGTTGATCCATGAACACTTCTTCTTCTAACTCACCATTTAGAAAACCAGATTTCACATCCATCTGATGCAAAGGCCAACCAAAATGTAAAAGCAATAAGTAGACGTAGAGTATTCCACTTACACACCGGCGCAAAGGTCAGGAGTATGAGCTTGCGTAAATTGTCTTTTAATCCCACATTGATCACAAAGATCATTGAAGTCATTAGACTTATACTCACCTCCACTATCTGATCTTAGGACTTTGATCTTCTTACCTGTCTGATTTTTGACCAAGTTTTTGAAGTTCTTGAAGTTATCAAAAGCATCTGCTTTCTTCTTCAAGAAGTAGATCCACGTCTTACGTGACATATCATCAATAAAGGTCATGAAATAGAAGGCTTTTTCTTAAGGACATGGTCCTCATGGCCCGCATAAATCTATGTGGATTAAATCCAGGATGTTCTTTGCTCTTGCAACACCCCCTTTATTGAACTTCTCTCGATGCTGCTTCCCATATATACAAGATTCGCACATCGATTTCAAGTGATCTTCTATTGTAGGCAGTCCTGTTACCATCTCCAATTTTCTCATCAAACTGAGGCTTCCCAAGTTCAAGTGACCAAGCCTCTTGTGCCACAACTCAGTTTGCAAAGGAACGGATGATACAAGTCCATGTTGCCCCTTGATTGTAGCATTCAACCTGTACAATTTTGTATTGGGCTCTCTTACTCCATTTGCAATAACTTTGAACTTTTGGTTCACATCCTTCACAAAGCAACGATCATGGGCGAATTCTACTTTCGACTTTTGATCAGTAATGACTCCAACAGAAAGTAGATTTTTCTTCAAAACTGGTACGTAAAGTACCTCCCTGATCATCCTGCTTTTGCCATCAGGCAGTTGGATTGAAACTGTGCCTATCCCCTTGATCATGCACACTTCACCATTTGCTTGTGAAATAGATGTCCCATTATCCAATGCCTTCAAACTACTGAACCAATTCTTGTTACCTGTCATGTGTCTTGTGGCTCCTGAGTCAATATACCATGCTTGATCATCTTGATTAGATGACAATGCAGATATGAAGATGCTAGAATCTTCAATCTCACCTTCATCGACAAGGTTAACTACTTGTTTTGGTTTTCCCTTGCCTTGTTCCGCCAGGAATTTGCGACATTCACTCTTCTAGTGGCCCTTTTTACCACAATGGAAGAACTTGCCTTTCTTTTAAGTTTTGCTGGAAGATCCCTCATCCTCCTGAGACTTGGCGAATTGATGTTTAGTCTTCTTCTTGCCCTTGCCTTTGCCTTGTTTTTGGCGTGTTGCAAGTGCTTGATCATCAGTATTTTGACGTCTAGCTTTCACCATTTCTCGTCGTTGCTCTTCCTGCATCAAGATTCATGTGAGCTCGTCAAAGCTTGGCAATCTTTCTCTTGATGCTATTTCGCTCACAAACATCTGATAGGGTTCTGCAATGCCGCATAATGCATTATGCACCAACTCCACATCACGTATGCGCTCTCCAATAGAATGCAGTTCATCTCTCATTGTTTTGATTCTGGTCATGTACGTCTGAATGTGCTCTCCTTGCTCCATGCGGGCACTATTCAACTTTGACTTCAGAAACATGATTCTTGATGGATTTGACGTCTCGAACTGCTCCTTTAGCACATCCCATGCCTGTCTGGGTGTAATAGCATCACAAATGTGGGTAATGATGTGATCCTTCACTGACAAGTTAATGAAGGTCAAAGCTTTCCTCATCTTTTTGTCGAACACTTTGATGTCTGCTTCATTTGGCGGCCTTCTCTCATCACCTGTGACGACTTCCCACACGTATTTCTCCATCAGTTGGAAATCCCGTCCAATTTGCTACCTTCACTCAAAATGGACTCTCCCATGTTTGCCATCGCAAAACTGCTTAAAACTTCTGTCTTAGGCTAAGAACAGTATGTCAAGGCCAACAGTGATGTCAAAAGTTTAAAATAATGACCTGGACTTTTTTTCTTACCAGGCCACTCATCGCTTTTCCACCAATTTGAAAGCCTAATCGACGTCGCCTTCCGAAATGCACTTAGTCGTCAACTCCCAACAACGCGCCCAGTGGAATGGTGAAAGTACTTCTGGCGTACTCCGAACACTTTTTTTGCTACCACCGCTCTATTTTGCTGTACCGTACTTGCAGGTACAGTCCGGGTGCCCTTCGTTTGGAGGTTATAGCCTTTCGTTTGGGTCAAAACGGGCAAAGGACCCAAAAATAGGGACTTTTCTAGCTTTTGAACTGTTTCTTCACTTTGAAGAAACTTCACTCTTCACTTGTGAAGGGACCCAACTCAACTTTCGGTATGAAAATTTTTAATGAAGTTGAAGGCCACAATGCACTTCAATTCTTCAGGACCGTGTTTAAAGCTCATCCAATGGCTGATCCAAATCTTGTGGTTCACATTTCTCTCCCATCACAGATGCTGGACCGTTGATTCATTTGACACCTCATCCACATGTTCAAAGTACATCTGGGCATTGAACTAAACTCTTGCAGACGCTATGGTCTTCAATACACTAAGCTGAGTGTTGCGTTGGGCGCGCGAACAGCCCACGACTTCCTTGCCTGCGGCCGCGCCTTCCTTCCCTGAAAAATGTTGGATCAAGCTCTCCTGTGGATCGTTTTGAACACGATCTGAGGCCTGGAGCAGGGTCGCCCTACTGAATCCATGACTGTAGAGTGATCAATCAGGAAATTCCGTGGAGAAACGGTGATTTTAGCTCAACTTGACAAAGTGGCTTTTTCACCTTTTTACCGCAAATCTGCTAGGTTAACTGTTTGGAGACAAATCTCTGACACAAACCTCAGAATCTCTCCATGGCTCATGTATTCAACCCGCCGTAAAACCCCGAACTCTCAGAAGACAGTTCTCCCGAAGCTCGCTTCAACGGCGACACTGTACTGTGTACACTCCCTGTACGGCTCTGATACCAACCTAGAATTTGCTTTGCACAGGAACACAGATCATGCTACACAGTAACACAGACAGAAAATCACTCCCCTCAGCAAGCTCACATAGCAACTGTATTTCTCAAAATGAAATTACACTGTACATATAGTTGTTCACTCAGGCAACCCATGCATGACCCAGGTTGCCGTTGGCGGGACGCGTGTCCCATCGACTTGCCTCGTGGCGAGGCCAAATGATCCTTATCCACTGATAGGACCCACAGTACAGTAACACAATGATTCTAACTTTAATTCTAACTGAGCAGGCTTCCAAAACTTGCGTAATCGGCTGCCATTCACCGGAGTATCAAATCGTTGTCCATCCAAGTGCTCAAGAATTACTGCGCCATAGTTCAAGATTTCCTTCACTTTATACGGGCCTTCACCGGTAAACTTCAACTTTCCCTTGATTAGCTTGGTTTTGTACATCAATGCCAGATCTCCTGGTTTCATATCTTTTTTGTGTAATCGACGATCGTGCCATGCCTTGCGGCGTGCTTTCTCTGCTGCTAAGGCATGAACTGCCATCAATCGGGTTTCACATAATTTGTGCAACGCTTCATGATGGAGTTGTAAAGACTTATCATCATTTAATCGTTCCGTTGCTGCTATGCGTAAGGATGGGGTTCTGAATGCCCATAATGCTGCATACAGTTTATGTTCCCAATCAGACCGACTCGCTTCAACTATCTTTGTCATAATGGTGCAAAGAATCTTATTGGAAGATTTAGCTTGGCCATTCCCTCTGGGATAGTAGGGAGTACTAAATCTGTGTATAACAAAAAAATCTTCCAGTAAGCACTTTATTGTTTGATTGACAAAGTGTGTACCCCGGTCACTGACAATCTCGATCGGACATCCAAATCTGATTATAATATTTTCATATAAAAACTTGGCCGTAGATTTCACATCAGCAACTTTGACAGCTTTGGCTTCAACCCACTTGGTCATATAATGAGTTGCGACGATAATTTATCGGGCCTGAGATCCTTGCGCGACAGGGTGAATAGGTCCAACATAATCCAGTTCCCATTTTTCAAACGGTGCTTGCGATAAAATCGGATGCAAGAGTTCATAGTTCTGTCGAGTAGGTCGTCGTGCTCACTGGCAAACATCACATGTCTGAATAAAATTTTCTGTGTGAAGCGTAGGCCACCAACAACCTGATTATAAAAGTTTGCGAACAGTAATATCTGTAGAGAAGTGTCCTCCACCCATGCCATCATGTGAAAACATGATTAAATCTGGTACTTCATGTGGTAAAACACACCTTCGTAAAATATTATCTGATCCACGACGATACAATTGTCCTGTAATTAATTGATAAGGTTGAGCCTTATGAATCAATTGTCTCTTCTGTACTTTTGTCAGAGAGTCATTCAGTTGTCCTAGCATTAGGTACTCAACAATATCTGGTGCCCACTCAGGTACTGCTTCAACATAGAACAATGCAGCATTTGGCAGTTCATCATCCACTTCAGTATTAACTAGTGCGGATTCAATTCGCGAAACATGATTGGATAGATAATGTTGCTTGCCCTTTCGAACCACAATTGGAAAGTCAAATTCAGTCAATAACAATAACCATCTTGCAATACGTCCAATATTGCATGTCTTGTTTACCAAGTAAAGTAACGGTTGATGATCCGTATAGGATGGAAAGTGCGTTTCCATGAGGTAGTGACGAAATTTTTGAACAGAGAAAATCATGGCTAATGCCTCGCATTGTATTGTTGAATAATTCTTTTTTGAATCTGTAAGCTGTCTGCTTGCAAATCATATAAGATAATTTTTTTTATAGTCACCTGGCTGTGTCAAAACTGATCCAATGGCGTATTTTGAGCCATTCGTATAAACATGAAACTCTATCGTCCAATCTGGAGAACGCAGTATTGGTGCTGAAGTTAATGTTTTTTTTTTTAATTTTTCAAAGGCTTCTAACGCTTCTACTGTCCAAATAGGAACATTAGTCAGTTTGTATATAGGTCGTGCTAAATCCGCAAAGAAGATAATAAAGATTTGATAGTAGTTCGCATGACCCATAAACACGTAAACTCCACGAATTGTTGTTGGCGGTGGCAATTCCGCAATAACTTTGATCTTAGAATAACCATGTCTTGATATCACATGTCCATGCACAACTCCGTGGGAAACCCATATCTGACATTTTTCTGGATTTAGAGAAATATGATATTTGCGGTATCTTTCAAATACTTTCTCCAATCGATCCAGGTGGTCTGTATCTGTACTATGAACTCCCAAGTTGTTCAAGTAAATTTCAAGAAATTTTTGCAGATAATCTTTAAAAGCAAATTGCATTAATCTTTGGAATGAACTTGGTGTATTACAGAGTCCAAACGACATTATTTTGTAAGCATAGGTGTTCCATTCTGTTGCAAAAATAGTTTTATGATGATCGGCAGGTGCAATCTTAACCTGGTTGTAACCACTAAATCCATCCAGAAAACTATAAGCTTTCGTTCCAACAAGGCGATCCAAAATGATTTCAGTAAAAGATAACGGAAAGTGATCCTTTCGCGTCACTTTGTTCAACGCTTTGAGATTCACACAGATCCGCAATTTTCCATTTTTCTTAGGAACAATGACAATCGGTGAAATCCATTTGGTATGCTCGATATCATAAATGAAATCGGCATCAAGCAATCTCTGAAGTTCTTTCTTTATCAGGTTCGCCACATTAGGATTACAGTGATAAAACTTTGTAACCTTTGGAAATGCATTAGGTACTAAAGGTATGGTATGTTCAATCACTGATGTCGGAATACCCTTCAAATCTTGATAAGTCCATGCAAAGCAATCTTGATACTTAATAAGTAACAATCGAATTGCTTGATACTATTCAGGAGTAAGTTGTGATCCAACTTGTACAATCTTTTCTGGTTCTCCTGGTTCGACAAGATTCATTGGCTGTGTCCTAACTGGGCCATCGTAAACCTCTTTAGATTCTGACATATGTTCTTCAGGTTCACGATGTGCTTTAGGTAACATGATAACCACATCATCCAGTGTATAACGTTTAAAATGTTCAGGCATATCATACTGAATTACATCTGTTTGTTCTTTTTCGAAAGGACTTGTCTTGGATCTTCGCTTAGCCTTCTTAGCAGGAATTGATCACGGAGTTGATGACTTTCGAGGTGATAAATGTTTCTTCACAGGTGAAGACTTCCTAGACGATGATGTTTTACTAGAAATCTGACTTGAAGAATCATCCTCGACTTTTCCTTTGTCTTTATCCAATAAGGGTGGCACTTCCTCTGAATCAATCTTTCAAGGGGGATTTTCCCATTTTAGGACCGTATTATATTGTTGCTTAGCTTGTTTCTTTGTCATCGATCCTGTGATCTTGTCTTCCTTTCATATATCTACTTTGGGCGGTTTTACTATGAGTTCATTAGGAACATTACGCACTCCAAATCTGGTCGGATCCATATGACTTAGAATCTGCTCATCCGTAAGTTATGCATTGCCATCATAAGTCAAGGCATCCTCCTCCCAAATTGCATCGTCCATAGCATTTTGCAAGAGTGCATACTCATTATCGCGTTTCAACTCACGTCTGATCCGTTTAGGTAGACCTGACAAAAATCACATAATCATGGCATTTTTGTTAATCAGCTCAGGTTCGCATTCAGATCTAAGACGTTTCACCCGTTCAATATAATCTTGAACCATTTCTCGCTTTCCCATTTTAATTTTACTTAAAAGTAGGAAACGATCTTCCATAAACTTTCGTGGTTAGAACCGTGTGATCAGGGCTCGCTTAACAGCCTCCCAATCTGTACGCTCAGTTTCATCTTGATTACAATATCAATCTTGTGCTGCGTCTGTTAAGGCCATAGGAAACAGCTTAAGTTTATCTTGAGGATAAATCTCACCATAGACTTCACAGGATTCAGCATGATATGAAGAAATCTAACTGGATTTGTTAATCCATTATATTTGGGTAGATCCAATCGGGGTGCTCTTCTAACAATAATTGGATTGACTTCCTGTGGGGCACCTCCAAGAGTAGCTCCAGGGGCAGCCATCTTCACAAATTTAGATCAAATAGATAATGAGATTGGATCTAGATATTTCAAAAAACTTTTTCAAATTAGATCTACTAGATCTATTCCACTTTTCAAGAATCTGATTCTATATGATGAAATTTTTTTGAAATTTGATCAATCGATACTTCTCAAAATGATAAATCTCTCAGAATCCAAATCAGAACATATCAGATTTGATCTTGACAGAGACTTGATCTGGAAAATCAGAAACTAGAAATAGGACTGGCAAAGGTTCACTAGGCGAAGGTTGTCTCGGCGAAGGTTTATCAGTGCTATTTTGGAGAAAAAAAACTCTCTGAACACTTTTCTGGCAATTTCTAGTAAAATAACCTTCGCCGACCTCTCAGGTGCAGGATCTGACATAGATACAACTATGAAAAATTGGACAAAGGTTTTTGACACAAGAAATTATAGTTTTTGTAGTCTGGTGAGGGTAAAATTCAAGAATTTCTGTGATCTGATAAAAAAGAGTCTTTGTCGATCTCAAAAATTAGTATTTTACTATAAAAAAAAATGTTTTGGAGTCTCGGCGAAGGTTCTGGCGAAGGTTCAAGAGTGATACTGGTATTTTTGCAAAAAAGTGACTTTTTGACAAAAATATGACAATATGACAACTGATCCTCTGAAACCTTTCTATTTTGTAATTTTTTTCGCCGACCTGACAATAGAGAGATCTGAATCACACCTAGCACAATGAATCAGACGAAGGTTCTTTTTTTGTATTTTTAGGATTTTGACGATTTTTCGGTGTTTTTTGACGATTTTTTTGATGTGTCTGGAAATCTGCTGGGAATTAATCTTTGCCCTTCAAACTGAAGATTCTGTAAACAAAACCAAAGGTGTCTACAACTCGGCGAAGGTTTCCTGAAAGAGGATAAAAAGTTATCAGCTCTAATGATGCTTTTTGTCTCTTTTTTGACCAATCTGACAAATTTGACCGATTTCTGTTATTTTCTCTGATATCTCAGATTCAAATGGATCTTCAGATTGGTGATATGAATAGATTTTTCTGTTATTAGTTAGATTAGATTTCAAACAAGCCAATCTACTCAGATCAAGCAAAATCAATCCCGAACTAACCCTAAAATATAGATCTAACACTATTCATGCCACGACAAGATGCCTAATGCAAGCTAACTATCCAACAATCATGTTGTAAACTGAAAAATTGGCGTAGCTCCCCGGCAACGACGCCAAATTGGTAGTGGATTTCTTTCCTATATCAAGTCAATCTAGCATCAAAGAGATAGAGTTAGTTGTCACGCGTAGGTTCGTTTCCATGAGAGCGATAGTTTAGTTCAGATTTCAACATGAATGGAGGATTCACATCTATCTCTACATCCATTAACCCTATTCTTTAACACTACACATCCCTTGAATATGACAACTGACCTTTGGAAAATCTTCGTCCAACTCAGTGATTATCAAAAATAGTAAGTGGGACTAATATAGACTTTGGTGAAGGTTCAGGCAAAGGTTCAACTTAGAGAACTGATATTTTTGCAGAAAGTGTCAATTTCCACAAAAGGTTACCAACAACTAGATGAACAGTCACGTTGGTCTTCTATGTTTCTTATTAATTTTCGCCGACCTGGCATTAGATAGATCTGAATTACACCTATGCACAATGAATCGAACGAAGGTTTTTTGTTTTTTTGTTTTTTTTTTGGGCTTGAGTAGTTTTTTGGTGTTTTCTAATGGTTTTTGCTCTGATTCTAAAGATCTACTGGGAATTAATCTTTGCCCTTCAATCTAAGGGTTCTATGGATGAAACCGAATCCATCTGCAAGCTGGCAAAGGTTTTTCTCCAAGAAGCAAAAACTTATCAGCTCTGACGATGGTTTTGGCTCTTTTTTTTAACAAATCTAGCATAAGTGAACGATTTTTGCTGTTTTCTCTAATTTCTTAGGTCCAAATGGATGTTAAGAATAGTGATATGAATAACTATCCCTGTTCAATAATCAGATTAGGTTTCAAACAGGAAGATCTACTCAAATATGCAAAATCAATCTCAATTTAACCCTAAAATGCAATTTTTGACCCTATTATGCCAAGACACGTCGATGCCTAATGCAAGCTAACAATCATCCAAACATGCTGCAAACTTTGACGTATCTCCCTGGCAACAACAAATTGTAGTGACTTGATTTCCTATCCTATCCTCAACCCTAGATCCAATACACAAGCATCAAAGAGATGAAGTTAGTCATCACGCGGAGGTTCATTCCCATGAGAGCGAGCATATTCCAAAATCTAGCATGCTAAGATGATTTGTAATTAACTCTAAGATCCACTAACACTATAGATTACACTACATCCAGTAACCCTAAACCAATTAACATTACAACCCACAATAAGATAGATACTTGCTTCCTCTCTCTCTCTCTCTCTCTCTCTCTCTCTCTCTCTCTCTCTCTCTCTCTCTCTCTCTCTCTCTCTCTCTCTCTCTCTCTCTCTCTCTCTCTCTCTCTCTCTCTCTCTCTCTCTTTTTCTCTCTCACAAAAAGCATGAGTATACAATCCCAATAACATTCGGATCTAACAATTAGCAAATACAACAAAAGCAAGAGAGATGGAGGGAAAGAGATAGAGAGCAAGGACATTCATAATTCATTTAATAAGAGGCTCAACCGCTTTTACAAACTTGATTTTGCCCCTATTTATAGTGGAGAGGAGGGCCTTTGCCTCAAAATCCCATTGGCCCATTCAAATCTAAAAAGACTGGGAAACTCTTGCATTAATTAGAGCACCCAATTCGAATTTGAATTTTGGTGGGAACCCCTATTTTATTCTAACTTGACATTTAGGCTTGTGACATTAATAGTCCCACAAAAAATCCTGAAGTCAATCTCTATGTGATCATCGGGTCGAATTTACACACACAGGGTGCCAAATCCCTCTCACTTATTAGCTTGGGTTGCCTTGGGATCCGCAACCCTCCAACAGAGAAGAGAGAACTTTATTATGTTTGAAGAAGTCACGTTTATGAGAGTGACGATCCATAAGGAGAGGATAAAGAAAAAGAGAGACACCTAGACAATCTCAGATACCGACGTAAAAAGAACTTTAAACCTACACTAAATAGAATGCTCCACGTAGAACAATTGAGAGGAGCGGGCTAGGACCTGTAGAAGCTCCACCAAAACCGCTTACACCTATAGAAAATCCACCAAAACCATTTACAAGGAAATGTGAAATGGCTAGAATCTGTTGAAGCTTCACCAAATTTGTTTGCATCAGAAGAAAGTCCACCAATGTCATACACAGGGTCACTTTCTCAAAAAAAATATAGAGAAACAAGTATCTCTATTCAGGTCAAATAAGAATCAGCGCTTTCCCTATCCTCACAATATCCAAAGTCGTATCTGACCTACCCGATAGTCCATTCCTAGGTAACGGGGCAAAGCATAAATCACATTTCAAACACTTGTTATTAATCTACTCAGCCTCTTGGCTTTGTCTGATCCACGTTGGTGACTCATCATTTTTTTGCACTTTCGGATCATAGCTCTGTAATAATCAGATGTTCTCCCTCTATTTTTCCTGAATTTTTTAACTCTCTTTGGATCACTCCCTTCTTAGTTATGCTACCCCGCAACATCAACATCATCCCTCTATTTTTCCTGATTTTTTTAACTCTCTTTGGTCCGTTTCGCATGACTGTTCCCATTGGTATAAGAGGCTTCACATAACTTGCTCCCTGCGCGTTGGGAAGCATCGATATCTTGCCTACCGTATTCTTACTAAGTCTCTCCCGCTATTGTCCTGACGGACTATCTGCCAGCTAGAAGAAGAGTTGGTTGAGCATCTGTTCTTTTACTGTCGAAGAGACTTATGGATTGAGCTTCCTCACTGGGGTCTCACCTTCTCTATAGACATGGACAATGTTCGGCTAGGGGACTCCCCCATGTCAGATCACTCTTCTCTCACTTGTTGGCATATCTGTAGATTGGCAAAGTTTTGGATGGAGCAGAATCAACAGGTTTTTGAGGTCTTTCATTCCCCTCTTTCAATAGTGACTTGTCTGCGTATGGCTGCTTTTTTTATGCATACTAGTTAGTTTTGGGACTGTCGTGGTGTGCTGAAGTCCGTGCCCCTTGGGTTGTAGAGGTTTCCTTTGGACTTGTTATCAAACTTGGCCTTGGGTTGCCAGCTTTTTGTAATTATACATTTGTGAAAATCTAATAGTATATGTAAGCTTTGCAAAAAAAAAATTTTAAGGGATTTGTGTTTAATTGGACAAATGTTTTCCATTTGAACACGTGTATTTCTATCTTGCGCATTTGATGAGGAAATTTTGTCAATGCTCATGTGATATTGTCAGTACACACTTTTCTTTAAAACGTTTTGCAAATTGCATGTTACTCCTAACACTCTCTGGCGTGTTACTTTTTCATCCTCTCTCTCGCATGTGCGCTCAATGCTCATCTGACATCAGCTATTCAAGGCGAAAAGCTCGTTTATCTTCATAGTATATCGGCATTAACCGTAATCCGTATTCAGGGGCCGGCTTCTTTCAAGAGTCCCAAAGCTTTCCCTCCTACCTTCGGAGTTCCTCGCTAATATATATAGCGGCTAGCCCACTTCTCATCCATCTTTCGTCTCCCTCTCTCCCCTCTCACAAATATTGGCGAGTAGCATCCCTGTCTGTCTTCTGTAGCCACGGGCACAGCACGACACATAGTATGGCAGCAGCAAAACTCAATTTGCGTTTGCAGTATCAGCTTGCCTCTATGGCAGCCATTTTGTTCTTGCTTTGCCTACTCCCTCACTATGGCATTGCTTGTGAAGAAACGGTGAAGTATACTAGAACCCCGGAGCAATCTGATGTCACTTATTCAAATCCTTTGTACATCTCCGCCGATTGGCAAGAGGGCGGCTTAATATCCAGTGGCAACGACCAGCTCCTGCACTTTACTGGCGCCTCAAATGATTTCGGTGATGCAGTGCAGTTGATTCCTACTAATTCCTTTTCGTTCAACCCCCACCCCACCGTGTGCGTGAACGACACGGTCACTGTCGCGTTCAACTCATTCCCGGAACTCTTAGCTTCGAGGTGGGGATTGATCGAGACGCAAGGGTCGACGTATCTTCACTACACCACGCCCCTGGACGCTGCCGAGTTCAAGATAGTCCCACAGCCATTCCAACCGCGGATATGGCCACCAATATACACCTATTACTTGGAATCCAATGGCGTCCGTCTCGCCCGCAAAACCATAAATGGTCTAACCTACGTCGTGCTCGGCAATGGTGACAGTGACATTCAGTTCAGCTTTCACCCTTTCAATGGTCCACTACTTAAGATGTCCACGGATGCGTGAGCACATTACAAGTGTATCTCTGCTATCTTAAGAAGCAAGCTGCTAGTACAATATATGTACGCAATAGTTTCTAGATGAAGTATAGTATTGTTGTGGAAGTATGATCTTATATATACTAGTAGTACACATGTGTCTATATTACACGATCTTTTGCTGGTTGTGTGATCAATAATCACATGAGTTTGGGAATAAGTTCTAAGTGACTTGCTAGCATTTTGTGTGAATACCCACTTGTTCTAAAGATGCACATCTAGCTAAACTTCTACTCTGAAGAACTTGTAGTTTGTTGTTGGAGAGTGCATTGTTACATGCGAATTCTATGAAAATCAGAATCACAATGGTCCTTTTTAAGCATTACTATGGTCCATTGCTTGTGATGTCTACTGATGTGTGAGGATGTTGATGTGCACATAAGAAGTTACACCAATCCATGCTTGTATCTATAGTTGTGGTGTGTGACTGTTGAAGGTCCCATTTGTGCTCACAATGATATGCATGGAGACGTTTAGTAGTATTGTTGATGTGAACGAAGTAAATATACGTTCACATTTATTTACTACCACATGTAAGAGATTTCTTGAAAAATCTCTAATTTAGCAAGACACTTTTGGCCATAACTTGTTCAAATCTTGTCCAAATATAACAAACTTAAATCTTCAAAAATTATGATAACCAAATCCAAAAGATATTATAGAATTAAGGTATTCGATCTATTAATAGACTATAAAAATAATTAAAGCAACTTATGAAAAACTCAACTTTTTGAATCTAATAAAAGGGATTATTAACAATATATGCCTATACCTACAATCTAACAAGGTTACTTGTTGGTATAAATGTTTCAACAATCAAGAATATATTTAACAATACAAGGACAATCATGTTGATGAAACTTCTAGAAGTCAAGCAAAGGAATGAAAATCTTGAATATGGTGGTCATCATGTGTGTTACATCCACATCATGAATATATGATTTGGCATAATCCTAGACTTGGATACACGACGTTATTGGATTTATTCCTTTTCTCCCTAAATCCCATAGTTAATCTAGATTCATTCATGTTGCTGTATATTTACTCGCATTGTTGTACAATCTACATTAATACATGAGAATTGTAGACAAGTACCTAGACGATAGTCACACTATCAAATATAGTCAAACTATCGAAGGAAGTCAACCTATTGAAGCACTGTCGAGTCGACTATCGATAGATGCCCGACTCTTCAATTTGAACGACTATCGAAAACTATCAAATTGAACATTTGAACCTTTGTCACCCTCAACACCAACCAATTTGACTCTGACTTGAATCGACAAAATGTTGACTAATATGGTAGCACTCTAAATAAAGATAATCACGGCATGAGCCATTTTGCAAGGCCAACTAAAGGTTCAAACTTTTGATTGTGTAGAACTCTTGGTAGTACTCTGTTGTTTGTGTTGTGTTATGTACATGAAACAAAGAAGTATTCTGTTACACATGATACTATATGATTATCGGACAATCCAGATTTAGGCCAAATTCAAAGCCTGGGTGGTAGGAGTTTGTACAGCATTTGATATTATGTATCATAACATTGTAAATAATATTGATATATCTTATCGAAGTTTGTGTCGTTTGTATTCAGATGGGTGGAGTTCTCTACACAAAGCTAAAAAAGCAAAAGGCCTTATTGAGAAAAGGTTGAAAGACAATGCCATTAAGAACTTTAAAACTTATGGCAGTTCAGAATTCTAATATTTTGCTCACAATAGCCATGAAGCAAGTTCAGAAGCTACTCTTCAAGGGGCAATATACATTTTTGATGACATAGTGGTTGAATCAGGTTATGTTGACAGGGCAGACACCAAGATTCGTGTCTGGGATTGTGAATAGTAACCAACAACTATTATTGTGGCCATTAAGGAATTTGAAGTTGGTACCTGTGAGAAGGGGTTCGGGTGAAACATCATCACCTATGACTATGGCTGCTACTACATTTGCCGAAATGTCGAGATCTACTGGACTAGTGATATTGGTCAAGCCCTTCACTATTAATGATAGCATCATGGCACATTTCGTCAGTACATGATCAAAAGTCCATACTTATGATGAGAGTGAAAGTGAGAATGACAACAAGGAGGTGAGGTTCTCAAGCGATTCAAGCAAAACCAAAAGTGAGACTTAGTGGGACTCATCTCTTGTCCACATGGGATATGTGTTAGGCAAGTTTGGGCCAACTGAAGATTGTCATAATGATTGGAAGTAATGTAAAAGGGTTTCCTAGCCTAAATGTTATGCAGGTGGAATATATGTTTGTTTAAACATTGTAATGTGAATGAGTATTCTTGGTAGGGTCATTATTGAGGTAGCTGTGATTTCACATAAGGTGAAAATGTTGAAGGGCCAATGGAAAGATTAAGGAATTTGTTGGAATCTGATACCAACAGACAAGACGCGTTTCACCACTGTTGGGATCTGCACAAAGAGATGCAACACTCTAAGTCTAAATTCGATGACGGGATGTCAGATAATGCGCTCTGCCATGGATTCCTATGACTAAGTTAGATAGCGTCGAACTCTCGGTCGTAGGCTTTCGCTGCTAACAGAGATCTATTCTCTTCCAAGCCTTTAGATGGACACTGCCTATCTAATAATGATTTTATGATCATTCAACCAACGAGCCTATGTGTGAAAAACATAATGACCGTTGAATGTGCAATGACAATGAACAAGCATAAAGGCATTCCAAATTATACACAAGGGGAAAGATTGCAAATAACATATGTATTCTCAAATGATTTTGTGAGCGCTGCTTGGCATACTGCACAGCGCGTTAACGCAAGAGAATCTCTGTCTCTTACGAATTCTACCACATTAACTAGCCTCACTTACTAGCAGACTCTGACATCAATCAAACTCATCTCGCTTACTAGCGGACGCTTCCATGAACCAACTACGCATCAACCTACGCTTGGCGACTCAACTCAACCGTCTCTCTATCTTTCATCCTGTTTATATAGGAACAGAAAAAATGTTTTAAGCTAATTATCAAATTACAAGAATTGGTTTAAGCACGTCCTAACAGCTTCCAGTCTGCTATCTGCATCGTCCGTGTAGCCTGTGTTCTTCTGGTACTTTGCTATCCATGGAATATGAAGATTCACCACTTATTTGAGCCATCTTTGTAGTCGTCTATGACCACAATCATTGCCTTGCAGTCTCCTTCGGTCGTGGAGGGTCATGAGCCGTATCGCAGATTGACTACAATCCTCCCCTTTGCAATGGCCCGCAGTCAGTTGCTTTGTGAACTGGTGTCCTTTAGTCTTCGCTAGCAGACCGGAGTCTTTGACATTGCAGTGGCCTTCGGTTCCTAGCAGTGCGTTGAGGTGTGGTTTGGTTTCGGCGGTTTGCCTTACAATTTCCTGGGTGGTGCGGTTTCGGTGGCCTTTGTTGAAGCCGTTTCCATTGTGGTTGCGGTTGTTTACGGTTTATGCCTGTGGGCAGTTCTCGTGTATTTATGTAGTTTCTAGATTATAAGCTATAAATGCTTTGTAGGTAGAAACATTATGTTTCTACAACTCCCTCTCAAGGCATGGTAGTCTTAAGATTCCTAGGTAGGGTTTTGTGAATATATCAGCAACCATCTATTTGGTCAAAATGAACATAGTTCTTATCTTGTCTTTCTCAACCATGTCTCTAATGAAGTGATACTTGATTGCAATCTACTTCGTTCATGAATGAAACACAGGTTCCTTTGTCAGGTGTATGGCAGAGGTGTTGTCCATGTAGAGGATCAATGACTTATTGGTGCTTTCTCCTAGGTTGTCAAGGAACTACTTGAGTAGGTCAGTTCGTTGCTCATCTTTACAACAACGACATATTTAGCTTCATGGGTTGAGTGTGTAGTGATCATTTGCTTCTTGCTAACCCATAGAACTACAACATTTGTGGCTATGGTGCAACCTCCTGATACACACTCTTACATAGAAGTGGCACATCATTTTGTGAGAGAAAAGCTTATTGGAGGAGAGATCCATTTGGAGCATATTGATTCATCTTCATGTATTGCCGATCTACTCACCAAGCCTCTACTCAAGAGTTCCTTCATCAAACATAGATCCAAGATTGATTCCAAGATCCATGCTTTTTAAGAATAGATATTTTTTTAGGAGTGTGAAAAATATAAAAAAGCTATTATCTTGACTTTAGGGGCTTGTCAAAGTTTGTTCATCAAGCATCTTGGTGTCATTAGTAGATAGGGCCATTTTTGGCTTTAGAGGTCAAGTAGTCAAGTATACATGTTTTATCATCATTAGGCCAAACGCTAATTATGATGTACCTCGAGCTAGTTAGACTTGATGAGTGATCAAGGTCAATGTGTTGGCAAAGAGTCAAGAGTCCAATCATAAGTGAGAGAATTGGTAGAAGGGTCTGATCAAAATCAAGGGATGATAAATCACTCATCCAATATGAGTAGAGAGGTCATAAATAAGGGGTCCAATAGGAATTGAGCTTGGGCAACCTCGAATTACTTGATTTCTCTCATAATTTATATGGAGATTTTGAGTCATATTTGAGATCAATTAATATTGTGTGTATTTCACTCTCTCTCTACCCGAGACCAAATTGTTGCTTTCTCTCTCTACTTGAGAGCAACAAATTTTTGTACTTGGTTTTTTTCATGAAGCTCTTCCACATGTGTGAAACTACTTTGGTGATGAATGTATGCATGCAGATTTGTCTCTTTGCCTTAGAATTTGACATAGATCTTGGATCTACAGTGCCAGAACAAAGCTTAGGAGATCTAAATCAACATTAGGGCATTTCCACACATGTGAATTTTCACAAAAAAGGGAATACATTAGATTAGTGCTAAGATTCACTTGGAAACAAAAAAAATTAAAGAAATACCAAAATACATTCACTTTTTTGCAAATTGGGAGAGAAGAGGGGCAGAAGCATGATTAGAGATTGATAACTTTTTGTTTCTTTGGATCTAACCTCCGCCAACTTGCAGGAATGACCTCCATGATACAATGAACCTCCAGTTTGAAGAGTGAAGGTTACTTCTCATCCATTTTCTAGAAACTTGAAAAAAACAGTAAAAAAAATTGAAAAGACCTTATAAAAAATTCATAAAAAAAGAAAAGTGTTCTTAATTGGTCAACCAACCTTTACCCACCTCCAGTGAGTGCTCGTAATCATCATCTATCTGAAATCTATCTATGCAAAAGAGATCAAATTAGATTTATGAAAATAAAATCCAATGACCTTGGAAATTCACTTGAATTCTAAGTCCTATTTATACAAGTAGTAATTCACATGATATATTCCTTTAGAAAAATGACTTCAGATTGGGAATCAATCTGATATTGTCTTTGAGAAATTTCTAAAAAGTAAGAGCTCAATCAAGTGAAAAATAGATTAAAGGGATTTCAAATTTGATGATTGTTGAGATCTGCTTCAAATATCCGGATCAATATCTCATGATTACTCAAAATGTCCAAAAACAAATTAATGGATTGTCCTATTAGCTGTCACTAGAAATATCTTGAGAACTGTGGGGCAAACCGTACGGTTCCTCTATTTAATTGATTACCAAATTTCACCACCCAAAAAAAATCCCCAAATTCTCTCCAATTTCACAGATTTCACAACTGATTTCACATATTTCATGGATTTCACAAATTTTATAGACTTTATGACTTTTTAGCTCTTTTTTTTCATAGTTTTGGGCTGTTTTAGGGGTAGGAACACAAAAAAAATTAATCACTTAATTAGTATGGTTCAGTCTAAATTTTTTGTGAACCGTATAGTTATGAAAATTGTGGTGAACCATATACTGTTTTCAGATTCTATGACATACATACATACATACATATATATATATATATATAGACACACACACACACACACACACACACACACACACACACACACACACACACACACACACACACACTAGTGAAGAGTGCTCGTCGTTGACGGGCCTTTTAAGAATAGATTTTAGGTGTGAAAAATATAAAAAAGCTATCTATCTTGACTTTAGGGACTTGTCAAAGTTTGGTCATCAAGCATCTTGGTGTCATTAGTAGGTAGGGCCATTTTTGGCTTTAGAGGTTAAATAGTCAAGTACACATGTTTTGTCGTCATTAGGCCAAAAGTCAATTATGATGTACCTCGAGCTAGTTAGATTTGATGAGTGATCAAGATCAATGTGTTGGCAAAGAGTCGAGAGTCCAATCATAAGTGAGAGATTTGGTAGAAAAAATTAAAAAGGCCTTATAAAAAATTCATAAAAAAAGAAAAGTGCTCTTAATTGGTCAACCAACCTTTGTCCATCTCCAGTATACCAAATTTGGGATTCAAACAGGTTGGCGAGGGTTATTGTCTAGTTCTGGAAGCCATGTGAATATTGAAGTGATAAACATTGCCAAATTCATCAATAACCTTCAATTTTCAATAAAATTCTGAAACTAATCTTTGCCTGACTTACTGTAGTCTTTTTTGATTCCGATAAGCTCTCAGAAAACTTGGCAAAGGTTAGTTCCCAAAATACATTTTTGGTGAAGGTTTTGATTGATTTTGATATTTTGTAAGGGAAACACACCTCTTTCAAGCATTGTCCCTTTGTCATTCGCCATCCCTTCCAAATATTCCTACTAAGTCTTTTAGCATCGATGAAGTAGGCAAAGGTTAGTTCCCAGAGCAAAAGACAGTGAAGGTGAGTTCTACTAAAATACCAATTTAAACTTTTGCCAAGTTGTAAATTTGTTCTAAAACTGCACCAGGTAGGTTGACTAAATTTCATGTTCTATCATGGTCTTTGTTCACAACTTATATTCTCTTTAATCTAGTGTCTCTACAATAGTTTTAGAATTATCATATGTAGCAAATAATATAAAGATAGAACGTAAGTCATCAAGAATATATACTTCAGTCTGTTTTTTTTTCCCCTACATGATATATTCATAAAATCTCTTTGGGTGTAGTTGGTTTCTCAATAGGTTCATTTTTCTCTACTAATTCATATTCGAAATCTCCTTGAAGAGATTAAACTTGAGTGCTCGTAATCATCATCTATCTAAAATCCATCTATGCAAAAGAGATCGAATTAGATTTATGGAAATTTTGTCCTTTTATAATTTCGGACTCATCTAATTTGAGAACAATTATCAGCTTGTTATTGATATTCCCATTTGTAATACTGTAAAAATTTATGATGAATGTTAGTAACTGATTAATGTCAATAAATAAATTGTTGAAATTGTTATAAGCTAGACTTTCTTCTTTCGAGTACACTTCATTGATATGAGATGGATTACCCACTATTGTCTGCATACCTTGGTCTAACATGTCTTTTTTTTTTTTTCCTTTTCCTGGATGAAATGGTCGTGGAATTGGAAACTTTTTAATATTTACCTGTGCAAATGCCTCCTTTATCATCTTAAACATTGTTGCATATGCTTCTCTACTGATGCTAGAAAAGTCACATGCCTCCTGAAGCAATGTAGTGTCTAATATTTTTCCAACTTCATCCATAATGCTATCAGTAACTGAAGTCTTAATCTTTTTTATTTTGTTATTGTTTAACATTGATTTCATAGATTTAGAAGTCAAGATAGAGCCTAGTGAGTTTCCAATTGAAATCTCATCGGCCAAATGGTCTTCAACAATCAATGCTGATCTGCATTGCAAACATAATGTTCATGAAAATGTTAGTAGAAATTAGGACACTCATAGTATTCACAACAATATATAATAAGCAAATCAATAGAAAGTTAAAATTGATAAATAACAAAATTAGTGATTATGAATCAAAAAGTTCAAGCAATATTCAATACCAAATAAGCTATATCTTACTTGAATGCATGGATTCATCTTTTTCTATGATCTCCTCTGGATGATAGATCACATATGTCCTTGTTTCCCAATCTTTTCCTCTTGTTGCTTCAGACCTTACTATTGAGCACATCCATATCTTTAACAAGAGACAAATATGAGATATGCATGAATTGAAGTGCAATATTTATCTCATCATTACTAGTTGTATAATGATGCAAAGGAGATTTCAACCTTTGGATCTCTTTCTTGAGCATCTCATTTTCATCCAAACAAGTTTTCAACTTTGTAGATATTTATTCGCACTCCTTTGATATTTTCCTTGACTCCTTTTCCAAATAATGTATTCTTTGCATTGAATGCGCATTCCCATAGAGCATCAAACTCTCACAGTAACCCAAAAGGCCATTTTTACCATAACACATATAGATTATTAACTGAATGCTTTAGCTTTTCCTCCTTGTATCGGACCATATCATAAGTTGACAATTTGGGTTGCTTTGTGTTTCTTGTCTTGAGCGGAGCATATTCTGGTGACAGATCCACATGAAGATGATAAAGCTTTGTCATCAATATAGTAGTATAGTAACAAACAACCCTGGAGATAGAGATGGTGTAGGCTTTGTTTCAGAAATGATCCTCCTAATTCAAATTTTTGAGTGTTCCCAACTATTGGGAGGAATATTTCAACATTTTGAAAATTATATTTCAGCTATAGTTAAGCACCAGTTAAGTTTGATGTGACTAAACTAAGGTGCATTCATTTACATGGAAAGTAGTCCGGGCAAATGCGTAAAGAAGTTAGAAAATGATATTATAATTATTTATAGTTATTTTTCTCTCTCCTACATGGCATTTCTTATAGGTCCCTCTTTGGGCCCATATTTTTTCTAATGTTGGGAATATCCAAATGTAGATGATACAATGTCGTCATCAGATAAAACAAGACAAAACAAAACAAAGTATCTTTAATCATATTATATACTCCGTCCCTCATATTTTCAGTCCGATGTGGAGATGGTGCTAATAATCTTAGTCGAATGTGAAGATGGCATTCATATTTGGAGATGGCACTGAAATTTTCATTCTAGTGGAGGGATACTTTTTTTCCTGATTTGAATTTGTGGATGGCGGTCATGGTTTCAAATTTTGGCAAGTTAGACTATGAACAACTTAGAGTTTTTAACTATTATTGTAGACACTATGGTTAGATAATTGGGAGTTGGGGTGGCCTCGGAAGTGGTGGGGGCAAGCAAATAAGCAATATTGTTTTTTTTATTTTATTTTGATATTCTCTTCATCCTACATGGCATTCCTTAAAGGATCTTTTTGATATTGAGAACTCCTCTAATGAAGTTATTGTCATTGGAATTAGAATCCTTGGAATACTTCTTATCAGTTCTGTGTATTATTTGTTGCATATAGTTGTGTGTTGAGTACTTGTGATATTTTGATGTTAATCGACATTAAATTTGAACAAGTGTCTGTTTACTAAAAAGAGAGAGATTATAGATTTGTTTTTTTTGTGAATAGTGAATTCATAAGAAGTACGATAAATGAGTAGATTTATCTGAGTCACTTGTGATGACAAGTCAGAGTTATGAGGCCTGTTGGAAATGGTAAACTCATGCAACCATTCTCCAGCACTTCCCGAAGGGGCTGACATATCGGGAGTCATCGATACCGAATTATCGGACCACAACCAAATGTTGAAGTCACAAGTTGAGCTGAGTAGATTATCGGACAAGGCCGAACTATTGAACCATAGCTCTCGACAAGCGTGAAACTGTAAACTGTCATGCTCAGCCATTAAGTGACGTTGCGAGAAAGAGAGACATAATTAGCCAATGATTAAGCTTAAATCTCTCTTTTAACGAATAGTTAATCTAGAAGCAGAACATAGCATTGTAAGAGGAGTGTCAAGCCGCCAACAAGCGAGACACTAAACGAGTCACTCTCAAACAAATCAAAATACAAAATGCTTTCTGTTCTTCCAACTCTGATTGTTGCGTTACATATCTTATTGCTTGATTGATTGCTACAATGTCTGTGATTGATAGCCACGTATCTAGATCTTGCAATTGAATGCTTGGTGTACCACACTTCCGCCAAGAATAGGATCACCCTTGCTGACAGAAAGATTTCTCAAACATGGTATCAGAACAGATTTAATAGATACACAATATTGGTACTACGATTAAGACTAGGATTGCAATCAATCTTTATGGCACAAACTATCAAGTATGGAAATTCAAGCTCAAAACACTCGAAAAGGGTGAAGAGAAACTTATGTTGAGCATAGGTTGCATCTTCGATCCTCTTCTAACCTATGCTCAACATAGGTTAGCAAGCAGATTGTGAAGACATCCTATGCTGAGCGTAGGTGGGACTAGAGCGCGCAAGTATTGACCTATGCTGAGCATAGGTTGCATCTCTGGTCCTCTTCTAACCTATGCTCAGCATAGGTCATCACTCGCGTGCTCTAGTCCCAACAATGCTCAACATAGGATGTCTTCGCAAGCTGCTTGCTAACCTATGCTGAGCATAGGTTAGAAGAGGATCGAAGATGCAACCTATGCTCAACATAGGTCACTACTTGTATTTTTCTTGTTTTACAAGGCTTAGTTTGAGAAAAGTGATACTTTTGAGACGTTTTTAAGAAAATGTGTTAAAATTTTAGTTTTGATTTTTAGAAAATTTTCACAAAAACTGCTTGTCTTATTAAAATTTTCAGTATTCTCATTCAAATAGTGATTTAAATTTTCCCAAAGAATCTTTTTCTTTGTAGATTTTCAATTGTCTTTGATAATTTTCGAAATGTCGAGGATTTCTTTCAAAATTTTGGGTAAACCTCAAGATATTCCACTAAAAGATAAGAAGAAATTCATGTTTTACTTCACCAGAGGGGTCAACAACACAAAGCTGTCATTTTTATTCATTTAGTTGAGAAGTCTGGCGAGGGAGACTTACAATTTAAAGTTCAAGGAAGATTGCTGAGGAAGAAGGTTTTGTGAATGTACTTGTAAAGGAGACGGATAAGTCTCGTTCTATTTTCATTCTGAACGAGACTACGATAAAGATTCGACTTTGCCAAGACGAGGCCATCAGAGCCTATTTTGATAAAGCTCTAGTTACTTTGGTGTGCAATTATAAAACATATTTTTATTCAAGTATGTCTACATTTGTTTCATGCTTAGCATAGTGGTTACTAGGCTGCTATTGTTGAGGGAAAGGATATGGTCTATTCATTACGGAGTTCAAAAGGTGTATCTATTGGACCTCGCAAGCCTGCTTCTACCACTGCTTAGGTCACAAAGCCAGCCTCTAAAAACGTTGAGAATGAAATTGTAGCTGTCTCTCACCCCAAAGAAAGAGATCTCATAATATTTCCGAGTCTTCTCTCACTAGACCCAAGTCACGCCCAAAGACCATGGCTATACATCGCCATAAGTCCATCCCTTTTGCTGAACGTGCTAAATCTAAAAGGGCTAGATTTGTTGAAAATTTAGAGCCTTCTGAGGGTCCAGAACATCCTGAGGTTGGAGCCAGAATTCCGAGTCATGAAATTCTAACACCTTCTCAACCAATTCAAGCACCTACTAGTGTCACAGGTTCAATTTATAGATCAGACTCCAAACAAAAAGGAAAATACAAGAGAGACTTGAGATCCTCATCTGATTTAACGAATCGTCAAAAACAATTGATTACAAAATCTGAGATTCGAAAGGTACGGAATATTATTTGCTGCTCATCCTGTTGTTTGCAAAAGTTGAATATCAGAGAAATTGAAGAATTAAGATCAAACTTCTTTTACGAAGTAAGGATAGAGAAATTATTATTTGTGTACAACAGTGAGGCCGGACAAAAAGTCATTTTCGTATGTTTTACATGCCTTGGAGGTTTGTCGCAATCGGAAACTCATGGCTTCAACAAATGCATGCACGACTTCAGAAAGACCCAACATTACGGGGATCCTTACAGGGTCGAACTGTTTCTCCAGATGCTTTAAATGCAACTGCTTGGCTAAAGCATTTCATAGATGTGCACAAAGAGAAATTGTCTAATTCCTTATATTTTCACTTGACGGATAGTTTTACAAAATTAGAAATATTTTTGATGTGCAAAGAATTTGCCAAAACAAAAAATGTTCCCTATTTCAGTTACTCATATTTTCTTAGAATTTAGAAAAGAGATAATGGACTGGTAAAGATTCTCAAAAAATCACGAATGGAACATCAAATTTGTCATTCATTTTAATACTTTCTGTTTTGAAAAAAGTTATGTTGTAATCTTTTGTATACCATTATGATATGATCTTTATTCTATTAAATAAGTGAATCATTGTATTTTCAGTGGATGTTGCAAAAGCTCTTCATCTGCACAGAGATCAACAAATAGTTGAAAGACAAAAGTTGGCCAAGCATCAAAAGAAATGTTTGGAATGTCCACAAAAATATTTGGGCCTTGTTATTGATGGCATGGATCAGAAGAAAACAATGTTGCCTCATTTTGTCAGAGTGCCCAAAAATTTGAATGAGGTAGATTTTATTCAGGTTCATCTCGTTGGAGCACTTGTGTTCAATGACACTTTGGAGTCAAAGGTCTTTTTTAATTATCCCAATATTTGAAATGATCCAAATTTGACGATCACCATTGTACATAAGAAAATTTGCAAATTTGGTGAAAATCTTCTAGAAATACTTTATTTGTAGCTTGACAACACTGCTAGGGAAAATAAAAACCAAACTGTTTTGGCATACTTGTCCATGCTAGTGGAGAATTTTTTTTCAAAAAAGTAAAAATAGGATTTTTATTGGTAGGACATACCCACGATCAAATTGATCAAATGATTTTTAAAGAGGTTGAGACACAATAAAGCATTTTCTTTACCAGTTTTTCAAAGCATTGTTGAAAAATTGTATGTGCCAAACCAAACGTGTCATTAATCAGACACACATATAATTTTCGTGATTATGTTAAGGCGTCCAACGAAACAGAGTGATGCATAGCTAATATTAATGATATTAGCTTTCAGCACCAGTTTAAAATCAAATGTAACGAATCAGACATTATATTATTATGGGGCAAACTATTTTCAAATTCAGTTTCATGGCTATTTCTTGAAGGAGTTCGATTTTTGCTTAACATTCCATCGACTCAAATCAAGCTTGCTGTGTTGTCTCCCTTAAAGTCCTTGCTAGAAGAACAAAAGATGCAAAGAGAATATCGTGAGATTGATCCATTTGCCTCATTAAATTTTTTGGAATCAAGTATTCAAGCAACTTATCATTTTTTTGATGAGTTTGATCAGCATTGGTGGATGGACTTTTTTGAGGAACACAAAATCAGTTTGCTCAATCTCGAACATACATCAACAACTGAAGAATTTCATTGGTCTCATAAATTAGGAACATCAACTACAATTGGCGAACCTTCAGATCTTTCTTGAGATAATGATTTCTTGGAGCTTGTGCAAGGTGAGGAACATGAAATTCATGTGGGCTCAAGGAAGAATAGGCAAAGTGTAAAAGCTGCAAAAATGAAATGGCGCAGTGATTTGAATGAAATTCAAATTGGAAGCCTTGTTGGTTGCACTTCTAGCTTCAGAAAACAATGAAAGACATCCATTTTGGATTGCCAAAGTACTTGGTTTTATTCAAAATAGCAATCAAATAAAAGTACTACGTGTCCATTGGTTGCGCACCAATTCAACAAATGCTTTTTTTTGGAAAATAAGCATTTTTTGGCTTTTTTAAAAACAAAATTCAAAGATTTATCAAAAAAATCCATGATTTTGGCCTAAAGCTAGGACCTTAAAAAACACCAAAAAAGATTACTCTTTTTCAGGTCAAAGTCCCAAAACAAATGTCATTGTGTTTATAGAATTGAGTGGTAACAAGGACAATGCGCATCTTCTGGATGCATATGCAAGTAGAGAATTACTGTATGATAGCACAACAATTGGACAAGAGGATGAATCAGATACCTCTGAATGATGATTTGTATATATTGAAACTTGTGAATACAATTTACATTTGTAGCAACTTTGTATCTCTAAATTTTTAGTTTCTATGTTGCTCAATAAATTTGCAAGCTTTTCTGAATTTGTCATAATTTGAAGATTTTGTGATCTGTCGAATTTGAACTCTACAGTAGAACCAGTGAAATAATTGGCAAATATAGTTTCATTTTTCATTCGTTTGCTGTGTATTTCGATAAAATGTTGCCCGTGCTTGCCAATGTGACTTCTCCATCCCTTGTGATGACCAAAATTCAAGCTTGTGTGCTAGTTTGATAGAGACAAGGCTATAGGCAAATCTTGTAGCTTTAGGCCTTTCATAGATCTTTAAACTTCATAAATCTTTGTGATTTTAGAAGAGTATTCATTCTACAATGTCATCCATGGGTGGTTATTTGTTGGAATCAAGTGAGAGACTCACTTCCACAAATTATTCCATTTGGAAAGTGAGGATGGAATCACTCCTAGTGATCCATGACCTCTTTGACATAGTTCTAGGAGTTGATGAAGAGCCTCAAGCTGCCCAAGAACAAACCAAATACAAGAAGAGAGCAAGATTAGCTCTACATTGCATAAAGTTGAATGTATGCAATGACCTCTTGAAGGAGGTGTCTTCTTGTGCCTCATCAAAAGAGGCTTGGGATTAATTAAAGAGTATCTATGAATCAAATAACACCTCATGAATTCTCATGCTAAAAAATCAAGTCTTTCAAAACATGAAAGGACCGCAAAAGATTCTCGTTCGTGAATCTTTCGAGTTCGCAAACCGTTCGTCTTCGTCTGTTCGACTTTCGAGTTTGCGTCCCTTTGGCTGAAAGCTAGCAAGGCTTTGTAGTTAGAAACATTTCGTTTCTTCACCAAAAATTGGCCAAATCCAATATGTGAAATCAAAAATTGGAATTGATCAAGTTTGAAAACTGTCAGAAATGGTGAACTCCTGCAACTTTGTCGCGGCACGAACAAGACACGAAGGTCGAATGAGAACAATTCGCGACAGTCAATGTGTCTTTGACTCGAAGCACAAACGATTCGCGAATCATTCGTGAACCGTAGGGCCCTATAAGAAATGCCATGTAGGAGAGAGAAAAATAACTATAAAGTAATTATAATATCATTTTCTAACTTTTTTATGCATCTGCCGGCACTACTTTCCATGTAAATGAATGCACCTTAGTTTAGTCACATCAAACTTCACTGGTGTTTAACCACAGTTAAAATATAATTTTTCAAAATGCTGAAATATTTCCTCTCAATAGTTGGGAACACTCAAAAATTTGAATCAGGAGTGACATTTCTGAAAAAAGCCTACGCCATCTCTATCTCCAGTAGAGTCGTTAGTGCCATCTCCAGCTTTGTTATTGTCATTTTGTTGTTTGTTACTATACTACTGTATTGATGACAAAGCTTTATCATCTTCATGTGGATCTGTCACTAGAATATGCTTCGCTCAGGATGAGAAATTCAAAGCAACCCAAATTGTCAACTTCTAATATGGTCCAATACAAGGTGAAAAATCTAAAACATGTAGATTTATGGTCATTAGGAACATTGTATCCTATTGATCCATGTTCATTGCAACATCCAGATTTTCATTCAGTGAGTCAGGTAATAATCTATGTGTCATGGTAAAAATGGCCTTTTGGGTTACTGTGAGAATTTGATGCACATTCAATGCAAAAAATACATTATATGGAAGAGGAATCAAGGAAAATATAAAAGGAGTGCGAAGAAAAATCTACAAAGATGAAAACTTGTTTGGATGAAAATGAGATGCTCAAGGAGGATATCCAAAGGTTGAAATCTTCTTTGCATCATTATGCAACTAGTAATGATGAGATAAAAATTGCATTTCAATCCATGTGTATCTCATATTTGTCTCTTGTTAAAGATATGGATGTGCTCAACAGAAAGGTCCGAAGCAACAAGAGAAAAAGACTGGTAAACAATGATATATGTGATCTATCATCCAGAGGAGGTCATAGAAAAAGAAATTCGTGCATTCAAGTAAGTTGTAGCTTATTTGGTACTGAAAATTGCTTGAACTTTTTGATTTATTCATAATCACTGTTATTTATTCATTTCAACTTTCTGTTGATTTGCTTATTATATACTGCTGTGAATACTATGAGTGTCCTAATTTCTACTGACATTTTCATGAACATTATGTTTGATCATGAACATTATGCAGATCAAGATTGGTTGTTGAAGACCATTTGGCCGATGAGATTTCAATTGGAAACTCACTAGGCTCTACTTGACGTCTAAATCTATGAAATCAATGTTAAATAATAACAAAATGAAAAAGATTAAGACTTCAGTTACTGATAGCATTATGGATGAAGTTGGAAAAATATTAGACACTACATTGCTTCAAGGGGCATGTGACTTTTCTAGCATCAGTAGGGAAGCATATGCAACAATGTTTAAGATGATAAAGGAGGCATTTGCATAGGTAAATATCAAAAAGTTTCCAATCCCACGACCATTTCATCTTTAAAAACAAGAGACATGTTAAACCATGGTATATAGACAATAGTTGGTAATCCATCTCATATCAATGAAGTGTGTTGCTCGAAAGGAGAAAGTCTAGCATATAACAATTCCAACAATTTATTTATTGACATTAATCAGTTATTAACATTCATCATAAATCTGTACGGTATTACAAATGAGAATGTCAATAACAAGTTAATAGTTGTTCTCAAGTTAGATGAGTCTGAAATTAGAAAAGGACAAAAAATGGAAAGAGTCAGTCTCACGATCATGAATGGAGCACTTTCAAATTCAGAAGACTCCGAAGGCCTCAATTTTAGTGTTCAATCTAAAAATGATATTTGGTGGTTGGCAACATTTCAGGTATAGTAGTTCCTTTGCATAATAAATAGGGATAATTATTTGAATATGGATTTCATATCTAAAATCTTCTCTGTGTTAATATTATGAGGCTAATCACGTTTTTGTATTCTCTTATAGGTGCTGAAAGAAGACCATAACATTCTCTCATGGATATTTAATAGAACATCATATCCTACCACCATTAAAAATCACATGGAGGGAGTTCCACTCAATATTCCTGGAATTGGCACTTTCAACATTGAATGACATTTAGCAGAAGATCTGAAGACATTAAAATGTATGTTCAATGTATCTTATGGCGCTAACTCTAAACACCCTTGTTTGTACTGCATGAAAACAACAAAAGATATGACAAGGAGTACATGGATATCAAGAGATCGAGAAGATCCTAATTGGAAACCTGTACTACCGATTCCTCTACGAAATGTTCATATATGTACATTGCATGCGGAGGTGCATATTATAGAAAAAATAATATATCTTCACATCTTGTTTGCATGGAATTCCGAGCCAGAGGCCTCTGCAAAGGAAGCTATTTCCAAGTTAGAGGATGTGTTGTCCAAAGTAGGCTTACATAAAGGCCACGTTAAAATTAAAAAAGATGACAAGTTATCAGGTAAAACAGATAATATTCCATACAAGCCGAGCATTGGAGGATCTAAAGCTCGAAGATCTTTATCAAATTATTCTGGCAAACAATCTAAGGTTCAATACACGGTTTGAAAAGAAATTATTGCAGCAACTCAAGATTTTGAAGAAGAAGGCTCTACTCGTATACTCAAAGTAGAAGTTTGGAAAGAGTTAGACAACATGGTGAAATACTTGAGAAAAGATAAATTTTCAAATACTGATGTTCAAATGATATAGAAAACAACCAATGAATTTGTGGATGCAGTAGGGGTGTTGATCATATAACACATTATATTGTAAGATTTTGATTTTACACTACGATAGACAAATATGTGCAATTAAATTAGATACTTTTGGTACTGATTTAGATTATGTTTTTATGACATGCAGCACATATTACGACATCATTTGACATTCTTTGCAAGAAATAGTGGAAGTCTTAGCATATGGTCATCGCAAGGAATGGAAAAATCTCATTGGCAAGCAAGAGCGGCATTTTATAAAAGTACACAACATGGCGGGACTAGCACAAAAAACAGCTATATACTGCAACTTTTCCAATGGTTTTACTAAAGAATCCAAATTCGTCATAATACAAAATCGACGGATTATAAAAAAATTTAAAAAGCATGCAAATTTATTCAAGCCAGTGGGCTATAGACACACAATAAAATTTTGTATATTAAATATAATATTTACAAAGTACAATTCAGCAGTATCTTATCTGCTTCCGATATTTGTTTTCAATGAAAGTTGCAACTTAGAATCATGCAACAATTTTCTTCTTTCGTATGGATCCAATAGCTCATAGTTTTCATGCTTACTCAGATCAACGTAAGCAACATACACTGCAAAATGAGATGATCTGAGCATGGAATTCACTGGTCCATATCCTAAAATTTTAACCGCAATAGTTTTGTTTACAAAAATTATTCTATGCACCTTATTAAAATTATGTCCTCCAAGAAAATGAGACAGTGCCTTGATTGCCATAATCATAGTTTCACCATGTTGATGAAACTTTGAATGGACAACACTTATCTCATTATTCTTGAAGGACTTTAGATAGTGCCCTGAGTGCATGATCTCTTGAAAATTCTCTCGCAAAAGGTCTCTGCCCTCCTCGACGAATTACAAAATCATCAAGAAAAATTGTTTCCTGAAATGATAAAAAACAAAGTAAGCTCCAGTATATAATCTGACATAACAAATCTACTAGTACTTGATAAGAGACAAAAACTTATGCATTTGGCTTTTTCTTCTCTGATTACTGTCTCTCCATCAATATTATGTCCACCTTTCGATGTCAATAGACAGTTGGCTGTGGAAAACCAAGTTGACTTTGGATAGTTGGTGAATAGATAGTTGGCTGTGGAAAACCAAGTTGACTTTGGATTCTTAGAAACTCCTCCTCAAAAGGTAGATCATCTTCTTTGTTGCGAATTTCCTCCACAACCATTTTCAAGCAATCTTTCTTTGAATAAAACTTATCATTATGTACATTGTCAACACCAGGGAGAAGATCATCAGCATCAAAATCAATTATATCCAAAACTTCATCAAGCTCTTTGCCCAAAATGCAAAGAGTCTCAGTTTCAATGAAGACAAAAAGATCCGATATATCCGATATTGTCAAAAAGGAATTATAATCTATAATATAAGTAGGCAAAGTGTAGCGCAGGCATCCCAAAGGGAGCCGGGAACCACGACTTAGCTTCCCAGCCTTCAACTCTTGCCATCCAAACCCACTTGACATACAAGCAGCCAACTCGCCAACAACGATCAGACTTAACCAACTTGAAGTTCCGAAAACCAACATTGAGATCCAACCTGGCGCCATGCCAGATCGGGGGTCCCGATGTGGGTGACTTCCCTCCAAGCAAGCCGCCCGACATACAGCAAACTTAACCAACTCGAAGCTTCGTTACAAACGAGTAACATCCATTCCAAGCAAGCGTTCTGACTTACATCAGACTTAACCAACTGAAAGCTTCGTCACGAGCGCTGGAAGCCAACCTGGTGCCACGCCAGACTGGACAGCCATAAATAGGTAACATCCACCCAAGCAAGCCATCCAACTCAGCCGACAGGTTAGAGCCCGTTCCCCAAGAGCTTAACCCATTCACGTTCATGCAATGAACACTCAGAACCACAAGTCGCGACAGATATGAAAACAACCAGTTCCTAGACCAAATGGTCCCGACAGCATACCGCTGGCGCCACGGACGGAATGGTCCCGATGGCATACCGCTGGCGTCCCGAGATACGACCCTCAGCTATGTGCCAAGTTAAAAATTTTGAAAGCGGCCTTACAACTGGCGCTTTTACCGAACACTAAAATCCAGAAGGTAATCAGAGTCAGTTTGAGAAAAATCCCACTTTATTGATAAATCTGAGAAGGTTACATTTCAAGTGTGTGACCGACCCTAGTCTCCGGGGGGCTAGCATGCCAAGGCGAGAGCCATGACAACATTCCAGCAAGGGAGGCTGAGACTTGGTTGGAGCTCGCCCTGAGTTGCAACCCGCACTCCCCTATAGTATTGGTGTGATTCGGCACCCCCCTCATACCAAGCACTCTACCCAAGCTGGTAAAGCACGTTTTTCTCTCTCTAGGATTTTCTCTTTCTAGAAAGCCATTTTCTCTCTCTAGATTTTACTGATCCCCAGGCTTCCTTTAATCATGCCTAGATCGTGTGAGGTGGTTGCACATCGATCTGAGCTCTCTGGACTCCGCTAGAACCGATCAAAGAATTTCAGCCATAGGAACTTGGCGCCGGCTGGATTCTGGTCACAGTGGCGCCGAGAGCGGCGCCGGCGCCGTTTTCGGCGGGAGCAGCAGGGGCGCTGCTGGCGCCGGGGACATAGCTGAAGCCGATGGCGCCGAAAGTAAAGCTTGTAAAAGGAAGCTTTACAACACAAAGTGATCAAAGATTTATCAGAAGGAGAAAGGGTAGTGGGTATTCTAGGGCCTATAAAAGTAGCTCTATTTTGAGCAGGATCAAAATCAGAACAATCATTTAAATTAACACTCGTGTCAATAAATTTTTTTTCTATATCTACAATCTTTGACTTTTCAGATTTTGTACCACTAGAAGAAGCTGCTTCAGAAGTGGAGGGCACAGAGTCCGAATCGTCAGAAATATTTAACAAAAGGAAAAAAATAAAAGTGGACTGAAAATCAACAAATCTACATTTTTATTATGAATTGGGCACTCATCTACAGACTTGAAATCATTATGTAACTTGGTAAACATTCTGTCAAGCTTAGCTTTGTAGATATGCTTGTCGAGTGCCACCAGGTCCTGATAATGAATCATGTCTTTATTCTGAGACCTGAATAATAGAGTATTGAGCAGGGACTTAAATCTGAGATATATCCCAGATTATGCCTCCACTCCAGGGCCCTTAGTTATAGAAGGTAGAAAAAAAGAAAAAGAGAAAAAAGAGATTTGAAATAGTCCAACCTATCAGTAATACCAAATTCATTAAAAAAAGAAAGCAAACTGGATTCAAAATTAGACATTTTAAACAAAAATAATAGAACTGAAGTTTCAAATATCGCTCTCAGGCGCAAACCCTAGGTCAGACAAGCACGTCAAGGCAACGTGCGCCCGAGAGAGATATTGGAAGCTGGAGTATCGGATCCGAGCGCAAGAACAATGAGCAGGAAAGAAAAGGGATACGAAACGCGCTTGAATGCGATACCGGAGGATGTAGTTCGGATCCAAACGCATAATAGTCAACGAGACGTAATGAGAGCAAGTCGCGCGCTTGAAATCGATATCCGGCAAAGCAATCGTAAATTTGCATGAAAATTCGAGCCGAAAAAGGCCTATTTATATAAAAAAATTTGCATGTGTGGAGGAGTGGCGAAGGAACATGTGTCAACATGTGATTGGCCAAAATAAATACACCGTATCTTGAATGATTGATCTGACATCTGTCACGTGCGAGAATGACACGCGTCGATAAGGGATTTGTGCACATGTCTCAGCCCACGTGTCCCCATACTTGGGTCATCATTATTAGTATGGAATTTCCACGTGGTCTAGTCATCTGACGACACGTGTCTCGGCCTCTTTTCACACGTGTGAAAATTTGCGAAAATTCATTAAGAAAAGAAAGCAAACTGGATTCAAAATTAGACATTTCAAACAAAAATAACAGAACTGAAATTCCAAATATCGCTCTTAGGCGCAAACCCCAGGTCCGACAAGCACGTCAAATCAACGTGCGCTCGAGAGAGATATTTGAAGTTGGAGTATCGGATTCGAGCGCAAGGACAACGAGCAGAAAAGAAAAGGGTTGCGAGTCACGCTCGAATGCGATACCGGATGATATCGGATCCAGGCACATAATAGCCAACGAGATGTAATGAGAGCAAGCGACACGTTTGAAATCGATATCCGGCAAAGCAATCGTGAATTTGCGTGAAAATCCAAGCCAAAAAAGACATATTTATAAAAAAAATTTTGCACGTGTGGAGGACTGTCGACTTGTGATTAGCGAAATTAAATACGTCGTACCTAGAATGATTGATCTGACATCTGTCACGTGAGAGAATGACACACGTCGATTAGGGATTCGCGCACGTGTCTCAGCCCATGTGGCCTCATAATTGGCTCATACTTGTCAGTACGGACATTCCAACGTGAATTAATCATCTGACGACATGTGTTTCGGCCGTCTTTTCACACGTGCAAAAATTTCGTATATATAAGTCCTCGAAATTTTCATTTTTTTTCGCAAAATTTTCACTTTTAGCTCCCGATATTGCTCTCAAGCGCGCTCTTTCATCTTTCAAGCTTCCGCCCTCTCATAGTGTGCTCAAGTCCGATATCGCTTGTTGTGCATTATCGCTTTCGAGCGCGCATCTCTTTTCTGCAAATAATCTCTGTAGATCTTGCGCTCGAAATTGATATTCAGTGTTGGTATCGATCTCAAGCGCCCTTTCATCGCAAATTTTTTTGTTTTGATCCACTTTTATTTTGGTCAAACTTCTTTTTGTAATTTTCTTCTTCCGAGAATGATGGCCAGGATCAAATCCACCGCCCGTGCAATCACCACTATACAGCCATCCCTTTCCTGTGATCCCCCTAGTACTGGCCGTAGACATGGCAGGAAGCAGGTCTGGCTGAGGGAGATTAGAAAACTCCAGAAATCAACTGAATTGTTGATCCCTAGAGCTCCTTTTGGCCGATCTGTATGGAATGTCACTCTGTCACTTGGGCTGGATGTTCGTTTTGCCGTGACAGCCATGCAGGCCTTGTAGGGTGCTGCAGAAGATTTCTGTCCTAGTTTTTTGAGGATACTTGTCTTTTGGCAGTGCATGGTAAGCGTGTCACCATCATGCCAAAGGATTTCGTCATTCTCAAAAGGCTTCGGGACAAATATTCTGGTATGCATGTTGATAATGCCAGCACCTCCAGAGACCTGCCTCTGGAGAGAGCCAATGTGCCTACTACCTCTAGGAGGAAGAGAAAGCAGTCTGTCCCCAAGAAGGCTAGATCTCGAAGGCCAGCTAGCTGCTTCCCTTCCTCCTAGACGTACCCCGACCAAAAGACCCCGTGTCTTTATGAGCTCTGAGTCAGATGCTGGAGAATCTGACTCAAATCCAGAATCTTCACCCAGTCCTCCTCCTGTTATTCGTCCAGCTCCTCAGCAGGTTTCATCACCAAAAGTGGTGATTACCCAAGAGGAGCTAGACATAATGACAAAGAAATCTGTCCATTAGCATATTGCTAGAGGATTGTTAGACATTGTACATTCAAACATTTGTGGCCCAATGAAATCCTTCATTGAAGGATGCAAAGTATTTTATAACTTTTATTGATGAATTTTCCAGAAGGACTATGGTGTACTTTATAAAACAGAAATCAGAAGCCTTCAACTGCTTCAAAATCTTCAAGGAGCGTGCAGAAAAGGAGACTAGAAAGACAATCAAGGCCCTAAGATCAGACAATGGTGGAGAATATATCTCTACTGAGTTTAAGGAGTACTGCCAAAGCCAGGGCATTGAGCAGCAATTCATCACTCCTTATAGTCCTCAGTCTAATGGCTTAGCCGAGAGGAAAAACCATACCTCGGTTGAATCAACCAAATGTATGCTAGCTCATGCATCGCTGCCCAAGAGATTCTGGGCCGAAGTTGTCTCCACTGCAGCTTACGTCCAGAACAGATGTTCCCAAGGCCCTCTCAGGCAAGACGTTCCATGAGGTGTGGACAGGCTCTAAGCCTTCTGTGAAAAACCTAAGAGTGTTCGGATGCGTTGCCTATGCACAGATCTCGAAAGACACGAGGAAGAAATTGGACTTCTGTGGTGCCACAAAAATGTTAGATATTAAATATCAGCATAAATATGGCATGATATACTCGCAAATGAAGATATGAGCTGGATAAGTATAAATCATGAAGATTCCTAAGTCATTTTTCAGGAATATATCTCCTAAGTACTTGCCTTGTAATTAAGGGCAAGACCTTTTGAAGGAAAAGACATTGTCTTGGACAACCTTTACTAGGTTGTCCATACGAAACGACTAGATATGAAAAGACATGATAAACTAGAGTAACTTTAAATCATAGTTAAGTATACCTCCTATGGTATAGGTGAACATATTTTCAGTCTAATCGTTAACTAGACCCTTTCGCGGGAGCGACGCACCTGTTGTTTTAGAGGTGTGTTTGTTCATCCCGTAGAACATATATTGATCTCACACTTCAGTCTCGATCATCGAGAGAGAAGAGTTTATACTTATGTAGGAGATTGAAGAAGTGAATAGAGTTCTGTGAGTTATTCTCTCTTATCTCTGTTCTCCACACTGCTGAGTGTGAGTGATCTGGAGTCTACTAACAATCTCTAATGCATTTCATGAAATACTCTCTGATCAGACAGACGCTCTAGTACATTACAGTCGTTTATTGTGTATCCGTAAAGCATGCTCTAAAGAACTGTCTTTAAACCATCTTATTCGTCTGTCGCGAATACTTTCTTTTCGACACTCAAATAACGACTATCTTTGGTACAGTCTAGCACGATCATTGAATAAAGCTGTATGTATACATATGAAATAACAGTCCCTGTCTGAAGAATTAAGTCTCTGATCTGTCTTCTTGATTGGCATTGACATAAGTTTCTAACGTATTTTAAAACTCTTCGTGTTTCTGAACCATTAAGTTGAACTTTAGTTGTTGAGGACTTCTGTCTAGAAACGAATAGTTCGCGAATGCGATTAATTAATTGTCTGCACAGTCGCAAATACATCAAACAATTTTGGATTCTCTATTGACACCTTAATCAGCCAGAGTGTAGTACCGCTGTACTACTCTGATAACGTCTCATCTGTAGAACGCGCTTCATCCAATTCGATAGAGGCTAGATTGTTGTTCTGAATTTAATACTGGTTATTTTTTATGTCTGTCGACAACCAGAATAACCCTCGAGACCACTTGCCATAATTGTACCAAAAACATAACTTTCTAACGCTTTCGTCTGTGGGAACGACATTATTTACTATAAAATCTATATTAATCCTATTGGTATAGTACGACATATACCAATTTTTGGTGCCGTTGCCGAGGATAGTTTAGGAAAGTTATAAGAAATCTGACAAATCCATTTCTATCTCTAGTGTATGTCAGATAGAGAATCTAGATTAGAACGATACCGTAAGCTTAGAGAGGAATTTTTATGAAGACAGAGTGAGAATACTAGTCGAAGAAATCTAGACAAAATCACTGTCCAGTTACTTGAACTCCTAATGGAGGGTCCTGCTGCACGTTTCACTTCTATCTCCAAAATTAAATACGATTATTTTAAAGGGACTTCTTCCGATGATGTAGATAGCTATGTCTCACAATTCGAGTAAATCGCTAATGCGAATAATGAGGGAACAGACATAGACAAACTACGCATATTTTTTGGTCTGCTAAGAAAGTAGGCACGCATATGGTACAGTCAAGTTGAACCAGACCGTGTAGGAACTGGTACTTGCTGAAAGATGCATTTTTGAACCAGTTCAGAGAGATTGGTTAAAATCTAGAATTCTTGGATGTTTGAACAATGTTCAGAAGAAGAGTAAAGAATCCCTTTGCAAATATACACGTAAGGTTAAAGATCTCATAGGAAAACTAACCGGTGTATATCCCGTAGATATGCAGATCGAATGGTTTTTGGCTGGTCACCACCAAAGATTGATCGGTATTGCAGACAAGGGGACATGACCTCCTTAGCCGCAGTAATAGCTAGTGCCAAAAATTTTGAGACCTCGAAACTAGCACGAAAGCGACAATCGATGAAGAAATTCTGAAAGTCGAAGACTGATTCTAGTGACAACAATGAAGATTTAGATTCTGATTCAAGTACCAGTTCTTCAAGCTCGAAATATGAAAGCAGCAATTCATCAGAATCAGAAGCTGACAAAGGAGAGAGAAAAAATAAACGACGAATCAAACGAAAGGATGACACGAAAGTTGTCGAGAATAAGTCGTCAGCTTCTAAAGTTGAAAAGCTTTGGAAGAGTAATATGGCTGACCTTAATAAAAAGTTTAATGACTTGAAAGTGTAGATCTCTGAAGTTGCAGATAAAAGACCAAAAGCGTCTTCTTCCAACTCAAGAATGTGGTGTACGAAATGTGGAACTTCTGGATACACTAAGGAAGACAACACTATTGTGAATGTCAAATACATTGAAGATCCTGCCCAGGAGGTACTTTTTATTTCTCAAAATGATGCGACTACTAATTATGTACAGTGTACTGCAGCATCAGCCCAACAGGATAGACCCAAGTTCACACCAAGAAGGCATAATCCTTCTGAATTTGTTGGATCAGTGAAGTCTCAAACTGCGACTAAACCAGTTTCGAACAACTGCTACAACTGTGGAGAGCCGAGACATTTTTCTCCTGACTGTCCTCAATCGCGAAAGCCGATTGGCTATGTACCATTATGTTTGAATTGCAAAGAGCGTGGCCACAAGTATCCTGACTGCCCTCAGCCGTAGAAACCACGACCCAAATATCCGTATGTAGCAACACCAGCTGCTGCAGACACGAAAGCGAAAGCTGCGACTGATGCTGTTGTGCAGAGAATTGACGTTATTGAAGGAAAACTGGCAAAGACAGAAGATCAATCCTGGCCAAGTGACGTGGAGAAATTATTCAAAGTCACAACAAGAAGCAAAAGCTCCTCAAAACCTGATCAAAAATCTTCGCAAAGCGCCGAAAATCCTCGAAGAATAAATCCTCTAGCAAGACAACAAACAAATCTACGACTAAGGAAGATCTCAAAGATGACCCTAACTATGACCGCAATGCTGTGAAGTTATTTGCAAAAGATATCTCGGCAGAAGCAAAGAAAATCATCAACGCTGAAGTTCAGATAGCTGCTGCAGAAAAGGTGGTCACTTTCGAGAAAGAGGATGAAGAAATCGCGAAGACAAAATTGTCTAGTGCTGTTATCGATAAACCAACTTCAAAATCAAAGACGAAAGGATATGACATCGTGACTGATATTGGATCCCTTCGTCCGAACATTACTTTTGAACAGCTGTTGGCAGATAACACTTATTACAGAAAGCAACTGAAAGGCCTTTTTGTGGCCAAAAAGAAAAAAAAAGTCTCTTTGCCAGATGCTGGTGTTTTGTCTATCAATTTAGGTGATCTTGGTGCACCTGAGATTGATATTAGCATTGTGGAATGCCTGATAAAAAAAGTGCCAATTGACTCTGGTTCCAGTGTAGATATAATAACAGAACACACAACTCATGCTCTGGGGCTGACTGACATTCAACCGACACAGCGAAACATCAAGTTAGCTGATTCGACACGACGAAAACCTATTGGAGAACTGAAGGATGTCACTGTCTACATTCAAGCCAAGCCATTCACAATGAATTTCATTGTTATCAAACCACTCAGTTTGTCATCCTATTATGTGCTGATTGGACGACCTTGGCTTTATCAATCAAACGCAAGTGTACATTGGAATTTCAGAGAGCTGAGATTTCAGACTGGTGAGACCAATAATCGAGGTAAGCCAGCAAAACAAATCATAACCTGGAGTCATGACAATTATGAAGGTGAAACTCCTTTGTCCGACACCAGCTTTACATTAGAAGAATCTTCGTATGCCTTGAATATTTTTTCCAATGGATCTGATATTGAAGTGCAGTACTTTGAATGTTATGAGAATGCTGATGACGAAGAATTCTTTGATGCCTGCGACGCTGAAGCGGATGTTTCGTATGAAGAAATTAACGTTGCAGACACGAACTCAAAAGAGTCTAACGATTCGAGTGACAAATCTGAACACGACTTTGGTAACAAGAACCAGGTCGATGACAAGAAAACATCTGTGGAGTCAACCATACGTGAAATTCATGGCCATACCAAGGCCAGTATGACAGAAGGTATCATTTTACCAGATTCTACTGAATTGATTGAACTTGCACCTGGCTGACTTGTGCATGTTTCGAAGTCACTTGGAGAATCAGAGTTAGTGAAATTCACTGAACTATTGAAGGAGTATTAAGACGTTTTTGCCTGGTCGCTCGACGATTTGAAGGGTATACCTGCAGAATTCGGAGAGCACCGAATTGATCATTAAGGAAGATGTTGTACCTATTCGACAGAGACAGTATTGTCTCAATCCTAAGTACTCTCTCATGGTTAAGGACGAACTTAACAAGCACCTTAAGACAGGTATAATCTATCCCGTCTTAGGTAGTGAATGGGTTTCACCCATTGTTGTCGTCCCAAAGAAGAAGACTGGCAAAATATAAATATGCCAAGATTTTTGCAAGCTCAATGCTGCCACAAGGAAGGACCATCATCCTTTGTCTTTCACTGATTCCATACTAGATCAGGTTGCTGGTCAAGAGAGTTACAGTTTCTGTGATGACTTTTCTTGATATAATCAGGTTGGAGTGCAAAAGGAGGATCGTTCAAAGACCACATGCACTACGGATTGGGGCACTTATGCCTACAACAAAATGTCCTTTGGTCTTTGTAACGCTCCAGCGAATTATGATGTTAATCTTCGCTGCCTTCCTGAGAAATTTTCTCGAAATATTTATTGATGATTTTTGTGTATACAGTGATATAAAGACACACCTGCAAAAGCTAAAATTAACATTGCAACGGTGTCAAGATACTTGTTTATCTCTTCATCCAGAGAAATGTTTTTTTTGTTATGAAAGAAGGAACATTGCTCGGACACATAATATCTAACAGAGGAATAGAAGTCGACAAAGATAAAGTCGAGCTTATAAGGAATTTCTAGATACCAACAAATTTACGTGAACTAAGAACTTTCTTAGGACATGTTGGCTATTACAGGATATTTATTCAAAATCATGCTTCTATTGCTACCTCTCTTACACATCTACTGCAGAAACAAGTAGAATACTTGTGGACAAATGAACAACATAAAGCATTCGAAGATCTTAAACAAAGGTTGATTAATGCTCCTATTCTGAGACCACCCAACTGGGCTATTTTATTTCACAGTTATGTGGATGTTTCTGCATTTGCTATTGGCGTCTATCTAAGCCATAAGGATGACCAGAAGAAGGATTATCCCATCTACTATGCGAGTCGACAGCTCAGTGCATCAGAGAAGAGTTATTCGACTACAGAAAGGGAAGCACTTGGCATGATTTTCATTGTTTAAAAATTTCGACATTATTTGCTAGGATATGCATTTATTTTTCATGTGGATCATTATGTTCTTAAGTATTTTGTAATTAAACTAGATCTATCAAAACGAATTGCTCGATGGGTTGTACTTCTGCAAGAATTTACTTATCAAGTAGAGCTTCGTCAAGGAAAATATCATACGAATGTTGATTATCTATTGCAACTCAACACCGGAAAAATTGAAGACCCTATCAATGATGATTTTCCAGACGAACATTTATTCGAGATTTCATCTACAAATTCGTTATATTCTAATATTATTACCTATCTTAAAGATCAGATATATCCAGATGGTTACAATTTGGAACAAAAGACAGTTTTTCAATATAAGGTAGCACCTTATACAATTATTAACAATGTTCTATACAAGCTTGGTGCTGACCATCAACTACGAAGATGTCTCAAAACTGAAGACATCAAAAAGGTCGTTAAAGCCTTACACTCAGAAGATGCTGGCAGACATTTTTCTTTGAAGAATACAGCTAATAAGATATTGACTGCCAAGTATTGGTGGCCAACAATGTTCAAGGATGTATCAAATTTTATTCGTTCATGTGATCCATGCTAGAGATCTGGTAAGCCTACAAAAGCAATGAATTGGCCGTTGACACCAATATTTCCTCTTGCACCATTCGAGAAGTGGGGGATTGACTTTGTCGGTCCAATCAAACCTGTTACCCGACATACGAAATGTCGTTATATTCTAGTTGCCACGGATTATGCTATCGAGAATGTTGAAGCAGAGGCGACGAAACGAAACGATCCGAAAACTGTCGCGACGTTCTTATTCAAAAGTATAATCACAAGATATGGTTGTCGACTTGAACTAGTAAGTGACCGAGGAACACATTTTCTAAATGATACGATATGGTTGCTGACAACCTATTTCTTGATCAAACACAAAAAAACTACATCTTATAATCCAAAAGCAAACGGGTTGACAGAAAGAGCTATTGGAATCTTATGTAAGATCCTGACTAAAATTACTATTGCACATGCAACGGAATGGGATCAGAAACTACCATCAGTTCTCTGGGCTTATCGCAACACAAAGAAAATCACGACGAAACAGACACCATATTTCCTTACATATGGTATGCATCCTATCTTGCCAATGGAATTCGAGGTGAAAACCTTTCGTATTCAAGCTCAATGAACAGATGCAAGATTAATAAACGAAAGGTTGACTAATGTTGAAGAACTAGCTGAAGCTCAAGAGACTTCACAAAAACTAAGAAGGAAATCCGAAAACAAAGAAAGAAGAAATATGACAGTCATATTAAAAAATGTGATCTTAAAGCTAATGATTATGTGTTGATATATGACAGTCGCCATCAAAAGTTGCCTGAAAAACTCTATATGCGATGGCTTGGACCGTATAAAGTCATAGAGGTGTTTGACAATGGTTATGTGCAGCTTCAATCACTTGAAGGTGAACTATTACCGACACGTATTAACGGGTCCAGACTGAAGAAATATTACCTTTGACTAGAATTTTTTTTTTATTATTTTCTAGTATCTTTTTGAAAATAATCGCGAATTTTCTTTTATTTTGTCTCAATTTTTTTTGCGACATTTCTTTTCATCTAGAAATTTTCTAGAAATTTTCGAGAATTTTTTGAGAATTTTTCTTGACTTCTCTCAATCTTTCAATATCATTTAAAAAGTATTTTCGAGAATTTTTTGAGATTTTTTTTCGCGACACTAAAATTGTTAATCAAATTTTCATAAATCGTTTTCGAGAATTTTTCTAGCGTTATCTTTTGTTTTTGGAGAGATTTTCTAGTATGTTGCTAAAATTTTCGAGAAATTTTCGTGAGTTTCTGTAACATTTTTTTTAAGATCATTCGAGAAAGTTTCGCGAAACTTTCTAGAATCTTTCTAGCATAATTTCGAAAATCTTTCGAGAATCTCTCGACCTACTTTTTGTATCCCTCCATTAAAGATGATGGCCACATGATCATTATTATTCACACGTGCGTACGCTCACACATATTTTTTTTTCTTAATTAATTTATTTTATTTTTACCAACGGTCTTCCTTCATTAAAGATCGATCTGGCAAATTATAGTTTCAAACACTGAGCCATGCACGTCCTCCATAAATGGAAGTGACAGATGTCAAGTCACCATGCCACGTCATCATCCCTTCCACACTACTACTGCTTATCAGAGTTATTTTTCATTTTTTCTCTTTACACTCTCTACCTGCGGAGTTTATGCTTTCCTGCGCTCACTTTTTGCGATCAAAGCACTTTTTTACAAACTACTGCGATCTACGAAGCTATCGTTAAACATTCGAACAATGGCTTCCCCATCAGGTTTGAGCTCTAATATCATTTGGAAAGCATGCGGAGGAATCCGCCTAGCATCCATCTAGTCCTTTTTGGATTGATGCAAGTTGGGTGATTTGAAAGTGGACCCCTCTATCTTGAAGTTAGTACTGAATTCGTGAACTCCATCCATTCAATTTCGAAGGTGGACTTCAAAGTTCACGTACGAGGCCAATTCTTCACTATCACTGAAGACCTGTTCTGCACAGCTCTCGGATTACCTCTGGATGGGAAGCTGCTTTCAACTAACAAAGATTTGGTGGATGAAGTTGCCCACTTCTTAAGCAACTGTTTCGTACCCACGAAGGGGTACAAAATCTCTATGATCCGAGATACAACATTCAAGTTGTTTTGTAAATATGCAAACCAAGCAATCTTTTTGACGAATGCGGATGCTACCATTTCAGTTCAAAATTTTTGGTATATATTAGATGCTCTTGTGGGTAATCCAGTGTGCTTTGGTGTTATCACGTTGATTTGCAGCCAAAAGTTGCTGTTTCAAAGAATCATTTTGAGTCTGAAAATTGTCAAACTTGGCCTGAATCGTCTTATTGGTCTGCTTCAAAGAATCAGCTTCCTTTATTAAAGTCTGAAGTTGTGTTTCGAGAGAACGATGTTGTTCAATCATCTTCGTATTGTCTGATTTGAGTGAATTGATCTTCTCGAAGGACTCCTTCAGAGAATCGAGTGATTTCCTCTCTGAGGTGATAAGCTGCATTGTGAGTTGACGATGGTACTTGTCGAACTCATATACTTCAGCCACAAGGTTCTTGGCTTTCTCTGTCATGGATCGAAACCAGTGGGGCTGGTCGTCTAGTTCTTCGTCATCTGTCACATGTGCCCCAGTGTCGCCTTCAGCAGTTAAGCGTCCCTTGTCTGATGTATCGGACTGGGTCGTGTCATCCTCAAAGGTGGATGTGCTTGGCTGCTTCTGAGATGTGGAAGCAAATGTTGGCTTTGAAGAATCCACAACAGCAGCAGCTCCATTGGTGTCCATTGCCACCACTTCACTCTCCATAGCAGTGGTGGCTGCTACTTCGACTGCTGGTGCAGCATCAACTGGAACCGAAATAGGTACAGAAAGGATGCTGGAAAGATCTGTTGGCTTGGGAACCAACAATGTTCCTGTCAGCATGTTTTCTCTTGATCGTTCAATATGTCAAAATGAGCGCAGAGTTGAGATATATGGGCTCCAACTCCAAAAAACTTTTGGTGCTTAATCCAGTGCAAAAAGGCTTTGTCGTGTTCCAGAAACATCTATAGAAGGATCAAATGACAAGATTAAAGGCAGAAGCTGCTTTGTCCCTGAGCACTACCGCAGGGTCAATCATTGTCGATCTCACGAAGCTGAACCAGCTCCAAGGCCAGATGCTCGATAATTTTTGAGTTGAATTCTTACAACCGCTCGAGGAAAAGTTGGCGGAGCTGAAGGAGCTCTCCAGCGATGCCACCCCATCTTGCAGCGGGCCCGATGCACACGACGACTATCTTCAGGCCCTGCTGCGAATTGATGAACTTACAGAACAACTGCAAGCTGTGTCTGCCTGCACCGGAGTCTCAGACCATCCAGAATTCCTGGAGGCTGTCGCAAAGATTGACCAGTTCGAACAGGAGTTGTCAAACCAAAAGCAACAAATGGAAGATCAGAAGTTGGCTGCTGAGTTGCAAACTCAGAATTTGGCAACTACATCTACACAGCCAAAGCGAATGCACGAAATCAGTTGAAGGTATGTGCTGACATATTTCGCGCATTTGCTGATCGCTTCTGGAAATGGTGTCCACATGCTTTTAATATTGAGTTGCAATGGCGTGTGGATTACATGATGCTACCAGGCGCAGTAGGCATCTCCTTCGACAACTGGAAGCGACCGTGGGAGAAGGATGACTTTCTTTGGTTATGGGCCTAGCTCACTATCGAGCAGAAAGGATGTCTCTGCTGGGGCATAATCCAGGGTAAATTCCAGGTCGTACCTTTCGGATCGACATAGTTATACATAGGCTCTTCGACTATGTATGCTCTCGAATATATCCGTATCAAAGAACTTCAATTTTTGCGAAACAAAGATAATAAGTGACATTTTTGGAAGCAAAAGTCCCAGTTTCAACTGTACAAACCAGAAGCGGTTGCAGATTTAGGCGCATTCAACGATGCAGGTCTACTGATAAATATCAATATGGCTTATCCGGAACTATTCAATCTATATGTGGATTGGGAGCAAAACCTTGCAGAATATTTTGTGGAGATTCGCCATAATTTGCAAGATAGAAGGAAGTCATTTTGTTATAAGCAATTTTGTACATATACATTTTGGCAGTTTGGTACCTTTGCGGCGAAGACATTATTTTTTGTTCAAAACCTTTATGTTAAAAGCAATTTTATTAGATTTTCAGCTCGTTACTGTAAAGAAATCACTCTACGAAGTGATTTAGATGAAGATACCAAGTTAACCCAGGAGCTGTTCGATGGAGCATTACTCCCAGTTAAGTTAGAAGAATTCAGCAACTTACCAGTTGGCCGCTATACCAAATCAAAAGAAGACTTGCTCTTGATCAAAGATCAACAAAATTTGGAGCTTGTTCAGAAGTTATATGAATAACTGAATTCATTCGTGTCTTTGTCGTGGTGATGTTTCTATGGGATGCTGACATTTTGAAGTTTAAAGATGTTTTAAAGTTTGATTCTAGTTTTCATCAGCAATTCAAAGATCAACTCAAAACAACTTATTCAATTAAAAAAAACAGCAAGACATATATTCTCTAAGATGAAGAAATATCTAAAAGATGAAATACACGAAGAAATATCTTTTCACCTCAACGAAAATCTGACGAACAAGAATGTTTCTCGAATACTCCTCAAAATAAAGATGATATGTTCACGAGGACGTTTCACATTTGAGGAAGGGGATATGTGGTGCCAAGGTCTCAAGACCATCCTGATTGAATATACTTCATCTCATAATACATACAAGCTGTATGATCCTGATACCCAGCAAATTTTGTATAGTCGGGATACAGCCTTTATCGAGGATCAGTTCGTCGACATCAAAGGCAAGGATAATGCTCCAGGAGAACCTTCATTACCTACCATTGACATGACAATCCAAGCTTCTGGATCAATCGTCTCCATTGTCGACCCACTATTTGATAGCGAATTAGATGAAGACGTTGTTGCAACCCAACAACAAGTCATAGGAGTGGTTCATCAGTCAAATCCTCCCAGAAGATTAAGCCAAATGCACACACAGCCCACAAGGTATACACCTAAGTCTACATGTCTCTTGATACAGGAACCGACGACAGTCGAAGAGGCACTCAGCCAACCAGACTCTGATCTCTACAGAGAAGCTATGGACAGAGAGTATTCCTCTCTGATCAAGAACCAGACATGGTCACTAGTCGAAGCTCCTATTGGCTGCAATATCATTGATTGCAAATGGATCTTTTATTTCAAGAAGAATAGCAATATACATTATGAAGCATAAATCAGAGGCACTCAACTTCTTTAGAGCATTCAAGGAGCAAGTTGAGAAGGAAACTTGTAATAGAATTAAAAACCTGAGGTCTGCGATAATGGTGGAGAGTGCATCTCAACCAAATTCAAGGAGTATAATCTCCTTAACCAAAGCATTAAGCAACAATTCACATCATTTCTTATTTGCTTTAGTCCAATGGACTTGATGAGAAGATGAATCGACGAATCAACTCACTCATCACTGCCTCAGTACTTCCGGCTTGAATCTGTTTTTATTACAGCTTGCATTCAGAACAAATCTTCAATTAAATGTCTTTGTAATTTTATAAACTTTGGACATGTTTCAAACATCACTGTTCGGATGCATTGCCTGCGTAGATCCCAAAGGAGACTAGAAAGAAGCTAGATTCCCATAGTATTAAATCCATCTTCATTGGTTATGCTTCTTTTGACAAATCTTGTAGTAAGTTGTATGATCTCATTACATCAAAGATACTCTTCAATAAAGATGTGATCTTTATTGAGGATCAATTTATTGACCTGAAAGCCAAGAGAGAAGTCTCAAATGAACTATCGACATCTCCTACCATCGACATGAAAATTTTAATCTCATCTCTAAATATGTCAATAGATGAGTAGCTTATCGATAGTGAATCCGAAGAAGACATTGCTACTCTGGAGCAACAAACCAAAGACATGATTATCAACCTATGTCACGTCCAAAAAAATTGACAAGAGTACACACACAGGCTATAAGGTACATTGATGAGTCAGCCTATTATGTAATTCAAGAACCAACTACTATCGATGAAGCATTCAGCCAATCTGCGTCTAGTATCTAGAGAGAAGCAAATGGATAGAGAGAACACCTCTCTAATCAATAACACCAATTCAATAAGGAGTGGGATAATGTTAGCAACAAAGTATTAAAAGAAAAATAAACATCGTGGCATGTGTATTGTAAGTCTATGTGTGAATACTTGTTAACAAATTTCTACCATGGCATGTGTGTTATAAGGCCATGGGTAGAAGATTAATCAAATCTAAACTTCTAAGTTAGAAACTTAAGTTAGAAAGATTCTAAGTTATCTTAAATTCTAAGTTTAGAGACTTAAGCTTTCTAAGCTAGAAGTTGTGAAGCCTTAGAATGGCAAGTTAGAAGTCTAATCCCATAACTTTAGTGGAAACTTATAGCTTTTTGCTATAAGAAGAGAGGCATTTCCATTGCAAATAACACTTTGAGATTATGGCAAATTGTCATCTTGTGATTATCTTGTTATATCATTGTGTTCCCTTTGGAAGGTGAATAGCTTGAGGGAAGGTGGTTGGGCCTCCTCTAGGATTTAATTAGCGGTCCTTGGCTAGTTGAGAAAGCCTTAGCCAAGTCTTAGATTAAGTCTAGTTAAGTCGTAAAATTAGTTTTTCGAGCATCAGTTGGAAAGCCTTGATGCTCTCTCTACAATTTCATTTGTAAGCTTTTATGTAGATCTTAAGAAGTGGACGATCAGTCTACGAGGCCAACTGATCCTTATCAACTGATAGGACCCACAGTACAGTAGCACAATGATTCTACTTTAATTCTAACTCTCTCTCTTAAAGTAGAGTCTACTTTTTATACAGTCATATACATAGCTTTAAAGTCAACAAACTTTAAGTACAGAAAGCTTTGATCTAAACTTATCAATTTTTTCTCCAACAAGTGGCTTAGTGAAAATATCAGCTAGTTGTTCTACCGTACTACAATGAACAGCTTGAATTTCACGACTCAGCAGCCTCTCACGTATAAAGTGATTCTGAATCTTAATATGTTTGGTTCTCGCATGGAACATTGGATTCTTTGCTAGCTGAATGCCACTCTGACTGTCGCTATGTAACGTCGTGGGATTTTTCTACTTCATGCCAACTTCTTCCAAGATTTGTCTCAACCATATTTGCCTCGTGGCAAGGCCAACTGATCCTTATCAACTGATAGGACCCACAATACAGTAGCACAGTGATTCTACTTTAATTCTAACTAGTGCATCATTCTTTTATTATCAATACTCTATATGTTGATGACACACTGCTTTTTAGTGATAGTGTCGATCTGATAAAAGATGCTAAGAAAATGTCGTCCTTAGAATTCGACATGACAGATTTGGGAAAAGCTCACTACTATCTCGGAATGTAAATCCACAAAGACAAAGATAAGAGCCTGATTTAAATCACCAAACAAATGTACATTCATAATACACTCATCAGATATAATCTGATATATTTCAAGTTAGCTCACTCACCAATGGACCCATGCCTAAGATTGTCGAAGGAACAATGTCCTCAAACAAGCATGAGGAGCAGATGCATGACTATCCCTACTCCCATGTACGCAATGGTCTATACTAGACCCGACATTGCAAGGGTTTTGTGTTTGATTGGACGAATATTTTTGACAGTGAACATATTTATGTCTACCTTGCCCATTTAATAAGAGAATTTTGTCAATGACCATATGATAGTGTCACTTGGGCTTCTTACTTTTAAATACTTCAAAATGCCGTTAGCCTATGTTAAAAGGTGCTTTGATTTATTTAAGCTTAATAGATTGAATATTCTTAGGACATTGAATCTTGAAGCCTAGCTATCAACTACGTCCTAGATGGATTTTGGATATTTTTTGTTGTTCCATATCTATAGAGAGAGTGCAGAAAAGCAAAACAAAGACAAAAAACAGCACAAGCAATTCCATCGATGTCATAATGGATTACAAAGCTTTAAACCGTCGACAACGTCAACTAGGGAGTCGGAGTCTGCCGCCTGCGCATGGATAGAAAGTACACACTTTTCTTTAAAGTTTTTTGCAAATTGCATGCTACTCTAACTCTGTGGCATGTGCAACTGCTCATCGCACATCAACAACTATTCAAGGCCGCTGCTCAGGTCCAAAAGCTCTTGACGGTCAGTCGAGTACCCTGTACTCCCCTCCCCACTTTCTGCACCTTCTGACAATTTATACAATATCATGCCGATAGTAAAACTTTTCGAGTCATCCTTATAATAGCAATGGATGCATCAATTATCAGTAAAGAGGTATAATATCAGAATAAAATCTGGATTGTCAACTTTTATAAACCACTTAACAAAACGTCTGATCGATTTCTTTCTGTAGAACAGCTGCAAATTCTTCTCTTATGATGGATGAATTGCTGACTTTAATAATTTACCCTTCTTTGCAAGCAATTCAGATTTGTGTACTGTCTTTCACGTCGCTCGTGATCACGATTCTTTGATCAGATACGCAGTACTTTCCGCGTCAGGACATAATGGATTGGTGGAGTCAGTATTGCGATTCATGGTGATTATGGCCAAGTGGCTGCTGGCTGCCTGCTGATGGATTTTGACGCCCCATCTGTGAATCTCTATCCAGAAATTGGTCTGAGTATGAGTATGAGTATGTGTCTGTGAGCTGCAGACTCGGCACTCATCGTAATCCGTAAAGCTCAGGGGATCACGAGGATCATGCGTGATGCGGCTTTTTTCGAGAGCCCCAAGTTAGCCGAAGTTGCTTATTGCTTTCCCTTCTACCTTCGGATTCCTCGCTAATATATAACCCACTCCTCATCCATCTTTCCTCTCCCTCTCTCTTCTCCTCTCACAAATATTGATGCGTAGCTTCCTTGTCTGTCCGTTGTAACAACCGGCACAGCACGACACTAAACTCATGAATCTGCATTTGCACTATGAGCTTGCCTCTATGTACTATGGCAAAACTCATGAATGTGCATTTGCACTATGAGCTTGCCTCTATGTACTATGCAATGGGTCCGGCACATGCCATGAGCTTGCCTCTATGTACTATGGAATGGGTCTCGCACATGCCATTTTGCCCGGTAAAGCTTTCCGGAATTATTTTAGGCGAGGCTCGGAGAGGCCGAGCCTAAAATTTTTTGGAAAGCTAAACCGGGGGCCTCGCCTAAATTTTTTTGGAAAGTTTTACCGGGCAGAATGGCCTGTGCCCGGCCCATTCCATTGCGTAATGGATTCTTTGACTTTTTCACATGCTATTAATAAACCATTATTTGTAGTTTGACTTTTTTTGGACTAGTCAAAATTTGCCACGTGGTAGTCTGACATGGACTAACGTGCGCGGGTTGACACGCGTTTTTTTTTTTTCAATTTTTTTAAAAAAAAAGCTCGTGACATTTTCTGATTTTAAAAAGGTCAAAAAATGGGCATAATCATCACAAAGAATCCATTACGTATTAGATAACGGGCCTATATGGCCCTATAGAGAATATTGTGACACCCAAGGCCGAGCCCGGGCATCACAATATTCCGTAAGGGGCCGTATAGGCCCGTTACCTGACGTTATTTGGCAGGTGTGGCCGCCGTATATACGATTTTTAAATCATATATACAGTTGTTAATACTATATCTATACTTTCGTTTTTTTTTTTGTTGTTGGTTAGCAGTCTTCTTCGGGTGGATCTCGGCTTTGTCTCTTGGCATTCTGTGTTCTTCATGTTGTTACGCTTGGCCGTTGGAGATGTCTTGCTAATGGAGGTCGTCTTGCTAATGGAGGTTTTCTGTTGTTTTTTGTTTCAGAAGGGCGTTAATGGGTGTTTTGTGTATGTTTTGCGCTTGTTCAGGCTTTTGGTTATGGATGAAGGTAGTAGCTTGGTGGAAAATGCATCTGAGGTTGATGTATCCCTTTCTTGTGAGCATGTTGATGTTTTGAAGCAGGGTTTCCATGCTCTTGAACAATCCGAGCTTGCTATTGTTGAGAGTGGAGGTAATAGGTGGTCTATCTATGTAGATAGATGGGCTAGAAACAGATTTAATGAATGGCGTGTCGTTATGGACTTAGATACAAGTGTTTCTATTGAAGATCTGTTTGAATCTAATTTAAAAAGTTTGCTTGATCTTTTAGTTTCGTTCTTCTTACAAGTTCTAAAGAAAAATGGTTTTCTTTATCCTGGTGAAACGTTGGTTGGTATCCTTCGTGGCATTGGTAGGATTATTTGTGCAAGGCTAAATAGTTTGTCTACTGGCCAAAGTTTACACACAACAGACAGGAGATAAGAAAAACATGTGTTCGATTACAATGATTTCTTTGAGCGTTTGTTTGGCATACCGCACTGCGCGTTACCACAAGAGAAACTTTGTCTCTTACGAAAAAGGTGAGTGTCGCTTACTAGCGTACACTTCGATCTACCTCTATGTGTGCGTCCTTATTGGACTGATCAGCTCAACTCGTCCTGCTTACTAGCAGACGACTTTTCGTCCTCACATTCATCATTCAATCACTCAACCTATCTAATCATCCTTCTCCCATTCATCCTCTATATATAGAAGGAGAGGAAGGAACTGATCTTTAATTTGATTAATGATTGCAAGAGCTGCTTAAGCCACTACCAATGGCTTTCGATTTGATGTCTCCTTCATCCGTGAAGTTCTTCTGTCCTGTTGGTACTGCGTTGATCTTAAGTCGTGAAGACGCGCCGACTACGTAGTCGTCTTTTCGGCCATAGACCAAGCTGTCATTGGTTGAGCTTCGGTATTCACTTGTGGACCGTGAGTGTTGAGCTGCAGTTTCCTTCGGTCATCTTCGTTCGTTACTCGGACGTTGGGGTTTGCGGTTTGTTGGGGTTTGCAGGTTGTCGGCCTTCGTTATTTTCGTTGTTTGTATATGATGAGGTTTTGGTAGCGGTGGTTTGTGGCTCATAAGCTCGCAATGCTTTGTGGGTGGAAACTTCAAGTTTCTTCAGCTCCCTCTCAAAGCATGGTAGTTTTATGATTCCTAAACTCACACGCTGCTTCTCAAACATCGCCTTGTCAACAGGTTTGGTGAAAATATCAGCCACCATCTCTTTTGTTGGAATAAACTTGGTCTTGAGCTTTCCTTTCTCGACGAAATCCCTTATCAGATGATATTTAATAGCGATGTGTTTCGTTTTGGAATGAAACATGAGATCCTTCGTCACAAACATTTTAAAGAGTTTATTTTCGGAATTTCTGAGCATGTTGTCTTGATGGATACTGGAATTATTAGAAGCAAAATTTTAAAGAATGACTTGAACAAAAGACTTAATCACATCTCGTTGCGTCAGTCTAATATAAAGGAGGTAGCTTTAGAACTTTATTGTGGATGGCTTGATTTGGCAAGGTTTTTACCTACTTATCAAAATATTGATCATGAGACTGTTATGGAACGCCTTGATTTGCAAAGATGTTGTAACAAACTTTTTGAAAAATACCAATTGGCTCCATGGAAAAAGTATAATGAATAACAAACTTACAAATGCCATTGATGAGCGTAATTGGATTACTACCAATCTGTATGTGAATGGTGTGGATAAGGCTCAACATAACCCATGTTTTATGTGCATCTACTTTGTAAGGAATTTGGCATTGGTTAGTCTGGGTGTAACAGCATGACAAATGTGGGTAATGATGTGATCCTTCACTGACAAGTTAATGAAGGTCAAAGCTTTCCTCATCTTTTTGTCAGACACTTTGATATCCGCTTCATTTGGCGGCCTTCTCTCATCACCTGTGATGACTTCCCACACGTCTTTCTCCATCGGTATGTTTTTCATTTTGAATTTCCACACTGCATAGTTGGAAATCCCATCCAATTTGCTACTTTCACTCAAAATGGACTCTCCCATGTTTGCCATCACAAAACTGCTTGAAACTTCTGCCGTACGCTAAAAGCAGTATGTCGAGGCCAACTGTGATGTCAAAAGTTAAAAATAATGACCTGCACTTTTTTGCTTACCAGGCCATTCGTCGCTTTTCCACCAATTTGAAAGCCAAATCGGCGTCGCCTTCCAAAATGCACTTAGTCGTCAACTCCCAATTGTGTGCCCAATGGAATGGTGAAATCACTTTTGGCACACTCCGAACACATTATCCGCTACAGTCACTCTGTTTTCTGTACCGTACTTGCAGGTATAGTCCGGGTGCCCTTTGTTTGGAGGTTATAGCCTTTCGTTTGGGTCAAAACGGATAAAGGAAGCAAAATTAAGGGCTTTTTGTGTTTTTGAACTGTTTCTTCACCTTGAAGAAACTTCACACTTCACTTGTGAAGGGACCCAACTCCAATTTCAGTATGGAATTTTTTAATGAAGTTGAAGGCTAGAATGCACTTCAAGTCCCTTTAGCCCACTTCAAGGCTCTTTTCAAACGGATCCAATGGTTTATCTCAAACCAATGGCCCACAATACTTTTTAAGGATGTTATCTTGGCCCTTGATCATACTAGTTGTTGATCCAACGGTCTCTGGCCGATTCGCATGATGATGATCACTCTTGCAACCACTAGACACTACGAAGAACTGGGAATCAAAATGGGTTTGGGCGCACGAACTCAGCCGCGACCTCCTCCTCACCCTTTCTTGATTTTTCAGGCTATGGCTGCCAGATTAAATCCGTTCCAGCTACTCAGATGTAGCACGACTATTCACGGCCTCTGAAAATATTCTTCTTTGCACTAGGACACCCTTGTTCTTGCTTTTACAGCTCAGAGAATGGTCTCCTACAGCTAAGAAACCAAACTTTTACCCCAGGCCAGGGTTTTCCTTGGAAATACTGATCTTGATTGACTGTTCACAACCCTCTGACTAGCCAATCCTCTTCTTCTAAGGTCGACCTACTACTAGAAAGTAGATGCTTCAATCCATTTGTCAAATGGTGACCAATTGAATGCACACTGACTGCAGACACCAAATAGCCTGCTTCGGAATTTCAAAAGTCCGTTTGCTGAGGTTCTGATTCAGCCGACAACCCTTGTCTCTGAATCCTCACACAGTCTCAACCTCACCAAGCTTCTATGTGCCAAACTCTCTGCACCAGTGTTTCTCCTTCCGTCTTCAACCTGCCGTAAACCCCGAACTCTCAAAAGACAGTTCTCCCGATTCGGATATGGCGCTGAAGTTGAGGGTTGGTCATCAATGACTGATGGTGGTGGTGAGGGAGCTACTTCCTTCCTCTTCTGTGCTCGTGTAATGGCTAACACAAGAGCATGGAAATGTTGCTCTTTCGGTGGTATCCCCGTTGGAACTACTGCCTGTTGTATTGCAATGAAGTTTAGTGGTGCACTGGTTCCAAGTCTCAATGGACAATTCTTGTAGCAGTGTCCATAACCGCATTCTCGACAGAAGGATGTATATTGTCCTTTGTAAGGACATCCTGCAATTTTGTGTCCTTCGCCACATCTGTGTGAAAGATTTCAAATCCTTAAGATCCAATCTACTTGAATGGTCTTTGGTTAGAGAGAGAAATACACTACCAATCTCACCAACGTAGAAAAATCAGCATCTACACACAAAATGAGATGCAAACACCAATAGAACTTGATCAAACTTGAATGAAATGGTAAAGTACTGTTGCTGTCTGTACAAAACCAGCAAGCTACTATATTTCACATGTGTGGATCCAAAAATAGCAAATATAAATCATTCTACACATAGAACACACACACCAAGATAGTGCATCAATGGATAGTAGAACCCAAGAGAACCATGTATAAGCATGAAATGAGATAGAGAAGAGAGAAGAATACTTTCTCCATAAGCTACATCCTTTTATAGCAGGTCCAAACCCTATTTGGCCACTTGGCTTTCCCACCAAAATGCTAACCTTATTGATTTTGGGTCTAGATTCAATGTACCCAACTATTCAAATTTGAATTTACTCAAACTCGCATTCTAACTTTCCCACACTTTCAAAAAGTGTTTATTCAAATGAAATTTAGACTAATGAACTTTGAAAAGTCAATCTCTAAGTCTAAAACAAGTTTTGGCCTCAATATGCCAAATATAGAAATATAGCAAAATGTAATGAAACTAGTTGAATCTTTCACACTCCCTCTTCAACTAGTTTTAGCATAGACTTTGATAACACTCCAAGTGAAGTCCTATGATTCATGAACAAGTCTTTTCCCAATGCTATGGTGAAGATATCAGCTACACATTCCCTTGAAGACACATGTTGAAGCTCCACCTCCTTTGCAATGACTTGCTCCCTCACAAAATGATATTGTATCTCAATATGCTTGCTTCTAGCATAGTTTTTAACCATAGAGATCCATCATAAGAATGATGTTCTTCCCGAGAATAGACCTTCTTTCAATGATCATGTAATGCTCAAAATAGAAACAACCATTATTGATATAGAGAATAGTGTTCACTTGGGATGCTTCACTATTTCTTAAATCAATTTTACATATCGAGATGTAACTAGAACATAAAGAATCAAATAGAATGTAAATGAAATGATTCCACCATGCTTCCAACTCTAAACTCTCTGGAAAAATACTGCAAACAACCAATAAATGTGAGTGATCAACTTTTGCTTGCATGTCTCCTCCTCCTTTGCCCTTTGTTTCCATGTATCCACCATGATACTCCATGAATGAGCCTCCACTTCCATCTTGCCATAAGATGCCATCAAGCCTTGATGACTTGACCATGAATGAGTGACATAATGAACCTCCAATAGCTTCATTTGCATCAGCAAAACCAGCCAAGAATGCTAGTACAAATCCAACATCAAAACAATGCTCACCAACGTAGCTAGTTTTACCATATCTTGACAATTTGCACACATCCACATGAAATTGCTCAAACATGAGATAGAACAAGTAAAGTAAACTTGAAGCCCACTTCCTTTCTACTCCTTTGACCTTGAGTCTTCAATATGCTATAAAAACAGATCCATGACATCTTTGCCAATTGCCTCTCCTTTGATGCTCTTGACTAGCTCCAAATGGCCCACACTAAATGGGTATCGCCGATAGTTATAGTACCCAAGAAGAATGGCAAAATACGAATCTGTGTGAATCTAAAGGTGCTAAATGCAGTCACCAAAAATGATTATTTTCCTTTACCCTTTATAGAACGTGTCCTGGACAGAGTGGCTAGAGCCGAAGCCTACAGTTTTTTAGATGGCTTCAACAGTTACGACCAGGTAAAGATAGCACCCCAAGACCAATATAAGACAACATTCGCCACGGAATGGGAACCCTATGTCTATAAGGTGATGCCATTCGGATTTGCAATGCCCCAAGCACTTTCCAACAAGCCATGTAGGCGGCATTAAAAGGGTATTTGCAGAAATTTCTGGAAATTTTCTTGGACGATATGTGCGTGCATAGACTAGACTCAGAACACTTATCCAATTTGGAGAAGGTGATACAAAAAAACCACAATTTCCAGATCTCCTTGAATCCAAAAAAATGTCAATTTTGCGTTACACATGGCTTAATTCTCGGCCATATAGTATCTAGACATGGGATCGCCACGGACCTATCAAACCTCCTACGTCCACCCAATTGGTCCATTGAGTTTCATGTGCATACAGACGCATCGAAGTATGCAGTTGGAGCAGTCTTAATCCAGCCAAGAGAACACAAAAAGAATTTTCCGATCTGATTTGCAAGCTGACAACTTAGTGATACAAAAATGAATTATTCAACCACAGAGCGGGAAGCACTGACAATGATCTATGCGGTTAAGAAGTTTTGACACTATCTAATGGCCACACACTTTGCTTTTTATAAGGACCATCAACCTTTGCTCTATCTCGTTAATAAAACTTGCAATACAGGGAGAATCACTAGATGGCTACTTTTGTTGTTGGAGTTTGATTTTCAAATAGTCGTCTGCAAGGGAAAACAACACTCAATGGCAGATCATGTGTCACGAATCAAGGGAAATGAGTTTGCAACCCAATCCGATGATGAGCTGGCCGATGCTGCCTTATTTTATGTAGACACAGTATCAGAATGGGCTGCCGACATAGTTGAATATCTAATGCGGGGCCAGTTAGACAAATCACTACCAAAGGCGGATCAGCAAAAATTGATCTTGAAAGCTAGACCTTATCAACTGATTGCCAGCCAATTGTAACGAAGAGGACTAGAGGGGATTCTTCAGCGATGTATTCTTCCTCATGAGGCCACCCAGATCATTTCGCTTTTACATGAAGGCTTGGGTGGAGGACATTTTGCATCCGACATGACAATTCGCAAGATCCTACAATCAGGATGTTGGTGGCCAATGGTTCATAAGGATACGGAGGAATACCTGAGGAAGTGCGATGTGTGCCAAAGGGCAAGGAGACCAACGAGATTGAATTATGACCTATTGCACCCGATCTTAGCCCAAACACCATTCAAAAAGTGGGGATTGGATTACATTGGTCCAATTCACCCTGCAACAAGAAGTACCCTAGCTCGATACATAATCGTAGCCACCGACTATCTCACCAAGTGGGTCAAAGCCAAGGTAGTAAGAGTAGCTGATTCTAAGACCACTGCCAAGTTCCTCTATGAAAATATCATTGTGCGCTTTGGATGCCTGGTGGAGATAGTCAGCGATTGCGGAAGTCATTTCATCAATGAGACCATCAAGGTCCTTTTGGAGGAATTCTTTGTGATCTATACAACCAGTACGCCTTATTATCCTCGCGGTAATGGGCAAGCAGAATTATCCAATAAGATCCTGTCTAGCGTGCTCACGAAAATAGTTGAAGCTAGCAGATCAGATTGGGAACACAAGCTGCATGCTGCTCTATGGGCATTCAGGACAACATATAAGGGAAGCACTGATCAAACACCCTTCCAATTGGTGTATGGTCAGGATGGTGTAATGCCAGTAGAGTTTTTAGTCCCTTCTTTAAGGATTGCCACAACGTAACGCCTTGAGGAATCCAAATCTCTACAATTACGCCATGAAGCTTTGCATAAGCTATGTGAAACACGCTTATTAGCTATGCATGCATTGGCAGCTGAAAAGGAAAGATGCAAAGCATGTCATGATCGAAGGTTACAAAAGAAGGATCTTCGTTTCGGAGATCTAGTCCTAATGTATAAAACCAAGGCGATCAAAAAAAAGTTAAAATTCACAGGCGAAGGTCCTTATCGGATCAAAGAAATTCTTAATTATACCAGCCCCACTGGTTTCGATCCATGACAAAGAAAGCCAAGAATCTAGTGGCTGAAGTATATGAGTTTGACAAGTACCACCGACAACTCACGATGCAGCTTATCACCTCAGAGAGAAAATCACTAGACTCTCTGAAGGAGTCCTTCAAGAAGATCGATTCGCTCGAATCAGACAACATGAAGCTGATCGAACAACATCGTTCTCTTGAAACACAGCTTTAGACTCTAATAAAGGAAGCTGATTCTTTGAAGCAGACAAATAAGGTGATTCAAGCCAAGTCTGCCAATTTTTAGACTCAAAACGATTCTTTGAAGCAGCAAGTTTTGGCTGCAAATCAACATAATGTCACTCTCCAGAAATATTTACAAGAGGAGCGAATGACAAGACTAAAGGCAGAAGCTGCTCTGTCTCTAAGCACCAATGCAGGATCAATCACAGTCGATCTCATGAAGCTGAACCAGCTCCAAGGCCAGATGCTCGAAAATTTTCGAGTTGAGTTCTTACAACCGCTCGAGGATGCAAAGGCTCTTGTTGAGGAAGAGTTGGATGAGCTGAAGGAGCTCTTGAGTGATGCCACCCCATCTTGCAGCGGGCCCGATGCACACGATGAATAGCTTCAGGCCCTGCTTCGAATTGATGACCTCACACAACAAATCCAAACTGTGCTTGCCTGCACTGAAGCCTCAGACCATCTAGAATTCTTGGAGGCTGTCGCAAAGATTGACAAACTCGAACAGGAGCTGTCAGATCTTAAACAACAATTCAAAGATCAGAAGCTGGCACGGTTCTCAAGATATTTCTAGTGACAGCTAATAGGACAATCCATTAATTTTTTTTTGGACATTTTAAGTAATCATGAGATTTTGATTCGGATATTTGAAGCAGATCTCAGCAATCATCAAATTTGAAATCCCTTAAATCTATTTTTCACTTGATTGAGCTCTTACTTTTTAGAAATTTCTCAAAGACAATATCAGATTGATTCCCAATCTGAAGTCATTTTTCTAAAGGAATATATCATGTGAATTACTACTTGTATAAATAGGACTTAGAATTCAAGTGAATTTCCAAGGTCATTGGATTTTATTTTCATAAATCTAATTTGATCTCTTTTGCATAGATAGATTTCAGATAGACGATGATTACGAGCACTCACTGGAGGTGGGTAAAGGTTAGTTGACCAATTAAGAACACTTTTCTTTTTTTATGAATTTTTTATAAGGTCTTTTTTATTTTTTTTACTGTTTTTTTCAAGTTTCTAGAAAATGGATGAGAAGTAACCTTCACCCTTCAAACTGGAGGTTCATTGTATCATGGAGGTCATTCCTGCAAGTTGGCGGAGGTTAGATCCAAAGAAACAAAAAGTTATCAATCTCTAATCATGCTTTTGCCCCTCTTCTCTCCCAATTTGCAAAAAAGTGAATGTATTTTGGTATTTCTTTAATTCTTTTGTTTCCAAGTGAATCTTAGCACTAATCTAATGTATTCCCTTTTTTGTGAAAATTCACATGTGTGGAAATGCCCTAATGTTGATTTAGATCTCCTAAGCTTTGTTTTGGCATTGTAGATCCAAGATCTATGTCAAATTCTAAGGCAAAGAGACAAATCTGCATGCATACATTCATCACCAAAGTAGTTTCACACATGTGGAAGAGCTTCATGAAAAAAACCAAGTACAAAAATTTGTTGCTCTCAAGTAGAGAGAGAAAGCAACAATTTGGTCTCGGGTAGAGAGAGAGAGTGAAATACACACAATATTAATTGATCTCAAATATGACTCAAAAACTCCATATAAATTATGAGAGAAATCAAGAAATTTGAGGTTGCCCAAGCTCAATTCCTATTGGAACCCTTATTTATGACCTCTCTACTCATATTGGATGAGTGATTTATCATCCCTTGATTTTGATCAGACCCTTCTACCAAATCTCTCACTTATGATTGGACTCTTGACTCTTTGCCAACACATTGACCTTGATCACTCATCAAATCTAACTAGCTCGAGGTACATCATAATTAGCGTTTGGCCTAATGATGATAAAACATGTGTACTTGACTACTTGACCTCTAAAGCCAAAAATGGCCCTATCTACTAATGACACCAAGATGCTTGATGAACAAACTTTGACAAGCCCCTAAAGTCAAGATAGATAGCTTTTTTATATTTTTCACACTCCTAAAAAAATATCTATTCTTAAAAAGCATGGATCTTGGAATCAATCTTGGATCTATGTTTGATGAAGGAACTCTTGAGTAGAGGCTTGGTGAGTAGATCGGCAATACATGAAGATGAATCAATATGCTCCAAATGGATCTCTCCTCCAATAAGCTTTTCTCTCACAAAATGATGTGCCACTTCTATGTAAGAGTTTGTATCAGGAGGCTGCACCATAGCCACAAATGTTGTAGTTCTATGGGTTAGCAAGAAGCAAATGATCACTACACACTCAACCCATGAAGCTAAATATGTCGTTGTTGTAAAGATGAGCAACGAACTGACCTACTCAAGTAGTTCCTTGACAACCTAGGAGAAAGCACCAATAAGTCATTGATCCTCTACATGGACAACACCTCTGCCATACACCTGACAAAGGAACCTGTGTTTCATTCATGAACGAAGTAGATTGCAATCAAGTATCACTTCATTAGAGACATGGTTGAGAAAGACAAGATAAGAACTATGTTCATTTTGACCAAATAGATGGTTGCTGATATATTCACAAAACCCTACCTAGGAATCTTAAGACTACCATGCCTTGAGAGGGAGTTGTAGAAACATAATGTTTCTACCTACAAAGCATTTATAGCTTATAATCTAGAAACTACATAAATACACGAGAACTGCCCACAGGCATAAACCGTAAACAACCGCAACCACAATGGAAACGGCTTCAACAAAGGCCACCGAAACCGCACCACCCAGGAAATTGTAAGGCAAACCGCCGAAACCAAACCACACCTCAACGCACTGCTAGGAACCGAAGGCCACTGCAATGTCAAAGACTCCGGTCTGCTAGCGAAGACTAAAGGAAACCAGTTCACAAAGCAACTGACTGCGGGCCATTGCAAAGGGGAGGATTGTAGTCAATCTGCGATATGGCTCATGACCCTCCACGACCGAAGGAGAATGCAAGGCAATGATTGTGGTCATAGACGACTACAAAGATGGCTCAAATAAGTGGCGAATCTTCATATTCCATGGATAGCAAAGTACCAGAAGAACACAGGCTACACGGACGATGCAGATAGCAGACTGGAAGTTGTTAGAAGGTGCTTAAACCAATTCTTGTAATTTGATAATTAGCTTAAAACATTTTTTCTGTTCCTATATAAACAGGATGAAAGATAGAGAGACGGTTGAGTTGAGTCGCCAAGCGTAGGTTGATGCGTAGTTGGTTCATGGAAGCGTCCGCTAGTAAGCGAGATGAGTTTGATTGATGTCAGAGTCTGCTAGTAAGTGAGGCTAGTTAATGTGGTAGAATTCGTAAGAGACAGAGATTCTCTTGCATTAACGCGCTGTGCAGTATGCCAAGCAGCGCTCACAAAATCATTTGAGAATACATATGTTATTTGCAATCTTTCCCCTTGTGTATAATTTGGAATGCCTTTATGCTTGTTCATTGTCATTGCACATTCAACGGTCATTATGTTTTTCACACATAGGCTCGTTGGTTGAATGATCATAAAATCATTATTAGATAGGCAGTGTCCATCTAAAGGCTTGGAAGAGAATAGATCTCTGTTAGCAGCGAAAGCCTACGACCGAGAGTTCGACGCTATCTAACTTAGTCATAGGAATCCATGGCAGAGCGCATTATCTGACATCCCGTCATCGAATTTAGACTTAGAGTGTTGCATCTCTTTGTGCAGATCCCAACAGTGGTGAAACGCGTCTTGTCTGTTGGTATCAGATTCCAACAAATTCCTTAATCTTTCCATTGGCCCTTCAACATTTTCACCTTATGTGAAATCACAGCTACCTCAATAATGACCCTACCAAGAATACTCATTCACATTACAATGTTTAAACAAACATATATTCCACCTGCATAACATTTAGGCTAGGAAACCCTTTTACATTACTTCCAATCATTATGACAATCTTCAGTTGGCCCAAACTTGCCTAACACATATCCCATGTGGACAAGAGATGAGTCCCACTAAGTCTCATTTTTGGTTTTGCTTGAATCGCTTGAGAACCTCACCTCCTTGTTGTCATTCTCACTTTCACTCTCATCATAAGTATGGACTTTTGATCATGTACTGACGAAATGTGCCATGATGCTATCATTAATAGTGAAGGGCTTGACCAATATCACTAGTCCAGTAGATCTCGACATTTCGGCAAATGTAGTAGCAGCCATAGTCATAGGTGATGATGTTTCACCCGAACCCCTTCTCACAGGTACCAACTTCAAATTCCTTAATGGCCACAATAATAGTTGTTGGTTACTATTCACAATCCCAGACACGAATCTTGGTGTCTGCCCTGTCAACATAACCTGATTCAACCACTATGTCATCAAAAATGTATATTGCCCCTTGAAGAGTAGCTTCTGAACTTGCTTCATGGCTATTGTGAGCAAAATATTAGAATTCTGAACTGCCATAAGTTTTAAAGTTCTTAATGGCATTGTCTTTCAACCTTTTCTCAATAAGGCCTTTTGCTTTTTTAGCTTTGTGTAGAGAACTCCACCCATCTGAATACAAACGACACAAACTTCGATAAGATATATCAATATTATTTACAATGTTATGATACATAATATCAAATGCTGTACAAACTCCTACCACCCAGGCTTTGAATTTGGCCTAAATCTGGATTGTCCGATAATCATATAGTATCATGTGTAACAGAATACTTCTTTGTTTCATGTACATAACACAACACAAACAACAGAGTACTACCAAGAGTTCTACACAATCAAAAGTTTGAACCTTTAGTTGGCCTTGCAAAATGGCTCATGCCGTGATTATCGTTATTTAGAGTGCTACCATATTAGTCAACATTTTGTCGATTCAAGTCAGAGTCAAATTGGTTGGTGTTGAGGGTGACAAAGGTTCAAATGTTCAATTTGATAGTTTTCGATAGTCGTTCAAATTGAAGAGTCGGGCATCTATCGATAGTCGACTCGACACTGCTTCAATAGGTTGACTTCCTTCGATAGTTTGACTATATTTGATAGTGTGACTATCGTCTAGGTACTTGTCTACAATTCTCATGTATTAATGTAGATTGTACAACAATGCGAGTAAATATGCAGCAACATGAATGAATCTAGATTAACTATGGGATTTAGGGAGAAAAGGAATAAATCCAATAACGTCGTGTATCCAAGTCTAGGATTATGCCAAATCATATATTCATGATGTGGATGTAACACACATGATGACCACCATATTCAAGATTTTCATTCCTTTGCTTGACTTCTAGAAGTTTCATCAACATGATTGTCCTTGTATTGTTAAATATATTCTTGATTGTTGAAACATTTATACCAACAAGTAACCTTGTTAGATTGTAGGTATAGGCATATATTGTTAATAATCCCTTTTATTAGATTCAAAAAGTTGAGTTTTTCATAAGTTGCTTTAATTATTTTTATAGTCTATTAATAGATCGAATACCTTAATTCTATAATATCTTTTGGATTTGGTTATCATAATTTTTGAAGATTTAAGTTTGTTATATTTGGACAAGATTTGAACAAGTTATGGCCAAAAGTGTCTTGCTAAATTAGAGATTTTTCAAGAAATCTCTTACATGTGGTAGTAAATAAATGTGAACGTATATTTACTTCGTTCACATCAACAATACTACTAAACGTCTCCATGCATATCATTGTGAGCACAAATGGGACCTTCAACAGTCACACACCACAACTATAGATACAAGCATGGATTGGTGTAACTTCTTATGTGCACATCAACATCCTCACACATCAGTAGACATCACAAGCAATGGACCATAGTAATGCTTAAAAAGGACCATTGTGATTCTGATTTTCATAGAATTCGCATGTAACAATGCACTCTCCAACAACAAACTACAAGTTCTTCAGAGTAGAAGTTTAGCTAGATGTGCATCTTTAGAACAAGTGGGTATTCACACAAAATGCTAGCAAGTCACTTAGAACTTATTCCCAAACTCATGTGATTATTGATCACACAACCAGCAAAAGATCGTGTAATATAGACATGTGTACTACTAGTATATATAAGATCATACTTCCACAACAATACTATACTTCATCTAGAAACTATTGCGTACATATATTGTACTAGCAGCTTGCTTCTTAAGATAGCAGAGATACACTTGTAATGTGCTCACGCATCCGTGGACATCTTAAGTAGTGGACCATTGAAAGGGTGAAAGCTGAACTGAATGTCACTGTCACCATTGCCGAGCACGACGTAGGTTAGACCATTTATGGTTTTGCGGGCGAGACGGACGCCATTGGATTCCAAGTAATAGGTGTATATTGGTGGCCATATCCGCGGTTGGAATGGCTGTGGGACTATCTTGAACTCGGCAGCGTCCAGGGGCGTGGTGTAGTGAAGATACGTCGACCCTTGCGTCTCGATCAATCCCCACCTCGAAGCTAAGAGTTCCGGGAATGAGTTGAACGCGACAGTGACCGTGTCGTTCACGCACACGGTGGGGTGGGGGTTGAACGAAAAGGAATTAGTAGGAATCAACTGCACTGCATCACCGAAATCATTTGAGGCGCCAGTAAAGTGCAGGAGCTGGTCGTTGCCACTGGATATTAAACCGCCCTCTTGCCAATCGGCGGAGATGTACAAAGGATTTGAATAAGTGACATCAGATTGCTCCGGGGTTCTAGTATACTTCACCGTTTCTTCACAAGCAATGCCATAGTGAGGGAGTAGGCAAAGCAAGAACAAAATGGCTGCCATAGAGGCAAGCTGATACTGCAAACGCAAATTGAGTTTTGCTGCTGCCATACTATGTGTCGTGCTGTGCCCGTGGCTACAGAAGACAGACAGGGATGCTACTCGCCAATATTTGTGAGAGGGGAGAGAGGGAGACGAAAGATGGATGAGAAGTGGGCTAGCCGCTATATATATTAGCGAGGAACTCCGAAGGTAGGAGGGAAAGCTTTGGGACTCTTGAAAGAAGCCGGCCCCTGAATACGGATTACGGTTAATGCCGATATACTATGAAGATAAACGAGCTTTTCGCCTTGAATAGCTGATGTCAGATGAGCATTGAGCGCACATGCGAGAGAGAGGATGAAAAAGTAACACGCCAGAGAGTGTTAGGAGTAACATGCAATTTGCAAAACGTTTTAAAGAAAAGTGTGTACTGACAATATCACATGAGCATTGACAAAATTTCCTCATCAAATGCGCAAGATAGAAATACACGTGTTCAAATGGAAAACATTTGTCCAATTAAACACAAATCCCTTAAAATTTTTTTTTTGCAAAGCTTACATATACTATTAGATTTTCACAAATGTATAATTACAAAAAGCTGGCAACCCAAGGCCAAGTTTGATAACAAGTCCAAAGGAAACCTCTACAACCCAAGGGGCACGGACTTCAGCACACCACGACAGTCCCAAAACTAACTAGTATGCATAAAAAAAGCAGCCATACGCAGACAAGTCACTATTGAAAGAGGGGAATGAAAGACCTCAAAAACCTGTTGATTCTGCTCCATCCAAAACTTTGCCAATCTACAGATATGCCAACAAGTGAGAGAAGAGTGATCTGACATGGGGGAGTCCCCTAGCCGAACATTGTCCATGTCTATAGAGAAGGTGAGACCCCAGTGAGGAAGCTCAATCCATAAGTCTCTTCGACAGTAAAAGAACAGATGCTCAACCAACTCTTCTTCTAGCTGGCAGATAGTCTGTCAAGACAACAGCGGGAGAGACTTAGTAAGAATACGGTAGGCAAGATATCGATGCTTCCCAACGCGCAGGGAGCAAGTTATGCGAAGCCTCTTATACCAATGGGAACGGTCATGCGAAACGGACCAAAGAGAGTTAAAAAAATCAGGAAAAATAGAGGGATGATGTTGATGTTGCGGGGTAGCATAACTAAGAAGGGAGTGATCCAAGGGGGTCTCTCAGCCCTCAAGGTCCACATCAAGGAGAGGGGAAACATGCAAAGGAATTGCAGCCGAGGAGGACAGAAAGAGGAGAGACCTCTCACTAGCAGAGAGAACGAGCAAAGGTAGAAGCCGACAAGGGAGGACGTGCACGATTTGTCCAAGAGTGATGAGACCCTTAGTGGCCAAAGACAGAGAAAGGCGAGGCTGAGAGGAGAAAAGGGGATAAGCACCTGGAGGAAGGAGCGAGGAGGTCTAAATGGACTCATCTGGCGAAAAGAGAGAGGCATCACCCCAAGAGGAAAGGGCACAGAAGTCAAGGAACAATCGGCCCAAGTTCTTGAGGATAAAAGGTCCTTTGAAATGAAAGGGACATCCAAAAGAAAGGAGCTTGGCCAGGACAAGCAGGGGATGGAGGAAGGGAGGAACTACAGCCGAAGAGGAAATAAAAGAGAGCAAGAACACATGCCAGTGATGAGTAGGATGTAGGAGAGAAGAGAGGCGCTGAAAGACCAAATAATGATTCTTAAGGGCGAGGTACGAAAATCCCAAATCACTATTTGCGGTAGGGGCAATGCAAATTGGCCAAAAATGAAGAGGTTGTTTCTAGCCCAAAGGAAGCGGCGAAGGATTGGATAAGGAATCATGAAGGGAGCGAGTGGCCACAAAGAGTGAAGATAAGTATACAGGGTAGGCTGAAAGAATATGCATAGTCACCAAAACCCTAGAGGTGAAGGACATAAAACAAGAGCGCACATGCGAGAGAGAGGACGAAAAAGTAACACGCCAGAGAGTGTTAGGAGTAACATGCAATTTGCAAAACGTTTTAAAGAAAAGTGTGTACTTCCTTTCTCATGCTCACCGACCAGCCAACTCCCTACTACTTGACGTTGACAGTTCAAAGATTTGTGATCCATTATGACATAGACAATATCACATGAGCATTGACAAAATTTCCTCATCAAATGCGCAAGATAGAAATACATGTGTTCAAATGGAAAACATTTGTCCAATTAAACACAAATCCTTTAAAAATTTTTTTTTGCAAAGCTTACAGGATACTATTAGATTTTCACAAATGTATAATTACAAAAGGTTGGCAACCCAAGGCCAAGTTTGATAACAAGTCCAAAGGAAACCTCTACAACCCAAGAGGCAAAGACTTCAACACACCATGATAGTCCCAAAAACTAACTAGTATGCATAAAAAAAGCAGCCATACGCAGACAAGTCACTATTGAAAGAGGGGAATGAAAGACCTCAAAAACCTGTTGATTCTGCTCCATCCAAAACTTTGCCAATCTACAGATATGCCAACAAGTGAGAGAAGAGTGATCTGACATGGGGGAGTCCCCTAGCCGAACATTGTCCATGTCTATAGAGAAGGTGAGACCCCAGTGAGGAAGCTCAATCCATAAGTCTCTTCGACAGTAAAAGAACAGATGCTCAACCAACTCTTCTTCTAGCTGGCAGACAGTCTGTCAGGACATCACCGGGAGAGGCTTGGTAAGAATACGGTAGGCAAGATATCGATGCTTCCCAACGCGCAGGGAGCAAGTTAGGCGAAGCCTCTTATACCAATGGGAACGGTCATGCGAAACGGACCAGAGAGAGTTAAAAAATTCAGGAAAAATAGAGGGAGAACATCTGATTATTACAGAGCTATGATCCGAAAGTGCAAAAAAATGATGAGTTTCAACGTGGATCAGACAAAGCCAAGAGGTTGAGTAGATTAATAACAAATGTTTGAAGTGTGATTTCTGCTTTGAAATGTGGTCCCTGTTACCAAGGAATGGACTATCGGTCAGGTCTAGATACGACTTTGGATATTGTGAGGATAGGGAAAGCGCTGATTCTTATTTGACCTGAATAGAGATACTTGTTTCTCTAGATTTTTTTGAAAAAGTGAGCCTGTGCATGACATTGGTGGACTTTCTTCTGATGCAAAAAAATTTGGGGAAGCTTCAACAGATTCTGGCCATTTCACATTTCCTTGAAAATGCTTTTGGTGGATTTTCTATAGGTGTAAGCGGTTTTGGGGGAGCTTCTACAGGTCCTAGCCCGCTCTTCTCAATTGTTCTACGTGGAGCATTCTATTTAGTGTACGTTTTTAGTTTTTTTTACATCGATGTATGAGATTGTCTAGGTGTCTCTCTTTTTCTTTATCCTCTCCTTATGGATCGTCACTCTCATAAACGTGACTTCTTCAAACATAATAAGGTTCCCTCTTCTCTTTGGAGGGTTGCGGATCCCAAGGCAACCCGAGTTAATAAGTGAGAGGGATTTGGCACCCTGCGTGTGTAAATGCGACCCGATGATCACATAGAGATTTGATTAATTAGAAAGTCAATTAAAGGACTTTAGGCTTTTCTGCGGGACTATTAATGTCACAAGCCTAAATGTCAAGTTAGTGAATAAAATAGGGGTTCCCACCAAAACTCAAATTCGAATTGGGTGCTCTAATTAATGCAAGAGTTTCCTACTCTTTTTAGATTTGAATGGGCCAATGGGATTTTGAGGCCAAGGCCCTCGTCTCCACTATAAATAGGGGCAAACTCAAGTTTGTAAAACATGTTCTCTCTTCATTTCAAATACAAGCGGTTTAGCCTCTTATGAAATGAATTATGAATGTCCTTGCTCTCTATCTCTTTCCCTCCATCTCTCATGCTTTTGTTGTATTTGCTAATTGCTAGATCCGAATGTTATTGGGATTGTATATTCTTATGCTTTTTGTGAGAGAGAAAAAGAGAGAGAGAAAGAGGAAGCAAGTACCTATCTTATTGTGGGTCATGCTAGATTTTGGAATATGCTCGCTCTCATGGGATTGAACCTCCGCGTGATGACTAACTTCATCTCCTTGATGCTTGTGTATTGGATCCAGGGTTGAGGATAGGATAGGAAATCAAGTCACTACAATTTGTTGTTGCCGGAGAGCTACGCCACAGTTTGCAGCATGTTTGGATGATTGTTAGCTTGCATTAGGCATCGACATGTCTTGGCATAATAGGGTCAAAAATTGCATTTTAGGATTAGATTGAGATTGATTTTGCATATTTGAGTAGATCTTCCTGTTTGAAATCTAATCTGATTATTGAACATGGATAGTTATTCAGGTCACTATTCTTAACATCCATTTGGATATAAGAAATTAGAGAAAACAACAAAAATCGTTCACTTATGCTAGATTTGATAAAAAAAAGAGGCAAAACCACCATCAGAGCTGATAAGTTTTTGCTTCTTGGAGAAAAACCTTTGCCAGCTTGCAGACGGATTCGGTTTCATCCATAGAACCCTTAGATTGAAGGGCAGAGATTAATTCCCAGCAGATCTTGAAAATCAGAGCAAAAACCATTAGAAAACACCAAAAAACCACTCAAAGCCCAAAAAAACAAAAAAAAAAAACCTTCGTTTGATTCATTGTGCATAGGTGTGATTCAGATCTATCTACTGCCAGGTCGGCAAAGATTAATACTAAACATAGAAGACCAAAGTGACTGTTCATCTAGTTGTTGGTAACCTTTTGTAGATATTGACACTTTCTGCAAAAATATCAGTTCTCTAAGTTGAACCTTCGCCTGAACCTTCACCAAAGTCTATATTAGTCCCACTTACTATTTTTGATAATCAGTGAGTTGGATGAAGATTTTCCAAATGTCAGTTGTCATATTGTTATGTTTTTGTCAAAAAAGTCTCTTTTTACAAAAATACCAGTATTATTCTTGATTCTTTGCCAAATCTTTCACCGAGTTTTCTGAGGATTCTAAATATAAGTTACAAAAACCTTATTGTTTGTCAGAAAAAACACCTTCACCAGTTCTACTCTAGCTTTATCTGTGTCAGATTTATGGAGGTCGCGACTGAGTTCGCGCGCCCAAACCATTTTGATGCCCAGTGCTTCATAGTGTCTAGCGGCTGCAAGAGTGTTCATCAGCATGCGAATCGGCCAGAGACCGTTGGATCAACAACTAGTATGATCAAGGGCCAGGATAACATCCTTAAGAAGTATTGTGGGCCATTGGTTTGAGATAAACCATTGGATTGGTTTGAAAAGAGCCTTGAAGTGGGCTAAAGGGCCTTGAAGTGCATTATTGCCTTCAACTTCATTAAAAATTTACATACTGAAATTGGAGTTGGGTCGTGTGAAGTTTCTTCAAGGTGAAACAGTTCAAAAACATGAAAAGCCGTTAATTTTGCCTCCTTTATTCGTTTTGACCCAAACGAAAGGCTAGAACCTCCAAACAAAGGACACCCGGACTAAACCTGCAAGTACGGTACAACAAAACAGAGTGGTTGCAACGAAGAAAGTGTTCGGAGTTTGCCAAAAGTGATTTCACCATTCCATTGGGCACGCAGTTGGGAGTTGACGACTGAGTGCATTTCGGAAGGCGACGCCGATTTGGCTTTCAAATTGGTGGAAAAGCGACGAGTGGCCTAGTAAGAGAATAAGTGCAGGTCAATCGTAGAGGGCTACCTTGACTAATGTGTCAAGGGGTATGCCTTCTAGCATCTCCAATTGCACGATTAGCCTACGACAACAATTTTAGGCATTTTTGGGATGGCAAACATGGGAGAGTCCATTTTGAGTGAAAGTAGCAAATTGGACGGGATTTCCAACTATGTAGTTTGAAAATTCCAAATGAAAAACATACTGATGGAGAAAGACGTGTGGGAATTTTTCACAGGTGATGAGAGAAGGCCGCCAAATGAAGTGGATATCAAAGTGTTCGACAAAAAGATGAGGAAAGCTTTGACCTTCATTAACTTGTCAGTGAAGGATCACATCATTACCCACATTTGTGATGCTGTTACACCCAGACAGGCATGGGATGTGCTAAAGGAGCAAGTCGAGACATCAAATCCGTCAAGAATCATGTTTCTGATGTCAAAGCTTAATAGTGTTCGAATGGAGCAAGGAGAGCACATTCAGACGTACATGACCAGAATCAAGACAATGAGGGATGAACTGCATTCTATTGGTGAGCGCATACGGGATGTGGAGCTGGTGCACAATGCATTGTGTGGCATTGTAGAACCCTATCAGATGTTTGTGAGCGGAATAGCATCAAAAGAAATATTGCCAACCTTTGACGAGCTCATAGGTATCTTGATGCAGGAAGAGCAACGATGAGAAATGGTGAAGCAGCAATTTGCCAAGACTCAAGAAGATGAGGGATCTTCCAATAAGACCAAGAAGAAAGACAAGTGCTTCCATTGTGGTAAAAAGGGCCATCGAAAGAGTGAATGTCGTAAATTCCTGGCGGAACAAGGCAAGGGGAAACCAAAGCAAGCAGGTAACCTTGTCGATGAGGGTGAGATTGAAAACTCTAGCATCTTCATATCTACATTGTCATCTAATCAAGATGATCAAGTGTGGTATATTGACTCGGGAGCCACAAGACACATGACGGGTAACAAGAATTGGTTCAATAGCTTGAAAGTGTTGAATAATGGAACGTCCATTTCACAAGCAAATGGTGAGGTGTGCAAGATCAAGGGGATAGGCACCGTTTCAATCCAACTACCTGATGGCAAAAGCAGGTTGATCAGGGAGGTACTTTACGTACCAGGTTTGAAGAAAAATCTACTTTCTGTTGGAGTCATTATTGATCAAAAGTTGAAAATAGAATTTGCCCATGATCGTTGCTTTGTGAAGGATGTGATCAAAAGTTCAAAGTTATTCAGGATGGAGTAAGGGAGCCCAATACAAAATTGTACAGGTTGAATGCTACAATCAAGGGGCGACATGGACTCGTATCGTCCATTCCATCGCAAACTAAGTTGTGGCATAAGAGTCTTGGTCAATTGAGCTTGTGAAGCCTCAGTTGGATGAGAAAATTGGAGATGGTAATAGGATTGCCTACTATAGAATACCAATTGAAATCAATGTGCGAATCGTGTGTATATGGGAAGTAGCATTTAGAGAAGTTTAGTAAAGGTGGTGTTGCAAGAGCAAATAACATCCTGGATTTAATCCACACAGATTTATGCGGGCCTATGAGGACCATGTTCTTAGGTAAAGCCTTCTATGTCATGACATTTATTGATGATATGTCACGTAAGACGTAGATCTACTTCTTGAAGAAAAAATCAGATGCATTTGACAATTTCAAGAGCTTCAAAGCATTGATAAAAAATCAGACAGGTAGGAAGATCAAAGTCCTAAGATCAAATAGTGGAGGTGAGTACAAGTCTAATGACTTCAATGATCTTTGTGATCAATGTGGGATTAAAAGACAATTTACGCAAGCTCATACTCCTGCTCTCAATGGTGTAGTTGAGTGCAAGAATCGTACGATTATGGAAAGTGCCAGATCTATGCTAGCTAAGATGAAACTACCAAAAGATTTTTGGTCAGAAGCATGTAGTACGGCAGTCTATCTTCAAAATAGAAGTCCTACCATTGCCATACCAAAGATAACACCTGGGGAAGCATTCACGAAGAAGAAGCCAAAGGTGAACCACTTGCGAATCTTTGGATGTAAGGTGTTTGTACACATTCCTAAGGAAGAGAGATGCAAACTTGATGTAAAAGCTATCAAGTGTATATTCCTAGGATATGATGATCGTGTTAAGGGATATAAATGTTTTGATCCAGTGGAAAACAAAATCCATGTAAGTCATGATGTTATCTTTGATGAATCCAAGATGTATGAAGACGAGGATGCTGAGAAGATAGACACATCCAGTGGGAAAGATGGTATAGTGATGATACCTTCTGATTATGATCCATTCATTGACCTTCCAAGTAATGCACATGAGGATACATCTCAAGATACTACTACTCAACCCCAAGAGACAGGTTGGAGAGGTAGAGACAAACCTTTTGGTGCAAGAAGGATTGAATTTGCAGGTGACAAATGCAAGGAGAAGGATGTACCATGGGATGCATTTTCACCAGGAAGCCGATCACCTGATAGGAAGCTCCCTAAGTGGTTTGAGAGATTGTTGGAGAGCCGCGACATGGATGACTTTCTAGGATCATCTAGCCAGGGAGAGCTATGAAGATCAACAAGAGAGAAGACACATCCTGGAAGGTATGAAGCAATTTATGCTCTCTTATCTAGCATTATTCAAAGCAACGAACCTTCGACTTATGATGAAGCGAAGGATGATGACATTTGGGTCAAGGCCATGGGAGAGGAGATGGAGTCAATTGCTAAGCGTAGCACATGGGACTTAGTAGAACCAACAGTTGGCAAGAAACCCATTGGTTGCAAATGGGTATATAGGACTAAGTGCCATGTAGATGGAAGTATAGCAAAGCACAAGGAAAGATTGGTGATCAAAGGGTATGCACAAAGTAAAGACATCGACTATGAGGAGACCTTTGCGCTGGTATGTAAGTGGAATACTCTACGTCTACTTGTTGCTTTAGCTTTACATTTTGGTTGGCCTTTGCATCAGATGAATGTGAAATCTACTTTTCTAAATGGTGAGTTAGAAGAAGAGGTGTTCATGGATCAACCTGAAGGATTTGTAATGAAGGGATAGGAAAAGAAAGTATGTCGCTTGAAAAAAGTGCTTTATGGTCTTAAACAGGCACCACGTGCATCGTATAGCAGGATTGATGCCTACTTTCGTTCAAAGGGGATGGTGAGAACACATTCTGATCCAAATCTATATGTCTTATGCTTTGATGGTATGGTTGCTTTGATTGCTCTTTATGTTGATGACTTGATTATTACGGGAAATAATCAAGAGATGATAGATATGATCAAGAGAGACGTCATGAAACAATTAGAGATGATAGATCTCAGCTTGATGCATTATATCCTTGGAGTAGAGGTCTGGCAAAAAGGACACGAAGTGGGTTTAACACAGGTGAAGTATGTCAAAGAGTTGTTGCACAAGTTTAGGTTGCAGGATTGCAAACCAGCGAAATACTCCTACTGAACAAGGTAAAAGGCTTTCTAAGCTTGATGAGTCACAGTCATTTGATGCTACACTGTATAGGCAGTTAGTAGGGAGCTTGATCTACCTTACCACGACTAGACCAGATATATGTTATGCTGTTGGCATTGTAAGTCAGTTTATGGCAGCACCTACGAAAACGCACTGGAAGACAGCTAAACGCAGTTTGCGTTATGCGAAAGGAACTTCAGATTATGGCTTGATTTACAGGAAGCATGATGGTTTACCTGAGTTGTGTGGCTATGTGGATGCAGATTGGGGAGGTGACTATGATGATCGTAGATCCACCAGAGGGTATGTATTCCAGTTTTGTGGTAGTTGCTTTTCCTGGTCTAGTAAGAAGCAAAGTACAATTGCTCTTTCCACCACAGAAGCATAGTATAAGACAATGTGTAGTGCAGCACAGGAAGCTATATGGTTGAGACAAATCTTGGAAGAAGCTGGCATGAAACAGAAAAATCCCACGACATTACATAGCGACAGTCAGAGTGGCATTCAGCTAGCAAAGAATCTAGTGCTCAATGCGAGAACTAAACACATTGAGTTTCAGTATCACTTTATACGTGAGAGGCTGCTGAGTCGTGAAATTCATGTTGTTCATTGTAGCACAGAAGAACAACTAGTTGATATCTTTACTAAGCCACTTGTTGGAGAAAAGTTTGATAAGTTTAGATCAAAGATTTTTGTACTTAAAGTTTGTTGACTTTAAAGCTATGTATATGACTGTATAAAAAGTAGACTCTACTTTAAGGGAGAGAGTTAGAATTAAAGTAGAATCACTGTGCTACTGTAATGTGGGTCCTATCAGTTGATAAGGATCAGTTGGCCTCACCACGAGGCAAGTCGACAGGACACGCATCCCGCCAACGTCAACCTGGGTCATGCATGGGTTGCCTGAGTGAACAACTATATGTATAGTGTAATTTCACTTTGAGAAATACAGTTGCTATGTGAGCTTGCTGTGGAGAGTGTTTTCTGTCTGTGTTACTGTGTAGCATGACCTATCTTCCTGTTCGAAGCAAATTCTAAGTAGTAGACCACATCGAAGTGATTTTGTTAGGCACATTAAGATAAAATTCAGTGGATGAATCGCACTGCCAGAATAGGGTGGTATCCACATTTAGGATTCTTTGGTATGAGGTTGCCTTAAGGCCTGCCCTCTCCATAAGGAGAGGAGTCAGTATACAAGAGCTCCAGAAATAAACATGGCCACCTTAGAAAAATAGCAGTTATGTGCATTTGTAATCCATCTGAACGCATTTTAATGTGCTTTGAAAGTACAAAGTAAGATAAGAAAGGCAATTCTTCTTTCCCTATTTAAAAATCAGGTATTTTAGTAGCAAACATATCTCGGATCTTAACCATAGCCATGTCTAGTGTATTATTATTTTCATTCAGAAACGGGGTAAAATCTGGACTAGACAGTCTAACCAAAGCCAAATTCCTTACAAAGTAGATGCACATAAAACATGAGTTATGTTGAGTCTTATCCACACCATTCACATACAGATTGGTAGTAATCCAATTACGCTCATCAATGGCATTTGTAAGTTTGTTATTCATTATACTTTTTCCATGCAGCCACTTGGTATTTTTCAAAAAGTTTGTTACAACATCTTTGCAAATCAAGGCATGTTCCATAACAGTCTCATGATCAATATTTTGATAAGTAGGTAAAAAACTTGCTAATTCAAGCCATCCACAATAAAGTTCTAAAGCTACCTCATTTATATTAGACTGGCGCAACGAGATGTGATTAAGTCCTTTGTTCAAGTCATTCTTTAAAACTTTGCTTCTAATAATTCCAGTATCCATCAAGACAACATGCCGAGAAATTCCGAAAATGAACTCTTTAAAATGTTTGTTGTCAACACAAGTACAAGGTGGAATGTTGTCAACATCGAAATCACAAAAGAATTGAAAGGGTTTATACCATTCATGCTTTAAAGGTGGAAAGTAACACCAACCAAACACAATAAGCTCAAAAGTCTCATCAATATGACCAAAAATCTGAAGTAAGGCTTCAACATATAGTCGTTTAACATCAATCCTCTCAAAGCATATGTTATAATAACGTAAATGCAGAAAAAACTTTTCTCTATCTCTTCTAACCACTAGTCGTTGTCTACCAGTATTATTGACCTCCAATATCCTTGTTTCTTCTATGTCCTCCTGCACATAGATCAATCACGGTAAAAGTTCAACTTTCTGATAGGAAGATCCCTCTTACTGCCATTGCTTTGCCCTTCTTTGACTTTGTTCGGAAAGTATTTCTTCCTGTTATTGCCACTGCCTGATATAACTGAGCTTGGATTGTTCAGATTGAAGGAACCTGTTTTCTTGCTAGTATTCTAGAAGTATTTGTCTTGCAAGGTAGAGAAGCTGGGATTTTTCAAAAGATGTTCAATTTCTCGAATGTTTTCAGCGTTGCCAAGGTGTGCCAGTTCATGCAACATATAATAGTCTGATCAAAAGGACTAAGAGGAAGAAGGGGCTCCCCATATCCAAGAGTCACTGCATCATGAAACCATCATGTGGACTACACCATACAATAGACCTTGTTAGCCATAAAATACAAGTAAAGGTAAAGGTTTGGTACTACCCCGACCAAAGGGTAGTTGGGGTGGCATCATAGATGCTAGAGAGAGAGAGTAACAAGATTTCACATAGTCCCTCTTGACAAGTCAAGACCAAACCCTTTGAACCTTTCACTTTATAGCATAATAGATAAAAGTACAGCTATATAAAGTATAACAGTACACAAGAGTACCATCAAGCGAAGCAAGTTTTAAGACACCCAACTGTTACCTGTGTTGGGGGTATTTCCAACAAATTGTAAATAAATAATATTGGCCAATAAAATGTGTTGCAAAGGCATGGCATCTTGCGCGTATAAGCTCATGGTCCAATGAGCACGCAAGTTGAGTTGTAAATAGAATAATAGACTTGGGCCCTTTGTAATTAAAATAAAACTTGAGGCCCAAAGTCAATTTTAAACTTAGAGTTTACTTTTTTAGAGTTGGGTCCAATGTTGGACTCACATGAGTCTTGTAATTTTTATTGTACTTTTTGTGGACCCTTGGATCAAGTTGGGTCCAAGGTGAATGGTTAGCATCTATGTGAATATTAGCCAATAGGATTTTATAAAAAGGCACCATTTGTACTCTAATTTCATGCTTAATGAGGAGGAAACTCTACTATTTTTGGAAGAGAAGCATCCCCATTTGCTATTCACTACTTGCTAATGTTCTTGTTTGTGTTTTTTCATTGCTTTCTATTTTCATGCTTATTGGTTGCCATAGTTAATGTTTTTCCATTAGCAAGCATAAGGAGCATTTGAGCTAACCTCCACTCTCACTCTCACTCTCTATCTCTCTCTTTCTCTCTTTTCTCCTGTCAACCTCTTCTATCCTCCTCTTCTCATTTACCAAAAATCATGATGAAGGTAGTTTAGGGGAGTAGGGCTAGGGGTGTGGTGTTAATGATGATAGAGTTAGGAAAAAAGTAGGGAACTAACTAAAAGTAACATCTATTCATAGTTAGGCACCTATCCAGTGATCTAACCCTTGTTGACAGGCAAGAGGGCTATACTACGTGAGATCTTCGACCTATAGTGGCACCATTGCTGGGGATAGGTTGTCACTAACTAGTATAGCTTCATTTTAGCTATTTCTTGCTTTTTGGAGTAGTTTTAGGTACATTTTTGGGTGTTTAGAGTTAGTTTTTTGTATTTTTCTATGTTTCGACTGTTCACAGCTAGCAGAGGAGGTGTGAGAAGGTAGAGGAGGCTCTGAACAGCCTCTAAGGGCTTGACATCCAAACCAAAACCTTAGAAAATCCAAGAAATACACCAATCTGCATTTTGGAGAGAAAAAGAGCCAAATTTCCCATCAGCTTTTAATATCTCCAAAACCAATGAGAGTTAACCCTTGCATGATTGACACTATCTCCAGGGTACTGTCCCAGACCTGCATAGAAGCCTGCGAGAGTTAGTTTAAAGCAGATTGCAAAAATCAAAGAAAAAACCATAAAAATTCAAAAAACCCTTGTAAAAATCCAAAAAAATACAAATCTTCACTAGAACTCTCGCAGAGCCCTTTGAAGTTCCATCTCAGTGAGACTTGGACACAGATAAGCTTGCGAGAGTTGGTTCATTGGCTAAGTGTCTCTACGAGAGTTCCCAGTGGAAGGGAAAGTACCAAAGAACCCTCGCAGACACTAAAATTTTCAGTTCTTGTGGGCAAGAATCCTTGCAGAGAATTCTGAAGTTCCATCTCAGTGAGACTAGGACACAAAAGAGCCTGCGAGAGTTAGTTTGACTCTAGTGAGTAGAAAATTGAGTTTAAGTGCTAAAATATTACTAAAAAGTGAAGATCCAACAAATCCTTCCAGAAGGAACTCTCACAGACCATTCCAATCAATCCAGAATGTCAATTTCCATCAGTGATGAAGCCTGCAAGAGTTAGTACAGAGATTTGGTGAAGATCAAGCCAAAATAGTGGTTTTGAACTCTCACATACAGAGAAATTTTCACTTCTTGCAAGAGTTAACTCTCGCAGAGAATTCCAGAGTCAGATCTGAACCAGATTCAGCTACTGTGATCCTTGCGAGAGCTACTTCCCAAAGATCTGAGAGATATGAAGGTCTCTTATCTGCAAAACAGCTAGAGACCCCTCGCACAGCCAACCCTCGCACAAAAGAACCCTCACAGACTAGATCAGTGGAAAGATCAGAACAAGATCTAGCTACTATCAAAATCTCAGGTCAGTTAGTGCAAGGAGTATGAAGTTATCAAGGAAAAACGATCGTATAATCTGATCAATAGTAAGAAGGACATCAAATCAAGCACACCTTCCCAAATTAGCAACTACACGACAAGAGGCAGAATCGGAACCAACGCCAATGGATCTAATCGGCCAACCTGTACCTATCGCTCCCTTGCAAGTAGTCCGGAGAGCACCTCGGATAGAGATACCAAATTACGACGGATCATCAGATCCCATCCGCTTCCTCCACATCTACGAACAAGCTTTCAAAATCTACGGCAAATGGACACCTGTAGAAAAGTTGATGTTGTTCTCCATGTCCCTATTAGCGTTGGCTCAAGATTGGTTTTTCAACCTGTTAGAGAAAGAGAAATCCACCTAGGAAGCGGTTAAAGCAGCTCTCATCATGCGTTTTAAACCAAGGAAGTTCCTAGAAGACTCGTTTCTCTTGCTTAGCAAAGTCAAGATAGGAAAAAGAGAAAGGGTCCGGGACTATATTAAACGGGCCAAACATTTAAGATCCGAGTGCAGTGCAGCTCTAACTTCTGATCATGCGATGATCACGTGGTTCCTAGCCGGACTACTGTGAAAAATACAGATCCTAAGTGGATCTAAACTCCAAGATCATTGGCTTGAATGCTTGCACTCCAAACTACATAAGCTAGGAATTGGCAACACATTCTATGCTACCTAGAATGCAAAGAACTTGATCAAAAAGCATTTATCACAAATGGAAACTTCCATAAACATCAAGTGCGGCCCAAAATAGCATTATACAGTCCATAATACATCAGCCTATCACTTTTGGAAAGCACCTAAGATCATACACAATAGCTTGAAGACAATACACACAACAATGCTCTCAATGGAGGAAGAAACAATGACAATGATCTATTGATCTCAATGAAGCATACAAAAGGTTTCTCCAACCTGTTCTCCACGACTTCCCTACTATTTATGGATGAGGAAGATGACTCTCTCTCCTCTCTCTAGAAGGTACTTGACCCTAGATATTCCCTATATAGGAAAAATAGCTAAAAATGGCTTATATGACCAAAATACATCAAAATGGTCTCATTTTGAAGGGTATGAAGTTTGACACTTCATCATACTGAAAAAATACAGTAAATAAAAACATTGTGGCCTGGTTCACACGTGTGAAACTCCAGAACCAAAACTATTTACAATTTTAGCCAATTTAGGCCTCAAACTAGCTAGGAAATGTTGACAATTTTCACACTCCCTCTTCAACATTGGATGCTAGTTTCAACATAGTCTTTGAGCACATTCCAAGATTAGATCTATGCATTAAATATAGGTCCTTTCCCAATGGTTTGGTGAAGATATCAGCCACACACTCCTTTGAAGAGACATGTTGAAGCTCCACCTCTTTGGCAATGACTTGATCTCTCACAAAATGGTGAGCAATCTCAATGTGCTTGCTCCTTGCATGAAAAACAGGATTGCTTGCCAAGCTTTGGGCTGAAAGGTTATCACAAAGTATGATTGGAGTCTTCTCTGGTTCCAGCAAGTGAAGATCCAATAACATCCTCTTGATCCAAAGAATCTCCTTGGTGCATGTTGTTAATGCCTTGTACTCGGCTTCGGTGGAAGATAGAGAGATAGTTGGTTGCTTCTTTGATAGTCATGAGACCACTCCATCTCCAAGATAGATTGCAAAGGCAGTTGTTGACTTCCTATCCATTTGATCACCTGCAAAATCTGAATCTGAAAATCCACAAAGGTTAGGTGTAGTACCTCCATACAAGATGCCAAAATCTCTAGATCCCGAGATGTATCTAAGTACTCTCTTTCCTAGCTTCCAATGAGCCTCACTAGGATCTTGCATAAATTGACTTAGTTTACCAACCACAAAGCTTAGATCAGGTCTTGTGATGGTTAACCATATAAGAGATCCTATTAGCTTTCTATAGAGAGTAATGTCCTTGAAGGATCTTTCATTACTTCTTGTAGTTAGCTTTACATTTGATTCCATAGGAGTAGAAACAACTTTACAATCTTCCATATGAAACCTTTTTAGAATAGAGTTAACATACTTTTCTTGACATATGAATGTAGATTTAGAAGTTCTAATAATCTCTATTCCTAAGATATAATGAAGTTTACCAAGATCTTGAATTTCAAACTCTCTTTTGAGTGCCATCTTGATTTCATCTATATCTAGATTGTTACCACCACTTAAGATAATGTCATCAACATAGATCAAAAGTAAAGTGATATCATTTTCATTCAATCTAAAGTAGAGAGAATGATCATACTCACTCATAACAAAGTTTTGAGAAAGTAAGAAGGAATTGAGCTTAGCATACCAACTCCTTGGTGCTTGCTTTAGCCCATACAAACTCTTTTGGAGATAGCACACATGATTAGGCTCATCATGTGAAACATAGCCCTCGGGTTGCTCCATGTAAATATCTTCTTCAAGATCACCATTCAAGAAGGCATTAGTAACATCCATTTGCCACATATCCCAATCATAAAGAGTTGCAAGAGAGATTAGGATTCGAATAGTTACCATCTTTGCCACGGGTGCAAAGGTCTCATCATAGTCAATACCATATTCTTGAGCATACCCCTTTGCCACCAACCTTGCCTTGTACTTGTTGATTGATCCATCTTGATTTGTCTTGATCTTGAAGATCCACTTACAACCAATTGCCTTCTTGTCCTTTGGAAGCTTTACCAACCTCCATGTGTTGCTTTTGATGAGTGCTTGATGCTCATGATCCATGGCTTGGATCCATTCCTTCTTTTGAATTGCTTCACCTACACAAGTTGGTTCATCAAAAGAGGTAAGAAAAGCAAAGTTAGAGTTGTCCACCACTTGCTTTCCTTTTTCATCATAGGTTAGCCTTGATGGCTTAGCCCTTTGCCTTTGAGTCTTCCTTGAAGTTTGCTTTGGAGTGGCATCTCCATCTTCATCCAAGACATCTTGCACATCATGATGATTAGTAGGCACATCAACATCAACATCAACAACATTGGAAACATTCTCTTCATGAAAGATGACATCCCTACTTATGACAACTTTCTTTGTAGAAGGAATGTACACTTTGTAAGCCTTGCTTACTTCACTATAGCCAACAAACACACCCTTCTTTGATGAAGGATCTTCTTTAGTTCTATCATCAAGTGTGATATTGACAAAACATGTACATCCAAAGATCCTACAATGCTTGACACTCGGCCTTCTACCATAAAGAACCTCATGAGGAGTTTTACCATCCAAGGAAGCACTTGTCCATCTATTACATAGATAGTTAGCACATGCTAAAGCTTCCCCCCAAAAAGACTTAGCAAGATTAGCATGTAGTCTCATTGCCTTGGCACATTCACAAAGGGTTCTATTCTTCCTCTCGGCCACTCCATTCTGTTGTGGAGTCCTAGGACTAGACATCTCCCTCTTAATCCCATGTGCTATACAAAAGTCTTTGAACCTATTTGAGGTGTATTCCCCTCCATTATCAGATCTTAAGCATTTGATCTTTGTATTGAATTGGTTTTCCATTTCATTCTTGAACTTGACAAATGCAGCAAACACTTCATCCTTACTTTTAAGAAGATAGATCCAAGTATACCTACTAAAGTCATCAATGAAAGTTGCATACATCTTTGCCCCACCATTGCTAGTTGTACTAGAAGAATGAATATCAGAATGCACAAGTTGAAAAGCTTATTTAGATCTAGAAGTAGATCTAGAATAAGCAAGTCTATGAGATTTGGACAAGGCACAATGTTCACAAACACTATTGTTTGCAACAAGACTTTTAGGGAGACCAAGAACAAGCTCTTTCTTTGCCATTACCTCCAAAGATTTGAAGTTGGGATGGCCCAACCTCTTGTGCCAAACTTCTTGGTTTGTCAATTGCTCCCTAGCCATACATCCTTCATGATTAGAGATCACACATGCATCAAGATTGAAAAGTTTACCATGCCTCCTACCTTGAGCAATCAAGGATCCACATTTACTTATCAAACATGCATCTCCAATGAACTCCACATCAAGTCCTTTGTAAATCATTTGACTTACACTAAGCAAATTCTTAGTGATTGAAGGAATGTACAAAACATTTTCAAGATTTGCTTTCCTATTTGTTGAAAGGGAAATAGGAATAGTGCCTATGCCTTTGATGTCACATTGACCATCATTTGCAGTGTAGATGATGTTACCTTCTCCCTCATAAGACAATAAGGATGTAAAGTATTCCTTATGTCTTGTCATGTGAGATGAGGCTCCACTATCAATCCACCAAGGATCATTATCATCTATGTTGGCTAACAAACTTGAAGTCATAACAAGTGATTCACATGTGTTATGTTCTTCCTCATCTATTGTAAGATTTCCTTGCCTCTCTCCTTGCTCTCTTTTCTTCTTATAACATTCATTTGCAAAATGACCTTTTATCCCACAATAAAAGCACTTGAACTTTGACTTATTGTTCTTAGTAGAAGAGGAAGAGGAAGAGTGATCATCATGATCAAAGTTACCACCTTTGGACCATTTCCCTTTGCCTTTACCTTTGCCCTTGAATTTGCCTTTTGTGAAGAAAGCCTCTTCACCTCCACCTTGCAAGGATGCACCATCAAGCTTTGATTGCAACCTATGTTCTTCAGCCAATAAGATTTCTTGCAAGTCAACCACACTTGGCAAGACTCTTTGAATGGCAAAACTTTGCACAAGGTTAGCATGTTCATTTAGCAAACCATTCAACATAACTTGGACTATTTCACCATCTTTTATGTTCTCATCAATGCATGCTAAATCATCACTTAGGGACTTAACTCTCAAGATAAATGCATGAGCACTTTCACCCTCTCTTTGCCTACTAGAAAATATTTGTCTCCTTAGGGTCAATACCCTAGATGTGGACTTTGATTCAAAGAGCTTCTTTAAGGCATTCCATGCCTCACTTGCACTTTGACACTTTCCAACTTCCTTGAGAAGTTCATTTGTAACATTCATTTTAATGATATGAAGATCCCTTTTGGCCTTCTTATCAAACCTTTGTTGCTCTTGAAGTGTGAGAGGTCTCTCTTCAATTTCTGCAACTATGTCCATGAGTTCATTCAACTCAAGTAAGGACTCCATCCTCACTTTCCAAGTAGAGTAGTTTGATGAACTCAACCTTTCACTAGACTCTAGCATGATCCCACCATTGGAAGCCATGATTCTAATGTTTCTTCAACTTTTAGGTTCTGTCCTAAAGCACTTAGCACTCACTTTTCTCTCAACAAATGATAGATAAAGAGATCTATGAAGATTTAGGACCCTAAAACACTTCTATCTTGAACCTAGATGGTTTCCAAGCATAGAAAGGAAGATTGAAACACATGCAACACTTTGCACACACTAAGAATGGATTACAAAATCAAACCAACCTGAACACACTCTTGCTTAAGCTCTCAAACTTTCCAGCAAGTGACCAAATCAAGTTATGGTGTGAAGGGTTACTTGCATTCTTAGAAAATACCCAAAACTAGGATGCCAAGATTACCTAGTAATGAACAAACTTGATCAACATATGATCAACACACTAAGATATTGATTCAACCTGTAAAACCACATGTAAACCACACTTCTAAAAGTTTATAAACTCCAGAAAGTGATAAATACAAGATTTAGAGGTGAATGAATGAGCACACTTAGTGAATCACAAGACTAGCTTCACTATCTTGTCAAATCTTGGTGTTTAGATGTAGATCTAAGATCACTTCACATGAGAATGTTCCTCAACCTGTTAAGAACCTGAAAACACACTTGCATAATGGTTAACACCTTCCAGCAAATGCTCCAATCAAATTACATAAGGAGAGTTACTTACATGCTCAACAAAGTACACCAAAATTTATGCCAAAATTGATGACAATCTTTACAATATGCTCTTCACAATGGAGCTTACAATATGTTCACCCAAAAAAGGGGATCTTTCATCCAAATGGGAGCTTTGCACAGCCTTTAGGAGAATTACAACTCACTCAAAAGAGCATTTGTCATCCACTTAAGGAGAAGTTTCATCCACTTAAGGAGAGTGTTCATCCAAGAATGGAGATTGTCAACAATAGGATTGAAAAGAACATTGTTAGTATTGAATATGCACAAGCCTCACAATCACAAATGATTAGGTGTTATGATCTGATCCAAAATAGTTTCTTTTCAGCCTCTGATCTTCAATAGACCTGAAATATGCTTTTGATCCACAAGTTCAACTCACAAAACAAAGGTTAGTAAGATTTGATCAACAAAGCAATGCAAAATCATGCTAGAACTTGATCAAACATCCAAATATCACCAAAAATGGAATACTTACTGTAAATAGAAGCCAACCAGCTCTGATACCATGTGAAAAATACAGATCCTAAGTGGATCTAAACTCCAAGATCATTGGCTTGAATGCTTGCACTCCAAACTACATAAGCTAGGAATTGGCAACACATTCTATGCTACCTAGAATGCAAAGAACTTGATCAAAAAGCATTTATCACAAATGGAAACTTCCATAAACATCAAGTGCGGCCCAAAATAGCATTATACAGTCCATAATACATCAGCCTATCACTTTTGGAAAGCACCTAAGATCATACACAATAGCTTGAAGACAATACACACAACAATGCTCTCAATGGAGGAAGAAACAATGACAATGATCTATTGATCTCAATGAAGCATACAAAAGGTTTCTCCAACCTGTTCTCCACGACTTCCCTACTATTTATGGATGAGGAAGATGACTCTCTCTCCTCTCTCTAGAAGGTACTTGACCCTAGATATTCCCTATATAGGAAAAATAGCTAAAAATGGCTTATATGACCAAAATACATCAAAATGGTCTCATTTTGAAGGGTATGAAGTTTGACACTTCATCATACTGAAAAAATACAGTAAATAAAAACATTGTGGCCTGGTTCACACGTGTGAAACTCCAGAACCAAAACTATTTACAATTTTAGCCAATTTAGGCCTCAAACTAGCTAGGAAATGTTGACAATTTTCACAACTACCATGAATCATCAAAAGGGATTTGAAATGATGGGAGCAGTACACTACTTTGCAAGAAGCTATGGAGGATGCCATCAGGGAGGAGGATGAGGGATCAGACGACAAATATCCACCCACCCATACTCCTACTCCATCGATAGCATCGTCATCATCAAATGCTTCTGCTCTATCCATAGAACTGCTGTTGGATCAGATGACAAAATTACACAAATAGCAGATGGTACCATTTTGTTATGGATTGGATCAGAGAAATAAAGCTTTAATTTTAACCTTATGTTGAAAGATGTCTTAGCCTAATCTTAGTTTGTACACTAAGATCTGAAGTAGGCTGATTGGTTGAAGAAATTTTGTTAATAAGAGTTAGATGGTTGGAAAACTTGTGATGTGAAATTGTTCACTTTAGAATTTTCCAGATATGTTATTTACTCATGTGAAATAGAGTTTGTTTGTAGCTGAGTTGCATGATTTCAGTGAGTTTATGTGAGTAACATATGCGGATTATGGATATCTGCTAGTTTATAGCCTATGTTTATGTGCATAGTTTTGGATATGTTGCTTATGTGCATCTTCATCTTGTGGATTTGCTACGTGTTTCCTATGTATTGAGTTTTTTCGTATACTTAAACTAGTCAGAGTGCATAGACATATGAGCAAGCAAAGTACGGAACTGTTACTTGAGAAGTAGCTAACATGCCTATTGTGCACGATACCAAGATCATTCCAAACAATGCGCACTCTACTGGCAAACATGAACTGTGGTGGGGTAACAAACCAAATCTAGCTCATGAATGTATCTTTGGATGTGTAGCATATGCATACATTTCTGACAAAATATGCAAGAAGCTGGACGAAAATGTTGAACAGAGATACCTTGTAGGATATGACACACATTCATCATACTACAAGATCTATTTGTCGGAGACTAACCAAATCAAAACTGTCAGAGATGTCAAATTCGATAAAATAAGAACAATGGCTAATGAAGATCCAGCTAGCTATAAAATCCTTGGTAAGTAGTAATACAATTTGCCAACATCGATAGAGGGAACAAACCCCGAGCATCAGGATGAAGTGTTCGATTTACAGACAAACCAAGTGACAGTTCAGATGACGAACAACCCAATATGCAATTTATACCCGGAACACCTACGACATACGACAATTTTGCTGTCAACAGAAGAGACAAAAGCAAGGCAGCTGCCGCACCTGTACCACCTCTAAGGAGATCTAATAGAGAAGAAGACAACTTGTTAGATACATACCAGACAGCTCATCTTCAACTCAAGAGGATTTCAACGGATTTGGTAGTGAACCACAAACATATGAAGAAGCCATCAACAGTCCAGATAAGGGCAATTAGATAAAGGTCGTGGAAGAAGAAATGATCTCCATGGAACAGAACGATGTGTGGGATCTCAAAACCCATAGCATCAGACAAGAAGACTGTAAAATGTAAATGGGTTTACAAATACAAATATGGACCAAATGACAATGTATCAAAATACAAGGCCAGACTAGTTGCAAAGGGATTTTCACACAAATATGGTATTGACTACACTGATACCTTTTCTCCTGTAGTCAAGCATACATCACTACACATATTGTTCACATATGCAGTGGCCTACAATCAGAAAATTCATACTATAGATGAGAAGACAATGTTTCTGCATGGAGATCTAAATGATAAAATCTACATGGACCAACCACCAAGTTTTACTTGCAAGTCATTTATTGACTACGTCTGCAGGATGCGCAAGAGCATCTACGGATTGAAATAGTCTACCGGGTAGTGGTACAAGAAGAGAGATCACAAACTTAGATCCTTAGGCTTCCAGCCTCTAATGGTCGATTATAACGTCTATGTAAAAATCATAGATGACAAAATTTTTATCATCAGTGTCTACGTTGATGACATCTTGATTCTGTCAAGAATCGACACTCTGATCACACAAGTAAAGGAAGATATTTCAAGGCACTTTGAGATATCAAATCTAGGAGAAGCAAAATGATACCTAGGCTTGCAAATCGACAGAGATCTTGAAGGTGGAAAATTATATCTACACCAATCGAGATACGTTCAGAAGATCATTGATGACTTCGATATGATCGAATTGCAAGGGAGTAAACACTCAATGATTCTTGGCATAGTGCTGACAAATCAGGACTATCCCAGAGACGATGCAAAGTGGGAAGCTATGCTTTAAAGGCCTTCTCGAAGGCTTATCGGCTCATTAATGTATCTGGCAGACAACACATGACCATACATTGCTTACACAATATTCAGAATGAGCCAATTCAACATTAATTCTAGGACCTACACACTGGAAGATTGCTAAGAGTATCTTGCAATACCTAAAACAGACAAAGGACTATGGTCTTTTTTTTTTTCGAGATGCAAGGTTCCAAGTGAAGTCCTACAATGACGCAAGCTGGGCATCTATGAAGATGACTCAAAAAGTATTACAGGAAGCTGCACTACAACAGCAAATGCAGCTGTTCTTTGGATCAGTAGGAGACAAACTATTATCGCACAATCATCCTGTGAAGCAGAATACGTTGTGGCAGCCAAGATGGACAACGAGCTCACATGGCTCAGACGGTTCCTTGATGGACTAGGAGAGAGTACATGGATAACACATCCACCATACACCTGATGAAGGATCCCATGTTTCATTCCAAAACGAAACACATCGCTATTAAATATCATCTGATAAGGGATTTCGTCGAGAGAAAAGCTCAAGACCAAGTTTATTCCAACAAAAGAGATGGTGGCTGATATTTTTAGCAAACCTCTTGACAAGGCGATGTTTGAGAAGCAGCGTGTGAGTTTAGGACACATAAAACTACCATGCTTTGAGAGGGAGCTGAAGAAACTTGAAGTTTCCACCCACAAAGCATTGCAAGCTTATGAACCACAAACCACCACTACCAAAACCACATCATATACAAATAACGAAGATAACGAAGGCCAACAACCTGCAAACCCCAACAAACCGCAAACCCCAACGTCCGAGTAACGAACGAAGATGACCGAAGGAGACCGCAGCTCAACACTCACGGTCCACAAGTGAATACCGAAGCTCAACCAATGATAGCTTGGTCTATGGCCGCAAAGACGGCTACGAAGTCGGTGCATCTTTACGAGTTAAGATCAATGCAGTACCAGCAGGACAGAAGAACTTCACGAATGAAGGAGACATCAAACCGAAAGCCATTGGTAGTGGCTTAAGTAGCTCTTGCAATCATTAATCAAATTAAAGATCACTTCCTTCCTCTACTTCTATATATAGAGGATGAATGGGAGAAGGATGATTAGATAGGTTGAGTGATTGAATGACGAATGTGAGGATGAAAAGCCATCTGCTAGTAAGCAAGACGAGTTGAACTGATCAGTCCAATAAGGACACACACAGAGAGATAGATCGAAGTGTACGCTAGTAAGCGACACTCACCTTTTTCGTAAGAGACAAAGTTTCTCTTGTGGTAACGCGCAATGCGGTATGCCAAACAATGCTCAAAGAAATCACTGTAATCGAACACATGTTTTTCTTATCTCCTGTCTGTTGTGTGTAATCTTTGAATGCATTATGCTTATCAAATGTTTGTTACAAAACTAGCTATCATTTATTTTTCTGCATACCTCAACAGATAGGCCAGTAGACAAACTATTTAGCCTTGCACAAATAATCCTACCAATGCCACAAAGGATACCAACCAACGTTTCCTCAAAGAATCCATTACGCAATGGAATGGGCCGGGCACAGGCCATTCTGCCCGGTAAAGCTTTCCAAAAAATTTTAGGCAAGCACCCCGGTTTAGCTTTTCAAAAAATTTTAGGCGAGGCCTCTCCGAGCCTCGCCTAAAAAAATGCCGGAAAGCTTTACCGGGCAAAATGGCATGTGCCAGACCCATTCCATAGTACATAAAGGCAAGCTCATGGCATGTGCCGGAGCCATTCAATAGTACATAGAGGCAAGCTCATAGTGCAAAATGGCATGTGCGAGACCCATTCCATAGTACATAGAGGCAAGCTCATGGCATGTGCCGGACCCATTCAATAGTACATAGAGGCAAGCTCATGGTGCAAATGCAGATTCATGAGTTTTGCCCTAGTACATAGAGGCAAGCTCATAGTGCAAATGCAGATTCATGAGTTTAGTGTCGTGCTGTGCCGGTTGTTACAACGGACAGACAAGGAAGCTACGCATCAATATTTGTGAGAGGAGAAGAGAGAGGGAGAGGAAAGATGGATGAGGAGTGGGTTATATATTAGCGAGGAATCCGAAGGTAGAAGGGAAAGCAATAAGCAACTTCGGCTAACTTGGGGCTCTCGAAAAAAGCCGGATCACGCATGATCCTCGTGATCCCCTGAGCTTTACGGATTACGATAAATGCCGAGTCTGCAGCTCACAGACACATACTCATACTCATACTCATACTCAGACCCATTTCTGGATAGAGACTCACAGATGGGGCGTCAAAATCCATCAGCAGGCAGCCAGCAGCCAATTGGCCATAATCACCATGAATCGCAATACTGACTCCACCAATCCATTATCTCCTGACGCGGAAAGTACTGCGTGTCTGATCAAGGAATCGTGATCACGAGCGACGTGACAGACAGTACACAAATCTGAATTGCTCGCAAAGAAGGGTAAATTATCAAAATCAGCAATTCATCCATCATTAGAGAAGAATTTGCAGCTTTTCTACAGAAAGAAATCGATCAGACGTTTTGCTAAGTGGTTTCCAAAAGTTGACAATCCAGATTTTATTCTGATATTATACCTCTTTACTGATAATTGATGCATCCATTGCTATTATAAGGATAACTCGAAAAGTTTTACTATCGGCATGATTTTGTATAAATTGTCAGAAGGGTGCAGAAAGTGGGGAGGGGAGTACAGGGTACTCGACTGACCGTCAAGAGCTTTTGGACCTGAGCAGCGGCCTTGAATAGTTGTTGATGTGCGATGAGCAGTTGCACATGCCACAGAGTTAGAGTAGCATGCAATTTGCAAAAAACTTTAAAGAAAAGTGTGTACTTTCTATCCATGCGCAGGCGGCAGACTCCGACTCCCTAGTTGACGTTGTCGACGGTTTAAAGCTTTGTAATCCATTATGACATCGATGGAATTGCTTGTGCTGTTTTTTGTCTTTGTTTTGCTTACGACAACCTGGGTCATGCATGGGTTGTCTGAGTGAAAAATTATATTTACATTGTAATTTCATTTTGAGAAATACAGTTGCTATGTGAGCTTGTTGTGGAGAGTGTTTTTTGTCTGTGTCACTGTGTAGCATGATCTGTGTTCCTGTTCGAAGCAAATTCTAAGTTGGTATCAGAGCCGTACAAGGAGTGTACATATAATACAGTATCGATGTTGAAGAGAGCTTCAGGAGAACAGTCTTCTGAGAGTTCGGGGTTTACGGCAGGTTGAAATTGGAAAGAGAATCACTGGTGCACGGTTTCTAGTTTATAGAGGCTTGCCAAACTCAACAGAGGGATTATTAGCATGTGCATAGCATCAAACAGGAAAAAATTTGGTGAAAAAATTGACAATTTTGAAGCAGTTGAAAATTGGAACCGGGTTTGGGGTTACGGTTTTCTACATATAACTGGTGATTTCTTCGCTGTTTGTGCACCGTTTTGGATGTCGTAAGGATAGGAAGGAAGCTAATTATATTGTTAACTAGACATGGAGAGATTTTGAGGTTTATGTCAGATATTTGTCTGCAGACAGTTAACCTAGCAGATTTGTGGTAAAAGGTGAAAAAAGCTACTTTGTCAAGCTGAGATAAAATCACCGTTTCTCCACGGAATTTCATGATTGAACACTCTGGAGACTTAGAATCAATATGGCGACCCTGTTCTAGGCCTCAGATCACGCTCAATTTGATCTAAAACCGAGTTTGAACAAGTTGAAAATGGGCAGAGTAGGCGTGGCCGCAGACCGTGAGAGAGAGCATGGCTCGCACGCGTCCAACCAAGCTGAAGTCGTAGCGTCTCGAGGGAGCTGGTGTCTCCACCAAGAAAAGAGTTCGACACACGGACATGTTGGTGACCACAGGATAAGCTCCTGTGTAGATCGACGGCGGAGATTTGAAAAAGGGAGCACCATCGGATCAAAACTGATCATTGGATCTCCTTAAATCCACTTGAATTTCAATGGAAGGGGCCTGAAGTGTAATTCACATTGCAACTTCATTAAAAAATTTCAAAGTGAAAGTTGAGTTGGATCCCAAGTGTTGGATTTACTCCTTCTACTCTCCTAAATCCCAATTTTTAATCTGCCTCCATTCATGCTGCATATTTACTAACGTTGTCACGCAGTCTGCATTTTTACACACAAATTCGCACAGACAAAAAAAAGGCGAATATATCGTGACACTGTGCTCTTACACAGGTTATGGTGACAAGCGAAAAGGGGATACAATCTTATTGAATGCCAAAACTATCCTAAAAGCTAAGGCACCCTGTAAATCTTATCCTAAGGCCATTTGTAAGAGTGACGCACTTTTGCATCATCACCAATGTTCACTTCAGTACTAACTGACGTCACACCCTTTTCACGCTCACCCTATGCAGTTGCGCTAACAGATTGGACAACAATTGCAGCTTTCCACGATCTCTTACAGACAGCACATCCACTCTGTACTTTCACATCTGTAATATTACGTATATATTGGATACCATCTGTGTATTCAATGATGTGAGACGGGAGATGAACAATGTATGAAGAGATAAGAAGAGACTAGGAGAAGAGGTTTGATTCCTCATTACAGATAGAAATAAGCTTTGTAGGGCACATGGTTTCGTCCACTACTGTCTTGTGCTCTATCGCATTATTGACTTGTATACTAGATATACTTAATCTAATACAGTTCATTTGTTCTGTGTTCAGATCTATGTTAATATTGCTATGCTTATTCTTCATTCTGTCTGATCTTTCTTGTTGCTCTTTCTGGTAATAGACGATTAGCTTTTAGTCTTGTCTTTCGCGAATCATTCGCAACTAATTATCAATCGAGCACAGTCTAGCTCTTCGCAAATCATTCGTGAAAGATAATTTGTCTTGCAATTAATAACAAATTATTCATCTAGCACTTCATCCATTAAACGTTTGGCTACGTAATCTAGAATGACTGCGATTTCTATCACTAAAGTTCTGCTCATTTTGATAGGCGTAGTCATGCTTAGGGAGAGAGTCAAATAATTCATTCCACTGCGCACGACCATTCTATGTTCGAGTTCGTTTCTTGTTCATTTCTTGTTCAAGTTCATTTCTCGTTCATGTTCGTCATTTATTCTTCCCCCATCTCTCTCCCAACATGGTATCAGAGCTATCTTTATAGCTTGATTGGCCTCCACAATACAAGACACTACTAGCCCATAGATTAATTATTTTCTTGTTCTGTATTTGTCAGTATCAGATTTTCATACTTAAGTCACTGATAGTTTCTCCTATCACTTAGACTAATTCTTCCACATGGATTCCCAAGGGAAAGCCAGTCCTCTCATAGACAAGCTTGATGGAGCCAATTACCATCTGTGGAAATTTAAGATGAAAATTATACTAATGGCAAAAAATTTGTACGACGTTGTTATAGGTGCAGAAGGGAAACCCGAAGCGGACGACGTGACAATCACCAGATGGAAGCTGAAGGATGGAAAAGCTTTCGCGCTGATCATCCTCAACATCACCGATACACAAATCGGCCATGTTTCCGAGGCTCAAACATCGAAAGAAGTCTGGGACATCTTGAGCACACTATACGAAGTGCAAGATATACCTTCTAAGCTACATCTCAAGAAGAAATTCTACTCCCTCAAGATGGCGAATGGTGATTCTCTGCAGAATCACATCAATCAATTCAAGAACCTGCTAAGACAAATGGCCGCTGTCGGATCTGTCATAGACGATCAAGATGCAGTGATGCAACTACTTACAAGCTTGCCAAGCTCTTACGACAACTGGGTGATGATCATCACGACTCATCCAGAATTGACTCTTTCAAGAGTCATCACTATGTTGTTGCAGGAAGACACGCGGAGGAATGAAGCCTCAAGTTCTTCATCTGATTCTCATGCCTTATACACCAACAAGAGCACGACAAAGAAGAAGAAGAACAAAGGCCCAAAGCAATCAAAGCCAGACCAGAAACTAGCTCAGCACAAGGAACAGTCGAATCCGCAGACGAAGAAGAAGCTGTTCTGCGAATACTGCAAACGAAACAACCACGAAATACAAGACTGTCGAATACTTCAAGCAAAGAACAACAGCAAAGGGCAGTCGAATCAAGTGGCAAATGCAGCTGCAGAAGCTCCACAGCCCATTCAAGAAGCGAATCATGATGCATTCATGACCAACCATCAAGGAGCATCTGGCGACAATTCTTGGTTCCTGAATTTCGGAGCCACTCAGCACATGACTAGCCTCATTGGCTGTTTCGAGTCCTATGCACCTTATAGTACTCAAAAATTCGTTCACCTTGGTGACAATAGCACACAAGCTATTAAATGTGAAGGCATTGTAAGATTATGCTTTGCTAATGATCAGTCGAAGCTACTCTCTAAAGTCTTGTATGTACCAAAGTTATCTATGAATCTACTCTCTATAAGCAGAATCACAAATCTAGGACACAGAGTAGAATTCGAATGTGATCAATGTAAAGTAGTTAATAGGACAGACAAGATCCTAGCACTCAGAAAGAGGCATGGATACTTGTATAAATTAAGTCATTGCTTGTCTGCCTCTAGTCAGACTCTCAATACTTCAATTTATTCAAATAAAGGTTTACTTTGGCATTATAGACTTGGTCATGTAAATCATGCTGTTGTACAACGAATGTCTAGAAAATCTATTGTTCTTGATCTAGACTATCCTCGCAAAAAAGTCGAGTTACCTGTCTGTCAAGACTGTCTAGTTGGTAAACAGACTAGGAAAGCATTTAAGTCAAGCCATCAGCATGTTGCTAGAGGATTGCTAGATGTTGTACATTCAGATATTTGTGGCCCAATGAAAAATCCTTCGTTGAAGGATGCCAAGTATTTTATAACCTTTATTGACGAATTCTCCAAAAGAACGATGTTGTATTTCATAAAGAAGAATTCAGAAGCCTTCACCTACTACATAATCTTCAAGAAGCGTGCAGAAAAGGAGACTGAAAGAATGATCAAGGCCCTAAGGTCAGAGAACGGTGGAGAATATATTTCTGTCTAAGGAATACTGCCAAGGCCAAGGCATTGAGTAGCAATTCATCACTCCTTACAGTCCTCAGTCTAATGGCTTAGCTGAGAGGAAGAACTCTGGTCGAATCTGCTAAGTGTATGTTTGCACATGCATCGTTGCCCAAGAGATTCTGGGCAAAAGCTGTCTCCACTGCAGCTTACATCCAAAACAGATGTTCGACCAAGGCTCTCTCGGACAAGACACTCCATGAGGTGTGGACAGGCTCTAAGCCTTCTTTAAAGAACCTAAGAGTGTTTGGGTGCATTGCCTACTTGTACATCCCAAAGGACACAAGGAAGAAATTGGACTTTCAAGGTCTAAAGACCATCCTGATTGGATATACTTCGTCTGATAACACTTACAAGTTGTACGATCCTGATACCCAGCAAATCTTGTATAGCCGAGATACAGTCTTTATCGAGGATCAGTTCGTTGACCTCAAAGGCAAGGATATTTCTCAAGAAGAACCTTCATCACCTGCCATTGACACGACAATCCGAGCTTCTGGCTCAGGCATGTCTATTGCCGACCCACTTCAAGACAACGAATCAGAAGAAGATGTTGCTACTACCCAGTAGCATATTCTAGGAGCGGTTCATGAGTCGAATCCTCCCAAAAGATCAAGCCGAGTGTGCACATAGCCCACAAGGTATACTCCTGAGTCTGCCTGTCTTTTAATGTAGGAACCGATGACAGTTGAAGAGGCACTTAGCCAACCAGACTCCGATCTCTGGAGAGAAGCTATGGACAGAGAGTATTCATCTCTGATCAAGAATCAGACATGGTCATTAGTCGAAGCTCCTATTGCCTTCGATATTATTGATTGCAAATGGATCTTTAAGATCAAATATAACGCCAACGGAGCGATTGATCGAAGGAAGGCTAGACTGGTAGCACGAGGATTCACCAGATCCCAAATGTCGACTACAGTGAGACTTTTAGTCTAGTCGTCAAACATTCGTCGATCCGAATGCTCCTGTCTTATGTTGCAGCAGCAAACCTCAAAGTACATCAACCTGATGCACAAACAGTCTATCTGAATGGAGTTATAGAAGAAGATATCTACATGATCCAGTCCGAAGGATACATTCTGGAAGGCATGAAGAATCATGTCTGTAAATTTCACAAAGCACTGTATGACTTGAAACAGTCTGCCAGAGCTTGGTTTCAGAGAAGCAACACATTCCTCATTGAACAAGGATCTCAACCAAGCACTGCTGATTGCAACGTTTATTCAAAGTCAGTGCAACAATCCTTCATTATTATCACCTTGTTTGTTGATGATACATTGCTCTTCAGCAACAATGCCAATATGGTCAAGGATTTAAAATAGATGCTGTTCTCAGAATTTGACATGACTGACTTGGGCAAAGCACACTTCTGTCTTGGAATTCAAATCCACAGAGACAGAGCAAATCGACTAATTTACATCACTCAACAAAGGTATCTTCATAATATTTTTAACAGATACAATTTAATGAACTGTAAATTAGCTTACTCACCAATGGATCCATGTCTGCATCTGTCAAAGGACCAATGTCCCCAGACCAAGTAGGAAGAAGAGCAGATGAGAGATTATTCGTATCGATCAATACTTGGATTTCTCATGTATGCAATGGTCTGTACAAGACCATATATCTCTTTTGATGTCAGGTCACTCAGCCAATATATGGCTAATCCTGGAATTATCCATTGGAAGGCTCTTATTCGAGTCATGAGATATATTTGAGCTACCATGGACCAGTGCATCTGCTATGGAGATGTCAGCAATGACAATCTTTATCAACTCAGTGGTTATTCTGATGCAAGCTAGGGAGGAGATGCAGACCATCGTAAGTTCACATCTGGATTTACATGCTTCTTCAATGGCAATCCTATTTCATGGAACAGTCGTAAGCAAACCTCTATCACACTTTCTTCTACTGAAGCAGAATATATTGCTGCTTCTCAATCTATTAAGGAAGCGTTTGGTTGAGAAATTTGTTGTCAGACATCAAGCTGTATCAGTATAGCCCTACAATTTTGTTTTGTGATAATCAAAGTGCTATTGCCTTATCAGCCAACCCTAGATTTCATTCTAGGAGTAAGCACATTGAGATACGATATCACTACATCAGGGGCAAGATTCTCACAAAGAGGTGAGCTTAACGTACTGTAGAACGCAGGACATGGTGGTAGACATTTTCACGAAAGCACTCAGTGTTAATGCATACAACAGATTTTGTGCATTGCTCAGTCTAAAGATCAAGGCATTCACGGATCCAGATTAAGGGGGGTATTGGATTTACTCCTTCTACTCTCCTAAATCTCAATTTTTTATCTGCCTCCATTCATGCTGCATATTTACTAACATTGTCACACAGTCTGCATTTTTACATGCAAATTCGCACAGACGAAGAAAAGGCGAATGAATCGCGACACTATGCTCTTACACAGGTTATGGTGACAAGCAAAAAGGGGACACAACCTTACTGAATGTCAAAAGTGCCCTAAAAGCTAAGGCACCTTGTAAATCTTATCCTAAGACCATTCGTAAGAGTGACGCACTTCTGCATCATCACCAACATTCACTTTAGTACTAACTGACGTCACACCCTTTCCACGCTCACCTATGCAGTTGCGCTATCAGATTGGACAACGATTGCAGCCACTCACGATCTCTTACAGATAGCACATCCACTCTGTACTTTCACATCTGCACACCTATAATATTATGTATATATTGGACACCATCTATGTATTCGATGATGTGGACCGGGAGATGAACAATGTATGAAGAGATAAGGAGAGACTAGGAGAAGAGGTTTGATTCCTCATTATAGATAGAAATAAGCTTTGTAGGACACACGGTTTCGTCCGCTACTCTACCGCATGATTGAGTTGTATACTTGATATACTTAATCTGATACAGTTCATTTGTTCCGTGTTCAGATCTATGTTAATATTGCTATGCTCATTCATCATTCTGTCTAATCTTTCTTGTTGCTCTTTCTGGTAATAGACGATTAACTTTTAGTCTTGTCTTTCGCGAATCATTCGCGTCTAATTATCAGTCGAGCACATTCTAGCTCTTCGCGAATCATTCGCGATAGATAATTTGTATTTCAATTTGTGACAAATTATTCATCTAGCGCTTCATCCATTAAACGTTTTGCTACGTAATCTAGAATGACTATGATTTCTATCACTAAAGTTCTCTTCATTCTGATAGGCGTAGTCATGCTTAGGGAGAGAGTCAAATAATTCATTCCGCTGTGCAAGAACATTTTCTGTTCGAGTTTTTTTCTCGTTCGTTTCTTGTTCGAGTTCATTTCTCGTTCGTGTTCGTCATTTATTCTTCTCCCCTCTCTCTCCCAACACCAAGTTCATGAAAGGTGAATTTTCTTCACTTTGAAGAAACAGTTCAAAAACTAGAAAAGTCCCTATTTTTGGGTGCTTTGTCCGTCTTGACCCAAACGAAAGGCTATAACCTCCAAATAAAGGGCACTCGGACTGTACCTACAAGTACGGTACAAAAAAACAGAGTGATTGCAGTGGAGAAAGTGCTCTTTACGGATGATTGAGTACATTTTTGAAGGCGACGCCAATTTGACTTTCAATTTGGTTGAAAAGTGACGAGTGGCCTGGTAAAAACGTGTAGGTCATTATTTTCAACTTTTGACATCACAGTTGGCCTCAGCATACTGCTTTTAGCCTTTGGCAGAAGTTTCATGCAGTTTTGCAATGACAAACATGGGAGAATACATTTTGAGTGAAAGTAGCAAATTGGACGGGATTTCCAACTATGCAGTGTGGAAATTCAAAATGAAAAACATACTGATGGAGAAAGACGTGTGGGAAGTCATCACAAGTGATGAGAGAAGGTCGCCAAATGAACCGGATATCAAAGTGTTCGACAAAAAGATGAGAAAAGCTTTGACCTTCATTAACTTGTCAGTGAAGGATCACATCATCACCCACATTTGTGATGCTGTTACACTCAGACATGCATGGGATGTGCTAAAGGAGCAGTTCGAGACATCAAATGCGCCAAGAATCATGTTTCTGAAGTCAAAGCTAAATAGTGTCCGAATGGAGCAAGGAGAGCACATTCAGACGTACATGACCAAAATCAAGACAATGAGGGATGAACCACATTCTATTGGTGAGCGCATATGTGATGTGGAGCTGGTACACAATGCATTGTGCGGCATTGCAGAACCCTATTAGATGTTTGTGACCGGAATAGCATCAAGAGAAAGATTTCCAACCTTTGACGAGCTCATATGAATCTTGATGCAGGAAGAGCAACGGAGAGAAATGGTGAAAGTTAGACATCAAAATACTGATGATCAGGCACTTGCGACACGCCAGAAACAAGGCAAGGGCAAGGGCAAGAAAAAGTCTAAACATCAATTTGCCAAGACTCAGGAGGATGAGGGATCTTCCAGTAAGACCAAGAAGAAAGACAAGTGCTTCCATTGTGGTAAAAGGGCCATCGGAAGAGTGAATGTCGCAAATTCATGGAGTAACAAGACAAGGGGAAACCAAAGCAAGCAGGTAACCTTGTCGATGAGGGTGAGATTGAAGACTCTAGCATCTTCAGATCTGCATTGTCATCTAATCAAGATGATCAAGCATTGTATATCGACTCGGGAGCCACAAGACACATGACAGGTAACAAGAATTGGTTCAGTAGCTTGAAAGTGTTGGATAATGGAACGTCCGTTTCACAAGCAAATGGTGATGTGTGAAAGATCAAGGGAATAGGCACCGTTCCAATCAAACTACCTGATGGCAAAAGCAAGATGATCAGGGAGGTACTTTACGTACCAAGTCTGAAGAAAAATCTACTTTCTGTTGGAGTCATTACTAATCAAAAGTTGAAAGTAGAATTTTCCCATGATCGTTGCTTTGTGAATTTGTGAACCAAAAGTTCAAAGTTATTGCGGATGGAGTAAGGGAGCCCAATTCTAAATTGTATAGCTTGAATGCTACAATCAAGGGGCAACATGGACTCGTATCGTCCATTCCATCACAAAATGAGTTGTGGCATAAAAGGCTTGGTCACTTGAACTTAGGAAGCCTCAGTTTGATGAGAAAATTGGAGATGGTAACAGGATTGCCTACCATAGAAGACCATTTGAAATCGATGTGTGAATCATGTGTATATTGGAAGCAACATCGAGAGAAGTTCAATAACGGTGGTGTTGTGGATCAAATCCAGGATGTTCTTTGCCCTTTATTGATGATATGTCACGTAAGACGTGGATCTACTTCTTGAAGAAGAAATCGAATGCATTTGTCAATTTCAAGAGCTTCAAAGCATTAGTCGAAAATCAGACAGGTAGGAAGATCAAAGTCCTAAGATCAAATAGTGGAGGTGAGTACAAGTCTAATGACTTCAATGATCTTTGTGATCAATGTGGGATCAAAAGACAATTTACACAAGCTCATACTCTTGCTCTCAATGGTGTAGCTGAGCGCAAGAATCGTACGATTGTGGAAAGTGCCAGATCTATGGTAGCTGCGATGAAACTACCAAAAGATTTTTGATCAGAAGCATGTAGTACGGCAGTCTATCTTCAAAATAGAAGTCCTACCGTTGCCATACCAAAGATTACACCTGAGGAGGCATTCACGAAGAAGAAGCCAAAGGTGAACCACTTGCGAATCTTTGGATGTAAGGCCTTTGTACACATTCCTAAGGAAGAGAGACGTAAACTTGATGTAAAAGCAAGTCAACGGGACACGCGCCAACGACAACCTGGGACATGCATGGGTTTTTTGAGTGAGTGCATATGTAGAGATCTTCTTCAATTACTCCATTTAGATAGGTTGTTTGCACATCAGGCTAATGTATCTCCAAAATTAGCTGCAGTAGCATATGATAGAAGAGTTTTGATTGAAAAATGTTTGATTGTAGGATTGAAAGTCTCAATTTAGTCAATATTTTTGATTTGAAAAAATCCACGTGCTACTAGTCAAGCTTCTCTTCAATCGATACTCCCGTTTGCTTTGTATTTGATTTTAAAAATCCATTTGCTATCAATTTGATTTCTGCTAACAAGAAACTCGACAATAGACCATGTCTAGTTATTCATTAGAGAGGTGTTCTCTCTATCCATTTTCTTCTCTCTAGATATTAGACTCAGACTGGCTGAGTGCTTCGTCGATAGTAGTTGGTTCTTGAATTAGATAATAGGCTGACTCATCAATGTACCTTATAGCCTGTGTGTGCACTCTTGTCAATTTTTTTGGAGGTGTCATAGGTTGATAATCATGTCTTTGGTTTGTTACTCCACAGTAGCAATGTCTGCTTTGGATTCACTATCGATAAACTACTCATCTATTGACATATTTAGAGATGAGATTACAATTTTCATGTCGATGGTAGGAGATGTTGATAGTTCATTTGAGACTTTGCTCTTGGCTTTCAGGTCAATAAATTGATCCTCGATAAAGATCACATCTTTATTGAAGAGTATCATTGATGTAACGAGATCATACAACTTACTACAAGATTTGTCAAAAGAAGCATAACCAATGAAGATGGATTTAATACTATGGGAATCTAGCTTCTTTCTAGTCTTCTTTGGGATCTACGCAGGCAATGCATCCGAACAGTGATGTTTGAAGCATGTCCAAAGTTTATAAGATTACAGAGACATTTAGTCAAAGATTTGTTCTGAATGCAAGCTGAAATGAAAACAACTTCAGGTCGGAAGTACTTAGGCAGTGATGAGTGAGCTGATTCGTCGATTCATCTTCTCAACAAGTCCATTGGACTAAAGCAAATAAGAAATGATGTGAATTGTTGCTCAATGCCTTGGTTAAGGAGATTATACTCCTTGAAACTGGTTGAGATGCACTCTCCACCATTATCGCGGACCTCAGTACTTTAATTCTATTACAAGTTTCCTTCTCAACTTGCTCCTTGAATGCTCTAAAGAAGTTGAGTGCCTCTGATTTATGCTTCGTAATGTATATTGCTATTCTTCTTGAAATAAAAGATCCATTTGCTATCAATGATATTGCAGCCAATAGGAGCTTTGACTAGTGACCATGTCTGGTTCTTGATCAAAGAGGAATACTCTCTGTCCATAGCTTCTCTCCAGAGATCAGAGTCTTGTTGGCTGAGTGACTCTTCGACTGTCGTCGGTTCCTGTATCAAGAGACATGCAGACTTAGGAGTATACCTTGTGGGTTGTGTGCTCATTTGGTTTAATCTTTTGGGAGGATTTGACTGATGAACCACTCCTATGACTTGTTGCTGGGTTGCAGCAACGTCTTCGTCTGATTTGCTATCAAATAGTGGGTCGACAATGGACATGATCGAGCCAGAAGCTTGGATTGTCATGTCAATTGTAGGTGATGAAAGTTCTCTTGGAGCAATATCCTTGCCTTTGATGTCGACGAACTGATCCTCGATAAAGATTATATCTCGACTATACAAGATTTGCTGGGTATCAGGATCATACAGCTTGTATGTATTATGAGATGAAGTATATTCAATCAGGATGGTCTTGAGACCTTGGAAGTCCAATTTCTTCCTCGTGTCTTTCGGGATCTGCACATAGGCAACGCATCCGAACACTCTTAGGTTCTTCACAAAAGGCTTAGAGCCTATCCACACCTCATGGAATGTCTTGCTTGAGAGGGCCTTGGGAACATCTGTTCTGGACGTAAGCTGTAGTGGAGACAACTTCAGCCTAGAATCTCTTGGTCAGCGATGCATGCGCTAGCATACATTTGGTTGATTCAACCAGGGTACGATTCTTCCTCTCGGCTAAGCCATTAGACTGAGGACTGTAAGGAGTGATGAATTGCTGCTGGCTTTGGCAGTACTCCTTAAACTCAGTAGAGATATATTCTCCACCATTGTCTGATCTTAGGGCCTTGATCGTCTTTCTAGTCTCCTTTTCTACACGCTCCCTGAAGATTCTGAAGTAGTTGAAGGCTTCTGATTTTTTTTTTATAAAGTACACCATAGTCCTTCTGGAAAATTCATCAATAAAAGCTATAAAATATTGTTGTAGCGAACAAAATACTTTTATGGATGAGGTCAGAAACATCTTTCTTGCTTTTCAATGTAATGGCTTCATGAGAGAAAGATTGTATGAGATTATAAACAACCTATTCCTACACAATTTGTTCCCTAGACTCAAGTCTACTTTACCCAAAAATGCTAAATTTCTTTTGGTGGGTAGTTAGCACTCCATCTCAGGGGTGCTAACTGCCCCCTGAGAGACTTTGCTAGCTGTGGGTACGGTTGGTGGGTTCTCTCTCTCTCTCTCTCTCTCTCTCTCTCTCTCTCTCTCTCTCTCTCTCTCTCTCTCTCTCTCTCTCTCTCTCTCTCTCTCTCTCTCTCATGGGCTCTATTACATACATATATCGCTTTATTTGCTTCGCAAGCCTCTGTGGAATTTAAATGTCACGTACTAACCTTATTTACTAGTGGGGCCAAAAAAAAATGCATTACTATGATAAAAGACCCCACATAATAGAAAAAGTTTTTTTTTTAATGGTGGAAAAGTTGTGAATCTTTCAGTGGCCGAGATCCGTGCACATTATGGACATTTATTCTAACGGTGAGCAGCAATTTGCACTTAGTACACCTAAGTGTCCTCTAGTTCTATAAAGAGGGAAATCACACAACCCTATTCATGTTTCCTCATGCTTTCTTGCTCTCTCTGTCTCTCCCTCTGTATTTTTACCTGTTATGCTATAGATTGAAGGGCTCAAAGGGTTTGTTGGTCTTGACTTTTCAAGAGGGACTATGTGAAATCTTGTTACTCTCTCTCTATATATCCGGATTCCATCAGCAGAATTGGCTAACCAAACCTCTCATGATTCCAACAATGGTATGAGAGCTTCTTAGTTTGACAAGTCAGAGCCCATAAGGTTCAAAGACTAAATTGATAACGACCAAAGAGCCTTATTCAAACTGAAACATTGTAAAATACAATGTCGTCTATAAGCAGCATTCAATGGAAGATATACACCATTCTTTAGGCAGATGTGTCAAATCACTTGGCTTGGAAAGTGAAGACATCGCTTATCCTAAGAGGAGAAGCACTATGGCCCTGGGTGGACGGGACCGAAGAGATGCCAGCCAATGCTGGAAAGGAGAAGGAGAAAAATGATAAAGCAATACCTGTCATATCCTCCTCCATCGAAGACAACATTACTCTCGATCTCTCATCAATATCAAATGCATGAGAACTATGGGATGCATTGAAGTCAAGATTTGACACCAAGTCACGCAGCCAAATCATGCATTTGGAAGATCAACTCACATACCTATGTTGGAATGGCAAAGACCTCACAACATTCATCAGAAACATGAAGAACCTATTTCTCTCTTTACATAACGCCGACATGGAGCATGCAGACTCCCAAGAGAAGCAGCTAACATACCTATTGTGCAAACTACCAAGATCATTCCAAGCAATATGCACTCTACTGGCAAAGGATTCTACAATGATTCTCTAGAAGGCAATAAGCAAGATCAAGGAAGAAGTAGAAGCAAGAGAGCAATACGATGACAGACAAGAATTTGACCAAGCTCTATACAGCGGCAAAGATTAACGTAAAATAAGCCTCATCCTAAGAGAGAGTCATCTCGAAGACCAGACCGTAGTCAATAGAGAGAAGGCGACAAAGAAGCTGATTCTATGAAGTAGACAAATAAGACGATTCAGGCCAAGTCTGACAATTTTCAGACTCAAAACTATTCTTTGAAGCAACAACTTTTGGCTACAAATCAACATAATGTCCCTCTCCAGAAACATTTACAGGAGGAGCAAATGACAAGACTAAAGGCAGAAGCTGCTCAGTCTCTGAGCACCAATGCAGGGTCAATCACAGTAAGCTGAACCAGCTCCAAGGCCAGATGCTCGAAAATTTTCGAGTCGAGTTCTTACAACCCGCTCGAGGATGCAAAGGCTCATGTCGAGGAAGAGTTGGCTGAGCTGAAGGAGCTCTTGAGTGATGCCACCCCATCTTGCAGCGGGACCAATGCACACGATGAATACCTTCAGGCCCTGCTTCGAATTGATGACCTCACATAGCAAATCCAAGTCGTGTCTGCTTGCACCGGAGCCTCAGACCATCCAAAAATCTTGGAGGCTATCGCAAAGATTGACAAACTCGAACAGAAGCTATCAGATCTTAAGCAACAATTCGAAGATCAGAAGCTGGCTGTTGAGTTGCAAACTCAAGATTTGGCAACTGCATCTACACTGCCAAAGCGAATGAGGCGAAATCAGTCAAAGGTATGTGCTGATAGATTCTATGCATTTGCTGAACGCTTATGGAAATGGTGGCCACATGCTTTTAATATTGAGTTGCAATGGCGTGTGGATTACATGATGCTACCAGGTGAAGTAGGCATCGCCTTCGACGAATGGAAGCGACCTTGGGAGAAGGATGACTTTGTCTGGATATGGACCCAGCTCTCTATCGAGCAGAAAGGATGTCTCGTTTTGTAACAAATATTTGATAAGCATAATGTATTCAGAGATTATACACAATAGACAAAGGAAAAAAAAACAAGTGTTTGATTACAGTGATTCCTTTGAGCGATGCTTGGCATACCTCACAATGCGTTACCCCAGAGAAACTCTCTCTCTTATGAAAAAGGTGAGTGCCGCTTACTAGCGTTCACTTCGATCTATCTCTCTATGTGTGTCCTTATTGGACTGACAAGCTCGACTCATCTTGCTTACTAGTAGACGAACAATATTCAAGGCTCAGTTTATAGTTTGGGATTTTATGTATGCATGCTGGAGTTTTGTTTGTGTAGAAAGATATCATGATGGCTTCAGTTCAGCAAGTAGCACCCTTATCTGTTGAGGTAGCTGACTCTCAGATGCAAACATAGAAGGAAACCTCAATTGAGCTTGCTGAATCGTCATCATCAACACAGAAGAACTCAAGCTCAGTGAGAGGATCTGAACTTTCATCATAGTCCAAGACAGCCTCAGGCAGCAAAGAAGCACAACAAGACACATAGTTGATGTAGGAAAAAATTCAGCCAGAAATACCACAGAAGGAGCAAGAAGCCCCTGCTGCCAATCCAGAACAGAATGACGACGATATTGAGTGGCCAGTCTTGGATGAAGAATCATTTTCAAAAACTTTTGGGACGCTGTTGTCAGATACCAAGACAACCATTCAACACTTCATCAATCTGGAAAAGATCTCAAGAAAGCTTGAAAACAAATACGATTCTATACGAGCAGACCTAATTCAGAAGCATGAAGAGCTGCAGGTGATCAAGTCCGATTTGATGTAGAAAAGTGAAGAACTTGAAGCAGCTCAAGTGGAGCAGTTAAAGAAAGATATAGCCCTAGAATAAGCGCAAGATAAGTTTGAAGCCACCCTAGAGGCACTTGAGGCAATGCAGGAACAGCCAAACAATATTGGAAATGAAAATACATTGCTCAAGTAGTAGATCCAGAACCTGCAGGCATCTTTGCAGGTAGAAAGACGTGCTCAAAAAACTCTACAATGCACCAAGAAGAAGCTGAGGGATAAACTCAGTGAAGCAGTTGCCGACAAAGACAAAGCCAAAGCAAGCCAACAGTAGCTGCAGGACTCTGTTGTCTAGCTACAGAATTCTACAGACATGTTGAAGAAGGACAACAAAATTTATAAGAGACAGGCCGATGAGACAATTTTATGGCAAATAAGCGCCGAAGTCACGTTAGGAACTTGTGTATCTCACGGTAAATATAGGATTGATCCACTAGCTTGGAAGGGCATTCAAGAAACAATCATTTAGACCTTCCAACTACAATACCTGCAACCTCAAATGGCTGCATATGAGAAATTGAAAAAAGAGTTGGAAGAGATCAAATTTCATTCAAGCTAAATCCAGACTCTCAAAGAAGAAGAAACTGTCCAGCACCAAGATCGGTCCATGCAGATGGATAAGCCAGTTAAAGACATATAAGAAAAGGCCATCCAGACTGACGTAGTTTTCAAGCAAATTCACAAAGATCAAGCAGTCCAGACAGACTTTGAGGATGCTGAGAAGCCAAAGCAAGTAGCCGAAGCTGCTGTAGAAGAACCACCAGTCTTATCCATGATTCCACAACATACCAAAGCTTCACCAAGTGGCACTATACAGAGAAAGAGTAAGGTAGTTTACTCACTTCTAAGATCAGAATTTACTACATTTCAGCAGGAACTAACCACCTTTCTACCCGCTATGCTTAGTCCAGAACTCCAATGGAGGATGGATTACTTATTTTTGTCAAACATTTTTGGTTCAATGGGAAAGTCCCTGGACTTTCAACACTCTTAAAATTTTTTATGCCAAATTAACAATGCACCAAAAAGGTGTCTTGGCCTTGGCCATTGTCTAGAATAAGTTCAATGTGCCAACAAATTACATCCATGTCATTATAGGATGCTTATATATATATATATATGTATATATATATATATATATACATATATATATATATACATATATATATATGTATATATATATATATATACATATATATATATCTATATATATATATATATATATATATATATAGATATATATATATGTATATATATATATATATACATATATATATATGTATATATATATATATATATATATATATATATATATATATATATATATATATATATATTCTTGAATATTTAAAAACATTTGAAAATACCATTTTTCCCTACTTCAGACGAGTATGTGGATAAATTGAACTAGTAAACATTTTTTATGTTCACAAAATTGTACCCAATTCCTTATCCATTTCCACAAATACGATAGTCACCATTTTTTCCCTGATCTATGGACTATTTATATAGATTGGGAAGTGAATTATTCTCAATATTTGAAAGAAATAAAGGAGCATAATCTGCTTCGATCCACACAACCTATTACCCATTCATATTATACATATAGTTTTATAAATATTGCTTCTCTTCTCTTCTATGATCTACTAGCCACACATAAATTGTATATAAAAGAAGAATTCCCAGATTATACATAGCGGCCCTATCCCTAACAGTCCCTTCTACTGAAATGTCAGAAATTCTGATTGAGGTTATATAATGCAAAATTTTGAATTCTGTACATATAAATATGCTATAGAGCCTAAATTCATGTAAAGGCCTATTTGCATTTTTGTACATACATTGTAATTAAGAGTGCGCAACGTTATAGAGTGACACTCCGAAGAGCTATGTAGCCGTTCCCAATCAGTATCCCAACTATTGGAGAACGAAGCTAAGCCTGGTGTACGTCTCTATATGAGCGACACTCGTTTTTTTTTCGTTTTTTTGAGGAAGTACGCAGCACATAGTTGAGTATCCATAGAGAGATGAGAGCTAGTTTCCATAAGTTTGAGCATTCCTTTTCTCTGCTATCAATTACAATATTACTTCTTATCAATTGAACGAATACACTTTGAATGATCTGTAACTGATTGTTGATACCTGCCAGCAACACACATAAGGATATCACCCTCTTTCATTCCATTTATCTCAGATTTTCGTATTTCCACCACTGCTCTTTCTGATCACTCACACACAATCATGAATGGCTGCAAAAAGTCAGTCTGGAAAAATATCCGGCAAATAAAAAATTTTGTTCACAAATGGGACCGAAAAATGTTGGGACAGTGCTGAAAAATCACGAAAACTCTAATAACAAAATATGAGCAATTTTTGGACACTAAGCAAATAATGCGAGCCAAGCCAGTAGTCCAACAACACGAAATGACAGCACAACAGCCGACCAGTGCACACTAGTTGAGAAATTCAAGGAAAGGCCAAGTGCAATGCTACCCACAAAGAAAAATTGAGGCCACCTACAAAAATAGGAGTTGACCAGAGGTACCACCCAAAAATTTGGATAATAATTGAAAAATGGGCCTTACAAGTTAAAACCCCTAGAAAAGTACTTCCATTCAAATTTTTCAAACGACTCAAATTTTTTTAATGACTTGAATTTTTTGAACGACTCAAATTTTTCCCATGACTCAAATTTTTTGAGCGACTCCAATTTCTAGAACAACTCGAATTTTTTGAAACGACTCGAATTTTTTAAAAGACTCGAATTTTTCGAAATGATCAAATTTTTTCAATGACTCAAAGTTTTCCAATGCTCAAATTTTTCCAAAGGATGGAATGTTTCAAATGACTTGAGTTTTCTTCAGACTCGATTTTTTTCAACTACTCGAATTTTTTCAAAGGATCTAATTTTTGGAAAGTCTCAAATTTTTTCAACGACTCGAATTTTTCAAAAGACTTCAATTTTTTCGAAGGATCGAACTGTCAACTCAAATTTTCTGAAGGATTGAAGGACCCTTTATCTTGTCAAGTCAAATTTTTCAAAAGACTCGAATTTTTTCAAAGACTCAATTTTTTCAAAAGACTTAATTTTTTTTTCAATGACTCAAATTTTTCGAAGACTAGAATTCTTTCGAAGGTTCAAATTTTTTCATGGACTCAAATTTTTTCAAAGACTCAAGATCGGCCATCATCCAAATCATCGCCCGCTACCTAGATCGGCCTCCATTGCCCGTCAACGACGGGCACTCTTCACTAGTGTGTGTGTGTGTGTGTGTTTTGTGTTCCTACCCCTAAAACAGCCCAAAACTATGAAAAAAAAAAGAGCAAAAAAAGTCAAAAAATCTTTGAAATTTGTGAAATCTATGAAAGATGTGAAATCAGTTGTGAAATCTATGAAATTGGAATGAAACATTCATAAACTTCTTATGTGCACATCAACATCCTCACACATCAGTAGACATCGCAAGCAATGGACCATAGTAATGCTTAGAAAGGACCATCACCAGCATGATGTGAATTACACCATCTATGGTTTTGTGGGTGACATAGATATTCTTCAATAGTGAGTAGTAGATTGGAAGTTTAGGTGGATATTCATTCAAAAGAGTTTCGTCTAAATAAAAAAATGCAATTTTGAATGACACATAATATGTTGAAATTCTGATAGACAAAACTTAGATCAGATTTGTGATTCTGATTTTCATAGAATTCGCATGTAACAATGCACTCTCAAATCATTGCTTTTAAATCAAAATCAACCGAATTAGCCTCTATGAATTCAAGTAACTATCTTTGCTAGCAAATGAAAGGCAACTTCCAAGAATTTGAAGTGCTGGAGCTATCATACCAAGGATCAAGTTTATGTTGTTGGCTAAAAATATGTGGATCAATTGAAATTTGAAAGTTGGCAATTTAAAGATATGTTTTGAAATTGAAAATATCAATTAATGAAAGTCAATGAAATGCAAAAGCCTAGTAAACTTGAGCATTAATAAGAGAGAGTAGCATTAGAAGTGGTCCAACAACAAACTACAAGTTCTTCAGAGTAGAAGTTTAGCTAGATGTGCATCTTTCGAACAAGTGGGTATTCACAAGTGGGTATTCACACAAAATGCTAGCAAGTCACTTAGAACTTATTCCCAAACTCATGTGATTATTGATCACACAACCAGCAAAAGATCGTGTAATATAGACAACATGTGTACTTCTAGTATATAAGATCATACTTCCACAACAATACTATACTTCATCTAGAAACTATTGCATACATATATTGTACTAGCAGCTTGCTTCTTAAGATAGCAGGGATACACTTCTACTAATGTGCTCACGCATTCGTGGACATCTTAAGTAGTGGACCATTGAAAGGGTGAAAGCTGAACTGAATGTCACTGTCACCATTGCCGAGCACGACGTAGGTCAGACCATTTATGGTTTTGCGGGCGAGACGGACGCCATTGGATTCCAAGTAATAGGTGTATATTGGTGGCCATATCCGCGGTTGGAATGGCTGTGGGACTATCTTGAACTCGGCAACGTCCAGGGGCGTGGTGTAGTGAAGATACTGTTGTAAAGCTACCTTTACAAGCTTTACTTCCGGCGCCATCGGCGCCAGTGATGTCCCCGGCGCCAGCAGCGCCCCTGCTACTCCCGACGCCACTGTGACCAGAATCCAGCCGGCGCCAAGTTCCTATGGCTGAAAATCTTTGATCGGTTCTAGCGAAGTCCAGAGAGCTCAGATCGATGTGCAATCACCTCACACGATCTAGGCATGATTAAAGGAAGCCTGGGGATCAATAAATCTAGATAGAGAAAATGACTTTCTAGAGAGAGAAAATCCTAGAGAGAGAATAACGTGCTTTACCAGCTTGGGTAGAGTGCTTGGTATGAGGGGGGGTGCCGAATCACACCAATACTATAGGGGAGTGCGGGTTGCGACTCAGGGCGAGCTCCAACCAAGTCTCAGCCTCCCTTGCTGGAATGTTGTCATGGCTCTCGCCTTGGCATGCTAGCGCCCCGGAGACTAGGGTCGGTCACACACTTGAAATGTAACCTTCTCAGATTTATCAATTAAGTGAGATTTTTCTCAAACTGACTCTGATTACCTTCTGGGTTTCAGTGTTCGGTAAAAGCACCAGTTGTAAGGCCGCTTTCAAAATTTTTAACTTGGCACATAGCTGAGGGTCGTATCCCGGGACGCCAGCGGTATGTCGTCGAGACCATTCGGTCCGTGGCGCCAGCGGTATGCTGTCGGGACCATTTGGTCCAGGAACTAGTTGTTTCCATATCTGTCGCGGCTTGTGGTTCTGAGTGTGCCTTGCATGAACGTGAATGGGTTAAGCTCTTGGGGAACGGGCTCTAACCTGTCGGCTGAGTTGGATGGCTTGCTTGGGTGGATGTTACCTGTGTCCAGTCTAGCGTGGCGCCAGGTTGGCTTCCAGCGCTCGTGACGAAGCTTTCAGTTGGTTAAGTCTGATGTAAGTCAAACCGCTTGCTTGGAATAGATGTTACTCGTTTGTAACGAAGCTTCGAGTTTGTTAAGTTTGATGTATGTCGGGCGGCTTGCTTGGAGGGAAGTCACCCACGTCGGGACCCCCGATCTGGCATGGCACCAGGTTGGATCTCAATGTTGGTTTTCGGAACTTCAAGTTGGTTAAGTCTGATCGTTGTTGGCGAGTTGGCTGCTTGTATGTCAAGTGGGTTTGGATGGCAAGAGTTGAAGGCTGGGAAGCTAAGTCGTGGTTCCCGGCTCCCTTTGGGATGCCTGCGCTACAGATACGTCGACCCTTGCGTCTCGATCAATCCCCACCTCAAAGCTAAGAGTTCCGGGAATGAGTTGAACGCGACAGTGACCGTGTCGTTCACGCACACGGTGGGGTGGGGGTTGAACGAAAAGGAATTAGTAGGAATCAACTGCACTGCATCACCGAAATCATTTGAGGCGCCAGTAAAGTGCAGGAGCTGGTCGTTGCCACTGGATATTAAACCGCCCTCTTGCCAATCGGCGGAGATGTACAAAGGATTTGAATAAGTGACATCAGATTGCTCCGGGGTTCTAGTATACTTCACCGTTTCTTCACAAGCAATGCCATAGTGAGGGAGTAGGCAAAGCAAGAACAAAATGGCTGCCATAGAGGCAAGCTGATACTGCAAACGCAAATTGAGTTTTGCTGCTGCCATACTATGTGTCGTGCTGTGCCCGTGGCTACAGAAGACAGACAGGGATGCTACTCGCCAATATTTGTGAGAGGGGAGAGAGGGAGACGAAAGATGGATGAGAAGTGGGCTAGCCGCTATATATATTAGCGAGGAACTCCGAAGGTAGGAGGGAAAGCTTTGGGACTCTTGAAAGAAGCCGGCCCCTGAATACGGATTACAGTTAATGCCGATATAATATGAAGATAAACGAGCTTTTCGCCTTGAATAGCTGATGTCAGATGAGCATTGAGCGCACATGCGAGAGAGAGGATGAAAAAGTAACACGCCAGAGAGTGTACTTCCCATGCTCACCGACCAGCCAACTCCCTACTACTTGAAGTTGACAATTCAAAGATTTGTGATCCATTATGACATAGACAATATCACATGAGCATTGACCAAATTTCCTCATCAAATACACGTGTTCAAATGGAAAACATTTGTCCAATTAAACACAAATCCCTTAATTTTTTTTTTTTGCAAAGCTTACATATACTATTAGATTTTCACAAATGTATAATTACAAAAAGCTGGCAACCCAAGGCCAAGTTTGATAACAAGTCCAAAGGAAACCTCTACAACCCAAGAGGCACGGACTTCAGCACACCACGACAGTCCCAAAACTAACTAGTATGCATAAAAAAAGCAGCCATACGCAGACAAGTCACTATTGAAAGAGGGGAATGAAAGACCTCAAAAACCTGTTGATTCTGCTCCATCCAAAACTTCGCCAATCTACAGATATGCCAACAAGTGAGAGAAGAGCGATCTGACATGGGGGAGTCACCTAGCCGAACATTGTCCATGTCTATAGAGAAGGTGAGACCCCAGTGAGGAAGCTCAATCCATAAGTCTCTTCGACAGTAAAAGAACAAATGCTCAACCAACTCTTCTTCTAGCTGGCAGATAGTCTGTCAGGACAACAGCGGGAGAGACTTAGTAAGAATACGGTAGGCAAGATATCGATGCTTCCCAACGCGCAGGGAGCAAGTTATGCGAAGCCTCTTATACCAATGGGAACGGTCATGCGAAACAGATCAAAGAGAGTTAAAAAAATCAGGAAAAATAGAGGGATGATGTTGATGTTGCGGGGTAGCATAACTAAGAAGGGAGTGATCCAAGGTGGTCTCTCAGCCCTCAAGGTCCACATCAAGGAGAGGGGAAACATGCAAAGGAATTGCAGCCGAGGAGGACAGAAAGAGGAGAGACCTCTCACTAGCAGAGAGAACGAGCAAAGGTAGAAGCTGACAAGGGAGGACGTGCACGATTTGTCCAAGAGTGATGAGACCCTTAGTGACCAAAGACAGAGAAAGGCGAGGCTGAGAGGAGAAAAGGGGATAAGCACCTGGAGGAAGGAGCGAGGAGGTCTAAATGGACTCATCTTGCGAAAAAAGAGAGGCATCACCCCAAGAGAAAAGGGCGCAAAAGTCTAGGAACAATCGGCCCAAGTTCTTGAGGACAAAAAGGTCTCTTGAAATGAAAGGGACATCCAAAAGAAAGGAGCTTGGCCAGGACAAGCAGGGGATGGAGGAAGGGAGGAACTACAGCCGAAGAGGAAATAAAAGAGAGCAAGAACACATGCCAGTGATGAGTAGGATGTAGGAGAGAAGAGAGGCGCTGAAAGACCAAAGAATGATTCTTAAGGGCGAGGTATGAAAATCCCAAATCACTATTCGCGGTAGGGGCAATGCAAATTGGCCAAAAATGAAGAGATTGTTTCTAGCCCAAAGGAAACGACGAAGATTGGATAAGGAATCATGAAGGGAGCGAGTGGCCACAAAGAGTGAAGATAAGTATACAGGGTAGGTTGAAAGAATATGCATAGTCACCAAAACCCTAGAGGTGAAGGACATAAAACAAGAGTCCCACGAGGGCAGCTTAGCAGCAAGAGAGTCAAGGACCCAGCGGGAACATTGGGCAAAGGTCAAGTGGATGCCAAAAGGGATAGCAAAGAAACGAGTGACTATCCCATAAGGAACCACCCCTATACCTAAAGAGGATACCCAAGGGGGAGTGGGAAAGGAGAGGATGTGGAGCTCCAACTTTTGATTGTTCATAATGGAGGAGGAACAGTAACCGAATTTTGAAAATGGAGAGGAGGTAACGAACTTGAGCCTCCACAAGCAAAGAAAGAAGAAGACGTCATCCACAAAAAGCTGGTAAAAAAGGGATCCAATAGCTGAAAAAATAGGGCAATGAGATGAGCCGAAGCAACACGGTGGAAAGCACAACAAAGGGGGCAAAAATCATAGAGCAGAGCGGGAAGCCTTGTCAAATGCCACGAGAAGGAAAGAAAGGGTCAGAGAGGAGTCCATTAAGGAGAATTATGGAAGCAGAAGTAGAATAAAGCACATGTACAAATCTAGAGAAGAAAAAAATCTTGGCACTTGTCAACAAGAAAGAATATAGTCCCAACTAATTTTGTCAAAAGCTTTATCAAGGTCCAAATACAAAATTAAGGAAGGTGTAGCAGAGGCAGATGGGGATCGATAACAGCCCAAATATTAAGGATAGAGTCCATAATACGGCCTTTAATAATACCAAAATGCTGAAAAGAGAGCAAAGAGTGAAGAAGAGGTGAGAGCCTATAGCGCAGGCATCCCAAAGGGAGCCGAGAACCATGATTTAGCTTCCCAGCCTTCAACTCTTGTCATCCAAACCCACTTGACATACAAGCAGCCAACTGGAAGTTCAGAAACTTACAATGAGATCCAACCTGGCGCCATGCCAGATCGGGGATCCCAATGTGGGTGACTTCCCTCCAAGCAAGCCGCCCAACATACATCAATCTTAACCAACTCAAAGCTTGGTTACAAACGAGTAACATCCATTCCAAGCAAGTGGTCTGACTTACATCAGACTTAATCAACTGGAAGCTTCATCACGAGCGTTGGAACCGATCAAAGATTTTCAGCCATAGGAACTTGACGCCGGCTAGATTATGGTCACAGTGGCGCCGGGAGCAGTAGGGGTACTGCTGGCGTCGGGGACAATGCTGGCGCCAGTGGAGCTGGAAGTAAAGCTTGTAAAGGTAGCTTTACAACATCCACCCCACCTTTATAAAATCTGATGTCCTCATCAGATGTCAGATTAAAGTAAAGGTGCCTCTCAATTAAAATTAACTGTACATTTGATCTACTTGGCACAATACTCAATTTGCTGGCCACTTTTTATTAACATTGAAGCTGGCACACCACAAGTTGGAGGCTCAACTCTTTGTACTGAAAAATTACATAACTTGAAAATATCACTTTGTCTGGGAAAAGCGTAGATTTTATATCGCTTACATAAAACCCAAGAACCTTATTAACTGGTGACAGAGGCCTTTATGTGAAATGTTCGCCCCTGTCGCTTCTGACTTTTGACTTTAAAACTCCTTTGAGCTCCTGATTTGTCCTTGATGCACTTTGTGTTGAGCTCCCTGAGCTCCAGATTTGATCAGTTCCGCACAGGTATCAAAGCTCCCTGAGCCAAAGGATTTATCGTTTGATTGCCCACTTTATGGTCCACTCCGTGCTTTGTTGCTTTCGCGCCTGGATTTCTCTCCTTATCCCAGCCTGATCTTGATACTTTTCTTTCTTGGCTCTTTAAGGTAGGCAAAGATTGAGTACTCCACAATGCACCTCTCACTTAGCTTGAAGCAGTTGTCTTTGAATCAACCCAAATGTAACCATTGACCTCGTGGAGAGCCAAGGGGTCGCACCAGTTTGATCCACATACAAACTATCTCTTCACGTTTGTTTGAAACACCATGTCCGTTGTGAAGGATTTCAGATCATTCAATATCCAATCCATGTCCCAAATCTTTGGTTACAATAAGGAGCAAACCAACAATCCCGCCAATGTAGAAAAATCAGCATCTACACACAAAATGAGATGCAAACTCTAAGAGATATTGATCAAACATGAACCAAAACATAAAATATGTTTTCTGTCCGTACAATTACATTACCCTACTGTATTTCACACGTGTGGAACCAAAAATAGCAATAAATGATCATTCTACACACAAGATTGCAAGATAACACCAAGATAGTGCACCAATGAGTAGTAGAACCCAAAGAGAACCATGTATAATGATGAAATGAGAGAGAGAAGAGAGAAGATATGTCTCTCCACGAGTTACATCCTTTTATAGAGTTTCCAAACCCTATTTGGCCATTTGGCTTTCCCTCCAAAATGTAAACCCTACTATTTTTGGGTCTAGATTCAATGTACCCAAAGTTCAAATTTGAATCTCTCTCAAACTCGACTACCAACTTTCCCACACTTTCAAAAAGTGTTTATTGAATGTATTTTAAACTAGTATAATTTCAAAAAGTTTATCTCTAAGTCTAAAATGAGTTTTGGCCTCTTATTGACAATTTACCAAAATGTGACTAAACTAGACTAAACTAGTTGAAATCTCTCACACTCCCTTTTCAACTAGTTTTGGCATAGTTTTGACAATAGAACTTTGATCCAACTTTAGAATGATCTCCATCCTAAGTATAGATCTTCTTTCTAAGGTTCTAAAGTATCTTTCATAGTTGATATAGAGAATAGTGTCCAAATTGGATGCTTCACTATTTCTTACATCAATTTTACACATCAAGATATAACTAGAACATGAAGAACCAAATAGAATGTGAATGAAATGATTCCTCCATGATTCAAACTTTGAACTCTCTGGAAAATTACAGCAACCAAACAATAAATGTGAGTGATGACCATTTGCTTGCTTGTCTCCTCCAACTTTGTCCTTTCTTGATATGTCTCCACCATAAAACTCCATGAATGAGCCTCCATCTCCATCTTGACACAAGATATCATCAAATCTTGATGACTTGGCCATGAATGAGTGACATAATGAACCTCCATTAGCTTCATTTCCATCAGCGGAACTAGCCAAGAATACTAGTACAACTCCAACAATAAGATATTGCAAGACAATGTAGCTAGTTTGTTCATATCTTGACAATTGCACACATCCACATGAAATAGCTCAAACATGAGATAGAACAAGTGAAGTAAACTTGAACAACACTTCCTTGCTGCTCCTTTGACCTTACTTGAGTCTTCAATAAGCTGCAAAAATATATCCATAACATATTTGCCAAATAACCTTCCTTTGATGCTCTTGACTAGCTCCAAATTGCCACCTTTCCTTTTGTGTTGTTGAAGCCCTTTGAGACCAACCTCTTGATCTTCCTCTTGACCATCAAAGTCATTGAACAAACTTTGTTTTCCAGATCCATTACTTGCTTTTCCAGTATGAAAACCATGAGAACCAATATCCACTTGCATAACATCATCTACACAAGAAAATTCTCCAAAACATGTGAGTAAAGCAAAGTGAGTCGCTTCCACTTGCTTACCTTTCTCTTGGTCATCAAAGATATCAAAGATATGAATATATTCAGACCTGAACCTCTAGAAATACTCCCTCTCAAACATATGATCTAGATCCAACAAGATCTCATCAATGCTTGATCTCGATCTTCCACAAATGTTAGTAAAAACAATGTCACCAATGTCACCATCATAAATCAAAAGATAGACTCCAAACTTTCCATCCAACATGAAGTAGAGTAGGTGAAGATGAGTATCAAACCTAATAAATCCAACCTTCTTGAGTCCATACAAAATCTCAATAAGCTCACCAATGAGATCTCCCTTGTCTTGAAGAAATTGCCTCTCGATTTGTTCCATGTAGTCTTCTCCAACCAACCTTTTGCCATCTCGATCATGAGTGATCAATTCACAATCATAGAATCCTTTGAGTTGATGAAGAGATGTGAGATCCATGCCTTGGATCTTTCCAAGAACCAGTCTTCCATTGCTCTTTCCTTCATAAGACTCCCTCTTAATGATTGCATCATAAGAAGTAGAAACCTCAAAAACATTAGAAGCCATGAAAAATATGATTAGTACCTTCGACATAAGGATGATTGAAGTACTCTCTTTTTTCAAACAAGGACTTCTACTCAATGTTTTAGGTAATGACTCATATGATAATGATTCTTCCTCACTATCATTCACAATGACATCATTCAAAGTACATCCTACTTTGAACTCTTCACATACTTCTCTTCTTCTTGACTTGTGACTATCTCCCTCACTAAGTCTCTTGATAGAACCATTTGATCTACTCTCTTTATGAAGACATGTGACTCCACTTGCTGGAAAAATGAATTTCTTGGAATCATAACAAAAGAATGTAGAAGAACCACCTCGTTCATGCATGCACCTAGCAACATCTTTTGACATATGATCAAAGAAATCATTAACAACAATCTTTTCCAAGGAAGAACCTTCACCTCCATTGATGAAATTAGCTCTTTCCTTACCTTTTGCATGCTTGCACTTGCCATGACGAACCATTGAAACACCATCATTATCCTTAAGACTAGCCAAGTTAGCACAAAGATGAAAATCTCCAAGAAGCATATTAGATCTTGACCTAGATCTAACATAAGGAAGCTTTTTAGACTTTGCATAAGATCCACCAATCTTATTGATGCTAAAAGGTAACTTTGGAAAGTTGAGACCAATCTTTTTTTCCATTCCATCCTTTTTGTTAGCCATAACAAAAGCATCAAGCTTGAAAAGTATACCTTGTCTATTGCACCTAGCAACCAAGATTTCTTCCTTTGTAATGAAACAAGCATCACCACCAAACTTTACCATGTATCCTTTCTCTATCATTTGACCAACACTTAGCAGATTCTTTGAAAGTGAAGGAATGTAAAGAACACCATCAAGTCTTGCTTTCCTATTAGTAGAGAGACAAATAGGAATTGAACCAATACCTTCAATCACACACTCACCACCATTGGCCATGTGAATTGCTTTCTTGGCTCCATCATAAGTGACCAAAGAAGTAAAGAACTCCTTGTGTCTAGTCATGTGTGAACTAGCTCCACTATCAATCCATCATGAATCTTTGTCACCTTCACTTGATATTGGACTTGAAGAACACATCAAAAGAGAACCACCACCACCTAGATCCTCATCATTATTAGTAAAGTTGATTTGCTTGCTACCTTCATCTCTTTGCTTCTTCAAACATTCATTTGCAAAATGCCCTTTGATTCCACAATAAAAGCATTTCAACTTAGACTTATCTTTCTTTTTGCCAAAAGAAAAAGTCTCACCTTGATCTTGCCCTTTAGACCACTTGCCTTTGCCTTTGCCCTTGAACTTGCCTTTGATGAACATAGCATCCTCTTCATAATGAGATGTCGATGTAGATTCACCTCCTCTTGATTGAAGCCTATACTCCTCATTCACCAAGATCTCTTGCAAATCCACAATACTTGGCAAAGTCTTTTGAATAGCAAAACTTTGAACAAGATTAGCATGATCATCCAACAAGCCATTAAGTATAACTTGAACAAGCTCTACCTCCTTAATGCTTTCATCAATGCATGCTAACTCATCATTGAATGCCTTAACCCTCAAAACAAAAGCATGAGTACTCTCTTCCTTCTTTTGCAAACTTTGAAAGAAGTAGGGAAAAATAAGATAACCCTAGGTGATTGTGAATAACAACCATTTGATGAACATGTTAATAGACCCTTGGTGGAAGGATGATACAGAAATCCATTGCGAGTATAACTACATAAAAACCGTGAATGACACTTGAAGGCAACAAGGCATATGCATCTCAGGAGGCCTTTTGTGAAAGTTACTAGTAGACAGTGGGCAAATGTCATAGAGATACCATGTGAAAGTGGCACACGAAACCCATTAGTGCTATATGATATAGGGAGGATGCCTCCTAAGAGTAAGCACTCTTGATGTAGACTTGGATTCATAAAGCTTCTTCAAAGCTTCCCAAGCCTTCAAAGATGATGTGCACTTACCAACTTTCTTGAGAAGTTCATTGGTAACATTCATCTTAATCATGTGTAGAGCTTTCTTTGTTCTCTTGTCATACCTCACTTGATCTTGAGGTGCTTGAGGCCTCTCCTCCACACCTGCAACAATCTCCATCAACTCATTCATCTCCAATAAGGACTCCATCCTCACCTTCCAAGTAGAATAGTTGATTGAGGTAAGCCTATCCTTGCTCTCCAACATAAAGCCACCACTTGTAGCCATGTTGAAGTGACCTGATCTTCTCTTTCAACCTGTTCCAATGCACAAATCACTCTCTTGAATGTCAAAAAATGAACTCAAGAAGAAATCACAAAGATATGGAACCTCTCAAATCTCTTCTAGCACTTCTAACTAGAAAATCAACACATAGAATAGTAAAATCTTGATCAACCTATGATCTATCCTCAATCTAATAATTCTTGCCACTTACTAAGAATGAAACACACTCAAATAAAGCTCAGTAATCTCAAAAACTAGAGATCCAATCAAAACTAGGGTTTTGACAAAATCACAAAAAATTGAATATCTCAAATTCTACATGCAATTTCTAGAAACTTGTTATATCTTCTTGTAGACTCCAATGAGACCTTACTAATGCACCAAAAAACATCTAATTCCAGTAAGCCAAGTGTGAAATCAGAATTGATCAAGTATATAACCCTATATTGAGTTTTGACCTACAAAAGATCAATTCTACACATGCAAAAATGCTGATTTTTGAGTAGAAATCAATCTAGCATGCTCTAGCATTGGTAACTCCTCCAAATCCTTGCTAAAGATGGCTGATCCTTTCATAACCTGAAACACAAGAGCTCTGATACCATGTGAAGGATTTCAGATCATTCAAGATCCAATCCATGTCCCAAATCTTTGGTTACAATAAGGAGCAAACCAACAATCCTGCCAATGTAGAAAAATCAGCATCTACACACAGAATGAGATGCAAACTCTAAGAGATATTGATCAAACATGAAACAAAACATAAAATATGTTTTCTGTCCGTACAATTACAGTACCCTACTGTATTTCACACGTGTGGAGCCAAAAATAGCAATAAATGATCATTCTACACACAAGATTGCAAGATAACACCAAGATAGTGCACCAATGAGTAGTAGAACCCAAAGAGAACCATGTCTAATGATGAAATGAGAGAGAGAAGAGAGAAGATATGTCTCTCCATGAGCTACATCCTCTTATAGAGTTTCCAAACCCTATTGGGCCATTTGGCTTTCCCTCCAAAATGTAAACCCTACTATTTTTGGGTCTAGATTCAATGTACCCAAAGTTCAAATTTGAATCTCTCTCAAACTCGACTACCAACTTTCCCACACTTTCAAAAAGTGTTTATTGAATGTATTTTAAACTAATATAACTTCAAAAAGTTTATCTCTAAGTCTAAAATGAGTTTTGGCCTCTTATTGACAATTTACCAAAATGTGACTAAACTAGACTAAACTAGTTGAAATCTCTCACATCCGTGTCGTGCAAAACTTGACTTTCACAATTCCATCACTGGTCAGTTGCCTCACAATCAAAACAAGAAGTGTACATCTAGCTTGGCTTCAAGTAGTTCTCTTTGAATCAGACACCTGCACCCGGAGTTTGTACTAGTCCGATTTTAGTACGAATTGTCTCTTGGCGTCCGTTCGAAGTACCAAGTCTCTCATACAAGACTCAACTTTCACAGTTCCTTCATTGATCATTTGCTTTACACATAACACAAGTCAGCGTACTCATTATGTCTCCTCATCATTGCTGGTCCAGAGAAAGCCTATAACAAGCTTTCCTTTCCACAACAAAAACTTGTCAACTTATTAGGTCCAAAGTTCGCCAGTCTCCTCCTATGAGTATGGCTAGGTCACCTTGAATTTTCCCCCATTTTGATCAACTTTCATTCAAAATTTGCCCCAAGAGAGAGGTGTGTGTCACAATTCCCCAATACTTATAAAAACAGTTGACAAGACTTGGTGTAGAGTTCTCAGACAAAAAGCCTTTCCAACACTTTGCTTCCCATCTGCTAGGACTATGGCTTGATTGAACTTGTTGCCAATATCTGATGAGAATCCTAGTCTTTCCCCTTTGAGGAAAAACCCAACTGACATTGGATATCACCCATGCTCAGTGAGTTTCAGTTCCGAAGGTAGCCATCCCAAATGAAGACTAACTGCTCCATAGAAGATCTCTCCTGAAATTGCCCTTTCCAACTTTTGACTTCCTACTTGCGTCTGGTGGGCGTTGTCACAAATGAAACTAACCCAAGTAACAGGCTAGCCATTCATCCTTTGCAAACATCGAGTCGTTTCATTGCCATTCACGTGCTAGTACTTGAACTGCCAATCCGCCCCACAGATTCTGTAGTCCTCTTTGTTTGATGGTATCAGCCTTCAAAATAAAGGTTTCTTCTCGAGCCATCAGCTCTTTGTATCACAAGCAATCATGCAAACCAGGCAAAGCACGAGTACTTAGACTCACCACAAATACATACAAGCAAGACACTCAGGAAGGTTTACTAACAGGTAACAAAGACAAGGTCCCCCTTTGAGATAGTACTACCAAAGGATCTTTGCCTAGCCGCACCCGTACACATCGATCACAGAATCAGCCCACAGAGAACACCCATCCAACTATCCATGCTTTCACCATTAAGCAGCACATTGCCTCAGTCACGCCCCACCAAATCTGGTCGATAGCCCTTATAGCTAAACGATCGGCAGCTATCACGCACTGGCAGCTAACCACCCGTGCTTTACACCCGAAATCGAGCAGCATCTCTGTATCAATGGTTAACCCGTACAATTTGAATATGTCGTCCCGCACCCCACAAGGTACAGATCGTGCTTTCACCTACCTAGACAGCACTTTGCCTCATCCGTCCTATGTGCAGACAGTGCCAGGCCCGAACCGTGGGAACTGACCGTGCTTACACCTCGAGGGCAGCACTTTGACTCATCAAGTCCCCCGTTCTGCTGACCACCCCGACCGGGGATGCACCCGTGCTTGCAGTGTGGACAACACCTTGCACAACAGTTGTCTTGATGAACCCCAAACAGTGGCCATTTCCGTGAGATCCGCATAGCTGTTGTCGTCCAAACCCACTTGACATACAAGCAGCCAACTCGCCAACAATGATCAGACTTAACCAACTGAAAGTTCAAAAACCAACATTGAGATCCAATCTGTCGCCATGCCAGATCAAGGGTCCCGATGTGGGTGACTTCCCTCCAAGCCAGCCGCCCGACATACATCAAACTTAACCAACTCGAAGCTTCGTTACAAGCGAGCAACATCCATTCCAAGCAAGTGGTCTGACTTACATCAGACTTAACCAACTGGAAGCTTTGTCACGAGTGCTGTAAGCCAACCTGGCACCATGCCAGACTGGACAGCCATAAACAGGTAACTTCCACCCAAGCAAGCCATCCAACTCAGCCGACATATTAGAGCCCGTTCCCCAAGAGCTTAACCCATTCACGTTCAGGCAAGGAACACTCAGAACCACAAGCCGCGACAGATATGGAGACAACCAATTCCTGGTCCAAATGGTCCCGACAGCATACCGCTGGCGCCACGGACCGAATGGTCCCGACGGCATACCGATGGCGTCCCGTGATACGACCCTCAGCTATGTGCCAAATCAAAAAGTTTGAAGCGACCTTACAACTGGCGCTTTTACCGAACATTGAAACCCAGAAGGTAATCAGAGTCAGTTTGAGAAAAATCCCACTTTATTGATAAATATGAGAACGTTACATTTCAAGTGTGTGATCGACCCTAGTCTCCGGGGCGCTGCCATGCCAAGGCGAGTGCCAGAACAACATTCCAGCAAGGGAGGCTGAGACTTGGTTGGATCTTGCCCTGAGTCGCAACCCGCACTCCCCTATAGTATTGGTGGGATTCGCCACCTCTCCTCATACCAAGTGCTCTACCCAGGCTGGTAAAGCACGTTTTATCTCTCTAGGATTTTCTCTCTAGAAAGTCATTTTCTCTCTCTAGAATTTATTGATCCTCAAGCTTCCTTTAATCATGCCTAGATCGTGTGAGGTGATTGCAAATCGATCTGAGCTCTCTGGACTTCGCTAGAACCGATCAAAGATTTTCAGCCATAGGAACTTGGCGCAGCAAGGGTGCTGCTGGCGCCGGGGACAATGCTCGCGCCACTGGCGCTGTAAGTAAAGCTTGTAAAGGTAGCTTTACAACAGAGCCGCCTAGCCATGGCTTTAGCTAGGATTTTATAAGATGTGTTGAGCATACTGGGGGGACTGAAGTCAAATAGCAAACATGGGCAAACATGGTGGCATAACCTTGGGAATGAGCTTGGTAATCCCCTCAGAGATATGACAAGGAAAGGAGGCAGTGAAGAAGGCTCGATTCACCAAGAGGAGAAGAGGAGGGCCCAAATGAGGCCAAAGTTAGGGCCAGGGGTTATTCCAAGGGAGAGAGGAGAGCAGCATGTAGTTCTGCAAGCGAAAAAGACGCAGCTACCATAGATACTTGATATGGTTGAAGGACTCGTTTGACCTTGCAGAAAGAGTTCAAGCGAGATAGGTCAAGGGAAGCAGAAGGAGTGAATGTCTAGAAAAGAGAGAGAGAGAGAGAGAGATGCTGGGACCATATAAGGGGAGTCAGTAAGGAGGGAACCAAAAATAGCAAGAGAATGAACAAAGGAGGAAGAATGATGATGACAAAGGAAGCGGAAAAAGAAAGAAGAGAGGATATCACCATTACAAAGCCAATTAAGCTTAGAGCGATGGTGCAACGACAACATAGTAATCCATGTGTTGAAGGATAATCTGACAGTGAAGTTGGAGGTCTACATGCAACCGCGAGTCATGAGCGAAAGTCTGATCTGCTGCAATGCCTTGTAACAGAGTAAGGGCAAGAGCCTTAACACAGTTGATAAATCTAGAAGAGGACTTGCCCGACTTGCGAAGAAGGGCAACCCCGTTGTTGAGCATGTCCTGGAAGAAAGGTGCAGAGGCAAGGGTGGCTTTTAGAGCAGGAAGCATGGTCAACGAAGAAAGAAGAGAGCAGTTCACCACACATTGAGAGAAGAAAGGATGGGGGGAAAGCTCGCGAAAAGAACATCTTATTATTACAGCGCTATGATCCGAAAGTGCAAAAAAATGATGAGTTTCAACATGTATCAGACAAAGCCAGGAAGCTGAGTAGATTAATAACAAATATTTGAAGTGTGATTTTTGCTTTGAAATGTGGTCCCCATTACCTAGGAATGGACTATCGGTCGATCCAGATACAACTTTGGATATTGTGAGGATAGGGAAAGCGTTGATACTTATTTGACCTGAATAGGAATAATTGTTTCTCTAGATTTTTTTTGATAAAGTGAGTCTGTGCATGACATTGGTGGACTTTCTTCTGATGCAAACAAATTTGGGGAAGCTTCAACAGATTCTGGCCATTTCACGTTTCCTTGTAAAAGGTTTTGGTGGATTTTCTACAGGTAAGCGGTTTTGGTGGAGCTTCTATAGGTCCTAGCCCGCTCCTCTCAACTGTTCTACATGTAGCATTCTATTTAGTGTAGGCTTTTAGTTTTTTTTACATCGGTGTCTGAGATTGTCTGGGTGTCTCTCTTTTTCTTTATCTTCTCCTTATGGATCGTCACTCTCATAAACATGACTTCTTTAAACATGATAAATTTCCCTCTTCTCTCTTGGAGGGTTTGTGGTTCCCAAGGCAACCCGAGTTAATGGGGCGAAGATTTTCCAAAGGTCAGTTGTCATATTGTCATGTTTTTGTCAAAAATCTCTTTTTTACAAAAATACCAGTATTATTCTTGATTCTTCGCCAAATCTTTCACCAAGTTTTTTGAGGATTCTAAATATAAGTTACAAAAACCTTATTGTTTGCTAGAAAAAAACCTTCGCCAGTTCTACTCTAGCTTTATCTGTGTCAGATTTATCCACTGTCAATTCGACGAAGGTTAATATTATCGGATTTGTTAGAAAATAGTCAGATCAGTGATTTTTTTTTCAAAATAGCAGTGAAGAAACCTTCGTCGGACTAACTCTCATCTAGATAACCTTCGTCCATACTATTTTTAGATTCTGATCTACCGGATCTAGCCTCTATCAAATCAATATCACCACGTTTAGATATACCAAAGTATAATGGGTTATCTGATCCTATCAGATTTCTTAAAATCTTTGATGAATCATCTAAAGTATATGGCAAAGTTTTTCCAAAAAATAAACTTCAGCTATTTCCTATGACCTTAACTGGAACAACACAAAATTGGTTCTATTATCTAGATGAAACTAAACATACTGATTGGGAAGTTGTTAAAAAAGCCCTAATTACAAGATTCAAACCCAGAATGTTCACGGAAGATCTTTTCTACTTTTAAGTAAAATTAAAATGGACAAGAGAGAGACCATGCGAGACTATATTGAATGAATTAAATACCTCAGATCTGAGTGTGATCCCAACCTAATCAATGATGATGCCATGATTATGTGGATTCTAGCAGGTCTACCGAAGAGGATTACACGCGAGTTGAAATGCTAGTATAGTGAATATGATACGTTACAAAGCACTATGGAAGATGCAATTCGATAGGAGGATGAAGATTCTGATGATGAACCAAATATTTGAATGCTGCCATATACAGCGAAGCAAACCACTACGACATCCATCACTATTGCATCCACAAATATCAATGCTACTCTATTCTTTTTCATAGACTGGATTAGCTTTGTAGAGCACGCGATGTCGTCCGCATTGTCTTGTGCCCAACAACATTATTGACTTGTATATTTTGTTATGCTTAATCTAATAACAGCTCTGTTTGTTCTGCGTTTAGCATTAGGGCCCTTTTTGGACTCAAAAAGGGCCTCTTCCTTGCCTGAATGTGTTTGCTAATTAGGACTAATTAACTCACTCTTGAATCGTCCTACGTGGCAACTCACCATGGGTTTATCATGAGTTAACTCATACTTCAATAGCCTTCACTTAGACCTAGCGTAATAATATAGCAAGTACAAGTGATTTAGGATCTAAATGAAGAGATGGCCAATATTTTTTGAAGGCCTTCAAAAGATCGTTATATGACTTGTATTGAGGTAAAAAGGGAGCCCAATATTTCATTGGGCCCCCAAATTGAAAAAAAATTCAAAAAATAAAGTGTGGGAGGGGGCATGGAGTACCCCCCCCCCGCTCCCTCCTCCTACGACGCCTGTACTCGCTCCCTCCCCTCTCCCGATCTCAGTCCCTCACTCCCCAGGTCGCTGGCCTAGTTCAGCGCGAAGCAGCCCGGGGTCGCCATTCAACGCCCCCTGGTCCGGACAACAAGTGGGGGGCAAAATTTTTTTGCCCAGAGGCCCGCGCGCTCATCCAGGTCCGCGTGCTGCCCACTTTGGGCCGCTGACTTGGATGAGTGCGCGGACCTCTGGGCAAAAACATTTTGCCCCCCACTTGCTGTCCGGACCGGGGGGGGCATTGAATGGCGACCCCGGGCTGTTGCGTGCTGAACTAGGCTAGCGGCCCGGGGAGTGAGGGACTGAGATCGGGAGAGGGGAGGGAGCGGGTACGGGTGTCGTAGGAGGAGGGAGGGGGGGGGAGGGGTATTGTACAAGGGGAGGGGTGGGGTGGGGGTGTACAGTTGAAATTCTATTAGGATCTAGTGCAGTATGCAGATCACATCACACAATCACCATAGCCACTTCTCACAAGCTCTCAAAGATGGCACAACAAAAGTTAAGTCTATTATGAAGAAACACTGTACATATAGCAAAGCCTCAAACTGCATGGGCTCAACAGGTGTCACTAAACTGGTCTACCACCTGCCAAACTAGAGTTAGGCCCAATATGGCCACATATATTGACAAACCCAGGACATGCCCTGAGTATAGCATAATGAGCTCAAAATCACTGTACAGGCTAGTTTCTTTCTACGTGTGGCTAACCGGCTAACCCAAGTAGCCGTCTACGGGATCAGTGCCCGATCAATACATCCTAACGGGTCACGTCCCGAACACAACCATATATAGTAAACCAAATAAACTGTACACTAATTACATCATCACATTTAGAGCTTATACTAATGAATCAGATCAAAACTGATTTCTAACTCTCTCCCTTAAGCTCAAATGTGATAAGAGTGAAAAACAATATATTGCAGCAGTGTCTATAGTGCCCAAAAGATGTTATGCATATCCCTGCTACCCTATACTTGACTCACACTCAAGCACACAGACAAACCACCAGGTTTGACTCACAAAGTATCATGCAAACACAATGCTCGTATAGAGAGTCTACCATACTCTCGACCAACTGACTCGTCCCCAATCCGGCTTGAACACAAGTGGACCACATGAGCGACATGGCTCAAACTAAGGAAATCCCACTGCCACCATGAGACTTACATCATCCATCTAGCCAGGCTGACATCCTATCAGGCACTTACAAGCACAAACCTGTAAAGCTGACATAAATGAGCGACTGAGGCTCAACTTGAGGAAATCTTACTGCCACCATAAGATTGCACCCTCACCAGATAGACAACTAGTAGACAATGACAAGTCAATGAGCATAAATGACTACTTTGTTTTACTGTAGCAAATGCACAACCACATAAAACTTTGACTCAGATCTAAACTCCCGTGACAAGGCAACATGCAAGCCCACACACACTCATGCAAACCAACACGAATGATAAAGCGTCAAATACATGACCAAGGCCTGCCCATAAGTGGTATCCTGTCATACCAACACCTATGCCACCTATAGATCCGCTGCTACACCATTGGTCACCAAATCAAGCTCTCAACCATGGCCTGCACCTGTACCAAGATGCTCTCACGTCCAAGCATATCCAACTGTCCAATAAGTCCTGAAAGCTGATCCCCATCCATTCCCCATGCACTAAGCACAAGAGTCTACCAAGGACTCAACGAATGAATGTACACAAACCTCACCATAGGCTATACCTGAGTAGCTGGCCCATCTCCCAGAGATATTGATGATGATTCGCCTCTCCTACATCTCATGCAGGCTCAACTTCCCATACTTGACGTTGCCAACTATGATTTGACCAGTATATAGGCCTCCCACCAAGGAGCCTATCTCCCCACAACATCCATCATAGGGTCTAAGCCAAAGCAAATGCAAACTAGATCCACTATCGTGATGAATAACTCACCCACGATCCATAGCATATCAGGTAGGATAGCTCCAGAACCCTGTACCTTGTACCATCTGATCACCAAGTATCCATTACCCGTTGATAGCTCTCCAAGAATATGTCCACCTGTAGTGCAACTAGACTCCAACTGGATCTAACCAAAAGCTGCATCCTGCTTACCAGAAGATGATGGATAGAAACAACATGTGATGCCAACTTGGAGACTATCGTGCATATAATCATGCAGTTCACCTGATCACTCGCCAAAGTATCAACTGTCACTCCCTGAGCAACCATCTCCATCCCTACTAGCTCACAACCATGGGCATGCTGGATCCACATCACCCCGTAATGCTCTCCATGCCCTCAAGATATGTACCACCTCAGGTACACTCCATGCCACCTACCTCCAAGTAGGCATGACCCGTCTCTAGGTCACCACATGATGCACCAGCTGAAGAACATCATCCATACATGATATGCTTGACTTGCACAATATACAAAGTTACATCTCAGGAAGAAATTATGTTCCCTCAAGATGGCGAATGGTGATTTCTTGCAGAATCACATCAATCAATTCAAGAACCTGCTGAAGCAAATAACTGCTGTCGGATCTGTCATAGATGATCAAGATGCAATGATGCAACTGCTTACAAGCTTGCCAAGCTCATACGACAGCTGGAATATGATCGTCATGGCACATCGAAAGTGACTCTTTCGAGAGTCATTATTATATTGTTGCAAGAAGACACGGAGATGAATTGTTGTAAAGCTACCTTTACAAGCTTTACTTCCGGCGCCATCGGCGCCAGCAGCGCCCCTGCTGCTCCCGGCGCCAACGGCGCCAGCGCCGCTCCCGGCGCCACTGTGACCAGAATCCAGCCGGCGCCAAGTTCCTATGGCTGAAAATCTTTGATCGGTTCTAGCGAAGTCCAGAGAGCTCAGATCGATGTGCAATCACCTCACACGATCTAGGCATGATTAAAGGAAGCCTGTGGATCAATAAAATCTAGAGAGAGAAAATGACTTTCTAGAAAGAGAAAATCCTAGAGAGAGAAAAACGTGCTTTACCAGCTTGGGTAGAGTGCTTGGTATGAGGGGGGGGGGGGGGGGGGTGCCGAATCACACCAATACTATAGGGGAGTGCGGGTTGCGACTCAGGGCGAGCTCCAACCAAGTCTCAGCCTCCCTTGCTGGAATGTTGTCATGGCTCTCGCCTGGGCATGCTAGCGCCCCGGAGACTAGGGTCGGTCACACACTTGAGATGTACCCTTCTCAGATTTATCAATAAAGTGGGATTCTCCTCAAACTAACTCTGATTACCTTCTGGGTTTCAGTGTTCGGTAAAAGCGCCAGTTGTAAGGCCGCTTCCAAATTTTTAACTTGGCACATAGCTGAGGGTCGTATCCCGGGACGCCAGCGGTATGCCGTCGGGACCATTCGGTCCGTGGCACCAGCGGTATGCTGTCGGGACCATTTGGTCCAGGAACTAGTTGTTTCCATATCTGTTGCGGCTTGTGGTTTTGAGTGTTCCTTGCATGAACGTGAATGGGTTAAGCTCTTGGGGAACGGGCTCTAACCTGTCGGCTGAGTTGGATGGCTTGCTTGGGTGGACGTTACCTGTTTATGGCTGTCCAGTCTGGCGTTGCGTCAGGTTGGCTTCCAGCACTCGTGACGAAGTTTTCAGTTGGTTAAGTCTGATGTAAGTCAGACCGCTTGCTTGGAATGGATGTTACTCGTTTGTAACGAAGCTTCGAGTTAGTTAAGTTTGATGTATGTCAGGCGGCTTGCTTGGAGGGAAGTCACCCACATCGGGACCCCCGATCTGGCATGGCACCAGGTTGGATCTCAATGTTGGTTTTCGGAACTTCATGTTGGTTAAGTCTGATCGTTGTTGGCGAGTTGGCTGCTTGTATGTCAAGTGGGTTTGGATGGCAAGAGTTGAAGGCTGGGAAGCTGAGTCGTGGTTCCCGGCTCCCTTTGGGATGCCTGCGCTATACATGTGGTATCAGAGCCGACTGGCCGGTCAGCTATGCGGATCTCACGGAAATGGCCACGGTCTGGGGTTCATCAAGACAACTGTTGTGCAAGGTGCTGCCCACAGTGTAAGCACGGGTGCGTCCACGGTCGGGGTGGTTGGCAGGACGGGGGCTTGATGAGTCAAAGTGCTGCCCTTGAGGTGTAAGCACGGTCAGTTTTCGCGGTTCGATCCTGGCGCCGTCTGCACGTAGGACAGATGAGGCAATGTGCTGCCATTAGGATGGTGTAAGCACGGTCTATGTCTTGTGGGTGCGGGGTGACATATTCACGATGGCCACCGTTCGTTTAGCTATAAGGGCTATCGACCAAATTTGGTGGGGGCGTTACTGAGGCAATGTGCTGTCTAACGGTGAAAGCACGGGTGCGTCCACGATTTGGGTGGTATGCTGCTGATCGTTTAGCTATAAGGGCTATCGACTAAATTTGGTGGGAGCGTTACTGAGGCAATGTGCTGCCTAACGGTGAAAGCACGGGTGCGTCCACGGGGGTGGTATATTCAAGGATAGCTGCCATTCGTTTAGCTATAAGGGCTATCGACCAAATTTGGTGGGGGCGTTACTGAGGCAATGTGCTGCCTAACGGTGAAAGCACGGGTGCATCCACGATTGGGGGGTACGCTGCCGATCGTTTAGCTATAAGGGCTATCGACTAGATTTGGTGGGGGCGTTACTAAGACAATGTGCTGTCTGACGGTGAAAGCACGGGTGCGTCCACGAGGGTGGTATATTCAAGGATAGCTGCCGATCGTTTAGCTATAAGGGCTATCGACCAAAAAGTGGTGGGGCGTGACTGAGGCAATGTGTTGCTTAATGGTGAAAGCATGGATGGTTGGAGGGGTGTCCTATGTGGGCTGATTCTGTGATTGATTTGTATGGGCGCGGCTAGGCAAAGGTCCGTTGGCAGGACCATCTCAAAGGGGGACCTTGTCTTTGTTACTTGTTAGTAAACCTGCCTGAGTGTCTTACTTGTATGTATTCGTGGTGAGTCTTAGTACTCGTGCTTTGCCTGGTTTGCATGTTTGCTTGTGATACAAGGAGCTGATGGCTCGAGAAGGAACCTTTTCTTTTGAAGGCTGCTACCATCAAACAAAGAGGACTACAGAATTTGTGGGGCAGATTTGCAGTTCAAGTACTCACACGTGAACGACAACGAAACGACTCAATATTTGCAAAGGATGGATGGCTAGCCTGTTTCTTGGGTTAGTTTCATTTGCGACAACGCCCACCAGACGCAAGCAGGAAGTCAAAAGTTGGAAAGGGCAATTTCAGGGGAGATCTTCTATGGAGTAGTTGGTCTTCATTTTGGGACGGCCAACTTCGGAACTAAAACTCACTGAGCATGGGTGATATCCAGTATCAGTTCGGTTTTTCCTCAAAGGGGAAAAGACTAGGATCCTCTTCAGAGATTGGCAACAAGTTGGATCGAGCCATAATCCTAGCAGATGGGAAGCAAAGTGTTGGAAAGGCTTTTTGTCCAAAGAACTCTCTAAGTCCGATCAGCTGATTTATTAAGTGGAGGGGAACTATCACACACACCTCTCTCTTGGGGCAAATTTTGAATGAAAGTTGATCAAATTGGGGGCAAATTCAAGGTGACCTAGCCTTACTCACACGAGGAGACTGGCGAACTTTGGACCTAATAAGTTGACAAGTTTTTGTTGTGGAAAGGAAAGTTTGTTATAGGCTTTCTCTGGACCAGCAATGATGAGAAAACATATGAGTACGTTGGCTTGTGTTACGTGTAAGACAACTGATCAATGAAGGAACTGTGAAAGTTGAGTCTTGCATGAGAGACTTGGTATTTCGAACGGACGCTAAGGGACAGTTCGTGTTGAGATCGGACTAGTGCAAACTCTGGGTGCATGTGTCTGATTCAAAGGGAGCTACTTGAAGCCAAGCTCGATGTACACTTCTTGTTTTGACTGTGAGGCAACTGACCAGTGATGGAATTGTGAAAGTCAAGTTTTGTGCGATGGACATGGTGCTTCAAACAAACGCGAAGAGATAGTTCAAATGCGGATCAAACTGGTGCGACCCTTTGGCTTTCCACGAGGTCAATGGTTACATTTGGACTGATTCAAAGAGCTACTTCAAGCTAAGTGAGAGGTGCATTGCGGAGTACTCAATCTTTGCCTACCTTAAAGAGCCAAGATGGAAAAGTATCAAGATCAGGCTGGGACAAGGAGAGAAATCAAGGTGCAGAAGCAACAAGGCACGGAGTGGACCATAAAGTGGGCAATCAAACAATAAATCCTTTGGCTCGGGGAGCCCTGATACCTGTGCGGAACTGAACAAATCTGGAGCTCAGGGAGCTCAACACAAAGTGCATCAAGGACAAATCAAGATCTAGGCATGATTAAAGAAAGCCTGTGGATCAATAAAATATAGAGAGAGAAAATGATCTTCTAGAAAGAGAAAATCCTAGAGAGAGAAAAAATGTGCTTTACCAGCTTGGGTAGAGTGCTTGGTATGAGGGGGGGTGCCGAATCACACCAATACTATAGGGGAGTGCGGGTTGCGACTCAGGGCGAGCTCCAACCAAGTCTCAGCCTCCCTTGCTGGAATGTTGTCATGGCTCTCGCCTTGGCATGCTAGCGCCCCGGAGACTAGGGTCGGTCACACACTTGAAATGTAACCTTCTTAGATTTATCAATAAAGTGGGATTTTTCTCAAACTGACTCTGATTACCTTCTGGGTTTCAGTGTTCGGTAAAAGCGCCAGTTGTAAGGCTGCTTCCAAATTTTTAACTTGGCACATAGCTGAGGGTCGTATCCCGGGACGCCAGCGGTATGCCGTCGAGACCATTCGGTCCGTGGTGCCAGCGGTATGCTGTTGGGACCATTTGGTCCAGGAACTAGTTGTTTCCATATCTGTCGCGGCTTGTGGTTCTGAGTGTTCCTTGTATGAACGTGAATGGGTTAAGCTCTTGGGGAACGGGCTCTGACCTGTTGGCTGAGTTGGATGGCTTGCTTGGGTGGACGTTACCTGTTTATGGCTGTCCAGTCTGTCGTGACGCCAGGTTGGCTTCCAGCGCTCGTGACAAAGCTTTCAGTTGGTTAAGTCTGATGTAAGTCAGACCGCTTGTTTAGAATGGATGTTACTCGTTTGTAACGAAGCTTCGAGTTGGTTAAGTTTGATGTATGTCGGGCGGCTTGCTTGGAGGGAAGTCACCCACATCGGGACCCCCGATCTGGCATGGCAACAGGTTGGATCTCAATGTTGGTTTTCGGAACTTCATGTTGGTTAAGTCTGATCGTTGTTGGCGAGTTGGCTGCTTGTATGTCAAGTGGGTTTGGATGGCAAGAGTTGAAGGCTGGGAAGCTAAGCCGTGGTTCCCGGCTCCCTTTGGGATGCCTGCGCTACAGGAATGAAGCCTCAAGTTTCTCAGTTGATTCTCACGTCTTATACACATTAGAGGAGTACTAAATCCAAAAAAGACCCTTTGTAAAGATTCTTTTTATATTTTCTCAATTTTTTCTTACACATGGACCAATCAAAACACTCAAATTTGAAATCTACGTAACGTAACTTTCTGAGTCCAATGGCATAAACTTTTAGTGGTAAGTCCAAATTTTGCAAAGTTTTTCGACAAGGGCTTTCAAATGATATGTTAGATGACATACTTTTGAGCTACGATTAAAAAGTTATGGCAAGTCAAAAGTAATAGTGTTATAATATTTTAAAAATATAAACTACATCTTGCATGAATTCTTAAAGGGTCTTTTTAAATCTCAAAATCCTCTAATGCCAACAAGAGCACGACTAAGTAGAAGAAGAAAAAAGGCTCGAAGCAATCAAAGCCAGACCAGAAACCAGCACAACACAAAGAACAGTCAAATTTGCAGGCGAAGAAAAAGTTGTTCTATAGATACTGCAAGCGAAACAACCACGAAATTCAAGGCTAGCGGGTACTACAAGCAAAGAACAACAAGAAGGAGCAGTCGAATCAAGTGGCAAATGCAGCTACAGAAGCTCCACAGCCTATTCAAGAAGCGAATCATGATGCCTTCATGACCAGCCATCAAGGAGCATCTGGCGACAGTTTTTAGTTCCCGGATTCTGGCGTCACTCAGCACATCACCAGCATCATTGGTTGTTTCGAGTCCTATACACCTTACAATACCAATAAATATGTTCACCTTGGCGACAATAGCACACAAACTATTAAAGTTGAAGGTACTATGAGATTGAGTTTTTCAAATGATCAATCTAAGCTACTCTCTAAAGTCCTGTATGTACCAAATTTATCTATGAATCTGCTCTCTATAAGCAGAATCACAGATTTAGGACATAGAATATAATTTGAATGTGATCAGTGCAAAGTAATTAATAGGACAAGCAATATTCGTAAAGAGGCATGGATACTTGTATAAATTCAGTCATTGTTTTTTGCCTCTAGTCAGGTGCTCAGTACTTCTATTCATGCAAATAAAAGTTTACTTTGGCATTATAGACTTGCTCACTTGAATCATGTTGTGTTGTACAACAAATGTCTAGACAATCTATTGTTCTTGATCTCAACTAACCTCGTGATAAAGTTGAGTTACCTGTCTATCAAGACTGTCTAGTTGGTAAACAGACTAGGAAATCATTTAAATCAAGCCATTAGCATATTGCTAGAGGATTGTTAGACATTGTACATTCAGACATTTGTGGCTTGATGAAATCCTTCGCTGAAGGATGCAAAGTATTTTATAACTTTTATTGATGAATTTTCCAGAAGGACTATCGTGTACTTTATAAAAAAGAAATCAGAAGCCTTCAACTGCTAAAGAGAAATAAAACGCTGTGGCACGTGTGAGTACTTGTTAATAAATCTCTACCATGGAATGTGTGTTATAAGACCATGGGTATAAGTTAAAATGAATTCTAAACTTCTAAGTTTGAAATTTAAGCTTAGAAACTTAAGCTTAGAAATAAAAGATTCTAAGTTTAGAAACCTAAACTTTCTAAGTTAGAAGTTGTGAAACCTTAGAATGGCAAGTTAGAAGTCTAATCCCATAAGCTAGTGAAAACTTATGGATGGCCCTCTTGCTATAAGAAGAGAGGCATTTCTGTTGTAAATAACACTTTGAGATTATGACAAATTGCCATCTTGCGATTATCTTGTTATTTCACTATGTTCCCTTCGGAAGGAGAATATCTTGAGGGAAGGTGCTCGGGCCACGTCTTGCCTCTTTTACAAATTATGCTGGCAAATGATGGAAGGGATCAGCACGAAGATCTACCAAACACGTCAAGAACAATCCCGCCTCCGGGAAGCCCAACAAATCCTGGACGAAAAAGCTTCGATTGATGTGGGACCACCAATTCAATAAGGAGTGGGATAATGTTAGCAACAAAGTATAAAAAGAAAAATAAACACCGTGGCATGTGTATTGTAAGTCTATGTGTGAGTACTTGTTAATAAATTTCTACCATGGCATGTGTGTTATAAGACCATGGGTAGAAGCTTAATCAAATCTAAACTTCTAAGTTAGAAACTTAAGTTAGAAAGATTCTAAGTTATCTTAAATTCTAAGTTGAGAGACTTAGGCTTTCTAAGTTAGAAGTTGTGAAGCCTTAGAATGGCAAGTTAGAAGTCTAATCCCATAACTTTAGCGGAAACTTATAGCTTTTTGGTATAAGAAGAGAGGCATTTTCCTTGCAAATAACACTTTGAGATTATGGCAAATTGTCATCTTGTGATTATCTTGTTATTTCATTGTGTTCCCTTTGGAAGGTGAATAGCTTGAGGGAAGGTGCTTGGGACTCCTTTTGCCTCCTTTTCATAGGTTTTCATTGTGGCATGCTTTTATTGCTTATTTCTTAATTAGCCGCAATCATCACTTTCATTCCCTTTGGGTGTTAGTAGGATTTAATTAGCGGTCCTTGGCTAGTTGAGGAAGCCTTAGAAAGCCTTAGCCAAGTCTTAGATTAAGTCTAGTTAAGTCATAAAATTAGTTTTTCGAGCATCAGTTAGAAAGCCTTGATGCTCTCTCTTCAGTTTCATTTGTAAGCTTTTATGTAGATCTTAAGAAGTGGACGACCAGTCTACCACTGCACTACAACCCGAACCATAGTTAGACCTAGCCACCGCAAGAATAGATTTACTTCCAACACAACGCACTACGATTTCTAATGTCTACTTCAAGTCAGTGCACGTAGAATTTGATTCGAACAGGAACACAGATCATGCTACACAGTAACACAGACATAAAACACTCTCCACAACAAGCTTACATAGCAATTGTATTTCTCAAAATGAAATTACACTGTACATATATTTGTTCACTCAGACAACCCATGCATGACCCAGGTTGCCGTTGGCGCATGTCCCGTTGACTTGCCACGTGGCGAGGCCAACTGATCCTTATCAACTGATAGGACCCGCAGTACAGTAGCACAGTGATTCTACTTTAATTCTAACTCTCTATCTCTTAAAGCAGAGCCTACTTTTTATACAATCATATACATAGTTTTAAAGTCAACAAACTTCAAGTACAAAAAGCTTTGATCTAAACTTATCAAATTTTTCTCCAACAAGTGGCTTAGTGATTATATCAGCTAGTTTTTCTACCGTACTACAATGAACAACATGAATTTCACGACTCAACAGCCTCTCACATATAAAATGATACTGAATCTCAATGTGTTTGGTTCTCGCATGGAACACTGGATTCTTTGCTAGCTGAATGCCACTCTGACTGTCGCTATGTAATGTCGTGGGATTTTTCTGCTCCATGCCAACTTCTTCCAAGATTTGTCTCAACCATATAGCTTCCTGTGCTACACTACACATTGCCTTGTACTCTGCTTCTATAGTGGATAGAGCAATTGTACTTTGCTTCTTACTAGACCAGGAAAAGCAACTGCCACAAAACTGGAATACATACCCTATGGTGGATCTACGATCATCATAGTCACCTCCCCAATCTGGATCCGCATAGCCACACAACTCAGGTAAACCCTCATGCTTCATGTAAATCAAGCCATAATCTGAAGTGCCTCTTACACTTAGCTGCCTTCAATGCGTTTCTGTAGGTGCTACCATAAACTGACTTACAATACCAACAACATAGCATATATCTGGTCTAGTTGTGGTAAGGTAAATCAAGCTCCCTACTAACTGCCTATACAACGTAGCATCAAATGACTATACCTCATCAAGCTTAGAATGCTTTTTACCTGGTTCAATAGGAGTATTCACTGGTTTGCAATCCTGCAACCTAAACATGTGCAACAACTCTTTGACATACTTCACCTATGTTAAACCCACTTCGTGTCCTTTTTGCCACACCTCTACTCCAAGCCAATAATGCGTCAAGTTGAGATCTGTCATCTTAAATTGTTCCATGAGGTCTTTCTTGATCATGTCTATCATCTCTTGATTATTTTCCATAGTAATCAAGTCATCAACATAAAGAGCAATCAAAGCAACCATACCATCAAAGCATAGGACATATAGATTTGGATCAAAATGTGTTCTCACCATCCTCTTTAAACAAAAATAGGCATCAATCCTGCTATATCACGCACGTGGTGCCTGTTTAAGACCATGAAGCGCTTTCTTCAAGCGACATACTTTATTCTCCTGTCCTTTCGCCACAAAGCCTTCCGGTTGATCCATGAACACCTCTTATTCTTACTCACCATTTAGAAAAGTAGATTTCACATCCATCTGATGCAAAGGCCAACCAAAATGTGAAGCTAAAGCAACAAGTAGACGTAGAGTATTCCAATACATACTGGCGCAAAGGTCTCGTCATAGTCAATGCCTTTATTTTGTGCACACCCTTTGATCACCAATCTTGCCTTGTGCTTTGCTATACTTCCATCTGCATGGTACTTAGTCCTATATACCCATATGCAACCAATGGGTTTCTTGCCAACTGGTGGTTCTACGAAGTCCCATGTGCTATGCTTAGCAATTGACTCATCTCCTCTCCCATGGCCTTGACCCAAATGTCATCATCCTTCGCTTCACCATAAGTCAAAGGTCCTTTGCTTTGAATAATGCTAGATAAGAGAGCATAATTTGCTTCATACCTTTAAGGTTGTGTCTTCTCTCTTGTTGATCTTCATAGCTCTCGCTGGCTAGATGATCTTGGAAAGTCATCCATGTCACGGCTCTCCAATAGTCTCTCAAACCACTTAGGGAGCTTCCTGTCCGGTGATCTGCTTCCTGGTGAAAATGTATCCCATGGTACATCCTTCTCTTTGCATTTGTCACGTGCAACTTCAATCCTTCTTGCACCAAAAGGTTTGTCTCTACCTCTCCAACCTGTCTCTAGAGGTTGAGTAGTAGTATCTTGAGATGTATCCTCATGTTTATCACTTGGAAGGTCAATGAATGGATCATCATCATGAGGTATCTTCACTATACCATCTTTCCCACTGGATGTGTCTATCTTCTCAGCATCCTCGTCTTCATACATCTTGGATTCATCAAAGATAACATCACGACTTACATGGATTTTTTTTTTCACTAGATCAAAACATCTATAGCCTTTCACACGATCATCATATCCTAGGAATATACACTTGATAGCTTTTACATCAAGTTTACGTCTCTCTTCCTTAGGAATGTGTAAGGCCTTAGATACAAAGATTCACAAGTGGTTCACCTTTGGCTTCTTCTTCGTGAATGCCTCCTCAGGTGTAATCTTTGGTATGGCAATGGTAGGACTTCTATTTTGAAGATAGACTCCCGTACTACATGCTTCTGACCAAAAATCTTTTGGTAGTTTCATCTCAGCTAGCATAGATCTGGCACTTTCCACAATCGTACGATTCTTGCACTCAGCTACACCAGTGAGAGCAGGAGTATGAGCTTGCGTAAACTGTCTTTTGGTCCCAAATTGATCACAAAGATCATTGAAGCCATTAGACTTGTACTCACCTCCACTATCTGATCTTAGGACTTTGATCTTCCTACCTATCTAATTTTCGACCAATGCTTTGAAGCTCTTGAAATTGTCAAATGCATCTGATGTCTTCTTCAAGAAGTAGATCCATGTCTTATGTGACATATCATCAATAAAGGTCATGAAATAGAAGGCTTTACCTAAGGACATAGTCCTCGTAGGCCCACATAAATCTGTGTGGATCAAATCCAAGATGTTCTTTGCCCTTGCAACACGACCTTTATTGAACTTCTCTCGATGCTGCTTCCCATATACACATGATTCGCATATCGATTTCAAGTGGTCTTCTATAGTAGGCAATTCTGTTACCATCTCCAATTTTCTCATCAAACTGAGGCTTCGCAAGTTCAAGTGACCAAGCCTCTTATGCCACAACTCAGTTTGCGATGGAATGGATGATACGAGTCCATGTTGCCCCTTGATTGTAGCATTCAAGCTGTACAATTTAGTATTGGGCTCCCTTACTCCATCCACAATAACTCTTTTGGTTCACAAATTCACAAAGCAACGATCATGGGCAAATTCTACTTTCAACTCTTGATCAGTAATGACTCCAACAGAAAGTAGATTTTTCTTCAAACCTGGGATGTAAAGTACCTCCCTGATCATCCTGCTTTTGCCATCAGGTAGTTGGATCATCTTGCACACATTACCATTTGCTCGTGAAACAGACGTTCCATTATCCAACACTTTCAAGCTACTGAACCAATTCTTGTTACCTGTCATGTGTCTTGTGGCTCCCGAGTCAATATACCATGCTTGATCATCTTGATTAGATGACAATGCAGATATGAAGATGCTAGAGTCTTCAATCTCACCCTCATCAACAAGATTACCTACTTGCTTTGGTTTTCCCTTGTCTTGTTCCTCCATGAATTTGCGACATTCACTCTTCCGATGGCTCTTTTTACCACAATGGAAGCACTTGTCTTTCTTCTTGGTCTTACTGGAAGATCCCTCATCCTCCTGAGTCTTGGCAAATTGATGTTTAGAATTCTTCTTGCCCTTGCCCTTGCCTTATTTTTGGCGTGTCGCAAGTGCCTGATCGTCATTATTTTGACGTCTAACTTTCACCATTTCTCGTCGTTGCTCTTCCTGCATCAAGATTCCTATGAGCTCATCAAAAGTTGGCAATCTTTCTCTTGATGCTATTCCGGTTACAAACATCTGATAGGGTTCTGCAATGCCGCACAATGCATTGTGCACCAGCCCCACATCACGTACTTGCTCACCAATAGAATGCAGTTCATCCCTCACTGTCTTGATTTTGGTCATGTACGTCTGAATGTGCTCTCCATGTTCCAATGGGCACTATTCAACTTTGACTTCAGAAACATGATTCCTTGACGGATTTGACGTCTCAAACTGCTACTTTAGCACATCTCATGCCTGTCTGGGTGTAATAGCATCACAAATGTGGGTAATGATGTGATACTTCACTGACAAGTTAATGAAGGTCAAAGCTTTCCTCATCTTTTTGTCGAACACTTTGATATCCGCTTCATTTGGCGGCCTTCTCTCATCACCTGCGATGACTTCCCACACATCTTTCTCCATCAGTATGTTTTTCATTTTGAATTTCCACACTGCATAGTTGGAAATCCCGTCCAATTTGCTACTTTCACTCAAAATGGACTCTCCCATGTTTGTCATCGCAAAATTGTTTGAAACTTCTGCCAAAGGCTAAAAGCAGAATGCTGAGGCCAACTGTGATGTCACAAGTTGAAAATAATGACCTACATGTTTCCACTTACCAAGCCACTCGCCTGCTTTTCCACCAAACTGAAAGCCAAATTGGCGTCGCCTTAAAAAATGCACTCAGTCGTCAACTCCCAACTTACGTGCCCAATGGAATGGTGAAATCACTTTTGGCGTAAAGAACACTTTCTCCCCTGTTTTTTGTACCGTACTTGCAAGTATAGTCCGGTGCCCTTTGTTTGGAGGTTATAGCCTTTCATTTGGGTCAAAACGGATGAAGGACCCAAAAATAAGGACTTTTCTAGTTTTTGAACTGTTTCTTCTAAGTGAAGAAACTTCACCTTTCATGAACTTGGTTTTGGGAGAGAGAGGGGAGAAGAATAAATGACGAACACGAACGAGAACATGAGAGATCCAAGTATTGATTGATACAAATAATCTCTCATCGGCTCCTCTTCCTGCTTGGTCTGGGGACATTGGTCCTTTGACAGATGCAGGCATGGATCCATTGGTGAGTAAGCTAATTCATAGTTCATTAAATTGTATCTGTTAAGAACATTATGAAGATACCTTTGTTGAGTGATGTAAATTAGTCGATTTGCTCTGTCTCTGGGGATTTGAAAATCCAAGACATAAGTGTGCTTCACTCAAGTAAGTCATGTCGAATTCTGAGAACAATATCTGTTTCGAATCCTTGACCATATTGGCATTGTTGTTGAAGAGCAACGTATCATCAACATACAAGGTGATGATAATGAAGGATTGCTGCACTGACTTTGAATAAATGTTGCAGTCAACAGTGCTTGGTTTAAATCCTTGTTCAAGGAGGAATGTGTTGATCCTCTGAAACCAAGCTCTGGCAGACTATTTCAAGCCGTACAGTGCTTTGTGGAGTTTAAGACATGATTCTTCATGCCTTCCAGAACGTATCCTTCGGGCTAGATCATGTAGATATCTTCTTGTATGACTCCATTCAGACAGGCTGTTTGTACATCAAGTTGATGTACTTCGAAGTCAACAGCTGTAACATAAGACATGAGCATTTGGATCGACGAATGTTTGACGACTGGACTAAAAGTCTCACTGTAGTCGACATTCAAGATCTGGGTGAATCCTTGTGCTACTAGTCTAGCCTTCCTTCGTTCAATCGCTCTGTTAGCGTTATATTTGATCTTAAAGATCCATTTGCAATCAATAATATTGCAGCCAATAGGAGCTTCGACTAATGACCATGTCAGAGGAATACTCTCTGTCCATAGCGTCTCTCCAGAGATCGGAGTCTGGTTGGCTAAGTGCATCTTCAACTGTCATCGGTTCTTGCATAAAAAGACAAGCAGACTCAGGAGTATACCTTGTGGGCTGTGTGCGCACTCGGCTTGATCTTCTAGGAGGATTCGACTGATGAACCGCTCCTAGGATATGTTGCTGGGTAGTAGCAACATCTTCGTCTGATTAATCCATTGTCTTGAAGTGGGTCGACAATAGAGATGCCTGAGCCAGAAGCTCGTATTGTTGTGTCAATGGCAGGTGATGAAGGTTCTTCTTGAGCAATATCCTTGCCTTTGAGGTCGACGAACTGATCCTCGATAAAGACTGTATCCCGGCTATACAAGATTTGCTAGGTATCAGGATCGTACAGCTTGTAAGTGTTATCAGATGAAGTATATCCAATCAGGATGGTCTTTAGACCTTGGAAGTCCAATTTCTTCCTTGTGTCCTTTGGGATCTACGCATAGGCAATGCACCCAAATACTCTTAGGTTCTTCAAAGAAGGCTTAGAGCCTATCCACACCTCGTGGGGTGTCTTGTTTGAGAGAGCCTTGGTCGAACATCTGTTTTGGATGTAAGCTACAGTGGAGACAGCTTCAGCTGAGAATCTCATGGGCAACGATGCATGTGCTAACATACACTTAGCAGATTCGACTAGAGTACGGTTCTTCCTCTCAACTAAGCCATTAGACTGAGGACTGTAAGGAGTGATGAATTGCTGCTCAATGCCTTGGCCTCGATAATACTCCTTAAACTCGACAAAGATATATTCTCCACAGTTGTTTGACCTTAGGGCCTTGATTGTCCTTTCAGTCTCCTTTTCTGCACGCTCCTTGAAGATTCTGTAGCAGTTGAATGTTTCTGATTTCTTCTTTATGAAATACCATCGTTTTTTAGGAGAACTTGGCATCCTTCAATGAAGGATTTTTCATCGGGCCACAAATATCTGAATGTACAACATCTAGCAATCCTCTAGCAACATGCTGATGGCTGGACTTAAATGGTTTCCTAGTCTGTTTACCAACTAGACAGTCTTGATAGACATGTAACTCGACTTTTTTGCGAGGATAGTTGAGATCAAGAACGATAGATTGTCTAGACATTCGTTGTACAGCAGCATGATTTAAATGACCAAGTCGATAATGCCAAAGTAAACCTTTATTTGAATGAATTGAAGTATTGAGAGTCTGACTAGAGGCAGAAAAGCAATGACTTAATTTATACAAGTATCCATGTCTCTTTTTTAGTGCTAGGATCTTGCCTGTCCTATCAACTACATTACATTGATCACATTCAAATTCTACTATGTGTCCTAGATCTGTGATTCTGCTTACAAAGAGCATAATCGTAGATAACTTTGGTACATGCAGGACTTTAGAGAGTAGCTTAGACTGATCATTCGCAAAGCATAATCTTATAGTGCCTTCACCTTTAATAGCTTGTGTGCTATTGTGACCATGGTGAACGAATTTCTGAGTACTATAAGGTGCATAGGACTCGAAACAGCCAATGAGGCTAGTCATGTGCTGAGTGGCTTCGAAATTCAGGAACCAAGAACTGTCGCCAGATGCTCCTTGATGGTTGGTCATGAATGCATCATGATCCGCTTCTTGATTAAGTTGTGGAGCTTCTGCAGCTGTATTTGCCACTTGATTCGACTCCCCTTTGCTGTTGTTCTTCGCTTGAAGTATTCGACGGTCTTGTATTTTGTGGTTGTTTTGTTTGTAGTATTTGCAAAATAGCTTCTTCTTCATCTGCGGATTCGACTGTTCCTTGTGCTGAGTTGGTTTCTGGTCTGGCTTTGATTACTTCGGGCCTTTCTTCTTCTTTTGCTTTGTCGTTTCTGAGCCTCGGATACATGGCCGATCTGTGTATCGGTGATGTTGAGGATGATCAGCGCGAAAGCTTTTCCATCCTTCAGCTTCCATCTGGTGATTGTCGCGTCGTCCGCTTCGGGTTTCCCTATGAAAATCTGATACTGACAAATACAGAACAAGAAAATAATTACTCTATCGGCTAGTAGAGTCTTGTACTGTGGAGGCCAAGCTATAAAGATAGCTCGGATACCATGTTGGGAGAGAGAGGGGGGAAGAATAAATGACGAACACGAACGAGAAATGAACTTGAACAAGAAATGAACGAGAAGCGAACTCGAATAGAAAATGTTCGTGCGCAGCAGAATGAATTATTTGACTCTCTCCCTAAGCATGACTATGCCTATTAGAATGAACATAACTTTAATGATAGAAATCATAGTCATTCTAGATTACGAGCCAAACGTTTAATGGATGAAGCGCTAGATGAATAATTTGTCGTGAATTGCAAGACAAATTATCTGTTGCGAATGATTCGCAAAGAGCTAGACTGATAATTAGATGCGAATGATTCGCGAAAGACAAGACTTAAAGCTAATCGTCTATTACCAGAAAGAGCAACAAGAAAGATCAGACAAAATGAAGAATAAGCATAGCAATATTAACATAGATCTGAACGCAGAACAAATGAGCTATATCAGATTAAGTTTATCAAGTATACAAATCAATAATGCGGTAGAGCACAAGACAGTAGTGGACGGAACTGCGTGCCCTACAAAGCTTATTTCTATTTGTAATGAGGAATCAAACCTCTTCTCCTAGTCTCTCCTTATCTCTTCATACATTGTTCATCTCCCGTCTCACATCATTGAATACACAGATGGTATCCAATATATAAATAGTATTACAGGTGTGCAGATGTGAAAGTACAGAGTGGATGTGTTGTCTGTAAGAGATCGTGGGTGGATGCAATCATTGTCCAATCTGTTAGCGCAACTGCATAGGGTGAGCGTGGAAAGGGTGTGACGTCAGTTAGTACTGAAGTGAACGTTGGTGATGATGCAAAAGTGTGTCACTCTTACGAATGGCCTTGGCACTTTTGGCATTCAGTAAGGTTGTCCCCTTTTCGCTTGTCACCATAACCTGTGTAAGAGCACAGGGTCACGATTCATTCATCTTTTCTTCGTCTGTGCAAATTTGCATGTAAAAATGCAGACTGTGTGACAACGTTAGTAAATATGCAGCATAAATGGAGGCATATAAAAAATTGGGATTTAGGAGAGTAGGAGTAAATCCAACACTTGGGACCCAACTCAACTTTCACTTTGAAAATTTTTAATGAAGTTGCAATGTGAATTGCACTTCAGGCCCCTTCCATTAAAATTCAAGTGGATCTAAGGAGATCCAATGATCAGTTTTGATCCGATGGTGCTCCCTTTTTCAGATCACCACCGTCGATCTACACAGGAGCTTATCCTGTGGTCACCAACCTACTCGTGCGTTGAACTCTTTTCTTGGTGGAGACACCAGCTCCCTCAAGACACTACGACTTCAGCTTGTTTGGACGCGTGCGAGCCATGCTCTCTCTTTGTCTGCGGTCGCGCCTACTCTACCCATTTTCAACTTGATCGAACTCTATTTTAGATCAAATTGAGCGCGATCTGAGGCCTAGAACAGGGTTGCCCTACTGATTCTAAGTCTCCAGAGTGTTCAATCATGAAATTTTGTGGAGAAACGGTGATTTTAGCTCAACTTGACAAAGTGGCTTTTTTCACCTTTTACCACAAATCTGCTAGGTTAACTGTCTGCAGACAAATCTCTGACATAAACCTCAGAATCTCTCCATGTCTGGTTGACAATATAATTAGCTTCCTTCCTGTCCTTACGACATCCAAAACGGTGCACAAACATCGAAGAAATCACGAGTTATATGTAGAAAACCGTAACTCCAAACCCGGTTCCAATTTTCAACTGGCTTCAAAATTGTCAATTTTTTCCTGTCTGATGCTATGCACGTGCTAATAATCCCTCTGCTGAGCTTGGCAAGCCTCTATAAACTAGAAATCGTGCACCAATTCTTCTCTTTCCAGCTTCAACCCGTTGTAAACCCCGAACTCTCAGAAGACTGTTCTCCCGAAGCTCTCTTTAACAACGATACTGTATTGTGTACACTCCTTGTACGACTCTGATACCAACTTAGAATTTGCGTCGAACAGGAACACAGATCATGCTAAACAGTGACACAGATAGAAAACAATCTCCACAACAAGCTCACATAGCAACTATATTTCTCAAAATGAAATTACACTGTACATATAGTTGTTCACTCAGACAACCCATGCATGACCCAGGTTGCCGCTGGCGGGACGCGTGTCCCATCGACTTGCCTCGTGGCGAGGCCAACTGATCCTTATCAACTGATAGGACCCATAGTACAGTAGCACAGTGGTTCTACTTTAATTCTAACTAGTGCATCATTTTCTTATTATCAATACTCTATATGTGATGACACACTGCTTTTTAGTGATAGTGTCGATCTGATAAAAGATGCTAAAAAAATGTTGTCCTTAGAATTCGACATGACAGATCTGGGAGAAGCTCACTATTATCTCGGAATGTAAATCCACAAAGACAAAGATAAGAGGCTGATTTACATCACCAAACAAATGTACATTCATAATACACTCATCAGATATAATCTGATATATTTCAAGTTAGCTCACTCACCAATGGACCCATGCCTAAGATTGTCGAAGGAACAATGTCCTCAAACAAGCATGAGGAGCAGATGCATGACTATCCCTAACATTCTATCTTAGGTACTCCCATGTATGCAATGGTCTATACTAGACCCGACATTGCAAGGGATTTGTGTTTGATTGGACGAATATTTTTGACAGTGAACATATTTATGTCTACCTTGCCCATTTAATAAGAGAATTTTGTCAATGACCATATGATAGTGTCACTTGGGCTTCTTCTTTTTAAATGCTTCAAAATGCCATTCGCCTATGTTACAAACGTGTATGTATGAGATGAGGTGCTTTGGTTTCATTTAAGCTTAATAGATTGAATATTCCTAGGACATTGAATCTTGAAGCCTAGCTATCAACTACGTCCTTGATGGATTTTGGATATTTTTTGTTGTTCCATATCTATAGAGAGAGTGCAGAAAAGCAAAACAAAGACAAAAAACAGCACAAGCAATTCCATCGATGTCATAATGGATTACAAAGCTTTAAACCGTCAACAACGTCAAGTAGGGAGTCGGAATCTGCCGCCTGCGCATGGATAGAAAGTACACACTTTTCTTTAAAGCTTTTTGCAAATTGCATGCTACTCTAACTCTGTGGCATGTGCAACTGCTCATCGCACATCAACAGCTATTCAAGGCCGCTGCTCAGGTCCAAAAGCACTTGACGGTCGGTCGAGTACCCTGTACTCCCCTCCCCACTTTCTGCACCCTTCTGACAATTTATACAAAATCATGCCGATAGTAAAACTTTTCGAGTTATCCTTATAATAGCAATGGATGCATCAATTATCAGTAAAGAGGTATAATATCAGAATAAAATCTGGATTGTCAACTTTTATAAACCACTTAGCAAAACGTCTGATCGATTTCTTTCTGTAGAACAGCTGCAAATTCTTCTCTAATGATGGATGAATTGCTGATTTTAATAATTTACCCTTCTTTGCGAGCAATTCAGATTTGTGTACTGTCTTTCACGTCGCTCGTGATCACGATTCCTTGATCAGACTCGCAGTACTTTCCGCGTCAGGACATAATGGATTGGTGGAGTCAGTATTGCGATTCATGGTGATTATGGCCAAGTGGCTGCTGGCTGCCTGCTGATGGATTTTGACGCCCCATCTGTGAATCTCTATCCAGAAATTGGTCTGAGTATGAGTATGAGTATGTGTCTGTGAGCTGCAGACTCGGCATTTATCGTAATCCGTAAAGCTCAGGGGATCACGAGGATCATGCGTGATCCGGCTTTTTTCGAGAGCCCCAAGTTAGCCGAAGTTGCTTATTGCTTTCCCTTCTACCTTCGGATTCCTCGCTAATATATAACCCACTCCTCATCCATCTTTCCTCTCCCTCTCTCTTCTCCTCTCACAAATATTGATGCGTAACTTCCTTGTCTGTCCGTTGTAACAACCGGCACAGCACGACACATAGCATGGCAGCAACAAAACTCAACATAACTCATGAATCTGCATTTGCACTATGAGCTTGCAACTCTATGTACTATGGCAAAACTCATGAATGTGCATTTGCACTATGAGCTTGCCTCTATGTACTATGGAATGGGTCTCGCACATGCCATTTTGCCCGGTAAAGCTTTTCGGAATTTTTTTAGGCGAGGCTTAGAGAGGCCGAGCATAAAATTTTTTGGAAAGATAAACCGGGGGCCTCGCCTAAATTTTTTTGGGAAGCTTTACCGGGCAGAATGGCCTGTGCCTAGCCCATTCCACTGCGTAATAAATTCGTTGACTATTTCACATGCTATTAATAAACCATTATCTGTAGTCTAACTTTTTTTGAACCAGTCAAAATTTGCCACATGGCAGTCTGACGCGGACTAACGTGCACGGGTTGACACACGTTTTCTTTTTTAAGAATTTTTTTTTAAAAAGCTCGTGACATTTTCTGCTTTTAAAAAGGTTAAAAAATGGGCATAATCATCACAAAGAATCCATTACGTATTAGATAACGGGCCTATATGGCCCTATAGAGAATATTGTGACACCCAAGGCCGAGCCCGGGCATCACAGTATTCTGTAAGAGGCCGTACAGGCCCGTTACCTGACGTTATTTGGCAGGTGCGGCCGCCGTATATACGAGTTTTAAATCTTATATACGGCAGTTAATACTATATCTATACTTTCGTTTTTTGTTGTTGTTGGTTAGCAGTCTTCTTCGGGTGGATCTCGGCTTCGTCTCTTGGCATTCTGTGTTCTTCATGTAGTTACGCTTGGCCGTTGGATATAGATGTTTTGATCCAGTGAAAAAAAAAATCCATGTAAGTCATGATGTTATCTTTGATGAATCCAAGATGTATGAAGACGAGGATGCTGAGAAGATAGACACATCCAGTAGGAAAGATGGTATAGTGATGATACTTTCTGATGGACAAGAACAGAAGGTATGTAAACTACACAAAGTACTTTATGGCCTTAAGCAAGCGCCACGCGCATGGTATGGACGCATTGACAATTACTTTCTTTCTCATGGGTTTGTAAGAACAAATTCAGATCCAAATCTTTATGTTCTTATGAACGAAGATAGCATTGCCTTGATTGTACTTTACATTGATGATATCATTATCACGGGCAATGATGAGAACCTCACTCGTTCTATCAAAGCCAACTTATGAAAGCAGTTTGAGATGACAGATTTAGATCTTATGCACTACTGCTTGGGTGTCGAAGTATGGCAAACTTACAGTGATATCAGGTTATGTCAAAACAAGTATGTGGGCGAGATATTAGAGAGATTTCACATGACAAAGTGCAAACCTTCCATCAGTCCTTGCGAAGCTGGTAAGAAATTATCTTGTATTGATGATAGTGCACATGTTGACGCTACTCTATTTCATCAACTAGTAGGGAGTTTGATATATCTTCCAACTACACGTCCTGATATTTGCTATGCTGTAAGTTGGATTAGCCAATTCATGTCATCACCCACTATGGACAATTGGAAAGCTGCAAAAAGGATTTTGAGGTATGTGAAAGGTACACCTAACCTTGGCCTAATCTACAAAAGACAAAGTGTTTTACCTAAGTTGCAGGGTTATGTTGACGCTGATTGGGAAGGAAGTATAGATGATAGAAAGTCAACAACAGGTTATGCCTTTAATTTTGGTAGCGGTTGTTTTTCATGGTCTAGCAAGAAACAAGATACTATTTCTCTTTCTTCTACAGAAGTCAAATATAAAGCGTTAACTTCTGTTACCCAGGAAGCTGTTTGGCTACGTAAGTTGTTATGTGAGATTGGCATGAAGCAGGTTAATCCTACTGTTTTTTTCTATGACAGTCAAAGTGGAATACAATTGGCTAAGAATCCTGTCTTTCATTCAAGGACAAAACATATTGAGGTAAAATATCACTTTGTGCGTGAGAAGCTACAATCTGAAGATATAAGTATTGTACACTGTTCTATGTTGTTACAAGTTGCTGATATATTTACGAAAGCTTTAAGTAAAGAAAAGTTTGAGACTTTTAGAGCAAAACTTGGCTTAGATCTGGTTATGTAAAAAAATAAGCCTTTTCTTGTAATACTATCATGGAGGTATGTTCCATGAATAGAGTAAACTCTAAAATAAAGAGAGACGTTGATCATTGAGGGAGAGAGTTAAAATAGCAATGATCGACTTATACAGTGCTTTCTTATTTTGACGGCACCACGTGTGCTTAGTTTTAGAATTATCGGGTTGTTTTTCTTTTATGAGCCTTTTGAGTGCTTTTAAGCAACTTTATCTTTGTACTTGCTTATTAGTTATATACACAATTTGAGGTGAGCTATTTTGTTGCCTTGTCTTGTTGCACTTGATGTCGTTTCAATAAATTCGAGTTGTTCTAGAAATTTGAGTCGTTCAAGAAATTCGAGTCATGGGAAAAATTTGAGTCGTTCAAAAAATTCAAGTCATTAAAAAAAATTCAAGTCGTTTGAAAAATTCGAATGAAAGTACTTTTCTAAGGTTTTTAACTTGCAAGGCCCATTCCTCAATTATTATTCAAATTTTTGGGTGGTACCTCTGGTCAACTCCTATTTTTGTAGGTGGCCTCCATTTTTCTTTGTGGGTAGCACTGCACTTGGTCTTTCCTTGAATTTCTCAATTAGTGTGCATTGGTTGGCTGTTGTGCTGTCATTTAGTGTTGTTGGGCTACTGACTTGGCCCGCATTATCTGCTTAGTGTCCGAAAATTGCTCATATTTTGCTATTAGAGTTTTCATGATTTTTTGGCACTGTCCCAACATTTTCCGGTCCCATTTTTTAACAAAAAAAATTATTTGCCAGATATTTTTCCAGAATGACTTTTTGCATCCATTCATGACTGTGCGTGAGTGATCAGAAAGAACAGTGGTGGAAATACAAAAATCTGAGATAAATGGAATGAAAGAGGGTGATATCCTTATGTGTGTTGCTGGCAGGTATCAACAATCAATTATAGATCATTCAAAGTGTATTCGTTCAATTGATAAGAAGTGATATTGTAAGTGATAGCAGAGAAAATGAATGCTCTAACTTATGGAAACTAGCTCTCATCTCTCTATTGATACTCAACTATGTGCTGCGTACAATGGCTCTGAGTGTCGCTCATATAGAGACGTACACCAGGCTTAGCTTTGTTCTTCAATCGTTGGGATACTGATTGGGAACGGCTACATAGCTCTTCGGAGTGTCACTCTATAACGTTGCGCACTCTTAATTACAATGTATGTACAAAAATGCAAATAGGCCTTTACATGAATTTAGGCTCTATAGCATATTTATATGTACAAAAATTCAAAAAATTTGCATTATATAACATTTTTCTAGGATAATGTGGAATAGTAAGCCTCCACATATCCCCTTCCTCAACTGTGCAGTAGCTCGCAAACAATATCTTCAAGTTCTTCTTTGTCTTTTTCGGCCAGCTGATTTTTTTGAAGAAGATGGCTTTCACTATGGCCTCTCTTTCTTCGTTGACCTATTCCACTGTCTTCTCTTGTATAGCACGAAAGTAATTATTCATCTGCATATAATTCTCTTGCAGCGACAAGTGTGGATATCCACCCATTCCTTGATTTTTGAGTGGACTAAGTGGTGTAGCAATCAAAGAATTATTTACAGGATGGTTATACCAACTATCCTCAATCAGAATTTCTGTCATTTCAGTAGAAGAGACTGTTAGGGATAGGGTCGTTATGTATAATCTGGGAATTCTTCTTTTATATACAATTTCTATGTGGCTAGTAGATCATAGAAAATAAGAGAAGCAATATTTATAAAACTAACAAGTATTGAATGGTAAGAACAACACTTTAAAGCATAGATCTGGGTTCAAAGTATGCAGATGATGGCTTGTATGAAGTTTGGTTGCATTCAAAAAACTTGGAAATTTCAGTGGAAATTTGAGTAGAGCTTCGCGAGGAAAGGTGACAAATGACTCGAATTCAGCCCTTATATAGTGGAAATTAGAGTGCGTATTAGGTGAATCTCACTTTCCCTTGCTCAGTTCCATCCAAATTTTGGAAGGGACCTTCTTCACAAAATTCTAAGATCTTAGGGAAGTCTACGAGAGTTCAGAAGGTGATTTGGCTACCCTGTGAAGGTTTCGTGAGAGTTTTGACAATCTGTGAGGGTTCAATCCTCCTAGGGAGTGAATGAGCGCACAACATGTTTTTGTGATTGGATTTTCAAGATCAGACCATCTAGACAGGCTAATTTCACTGCTCTGATTCCATTTATGCCCTTGCGAAGGTTGGTTTGATGATTTTGATGCTCTGTGAAGGTCCTGAAGATTTTGCTTTATGAAATCCTCGCATACACTAAAAAATGATGTTTTTTTCATCAGGAACTCTCGCAGAGATGTTCACGGATGCATTTGGGTCAGATCTAGTGACTGTTCAAGTTTCAAGAGCTATCTCCCAAGGGAACTCCAAAAATCATGAAAAAAGTGCTCTTTTAGAGTGTTTTTTGACGAGATCTTGAGATTCTCTGATTTTTAACTTTTGCAAACTGATAATTTGTTTTATCTCTATTAGATCTGAGTATTGCCGTGATCGCTGACTATCTCCACCGGGCATCCAAAGCGCACAATGATATTTTCATAGAGGAACAAATTATGTATCGAGCTTGGGTACTTCTTGCTGTAAGGTGAATTGGACCAATGTAATTCAATGCCCACTTTTTGAATGGTGTTTGGGCTAAGACCGGGTGCATCAAGTCACAATTCAATATTGTTGGTCTCCTTGCCCTTTGGCACACATCGCACTTCCTCGGATATTCCTCCGTATCCTTATGAACCATTGGCCACCAACATCCTGATTGTAGGATCTTGCGAATTGTAATGTCGGATGCAAAATGTCCTCCACCCAAGCCTTCATGTAAAAGCGAAATGATCTAGGTGGCCTCATAAGGAAGAATACACCGCCGAAGAATCCCCTCTGGTCCTCTTTGGTACAATTGGCCGGCAATCAGTTGATAAGGTCTAGTTTCAAGGTCAATTGTCGCTGATACGCCTTTGGTAGTGATTTGTCCGGTTGGCTCTACATTAGATATCCAACTATGTCGGCAGCCCATTCCGGTACTGTGTCTACGTAAATTAAGGCAGCATTGGCTAGTTCATCGTCAGGTTGGGTTGCAACCTCCGTTCCCTTGATTCGCGACACATGATCTAGTTAAGAAAAATAGCTTAAACACCCGACCGGATCAATCACTTGAAAAGACTCGAATTTTTCAAAATAATCAAATTTTTCCAATGACTCAAAGTTTTCCAATGCTCCAATGTTTCCAAAGGATGGAATTTTTCAAATGACTTGAATTTTCTTAAGATTCGAATTTTTTCAACTACTCGAAATTTTTCAAAGGATCGAATTTTTGGAAAGTCTCAAGTTTTTTTGACGACTCGAATTTTTTAAAAGACTTCAATTTTTTCGAAAGATCGAACTGTCAACTCAAATTTTTCCGAAGGATCGAAGGACCCTTTAACTTGTCAAGTCGAATTTTTCAAAAGATTCAAATGTTTTCGAAGACTGGAATTTTTTTAAAGACTCGATTTTTTCGAAAGACTTGATTTTGTTTTCAATGACTCAAATTTTTCCGAAGACTAAAATTCTTTCGAAGGTTTGAATTTTTTCATGGACCAAATTTTGTCAAAGACTCGAGATCGGCCATCGTCCAAATCATCGGCCGCCACCTAGATCGGCCTCCATTGCTCGTCAACGACGAGCACTCTTCACTAGTGTGTGTGTGTGTGTGTGTGTGTATATATATATATATATATATCATAGAATTTGAAAACAGTGTACGGTTCACCACAATTTTCAGAACTATACGGTTCACAAAAAATTTAGACTGAACCATACTAATTAATTGATTAATTTTTTTTTGTGTTCCTACCCCTAAAACAACCCAAAACCATGAAAAAAAAAGAGCAAAAAAAGTCAAAATCTCTGTGAAATTTGTGAAATCTATGAAATATGTGAAATATGTGAAATTGGAGAGAATTTGGGGATTTTTTTTTGGGGGGGGAGGGGCATTTGGTAATTAATTAAATAGAGGAACCGTATGGTTCGCCCCACGGTTTCCAAGATATTTCTAGTGACAGCTAATAGGACAATTCATTAATTTTTTTTTTGGGCATTTTGAGTAATCATGAGATATTGATCCGGATATTTGAAACGGAATCTCAACAATTATAAAATTTGATATCCCTTAAATCTATTTTCCACTTGATTGAACTCTTACTTTTTAGAAATTTCTCAAAGACAATATCAGATTGATTCCCAGTCTGAAGTTATTTTTCTAATGGAATATATCATGTAAATTACTACTTGTATAAATAGGACTTAGAATTCAAGTGAATTTCATAGGTCATTGGATTTTATTTCCATAAATCTAATTCGATCTCTTTTGCATAGATGGATTTCAGATAGATGATGATTACAAGCACTCACTGAAGATGGGCAAAGGTTGGTTGACCAATTAAGAGCACTTTTCTTTTTTTATGAATTTTTTATAAGGTCTTTTTTTAATTTTTAACTGTTTTCATCAAGTTTCTAGAAAATGGATGAGAAGTAACCTTCACCCTTCAAACTGGAGGTTCATTGTATCATGGAGGTCATTCCTGCAAGTTGGCGGAGGTTAGATCCAAAGAAACAAAAAGTTATCAATCTCTAATCATGCTTTTGCCCCTCTTCTCTCCCAAATGTGCAAAAAAGTGAAAGCATTTTGGTATTTCTTTAATTCTTTTGTTTCCAAGTGAATCTTAGCACTAATCTACTGTATTCCCTTTTCTGTGACAATTCACACGTGTAAAAATCCCCTAATGTTGATTTAGTTCTCCTAAGCTTTGTTCTGGCACTATAGATCCAAGATCTATGTCAAATTCTAAGGCAAAGAGACAAATCTACATGCATACATTCATCACCAAAGTAGTTTCACACGTGTAGAAGAGTTTCATGAAAAAAGCCAAGTACAAAAAGTTGGTGTTCTCAAGTAGAGAGAGACAACAACAATTTGATCTCAGGTAGAAAGAGAGTGGGATACACACAATATTAATTGATCTCAAATATGACTCAAAAACTCCATATAAATTATGAGAGAAATCAAGTAACTCGAGGTTGCCCAAGCTCGATTCCTAGTGAACCCCTTATTTATGACCTCTCTAATCATATTGGATGAGTGATTTATCATCCCTTGATTTTGATCAGACCCTTCTACCAAATCTCTCACTTATGATTGGACTCTTGACTCTCACTTATGATTGGACTCTTGACTTTTTGCCAACACATTGACCTTGATCACTCATCAAATCTAACTAGCTCAGGGTACATCATAATTAACTTTTGGCCTAATGATGACAAAACATGTGTACTTGACTATTTGACCTCTAGAGCCAAAAATGGCCCTATCTACTAATGACACCAAGATGCTTGATAAGAACTATGTTCATTTTGACCAAACAGATGGTTCCTATATAAACAGGATGAACGATAGAGAGACGGTGGAGTTGAGTCGCCAAGCATAGGTTGATGTGTAGTTGGTTCATGGAAGCGTCCGCTAGTAAGCGAGATGAGTTTGATTGATGTCAGAGTCTGCTAGTAAGCGAGGCTAGTTAATGTGCTAGAATTCATAAGAGACATAGATTCTCCTGCGTTAACGCGCTATGCGGCATGCCAAGCAGCGCTCACAAAAGCATTTGAGAATACATATGTTATTTGCAATCTTTCCCCTTGTCTATAATCTGGAATGCCTTTATGCTTGTTCATTGTCATTGCACATTCAACGGTCATTATGTTTTTTGCACATAGGCTCGTTGGTTGAATGATCATAAAATCAGTATTAGATAGGCAATGTCCATCTAAAGGCTTGGAAGAGGATAGATCTCTGTTAGCAGCGAAAGCCTGCGACCGAGAGTTCGACGCTATCTAGCTTAGTCATAGGAAGCCACGGCAGAGCGCATTATCTAACATCCCATCATCGAATTTAGACTTAGAGTGTTGCATCTCTTTGTGCAGATCCCAACAGTGGTGAAACACATCTTGTCTGTCAGTATCAGATTCCAACAAATTCTTTGATCTTTCCATTGCTAAATATATTAAATGGCCCTTCAACATTTGCTTGCATAACATTTAGGCCAGGAAACCCTTTTATATTACTTCCAATTTGTGCACATTATGACAATCTTCAGTTGGCCCAAACTTTCCTAACACATACCCCATGTGGACAAGAGATGAGTCCCACTAAGTCTCATTTCTGGCTTCTCTTGAATCGCTTGAGAACCTCACCTCCTTGTTGTTGTTCTCACTTTCACTCTCATCATAAGTATGGACTTTTGACCATGTACTGACGAAATGCACCACGCTGCTATCATTAATAGTGAAGAGCTTGACCAGTATCACTAGTCCAGTGGATCTCGACATTTCGGCTAATGCAGTAGCAGCCATAGTCATAGGTGATGATGTTTCACCCGAACCCGTTCTCACAGGTACCAACTTCAAATGCCTTAACGGCCACAATGATAGTAGTTGGTTACTATCCACAATCCCAGACACGAATCTTGGTGTCTGCCCTGTCAACATAACTTGATTCAACCACTCTGTCAAAAATGTATATTGCCCCTTGAAGAGTCGCTCATGAACTTGCTTCATGGCTATTGTAGCGAAATATTAGAATTCTGAACTGCCATAAGTTTTAAGATTCTTAATGGCATTGTCTTGCAACCTTTTCTCAATAAGGCCTTTTGCTTTTTTAGCTCTGTGTAGAGAACTCCTCCCATCAGAATACAAACGACACAAACTTCAATAAGATATATCAATATTATTTACAATGTTATGATACATAATATCAAATCCTTTACAAACTCCTACCACCCAGGCTTTGAATTTGGCCTAAATCTGGATTGTCCGATAATCATATAGTATCATGTGTAACACAATACTTCTTTGTTTCATGTACATAACGCAACACAAACAACAGAGTATTTCCTACCAAGATTTCTACGCAATCAAAAGTTTGAACCTTTAGTCGGCCTTACAAAATGGCTCATGCCGTGATTAGCTTTATTTAGAGTGCTACCAGATTAGTTAGACATTCAACATTTTGTCGATTCAAGTCGGAGTCAAATTAGTTGGTGTTGAGGGTGACAAAGGTTCAAATATTCAATTCGATAGTTTTTCGATAGTTGTTCGAATTGAACAGTCGGGCATCTATCGATAGTCGACTCGATACTGCTTCGATAGGTTGACTTCCTTCAATAGTTTGACTATATTTGATAGTTTGATTGTCATCTAGGTACTTGTCTACAATTCTCATGTATTTATGTAGATTGTACAACAATGCAAGTAAATATGCACCAACATGAATGAATCTAGCTTAATTATGGGATTTAGGGAGAAAAGGAATAAATCCAATAGCGTCGTGTATTCAAGTCTAGGATTATGCCAAATCATATATTCATGATGTGGATGTAACACACATGATGACCACCATATTCAAAATTTTCATTCTTTTGCTTGACTTCTATAAGTTTCATCAACATGATTGTCCTTGTATTGTTAAATATATTCTTGACTGTTGAAATATTTATACCAACAAGTAATCTTGCTAGATTGTAGGTATAGGCATATATTGTTAATAATCCCTTTTATTAGATTCAAAAAGTTGAGTTTTTCATAAGTTGCTTTAATTATTTTTCATAGTCTATTAATAGATCGAATACCTTAATTCTATATTATCTTTTGGATTTGGTTATCATAATTTTTGAAGATTTAACTTTGTTATATTTGGACAAGATTTGACCATGTTATGGCCAAAATTGTCTTGCTAAATTAGAGATTTTTTAAGAAATCTCTCACATGTGGTAGTAAATAAATGTGAATGTATGTTTACTTCGTTCACATCAACAATACTACTAAACGTCTCCACGCATATCATTGTGAGCACAAACGGGACCTTCAACAGTCACACACCACAACTATAGATACAAGCATGGATTGATGTAAATATGATCATAGATATGGCATGTGCAAATTTTTTACTTGATGTCACTACGAGTAAAAAGACAAAAATGGATCTTTCACAAGAAGAAATATGTCCATGAAAAACACATAGATTTCGAGCATGGATATGTGAAGAATTAACCTTTATTCATGAGTGATAAAATGAATATTGCATCACATAACCATTGAATTCAAGCTAAATTGACTCATTCATACAACATGATATGACACGACTACAAAAAAAAGGAAAATCAACTTTACATATTCTATTTATGTGTATCTACACAAAAACTCATCTCACTATCCAATCACTAAACATTGGGTCATTATCTAAATACAAACATAATGTTTTAAGTGATCATAATCCAATGATGTAACATATTCTATGTCTACAAGAAACACAAAGTTATCACCACAAACCTCATTTTTCAATAGTTTTTGAAGCCATTGACATTCATGCCTTCATAGGTAGCAACTCATACATGTATTTAGTACCATGCACGCTGAAATCATTCATGTAAGGTTCACGTGAATATTCATTCTCAAGATGAATTCAGTAATTTTTCTCAGTATCAACTAAAAGGCAGATCCCAAGAGCTCAAAGAGCTTCAACTATCACCCACTAGGAATAGATTGTTCTATTTCAATGAATGGCAAAAGCATAGTAAGCATGAAGATCTTCAATTTTTTTCTAAAGGGTTAGGAATTTTATTACACATGGATCAAATCATCTTTTATAGTAAGCAATCCAAGTATTTGTTCTTTATGAAACAAGTAGGAACCACATCAAGGGTGTCATTACAGGAGAACACTAGCATTAGAAGCGATTTAACAACAAACTACAACTTCAAAGTAAAAGTCTCGCTAAGATTGCATCTATTGAATAAGTGAGTATTTACACAAAATGTTAGCAAGTCATCAACTCATTTCCAAATTGTGACTATTCAACGCAAGTAGCAAATGATCATGTAATATTGACAATACTAGGAATAAAAGTATAAATTGAATTATATTAACATAACAATACTACTCTTTATCTAGAAACGATTGCATACATATATTGCATTAGCAATTTGCTTATTACAATAGCACAAATAATAATGCATTATCATGAAACATTCATAAACTTCTTGTGTGCACATCAACATCCTCACACATCAGTAGACATCACAAGCAATGGACCATAGTAATGCTTAAAAAGGACCATTGTGATTCTGATTTTCATAGAATTCGCATGTAACAATGCACTCTCCAACAACAAACTACAAGTTCTTCAGAGTAGAAGTTTAGCTAGATGTGCATCTTTAGAACAAGTGGGTATTCACACAAAATGCTAGCAAGTCACTTAGAACTTATTCCCAAACTCATGTGATTATTGATCACACAACCAGCAAAAGATCGTGTAATATAGACATGTGTACTACTAGTATATATAAGATCATACTTCCACAACAATACTATACTTCATCTAGAAACTATTGCGTACATATATTGTACTAGCAGCTTGCTTCTTAAGATAGCAGAGATACACTTGTAATGTGCTCACGCATCCGTGGACATCTTAAGTAGTGGACCATTGAAAGGGTGAAAGCTGAACTGAATGTCACTGTCACCATTGCCGAGCACGACGTAGGTTAGACCATTTATGGTTTTGCGGGCGAGACGGACGCCATTGGATTCCAAGTAATAGGTGTATATTGGTGGCCATATCCGCGGTTGGAATGGCTGTGGGACTATCTTGAACTCGGCAGCGTCCAGGGGCGTGGTGTAGTGAAGATACGTCGACCCTTGCGTCTCGATCAATCCCCACCTCGAAGCTAAGAGTTCCGGGAATGAGTTGAACGCGACAGTGACCGTGTCGTTCACGCACACGGTGGGGTGGGGGTTGAACGAAAAGGAATTAGTAGGAATCAACTGCACTGCATCACCGAAATCATTTGAGGCGCCAGTAAAGTGCAGGAGCTGGTCGTTGCCACTGGATATTAAACCGCCCTCTTGCCAATCGGCGGAGATGTACAAAGGATTTGAATAAGTGACATCAGATTGCTCCGGGGTTCTAGTATACTTCACCGTTTCTTCACAAGCAATGCCATAGTGAGGGAGTAGGCAAAGTAAGAACAAAATGGCTGCCATAGAGGCAAGCTGATACTGCAAACGCAAATTGAGTTTTGCTGCTGCCATACTATGTGTCGTGCTGTGCCCGTGGCTACAGAAGACAGACAGGGATGCTACTCGCCAATATTTGTGAGAGGGGAGAGAGGGAGACGAAAGATGGATGAGAAGTGGGCTAGCCGCTATATATATTAGCGAGGAACTCCGAAGGTAGGAGGGAAAGCTTTGGGACTCTTGAAAGAAGCCGGCCCCTGAATACGGATTACGGTTAATGCCGATATAATATGAAGATAAACGAGCTTTTCGCCTTGAATAGCTGATGTCAGATGAGCATTGAGCGCACATGCGAGAGAGAGGATGAAAAAGTAACACGCCAGAGAGTGTACTTCCCATGCTCACCGACCAGCCAACTCCCTACTACTTGAAGTTGACAATTCAAAGATTTGTGATCCATTATGACATAGACAATATCACATGAGCATTGACCAAATTTCCTCATCAAATACACGTGTTCAAATGGAAAACATTTGTCCAATTAAACACAAATCCCTTAATATTTTTTTTTTGCAAAGCTTACATATACTATTAGATTTTCACAAATGTATAATTACAAAAAGCTGGCAACCCAAGGCCAAGTTTGATAACAAGTCCAAAGGAAACCTCTACAACCCAAGAGGCACGGACTTCAGCACACCACGACAGTCCCAAAACTAACTAGTATGCATAAAAAAAGCAGCCATACGCAGACAAGTCACTATTGGGAGAGGGGAATGAAAGCCCTCAAAAACCTGCTGATGCTGCTCCATCCAAAACTTGCACAAAATCGCCAATCTATAGATATGCCAACAAGTGAGAGAAGAGCGATCTGAAATGGGGCAGTTGTCCAGTAGAACATTGTCCATGTCTATAGAGAAGGTGAGACCCCGGCGAGGAAGCTCAATCCATAAGTCTCTTCGACAGGAAAAGAACAGGTGCTCAACTTTTCCTTCTAGCTGGCAAACAACCGGTCAGGACAACAGTGGGAGAGACTTGGTAAGAATACAGTAGGCAAGATATCGATGCTTCCCAACGCGCAGGGAGCAAGTTAGGCGAAGCCTCTTATACCAATGGGAACGGTCATGCGAAACGGACCAAAGAGAGTTAAAATTTTCAGGAAAAATAGAGGGAGAACATCTGATTATTACAGAGCTATGATCCAAAAGTGCAAAAAATGATGAGTTTCAACGTGGATCAAACAAAGCCAAGAGGCTGAGTAGATTAATAACAAATGTTTGAAGTGTGATTTCTGCTTCGAAATGTGGTCCCCGTTACCTAGGAATGGACTATCGGTTAGGTCCAGATACGACTTTAGATATTGTGAGGATAGGGAAAGCGCTGATTCTTATTTGACTTGAATAGAGATACTTGTTTCTCTAGATTTGTTTTGAAAAAGTGAGCCTGTGCATGACATTGGTGGACTTTCTTCTGATGCAAACAAATTTGGGGAAGCTTCAACAGATTCTGGCCATTTCACATTTCCTTGTAAATGGTTTTGGTGGATTTTCTATAGGTGTAAGCGGTTTTGGTGGAGCTTTTACACGTCCTAGCCCGCTCCTCTCAATTGTTCTACGTGGAGCATTCTATTTAGTGTAGGTTTTTAGTTTATTTTACATCGGTGTCTAATATTATTTGGGTGTCTCTCTTTTTCTTTATCCTCTCCTTATGGATCGTCACTCTCATAAACGTGACTTCTTTAAACATAATAAAGTTCCCTCTTCTCTGTTGGAGGGTTACGGATCCCAAGGCAACCCGAGTTAATAAGTGAGAGGGATTTGGCACCCTGCGTGTGTAAATGTGACCCGATGATCACATAGAGATTTGATTAATAAAAAAAGTCAATAAAAGGACTTTAGGCTTTTTTGTGGGACTATTAATGTCACAAGCCTAAATGTCAAGTTAGTGAATAAAATAGGGGTTCCCACCAAAATTCAAATTCGAATTGGGTGCTCTAATTAATGCAAGAGTTTCCCACTCTTTTTAGATTTGAATGGGCCAATGGGATTTTGAGACAAATGCCCTCCTCTCCACTATAAATAGGGGCAAACTCAAGTTTGTAAAAGCGGTTGAGCCTCTTATGAAATGAATTATGAATGTCCTTGCTCTCTATCTCTTTCTCTCCATCTCTCATGCTTTTGTTGTATTTGCTAATTGTTAGACCAGAATGTTATTGGGATTGTATATTCTTATGCTTTTTGTGAGAGAGAAAAAGAGAGAGAGAGAGAGGAAGCAAGTATCTATCTTATTGTGGGTTGTAGTGTTAATTAGTTTAGGGTTAATGGATGTAGTGTAATCTATAGTGTTAGTGGATCTTAGAGTTAATTGCAAATCATCTTAGCATGCTAGATTTTGGAATATGCTATCGCTCTCATGGGAATGAACCTCGGCGTGATGACTAACTTCATCTCCTTGATGCTTGTCTGTTGGATCTAGGGTTGAGGATAGGATAGGAAATCAAGTCACTACAATTTGCCGTTGCCGGGGAGCTACGCCACAGTTTGTAGCATGTTTGGATGATTGTTAGCTTGCATTAGGCATCGACATGTCTTGGCATAATAGGGTCAAAAATTGCATTTTAGGGTTAGATTGAAATTGACTTTGCATATTTGAGTAGATCTTCTTGTTTGAAATCTAATCTGATTGTTGAACAGGGATAGTTATTCAGATCACTATTCTTAACATCCATTTGGATCTAAGAAATCAGAGCAAACAACAAAAATTGTTCACTTATACTAGATTTGATCAAAAAAGAGCCAAAACCACCATCAGAGCTGATAAGTTTTTGCTTCTTGGAGAAGAACCTTTGCCAGCTTGCAGACAGATTCAATTTCATCCATAGAACTCTTAGATTGAAGGGCAAAGATTAATTCCCAGCCGATCTTTAGAATCAGAGCAAAAACCATTAGAAAACACCAAAAAACAAAGAAAGAACCTTCGTCCGATTCATTGTGCATAGGTGTGATTCAGATCTATCTACTACCAGGTCGGCAAAGATTACTACTAAACATAGAAAACCAAAGTGACTGTTCATCTAGTTGTTAGTAACCTTTTGTGGAAATTGACACTTTCTGCAAAAATAGTGACTTGTCTGCGTATGGCTGCTTTTTTTATGCATACTAGTTAGTTTTGGGACTGTCGTGGTGTGCTGAAGTCCGTGCCTCTTGGGTTGTAGAGGTTTCCTTTGGACTTGTTATCAAACTTGGCCTTGGGTTGCCAGCTTTTTGTAATTATACATTTGTGAAAATCTAATAGTATATGTAAGCTTTGCAAAAAAAAAATATTAAGGGATTTGTGTTTAATTGGACAAATGTTTTCCATTTGAACACGTGTATTTGATGAGGAAATTTGGTCAATGCTCATGTGATATTGTCTATGTCATAATGGATCACAAATCTTTGAATTGTCAACTTCAAGTAGTAGGGAGTTGGCTGGTCGGTGAGCATGGGAAGTACACTCTCTGGCGTGTTACTTTTTCATCCTCTCTCTCGCATGTGCGCTCAATGCTCATCTGACATCAGCTATTCAAGGCGAAAAGCTCGTTTATCTTCATATTATATCGGCATTAACCGTAATCCGTATTCAGGGGCCGGCTTCTTTCAAGAGTCCCAAAGCTTTCCCTCCTACCTTCGGAGTTCCTCGCTAATATATATAGCGGCTAGCCCACTTCTCATCCATCTTTCGTCTCCCTCTCTCCCCTCTCACAAATATTGGCGAGTAGCATCCCTGTCTGTCTTCTGTAGCCACGGGCACAGCACGACACATAGTATGGCAGCAGCAAAACTCAATTTGCGTTTGCAGTATCAGCTTGCCTCTATGGCAGCCATTTTGTTCTTACTTTGCCTACTCCCTCACTATGGCATTGCTTGTGAAGAAACGGTGAAGTATACTAGAACCCCGGAGCAATCTGATGTCACTTATTCAAATCCTTTGTACATCTCCGCCGATTGGCAAGAGGGCGGTTTAATATCCAGTGGCAACGACCAGCTCCTGCACTTTACTGGCGCCTCAAATGATTTCGGTGATGCAGTGCAGTTGATTCCTACTAATTCCTTTTCGTTCAACCCCCACCCCACCGTGTGCGTGAACGACACGGTCACTGTCGCGTTCAACTCATTCCCGGAACTCTTAGCTTCGAGGTGGGGATTGATCGAGACGCAAGGGTCGACGTATCTTCACTACACCACGCCCCTGGACGCTGCCGAGTTCAAGATAGTCCCACAGCCATTCCAACCGCGGATATGGCCACCAATATACACCTATTACTTGGAATCCAATGGCGTCCGTCTCGCCCGCAAAACCATAAATGGTCTAACCTACGTCGTGCTCGGCAATGGTGACAGTGACATTCAGTTCAGCTTTCACCCTTTCAATGGTCCACTACTTAAGATGTCCACGGATGCGTGAGCACATTACAAGTGTATCTCTGCTATCTTAAGAAGCAAGCTGCTAGTACAATATATGTACGCAATAGTTTCTAGATGAAGTATAGTATTGTTGTGGAAGTATGATCTTATATATACTAGTAGTACACATGTCTATATTACACGATCTTTTGCTGGTTGTGTGATCAATAATCACATGAGTTTGGGAATAAGTTCTAAGTGACTTGCTAGCATTTTGTGTGAATACCCACTTGTTCTAAAGATGCACATCTAGCTAAACTTCTACTCTGAAGAACTTGTAGTTTGTTGTTGGAGAGTGCATTGTTACATGCGAATTCTATGAAAATCAGAATCACAATGGTCCTTTTTAAGCATTACTATGGTCCATTGCTTGTGATGTCTACTGATGTGTGAGGATGTTGATGTGCACACAAGAAGTTTATGAATGTTTCATGATAATGCATTATTATTTGTGCTATTGTAATAAGCAAATTGCTAATGCAATATATGTATGCAATCGTTTCTAGATAAAGAGTAGTATTGTTATGTTAATATAATTCAATTTATACTTTTATTCCTAGTATTGTCAATATTACATGATCATTTGCTACTTGCGTTGAATAGTCACAATTTGGAAATGAGTTGATGACTTGCTAACATTTTGTGTAAATACTCACTTATTCAATAGATGCAATCTTAGCGAGACTTTTACTTTGAAGTTGTAGTTTGTTGTTAAATCGCTTCTAATGCTAGTGTTCTCCTGTAATGACACCCTTGATGTGGTTCCTACTTGTTTCATAAAGAACAAATACTTGGATTGCTTACTATAAAAGATGATTTGATCCATGTGTAATAAAATTCCTAACCCTTTAGAAAAAAATTGAAGATCTTCATGCTTACTATGCTTTTGCCATTCATTGAAATAGAACAATCTATTCCTAGTGGGTGATAGTTGAAGCTCTTTGAGCTCTTGGGATCTGCCTTTTAGTTGATACTGAGAAAAATTACTGAATTCATCTTGAGAATGAATATTCACGTGAACCTTACATGAATGATTTCAGCGTGCATGGTACTAAATACATGTATGAGTTGCTACCTATGAAGGCATGAATGTCAATGGCTTCAAAAACTATTGAAAAATGAGGTTTGTGGTGATAACTTTGTGTTTCTTGTAGACATAGAATATGTTACATCATTGGATTATGATCACTTAAAACATTATGTTTGTATTTAGATAATGACCCAATGTTTAGTGATTGGATAGTGAGATGAGTTTTTGTGTAGATACACATAAATAGAATATGTAAAGTTGATTTTCCTTTTTTTTGTAGTCGTGTCATATCATGTTGTATGAATGAGTCAATTTAGCTTGAATTCAATGGTTATGTGATGCAATATTCATTTTATCACTCATGAATAAAGGTTAATTCTTCACATATCCATGCTCGAAATCTATGTGTTTTTCATGGACATATTTCTTCTTGTGAAAGATCCATTTTTGTCTTTTTACTCGTAGTGACATCAAGTAAAAAATTTGCACATGCCATATCTATGATCATATTTACATCAATCCATGCTTGTATCTATAGTTGTGGTGTGTGACTGTTGAAGGTCCCGTTTGTGCTCACAATGATATGCGTGGAGACGTTTAGTAGTATTGTTGATGTGAACGAAGTAAACATACATTCACATTTATTTACTACCACATGTGAGAGATTTCTTAAAAAATCTCTAATTTAGCAAGACAATTTTGGCCATAACATGGTCAAATCTTGTCCAAATATAACAAAGTTAAATCTTCAAAAATTATGATAACCAAATCCAAAAGATAATATAGAATTAAGGTATTCGATCTATTAATAGACTATGAAAAATAATTAAAGCAACTTATGAAAAACTCAACTTTTTGAATCTAATAAAAGGGATTATTAACAATATATGCCTATACCTACAATCTAGCAAGATTACTTGTTGGTATAAATATTTCAACAGTCAAGAATATATTTAACAATACAAGGACAATCATGTTGATGAAACTTCTAGAAGTCAAGCAAAAGAATGAAAATTTTGAATATGGTGGTCATCATGTGTGTTACATCCACATCATGAATATATGATTTGGCATAATCCTAGACTTGGATACACGACGCTATTGGATTTATTCCTTTTCTCCCTAAATCCCATAATTAAGCTAGATTCATTCATGTTGGTGCATATTTACTTGCATTGTTGTACAATCTACATAAATACATGAGAATTGTAGACAAGTACCTAGATGACAATCAAACTATCAAATATAGTCAAACTATTGAAGGAAGTCAACCTATCGAAGCAGTATCGAGTCGACTATCGATAGATGCCCGACTGTTCAATTCGAACAACTATCGAAAAACTATCGAATTGAATATTTGAACCTTTGTCACCCTCAACACCAACTAATTTGACTCCGACCTGAATCGACAAAATGTTGAATGTCTAACTAATCTGGTAGCACTCTAAATAAAGCTAATCACGGCATGAGCCATTTTGTAAGGCCGACTAAAGGTTCAAACTTTTGATTGCGTAGAAATCTTGGTAGGAAATACTCTGTTGTTTGTGTTGCGTTATGTACATGAAACAAAGAAGTATTGTGTTACACATAATACTATATGATTATCGGACAATCCAGATTTAGGCCAAACTCAAAGCCTGGGTGGTAGGAGTTTGTAAAGGATTTGATATTATATATCATAACATTGTAAATAATATTGATATATCTTATCGAAGTTTGTGTCGTTTGTATTCAGACGGGAGGAGTTCTCTACACAGAGTTAAAAAAGCAAAAGGCCTTATTGAGAAAAGGTTGAAAGACAATACCAAAAACATATGGCAATTCAAAATTCTAATATTTAGCTACAATAGCCATGAAGCAGGTTCATGAGCTACTCTTCAAGGGGCGATATACATTTTTGATGACAGAGTGGTTGAATCAAGTTATGTTGACAGGGCAGACACCAAGATTCGTGTCTGGGATTGTGGATAGTAACCAACAACTATTATTGTGGTCATTATGGAATTTGAAGTTGGTACCTGTGAGAAGAGGTTCGGGTGAAACATCATCACCTATGACTATGGCTGCTACTGCATTAGCCGAAATGTCGAGATCCGCTGGACTAGTGATACTGGTCAAGCTCTTTATTGTTAATGATAGCAGTGTGGCGCATTTCGTCAGTACATGGTGAAAAGCCCATCCTTTTGATGAGAGTGAAAGTGAGAACGACAACAAGGAGGTGAGGTTCTCAAGCGATTCAAGCGAAGCCAGACTCTGATACTTAGTCGGACTCATCTCTTGTCCACATGAAATATGTGTTAGGCAAGTTTGGGCCAACTGAAGGTTGTCATAATGTACACAGATTGGAAGTAATGTAAAAGGGTTTCCTGGCCTAAATGTTATGCAGGCAGAATATATGTTTCTTTAAACATTGTTATGTGAATGAGTATTTTTGGTAGGGTCATTATTGAGGTAGTTGTGATTGCACATAAGGTCAAAATGTTGAAGGGCCATTTAATATAATTAGCAATGGAAAGATTAAAGAATTTGTTGGAATCTCATACTGACAGACAAGACACGTTTCAACCTCACGCTCTGATACCACTATTGGGACCTACATAGAGAGATGAAACGCTCTGAGTCTGAATTCGATGATGGGATGTCAGATAATGCGCTCTGTCGTGGATTCCTATGACTAAGCTAGATAGAGTCGAACTCTTGGTCACAGCCTACTACTGCTAATAGAGATCTATCCTCTTCCAAGCCTTTAGATGGCCATTGCCTATCTAATACTGATTTTATGATCATTCAACCAATGAGCCTATGTGCGAAAAACATAATGACCGTTGAAGGTGCAATGACAATGAACAAGCATAAAGGCATTCAAAATTATACACAAGGGGAAAGATTGCAAATAACATCTGTATTCTCAAATGATTTTGTGAGCGCTGCATATTAAAATGATAAACATTGCCAAATTCATCAATAACCTTCAATTTTCAATAAAATTTTGAAGCTAATCTTGCCTTACTTATTGTAGTCTTTTTTGATTCAGATAAGCTCTCTGGAAAACTTGGCAAAGGTTAGTTCCCAAAATACATTTTTGGTGAAGGTTTTGATTGATTTTGATAATTTTTTGTGAAGGAAACACACCTCTTTCAAGCATTGTCTCTTTGTCATTTGCCAGCCCTCCCGAATATTCCTAATAAGTCTTTTAGCATCGACAAAGTAGGCGAAGGTTAGTATCCAGAGCAAAAGATAGTGAAGGTTAGTTCTATTGAAATACCAATTTAAACTTTTGCCAAGTTGTAAATTTGTTCTAAAACTGCATATGCCACTAGGTAGGTTGACTAAATTTCATGTCCTATCATAATCTTTGTTCACAACTTACATTCTCCTTATTCTAGTGTCTCTACAATAGTTCTAGGATTATCTTATGTAGCAAATAATATAAAGATAGAACGTAAGTCATCAAGAATATATACTTCAAGTTGTCTTTTTTTTTTTCCTACATGATATACTCATAAAATCTCTTTGGGTGTAGTTGGTTTCTCAATAGCTTCATTTTTCTCTACTAATTCATATTCAAAATCTCCTTGAAGAAATTAAACTTGAGTGCTCGTAATCATCATCTATCTGAAATCCATCTATGCAAAAGAGATCAAATTAGATTTATGGAAATGAAATCCAATGACCTTGGAAATTCACTTGAATTCCAAGTCCTATTTATGTTGATTTCACATGTGTGAACTGTCCACAACATGTACTTGTGATCTCCTAAGGTGTGTAGATGCAGCAAGATCAAGACTAGATTGAGATTCAAGATCTATCTTTGATTCTATGGCAAAAACACACTACCACATGCATTCAATCACTTCCAACTCTCACTCACACATTTGGGAAGTGTTCCAAAAATAATCTAAGTAAAAACAAGCTGCTCTCCTCGGGTAGAGAGAGAAAATCATCATGAGCTCTCGGGTAGAGAGAGAAAGCTAGAAAACCAATTACTCTCAAAATCAATTAGATCCAAATGAGAAGTACAATGATACTAGTAGATCCACAAGCTACCACTATGCTTAACTATGATTGGACCACACTTTTGCCACCTCTTAATCCTATTGGACCATTGATCCATTCACCTCTAAACTCTATTGGACCATTTTCAAGCAAATCTCAAATTCTATTGGACCCCTCAAGGTTCCACCTCTAAATCCTATTGGACCTCTTAAATTTCATCAAACAAAAGTATTACACTTGTCTACACTCTAATTGGCACGATTTTAGCCTCTTACTCTATTTTGGCTAAATAGTGGCATTACAAGTGGAAATGGATAAATTGCCATCTATGCCAAATTTGGTCCTATCAACATCCTACACCTAGATGCTTGATATAAAAAGCATAAGACCCCTATATCTAACATAGATAATCTTTTTCAATTCTTCACGCTCCTAAAAAATTATCTATGAAGATTTGAGCATTGATCTTGATATTACTCCAAGATTAGATCTATGCTTGATGAAAGCACTTTTGCGCAAAGGCTTGGTGAGTAGATCGACAATACAAGAGGACGAGTTGACATGCTCCAAATAGATTTCTCCTCCAATAAGCTTTTCTCTCACTAAATCCGAGTATCTAACAATGGATAGATCTTCACTTTTATAAAGTAGACCATAATCACAAGATAAAGATACATATCTTAGAATCCTCTTGGCCCTCTTCCAATGACGAATCTTAGGATCTTGCATAAATTGACTCAATTTGTGCACACAAAAACTTAAATCGGGCCTAGTAATGGTAAGCCAAATCAAGGAGCCCACAAGACTCCTAAAAAGTGTGATGTTCTCGAAGGATATTTCATCACCTTTATTAGGATCTTTTACAATTTGCTCCATTGGAGTATCTATGCTCTTAGAATTTTCCATATGGAATTTTTTCAGCATAGAGTGAGCATATCTAGATTGGCATATAAAAACATGATCTTCATAAAAATCAATCTCTAGGCCTAGGATGTAATGTGTTTCTCCTAGATCTTGCATTTTAAACTCACATCCAAGTGCTAGCTTAGTTTCATCAACTAGCTTGATACAACTTCCACAAAGAATAATGTCATCAACATAAATTAGAAGAATGACAATATTACAATTAACAAACTTTATATACATGGAAGGATCATAGTCACTAAGAGTAAATCCTAGTGAGCCCATGATCTTGGTGCTTGCTTGAGTCCATAAAGACTTCCGAAGAGCAAGCACACTTTGAACTCATCCTTGATGAATCCTTGAGGTTGTTCCATATAGATCTCCTCCTCAAGATAACCATTTAGAAAAGCATTGGATACATCTAATTGGAACACCTTCCACTTAAAGAAACAAGCAAGAGAAACAAGAATTCTTATTGTCACCATCTTTGCAACGGGTGCAATGGTCTCCTCATAATCAAGGCCATGGATTTGAGCAAATCCTTTGGCACATAATCTTGCTTTATAATTGTTGATGGTGCCATCATGATTGTACTTGATCCGAAATACCCATTTGCAACCAATCACATGCTTGTTGGATGGAGGATCCACAAGCTCCCAAGTATTGTTGGTGATCAATGCATCATACTCTTGCTTCATGGCATCATACCACTCCTTGGTATTGAGTGCCTCTTGTACATTCTTTGGCTCTTCATGAGAGACATAAAAAACATAATTAATGGAATAAAGATCCACTTGTTTGCCTTTGTCAACATATGAGAGCCTCTTAGACTCGGATCTATCTCTCATGGATCTTCTTGGTGAGAAAATCCGACGAGAGTCTTCTTCAATTCTCGACCCCATCACATCATAATTGTCTTCAAAATCAATAATAGGTGATGCATCCATAGACTTCTTGATCTCGGCCTCTTCAAAAGATGAATGTTGATCTTTATGAAAGACAACATCTCTACTTTCAATAACTTGAGAAGTAGAGAGTACAAAGACTCTATAGGCCTTTTTGGTGGATGAGTATCCAACCATGATCCCTTTGCATGCACTAGGATCTTCCTTCTTCATTGTTTCCAAGGGAATATGGGCAAAGCATATGCATCCAAAAACTCTAAGGTGATCAACCTTAGGCTTCTTCAAATATAAGATTTCATATGGTGACTTTCCTCCAAGAGCTATATGTGGGAGCCGATTGCAAAGATAATTTGCATAATTAATGGCTTCTCCCCAAAAATCTTTGGGAAAAGATGCCTCAATTTTCACAGATTTTGCACATTCAAATAAACATCTATTCTTTCTCTCGGCCACTCCATTTTGAGATGGAGAATAGGCACAAGAGAACTCTCTTTTAATGCCTTCAATCTCACAAAAATCATGAAATTTATTGGAGATATATTCACCACCTCCATCACATCTAAGAGCTTTAATCTTGAATGAGAATTGCTTCTCTACATAAGCTTTGAAAATAAGGAAATGATCAAACACCATAGATTGAGAAGCAAGAAGATATATCCAAGTGAATCTTGTGAAATCATCAATGAAAGTCACAAAACAAGTGGCTCCTCCCTTGCTTATAGTTGATGAGAAATGCACATCCGAGTGGATTAACTCCAAAGGATGCTTGCTTTTGATAGAAGATCTTGTAAATGGCTTTTTGTGAGATTTAGCAATAGCACAAGCCTCACAAGGCTTGATCTTCTTGGAGAATGACTTTGGCATATCTAGCAAATCTTTAGAAATGTGTTCTTGATTTGACTTAAACGGCCTTCTTGCTTACTTTCCTATGATGCAATTTTGGCAGACAAGAGGGTTGACAATTCGATAGTCTAGACCAAGAACTGAAGAAAGCTTAGATGTGTTACCTATTGATATATGATTAAGGTGGCCAAGTCTATAATGCCAAATTAGTTCTCTATTAATAGATGCTGAACTGCTTAAAGCATGATTAGTCACAGTACTACAATGACTAAGCCTATAGAGATATCCTTGCCTCTTTCCAAGTGCAAGAACTCTCCTGTTTTTATCAAGAATTTGACAGGAGTCTATCTAAAACTTTACTCTATGTCCTAGATATGTGATTCGACTGACTGACAGTAGATTTGTCGCTAGGTTCAGGACATACAATACATTTGGTACAAGTTTTGACAATCCATTCTAAAAATTCATTCTAATAGTACCTCCACCTTCAATTCTATGGGAGCTATTGTCTCCAAGGTAAACGAATCTCTTGGTGCTGTAGGCTGAATAATCGATGAACCATTCTTGATGGCTTTTCATGTGTTGCATTGCTCCAGAATCGACGAACCATTCCTTTGATTGTTCGACATGGCGATGGCTCACCATGAAGACTTTCTGCTCATCATCTTCTGAATCTTGGTTCTTTTGCTTTGCGTTGGCTGCATGGGCTTGCTAGTCCGACTGCTTCTTCTTGTCATTGTTGAACTTCAAGATTCTATAGTCTTGGATTTCATGATTTGTCCTCTTGCAGTATGGAAATAGGGAGGTGACGTGAGTGGTTTGACAAGTCAAAGACTTTGAGCAACTTATCGAGCATAGTGAAATAAAGCCTTCTTTCTTAATGCATAACTACACCTAATAATATTAAACAAAACAAAAGGACAAAAGTCACGTTCAATCTTTTAGTAACTAGCTTTGAAATTGTCAACACTAAAGTGATTAGTAGCCAAACAATGAAATATTGAATTATCAAACAAAACGATAAGAGACTTATAAGTTACAAAACAATCACAGAGATGCATACATTCTGACATTATATTGAACGATTAAGATGTACGTAAGCAACATATCCAACTATGTTCCTATACATAAACATAGGCTATAGATTGGCAGATATCCATAATCCGAATATGTTGCTCACATAAACTCACTGAGATCTTGCAACTCAGCTACAAACAAACTCTATTTCTCATGAGTAAATAATATGTCTAGAAAATCTCTGAAGTGAATAATTCCACAGGCTAAAAGCATGGTTTGGTGGTACAAAAGAAGAACCCATTTTTCATTGTACCTTTTGGTAGTACATTTCACTTTTTGGGGATTTTATTACTCGTAATTGTTTTGAGTCCACATTAAAAATGACGTAACTTTTTATTGTAAGTCCAATTTCAGCGAAGTTTGGTGCGTTAAAAAGTGCTTGACGAGCGCTTTCCAATGATATGTTACATGACTACTTCTGAGCTATGGTTAAAAAGTTATGGCAAGTCAAAAGTATGGGGATTTTATTAATCATAATTTTTTGAGTCCACATAAAAAATGACGTAACTTTTTAGTGGTAAGTCCAATTTCAGCAGAGTTTGGTGCGTTAGAAAGCGCTTGTTGATGACTGCTTTCCAATGACATATTACATGACATACTTCCGAGGTACGGTTAAAAAGTTATTGCAAGTCAAATGTATTAGTTAAAAATAGTGTATAATAATACAACAGTGCATTTCTACCCAAAAAAGGTAGTGTCCTTGAAAGTCCCTGTTGTACCACCAAACCATGCTTTTAGCTTACATCACAAGTTTTCCAACCATCTAACTTTTATTAATAAAATTTCTTCAACCAATCAGCCTACTTCAGATCTTAGTGTACAAATCAAGATTAGGCTAACTTATACAGACATCTTTCGACATAAGATTAAGATTAAAGTTTTATTCCTCTGATCCAGTCCATAACAAAATGGTACTTGCCAATGACCAGTTAACCTTAATTTAATCTTTACCACTACTTCTCATATTCATGAATATCTCACAGCTCAATATCCCCAAAACTCCTCTAGTTCCAGATTATTCAAAATAATCACTTAGAGAGTTCCTCTATTTCAACTGGATAGTTCTACCTTTGAACAATTACTGGATAGTTCTACCTTTGAACAATTACTGGATCTTTTTTCAGAATCTACGCAACTGGCTGATTCATCAAAAAGTCTTATTCCTATCTTTTCTTCTCTTCCTTTTAAAAGAAATTCCATAATTTCAATTAAAAAGTTCTCAAGAGACAATGTATAAGATATCAAAGATTTGAAAAAGTCAATAATCAGTATTTAATACTATTACACACCAGATTTGTTCCTCAAAATCATAGAATATCTTATGCCAAGTGATAGAAATATTACATCTCAATAATCAACTATCAAATAGAGATTAACATTTAGTTTTAGGAAGTCTAAACTCCACTGAATCAATTGAAAACATCAATAGATTCTGAGCCATATTCACAATTATAAGGAAGTACAATTTCATATACTATAAACAGTCCTTCTAAACATAGTTCTACACTAGAAGGAATTATATGAATCTCAATCCAATTGTCTCGTATTTAAGAAATTTCTAAAAAATAGAGGTTTAACATAATAGAGAAATAGATTTCAAGGCTTCCAGATTTTGTAAATAATGAGATATCATTTGGGATCGATCTATATCGCATAATTTTTCAAAATACCCAAAACAAAAAACCAATGGATTTCATTGTTAGTATGGCCATTACAATAATCACGAACCATTAGTCTACAGATCATTCTCACCCAAGAAATCCCCTTTGGAGTCACTAATGTCCATACCACCAACTTTTCCTCCTAAAATCCTCTGCATCTAGATCTACTTTAGAATACCACTTCACATTGTACCCCAACTTGGATGACATGAAAAATGTATCGTTCAAGTACAGATAAAATGCCTCAAGTGTATTCACTAACCCAAAAGGAATACAAATCTCAACAAAACCGAATACCATACAGTCCTAGATATCCAATATCTATTTCATAATCGGTAAAAAAGAACTTAATTCTTTTACATGTTAAAATTTCTCTTGGTTGTCACAGTCATTATAAATGAACACTCTATAATACCACAAATAGAATCCAAATTACGAGATTCCTATATGGAACACCTTTCACCTGCCATCACTTGCAAGATCCAAATCCAATTGCAAAACAATGATGGTTCCATGAATGGATTATCTGACTTGCCACTCACTTTTCTCTTAGAACTTTCGATTCCTTGAAATTTTAATTAACACTGGGAAAAATGAATCCAAATTTCCAAAGGCAGTCTTCTTAATTGATTCCCAATTGTTTTCTCATTTGCTATCAATTATACTTCAGGAATTGAAAGTAGATTAACAAAACTGATCGATTGGGTCAACCAATCAACTACTCCTCAAGGTTTATTTCTTTCCTCCCTTCCAAATATGGTTCGGGCTAAAAGCCCCAAATTTGTACTAGGAAAAAATTCAATATGGTATCAGTAGTACTTTAACTACTAATGAACCAGAATGTTTTGATTGTTCAATTTTTTAGTGTTGCACTTAATAAATTTCTTGTTTTTGGGATCTTTTAGCAAAAATTGATGATCTTCATGCTTACTCTGCTTTTGCCATTCATTGAAATAGAACAATCTATTCCTAGTGGGTGATAGTTGAAGCTCTTTGAACTCTTGGGATCTGCCTTTTAGTTGCTACTGAGAAAAATTACTGAATTCATAGGTGTTAATTTGGTTGACTTTGATTGAAGATGATTGATTTCAGAGTGCACTATTCGATGTTTGAATTTTACAATTATTAGAATTACAAATCTTAAACAAGATTTGATTGTTAAATTTCATGTGTTATGTGTCATTCAGAACTTATTTTCAATTTCAAATGAAACTCAATCTTGAGAATGAATATTCACGTGAACCTTACATGAATAATTTCAGCGTGCATGGTACTAAATACATGTATGAGTTGCTACCTATGAAGGCATGGTTGTCGATGGCTTCAAAAACTATTGAAAAATGAGGTTTGTGGTGATAAATTTGTGTTTCTTGTAGACATAGAATATGTTACGTCATTGGACTATGATCACTTAAAATATCATGTTTGTATTTAGATAATGACCTAATGTTTAGTGTGCATAATGAGATGAGTTTTTGTGTAGATACACATAAATAGGATATGTATAGTTGATTTTCCTTTTTTTTGTAGTCGTGTCATATCATGTTGTATAAATGAGTCAATCTAGCTTGAAATCAATGGTTATGTGATGCAATATGCACTTTATCACTCATGAATGAAGGTTAATTCTTCACATATCCATGCTCAAAATCTACATGAAAAAAAATCTCTGTGCGAAAGATCCGTTTTTGTCTTTTTTCTCGTAGTGACATCAAGTAAAAGACTTGCACATGCCATATCTATGATCATATTTACACCAATCCATGCTTGTATCTATAGTTGTGGTGTGTGACTGTTGAAGGTCCCGTTTGTGCTCACAATGATATGGGTGGAGACGTTTAGTAGTATTGTTGATGTGAACAAAGTAAATATACATTCACATTTATTTACTACCACATGTGAGAAATTTCTCTAATTTAGCAAGACAATTCTGGCCATAACTTGGTCAAATCTTGTCCAAATATAACAAACCTAAATCTTCAAAAATTATGATAACCAAATCCAAAAGATAATATAGAATTAAGGTATTTGATCTATTAATAGACTATAAGAAATAATTAAAGCAACTTATGAAAAACTCAACTTTTTGAATCTAATAAAAGGGATTATTACCAATATATGCTTGTACCTACAATCTAACAAGATTACATGTTGGTATAAATGTTTCAATAGTCAAGAATATATTTAACAATACAAGGACAGTCATGTTGATGAAACTTCCAGAAGTCAAGCAAAGAATGAAAATCTTGAATATGGTGTTCATCATGTGTGTTACATCCACATCATGAATATATGATTTGGCACAATCCTAGACTTGGATACATGACGCTATTGGATTATTCCTTTTCTCCCTAAATCCCATAGTTAATCTAGATTCATTCATGTTGTTGCATATTTACTCGCATTGTTGTACAATCTACAGAAATACATGAGATCTGTAGACAAGTACCTAGACGACAGTCAAACTATCAAATATAGTCAAACTATCGAAGGAAGTCAACATATTGAAGCAGTATCAAGTCGACTATTGATAGATGCCCGACTGTGCAATTCGAACAACTATTGAAAACTATCGAATTGAACATTTGAACCTTTGTCACCCTCAACACCAACTAATTTGATTCCGACTTGAATCGACAAAATGTTGAATGTCTAACTAATTTGGTAGCACTCTAGATAAAGCTAATCACGGCATAAGCCATTTTGCAAGGCCGACTAAAGGTTCAAACTTTTGATTGTGTAGAAATCTTGGTAGGAAATACTCTGTTGTTTGTGTTGCGTTATGTACATGAAACAAAGAAGTATTGTATTACACATAATACTATATGATTATCGGACAATCCAGATTTAGGCTAAATTCAAAGCTTGGGTGGTAGGAGTTTGTAAAGGATTTGATATTATATATCTTGACATTGTAAATAATATTGATATATCTTATCAAAGTTTGTGCCGTTTGTATTCCATGGTAGGAGTTCTCTACACAGAGTTAAAAAAGCAAAAGGCCTTATTGAGAAAAGGTTGAAAGACAATGCCACTAAGAATTTTAAAACTTATGGCAGTTCAGAATTCTGATATTTTGCTACAATAGTCATGAAGCAGGTTCATGAGCTACTCTTCAAGGAGCAATATACATTTTTGATGATAGAGTGGTTGAATCAAGTTATGTTGATAGGGCAGACACCAAGATTCATGTCTGGGATTGTGGATAGTAACCAACAACTATTATTGTGGTCGTTAAGGCATTTGAAGTTGGTACCTGTGAGAACGGGTTCGGGTGAAACATCATCACCTATGACTATGGCTGCTACTGCATTAGCCGAAATGTCGAGATCCACTGGACTAGTGATACTGGTCAAGCTCTTCACTATTAATGATAGCAGCGTGGTGCATTTCGTCAGTACATGGTCAAAAGCCCATACTTCTGATGAGAGTGAGGACGACAACAAGGAGGTGAGGTTCTCAAGCGATTCAAGCGAAGCCAGAAATGAGACTTAGTGGGACTCATCTCTTGTCCACATTGGTGGATTTATCGCCTCTACTTTCCTAAATCCTATTTTAATCTACCTCCATTCATGTTGCATTTTTCCTCATGTTGTCGCACAGTCTGCATATTTACATGTAAAATTAGACAGATTGATAAAACGTAACTGTCTGCATAAATACAAGTAAATTTCCACAGGCGAAAAAGACGAAAAATGTGAGATTGTATATTTACACGTGATTTGTGACAGGCGAAAAAGACGACACTGCCTTACCAAATGCCGAAGGTGCCCTTACAAAAAGCAAAGGCACCTTGTAAATCAAATCTTAAGGCCTTTGTCAGAGTGTCACATTTTTTGCATCTTCACCAATGTTCATTTCAGCAAAGGCTGATGTTGCGGCCTTTTCACGCTCATCCCATGCAACTGTGCAAACAGATTTGACAATGGCAGTAGCCACCCACGATCTCCTACAGACAACACATCCACTTTGTACTTTCTTCATCTGCACACATTTAAATGTATATATGTTGGATACCATCTGCGTATCCAGTGTATGTGAAAAATAATAACGTCAGAAGCTTACCAGAGATAGACGAAGTAGATGCTTTCGCGCATCGATTCATTGTATTGTCAATAATAGGTTTATTCCTTTTATAGATTGGATTAGCTTTGTAGAGCACGCGATTTCGTCCGCTATTGTCTTGTGCCGAACAACATTATTCACTTATATATTTTGCTATACTTAATCTGATAACAGCTCTGTTTGTTCTGCATTCAGATTTGTGTCAATATTGCTATGCTTCTCTACATTATGTTTGACTCTCTTATTGCTCAATCTGGTAGTCTGTTCTTAGCGAATTATTATTAGTCTAGCTGTTTGTGACTAATATTTAGTCTTGCTTTTCATGACTAATTCGCGATTGATTATCAGTCGAGCTTAGTCTAGCTCTTCGCAAATTGTTCGCGACAAATAATTTGTCTAGCTATTCGCGACAAATTATTTTTTTGATGTTTTGTTGTTTAATGTTTGGCTATGTAATCAAATTGAACATGATTTCAATCATTAACGTTCTGTTCGCGTCTGATAAGCGTAGTCATGCTTAGGAAAAGAGTGAGATAGCTCATTCTGCTGCACATGAATACTTTTCGTTCAAGTTCATTTCTTTTTCGAGTTTCGAGTTCGCTTCTTTTCGTGTTCGTTTCTTTTCGAGCTATTTAGTTTCTCACACGCACACACCCTCTTTCTCCAACATGGTATCAGAGCTATTTTCGTAACCTGATAGGCTTCCACAATACAAGACTCTACCAACCAATAGAGTAATTGTCTTCTTGTTTTGTAATCCAGTACTAGATTTTTATACTTAGGTCACTGATAGTTTTTCCTGTCACCTAGACTAATCTTCCACATGGATTCCCAAGGGAAAGCCAGTCCTATCATGGACAAGCTTGATGGAGCCAATTACCATATGTGGAAATTTAAGATGAAAATTGTACTAATGGCTACAGAATCGTATGACGTTGTTAGAAGTGCAGAAGAAAAACCCAAAGTAGACGACACAACAATCGCTAGATGGAAGCGGAAGGATGGAAAGGCTTTCGCGTTGATCATCCTCAACATTACGGATACCCAGATTGGCCATGTATCCGAGGCCCAGACATTGAAAGAAGTCTGGGACATCTTGAGCACACTATACGAAGTGTGAGATATAGCTTCCAAGCTACATCTCAGAAAGAAATTTTACTCCCTCAAGATGGCGAATGGTGATTCCCTACATAATCACATCAACCAATTCAAGAACCTAGAGTAAATGGCCACTGTCGGATCTATCATAGACAATCAAGATGTAGTGATGCAATTGCTTACAAGCTTGCCAAGCTCATACGACAGTTGGGTGATGATCATCACGACACATCCAGAACTGACTCTTTCAAGAGTCATTACTATGTTGTTGCAAGAAGAATCGCGGAGGAACGAAGCCTCAAGTTCCTCAACTGATTCTCATGCTTTGTATGAACAAGAGCACGACTAAGTAGAAGAAGAAGGGCCCGAAGCAATCAAAGCAACACCAGTAGCATAGCACAAGAACAATTGAATCCACAGACGAAGAAGAAGCTGTTTTGTAGATACTACAAGCGAAAAAACCACTAAATTCAAGACTGTCGGATACTGCAAGCGAAGAACAACAGCAAGGGGCAGTCGAATCAAGTGGCAAATGCAACTACAGAAGCTCCACAGCCCATTCAAGAAGTGGATCATGATGTCTTCATGACCAGCCATCAAGGAGCATCTAGCGACAATTCTTGGTTTTTGGGTTTCGGTACCACTCAACACATGACCAGCCTCATTGGCTGTTTTGAGTCCTATACACCTTACAGTACCAATAAATATGTTCAGCTTGGCAACAATTGCACACAAGCTATTAAAAGTGAAGGTACGGTGAGATTGAGCTTTGCAAATGATCAATCTAAGCTACTCTCTAAAGTCATGTATGTACCAAACTTATCTGCGAATCTGCTCTCTGTAAGCAGGATCACAGATCTAGGACATAGAGTAGAATTCAGATGTGATCAGTGCAAAGTAGTTTCTAGGATAGGCAAGTTCCTAGCACACAAAAAGAGACATGGATACTTGTGTAAATCAAGTCATTGTTTTTCTGCCTCTAGTCAGGCGCCTAGTACTTCTATTCATGCAAATAAAAGTTTACTTTGGCATTACAGACTTGGTCACTTGAATCATGTTGCTGTACAACAAATGTCTAGACAATCTATTGTTCTTGATCTCAACTATCCTCATGATAAAGTCGAGTTACCTGTCTGTCAAGACTGTCTAGTTGGTAAACAGACTAGGAAACTGTTTAAATCAAGCCATCAGCATATTGCTAGAGGATTGTTAGACATTGTACATTCAGACATTTGTGACCCGATGAAAAATCCTGTGCTGAAGGATGCAAAGTATTTTATTACTTTTATTGATGAATTTTTCAGAAGGACTATGGTGTACTTTATAAAGAAGAAATCAGAAGCTTTCAATTGCTTCAGAATCTTCAAGGAGCGTGCAGAAAAAGAGACTAGAATGACGATCAAGGCCCTAAAGTCAGACAATGGTGGAGAATATATCTCTACCAAGTTTAGGGAGTACTGCCAAAGCCAAGGCATTGAGTAGCAATTCATCACTTCTTATTGAGAAAGCATCGTACCCTGGTTGAATCAGCCAAATGTATGCTAGCGCATGCATCGCTGCCCAAGAGATTCTGGGCTGAAGTTGTATCCACTATAACTTACATCCATAACAGATGTTCGACCAAGGCCCTCTCAGGCAAGACACCCCACGAGGTGTGGACAGGCTCTAAGCCTTTTGTGAAGAACCTAAGAGTATTCGGATGCGTTGCCTACGCGCAGATCCCGAAAGACACGAGAAAGAAATTGGACTTCCAAGGTCTCAAGACCATCCTAATTGGATATACTTCATTTGACAATACATACAAGTTGTATGATCCTGATACCCAACAAATCTTGTATAGTCGGGATATAGTCTTTATTGAGAATCAGTTCGTCGACATCAAAGGCAAGGACATTGCTCTAGGAGAACCTTCATCACCTACCATTGATACGACAATCTGAGCTTCTGGCTCAGGCGTGTCCATTGTCGACCCACTATTTGACAGTGAATCAGATGAAGATGTTGATGCAACCCAGTAAAAAGTCCCAGGAGTGGTTCATCAGTCGAATCCTCCTAGAAGATCAAGCTGAGTGTGCAAACAGCCCACAAGGTATACTCCTGAGTCTGCATGTCTCTTGATATAGGAACCAACGACAGTCGAAGAAACACTCAGCCAACCAAACTCTGATCTCTGGAGAAAAGCTATGGATAGAGAGTATTCCTCTCTGATCAAGAACCAGACATGGTCACTAGTCGAAGCTCCTATTGAGTGCAATATCATTGATTGCAAATGGATCTTTAAGATCAAATACAATGCCAATGGAGCAATTGATCGAAGGAAGGCAAGACTAGATTCACTCAGATCCCCAACGTCGACTACAGTGAGACTTTCAGTCCAGTAGTCAAGCATTCGTCGATCCAAGTCCTCCTATCTTATGTTGTAGTTGTCGACCTCGAAGTACATGAACTCGATGTAAAAATAACTTATCTGAATGGAGTTATACAAGAAGACATCTACATGATCTAGCCCGAAGAACACGTTCTAGAAGGTATGAAGAATCATGTCTGTAAACTCCATAAAGCACTCTACTGCTTGAAACAGTTTGTCAAAGCTTGGTTTCAGAGGATCAACACATTCCTCATTGAACAAGGTTTCAAACCAAGCACTGTTGATTGCAACGTCTATTCCAAGTCAATGCAACAATCCTTAATTATCATTATCTTATCAGTACAACCCCACAATTTTATTCTGTGATAATCAGATTGTTATTGCCTTATCGGCCAACCCTAGATTTCACTCTAGGAGTAAGCACATTGAAATTAGATATCACTACATCAGGGGCAAGGTTCTCAACAAGGAGGTGAGCTTAACGTACTATAGAACGCAGGACATGGTTGCAGATATATTCACAAAGGCATTAAGTGTTAATGCACACAACAAGTTTTGTGCATTGCTTAGTCTGAAGATCAAGGCATTCACGGATCCAGATTAAGGGGGGTTGTTGGATTTATCTCCTCTACTCTCCTAAATCCTATTTTAATCTACTTCCATTCATGCTGTATTTTTACTCATGTTGTCACACAATCTGCATATTTACATATAAAATTAGATAGATTGATAAAACGTGATTGTCTGCATAAACACAAGTAAATTTCCACAGGCAAAAAAGATGAAAAATACGACATTGTGACAGGCGAAAAAGACGACACTGCCTTACAAAATGCCGAAGGTGCCCTTACAAAAAAGCGAAGACACCTTGTAAATCAAATCTTAAGGCCTTTGTCAGAGTGTCGCATGTTTCACATCTTCACCAACATTCATTTCAGCAAAGGCTGATGTCGCGGCTTTTTCACGTACATCTCCTGCAACTGTGCAAACATATTTGACAACGACAGCAGCCACCCATGATCTCCTACAGACAGCACATCCACTTTGTGCTTTCTTCATCTACACACCTATAGAATTATGTATATAGGTTGGATACCATCTGCGTACCCAGTGTGTGTGAAAAATAATAACATCAGAAGCTTATCAGAGATAGACGAAGTAGATGCTTTCGCGCATCGATTCATTGTATTGTCAGTAATAGGTTTATTCCTTTTGCATATTGGATTAGCTTTGTAGAGTACACGATTTCGTCTGCTATTGTCTTGTGCTCAACAACATTATTCACTTGTATATTTTGCTATACTTAATCTGATAACAGCTCTGTTTGTTCTGCGTTCAGATTTGTGTCAATATTGCTATGCTTTTCTACAGTCTTTCTAACTCTCTTATTGCTCAATCTGGTAGTTTGTTCTTAGCAAATTATTAGTCTAGTTGTTCACGACTAATATTTAGTCTTCTTTTCACGACTGATTATCAGTCGAGCTTAGTCTAGCTCTTCGCGAATTGTTTGCGACAAATAATTTGTCTAGTTGTTCGCGACAAATTATCTTTCTGATGTTTTGTTGCTTAATGTTTGGCTATGTAATCAGATCGAACGTGATTTCAAACACTAACATTTTGTTTGTGTCTAATAGGCGTAGTCATGCTTAGGAAAAGCGTGAGATAGCGCATTTCACTGCACACGAACACTTGCCGTTCGAGTTTGTTTATTTTTTGAGTTTCGAGTTTGCTTCTTTTCGTGTTCATTTCTTTTTTAGCTATTTTAGTTTCTCACACTCACACACCCTCTTTCTCCAACACACATGGGAAATGTGTTAGGCATGTTTGGGCCAACTGAAGGTTGTCATAATGTACACAGATTGGAAGTAATGTAAAAGGGTTTCCTGGCCTAAATGTTATGCAGGTAGAATATATGTCTGTTTAGTATTTTGGTAGGGTCATTATTGAGGTAGTTGTGATTTCACATAAGGTCAAAATGTTCAAGGGCCCTTTAATATATTTAGCAATGGAAAGATTAAAAAATTTGTTGGAATCTGATATTGACAAACAAGACGCTTTTCAACCTCATGCTCTGATACCATTGTTAGGATCTGCACAGAGAGATGAAACGCTCTGAGTCTAAATTTGATGATTCACAAGTACATGTAGTGGACAGTCCACATGTGTGAAATTTAACACAACTCCCTCTCAAAGCATGGTAGTCTTATGATTCCTAGGTTGGCTCTTTGTCGATCCAAGATTGATTCCAAGATCCATGCTTTTTAAGAATAGATATCTTTTTAGGAGTGTGAAAAATATAAAAAAGTTATCTATCTTGACTTTAGGGGCTTGTCAAAGTTTGTTCATCAAGCATCTTGGTGTCATTAGTAGATAGGGCCATTTTTGGCTTTAGAGGTCAAATAGTCAAGTACACATGTTTTGTCATCATTAGGCCAATAGTCAATTATGATGTACCTCGAGCTAGTTAGATTCAATAAGGTCAATGTGTTGGCAAAAAGTCAAGAGTCAATCATAAGTGAGAGATTTGGTAGAAGGGTCCAATCAAAATGAAGGGATGATGAATCACTCATCCAATAGGATTAGAGAGGTCATAAATAAGGGGTCCAATAGGAATTGAGCTTGGGAAACCTCGAGTTACTACATGTACTTTGATTTCCCTCATAATTTATATGGAGTTTTTGAGTCATATTTGAGATCAATTAATATTGTGTGTATTTCACTCTCTCTCTACCCGAGACCAAATTGTTGCTTTGTCTCTCTACCTGAGAGCACCAACTTTTTGTACTTAGTTTTTTCATGAAGCTCCACACGTGTGAAACTACTTTGGTGATGAATGTATGCATGTAGATTTGTCTCTTTGCCTTAAAATTTGACATAGATCTTGAATCTAAAGTGCAAGAACAAAGCTTAGGAGATCTAAATCACACATAAGAACATTCCCACACGTGTGAATTTTCACAGAAAAGGGAATACAATACATTAGTGCTAAGATTCACTTGGAAACAAAAGAAATACCAAAATATATTCACTTTTTTGCAAATTGGGAGAGAAGAGGGGCAAAAGCATGATTAGAGATTGATAACTTTCTGTTTCTCTGGATCTAACCTTCGTCGACTTGCAGGCATGACCTCCATGATACGATGAACCTCCAGTTTGAAGGGTGAAGGTTACTTCTCAAACATTTTCTAGAAACTTGAGAAAAACGGTAAAAAAAATAAAAAAGGCCTTATAAAAAATTCATGAAAAAAGAAAAGTGCTCTTAATTTGTCAACCATCTCCAAGATTGCAAATAACATTTGTATTCTCAAATGATTTTGTGAGCGCTGCATATTAAAGTGATAAACATTGCCAAATTCATCAATAATCTTCAATTTTTAGTAAAATTTTGAAACTAAATAGTCTTTTTTGATTCAGATAAGCTCTCAAAAAACTTGGCAAAGGTTAGTTTCCAAAATACATTTTTGGTGAAGGTTTCGATTGATTTTGATAATTTTTAGTGAAGGAAACAAACCTCTTTCAAGCATTGTCTCTTTGTCATTCGCCAGCCCTCCCGAATATTCCTAATAAGTCTTTTAGCATCGATGAAGTAGGCGAAGGTTAGTTCCCAGAACAAAAAATAGTGAAGATTAGTTCTAATGAAATACCAATTTAAACTTCGCCAAGTTGCAAATTTGTTCTAAAACTGCATATGCCACCAGGTAGGTTGACTAAATTTCATGTTCTATCATGGTCTTTGTTCACAACTTACATTCTCTTATTCTAGTGTCTCTACAATAGTTCTAGGATTATCATATGTAGCAAATCATATAAAGATAGAACGTAATATATACTTGAAGTTGTCTTTTTTTTTTTTTCCTACATGATATACTCATAAAATATCTTTGGGAGTAGTTGATTTCTCAATAGGTTCATTTTTCTCTGCTAATTCGTATTCAAAATCTCCTTGAAGAGATTAAACTTGAGTGTTCGTAATTATCATCAATCTGAAATCCATCTATACAAAAGAGATCAAATTAGATTTATGGAAATGAAATCCAATGACCTTGGAAATTCACTTGAATTGCAAGTCCTATTTATACAAGTAGTAATTTACATGATATTTCCTTTAGAAAAATAACTTCAGACTCACTGAGGCTTAAATAGTGAATGCCTAACCTAATTACTATCTAACTGAGTCTATTTTTATCACTTCCCAGGTTCTAAGACACACTCTTCTAATCTAGATTGTCTAAAACGAATTAAATTTAAATTTGGGGCTTATTTCACCCTTCTCAGCATGGTAGGCCGTAGAACTCAACTTAGAAAATGATCAACGAATAATCAAACTAAACAATTATTGAATTGTAATGACACTAAGAAGAAAATTCAAGGGGGTTTAGGGTTTAGAGCACAAATACCTATCTGCACATTGCACATTAAGATTGATCAATCATAATCAAGGCTGTATTTTTTTTCTATGAATGGTAGATTCCACATAGGGCTTCAATATTACTACATTATAGATCTTGTTCAGACTAGTGAAGTATCATTGCACTGCACTTCTGCTAGCCAAAACAATGATTACAAATTTATTAACTAAGGCATTGAATAAAAAGAGACTAATAGCATTAAGAAAGTCAAAACATGGAGACAAAGTACGCTAATTTCTTCTACCTCCTGAACAGAGAAGCTTGCAACATGACCTGTGAGCAAATAAGTTACAAACTTTGGATGAATGTCTCCGATGTTATACTATAGGAGCTTACTTGTCGGTCTTCAAGCAAAATCATGCAACAACTATAGGGAGACTTTTGGAAAATGTTCTCATAAACGTTGAGTATTGTCCTTAGTACATGGATTAGACAATGAAGAACAATATACACAGTAATGGAGGCGAGCTATCCACCTCTCATACATTTCTTTGATTCCTTCCCCTTTGGACAATAATAGGGAAGCATAGGCTTTCAGATTTTTGTCTTAAGCATGACATAGATTTCAAGAAGCACGATGATGATGACTGCAGCTATAATGACTGAAGCAGCCCCAATAAGGCCATATATGCATGTCTCCATGGCTCTATCATTGAAAACTTCACCTTGTATTTGTAAGCATATGTCTGAAACAAAGTAAAAGAATCTGCAGAGCAGATAAGCATTAGTGTTGCTCCTATCACCAACATGTCTAAGGCAGTCTTTACAAAATAATAGACATGTCATTGAGAGCAAGTAGACATACTTTTTGAAGATTTCTATCAGAGACTAACATGACAGGCCGAGCTCTAGTTTTACTTTGTGTAATTTTAGAGAAAGCAAGAATAGATCTTTATTGCCAGAGCAACTAACGCTGATGAAAAAAAGGGACACGTGAAGCTATCAAAAGTGCCAACAGATCCGAACCTGGATCAAGAAATAAGTTTCAGCAGCTAGGAGATAGTGAACAATTGAGAGGGAACCAAGGATGGTAGGATAGAAAATCAGCAGACAATGGATTTCAATCTTGAAACCTTACAATCGAAGGAACTGATATGTTGTTCACCATCTGCAAATTTTGACCAAAATGAGATCAAGAAATTAGAAATGGAGAATGCCAAATTCATAGGTGACTTTGATAGAACTGGCGTTCCTTCTACCCAAAACAATGATAGATGTTTAAAAATGTATGAGCAGAAGTCTCTCTGCTTCTGATTTTGCAAAAAGCAGCGAAGAGCCTTCTATAGAAATAGTTGTCCTAGCCCATAATGCAGACCTTCTCACAAGAGATATTTCTGTTGGAACATGCATTGAGAGCACAACAGAAAAGGATAAAATTGACAGTAGCGATAGTCCAACTTTCTCGAAACACCATGCTTATGAAGCCCATACTATCAGCGACTTGCTGATAATTTTGCGAAGTCTACTACCACCGTCAATTATGAAAAAAAATCTAGAATAATGGAGCAATGGACGGCCACCCATTCACCTGAGAATTTCACGTAAGAGTGAATTCTGAGGCTTCTACTTTATGTTTCCATCTCCATGATGATGTCTGCGGTCTGCCTTCTCTAGAAAACACCAATCCAGAATGCTGCAATCCAAGAAATGGGAGGTATCCATTCTTGCCCGCTGTAAGAGACTGCTGACAGATCAAAACCTAATAGCATAAGAATAAAATTCTCAAACTATTTACTATCATGCACATTGCAGACAGAGGGAGTGAAATATGATAGTGTCATCAATGTATGAGCGTGCAAATATGTTTTATTCTATGACACTTTAATGCAAAAACACATCACCGTTAGCCTCAAAAGCTGCTTACCATAATTCAAAACCCAACAACAAAGGGTGACAAATCTGAATCTAAGCAAAAATCAGATGAACAAAAGTGACCACCATAAGGGCAAGAATGTGTGAGTCGGCAGATTCCATTTCTAGAAAGAAAAAACTCATGAATGAGCAGCTTTTGTGATGATTCTATCAAAGATCGCAAAGAACTTGAGAAAAGATTAAACACATTACTCTTACTTCACAAGGGAAGCGATTGGATTGAACGGAAGCAACGCACTCCATCCTTGTTGTCTTCTCCTTCCTCCAAACCCATAAGGTGTGTGCGGGAGCGAAAAAGAAAAAGGAAGAAGCTTATATGTGTTTTTTTTTAAATCATTTTTTTTAAAACGTTTTTTTTAGCTTTTGCCTTTGCAAAAGCGTGACATTTTTTGCGGGTAGACTTTGACATTTTTGTAGGCACAAGGATTAATTTTTTATGATATCCATTACACTCTCTCTTTAAAATGTATATGTGTGTGTGTATGTATATATATATATATATATATATATATATGTATGTACTAGTAAAGAGTGTTCGTCGTTGATGGGCAATGGAGGCCGATCTAGGTGGCGGCCGATGATTTGGACTATGGCTGATCTCGAGTCTTTGAAAAATTCGAATCCATGAAAAAATTCAAGCCTTCGAAAAAGTTCAAGTCTTCAGAAAAATTCTAGTCTTTAGAAAAATTCGAGTCTTTGAAAAAAAAATCGAGTCGTTCGAGTCTTCGGAAAAATTCAACTTGACAATACAAAGGGTCCTTTGATCCTTTGGAAAAATTTGAGTCTTCGAAAAAATTCGAGTCCTCGAAAAAATTCGAGACTTTCCAAAAATTCGATCTTTTGGAAAAATTTGAGTAGTTGAAAAAATTCGAGTCTTAAGAAAATTGGAGTCATTTGAAAAATTCCATCAGTTGGAAAATTTTGGGCATTGAAAAAATTTGAGTCTTTTCAAAAATTGGAGTCTTGAAAAATTGGAGTCGTGAAAAAATTGGAGTTGTTCAAAAAAATTGAATTACCGAAAAAATTCAAGTCGTTCAAAAAATTCGAGTCATTTGAAAAAATCGAGTCATTGGCAAAATTAGATCCCTTGGAAAATTTGCGTCATTGAATAAATACGATCCTCTTTTGGAAAAATTCGATTCATTGGAAAAATTCGAGTCTTTCCAAAAGTTCGAGGCATTAGAAAAATTCGAGTCATTGGAAAAATACGATCCTTTGGAAAAATTCCATCCATTGGAAAAATTTGAGTCGTTCCATCAATTTGAGTCTCAAAAAATTTGAGTCGTTCTAGAAATGCGAGTCTAGAAAAATTCAAGTTGTTCCGAAAATTCGAGTCGTCCAAAAAATTCGAGTCGTCTAAGAATTCGAGTCTTCCAAAAAAATCTAGTCATTGGAAAAATTCAAGTCTTTCTAGAAATTCGAGTTTTTTAAAAAATTCGAGTCGTTCCAAAAGTTCGAGTCATTTAAAAATTCGAGTCATTGGAAAAATTTGAGTCAACGGAAAAATTTTAAGTCATTGGAAAAATTCGAATCATTGGAAAAAAATGATCCTTTGGAAAAAAAATTCGATCCATTGGAAAAAATCGAGTCGTTACAAAAAAAATTGAATCTTTCCAAAAAATCGAACCTCAAAAAACTCGATTCCTCCAAAAAATTCGAGAGAGGCTGAGATATGAGATGTGCAAGATATGCCCAAAGTCGCTCTCTCGGCCTCTCTCTTACTCGGACAATTGTTGTCATCTCTCTCTCTTTAAGCGAGATATGTGTCTTTCCATTAGATACGATTCTTTTTTGGAAAAATTCGATCCATTGGAAAAATTTGAGTCTTTCCAAAAGTTCGAGTCATTAGAAAAATTCGAGTCATTGGAAAAATATGATCCTCTGGAAAAATTTGATCCATTGGAAAAATTTGAGTCGTTCCATATATTTGAGTCTCAAAAAATTTGAGTCGTTCTAGAAATGCGAGTCTAGAAAAATTCAAGTTGTTCCGAAAATTTGAGTCTCAAAAAATTCGTGTCGTCCGAAAAATTCGAGTCGTCTGAGAATTCGAGTCTTCCAAAAAGATCTAGTCATTGAAAAAATTCGAGTCTTTCTAGAAATTCGAGTCGTTCCAAAAGTTCGACTCATTGGAAAAAAATCGAGTCGTTCGAAAAAAAATTGAGTCGTTTAAGAATTCGAGTCATTGGAAAATTTGAGTCAACGGAAAAATTTGAGTCATTGGAAAAATTCGAGTCATTGGAAAAAACGATCCTTTGGAAGAAAAATTTTATCCATTGGAAAAAAATAGAGTCATTACAAAAAAAATTCGAGTCTTTCCAAAAAATCGAACCTCAAAAAAATCGAGTACTCCGAAAAATTCGAGAGAGGCTGAGATATGCGAGATGTGTGACACATATTTCGCTTAGAGAGAGAGATAATAGCAAAAGTCCGAGTCAGAGAGAGGCCGAGAGAGCGACTTTGGGCATATCTTGCACGTCTCATATCTCAAACAGCTCACACATCTCGCATATCTGGCATATCTTGCACATACCGCATATCTAGCTTGTTGTGTACATCTTGCATTTTTGGAAGTGTGTGCACATGTGAGGCAAGGTAGATACAACATAAGAGTAAGAAATAAAGATGTCAAAGGATAGAATACATATAGTGGAACCATAAACTTGTTAGGTGTATCTTGAGACCATGAAACATAAAATCGTTTATAATACATAGCGGAGGAGCAAAACCTTCAACTCTTCTTTTATATAAAAAATATGTACATCCCAAAATTGCTAACATAATTACTGCTAGCGGAAAAGCCTGCACACAGAAGACCAAAAAGTAAGTCTGCTGACAGTGGGCGTTCCATTTAAAATTTCTATTTGTACCAGCCGTATACATGAAACTTCTACTGTAGATGTATCAAAACATCAAACAAAGAGTGGAATGCTTGTAACAAAGACCTTTGAATTTGCCATCAATGCATTCATCGTTTGTTTGAAGGCTGGAGCTATACTCTTTGTTATTTAAACATCGACAGAAATGCGTTTTTTCTCGCGCATGATACATTCAAGTGCGTTCCAAGATGATTACCATATGCCTTGTAGTAGAATCTAGCCATCCTTGAGATCTGGCTCAAGTGCGACATTTGGATGAGGACTGGAAAGGCGTGCCCCATCATTGTCCTGCCAATCTCCATCCCTACAAACAGTTTTGACCGAGATTAGGATTGTGTTCACCAAGGAGCTCAAAATTTTGCATACCCCATATGCAAGTAGATAAGAGAATGACTTGTCTGTATCCCTCATAAGAAGGAGAAGTCAAGAGTAATGCCAAAAGCTCATTTGCAGTGCTCTAATTAAGAGTATTGGATAAATATTAGATAAACTTGACGAAACTGTCTGACCAAACAATTTTGTGGTTCTCTTGGTTGCATACTGTTTGGAAAAGAGCACACCATGTTACTAAAAGGGACTCTCAAATAGTAGCATTTTCTCTTTAGTGAAAAAGAAGGAAATGAACAAAATATGAGTTGGCTGTTAAATGAATTAATGTAACAGAAATGAAAACTTTTGTATTTGATGAAGCTGAGAAATCTCCTAATATGAAATAGAAGATTTACAAAAGCTAGGCTCTGCACATTCTAATTACTTCAAAGCTATTCTGCCATGTTTACTATTCGTTTTACTTGGTCTCAAAGCCATAGTTGGCTTGTGATTATCAACACCACAGAAGGCTACAACCCTCGCTGGGTTGGGGGCAGAAAGAAAGCAGACCAATGCATCAGCTGTAAAGAAATTTCAAATAATGCTGAGAAGCATCGTGTGTCATAAGATTAGAACACAAAATCATCCTAGCTGATGAGTTAGAGTTCTGAAATGATTTTCAAGTCCGTTTTAAGACAATATAGGGATAATATCAACAACTAACATCAATGTATATTTGCCCTAATTTGATTGTCATGAAGGCTTATTAAAACCAAAAGCGCCAATAGATGTAAAAGGGATCACATGATTTTGTTTGAGCTTTGTGAACAAAAATTAGCTACAATTTGGTCCATTTGCAATAAAGAGACGAAAACATTACCATAAACAAAATTCAACTTTGGCTATCATACATGATGCGTTTGTGATCAACGTCGTTTTTTTATTTGAAGACACAAATTAACGTCCTCTCATCCAAAATATGCTTATGAATTACGAAGAAATTTTTATGACAATCTCTATTCCTTAAGCATAAAAATAGTGGAAACTGGATTTCAGACAAAATTCACAATTTGACTTGACTATGAAGTCGACTAGCGGAAAACTAATGAAATAATCGATTTATAAGCTGAATATAGGGCTTTTCTGTCAACGATGAAGGCAAAAACAATGCTCTGAAAATCTTCTCTGTCTGTGTGTGAGCTATGTGTGTGTTTATGGAGGGTGTATATACGTATATATATGTGTGTACTTATTGAGTGTGTGTGTATGTTTGGGCTGGGCTTTGACCTCAATAAAGCCCAAGCATCACCTGAGCTCTGAGTTCAACAAAGCTCTGGTTTTATTTACTTTTATTTTTGATTGGTCTCCCACCACGACGTCATCAAAAATTGGTTTTTTTTGTAGAAATTCTAAAAAAAATTACTAACAAAAAAAAAAAATCTAATGCATCTCCCCGCCACAGCATGGTAGGCCGTAGATCTCAACTCAGAAAATGATCAACAAATAATCAAACTAATTAAACTAAACAACTATTGAATTGTAATGATACTAAGAAGAAAATTCAAGGGAGTTTAGGGTCCACATAGGGCTTCAATATTACTACATTATAGATCCTGTTTAGACTAGTGAAGTATCATTGCACTACACTTCTGCTAGCCAAAACAATGATTACAAATTTCTTAATTAAGGCATTAAATAAAGAGAGACTAATAACATTAAGAAAGTCAAAACATGGAAACAAAGTATGCTAATTTCTTCTACCTCCTAAACAGAGAAGCTTGCAACATGACCTGTGAGCAAATAAGTTACAAACTTCGGATGAATGTCTCCGATCTTAGAAACTTCTTAGAATTTTTTTGGGTCGCAATTTGCTTGCATGAATCTCTTTATAGATGCAAATACTCTGAATTAGCCTGATCGTCACTTTTCCTTGTAGTGTACAAAAGTTAATACATGACATTATTACATGTGAGCATAAAAAGGGGAATTTCCCTGAACAAACTTCTTGTTGTTGGTGCGCTCTGCAAATAAAGGCAACTTTCCCTATAATTTTCTTCCAATGTATCATTATGCATACAAACGATCCACTTTATTCTGCAAGGATTATGTCAAAAAAGACGATAAGATACATATGTCAAGAAAACAGAGAAGCTTAGGCTTACTACGTCTTCAAAAGCAGCTTCGTTGCCATCAACAACGATGAAATTATGGTCTCTCTCCCCACTCAGCCGTAGGCCTGCAATCATACTTGTGCCGGATCTTCCAGTCAAGTGCTTGGCAGGCTCTTGAACAGTAATTAATGGTACCGCAAGCAGAGCATCTTCTAAACTCGTGCTTTCTAGTTTCAGGTCTCCCACAATTGGCATGAGAGCACAATCTCAGACCCAATGCTGGGGGATGAACAGCAAACCAATCAACTAAAAAACTGTTGGCAACATGGAGCTTAGGAGGAGGGACATTACAGCCAAAGTCACTCAGAAGAGAACACCCACTATTCTGAAAGAGACATAGAACAGGATGGTGATCTGCACTGTCACCCACAGAAAATCCAGCATGATCCAGAAATGCTCTTTGTATAGCATCAGCCTTGTCCAGCATAAACTGGAGAGGCATTCGATGATGAGGACAACTTACACCTCTCATATTCGCAGTCGTTTGTAGGACTGTCCCCACGAAACTCTCACGAAACTCCATGGAGAAACTGCCATAGCTGCTGCTGCTACCTCTCTCGCGTTGGCTTCAAGCAGACCGACCTTCGTGCACGTTTTTGATAACGCCATAACCGTCCTGTAGGCAGTGACCAAGCTCACGCATGGCGTCTACATGACCTAAAGAAGCTGCGCGTGCACACAATGCAACACAAGCCTTCAAATCTTTGTCCTTCCGTGTACCTCCACTTCCATTGAACTGGATAACAGTGAGCGAGTGAAGAGCAAAAGAGTGTGAAGCCATAGCAGCCTTTGCCATTAAAGATGCACCTCCACCTCTGCTGGACAGACAATAAAAGCGAATCTGCAAAAACATCAAGTCGAAAAGAATAAGAACTTTGCAGGAAAGCACATGATATCAGTAAGATGCTAAGCATAAACGTCTGATGACAGACCTTCATCGTGAAGATGGAAGAGAAAAAGTAGATAATATGGCCGCTGAAACGCTTACCTGGATAATGTGGTTCTTGAAACTATCATTTTGATTTTCTTTTATGCTGCGATAATCGGCATAAAGGGCGGTCATCAGATAGCATGTCCAGTAGCCCACAAACCCATACAGTAGCTGGAAAGCTATCCCAGATGCTTGACCCAATTGTGCAAATGAAGTAGGAAGTGTCAGCAACACTTGGGCAACCTGGAAGGCCTCTCAATACGTTAAATAGTAGATACTCTCGATTCTAAAAAGGAGACGCTATGAATATAAATATGTACGGCAGATCAAGAGATCAGTAAACATTTTTTATTCTCATTAATCAGAAATGCTACATAAGTAGCTATCTCATAAAAGAGAACAGGCGTTGACTGGATATATGACAAAAATTGGGATCATCCGCGAGGACGAAGCAGTAAGCCAAGCATCAAGAGATGAGCCACCTTCCCATAACACAAGAGAAAATAAAGTTATCCAAGTGTTGTCTAAAGGCGCAGGTTTTGAATTCGAAGGGCGCTTGATGAAAATGTCATTGCTCTACCAATGTGGCGGGAATGTAAGAATTGTAAAAATTTAAAGCGAGAAGAGAAAAATACCATTCAGCACCTGCTCGAGACAATCTAGATTTTAGCCAAGAACAAAAGGGCTATGATTAGAGTGGATGCAATGGATTCATAAGCTGCAAACAGGAGAACCAGAATATTACCTTCACTACGTCAGGTGTCAGCAGATTGCCATTGGCATCGGGAGTAGTGAGCAATGACGACAATAATTCTTGGTCCGGAGATGTTGTTCATTCTCTCAACTGCTTTATCCGCTCTGCAATAACACATTTGATCTATTATATTCTGCAACTTCAGAGATGAAGAGAATAGTCACTCAAAAGAACAAAGCACTACGAAGAAGTTATTCTGGGAGTGATAAAAAGTCAGAGGTAATCATCCAAGCACGCAATGATCCATTCGTCACCTTATGAATTATCATCAGAAGTTCCGCACAAAAAAAATAAGACGGTCAGAGCTATCCCACATCACTAAGCAAGCATTGCGAGCCATGATTATACAATCAGAATCACTTTAGTGAGGGAGCGATCGACAACTGACACCTTCTTTGAATGGTAACTCAAATCAATGCCTCGGTCGAACTAACAGCGTGGGACTTTGCAGAGTAATAGCGATACTGATGTGAATAGATTTCTTGAAAAGTAGATCTTCTGAAAAAAAAAGTCGAGCATATTGAAAGTGCCCCCATGTATGCCGGCATTTGTTGCCCAGAAAGCAGAAAAAGAAAAAGATAGTTCACGTGTAGTCTGTGTCCACGGCCTGGGGTGCTTGCGCAGCATGATGAGCAGCTCCGTTCTTCGATGACACACTCCGAGTCTGCTTCATTGGTGCTTCATTGGAACTATTCTGAACATGAATTCTCTCTCACACCCATCGAGCGAGAGAGAGAGAGACCAAATCGAGGGAGATAGAGGGAGAGAGCGCTTGGGGGAGGAAAATTTGAAATGTGTGTCAAAAGAATAACGTTTTTTTTTTTGTGCGGTTTTTTTATTATTTTTTCACACGACGTTTTTCGTTTTTTCCTTTGCAAAAAATGTGTCATTTTTCATGGCAGTGCGTGACATTTTTGGAGGCAGAAGGTTATTTTTTTTACGGTAACCCTTACACGCTCTCTCTAAAATATATTTATATATTAAGATATATATATATATACATATATATATATATATACTTATGTATATATGTACACACACACATGCACATATATATATGTGTGTGTGTGTGTGTACATATATATGTATGTTTGTACATATATTTGTTTTTCGAAAAAGTCCATCCACCAATGCTGATCAAACTCATCAAAAAAATGATAAGTTGCTTGATTACTTGATTCCAAAAAATGGATTAATCTCATGATGTTCTCTTTGTACCTTTTGTTCTTCTAGCAAGGACTTCAAGGGAGACAACACAACAAGCTTGATTTGAGTCGATGGAATGTTAATCAAAAATCGAACTCCTTCAAGCGGTAGCCACGAAACCAAATTTGAAAATAGTTTGCCCCATAATAATATAATGCCTGATTCGTTACATATATGTGTGTCTGATTAATGACACGTTTGGCTTTGGCACATACGATTCCTCAACAATGCTTTGAAGCACTGGTAATGAAAATGCTTTCTTGCAGCTGAACCTCTTGAAAAATCAACTAAACATTTGATCAATTTGGTCGTGGGTATGTCCTACCAACAAAATTCTTATTTTTACTTTTTTGAAAAAACATTTCTCCACTAGCATAGACAAGTATGCCAAAACACTTTGATTTTTATTTTTCCTAGCAGTGTTGTCAAGTTGCAAATAAAGTATTTCTGAAAGATTTTCACCAAATTCGCAAATTGTCTTATGTACAATGGTGATCGTCAAATTTGGATCATTTCGAAAATTGGGATAATTAAAAAAGACCTTGGACTCCAAAGTGCCATTAAACACAAGTGCTCCAACGAGATGAACCTGAATAAAATCTGCCTCGTTCAAATTTTTGGCCACTCTGACAAAATGAGGCAACATTGTTTTCTTCTGATCCATGCCATCAATAACAAGTCCTAGATATTTTTGTGGACATTCCAAACATTTCTTTCGATGCTTGGCCAACTTTTGTCTTTCAACTGTTTGTTGATCTTTCTGCAGTTGAAGAGCTTTTGTAGCATCCACTGAAAATACAATGATTCACTTATTTAATAAAATAAAGATCATACCATAATGGTGTTCAAAAAGACTGCAACATAATTTTTTTCAAAATAGAAAGTATTAAAATGAATGACAAATTTGATCAATATTTACCTTTTTCGTCATTGGTTTTTGCAAACTCTTTGGACATAAAAAATATTTCTAATTTTGTGAAATTATCCAGCAAGTGAAAATATAAGGAATTAGGCAATTTTTCTCCGTGTACATCTATGAAATGCTTTAGCCAAGCAGTTGCATTTAAAGCATCTGGAGAAACAGTTCGACCCTGTAAGGATCCCCGTAATGTTGGGTCTTTCTGAAGTCGTGCATGCATTTGTTGAAGTCGTGAGTTTCTGATTGCGTGAACTGCTTTGTAAGCTTTGCGACAAACCTCCAAAGCATTTAAAAAATACGAAAATGAGTTTTTGTTCGGCCTCACTGTTGCACACAAATAGTAGTTTCTCTCATCCTTACTTTGTAAAAAGAAGTTTGATCTTAATTCTTCAATTTTTCTGATACTCAGCTTTTGCAAACAACAGGATGAGCAGCAAATAATATTCCGTACCTTTCGAATCTCAGATTTTGTAATCAACTATTTTTGACGATTCGTTAAATCAGGTGAAGATCTCAAGTCTCTCTTGTATTTTTCTTTTTGTTTGGAGTCTGATCTATAAATTGAACCTGTGAGACTAGTAGGTGCTTGAACTGGTTGAGAAGGTGTTGGAATTTCATGACTGGGAATTCTGGCTTTAACCTCAAGATGTTTTGGACCCTCAGAAGGCTCTAAATTTTCAACGAATATAGCCCTTTTAGATTTAACATGACGAACATCACTTTGAGAAGGTCTCCTACGAACATGAGAAAAGCTTGAAGGTCGCGGATCAACAGACTTACGTGGATCTGTTGATTTACTAGAATCAGTAACTGAGTGAATTGAAGCTTTTGACTCATCACTAGATTCAACTTGTTCAGAAGAACAATGTTCTAGTTGTGCCGAGCCTGTATCTAAAGAGGAGGACGAGGTCGAAAGATTTGATACAAGCTGAGTTACAAGTGTCATTTCTTGAAAAGTACTTGCTTGAGGAATTTCAGATGATGAACGGGTAAATGATGACGATGCCACATCATTTACCAAAATATGTTCAAATTCAGGAGTGGCTTTATAAAAAAAAACTTTTGTTGGAAATGTCAGATAAAGATGTTGCACTTGTTGCAACATATTGAGTTACAACTACTGGAATAGAAGAGGTAGAACTACTTGACATTGTAACCTCAAAAAAAAATTTAACTATGTACTTATGCTAAGCATAGAACAGTTCAAATAGTTAACACCACACTGAATGTGCTCCTCAAACATAACTGCAACCTATGCTAGTCATAGAACAAATAAAAATTTATGCGGACTTCAATAGATGTATACAGAAAAACCAACTAAATGCAAATGAGCAACAAGCCTAAAAAGTAACTGGTTAATAAAAAATTTCGGCGGCTACCATGCCTTAAATACTCTTTGGCAGCATTCTTAGGGTTAGGTTTGGACTATCCCGACTAATACTCGAAGTCGGCGTGGGGTGAGATGAGTCGCGGCAAATAGGTCCCGAAGTAAGCTGGAGGACTGGCGTGAGACGGGGGTCTCAAAAAAAAATTTATTTAAGGACCATAGTCCAAGCATAACTCACTTCATTTGCGAATTCAGAAACCCACATGCTGCCAGAGCAATCACTACGACCAAGTGACGGCTTTCTATAAGATTTCGCATACGTTCTCGCTTACAGATTTATTGACGGTAAGATTATTGTCATTTTTTAACTTTGTTCTATGTTTAGCATGGGTATTAAGTTCTTGCATTATGAAAGTTTTAATTTGTATTTATCTTCTTAAAACATGGGTAACCTATGCTTAGCATAGGTGCCTGAACCTGCCCTCTCCTCTAACCTATGTTGAGCATAGGTTGTGTTCGGGTCCTTAGTAACATCTTATGCTCAACATAGAATTCCGACGGTATTTCTTCAATTCTAACCACATTTTGACCTATGCTGAGCATAGGTTGCATCTCTGGTCCTGTTCCAACCTATGCTCAGCATAGGTTAGCAAGCAAATTGCGAAGACATCCTATGCTCAGCATAGGTTGGACCAGAGTGCGCGAGTAACGACCTATGCTAAGCCTAGGATGTCTTCGCAATTTGCTTGCTAACCTATGTTGAGCGTAGGTTGGAATAGGACCAGAGATGCAACCTATGATCAGCATCGATCGAAACGTGGGTAGAATTGAAGAAATTACGCCGGAATCCTATGCTGAGCATAGGATGTTACTAAGGACCCGAACACAACCTATGCTCAGCATAGGTCGCTACTCGTATTTTCTTGTTTTACAGCACTTTGTTTTAGAAAAGTGATCATTTTGAGATGTTTTAGTAAGAAAATATGTTGAATTTGTAGTTTTGTTTTAAAATTTTTTTTCACAAAAATGGCTTGGTTTATTAAAGTTTTCAATATTTTCATTAAGATAGCGTTTTAAATTTTTCTAAAATATTTTTTTTTTTTGTAGATTTTCAATTGTCTTTGATAATTTTCAAAATGTCAAGGATTTCTTTAAAATTCTGGAGAAACCTCAAGATATTTCGTTGAAAGATAAAAAAAATTCATGTACTATTTCACCAAATGGGTCAACAACACAAAGCTTTCGGAGCTTTTTATTCATTTAGCTGAGAAGCCTGGCAGTAAAGACTCACAATTCAAAGTTCAAGGAAGATTGTTTGCTGATCAACCAGATGAATACTAGGAAGAAGGTTTTGTGAATATACTTGTAAAGGAGACGGATAAGTCTCATTCTATTTTCATTCTGAACGAGACTATGATAAAGATCCGACTTTGCCAGGACGAGGCCATCAAAGCCTATTTTGATAAAGCTCTAGTTACTTTGGTGAGTAATTATAAAATATATTTTTAATCATGTTCGTTTCATGCTTAGCATAGTTGTTACTAGATATAAAATTATTTAAATAAACTTTAGATTTAAGCAATGCCTAAAAATGATTTTAGCTGGTATCGTTGAGGGAAAAGATCCGGTCTATTCATTACGGAGTTCAAAAGGTATATCTATTGGACCTCGCAAGCCTGCTTCTACCGCTGCTCAGGTCACAAAGTCGGCCTCTGAAAATGTTGATGATGAAACCATAGTTGTCCCTCATCCCAAAAAAAAAAAGATGTCATAATATTTCTGAGACTTCGCCCACTAGACCTAAGTCACGACCAAAGACCATGGCTACACATCGCCATAAGTCCATCCCTTCTGCTGAAAGCAAAAAAGCCGCCACCAAACTATCTTTGTTGTTGTCTGGTGCATCCATCCGCCCATTACAAGACAGCTCTAAACTTGCCAAATTAAGAGAGGATATTCATAAAACAAAAAAAAATAAAAGAAACAACTTTAATTTTAGACATAAATCAGTGTGATATGCCACCTGTAGATCCAATAACAGGAGACAGACCAATGGAAGTTAGAGAGCCTAATGAAACACATGTACATAATTTAAAAATAAAATTTAAAGATCATACACAGGCCATAGTTACTCCCTTTGTTGTTTTGGTTGATCCCATCGAATGCAACGATGTTGCAAATTTTGATTTTTCTTTATTAGATTCATATCATTTTTTTGTTCTTGGGGGGATACACAGTTTACAAGTTCGAAAACAATTATCTCAAGAGTATTCCCATATCCCAAGTTGTTGAACTGTGAGTGTCATTGCATTTGCTGGCCTGATAGTGGAAGAAGCAAAATTATTGGCTTGGGACCACAATATTGATCAGGACTACCAGATGAAGATGACCGTGATACAAAGAATTCATTTTTTTCACAAAGAATACATGAGAGTCTCCAAAGCAAGAGATGTGAATCAACTTGAGCTGAAAACACTATGTGCTCAAGAGACAGGCCTGTCTTTTGATTCGAAAAATCCTACGCAGAGCCTTACAAAATACGATAATTTTTTTCAGCTTGCTTTTCGCAGCGGCCAATTAATTTGTTTGGCTATGCTGGTCATGGAATGCTCTGGTCATAATATATATTATAATCTTTTTAAATTGTTTTTATCATACTAAAATTTTGAACTCAATTTTAATATTAAATTCTTTATCAATTAATTTTTTTTTTTTAATTTCAGGTGTGTGTTGATAAATGTTTTGATAAATGGAAAACTTTTCAAATAAAAGGCCAACCTGCTCAGGGTGTCTCAAAGTCCAAAAAAAAGTTTTGAGCACTCAAACTCTGAAGCCAATTTCTCCCTTCTAGAGCAATTCAAGAAACATATTCTGAAGGCAAAAGCAGAAAGGGATAGGGAGAGATTGGCACGGGGTGAGACCATTGCGGAGGAGAATCCATTAGAGACCTACCTTCCCAAAAGTGTCGATGATCAACCATGTTTTTACTCTGTTGAGGAGAGCGATTGTAGAGAAATTTCAAAAATTTTAAGAAAAAAGTCTTATACACTCTGCATCGCAGATATTCCATATGGATTTCAGATGAAGAAATCATTAAATGATGATACTCCTTTCAAATTCACTAAAGTCCATAGTTTTATGCAGGGCTTTCTTGAAGTCACAACTTTTCCAATTTGGAGAGTTGTTATTTTTCATTCTTCTTGGCAGTCAGCATCAGTACAGGAAGCTCTACTAACTTTCTGTAATACGGGAATAGAGAATGCTGTGTGGTAAGTTCTTAAGTTCCTGAATTATCAATTCGTATTTTTATTTTAATTCATAATTTTATTTTAAATTTTTTATTTTAAAATTAAAATTTTAAATTTATTTTACTTGTAATGTTCCATGTCAGGTACAAGCTCAATGTCAAGAATTCGGGAGGAGCTCGACTTTGCAATGAAATAGAATACATAACCATCGGTTATTATTCTTTGGATGGCAAACGCTCGATGTTGTATTACAACACTTCCGGACTGACAAGTTTTGAAAACTTGTTCCAGTATCCAACTGTGACAAAGAAATTAAAGAATCCAATGATGGGTTCCGTGGCTTGTCCCTACCAAAAGCCACAACAACTAATCAATCATTTAATTGATATTTTTTCTCACCCAGCTGATTGGGTTTTAGATTTCATTAGCGGTAGCGGCACTACAAGCGCGTGTGTTGTTCAGAAAGACAGACATGTTGCTGCAGTAGATTTAGATACTAATTTCGTTGATTTTGTAAAAGTGAGAATGAAATCTCTTTCAAATTTGCCAGATGAATTATCTTAGGTGAAAAAGAGTTTGGACAACGAGGATACAATAATTCCCTTGTCCAAGGAACCTCAGTCTCCCGCTAGCAAAAAAGTAGGTGACACAGGAGAATTTGCTGATGTCTTGGTTCAAGATTACAATGTAGTAACTGTAGTCGAGGAAATTGTAGAAGAAGTGCCACTTGATAGTACAGCGGCTACTCAAGAAAAAGCAAAAGAAAAAGATGTAAATGACATCGATGATTTTTGGGAACAAAAAATTATCTTTTATTTTAAAAAAATAATTGTGTTTATATTTTCTGATGTATTGTGTTTTAATTTTTTTCTATTGATTTAATATTTTTAAGTTTGTTTTTTAGCGATTTAAAATTTAAAATTTGAAATATTATAAAAATTTTAACATTGATAATTATTACCAAAAATTAAAATTGTAACGATTTGTCAAGTTTACAATATTTTAATTTTAGATGTGTTTTTTAAATAATCTTTGTAAAAAATCTATTGTTAAAAAATTATAAGAAATGAAAAAAAAAATTAGATTTTTTTCAGGGTGATTTAAATATTATCACAAATAATTTAATCTCGATTATTGTAAAGTATGTTAGTTCAGCAAGTCTGATCTCATTATTTGTTTTTCAATTTTTTGTTTTCATTACTTAAATTGCTAAGTTTTTTGAAAAATGACAGTTAAAAAAAAAAAACAGACTGATGAGCAAAAGTCAGAAAGTCATCAGCATGGAATAAAGGAAGCACAATATTTTTTTGATAAAAAATGCCTTAGAAAATCACTATTTTGGTCAGATTTGGCCCTTACAGTACCAAAAACCTTCGCTGAGTTTTCAAACTGTACATCCACTCTGGATTTATTTAATTTGAGATGGACAAAAGTTCCTGTCCAAGAAAACCCCAGTTTTTGAGTCAGACGAAGGTTCAGTGATATGTCATTTTGGAAATCTTCGCCGAGCATCTGAATTTTATTATGAACCTTCGCCGACCTACTAGATGATCTTAAAATGTCCAGATTAGGTTGTCCATAGGTTCAGATTGTGAAAAAAAACATTTATGACAGTACCTGGGTGAAGGACCCTCCTGGGCAAAGGTTCATCCTTCGCCAGCCCTGGAAAACGTTCGCCTAATAGGTTCAGATTCCCAAAAACCTTTGCCGAGATTTTTATAGCCTATGTTTATAGTATTGTATATGCCTGCAAATTTTTGTTCAGAACTGATCAGCCAAACTAGTATTTAGTGTAATGGACCCACCAAATTCACCTATAAGTTGGCTGAATTCGATTCATTCCTCACTTGTGCTAGCAAAGCTCTTGCGAATTTTTTTCCACGACCAAAGCCTTCCAAACTTCCTGACTTGCTTTCTGATACACTTTCATGCGTCTTACATCTCCTTTTTGCTCATCATGTCTTCTACTGATACTTCCCAGTCTCCGCGCTATACTATCCATCGTGATGTCCCATCTACAACGGACATCATGATCCTTCCTAGCGCAAGCATGGTCACTCAGTGGATGACCCTTGCAAAGCCTCTGCTCACACACACACATTCGTATACTTTGCTATGCTCAGTTGTTTGCATACTGTGGAAAATAACTGAGGAACCTAGATCTTGAAGCACGAAGTACTAATTATGTGTTCGTAATGGATAGCTAATCTGTGCTAAAAAAAGAAGAAGACAGGACCATGATTGACGTGATGAAGAAAATTGTCGAAGAAATTGAAGTTTTTATAGTTGACTCAGGTTATGGAAGGCCTGAGTCATAACTAATTACATTGTGTACTAGTTTACTGTTCGTTCAGTGTCAAGTACTTACTTACTCTGCATATTTTGATAATTGGAATGACTTAATTTGACTCTTGTAGTTAATTTTATAATTGGCTACCATCTGTTCTTTGTTCTAATGGTTCTATCGATGGAGATAGATTTGGATGGCTTTATGACTTGAGTCATTTGATTTGGGCTTTATGATCGCATAGTTTCAAATGCTCCTTCGGTTTTTTATTGAATGGTTTTTTAGTTGTCTCTTCTAGTTTCGTTTTTAGTATCTTCCTTGAGTGATATTTTCTTTTGGTTCGACCTCTGGTTTTTTTTTAATAAATTTTTGTTTTGTGCTTGATATGCATGTTTATGGTGGCCTTATGTTTTTGTCCTATGCTTGAGATTGTGGGACTGTAGTGGTTTGCTTTGGGTGGGTGTTTTTTATGGCCATGATGTTTTGGCGCATTCTTGTTTTCTTCTTCTTCTGTGTTTTTTTTGCTTCTAGATTGTCCCTTTGATTTGAGTTTCTGTGGGCACTTAGGGTTGCTTCTCCTGTATGTATTCCGGCCTATCGTTTTCTGGCTTATGGGTTGTTTCTGCGTGAATGTTTTGGTGGCTACTTGGCGCCCTGCGCAGTTGGTGATTTTGGGGTGGTTGGTGTGGTGCGCTTTGGCTGTGGATAGAGCTTGGCACATTTTTCTGGCTGTTTCTTGATCGTTTAGTGTTTATTTGTGTGTAGGTTGATTGGTGTTCTGCTACGTTGTCATGTTGATTATGGCGTCTAAGGTACGTGCTTGCTGTTTTTTTCTTCAGCTTCCCTGCTTTGTGCGTGGTTCCTCGCCTTTGGTCTTTTGGGCGGTTTATGTTTCTTCCTTTTCAACTTTGCTTGGTTTAGTGTGGTGTTGTCTAGCGTGTTATTTTGGGATGGTTTCTTCATGTCTTGTTTTAGCCTTTGGTAGGGTTTTTTTTAGTATTACTTTGTTTGCTTGTTCTTTTTTCAGTTGTTGTTGTCTTCAGGTTTTCGTTGCTTGGTTCTTGGTTGTTTATTTGCATCTGTTGTAGGTCGTTTCCTTATTTTTTGTGAGGTGGTTCACGTTTTTTACTTACTGTGCTTTACCAGGTTTTTAGTAATTGTTTTGATGTTGTGCCTGTGTTATCTATCTTCTTTTGGTTTTATGTTTCTCAGTTCTTGTTCACTTCGTAGAGAAAATGTAGCATTTGTTGTACTTAACTTTTGCAATACTTGCATTAGTTAATAATGTTCAAGTCAGTACATGACTGACAAAAAAGGTCTTATCTATAGTGTTTTTTGGAAAAGTGCTCTATGGGCTGTTTTGCTATTAGAGAAATGCAATGAATGCATAAAAACTGCCTCTGAAGGTTGATTGTTAGTCGATGGTTTATGTGCATTTTGTATCAATTAAAAATGATCAACACATAATGGTTGTTATTTATATCTTTACTTCTAAAAAAGACCCCTTTAGTATTATTTTTTGGTGTCCTTCCATTGACTCAAAAGGATAAATAGCCCATTGATGTTCTCTGACAGATCTCATTGGTCTGATATCTACAAACAGTATTTGTGTAAAATCTTCTTATCTTTACTTCTAAAAAAGACCTCTTTAGTATAATTTTTTGGTGTCCTTCCATTGATTGATAAATAGCCCATTGATGTTCTCTAACAGATCTCAGTGGGCTAATCTACAAACAGTATTTGTGTAAAATCTTCTTCCTAGAATACCTGTTAAGGTTGGATGAATACATAATGATGACCAACGATAATACTTAAGCACAATACTAATGATAAATGGTTTCTATCATAGACTGGTTTTTTTTGACAAAAAAGTTACTACAATCAAGTACCCACGTAATGTAATGAAAAGGATGGGTGTATGTAGTGTTTGTCAATGGATAGGACCAAAAAACCATTGACTTTTATATGGGTGGAAGGAAAAAAAGGTCCATGTTTGGTGCTGGCAATGGAACACTGCCAACATTATGACCAAACATTTTTTGAGAAAAGAATTAGATGGATATCAATATGGTAAAAACACTTCATATGATCAGTGACACTATAAAACTTACATTAATGATCATCCCCAAAAAAACCAGCTTAGACATAGTGTAGCAGCTATGGTAGAATTGCCCAGTGTAATGGATAACAACTGAGGGTAGGCAGAGATACCTGCAATTCCCACTGAAAATACCTTGTTCCAACTCAGCTTTTTTTGTGGATGGATGCAGGGTAGTGTACCCTCTTCTGCAGTGTTCTCCATATTGGTTTGCTGCTTTTTGGTTAAATTATGTCTTAAAAATATGACAAAGTTACTTATTGTCTAATTTGTATCTCACATTTTATAAAAAGCTGTTTTTTCTTGTAATGTCTTGTGAGTAATTATTTTTATAGCACACACACTCCCTGAGTTATGGAGAGGATGCCTCTCAGTTTCTATTACTCATACTGTACTTTATAATCATTACTCACATAAGACATTTTTTGCGATTGTTGTGTTTTCAGACCTACACTTGGGATTCAGATAGGATAGGACCAAAACCACCAGTGCTTATTATATGGGTAAAACTGTCTATATATAATGGTGTTCTTATGATAATATATTTTCTCTGTTACTTCACTATAAATTTAGAGAAAATATATGTTTATAGTTTTGTACATCACTGACGCAATACCTTTTTTGGTAAAAGTCTGTTTTTTTTAGTACGGTGCTGAATCATATGGAGTACCAGTCTCTATTTGTATTTTGAAATGGACTGGTTCTTATTTAATGATTCAGCTGGAGTAATGCATTGAATGCAAAAAAAATGCTTCTGAAGAATGCTTGATAAAAATCGATGGCTGCTTACAATATGACCCTACTTTTTTTGATATAACACTGGTTCTAAGAAGGAATGCTCCATATTATACATGATTTGTATGATCAGCAACTGAGGGTATGCAGTGATACCTGCAGTTCCCACAGTAATTACCCTGTTCTAACTCGGTTTTTTGTGTGGATGGATGCAGGTTAGTTCACCCTCTTTTGCGGTGTTCTCCATATTGGTTTGTTGCTTTTTGGTTAAGTCATATATATCTTAAAAAAATGAAAAAGTTTATAATTTGTATTGTCATACTTTATAAAAAGCTGATTTTTTCTTGTAATGTCTTGTGAGTAATTGTTTTTTGTAGCACACACACAATTACATATACATACATATACGCATACACATACACATACACATACACACATACACATGTACATATGCATACACATACACATACACCTATATGTACACTGCACACACACACACATATATACATATGAAATTCACATACACATATACATACATATACATACATGCACATACACATACACGTACACGTACACGTACACGTACACATACACATATATGTATAGATACACACATATACATATACATATACATATACATGCACACATACACATACACATACACATATACACCATCGACCGGCTGGTGGGCCGCCATCGACGGGCACACTATGCTAGTGTGTGTGTGTGTGTGTGTGTGTGTATATATATATATATATACTAGTTGTGTGTGCCCGTCGTTGACGGGCAATGGACGGCCGACGATCTAGTGGGTATGTCTGTCGTTGATGGACGGCCGGCGATTTGGCTGACGGGCAGCCCTAATGCGGTCTCAAATGGTCGGAAGTGCCCTAAAATGGCTGTCAAATGGCTACAGGCAGATCTAATGCGATCAAAATGTGGTCTCAAATGGCCGCAAGTGCTCTCATGCGGTCCTAATGAGATCTAAAATGGTCGGAAGTGCCTTGAAACTGTCGGAAATCGTGAGGATCGGTAGCAGAAGTTGGAGCGAGCAGTGGTTGAGTGAACGTCGTGGGTCAGATTTCTAACCGACAATATCAAAATTTACACTATATCGAAAATATACAAAGACTCGAAAAATATATATAACTCGAGAAATTATACAATGACACGAAAAATTTTGATTTTGGGTATCGAAAAATTCGAGTCTTCAAAAAAATTCGTGTGTGCGTGTTTGTGCATGTGTGTGTATGAGTGTTTGTGTGCGTGTGTGTGGGTTTGTATTTTTTTTGTGGGAGAGAATTTATAAAAATCATATTGTCAAGGTACTCAACTACCAACCTAAAATAAGAACTCCAATGTAAAGCAAAAATACACACAATTTCCAAAACGACTTCATACCCCAAGGGACCATGAGCCTTCCATTATAATATATAATTGAATATATTGAATGGGTGTCAATTGAGCGTTCTTCCAATAGTACTCCACAATGACGCTCTACATGCCTCCTCCAACACCTTAACTTATTCTATATACTACAATTGAGAGAGAGAGAATTGGTGCACCCATACCCATGCGCAAAAGTGTACATAAGTTTAAATATATAAATAGATATATACTAGTAAAGAGTCTCCGTTGTTGACTGGCAATGGACAGTCGACAATTTGGGTTATGGCCGATGGTTTGGGTCGAAGGTCAATGGTTCGGGTCGAAAGTTGTCAGTGACAATTAGCCGAAATTTTGGGTGGTGGTTGATGGTTTGGGTGGACGGCCAATGGTCGTACAAATATGGTACGGATTTAGGATTAGGGATGTGTGTGTGTATGTGTGTGTGTACCATCACTTTTCACATGCGTGGCATGCACGTTTTTTTACCAAAGCTTATATAATTAGCCAAATAAGAGTAAGCATCAATTTAGAAATAAAAGATTTACACAAAATTCAAACTCAGATTTATATAAAATTCAAAATACAAAGTCATTATTAAGTACTGTTGTGTACACCATCAAATCCAACATTGTCTGTACTTTACTCAGTCACAATTTCATATCCTTCAAATATACCTTCATATTACTAACAAATTCATCTACGTTTATCAATAAAAATCTCTTTTGAGGAAGAAAATTTCTGCAAAGTTGTTGATAGTACAAAAATTGGGTGAATTGCTCTATCACCCATATAATACTACATGGATAAATATCATCTCCAAAATAGAATAGCTCCATTATCTCTCGCACAAATATCCTACAGTAGAAAAAATCTAATAACTTCTGACCTCAACAAAACCTAAAAAAAATTTTCGGTCAAAATGTATATCAAATAATTGCACCCATTTTGTCTTTCTATAGTAAAGACATCTAACAGTTGGATCGTTTTATACAGACTCCAAAATTCTTGATCAAAAATCATTTTATTCTCACTTTTCAAACAAACTGACCAGCAAAACTTTCATAACGTTTTATTCAAGCGTAATCTACAAACTCACTCCGGTCAGATGGTAGGTAAAATCATTATGTTCATTTTGTTTTTTTACATCAAAGAGATCTAACGGCTAGATCATTTTGAAAAGACCTTTCACTCTGATACTCCTAAAAAAGCCTCTCTCTCTCTCTCTCTCTCTCTCTCTCTCTCTCTCTCTCTCTCTCTCTCTCTCTCTCTCTCTCTCTCTCTCTCTCTCTCGTCATTGACGGGCATTGGACAACCGACGATCTAGTAGGTATGCCCGTTGTTGACGGGTGGTCAGTGATCTGGGTGATGGCCGATGATTTTGATGGCGATCGATGGTTTATGTATGTGTATGTATTCATGAGAGTGCAAATATTTGTGCATGCATGCGGGTAGTCTAGCATAGTATGTCCTGCCGATGATGTATGTGTGTGTGTGTGTGTGTGTGTGTGTGTGTGTGGATTTGTGTGCATGATTTGTGCGTGTGTATGAGTGTGCATGTGCATGCATTGATTTCTCAAAAACTCGATATCTTTACAATTCTTTGGACTGCTTTTAGGATTCTTGGCTTGAACACACGTTTGTTTGTGCATGCTAAACTATTTAGAGCCCGGTTTATTGATGTGGATTCGTCTCGATGTGCAGCATTGGATGGAATAGACGGCATGCAAGACGGAGCCCATTCGGCGATATCGAACCACTTTTCAAAAATGCCAAACAATAGTCCATTTATTGTGCCCTAGTGGCATTCCTCAGGACATGAAGGACGTTTTCAAACATACAACATCGAAATTGAGCAACAACTGGTCCAGTGGGTTCGTGTTGAGCCCACAAAGCTCTGGACACTTACTATCCGAGGTTTTGACTGTTTTTGACTAAATCCGACCAATTTTGTTGAGCCCACGAGTCTCTGAGTTGATGGGCGGCCGGGCAATTTGGGTGACGACCGATGACTTGGATGGCGGTCGATGGTTTAGGAGGAAAGTCGATGGTCATTGACGGGTGGCCGATGTATGTGTGTGTATTCGTGAGAGTGTGTATATCTGTGAGAGTGGGTATATATGTGTATTCGTGAGAGTGCGTATATCTGTGCATGCATGTGGGTAGTCTAGCATAGTCTGCCCGTAACCGATGATGTGTGTGTGTATAGATTTGTGTGTATAAGTGTGCGTGTGTATTTGTGTGTGTGAATTTCTTTGTATGATTTGTGTCCGATGGTGCGTGTGATTTATGTGGCTGATGGTGTGTGTGTGTGGATTTGTGTGTATGAGTGTGCATGTGCATGCATTGATTTCTCAAAAACTCAATATCTTTACAATTCTCTGGACTGCTTTTTCTTGAACACAAATTTCTCTGTGCATATTGAACTGCTTGGAGCTTGGTTTTTTTATGTGGGTTCATCTCGACATGCAACACTGGATGGAACTGGAGGCATGCAAGATGGAGCCCGTTCAACGATACTGGACCACTTTTAAATGCCAAAAAGTAGTCCATTTACTGTGTCCTAGTGGCATTTTCAAGCATACGACATCGGAATTGAGCAACAAGTGGTCCAGTGGGTTTGTGTTGAGCCTAGTGGATTCATGTGTGTGTGTTGTCCACAGCTCAGGCGTGGAGAGTAGCGAATCAAAACTCGCAATGGTCGGTTTCCACTCTCTCTTTTATGCCTTAGATATGAAGCAGGGAAAGATGTGCTCATGTCATCTTAAAGAGGCTCTCGTCCATGTTTTGGGTGTTTTGAGAATGACGTGGGTCGCTGAGACAATATGGTCACAAAAACTAAGAGCCCGAATATAAATAGGAGATCAAAAGATAGAGCGAAGAAACCAAACCAGACCCCTTTTATTTTTGGTGAGTCTTTCAATAAAGATTTATCTTTCCTTAAAAACTTGGAATCCCAAACTTATGTTGTGCATCGTTAAAAACTCCATGGCTCTAAAACAACCTAAACAAGAATTTTTTGGAGAATGCATGCAAAGTACAAAACCTTTTGAGAAGCTATATTGATGAGAAGGATCAGATTGTAAAAATTACAGCAAATAAGGATCCTAAAACACTTGAAATGATGAGGGAAACAATAGATTATGATTTCATAAGATTAGCACAAGTTGAACCATCAAAATCCATCAAAAATCTATGCTTGAACCTCACTAAATGGCCCAAATCCTTGAAGAAGGCTTCACACGTGTGAAAGTACGGCCTCCCACAGTCTGAGTACTGTACACCAGACCTACATTCAATCCTATAATCATTAGTAATCACAAGTACTCAAACAATTATGAACATAGAGAGCAATTGCACCATTATGAGAGAAAAAACATGAAATTGCTTGATTGATTTTGGTGAGATATCATCACCTATATATACATGATCCATCACGGTTTTGGGCAGGTATGAGTAGCCCTAAACCTATCCCTAATGCTAATTTTGGTGGATCTTTCATCCCTACCAAGTTAGGGTTGGAATCTTGGAGATCCCTCAACAATGCAAAAATTACCAAAAATAGCTCCTATTTTTTCTCCCTTGTATCTAAGCATAATTTGGACTCATTCCAAAGGTTCTAACACTTAGGTCTACTTGAGAACATCCTTATGAATGGAATCCTATGCTATTTGGCACGTGTGACAAGCCACATCATGACCATCTAACTATTTACAAGTCATATGACCAAAACTAGTCAAGCTAGAATTGTGAATTTTTAACACTCCTCCTCACTATCTAGCTTGGTTCAATCATTGCTTTACTAATCACTCCAAGTGATGATCTGAACTTCATAAAAGGTGTCTTTTGAAGTGGTTTAGTAAGTAGATCAGCTACACATTCATTGCTTGGAACATGCTCCAAAGCAATCTCCTTGGCTTGCACCATTTCTCTCACAAAGTGATGGCATATCTCAATGTGCTTAGATCTTGCATGGAAGATTGGGTTAGATGCAAGGTGTTGGGCTGATATATTGTCATTGTAGATGATTGGTGCCTCCTCTGAATCCATGATCTTTAGTTCCACCAATAATCTCTTGATCCAAAGTACCTCCTTTGTAGTGGTTGTCAAAGCTTTGTACTCAGCCTCGGTTGAAGATAGAGATATAGTTTCTTGCTTTTTTGAAAGCCATGAAACCACACCTTCTCCTATGAAAGTTGAATAGGCACTTGTTGATTTCCTATCCCTCTTGTCCCCTGCAAAATCTGAATCACTAAATGCATGAAGGTTAATCACATCTCCTCTATATAGAATCCCAAAATCCAATGTACCCGAGATGTATCTTAGAATCCTCTTAGCCTTTTTCCAATGGATATTCAATGGCTTTTGCATGGATTGGCTCAACCTACATACACTAAAGCTAAGATCTGGTCTAGTTATAGTGATCCACATTAAGGAACCTATAAGTTGCCTAAACAAAGTGATGTCCATGAAGGATCTTTCATCATCTTCATTTGGCACTTTTACATCTTGCTCCATTGGTGTGTCAACACTTTTGCATACTTCCATCTTAAACTTCTTCAAAAGACTTTGAGCATAGTTTACTTGACTTATAAAGATAAAATCAGACCCTCTAAGTACTTCTATGCCTAAGATGAAGTGAAGACACCCTAGATCTACCATCTTGAACTCTAAGGATAGATCTATCTTGATTTTTTCAATACCATCAACACTATTTCCACTAATGATGATGTCATCTACATAAATGAGTAAAAGTACAATACCAACATCATCAAACTTAATGTAAAGAGTGGGATCATATTCACTTTGAACAAAAGAAAGTGAAATAAGATAGCAATGTAGTCTTGAATTCCAAGATCTCGAGGCTTGCTTCAAGCCATAGATGCTTCTTTGGAGATGGCATACTTTGTTCTCCATTCCATGCTTGATGAACCCTTGTGGCTGCTCCATATAGATATCCTCTTCCAAAAAACCATTCAAGAAAGCATTAGAGACATCCATTTGACATAGAATCCATCCAAAATGTGATGCAAGTGCAATGATTAGTCTTATTGTGACCATCTTGGCCACGGGTGCAAAAGTTTCCTCATAGTCTATCCCTCTCTCTTGAGCATAACCTTTTGCAACTAATCTTGCTTTATGTTTGTTAACACTCCCATTTGCATTCAACTTAAGCTTGAAGACCCACTTGCATCCTATTACATTCCTTTGAGGTCTCTCAACAAGCAACCAAGTTTCATTCTCAATCAAGGCATCATACTCATCCAACATAGCTTTATACCATTCTTTGGAGTTCAATGCATCTTCAACATTAGACGGTTCTTCAAAACTAGATAAAGCATAAGAAGTGGATGAGATACCCTCAACTTGCTGTCCTTTGCCTTGATATGTGAGCCTTGATGGCTCCACTTTTGCCCTTGAAGATCTCCTTGGTGTGATAGGTGGGTTTGGTGCTTGCTCCTCCATGAGCTCCTCCTCAAAACCAAGATCTTGCTCCTCGGCCATCTTCTTCTTGATTGTTGGAGAACTTGAGCCTTCTTCAAGCATATGCATATGATGTTCATCAAAGATGACATCCCTTGAAACAACAAATTTGTTCAAGGATGGGAGATAGACTTTGTAGCCCTTGCTTGAGCTTGCATATCCAAGCATGATCCCTCTTGTGGAAGATGGATCCTCCTTGGTTCTTGTTTCCAATGGCACATGCACATAACATATACACCCAAAAACTTTCAAGTGATTAAGATTGGGTTTCTTTCCATACAACATCTCATAAGGAGTTTTGCCTTCAATTGCTTTGCAAGACACCCTATTCATCAAGTAGTTTGCACATACAAGAGACTCACCCCAAAAGGATTTGGGCAAACAAGCATCTAATCTTAAAGCCTTAGAACATTCACATAATGTTCTATTCCTTCTTTCAGCAACTCCATTTTGTTGAGGAGTGTAAGGACAAGAAGTCTCTTTCTTGATCCCTTCCTCCTCACAAAAGGCCTTGAACTCATTGGAGATGAATTCTCCACCATTGTCACTTCTAAGAATCTTGATGCTATGATTATGATGCTTTTCCACAAACAACTTGAACTTTACAAAAGTATCAAATACTTGAGACTTGAAGGAAAGTAAGAACACCTAACAATATCTTGAGTAGTCATCAATGAAGGTTAAAAACATGGATGAACCTCCATTAGATTTGGTGCTAGCAATGTGCACATCCGAGTGTATGAGTTCAAGAGGATGAGATGACTTTGTGATGGAGCTAGGAAACACCTTCTTATGTGCCTTGGATAAGGCACAAGCTTCACAAACCTTGTCTTCCTTCCCAATAGACCTTGGTAGGCCTAAAGCATACTCCTCCTTGATCATAGCCTCCATGGAACCCGAGTTGACATGTCCAAGTCTTTTGTGCCATAAAGTAAAGGTAGATATCTTGCTCTTCTCGGCCAACATGACAACATTAGTATTTACAAATGCATCCAGCTTATATAGTTTGCCAAGTCTAGTGCCCTTAGCCACTATCTTACCCTTCTTCTTGATGAAACATTCATTTGAAGCAAAGTCAACATTGAAACCATTGTCTACCATTTGGCCAACACTTAGTAGATTCTTTGTTATTGTAGGAATGTACAAAACACCTTCTATGTTGATCTTTTTGGAAGATCCTAAGCAAAGGGGAATGCTACCAACTCCTTCAATCTTACAAGCTTCATCATTTGCTGTATAGATAGACTTTATAGGTCCATCATAAGATAAGAGAGAAGAGAAAAACTCCCTTTTACTAGTCATGTGTGAACTAGCACCCGAGTCAATCCACCAAGGATCTTCTCCTTTGAAGCTTGTTGAAGAAAATATGGACATCATGAGAGAGTCCTCATGTGAACTCTCCTCCTCCTCCTCTTTGCTCATGTTGGCTTGGCTTTGATCTTGCTTCCTCTTGAAGCATTCCGAGGCATAATGCCCCATCTTGCTACAATAGTAGCACTTCACCTTTGATTTGTCCTTCTTGACTTTGGTGGTTGATGGAGATGCCTTTGGGGGTCCTTCTTGATCCTCCAGCTTTGTAGACTTCTTGAATGTTGATCCTTTGCCTTTGGACTTGCCTTTGCCTTTGGTGAAGAGAGCTTGGTCATCTCCACCTTGGATGGAAAGCCTATCCATCCTCTCTTGCATTTGGCTCCTTCTTGATTCCTCGACCATGAGTGTGCCTTGGAGTTCTTCAAGTATGGGTAGCTTACCCATAATTGCATATCCCTGAACCAAATTGTCAAATTCAAAGCTTAGTCCATTCAATATGAGTTGAACAAGCTCTTCATCCTTGATAGGGTCACCTATAAAGGCTAGCTCTTTGTTCAATTCCTTTACTCTTAGGACAAAAGTATGTGCACTCTCTCCTTTCTTTTGATAGCTTCTATAGATTTGATTCTTCAAAGCTAACATTCTAGTTTGGTTCTTGGATTCATAGACCTTTTGCAAAGTCTCCCAAGCATCTTGAGCTGAAGTGCAATCTCCTACCTCTCTTAAGAGTTCATTTGCAACATTCATTTTTATGCAATGTAGTGCAACATTGCACCTCTTGATGTATTTGGCTTTTTCTTGAGGATGAATAGGTTCACCCTCCTTACCATTTACAATTTCCATCAGATCTTGCATGATCATGATAGATTCCATTCTAACTTTCCATATGGAATAGTTAGTTTTGTTGAGCCTTTCATTAGTATCCAAAAGATATGCATTTATAGATGCCATCTAGTCTCCTAATCAAGGACTTGACACAAATGAAGGTTACTTCTATTGATTTGATTGAAGGTCTACCTTATCCCACTTCTTAGGGACCTGAAAAGATCAGTAATAGACTTCCTATAAAGATCTAAGAATGATCTCTAACAAAATCAAATCATAGAATACTAGAAACAATGCACTTGCTTGATTGAAGTAGACAATACTAGTAGAATTGCCCCTCTTTCTATAAAGAACATTAAAGCTTCCAAATGGTCTGATCAAGAGTGAATTTCAGCAACCTAATATACTTCCAAAATCACTTGTAAAAGATCTAAATGGAACTTAATGAGGATGCAACACAATCTACTATCCAATCACAAGCAAAAAATGATCAAAATTGATGAAAAATTGATCTAATTTGGTGCATAAGTCAAGCAATGGTTGGACTGAACCTAAATCACTTTAGGAGGTGCCTACTACACCTTAGAACAGCCTTGAAGAGTCCCCAAAACTCTGATCTTCCCTCTCCTTGAGTGCTAGAAAGCCTCCTCTATGAAATCACCTCCAAAACTCGCTTAGAAATCAATGCTTGGAGCAAGCAAAACTTGCTATCTTGGTAATGTGAATTGAATTCAACTTTGCCTCTAGTTTTAGACACCTAAACACCTGCAAATGAAGTCACACAACACCAATCTCCAATGTATTTGACTCACTTTGAGTTCTAGAATCAATACTAGATGCTAAGATCCAATCTACACAAGATTTAGATCAAAATTGAATGAAAACCAAGGATTTAGCTCATTTCAGCCTTTAGGCTCTGATACCATGTAAAAATTACAGCAAATAAGGATCCTAAAACACTTGAAATGATGAGGGAAACAATAGATTATGATTTCATAAGATTAGCACAAGTTGAACCATCAAAATCCATCAAAAATCTATGCTTGAACCTCACTAAATGGCCCAAATCCTTGAAGAAGGCTTCACACGTGTGAAAGTACGGCCTCCCACAGTCTGAGTACTGTACACCAGACCTACATTCAATCCTATAATCATTAGTAATCACAAGTACTCAAACAATTATGAACATAGAGAGCAATTGCACCATTATGAGAGAAAAAACATGAAATTGCTTGATTGATTTTGGTGAGATATCATCACCTATATATACATGATCCATCACGGTTTTGGGCAGGTATGAGTAGCCCTAAACCTATCCCTAATGCTAATTTTGGTGGATCTTTCATCCCTACCAAGTTAGGGTTGGAATCTTGGAGATCCCTCAACAATGCAAAAATTACCAAAAATAGCTCCTATTTTTTCTCCCTTGTATCTAAGCATAATTTGGACTCATTCCAAAGGTTCTAACACTTAGGTCTACTTGAGAACATCCTTATGAATGGAATCCTATGCTATTTGGCACGTGTGACAAGCCACATCATGACCATCTAACTATTTACAAGTCATATGACCAAAACTAGTCAAGCTAGAATTGTGAATTTTTAACACAGATGTGTTGAAAGGAACATCACTAGCCAATTTTCTTCCCCATGCAAACATGGCCTCCAAAAACTTGCTGTAGATGATTGTAAAAAGAAAGAACATCCACTCATAAACTAAAAGTAGCCGTGTCCAAGGAAGAACTTGTCTGGGAATGAGAAAAATCGCAATACCAAAACAAAGAAGAGCAATAAAGAAATAGGCGCATATTGAAAGTGCCCCCATGTATGTCCATACTTGAAGAGTGTTAGAAGTTCCTATAGTTCCATTTTTGTGTAGCCAAAACAACAGAAAATATGGATTGATATCATCCACAATGTGAGTATTTGAAAGTGATATGAATGGAAAACACGCTTCTAAAGATGCTTCTCATGACCCAGCAGCTCGAGGGCCAAACGTGGAGGCTTTTGGTTAGTGTCCGGCATTACAAAGACCCAGTAGGATACCAAACCTTAGGATGTCAAGACATCCAGTGGTCTACGTAGGATTAGAGAAATATGTCCCCTAGAAATGAGGCCAAAACAACCTTTTTGGATCATTTTTAGGGTTTCTTGCCAAGAGGATGAGCTGCCTATGTCATTCGACAATGGATGTGTGGTAGAAGTATTGTGACACCTATGACTTATCAGATTCTTTATACATATCTCGTGGAAGCAAAAATCTGTTGGTTTCGGCCACCTTTCCATGCCATATGAGCCTACAACCCTTTTTTCAAACGGAAAACACACTTCTAAAGATGCTTTCCATGACCCAAGGGCTCGGGGGCCAAACGCAGAGGCTTTTGGTTAGTGTCCGGCATTTCAGAGACCCAACACAATACCAAATCTCAAAATGTTAAGACATCGGGAGATCTACATAGGATTAGAGAGATATGTCCCTTGAAAATGAGCGCAAAGCGGCCCTTTTGGACCGTTTTTAGCGTTTCTTGCTAGGAGGGCGAATTGCCCATGTCATTCGGCAACGAATGTGTGTTGGAACTATTCTGACATTTGTGAACTCTTGAATTCTTTATACATGACTTGTGGACACAAAAATCCATTGGTTCCGGCCACCCTTCCATGTCGTATGAGCCCACAAACCCTTTTTTTGATTAAAAACATGCTTCTAAAGATGCTTCTTGTGACCTAAAGGCTTGGGGGCCAAATGTAGAGGCTTTTGGTCAGTGTCTGACATTTTGGAGGCCCGACAAAATACCGAACCTCAAGATGTCAAGACATCCAAGGGTCTACAGAGGATTAGAGAGATATGTCCTCTAGAAGTGAGCCCAAGTTGTTATGAACCATTTTTAGAGTTTCTTGCTAGGAGGACGAACTATCTATGTAAATAGAGAGGGGAGAGAATATTGTACAATGGGCCCGTACCCTATGAATATACAACACAATGTCGTGCAATACAGCACAGTCTATATTGTAGAACTCTTTAGATATCATATGAGAAAGTTGTGATCGTTTTTTGTGAGAAAGGTTATAAAAATCAGAATTAGAGTTCAGGGTGGGGGGAGAGAATTAGAGAGAGAGTAACAAGATTTCACATAGTCCCTCTTGACAAGTCAAGACCAAACCCTTTGAAGCCTTCAATTTATAGCATAACAGGTAAAAATACAGCTGTATAAAGTATAACAGTACAGAGTACCATAAAGCAAAGCAAGTTCTAAGACACCCAGCTGTTACCTGCCACCATCCCACACAACAAAACCGCACAAGTTAGTCGCGTGAGGAAGACATGTGTCATAGTTGAGCATCAGTTGTTATCCATGTCCGAAACAAGATTCACTACTTTATCAGCTAAATTGCATTTATAAAAAATACGTCCAATCTTCCCAATCATTTACTTCATTACTAAGCAATACATTCTGCTCTTTAACGAAGCCGTATCAGGGCACAAGCCATACCGATTAGTACAAGAGCAAAAGAAATGTAGTAGGTTCACATTTACATTTTACATGTAAGCAACTATCCTTCACTATACCGATTGCCAGAGATATGACTATGGTCACAGCGTTAGGTACTAGAGCACTTCCGTGCTATGCTAGCTCTCATGGATATCCCGTAACTGTTTTCCGGGAGTCCAAACACCGAACAACTTGGGCAAGTCCATGCCATTCAAGTGTACCATTGTCAAGCTCTATATAAGTACGTGACCTTACAAACAACACTGGGACACATGATGCAAGCGAACTTAGTTAAAAAAATATACAAGCTCATGTTTATTTTAACATACATAAGATTAGAATTCTATAACTTCATTAGTTACTATCTTTAAAGGAAGAAATTTTAGAATTATCATGCATGGATATGACTTCTTGTAGTAACGAGTAAGGCTATCCACCGTATTGGTGTAGTTTCGTATAGCATCGTATCTGAATGATAGACGAAGTCATCTCTTGCGAATTATCCATCTTCAGTTGTTTTAACAAATCACCTACGTGCTAGAAGATTCCAACCGAAAGTATTGTGCAGTATCGTTCACGATTGCACATCCAGTAGCATTCATGATTGTTCCTCTTCAATTGCAATCACCGTAAAGAAAAGCACCAGTAGAGCAGGGCTGAAGGAGAGAGAGAGAAAGCAAGAGAGTATGAGGGAAAGATAATAGGGTTTTGTGACTTCCCTCTTTATAGAACCAGAGGACACTTAGGTGTACTAAGTGCAAATTGCTGCTCACCATTAGATTGACCGTTCAAAATGTGCACAGATCTTGGCCCTTGGAAAGACTACTAATTTTTCCACCACTTTTTAAAAAAAAAAAAATTTCACAAGTGGGGTTTTCTATCATAGCAAGACATTTTTCTTCCGTCCCGACTAGTAAATAGGGTGAGTACGCGACATTTGCATTCTACAGAGGTTTGCGAAGCAAATAGAGTGATATATGTACGTAACAGAATCCATGAGAGAGAGAGAGAGAGAGAGAGAGAGAGAGAGAGAGAGAGAGAGAGAGAGAGAGAGAGAGAGAGAGAGAGAGAGAGAGAGAGAGAGAACCCACCAATCATACCCACAACTAGCAAAGTTTCTCAGGGGGCAGTTAGCACCCCTGAGATGGAGTGCTAACTGCCCACCAAAAGAAATTTAGCATTTTTTGGTAAAGTAAACTTGAGCCCAGGGAACAAATCGTGTAGAAACAGGTTGTTTAAAATCTCATACAATCTTTCTCTCATGAAGCCATTATTTTGAAAAGCAAGAACGATGTTTTTGACCTCATCTATAAAGGTATCCCGTTCGCTACAACAGTACATGACAGCGATGATTTGAGCGACAATCACTTTATACGAGTTCATAATCGGCCTATTGGCAGTTAAGTGTATATACTAAAAAAACAAAAACGGTAGTTCCCGTCTCTTGTCAAAAAAAAATTTATGAAACTTTCCTGATAAAGAATCAAAGGTAGTGGTAATATTCAAAAAATTAACCGTGTTATCCGAAGCGTCTTCTTTTTCAATAGTGAGGTACTCCAAGGGATAGATCCATAGGACATTATCATCGATACGAGATTGCTCCTTGTCTAGAAATACAAGAGCATCTGTGTTGATTATGAAACAAATATCATCAATATATCGGAAAGTATGCTTGAAGGCACGTAGGTGTTCCACTTTTCCAAGCCTGGCCAGTCTTTTCATAAAATATATTTCATAGAATGACAGATACCAGTTACACCAAGTAGGAGAACATGCAAAACCCATAGGAATACCACAGACCTGTTTCCAAGTCCTATTTCCTAATCTTACTATGCAATGGTCCATTAGTATATCATTCTACTGACAAAGAGGTTCTATGTCAATCACAGTCCAATTATCAGTCTATTGGTCACCCATTTCCAGTCAAATTGCTTAAGGCTCAATTTCCACTGATGGGCAACTTTTTTGTTTTTACACGACTTGAATGCATACCTTATCATTTTTCGTATTATTATTTTTAGCCCATCCGGACCATTAAGAGAAATATTTTCATAGCATTTTGCAATGTCAGTGGACCACATGGAAGTGATTTTGTTAGGCACATTAAGATAATATTCAGTGGATGAGTCGCACTACCAGAATAGGTTAGTATCCACATTTAGGATACTCCGGTATGAAGTTGCCTTAAGGCTTGCTCTCTCCATAAGGAGAGGATTTAGTAAACCAAGAGCTCCAAAAATAAACGTGGCCACCTTTGAAAAATAGCAGTCATGGAAATTTGTAATCCATCTGAATGCGTTTTTGTGTGCTTTGAAAGTACAAAGTAAGAAAGGTAATTCTTCTTTCCCTATTAGAAAGTCAGGTATTTTAGTAGCAAAAGTATCTTAAATTTTAACCATAGCCACGTCTAGTGTATTATCATTTTCATTTGGAAACGAGGCAAAATCTAGACTAGACAGTCTAACCAAAGCCAAACTTCTTACAAAGTAGATGCACATAAAACACGGGTTATGTTGCGCCTTATCCACACCATTAACATATAGATTGATAGTAATCCAATTACGTTCATCAATGGCATTTGTAAGTTTGTTACTCATAACCCTTTTTCCATGTAGCCACTTGGTATTTTTTCGACCTCAGAATATTTTGGAACTTCAGATCTTTCTTGGTTTGGCGGGCTCAGATAGCAGTTCTTATGACAAATCTTCTTAAGGGGAAGGGAAATGAGTTCATTTGAGAGTCCGCACAGCAGGAGAGCTTTGATGCTCTCAAACAGCCTTAGCTACAGCACCAGTTTTAAAGGCCATCGACCCCAATCAGCCATTTGTGGTCGAAATAGATGCTAGCGACTTTGTAGTAGGTGTTGTGCTAACTCAGGGTGGACAATCAGTTGCGTTCGAGAGTAAAAAACTCGAGCTAGCTCAGACTAGGTATAGTGCCTATGAAAAGGAACTCTTTTCTATAGTCCATGTCCTTAAGACTTGGGGGCATTATTTGTATGGTGCCAACTTTGAGGTCCTGACAGACCATGTGGGAAATTCAATACAGTAGCAGTGCCCTTAGCAGAATGCCTATGATAAATGAGTTGAGTTTTACTCAGATTCGTAATGAGTTACTCGAGTCCTTGAGAGGGAAGTGCCAGCATGATGCATTCTTCTCTACTATCTGGAACTCAGTCCATAGCAGACAGTTACAAACTCCACAACTAGTTCCCGGGGCTGGTGCTAGTTCATCCAAAAATACGGCAGCTTTCATTGAGGATGATGATGAGTCCGAGTATACGTTGTCAAATGACTTTGAGAATTCTGAGCGTATTACCTAAGCAAACCCCAGTGGTTGAGGGTCAGTTGACTCAAGGATTCAAATGGAAACAGTATTCCATTCAAAATGAGTACTTGCTCTATAGAGATAGAGTATGTGTCCTCAATTCAGAGGATTATAGGCAACAAGTCCTATATGAATGTCATGACAATTCTAGTGCGGGACACCCAGGCATACAGAAGACCTATGAGCTTCTTCGTAGGCAATTTTTCTGGACCAGTATGAAAAAGGACGTCCAACAGTATGTAACCAGTTGCCAGAAATGTCAAGTAAACAAAGCAGAGCGTTTAAAGACAGGAGGGTTGTTGCAGCCCTTAGATATACCAACTGGTAAATGGGAGAGTATCTCCATGGATTTTATAGTAGGCCTGCCTAAAACCCAAAAGGGTAATGATGTTATATGGGTCACAACTGACCGTCTGACCAAAATGGCTCATTTTATTTCGACCAAACCCAGAGTTAGCGAGGTTGTTTGTAGACGGGCTATTTAAATTGTACGGTCTACCTTCCAGCATAGTCAACGACTGGGACAATAAGTTTAGTGGGAATTTTTTGAGGGCAGTATTCCATCATCTCCATACTAAACTTAATATGAGTACCACCGACCATCCACAGACGAACGGTCAAACAGAGAGGGTAAATAAGGTTCTGGAGGATATGCTTCGTGCATACGTCAACAACAAGCAGACTAATTGGGAGGAGTATCTCTCAATATTAGAGTTTGCTTATAACAGTACCAAACATTCAGCTACGGGATACAACCAACAATCCTGCCAATGTAGAAAAATCAGCATCTACATACAAAATGAGATGCAAACTCTAAGAGATATTGATCAAACATGAACCGAAACACAAAATATGTTTGTTTTCCGTACAATTGCAATACCCTACTGTATTTCACACGTGTGGAACCGAAAATAGTAAAATATGAGCATTCTACACACAAGATTGCCAGATATCACCAAGATACTGCACCAATGAGTAGTAGAACCCATAGAGAACCATGTATAATGATGAAATGAGAGAGAGAAGAGAGAAGATGTGTCTCTCCATGAGTTACATCCTTTTATAGAGTGTCCAAACCCTATTTGGCCACTTGGCTTTTCCTCCAAAATGTAAATCCTACTATTTTTGGGTCTAGATTCAATGTACCCAAAGTTCAAATTTGAATCTCTCTCAAACTCGACTACTAACTTTTTCACACTTTCAAAAAGTGTTTATTGAATGAATTTTAAACTAATATAACTTCAAAAAGTTTATCTCTAAGTCTAAAATGAGTTTTGGCCTCTTATTGACAATTTACCAAAATATGACTAAACTAGACTAAACTAGTTGAAATCTCTCACACCGAACCCTAGAGAACACATATAGGTCAGATACCACAGTCAAAGTCGTGTCCAACATACACAACCAACAAGGCAAGACAGTGTGAGTAGTGTGCCCCAGCATGGTCCATAGCTATGGCGGGCCTAATATAGTCGGGCCCTGACGTGCAGTCGGCCACGTCAGTGACACGTGGCCGACACTTGGCAGTTGCATGCTACCAGTCCTCACACTGGGCTAGGAGGGGCTTACTCCATATCAGGGAGTAGGCAAGGTTGGGTGGATCAGTTAGTGTTTGTCCTACTGTGGTGTTAGGATCTATTACAGTGTGTGTACCAGAGAATGACACAGTAAGGGCCCAAATCTTGCATGAGTGTCATGATAGTCCATGCGCAGGATATCTGGATATACAAAGAACACTTGACTTAGTTCCGACGGCAATTTTGGTGGCTTAAGATAAAAAGTCAAGTAGAGACCTATGTACTTAAATGTGCCAAATGCCAGTTAAATAAAGCAGAGAGACTAAAAGCTAGTGGCCTATTACATCCTTTAGATATTCCTACCGGAAAGTGAGAAAATATATCTATGGATTTTGTGGTCGAGCTTCCACATACAAGGAAGGGCCATGATTCCGTTAAAGCTTCAGAACTAGCTCAACTTTTTGTTGAGAAGGTTTTTCAACCGGGCTGCCTTGCGATATTGTCAGTGATTGTGACCCAAAATTCACTAGAAATTTTTGGCAAGCAATGTTTGAAAAGTTGAAAACAGCTTTAAGTTTTAGTTCTATATATCATTTGGAATCAGACGGTCAAATGAAAAGGACCAATCAGATGATGGAGGATATGCTACAAGCATATTTGGGCCATCGACAGTTTGATCGGAAAAGTACCTTCCACTGGTGGAATTTGCATATAATAGTGCAAAACATTCAGCGACCGGATTTATCCCTTTCATGCTTATGTACAGCAATCAATCTCGATCACCAATTACTGTTGGCATGAAAAACCTTAGGGTGCAAGCCGCAGCTGATTTTGTTGGGGGTATGCAAGAAATGCTACAGCTAGCTAAAGATAGCATAAGAAGTGCCCAAGACAAGGCTAGGCACTATGCTGATCTATCTTGGCAGCACAAGGTATTCATGGTCAACAACTGGATATTTTTGAGGGTCCCTAGTCACTCTAGGGGCTTGAAAACTGGTAAGTATGCAAAGTTGGCGCCTAGGTATTGTGATCCTTTTAAGGTTATCCAAGTGATAAAACAGATCACATACAAACTAGACCTTTCAGCTAACATTGGAATTCATCCTGTTCTCCACGTTAGTAAGTTGAAACCCTCATTGGGGGTTGGGAAAACCCTGGGCATCAAAGGGATTGGCACAATTCCTATTTCTGTATCTACAAATAGGAATGTTCATTTGAAGGGTGTTTTGCTCATACTTTCTATTACCAAGAATTTACTTAGTGTAAGTCAATTACAAAGTAAAGGATTCAAAGTTGAGTTTGGCAAATATGCTTGCATGATCAAAAGGAAGGATATCTTGATTGCAAAAGGTAAAAGACAAAGAAAGCTGTTCAAACTAGATGTTTGTGTTATTGCTAACCAAGTTGGATGTAAAGCAAGTGAGCAAATACCTATTCAAGAGGTTTGGCATAAAAGGATGGGGCACCTCAACTTCAAGTCATTGGGATTCTCCACATTCACTATGTACACGAAATTGCAAAATGATCAGGCTAGATTTTGCCCATTTTTCACACTCCTCAAAAAACTAGCTTGATGAGATACTAGATCAAACAAAAACCTTGAGATATTTGTTGAGTGGATACTTTGGTAAGAGTATGATGTGAAAACTAGCCAAAGGACATTTGGTTGCAGCCGATTTACCATTGCTATGAGAGGATTTCTTTGATGGAAATCCAATACCACCTTCCTTGATGAACATTTCACCATATTGACACATTTTTCTTTGATTACTTCCATGCCTAGAGAAGATCTTTGACTTGAGAGCTCATCTTATTTGAAAATAGCTGCACCATAATGATGGATAACCAAGGGCTCCATGCCTCACAATGACCATGAAGATAAAGGTCACATAATAGGCAAAAGTGTTGATTATATCAAGATTTTGCATTCTAACTTGACTAGTCCTAAAACCATGAAATTTTTGCATGATGAATCTAATCTTATAATCAAAGGCTATCTTGATCTTATTGAGGCTACATACTTGCTCAAGGATATAAGTTTCCTTTGTGGATGATTTACTTAATCTCATGAGAAGTTTATAAATTGCCTCACAAAATGAAAAAAACATGATTTTCACACTATGAATGACTATCTCATTCTTGTTCTTACAAGATCCAAGAGCATTGTTTTCTAAATGATTTAGAACCTGATCTAAACTATTAATGACATGAGATATGTCCATACAAGAGGCATCATACAAAACTAGCTTTGCCTCCATTAGAGAAACTTAGAGCCCGAAGATGGCCTTTGAAAAAGATGATTTTTTAATTTTTTCCTTATTTTCGTTGCCATGTGGACCAATTGAAACCTTGAAATTGGGGTTCTATATAACGTAGAATTTTTCAAATATAAATAAAATATAAACTTATATTGTTGTTTCGTTAGGCAGCATGTGGAAATGCTATTGGTTGATGAGGCCTGCCCTTCCAGCTCATCACTGCCCCAAGAGATCCAAAAATATTGAAAATGAATATGACAGATGGTTGAGATGAGAAAATCGATGTAAAATTAATGTATATGCATTGTTAAATCATAGTTAACAGGATTAACCAAAGCTAATTTGTGGCACCAAATAGATCAGTGTTTCAAATTTATGCCAACACATTTTTTCAGATTCATGGCTTTTTGTCTACGCAAATTTTTAGATTCATAGTTTATTGTTTCAGATTTTTGCATGCACATTACGAATGGCGTCATCAAAGAAGTCGTGCTCCTCAATCGACTCTATGCTTCTATTTAATGAGACAGATGATAATGGAATATGGGTGTCAAGAAAATATTCAAAAAACTCTTGGGTTTTGATGCATCCATCATCAAGAGGAGCATTTTGAAAAAGGAAAAGGTCAAAACTATCATTTCGATCTTATTGGAAGGCCAGAATTTTGAATTTCAGAACATCATCAAGAGGAAAATCTATTTCTGAAATTCTAGTCCAACATGTATATATGCATTCAAAGATAAATGTGCAAGGATTTAGCCATCAGGATCACAAAAAAAACAACTGTGAGTAATGATATTTTTGATATTTAGATTTTTGTCATTCATAAATATCTAATAGTAAACTTGTCAATCTGATCGTTTTTCTCTTGCAGATTTATATCCATCCAACTTAGATGAATGGGAGCCGAGTAGATCTTTAACAAGTGTGTTAGATCAGAAAATGCAGATGGATTTTGATGGTCAGTGGAATCAGATCTATCACACAAAAATTTGTAATTTCTTTGATAGTGAGTAATAGGTAGGTGCGAGTAATAGCGGGAGTCATTCTAATTACTCGCCAAGCTGCCTATGGAGTGTGAATGAAGATCAGAACCTACTGAAAAGGGCGAGTAAAAAGATTGTTGGCGAGTAATACTAGAAAGAATTCAAAAAAATTTTACTCGTCGATCTACCAGGTAAAAAATCAAGTATTGTGCTTGAAATTGTACGAATAGCGAAAAAATGAAAATTTCAAATCGACGAGTAATAACACGAGTAATCTAGTTTTACTCACCGAGCCTCTGGATCATAGATCTGAGATTTCCGAGGGTACTGAGAAAGTGGCCAAAAAAAATATGGAAGAAAACTCCTGATTTTCAAATTGATGAGTAATCAGGATGACGAGTAATCATATCATCACTCATTGAGATGTTTGATGAAACATCATCTGCTTTGCTCACTGGAAAAGTGACGAGTAATAAAATTTATAGAAATTTGCAAAACACAGAAGTGCAAGTCATAAACCTATCAAAACTGAACAAAAATGGCAAAAGATACAAACAAAAATCACTCCAAAAACATCTTAGGACTGTCTCCCTAGCAACAACGCCAAAAAAATGTTGTACCCTTTCCATGACTCCCTATGGATGTGGATTTAGAGGGCAAAAAAGGGGTTTATGGATCTACAACTGGGTGAGTATCACGTGTAGCATCGGATATCAATCCAATGAGGAGGGAGTAAACTACATAATGGAAGTGAGAACCTAAGCTTGCTAAGGTTGTCAAGTTTAGCCTGGGATCTAAAAGTAGAATAACCCTAGATTTGGATGATGTTTATTTTCTTGCTATCTTCTATTTGTTCTTTTTCCTTTCTTGGTTGTTCGTTCTTTGGTTTGGTTTCTTTTGCTATCTAGGGATCTTTGGCTCTAGATAGAAGCGAGCTTCTACTTTATGACAAAAGTTTAGTAAACCCTAAACCTTAACTTACCAATTATGAAAGCAATTTTGCAACATCCTAAAAATGAATATGTTAGAAGCCAACAGCTCTTAGCTTCTCCCCAAGCTATCTGGTGTGTAGAATGAATCTTCTCCCATCCTTAGGCAAGCCTTTAAGCACACTGCCTGCTATTCCAATCCCAAAGCATTTGGCGCACATGGGTGATCAGTCCAGTTAGCCTACCAACCCCCTAGACCCATGAATACAGTGTCTTAGTGCTACGCCACCCCATGCCTGCGATACACATGGCCATAAAACCACACTGCTCACACACCGACTAACCCTATTCACTGCTCGCCAAATTATTGGTTAATTTGGTCAGTTGTACATCAGCTCTACCAAACTTGCCACATAGCACGTCACATGCAAGTACACTGGATCGCGATTGCATCACACCTAGCCAAGACTGGCCTTAGGTGCTGCTAATGGGAAGTCATCGACTGTCTCAAACTGGTTTTATGACCTATAGAGCTACCGCTCTCATCAGATTATATTGGATCTATAATTGGATCCGAACACTCCCTCAAGAATGTCATTGCTCTTTGATGACAAACTCATGATAGGAACTTTGTAGCTGTGGACCTGACTCTCTCATGTCGATTCAGACAATGGTAATCTTCACCAAGCAATGTTGAACGAAAATTTTGATACTGATTGGTTCTGATGTCAAGAGTAAGGCCAAAAATCCTGAGGATGCCTGAAACCATTAATCATAATAGGATATTTTGTCAGAATTTTGAGCTAGTGGTCCGGACCCCTCTATGGATATCTCATAATCACAAATTCAGAAACCCAAAAGCTATTTCTGTTTGGAATATATGTGTATAATGTGGTATGTAGCATGGTTGCATGTGATTCCTTGGGAGTGTAGTTGTCACTACCCATAGCCCTTGACGATATCATATGCAATGCTACTAACATCCATCTAAACCATGTGCATTAATTTCAAAAGGTGAATTATTTCCCATAAAGATTCCTACACGAATCTTTTAATGGGATTCCAGATGCTGCAAATCATACAAAAAATATCTCGAGGAATCAACCCTAAAACTATTAGAGAGTGTCGACAAAGTAAGGGAGCTCCAAAATAGTAAGGGAGCTCCAAAATCCACATCTATCGAGAGCGTCACCATCAACGAAGTCGACAAGTAGCGGACCGGCCAACAAGCAAAAACAAAGCCCAGCGCCTCCAAACATACTTTACGACGACGAGAATATGGCCGAGTTGGCAATGACAGGTGTTTAAAGTGCGCTCCAAGTCAAAATAAATAGAAGTTAACGTATTGCTTTTCAAAATGCCCAGACGAAGTATGCTGACTGTAGCATCGGCCATTTAAATAGCCCATAATTGTTGAGGGTCGAATCTAGCTAGGATCGGAGTTCTGAAAGTCGGATTTGATAAATCGATCCATGGTTGGGTCAAATCGAATCGGATCAGTTGTGGATCGGATTTCTGTGGGTCGGATTTTGTAACTCTGGATCAAGTTTTGCTGCTGCTATCTTGCGTTCTGAGGAATGTCGTTGAAGATCGGAATAAATAAATTGATTTGTTGTTGAAGGTTGAGCGTTGTAGGTAGGATCAAAATCTGTTGTGGATCGCTTGAATCAATTATGGAGGGTCGATTTCCAGGAGAACACTGGATTTGATTGATTCAATGGATCGATTTGCAGGAACCGATTCTATGAAGAATCGAAATAACTGCAGCTGCGTTCCAATTCAAATTGTTGTAGCTGCATGGAATACCGTTATGGGTAGAAATTGAATGGAAACAATTTGACAAAGCCACATTGCTGAAGGCTGCGTGAAAAGTAAACCTTGTATGGCGGCTGAGAAGTCGTTTTAGGTATTTTACTTAATGCCTTAAGACAAGGGCTGAAGGTCGTCTATATAAAGGCTAAGGACTAATTAGCCTTGAGGGTCCATTTGAAAATAGAGGCTTGCTTTAGAACCAAAGGGTGGCCTCCTTGAGAAGCAAGGTCCATGGATTGAAACTTAGATATGCCCTTAAACTTAGGGCTAGCCTTGAACATAGCTCATGCCTTAAGGAAATAAATTGCCTTAGACGAGTTAACCAAGAAATTGTTGGCTCATCATTAATAGTACTCGACATATCAGTAATCCATAAAGTTGGTATTCCATCTAGAGTCAACAGTATTCCCTTAATGTCTCAAAGCAAAGGACATATCCTATAATTTTACCCAATAAGAATAAATTGAGTTTTAGAACATTGTCTCATAACATGTAATGCCTTCAATAATTGTTCATGCCCTTCGACAATGTGTCTTTATAGAATAGACTTCTTAGAGGCTCTGTTAGGTCATGTAACAAGTGAGAGTTCATAGGTGCCTTTGACAATTTAGAAATGGCATTATTATTTAGACATGAAACCAGTTTATAATGTAAATATGTTTGTGATACTCCTAATGCACTTCAAGAATGTAATAAAGCACGGGCACTCATCATTAAAAAGTCGATGAAATGGGTAAAGTGTCATAGCAAGGCTATCACAACAGACAAGAAGATTAAAGCACTAAGGAACGACAACGACGATGAATACATCTCAAACGAATTCAAAGACTGCTCAGCCAACGACATCGAGCAACAATTTGCTGCTTCCTATTCTCCATAGTTGAATGGACTAGTAGAAAGGAAGGACTGGACCTTAGTCAAGTCTCTTAAATGCATGATAACTCATGCGTCATTGCCCAAATCATTCTGGCAACATGTTGTTTCGACAACAACTCACGTGCATAATTAATGTATGACTAAAGGCCTCCCTGATAGCAAAATCTCTCATGAAGTCTGGACATGATCCAAGCCTTCATTGAAGCACTTGAGAGTATTTGGATGCACTACCTCTGCACATGTCCCGAAGGACAACAAAAAGAAAGTAGATAAGCATTCTTTCAAAACTATTTTTGTTGGCTATTGTGCTTCTGCTGGAATGTATAGACTGTACAATATAGAAACTTGTAAAGTTTTTACCAACAGAGATGTGACTTTTATAGAAGATCAAATTATTGATTTCAAGAGCAAGGACCAAATGCAGTCTAAAATTTCTGCCCCGTCAACTGATTCTTTTCGGAAGACAATTTCTATTCCTTCTAGTGGTCACCCTGTATAGTCAGACCCAAAAGAAGAAGAAGAAGCTGCAACCCGAGAGCAGCCAAATCAATTGAATCAGCTGACACAAAGTCAAGTTTCGCAGCCAAAAACTTCAACCAGAATGATACATTGATGAATTCACTCACTAATTTATTCAGGAGCAAAGCACAATTGAGGAAGCTATGTCACAGGCAGATTCGGATCTCTGGAAAGAAGCAATAGACAAGGAGCACAACTTGTTGTTGAGGAACAACAGTATCAACAGAAGGAAAGCTCGACTCGTGGCCAGGGGATTCTCATAGATTCCCAATCTCAACTACTTCAAAACTTTCAGCCCAGTTGTCAAGCACACCTCTATTCGATTGCTACTTTCGTATGCTGCTTCAACAAATCTTGAGGTACACCAGATGGATGTACAAACAACATTTCTCAATGGAGTTATCGAGGAGGATATCTATATGATCCAGCCAGAAGGCTACATCCTCAATAGTCGAGAAGATCAGGTATGCAAACTCTATAAAGATTTGTACGGTTGAAGCAATCATCCAAAGCGTGGTTTCATCAAATCAACACATTCTTAATCGACCCCTTGATTCAGACCGATATCTAAGAGTAAGTTCCTCAACCAAATTGCTTTCTTTGTACCTTGAGAGGCTGCGATATACTCTGATTCAGTGGAAGATAGAGCTATTGAAGATTGCTTGCGACTGTTCCAAGAAATTGGACCATTGTTGAGAAAGAATGTAAATTCGAAAGTGGATTTACGAGTGTCTACATCTCCTGCCCAACTTGCATATGTGTAACCACTGAGTAAATTGAGTTTGTCGTTCCAGACTACTCCATAAAAAATGCAAAAGTTCATAGTAGCTCAAAAATATCTCATGACTCTAATAAGAGCCTTCCAATGTGTTATACCAAGATTAGTCATAAACTGATTGAGAGAGCTGACTGCAAAAGCTATGTCTAGCCTGGTACATTGGCTTGGTATAGACCATGGCGTACATAAGAGATCCTATAATAGAAAGGTAAGGATACTCACGCATATGCTACTTCTCATGAATTGTTTGGGGACACTGGTCCTTTGACAATTTGAGACCTAGTTCCATTGGTGAGAGAGCTAACTTGCAATTCACCAGATGAAGATGTACCTCTGTTGTGTAATGTAAACCAACTTCTATTTTTTGTCTCTGTGGATTTGTATACCAAGGTAGAAATGAGCTTCACCCAGATCGGTCATGTCAAATTCGGAAGATAGCATTGTCTTGGCCTCTTTTATCATATCAATATTGTTGCTGAAAAGCAATGTATCATCCACGTATAAAGTGATAATGATAAAAGATTGTTGCACTGCTTTGAAGTAAACGTTTGAATCTAAAGAGCTAGGTGTGTAGCCGTGATCAATAAATAAAGTATTGATCCTTTGAAACCATGCTCGAAAATATTGCTTCAAGCCATAAAGTGCCTTATGGAGTTTACACACATGATTGTGTTTACTCTCAATAATATAACCTTCGGGTTGCACTATGTAAATGTCTTCTTTGATAACTCCATTGAGATATGCTGTATGTACATCCATTTGATGTATTTCCAAATCTGCTGCAGCGGCAAATGATAGCAAAAGTCAAATAGAAGAATGCTTGACTACTAGACTAAAAGTCTCAGTGTAATCGATGTTGTATACCTAAGAAAATCCTTTGGCGACAAGTCGTGCCTTTTTCATGTTGATGCTTTCATCTGCATTGTACTTGACTTTGAAAATCCATTTGCAATCAACTGCGTTTCTACTAGTAGGTAATTCGACAATTGTCCATGTTTGGTTCTTGATAAGAGATGAATACTCTTTATCCATAGCTTCTTTCCAGAGATCTGAATCAGGTTGACTGAGTGCCTCTTGGACAGTCGTCAGTTCTTGAACAAGATAGGCTACAGACACGTCGATATACCTCTCAAGTGATCTACTAGACATTTTATGATCTTCTGGGTAATACATGAAGTTGATAATTTCCATCATACTATAGTTGCTGATCTGCAACATCATCATCTTCTGATTTGTCGTTGATTTACTGTGTGTCAAAAGTACAAGAGCTTGGACCTTCAATGGGAATAGTCGACTGAGGAACTGGAAAGTTCAATGCGTCAAGAGAATCTGATAGGTCTGCTATATGGGGACTGCCCTTTCCTTTGAGGTCTTGAAACTGATCTTCGATGAAGATGACATCTCGGCTAGTGAATATCTTCGACTCGATGGGATCGAACAACTTGTAGGCTTGATCTAAAGTTGTGTAGCTGATGAAAATACATTTGATACTCTAGAAGTCGAGTTTCTTCCTGAGATCACGAGGTATCTACGCAAAAGCAATACATCCAAAAACTCGTAAGTTTGATAAAGAAGGTTTGCTACTTGTCCAAACTTTGAATGGTGTTTTGTCTGTGAGGCCTTTAGTAGGACATCTGTTCTGAATATAGGTTGTTGTTGAAACAGCTTCAACCCAGAAACACTTTGGAAGTATCGCATGTAATAACATGCACTTGGCCAATTCAACTAAGGTTCTGTTCTTTCTCTCAACAAGACCATTTGACATTTTTCGTGTTATAAGGCATGTAGGAGTTGAAAATCTCACGTTGATTGGTCATGTGTTGTGTAGCTCCAGAATCCTAAAACCATGAATGCACCTTCGTCCACTTTGACCTAGAGAGATGATGAAACTGTGTTTGCTTGTTGATCAGGTTGCTTGGCTGTGTTCTTTGCTTGGAGAATTCGGCAATCCTTGATCTCATGTTTATTGCGCTTACAATACCTACAAAACATCTTCTTCTTCGATTGTGGATCTCATGATTGTGCTTGACTTTGAGTCTATTTCTGATTCGTTGCAGCCTTCTTGGAGCTTTTCTGCTTATGTCGCTTAGAGCCATTGTTGACATATAGAGCATGAGAGGAGGAAGTAGACGAAGTGTCTTGACTTCTTCTATTGTCTTCTTGCAGCAACATAGTGATAACTCTAGTAAGAGTTAAATCAGAGTGTGTCAATATGATTATCACCTAGTTCTCATATGTAGAGGGCAAGCTTGAAAGCAATGTCATAATTGCGTCTTGATCATTTATGACTTATCCGACAGCGGCCATCTATTAAGCAATAATCTAGCTTTGTACTTATCTATAGATCCATCTTTATTGTACTTTAATCTATAAATCCACTTGCATGCAAGTGGCTTCTTCCCATGTGAAAGATATACAAGATCCCAAGTTTGACTATCTATTCAAGCATCAAACTCTACTTGCATTGCATCTCTCCAAACATGTGATTTACTAGCATCTTCAAAACTTGATGGCTCTTCAAGCATTGTGGTTAGAAAGGAGTAAGAGGTAGTAGGATTTGAGTCTTTCCTTTGTTTTCCCTTCTCAAGGTAGGTAAGCCTTGATGGCTCGACCTTGTTCCTTGTAGATCTCCTTGGCCCCTTTGGCTCTTGAGATTGATCCTCCAACAGCACATCTTCATCAGGATCCTCCTCGGGTCTTGCAAGATCTTGGAACATTGAGATTCATCAAATAAGACATCCTTACTAGCTTTTACTTTTTTTGAAATAGGATAAAAAATTCTATAACCTTTGTTATTTTCACTATAGCCAACAAAAATTCCTTTGAAAGAAGTTGCATTCTCTTTCTTTCTAGTTTCCAAATGAATGTAAACATAACAAATACATCCAAACACTTTCAAATCTTTTACATTTGGCTTATTGCCATACAAGGCCTAATATGGTGAGATCCCATCAATGGCACTATTTGGAAGCCTATTACATAAATAGTTAGCACATGTTATGGCCTCTCCCCAAAATGAGATGGGTAGAGATGCATCTAGCCTCAAAGACTGCACACTTACATAGGCTTCTGCTTTTCCTCTCGGCCACCCCATTTTGTTGGGGGGTGTAGGAACATGTGTACTCTCTTTTAATTCCATTACTCTCACAAAAATCTCTCATCCTATTGGAGACATATTCTCCTCCTTAGAACTTTGATGCTAGATCTAAGTTGATTCTCAATAAGAGATATAAACTTTACAAAAGTTTCATATACAAGACTTTTCTTTGGCAATAGATTTATCCAATTATATCTAGTACAATCATCTATGAAAGTCACATACATTAAAGTACCTCCATTACTTTCATGTGGTCTAGGTGGGTGTAGCTCAAAAGGGCTATGACTTGAGGGGGAGTGTTAGAAAGTGTTAAGGTTATAGTTCTTGCACAACACTCAAATGGATGGGTAGATCAGCCCACCGGAATTGGGGAGGTCATAGGTTCACTGACCACACACACCAAGTGTAAAAACTTTTCACATGGTATCAGAGCCATGGTTGTGAGTGTGGTCTAGGCAGGTGGTAGCTAGAAAGGGCTATGCCTTGAGGGGGAGTGTTAGAAAGTGTCAAGGCTATAGCCCTTGCACAATACTCTAGGAACACAAATGGACAGGTAGCTCAGTGGCACAGACCTCACCGGAATGGGGGAGGTCCTAGATTCAATCCCTAGCGATCCCTAGCCCGACCAAACACACCAGGTGTAAAAACTTTTGACATGGTATCAGAACCATGGTTGTGGTGTAGTCTACGCGGGCAGTAGCTAAAAAGGGCTATGTCTTGAGGAGGAGTGTTAGAAAGTGTCAAGGCTATAGCCCTTGCACAACACTCTAGGAACACAAATGGACGGGTTTCTCAGTGGTAGAGCAATCCACCAGAATGGGGGAGGTCCTAGGTTTGACCACACACACCAAGTGTAAAAACTTCTCACATGGTATGAGAGCCATGGTTGTGGGTCTGGTCTAGGCGGGCGGTAGCTAAAAAGGGCTATGTCTTGAGGGGGAGTGTTAGAAAGTGTGAAGGCTATAGCCCTTGCACAACACTCTAGGAACACAAATGGACGGGTAGTTCAATGGTAGAGCACCCCACCGGAATGGGGGAGGTCCTAGGTTCAACCAACCGCACACACCAAGTGTAAAAACTTCTCACAAATTAGCATAGAAACCTATTAAAGAACCTTGCTATTGAAAAAATGTAATCCTTTAACACCATTCTTTGAAAACCCTAAATCAAAACAAACCAAACTACAAACAAGAAAAGCTACAAGCAAGTAGAGCTTGAAAATCTAGTCCAAAATCACTCCCAAGTCGCTCCAAACCCTCTGCAATGATGAAGATTGGCCAAAGGAAGCAAGCGATAATGAAGATAATCATAGCTCTTATATTTATAGGAATACATTTGAAATTTACAATTAGATACTTGCTATCTCTCTCAGCAAAACGAACGTTTTTTAAAATGTGGAGTTGAATGTATTAATTAAAATTCTCGAACCTTGCGATTATGTCCTATTTCAGAATATCACCTCATATTCCCTCCTAGTAGCATATAGGTCTTCCCTCTCAAGGGAAAATTAAAACCTTGCCTTCAATGAGAGAAAAGTAATGGCTACACACCTTCCTAGGATAGAGAATTTTGATTAATATTATTCATCTACATTTATCACCTAACACATTTATATTGTTGACAGTTTTGAGCTTTAAAGTTATTAAACAAACCCTAAATTCCATACCTAGGCAAATTGGAACCATACGCTAAGACAACATACACATACTGAAATTTTATCCTAATACAAATTAGTCAACTGGTTTCGAATTAGAAAAAATTTGGCTCGAAAGTGGACACAATAAATTCAATTGTCCCCAATTGAAAGGAAGTTATTTTTAGCTTCTTGCAAATTAACATTAATTTATATGCAAAAAAATTACGTACAATATCTCTCTCTCTCTCTCTCTCTCTCTCTCTCTCTCTCTCTCTCTCTCTCTCTCTCTCTCTCTCTCTCTCTCTCTCTCTCTCTCTCTCTCTCTCTCTCTCTCTCTCTCTCTCTCTCTCTCTCTCTCTCTCTCTCTCTCTCTCTCTCACACACACACACACACACACACACACACACCACGAATCCATTATATATATATATATATATCAAATAATACTACAAACATTTTCAAAGATTTACAAATTCACACACGCACACACACACACAACAACAACAACAACAACAACAATACCAAAACCAAAACCAATCATCATTACATGGATAGCCTCTTCAATACAAATTGGAATTAGAATAATCTGCTTATGTATCTGATTCTATGCAAATTCTTCTGTGCTTAAGGATCTTCGTATGAAGAAAACCCCTATATTCGAGGCTCTACTACAATGCCTTCACATCCAAAACTTATTAAAAGTTTCTTCTACATTAAAGTCAGTTTCTATCATCTCACAATATCTGGGTGGATAACTTGTAGTTGCTAGGGTCTTCTACCCAATTGCCATTACATATCTTATCGTCATGTAACTTTTCCCATATGATATCCCTAACTCGCGTTAAGTCTTTCCCCTAAGGGTGACTTCGGTTTCATCAAAGAATGCCATTATGAGTCATAAGTGTACAGTCATGTCAAGTGTTCACACGTGATACTAAGGTCTGCATCGTCAGATATAGGATTATGATCTTCCGCCTCTGAGGATCAGAATGTAGTGTCATAGGTTTCTTTTCTACGTATACTCTCTTTAAGTCATAGGGGTGATTTTCAATTTGTAGAGTGAGCCGCAAAACATGGGCAATATCTCTCTCTCTCTCTCTCTCTCTCTCTCTCTCTCTCTCTCTCTCTCTCTCTCTCTCTCTCTCTCTCACACACACACACACACACACACACACACACACACACACACACACACAAATACTTTCACAAATATTTCTAATTTTTTTGAAGAAATTCATAAATTCACGCACGCGCACGCGCACACACACACACACACAAATGCATGTCTCTCACATGTTCACTACCATAACACACACACACACACACACACACACACTAACTCTCTTTCTCTCACAATTTATCTTTCTCTTTTCTCAAAACAAAACAAACTGTATATTTCTTTCCAAAACCGAAAAACCAAAAACAAATCACATTTCAATTAGATTTCATTTTCTTTCCCTCACACCATACAAACACAAAAACAAAAGCAAACTAACTTGAAGTCAAAGCTAAAATCAAGGAGAGTTGAAGGAAAAGGCAATCTAGAGTCACTCCAAAATCGCTCCAAGTCGCTTAAACAATCCTACAAGAATGAATTTGCAAATGAGTTTCATGGGAGTAAAAAATGAAACAATGTCAAATTCTGAGGGATAATTTATCGTCGGAATCTGACATTCATGTCAAATTAAAAAAAATGACAAATCATAGATGTTGTGGATTGTTGACATGGACGTCGGAATGCGACAGATGAAATATTCTATCGAAATACGACATCCACGTCAGATGCCACCTAATAAAAAAATTTGCCACGTGGTTGCTATGTTGGATGTCGCTATTCAACGCAACCATTATCTGAATCCAACGACTAATTAAAAAAAAAATTGTGCTCATTGTCGAACGGTGTTGGAGCTCATTTCCAAGTGTGTTCGAAAGATCTGTCGAATTTCGATACGTTGGAATCTGACATAAATTGATTTTTTTGAAAATCCGTCGATTAATGTGCCTGTCGGAAATCCCATTTCTTGTTGTTGTGTAGATGGATTTCTTGCCTCTCCCTTGCCATCTCTATGATTTTATTCTTGTCGTTAAATGAGGGTAGTGGCCATTTACACTTTAGTTGAGATGGTGTGTCCTATTTTTTGTCTACTTTAATGATTCCCTTACAATATACTAGCAACCATAGAAAAATGCTAAATTAGTTTTTTTTTTTTTTTGTTGGAGATACAACAATGCTTATTTTTATTGAGGTCTAATTAATGATCAAGCCAATTTTTTTTTCTAATATTTGCACTTGCACTGATCCTCAAACTTTTAGCTTTGTGTTGATTTACTTTTTATCTTGATAATCAACACTTAGTACATGCAAAATGAAAATAAGAATATTTGGATTACAATCAGTACAATGTAAGTCTATCTTAGTCATCTTTTATAAGAGATTCAAATTCTTGGATTCCATTTTTTCACTCAAATAATCATGCATATTAGAACATGTCTAATTTTGTAGCTTTTGGTGCAAAATATTAGCTTTCTTGTATATATCTTAAGTTGATCATGGTGCCCTCTTGATGCTATAAGCAGTGAATTATGATGCACTTTTCAAGTTGATTGTTTTGCTTGCTTCAAGCTAGATCCAATACCTTATGATGCTCCCTTGTTGTCGAACTTAAATGGATTCTCTTGTAGTTTGTTAGGAAACTCCCTTGGATCATTATTGTAGGTCATGATGCTTCTTCTTGCAACCAATAATGATGTATGTTCAAACACACAAACAAAGGGAGTGGAGGTGTTAGGCTAGTAGATCTCTCTCTCTCTCTCTCTCTCTCTCTCTCTCTCTCTCTCTCTCTCTCTCTCTCTCTCTCTCTCTCTCTCTCTCTCTCTCTCTCTCTCTCTCTCTCTCTCTCTCTCTCTCTCTCTCTCTCTCTCTCTCTCTCTCTCTCTCTCCCTCCCTCCCTCCCTCCCTCCCTCCCTCCCTCCCTCCCTCCCTCCCTCTCTCTCTCTCTCTCTCTCTCTCTCTCTCTCTCAAAGGCATGCGAACTGTTTGTAGGATTGCCAAGAGAAAAACTAATGAAAGTCCATTTTTAATATGCTTTGAATGTTTTTGAGATGAAGCTATTCACTATATTTGCATTTTCATGTTTCATGCATGTGAAATTGTCCACCCGAATTGAGTATGCAATCCATGTTTAGTTAACAAATTATTGGGTATATAACAATCGTCTAGTGAAGATTCGACTAGATCATGTTGCATCCAATTAAAAGGACACATGTGGAGCAAAACCACCCAACCAACAGGAAATGGCTAGTCAATATCTGTTTTATCTAGACATCTTTGGACATAAGGTTAAGATTAAAGCTTTATTCCTCTGATCCAATCCATAACAAAATGGTACTTGGCAACAATCAGTGAACCTTAATTTAATCTTTACCACTACTTCACCCCCATCTTATATAGACATCTTTGGACATAAGGTTAAGATTAAAGCTTTATTCCTCTGATCCAATCCATAACAAAATGTACTTGGAAACAATCAGTGAACCTTAATTTAATCTTTACCACTACTACTCATATTCATGAATATCTCATAGCTCAATATCCCCAAAACTCTTCTAGTTTCATATTATTAAAAATAATGACTTAAAGAATTCCTCTATTATAACTGGGTAGTTCTACCATCGACTAGGTCAACCAATCAACTACCCCTCAGGCTTCATCTTTGTCCTCCCTTCCAAATATGGTTAAGGCTAAAAGCTCCAAATTCATACTAGGAAAAAGTTCAATTTGGTATCAGTAATACATAACTACAAATCAACAAGACAATTTTGATTATTCATTCATTAAGTGCCGCATTTAATTACTGGAAAATCCTCGTATGGATCAACATAGAAACTGCTAAGATTTACGTTATTCTTGGTTGAGAGATTTTTAAAAATCCTCAACTAAAAGTGAAAGGAATTGTAGTCTTAAAATTTGACTGATTTCAACTCAGTAAGATCATTCACTTTACAAGCAATTTCTATTTGATCAATAACCAACAAATTTGAACAAATCCAAAACATTCATGGTTACTTCAAATTTTACGTAATGTGGGGTTTTCAAATTTTGTTCAATATGGACCTAAACTGTTAAAATCGATCTAAAGCATCGACTTAACAATTTAACAGTTATCATCCCATTCTGAAAGGATTCTGAAACATCTGGCAGACATTAGACATGACATGCAATGATTTCTAAAAAAAATCATTTCTTTTACATAAATTCCCTAGAAACTGGAAAATCAGCTTTTTGGACTAGAATTGCTAAAAATAGCTTCATGCATGAAATTTTCTCTGATCAATCTACTGATCTCCCATGTACCATACATCCAAACATGCATACAGGCCTATCTATACATTTTCACCAACATAAAAGCACTACACTGAGTTACATACATGCATGCATAAGACCATTAGAAAAAATTTGCAAATTTTAGCTCAAAAACTGCCAAACTTCCAATAGCCATAACAATCTCTACAGGTTCCCAAATTGGACGTTGTAAAGCATAGTACGGAGGGAGAGTAGGTCTACAAGACACTTGCCACATCACCCTACCACCTAGGCTTCACACGTGCAAGCTATATAGAGAGGCATAGAGGATTATGTCAGGTCCAACAATCAATCATAGGCTCAAATCACGCAAAAAAATGCATTTTTGGACTCCTTCAACAAGCAAAACTTCAACATAATGGTGTCTAAGCCTCGCACAACCAAATTGGATGCATGATGGCTCAAAGAAGAGGCAATCGATCATATATTTAAGCTTGTAACAAGATCCAATAGTTTTAGACCACCATTTGATAGGTATTCATGCTCAAATGTCTTCAAAAATACACTAATTTTTTGACTTTTTGAGGCCCTTAATGGTGTCCAATCCCAACCAAACTTCATGATAGTCTTATGAAAGCTTCCTTACACCTCTGAAAAAGTACATGCAAAATCTTGGCCTTGATTTTATGAAAATCTCCAAAATTAGCCCAAAACCATAAAAAAACCATGTTTTTTGACCAACATTTGTGGATCAAATCCACAATTAAGTGCAATAAAACCCAAATCCCTATAAATATATTACATTCAAGCACTACAAGTTCGTATTTCAGTCAATTATGGATTCTATAGCCCATTTCTAGCCTAAAAACCAATTTTTGGTCCGAAATCACTATCTAAGCATCCTTTTCACTTTTCAACCAGCATGCAATCATTAGATCCAATCAATAATGGCTGTAAAATAGCATTAGTAATTTGGAGATCATGCATGCAATTTTGAGACTGTACCTTCTTGTGGCAATTGCAAGAAGCTGCTACAGGCACTTGTTGGAATGCATCTTATTAGATGGCAAATCAATCTTGTGAGCAACCCTTTGTAATGGATGTTGCACTTTACCTTGTAGGACATCTCTCATTTTTTTTAATAGTATCTTTAACATGGACTTTTTGGAATACTTTATTGACCAATCCCAACGCATACTCTTGCCTTTGCAATAGCGAGACAACCCAACATATAGTCTACCTTTGCAAAAACAAGGCAAGACAACAAAAAAAAAAAAGGAGATTTAGGGTTTTTTTTCTTTTGGGAGATATGTCCATCAATCTTTTATTGTGTATTGTGAAAGATTCAACTAGTTTGATCATATTTGTTTATATTTTCATATTTGGCAAATTCAGGCCAACTTTGTTTTAGACTTAGAGATTGACTTTTCAAAGTTCATTATTCTAAATTTCATTAGAATAAACACTTTTTGAAAGTGTGGGAAAGTTAGAATGCGAGTTTGAGTAGATTCAAATTTGAATCTTGGGCACTTTGAATCTAGACCCAAAAATAGTAGGGTTAGCATTTTGCTGGGAAAGCCAAGTGGCCAAATAGGGTTTGGACCTGTTATAAAAGGATGTAACTCATGGAGAGAGCTATCTTCTCTCTTATTTATCTCATTTCATGCTTATGCATGGTTCTCTTGGATTCCACTATCTATTGGTGCACTATACTTGTGAGTGCTTGCAATTCTATGTGTAGAATGATCTATATTTGTTATTTTTGAATCCACACGTGTGAAATAGAGTAGCTTGCTAGTTTTGTATGGACAACAATAGTACTTTATCATTTCATTCAAGTTTGATCAAGATCTATTAGTGTTTGCATCTCATTTTGTGTGTAGATGCTGATTTTTCTACATTGGTGAGATTGGTAGAGTATTTCTCTTTGTAACCAAAGATCTTTCAAGTGGATTGGATCTTAATGATCTGAAATCCTTCACTGGGTATCAAAGCTTGTATTTTAGATTATGAAAGAGAAAATCAGATCTATCAATGATTTGGTGAAGATATTAAGGCTAGAGCATGCTAGAGGGGATTTTACACCAAAATCGAGTTCTTTGCTTTTGTAGATTGGATCTTTGGTAGATCAAAACCCTATATAGGTCTATAAACTTGAAAAATTCCGATTTTTGAATTCACATACTAGAAATGACCGATTGTTGGATCATTGGATCAGCCTAAGTGGTGGCTAATAAATTGCATATCAGATTTTCAGCATTTGCTTGTAGATTTGGAATAGTCAATTTTTTGTGATTTTGTCAAAACCTTAATTTTGATTGGATCTATAGATAGTGAGGTTGCTGGACTTCATTTGAGTGTGTTTCAATCTTAGGAACTTAGATTGAGGATAGATCATAGGTTGATCAAGATTCCATGATTCTATGTGTTGATTTGCTTGGTACAAGTGCTAGAAGAGAATTTTTGAGATAGTTTCAAATATTTGGGATTTCTTTTGAAAACATTTGTTGTTGTTCAAAGGAATGCTTTGTGCATTGAAACAAGTTAAAAAAGAGTATCAGGTCATTGCTACATGGCAATCTCAATTGGAGTCATGTTGGAAGCCAATGATAGGCTTACCTCAAGCAACTATTCATTGTGGAAAGTGAGGATGGAATCACTTCTTCAATACATCCATTAACACTAGATCCACAATGAAGATAGCTTACTCTTTATCTCTCATAAAACGTATAAAAACATGCAATCTCAATAACAATCAGATCCAACAATTAGCAAAACACAATAAAAGCATGAGAGATAGAGGAAAAGTGATAGAGAGCAAGGACATTCATAAATCCATCTCACAAGAGAACCAATCTGCTTTATTGAAACTTTTCATTCCAAAGCTTACAAAGAACTTAATTAGTGTGGGAAAGTTGCTTGATAATGGTTGTGATGTAAAGTTCAACTCCAATACTTGTTTTATCAAGAGAAAAGATGAAATCCTTGCTGATGGATCTAGATGTGGTGGAGTTTTTAAGTTGAATTCTTATGAAAATGCAAATATTTGTGAAGTTGCTTTGTTATCTAAAGAGGAGCTGTGGCATAGAAGGCTGGGTCATCCTAACTTTAAATCTATGTCTTCTATGGTTAAGAAGGTGAAGGTTAGTGGTCTTCCAAAATCTCTTTCTAAAGATTTCAAGCCTTGTGAGGCTTGTGCCATTGCAAAGTCACATAGAAAGCCATATCAGAAGTCTTTTATAAAGACTACTCATCCTTTGGAGCTTCTACACTCAGATGTACATTTTTCCTCTTCTAAAATTATTGGTGGTGCAACATGTTTTGTCACCTTTATTGATGACTTTACTAGATATACCTGGATGTATCTACTTTCTTCAAAGGCTATGGTTTTTTATCACTTCCTAATCTTCAAAGCTTATGTAGAGAAACAGTTTTCTTTTAAAATTAAAGTTTTAAGATGTGATGGAGGAGGTGAATACATCTCCATCAAGTTTCATGAATACTATCAAGGTGAAATTGTAAAGAGAGAGTTTTCTTGTGCTTATTCTCCATCTCAAAATGGAGTAGCTGAGAGGAAAATAGATCTTTATGTAAATGTGCTAAAGCAATTCGAGTAGCAGCTTCTTTTCCTATTGATTATTGGAGTGAAGCTATAAATTGTGCAAACTATTTGTGCAATAGATTACCTCACAATGCACTTACTGGAAAATCACATTTTGAAGTCTTGTTTAAGAATAAACCTAAGGTAGATCACCTTAGAGTTTTTGGTTGTGCTTGCTTTGTTAATGTGCCCTTGGAAACGAGGAAAAGAGATGATCCTAATTCTATTAAAGGGATCATGGTTGGATATGCATCCAACAAGAAAGCTTACAGAATCTATGTTCCATCTATCTCAACTACAATTGAGAGTAGAGATGTTATATTCCATGAAGATCAAAAATACATTCTTGAGGAGGCCGAGTTCAAAGATTCTCACAAAGATACTCCAATCATCACCCTTGAAGATTATCATGGAGAGATGGGGCCGAGAATTGAGGAGGAGTCACCTCGAATCTTTTCACCAAGGAGATCTCAAAGAGAAAGAACCGAGCCTAGAAGGCTTACCTATGAAGATAGAGACAAGCAAGTGGAAATCAACTCCACTAATTGTGCTTATTTTATTTCTCATGAGGAGCCAATGGATGTATATGATGCACTCAATGCGAAGGAATGATACCTTGCCATGAAGGAGGAATATGATGCTTTGATGGCCGATAAGACATGGGAGATTGTGGATCTTCCATCCAACAAGCATACCATTGGTTGAAAGTGGGTTTTTCAAGTCAAGTATAATCAAGATGGCACAATCAACAAGTACAAGGCTAGGCTTTGTGCTAAAGGTTTTGCTCAGGTTTATAGACTTGATTATGAGGGGACCTTTGCCCCAGTTGCAAAGATGGTATCAATTAGAATCATAATTTCTCTTGCTTGTTTTTTTAATTGGCAAGTTCTTCAACTAGATGTCTCCAATGCATTTCTAAATGGTTATCTAGAAGAAGATATTTATATGAATCAGCCTATTGGGTTCATCCATGATAAAGAAAAAGTTTGCTTGCTCTTCAAAAGTTTATATGGATTGAAGCAAGCTCCAAGGTCATGGTATTCTTGACTTAAAACCTTTCTTGAGTCACAAGGATTTAATCTTAGTAACTATGATCCTTCCTTATTTGTCAAGTTTTTTTATAAAGATATTGTCATTCTTCTTATTTATGTTGATGATATCCTTCTGACAAGAAGTAGTATCAAGTTAGTTGAGAAAACCAAGATTGCACTTGGAAAAGAGTTCAAGATGCAAGATCTTGGAAAAATTCACTATATTCTAGGATTAGAGATTGACTTTCTTAAAGATAAAGCTTTTGTATGTCAATCCAAGTATGCTCTTTCAATGTTAAAGAAGTTTGATATGCTGAATTGTAAGAGTATAGAAACACCTATGGAACAAAATGTAAAGGATTCTAACAAAGGTGATGAAAGATCCTTCGTGGACATCACACTTTTTAGAAGTCTTATAGGCTTCTTAATTTGGCCCACAATAACTAGACCTGACATAAGCTTTAGTGTTCATAAGCTGAGCCAGGCTATGCAAGATCCTACTATCTATCATTGGAAAATGGCCAAGAGAGTGCTTAGATATATATCTTCAACTTTTGATTTTGGTTTATTGTATAAAAAGTGAAAATCTTTCTATTATTGGCTATTCTGACTCGGATTTTGCAAGTGATAGAGCATATCGAAAATCTACAAGTGCTTATGTTATATATCTTGGAGGAAACTTGATATCTTGGCTTTCCAAAAAGCAAGATACTGTATCACTCTCATCATGTGAAGTTGAGTACAAGGCACTCACTACAATAACAAAGGAAGTGCTTTGGATCAAGAGGTTACTAGTGGAACTAAAGATAATCTTGGAAGAGGATCTACCTATGATCATGTGTGACAACATTTCAGCCCAAGCCCTTGCCAACAACCCGATATTCCATGCAAGGAGCAAGCATGTCGAAGTTGCACATCACTTCGTGAGAGAGAAGCTCATTGGAGGGGAAATCAATTTGGAGCACATCAACACATCATCTTGCATTGCTGATATGCTCACCAAACCTTTGAGAAAAAGTTCCTTCATCAAGCATAGAGCCAATCTTGGAGTTATACCAAGATCCATGTTCAAATCAATATAGATTATTTTTAGGAGGAGTGTTAAAATTGGAAAAACAAATCCATATTGATTTCTTGGCTTGCTATAAATGTTGTACCATGCAAGTATGTAGCTCATAAATGCAAAATGCCAAGTTTGGCCTACATAGAACTTGAGCTACATGGTTATGTAATGTCTAGATTGAAGAATACAACTTGCATATAGTTTGTAGACATAGAATTGGCAAAGTCATGCTTGTAGAAAACTCGTGGAAATTCACATGCATTAATTGTAAGTAATCCATAGTGACATGCAAGGCATGCACAAAGTGTAATGGAGACATGCATGATGATTTGTACTTTGTTAGTTAGAACTAGTACACTTGTAAAAAGTTGGTAGAATTTCATGCATGGCAAGTGACAAATGTCACATAGACTCTAGATGTCACTTTAGTTGTCGTTTTGGAATGGATAGATGTGGTTCTACCTCGAGCTACCTCAAACTCCACAAATATGTGTAGCTCTCCTCACAATCAATGATGAAGAACCAAAGTTTTGTAGCTACCTCATGTCATTTTGGATCTAAACTATTTTGTTTGTTATCTCTCTACCTTTCTCTCTCTAACTCGTGTTGAAGCTAATGCTAATACACTGAAATCTTGTACTTTTGTTCATTCTTTGATTCATTGCTATCATATTCTGATGCTTAGCATGCTAGATTGTGGTTAAGCCATTTCTTCTGAACTAGATCTTGTTAAACAATCTAGAATCAGATTACTGTGCTAATCATAAAGCTTAATCAAGATCAGTCATACTTGTGGACATTCCCCACATGTGTGAATTCTGGAATTTTGTCAGTAAGCAATCAAGACGAACACAGACAAAAACTCCGCCTGCGTGCGAGAAGATAATTCTGTCTAGGATCAGAAGATCCAATTGTCCGCTAGTGAAGCAAGACTACTACTCGTGAGAGAACCGTGCTTCTCTCATGCCAACGCACTGCGTGGATTCGCATGCAGTGTCCTTCTGCTGCTATCACCTCCACAACAGTAGATTCTGGTGATGCTCTCGGTTTAGTCTCAAGCCTTGAGCAAGTGATCCAGTCTATGTTGGATAAGAAAAAAGAAATGGAGCAGCGCATCTCAAATATGGGATCTGAGAATACACTCATTAGCTAGAAGTGAATCAGCTAGACAAAGAATTAAAAATCACCAAGCAGCATGAAGCTAAGTCTGAAGTTGAGAAGAAGAAGACACAGCAATTGGCTGACTGCCTAGAGGATTATGTCAGTTCCCTATAGAATGCCCTCACAACCGCCCAAGACCAAGTGGACATGGATGTGCAGCATGCAAAGCGACAAGTGCAGCTACTCCAGGGTCAACTGCAGATGGCTGAACAAGATCACACACGTCTCCAAGGTGAATTGGATGCAACCACCCTTGAGTGTGATGCGTATCTATAGACGCAAATACCTGATCATCCGGTAACTCCGACGGAAATCGCGTATTTGTTTAAAAAGGTTAAAACCTATAAAGTGGCCTTTCAAGGATTCCAAGGTCGCTTTGACAGATTCAAGGGTGCAGCTTCAACTGAGTTGGCAAAGGCCAAAGCAACTATCAACGAATACGAAAAGACTGTCGCTCAGTTGTTGGAAGCCGGGCCTTAAATTCCAGTTCCAGTCATGCGCCGCAGTTCTCCCCTCTGCACCAAGCTGACGCACCTATGGATACATGGTTGGATTCGGGCATGGACCAGGGTGGAGCCCCTGAAGTTGCAGAAGAACAGCCAGCTCCACAGGCAATGCAACTAGGTCCATCTTCATCAAGGACCACACCATTGTTCAGAAGACCAATTAATGTCGAGGACCAAATCTAGAGCTTTTTAGCGCAACATCCTCATGAGTCATCGCGTGGTGGTTGGGTCCAAAAGTTTAAGACCTCTGAAATAGAGGCCGACAAAGAATTGGATAAAATACCCGTATTGGGAGAGCAGCCAGCTTGGAGAGTTACAGTTTTTGAGAAAACTTCGGAATCCATCAGGAGTTATGTGGCCAGCCCTCGCCAATTGCTCGTAGATCTATATTACGTACCAATGCCGCGTAGGAATAAGTGAAAGGATTTGGGATTGGCCATGGACAAAATTACTATCCATACACCGAACTGGCCAATCATCCACCAACCTTACAGTTGGAAAATTTCAGTGGATTTCCATCGGGCACTACAAGCATACCAGCGGGAGTATATACACTCTCCTGATTCGACAGTGAGGCAATCGACGCTCTTTGCAAAAGATTTGACTCTATTGCATTCGTGGCAATGCGATGGGATGATTGTCTTCCTCCTTTGGCATTCGATCCAAATAAGCCAATGGCGTCAGAGAGCATTAAGGATCATCTGCCGGTGGCTAGATTGTATTTTCGTACAACAATGATGAGAGGCTCCTGGGAATCTCGATTCACAGTCTAGACAACTTCAAAGTGGATCACCGGAGCCCACCGTTGTTTTTTGCCGCACAATTTAGATTTCAACACTGTCCAACTTGATTTCATGGAGAAGGTGCAATATCATTTAATTAAGATTTGACGTGAAGCAAATAAAAGCCACCAATAACTACATCTCGCAAGTGTCATGGGACCGCCACCAGTTTTGATGGGGGATACTGTTGGAAGGTTTGTGGAGATCGAGACAACCCTAACCCTAGTTAATAAGTGAGAGGGATTTGGCACCCTGCATGTGTAAGTCCAACCCGATGATCACATAGTTATTTGATAATTAGAAAGTCAATAAAAGGACTTTAGGCCTTTTTGCGAGACTTTTAATGTCGCAGGGCCTAAATGTCAAGTTAGTGAATAAAGTTGGGTTTTCTTCCAATTTGGATGGTTCCTACTCTTTTTTGAATTTGAATAGTTAGAGAGGCAAAAATGGACCAATAGGATTCAGAGGCTAGGGTCCTCCTCTCTACTATAAAAAGAGACCAACTCGAGTTTGCTACACATGTACATATCTTCATTTCAATAAAGCGGATTGGTTCTCTTGTGAAATAAATTTATGAATGTCCTTGCTCTCTATCACTTTTCCTCCATCTATCGTGCTTTTATTGTGTTTTGCTAATTATTGAATCTGATTGTTATTGGGATTACATGTTTTTATACTTTTTATGAGAGAGAAAGGGAGAGAGAGAAAGAGTAAGCTATCTTCATTGTGGATCTAGTGTTAATAGATGTAGTGTTAATGCTTTGGGTTAGTGGATGGTAGAGTTAGATGTGAATCTTCCATTCATGCTGAAATCTGAACTATGCTATCGCTCTCATGGGAACGAATCTATGCGTGACAACTAACTTCATCTCCTCGATGCTAGATTGATTAGACCTTGGGTTGAGGATAGGCAAGGAAAGAAACCCACTACATTGTGCAATAGGTGGCCGAGTGCTATTTTGGATGGAAGGACACCTTTTGAGATGCTATTCAAGAGGAGGCTGAGTGTCAACTTTCTAAGAACCTTTGGATGCACATGCTATGGCAACATTACTCTTGATGATAGGACCAAGGAGGATCCATATTCAAGAAGACGTATTTGGCTAAAAGCATGGTTTGGTGGTAAAAAAAAGAACCCATTTTTCATTGTACCTTTTGGTAGTACATTTCACTTTTTTGGGGACTTTATTACTCATAGTTGTTTTGAGTCCACATTAAAAATGACATAACTTTTTAGTGGTAAGTCCAATTTTAGCGGAGTTTGGTGCGTTAGAAAGCACTTGACATGCTTTTCAGTGATATTTATCTAACATACTTCCAAGCTACGGTTAAAAAGCTATGGCAAGTCAAAAGTATGGGGATTTTATCAACATAATTTTTTGAGTCCACATTAAAAATGACATAACTTTTTATTGGTAAGTCCAATTCCAGTGAAGTTTGGTGCGTTAGAAAGCACTTAAAAAGCGCTTTTCAATGATATGTTAGATGACATACTTCCAAGGTACGATTAAAAAGTTATTGAAAGTGTGGATGGATCTAACATTCTTGATGTCGATATAAAGGATCCTACATTGGATGGTGATGATGATGGAAATGGATCTTCAAGGTGAAGACAAAACAAGATGGATCTATCAACAAGTACAAGGCAAGATTAGTGACAAAAGGATATGCTGCACTGGAAGCTAGGGAAGCGAGTTTTGAGGTACATCATTGGAACTCGAGATTTTGGCATATTGTATGAGGGATCATCATCTAATCTTTTTAGATTTTCAGATTTGGACTATGCTGGAGATATAATGGATAGGAAATCCATTAGTACTCATTGTCTTTTCATAGGTGATGGAGCTATATCATGGATGTTGAAGAAACAAGCCACTATCTCATTGTCATCTAGTGAGGCCGAGTACAAAGCTCTTACACATTGCACAAAGGAGATGGTATGGATCAAGAGGATGATCAAGGATCTTTACTTGCTGGATTTTTCAGAGAGCCCAGTCATCTTTTGTGACAATCAATCAGCCCAAAGGTTGGCAACCAATCCTATCTTTCATGCTAGGAGCAAGCATATTGAGGTGCAATATCATTTTGTGAGGGAGCAAGTCATTGCAAAAGAGGTGGAGCTTCAACATGTGTCCTCAAGGGAATGTGTAGCTGATATCTTCACCAAAGCATTGGGAAAGGACTTGTTCATGAAGCATAGGACATCACTTGGAGTGTTATCAAAGTCCATGCTAAAACTAGTTGAAGAGGGAGTGTGAGAGATTCAACTAGTTTGATCATATTTGTCTATATTTCCATATTTGGCAAATTGAGGCCAACTTTGTTTTAGACTTAGAGATTGACTTTTCAAAGTTCATTAGTCTAAATTTCATTTGAATAAACACTTTTTGAAAGTGTGGAAAAGTTAGAATGCGAGTTTGAGTAGATTCAAATTTGAATCTTGGGTACTTTGAATCTAGACCCAAAAATAGTAGGGTTAGCATTTTGGTGGGAAAGCCAAGTGACCAAATAGGGTTTGGACCTATTATAAAAGGATGTAACTCATGGAGAGAGCTATCTTCTCTCTTCTTTATCTCATTTCATGCTTATACATGGTTCTCTTGGGTTCTACTATCCATTGGTGCACTATACTTGTGATTGCTTGCAACTCTATGTGTAGAATGATCTATATTTGCTATTTTTGAATCCACACGTGTGAAATACAGTAGCTTGCTGGTTTTGTACGGACAACAATAATACTTTATCATTTCATTCAAGTTTGATCAAGATCTATTAGTGTTTGCATCTCATTTTGTGTGTAGATGCTGATTTTTCTACATTGGTGAGATTGGTAGAGCATTTCTCTTTCAAGTGGATTGGATCTTTCACATGTATTTTATGCACTATAGCCTTTTCAAATAATTTTTTGCATTGTATTGATTTTTAGTTGTATCTACAATTCCACTCATCCACAATACTCACACCCTCTTTCAAGTTTCATGTTTCTACAACAAGCAAGCTTAATAAATAACAAACTCAAAAGCTCTCAAGTGATTGGCTATTGCTTCCCAGAATGTGTATGCTCCTAGGAATGTGTGTGTGTGTGTGTGTGTGTGCGCGCGCGCGTGTCTAGCCACATGAGCTTTGAAATTATAAGCATGTATACTTAAAGGGACATTGACGACATCCGTTATGAAGATAGAAATAAAAATTGTGTTTCTCATAGGGCCTTGTGAAGGTTTTAGTGTGTTAAAGATACTCTTGTGCATTACCTCATCCCGTAGTGTCAATTTTTTGGTTTTTTCTTTGCAAAGCTGCCACACTTCACCATCTATGATTTTAACTGAATTCGTCTAGAAAAACAACAAAAAAGAAACTTACAAAAAAATCTCAAAGTTGATATCATGTAGCGAAAGGGGCCGCTACTTAATCTTTCACCTTTGTGAGGTGATTGGGCCACATGAAATGACCTTAGATGAGGCCCTTCCCCAAACCCTATGATGCTTGAGGGCTTGTTTTTTCTTTTCATGTTATAGCAACCCTAAATAGCAAAATTTATAGGTCTTTTTTTAAGACTGAAAACCTTATCACAAAAACTCTTACGTTGACAATTGAGGATGAAAATGAGGGCACTAAACGTGACATCATAGTATTTATGTAAACGACCAATGATCCGCCTATATCCATAGTAACAAAGATTTTGATGGAATGTTCATATGACAATGTATGTATCAACAGGTTGTCACATGAAAAATTTGCCCTTGCCCAAGTTTTATTGTCCCATAAACTTTCCTCAAACAAAAAATCATCTCAAAAGAGATCTCTCTTAAGCATTATGCATAGAGAACTCAAAACCTTAGGCCTTCCTCCGTGGTTGGGGCTTTGCGCAAGGGCATGACTCATGGGCGAGTGCCCTCTTGTGGGCATGAGTTTGGGGCTACTAAAGCCCTTGAGATTGGTCTATTGCACCCACCCACAATTGTGCCCCATGAGAAGAGACAATAAAACTAAAAAATAATAAAAAGGACGTGTCCTATCGTGAATCATCATCACAATTTCCTAACACCCTGCATGCATCTTTATTTCCTTGGTTTTTTTTTTAGCTTTTCCGGTTTTTTTTACATCTTTATGCGCCGAGAATAAGCTCATTCGCTCCATCGTCGTCCATATAGTCTTTTGCTGCTCGCTCGCTCGCTTTGCTTTGCTTTGGCGATGCGAGCAGCAGCATGCGTGTCGATCCGTGCGCCTCGGCACTTCCGTGGTCGATCATCTCCTCCTCACTAGAACACTAACAACAATAATACGCTCACTGGATCTACAGCCATCTTTCTTTGCACTTGCACGCATCTTTTATCGTTTTGTTTCATTATAATAGTTATGGCTAATTACGAGGAGGATGAATCTTTTGAGCACACGCTTCTTGTTGTTCGAGAGGTTTTTGTTTATAAGATTCCTCCCAGAAGCTCCAGTGGGGGTTACAAGTGCGGGGAATGGCTTCAGTCTGATAAAATCTGGTCAGGCAGATTGAGAGTTGTGTCTCTCAAGGACAGTTGCGAGGTTAGGCTGGAGGATTCCAACACGGGCGAGCTTTTTGCTTGCTGTACGGTGCATCCGGGGAAGAGGGAGGCCACTGTGGAGGGTGTTACCGACTCGTCTCGCTATTTTGTGTTGAGGATTGATGACGGCAGAGGAAAGCATGCTTTTATTGGATTAGGATTCACCGAAAGAAACGAGGCGTTCGATTTCAATGTTGCGTTGTCAGATCACGAGAAATACGCAAAGAGGAATTTGCACAATGATAGGGTTGAGGATGAGGACGCCAGTCGCAATGATTCAGCCTCCGCCTTAGATCTGCGTTTAAAGGTATGAAAAGGTTTTCGAGATCTAAATAATGTGTTGCAATGCCCATTGATTGGTCATTAATGTAGAAGTAATCTTAAAATTCCTGAAGGGTGTGTCATTTCATGAATAAGTTCCTAATGTATAAGCTGAAGGTGTTGGATGCGGATCATATACGTTGTAACAACCTTAATAACATACAGAAGGATTAAACTTGATTCTATCAAGTTGACAATATTTTGCTAAATTGTGATGAAAAGGAATTCCCCGTTTTATTGGTATGTATTTTGTTTTATTGATTGAATCACCTGTTGCGACCATGTAGACTTCTGATTTTTAGTAAGACTAGGAGATTGGTGATCAAATAGCTTACAGTGGATTTAGAACGTTTGACAACCAAATATTGTGCCTACAATAATGGGAGTTTTGAACCCATGTGCAGATCTTGCATAGTCCCTTCCTTTAGAGTAACATTTGTTTCTTGTTTGTCTGATTGAAAAAGCTGGTCACATCAGACTATCAAATCGAGTCGTTTGTTGTTGACAAATTGTTAAGTGGTCGATCATCGTTTTTAATTTGAAAAGTAGATTTTACTTACTCTGAATTGAAGAGAAATTGACTAGTCAATTGGCATGATGCTCAAGCTATGCAACTCGTTATTGTAGCGCGATCAACACCAAGACTTGATGTATTAGTGATCCATTGAGTTTATGTTTTTTCAAACAGAACTAACAATAAATTGTGGCGTTAAGTAAGGAAAGTATAGTGTGTGTAAACAAAGAAGTGCCATTCTAGCAGCTTTTATAACTTACAGATGCTTTTCAAATTTAAGCTATTGCCAACTCTTTTGCACAACTTACGTTTAAAATTTTGTAATGTCCATCACAATGAAAAAAATTTCCATCCAAATCTGCAATAATGAATCTTCAGTTCATTGATGCAATAAATGTGGCATTGATGATGGAATTGAGATAATTGTTAAAGCCACATATTGTTTTCAAGAGTCAGCACAAAGGTGGTAGATAGAGGTGGAGAAAGATGACCTAGTTCCAACCACATGGGAGGCATTCCGGCATATGTTTACACAAAACTTGGTGTCTATATGAGAAGAATAAGGCCATGCGATTATGGACTTGTTTGAAATAGGGTAGTGTGAGCATGCAGGATTATGCAGACAAGTACCGAGAGGCTCTATTACGCATTCCTTAGGAAGTACTTATGTTCATGCAAGTATTCATTTTGTGGAGGGACTTCGAGAGGGTGTTCACCTTTTTGTGTGAAAGGAGCAGTCTCATGGTTTGCAGAGAGCTGTGCAGATGACTTCGTATTAGGAAGACGACAAGAAAAGGCCCTGGTCTTGTTGTGGTAGTGGCTACTAGTAGCCAACAAACTTAAGGATACAAGGGAAAATGGAGCAAAAAGAGAAAGTTTGAAGGCCAAACTAGTTAATGGCAAGCTTGGGGTGATCATAAAGGCAAGGCTGCAGGGGTCCCCCAAGGCCAAAGGGTTGTATGGTGAGGGTCAATGTCCCTCAATATCGTCGCCACAGGACCAAGAATTTGCGAAGATGGAGAACCTATGTTTTGGATGTTTGGGGCAACATAGGTGGAAAGACTGTCCACAAACCAGATATTATCTTCAGGGGGATCAAATGACCCTATGATAGTGGAAGAGATCGAGGAAGCCAATTTAGAGGTTCCACGCTTCATGAATATTTCGATGGTTAGGAGAGTGGACACGACTCCACCAGGCTTGTTAAGTGTATCAATCTCCTAACACTTCTCTTATTGTTATGCGAGGACAGCTGCATGGTAGAGATGTTCAGGTTTTATTTGACACTGGGTCCTCTCATAAGGTGTTGAATTCAACTTTGGTACGAAAGTTAGGTGTGAGCACTCAACCATCCTAGCACCAATATATAGTGAAAATAAATAATGGAAAGGGTACAAAGATTTGGGATAAGAGGGTTGTGGGTATTTCACTAATTGTACAAAGTTACATAGAAAAGTTGAATTATAAAATAACACAACTTGTGTGGTTTGATGTGGTGTTGGGCATTTCTTGGTACGCGATGGACGCCACGCATAGACTGAGATACTCATGTGTATGAGTTTCAGTTTGACGGTGTGATGCATTCCCTCCATGGTGAGCGGGATGTGCCTCCTAGACTGCTTGTTTTTTCAGCCAACTATAGGGTCCATTGTGAAAACCTGTTTGTTTGCTCTCTAGTTGACATGTCTACTAATACTAGTCAAAGTAGCATGCAGTGCGTGCAAACTAGTATTGTTGCCAATTTGGATCAAGAGATTAGGAAGGAGTTTTCAGGTGTGTTCATAGATGATTTTCCATCTACCCCCTAAGAAGAATGTTGATCAGAAGATTGAACTAATGCCCAAATTATGTCCTATCAATAGACATCCTTACGAAATGAGTCTTAAGGAAGAAGAAGTGAGATGAATGGTCGATGATTATCTGGCCAAAAGTCAGATATGACTTAGTTTATATCTGCCTCTACGATCATGCTTGTAAAGAAGAAGGATGAATCATGGCGTAAGTGTGTGGTTTATTGAGGTTTGAACAAGATAACATATAAACATTGATATCCTATGCCATGTATAGAAGATTTGCTTGATGCCTTGTGGGTGCCACCGTGTTTAGTAAAATAGCTTTAAAGAGTCAATACCTTAAGGTTAGACATCGTGAAGAGGATGTACACAATACTACCTTTAGAAATCGATTTAGGCACTATGAGTATCTTGTGATGCCATTTGGGTTGATGAATGCCCTAACTACATCCATGATGATTGTGAATGATGTCCTCAATCTATATATTGGTAAATGTCGTAAACTTTGTTGATGACAATTTGACTTATAGTCATAGAATTAATGAACCGTTAACGGTTCAGTACGGTTCTCAGAACCGTACTGTGAACCATACGGTTCACAATTTTTTTTAGGGGGAACCTTGTGAACTGTGGCATAATTAATTAATTAATTAATAAATTTTTTTTTCAAAGAGGGGTTTTGGAGTGGAAAAATTAGGATATTAATTAATTAATCAATTAATAAATTTTTTAGGTGAACCGTACCACGGTTTAAGGAACCGTGGTACGGTTCCTGCCACGATTCCCAAAACCCATGGTTCTCGGAACCGTGGGTTCTATGCTTATAGTGCACGTGAGGTCAAGCATATGACTCACCTTAGAATTGTGTGGTCTACTTTGAGGGAGAACACTTTATTTGTCAATAATAGAAAGAGTGAATCAGCCCTTTTGACTGATATGGCTCAAAAGAATTGGTGAGTGGACTGAATTGTGTTAGAAATCAATGATAAACTTTATTGTTACAGTTTACGATGTACATCAATGCTGATAGCTATTACCAGATGTCATTAGCTGTAGGCTAGTCTATTAGTCAACTTTTTTCTCTCTATCAGGGTTCAGGATTCATTTGTACATTTGACATTCAGTATGATGTAGTGTGATAGAGTGATAATGTGTGTTCTTCTTCTACCTTCTTGTGGTGAATGCTTATAGTGAATGCTTGATGTTGCATATCTAGTTATTGACATGGTATCAGAGCTGCGATAGTCCTGCGTGCCTGATCAGTGAATATAGCTTGTCACAGGCTCCGCAATGAAGTGAGAAAGTCCTTCACGGGAGGTGAAAGCTTGGAGAGACAAAAACGGCTGGAAGAAATTCTTCTTTGGTGTATTTTGCAGGTTTGGAGCTCAGAATCATTAGTGGGGAACGAAGACACAATCCCGGAGGCATCAGAAAGGCCAGGGTAGCATCAAACAGATTGAAAATATGATGAGTGGGGAGATTTTTACAATACTTTCTAGTTGTTGTGAAAAGCACAGTCCCGGAGGCATCAGAAAGGCCAGGGCAGCATCAGACAGATTGAAAATCTGTTGAGTGGGGGAGATTTTTACAATACTTCCTACTAGTTGTGGAAAGTGCTATTTGTGTGAGAGGTTTGCCAAGAAATCTCTCATTTGTCTGTTTGGAGTACCGCAAATCACACTAGACAGTGTCTAGTACTGCCATTCAGAGTTAGGAGGCTTCATACTTTTCACATTACTGTTCTCGGTCTTTTGAACGATCACACATTTCGAAATCTTTGCAAAGAGGAGGCGGCGTAGCCGCCGTGCCGAAGTGGAGAATCTAGAAGATTCCCTCTACTTTTCATCTTTTTCGTACTAATATCGGATCGATGCGCCAGAGGTAAGAAAAATCTTGAACAGTCGTACATCCACGAGTTGTACAGATTTAGCATATCCGTACCAATATCGGATCCACGCGCCAAAGGTAAAGAAAATACTGAGCAGTCGTACATCCGCGCGTCATACCGATATCGCATACTCGTACCAATATCAGATCCACGCGCGCGAGCTAAAGAGGATTCCGAGCAGTCGTGCACCCGCGCGTCCCGATATCAGGTGTACAACCAAATATATACAATTTTGTGGTGTGATAAAATTTAGAGACAGGTTGTGATCTCAGACTGAGCCATAAAAGATCGTGATTTCCAGAGATGTTACTTTTGATGAGATGGGTCAAAATGACCAAATAAAATTGACAATTGATTCCTTTGATGATAAAGCTAAAGTATAGGTGAAGGAAGAAGTTGGTGTTGATATGGAAGAGCCAATGGAAAAAGACAGGGTTAATAATGAGACTCCTAGGAGAGTGCCTAAGTGGTACTTGTCAGTAACAAGTGATGCTAATAAGGGAGATACTCCCGAATCAAGTGAGCAGGGAGAGCTTAGAAGGTCAAGTAGAAATCGAAAACCTCCTGCAAGATTAGAGATGAATCTAGCCCTGATGGGCTCTGTGCTCAAGGCTCAAGAACCAAAAACTTTTGATGAAGCAAAGGAGCACAAGGAGTGGCGTGCAGCTATGGAAACAGAAATGGAAGCCATATTGAAAAATAGGATGTGGAATTCGGTTGAGCTAAGAGAAATGGTAAAGAGTGATGCTGATCCTAATCTTTACATTCTAAGCCAAGATTCAGATATAGTGTTTATTGTCTTGTACGTGGATGATTTGATTATTAGAGGAAGTAATGAGAAGTTAATCGATGAAATCAAATCAGATCTTTCCAATGCTTTTGACATGACTGATCTAGGATTGATGCACTACTGTCTTGGCATTGAAGTATGGCAAAACGAAGACATGGTCTTTTTTACACAAAGCAAATATGCACGAGATTTGCTTTATAAGTTCAATATGCAGGATTGTAAGCCTTTGAGTACACCTATGGATGTCAACATGAAGCTTACTGCATATGATGAATCTGAGAAAGTGGATGCTTATTTGTATAGATAGCTAGTGGGTAGTTTGATTTATTTGACACACACACGACCTGATATTTCTTATGTTGTTGGTGTTGTTAGTCAATTTATGCAAGATCCTAGTCAAACACACTGGAAATTTGCTAAACGTATTCTCAGATACATTCGAGGGACATTGAATTTTGGTTTGAAGTATGATTAGCCTGAAATGCCAATGTTGGTAGGTTATACAAATGCCGATTGGGCAGGTAATATTGATGACAGAAGATCTACCAGTGGTCATACATTCAGTTATGGTACAGCTGCAATTTCATGGAGCAGCAAAAAGCAACCTACAGTAGCCTTATCATCGACGGAAGCTGAATATCGAGCACTCAGCAATGCTACACAAGAAGCGGTATGGTTACGAAGATTGGAACCAAGCACATCGAAATACACTACCATTTTGTTTGAGAGAAAATTCTTGATGGAGCCGTTGATCTTTTTTTTTGTAAATCTGAAGATCCAATGGCAGATATTTTTACTAAGTCATTGGTAGATGTAAATTTGAGAGGTTTCGTACTTTATTAGGAATAGACGAATGTAATTTTATCATTGAAGGAGAGTGTTAGAAATCAGTGATAAACTTCATTGTTACTGTTTACGATGTACATAAATGTTGACAGCTATTACCAGCTGTCATTAGCTGTAGGCTAGTCTATTAGTCAACTCGTAGGTTTTCTCTCTCTATTAGGGTTCAGGGTTCATTTGTACATTTGACATTTAGTATGATGTAGTGTGATAGAGTGATAATGTGTGTGCTTCTTCCGCCTTCTTGCGGTGAATGGTGAATGCTTGATGTTGCATATCTGATTATTGACAAATTGTAGCAAGCAAGCTATCACTATGTGCATCATTCTAAAGATTGTCAACCCTAAAAAGCCCTATGCTCTAGATACAGATTCGAGTGACATTACTATGGGAGCAATGCTTATGTAAGAGGGAAGGTCTGTAGCCTTCAAGAGCAAGAAGCTCACCCTAGTGTAATTATGCAACTCAAGAAAAGGAGTTGACATACATCATGCATTTAATGCATGGATGCATTATTTGTATGGATCATAATTTGAGGTATTCATTGATCATGATACCTTGAGATACATTTGCAAGCAACCAAACCTTCGAGGCTGACAAGCTAGATGGTATGAGCATATGTAGGAATTCCTAATGGATATTAAGTACAAAAAGGTGCCAAGAATCGTGTGGTAGATGCACAATCTCATTTAGTATATCAGTTATCATTTTTAGTTATTGAAAATGACTTATTGTTTGAGATGAGAAAGGATCAGCAAGAAGATCTTCATTATAAGAAAGTGGAACAATAGGTTAGTCATGGCCATGTAGAGTCTCGAGAAGATAGCTCTTCTTTCTACCTTGGTTTGCACTTTTCTAGAGAAGATGGAATAGCAATGAGAAATGGTAAGGCTCTTGTGAAAGAGGATCTTACAATTTTGATAGCCCTAGTGCTGGTTTTAAGTGTCGGGTTAATAAGGCTGAAACAATCGAAGGGCCTAGACTATTTGTAAGGGAAAGCTCCTCAAGATCCTGGTTACAAGACAAAACACAAGAGAACACACTGTGGAGAAACCACCCAACCAAGTACAAGCAACCGATCAATCTCCAAAAGCTTCACCCCCATAAGAAGCAAGAGTAGAGTGAGAGAACCTGTGTTGTAAAGCTATCTTCATAGGCTTTACTTCCGGCGCCACTGGCGCCAGCATTGTCCCCGGCGCCAGCAGCGCCCCTGCTGCTCCCGGCGCCAGCGCCACTGTGACCAGAATCCAGCCGGCGCCAAGTTCCTATGGTTGAAAATCTTTGATCGGTTCTAGAGAGAGAAAAACGTGCTTTACCAGCTTGGGTAGAGTGCTTGGTATGAGGGGGGGTGCCGAATCACACCAATACTATAGGGGAGTGCGGGTTGCGACTCAGGGCGAGCTCCAACCAAGTCTCAGCCTCCCTTGCTGGAATGTTGTCATGGCTCTCGCCTTGGCATGCTAGCGCCTCGGAGACTAGGGTCGGTCACACACTTGAAATGTAACCTTCTCAGATTCATCAATAAAGTGGGATTTTTCTCAAACTGACTCTGATTACCTTCTGGGTTTCAGTGTTCGGTAAAAGCGCTAGTTGTAAGGCCGCTTTCAAACTTTTTAAATTGGCGCATAGCTGAGGGTCGTATCCCGGGACGCTAGCGGTATGCCGTCGGGACCATTCGGTCCGTGGCGCCAACGGTATGCTGTCGGGACCATTTGGTCCAGGAACTGGTTGTCTCCATATCTGTCGCGTCTTGTGGTTCTGAGTGTTCCTTGCATGAACGTGAATGGGTTAAGCTCTTGGGGAACGGGCTCTAACCTGTCGGTTGAGTTGGATGGCTTGCTTGGGTGGAAGTTACCTGTTTATGGCTGTCCAGTCTGGCGTGGCGCCAGGTTGGCTTCCAGCGCTCGTGACGAAGCTTTCAGTTGGTTAAGTCTGATGTAAGTCAGACCGCTTGCTTGGAATGGATGTTACTCGTTTATAACGAAGCTTCGAGTTGGTTAAGTTTGATGTATGTCGGGCGGCTTGCTTGGAGGGAAGTCACCCACATCGGGACCCCCGATCTGGCATGGCGCCAGGTTGGATCTCAATGTTGGTTTTCGGAACTTCAAGTTGGTTAAGTCTGATCGTTGTTGGCGAGTTGGCTGCTTGTATGCCAAGTGGGTTTGGATGGCAAGGGTTGAAGGCTGGGAAGCTAAGTCGTGGTTCCCGGCTCCCTTTGGGATGCCTGCGCTACAACCTGGCAATGAAACACCAATTGAATGATGAGTTTCCAATAAATATATGGACCCAAGACCACCCTGTGCATGCAGTCATGCAGGCCTAAACTCCCCTATTAAGAAATTCCATTGCTATTGATACTCTACACATGCATTGACTGTCCTAAACCATGTACTAACTCCAATTAGTGTGTTTGGGCCTCACAAGGTTATTAATTATTTTACGAGCATCGTCCAGTATGACGTGGCGTAACCAATAATCTCGAGCTCTGGAGTACCGTGTATCCAAGTCTAAGATCATACTGAATCCTATATTCAGGACGTGGACATAACATTCTTCCCCCCTTGAACTGCTCCTGTCCTCGGAAGCGGAACTTAAGGAAATTCTTCTTTATGCTATCAACTCTCTCTCACAAATCATCATCCTCAGTCCAACTGTTACAATCCTACTTATTGCAAACCTCCAGGTGCCGGTTAACCACAAGAGACCGAACAATTCACGTTCCACCCTGCCGTAGGACCTAATCCGGGTTCACACGCATACAAATTTCAAAATAAAACTAGTAAATTCTACCAGATAATGTGATGAGCTCTTTCAATGGTTGTTTGATGTTTGTCCAATTTCACTCACGCTTACCTTTATACAAGGGGCTAGTCTCACCCGCTACTGATTTTCTTAGCTCTTTGTATTGTCTCCTTAGCTCACTGTAACTTTTCTCCTATTCCAAGAACTTTGCTACCGTTTTCCCTTGCTTGGAAGCATCTATTATCGCAATGTCTTTATGTACTTACTCCGTCCATTTTTGCACTCTTTGGTGTTCATGTTGTCCCAATGCAGATATGAGCTCTGTAACTTGATTTTTCAATTTAACTTCAATCTGATGTATCTATATAGATCTATCCAGATATAAAATGTTAGTAGGGTGTCTAATACATACACCTAAATAAAGGCTAGGGTTCAAATTCTAGATGTTTATAATATGATTTAAACTCTATGTTATAAACCAAGCCGCGCACAGAGAAACAAGGCTGGCCAGAGGGAAATGAGAGAGGTAGAGGGAGGCAGAGAGAATGCAATTTGGTTGTCCTCTATCTGCCCTATATCTCTCCCTTCTGTCTACTGGCTTGCTTCGGCCTGTGTGTGCAACACACGTTTGTGAACCTGTACCTGCCCAAGCTGCCTGCTCTCAGTTCATTATTTTATACATCTATGCACCATATTTCCAATATTTACACTTGTCAGTATACATATTTTTGGAATGTCAGTATACTATTTCTATATCTCTATGCACCATATTCTGACTTTTGTATACACCATGAACTGATTCGCATTAATAATTAAAAAAAGACGTGTTTGTCCCAGCACACCAAAAAGTATGTAGATTATTCCATAACCCTTGATCCATACACGTTCCAGAAAGCTGTCTAGATACAAAATTAAGGTTTCCTGCTTTTTCTGAGTTGACCTTTTTTTAAGTCGGAAGAATTGGCAATTCTGGCTGTTAAAAAGTGAGGTCTCTGCGAAAAAAACTGAAAGAATCAGTCTATTTTTAAATGCCAGATTCAAACTTAAATTTAACCCGAATGCATTATCCATAATAGAGTCAAATAAATAAGTTACAAAATACACCTAAATTCCACTCTTTAGTCTCTCTCTACACAAGGCTTAAGGCTATGCCACAACAATGTGGCTACTCCTTGGACCTCAATCGCTGCACTTATCAACACATGATTCTGCTATCCGATCGCACAGCTCCTAGCAGAATAAGCAATGTTTCCTGTTGTAATCAACAGTGGAATCTTCACCTTCTCTCCTATTGTGATGCCTTTACAACCTTCACAATGAGGGAAGATAGGGAATAACCTATTCTTGATGTTAAATGGTGTTAGATTCATATTAAATTGTTTTCCTTATGAAATAGTTTAGGACATAGATGCACTGCGTTTCTGAAACGCGTTTCAGAATCGCGGTTCAGAAACGCGTTTCTGAAATTTTTAAAAAAATTCCAGAAATGTTTTTTTTATATATATAGATTTTTTTGGTTTTTTTATGGGCAATATGGGTATCAGATGAAAGCTCTAATTAAGAGCATAATTACTGTGTAGTTTGTCGACTGTTTCGGGTGCAGGATGGTCCAGTTCAGGTGCATTAATCCATGTTGGGTTCTGTCAAGGATAGAAATTGAAAACTAACCTCTAGCCTGTCTGTTACGATCACAGATGGTCCCAGTAAGTGTGTTTTCGCTCAGGGAGTTGGAAGGCCAAGTCATGAAGAGGCCTTACCGTCGGGGGGCAGCCCCCAGACCCTGCCGTTGGGGGGCGTTGCCCCCGAAACCCCCCACCGGGGGGCTACCGCCCCCCCGGACCCCTCGTTTCTCGGGGGGCTACCGCCCCCCGAACCCCTTGAGCATTTATTGAAAACCAGAGCAAATAACAACCAAATAGCTATTGGAAATAAGTTTTGTTTGTGCCCCATCTACTGCACTTCTGAGAGGCAAAACGCTGGTTTGACCATTGATCCCCTAAAAAAATTTCAGCCATAAGCTATTTTTCCAAATTTTTTTTTTTTTTTTGCGATTCTGGGAGGAGAAACGTGTTTCTCAGACGCGGTTTCCGAAACGTCTCCTCCCAAAAACACGATTCTGTGCAACTATGGTTTAGAACAGTATCTTATTTACATATTCTATTTCTTAGGGTTACATTTTTGGACATATGAGAGACTCTTACTTAATTATAAACGTGGTGCGCACCATCTCTATTATCTCTTTCATCTCTTATTATCATGCTCTATTGAAGTTTCTTTTGTTCATGGTGACTATCTTGTTGAATCTTTTGCAAATGCTAGTGAGATCAACTTATTTCTTAGAGTGTATCCATTGCTGTCTATTTTGTAACTCAGGGACCTTTTGAAATGGCCCAAACCTTTTCGAAATGAAATTGTGATTCTTTCAGGACTGAATCGCCGTTCCGTTGACTTAAACCCTCCAGGCACACAGAAACTATAAAGCCAACTATCTGCGTTCAGCTTAGTTGTCCCAACTCCTAATAATTTAGTAGCTTTTAATCCTGTTGCTGTCTTCCCAATTCACTGCCAATGGTGGTTATATGAACCATGTGCTTTTGATGGCATTTTGTGGCTTCTCTCTGTGGCCAGACTCTGAAGTTAATTTGAATTTAGTTCGTCATGAAGAATCTATAGTCTTCTATGCACTGCATTTCATTGCGATTGTGAATTTGGAGACTGTGCCTTATAAACTAGAATTTACACAATTTACAGCTTTTATCGTTGTGGAAATGGTAGCATTTTTATGTGGAGTAACAGTGTGGTGTCAGTACGTGAAGGATGGAAAAAGTTGCTCCTTATTTAAAGTGTCCTTATTTTAAAATTTTCAGCTATTTTTAGTGCTTCTCGCCGTTGTTTTCTTGTTCGAGGAATATCTACATTTTGATGAGCCTAATATATCTGTGAGAATTACAAAATGAATTTGGATAGGAAGGAGAGACCATTCGGATCAATGTCAAAGCAAGGCCAACATCTGGCACTCGAATGTTGTCTGGTACAAGCTCAACCACAGCTGCAAGTTTAGCGAGTGTAGGACATATGAAAGCACCTTTAGCTCCTCCTCCAGGAGGTGGAAGGATTAGGTCACCTCTTCCACCGCCACCGAATGATACCAAGACCACAAAAAATAGTGGGGGCTCATATAACTCATCCTCTAGAAGTCTAGTAATTTCTGGCACTCAGCAAAACTCAACAGATTGGCAAACCGATCTTGGAAGACAGTCTGGTGATAGCTTTGCAGATCTCTCTCAGCTTGAGGTTGGCTTTTATGCACATTTAGCATTTTGCTTTTGAATCATTTGTGTTTTCCCTGCAAAACAAGTTTTACCTATTAGTCAATGCTACAAAGTTACTGATTAATGTAGAATTGTAGTTTGCATCTTTGATACTGCTGTGCTAGATTTTTTTTTTCTGGATCACTGTCATGAAGCTTGAGCACTGAATGCCATTGAACTTGCAGTAAACCTGACTTCCAACAAAAGCTAACTCTTAACATTTTCAAACATCTTGTTTTCTTTCCCAGTTAAGCTTACCAACAGGGGGAGTCAATACTTCAAAGAACAGAGGGTCAGGTTGGGCAGCCTTTTGAGCGTGTTCCAACATGCTATCCGAATCTGCTCTCTGTGTGAACAATTGCTATCTTATTTAAAATACTGAAGTGGACCGTGCTGATTATGCATTAGTATTGGTTCTAATTTCCTCCAATGATAAGTGTTACATATCGGAAAAGCCTGGAGAAGATGATTTCAGAGTCCACTGAGAGATGCTATACTTAAATTCTAAATAGTTTCTTTTATTCGTCTTTCAAGCATGGAACCTGTATGAAAATATTTGAAGAGTTAATTTTTTTTTACTTTCAATTTGAATTGGGATATGCAGAGAAGTTTTCTGCATTCACCTAAATCATAATGTATAAACCTGACGTATATTCTCTATTATTGTCTTACGTTAGTTAACTTTTAATAGCGTTGATTATTTGGCTGATAACATGCACCTGAGTATGTTACTATATTAAACCTACTTCCTTGTATTTCTACCCCTTCCCACATCCTATTATACTCTATGCTTGATAATCTCCTGTCCCATCCCTGCTTATGATTACCAGTGATTTGATTTGTTTATATTACATGTTTGGCAGTCCCTGGATACTGGTTATAAGCATCAGAGCGGTATTTATTTGTTGTTTAGTAGGCTATGACATTTCATTAATATAAGATAATTCAGTTGTAGACTCATTGTTCCTGTCCTCTTCAGTATGTCGTGCCTGTTCTATTTTCATTGTGTCTGTCGCTTTTGTACTCTTGCTCGAATAGCAAACTTGATCACTTCCTTGGTTAGATGTACTACTTATGCTAATAACATAGCTATTCAGATCTCCAACTCACTTACCTGCAGAAGATTCAAAGGATGAATATGGAAAGGAGGAATACTGAGTTATGATAACACTTAGTTTTGGGCCATTAAATGGCCTTTGTTTAGAGCATTAACCATGGATTGTCAGCATATTGTCCGCAGAACATGCTATAAAGTTGTGCTTGGGTGTTTCATGACACTTTAATCTACTTCTATGGACAGTGCTGCTTAGACAGTGGTATAATGAGCTCTGATTTGTTGTTTTCACAGTAGAGAATGTCCTCAATAAGGATATTTTGAATGTTGAAAGATAAGCAATGTATGGACTTGCTGATGCAATTTTTGAAATCAAGACATACTGCATGAAAAGTACTGGAATTCAAGAAACAGCATTATAAAGCAACGCTTCCCTTTGCCCTATCTTAGACTCTTTCTCTCCTCCAGAGGTTCGTCTTCTCAAGGGAGGTGAACAATGTATTGAAACCTACCCAAGGAGCTAATGATCACTCCATATTTGTGAATCTAACACCTATTTTGGATGTATCTAGATTTGTGAATTAGTTTTAGAAACTAAATGAAATGAGTGCTTGTGCTAATGATGGCTCTTAATCTCTTAATCTCTATGTATTGTAAATATAAAAGGTAAACAAAAAAATGGTATCACATGCTCTTACTATATAGACAATGCTAGAGTTAGGGTTTCTGGTGAACCCAAAACCATGTGCCTTACCAACTTTGCTTTCTTAAAAATTATTAATTTAAATTCATTTTTAGCTACTCGGATCCCTTTTCATTTTGAGCCCATTTGAGAGCTAGTCTATCTCTAATTCTCACGCCTTCGGCTTGCAAGTACATTGTACCTTCTATAAGTGTCTGATCTTACATTTTTGATAGATCTAATCACTCAAAGGTTTCGTGATTCTTTTGGCATTCAACTACATATCAACGTGCCGTTAGGAAGCAGTGACAGTAAAGACAACTGCGTTCTTCAACGAAGCAATGAAACCATTTCGCTTCTTGCTTTCTTAGACTACGATTATCTTCAACCAGTGCACTTCACCAGCCTTCTTCTCTGCATAACTATGGCTGAGGCAGTTGAACTGTTGTATACACACTCGTCATCATTCTATTAGCCTATGAGCAGTCATCTACACCTGTCAAGTGATCATTGGGCTTCATTTCAAAGGCAATCCTTAACTCACTGAGCACAACTTTCTTTCTGGCTACATGGGCCAAGATGCCTCACTCTTCTGTATTCCATTCCATTTTCCATTCTTCTTGCTTGCAGGAGAGAAGAGTAGAGGCTTTGTGGCTCTGTGTGCTCTGGTGTAGCTTAATTTTCCCTTCTTCCTAGTAGAGAAAAAGATGATTATCATTGTATTTATCTGCAGGTCTTGCTGCACTCATGAATGGAATCACATTTCTATGATGATCATTGTTCTTTAATGAATGATTAAGTACATTGATATACCGAGTCCGAATCATGTTGAAGCATGCAACTTTGATTCATATTAGTACAATTATGTTTTCGGTTAGATTATGAGAAGTAGGATGAGAGGGGATGTGTGATTCTCCGAGTCATTTTGCAGATTGCTAAGCTACTGAGTCAAAACTGAAGGATTCATAATCTTGGAACTTGTGATTAATCAGTATGTGTGTGTAGCTGATTGTTTAATCACTCAAGATAGTAATGATCATACATAGCTATTGTATGGGAGAGGTATATGGTTTGAAACTATCATTAAGTCTGTCTCTATTGGATTTACTACATTTTCCCCTTGGGCTTGGTGGTTCTGGCTGCCTTATCTAAATATCATTTGATAACCAGATTTCCTATCATTTTTATTTCATTTCATTGTGCATCACTGATATATCCTTATTTCCATCATAATAACATAATTACAATCTTATGTGCTCTCTTTTGGGGAATGACATCTCTTATGCTGCACTAACCATTGAACTTCGTAATAAGCAGGTTATGACATACGAAGCGTGGTGACATATCGAACTGCTTAATCCATCACAATGCTCAAATTACAAGAATTATTCTTGGCTAAATTTCTGCTATGAAATGACTTTAAGGCTGAAAGGTGCCCTGCACAATGTTATACTATGGAGGTCTATGGTACTTCTACAATTACAAAATGAAGTTGGTGGATTTTTAAAGCTAAATTTCTACCTAGCGATGTTGCTGATTTTATGATGATAGTTAAGATGTTGGCTGCAAAACAGAATGATAAATCTGAACTTGTATGAGTGATCAACTATGTATTAGTTCAGCAAAAGTTCAGATTGATGACAAATCCAAGCTTCTAAATTGAATAGATTGTGAAGAATTCAATTTCCCAAGTCTTTTTGAGTTTAAGATCATTATAGATCTTGCTTCTTGAGTCTTGTGAGATTCAAGAGAGTAGCATTGTAGCTAAATTTTGAGAAAAAGAGAAGGGAGAGCCTTTGAATAGTACATTTCTTGTACTTGTTACTAGTTAGAATGAGTTCAATTGGAGCCTATCTTCTTGAGGCTAGTGAAAGGCTAAATTCTAATAATTATTCAACTTGGAAAGTAAGAATGGAGTCACTACTAGTGCTGCAAGATATGTATGATCTTGTCATAGGAGAGGAAGAAGAACCTCTAGGAGGGCAAGATCAAGTGAGGTACAAAAAGAGAGCTAGACTAGCATTACATTGCCTAAAAATTAATGTTAGTAATGAACTTCTAAAATAAGACTTAGTGGCATCTTGTACCTCGACCAAAGAGGCATGGAACTATCTAAAAGGAATTTATGAATCAAAAATACCTCTAGAGTGCTTATGTTAAGAAATAAAGTTCTTCAAAGCATTAGAGGGAGTGATGAGAGTGCTCAAGAGTATGTCTTGAGAATAAAGTCTCTCAATAAAGAACTTTCCATCATAAGTGAGGAGCTTGTTCAAGATGATGAGCTTGTTCAAATCATTTTGAATGGTCTTGGAGATGAGTTCTCCAATCTTGTACAAAGCTTTGCTATTCAAGATGCTCTACCTTCTATTGACAAGCTCCATAGTGTGCTTGTGGCAGAGGAGAGTAGAATCCTTCATGTCAAGCAAAGGATTGATTCTTTAAAATTGCATGATGGTGATGAGAAGACCAACTTCTCAAGCAAAGGAAAGGCAAAGTCCAAGAAGAAGATCCAGTCGAGGGAGACCAAGAATGATGATCAACCATCAAGCTCCAAAGGTGGAAAGAAGAACAAAGCCAAACTCAAGTGCTTCTTTTGTGAAAAGAAGGGGCACTTTGCAGCCGAGTGTTACAAGAAAAAGAATGCACAAGGAGAGAGCAAACAAGGCAACCTCACCCTTGAGGAAGATGAGGATGAAGTGGATTCATCCTTGATGGAATCTACATCAACATCCAAGAACTACTCCAATGACACATGGTGGATGGATAGTGGGGCTAGCTCACACATGACATTCCAAAAGGATTTTTTCTCAACTCTTGTACCTTTTTTAGGTTGTAAAAAGTCTATTCTAACAGCAAGTGATCAAGAATGTAGAATAGATGGAGTGGGAACTATTCCCTTAAGTCTTGGATCCTCTAAAAGAGTAGATTTTGATAATGTACTCTATGTTCCTACACTCACTAGGAATTTGTTAACTGTAGGACAATTGATGGATGATGGTTTAGATATCCATTTTACGCAAGGTGTTTGCTCCATAATGATGAATGATACTTGCATTGTAAAGGGATTCAAGCACGCTATGTGTTCCGACAGAGAGAGCGGAGAGAGAGAGAGAGAGAGAGAGAGAGAGAGAGAGAGAGAGAGAGAGAGAGAGAGAGAGAGAGAGAGAGGAGTTTTGTGAGGTGTTGAGAGAGAGAGAGAGAGAGAGAGAGAGAGAGAGAGAGAGAGAGAGAGAGAGAGAGAGAGAGAGAGAGAGAGAGAGAGAGAGAGAGAGAGAGAGAGAGAGAGAGACCCATTTGTCCCATAAGTCTTTATGGAACTTGACATTAGAACATAAATAAACCCCCCTACAATGCTTATTTACATTGTCTTTTGAAATTTTTTGGCTTTCTTATATCAGAGTGAATTGCTACCTACTTAAAATTTTTTTGCTCCTACAATATGGTGAATTTTTTTGTTTTCTCCATGCCTTTTGCGTTAAATCTAATCTTCTAAGTTAAGTAGTGTGGGCGGGGGAGAAGTTAAAAAATACCCAATGTTTTAAATGTTTTTTTTAAGAATTCTCTCCCCCCCTCCCCCACCCACCGCGGCGGGTGGGTCGGGGGGAGGAAATATTGACGAAAATACCATCGCGATATCTTCCCGAAGGCATCGCGAACATTTTTGTCAATGTTTCTTCCCCCCCCCTCCCCCCCCCTCGCCCACCCACCGCGGCCTGTGGGCGGGGAGGGGGGAAGAATTTCGCGAACATTACTCGTGCTTTAAGCATTGCAGCCTGTCGAGAAAATTTCGCGACTCGCCTTTGCGAAATTTTCACGACAGGCTGCAACGCGAAAATTTTGCGACAAGCGCGAGTCGCAAAATTTTTGTGAAGGCCTTCTAAAAAATTTCGTGATGCAATCTGTCACAAAATTTTGTGACTCGCGCTTGTCGCGAAATTTTCCAGATGCCTGGACCCCTGGTGCGCCTGTCATGAAATTATGCGACAGGCGCGAGTCATGAAAATTTCGTGTGCTAGATGGAGAAATTAAAAAAAAAATGGCGAATTTTTTTTTTTTGAACTCCTCCCCCCCACCTGCCGTGGCGGGTGGGTGGGGGGGTTCTAGTAAAAAAAACTTTTTTGGGGGGTGGGTGGGGTGAGGGGTTTAAAAACTTTTTTTCGTATTTAAAAACCTTAATCACATATGAGATAATATATGGTTATATATATATATATATATATATATATATATATATATATACTGTCATAAACTCATATACATACTTTCATATATGTAATATATATATTCAAAACTTTATGTTTTCGTCTTCTCATACTAATGTTGTTTATATGATGAGCGTTTGCAGGCTTTCTACACAACAGAAGAGATTGTCCTCATGCCTGTTGGTGATGCGAATCCAATTTTCTTTACAAAGGCATGGAAAATTTTTCAGAAGCCTAGTTCCAGCAGCCAGTACATGAAAGTCTTCGTCGTTGTCTCCAAAGTATCGGTTGGTGAGCCTAGATTTTCGATGGAGGATGTTGAAACTATAGGTGTGGTGTAGGCAATTATAATGCCTGAAACCATGCTGATTGAAAGGGTTGAATTCATGATTCGGGGTTCTAAAGGAGAGGTTACAACCCAACCCGATGATGAGCTGGCCGATGTTGCTTATTTTACGTGGACACAGTACTAGAATGGGCTACCGACCTTGTTGAATATCTAATGCGGGGCCAACGAGACAAATCACTACCAAAGGCGGATCAGCGAAAATTGATCCTGAAGGCTAGGCCTTATCAGCTGATTGCCGGCCAGTTGTATCGAAGAGGACCAGACGAGATGATTATTTGGTGGTGTATTCTCCCTCATGAGGCCACCCAAATCATTTTGCTTTCACATGAAGGCATAAGTGGCGGCCATTTTGCATCCGACATTATAGTTCACAAGATCCTGCAATCAGGATGTTTGTGACCAACGATTCTTAAGGATACAGAGGAATACTTGAGAAGGTGTGATGTGTGCCAAAGGGCGAGGAGACCAACGAGATTGAATTATGACCTACTGCACCCGGCCATTCGAAAAGTGGGGATTGGATTACATCGGTCCAATACACCCTGCAACAAGGAGTTCCCAGGCTCGATACATAATCGTAGCCACGGACTATCTCACCAAGTGGGTTGAATCCAAGGCAGTAAGAGTAGCTGATGCTAGGACCACTGCCAAGTTCCTTTATGAAAATATCATTTGTGCGCTTTGGATGCCCGATGGAGCCAGTCAGCGATCGCGAAAGTCATTTTCTCAATGAGACCATCAAGGTCATGTTGGAGGAATTCTTCGTGATCCATAGAACCAGTACGCCTTATTATCCTCGTGGTAATGGGCAAGCATAATCATCCAATAAGATCTTGTGTAGCGTGCTCACGAAAACAGTTGAAGCTAGTAGATCAGATTGGGAACATAAGTTGCATGCTGCTCTGTGGGCATTCAAGATAGCATATAAAGGAAGCACTGATCAAACACCTTTCCAATTGGTATATGGTCGAGATGCTATAATGCCAGTAGAGTTTTTAGGCCCTTCATTAAGTATTGCCACAACACAATGCCTTAATGAATCCAAATCTCTACAACTACGCCACGAAGCTTTGCATAAACTCTGTGAAACACGCTTACTAGTTGTGCATGCATTGACAGCCAAAAAGGGAAGACACAAAGCATGGCACGATCATAGGTTACAAAAGAAGAATCTTTGCTCCTCCAGAGATCTGGTCCTACAAGGCGATCAAGGGGAAATTAAAATTCACAGGCAAAGGTCCAAGGAAATTCTTAATCATGGAGCCATGAATTTGGAGAAGCTAGATGGGACACCGTTCGATACACTCGTCAACGGTAGCCGGTTACACAAGTACTGGCCACTATAGTGAGATAGATCCAGATTGGTGGTGGCACATTACGAAAAGCTATTCTGCTAGGCCATCACCACTAGATCTAGGAAGATCAAGCCAAATCAAATTAGATCCATCAAGATTTGGCCAGATCTGGCAAAATTGGGGAAATCCATCAGGATCCAAGAGGGATCCAGATCCAAATGGGATCAAGAAGGAAGCAGGTCATCAGATTATGCCAATAAGCCCCCCAAATTTGCAGATCAGAGACCTTGATCTCAGTAACTATGGCAAATTAAGGGCAAAATTCAACCAAAAATGATGGATTTGTTATCAAATATCTATGAGAACTTCCAAAGAACTACCCACAGTCAGATATAACATGGATGAAGCAGATTACTAGTTTGCAAAAGTTAAAAATCAGAGAATCTCAAGATCTTGTCAAAAAACACTCTAAAAGAGCACTTTTTTCATGATTTTTGGAGATCCCCTAGGAGATAGCTCTTGAAACTTGGACAGTCACTAGATCTGACCCAGATGCATCCATAAAAAACTTTGCGAGAGTTCGTGATGAGAAAATCTTCATTTTTGAGTGTGTGTGATGGTTCCCAAAAGCTGAATCTTCAGAACCCTCGTAGAGCATCAAGATCATCCTACTAACCCTCGCAAGGTGCCTAAATAGAATCAAAGTAGTGAAATTAGTCTGCCTACATGGTCTGATCTTGAAAATTCAATCACAAGAACATGTTGTGTGAGAGATCACTTCCTACAAGAGTTGAACCCTCGCAGACAGTCTGAACCCTTGCAAAACCTTCGCAGGGCAGTCAAATCACCTTCTGAACTCTCACAGACTTCCCTGAGGTCTTAGAATTTTGTGAAGAGGGTTCTTGCCAAAATTTGGGTGGAATTGAACAAGGAAAAGTGGATTTCACCTAATACGCACTCTAAATTCCGATATATAAGGGCTGAATTCGAGTCATTTGTCACCTTTGTTGGCGAAGCTCTGCTCAAATTTTCACTGAAATTTCCAAGTTCTCTGTTTGCGACAAGCTATCATCTGCTCATACTGAACACTGATATGTGCTCTGAACTACAGTTCTTGCCATCCAACACTCGTTATTCACAGTTTTTTGTCATTTCCACACATTTTTCTCTTTTCCACTGTTTTTTCTACTTTTTTGCCCTTTAACTATCACTGCTAACATGGCCTCCTCATCCTCTGAAGACTCTAGCACCAAGCAGGTGATCCAGCATGAAATTTCCTCAGCCACACAGATTTGGCCCTTACCCTCTAACGCTCTGATTCAACCATGGCTTCAGACAGTCGACCCACTTCTTTATGGGTTTTTTCTCGGTGCTTTTCCATTTTGAGATTAACACGGGCCTCGCCCTTCACGCTTATGCCACCTGAGACACGTCAAAGTCGTGCTTCCACTTCCTATACCAAGGTACCACACACGTACAAGGTCAGGATTAATGCAAACTCGATGGTCACCATTGGCATTATGTTCGGTGACCGTCAGCCCATCTCCCATTGCAAAAAGTCTGATCAAACCTTTCATCACCCAAACTGCACCAGAATTTCCAATCCAGACTAACAACGGTTACCTGGTAGATGCTATTACGGAACTCGTCATTCAGACGGCTGCGCATCTGTTGAACAACTTTCTAGTTGTTTCAACATTTTGCAAGGACAGAATCCAGTCCAAGCTGCTGAGCCAGATAGTGGAATCCTTTTTCACATTTTCTAGCCCCTCGGTTGTGACATACGACCTGCATATCTTCCTCATTCACGAACTAACCATCTCCATTAAACCCAACAACTACGAGCGTATCGTAGCAGGCCCCCTGTTGTGTAATTTTGCCTACACACTTCTCGAGGCAAAAGTGCGAGGTTTCCACCGCTCAACCCTTTTGTCGTCCACCGTGCCACACACTAACCTCTATCCGCCAACTGTAGCATCCACCTCCTCCCAACCTGCAGTTACTGACATAACGACCAGCAAACGAATGTGTGGCACTACCTCTTCATCTTCATCTCCATCTAATACCCAAAGATGCACCACCACCACCTCACTAACGACTCCATCAACCACCACCACTTCTTCTTCCATGCAACCTTTCCCTCCTGTCTCTGTTGATACTACCCCTGTTTCTGTTCCATCCACAACTATTTTTGTTTCCATTCCCATTCCCTCTGTTGAAACCACTTCCATTTATGATCCATTATCCACTATCCCTTCCATCACCATCGCATCCTCCATCACTCTTGTCGCCACCGTCGCTCCTCTCTAGTTTAATCCCTCTGATTCTCAGTTGTCTCCGGACACTCTGGCGTGGATGCAAGTAATCAACTTTTCACTCCCATGCCAGACCATTTTTGCTCCATCCTCGCCTTCCGTACTCCACACCACACTTCAGTTCCCCTCTGTTCCGCCCATCCTCTCGTTTGGACAAACATCCTCACCCCCGTTTCCACTACTGCTTCTCTCACCTCACCTGTTTCACCACCAAAGGTTGCCGAGGGCAACCAACCATTGCCTGATGACACATTTGTTCAGACAATTTTAATACCATTGCCAGATCGGGTTGATCCCACTGCCCCAGATGACATTAGATCCAACGAGAACCTGATTGAAGTTAATGACGACGGAGCTCCACAAGTCGTCGGGGCCGCTACCACAAAAGCCCCTGTCAGTGCCAGCAGCATACCGACTGCTCCAACAGACTTAACGACGACATACCAGACCCTGGGCACATACATCTTGGAGGCGGTAGCAACCAAGGCTATTTTCGAAAGCAGGGTATTCCACCTGACAACAAACAACACACAGCTGCGAGTGGAACTCACAAAGTTGCAGCACGAGCTGATTCTAGCTCAACAACATGAACAAGAAGGGCATCGGGAGATTGCCAAGCTGCAGCAGAAGGAGGAGGGCCTCAACCTATACATCTAAAGCCTCTCCAAAGAGCTGACAGAGGCCTCCACGAAGGTGCGGGACCTTCAATCCAAAGCATCCCAACGGCTTGCTCCCCTCCAGGCGCAACTACAAATTTACGAAGCAAAGAATACATGCCTGGGGGCGAAAGTCAAAGCCCTATAAAGTGAAAAGCTCGTCTGGTTAGCTCAACCTGCACCAGACTCAAGGCTGCTATTTGAATCAAAGATGAATCTCTTTAGGCGTCAGGTGCAGGTATATAGTCAAACATTAAACAACTACCAGACAGAGTTTGATAAACACTGGGCAAGTGCAAATCACAAGCTCGCCCAGGCCAAACAAGCCCTCAAGGCTTGCCAACAGTACATGGAGAAGAAGTGTAGCGCAGGCATCCCAAAGGGAGCCGGGAACCACGACTTAGCTTCCCAGCCTTCAACTATTGCCATCCAAACCCACTTGACATACAAGCAGCCAACTCGCCAACAACGATCAGACTTAACCAACTTGAAGTTCCGCAAACCAACATTGAAATCCAACCTGGCACCATGCCAGATCGGGGGTCCCGACGTGGGTGACTTCCCTCCAAGCAAGCATCCCGACATACATCAAACTTAACCAACTCGAAGCTTCGTTACAAACGAGTAACATCCATTCCAAGCAAGCGGTCTGACTTACATCAGACTTAACCAACTGAAAGCTTCGTCACGAGCGCTGGAAGCCAACCTGGCGCCACGCCAGACTGGACAGCCATAAACAGGTAACATCCACCCAAGCAAGCCATCCAACTCAGCCGACAGGTTAGAGCCCGTTCCCCAAGAGTTAACCCATTCACGTTCATGCAAGGAACACTCAGAACCACAAGCCGCGACAGATATGAAAACAACCAGTTCCTGGACCAAATGGTCCTGACAGCATACCGCTGGCGCCACGGACCGAATGGTCCCGACGGCATATCACTGGCGTCCCGGGATACGACCCTCAGCTATGTGCCAAGTTAAAAATTTTGAAAGCGGCCTTACAACTGGCGCTTTTACCGAACGCTGAAACCCAGAAGGTAATCAGAGTCAGTTTGAGGAAAATCCCACTTTATTGATAAATCTAAGAAGGTTATATTTCAAGTGTGTGACCGACCCTAGTCTCCGGGGCGCTAGCATGCCAAGGCGAGAGCCATGACAACATTCCAGCAAGGGAGGCTGAGACTTGGTTGGAGCTCGCCCTGAGTCGCAACCCGCACTCCCCTATAGTATTGGTGTGATTCGGCACCCCCCTCATACCAAGCACTCTACCCAAGCTGGTAAAGCACGTTTTTCTCTCTCTAGGATTTTCTCTTTCTAGAAAGTCATTTTCTCTCTCTAGATTTTATTGATCCCCAGGCTTCTTTTAATCATGCCTAGATCGTGTGAGGTGATTGCACATCGATCTGAGCTCTCTGGACTTCGCTAGAACCGATCAAAGATTTTCAGCCATAGGAACTTGGCGCCGGCTGGATTCTGGTCACAGTGGCGCCAGGAGCGGCGCCGGCGCCGTTGGCGTCGGGAGCAGCAGGGGCTCTGCTGGCGCCGGGGACATAGCTGGCGCCGATGGCGCCGGAAGTAAAGCTTGTAAAGGTAGCTTTACAACATCCACCCCACCTTTATAAAATCTGATGTCCTCATCAGATGTCAGATTAAAGTAAAGGTGTCTCCCAATTAAAATAACTATACATTTAAGCTACTTGGCACAGTACTCAATTTACTGGCCACTTTTTATTAACATTGAAGCTGGCACACCACAAGTCGGAGGCTCAGCTCTTTGTACTGAAAAATTACATAACTTGAAAATATATTTTTGTCTAGGAAAAGCGTAGATTTGATATCGCTTTCGTAAAACCCGAGAACCTTATTAACTGGTGACAGAGGCCTTTCTTTGAAATGTTCGCCCCCGTCGCTTCTGACTTTCGACTTTGGAACTCCTTTGAGCTCCTGATTTGTCCTTGATGCACTTTGTGTTGAGCTCCCTGAGCTCCAGATTTGTTCAGTTCCGCACAGGTATCAAGGCTCCCTGAGCCGAAGGATTTATCGTTTGATTGCACACTTTATGGTCCACTTCGTGCCTTGTTGCTTCTGCACCTTGATTTCTCTCCTTGTCCCAGCCTGATCTTGATACTTTTCCATCTTGGCTCTTTAAGGTAGGCAAAGATTGAGTACACCGCAATGCACCTCTCACTTAGCTTGAAGTAGCTCTTTGAATCAGCCCAAATGTAACCATTGACCTCGTGGAAAGCCAAAGGGTCGCACCAGTTTGATCCGCATCCGAACTATCTCTTCGCGTTTGTTTGAAGCACCATGTCCGTCGCGCAAAACTTGACTTTCACAATTCCATCACTGGTTAGTTGACTCACAGTCAAAACAAGAAGTGTACATCGAGCTTGGCTTCAAGTAGCTCTCTTTGAATCAGAAACATGCACCCAAAGTTTGCACTAATCCGATCTCAACGCGAACTGTCCCTTAGCGTCCGTTCGAAATACCAAGTCTCTCATGCAAGACTCAACTTTCTCAGTTCCTTCATTGATCAGCTGCCTTACACGTAACACAAGCCAGCGTACTCATATGTTTCCTCATCATTGCTGGTCCAGAGAAAGCCTATAACAAACTTTCCTTTCCACAACAAAAACTTGTCAACTTATTAGGTCCAAAGTTCGCCAGTCTCCTCGTGTGAGTATGGCTAGGTCACCTTGAATTTGCCCCCATTTTGATCAACTTTAATTCAAAATTTGCCCCAAGAGAGAGGTGTGTGTGATAGTTCCCCTCCACTTAATAAATCAGCTGATCGGACTTTAGAGTAGAGTTCTTTGGACAAAAAGCCTTTCCAACACTTTGCTTCCCATCTGCTAGGATTATGGCTCGATCCAACTTGTTGCCAATCTCTGAAGAGGATCCTAGTCTTTTCCCCTTTGAGGAAAAACCCAACTGATACTGGATATCACCCATGCTCAGTGAGTTTCAGTTCCGAAGGTGGCCGTCCCAAAATGAAGACCATTTGCTATAGAAGATCTCCCCTGAAATTGCCCTTTCCAACTTTTGACTTCCTGCTTGCGTCTGGTGGGCGTTGTCGCAAATGAAACTAACCCAAGAAACAGGCTAGTCATCCATCCTTTGCAAACATTGAGTCATTTCATTGTCGTTCACGTGCGAGTACTTGAACTGCAAATCCGCCGCACAGATTCTGGATATCGCCCATGCTCAGTGAGTTTCAGTTCCGAAGGTGGCCGTCCCAAAATGAAGACCAACTGCTCCATAGAAGATCTCCCCTGAAATGGCCCTTTCCAACTTTTGACTTCCTGCTTGCGTCTGGTGGGCGTTGTCGCAAATGAAACTAACCCAAGAAACAGGCTAGCCATCCATCCTTTGCAAACATTGAGTCGTTTCGTTGTCGTTCACGTGTGAGTACTTGAACTGCAAATCCGCCCCACAGATTCTGTAGTCCTCTTTGTTTGATGGTATCATCCTTCAAAAGAAAAGGTTCCTTCTCGAGCCATCAGCTCCTTGTATCACAAGCAATCATGCAAACCAGGCAAAGCACGAGTACTAAGACTCACCACGAATACGTACAAGTAAGACACTCAGGCAGGTTTACTAACAAGTAACAAAGGCAAGGTCCCCCTTTGAGATGGTCCTGCCAACGGACCTTTGCCTGGCCGCGCCCATAAAAATCGATCACGGAATCAGCCCACATAGGACACCCCTCCAACTATCCGTGCTTTCACCATTAAGCAGCACATTGCCTCAGTCACGCCCCACCATTTTTTGGTCGATAGCCCTTATAGCTAAACGATCGGCAGCTATCCCGCACCGGCAGCTAACCACCCGTGCTTTACACCCGAATTCGAGCAGCATCTCTGTATCAATGGTTAACCCGTACAGTTCGAATAAGTCGCCCTGCACCCCACAAGGTACAGACCGTGCTTTCACCTCCCTAGGCAGCACTTTGCCTCATCCGTCCTACGTGCAGACAGCGCCAGGCCCGAACCGCGAGAACTGACCGTGCTTACACCTCAAGGGCAGCACCTTGACTCATCAAGTCCCCCGTTCTGCCTACCACCCCGACCGTGGACGCACCCGTGCTTACACTGTGGGCAGCACCTTGCACAACAGTTGTCTTGATGAACCCCAAACCGTGGCCATTTCCGTGAGATCCGCATAGCTGACCGGCCAGTCGGCTCTGATACCACATGTAGCACAGGCATCCCAAAGGGAGCCGGGAATCACGACTTAGCTTCCCAGCCTTCAACTATTGCCATCCAAACTCACTTGACATACAAGCAGCCAACTCGCCAACAACGATCAGACTTAACCAACTTGAAGTTCCGCAAACCAACATTGAGATCCAACCTGGCACCATGCCAGATCGGGGGTCCCGACGTGGGTGACTTCCCTCCAAGCAAGCCGCCCGACATACATCAAACTTAACCAACTCGAAGCTTCGTTACAAACGAGTAACATCCATTCCAAGCAAGCGGTCTGACTTACATCAGACTTAACCAACTGAAAGCTTCGTCACGAGCGTTGGAAGCCAACCTGGCGCCACGCCAGACTGGACAGCCATAAACAGGTAACATCCACCCAAGCAAGCCATCCAACTCAGCCGATAGGTTAGAGCCCGTTCCCCAAGAGCTTAACCCATTCACGTTCATGCAAGGAACACTCGGAACCACAAGCCGCGACAGATATGGAAACAACCAGTTCCTGGACCAAATGGTCCTGACAGCATACCGCTGGCGCCACGGACCGAATGGTCCCGACGGCATACCGCTGGCGTCCCGGGATACGACCCTCAGCTATGTGCCAAGTTAAAAATTTTGAAAGCGGCCTTACAACTGGCGCTTTTACCGAACACTGAAACCCAGAAGGTAATCAGAGTCAGTTTGAGGAAAATCCCACTTTATTGATAAATCTGAGAAGGTTACATTTCAAGTGTGTGACTGACCCTAGTCTCCGGGGCGCTAGCATGCCAAGGCGAGAGCCATGACAACATTCCAGCAAGGGAGGCTGAGACTTGGTTGGAGCTCGCCCTGAGTCGCAACCCGCACTCCCCTATAGTATTGGTGTGATTCGGCACCCCCCCTCATACCAAGCACTCTACCCAAGCTGGTAAAGCACGTTTTTCTCTCTCTAGGATTTTCTCCTTTTAGAAAGTCATTTTCTCTCTCTAGATTTTATTGATCCCCAGGCTTCTTTTAATCATGCCTAGATCGTGTGAGGTGATTGCACATCGATCTGAGCTCTCTGGACTTCGCTAGAACCGATCAAAGATTTTCAGCCATAGGAACTTGGCGCCGGCTGGATTTTGGTCACAGTGGCGCCGGGAGCAGCAGGGGCACTGTTGGCGCCGGGGACATAGCTGGCGCCGATGGCGCCGGAAGTAAAGCTTGTAAAGGTAGCTTTACAACGAGAAGGCCCAACCCACCTCCATGGCAATTCCACCACCACCCATTTTTGACGCTGCACAGGCTAGTATGAGCCAGGACCAAAGCCAACAAGCAGCAGGGGTATTCAGTCAAGATCAAAAGTCCGAAGGCCAAGACCAAGGACCAACAGATACGGGTGTTGAGATGTGAGACCAAGGCCAAGTCTCAGGTCCCAACCAAAGCCAAGAGGAAGGACAGACAACATCATCCAGAGGTTCGTGCACTATATCTGCTAGCCGGGCCTTCCGAAGACCAAAGTCCGTGGAGAAGAAAATAAACGAATTCCTAGTGAAGTATCCCCACAAGTCATCAAGAGGCGGATAATAGATATCTTTTTCAGCTTAGACAATAAAGGGCAAGGAGCTACAAGCATTACCCGCCCTCCACCCACAACCAGAGTGGCGTCACCAGCTTTTCAAAAGAGACCCTGCGGCCATCAGGGCCTATGTGACAAGTCCACAACAACTACGGGTGAACGCGCACTTCTTGCCATGCACACGACAATCCAAATGGGTGGAATGCAGCACCCGTCTGGACAAGATCACAATTCAAAATTGGCTAAAAATTCCATCAGAGCACGGTTGGAATACAGATGTAGACGCTAGCGCCTCTCATCATATTCGCCAATGCATATTGTGGTGTGTTAGAAACCATCAAGGATTATTCTTCTTCATCCTCCTCCTCTTGATGTGCAATTTTGCTTTGTTTGTTCTCTTGTGCCTTCTTATTCTTGAGACATTCTGATGCAAAATGCCCTTTTTGGCCACAAAAAAAGCATTTGAACTTTGACTTGTCTTTGATCTTGCCCTTTGAGCTTGATGCATCATCCTCTTCTTTACCTCCTTTGGATGCTTCTTCTTTTCATTGCTCTTCTTTTTGCCCTTGAATGAGAAATTGGCTTTCTCATCACCATTCTGCAAAGACAATGAGTTCAATCTTGCTTTGGTGTGGAGCATCCTACACTCTTCAGCCACTAACACATTATGAAGCTTTTCTATAGTTGGCAAAGTGTCTTGGATTGCAAAACTTTGGACCAAATTTGTAGCATCTCCTAGTCTAAGACCATTAAGGACAATTTGTAGAAGCTCTCCATCGTGAATCTTCTCTCCAATGGAAGCCAACTCCCTAATTAGAGACTTGATTCTTAGCACAACACTTTCCTCACTTCTTCTCATGCTTTGCAAGATTTGATTTCTAAGCATGAGGACTCTAGAAGTGTTGCTTGATTCATAGATTGATTTTAGAGAATTCCAAGCCTCTTTAGCACTAGTACAAGATGATACTTCTCTCAAAAGATCATTACTTACATTCATCTTCACACAATGAAGTGCTAGTCGATCTTTTCTTGTATCTAACTAATTCGTGTGCACCTAGAGGTTCATCTTCATCTTCAATCAAGAATTCATAAAGGTCTTGGAGCACCATTAGTGACTCCATCCTAACCTTCCAAATAGCATAATTTGTAGAATTCAATCTCTCATTAGCTTCTAGAAGGTATGCTCCAATAGATCCATCTTACTAGTGAATTTTACAAACAGTTGATTTGATTGACTCCAAAAACTCACAAAGGTCTCTCTTGTAGTGTTTCACTGAAATTAGATTTCTAATCCAACAAATGGACTTATAATCTCAGTTCTAGCACTCTCTCACAAATATGGAATGAAGATTAGATGATGTGAAATCTACTTACAATCAAATCTTGCCAATCTTGACTATTTTTGGACAAAAAAAATGACTCAATTTTCCTCACTCTTCTTGATGTAATTTCAAGACCTGTAAATCACTTAAAAAGGTCTTGATTTCAGCCTAGATTAATTAGATCTCATGAATAAAATTCAATCTGATTAATGGCACTCAAACTTGGTGGCTTTTCCTAAGATTAGCACCAAAAATCTCATCAAGAACTCACAAATTGAATTTTTATATATTTGTTACTACACGAGGCCATCCATTGTCAAGCAAGCATTACAGCTCCCCTCCATCTCTCTACTTTCATCGTTATCACCAAAAGTCTGTCTACTCACCAGCACGCGGCTAATTGCACACTACCTATTAATTGTCTTGCATCCTATTCTATTCTTGTTGGAGTCTAGAAAAATGGCTGGAAAAATTTCAACACAAGTTGAGCTTCAGGTCCCCTTGAACAGAGCCTGGGCTGCATTCAACGATGCTCTTTTGATACCCAAGGCCCTGCCTAGCTTTGTGGAAAGCGTGGAAGTCATCCAAGGCGATGGTGTGTCTGCTGGCAGCATCAGAAAACTCAACTTCGGCCCTGGTAATCAGAATCTAGTTCTCGACTCTGGCTTCAAGCTCAAGCTCATCAAGTGAATTCAGTTCCATCAATCTAGTCAGCGTTTCTCAAAGTTTACTTGCTGGCTGCAGGCGTAGGTTGCTAGCAACACAAAATGTAAAATGATAAGTAAGAATATGATTCACAAGGTGACATGAAAATATGGCCTAGCAATTTTATTGGAACTTTTCTGAATCCTTGTATATTGATTGATTTGCAGCTGTACAGCATGCAAAGTACTTGAAAGAGAAGATCGAGAGCGTGGATGATGTCACCCACACATTGGTCGTTGTGGTACTGGAGGGTGGATCCATAGACATCCATTTCAGCTCCACAAAAGCTACCTTCAAGTTTTCAGAGGCAGCAGACACCACGATTGTGGAGTGGGCCTTCGAGTACGAGGCCATTGTGGCTGATCCACCCGTGCAGAAAGCGAAAGAAGGAGCTGTTCGCACCTTAAAGGCCGTAGAGGCTTATCTTACCTCAAACAGCCACCTCTACGCTTAGAATCTATGCTGTTATGTATTATGTAATGTATTATTGTCTGTTAAATCACTACAAATAAACATTGTCACTATTCTACGAATATTACATTCAACAAAAAAATCAACAAATATTGCAAAAGGCAAAAACCAGTGTAATCTATTGTTTTTTGAACTTGTGCTACATTTCATACAGTTTTGAATGTCCATAAAAAACCTTGATCGGAAGCTTTTTGCTATGGTGGAATCTGGAGGAATCCATTCTTCGCTTGAGAAAGAGGGTAATGATATCGCCTCTAATTTTTCACCTAAACTGGATGGTGTGTAAAATGAATCATAGAAGAAAATACAAGAATCCAAAAGTGATCTCGTGGAGCGGTTTTTGTATTGCAGAAGACCAATATCAGAATGAATAACGTCCATGATGCCGACAAGGGATTGTATAGGTTGCCATTCGATTATGCTTGATGGATACAAATTTGCACAAATCCATAAAACTATATGTCATTTAAATACTCAGATACACGTCAAAATGATTAATGCAAAGCTCAAAGCAAAAAATTCTCCAAAATTTACAATTGCATTTGAGTCTATCATTTGAACTTACGCCTTCCACTCTGATCCTTATGCATGTAGACATGTTGAATCAACATTAGAGGAGTTCTAAATCCAAAAAAGACCCTTTGTAAAGATTCTTTTTATATTTTTTCTCAAATTTTTCTTACAAATGGACCAATCAAAACACTCAAATTTGAAATCTACGTAATGTAACTTTTTGAGTCCACATTTTGATTCCATACTAAAAATGGCATAACTTTTTAGTGGTAAGTTTGAATTTAGCGGAGTTTGGTGCATTGAAAAGCGCTTGACAAGAGCTTTCCAATGATATGTTACATGACATACTTTTGACCTACGATTAAAAGGTTATGGCAAGTCAAAAGTATTAGTATTATAATATTTTAATAATAAAAAAGGCATCTTGCACGAATTCTTAAAGGGTCTTTTTGGAACTCAAAACTCCTCTAATGGTCCTCTGAAATGGATCGACCACCAGGTGAAACTTTGAAGTCTAAAATTATGCCTTTCCAAAAATTATTATAATCCATATTGGTTTTCTCTTTTTACCAAAAACACCTCTTGATGAGGGATGCACGAGAACCAAGTGAAATTTTCTATAGATACGTGGTATCCAAGAGCCATCAGAGTCTTTTTCATTACAAACAGAAACTAAAACAATTTTGCTTCATGGTCTACGGCTTCCGGAAGCCATTGCAAAGCTAAAAGAAGATGAACAACAAAGTCTGAAACAAAATGTAGTTGAATCATTATGAAAATAAATAACCAAATTTGTAATAAATGATGGCGGTCTTTCATACATCATATATGTTACTCTAACTACGGTTAGATCAAAATAGACTTACTTTAACCACAAGTGTTAGGCCCGGGCACTCAGGAAACTCACGGGCAACAATTATGGTCCAATCACAAGTCACGATTTTGCCCGGTGGGAGTTTTGAATTGTATAAAAATATGACCGGGATGTTCCAAAAAGGAAATCGACTGGCAAACAACGTTACGGTCTTTCACAGGTGTAAATATGTAATTGGGCCAAGTGTACTTCGAATAGTTGAAAAGTCAAAAACAACATGTTGACAAAAGGCCCTTTTGGTGCTCGAAACTCCTCTAATGACAAGAACAGTTGTTTACTTCATTAAATAGAAATCAGAAGCTTTCATCAAGTTCAGACAATTCAAAAAGCATGCATAAAATCAAATTGGCAAACAAATCAAAGCACTGAAATCATATAATGGGGGAAGATACATCTCCACCGAATTCAAGAAGTACTGCCTTAACAACGGCATTGAGCAACAATCCTATTTGCCTCAGTCAAATGGTCTTGCTAAGAGAAATAATAGAACCTTAGTCGAATCGGCAAAGTGCATGTTATCACATACAACACTTCTGAAGTCCTTCTGGGCTGAAGCTATTTCAACAACAACCTATATTCAGAACAGATGTTCTAGTGAAGTCCTTTAGACAAAACTCTATTCGAAGTTTGGGACAGATACCAAACCTTCTCTATCAAACTTACGAGTTTTGGATGTACTGCTTATGCATAGATTCCTCATGATCTTGGGAAGAAGCTCGACTTTCAGAGTATCAAATGCATTTTCATCAGCTACACTACTTTACAGCATGCCTACAAGTTGTTCGCATCGAGTCGAAGATATTCATGTAGGAATGATAGTAATTATTCTCCCACAAAGAACATGATGCTAGTTTGAAGTAAAATACTATATGCGGAAGTATGAGACAACTTAAGACAATTTAGACAATAAGAAACTATTGATAAATAACGAATTTTTATAGCTCTGAATCTGATTCATCAATATACATTTGTTGCTGCTTATCTCGTTGTTGTGTCTCTGATTGAGTTGTTTTCAATGAGTAGTGCATATGTATTTATATTGCTACAGGACAGGTCTTTTGGCCTTTTAATACCGTAACAGTAGAAATCTAACCATTTATGACGGTTGATTTTCAAATAGACGCTCTGTTTCTAGGCTCAAATAAATATTGTTTGTGAATAATTCGCGACAGTCTGTCTCTTTGTCTCAGCTTCATGTTTTGCAAATTGGTCACGACACTTGTCTCTTTGTGACATTTTTGTCTTTTACAAATTGTTCGCAATAGATAACAATTCTGGAGTTTGAAGGAAGCTAGAATATTTTGCGAACTATTCGAAATAGTTTCGTGACATCTGAGGCTTGAACAAGACTCTGTTTCGTGAATCTTTCGTGTTGGTCACGAATACAAGAGTTTTGAGTTCGCGTCCATTGTTTTCTCATCCTTTGTCAAGTAAACTACGCGCTTTGTTGGTAGAATCAAGATCTATCTCGAAGTTGCTTCTCGAAAAAGGCTTTATTTAGTGGCTTTGTAAAGATATTAGCTGTCATTTCCTCTGTGGGTATGAAGATTGTCTTCAGTATCTTCTTCTCAACTAAGTCCCGAATCACATGATACTTGACAACTATGTGCTTTGTTTTCGAGTGAAATACAAGATCTTTCGTAAGATAGATTGAGGAAGTGTTATCCATTAACAAGACATAACGTTCAAAACGAGATTCATCAAATCTTTCGTTTAATCTAGATCAGCTCGGTTGCCATCTTGGCTGCTGCTACATATTTTGCTTCACAGGAAGATTGAGCTAAAGCTGTTTGCTTCTTGCTAATCCAAAGTATGGTTGTGTGAGATGCTAGTGTACAACCTCCTAAAATACTTTTGCTATCATCCTTCATGGATGCCTAGCTTGCGTCACTGTATGATTCAATGTGAAATCCATCTTTCTTTGAATAACATAGTCCATAGTCTTTCGCTTTTTGGAGATATTGTAGTACTCTCTTTGCCAACTTCCAATGTAACAATCATGGGTTCCGATTATATTGGCTCAGTCTGTATACTAGAATTGCTATATCAGGTCTGGTGTTGTCTGCTAGATATAGCAATGATCCAATTAGCCTACGATAGGGTGTTTTGGCCATTCGTTCTTCTTCCTTGAGAGTCTGCGAACAATCTGCCTTGTTCAGTATTGTTCCAGGTATCATGGGAGTATGCACACCTTTGCATTCGAGCATGTTGAAGTCTTCAATGATCTTTTGAGTGTACTTTTGTTGGTGAAGATACAACTTACCACCTTCAAAGTCTCTCACAATCTGCAAGCCTAGACATTAGAGGAGTTTTGAGTTCCAAAAAGACCCTTTAAGAATTCGTGCAAGATGTAGTTTATATTATTAAAATATTATAACACTAATACTTTTGACTTGACATAATTATTGATCGTAGCTCAGAAGTATGTCATCTAACATATCATTGAAAAGCCCTTGTTGAGCGTTTTTCAATGCACTAGACTCCGCTAAATTTGGACTAACCATTAAAAAGTTATGTCATTTTTAGTTTGGAATCAAAATGTGGACTTAAAAAGTTATGTTACTAGTAGATTTCAAATTTGAGTGTTTTAATTGGTCCATGTGTAAGAAAAAATTGAGAAAAAATATAAAAAGAATCTTTACAAAGGGTCTGTTTTGGATTCAGCGATCTCAAATATTTCAGAAATGTCTCTTTTGACATCATAACTTCTCTGCATGCTCATTTCAGAATTTGGGGCTAGAGCTTTAAGAGTGTAATTCTTGGTGTGCTCACTGCAAAAACTGAAGTAATGAGCACTTTTCAAATCTTTGACTGCTTATAGTGAAATATGAGGTGGGATGATTAATCAGCACGACATAGACATTACAAAAGTAAGGTACTCTAGATTTATTCAGTTTGACTTAATATAGTTTGAAGCATTTATGGATTGTAGCTTCAAACAATGGCAATGTTCCATTTGCATTTGCACTTCCTATGGAATGCACTCCAACTATTAAGAAAAATTTGAAAGCTGTAGAGAATGTTGTTACAATAGTTAGAGAATTGAGAATGAATAATCATAAGAATATAGATTTGTGGGTGGATGGATCAATTTATCCTAATGATCCAACCACCAATTTGTAATCAAATTTAAAGTCCGTAACTCATCTTCTACACTATGCATTCCAATATCACGCAACCTTTGACAATATCCAAGTAATCCGATATTTCCTTCACATACAAATCTGAGAGTATTGTCGTTGGGTGATACAAAGTACTTCATTACGTTTATTGATGACTTCAGCAAGTTCGCTGTTATTCGTACCAAATCTGAAGCTTTCGAGAAAATCGGTGAGTATACGAATTGGGCTTAGAAGCAGACAAGACAAGTCATTTTGGCATGAAAAAAAATTGCATCACAAACTAGACTTCACTAGCTTTCCAACAACATTAGGGGAAATATGGCCTCCAAATGGGCCCTTTAAGAAATTTCACTTTAGAGAGAGGTTTCGTAGAGAGAGAATGCAAATCCGTAACTTTTGGTCACATTTTTTGAGTTTCCGGCCTTACTCGACGTTTAACTAGTATGGTTAACTTCAAACATTAGTTAGGTAAGTATGAGATGTAATAACTTCTCTGCATGCTCATTTCAGAATTCGGGACTAGAGCTTTAAGAGTGTAATTCTTGGTGTGCTCACTGCAAAAACTGAAGCAATGAGCAGTTTCAAATCTTTGAATGCTTATTCTAGCATGCTTTAGAGATAGAAACTCCTCCAAATCCATGATAGATGTGGTTGATCCTTTCATAACCTGCAACACAAGCTCTGATACCATGTGAAGAAATATGAATCACTAAGATTCTTAATTTTGAGTAGAAACTATTCTAGCATGCTCTAGAGATAGAAACTCCTCCGAATCCATGATAGATGTGGTTGATCCTTTCGTAACCTGCAACACAAGCTCTGATACCATGTGAAGAAATATGAATCACTAAGATCCAAATTCATCCTCTTGATTATTCAGCACGACATAAACATTACAAAAGTAAGGTACCCTAGATTTATTCAGTTTGACTTAATGTAGTTTGAAGCATTTATGGATTGTAGCTTTCAACAATGGCAATGTTCCATTTGCATGTTGCACATCCTATGGAATGCACTCCAATTATTATTAAAAATTTGAAAGCTGTAGAGAATGCTGCTACAGTAGTTAGAAAATTGAGAATGAATAATCATAAGAATATAGATTTGTGGGTGGATGGATCAATTTATCCTAATGATCCAACCACCAATTTGTGTTCAAATTTAAAGTCCGTAACTCATCTTCTCCGATTTGTATGTGAAGGAAATAGCGGATTACTTGAATATTGTCAAAGGTTGCGTGATATTGGAATGCATAGTGTATCTTGTCTTAATCAGCGATTATAGTTTTCTAATCAACAATTGCAACGTGCAAATAAACAATTGCTTTATTATGTGCAACACACTTGTGCTTAAAACAATTTACTCAAGCATGTTTTATCAGAGTTGAATGCTACAATCACTACTCTTTGGGGCTCAAACTAGGAAATGTTAGAATCCATGGAAAAGTTGTGATCCGACAGTTTAAAATCTATTGTTGATATAAAAGCTATAAAAAAAAAGACAATGATGAAAAGAAAAAGAAAGAGAGTACCGATGAAGCATATTGATGACTTATCTACACATAGCGGCAATCAGAAAAAAAAAATTCGAGCATATAAGTATGTTCTTTCATTAGTCGTTTATTTGATTTGTATTGGATACAAGTTTCAATTGCATTTGATAATATGCATTATCAATTTATTAAATATAATTTGAGTTTTATATGTTTGTTGTACATCATGTTTGGTGGCAAAGAACTATTTAACAGATCGTCGTGCATCGAATCATCTTTAAGTCATGTTTTACCAAGAAAGTCAGCAAACGCATTGATGAAAAATGCTCGATTTCAAAAAATGAAAATCGAAATTGTAGAGACTGTTTTGAATAAGGTTCAAATTTACTTGGATGCAAATGTGATACAAGGTGCATGTGATGTTTCTGGAATTAGCCGAAATGCTTAATCTATTTTTTTTAGAATAGTTAAAGAAGCCTTTTCTCAAGTGATGGTGAAGAAAATTTATCTTCCTCGTCCATATTTGGTAAGATTAGCAAGAAACGGTATGTTCAAAGTAGTTCGCCAACCACTTCATATAACTGATTTATACAAATCGGAATATGGTGAGCTCAATTACAATGATTGCAATAATATTTTTCTTGATATTGGCTAAAATACATTATTCGATTCTATAAACTAGATGAACATCAAGTAAATGGAAAGATCATTATAGTAATAAAATTGGATGAATCCGAAATTATCAAAGGTCAAAAGTTTGAACAAGTGAGTGTCACTTTGATGAACAAAATTTTAGATATAGATGATCGAACGTTTAGTGTTCAATCGAAAAATCACATATGGTGGTTGGTGGCATTCCGGGAATAGTTTTCAATTTTCTTTTTAAGTATCGTTATTAACATTTCATACATTGCCATTTTTTATTAACATGCCATGGATGACTTGCTTCTCTACAGGTCTTGAAAGAGGACCATAAAAGATTTTCATGGATATTTTCACGAACAAATTATGGAAAGATTATAAAGAGACATTTGTAGCGTGAGAAAAACCTTGGAAGTTTTCAAATTCGATGGCACCTTGCAGGGGATTTTAAAATATTGAAATGTATATATAATGGGGCAACATCAAAGCATCCATGTCTTTATTGCATGACGGATTGCTACAATATGAATTTGGGACGACCAACCAACACAAGAAGTGGAAGATCCATATATGAAAAGTGTTCTGCCAATTCCATTAAAAAATGTTCACATATGCACATTACATGCTAAGGTTCGTACTATTGAAAAAGCAATTTATCTGCATATTCTCCTTGCATGGAATACAAAACTGGAGTTTGTGGCTAAAGCAGCTATTAAGGGGTTGGAAGAAGTTCTTTCAGAGGTAGGATTACATAAAGGGAATGTCATCATTGAAAAAAGTGACAAATTCTCTGAAAAAAATGGAAATGTTCCTAATAAGCCATCAATTGGAGTTTCTAAAGCAAGAAGATTCTTATTTAATCACACATGCAAAGAATTTAGTGTTAGATATGGAATTTGGATAAAAATTGTTCAAGCCACACAAACACTGGAAGTAAGTAATTGAGTGGAAAAGGGACAAGTGTGGAACAACTTGTTGGATTATTCTCCTTCCTACTAATCGACTAATCGATTTTTAATCTTCATCCAACTGTTTCTCCAGTTTTGTGGATTCTCCCGTATTTTACACAGTCAGCAGAATTACAAGAGTTTTTACATGGTCTGCAGAAATACACGGAGTTTGACAGCAGTGTCGAAATTTTCTCTCACTACAAAAACCCGACATTATCATCTTTTTGCTATAGTGAATTTTCTCTTAAAGCGACACTATCGAAAATTTCGAGTAAAAATGTAGTGTCTTGTTTTTCGCATTTTTCGCCTGTCAGGAATTGCGAGTAAAAATGCAGTGTTGCATTTTTTGCTTTTGTTGCCTGTCAGGAATTCCGAGTAAAAATATAGTATCATGTTTTTTGCATTTTTCAAAGTGCCTCAAATGTTAAGAAAGTGACTTTGGCAACATGTGGGGCTACCCCAATATTCAGAAAATGAGGTTTTGCGACACTGTCGCATTTCTCACAAAACTTGCATTTTTTGCTTTCTCCCTGATGACAGTTACGTTCATTTCTGCAGAGTGACAATCATGTTTATTTATGCAAACAGACTGCTTACGGCCAAATGTCATTGCTTATCAACAAGCAAGTTCTGAGAAGAACTGGATGAATGCTAGCAGACTCCAATCAACTAGTAGCCGCAGTTGACGATCTAATTGCTTAGTATAAATAGTTGTTCATATTTCAACATCTTAATTCTGAGATCAAGTATTGAATAGTTAGCTTTCTCTCAAGCCTGCTAGCAGAAACATTCTTGAGCATTCTAGCTCAATTCTCTAGAGTTGATTAGAGATTGCTATTGCGCTTACTGCTTATTACTAATTTTGTTTAATTCAGACTTATATTCTAGCCGTCAGAGATAGTTTGGAGTACACGGCTTTGATCCGCAACTTCTACTCATTTACATCTATTTTGCTTTCATACTGAATCAATACTATCTTTTATTGCATTCAGCATCGTCTCAGAATGTATGCGTTTCCGTAATTCTTCACAATTGATTCTTTTTCTGATAATTCAATGCTTTAAATGTTTGGCTACGTAATCACTATAGTACTAATGATTTCAAAATTAGTTATTATAAGATCGAACGTGATTTTTTATCACTATTGTTTTGCTCAAAATTGATAGGTGTAGTCATGCATGGAAAAAGAGGAAGATAGATTATTCCGCTGCGCAAGTTTTCATTCTTGTCGTTCAATTTTTTTTTATTTGAATCTTATTCGACCTACCTTTTATACACCTCTTTCCAACATGGTATCACAACATTGATTCTTCTTCAAGGCCTAATAGTATATCAGAGCCCAAGCTCTTATACTTGATATTTTTTGCGATATCAATTTATTCTTCAGTTCAAATCAATTTGTTTCGGTATCAGAGAATTGATTTCCAAATATAATACTGCACAGTATCTCTCTTAATGTTGTCAGACTAAAGTTCCAAATGGATTCTCAAAGTAAAGCAAGTCATATCACAAACAAGCTGAATGGATCCAATTATCATTATGGAAATTTAAGATGAAGACCTTGTTAATCGCCAATGAGTTGTGGGATGTTGTTACAGGTATCGAAGTAAAACTTGAAGACGACATATAAGATTCAAAATGGAAATCGAAGAATGGTAAAGCTTTTGCGCTTATTATCCTCAATACATCAGATACTCAAATTGGCCACATAGCTGAAGCTAAGGCTTCGAAAGAAGTTTGGGACATCCCGAGCTCACTATACGATATGAGAGACGAAACTACTAAGCTCTTTCATTGCTAGATGCAAAGTATTTCATTACCTTTATTGACGAATTCTCCAAAAGAACAGTTGTTTACTTCATTGAATAGAAATCAGAAGCTTTCATCAAATTCAGACAATTCAAAGAGCATGCATAAAATCAAACTGGCAAACAAATCAAAGCATTGAGGTCAGATAATGGGGGAGAATACATCTCCACCGAATTCAAGGAGTATTGCCTTAACAACGACATTGAGCAACAATCATATTCGCCTCAGTCAAATGGTCTTGCTAAGAAAAAGAATAGAACCTTAGTCGAAGTGCATGTTATCACGTACAACACTTTTGAAGTCCTTCTGGGCTGAAGCTATTTCAACAACAACCTATATTCAGAACAAATGTCCTACTAAAATCTCTTAGACAAAACACCATTCGAAGTTTGGGACAGATACCAAACCTTCTCTACCAAACTTACGAGTTTTGGATGTACTGCTATGCATAGATTCCTCATGATCTCAAGAAGAAGCTCGACTTTCAGAGTATCAAATGCATTTTCATCAGCTACACTACTTTAGAGCAAGCCTACAAGTTGTTCGCACCGAGTTGAAGATATTCATGTAGGAATGAATGTAATTATTCTTCCACAAAGAACACGATGCAAGTTCGAATAAATCAAACTAATATGAGTGTCTTCAATCGCGATTTTATCTGATCTTTGTACTAATAGAATAGTATTTGTTTCGATTGAATATGCGTGCAGAAATTATATGCGGAAGTAAAATACTATATGTGGAAGTATGAGACAACTTAAGATAATTTAGACAATAAGAAACTATTGATCAAAAACGAATTTTTATAGCTCTGAATTTGATTCATCAATATACATTTCTTGTTGCTTATCTCGTTGTTGTGTCTCTGATTGAGTTGTTTTCAATGAGTAGTGCATATGTATTTATATTGCTACAGGACAGGTCTTTTGGCCTTTTAATACCGTAACATTAGAAATCTAACCATTTATGACGGTTGATTTTCAAATAGACGTCCTGTTTCTAGGCTCGAATAAATATTGTTTGTGAATATTTCACGACAGTCTATCTCTTTGTCTCAGCTTCATGTTTCGCGAATTGGTCGTGACACTTGTCTCTTTATGACATTTTTGTCTTTCACAAATTGTTCTCAACAGATGACAATTCTTGAGTTTGAAGGAAGCTAGAATATTTTGCGAACTATTTGAGATAGTTTCGTGACATTTGAGGCTTGAACAAGACACTGTTTCGCGAATCTTTTGTGTTGGTCACGAATACAAAAGTTTTGAGTTCACGTCCATTTTTTTCTCATCCTTTGTCAAGTAAACTGCGTGCTTTGTTGGTAGAATAAAGATCTATCTCGAAGTTGCTTCTCAAACAAGGCTTTACTTAGTGGCTTTGTAAATATATTAGCTATCATTTCCTCTATGGGTATGAAGACTGTCTTCAGTATCTTCTTCTCAACTAAGTCCCAAATCACATGATACTTGATAGGTATGTGTTTCGTTTTTGAGTGAAATACAGGATCTTTCGTAAGATAGATTGTTGAAGTATTATCCATTAACAAGACATAACGTTCTGAACTAGATTCATCAAATCCTTCATTTAATCTAGATCAGCTCGTTTGCCATCTTGGCTGCTGCTACATATTTCGCTTCACAGGAAGATTGAGCTACAACTGTTTGCTTCTTGCTAGTCCAAAGTATGGATACGCGAGATGCTAGAGTACAACCTCCTAAAATACTTTTGCTATCATCCTTCATGGATGCCTAGCTTGCGTCACTATATGATTCAATGTGAAATCCATCTTTCTTTGAATAACATAGTCCATAGTCTTTCGTTTTTTGGATATTGTAGTAATGTCTTTGCCAACTTCCAATGTAACAATCCAGGGTTTTGATTATATTGGCTCAGCCTGTATATCGCAAATGCTATATCAGGTTTGGTGTTGTCTGCTAGATATAACAATGATTCAATCAGCCTACAATAGGGTGTTTTGGCCATTCGTTCTTCTTCCTCGAGAGTCTGCGGACAATATGCCTTGTTCAGTATTGTTCTAGGAATCATGGGAGTATGCACACCTTTGCATTCGAGCATGTTGAAGTCTTCAATGATCTTTTGAGTGTACTTTTGTTGGTGAAGATACAACTTACCACCTTCAAAGTCTCTCACGATCTGCAAGCCTAGATAGATTTTAGCTTCTCCTAGGTCAGCAATCTCAAATATTTCAGAAATGTCTCTTTTGACATCTGAAATTAACTTATCTCTTCTTGAGAAGATAAGCGTGTCATCAACATAAATAGCTAAAATGATTATTTTCTTTTGGACATACTTGATATAGACATTTGATTCAGCAAATAGAGGTTTGAAGCCTATGGAACGTAGTGCTTCGTCCTTCTTTCTATACCATTGTCTTGCTGCCTATTTGAGACCATAAATGCTTTATTCATGTGGCATCCGTATTTTGGATACTCTTGGCTTACAAAACCAAGTGGTTGGTCCATGAATAAGTCTTCTTCTAATTTTGCGTGCAGGAAAGCAGTTTTCTCATCCACAATATGGATTTTCAAATCATGAGCCACTACATACACGAATAACAAGCGAATTGATGTATGTTTGGCTACCGATGAGAAAGAATCAATGTAGTCAATCCCATACTTTTGTGAAAATCCTTTAGTAACCAACATTGTCTTGTATTGATGTTTTCTCCATTAGGACCTGTTTTGATCTTATAGATCCACTTGCACTTGATTGGTTTTCTACCATCAGGTATAGGTGCAAGTGTCCATACATTGTTCTTGTACATGGATGACATTTTATTCCACACTAAAAATGGCATAACTTTTTAGTGGTAAGTCCAAATTTAGCGAAGTTTAATGCATTTGATATCGCTCGACAAGAGCTTTTCAATGATATGTTAGATGACATACTTTTAAGCTACGATTAAAAAGTTATGGCAAGTCAAAAGTGTTAGTGTTATAATATTTTAATAATATAAACTACATCTTGCACAAATTCTTAAAGGGTCTTTTTTGTTAAAAATTCACAATTCTAGCTTGACTAGTTTTGGTCATATGACTTGTAAATAGTTAGATGGTCATGATGTGGCTTGTCACACGTGCCAAATAGCATAGGATTCCATTCATAAGGATGTTCTCAAGTAGACCTAAGTGTTAGAACCTTTGGAATGAGTCCAAATTATGCTTAGATACGAGGGAGAAAAAATAGGAGCTATTTTTGGTAATTTTTGCATTGTTGAGGGATCTCCAAAATTCCAACCCTAACTTGGTAGGGATGAAAGATCCACCAAAATTAGCATTAGGGATAGGTTTAGGGCTACTCATACCTGCCCAAAACCGTGATGGATCATGTATATATAGGTGATGATATCTCACCAAAATCAATCAAGCAATTTCATGTTTTTTCTCTCATAATGGTGCAATTGCTCTCTATGTTCATAATTGTTTGAGTACTTGTGATTACTAATGATTATAGGATTGAATGTAGGTCTGGTGTATAGTACTCAGACTGTGGGAGGCCGTACTTTCACACGTGTGAAGCCTTCTTCAAGGATTTGGGCCATTTAGTGAGGTTCAAGCATAGATTTTTGATGGATTTTGATGGTTCAACTTGTGCTAATCTTATGAAATCATAATCTATTGTTTCCCTCATCATTTCAAGTGTTTTAGGATCCTTATTTGCTGTAATTTTTATATGGTATCAGATCCTAAAGGCTGAAATGAGCTAAATCCTTGGTTTTCATTCAATTTGATCACAAGTTTTGATCTAAATCTTGTGTAGATTGGATCTTAGCATCTAGTATTGATTCTAGAACTGAAAGTGAGTCAAATACATTGGAGATTGGTGTTGTGTGACTTCATTTGCAGGTGTTTAGGTGTCTAAAACCAGAGGCAAAGTTGAATTCAATTCACATTACCAAGATAGCAAGTTTTGCTTGCTCCAAGCATTGATTTCTAAGCGAGTTTTGGAGGTGATTTCATAGAGGAGGCTTTCTAGCATTCAAGGAGAGGGAAGATCAGAGTTTTGGGGACTCTTCAAGGCTGTTCTAAGGTGTAGTAGGCACCTCCTAGAGTGATTTAGGTTCAGTCCAACCATTGCTTGACTTATGCACCAAATTAGATCAATTTTTCATCAATTTTGATCATTTTTTGCTTGTGATTGGATAGTAGATTGTGTTGCATCCTCATTAAGTTCCATTTAGATCTTTTACAAGTGATTTTGGAAGTATATTAGGTTGCTGAAATTCACTCTTGATCAGATCATTTGGAAGCTTTAATGTTCTTTATAGAAAGAGGGGCAATTCTACTAGTATTGTCTACTTCAATCAAGCAAGTGCATTGTTTCTAGTATTCTATGATTTGATTTTGTTAGAGATCATTCTTAGATCTTTATAGGAAGTCTATTACTGATCTTTTCAGGTCCCTAAGAAGTGGTATAAGGTAGACCTTCAATCAAATCAATAGAAGTAACCTTCATTTGTGTCAAGTCCTTGATTAGGAGACTAGATGGCATCTATAAATGCATATCTTTTGGATACTAATGAAAGGCTCAACAAAACTAACTATTCCATATGGAAAGTTAGAATGGAATCTATCATGATTATGCAAGATCTGATGGAAATTGTAAATGGTAAGGAGGGTGAACCTATTCATCCTCAAGAAAAAGCCAAATACATCAAGAGGTGCAATGTTGCACTACATTGCATAAAAATGAATGTTGCAAATGAACTCTTAAGAGAGGTAGGAGATTGCACTTCAGCTCAAGATGCTTGGGAGACTTTGCAAAAGGTCTATGAATCCAAGAACCAAACTAGAATGTTAGCTTTGAAGAATCAAATCTATAGAAGCTATCAAAAGAAAGGAGAGAGTGCACATACTTTTGTCCTAAGAGTAAAGGAATTGAACAAAGAGCTAGCCTTTATAGGTGACCCTATCAAGGATGAAGAGCTTGTTCAACTCATATTGAATGGATTAAGCTTTGAATTTGACAATTTGGTTCAGGGATATGCAATTATGGGTAAGCTACCCATACTTGAAGAACTCCAAGGCACACTCATGGCCGAGGAATCAAGAAGGAGCCAAATGCAAGAGAGGATGGATAGGCTTTCCATCCAAGGTGGAGATGACCAAGCTCTCTTCACCAAAGGCAAAGGCAAGTCCAAAGGCAAAGGATCAACATTCAAGAAGTCTACAAAGCTTGAGGATCAAGAAGGACCCCCAAAGGCATCTCCATCAACCACCAAAGTCAAGAAGGACAAATCAAAGGTGAAGTGCTACTATTGTAGCAAGATGGGGCATTATGCCTCGGAATGCTTCAAGAGGAAGCAAGATCAAAGCCAAGCCAACATGAGCAAAGAGGAGGAGGAGGAGAGTTCACATGAGGACTCTCTCATGATGTCCATATTTTCTTCAACAAGCTTCAAAGGAGAAGATCCTTGGTGGATTGACTCGGGTGCTAGTTCACACATGACTAGTAAAAGGGAGTTTTTCTCTTCTCTCTTATCTTATGATGGACCTATAAAGTCTATCTATACAGCAAATGATGAAGCTTGTAAGATTGAAGGAGTTGGTAGAATTCCCCTTTGCTTAGGATCTTCCAAAAAGATCAACATAGAAGGTGTTTTGTACATTCCTACAATAACAAAGAATCTACTAAGTGTTGGCCAAATGGTAGACAATGGTTTCAATGTTGACTTTGCTTCAAATGAATGTTTCATCAAGAAGAAGGGTAAGATAGTGGCTAAGGGCACTAGACTTGGCAAACTTTATAAGTTGGATGCATTTGTGGATACTAATGTTGTCATGTTGGCCGAGAAGAGCAAGATATCTACCTTTACTTTATGGCACAAAAGACTTGGACATGTCAACTCGGGTTCCATGGAGGCTATGATCAAGGAGGAGTATGCTTTAGGCCTACCAAGGTCTATTGGAAAGGAAGACAAGGTTTGTGAAGCTTGTGCCTTATCCAAGGCACATAAGAAGGTGTTTCCTAACTCCATCACAAAGTCATCTCATCCTCTTGAACTCATACACTCGGATGTGCACATTGCTAGCACCAAATCTAATGGAGGTTCATCCATGTTTTTAACCTTCATTGATGACTACTCAAGATATTGTTGGGTGTTCTTACTTTCCTTCAAGTCTCAAGTATTTGATACTTTTGTAAAGTTCAAGTTGTTTGTGGAAAAGCATCATAATCATAGCATCAAGATTCTTAGAAGTGACAATGGTGGAGAATTCATCTCCAATGAGTTCAAGGCCTTTTGTGAGGAGGAAGGGATCAAGAAAGAGACTTATTGTCCTTACACTCCTCAACAAAATGGAGTTGCTGAAAGAAGGAATAGAACATTATGTGAATGTTCTAAGGCTTTAAGATTAGATGCTTGTTTGCCCAAATCCTTTTGGGGTGAGTCTCTTGTATGTGCAAACTACTTGATGAATAGGGTGTCTTGCAAAGCAATTGAAGGCAAAACTCCTTATGAGATGTTGTATGGAAAGAAACCCAATCTTAATCACTTGAAAGTTTTTGGGTGTATATGTTATGTGCATGTGCCATTGGAAACAAGAACCAAGGAGGATCCATCTTCCACAAGAGGGATCATGCTTGGATATGCAAGCTCAAGCAAGGGCTACAAAGTCTATCTCCCATCCTTGAACAAATTTGTTGTTTCAAGGGATGTCATCTTTGATGAACATCATATGCATATGCTTGAAGAAGGCTCAAGTGCTCCAACAATCAAGAAGAAGATGGCCGAGGAGCAAGATCTTGGTTTTGAGGAGGAGCTCATGGAGGAGCAAGCACCAAACCCACCTATCACACCAAGGAGATCTTCAAGGGCAAAAGTGGAGCCATCAAGGCTCACATATCAAGGCAAAGGACAGCAAGTTGAGGGTATCTCATCCACTTCTTATGCTTTATCTAGTTTTGAAGAACCGTCTAATGTTGAAGATGCATTGAACTCCAAAGAATGGTATAAAGCTATGTTGGATGAGTATGATGCCTTGATTGAGAATGAAACTTGGTTGCTTGTTGAGAGACCTCAAAGGAATGTAATAGGATGCAAGTGGGTCTTCAAGCTTAAGTTGAATGCAAATGGGAGTGTTAACAAACATAAAGCAAGATTAGTTGCAAAAGGTTATGCTCAAGAGAGAGGGATAGACTATGAGGAAACTTTTGCACCCGTGGCCAAGATGGTCACAATAAGACTAATCATTGCACTTGCATCACATTTTGGATGGATTCTATGTCAAATGGATGTCTCTAATGCTTTCTTGAATGGTTTTTTGGAAGAGGATATCTATATGGAGCAGCCACAAGGGTTCATCAAGCATGGAATGGAGAACAAAGTATGCCATCTCCAAAGAAGCATCTATGGCTTGGAGCAAGCCTCGAGATCTTGGAATTCAAGACTACATTGCTATCTTATTTCACTTTCTTTTGTTCAAAGTGAATATGATCCCACTCTTTACATTAAGTTTGATGATGTTGGTATTGTACTTTTACTCATTTATGTAGATGACATCATCATTAGTGGAAATAGTGTTGATGGTATTGAAAAAATCAAGATAGATCTATCCTTAGAGTTCAAGATGGTAGATCTAGGGTGTCTTCACTTCATCTTAGGCATAGAAGTACTTAGAGGGTCTGATTTTATCTTTATAAGTCAAGTAAACTATGCTCAAAGTCTTTTGAAGAAGTTTAAGATGGAATTATGCAAAAGTGTTGACACACCAATGGAGCAAGATGTAAAAGTGCCAAATGAAGATGATGAAAGATCCTTCATGGACATCACTTTGTTTAGGCAACTTATAGGTTCCTTAGTGTGGATCACTATAACTAGACCAGATCTTAGCTTTAGTGTATGTAGGTTGAGCCAATCCATGCAAAATCCATTGAATATCCATTGGAAAAAGGCTAAGAGGATTCTAAGATACATCTCGGGTACATTGGATTTTGGGATTCTATATAGAGGAGATGTGATTAACCTTCATGCATTTAGTGATTCAGATTTTGCAGGGGACAAGAGGGATAGGAAATCAACAAGTGCCTATTCAACTTTCATAGGAGAAGGTGTGGTTTCATGGCTTTCAAAAAAGCAAGAAACTATATCTCTATCTTCAACCGAGGCCGAGTACAAAGCTTTGACAATCACTACAAAGGGGGTACTTTGGATCAAGAGATTATTGGTGGAACTAAAGATCATGGATTCAGAGGAGGCACCAATCATCTACAATGACAATATATCAGCCCAACACCTTGCATCTAACCCAATCTTCCATGCAAGATCTAAGCACATTGAGATATGCCATCACTTTGTGAGAGAAATGGTGCAAGCCAAGGAGATTGCTTTGGAGCATGTTCCAAGCAATGAATGTGTAGCTGATCTACTTACTAAACCACTTCAAAAGACACCTTTTATGAAGTTCAGATCATCACTTGGAGTGATTAGTAAAGCAATGATTGAACCAAGCTAGATAGTCAGGAGGAGTGTTAAAAATTCACAATTCTAGCTTGACTAGTTTTGGTCATATGACTTGTAAATAGTTAGATGGTCATGATGTGGCTTGTCACACGTGCCAAATAGCATAGGATTCCATTCATAAGGATGTTCTCAAGTAGACCTAAGTGTTAGAACCTTTGGAATGAGTCCAAATTATGCTTAGATACGAGGGAGAAAAAATAGGAGCTATTTTTGGTAATTTTTGCATTGTTGAGGGATCTCCAAAATTCCAACCCTAACTTGGTAGGGATGAAAGATCCACCAAAATTAGCATTAGGGATAGGTTTAGGGCTACTCATACCTGCCCAAAACCGTGATGGATCATGTATATATAGGTGATGATATCTCACCAAAATCAATCAAGCAATTTCATGTTTTTTCTCTCATAATGGTGCAATTGCTCTCTATGTTCATAATTGTTTGAGTACTTGTGATTACTAATGATTATAGGATTGAATGTAGGTCTGGTGTACAGTACTCAGACTGTGGGAGGCCGTACTTTCACACGTGTGAAGCCTTCTTCAAGGATTTGGGCCATTTAGTGAGGTTCAAGCATAGATTTTTGATGGATTTTGATGGTTCAACTTGTGCTAATCTTATGAAATCATAATCTATTGTTTCCCTCATCATTTCAAGTGTTTTAGGATCCTTATTTGCTGTAATTTTTACATTTTTGGAGCTCAAACTTCCTCTAATGCTTGTCTTTTACCTTTTGCAATCAAGATATCCTACCTTTTGATCATGCAATCATCTCCACCAAACTCAACTTTGAATCCTTTACTTAGTAGTTGAATCACACTAAGTAAATTCTTGGTAATAGAAGGTATGAACAAAACATCCTTCAAATGAACGTTCCTATTTGTAGAGAGAGAAATAGGAATTGTGCCAATCCCTTTGGTGCTTGCACGACTATCAATCCACCACGGATCTAGATCTATATCATTAGCAGGCATACATGAAGACATCACAAAAGCATCATCATTTGAGTATTGAAAATCCAAATTATCTTCATCATGAGTACGATTACCTTGCTTGTCTGTCAACACTCTAGAAGTAGACTTGGATTGATAAAGCTTCTTTAAAGAATCCCAAGCATCCTTTAATGAAGTACTATTACCAATTTCCTTGAAAAGTTCATTGGTAACATTCATCTTTATCATGCGTAGAGATCTTTTACCTCTCTTTTCATACCTCAATTGTTCTTGTTGTGTTGCTGGCCTCTCCTCCAAACCTACAACAATATCCAAAACATCATGCATCTCAAGAAGTGATTCCATCCTCACTTTCCACAATGAATAATTGTTTGAGGTAAGCCTATCATTGCCTTCCAACATGTATCTACTTGATGTAGCCATGTTGCAATGAGATTATCCTTTTCTTTCAACATGTTCCAATGCACAAAGCACTCTTTTGAAATACAACAAATGTTTCCAAAAAGAAATCACAAAGATATGGAACTCTAGCACTTATATCTAGCAAATCAACACATAGAATGTAGAAGTCATGATCAACCTATGATCTATTCTCAATCTAATGACTCTTGCCAGTTACTAAGATTGAAACACACTCTAATGAAGTTCAGCAATCTCACAAAATAGATATCCAATCAAAATTAGGGTTTTGACAAAATCACGAAGAATTGAATATTTCAAATTCTACAAGCAATTGCCTAAAACTTGATATAGAGTCTTGTAGCCTCAAGTAAGACCTTCCTAATGCATCCAAAATTGGCTATTTCCACTAAGTGTGGTGTGAAATCTACACTTCGTAGTCGTAAAATGAACGAAGTAGTATTATAATACCACTTGCTTATCCTCCCCTCATAGAGTGTGGTTAGGTATAGGAATGAAGTGAGATGGAAATGGTGTAGGAAAAAAAGTAAAATAGGAGAAAAAAAGTGTTGCACATGTAGAAACAATGTTAAGAGACATTTCAATAGAAATTGGCAGATGAAATAAACAAAATATAAAGTGAGTTAGAACAAATCGAAGCTATTAAGCAATAAAATATCGAAAAAGAAACAAGAAAAAAAGTAGATGCAAAATTACGATTGTAATCTAGGCGTATCATGCACTAATCTAAGTGAGTCGTCAATGGCACGAATGTTTGGTAAATATCTCTCTATTCATAACTCACTACCAATGCTGAATTCTCTTACTAGACACAAACACATGCTTAGACTTGAACCTGCCAATGAAGCATCCTATCACTTTTGCTCAATCAACCGAAAACACTATTACTCATTACAAATCTCTTTTCATCAGCATTTCCACAACGAGTGGAACATGGCAAGCATAAATCAACAAACTAATTCTAAGCATTCAACATTACAACTCTGGCCTGTCATTTTGGTTAACTCGGATAAGATCTACTCACTTATTGTGCTTCTTACGAGTTCAGTATTCACAAACTACAGATCCCAAGATCGACAAAACTCAAATGAAGTCTTCGACAAGAGGCAACTACAACAAAGAAATCTCTACCTATGATCACTGTCACAAATCGGTACACACAGCAGACAGATGCTGGTTCAACCCGACAATACCTTGCACACACTGCAAGAAGAAAAGACATTCAACATATGAATACTGGCACAACCCAAAAGGAAGACACAAAGCAGAGAAAGCCATGTTGCAAAGTCATCAAAGAATGCTGAGAAGAGCGACAATGCCTTCATGTTATTCCATGAAAAGTCAACCAGCTATGCGGAGCACGACTACGATATAGTGATTGAGTGGAGAGCATTATTCCACTTGTGATTTTTGTAATGTAGAAATGCCACTAGGATGCCACCTAAGGAGCTCTCTTGCTTATTTAAGAGACTCCCTCTTTGGGAAGAGGAGCTTTTGTGAAATGTACCCACTCCATGCTGAATTGAGAAGTGCCTCCACAAGTTTTGGTGCATCCATTGAGCTTCTTGATCATGCTTGTTTCTTGAGTAATGCACTCATGATCTTGCCCTTCCCTCCTTTGTGTGTGGTTGTAGATAGTAGAGTGGATTAGTTAACTTGCTTTCCTAGAGTGGATTAGACTTCATTTATTGTTTGTGGATTAATGTAGAAATCAGCATTCAGGTAAACTAAATAGGCTGGGTTTGTGATGTAATTCTTGCATATTCCCTTACAACCATGTTCTTGAAGTTCTTGGGATGTCCAAGAATCAAAAGATTGGTTGGTTTCTTGATTTTTGGACTTCTAAAATGTTGTAGAATAGTTTCTTGTTTCTTGTTTTGTGGATTTATGCAAGTATAGTATGTTTAGGATCTGATTGTAACTTGTTTTTGCAGCATTAGAGTAGGATTTCAATCATTGTTCAACTGATTTGCATGCTGATCTGATGGTTGAACATTTTGGCATGCATGATTGACTGATTGTGGTTGTTTATGCATATGCTTCAGTGCAAGAGTGACCAAGCTTAGTGTTTTTTGACAGACAGGACAATAATACAACATTAATCAGTCCATTCTACCTAGTTTTGGACAATGTAATAACAAGAAAACATCCAAAAAATGCCCAAGAAGCCTGATAACAGGGAGAACCAACCTTGAAACTGTTCTGGAACAAGAACAAGAAAAAGCCAACTGAATCCCTAGAGCAGAGAATCAGTAAACATCTGGCCCGTTGCCGCTTGCACCACTCACATTATGAAACAATCAATGCTAAAACGCTACCCCTGATCAGATCCATTCAAGAAACATGGTACATTTTAAGATCTGTTCACAACTCAAAACGACCTGCAACCACCCTCCACACATCCTACGTACAATCTCAGATCTTTTGACATCCTCCTCTACACACATAACCTGCAACAATAACATCTTGATCAACTACAGAACACTCGACAACACAAGAATACTGATACTAGGCGATGGAAGCCGACACGATGTCGAAGGCCTCCAGCCTGTCAGGCGTGAAGCTCCTAAGATGTCATGCTCAACGGTAAAAGTAACATTACCAGAGGGATGGTTAACCAGTAATTTAGCGTAATCATGCCTTGTAATGATTAGTTAATCTTTTTTGCACAACTAGAAAACTCTGTGTTTATCCACGCAGAGTATCCACGCGAGACTTGACACTTAGTCGATTTTCCGAAATTTTGTTTGCGTGGAACATCCACGCCAAAAAAAAATTGAACACGCCTCCGGCCAATCTACCGGTGTGTTTTTTTACACGGCGCCGAAGAATTTATGCGCGTGAAATTATCCGCACGTGGATAATCCACGCAAAATTGAATTCTGAAAATTCTGGCAACTATTTGGGAGGGAAGGTAAGCAAGCAAGCAAGCAAGATCTGTAGAGCTTAGAAGAGCAATAGCAAGCAAGAGCACTAAACACTAGATTAGAAAACCTATAAAACTTGAAAGCAAAAGAAGAGGAGCAAGAATGCTCGCAAAAATGCTATTTTATTGGCATTCAAATTTCGTGTGGATTATCCACGCAGAAGTTATCCACGCGTGGATAATCCACGCGATATCCACGCGTGGATGTTCCACGCGTTTTTTTTTTCCTCTATTGGCATGTGAGAGGTCTCCCACATGGGCTTGCATGCTTCAAATGTCATTCAATATTCTCATAATCTTTTCTAGATTTTATGAGAATATTATATTGTGGGATTTTACATAAAAATATTTTTTTTTAATATGATGGAATGTAAAAAAATCAATTCAAAGATCATTATGGTAGTATTTAATTGTTTAAACTAGTTTTATATTGTTATAGATTTTATTTTTCTTGAGATTTGACATAGAAGACAAAATCATGAGATAAGAAATAGTACATATTATTATTAAACAAGTAATTTGACAAGTTTTTTAAGATTTTATGACATAACATTATGTCAAATCGGTGATGTCATAAAACATTTAGTTTATTAATATTCTAGGTGTCATAGATTTGATATAATTTGATGACATAATTACATGGTCAAATAAAAAAAATTTGCTTTTGTCATGTGGCCTCTTAAATGGTTGCATGGGGTCATTTAGATTCATGATCAAATGCATTTATGTTATATTGAGGACCTTAGTGATATGTGACCTATATGATAAATCTTTTTAATTGTTGGTGTGTGACCTATATAACCTTATATGTAATCATAGTAATTAGTTGAAATATCATTTAGCATTGTAATAAAGATGATGATCAATGGTGTGTTATCTAGTATATGATTTCTTGTATACAAAGCAACCATAGATAGAAAGGGCGAATGCATATTGCTCGTCATGAAATACCATGGCACACTAGGCCAATCCAAAGAGATTTATCTTTAACTAACTCGAGCCAAGTATAAATTAATCAAATGAATGATTGAGTGGGCAATGAATCAATTGAGTATATGACTGATTGTTTGATTTTGATCATTCCATCTTGAAAGAAAGATCGAGTGAGATCATCACTCATATTAGACAAGAGTTTAAACTGAGAGCTTCGAACATTGACTACTATGTGGTCTTTAAATTAGTTGAGATAGGCATGCACGCACTGTCTACTGATGTCTAACATTTGTCAATATGAACCTCATTTTGATTGCTCGTCATGTGTTGCCCCACCCAAGCAATTTTCTTGATAGCAATGTTACTAGAATATTAGATTTACATTAAGCATAAGTAGAATATACATGGATTAGATGTTGGCATGTCTTTAACAAATTTTATTATATTTGTTCAGTACATATGGTCTCATAATGATTACTTATGAGTGGTATAGAGTAGTTGGCTATAATGTGTATATGTCATCGACGATGTCAACATCATCAGATGGCAATTCATCTCATGATCGCAATAGCAGGTATATATTGTTATTGATATTGACATCAATTGCACTTTATTTGTTATTTGAATATGAGTCTATAATTTTTCTTGCAAATTTATTCTTACAATGACATTTGATTGGAACTATGAATTCTAGGAAAATTATTGTACCTCCACGTGATTTAGAGAAAGAAAAAAGAATTGAGCTCTATCACAGAAAAAAGGAGCAAGCAAGACTAAAGTACAGTGAACAACTTTTGACTAGTTCATTTTCAAGCTCTTCCATCAGTTGACGTATACCGCCCATTGATCCATCCAATGTATGTATATTGATTTATGTCATAATTTTTTTATTTGTAATAATGATGTAATCCGATTTGCTCTTTGGATATAGTATATTGCTCTTTGGAAAGCCAAACACCACTCCATCACAAATGAAAGTTTAAAATGGACTAAATGTACAAAGACTATTTTGTCAATTTTTGTCACATGTTACAATTCGTCACATGTTAGAATTTGTCAATTTTCACTTGAATGACACGGAAAGAATTTGTGCAATTTGCAATTGAATTATTGGACCAGTTTCAACCAGAATATCATGAGAGGATACCATGTACATGCACACAATGCAAAGGCCTTAAGATTCGGACAAGGAGGATTGTCAACGATCATATTTGGGCCAATGGAGTGCACACAGAAAATCCAAGAGTACGAGAGGTAAACTCTTTAAAGTGTTTTTCGAAAATGCTTTAATCTTTGACCCTTATGACACTTCAAGTATAGTTTGGCCAATAAATATTGAGCGATAGGATGAGTGCCACGATACTTTGAAGTTAATCTCTCACTTGCTTCTAAAAGGGAAATCCAAATAGAATATTTAGATGAAGTTAATTTCTCACTTGCTTCTAAAAGGAAAAATCCAAATAGAATGATTAGATGAAGTTAATCTCTCACTTGCTTCTAAAAGAAAAAATCCAAATAGAATGATTAGATGTAGTTAATATTGATTTCCATATTCAATCACCCATAATAGTGTTCCATTCACATCCGCGAGAGAGAGAGAGAGAGAGAGAGAGAGAGAGAGAGAGAGAGAGAGAGAGAGAGAGAGAGAGAGAGAGAGATCATGAAAGAGTTAAAGGTAACCAACACTTCCAATTCTAGGAAGGTGTGTAGCACTTGTTTTCTTCCGTTAAAGACATAGTTCAAATGTTTTTTGTTGGAAGATGAGTTCCACAAAAAAGCCCAAACGCCGCAGGGAGGGAGCATGTTGTGACATTCTGGAGTAGGATATAATCATATGGTTCGGGAGTTTTGATTAGCACTCTATAATGTTCTCTCTGTTTTTCTCTTCATGTGTGTTTAGGTCGGTGTGGGTGGGTGTGTGTGTGTGGGTGCGTGTGTTTGTGTGTGTTTGTGTTTGTGTTTCATGCTACTAGTTTACGGTTTGTGTTATATATTAAGTTATGTTTCATGCTTGAGAGAGAGAGAGAGAGAGAGAGAGAGAGAGAGAGAGAGAGAGAGAGAGAGAGAGAGAGAGAGAGAGAGAGAGAGAGAGAGAGAGAGAGAGAGAGAGAGAGAGAGAGAGAGAGAGAGAGAAATTGGTACATCTAACATTTTCAACTTTTGCAGAAGAAGGACCACCATAAGTTGGTTTCAATAAAAAGAGTTGCAAGAGAGATCGAGAATATTATTGATAGGATAAATCACATGAATATTGATTTTGGATTATCATTGGCCCTAGATGATGCTCTTGTTGATGATGACCCCTTGCATGATATAATTAGTTCATCAATGCCTTGTGATTCAATCCATGTCTCCAAATCTCTAGAACGTTCTTACCACCCAACCACACCTATCCTAGATGTTGCACATGAGTCCTCCACGATACTCCACGTGGATTCCACAAACATGACCACCCCTTTAAAAAAGAGAACACGTCTTGGACATATTATGACTAGTATGAAAGATAATTGCAAATTACTATGCACTGTTGATGTGTCAAAAGACATTCTAGGTTCTCTGTCTGACCTTCCTCTTCCACCTAGCTTGCAACCATTAGTAAAAGCATTTATTAGCACCATTACCATTAAATGGAACATCATTTACGTATTGGGGTCGAATGTACATGATCATGCCTAGTGAACACTTTCCTGAGGCTGGTTTGGGCCTTTTTGCATTGAGTAGTATTCAGGTCCCTTTAAATAGTGTTGTGACATTGATGCCATATGCAAGACCTCAATACAATTGGGGTGATTGGCATGCTTTGTGTTGTCACCAATGGAGGATGCAAGTATATGGCTTGAATTCAAATGCTTGTTCTTTAGAGGAGCAACGCATGCAAGGAGGCAACAACTCGAGGGAAAATCGTACATACATTGATGGACGTCCAGATGTGCATGGAAACATTGCTGCATATATAAATAGTTCCATTGGTCACCCTCTATTGACGAATTGTGATTTTGAAGAATGCATCAATGGAAAAAAAGAATATTTTACTAGGAATGTAAAGGGCACTTATGTAATGGTCTGTGCCACTAGATCTATCAAGTTTGGAGAGGAATTGTTCAGCAAGTATAGTTTCAACCGTCCTCTACCCAAATGTTTGCAAAAGACAATAAGTCAAATGTGAAGATTTAAATTTTGTTGATATGTAGAGATGTATAATCCATGCATCTTGATTGTATTTGGTTTGTGTCATTAAATATGTCAAATGTTAGGAGCATTATTCATCATTTGCCTAGATTAAATGTTAGGAGCATTATTCGTCTTTGAGTTCATTAAATGTTAACAAGCTGAAAAGACAAATTTGTCTAATAGATACATTGGTATGTTCATACTTTTTAAACTAAGAGGTAATTTATATTCACATGCAACATTTAGATCTATCAAGTGTTGGGAGGAAATGTTTATCAAGCATTGTTTCAACCTACTTCTTGTTATTTTGATATAAAGGATTCTTCATCCTCATTTAGTGTTGGAGACAATAATCCTCATAATGGTTGACGTAGATGACGAATGCAATACAACGGTCCACATATAAAGCAATTACCTCATCGTCTACGTCAAGGCTTAAAAGAGATGATGGAAATTGATGAGCGCATTATTATTAGAACATTCTTGTTTATAACAATATTTGTTTAATAATTTTGAAACACAATGTTCATTCACAGTGATTATTTATGAGATTCATGTTTGTCATGTGGCAATGCAAAATGTATAATGCTATATGGGAAGTTTGGTTTCCACTTTCGTGCTGAAAGGATTGATAACAAGAGACGCACACATGATTGTGGTGTAATAGCATCTTTCCAACAAGAAAGTCAAAGTAGTGCACGAGATCGGAATCCCATCTCAGGAGATATAGAATATGTAGGAACTATACAAAATATTTATGATGTGTCATTTGGTGAAAGTGGACACTATTTTTTATTTGATGTGAAATGATTCAAGGTAGTTTGTAGAGGGCCAAATGCAACCGTAAAATCGGATCCAAGTGGATTTTTTGCGATTGATTCATCAAAAACATTGAGCATGGAGTCCTTTGACACATCGGTGTTGCCTCGTCACTGTGAGCAGGTGCACATGCTATGCTATAATGTTTTTCATGTACGGCTTCATGTTCCAAGAAAATTCTCAATGTTTTACAAATGTTGCAAAGGCAGTAAATCACTAAAAGCATGTGAGTTAATGAAATCACCACCACAAACTATGACAAAATCAAGTGTTTTATCATAGTCAATCCCCTTGAATTGAGCATATCCCTTGGCAACTAGTCTTGTTTTATAATTGTTCACACTACTATCTTGATTAAGCTTGATCTTAAAGACCCATTTGCAAACAGTAACATTTTGTATCTTTGATGGAGGATCAATAATTTTACAAGTATCTCAAACAATGCATCATATACTCACCTCACTTTTCATTACATCAAATCACTGTTTTATTGCTATAGTTTCATTCACACTTGAAGGAACATCATCAAACTTAAGGTAGTAATAAGGGCAATAGAAATTAAACAATCATAAACTTGTAATTGTTTCGCTCTTTCTTAATATCACATTCATCATTCATCAATTCCTCATTAAAGAGCAAACTTGCCAAAATCACCATCTCTTGATAATCTCTCGAAGTATGTACAAAATGAGCTCTCAATCCATATCAAATGATCTCGCATATGAAATTAGGTAGAGTACCATTAGGGTAGACCCTAAACCCCTAGCTATCAAAGCCTTAGATCATGCATAATTACCCTCTTGGTAGCCCGAGTCAACTGTCTTATAAAAGTAGGTGGCCGCCCTCATCAAAAATCCCAATCAACTAGGAACATCATGATATAATTCACTTTAGAAAAATATTTATTTAACTAATTCCATTTCATTATGAACATGCAAAAAAAAAAAAACACCTCATCATAGTATAATTCACTTTAGAAAAAAAAAATATAGCCTAATCATAATATAATTTACTTTAGAAATATATTTATTTAACTAATTTCATGTCATTATCAACATGCAAAAAACAAAAAAACAAAAAAAAAAAATGCGTGGATAATCCACGCAAAAGATATTGGTCTGGTTCGGTGAACAAACTGAAATTTGCGTGGATAATCCACGCGTGGATTATCCACGCCAAAATTGCTTTCCGGCGCCACCAAGCTTCCCTCCCAAACAGTTGTCAAAATTTTCAAAATTTAATTTTGCGTGGATTATCCACGTGTGGATAATCCACGTGCATAAATTTTTCGGCGCCATGTCAAAAAAACAACGGTGGACTGGCCGGAGGCGTGTTAAAAATTTTTTCCTTTTCTATTGGCAATTATATTGCCTTGAGGATCCACGTCATAATAAGAATTTGTGGATGAGTCTTCGATGGGACCGGGAGCCGCGGCCGCTTATGAGGGACCACCCTCATCTTGGCTAAGCATACTCTGTAGTTGTGTTTCTGCTCACGAGTTAATGATTCATATAAATTTTTTACAAAGTCTCCCGAGCTTTCACCACTGCCTGACCCCGACATGATTACTACATTCATAAACATACAATACATCACAATAAACCCTAATATATTAAAATGCAGTAGAAAAGAAAATTGATTATAGAACTTTAATACATATTGGAGTAGAACTTTCATACCTGTGTTAACAAAAGAAGAGAGATATGCGTGTAGAGCTGGAGCCTGCACCAAGATGCAAAAGAATCATATAAGCGACAATGTATAAGAATAGTACTATTTAAAAATCAAAACATTAGAATCATACAATAATTTTATGTTATTTGTGTTTTGTACTCGTGCATATATGCAGTTTATCACAACGAGATGAATTACATTCAGATCAGTCTAGCGATGAAGACACTACTCAAGTTAACAGGGTCAGTGATAAACATGCATGTTTTTTTGTTCATAAAATTTTTGTTATTATTGTGAAAAATTGTCAACTAGTAGTATTTTCCTAACTTGAGATTTTGTAGGCCTATGGCCAAATAAAAGTTAGAGATAGGTTCATACATGTATGTAGAGGCCCAAAGTATGTGTACACTACTTTTGAGGTCACATTAATTAGAGGAGGTCGAGTGTGGAGCTCTTCTATTGGCTCATAATTTGGTGCATTCCTATTTGACCAAATTTCTAGGTATATGGGTGAATCCTATTGGACCCCAATTTTAGCCTATCATAAGACAAGTGGCCAAGAGGCACTATGGCTGCTATAAATAGCCATCTCCACGAGTATGTACACATCTCATTTTCATTCTATTGAATGAATGTTATGCTCTTTGAAGATCCATCTTCTTCTCTCTCACTTTTTTGTTCATATCTTGCATTCTAGCCACTAGAATTGTGATTTCTTTGTTGCTATGGCTTCACACGTGTGAAATGCAGGTTGTAGGCTCTGAAGTACGGACAGGGACAGCAAGTTTCTGTTTGTGGAAGCTTATGATCAGATTTTGATGTTTAGTTGATGTTTAGTATGCTTAACATCACAATTTCTATCATTTTTTCAATCTAGATGTGCATAACTTCCATGGCCAAGATCTTTATGAAACTTTAGCATCTTTTGGATCTGAGTTTTTCACATGGTATCAGAGCATTAGGCGGCCAAATGTGCAGGTTTTGCCAGATTTAGAAGAGATTTGTGGGCGAGTTTGCTTTTGTAGCATTCCAATCAAGTTTCTAGCTAAAAATCTTGTTGATTTATGTGTAGAAATTGGATCTTTGTGATCAAAACATCATTTGTATGCATTTCAATTGAAGTAGGGCGAATTCCCTCTGTACTTATCAGAATAAGGAGACAAAAATTGTTTTGGAAAGAGGGAGATGCAAGATCCAACAAGATCCTATTAGTTTTCCATTCTAGCATATAGTTTTTTGATTCAATTTCTTGCTTCTTCATGTCAAAAACTTCAAAATTGATGTAACCCTCTGATTTTCAGTTTGCTGAATGATTCAAGAGTGTATTTCAATCTTAGGAGTGAGGGAAAAGCAAGTATATTGAGGTTTGGTCTTGGTTTGATCAAGAAATCATAAAACTAGTGGCTAAAATTAAGGAAAAAGTGAGGAAAAGAGAGAAAAAGTAAGGTTTTAGGTTCCAAATCTTTGTGATTTCTTCTTGTGTTTCATTTGTTGATTCAAGAGAGTGCTTAGTGCATTGGAACAGGTCAAAGATCAGAGATCAATCATTGCAACATGGCTACAAATGGAGGCTACATGTTGGAAAGCAATGATAGGCTTACCTCCCTCAACTATTCTACTTGGAAAGTAAGGATGGAGTCTTTGCTTGAGATGAATGAGTTGATGGATATTGTTGTAGGTGTGGAGGAGAGACCTTTGGCACCTCAAGAACAATTGAGGTATGACAAGAGGGCAAAGAAAGCCCTTCACATGATCAAGATGAATGTGACAAATGAGCTTATCAAAGAGGTTGGTAAGTGCACATCATCTAGTGAAGCTTGGGAAGCCTTGAAGAAGGTTTATGAATCCAAGTCTACTTCTAGAGTGTTGACTTTAAGAAGGCAAATCTTTTCTTGTATGCAAAAGAAGAGTGAGAATGGACATGCTTTTGTTTTGAGAGTTAAAGCATTGAATGATGAGTTAGCATGCATTAATGATGGCATAAATAATGAGGAGCTTGTTCAAGTGATTCTCAATGGCTTGTTGGATGATCATGCTAATCTTGTTCAAAGTTATGCTATCCAAAAATGTTTACCAAGTGTTGGAGACTTGCAAGAGGTCTTGTTGGCTGAAGAATTCAGGTTGCAAGCAAGAGTGGGAGCATCTTCTACATCTCAAGGAGGAGAAGAGGAGGCAATGTTCTCTAAAGGCAAGTTCAAGGGCAAAGGTAAAAGCAATTGGTCTAAAGGGCAAGACCAAGGTGAGCACTCTACTTTTGGCAAAAAGAAGGATAGATCTAAGCTAAAATGTTTCTATTGTGGAGTCAAAGGGCATTTTGCTAGTGATTGTTTTAAGAAAAAGAGGGATCAAGGGGAAAAGCAAACCAATCTAACTATTGATGAGGGTGAGGATGAGCTTCTTTCAAATGATGCTTTTGTTATGTCATCTTGCTTGTTGGCTAATCATGGAGACATTGATCCTTGGTGGATTGATAGTGGAGCCACTTCTCATATGACATATCATAAAGAGTATTTTTCATCTTTAATGGCATTTGATGGTGATAGGAAGGTAATCTATACCGCAAATGATGGTGAGTGTGCAATCAAGGGGATTGGCACAATTCCTATTTCACTTTCTACAAATAGGAATATAGAATTGAAAGATGTTTTGCTCATTCCATCCATTACCAAGAACTTACTTAGTGTAAGCCAAATGCTTGACAAAGGATTCAAAGTTGAGTTTGATGGTGATGCTTGCTTGATCAAAAAGGGGTGTAGTATCATTGCAAAAGGGAAAAGGCAAGGGAAATTGTTCAAGCTTGATGCATGTGTTGTTGCTAACCAAGTTGGATGCATGGCAAATGAACAAATGTCAATTCAAGAGGTATGGCATAAAAGGATGGGACATCTCAACTACAAGGCCTTGGAGGTAATAGCCAAAAAGGAGGTAGTAAGGGGACTTCCCAAGTCTCTTACTTGCTTGAATCATGTTTGTGAAGAATGTGCTTTGTCTAAATCACATAGATTGCCATATACTAGATCTATATCTAGATCTAAGATGCCTTTTTCTCTCTTGCATTCGGATATTCATGGTGTTACTACAATTAGCAATGGAGGTGCTAAGATGTATGTAACTTTCATTGATGATTTTAGTAGATTTTGTTGGGTTTATCTACTAAAGAGCAAGGATGAGGTGTTTGATGTGTTTGTCAAGTTCAAAGTTGCTATTGAGACTCAATTTACAACCAAAATCAAATGCTTGAGGAGCGACAATGGTGGTGAATACATTTCTAACAAATTCAAAGCCTTTTGCGATGAGCATGGGATCAAGAGGGAGTACACATGTCCAAGAACACCACAACAAAATGGAGTGGCCGAGAGGAAGAATAGAACCTTGTGTGAGAGTGCAAAGGCAATGAGATTGAATGCTAATCTTCCTAAACCTTTTTGGAGTGATGCTTTGTTGTGTGCAAATTTCCTATGCAATAGATGGCCAAGTGTTGTATTGGAAGGAAAAACCCCTTTTGAAGCTTTGTTTGGTACGAAGCCTAATGTCAAGTTTCTAAGAACTTTTGGATGCATTTGCTACTTCAACATTACTCTTGATGATAGAACTAAGGAGGATCCATCTTCAAGAAAGGGCATTTTTGTTGGTTATAGTGAAGTAAGCAAAGCATATAGGATTTATGTTCCTTCAATCAAAAAAGTGTTCACAAGTAGGGATGTCATTTTTGATGAAAGTAACATTCCAAAAGTTGTTTCAAGTGATGATGGTGTTGTTGCAACTAATGTGCTTGATGACAATGGAGTTGATGACACATTGGATGTGGATGTTGAAGAAGCCTCTTCAAGTCAAATTCCAAGGAGAACTCCAAGGCATAAAGTGAAACCCTCAAGGCTCACTTATGATGGCAAAGGTAAGCAAGTGGTGGATGGATCCAACTATGCTTTCCTAACTTCTTTTGATGTACCTTCATGTGTAGATGAAGCAAGGCAAAAAGAGGAATGGATCCAAGCAATGGATCTTGAGTTTGAAGCACTTATGAAGAACAACACATGGAGATTGGTGGAGCTTCCAAAGGGCAAAAGTGCAATTGGATGCAAATGGATCTTCAAGGTAAAGACAAATCAAGATGGATCTATCAACAAGTTGAAGGCAAGGTTGGTGGCTAAAGGTTATGCTCAAGAGCATGGCATTGACTATGAGGAAACCTTTGCACCCGTGGCAAAGATGGTGAGCATAAGAGTAATCATTTCCCTTGCAACTCTTTATGGATGGGATCTTTGGCAATTAGACATTTCTAATGCTTTCTTGAATGGTGATCTTGAAGAGGAAGTCTACATGGAGCAACCCGAGAGCTATGTTTCTCATAGCAAGCCTAATCATGTGTGTTTTCTACAAAAAAGTTTGTATGGTCTTAAGCAAGCACCAAGGAGTTGGTATGCTAGGCTTAACTCTTTTCTACTTTCTCAAAACTTCACTATGAGTGAGTATGATCATTCACTTTACTTTAGAATTAGTGCTAATGATGTTACAATCCTTCTAATTTATGTGGATGACATTATTTTAAGTGGAGGGAACAAGGAAGATATAGAAGATATCAAGAAAGCACTAAAAAAGGAATTTGAAGTGCATGATCTTGGTCTTTTGAGCTATATCTTAGGAATAGAAGTAATTAGAACTTCTCAAATCACTTTTATTTCACAAGAGAAGTATGCTATTTCTATTCTCAATAGATTTCATATGGTAGATGCAAATCCTATTGATACACCTATGGAATCACATGTAAAGCTAACTATAAGAGGTAATGAAAGATCCTTCGAGGACATTACTCTCTATAGGAAGCTAATAGGTTCTCTTATATATCTAACCATCACAAGACCTGATTTATCTTATTGTGTTGGTAGATTAAGCCAATTCATGCAAGATCCTAGCATAGAACATTGGAAACTAGGAAAGAGGATCTTGAGATACATCTCGGGAACAAAAGATTTTGGCATTGTTTATAGAGGCTCATCACCTAACTTATTTGGTTTTTCAGATTCAGATTTTGCAGGAGACCTTATGGATAGAAAATCCATAAATGCACATGCTATTTTCATAGGTAATGGAGCTATCTCATGGATGTCGAAGAAACAAGCAACTATATCACTTTCTTCTAGTGAGGCCGAGTACAAAGCTTTGACATCATGCACAAAGGAGATGGTGTGGATCAAGAGGATGATTATGGAGCTTCATTTGCTGGATTTTTCAGAGAGTCCAATCATCTTTTGTGACAACCTTTCAGCCCAAAGTCTAGCAAGCAATCCGGTTTTCCATGCAAGGAGCAAACATATCGAGGTGGCTTACCATTTTGTGAGAGAACAAGTGTTGGCAAAAGAGATCAAGCTTGAACATGTCCCATCAAAGGAATGTGTGGCTGATATCTTTACCAAAGCATTGGGAAAGGACTTATTTTTCAAGCATAGAACAAGTCTTGGTGTACTTTCTAAATCTATGCTAAAACTAGTTGAAGAGGGAGTGTGAAAAATTGTCAACTAGTAGTATTTTCCTAACTTGAGATTTTGTAGGCCTATGGCCAAATAAAAGTTAGAGATAGGTTCATACATGTATGTAGAGGCCCAAAGTATGTGTACACTACTTTTGAGGTCACATTAATTAGAGGAGGTCGAGTGTGGAGCTCTTCTATTGGCTCATAATTTGGTGCATTCCTATTTGACCAAATTTCTAGGTATATGGGTGAATCCTATTGGACCCCAATTTTAGCCTATCATAAGACAAGTGGCCAAGAGGCACTATGGCTGCTATAAATAGCCATCTCCACGAGTATGTACACATCTCATTTTCATTCTATTGAATGAATGTTATGCTCTTTGAAGATCCATCTTCTTCTCTCTCACTTTTTTGTTCATATCTTGCATTCTAGCCACTAGAATTGTGATTTCTTTGTTGCTATGGCTTCACACGTGTGAAATGCAGGTTGTAGGCTCTGAAGTACGGACAGGGACAGCAAGTTTCTGTTTGTGGAAGCTTATGATCAGATTTTGATGTTTAGTTGATGTTTAGTATGCTTAACATCACAATTTCTATCATTTTTTCAATCTAGATGTGCATAACTTCCATGGCCAAGATCTTTATGAAACTTTAGCATCTTTTGGATCTGAGTTTTTCACAATTATAAGTTAAAATATTGTGCTAAAGTGACATGTACTTGACTTTTGTTTCTCGTAAAAAAATTATTTTCAAAATAAAATATGGTGCACATGCCTCAAGTGTGATGGACAAAAGATGCATGAAAGACGCATTGTTGAAAATCATTTGTGAAAGTTTGGACAAAAAGACGAAGGTCAACCATCGAATTTGGAAGACGTTGAGATTTGTTAATTTTATATGATTGTTTTTTATTATAATCTTCGTCAATCTATATATGTCACTTATCGAATTTGTTTCATGTATGTAGCCAATACATCAAATGCCATTCCACGGAGTTGATCCATTCGTGTTTAGTTACAATCAACGTCAAGTTTTGACAGACATGAGAAAACAAAGAATGAAATAAATTGAAGAGGCAAACACAATTGGAAAAGAGAATAATCAACTTGATTCTAATGATTATGATGATGAGGTGCAACACGATGAAGCAATACACAACATGTTTGAATCTTACTTTGAAACAAATGAGAATGATGGTATCCATGCATCTTCTAATGAAAATGGAGATCACAAACAATTTGAGATGGATGAAGACGAGATTCTATTGCGCAAGGAGACAGACACTCCTCTATATCCTGGAGCATCAATTTCGAGACTAGCTACGTCAATTCTTATTCTAAACCTTCAAGCAACATACAAATGGAGTGATCGTAGCGTGACATCTTTATTCGGGTACTTAACGCTTAACACAACTATTATACTTTATAGCATATTTACATTAAGTTAATTTTTTTTCCTTTCTAACAACTCACAATGCTCTTTTTTTAGGTTGTTGCATTGAATACTTCTGAAAGAAAATGTGATACCTAAAACACGAAAAGAAATACGAAAGATGATGACCGTGCTTGGAATGGATTACGACACAATACATGCATGTCTAAAAGACCATGTTCTATATAGAGATGAGCATTCAGAAAAGCTTCAATGTCCCATGTGTGATGCTTCACGTTTTCGAGATGACGTACAAGGGGATAAAGTGCCACAAAAAGTGTTACGACATTTTTCAATTATCCCACGATTGCAATGTCTATTTCAATGTAAATCTTTGGCACAACTAACGGATTGGCATGTCAAAAATCGATCTACGGATGATGTGATGCGAGTACCAAGTGATTCACCTACATGGAAACATATTGAAGACCAATGACCTGAGTTTAAAAATGAACCTCATAATTTGAGATTTGGCCTTGCTATGGATGGCATAAATCCTTTTAGCGTTCAAGTGTCAACTTAATCCACATGGCCAGTTGTGCTCGTTAATTACAACATACCTCCATGTTTGAGTATTAAAACGAGACACTTGTTATTGGCTTTATTGATTCCAGAAAAGTCCAAGGCCAAGAACATGGATGTGTATCTTGCACCTTTGGTCGATGAATTGTGCATTCTTTGGAATGGTATTCACGCTTACGACATCTGGAGACCTTTACAACAACAAAACTTCGTTGTTCGTGGAATTCTAATGTGGACGATGCATGACTACCCCGGTTTAAGCAAATGTTCAGGTATCTATATAATCTAATCCGTTTTAGGATTTAACGTTTGAGTATATTTAAATAAGCTTATGTTTAATTTGGTTTATGAACTATGCAGGTTTAACCACATCGGGTTACAATGCATGTTATATTTGTGGACCACTTTTGGAGGGTCGACATAGCACAAATATGTTAAAAAAAATGGTGTACGAAAATCATCGCAAATACTTGCCGCCTGATCATCCTTTTTGAAGGTTGAATAGGCGATTTTATGGAGGACGAGGAGATAATCCCCTAATTACACCACCACCCCCACGCATGGGAGTAGCGGAATGGCATGGTGAATGGCTTAAACATCATGTCGTTAATTATTCATGGAATGAATCCATTGATGGTATGAAACGGTTGTCTATTTTTCATAAAGTACCCTATTGGAGGAATTTATTGATAAACCATCTATTGGATCCTATGCACATATTCAAAAACGTCGGTGAATCCTTATGGAACCACATCATTGGCATAAAAGACAACTCCACAACTCGTAAAGATCTACAAGCGGCCGATGTGAAAAGACCCTATTGGATTCAATACACCGAAGGTGGAGATGAGATTCTACCTAGCGTGTCGTGGATTCTTACAAAACAGCAACTCTCATATGTTAAACATGTCATAAAACAAATGAGAACTCCAACAGGCTATGCACATTCTTTATGCAAGTCATTTACCAAAGATGGTAAATTAAGCGGATTGAAATCACATGATTGGCATTAGATGTTGCAATTCATAATTCCACTTTCTATTCGAGGTCTCTTCAATGATGACGTACAAAATACGCTTTACAATTTGTCATCGATGATTAGGTTTGTATATTTTTTTAAGCACTTGTATAAATATGTAATATTTCAAATTTTTTATGTGTTAAAAAATCTAATGTACTATCAATCTTGCAGGTGGATTTCCTCAAAAGAAATTAAAAATAGTGAATTGGATTCCATGAAAATCCAAATGATCGAAATGGTATATTTGTTGGATAGAGATTTTCCAACTTCCTTTTTGGATATACAAGTTCATCTTCTAGTGCATCTGGTCGAAGAAGTATCAATTGCAGGACTTGTGCACACGAGATGGATGTTCTACCTTGAGCGCTTCGTGAAAGTTTTGAAGGGCTTTGTGAGGCCAGAAGGTAGCATTGCAGAAAGTTAGCTTGTATAGGAATCTTTGTTTTATATCACCAAAATAATCTCACAATTGCATCCTGCAAGTCCAAAAATGTGGTGTGAAGAAGAAGATGAACGTGTTAAGGGTGAGGTACCACAAGAAAATGGTGTGCAAAAAAGACTTTCACCTCAATTAAAAGAGAAAATTGACACATTCATATTATATAATTGTGGACAAATGGAAAAGTGGATTTTAAGGTATGAAGAAGCCAAAAAGGAAAGAAACATAATATTGAAACGAAGAAGAAATATCAATCGAAGAAGAGGAAGGGTGTTGAAGAATGACGAACCTTTGGAGCCTTTACCTTCAAAATGCTCTCATGAATGGGTTTTTGATACGATGCTAAAAGCATCCAAAAACAGAGAAGAAGTGACCAAATTAGAATGAGAATTTGTTCGGGGATGTGGATGGAAGGTTAGTGTAATATTGTTTATGTGAAGTTTTGTTTTTGTATTCAATATATGAATAGCATTTCTAATTACACACATTTGTTTTTGTTTTTTTGTGTTTTAGTATACATCATACACTACCATGTGGGCATATGGACACCATTATCGTGTTGAGAGAGTTGACAACAAGCGACGTACATATGATTGTGGTATAATGGCCAACTTTCAACAAGAGAGTCGTTCTAGTGCGAGGAACCCTAATGTCATTTCGGACGACCTAGACTATGTCGGCACATTGCAACATATTTATGAAGTCGATTATGAGACTAGCGACAAATACTTTATTTTTGACGTAAAATGGTTTAAGGTCATCTATCGTGAAAGCAACGCCACGATTAGAAATGATAACTCAAAGTTTTTTCAAATCGAATCAACAAAATATATATCGATGGACTCTCATGACACTTTAGTATTGCCACGACATTGCGAATAAGTGAGACTCTAAAATTTCAATGCCATTAATATTCGCAATCCAATTATTTATGTATCAATCTTATAAGACTAACTTAATTTTTTTTAATTCTTTGGCAGATTATATTCATCCAGATCGAATAGACCCAACATGGTGGTATGTGATCCAACTTAATGCAAGAAAACGACGCGTGTTTGAAGGAAAACATATTGTTGAATTGGATACACACGACGAACCACCACCCAATTTTGGCGACGTTTTGGAAGAATCTGAACCACTCATCCAAACTCCAAATGATGTCAAAATGATGGGAGAAGAAGGTACAAATGAAAATGATGAGATTCCTACGATCATACAAGACCAAATTGGAGGTAATTTGAGGCCCCCACGTTTGGATGAGATAGAGTTACAAGAAAAGGAGATTGAATATGAGGGTAACTCACATCATCAAAGAGACACGATAAAAAATTTATGATTATACCTAGACCTAGATTCAGATGAGTGTCAAGACTTGTGTGATGACGAAAATGATGTAAATGATGAGAATGATCTATGATTATCTATCATTCTTTTTTTTAAATTCATCGCAATATTTTTTATGTATATTTTTATAGATAGAGTTGAATGTGATAATTACAATACCCAAACCTTACGGTTATGTCCTATTTCAGAATGTCACCACATATTTCCTCCATGCGACGTGTAGGTTTTTCCATGCAAGTTGGGAAGGTTAGAACCTCGTCTTTAGCGGGAGAAAAGTAAGGGATACACACCTTCCTAGGATTGGGGATTTTAATTATCTACATTTCACCTTTGCATATTAATTAATTACTAGTGTATGCGATAAAATACGATATTGCTTTGAACAAAATGAAAATTATGAATTACATTTAATTTCTTACTATCTTAGATAATGTATTCTAATAATAAAACAAATTGAAATAACACAAACTTACCGGTAAACTCACTCGAAGCTTCACTCGAAGCTTAAGTACAAACGTGCAATTGCTTGCTCTTTAAACGCTTGCTCTCTTTTTTTTGAATATTTTTGTCACATGCACAAGCGATTAAAAAATAACACTATATTACACAATTGAACCATTATTATAAGCAAATTCAAACATACAATTACCATCAAACACTATCTAGTCATCTACTACTATAAATCTTAATCAAAACACACTCACTCACTCTCTCTCTCTCTCTCTCTCTCTCTCTCTCTCTCTCTCTCTCTCTCTCTCTCTCTCTCTCTCTCTCTCTCTCTCTCTCTCTCTCTCTCTATCAAAATCCAATATAAATTCTATCAAACACTATTTATTTATCTGTCACTCTTAAATACCCTAAACTAATGCATAATACAAAACTCTCTCTCTCTCTCTCTCTCTCTCTCTCTCTCTCTCTCTCTCTCTCTCTCTCTCTCTCTCTCTCTCTCTCTCTCTCTCTCTCTCTCTCATCTCTTATTCTTAGTCCAAAATAAATATAAATCTAACAATCTATTACTACCATAGACTATGTATTTATCTAAATTTTAAATCAATGCAAAATGTTAAACACACACACACATTATAGCTTTAACAATCTATTGCTACCCAGTACTATCTATATCTATTTCTCTATTAACCAAAATTATAGATCAATGCAAATTCCAAAACACATACACATCCTCTCAAACACACATACATTGTCTTAAATAATTCTAACAATCTATTATAAAAAATATTTATAATTGTCTATCAACAAACGGATACTGTCAATTGGAATGAAGCTCTTGCAACAATTGACTGTACAGTAGGATATATGTCTTGCCCTTTTGCCATGAAGCCCTGCAATTGGACCATGTAAGCTTCTTCCTCTAAGTCACCATTCAAAAATGCGGACTTCACATCCATTTGATGGATCTTCCACCCAAAATGAGATGCTAAGGCAGCAAATGTCTCTTCATAGTCAATTCCTTTGCTTTGCTCATAACCCTTCATTACTAGGCGTGCCTTATGCTTTGCTATCGTGCCATCCGCATGAAACTTTGTTCTAAACACCCATTTGTTGTCAGTGGGTTTATTTCCAAGTGGTGGATCAACCAACTCCCATGTATCATGCCTGTTGATGGATTCTATCTCCTCCTCCATTGCCCTTTTCCACTCTTTGTGATCTTTTGCTTCATCAAAGGTTGATGGCTCTCGACACTTCAAAATGTCACTCATTAGGGCATAGTCCACATGATAACGATCAAGAGAATTCCTTTCCGGCATTGATCTTCTCACTTCTCCTTGTGTGCTAGATCCTGGTTGATTTAGCTTTGCATCCTTCATGATCTTTTCATACCATTTTGGTATCTTAGATTCAGGTGATACACTACGAGGATATTATGTATCCCAAGGAGTGTCTAAGTAATGTCTCTTACTTCCAACCGGTTTCTCCTTTATTGCTCCTATTGGCAAGTACCTCCCCCTAAGCTCTTGAATAGGTGGTGTCCTTTCATACTCGCCCTCTCGACTCTCGTCTTCATGTGCATCATCTTGTGGATCATCTTCTTCATCTTCTTCCTCCAAAATTGTGGGAAGTATTTTGATGCTTTCACCACTTGCATGGTCTTCATCTTAAAACCTATGTGTCTCATCAAAGATCACATCATTGCTAATGTGAATCTTGTTCTTGGGCTTTACTCAGGCTTTCCTTGAGCTTTCACTTGTAGCTTCTATCTGGTTGAGGTCGCCCTACAGCAGGCAATGTTCTGCTCCAAACCGCTCTTCAAATGGTGTTTGATTGGATTCAAACCAATCACACATGCCAAGAAACGCTTCAGAATATTTTCCAGCTTCACTTTATGCTTGCCCTCTGATTCAGCTGACAATCCCCTACCTCTGAATCTTTTTACAGTTTTGAGCTATTCCACAAATCTCCACAGACTCGGTTTTGTGCTTCCTAGCCAACAAACCGTCGTGAATTCGCAGCTCTCTGTTCTTGTCCGGTGATTCAAGCCACCAAAGGCTCTGATACCAAGTTAAGAAACACAGTTTAAACACCCGACCGGATCAATCACCACAACACAACGTCAAGTGCAACAAGGCAAGACAACATAATTGCTCTCTTCAAACTGTATATTCAACTTATAAGTAAGTACAAAGATAAGTTGATTAAAAGCACTCAAAGGGCTCGTAAAAGAAACATGGTCCGATAACTCTAGATCTAAGCACACGTGGTGCCATCGAAATAAGAAATCATTGTATAAGTCGATCATTGCTATTTTAACTGTCAACTCACTCCGAAACAAAACAATATACAAATACGTTTATGTTCTTTTAGTTATGATTCTTGCATTACATCTGTTATTTTCTGATTGATTGCTGGAGTCTGTGATTGATAGCCGCGTATCTAGATTTTGTAATGTAGTGAGTATTGTAGGACACTAATTCCGCCAAATAATAGGTGCGCCCTCATCAACAAAATTTAGACATGGTATCAGAGCGGATTCATTATATACAATATGGCTACTACAATTCAAGCTAGGATTGTAATCAATCTTGATGGTGCAAACTATTGAGTATGGAATTTCAAAATTAAAACACTCTTAAAAGGATAAAGTGATATGGTCACTGACCGATCTCACTTAACAAAAGCCTCCAAAGGAAGATCCAAGGAGAGCAAAATGGATGAGGAAGGATGAACGTGCAATGGCGATCATCGTATCTTCCATAAATGAAAAAATTTGAAGATTGCGAATGCAGCTATGAAGCGTGAGAAATAGAAGTACAAAATGAGGACAACTGCATCAGTGATGCCACCTCCACAATCAGCTATAGAGCTTGCAATGGGATGGCAACGAGCTAGTTCAGCATGTTTACAAGATCAAAATGATCTCCGCTTAGCTCTCTACATCTAGATAGGAGAAACAAACAACGACTGGGAGAGGACCTCATTGTAAGAGGAAAGAAGAAATACAAAAAAAATCCCAAGATCAACAAGACTCAAATGAAGTATTCGACAAGAGGAAACTACAACAAAGAAATCTCTACTATGATCATTGTCACAAATCGGTACATGCAGCAGACAGATGCTGGTTCAACCCGACAATACCTTACACACACTGCAAGAAGAAAGGCCATTCAGCATAGGAATACTGGCACAACCAAAAAGGAAGACACAAAGGAGAGAAAGCAAATGTTGCAAAGTCATCAAAGAATGCTGAGAAGAGCAACAATGTCGTCATGTTATTCGATGAAAAGTCAACCAACTACGCAGAGCATGACTACGATTTAGTGATTGAGTGGAGAGCATTATTCCACTTGTGATTTGTGTAATGTGGAAATGCCACTAGGATGCCACCTAAGGAGCTCTCTTGCTTATTTAAGAGACTCCCTCTTTGAGAAGAGGAGCTTTTGCGAAATGTATCCACTCCATGCTGAATTGAGAAGTGCCTCCACAAGTTTTGGTGCATCCATTGAGCTTCTTGATCATGCTTGTTTCTTGAGTGATGCATTCATGATCTTGCCCTTCCCTCCTTTGTGTGTGGTTGTAGATAGTAGAGTGGATTAGATTTCATTTCTTGTTTGTGGATTAATGTAGAAATCAACATTCAGGTAAACTAGATAGGCTAGGTTTGTGATGTAATTCTTGCATATTCCCTTATAACCATGTTCTTGAAGTTCTTGGGATGTCCAAAATTCAAAAGACTGATTGGTTTCTTGATTCTTCAACTTCTAAAATGTTGTAGAATAGTTTCTTGTTTCTTATTTTGTGGATTTATGCAAGTATAGTATGTTTAGGATTTGATTGTAACGGATTTGCATGTTGATCTGATGGTTGAACGTTTTGGCATGCATGATTGACTGATTGTGGTTGTTTATGCATATGTTTCAATGCAAGAGTGACCAATCTTAGTGTTCTTTGACAGACAGGACAATAATACAACGTTAATTAGTCCATTCTACCTGGCTTTGGACAATGTAATAACAAGAAAACTTGCAGAAAATGCCCAAGAAGCCTGACAACAGAGAGAACCAACCTTGCAATTGTTCTGGAACAAGAACAAGAAAAAGCCAACTAAATCCCTAGAGCAGAGATTTAGTTTACATCTGGCCTGTTGCCGCTTGCACCACACACATTCCGAAACGATCAATGCTGCAACGCTACCCCTGATCAGATCCATTCAAGAAACGTGGTACATTTCAAGATCTGTTCACAACTCAAAACGACCTGCAACCACCCTCCACACATCCTACATACAATCTCAGATCTTTTGATAGCCTCCTCTACACACATAACCTGCAACAATAACATCTTGATCAACTACAGAACACTCGACAACACAAGAATAGTGATACTAGGCGATGGAAGCCGACACGATGTCGAAGGCCTCCAGCCCGTCGGGCGTGAGGCTCCTAAATTGTCATGCTCAATGGTAAAAGTAACATTACCAGAAGGATGGTTAAACAAAAATTTAGCGTAATCCTGTCTTGTAATGATTAGTTAATCTATCTTGTAATCCCACCTGGTGGGACATAAGTATGGATCAGACACTATCGATGCACTCTGAAACAAAACAATATACAAATACGTCTATGTTCTTCCAGTTATGATTCTTGCGTTACATTTGAGTGTCTGATTGATTGCTAGAGTCTGTGATTGCTGAAGTCTGTGATTGATAGTCAAGTATCTAGGTCATCTAATGCAGTGAGTAGTGTAGCGCACTTCCGCCAAAGAACAGGCGCACCCTCATCAACAAAATTCAAATAGCCTCAAATTTATAAGTAGTTGGTACTCCTACTTCAACAAGGTCTACTCATGTATGAATGTATGTTTCCGTAGGAAGTTATAAGAAATAAATTAATCTCAAACATGAATGGAAGAGGAGGTTAGAAAGAGGTCTTTCAAAGATTCAAGTACAAATTGCATACTACCTCTATGTTGCAAGCACACTATCTACTTGGAAACTAGATGCCAATGACTTAACAATAGGTCTTGTGTTGAGTGTAGGTTACTCATTATTTGTTGTGGCACTTTGTCAAGAAATATGAAATTATCTTAATTATGAATTGCCCCACAAATGATAGAAAGTTGTTTGCCAATATGTAAACTCCAAAGAAATTGTGTTCCTCGTACCATCTACATGGGAAATGAGATAAAGAAAAGGACAATGATATCTCAAATGCAAGAAACAGAGTTATATAAATGCTATAAAGTGTCTCATGTAGGTCATTGTTGTTCTAGAGAATTTCCATTGTTCACGACCCTATTTTTTAAGCTAATAACTTATGGAGGATTTCTTGAAGTTGTTGGGTACCATGCCAAGTATTAGATTAGTCGAAAGTAGTGGGAACCACCTAGTGTCATGATGTCTCAACTCAAATCTTGATTCATGTGGTTGAAAATATGCTTTTCAAATTCTTAGCAAAGAATTAGTCTAAATGGAGAAACAATCTCCCATTCTTGTATTTTGTTATATGAAGACATTAAGATTAATAGAGGCTATTGGAGGTAGTCACATGTCAAAGATTATCTAGATAGAATTCTTTGTACTATCCATGTGTTGAGAAAATTACCACTAAAGTTGAAATTTGACTTAATTTATCATAGAGATGATATTAGAGCATCCTCGTGGCATTGTCAAAGCATCTCATGGAGGAAATTCTATTAACAAGCTTTGAGGGAAGAAATCCAATATGAGCAAATAAATGTTTGTCAAATCTTGAGAGTTTTGTGTCTTGATTGTCGAAAGTCAGCTAAGATGATCGAGCAAAATTTAGCCTTCAATATAGTATAGTGTTGATGCTTGATCATCATACCAGCGTCTTACGCAAATGAGATGTTGATAATTGATGGCACACTTCAACTTTCATAAGCTAGATGGTGATAAACATGGCACACTTATGTTAAGGCAGCATGTAAATTGCCTCAAATACGGATAACATGGATTTAAGTGATGTAATGCGAAGCTATAGTACACTGCTCAGGGTAGCTAGCTAGGTGCAGTTGAATGATCTTTATTTTTGAGGCTGAAGCAATTTAAAGTAAAGAAAAGCATGCATATTTGCAATTATTATTTGAAGAAGAAGGGTTTTCCATGGTAAAGTGAAATTCTTACAAACTCATTCTATGGAAATGGCAATGTCATATGTTGCTCTGTGCCTGTTTCCTCCAGTTAAATTACTTAGTTTGCCAAAGTACTAGTACTCCTGGAAGAAAATAATAAATCGCCCACATACATACAATACATAATACATGAGAGCATAGATTCTAAGCGTAGAGGTGGGTGTTTGAGGTAAGATAAGCCTCTACGGCCTTTAAGGTGCGAACAGCTCCTTCTTTCGCTTTCTGCACGGGTGGATCAGCCACAATGGCCTCGTACTCGAATGCCCACTCCACAATCGTAGTGTCTGCTGCCGCTGAGAACTTGAAGGTAGCTTTTGTGGAGCTGAAATGGATGCCTATGGATCCACCCTCCACTACCACAACGACCAATGTGTGGGTGACATCATCCACGCTCTCGATCTTCTCCTTCAAGTACTTTGCATGCTGTACAGCTGCGAGTCATACAAATATTCAGAAAATTTCTAATTAAATTGCTAGGCCATATTTTCATGTCACCTTGTGAATCATATTCTTACTTATCATTTTACATTTTGTGTTGCTAGCAACCTACGCCTACAGCCAGCAAATAATCAAAAACTTGGAGGAATTATGCTGGCTAAATTGATGGAACTGAAATTAGACTTTAGTTGATGAGCTTGAGATTGAAGGCAGAGTAGAGAACTAGATTCTGATTACCAGGGCCGAAGTTGAGTTTTCTGATGCCGCCAGCAGACACACCATCGCCTTGAATGACTTCCACGCTTTCCACAAAGCTAGGCAGGGCCTTGGAGATCAAATGAGGATCGTTGAATGCAGCCCAGACTCTGTTCAAGGGGACCTGAAGCTCGACCTGGGTTGAAATTTTTCCAGCCATTTTGCTAGACTCCAACAGGAATAGAATACGATGCAAGACAAACAGGTAGTGCGCAATTAGCCGCGTGCTGGTGAGTAAACAGACTTTTGGTGATAACGATGAAAGTAGAGAGATGGAGGGTGATGATGGATGGCCTCGTGTTTTTATAGCTGCTGCTGCTACTTCATTCAGCTGATTCAGCTTTCCAGATGGGTGTGACGAACTTTGACTTAATAACGAGCAAAGTGATGGTCAATGTCTTGCTTCGGATGTTTTCAGAGAGCCGTGTCTTGAGGAATCCTTCGAAGTTAAATTGGGCGTCAACTGAGGATTTTGAATTGTATGTATGACATATTATGATAAGTGATCTACAATCAAGCTCAATTGCTCGATTGATTAAGATAAGGGCTAAGCGCACCATGAACACTAGTTTTTAGTTTCTTGCGTGGAAGGAGAATATTGTCAACATGGCAAAGCGATTGAAGCTGAAGTAAACCGGTGTACCTGCGTATTTGAATGGGTCGGCAGCTGAAGTAAAGTGGTCATCTCTCTCTCTCGATGCTTCTAGAAAGCTGACCCTGTCACCTCTGTACTTCACTCCCCCACTTCATTTGAGGAAGTTTTTCCAACACAATTGACTAAAATCCTGTTTATATGGTTCAAGTTCCACATCGTCAGACCACAATTTTGTTATTTTCTCATCATCTAGGATTTCAGTTCTTTGGATTTCATTGTACAAATACACACTCTACATCAAGATTCCCTTATTTATATCAACGACACATCACACCACATGAAGTTCAAGCCTATGCCACAATGGGTTATGTTACTCAACCAACATGGACTTATTTGATTACCGCCACAATTTTTGAAATATAATCTCTGCTTAATTTTTCGCGATATCAAATTATTCTTCAGTTTGAATCAATTTGTTTCGGTATTAGAGAATTGATTTCCAATTGCAGCGCTGCACAACATCTCTCTTAACGTTGTCAGACTAAAGTTCCAGAGGGATTCTCAAAGTAAAGCCAGTCATATCGCAGACAAGCTGAATGGATCCAATTATCATGTATGAAAATTTAAGATGAAGACCTTGCTAATCGCCAATGAGTTGTGAGATGTTGTTAAGCCTACCCTCTACATATGAGAACTGGGTGATGATCATTACGACACACTCAGATTTAACTCTTACCAGAGTTATCACTATGTTGCTTCAAGAAGATAATTGAAGAAGTCAAGACACTTTATCTACCTCTTCATCTCATGCTCGAAACGACAGAAGTAGAAAAGCTCCAAGCAGTCTACATCGAATCAAAAATAGATTCAAAGTCAAGAACAATCATCAAATCCACATTCGTCGAATAATAAGATGTTTTGCAGGTATTGCTAACCATGAGATCCAAAATTGCCGACTTCTCAAAGCCAAGAATGCAGCCAAGCAACCTGATCAACAAGCAAATACAGTTATAGCATCTCCTGAACTCGAAATGGAAGAAGGCGTGGTCAAAGACATACACGAATTCAGATGATTCATGGTTTCGAATTCTGGAGCTACTCAACATATGACCAATCATCGTGAAATTTTTCATTCCTATAGGCCTTACAACACAAAGAAATATGTTCATCTTGGTGATGATAGCACTCACACTATTGAAGGTGAAGGTACTGTAAGATTAAGATTCCAGCATGATCAATTCAAAATACTGTCAAAAGTCTTGTATGTTTCTAAACTCTCTACAAATCTGTTATCAGTAAGTAGAATTACAGTTTTAAGTCATAAGGTAGAGTTTGAGTCTGCTCAATGCAAAATTATCGATAGGAGTAACAAGATCCTTGCATTCGACAATAGACATGGATACTTATATAAATTGGCACATTGTTATTTTGATTCTAGTCAAGCTTTGAAAACCTCTATTTTGGTCAATAAAGCATTACTATGGCATCATCGCTTAGGAAACTTGAATTATGCATCTATTTTGAACATGTCCAGACAATCTCTAGTACTTGATCTCGACTATCCTTCCGAGGTAAAGTCAATCTCCCTATCTACCATAGCTGCATCCTTGGAAAGCAGACTAGGATTCCTTTTAGATCGAGTCATAGGCATGCAGCAAAAGGTCTGTTAGATGTTGTTCATATAGATATATGTGGACCTAGGCAAACTCCTTCATTGTTAGATGCAAAGTATTTCATTATCTTTATTGACGAATTCTCCAGAAGAACAACTGTTTACTTCATTAAATAGAAATCAGAAGCTTATATTATCAAGGGTAAACACAATCATGTGTGTAAACTCCATAAGGCACTTTATGGCTTGAAGCACTCTGCTCGAGCATGGTTTCAAAGGATCATTTTTCCTTATTGATCACGGCTACACATCTAGCTCTTCAAATTCAAGACAATACGACAGTCTTTTATCATTATCACTTTGTATGTGACGACACATTGCTCTTCAACAATAGTATCGATTTGATAAAGGAAGGCAAGTCAATGCTATCTTTTGAATTCGACATGACCTATCTGGGCGAAGCTCATTTCTGCCTTGGTATTCAAATCCATAGAGACTCGAAAGTTGATCTACATTACTCAACAGAGGTACATCTACAATATGTTAGTCGGATATAATCTGATTAATTGCAAGTTAGCTCTCTCACCAATGGAACCAAGTCTCAAATTGTCAATCGGACTAGTGTCCTCAAACAATTCAAGAGAAGGAGCAGATACGTGTGTGTCCTTATCATTCGATAATAGGATCTCTTATGTATGCAATGATCTGTACCAGGCCAGACATAGCTTTTGCAGTCAGCTCTTTAAGTTAGTATATGACTAACCCTAGTGTAACACATTGGAAGGCTCTTATCAGAGTCATGAGCGTGTGTATGGAAGGTACCACCATAGGATTCCAATAAGAAATCCTCAGAGAAGAAAGCATCTTGGTCAATGATCATTATCTTGAGTCATCCAGTGAGTAAAAAGCCATTGAGAATGCCATTTGCAAGGTGGCTCTATGGAGGCAAGTCCCTTGCTCCACTTGAACTCGATCGAGTTGAACGATGACTTCAAAGCATTTTGGAAGGAATATTGTTGTAGCAAGCATAATCTGTGTCTCTTTATTCCCATGTGTTTCCATGAAGAATAGAAAGTTATAATCACATCCAACTCTAAAAGGTCAAATCTAACCACAAGGAATCTAAATGACATCTCTTGGACTCAATAAAGCCAACAAGTTTATTGAATTTATGGCTTATGAGTTAAGCATAGATTATATTTCAAAAATTGTGGTGGTAAGCAAATAAGTCCATGTTGGTTGAGTAACATAACCCATTGTGGCATAGGCTTGAACTTCATAAGGTGTGATGTGTCGTTGATATAAATAAGGGAATCTTGATGTAGAGTGTGTATTTGTACAATGAAATCCAAAGAACTGAAATCCTGGATGATGAGAAAATAACAAAATTGTGGTCTGACGATGTGGAACTTGAACCATGTAAACAGCATTTTAGTCAATTGTGTTGGAAAAACTTCCTCAAATGAAGTGGGGGAGTGAAGTACAGAGGTGACAGGGTCAGCTTTCTAGAATCATCGAGAGAGAGAGATAATCACTTTACAAAAGCTGCCGACCCATTCAAATACGCAGGTATACCGGTTTACTTCAGCTTCAATCGCTTTGCCATGTTGACAATATTCTCCTTCCACGCAAGAAACTAAAAACTAGTGTTCATGCTGCGCTTAGCTCTTATCTTAAGCAATCGAGCAATTGAGCTTGATTGTAGATCACTTATCATAATATGTCATACATACAATTCAAAATCCTCAGTTGACGCCCAATTTAACTTCGAAGGGTTCCTCAAGACACGGCTCTCTGAAACATCCGAAGCAAAGCATTGACCATCACTTTGCTCGTTATTAAGTCAAAGTTCGTCACACCCATCTGGAAAGCTGAATCAGCTGAATGAAGTAGCAGCAGCAGCTATAAAAACACGAGGCCATCCATCATCACCCTCCATCTCTCTACTTTCATCGTTATCACCAAAAGTCTGTTTACTCACCAGCACGCGGCTAATTGCGCACTACCTGTTTGTCTTGCATCGTATTCTATTCTTGTTGGAGTCTAGCAAAATGGCTGGAAAAATTTCAACCCAGGTCGAGCTTCAGGTCCCCTTGAACAGAGTCTGGGCTGCATTCAACGATCCTCATTTGATCTCCAAGGCCCTGCCTAGCTTTGTGGAAAGCGTGGAAGTCATTCAAGGCGATGGTGTGTCTGCTGGCGGCATCAGAAAACTCAACTTCGGCCCTGGTAATCAGAATCTAGTTCTCTACTCTGCCTTCAATCTCAAGCTCATCAACTAAGGTCTAATTTCAGTTCCATCAATTTAGCCAGCATAATTCCTCCAAGTTTTTAATTACCTGCTGGCTGTAGGCGTAGGTTTAGCAACACAAAATGTAAAATGATAAGTAAGAATATGATTCACAAGGTGACATAAAAATATGGCCTAGCAATTTAATTACAAATTTTCCGAATCTTTGTATGACTGGCAGCTGTACAGCATGCAAAGTACTTGAAGGAGAAGATCGAGAGCGTGGATGATGTCACCCACACATTGGTCGTTGTGGTAGTGGAGGGTGGATCCATAGGCATCCATTTCAGCTCCACAAAAGCTACCTTCAAGTTCTCAGCGGCAGCAGACACTACGATTGTGGAGTGGGCATTCGAGTACGAGGCCATTGTGGCTGATCCACCCGTGCAGAAAGCGAAAGAAGGAGCTGTTCGCACCTTAAAGGCCGTAGAGGCTTATCTTACCTCAAACACCCACCTCTACGCTTAGAATCTATGCTCTCATGTATTATGTATTGTATGTATGTGGGCGATTTATTATTTTCTTCCAGGAGTACTAGTACTTTGGCAAACTAAGTAATTTAACTGGAGGAAACAGGTACAGAGCAACATATGACATTGCCATTTCCATAGAATGAGTTTGTAAGAATTTCACTTTACCATGGAAAACCCTTCTTCTTCAAATAATTATTGCAAATATGCATGCTTTTCTGTACTTTAAATTGCTTCAGCCTCAAAAATAAAGATCATTCAACTCCACCTAGCTAGCTACCCTGAGCAGTGTACTATAGCTTCGCATTACATCACTTAAATCCATGTTATCCGTATTTGAGGCAATTTGCATGCTGCCTTAACATAAGTGTGTCATGTTTATCACCATCTAGCTTGTGAAAGTTGAAGTGTGCCATCAATTATCAACATCTCATTTGCGTAAGACACAGGTATGATGATCAAGCATCAACACTATACTATATTGAAGGCTAAATTTTGCTCGATCATCTTAGCTGACTTTCGACAATCAAGACAAAAAACTCTCAAGATTTGACAAACATTTATTTGCTCATATTGGATTTCTTCCCTCAAAGCTTGTTAATAGAATTTCCTCCATGAGATGATTTGAGAATGCCACGAGGATGCTAGATAATCTTTGACATGTGACTACCTCCAATGGCCTTTATTAATCTCAATGTCTATTCATATAACAAAATACAAGAATGGGAGATTGTTTCTCCATTTAGACTAATTCTTTGCTAAGAATTTGAAAAGCATATTTTCAACCACATGAATCAAGATTTGAGTTGAGACATCATGACACTAGGTGGTTCCCACTACTTTCGACTAATCTAATACTTGGCATGGTACCCAACAACTTCAAGAAATCCTCCATAAGTTATTAGCTTAAAAAATAGGGTCGTGAACAATGGAAATTCTCTAGAACAACAATGACCTACATGAGACACTTTATAGCATTTATATAACTCTGTTTCTTGCATTTGAGATATCATTGTCCTTTTCTTTATCTCATTTCCCATGTAGATGGTACGAGGAACACAATTTCTTTGGAGTTTACATATTGGCAAACAACTTTCTATCATTTGTGGGGCAATTCATAATTAAGATAATTTCATATTTCTTGACAAAGTGCCACAACAAATAATGAGTAACCTACACTCAACACAAGACCTATTGTTAAGTCATTGGCATCTAGTTTCCAATTCGATAGTGTGCTTAGATCCACAACTTGCAACATAGAGGTAGTATGCAATTTGTACTTGAGTCTTTGAAAAGCCTCTTTCTAACCTCCTCTCCCATTCATGTTTGAGATTAATTTATTTCTTATAACTTCCTACGGAAACATATATTCAAATTTGTTGCAATACATGAGTTGACCTTGTTGAAGTAGGGGTACCAATTACTTATAAATTTGAGGATGTCTAAATTTCGTTGATGAGGGTGCACCTGTTCTTTGGCAAAAGTGCGCTACACTACTCACTGCATTACATGACCTAGATACTTGACTATCAATCACAGACTTCAGCAATCACAGACTCCAGCAATCAATCAGACTAACAGATGCAACGCAAAAATCATAATTGGAAGAACATAAATGTATTTGTATATTGTTTTGTTTCAGAGTGAGTCGATAGTGTCTTGCTCATTGGTGGGCTGGTGCTCCTCTTACAATGTTGTATCTGCTAGACTGCAAATCTCTATACTATTGCTCGCATTGCATCACATATTTTTTATTGATTTCTGATCCATACTTATGTCCCACCAGGTGGGACTACAAGATAGGTTAACTAACCATTACAAGAGAGGATTATGCTAAATTGTTTGTTAACCATCCCTTTGGTAATGTTGCTTTTACCGTTGAGGATGACAGCTGAGGAGCTTCACGCCCGACGGGATGGAGGCCTTCGACATCGTGGTCGGCTTCCATCGCCTACTAGTGTCACTATTCTTGTGTTGTTGAGTGTTTTGTAGTTGAATAAGACATTCTTGTTGCAGGTTATGTGTGTAGAGGAGGATGTCGAAAAATCTGAGATTGTATGTAGGATGTGTGGACGGTGGTTGTAGGTCGTTTTGAGTTGTGAACAGATCTTGAAATGTACCACGTTTCTTGACTGCATTTGATCAAGGGTAGCGTTGCAACATTGATCGTTTCATAATGTGAGTGGTACAAGCGGCAACGGGCCAAATGTTTGCTGATTTTCTGCTCTAGGGAATCAGTTGGCTTTTTCTTGTTCTTGTTCCAGAACAGTTTCAAGGCTGGTTCTGCCTGTTATCAGGCTTCTTGGGCATTTTTAGGATGTTTTCTTGTTATTACATTCCCAAAACCAGGCAGAATGGACTGCTTAACGTTGTATATTGTCTTGTCTGTCAAAGAACACTGAGATTGGTCACTCTTGCACTGAGGCATATGGATAAACAACCACAATCAGTCAATCATGCATGCCAAAACGTTCAACCATCAGATTAGCATGCAAATCCGTTGAACAATGACTGAAATCCTACTCTAATGCTACAAAAACAAGTTACAATCAGATCCTAAACATACTATACTTGCATAAATTCACAAAACAAGAAACAAAAAACTATTCTACAACATTTTAGAAGTCTAAGAATCAAGAAACCAACCAGTCTTTTGATTCTTGGACATCCCAAGAACATCAAGAACATGGTTGTAAGGGAATATGCAAGAATTACATCACAAACCCAGCCTATTTCTTGCATTTCCTTCCATGCTCCATCTTCATGCATTTTGTTTGGGTACTAATGTATGAATGTGCTTGTTGATGTTTTCTTCTCTTAAGGATTGGTTTGGAATTAGCATCAGGTAGATGTGCAGGACTTGGAAATCAATCTACTATTCCACTAACTTATGATGTTTCCTTGTTTCGACTCCCTGAGGAGTTTTTGTTACAGATGTTGAGTGACAATTGTAGCAAGCACTTTGTAGGATTCCCAGTTGTTTGGTTAAAACTGTGTTGACAAATCTATGATTTCAGTAGGAGTAGAATTAGTTTGATTCCTTGTTCTTTGAGTAGAGTAGATTAGGAATAATCTGCAGACAATCAAGAAATAATCCGAAGCAGAACTGTAGAACATAGGATTCAAATTCAGATAAATCCATATTGAAGTTGAGCATCCATTATCAGTAGGATCGAGACCAGCTCATTAGTTGTGCCTCTGACAGGCAGGTACAACACCACTATACTCCAGAACAAATTTCGTGATTGAGCTGTAGCTAAATCAATTTGTTGACACGTGAATCCCCTGGCCAAACTGAATCTTTGGCAAAAAGTGTCGAGCCTAGCATTATGTAAAAATTACAGCAAATAAGGATCCTAAAACACTTGAAATGATGAGGGAAACAATAAATTATGATTTTATAAGATTAGCACAAGTTGAACCATCAAAATCCATCAAAAATCTATGCTTGAACCTCACTAAATGGCCCAAATCCTTGAAGAAGGCTTCACACGTGTGAAAGTACGGCCTCCCACAGTCTGAGTACTGTACACCAGACCTACATTCAATCCTATAATCATTAGTAATCACAAGTACTCAAACAATTATGAACATAGAGAGCAATTGCACCATTATGAGAGAAAAAACATGAAATTGCTTGATTGATTTTGGTGAGATATCATCACCTATATATACATGATCCATCACGGTTTTGGGCAGGTATGAGTAGCCCTAAACCCATCCCTAATGCTAATTTTGGTGGATCTTTCATCCCTACCAAGTTAGGGTTGGAATCTTGGAGATCCCTCAACAATGCAAAAATTACCAAAAATAGCTCCTATTTTTTCTCCCTTGTATCTAAGCATAATTTGGACTCATTCCAAAGGTTCTAACACTTAGGTCTACTTGAGAACATCCTTATGAATGGAATCCTATGCTATTTGGCACGTGTGACAAGCCACATCATGACCATCTAACTATTTACAAGTCATATGACCAAAACTAGTCAACCTAGAATTGTGAATTTTTAACACTCCTCCTCACTATCTAGCTTGGTTCAATCATTGCTTTACTAATCACTCCAAGTGATGATTTGAACTTCATAAAAGGTTTCTTTTGAAGTGGTTTAGTAAGTAGATCAGCTACACATTCATTTCTTGGAACATGCTCCAAAGCAATCTCCTTGGCTTGCACCATTTCTCTCACAAAGTGATGGCATATCTCAATGTGCTTAGATCTTGCATGGAAGATTGGGTTAGATGCAAGGTGTTGGGCTGATATATTGTCATTGTAGATGATTGGTGCCTCCTCTGAATCCATGATCTTTAGTACCACCAATAATCTCTTGATCCAAAGTACCACCTTTGTAGTGGTTGTCAAAGCTTTGTACTCGGCCTCAGTTGAAGATAGAGATATAGTTTCTTGCTTTTTTGAAAGCCATGAAACCACACCTTCTCCTATGAAAGTTTAATAGGCACTTGTTGATTTCCTATCCCTCTTGTCCCCTGCAAAATCTGAATCACTAAATGCATGAAGGTTAATCACATCTCCTCTATATAGAATCCCAAAATCCAATGTACCCGAGATGTATCTTAGAATCCTCTTAGCCTTTTTCCAATGGATATTCAATGGCTTTTGCATGGATTGGCTCAACCTACATACACTGAAGCTAAGATCTGGTCTAGTTATAGTGATCCACATTAAGGAACCTATAAGTTGCCTAAACAAAGTGATGTCCATGAAGGATCTTTCATCATCTTCATTTGGCACTTTTACATCTTGCTCCATTGGTGTGTCAACACTTTTGCATACTTCCATCTTAAACTTCTTCAAAAGACTTTGAGCATAGTTTACTTGACTTATAAAGATAAAATCAGACCCTCTAAGTACTTCTATGCCTAACATGAAGTGAAGACACCCTAGATCTACCATCTTGAACTCTAAGGATAGATCTATCTTGATTTTTTCAATACCATCAACACTATTTCCACTAATGATGATGTCATCTACATAAATGAGTAAAAGTACAATACCAACATCATCAAACTTAATGTAAATAGTAGGATCATATTCACTTTGAACAAAAGAAAGTGAAATAAGATAGCAATGTAGTCTTGAATTCCAAGATCTCGAGGCTTGCTTCAAGCCATAGATGCTTCTTTGGAGATGGCATACTTTGTTCTCCATTCCATGCTTGATGAACCCTTGTGGCTGCTCCATATAGATATCCTCTTCCAAAAAACCATTCAAGAAAGCATTAGAGACATCCATTTGACATAGAATCCATCCAAAATGTGATGCAAGTGCAATGATTAGTCTTATTGTGACCATCTTGGCCACGGGTGCAAAAGTTTCCTCATAGTCTATCCCTCTCTCTTGAGCATAACCTTTTGCAACTAATCTTGCTTTATGTTTGTTAACACTCCCATTTGCATTCAACTTAAGCTTGAAGACCCACTTGCATCCTATTACATTCCTTTGAGGTCTCTCAACAAGCAACCAAGTTTCATTCTCAATCAAGGCATCATACTCATCCAACATAGCTTTATACCATTCTTTGGAGTTCAATGCATCTTCAACATTAGACGGTTCTTCAAAACTAGATAAAGCATAAAAAGTGGACGAGATACCCTCAACTTGCTGTCCTTTGCCTTGATATGTGAGCCTTGATGGCTCCACTTTTGCCCTTGAAGATCTCCTTGGTGTGATAGGTGGGTTTGGTGCTTGCTCCTCCATGAGCTCCTCCTCAAAACCAAGATCTTGCTCCTCGGCCATCTTCTTCTTGATTGTTGGAGCACTTGAGCCTTCTTCAAGCATATGCATATGATGTTCATCAAAGATGACATCCCTTGAAACAACAAATTTGTTCAAGGATGGGAGATAGACTTTGTAGCACTTGCTTGAGCTTGCATATCCAAGCATGATCCCTCTTGTAGAAGATGGATCCTCCTTGGTTCTTGTTTCCAATGGCACATGCACGTAACATATACACCCAAAAACTTTCAAGTTGTTAAGATTGGGTTTCTTTCCATACAACATCTCATAAGGAGTTTTGTCTTCAATTGCTTTGCAAGACACCCTATTCATCAAGTAGTTTGCACATACAAGAGACTCACCCCAAAAGGATCTGGGCAAACAAGCATCTAATCTTAAAGCCTTAGAACATTCACATAATATTCTATTCCTTCTTTCAGCAACTCCATTTTGTTGAGGAGTGTAAGGACAAGAAGTCTCTTTCTTGATCCCTTCCTCCTCACAAAAGGCCTTGAACTCATTGGAGATGAATTCTCCACCATTGTCACTTCTAAGAATCTTGATGCTATGATTATGATGCTTTTCCAGAAACAACTTGAACTTTACAAAAGTATCAAATACTTGAGACTTGAAGGAAAGTAAGAACACCCAACAATATCTTGAGTAGTCATCAATGAAGGTTAAAAACATGGATGAACCTCCATTAGATTTGGTGCTAGCAATGTGCACATCCGAGTGTATGAGTTCAAGAGGATGAGATGACTTTGTGATGGAGTTAGGAAACACCTTCTTATGTGCCTTGGATAAGGCACAAGCTCCACAAACCTTGTCTTCCTTCCCAATAGACCTTGGTAGGCCTAAAGCATACTCCTCCTTGATCATAGCCTCCATGGAACCCGAGTTGACATGTCCAAGTCTTTTGTGCCATAAAGTAAAGGTAGATATCTTGCTCTTCTCGGCCAACATGACAACATTAGTATCCACAAATGCATCCAGCTTATAAAGTTTGCCAAGTCTAGTGCCCTTAGCCACTATCTTACCCTTCTTCTTGATGAAACATTCATTTGACGCAAAGTCAACATTGAAACCATTGTCTACCATTTGGCCAACACTTAGTAGATTTTTTGTTATTGTAGGAATGTACAAAACACCTTCTATGTTGATCTTTTTGGAAGATCCTAAGCAAAGGGGAATGCTACCAACTCCTTCAATCTTACAAGCTTCATCATTTGCTGTATAGATAGACTTTATAGGTCCATCATAAGATAAGAGAGAAGAGAAAAACTCCCTTTTACTAGTCATGTGTGAACTAGCACCCGAGTCAATCCACCAAGGATCTTCTCCTTTGAAGCTTGTTGAAGAAAATATGGACATCATGAGAGAGTCCTCATGTGAACTCTCCTCCTCCTCCTCTTTGCTCATGTTGTCTTGGCTTTGATCTTGCTTCCTCTTGAAGCATTCCGAGGCATAATGCCCCATCTTGCTACAATAGTAGCACTTCACCTTTGATTTGTCCTTCTTGACTTTGGTGGTTGATGGAGATGCCTTTGGGGGTCCTTCTTGATCCTAAAGCTTTGTAGACTTCTTGAATGTTGATCCTTTGCCTTTGGACTTGCCTTTGCCTTTGGTGAAGAGAGCTTGGTCATCTCCACCTTGGATGGAAAGCCTATCCATCCTCTCTTGCATTTGGCTCCTTCTTGATTCCTCGGCCATGAGTGTGCCTTGGAGTTCTTCAAGTATGGGTAGCTTACCCATATTTGCATATCCCTGAACCAAATTGTCAAATTCAAAGCTTAGTCCATTCAATATGAGTTGAACAAGCTCTTCATCCTTGATAGGGTCACCTATAAAGGCTAGCTCTTTGTTCAATTCCTTTACTCTTAGGACAAAAGTATGTGCACTCTCTCCTTTCTTTTGATAGTTTCTATAGATTTGATTCTTTAAAGCTAACATTCTAGTTTGGTTCTTGGATTCATAGACCTTTTGCAAAGTCTCCCAAGCATCTTGAGCTGAAGTGCAATCTCCTACCTCTCTTAAGAGTTCATTTGCAACATTCATTTTTATGCAATGTAGTGCAACATTGCACCTCTTGATGTATTTGGCTTTTTCTTGAGGATGAATAGGTTCACCCTCCTTACCATTTACAATTTCCATCAGATCTTGCATGATCATGATAGATTCCATTCTAACTTTCCATATGGAATAGTTAGTTTTGTTGAGCCTTTCATTAGTATCCAAAAGATATGCATTTATAGATGCCATCTAGTCTCCTAATCAAGGACTTGACACAAATGAAGGTTACTTCTATTGATTTGATTGAAGGTCTATCTTATCCCACTTCTTAGGGACCTGAAAAGATCAGTAATAGACTTCCTATAAAGATCTAAGAATGATCTCTAACAAAATCAAATCATAGAATACTAGAAACAATGCACTTGCTTGATTGAAGTAGACAATACTAGTAGAATTGCCCCTCTTTCTATAAAGAACATTAAAGCTTCCAAATGATCTGATCAAGAGTGAATTTCAGAAACCTAATATACTTCCAAAATCACTTGTAAAAGAGCTAAATGGAACTTAATGAGGATGCAACACAATCTACTATCCAATCACAAGCAAAAAATGATCAAAATTGATATAAAATTGATCTAATTTGGTGCACAAGTCAAGCAATGGTTGGACTGAACCTAAATCACTTTAGGAGGTGCCTACTACACCTTAGAACAGCCTTGAAGAGTCCCCAAAACTCTGATATTCCCTCTCCTTGAATGCTAGAAAGCCTCCTCTATGAAAACACCTCCAAAACTCGCTTAGAAATCAATGCTTGGAGCAAGCAAAACTTGCTATCTTGGTAATGTGAATTGAATTCAACTTTGCCTCTGGTTTTAGACACCTAAACACCTGCAAATGAAGTCACACAACACCAATCTCCAATGTATTTGACTCACTTTGAGTTCTAGAATCAATACTAGATGCTAAGATCCAATCTACACAAGATTTAGATCAAAAATTGTGATCAAATTGAATGAAAACCAAGGATTTAGCTCATTTCAACCTTTAGGCTCTGATACCAAGTAAAAATTACAGCAAATAAGGATCCTAAAACACTTGAAATGATGAGGGAAACAATAAATTATGATTTCATAAGATTAGCACAAGTTGAACCATCAAAATCCATCAAAAATCTATGCTTGAACCTCACTAAATGGCCCAAATCCTTGAAGAAGGCTTCACACGTGTGAAAGTACGGCCTCCCACAGTCTGAGTACTGTACACCAGACCTACATTCAATCCTATAATCATTAGTAATCACAAGTACTCAAACAATTATGAACATAGAGAGCAATTGCACCATTATGAGAGAAAAAACATGAAATTGCTTGATTGATTTTGGTGAGATATCATCACCTATATATACATGATCCATCACGGTTTTGTGCAGGTATGAGTAGCCCTAAACCTATCCCTAATGCTAATTTTGGTGGATCTTTCATCCCTACCAAGTTAGGGTTGGAATCTTGGAGATCCCTCAACAATGCAAAAATTACCAAAAATAGCTCCTATTTTTTCTCCCTTGTATCTAAGCATAATTTGGACTCATTCCAAAGGTTCTAACACTTAGGTCTACTTGAGAACATCCTTATGAATGGAATCCTATGCTATTTGGCACGTGTGACAAGCCACATCATGACCATCTAACTATTTACAAGTCACATGACCAAAACTAGTCAAGCTAGAATTGTGAATTTTTAACAGCATTGAGTAGTCTTAGACAGAGGACATCCCACTCACAAGAGAGTTATTGATACCAAGTGGATATTCAAGAAGAAGATTAACTTCTATGGTTCTGTCGCAAAATGGAAAGCACGGCTAGTGGCAAAAGGATTGACTCGAGTCCAAGGAGTATATTATCAATAAATTTTCAATCTTGTTGTCAAAATGCAGTCAATCAAGACTCTGATTGCGTTAGCAGTGGCGGAAGACCTCGAAATGCATAAAATGGATGTCAGAATAGCCTTTCTCAATGGCTACGTCAAAGAGGAGCTGTACACCTTCCAACCGGAAGGATTCAAAGTCAAAGGCCAAGAGCACAAGGTGTGCAAGCTGCACAAAGCAATTTATGGCTTGAAACAAGCCACAAGGGCTTGGCTCGAAAGGATCAACGCTTATCTCATTCAGTTAGGTTTTGCGAACAATTCCGTTGATTGTAACGTTTATTCTAAATACATAGGCGTCAATTCAGTTCACATAGCTTTATATGTAGATAATGCATTTATTTTGTCTAACGACACTTTCTTACTGCACACTACTAAGAGCGATCTGTCAAAAGAATTTGACATGACTGATCTAGGCACTACTCATTTATTATTAGGAATACACATCACTAGAGATAGATCACATAAGAAGATTTATCTCAGTCATCAAAAATATCTAGAAAACATTCTAGAAAAGTTTCATATGTCTGATTGCAAACCGATTGACACACCAATGTATCCAAGCATAGTATTGACTAAACCATCTTGTGCGGATTCCGAAAGTGAAGTACTCGACTTAGCAAAGTACCCTTATCATTCACTTATAGGATCTTTAATGTATGCCATGTTGTGCACCAAACCATATTTGGCATATATTGTTAGCACATTCAGTCAATACATGTCTAATCCCATGATCTCCCATTGGAAAGCATTAAAGAGAGTGATGAAGTACATTCAAGTTTAATCACATTTTATGCTATGATGGAAATGTTGTCAATCCATTGGTCCTTCAAGGCTACTCCGACTCAGATTGGGGAGGAAATGCCTCAACCAGAAAATCCAGTTTTGGGTTTGCTTCTTTCTGGCAGGGGGACAAATCTCGTGGAACTCTAGAAAGCAGAAAGCAGAAAGCAGAAATCAGTAGCATTATCTTCAACGGAAGCAGAGTACATCGCAGCATGCCAAGCTTCAAAAGAAGCTATATGGATCAGACTACTACTTCATGATCTGCATCATACTCAGTTTAATGCTACCACCATTATGTGTGACAATATCAGCTATATTTCATTGTCTCTGAATCCCAGATTTTATGGCAAGTCAAAGCACATTGAAATCCAATATCATTTCATTAGGAAATACTTTTGCACAACGTAAAGGGTTGCAGACATATTCACCAAAGCTCTTCCCAAGATCAAGCAACAAAAGGTTTTTAACTTGCTAAATTTGACGAAGACTATCAAGGAACCAACTGTGACCTTAAGAGGGACTATTGGAAATTAAGCTACATGCAGGTTTAACCACATCGGGTTACAATGCATGTTATATTTGTGGACCACTTTTGGAGGGTCGACATAGCACAAATATGTTAAAAAAAATGGTGTACGAAAATCATCGCAAATACTTGCCGCCTGATCATCCTTTTTGAAGGTTGAATAGGCGATTTTATGGAGGACGAGAAGATAATCCCCTAATTACACCACCACCCCCACGCATGGGAGTAGCGGAATGGCATGGTGAATGGCTTAAACATCATGTCGTTAATTATTCATGGAATGAATCCATTGATGGTATGAAACGGTTGTCTATTTTTCATAAAGTACCCTATTGGAGGAATTTATTGATAAACCATCTATTGGATCCTATGCACATATTCAAAAACGTCGGTGAATCCTTATGGAACCACATCATTGGCATAAAAGACAACTCCACAACTCGTAAAGATCTACAAGCGGCCGATGTGAAAAGACCCTATTGGATTCAATACACCGAAGGTGGAGATGAGATTCTACCTAGCGTGTCATGGATTCTTACAAAAGAGCAACTCTCATATGTTAAACATGTCATAAAACAAATGAGAACTCCAACAGGCTATGCACATTCTTTATGCAAGTCATTTACCAAAGATGGTAAATTAAGTGGATTGAAATCACATGATTGGCATAAGATGTTGCAATTCATACTTCCACTTTCTATTCGAGGTCTCTTCAATGATGACGTACGAAATACGCTTTACAATTTATCATCGATGATTATGTTTGTATATTTTTTTAAGCACTTGTATAAATATGTAATATTTCAAATTTTTTATGTGTTAAAAAATCTAATGTACTATCAATCTTGCAGGTGGATTTCCTCAAAAGAAATAAAAAATAGTGAATTGGATTCCATGAAAATCCAAATGATCGAAATGGTATATTTGTTGGATAGAGATTTTCCAACTTCCTTTTTGGATATACAAGTTCATCTTCTAGTGCATCTGGTCGAAGAAGTATCAATTGCAGGACCTGTGCACACGAGATGGATGTTCTACCTTGAGCGCTTCATGAAAGTTTTGAAGGGCTTTGTGAGGCCAGAAGGTAGCATTGTAGAAAGTTAGCTTGTACAGGAATCTTTGTTTTATATCACCAAAATAATCTCACAATTGCATCCTACAAGTCCAAAAATGTGGTGTGAAGAAGAAGATGAACGTGTTAAGGGTGAGGTACCACAAGAAAATGGTGTGCAAAAAAGACTTTCACCTCAATTAAAAGAGAAAATTGACACATTCATATTATATAATTGTGGACAAATGGAAAAGTGGATTTTAAGGTATGAAGAAGCCAAAAAGGAAAGAAACATAATATTGAAACGAAGAAGAAATATCAATCGAAGAAGAGGAAGGGCGTTGAAGAATGACGAACCTTTGGAGCCTTTACCTTCAAAATGCTCTCATGAATGGGTTTTTGATACGATGCTAAAAGCATCCAAAAACAGAGAAGAAGTGACCAAATTAGAATGAGAATTTGTTCGGGGATGTGGATGGAAGGTTAGTGTAATATTGTTTATGTGAAGTTTTGTTTTTGTATTCAATATATGAATAGCATTTCTAATTACACACATTTGTTTTTGTTTTTTTGTGTTTTAGTATACATCATACACTACCATGTGGGCATATGGACACCATTATCGTGTTGAGAGAGTTGACAACAAGCGACGTACATATGATTGTGGTATAATGGCCAACTTTCAACAAGAGAGTCGTTCTAGTGCGAGGAACCCTAATGTCATTTCGGACGACCTAGACTATGTCGGCACATTGCAACATATTTATGAAGTCGATTATGAGACTAGCGACAAATACTTTATTTTTGACGTAAAATGGTTTAAGGTCATCTATCGTGAAAGCAACGCCACGATTAGAAATGATAACTCAAAGTTTTTTCAAATCGAATCAACAAAATATATATCGATGGACTCTCATGACACTTTAGTATTGCCACGACATTGCGAACAAGTGAGACTCTAAAATTTCAATGCCATTAATATTCGCAATCCAATTATTTATGTATCAATCTTATAAGACTAACTTAATTTTTTTTAATTCTTTGGCAGATTATATTCATCCAGATCGAATAGACCCAACATGGTGGTATGTGATCCAACTTAATGCAAGAAAACGACGCTTGTTTGAAGGAAAACATATTGTTGAATTGGATACACACGACGAACCACCACCCAATTTTGGCGACGTTTTGGAAGAATCTGAACCACTCATCCAAACTCCAAATGATGTCAAAATGATGGGAGAAGAAGGTACAAATGAAAATGATGAGATTCCTATGATCATACAAGACCAAATTGGAGGTAATTTGAGGCCCCCACGTTTGGATGAGATAGAGTTACAAGAAAAGGAGATTGAATATGAGGGTAACTCACATCATCAAAGAGACACGATCGAAAATTTATGAAAGATTCAGATGAGTGTCAAGACTTGTGTGATGACGAAAATGATGTAAATGATGAGAATGATCTATGATTATCTATCATTCTTTTTTTTAAATTCATCGCAATATTTTTTATGTATATTTTTATAGATAGAGTTGAATGTGATAATTACAATACCCAAACCTTACGGTTATGTCCTATTTCAGAATGTCACCACATATTTCCTCCATGCGACGTGTAGGTTTTTCCATGCAAGTTGGGAAGGTTAGAACCTCGTCTTTAGTGGGAGAAAAGTAAGGGATACACACCTTCCTAGGATTGGGGATTTTAATTATCTACATTTCACCTTTGCATATTAATTAATTACTAGTGTATGCGATAAAATACGATATTGCTTTGAACAAAATGAAAATTATGAATTACATTTAATTTCTTACTATCTTAGATAATGTATTCTAATAATAAAACAAATTGAAATAACACAAACTTACCGGTAAACTCACTCGAAGCTTAAGTACAAACGTGCAATTGCTTGCTCTTTAAACGCTTGCTCTCTTTTTTTTGAATATTTTTGTCACATGCACAAGCGATTAAAAAATAACACTATATTACACAATTGAACCATTATTATAAGCAAATTCAAACATACAATTACCATCAAACACTATCTAGTCATCTACTACTATAAATCTTAATCAAAACACACTCACACACACACACTCTCTCTCTCTCTCTCTCTCTCTCTCTCTAAAAATCCAATATAAATTCTATCAAACACTATTTATTTATCTGTCACTCTTAAATACCCTAAACTAATGCATAATACAAAACTCTCTCTCTCTCTCTCTCTCTCTCTCTCTCTCTCTCTCTCTCTCTCATCTATTATTCTTAGTCCAAAATAAATATAAATCTAACAATCTATTACTACCATAGACTATGTATTTATCTAAATTTTAAATCAATGCAAAATGTTAAACACACACACACATTATAGCTTTAACAATCTATTACTACCCAGTACTATCTATATCTATTTCTCTATTAACCAAAATTATAGATCAATGCAAATTTCAAAACACATACACATCCTCTCAAACACACATACATTGTCTTAAATAATTCTAACAATCTATTATAAAAAATATTTATAATTGTCTATCAACAAACAGATACTGTCAATTGGAATGAAGCTCTTGCAACAATTGACTGTACAGTAGGATATATGTCTTGCTCTTTTGCCATGAAGCCCTACAGTTGGACCATGTAAGCTTCTTCCTCTAAGTCACCATTCAAAAATGCGGACTTCACATCCATTTGATGGATCTTCCACCCAAAATGAGATGCTAAGGCAACAATGTCTCTTCATAGTCAATTCCTTTGTTTTGCTCATAACCCTTCATTACTAGGCATGCCTTATGCTTTGCTATCGTGCCATCCGCATGAAACTTTGTTCTAAACACCCATTTGTTGTCAGTGGGTTTATTTCCAAGTGGTGGATCAACCAACTCCCATGTATCATGCCTGTTGATGGATTCTATCTCCTCCTCCATTGCCCTTTTCCACTCTTTGTGATCTTTTGCTTCATCAAAGGTTGATGGCTCTCGACACTTCAAAATGTCACTCATTAGGGCATAGTCCACATGATAACGATCAAGAGAATTCCTTTCCGGCGTTGATCTTCTCACTTCTCCTTGTGTGCTAGATCCTGGTTGATTTAGCTTTGCATCCTTCATGATCTTTTCATACCATTTTGGTATCTTAGATTCAGGTGATACACTACGTGGATATTATGTATCCCAAGGAGTGTCTAAGTAATGTCTCTTACTTCCAACCGGTTTCTCCTTTATTGCTCCTATTGGCAAGTACCTCCCCCCAAGCTCTTGAATAGGTGGTGTCCTTTCATACTCGCCCTCTCGACTCTCGTCTTCACGTGCATCATCTTGTGGAGCATCTTCTTCATCTTCTTCCTCCAAAATTGTGGGAAGTCTTTTGATGCTTTCACCACTTGCATGGTCTTCATCTTAAAACCTATGTGTCTCATCAAAGATCACATCATTGCTAATGTGAATCTTGTTCTTGGGCTTTACTCAGGCTTTCCTTGAGCTTTCACTTGTAGCTTCTATCTGGTTGAGGTCGCCCTACAGCAGGCAATGTTCTGCTCCAAACCGCTCTTCAAATGGTGTTTGATTGGATTCAAACCAATCACACATGCCAAGCAACGCTTCAGAATATTTTCCAGCTTCACTTTATGTTTGCCCTCTGATTCAGCTGACAATCCCCTGCCTCTGAATCTTTTTACAGTTTTGAGCTATTCCACAAATCTCCACAGACTCGGTTTTGTGCTTCCTAGCCAACAAACCATCGTGAATTCGCAGCTCTCTGTTCTTGTCCGGTGATTCAAGCCACCAAAGGCTCTGATACCAAGTTAAGAAACACAGTTTAAACACCCGACCGGATCAATCACCACAACACAACGTCAAGTGCAACAAGGCAAGACAACATAATTGCTTTCCTCAAACTGTATATTCAACTTATAAGTACAAAGATAAGTTGATTAAAAGCACTCAAAGGGCTCGTAAAAGAAACATGGTCCGATAACTCTAGATCTAAGCACACGTGGTGCCATCGAAATAAGAAATCATTGTATAAGTCGATCATTGCTATTTTAACTGTCAACTCACTCCGAAACAAAACAATATACAAATACGTTTATGTTCTTTTAGTTATGATTCTTGCATTACATCTGTTATTTTCTAATTGATTGCTGGAGTCTGTGATTGATAGCCGCATATCTAGATTTTGTAATGTAGTGAGTATTGTAGGACACTAATTCCTCCAAAGAATAGGTGCACCCTCATCAACAAAATTTAGACATGGTATCAGAGCGGATTCATTATATACAATATGGCTACTACAATTCAAGCTAGGATTGTAATCAATCTTGATGGTGCAAACTATTGAGTATGGAATTTCAAAATTAAAACACTCTTAAAAGGATAAAGTGATATGGTCACTGACCGATCTCACTTAACAAAAGCCTCCAAAGGAAGACCCAAGGAGAGCAAAATGGATGAGGAAGGATGAACGTGCAATGGCGATCATCGTATCTTCCATAAATGAAAAAAATTGAAGATTGCGAATGCAGCTATGAAGCGTGAGAAATAGAAGTACAAAATGAGGACAACTGCATCAGTGATGCCACCTCCACAATCAGCTACAGAGCTTGCAATGGGATGGCAACGAGCTAGTTCAGCATGTTTACAAGATCAAAATGATCTCCGCTTAGCTCTCTACATCTGAATAGGAGAAACAAACAACGACTAGGAGAGGACCTCATTGTAAGAGGAAAGAAGAAATACAAAAAAAATCCCAAGATCAACAAGACTCAAATGAAGTATTCGACAAGAGGAAACTACAACAAAGAAATCTCTACTATGATCATTGTCACAAATCGGTACATGCAGCAGACAGATGCTGGTTCAACCCGACAATACCTTACACACACTGCAAGAAGAAAGGCCATTCAGCATATGAATACTGGCACAACCAAAAAGAAAGACACAAAGGAGAGAAAGCAAATGTTGCAAAGTCATCAAAGAATGCTGAGAAGGGCGACAATGTCGTCATGTTATTCGATGAAAAGTCAACCAACTACGCAGAGCATGACTACGATTTAGTGATTGAGTGGAGAGCATTATTCCACTTGTGATTTGTGTAATGTGGAAATACCACTAGGATGCCACCTAAGGAGCTCTCTTGCTTATTTAAGAGACTCCCTCTTTGAGAAGAGGAGCTTTTGCGAAATGTATCCACTCCATGCTGAATTGAGAAGTGCCTCCACAAGTTTTGGTGCATCCATTGAGCTTCTTGATCATGCTTGTTTCTTGAATGATGCATTCATGATCTTGCCCTTCCCTCCTTTGTGTGTGGTTGTAGATAGTAGAGTGGATTAGATTTCATTTCTTGTTTGTGGATTAATGTAGAAATCAACATTCAGGTAAACTAGATAGGCTAGGTTTGTGATGTAATTCTTGCATATTCCCTTATAACCATGTTCTTGAAGTTCTTGGGATGTCCAAAATTCAAAAGACTGATTGGTTTCTTGATTCTTCAACTTCTAAAATGTTGTAGAATAGTTTCTTGTTTCTTGTTTTGTGGATTTATGCAAGTATAGTATGTTTAGGATTTGATTGTAACGGATTTGCATGTTGATCTGATGGTTGAACGTTTTGGCATGCATGATTGACTGATTGTGGTTGTTTATGCATATGTTTCAATGCAAGAGTGACCAATCTTAGTGTTCTTTGATAGACAGGACAATAATACAACGTTAATCAGTCCATTCTACTTGGTTTTGGACAATGTAATAACAAGAAAACTTGCAGAAAATGCCCAAGAAGCCTGACAACAGAGAGAACCAACCTTGCAACTGTTCTGGAACAAGAACAAGAAAAAGCCAACTGAATCCCTAGAGCAGAGAATCAGCATCTGGCCTGTTGCCGCTTGCACCACACACATTCCGAAATGATCAATGCTGCAACGCTACCCCTGATCAGATCCATTCAAGAAACGTGGTACATCTCAAGATCTGTTCACAACTCAAAACGACCTGTAACCACCCTCCACACATCCTACATACAATCTCAGATCTTTTGACAGCCTCCTCTACACACATAACCTTCAACAATAACATCTTGATCAACTACAGAACACTCGACAACACAAGAATAGTGATACTAGGCGATGGAAGCCGACACGATGTCGAAGGCCTCCAGCCCGTCGGGCGTGAGGCTCTTAAATTGTCATGCTCAATGGTAAAAGTAACATTACGAGAAGGATGGTTAACCAAAAATTTAGCGTAATCCTGTCTTGTAATGATTAGTTAATCTATCTTGTAGTCCCACCTGGTGGGACATAAGTATGGATCAGACACTATCGATGCACTCTGAAACAAAACAACATACAAATACGTCTATGTTCTTCCAGTTATGATTCTTGCGTTACATTTGTTAGTCTGATTGATTGCTAGAGTCTGTGATTGCTGAAGTCTGTGATTGATAGTCAAGTATCTAGGTGATCTAATGCAGTGAGTAGTGTAGCGCACTTCCGCCAAAGAACAGGTGCACCCTCATCAACAAAATTCAAATAGCCTCAAATTTATAAGTAGTTGGTACTCCTACTTCAACAAGGTCTACTCATGTATGAATGTATGTTTCCGTAGGAAGTTATAAGAAATAAATTAATCTCAAACATGAATGGAAGAGGAGGTTAGAAAGAGGTCTTTCAAAGATTCAAGTACAAATTGCATACTACCTCTATGTTGCAAGCACACTATCTACTTGGAAACTAGATGCCAATGACTTAACAATAGGTCTTGTGTTGAGTGTAGGTTACTCATTATTTGTTGTGGCACTTTGTCAAGAAATATGAAATTATCTTAATTATGAATTGCCCCACAAATGATAGAAAGTTGTTTGCCAATATGTAAACTCCAAAGAAATTGTGTTCCTCGTACCATCTACATGGGAAATGAGATAAAGAAAAGGACAATGATATCTCAAATGCAAGAAACAGAGTTATATAAATGCTATAAAGTGTCTCATGTAGGTCATTGTTGTTCACGACCCTATTTTTTGTTCACGACCCTATTTTTTAAGCTAATAACTTATGGAGGATTTCTGTGGGTACCATGCCAAGTATTAGATTAGTCGAAAGTAGTGGGAACCACCTAGTGTCATGATGTCTCAACTCAAATCTTGATTCATGTGGTTGAAAATATGCTTTTCAAATTCTTAGCAAAGAATTAGTCTAAATGGAGAAACAATCTCCCATTCTTGTATTTTGTTATATGAATAGACATTGAGATTAATAAAGGCCATTGGAGGTAGTCACATGTCAAAGATTATCTAGCATCCTCGTGGCATTCTCAAATCATCTCATGGAGGAAATTCTATTAACAAGCTTTGAGGGAAGAAATCCAATATGAGCAAATAAATGTTTGTCAAATCTTGAGAGTTTTTTGTCTTGATTGTCGAAAGTCAGCTAAGATGATCGAGCAAAATTTAGCCTTCAATATAGTATAGTGTTGATGCTTGATCATCATACCTGTGTCTTACGCAAATGAGATGTTGATAATTGATGGCACACTTCAACTTTCATAAGCTAGATGGTGATAAACATGACACACTTATGTTAAGGCAGCATGCAAATTGCCTCAAATACGGATAACATGGATTTAAGTGATGTAATGCGAAGCTATAGTACACTGCTCAGGGTAGCTAGCTAGGTGCAGTTGAATGATCTTTATTTTTGAGGCTGAAGCAATTTAAAGTACAGAAAAGCATGCATATTTGCAATAATTATTTGAAGAAGAAGGGTTTTCCATGGTAAAGTGAAATTCTTACAAACTCATTCTATGGAAATGGCAATGTCATATGTTGCTCTGTACCTGTTTCCTCCAGTTAAATTACTTAGTTTGCCAAAGTACTAGTACTCCTGGAAGAAAATAATAAATCGCCCACATACATACAATACATAATACATGAGAGCATAGATTCTAAGCGTAGAGGTGGGTGTTTGAGGTAAGATAAGCCTCTACGGCCTTTAAGGTGCGAACAGCTCCTTCTTTCGCTTTCTGCACGGGTGGATCAGCCACAATGGCCTCGTACTCGAATGCCCACTCCACAATCGTAGTGTCTGCTGCCGCTGAGAACTTGAAGGTAGCTTTTGTGGAGCTGAAATGGATGCCTATGGATCCACCCTCCACTACCACAACGACCAATGTGTGGGTGACATCATCCACGCTCTCGATCTTCTCCTTCAAGTACTTTGCATGCTGTACAGCTGCCAGTCATACAAAGATTCAGAAAATTTGTAATTAAATTGCTAGGCCATATTTTTATGTCACCTTGTGAATCATATTCTTACTTATCATTTTACATTTTGTGTTGCTAAACCTACGCCTACAGCCAGCAGGTAATTAAAAACTTGGAGGAATTATGCTGGCTAAATTGATGGAACTGAAATTAGACTTAGTTGATGAGCTTGAGATTGAAGGCAGAGTAGAGAACTAGATTCTGATTACCAGGGCCGAAGTTGAGTTTTCTGATGCCGCCAGCAGACACACCATCGCCTTGAATGACTTCCACGCTTTCCACAAAGCTAGGCAGGGCCTTGGAGATCAAATGAGGATCGTTGAATGCAGCCCAGACTCTGTTCAAGGGGACCTGAAGCTCGACCTGGGTTGAAATTTTTCCAGCCATTTTGCTAGACTCCAACAAGAATAGAATACGATGCAAGACAAACAGGTAGTGCGCAATTAGCCGCGTGCTGGTGAGTAAACAGACTTTTGGTGATAACGATGAAAGTAGAGAGATGGAGGGTGATGATGGATGGCCTCGTGTTTTTATAGCTGCTGCTGCTACTTCATTCAGCTGATTCAGCTTTCCAGATGGGTGTGACGAACTTTGACTTAATAACGAGCAAAGTGATGGTCAATGCTTTGCTTCGGATGTTTTCAGAGAGCCGTGTCTTGAGGAACCCTTCGAAGTTAAATTGGGCGTCAACTGAGGATTTTGAATTGTATGTATGACATATTATGATAAGTGATCTACAATCAAGCTCAATTGCTCGATTTCTTAAGATAAGAGCTAAGCGCAGCATGAACACTAGTTTTTAGTTTCTTGCGTGGAAGGAGAATATTGTCAACATGGCAAAGCGATTGAAGCTGAAGTAAACCGGTATACCTGCGTATTTGAATGGGTCGGCAGCTTTTGTAAAGTGATTATCTCTCTCTCTCGATGATTCTAGAAAGCTGACCCTGTCACCTCTGTACTTCACTCCCCCACTTCATTTGAGGAAGTTTTTCCAACACAATTGACTAAAATGCTGTTTACATGGTTCAAGTTCCACATCGTCAGACCACAATTTTGTTATTTTCTCATCATCCAGGATTTCAGTTCTTTGGATTTCATTGTACAAATACACACTCTACATCAAGATTCCCTTATTTATATCAACGACACATCACACCTTATGAAGTTCAAGCCTATGCCACAATGGGTTATGTTACTCAACCAACATGGACTTATTTGCTTACCACCACAATTTTTGAAATATAATCTATGCTTAACTCATAAGCCATAAATTCAATAAACTTGTTGGCTTTATTGAGTCCAAGAGATGTCATTTAGATTCCTTGTGGTTAGATTTGACCTTTTAGAGTTGGATGTGATTATAACTTTCTATTCTTCATGGAAACACATGGGAATAAAGAGACACAGATTATGCTTGCTACAACAATATTCCTTCCAAAATGCTTTGAAGTCATCGTTCAACTCGATCGAGTTCAAGTGGAGCAAGGGACTTGCCTCCATAGAGCCACCTTGCAAATGGCATTCTCAATGACTTTTTACTCACTGGATGACTCAAGATAATGATCATTGACCAAGATGCTTTCTTCTCTGAGGATTTCTTATTGGAATCCTATGGCGGTACCTTCCATACACACGCTCATGACTCTGATAAGAGCCTTCCAATGTGTTACACTAGGGTTAGTCATATACTCCTCTAAGCATCAACTATAAATATAATATGGAAATATTTCATAATTGATATCGAGAATAGCATCCATATTAAATGCTTCACTATCTCTTATACATTTTACATATCAAGATCAAAATTCTACATGAAGAAGTACATAGAATCATAATGAATGGGTTCCTCCATGCTACCACCTCTGATATCTCTATAAAATAGCATCAAACATGTGTGAAATCAAGATATGAATGATTTCTTGCTTGTTTCCTCTATGTTGCACTTGATTTGAGATGATTGCAACATGAAATGCCATGAATGAGCCTCCATCAGCATCTTGTCGTAAGAGATCTTCAAACCTTGGAAACCTATGAGCGAATAAGTGCCCTAACGATGCTTATTTTTGCTACATTTCAATGAACAAAACCAGTAAAGAACATGAGTCTATCTTCAAGATCAATATGATGACAAACCATGAAATTAGTTTCATTAAACATTAACAATTTCCACACGTTGAGATGAAATTGGTCATACATGAAATAAGATGAGAAAGGTAGGAGTAACATTTATTTTCTATCACTTTGAGACCTCCCCCAAACATTTAACAACCTACAAAAATATATTCTCAATGCTTTTAATTTAAATTTCATCTTGATGCCTTTTTCTAGCTCCAAATCACCAGCTTGCGTCACTGTATTAATCAATGTGAAATCCATCTTTCTTTGAATAGCACAGTCCATAGTCTTTCACTTTTTGGAGATATTGTAGTACTCTCTTTGCCAACTTCCAATGTAAAAATCTTGGGTTCTGATTATATTGGCTCAGCCTGTATACTGCAAACGCTATATCAGGTCTGGTGTTGTCTGCTAGATATAACAATGATTCAATCAGCCTACGATAGGGTGTTTTGGCCATTCGTTCTTCTTCCTCGAGAGTCTGCAAAAACATATTTTGAGCTTCTTTTTTTTTTTTTTTTTTTTTTTTTCTGATTTTTATGGATTTTATGGATTAACGAAGGGATTGGGTGCTTGGATTTGATCCTCCCACCCCACAATCTCTCCCTACATTGCAAACAAACAAAAAAATCACGAAAAAACGGCAAAAACTAACACTACTCACACTATTCTACCCTTAATTTTTGAGAATTTCATAGCCGACCACATCACTGTCTGCTATGTATTTCGTCTCATTAAATTTAACATCTCGAACAATTTTTATTTTGCCAATTTTGGGTACATAAACACGATAATATGATGAATGTAACTCGAATCCTACCAAAAAACCTTGTTCTGTCTTTTCATTGAGTTTCTTTCTCAGCTTATCTGGTATGTGCATATACACTGCGCAGCCAAATGTTCAAACATGTGCAAGATTTGGCTTTGACTTCCACCATATCTCAAGAGGAGTTTTATCCGGTATTCAAGATTTCAGAATATGATTTTGAAGATAATTTGATGTAGCCACTGGTTCTGCCCACAAATGTTTTGGTGCTTTCGCATGAGCCATCATACACCTTGCAGCTTCCATTAGTATACGATTCCTTCGTTTAGCTATTCCATTGTGATGAGGTGTGTAAGATGCAGTCTTTGCGTGCATAATACCTCGATCAGTATAGTAAGCTTTGAATTCGTTGGAAATGTACTCACCTCCACAATTTGTGCGAATTTGATCCAATTTATTGCCTGTCTGCTTCTTAGCCCAACTGTATACTCAATGAATTTCTCGAAAGCTTCAGATTTGGTACGAATAAAGTATACTACAATGAACTTGCCAAAGTCATCAATAAACGTAATGAAGTACTTTGCATCACCCAATGACAATACTCTCAGATTTGTATGTGAAGGAAATATCGTATTACTTAGATATTGTCAAAGGTTGCGTGATATTGGAATGGATAGTGTATCTTGTCTTAATCAGCAATTACAGTTTGCAAATCAACAATTGCAACATGCAAATAAACAATTGCTTCATTATGTGCAAGAAGAGGCACTCAGTCAGCCTGATTCCGGTCTCTGGAAAGAAGCTATGGATAAAGAGTAGTCATCTCTTGTCAAGAACCAAACATGGACGACTGTCCTGGACGATTGTCGAATTACCTGCTAGCAGAAACGTAGATGATTGCAAATGGATTTTCAAAGTCAAGTACAAACGAGACGGATTTTCAAAGTCATATAACAAAATACAAGAATGGGAGATTGTTTCTCCATTTAGACTAATTCTTTGCTAAGAATTTGAAAAACATATTTTCAACCACATGAATCAAGATTTGTGTTGATACATCATGACACTAGGCGGTTCCCACTACTTTCGACTAATCTAATACTTGGCATGGTACCCAACAACTTCAAGAAATCCTCCATAAGTTATTAGCTCTAAAAGTAGGACCGTGAACAATGGAAATTCTCTAGAACAACAATGACCTACATGAGACACTTTATAGCATTTATATAACTCTGTTTCTTGCATTTGAGATATCATTGTCCTTTTTTTTATCTCATTTCCCATGTAGATGGTACAAGGAACACAATTTCTTTGGAGTTTACATATTGGCAAACAACGTTTTATCATTTGTGGGGCAATTCATAATTAAGATAATTTCATATTTCTTGACAAAGTGCCACAACAAATAATGAGTAACCTACACTCAACACAAGACCTATTGTTAAGTCATTGGCATCTAGTTTCCAAGTAGATAGTGTGCTTGCAACATAGAGGTAGTATGCAATTTGTACTTGAGTCTTTGAAAAGCCTCTTTCTAACCTCCTCTCCCATTCATGTTTGAGATTAATTAATTTCTTATAACTTCCTATGGAAACATATATTCATACATGAGTAGACCTTGTTGAAGTAGGAGTACCAATTACTTATAAATTTGAGGATGTTTGAATTTCGTTGATGAGGGTGCGCATGTTCTTTGGTGGATACTCACTGCATTACATGACCTAGATACTTGACTATCAATCATAGACTTCAACAATCACAGACTCCAGCAATCAATCAGACTAACAGATGTAACGCAAGAATCATAACTGGAAGAACATAGACGTATTTGTACATTGTTTTGTTTCAGAGTGAGTCGATAGTGTCTTGCTCATTGGTGGCCTGGTGCTCCTATTACAATGTTGTATCTGCTTTTTTGCAGATCTCTATACTATTGCTCGCATTACATCATATATTATTTATTGATTTCTGATCCATACTTATGTCCCACCAGGTGCGATTACAAGATAGATTAACTAATCATTACAAGACAAGATAATGCTAAATTTTTGGTTAACCATCCTTCTGGTAATGTTACTTTTACCGTTGAGCATGACAGCTTAGGAGCTTCACGCCCGATGGGCTGGAGGCCTTCGACATCGTGTCGGCTTCCATCGCCTAGTATCACTATTCTTGTGTTGTCGAGTGTTCTGTAGTTGATCAAGACGTTCTTGTTGCAGGTTATGTGTGTAGAGAAAGATGTCAAAATATCTGAGATTGTATGTAGGATGTGTGGAGGGTGGTTGCAGGTCGTTTTGAGTTATGAACAGATCTTGAAATGTACCACGTTTCTTGAATGGATCTGATTAGGAGTAGCGTTGCAGCATTGATCGTTTCGGAATGTGAGTGGTGCAAGTGGCAACGGCCAAATGTTTCCAGATTCTCTTCTCTAGGGAATCAGTTGGCTTTTTCTTGTTCTTGTTCCAGGACAACTTCAAGGTTGGTTCTCCCTGTTATCAGGCTTTTTGGGCATTTTTTGAATGTTTTCTTGTTATTACATTGCCCAAAACTAGGTAGAATGGACTGATTAACGTTGTAGTATTGTCCTGTCTGTCAAAGAACACTAAGATTGGTCACTCTTGCACTGAAGCATATGCATAAAAACCACAATCAGTCAATCATGCATGCCAAAATGTTCAACCATCAGATCAGCATGCAAATCCATTGAACAATGACTGAAATCCTACTCTAATGTTGCAAAAACAAGTTACAATCAGATCCTAAACGTACTATACTTGCATAAATCCACAAAACAAGAAACAAGAAACTATTCTACAACATTTTAGAAGTTGAACAATCAAGAAACCAATCAGTCTTTTGATTTTTGGACATCCCAAGAACTTCAAGAACATGGTTATAAGGTAATATGCAAGAATTACATCACAAACCCAGCCTATTTTAGTATACTTGAATGCTGATTTCTACATTAATCCACAAACAAGAAATGAAATCTAATCCACTCTAGGAAAGCAGGAAAACTAATCCACTCTACTATCTACGACCACACACAAAGGAGGGAAGGGCAAGATCATGAATGCATCCCTCAAGAAACAAGCATGATCAAGAAGCTCAATGGATGCACCAAAACTTGTGGAGGCACTTTTCAATTCAGCATGGAGTGGGTACATTTCACAAAAGTCCTCTTCTCAGAGAGGGGGTCTCTTAAATAAGCAAGAGAGCTCCTTAGGTGGCATCCTAGTGGCATTTCCACATTACACAAATCACAAGTGGAATAATGCTCTCCACTCAATCACTATATCGTAGTCGTGCTCCACATAGCTGGTTGACTTTTCATCGAATAACATGAATGCATTGTCGCTCTTCTCAGCTTTCTTTGATGACTATGCAACATTTGCTTTCTCTCCTTTGTGTCTTCCTTTTGGGTTGTGCCAGTATTCATATATTGAGTGCCTTTTCTTCTTGCAGTGTGTGCAAGGTATTGACGGGTTCAACTAGCATCTGTCTGCTGTGTGTACCGATTTGTGACAGTGATCATAGGTAGAGATTTCTTTTTTGTAGTTGCCTCTTGTCGAAGACTTCATTTGAGTCTTGTCGATCTTGGGATCTGTAGTTTGTGAATACTGAACTCGTAAGAAGCACAATAAGTGAGTAGATCTTATCCGAGTTCACCGAAATGATAGGCCAGAGTTGTGATGTTGAATGCTTAGAATTAGTTTGTTGATTTATGCTTGCCATGTTCCACTCATTGTGGAAATGCTGATGAAAAGAGATTTGTAATGAGTAATAGTGTTTTCGGTTGATTGAGTAAAAGTGATAGGATGCTTCATTGGCAGGTTCAAGTCTAAGCATGTGTTTGTGTCTAGTAAAAAAATTCAGCATTGGTAGTGAGTTACGAATAGAGAGATATTTACCAAACATTCGTGCCATTGACAACTCACTTAGATTAGTGCATGATACGCCTAGATTACAATCGCAATTTTGCATCTACTTTTTTTCTTGTTTCTTTTTCGATATGTTATTGCTTAATAGCTTTAATTTGTTCTAACTCACTTTATATTTTGTTTATTTCATCCGCCAATTTCTATTGAAACGTCTCATAACATTGTTTCTACATGTGCAACACTTTTTCCAGTTAGCCGACTACTTTTTTCTCATCCACTTTTGTTCACACTACAATTAACCAAATTTTTATTTTTTTTCCTATTTTACTTTTTTGCCTATTTCCATCTCACTTCATTCCTATACCGAACCACACTCTGTGAGGGGAGGATAAGCAAGTAGTATTATAATACTACTTCGTACATTTTACAACTACGAAGAGTAGATTTCAAACCAAACTTAGTGGAAATAGCCAATTTTGGATGCATTAGGAAAGTCTCAGTTGAGGCTACAAGACTCTATATCAAGTTTTAGGCAATTCCATGTAGATTTTGAAATATTCAATTCTTCACGATTTTGTCAAAACCCTAATTTTGATTGGATATCTATTTTGTGAGATTATTGAACTTCATTAGAGTGTGTTTCAATCTTAGTAAGTGGCAAGAGTCATTAGATTGAGGATAGATCATAGGTTGATCAAGATTTCTACGTTCTATGTGTTGATTTGCTAGATATAAGTGCTAGAAGAGAAGTAAGAGTTCCACATCTTTGTGATTTCTCTTTGGAAACATTTGTTGTATTTCAAAAGAGTGCTTTGTGCATTGGAACAGGTTGAAAGAAAAGGATCATCTCATTGCAACATGGCTACATTAAGTGGATACATGTTGGAAGGCAATGATAGGCTTACCTCAAACAATTATTCATTGTGGAAAGTGAGGATGGAATCACTTATTGAGATGCATGATGTTTTGGATATTGTTGTAGCTTTGGAGGAGAGGCCAGCAACACAACAAGAACAATTGAGGTATGAAAAGAGAGCTAAAAGAGCTCTATGCATGATAACGATGAATGTTACCAATGAACTTTTCAAGGAAATTGGTAATAGTACTTCATCAAAGGATGCTTGGAAGCTTTATGAATCCAAGTCTACTTCTAGAGTATTGACAGACAAGCAAGGTAATCTTACTCATGATGAAGATGGTTTGGATTTTCAATACCCAGATGATGATGCTTTTGTGATGTCTTCATGTATGCTTGCTAATAATGGAGATCTAGATCCATGGTGGATTGATAGTGGTGCAAGCACCAAAGGGATTGGCACAATTCCTATTTCTCTATCTACAAATAGGAACGTTCATTTGAAGATGTTTTGTTCATACCTTCTATTACCAAGAATTTACTTAGTGTGATTCAATTACTAAGTAAAGGATTCAAAGTTGAGTTTGGTGGAGATGCTTGCATGATCAAAAGGAAGGATATCTTGATTACAAAAGGTAAAAGGCAAGTGAAGTTGTTCAAAGTAGATGCTTGTGTTATTGCTAACCAAGTTGGATGTATAGCAAATCAGCAAATACCTATTCAAGAGGTTTGGCATAAAAGGATGGGGCACCTCAACTTCAAGTCATTGGGATTCTCCACATTCACTATGTACACAAAGTTGCAAAATGATTAGGCTAGATTTTGCCCATTTTCACACTCCTCATAAAACTAGCTTGATGAGATACTAGATCAAACAAAAACCTTGGGATACTTGTGGATACCTTGGTATGAGTATGATGTGAAAACCAGCCAAAGGACTAGATCAAACAAAAACCTTGAGATACTTGTTGAGTGGATACTTTGGTATGAGTATGATGTGAAAACCAACCAAAGGACATTTGGTTGCAGCCAAATTACCATTGCTATGAGAGGATCTCTTTGATGGAAATCCAATACCACATTCCTTGATGAACATTCCACCATATTGGCACATTTTCCTTTGATTACCTCCATGCTTAAAGAAGATCTTTGACTTGAGATCTCATCTTCCTTGAAAATAGTTGCACCATAATGATGGATAACCAAGGCCTCCATGCCTCAAAATGACCATGAAGATAAAGATCACATAATAGGCAAAAGTGTTGATTATATCGAGATTTTGAATTCTAGCTTGACTAGTCCTAAAACCATGAAACAAAAAAATAGATGACTAAACTTGAAAATAGTCAGCCATCTCACATAAATCTCTGCATGGTAAGAAATGCTCAATTGGCGAGTGTTTTGGACTATGGGTTTGGAGAACTATGGAAATGCTCACTATAGAGTGTTAAACACATGTCTATTGAGAAAAAGGCTTGCATAACAAAAAAAAGACTCACACTAAGTGTGCCCCTTGCAAAAAATCGATAAAAACAACATTTTGACCAAGTATGAACAAAAAGCAAGGCACACACAAACAAACTACACACGTTAGGAAGATTAAAACGTCGAGTACTGATTGGGCCATGTGACCACACGTGCGAGCCTATACGTGTGAGAACACATGTCGTTGATCCATTCGGCCATGTGTCCCCACGTGGGATCCCACACGTGTTGATCCAGACGTGCAGTTTCACACCTGTGTATACAGACGTGTGGTTCCATTCCACATGTCAGCTACTGACTGGGCCACGTGTCACTAGTATTCACACATGCCAACTTTTTTCCCCTATATAAGTCCATTGCCGGGGATTGTACAGATTTTCACGTAATTTGATGTCTTGTTTGATTGCTTCCATACGACCTGCATTTGTGATATCGCCATCACGCGAGCGACCTCGTCCCCAGGCTTGTTCCTTACACCCTCTCGCATCATAGCGATATCAGCCTGACTTTTCTAGTATCGCCATCACGCGAGCCCCTGCCTCTCCCTGCCTGACTCTGCCACTCTCTCGCATCGTAGCGATATCACCCTTAGAGTTCTCAGTGTCGCCATTACACGAGATAATCTAGCTCTCTCTTTCGGTGTGTATCTGTCCTCGCGTGGTATAGATATCTGGCCTCAATGGCTCGGACGAAGAAAACCGCTAGGCTTACCAGTTTTGTACAACCGTCCCGTCCCCAGACATCTGAACCCGTACGTCCGCAAAGACGTGGAAGACCTCGCCATCCATGGTTGAGGGACATCAGCGCCTTGTCGAGGAACACCAAACTTCTGATCTTATGACCACCCATCTGCCCTATGTAGTGAGGTGGAATATCGCTGCATTGGAGGCCCCTCCATATTGCATACGAGGACTTCCAGACAAAATTGTTTGAGGATTCGATGATGTGCTCCATTCATGGCAAGAGGGTGACATTCATGCCTAAGGACATGCTTCTTGTCATGAGGCTTCGAAAAACCTATGATAGCATTTTTAAGTCTGGCTTCACACAGAGGCAAGTTCCTCTTGAACGGGGGCATGTCCCACCCCGCAAAAAGAGAAAGCAAGCATAGCCCAAGCGTTCGCAACCCAAGCCCAGGTCTCCCAGCTCTTCACTCTCACCTACTCCCATTAGAAAAGATTTGGCAAGAATTACATCACAAACCCAGCCTTTTTTAGTATACCTGAATGTTGATTTCTACATTAATCCACAAACAAGAAATGAAATCTAATCCACTCTAGGAAAGCAGGAAAACTAATCCACTCTACTATCTACGACCACACACAAAGGAGGGAAGGGCAAGATCATGAATGCATCCCTCAAGAAACAAGCATGATCAAGAAGCTCAATGGATGCACCAAAACCTGTGGAGGCACTTTTCAATTCAGCATGGAGTGGGTACATTTCACAAAAGCTCCTCTTCTCAGAGAGGGGGTCTCTTAAATAAGCAAGAGAGCTCCTTAGGTGGCATCCTAGTGGCCTTTCCACATTACACAAATCACAAGTGGAATAATGCTCTCCACTCAATCACTATATCATAGTCGTGCTCCACATAGCTGGTTGACTTTTCATCGAATAACATGAAGGCATTGTCGCTCTTCTCAACATTCTTTGATGACTTTGCAACATTTGCTTTCTCTCCTTTGTGTCTTCCTTTTGGGTTGTGCCAGTATTCATATGTTGAATGCCTTTTCTTCTTGCAGTGTGTGCAAGGTATTGTCGGGTTGAACTAGCATTTGTCCGCTGTGTGTACCGATTTGTGATAGTGATTATAGGTAGAGATTTCTTTGTTGTAGTTGCCTCTTGTCGAAGACTTCATTTGAGTCTTGTTGATCTTGGGATCTATAGTTTGTGAATACTGAACTCGTAAGAAGCACAATAAGTGAGTAGATCTTATCCGAGTTAACCTAAATGACAAGGAAAAGTTGTAATGTTGAATGCTCAAAATTAGTTTGTTGATTTATGCTTGTCATGTTCCACTCGTTGTGGAAATGCTGATGAAAAGAGATTTGTAATGAGTAATAGTGTTTTCGGTTGATTGAGTAAAAGTGATAGGATGCTTCATTGGTAGGTTCAAGTCTAAGCATGTGTTTGTGTCTAGTAAGAGAATAGCGCATTGGTAGTGAGTTATGAATAGAGAGATATTTACCAAACATTTGTGCCACTGATGACTCACTTAGATTAGTGCATGATATGCCTAGATTACAATCGCAATTTTGCATCCACTTTTTTTGTTGTTTCTTTTACGATATGTTATTGCTTAATAGCTTCAATTTGTTCTAACTCACTTTATATTTTGTTTATTACATCCGCCAATTTCTATTGAAACGTCTCATAACATTGTTTCTACATGTGCAACACTTTTTCCAGTTAACCGACTACTTTTTTGTCATCCACTTTTGTTCACACTCCAATTAACCAAAATTTTATTTTTTTCCCTATTTTACTTTTTTCCCTACACCATTTCCATCTCACTTCATTCCTATACCCAAACACACTCTATGAGGGGAGGATAAGCAAGTAGTATTATAATACTACTTCGTACATTTTACAACTAGGAAGAGTAGATTTCACACCATACTTAGTGGAAATAGCCAATTTTGGATGCATTAGGAAGGTCTCACTTGAGGCTATAAGACTCTATATCAAGTGATAAAGATGAATGTTACCAATGAACTTTTCAAGGAAATTGGTAATAGTACTTCATCAAAGGATGCTTGGAAGCTTTATGAATCCAAGTCTACTTCTAGAGTGTTGACAGACAAGCAAGGTAATCTTACTCATGATGAAGATGGTTTGGATTTTCAATACTCAAATGATGATGCTTTTGTGATGTCTTCATGTATGCTTGCTAATGATGGAGATCTAGATCCATGGTGGATTGGTAGTGGTGCAAGCACCAAAGGGATTGGCACAATTCCTATTTCTCTATCTACAAATAGGAACGTTCATTTGAAGATGTTTTGTTCATACCTTCTATTACCAAGAATCTACTTAGTGTGATTCAATTACTAAGTAAAGGATTCAACCTTGAGTTTGGTGGAGATGCTTGCATGATGAAAAGGAAGGATATCTTGATTACAAAAGGTAAAAGGCAAGGGAAGTTGTTCAAACTAGATGCTCATGTTATTGCTAACCAAGTTGGATGTATAGCAAATCAGCAAATACCTATTCAAGAGGTTCGACATAAAAGGATGGGGAACCTCAACTTCAAGTCATTGGGATTCTCCACAATCACTCTATACACAAAATTGCAAAATGATCAGGCTAGATTTTGCCCATTTTCAGACTCCTCATTAAACTAGCTTGATGAGATACTAGATCAAACAAAAACCTTGAGATACTTGTTGAGTGGATACCTTGGTATAAGTATGCTGTGAAAACTAGCCAAAGGACTAGATCAAACAAAAATCTTGAGATACTTGTTGAGTGGATACTTTGGTATGAGTATGATGTGAAAACCAGCCAAAGGACATTTGGTTGCAGCCAACTTACCATTGCTATGAGAGGATCTCTTTGATGGAAATCCAATACCACCTTCCTTGATGAACATTCCACCATATTGGCACATTTTCCTTTGATTACCTCCATGCTTAAAGAAGATCTTTGACTTGAGATCTCATCTTCCTTGAAAATAGCTTCACCATAATGATGGATAACCAAGGCCTCCATGCCTCAAAATGACCATGAAGATAAAGATATCGGAGGGTATCTATGCCCGTTCGAGAAATAGGATAACACTTTAATTGCCATTATTATTGTCGCAGCATCTGAAGAAACTTTGCTATGATGAATGCAAATCTCTTTATTTACAAAGGACTTCAAATAATTGGACATGGATGAATCCCTTTGTCATGATCCCTGGCCTTCCCTCAAATATGCATGCCTTGTTGCAAAGGCATCCACCTCCACAGTAGCCTGTAAAATACGAGCAAAGGTCACATGTCTTGAAAAACAAAATAACTATATTTGAATAAAAATCTCATAAAGATAAAACTAGATTTACCTACCAGATCAAGATCATGAGCTTCAATAAGTGCAGCAATATGTAGATCATGACCAGCAACAATGGTCGTCGAAGCAGTGGATGGACTAGTTTCCAAAGATTGTGACACATATCTGCTCTGGATTTTCAGAAATTCTTCCTCACAGGGCAAATTTGTCTGGGTTGCCCTGCTTTCAGACATGATTGACTACAGTGCTTCAGTCCCATCCATCCATTCATCTCCATCTTTGTAATCAATAGAAGATGTAGATCATCATCACCATCGAGATCTATGAAGTTCCCAAATTCTTTGATGAAATTAGACAAAATTGATAATATTTTATCCTCCCTCAGATCAAGAACATCTCCAACATCATTCAGTGAGAGGTATGCGACACTATTTATGTAATACACTGGCAAATCGAGTAGAGTCTTGGTTTTGTCATATGGATTCACGTCAGATAAGAAAGAAATGGACAATGCACGATACCTAATCTTGCCTCCTTGTTAGCACACCCAAGGCGTCATCAACAATAGCTGACTCTGATATCACAAAATTAGTTGATGATGAGGCACCCTCAATTCTAAGCCTCGAAGTACTTGCCTCCTCAGGAACAAGAGCAAAAAGATAAAACACAAAGCCCATGCCTTCCTGCAAAAAATGACATGATCGATTGTGCTGGTCACAATGGACCACACGTTTAAAATCACTCACGATTTTTGTGAATTGTCGGTTGTGGCTTTACTTTGAATATGGTTGGGCAAGTACTAGGTCATGGAAATGGATGAATCTAGATTCATTATTATCAATATAGACTGATTCAGACTATCATAATACTCTTTATACAACGCTAGAAAATAGGATTTATGTTCTGATCCAAACCTCTCAATATCAAAAGACATATTGAAATATGTCTTACAATGACATATGTAGTTACCAACACCGGATTCAACGAGGAAGGCATGCAATGCAAAATCAAAAGTATTAGAGGATGAGGCGGCCATCTTGAAAGTATGACCAGTAGGGCCGAGTATCGCTATGACGCGGGGTGGCAGGGAGTAAGAAGACAATTAGGCAGTCCTCGCGTGATGGCGATATTGGTGATGACCTGATATCAGAACGACGCGAGGGATCCAAGATTGTCTAGAATATGTGAAAGATTCTCATGTGGTAGCGATACTGCAAAGAGATAGTAGTGTTCACACATCAAGAGCTACAAGGAGTAAAAATCCAAAACTTAGCAAAATGGTTTAACTGATCAAACAACATTTATATAGCTAAAACCAATAAAATCCGAGTCGTACACTTGTCGATCCAACAGCGGATCAGATTTATGGTGCGTAATACAACCGTCTACATGTGCGAGACCACACGTGCCCCCCCAGACATCTGAACCTGTACGTTCGCAAAGACGTGGAAGACCTTGCCATCCATGGTTGAGGGACATCAGCGCCTTGCAGAGGAGCACCAAACTTCTGATCTTATGACCACCCATCTGCCCTATGCAGTGAGGGGGAATATCGCTGCATTGGAGGCCCCTCCATACTGCATACGAGGACTTCCAGACAAAATTGTTTGAAGATTCGATGTTGTGCTCCATTCATGGCAAGAGGGTGGCACTGATGCCCAAGGACATGCTTCTTGTCATGAGGCTTCGAAACACCTATGACAACATTATTAAGTCTAGCTTCACATAAAGGCAAGTTCCTCTTGAAAGGGGGCCTATCCCACCCCGCAAAAAGAGAAAGCAAGCACAGCCCAAGCATTCGCAACTCAAGTCCAGGTCTCCTAGCTCTTCACCCTCACCTCCTCCCATTAGAAAAGATCTGGCTAGTACGTCCACAATTCTACTGGTTGAGAGTCCTCCCCTAACCCTTGATCTTCAACTGCACGATTCTCCTTCTATACATGAGGATGACCTAAATACAGTGGTGGACATAATTGTTTCTGATGTTGATGCAACTGATAAAGAGTTGCACATCAGACTTTCGAATGAACCTAAAGATACATTTTTTTGATTCTGAGAGGTACATTGATTTTGACTTGTATATAGCCAAGAAAATAGATGATCTCGAAGGAGAGTTTATGTTTTGTATAGACGATATTAATTTTGCAGTGCATATCAAAGACCCGCATTGTAGGGAGCTAAAAGAAAAGACGTCATATATCTCAGACATAGTAGTTGAATCCGCTTGTGCATACTATATACATAGATATGCATACATAGTCACGAAGAAGATTTTTGTTGTATCTCCATTTTTTGGGCATCTGTTGAATAAAGAGAGGAAAGCCAGAAGGCTCTTCAGGCACACTAGCAAGGAGGCATCCATGTTCATCATCCCATACTGTTCAAAGTAAGATAGTTTCTTCTTGTAATATTTGTTTGATTCGAGTAATTCATTGCTTGTCATTTTTTGGCAGCAAACATTGGAGTGTGCACATCATATCCATGAAAGTGGATTCTATTGGAAGCTGCACACTTGTGTGCATGACAATGAATTCTTTGCATGCCACCCACTCCATGGTTAAGTCCATGTACAAGAGGATGGTGGAGCTATTGCCCAGGCCGGATGGGCTGATTGTAAATACTAACATAGAAATTGTTGATGCAAAGGTAAAAAGAATCTTTTCATGTATTTTATTTGCATGATGGCATGGGAGTACAGAATTATATTGAATTATAAGTTAACAATTTTTCATTTTGATTTCTCTGTCTTCGCAACAAGATGATGCTTTCAGCTGCAGATGGTATTCAATCTTGAATGTTAAATCGTTCTTGGATTGGTATATGATGCAATCTCCAGATGCTAGTATCGGTGAGGTATTTTTTTCAAAGTTCCAGTATCTTGATGATATACTATTAACTTGTGAATTTATATTTTTTAAAACATTGGCTAATACATACATACACTCGATATTTTATCTTGCAATGTCTTGAGGTATCAACAAATACGATTCATCAGTATCAGCATGAAATGTTGGAAATTTTATTATCATGTGCAAGGCCCTACAATCATGAAGGTGCGCGATGAACTTGCCTGGGGATCTTTGGATGAGGTTACAGTGCTCGAGGATATGCCTCAGGCACCTTTGATTGAAATGTAAATATTGTCACATAAGTTCTGACAGACACATAGAAATATATCATCACATGATGATGCATAGAACAATAGATAGGCAAACAGAAAGTGGGCTATAACTGAATGCCACGAATATATTATATTGATTTTAGAAACAATGTACATTTTTCAAATACTAGATACAAATTGTTTGATGAAATCTTGAAGTCATTTGAGACTTCTTTTTGTTCCTTTTTTTTTTGAAAAAGTACATTGTTGTTGCTCGTTTATCATCCCAATGTTTATGCGGTTTCAACAATTTCTACGCTTCTATTTAAATCCTTGCACTATATGCGACTTTCTTGTCTTGGTCTTACCTGTACATCAAAGAAACTTGTTAAACAATATCAACATTGAGATTATGTCAAATGAAATATTGCAATACCGAAAACACTAAAACATGTTTAAATAAAACCATTGAAAATCATTTGAAATGTGTACTGAAATAAATACACATACACCTACCAATCTCTTGTTGACTCGAAAATAGAAGTGTTTAGGAATATCATATTGCAGCAATGTAAGCTCTAATCGAATGTGATCGAGTGTCCAATCTTCTTCCACCTCAATTGTTGTAAGAGTAGAATTATTTTTCCTCACTTGAATTTCTATTTGATCTTGATGATTCACTGTAAAATCCTGATCCGATACTTTCCATCCATTGCCAACTTTGGACCATCTTCTATAATAGAATGTTAAAGAAAGCACTTGTTTTTCTATAAGATATCTAAATTTCATTGACGATCTATTAACTATGCACTCGATATTGCCATTACTCTTTTTATCCCAATGATCATCAAGGAGGCTTGATAGCATATTGTATGTTAAATCACTACAAATAAACATTGTCACTATTCTACGAATATTACATTCAACAAAAAAATCAACAAATATTGCAAAAGGCAAAAACCAGTGTAATCTATTGTTTTTTGAACTTGTGCTACATTTCATACAGTTTTGAATGTCCATAAAAAACCTTGATCGGAAGCTTTTTGCTATGGTGGAATCTGGAGGAATCCATTCTTCGCTTGAGAAAGAGGGTAATGATATCGCCTCTAATTTTTCACCTAAACTGGATGGTGTGTAAAATGAATCATAGAAGAAAATACAAGAATCCAAAAGTGATCTCGTGGAGCGGTTCTTGTATTGCAAAAGACCAATATCAGAATGAATAACGTCCATGATGTCGACAAGGGATTGTATAGGTTGCCATTCGATTATGCTTGATGGATACAAATTTGCACAAATCCATAAAACTATATGTCATTTAAATACTCAGATATACGTCTAAATGATTAATGCAAAGCTCAAAGCAAAAAATTCTCCAAAACTTACAATTGCATTTGAGTCTATCATTTGAACTTACGCCTTCCACTCTAATCCTTATGCATGTAGACATGTTGAATCAACATTAGAGGAGTTCTAAATCCAAAAAAGACCCTTTGTAAAGATTCTTTTTATATTTTTTCTCAAATTTTTCTTACAAATGGACCAATCAAAACACTCAAATTTGAAATCTACGTAATGTAACTTTTTGAGTCCACATTTTGATTCCATACTAAAAATGGCATAACTTTTTAGTGGTAAGTTTGAATTTAGCGGAGTTTGGTGCATTGGAAAGCGCTTGCCAAGAGCTTTCCAATGATATGTTACATGACATACTTTTGACCTACGATTAAAAGGTTATGGCAAGTCAAAAGTATTAGTATTATAATATTTTAATAATAAAAAAGGCATCTTGCACAAATTCTTAAAGGGTCTTTTTGGAACTCAAAACTCCTCTAATGGTCCTCTGAAATGGATCGACCATCGGGTGAAACTTTGAAGTCTAAAATTATGCCTTTCCAAAAATTATTATAATCCATATTGATTTTCTCTTTTTACCAAAAACACCTCTTGATGAGGGATGCACGAGAACCAAGTGAAATTTTCTATAGATACGTGGTATCCAAGAGCCATCAGAGTCTTTTTCATTACAAACAGAAACTAAAACAATTTTGCTTCGTGGTCTACGGCTTCCGGAAGCCATTGCAAAGCTAAAAGAAGATGAACAACAAAGTCTGAAACAAAATGTAGTTGAATCAGTATGAAAATAAATAACCAAATTTGTAATAAATGATGGCGGTCTTTCATACATCATATATGTTACTCTAACTACGGTTAGATCAAAATAGACTTACTTTAACCACAAGTGTTAGGCCCGGGCACTCAGGAAACTCACGGGCAACAATTATGGTCCAATCACAAGTCACGATTTTGCCCGGTGGGAGTTTTGAATTGTATAAAAATATGACCGGGGTGTTCCAAAAAGGAAATCGACTGGCAAACAACGTTACGGTCTTTCACAGGTGTAAATATGTAATTGGGCCAAGTGTACTTCGAATAGTTGAAAAGTCAAAAACAACATATTGACAAAAGGCCCTTTTGGTGCTTGAAACTCCTCTAATGACAAGAACAGTTGTTTACTTCATTAAATAGAAATCAGAAGCTTTCATCAAGTTCAGACAATCCAAAAAGCATGCATAAAATCAAACTGGCAAACAAATCAAAGCACTGAAGTCATATAATGGGGGAGGATACATCTCCACCAAATTCAAGAAGTTTTGCCTTAACAACGGCATTGAGCAACAATCCTATTTGCCTCAGTCAAATGGTCTTGCTAAGAGAAATAATAGAACCTTAGTCGAATCGGCAAAGTGCATGTTATCACATACAACACTTCTGAAGTCCTTCTGGGCTGAAGCTATTTCAACAACAACCTATATTCAGAACAGATGTTCTAGTGAAGTCCTTTAGACAAAACTCTATTCGAAGTTTGGGACAGATACCAAACCTTCTCTATCAAACTTACGAGTTTTGGATGTACTGCTTATGCATAGATTCCTCATGATCTTGGGAAGAAGCTCGACTTTCAGAGTATCAAATGCATTTTCATCAGCTACACTACTTTACAGCATGCCTACAAGTTGTTCGCATCGAGTCGAAGATATTCATGTAGGAATGATAGTAATTATTCTCCCACAAAGAACATGATGCTAGTTTGAAGTAAAATACTATATGCGGAAGTATGAGACAACTTAAGACAATTTAGACAATAAGAAACTATTGATAAATAACGAATTTTTATAGCTTTGAATCTGATTCATCAATATACATTTGTTGCTGCTTATCTCATTGTTGTGTCTCTGATTGAGTTGTTTTCAATGAGTAGTGCATATGTATTTATATTGCTACAGGACAGGTCTTTTGGCCTTTTAATACTGTAACAGTAGAAATCTAACCATTTATGACGGTTGATTTTCAAATATACGCTCTGTTTCTAGGCTCAAATAAATATTGTTTGTGAATAATTCGCGACAGTCTGTCTCTTTGTCTCAGCTTCATGTTTTGCGAATTGGTCACGACACTTGTCTCTTTGTGACATTTTTGTCTTTCACAAATTGTTCGCAGCAGATAACAATTCTGGAGTTTGAAGGAAGCTAAAATATTTTGCAAACTATTCGAAATAGTTTCGTGACATCTGAGGCTTGAACAAGACACTGTTTCGTGAATCTTTCGTGTTGGTCACGAATACAAGAGTTTTGAGTTCATGTCCATTGTTTTCTCATTCTTTGTCAAGTAAACTACGCGCTTTGTTGGTAGAATCAAGATCTATCTCGAAGTTGCTTCTCGAAAAAGGCTTTATTTAGTGGCTTTGTAAAGATATTAGCTGTCATTTCCTCTGTGGGTATGAAGATTGTCTTCAGTATCTTCTTCTCAACTAAGTCCCGAATCACATGATACTTGACAACTATGTGCTTTATTTTCGAGTGAAATACAAGATCTTTCGTAAGATAGATTGAGGAAGTGTTATCCATTAACAAGACATAACGTTCAAAATGAGATTCATCAAATCTTTCGTTTAATCTAGATCAGCTCGTTTGCCATCTTGGCTGCTGCTACATATTTTGCTTCACAGGAAGATTGAGCTAAAGCTGTTTGCTTCTTGCTAATCCAAAGTATGGTTCTGTGAGATGCTAGTGTACAACCTCCTAAAATACTTTTGCTATCATCCTTCATGGATGCCCAGCTTGCGTGACTGTATGATTCAATGTGAAATCCATCTTTCTTTGAATAACATAGTCCATAGTCTTTCGCTTTTTGGAGATATTGTAGTACTCTCTTTGCCAACTTCCAATGTAACAATCATGGGTTCTGATTATATTGGCTCAGTCTGTATACTGGAATTGCTATATCAGGTCTGGTGTTGTCTGCTAGATATAGCAATGATCCAATCAGCCTACGATAGGGTGTTTTGGCCATTCGTTCTTCTTCCTTGAGAGTCTGCGAACAATCTGCCTTGTTCAGTATTGTTCCAGGTATCATGGGAGTATGCACACCTTTGCATTCGAGCATGTTGAAGTCTTCAATGATCTTTTGAGTGTACTTTTGTTGGTGAAGATACAACTTACCACCTTCAAAGTCTCTCACGATCTGCAAGCCTAGACATTAGAGGAGTTTTGAGTTCCAAAAAGACCCTTTAAGAATTCGTGCAAGATGTAGTTTATATTATTACAATATTATAACACTAATACTTTTGACTTGACATAATTATTGATCGTAGCTCAGAAGTATGTCATCTAACATATCATTGGAAAGCCCTTGTTAAGCGCTTTTCAATGCACTAGACTCCTCTAAATTTGGACTAACCATTAAAAAGTTATGTCATTTTTAGTGTGGAATCAAAATCTGGACTCAAAAAGTAATGTTACTAGTAGATTTCAAATTTGAGTGTTTTAATTGGTCCATGTGTAAGAAAAAATTGAGAAAAAATATAAAAAGAATCTTTACAAAGGGTCTGTTTTGGATTCAGCGATCTCAAATATTTCAGAAATGTCTCTTTTGACATCATAACTTCTCTGCATGCTCATTTCAGAATTTGGGGCTAGAGCTTTAAGAGTGTAATTCTTGGTGTGCTCACTGCAAAAACTGAAGCAATGAGCAGTTTTCAAATCTTTGAATGCTTACAGTGAAATATGAGGTGGGATGATTAATCAGCACGACATAGACATTACAAAAGTAAGGTACTCTAGATTTATTCAGTTTGACTTAATATAGTTTGAAGCATTTATGGATTGTAGCTTCAAACAATGGCAATGTTCCATTTGCATTTGCACTTCCTATGGAATGCACTCCAACTATTAAGAAAAATTTGAAAGTTGTAGAGAATGTTGTTACAATAGTTAGAGAATTGAGAATGAATAATCATAAGAATATAGATTTGTGGGTGGATGGATCAATTTATCCTAATGATCCAACCACCAATTTGTAATCAAATTTAAAGTCCGTAACTCATCTTCTACACTATGCATTCCAATATCACGCAACCTTTGACAATATCCAAGTAATCCGATATTTCCTTCACATAAAAATCTGAGAGTATTGTCGTTGGGTGATACAAAGTACTTCATTACGTTTATTGATGACTTCAACAAGTTCGCTGTTATTCGTACCAAATCTGAAGCTTTCGAGAAAATCGGTGAGTATACGAATTGGGCTTAGAAGCAGACAAGACAAGTCCTTTTGGCATGAAAAAAAATTGCATCACAAACTAGACTTCACTAGCTTTCCAACAACATTAGGGGAAATATGGCCTCCAAATGGGCCCTTTAAGAAATTTCACTTTAGAGAGAGGTTTCGTAGAGAGAGAATGCAAATCCGTAACTTTTGGTCACATTTTTTGAGTTTCCGGTGTAAAAATTACAGCAAATAAGGATCCTAAAACACTTGAAATGATGAGGGAAACAATAGATTATGATTTCATAAGATTAGCACAAGTTGAACCATCAAAATCCATCAAAAATCTATGCTTGAACCTCACTAAATGGCCCAAATCCTTGAAGAAGGCTTCACACGTGTGAAAGTACGGCCTCCCACAGTCTGAGTACTGTACACCAGACCTACATTCAATCCTATAATCATTAGTAATCACAAGTACTCAAACAATTATGAACATAGAGAGCAATTGCACCATTATGAGAGAAAAAACATGAAATTGCTTGATTGATTTTGGTGAGATATCATCACCTATATATACATGATCCATCACGGTTTTGGGCAGGTATGAGTAGCCCTAAACCTATCCCTAATGCTAATTTTGGTGGATCTTTCATCCCTACCAAGTTAGGATTGGAATCTTGGAGATCCCTCAACAATGCAAAAAATACCAAAAATAGCTCCTATTTTTTCTCCCTTGTATCTAAGCATAATTTGGACTCATTCCAAAGGTTCTAACACTTAGGTCTACTTGAGAACATCCTTATGAATGGAATCCTATGCTATTTGGCACGTGTGACAAGCCACATCATGACCATCTAACTATTTACAAGTCATATGACCAAAACTAGTCAAGCTAGAATTGTGAATTTTTAACACTCCTCCTCACTATCTAGCTTGGTTCAATCATTGCTTTACTAATCACTCCAAGTGATGATCTGAACTTCATAAAAGGTGTCTTTTGAAGTGGTTTAGTAAGTAGATCAGCTACACATTCATTGCTTGGAACATGCTCCAAAGCAATCTCCTTAGCTTGCACCATTTCTCTCACAAAGTGATGGCATATCTCAATGTGCTTAGATCTTGCATGGAAGATTGGGTTAGATGCAATTTGGAACTTTTACATCTTGCTCCATTGGTGTGTCAACACTTTTGCATACTTCCATCTTAAACTTCTTCAAAAGACTTTGAGCATAGTTTACTTGACTTATAAAGATAAAATCAGACCCTCTAAGTACTTCTATGCCTAAGATGAAGTGAAGACACCCTAGATCTACCATCTTGAACTCTAAGGATAGATCTATCTTGATTTTTTCAATACCATCAACACTATTTCCACTAATGATGATGTCATCTACATAAATGAGTAAAAGTACAATACCAACATCATCAAACTTAATGTAAAGAGTGGGATCATATTCACTTTGAACAAAAGAAAGTGAAATAAGATAGCAATGTAGTCTTGAATTCCAAGATCTCGAGGCTTGCTTCAAGCCATAGATGCTTCTTTGGAGATGGCATACTTTGTTCTCCATTCCATGCTTGATGAACCCTTGTGGCTGCTCCATATAGATATCCTCTTCCAAAAAACCATTCAAGAAAGCATTAGAGACATCCATTTGACATAGAATCCATCCAAAATGTGATGCAAGTGCAATGATTAGTCTTATTGTGACCATCTTGGCCACGGGTGCAAAAGTTTCCTCATAGTCTATCCCTCTCTCTTGAGCATAACCTTTTGCAACTAATCTTGCTTTATGTTTGTTAACACTCCCATTTGCATTCAACTTAAGCTTGAAGACCCACTTGCATCCTATTACATTCCTTTGAGGTCTCTCAACAAGCAACCAAGTTTCATTCTCAATCAAGGCATCATACTCATCCAACATAGCTTTATACCATTCTTTGGAGTTCAATGCACCTTCAACATTAGACGGTTCTTCAAAACTAGATAAAGCATAAGAAGTGGATGAGATACCCTCAACTTGCTGTCCTTTGCCTTGATATGTGAGCCTTGATGGCTCCACTTTTGCCCTTGAAGATCTCCTTGGTGTGATAGGTGGGTTTGGTGCTTGCTCCTCCATGAGCTCCTCCTCAAAACCAAGATCTTGCTCCTCGGCCATCTTCTTCTTGATTGTTGGAGCACTTGAGCCTTCTTCAAGCATATGCATATGATGTTCATCAAAGATGACATCCCTTGAAACAACAAATTTGTTCAAGGATGGGAGATAGACTTTGTATCCCTTGCTTGAGCTTGCATATCCAAGCATGATCCCTCTTGTGGAAGATGGATCCTCCTTGGTTCTTGTTTCCAATGGCACATGCACATAACATATACACCCAAAAACTTTCAAGTGATTAAGATTGGGTTTCTTTCCATACAACATCTCATAAGGAGTTTTTCCTTCAATTGCTTTGCAAGACACCCTATTCATCAAGTAGTTTGCACATACAAGAGACTCACCCCAAAAGGATTTGGGCAAACAAGCATCTAATCTTAAAGCCTTAGAACATTCACATAATGTTCTATTCCTTCTTTCAGCAACTCCATTTTGTTGAGGAGTGTAAGGACAAGAAGTCTCTTTCTTGATCCCTTCCTCCTCACAAAAGGCCTTGAACTCATTGGAGATGAATTCTCCACCATTGTCACTTCTAAGAATCTTGATGCTATGATTATGATGCTTTTCCACAAACAACTTGAACTTTACAAAAGTATCAAATACTTGAGACTTGAAGGAAAGTAAGAACACCCAACAATATCTTGAGTAGTCATCAATGAAGGTTAAAAACATGGATGAACCTCCATTAGATTTGGTGCTAGCAATGTGCACATCCGAGCGTATGAGTTCAAGAGGATGAGATGACTTTGTGTTGGAGTTAGGAAACACCTTCTTATGTGCCTTGGATAAGGCACAAGCTTCACAAACCTTGTCTTCCTTCCCAATAGACCTTGGTAGGGCTAAAGCATACTCCTCCTTGATCATAGCCTCCATGGAACCCGAGTTGACATGTCCAAGTCTTTTGTGCCATAAAGTAAAGGTAGATATCTTGCTCTTCTCGGCCAACATGACAACATTAGTATCCACAAATGCATCCAGCTTATAAAGTTTGCCAAGTCTAGTGCCCTTAGCCACTATCTTACCCTTCTTCTTGATGAAACATTCATTTGAAGCAAAGTCAACATTGAAACCATTGTCTACCATTTGGCCAACACTTAGTAGATTCTTTGTTATTGTAGGAATGTACAAAACACCTTCTATGTTGATCTTTTTTGGAAGATCCTAAGCAAAGGGGAATGCTACCAACTCCTTCAATCTTACAAGCTTCATCATTTGCTGTATAGATAGACTTTATAGGTCCATCATAAGATAAGAGAGAAGAGAAAAACTCCCTTTTACTAGTCATGTGTGAACTAGCACCCGAGTCAATCCACCAAGGATCTTCTCCTTTGAAGCTTGTTGAAGAAAATATGGACATCATGAGAGAGTCCTCATGTGAACTCTCCTCCTCCTCCTCTTTGCTCATGTTGGCTTGGCTTTGATCTTGCTTCCTCTTGAAGCATTCCGAGGCATAATGCCCCATCTTGCTACAATAGTAGCACTTCACCTTTGATTTGTCCTTCTTGACTTTGGTGGTTGATGGAGATGCCTTTGGGGGTCCTTCTTGATCCTCAAGCTTTGTAGACTTCTTGAATGTTGATCCTTTGCCTTTGGACTTGCCTTTGCCTTTGGTGAAGAGAGCTTGGTCATCTCCACCTTGGATGGAAAGCCTATCCATCCTCTCTTGCATTTGGCTCCTTCTTGATTCCTCGGCCATGAGTGTGCCTTGGAGTTCTTCAAGTATGGGTAGCTTACCCATAATTGCATATCCCTGAACCAAATTGTCAAATTCAAAGCTTAGTCCATTCAATATGAGTTGAACAAGCTCTTCATCCTTGATAGGGTCACCTATAAAGGCTAGCTCTTTGTTCAATTCCTTTACTCTTAGGACAAAAGTATGTGCACTCTCTCCTTTCTTTTGATAGCTTCTATAGATTTGATTCTTCAAAGCTAACATTCTAGTTTGGTTCTTGGATTCATAGACCTTTTGCAAAGTCTCCCAAGCATCTTGAGCTGAAGTGCAATCTCCTACCTCTCTTAAGAGTTCATTTGCAACATTCATTTTTATGCAATGTAGTGCAACATTGCACCTCTTGATGTATTTGGCTTTTTCTTGAGGATGAATAGGTTCACCCTCCTTACCATTTACAATTTCCATCAGATCTTGCATGATCATGATAGATTCCATTCTAACTTTCCATATGGAATAATTAGTTTTGTTGAGCCTTTCATTAGTATCCAAAAGATATGCATTTATAGATGCCATCTAGTCTCCTAATCAAGGACTTGACACAAATGAAGGCTACTTCTATTGATTTGATTGAAGGTCTACCTTATCCCACTTCTTAGGGACCTGAAAAGATCAATAATAGACTTCCTATAAAGATCTAAGAATGATCTCTAACAAAATCAAATCATAGAATACTAGAAACAATGCACTTGCTTGATTGAAGTAGACAATACTAGTAGAATTGCCCCTCTTTCTATAAAGAACATTAAAGCTTCCAAATGATCTGATCAAGAGTGAATTTCAGCAACCTAATATACTTCCAAAATCACTTGTAGAAACTCTAAATGGAACTTAATGAGGATGCAACACAATCTACTATCCAATCACAAGCAAAAAATGATCAAAATTGATGAAAAATTGATCTAATTTGGTGCATAAGTCAAGCAATGGTTGGACTGAAACTAAATCACTTTAGGAGGTTCCTACTACACCTTAGAACAGCCTTGAAGAGTCCCCAAAACTCTGATCTTCCCTCTCCTTGAATGCTAGAAAGCCTTCTCTATGAAATCACCTCCAAAACTCGCTTAGAAATCAATGCTTGGAGCAAGCAAAACTTGCTATCTTGGTAATGTGAATTGAATTCAACTTTGCCTCTGGTTTTAGACACCTAAACACCTGCAAATGAAGTCACACAACACCAATCTCCAATGTATTTGACTCACTTTGAGTTCTAGAATCAATACTAGATGCTAAGATCCAATCTACACAAGATTTAGATCAAAAATTGTGATCAAATTGAATGCAAACCAAGGATTTAGCTCATTTCAGCCTTTAGGCTCTGATACCATGTAAAAATTACAGCAAATAAGGATCCTAAAACACTTGAAATGATGAGGGAAACAATAGATTATGATTTCATAAGATTAGCACAAGTTGAACCATCAAAATCCATCAAAAATCTATGCTTGAACCTCACTAAATGGCCCAAATCCTTGAAGAAGGCTTCACACGTGTGAAAGTACGGCCTCCCACAGTCTGAGTACTATACACCAGACCTACATTCAATCCTATAATCATTAGTAATCACAAGTACTCAAACAATTATGAACATAGAGAGCAATTGCACCATTATGAGAGAAAAAACATGAAATTGCTTGATTGATTTTGGTGAGATATCATCACCTATATATACATGATCCATCACGGTTTTGGGCAGGTATGAGTAGCCCTAAACCTATCCCTAATGCTAATTTTGGTGGATCTTTCATCCCTACCAAGTTAGGGTTGGAATCTTGGAGATCCCTCAACAATGCAAAAATTACCAAAAATAGCTCCTATTTTTTCTCCCTTGTATCTAAGCATAATTTGGACTCATTCCAAAGGTTCTAACACTTAGGTCTACTTGAGAACATCCTTATGAATGGAATCCTATGCTATTTGGCACGTGTGACAAGCCACATCATGACCATCTAACTATTTACAAGTCATATGACCAAAACTAGTCAAGCTAGAATTGTGAATTTTTAACATCCGGCCTTACCCGACGTTTAACTAGTATGGTTAACTTCAAACATTAGTTAGTTAAGTATGAGATGTAATAACTTCTCTGCATGCTCATTTCAGAATTCGGGACTAGAGCTTTAAGAGTGTAATTCTTGGTGTGCTCACTGCAAAAACTGAAGCAATGAGCAGTTTCAAATCTTTGAATGCTTATTCTAGCATGCTCTAGAGATAGAAATGTGAAAAATACAGATCCTAAGTGGATCTAAACTCCAAGATCATTGGCTTGAATGCTTGCACTCCAAACTACATAAGCTAGGAATTGGCAACACATTCTATGCTACCTAGAATGCAAAGAACTTGATCAAAAAGCATTTATCACAAATGGAAACTTCCATAAACATCAAGTGCGGCCCAAAATAGCATTATACAGTCCATAATACATCAGCCTATCACTTTTGGAAAGCACCTAAGATCATACACAATAGCTTGAAGACAATACACACAACAATGCTCTCAATGGAGGAAGAAACAATGACAATGATCTATTGATCTCAATGAAGCATACAAAAGGTTTCTCCAACCTGTTCTCCACGACTTCCCTACTATTTATGGATGAGGAAGATGACTCTCTCTCCTCTCTCTAGAAGGTACTTGACCCTAGATATTCCCTATATAGGAAAAATAGCTAAAAATGGCTTATATGACCAAAATACATCAAAATGGTCTCATTTTGAAGGGTATGAAGTTTGACACTTCATCATACTGAAAAAATACAGTAAATAAAAACATTGTGGCCTGGTTCACACGTGCAAAACTCCAGAACCAAAACTATTTACAATTTTAGCCAATTTAGGCCTCAAACTAGCTAGGAAATGTTGACAATTTTCACACTCCCTCTTCAACATTGGATGCTAGTTTCAACATAGTCTTTGAGCACATTCCAAGATTAGATCTATGCATTAAATATAGGTCCTTTCCCAATGGTTTGGTGAAGATATCAGCCACACACTCCTTTGAAGAGACATGTTGAAGCTCCACCTCTTTGGAAATGACTTGATCTCTCACAAAATGGTGAGCAATCTCAATGTGCTTGCTCCTTGCATGAAAAACAGGATTGCTTGCCAAGCTTTGGGCTGAAAGGTTATCACAAAGTATGATTGGAGTCTTCTCTGGTTCCAGCAAGTGAAGATCCAATAACATCCTCTTGATCCAAAGAATCTCCTTGGTGCATGTTGTTAATGCCTTGTACTCGGCTTCGGTGGAAGATAGAGAGATAGTTGGTTGCTTCTTTGATAGCCATGAGACCACTCCATCTCCAAGATAGATTGCAAAGGCACTTGTTGACTTCCTATCCATTTGATCACCTGCAAAATCTGAATCTGAAAATCCACAAAGGTTAGGTGTAGTACCTCCATACAAGATGCCAAAATCTCTAGATCCCGAGATGTATCTAAGTACTCTCTTTCCTAGCTTCCAATGAGCCTCACTAGGATCTTGCATAAATTGACTTAGTTTACCAACCACAAAGCTTAGATCAGGTCTTGTGATGGTTAACCATATAAGAGATCCTATTAGCTTTCTATAGAGAGTAATGTCCTTGAAGGATCTTTCATTACTTCTTGTAGTTAGCTTTACATTTGATTCCATAGGAGTAGAAACAACTTTACAATCTTCCATATGAAACCTTTTTAGAATAGAGTTAACATACTTTTCTTGACATATGAATGTAGATTTAGAAGTTCTAATAATCTCTATTCCTAAGATATAATGAAGTTTACCAAGATCTTGAATTTCAAACTCTCTTTTGAGTGCCATCTTGATTTCATCTATATCTAGATTGTTGCCACCACTTAAGATAATGTCATCAACATAGATCAAAAGTAAAGTGATATCATTTTCATTCAATCTAAAGTAGAGAGAATGATCATACTCACTCATAACAAAGTTTTGAGAAAGTAAGAAGGAATTGAGCTTAGCATACCAACTCCTTGGTGCTTGCTTTAGCCCATACAAACTCTTTTGGAGATAGCACACATGATTAGGCTCATCATGTGAAACATAGCCCTCGGGTTGCTCCATGTAAATATCTTCTTCAAGATCACCATTCAAGAAGGCATTAGTAACATCCATTTGCCACATATCCCAATCATAAAGAGTTGCAAGAGAGATTAGGATTCGAATAGTTACCATCTTTGCCACGGGTGCAAAGATCTCATCATAGTCAATACCATATTCTTGAGCATACCCCTTTGCCACCAACCTTGCCTTGTACTTGTTGATTGATCCATCTTGATTTGTCTTGATCTTGAAGATCCACTTACAACCAATTGCCTTCTTGTCCTTTGGAAGCTTTACCAACCTCCATGTGTTGCTTTTGATGAGTGCTTGATGCTCATGATCCATGGCTTGGATCCATTCCTTCTTTTGAATTGCTTCACCTACACAAGTTGGTTCATCAAAAGAGGTAAGAAAAGCAAAGTTAGAGTTGTCCACCACTTGCTTTCCTTTTTCATCATAGGTTAGCCTTGATGGCTTAGCCCTTTGCCTTTGAGTCTTCCTTGAAGTTTGCTTTGGAGTGGCATCTCCATCTTCATCCAAGACATCTTGCACATCATGATGATTAGTAGGCACATCAACATCAACATCAACAACATTGGAAACATTCTCTTCATGAAAGATGACATCCCTACTTATGACAACTTTCTTTGTAGAAGGAATGTACACTTTGTAAGCCTTGCTTACTTCACTATAGCCAACAAACACACCCTTCTTTGATGAAGGATCTTCTTTAGTTCTATCATCAAGTGTGATATTGACAAAACATGTACATCCAAAGATCCTACAATGCTTGACACTCGGCCTTCTACCATAAAGAACCTCATGAGGAGTTTTACCATCCAAGGAAGCACTTGTCCATCTATTACATAGATAGTTAGCACATGCTAAAGCTTCCCCCCAAAAAGACTTAGCAAGATTAGCATGTAGTCTCATTGCCTTGGCACATTCACAAAGGGTTCTATTCTTCCTCTCGGCCACTCCATTCTGTTGTGGAGTCCTAGGACTAGACATCTCCCTCTTAATCCCATGTGCTATACAAAAGTCTTTGAACCTATTTGAGATGTATTCCCCTCCATTATCAGATCTTAAGCATTTGATCTTTGTATTGAATTGGTTTTCCATTTCATTCTTGAACTTGACAAATGCAGCAAACACTTCATCCTTACTTTTAAGAAGATAGATCCAAGTATACCTACTAAAGTCATCAATGAAAGTTGCATACATCTTTGCCCCACCATTGCTAGTTGTACTAGAAGAATGAATATCAGAATGCACAAGTTGAAAAGCTTCTTTAGATCTAGAAGTAGATCTAGAATAAGCAAGTCTATGAGATTTGGACAAGGCACAATGTTCACAAACACTATTGTTTGCAACAAGACTTTTAGGGAGACCAAGAACAAGCTCTTTCTTTGCCATTACCTCCAAAGATTTGAAGTTGGGATGGCCCAACCTCTTGTGCCAAACTTCTTGGTTTGTCAATTGCTCCCTAGCCATACATCCTTCATGATTAGAGATCACACATGCATCAAGCTTGAAAAGTTTACCATGCCTCCTACCTTGAGCAATCAAGGATCCACATTTACTTATCAAACATGCATCTCCAATGAACTCCACATCAAGTCCTTTGTCAATCATTTGACTTACACTAAGCAAATTCTTAGTGATTGAAGGAATGTACAAAACATTTTCAAGATTTGCTTTCCTATTTGTTGAAAGGGAAATAGGAATAGTGCCTATGCCTTTGATGTCACATTGACCATCATTTGCAGTGTAGATGATGTTACCTTCTCCCTTATAAGACAATAAGGATGTAAAGTATTCCTTATGTCTTGTCATGTGAGATGAGGCTCCACTATCAATCCACCAAGGATCATTATCATCTATGTTGGCTAACAAACTTGAAGTCATAACAAGTGATTCACATGTGTTATGTTCTTCCTCATCTATTGTAAGATTTCCTTGCCTCTCTCCTTGCTCTCTTTTCTTCTTATAACATTCATTTGCAAAATGACCTTTTATCCCACAATAAAAGCACTTGAACTTTGACTTATTGTTCTTAGTAGAAGAGGAAGAGGAAGAGTGATCATCATGATCAAAGTTACCACCTTTGGACCATTTCCCTTTGCCTTTACCTTTGCCCTTGAATTTGCCTTTTGTGAAGAAAGCCTCTTCACCTCCACCTTGCAAGGATGCACCATCAAGCTTTGATTGCAACCTATGTTCTTCAGCCAATAAGATTTCTTGCAAGTCAACCACACTTGGCAAGACTCTTTGAATGGCAAAACTTTGCACAAGGTTAGCATGTTCATTTAGCAAACCATTCAACATAACTTGGACTATTTCACCATCTTTTATGTTCTCATCAATGCATGCTAAATCATCACTTAGGGACTTAACTCTCAAGATAAATGCATGAGCACTTTCACCCTCTCTTTGCCTACTAGAAAATATTTGTCTCCTTAGGGTCAATACCCTAGATGTGGACTTTGATTCAAAGAGCTTCTTTAAGGCATTCCATGCCTCACTTGCACTTTGACACTTTCCAACTTCCTTGAGAAGTTCATTTGTAACATTCATTTTAATGATATGAAGAGCCCTTTTGGCCTTCTTATCAAACCTTTGTTGCTCTTGAAGTGTGAGAGGTCTCTCTTCAATTTCTGCAACTATGTCCATGAGTTCATTCAACTCAAGTAAGGACTCCATCCTCACTTTCCAAGTAGAGTAGTTTGATGAACTCAACCTTTCACTAGACTCTAGCATGATCCCACCATTGGAAGCCATGATTCTAATGTTTCTTCAACTTTTAGGTTCTGTCCTAAAGCACTTAGCACTCACTTTTCTCTCAACAAATGATAGATAAAGAGATCTATGAAGATTTAGGACCCTAAAACACTTCTATCTTGAACCTAGATGGTTTCCAAGCATAGAAAGGAAGATTGAAACACATGCAACACTTTGCACACACTAAGAATGGATTACAAAATCAAACCAACCTGAACACACTCTTGCTTAAGCTCTCAAACTTTCCAGCAAGTGACCAAATCAAGTTATGGTGTGAAGAGTTACTTGCATTATTAGAAAATACCCAAAACTAGGATGCCAAGATTACCTAGTAATGAACAAACTTGATCAACATATGATCAACACACTAAGATATTGATTCAACCTGTAAAACCACATGTAAACCACACTTCTAAAAGTTTATAAACTCCAGCAAGTGATAAATACAAGATTTAGAGGTGAATGAATGAGCACACTTAGTGAATCACAAGACTAGCTTCACTATCTTGTCAAATCTTGGTGTTTAGATGTAGATCTAAGATCACTTCACATGAGAATGTTCCTCAACCTGTTAAGAACCTGAAAACACACTTGCATAATTGTTAACACCTTCCAGCAAATGCTCCAATCAAATTACATAAGGAGAGTTACTTACATGCTCAACAAAGTACACCAAAAATTATGCCAAAATTGATGACAATCTTTACAATATGCTCTTCACAATGGAGCTTACAATATGTTCACCCAAAAAAGAGGATCTTTCATCCAAATGGGAGCTTTGCTCAGCCTTTAGGAGAATTACAACTCACTCAAAAGAGCATTTGTCATCCACTTAAGGAGAAGTTTCATCCACTTAAGGAGAGTGTTCATCCAAGAATGGAGATTGTCAACAATAGGATTGAAAAGAACATTGTTAGTATTGAATATGCACAAGCCTCACAATCACAAATGATTAGGTGTTATGATCTGATCCAAAATAGTTTCTTTTCAGCCTCTGATCTTCAATAGACCTGAAATATGCTTTTGATCCACAAGTTCAACTCACAAAACAAAGGTTAGTAAGATTTGATCAACAAAGCAATGCAAAATCATGCTAGAACTTGATCAAACATCCAAATATCACCAAAAATGGAATACTTACTGTAAATAGAAGCCAACCAGCTCTGATACCATGTGAAAAATACAGATCCTAAGTGGATCTAAACTCCAAGATCATTGGCTTGAATGCTTGCACTCCAAACTACATAAGCTAGGAATTGGCAACACATTCTATGCTACCTAGAATGCAAAGAACTTGATCAAAAAGCATTTATCACAAATGGAAACTTCCATAAACATCAAGTGTGGCCCAAAATAGCATTATACAGTCCATAATACATCAGCCTATCACTTTTGGAAAGCACCTAAGATCATACACAATAGCTTGAAGACAATACACACAACAATGCTCTCAATGGAGGAAGAAACAATGACAATGATCTATTGATCTCAATGAAGAATACAAAAGGTTTCTCCAACCTGTTCTCCACGACTTCCCTACTATTTATGGATGAGGAAGATGACTCTCTCTCCTCTCTCTAGAAGGTACTTGACCCTAGATATTCCCTATATAGGAAAAATAGCTAAAAATGGCTTATATGACCAAAATACATCAAAATGGTCTCATTTTGAAGGGTATGAAGTTTGACACTTCATCATACTGAAAAAATACAGTAAATAAAAACATTGTGGCCTGGTTCACACGTGCAAAACTCCAGAACCAAAACTATTTACAATTTTAGCCAATTTAGGCCTCAAACTAGCTAGGAAATGTTGACAATTTTCACAAGAAACTCCTCCAAATCCATGATAGATGTGGTTGATCCTTTCATAACCTGCAACACAAGCTCTGATACCATGTGAAGAAATATGAATCACTAAGATTCTTAATTTTGAGTAGAAACTATTCTAGCATGCTCTAGAGATACAAACTCCTCCGAATCCATGATAGATGTGGTTGATCCTTTCGTAACCTGCAACACAAGCTCTGATACCATGTGAAGAAATATGAATCACTAAGATCCAAATTCATCCTCTTGATTATTCAGCACGACATAAACATTACAAAAGTAAGGTACCCTAGATTTATTCAGTTTGACTTAATGTAGTTTGAAGCATTTATGGATTGTAGCTTTCAACAATGGCAATGTTCCATTTGCATGTTGCACTTCCTATGGAATGCACTCCAATTATTATTAAAAATTTGAAAGCTGTAGAGAATGCTGCTACAGTAGTTAGAAAATTGAGAATGAATAATCATAAGAATATAGATTTGTGGGTGGATGGATCAATTTATCCTAATGATCCAACCACCAATTTGTGTTCAAATTTAAAGTCCGTAACTCATCTTCTCCGATTTGTATGTGAAGGAAATAGCGGATTACTTGAATATTGTCAAAGGTTGCATGATATTGGAATGCATAGTGTATCTTGTCTTAATCAGCGATTACAGTTTTCTAATCAACAATTGCAACGTGCAAATAAACAATTGCTTTATTATGTGCAACACACTTGTGCTTAAAACAATTTACTCAAGCATGTTATATCAGAGTTGAATGCTACAATCACTACTCTTTGGGGCTCAAACCAGGAAATGTTAGAATCCATGGAAAAGTTGTGATCCGACAGTTTAAAATCTATTGTTGATATAAAAGCTATAAAAAAAAAAGACAATGATGAAAAGAAAAAGAAAGAGAGTACCGATGAAGCATTCGTCACATGTTAGAATTTGTCAATTTTCACTTGAATGACACTGAAAGAATTTGTGCAATTTGCAATTGAATTATTGGACCAGTTTCAACCAGAATATCATGAGAGGATACCATGTACATGCACACAATGCAAAGGCCTTAAGATTCGGACAAGGAGGATTGTCAACGATCATATTTGGGCCAATGGAGTGCACACAAAAAATCCAAGAGTACGAGAGGTAAACTCTTTAAAGTGTTTTTCGAAAATGCTTTAATCTTTGACCCTTATGACACTTCAAGTATAGTTTGGCCAATAAATATTGAGCGATAGGATGAGTGCCACGATACTTTGAAGTTAATCTCTCACTTGCTTCAAAAAGGGAAATCCAAATAGAATATTTAGATGAAGTTAATTTCTCACTTGCTTCTAAAAGGAAAAATCCAAATAGAATGATTAGATGAAGTTAATCTCTCGCTTGCTTCTAAAACAAAAAATCCAAATAGAATGATTAGATGTAGTTAATATTGATTTCCATATTCAATCACCCATAATAGTGTTCCATTCACATCCGCGAGAGAGAGAGAGAGAGAGAGAGAGAGAGAGAGAGAGAGAGAGAGAGAGAGAGAGAGAGAGAGAGAGAGAGAGAGAGAGAGATCATGAAAGAGTTAAAGGTAACCAACACTCCCAATTTTAGGAAGGTGTGTAGCACTTGTTTTCTTCCGTTAAAGACATAGTTCAAATGTTTTTTGTTGGAAGATGAGTTCCACAAAAAAGCCCAAACGCCGCAGGGAGGGAGCATGTTGTGACATTCTGGAGTAGGATATAATCATATGGTTCGGGAGTTTTGATTAGCACTCTATAATGTTCTCTCTGTTTTTCTCTTCATGTGTGTTTAGGTCGGTGTGGGTGGGTGTGTGTGTGTGGGTGCGTGTGTTTGTGTGTGTTTGTGTTTGTGTTTCATGCTACTAGTTTACGGTTTGTGTTATATATTAAGTTATGTTTCATGCTTGAGAGAGAGAGAGAGAGAGAGAGAGAGAGAGAGAGAGAGAGAGAGAGAGAGAAACTGGTACATCTAACATTTTCAACTTTTGCAGAAGAAGGACCACCATAAGTTGGTTTCAATAAAAAGAGTTGCAAGAGAGATCGAGAATATTATTGATAGGATAAATCACATGAATATTGATTTTGGATTATCATTGGCCCTAGATGATGCTCTTGTTGATGATGACCCCTTGCATGATATAATTAGTTCATCAATGCCTTGTGATTCAATCCATGTCTCCAAATCTCTAGAACGTTCTTACCACCCAACCACACCTATCCTAGATGTTGCACATGAGTCCTCCACGATACTCCACGTGGATTCCACAAACATGACCACCCCTTTAAAAAAGAGAACACGTCTTGGACATATTATGACTAGTATGAAAGATAATTGCAAATTACTATGCACTGTTGATGTGTCAAAAGACATTCTAGGTTCTCTGTCTGACCTTCCTCTTCCACCTAGCTTGCAACAATTAGTAAAAGCATTTATTAGCACCATTACCATTAAATGGAACATCATTTACGTATTGGGGTCGAATGTACATGATCATGCCTAGTGAACACTTTCCTGAGACTGGTTTGGGCCTGTTTGCATTGAGTAGTATTCAGGTCCCTTTAAATAGTGTTGTGACATTGATGCCATATGCAAGACCTCAATACAATTGGGGTGATTGGCATGCTTTGTGTTGTCACCAATGGAGGATGCAAGTATATGGCTTGAATTCAAATGCTTGTTCTTTAGAGGAGCAACGCATGCAAGGAGGCAATAACTCGAGGGAAAATCGTACATACATTGATGGACGTCCAGATGTGCATGGAAACATTGCTGCATATATAAATAGTTCCATTGGTCACCCTCTATTGACGAATTGTGATTTTGAAGAATGCATCAATGGAAATAAAGAATATTTTACTAGGAATGTAAAGGGCACTTATGTAATGGTCTGTGCCACTAGATCTATCAAGTTTGGAGAGGAATTGTTCAGCAAGTATAGTTTCAACCGTCCTCTACCCAAATGTTTGCAAAAGACAATAAGTCAAATGTGAAGATTTAAATTTTGTTGATATGTAGAGATGTATAATCCATGCATCTTGATTGTATTTGGTTTGTGTCATTAAATATGTCAAATGTTAGGAGCATTATTCATCATTTGCCTAGATTAAATGTTAGGAGCATTATTCGTCTTTGAGTTCATTAAATGTTAACAAGTTGAAAAGACAAATTTGTCTAATAGATACATTGGTATGTTCATACTTTAAACTAAGAGGTAATTTATATTCACATGCAACATTTAGATCTATCAAGTATTGGGAGGAAATGTTTATCAAGCATTGTTTCAACCTACTTCTTGTTATTTTGATATATAGGATTCTTCATCCTCATTTAGTGTTGGAGACAATAATCCTCATAATGGTTGACGTAGATGACGAATGCAATACAACGGTCCACATATAAAGCAATTACCTCATCGTCTACGTCAAGGCTTAAAAGAGATGATGGAAATTGATGAGCGCATTAATCAAGAGACTAATGTATCTGAATCTAGCTCATCTAGATTACTTCTTCGCAAACAAGTTCCAACGATGAAAATGAGCTTTCAATGAATGATGAATTTGAAGTCATGGGAGACATGTTGGATGATATGTACGAGAACAATATTGCAGCTAGACATAATGAACAAGATGAGGAGACACTTTTGTCTAAAGAAAAAAGAAATTGCGAGAAGAATCAAAGACCGCATTGTATCCTGGAGCAAAGACATCTCATTTGGCGACTTCTCTACTTCTTTTAAATCTTCAAGCCAAATATAGATGGAGGGACCAAAGCCTCACATCATTATTTGAGTAAAAAAAAATTCATCTGATTGTCATTTTTGCTTTGAAACAAAATTTACAATTTGGACATCGAGTGATAATTTTTTTACAATGACTTTTTTTTGTCATGTACAGACTATTGAAAAATAAAATGCTCCCAGAAGGGAATGTCATGCTTGACACAAGAGATGAGGCACAAAAAATGTTGTCTAACATTGGGATGGATTACAAGCAATATCATGCATGTCCAAAAGATTGTATTTTATATCGAGGAAGGTACGAATCACTCAAGAAATGTCCATTTGTGATACTCCTCGATATAGAGATGATTTGCAAGGGGCAACCATTCCGTGCAAAGTTTTACGACATTTTCTAGTAATTTCACGATTGCAACGTTTATTTCATTGTACACCATACCTCTATGGATGGGATGATGAGGGTACCTTCAGATTCACCTGCATAAAAACACATCAACAAAGAGTATCCAAGCTTTGTCAATGAGTCAAGAAATGTGAGATTTGGTCTTGCAACAGATGGTGTGAACCCCTTTGGCGTATGAGCAACTACGTGCTTGGTAAATTATAATATTCCTCCTTTGTTGAGTACAAAAAAGAGACACATTATGTTGGCACTTTTAATTCCTGGCCAATGCAAGATTAAGAACATGGATGTGTATCTTGAGCCACTTATTGACAAGTTGGAAGATTTGTGGAAAGGGATAAAAGCATATGACATTTCGCGCCCCTTACATGAGTGGGAGTTTGCACTACATGCCATTGTAATGTGGACAATGCATGACTATCCAGGATTAGGTGAATGCTCAGGTAATCATTCAAACAATGTCTATCTTGTGTACATAGGAGTTTGTTTATAGTTACATACAGGAATGGGACTTTGCAAGAGGATGCGAATGGAAGGTATTATTCTTTACTAATACTTTATTATTAGAACATTCTTGTTTATAACAATATTTGTTTAATAATTTTGAAACACAATGTTCATTCACAGTGATTATTTATGAGATTCATGTTTGTCATGTGGCAATGCAAAATGTATAATGCTATATGGGAAGTTTGGTTTCCACTTTCGTGCTGAAAGGATTGATAACAAGAGACGCACACATGATTGTGGTGTAATAGCATCTTTCCAACAAGAAAGTCAAAGTAGTGCACGAGATCGGAATCCCATCTCAGGAGATATAGAATACGTATGAACTATACAAAATATTTATGATGTGTCATTTGGTGAAAGTGGACACTATTTTTTATTTGATGTGAAATGATTCAAGGTAGTTTGTAGAGGGCCAAATGCAACCGTAAAATCGGATCCAAGTGGATTTTTTGCAATTGATTCATCAAAAACATTGAGCATGGAGTCCTTTGACACATCGGTGTTGCCTCGTCACTGTGAGCAGGTGCACATGCTATGTACGGTTTCATGTTCCAAGAAAATTCTCAATGTTTTACAAATGTTGCAAAGGCAGTAAATCACTAAAAGCATGTGAGTTAATGAAATCACCACCACAAACTATGACAAAATCAAGTGTTTCATCATAGTCAATCCCCTTGAATTGAGCATATCCCTTGGCAACTAGTCTTGTTTTATAATTGTTCACACTACTATCTTGATTAAGCTTGATCTTAAAGACCCATTTGCAAACAGTAATATTTTGTATCATTGATAGAGGATCAATAATTTTACAAGTATCTCAAACAATGCATCATATACTCATCTCACTTTTCATTACATCAAATCACTGTTTTATTGTTACAGTTTCATTCACACTTGAAGGAACATCATCAAACTTAAGGTAGTAATAAGGGCAATAAAAATTAAACAATCATAAACTTGTAATTGTTTCGCTCTTTCTTAATATCACATTCATCATTCATCAATTCCTCATTAAAGAGCAAACTTGCCAAAATCACCATCTCGTGATAATCTCTCGAAGTATGTACAAAATGAGCTCTCAATCCATATCAAATGATCTCGAATATGAAATTAGGTAGAGTACCATTAGGGTAGACCCTAAACCCCTAGCTATCAAAGCCTTAGATCATGCATAATTACCCTCTTGGTAGCCCGAGTCAACTGTCTTATAAAAGTAGGTGGCCGCCCTCATAAAAAATCCCAATCAACTAGGAACATCATGATATAATTCACTTTAGAAAAATATTTATTTAACTAATTCCATTTCATTATGAACATGCAAAAAAAAAAAAACACCTCATCATAGTATAATTCACTTTAGAAAAAAAAAATATAGCCTAATCATAATATAATTTACTTTAGAAATATATTTATTTAACTAATTTCATGTCATTATCAACATGCAAAAAACAAAAAAACAAATGCGTGGATAATCCACGCAAAAGATATTGGTCTGGTTCGGTGAACAAACTGAAATTTGCGTGGATAATCCACGCGTGGATTATCCACGCCAAAATTGCTTTCCGGCGCCACCAAGCTTTCCTCCCAAACAGTTGTCAAAATTTTCAAAATTTAATTTTGCGTGGATTATCCACGTGTGGATAATCCACGTGCATAAATTTTTCGGCGCCATGTCAAAAAAACAACGGTGGACTGGCCGGAGGCGTGTTAAAAAAATTTTCCTTTTCTATTGGCAATTATATTGCCTTGAGGATCCACGTCATAATAAGAATTTGTGGATGAGTCTTCGATGGGACCGGGAGCCGCGGCCGCTTATGAGGGACCACCCTCATCTTGGCTAAGCATACTCTATAGTTGTGTTTCTGCTCACGAGTTAATGATTCATACAAATTTTTTACAAAGTCTCCCGAGCTTTCACCACTGCCTGACCCCGACATGATTACTACATTCATAAACATACAGTACATCACAATAAACTCCAATATTCTCAGTGCTTTGATTTGTTTCCCAGTTTGATTTTATGCATGCTCTTTGAATTGTCTGAACTTGATGAAAGCTTCTGATTACTATTTAATGAGGTAAAGTTCTTCTGGAGAATTTGTCAATAAAGGTAATGAAATACTTTGCATCTAGCAACAAAAGAGCTTAGTAGTTACGTCTCTCATATCATATAGTGAGCTCGGGATGTCCCAAACTTCTTTCGAAGCCTTAGCTTCAGCTATGTGGCCAATTTGAGTATCTGATGTATTGAGGAAAATAAGCGCAAAAGCTTTACCATTCTTCGATTTCCATTTTGAGTCTTATGTGTCATCTTCAGGTTTCACTTCGATACCTGTAACAATATCCCCCAACTCATTGGCAATTAGCAAGGTCTTCATCTTAAATTTCCATAATGATAATTGGATCCATTCAGCTTGTCTGCAATATGACTTGCTTTACTTTGAGAATCCATCTGGAACTTTAGTCTGACGACGTTAAGAGAGATACTATGCAGCGTTATAATTGGAAATCACTTCTCTGATACCGAAACAAATTGATTTGAACTGAAGAATAAATTGATATCGCAAAAAATATCAAGTATAAGAGCTTGCGCTATGATATAGTATTAGACCTTGAAGAAGAATCAACGCTCTGATACCATGTTGGAAAGAGGTATATAAAAGGTAGGTCAAATACGATTCGAATAAAAAGAATTTGAACGTCAAGAAAGAAAACTTGCGCAGCGGAATAATCTATCTTCTTCTTTTTTCATGCATGACTATGCCTATCAATTTTGAACAAAACAATAGTGATAAAAAATCACGTTCGATCTTATAATAACCAACTTTGAAATCATTAGTACTATAGTGATTATGTAGCCAAACATTTAAAGCATTGAATTATCAGACAAACAATCAATTGTGAAGAATTACAGAAACGCATACATTTGGAGACGATGTTGAATGCAATAAAAGATAATATTGATTCAGTATGAAAGCAAAACAGATGTAAATGAGTACAAGTTGCGGATCAAAGCCACGTACTCCAAGCTATCTTTGCGCAGCTAGAATATAAGTCTGAATTGAATGAAACTACTAATAAGCAGTAAGCGCAATAGCAATCTCTAATCAACTCTAGAGAATTGAGCTAGAATTCTCAAGAGTGTTTTTGCTAGCAGGCTTGAGAGAAAGCTAACTATTCAATACTTGATCTCAGAATTAAGATGTTGAAATATGAACAGCTATTTATACTAAGCAATTAGGTCGTCAAATACGGCTACCAGTTGGTTGGAGTCTGCTAGCATTCATCAGTTCTTCTCAGAACTTGCTTGTTGATAAGCGTTGACATTTGGCCGTAAGCAGTTTGTTTGCATAAATGAACAAGAGTGTCACTTTGCAGAAATGAACGTAAATGTCATCAAGGAGAAAGCAAAAAATGCAAGTTTTGTGAGAAATGCGACAGTGTCGCAAAACCTCATTTCCTGAATATTGGGGTAGCCCCACATGTTGCCAAAGTCACTTCCTTAACATTTGAGGCACTTTGAAAAATACAAAAAACATGATACTGTATTTTTACTTGGAATTCCCGACAGGCGACAAAAGCGATAAATGCAACACTGCATTTTTACTCGCAATTCCTGACAAGCAAAAAATGCGACACTGCGTTTTTGTTCGAAATTTTTGACAGTGTCGCTTTAAGAGAAAATTCACTATAGCAAAAAGACGATAGTGTCGGGTTTTTGTAGTGAGAGAAAATTTTGACACTCTTGTCAAACTCCGTGTATTTCTGCAAACCGTGTAAAAACACTTGTAATTCTAATGACTGTGTAAAATACGGGAGAATCCACAGAACTGGATAAACAGTTGGATGAAGATTAAAAACTGATTAGTCGATTAGTAGGAAGGAGAATAATCCAACAAGTTGTTCCACACTTGTCCCTTTTCCACTCAATTACTTACTTCCAGTGTTTGTGTGGCTTGAACAATTTTTATCCAAATTCCATATCTAACACTAAATTCTTTGCATGTGTGATTAAATAAGAATCTTCTTGCTTTAGAAACTCCAATTGATGGCTTATTAGGAACATTTCCATTTTTTTCAGAGAATTTGTCACTTTTTTCAATGATGACATTCCCTTTATGTAATCCTACCTCTGAAAGAACTTCTTCCAACCTCTTAATAGCTGCTTTAGCCACAGACTCCAGTTTTGTATTCCATGCAAGGAGAATATGCAGATAAATTGGTTTTTCAATAGTACGAACCTTAGCATGTAATGTGCATATGTGAACATTTTTTAATGGAATTGGCAGAACACTTTTCATATTTGGATCTTCTACTTCTTGTGTTGGTTGGTCGTCCCAAATTCATATTGTAGCAATCCGTCATGCAATAAAGACATGGATGCTTTGATGTTGCCCCATGAGAGACATTATATATACATTTCGATGTTTTAAAATCTCCTGCAAGGTGTCATCGAATTCGAAAACTTCCATGGTTTTTCTCACGCTCCAAATGTCTCTTTATAATCTTGCCATAATTTTTTCGTGAAAATATCCATGAAAGTCTTTTATGGTCCTCTTTCAAGACCCATAGAGAAGAAAATCATCCATGGCATGTTAATAAAAAATGGCAATGTATGAAATGTTAATAACGATACTTAAAAAGAAAATTGAAAACTATTCCCGAAATGCCGCCAACCACCATATGTGATTTTTCGATTGAACACTAAACGTTCGATCATCTGTATCTAAAATTCTGTTCATCAAAGTGACACTCACTTGTTCAAAATTTTGACCTTTGATAATTTCGGATTCATCCAATTTTATTACTATAACGACCTTTCCATTTACTTGATGTTCATCTAGTTTATAGAATCGAATAATGTATTTTAGCGAATAGCAAGAAAAATATTATTGCAATCATTGTAATTGAGCTCACCATATTCTGATTTGTATAAATCAGTTATATGAAGTGGTTGGCGAACTACGTTGAACATTCTGTTTCTTGCCAATCTTACCATATATGGACGAGGAAGATAAATTTTCTTCACCATCACTTGAGAAAAGGCTTCTTTAACTATTCTAAAAAAAAAAGATTAAGCACGACGATCTGTTAAATAGTTCTTTGCCACAAACATGATCTACAACAAACATATAGAACTCAAATTATATTTAATAAATTGATAATGCATATTATCAAATGCAAATGAAACTTGTATGACCAATACAAATCAAAAAAATGATTAATATAAAAGCATACTTAAATGCTCGATTTATTTTTTTTTCTGATTGCCACTATGTGTAGATAAGTCATCAATATGCTTCATCAGTACTCTCTTTCTTTCTCTTTTCATCATTGTCTTTTTTTGGTAAATTTTATATCAACAATAGCTTTTAAACTGTCGGATCACAACTTTTCCATGTATTCTAACATTTCTTGGTTTGAGCCCCAAAGAGTAGTGACTGTAGCATTCAACTCTGATATAACATGCTTGAGTAAATTGTCTTAAGCACAAGTGTGTTGCACATAATGAAGCAATTGTTTATTTGCACGTTGCAACTGTTGATTAGAAAACTGTAATTGCTGATTAAGACAAGATACACTATGCATTCCAATATCACGCAACCTTTGACAATATTCAAGTAATCCGCTATTTCCTTCACATACAAATCGGAGAAGATGAGTTACGGACTTTAAATTTGAACACAAATTTGTGGTTGGATCATTAGGATAAATTGATCCATCCACCCACAAATCTATATTCTTATGATTATTCATTCTCAATTTTCTAACTACTGTAGCAACATTCTCTACAGCTTTCAAATTTTTATTAATAATTGGAGTGCATTCCATAGGAAGTGCAACATACAAATGGAACATTGCCATTGTTGAAAGCTACAATCCATAAATGCTTCAAACTACATTAAGTCAAACTGAATAAATCTAGGGTACCTTACTTTTGTAATGTCTATGTTGTGCTGAATAATCATCCCACCTCATATTTCACTGTAAGCATTCAAAGATTTGAAAACTGCTCATTGCTTCAGTTTTTGCAGTGAGCACACCAAGAATTACACTCTTAAAGCTCTAGCCCCGAATTTTGAAATGAGCATGCAGAGAAGTTATTACATCTCATACTTAACTAACTGATGTTTGAAGTTAACCATACTAGTTAAATGTCGGGCAACGCCGGAAACTCAAAAAATGGTGACCAAAAGTTACGGGGTTTACATTCTCTCTCTACAAAACCTCTCTCTAAAGTGAAATTTCTTAAAGGGCCCATTTTGAGGCCATATTTCCCCTAATGTTGTTGGAAAGCTAGTGAAGTCTAGTTTGTAATGCAATTTTTTTTCATGCCAAAAGGACTTGTCTTGAAAAAGTTATAGGCATTCACATGAAGGTGGGTAGGGCACCCAATCTGGTGATACTTGCCAAGGATTGCTCATATCTTGCTTAGACCATAAAAAATTCATGATGTTGCATTGTCAATCTAGCTAGTGTGTGATCTAGATGAGATTTTGGTGCCATAGCCACATAGTTTCACACAAATCCATTGTGTTTGAGTTTTCTTCTGAGTCCTTGAGTGTTTTCAGGTGTTTTTGAAGCTCGTGGAGGGAGTTGTCTCAAAGTCTTGGAGTTCTTCATCTTTGGTGTAAGGCAAGATCTAGATACAATGAGAGATTGACATTGGTTTTTAGATTGATTTCACAATGGGTTTGCAAGATCTCATCAGGAGTTAAACTCACATTCAAGTGTCATTATTATAAAGAGCAAAGCAACAAATATGAGTGGAAAATATTCAAGTCATACTTGTTTATCCTAGGAGGTAGAGTCCTTGGTCTTCTTTGAGTCCAATAGTGTGATTGGATTTGATTTTGGTGTGATTTGATTCAAATTTAGTGTGCCTTAATGTTTGTGATCTAGGCAAGGTCCATTTTCCATGGTGAGGGTCACAAAATCAGACTTAAGAGTCACTTCACAAGTTTTTAAGCTGTGCACAAATACTTTCTCATCATGGCATCAATTGAGGCAAATGGAAGGTCCAAATCAAGGTGCTCCTATTGTGGCAAGATGGAGCATCCAAATCTCAAATCAATGGATGTTGGATTTGACTTTGATGGCAAGAATGAAGTCTTCTAATATCGGTGATGTCAAGAATCTTCCAAAGCTTAAGGATGATTCAAGAGAAGAAAAAGGTGTAGAGTATCAACCTCCACACCTAGGCAAACCAAAGCGATCATCAATATCAAAGGAGGAGTCATCAAGGATTCTTTGCACAAGCACAAGAATATGCAAAGGGAACACACTATCTTATCCACCTCTAACACTTTCATGACTTCTTTGATAAATGAAACAAGTTGCTTTGATGATATGCCAAAATCTTAAAGTAGGCTTGAGCCAATTCCACATGGCTATGATGCTTTTTTGAGATACAAAAGTGTGATGATTTGTGACTGTCTATTTGATTGCATTCCATTTGATCATATGTGGAATGTCTATCTACTTGCTTTTGGATTTAATGCAAATAGATTGGTCAAATCATCAATTTGTTGGATGATGTTGTTTTTTCCTGTATTGAGGCAAATTCTAAACTCTTTATGAGAGTAATTGTGAATCATCCTCTAAGGACACTTATGTCCATAATGAAGTATTTAGTCTCATTATATCTAAGATTAGAATGGCAATCAAGCATAAAGATATGATGCAAACTCTTTGTTATTATAGCATGCATAGTCTTGCCAATCTTGATGTGCCTAGTTCTCGAAATCTTGGTAACATGATGTTGGATCTTTGTGGTCCTTTTGAGTCAAGGAGGACTCTTGATTTCCTTCTGTAGTCTCAGCTATTTTCAAGGAGGATGAGCTTTTGTATCAATCTTATGCTTCAAGGATGGAAGAAGCTCTTCTTGATGCTTGGAGATAATTTTCAATCAAAGAAGCCTTGTCATGGCTTGACATACTTGGTCAAAATATTGTATTTATCGATTTTTTGCAAGGGGCACACTTAGTGTGAGTCTTTTTTTTGTTACGCCATCCTTTTTCTCAATAGACATGTGCTTAACCCTCTATAGTGAGCATTTCCATAGTTCTCCAAAAATACTCACCCATAGTCCAAAACACTCGCCAACTGAGCATTTCTTACCATGTAGAGATTTATGTGAGATTTGTGTGAATCCTTTACTTAGTAATTGAATCACACTAAATAAATTCTTGGTAATAGAAGGTATGAACAAAACATCCTTCAAATGAACGTTCCTATTTGTAGAGAGAGAAATAGGAGTTGTGCCAATTGTGAGAGATTTCAACTAGTTTAGTCTAGTTTAGTCACATTTTGGTAAATTGTCAATAAGTGGCCAAAACTCATTTTAGACTTAGAGATAAACTTTTTCAAGTTATATTAGTTTAAAATACATTCAATAAACACTTTTGGAAAGTGTGGGAAAGTTGGTAGTCGAGTTTGAGAGAGATTCAAATTTGAACTTTGGGTACATTGAATCTAGACCCAAAAATAGTAGGGTTTACATTTTGGAGGGAAAGCCAAGTGGCCAAATAGGGTTTGGGAACTCTATAAAAGGATGTAACTTGTGGAGAGACACATCTTCTCTCTTATCTATCTCATTTCATGCTTATACATGGTTCTTTTGGGTTCTACTACTCATTGGTGCACTATCTTGGTGTTATCTTGCAATTCTATGTGTAGAATGATCATTTATTGTTATTTTCGGTTCCACACGTGTGAAATATTGTAGGGTACTGTAATTGTACGGACAACAAACATATTTTATGTTTTGGTTCATGTTTGATCAATATCTCTTAGAGTTTGCATCTCATTTTGTGTGTAGATGCTGATTTTTTTACATTGGCAGGATTGTTGGTTTGCTCCTTATTGTAACCAAAGATTTGGGACATGGATTGGATCTTGAATGATCTGAAATCCTTCACATGGTATCAGAGCTATTGTGTTTCAGGTTATGAAAGTATCAGCCATCTTTAGCAAGGATTTTGGAGGAGTTACCAATGCTAGAGCATGCTAGATTGATCTCTACTCAAAAATCAGCATTTTTGCATGTGTAGACTTGATCTTTGTTAGGTCAAAACTCAATATAGGGTTATATACTTGATCAATTCCGATTTCACACTTGGCTTACTGGAATTAGATGATTTTTGGTGCATTAGGAAGGTCTCATTGGAGTCTACAAGAAGATATACCAAGTTTCTAGAAATTGCATGTAGAATTTGAGATATTCAATTTTTTGTGATTTTGTCAAAACCCTAATTTTGATTGGATCTCTGGTTTGTGAGGTTACTGAACTTCATTTGAGTGTGTTTCAATCTTAGTAAGTGGCAAGAATCATTAGATTGAGGATAGATCATAGGTTGATCAAGATTTCACTATTCTATGTGTTGATTTTCTAGTTAGAAGTGCTAGAAGAGATTTGAGAGGTTCCATATCTTTGTGATTTCTTCTTGAGTTCATTTTTTGACATTCAAGAGAGTGCTTTGTGCATTGGAACAGGTTGAAAGAGAAGATCATGTCACTTCAACATGGCTACAAGTGGTGGATTTATGTTGGAGAGCAATGATAGGCTTACCTCAATCAACTATTCTACTTGGAAGGTGAGGATGGAGTCCTTATTGGAGATGAATGAGTTGATGGAGATTGTTGCAGGTGTGGAGGAGAGACCTCAAGCACCTCAAGATCAAGTGAGGTATGACAAGAGAGCAAAGAAATCTCTACACATGATTAAGATGAATGCTACCAATGAACTTCTCAAGGAAGTTGGTAAGTGCACATCATCTTTGGAGGCTTGGGAAGCTTTGAAGAAACTTTATGAATCCAAGTCTACATCAAGAGTGCTTACTCTTAGGAGGCAAATCTTTCAAAGTTTGCAAAAGAAGGAAGAGAGTACTCATGCTTTTGTTTTGAGGGTTAAGGCATTCAATGATGAGTTAGCATGTATTGCTGAAAGCATTAAGGAGGTAGGGCTTGTTCAAGTTATACTTAATGGCTTGTTGGATGATCATGCTAATATTGTTCAAAGTTTTGCTATTCAAAAGACTTTGCCAAGTATTGTGGATTTGCAAGAGATCTTGGTGAATGAGGAGTATAGGCTTCAATCAAGAGGAGGTGGATCTACATCGACATCTCATTATGAAGAGGATGTTATGTTCATCAAAGGCAAGTTCAAGGGCAAAGAAAAAGACAAGTGGTCTAAAGGGCAAGATCAAGGTGAGACTTCTTCTTTTGGCAAAAAGAAAGATAAGTCTAAATTGAAATGCTTTTATTGTGGAATCAAAGGGAATTTTGCAAATTAATGTTTGAAGAAGCAAAGAGATGAAGGTAGCAAGCAAATCAACTTTACTACTAATGATGAGGGTCTAGGTGGTGGTGATTCTCTTTTGATGTGTTCATCAAGTCCAATATCAAGTGAAGGTGACAAAGATTCATGGTGGATTGATAGTGGAGCTAGCTCACACATGACTAGTCACAAGGAGTTCTTTACTTCTTTGGTCACTCATGATGGAGCCAAGAAAGCAATTCACATGGCCAATGGTGGTGAGTGTGTGATTAAAGGTATTGGTTCAATTCCTATTTGTCTCTCTCGTAATAGGAAAGCAAGACTTGATGGTGTTGAAATTCTAGTCCAACATGTATATATGCATTCAGAGATAAATGTGCATGGATTCAACCGTCAGGATCACAAAAAAAGTAATTGTGAGTATTGATATTTTTGATACTTTGATTTTTGTCATTCATAAATGTCTAATAGTAAACTTGCCAATCTGATCATTTTTCTCTTGCAGATTTATATCAATCCAACATAAATGAATGGGAGCCGAGTGGATCTTTAGCAGGTGTGTTAGATGTTATTCACACTGATATTGGACAGCTGCAATATCGAGGTTGAACTACAAAAGATCTAGTTGATAGTGGGACTTTTTTTTATGAATCAATGTACATTCCTGATATAAAAGAAAATTTTGGACAAATAGTACCAATTCCATTACCGAGTTTTGAAAGTGATGAATGGATTGCACCAGATGCTACAGTTTCATAATCATTTCGTTGCAAGATATATAATGATGTAAAAAATTCATTTAAAATGAGCATGGGATAAAAATCAGTCAGATTGAGTTGGTTTATTTCCTTGAATATATTTGTGGATTTATTTTCAAGTGTCAATGTATACAAAACCCCAACGATGTATGCAAAAATTTATCAGATAGTTTATTATCTGAACTTATGGATGAAGGTTGGGACAAAAGATCAGATGGAGAAATAGAATGCAGAATTAAAATGTCTTCCATGTGCTTCCGTTATCAAATTGAAAAAAAAATGTTGAGCTTATGTTTCCATTATCAAAGATAGAAAAAAATAAAGGTAAATGGGTGCCACTCGATCAAGACTTGGAAGCCAGTGGACATTCAAAACGAAAAAATATTGAAATCATATATGTCGTTTTGACGTGTGTTGAGGTGGAAGAAGATTGGAGTCTAAACTACATCAGGCGAGAACTATTGCTCCTACAAGATGATGTACTTTCAGACTTCAGATAAACTGTAAACACTTGATCTTTTATAAATAGTTTCAATCAAAACTTTCTAATACAATCTCTGTACTAATTGTAGAGAGAGAGAGAGAGAGAGAGAGAGAGAGAGAGAGAGAGAGAGAGAGAGAGAGAGAGAGAGAGAGAGAGAGAGAGAGAGAGAGAGAGAGAGAGAGAGAGAGAGAGAGAGAGAGAGAGAGAGAGAGAGAGAGAGGATAGAGGCGCATGGGAGGAGAGAGAGATAGAGTTAAGAGAGAGAAAGATAAATTTTGTCACTAGAATGTTGCACATCATTTTGCACATACCTTTTTTATCATGTTTTCATGGCACCAATACAACGAAAATATGCGAAAAACCCGACACCTTTGTATTTTTTGCTGATACATTTTTCTCTACTATATTTTCTCATATATTTTAACAAAAAATGCATTGTTTCAAAGATTGTGTATATTATTATTTGCGCAGTTCAAAACTCACAAATACTGAGCTAAACTTTTGCGAACTGAAGCGAAGCATTTGTGTATTTTGCCTATTTATTTGTTTATTTATTTTGTTTTGCTTTTAGGACTAGACACTTTATTATTGAGTATGTACCTTCAAAATGAAGGACGCTTTCATTTAATATTGGTCTAATCCGCCAAAATATCATCAATACGCCTAAAACCTCAAACACTTCTATTTTTTTTGCTACCACTTTCCATCACTCTTGCTCTCTGATTTTTGAACTATTGTGATCAAGCTCTTTTCTGCCATCACTCGTTTACAATTGCAAGCGCCATGGCAATTGTATTCAAAACGCACCCAAAGCCAGTATTATCAGTGTAAATACCTAAAAACATTTAAAAGTAATATTTTTCCAGCTCTGGATGAGTATCTAAATAAGTTAGATTCAATTAACATTTTCAATGTTAAGTTGTTTCTAGCCTTAAACCAGTTCCTTCTCGAGTTTCCCATTAGCTATTATTCCCTGATCTGTGGGAAATCTACACAGATTGGGAAGCTGACTATTCTCGTTATTTGGAGGAAGTCAAAACAAATAATATACTTCACTCCACTAATCCAATAACCAGACCATACCACACTTACAGTTATGTAAATATTGTTTCTCTTATGTCATATGCTCTCTTATCTATTCAACAACTGTACATTAAATAAAAATTCTCAGAATATACATATGTTGCCCTTTCACTAACTGTCCTTTCTGCCGAGATGTCTGAAATCATGTTTGAGGATAGTTGGTAAATGCATCTTGTAAATAATACCATCTCCCACCATTGGGGAATCAAGGAATGGGGGGTTATCCACATTTGCCATTTCAAGAAGATTATAATCGAAAGAATAATTATTTCCTAGCCACCAAAGGAATGACCTTGGAGCAAGTGAATGAAGAGAATGAAGCCCGAGCTAAGGCTATTTTTCACAGCAAGCCAGCCAGCAGAAAGTGACAGAGAAGGATGTAAACAAGTTGTTTGCGAGCCGCTACACAGCTGAGGAAGGGGATATGTGGAGCCTCATGATTTCACATTATCCAAGTTTTTGTTATATATTGTAAAAACTTTCAATTTATATATATATAAATGTGCTATAGTGCCTAAATTCATGTACAGAGCCTATTTTCACTTTGTAAATTCACATTTAGGGTAGAATTTGCGACGTTCTATAGAGACAAAATAGCGGATCTCAACCAACATTTTGACGGTTGATAAACGACATTGAGGCCGGTGATCGTTCCTTCCTATAAGGTCGACACTTCGTGCCATTGTACTTACGCATTTTGCACAGAGCTGAGTATCAATCGAGAGAGAAGAGCAAGTTTCTATAGCTTGAGCATACTTTCTCTCTGCCATCTTTTACAACATTACTTCTTATCAATTGAGCGAATACACTCTGTATGATCTGTAATTGTTTGTGATACTGTTCTGTTTGTGTCACACATATTTCTCACATTTTACTGAATTTTAGTCAATCTAACACGGACTTTCAGACATCATCAGCAAGCAACAATTCTGACTAATGTGTGTAGGGAATTAGCCAAAGTTGTTAAGCATAACCTTTAGCAGAACTTCCTTCAATTCTGAATGAGCTATGTGTTCAGATAATGAGTTTGTTTGATGCTCTGTTATGTTTGCTTCCTGCGATAAGAACTAATTCTCTATGCTTGATTAAGAGGAATCTTTAGCCAATGCGATTCTATCTGACAAATCTATTTGCTAATTGTTGTCTGATCTGACTGTTTTTCTGATACAAGAACCTGGAAGATAAAGTAATCTTACAACCGCAGACCTTGACCAAATCATTTCATCATTGGTGTTCATGGATGCCAATTTACCCAAATATCTTTGGATAACCAGATATGTCAATGTAGTATTCACTGTGAGTATTACACATCCCAGACCGTTTACCATCATACATACATTTATCATACAAAAGATGAGATTATTCTCTCTCTTGAGGAACGATCAAACCTTTTATACTACTTAATTCATCGATTTTGTGAAAATCTATAATGACTAGGCCACCACAGCAACTCAAGCACTAGATGGCCCAGATCAACCAAACACGGGATGGATCATCTAGCGCGATGATAGTTGATGCCCCTCTGGTAAAGTCCGAAGACATTCAGTTCCAAGCTTCGCAAGCCCCAGCCATCCGAATGGAAAATACATAAGGCTAATACAAAAACGAGAGGATGACAAGAGAAATTTCGAGAATGTTGCGGCAAAACAGACGAAACAGAGTTATATAAATGCAAGAAACAGAGTTCTACAAATGCAAGAAACAGAGTTATATAAATGCTATAAAGTGTCTCATGTAGGTCATTGTTGTTCTAGAGAATTTCCATTGTTCACGACCCTATTTTTAGAGCTAATAACTTATGGAGGATTTCTTGAAGTTGTTGGTTACCATGCCAAGTATTAGATTAGTCGAAAGTAGTGGGAACCAGCTAGTGTCATGATGTCTCAACTCAAATCCTGATTCATTTGGTTGAAATTATGCTTTTCAAATTCTTAGCACAGAATTAGTCTAAATGGAGAAACAATCTCCCATTCTTGTATTTTGTTATATGAAGACATTAAGATTAATAGAGGCTATTGGAGGTAGTCACATGTCAAAGATTATCTAGATAGAATTCTTTGTACTATCCATGTGTTGAGAAAATTACCACTAAAGTTGAAATTTGACTTAATTTATCATAGAGATGATATTAGAGCATCCTCGTGGCATTGTCAAAGCATCTCTTTGAGGAAATTCTATTAACAAGCTTTGAGGGAAGAAAGCCAATATGAGCAAATAAACATTTGTCAAATCTTGAGAGTTTTGTGTCTTGATTGTCGAAAGTCAGCTAAGATGATCGAGCAAAATTTAGCCTTCAATATAGTATAGTGTTGATGCTTGATCGTCATACCAGTGTCTTATGCAAATGAGATGTTGATAATTGATGGCACACTTCAACTTTCATAAGCTAGATGGTGATAAACATGACACACTTATGTTAAGGCAGCATGCAAATTGCCTCAAATACGGATAACATGGATTTAAGTGATGTAATGCGAAGCTATAGTACACTGCTCAGGGTAGCTAGCTAGGTGCAGTTGAATGATCTTTATTTTTGAGGCTGAAGCAATTTAAAGTACAGAAAAGCATGCATATTTGCAATAATTATTTGAAGAAGAAGGGTTTTCCATGGTAAAGTGAAATTCTTACAAACTCATTCTATGGAAATGGCAATGTCATATGTTGCTCTGTGCCTGTTTCCTCCAGTTAAATTACTTAGTTTGCCAAAGTACTAGTACTCCTGGAAGAAAATAATAAATCGCCCACATACATACAATACATAATACATGAGAGCATAGATTCTAAGCGTAGAGGTGGGTGTTTGAGGTAAGATAAGCCTCTACGGCCTTTAAGGTGCGAACAGCTCCTTCTTTCGCTTTCTGCACGGGTGGATCAGCCACAATGGCCTCGTACTCGAATGCCCACTCCACAATCGTAGTGTCTGCTGCCGCTGAGAACTTGAAGGTAGCTTTTGTGGAGCTGAAATGGATGCCTATGGATCCACCCTCCACTACCACAACGACCAATGTGTGGGTGACATCATCCACGCTCTCGATCTTCTCCTTCAAGTACTTTGCATGCTGTACAGCTGCGAGTCATACAAATATTCAGAAAATTTCTAATTAAATTGCTAGGCCATATTTTCATGTCACCTTGTGAATCATATTCTTACTTATCATTTTACATTTTGTGTTGCTAAACCTACGCCTACAGCCAGCAGGTAATTAAAAACTTGGAGGAATTATGCTGGCTAAATTGATGGAACTGAAATTAGACTTTAGTTGATGAGCTTGAGATTGAAGGCAGAGTAGAGAACTAGATTCTGATTACCAGGGCCGAAGTTGAGTTTTCTGATGCCGCCAGCAGACACACCATCGCCTTGAATGACTTCCACGCTTTCCACAAAGCTAGGCAGGGCCTTGGAGATCAAATGAGGATCGTTGAATGCAGCCCAGACTCTGTTCAAGGGGACCTGAAGCTCGACCTGGGTTGAAATTTTTCCAGCCATTTTGCTAGACTCCAACAAGAATAGAATACGATGCAAGACAAACAGGTAGTGCGCAATTAGCCGCGTGCTGGTGAGTAAACAGACTTTTGGTGATAACGATGAAAGTAGAGAGATGGAGGGTGATGATGGATGGCCTCGTGTTTTTATAGCTGCTGCTGCTACTTCATTCAGCTGATTCAGCTTTCCAGATGGGTGTGACGAACTTTGACTTAATAACGAGCAAAGTGATGGTCAATGCTTTGCTTCGGATGTTTTCAGAGAGCCGTGTCTTGAGGAACCCTTCGAAGTTAAATTGGGCGTCAACTAAAGATTTTGAATTGTATGTATGACATATTATGATAAGTGATCTACAATCAAGCTCAATTGCTCGATTTCTTAAGATAAGAGCTAAGCGCAGCATGAACACTAGTTTTTAGTTTCTTGCGTGGAAGGAGAATATTGTCAACATGGCAAAGCGATTGAAGCTGAAGTAAACCGGTATACCTGCGTATTTGAATGGGTCGGCAGCTTTTGTAAAGTGATTATCTCTCTCTCTCGATGATTCTAGAAAGCTGACCCTGTCACCTCTGTACTTCACTCCCCCACTTCATTTGAGGAAGTTTTTCCAACACAATTGACTAAAATGCTGTTTACATGGTTCAAGTTCCACATCGTCAGACCACAATTTTGTTATTTTCTCATCATCCAGGATTTCAGTTCTTTGGATTTCATTGTACAAATACACACTCTACATCAAGATTCCCTTATTTATATCAACGACACATCACACCTTATGAAGTTCAAGCCTATGCCACAATGGGTTATGTTACTCAACCAACATGGACTTATTTGCTTACCACCACAATTTTTGAAATATAATCTATGCTTAACTCATAAGCCATAAATTCAATAAACTTGTTGGCTTTATTGAGTCCAAGAGATGTCATTTAGATTCCTTGTGGTTAGATTTGACCTTTTAGAGTTGGATGTGATTATAACTTTCTATTCTTCATGGAAACACATGGGAATAAAGAGACACAGATTATGCTTGCTACAACAATATTCCTTCCAAAATGCTTTGAAGTCATCGTTCAACTCGATCGAGTTCAAGTGGAGCAAGGGACTTGCCTCCATAGAGCCACCTTGCAAATGGCATTCTCAATGGCTTTTTACTCACTGGTGACTCAAGATAATGATCATTGACCAAGATGCTTTCTTCTCTGAGGATTTCTTATTGGAATCCTATGGTGGTACCTTCCATACACACGCTCATGACTCTGATAAGAGCCTTCCAATGTGTTACACTAGGGTTAGTCATATACTAACTTAAAGAGCTGACTGCAAAAGCTATGTCTGGCCTGGTACAGATCATTGCATACATAAGAGATCCTATTATCGAATGATAAGGACACACACGTATCTGCTCCTTCTCTTGAATTGTTTGAGGACACTAGTCCGATTGACAATTTGAGACTTGGTTCCATTGGTGAGAGAGCTAACTTGCAATTAATCAGATTATATCCGACTAACATATTGTAGATGTACCTCTGTTGAGTAATGTAGATCAACTTTCGAGTCTCTATGGATTTGAATACCAAGGCAGAAATGAGCTTCGCCCAGATAGGTCATGTCGAATTCAAAAGATAGCATTGACTTGCCTTCCTTTATCAAATCGATACTATTGTTGAAGAGCAATGTGTCGTCACATACAAAGTGATAATGATAAAAGACTGTCGTATTGTCTTGAATTTGAAGAGCTAGATGTGTAGCCGTGATCAATAAGGAAAAATGATCCTTTGAAACCATGATCGAGCAGAGTGCTTCAAGCCATAAAGTGCCTTATGAGTTAAGCATAGATTATATTTCAAAAATTGTGGTGGTAAGCAAATAAGTCCATGTTGGTTGAGTAACATAACCCATTGTGGCATAGGCTTGAACTTCATAAGGTGTGATGTGTCGTTGAGGGAATCTTGATGTAGAGTGTGTATTTGTACAATGAAATCCAAAGAACTGAAATCCTGGATGATGAGAAAATAACAAAATTGTGGTCTGACGATGTGGAACTTGAACCATGTAAACAGCATTTTAGTCAATTGTGTTGGAAAAACTTCCTCAAATGAAGTGGGGGAGTGAAGTACAGAGGTGACAGGGTCAGCTTTCTAGAATCATCGAGAGAGAGAGATAATCACTTTACAAAAGCTGCCGACCCATTCAAATACGCAGGTATACCGGTTTACTTCAGCTTCAATCGCTTTGCCATGTTGACAATATTCTCCTTCCACGCAAGAAACTAAAAACTAGTGTTCATGCTGCGCTTAGCTCTTATCTTAAGCAATCGAGCAATTGAGCTTGATTGTAGATCACTTATCATAATATGTCATACATACAATTCAAAATCCTCAGTTGACGCCCAATTTAACTTCGAAGGGTTCCTCAAGACACGGCTCTCTGAAACATCCGAAGCAAAGCATTGACCATCACTTTGCTCGTTATTAAGTCAAAGTTCGTCACACCCATCTGGAAAGCTGAATCAGCTGAATGAAGTAGCAGCAGCAGCTATAAAAACACGAGGCCATCCATCATCACCCTCCATCTCTCTACTTTCATCGTTATCACCAAAAGTCTGTTTACTCACCAGCACGCGGCTAATTGCGCACTACCTGTTTGTCTTGCATCGTATTCTATTCTTGTTGGAGTCTAGCAAAATGGCTGGAAAAATTTCAACCCAGGTCGAGCTTCAGGTCCCCTTGAACAGAGTCTGGGCTGCATTCAACGATCCTCATTTGATCTCCAAGGCCCTGCCTAGCTTTGTGGAAAGCGTGGAAGTCATTCAAGGCGATGGTGTGTCTGCTGGCGGCATCAGAAAACTCAACTTCGGCCCTGGTAATCAGAATCTAGTTCTCTACTCTGCCTTCAATCTCAAGCTCATCAACTAAGTCTAATTTCAGTTCCATCAATTTAGCCAGCATAATTCCTCCAAGTTTTTAATTACCTGCTGGCTGTAGGCGTAGGTTTAGCAACACAAAATGTAAAATGATAAGTAAGAATATGATTCACAAGGTGACATAAAAATATGGCCTAGCAATTTAATTAAAAATTTTCTGAATCTTTGTATGACTGGCAGCTGTACAGCATGCAAAGTACTTGAAGGAGAAGATCGAGAGCGTGGATGATGTCACCCACACATTGGTCGTTGTGGTAGTGGAGGGTGGATCCATAGGCATCCATTTCAGCTCCACAAAAGCTACCTTCAAGTTCTCAGCGGCAGCAGACACTACGATTGTGGAGTGGGCATTCGAGTACGAGGCCATTGTGGCTGATCCACCCGTGCAGAAAGCGAAAGAAGGAGCTGTTCGCACCTTAAAGGCCGTAGAGGCTTATCTTACCTCAAACACCCACCTCTACGCTTAGAATCTATGCTCTCATGTATTATGTATTGTATGTATGTGGGCGATTTATTATTTTCTTCCAGGAGTACTAGTACTTTGGCAAACTAAGTAATTTAACTGGAGGAAACAGGTACAGAGCAACATATGACATTGCCATTTCCATAGAATGAGTTTGTAAGAATTTCACTTTACCATGGAAAACCCTTCTTCTTCAAATAATTATTGCAAATATGCATGCTTTTCTGTACTTTAAATTGCTTCAGCCTAAAAAATAAAGATCATTCAACTGCACCTAGCTAGCTACCCTGAGCAGTGTACTATAGCTTCGCATTACATCACTTAAATCCATGTTATCCGTATTTGAGGCAATTTGCATGCTGCCTTAACATAAGTGTGTCATGTTTATCACCATCTAGCTTATGAAAGTTGAAGTGTGCCATCAATTATCAACATCTCATTTGCATAAGACACTGGTATGACGATCAAGCATCAACACTATACTATATTGAAGGCTAAATTTTGCTCGATCATCTTAGCTGACTTTCGACAATCAAGACACAAAACTCTCAAGATTTGACAAATGTTTATTTGCTCATATTGGCTTTCTTCCCTCAAAGCTTGTTAATAGAATTTCCTCAAAGAGATGCTTTGACAATGCCACGAGGATGCTCTAATATCATCTCTATGATAAATTAAGTCAAATTTCAACTTTAGTGGTAATTTTCTCAACACATGGATAGTACAAAGAATTCTATCTAGATAATCTTTGACATGTGACTACCTCCAATAGCCTCTATTAATCTTAATGTCTTCATATAACAAAATACAAGAATGGGAGATTGTTTCTCCATTTAGACTAATTCTTTGCTAAGAATTTGAAAAGCATATTTTCAACCAAATGAATCAAGATTTGAGTTGAGACATCATGACACTAGCTGGTTCCCACTACTTTCGACTAATCTAATACTTGGCATGGTAACCAACAACTTCAAGAAATCCTCCATAAGTTATTAGCTCTAAAAATAGGGTCGTGAACAATGGAAATTCTCTAGAACAACAATGACCTACATGAGACACTTTATAGCATTTATATAACTCTGTTTCTTGCATTTGTAGAACTCTGTTTCTTGCATTTATATAACTCTGTTTCGTCTGTTTTGCCGCAACATTCTCGAAATTTCTCTTGTCATCCTCTCGTTTTTGTATTAGCCTTATGTATTTTCCATTCGGATGGCTGGGGCTTGCGAAGCTTGGAACTGAATGTCTTCGGACTTTACCAGAGGGGCATCAACTATCATCGCGCTAGATGATCCATCCCGTGTTTGGTTGATCTGGGCCATCTAGTGCTTGAGTTGCTGTGGTGGCCTAGTCATTATAGATTTTCACAAATCGATGAATTAAGTAGTATAAAAGGTTTGATCGTTCCTCAAGAGAGAGAATAATCTCATCTTTTGTATGATAAATGTATGTATGATGGTAAACGGTCTGGGATGTGTAATACTCACAGTGAATACTACATTGATATATCTGGTTATCCAAAGATATTTGGGTAAATTGGCATCCATGAACATCAATGATGAAATGATTTGGTCAAGGTCTGCGGTTGTAAGATTACTTTATCTTCCAGGTTCTTGTATCAGAAAAACAGTCAGATCAGACAACAATTAGCAAATAGATTTGTCAGACAGAATCGCATTGGCTAAAGATTCCTCTTAATCAAGCATAGAGAATTAGTTCTTATCGCAGGAAGCAAACATAATAGAGCATCAAACAAACTCATTATCTGAACACATAGCTCATTCAGAATTGAAGGAAGTTCTGCTAAAGGAATGCTTAACAACTTTGGCTAATTCCCTACACACATTAGTCAGAATTGTTGCTTGCTGATGATGTCTGAAAGTCCGTGTTAGATTGACTAAAATTCAGTAAAATGTGAGAAATATGTGTGACACAAACAGAACAGTATCACAAACAATTACAGATCATACAGAGTGTATTCGCTCAATTGATAAGATATAATGTTGTAAAAGATGGCAGAGAGAAAGTATGCTCAAGCTATAGAAACTTGCTCTTCTCTCTCGATTGATACTCAGCTCTGTGCAAAATGCGTAAGTACAATGGCACGAAGTGTCGACCTTATAGGAAGGAACGATCACCGGCCTCAATGTCGTTTATCAACCGTCAAAATGTTGGTTGAGATCCGCTATTGCGTCTCTATAGAACATCGCAAATTCTACCCTAAATGTGAATTTACAAAGTGAAAATAGGCTCTGTACATGAATTTAGGCACTATAGCACATTTATATATATATAAATTGAAAGTTTTTACAATATATAACAAAAACTTGGATAATGTGAAATCATGAGGCTCCACATATCCCCTTCCTCAGCTGTGTAGCGGCTCGCAAACAACTTGTTTACATCCTTCTCTGTCACTTTCTGCTGGCTGGCTTGCTGTGAAAAATAGCCTTAGCTCGGGCTTCATTCTCTTCATTCACTTGCTCCAAGGTCATTCCTTTTCTGGCTAGGAAATAATTATTCTTTCGATTATAATCTTCTTGAAATGGCAAATGTGGATAACCCCCCATTCCTTGATTCCCCAATGGTGGGAGATGGTATTATTTACAAGATGCATTTACCAACTATCCTCAAACATGATTTCAGACATCTCGGCAGAAAGGACAGTTAGTGGAAGGGCAACATATGTATATTCTGAGAATTTTTATTTAATGTACAGTTGTTGAATAGATAAGAGAGCATATGACATAAGAGAAACAATATTTACATAACTGTAAGTGTGGTATGGTCTGGTTATTGGATTAGTGGAGTGAAGTATATTATTTGTTTTGACTTCCTCCAAATAACGAGAATAGTCAGCTTCTCAATCTGTGTAGATTTCCCACAGATCAGGGAATAATAGCTAATGGGAAACTCGAGAAGGAACTGGTTTAAGGCTAGAAACAACTTAACATTGAAAATGCCAATTGAATCTAACTTATTTAGATACTCATCCAGAGCTGGAAAAATATTACTTTTAAATGTTTTTAGGTATTTACACTGATAATACTGGCTTTGGGTGCGTTTTGAATACGATTGCCATGGCGCTTGCAATTGTAAACGAGTGATGGCAGAAAAGAGCTTGATCACAATAGTTCAAAAATCAGAGAGCAAGAGTGATGGAAAGTGGTAGCAAAAAAAATAGAAGTGTTTGAGGTTTTAGACGTATTGATGATATTTTGGCGGATTAGACCAATATTAAATGAAAGCGTCCTTCATTTTAAAGGTACATACTCAATAATAAAGTGTCTAGTCCTAAAAGCAAAACAAAATAAATAAACAAATAAATAGGCAAAATACACAAATGCTTCGCTTCAGTTCGCAAAAGTTTAGCTCAGTATTTGTGAGTTTTGAACTGCGCAAATAATAATATACACAATCTTTGAAACAATGCGTGATATTGGAACCAAAGACTGTCATTTTTTTTTGTTAAAATATATGAGAAAATATAGTAGCGAAAAATGTATCAGCAAAAAATACGAAGGTGTCGGGTTTTTCGCATATTTTCGTTGTACTGGTGCCATGAAAACATGATAAAAAAGGTATGTGCAAAATGATGTGCAACATTCTAGTGACAAAATTTCTCTTTCTCTCTCTCCTCCCATGCGCCTCTTCTCTCTCTCTCTCTCTCTCTCTCTCTCTCTCTCTCTCTCTCTCTCTACAATTAGTACAGAGATTGTATTAGAAAGTTTTGATTGAAACTATTTATAAAAGATCAAGTGTTTACAGTTTATCTGAAGTCTGAAAGTACATCATCTTGTAGGAGCAATAGTTCTCGACTGATGTAGTTTAGACTCCAATCTTCTTCCACCTCAACACACGTCAAAACGACATATATGATTTCAATATTTTTTCGTTTTGAATGTCCACTGGCTTCCAAGTCTTGATCGAGTGGCACCCATTTACCTTTATTTTTTTCTATCTTTGATAATGGAAACATAAGCTCAACATTTTTTTTTTCAATTTGATAACGGAAGCACATGGAAGACATTTTAATTCTGCATTCTATTTCTCCATCTGATCTTTTGTCCCAACCTTCATCCATAAGTTCAGATAATAAACTATCTGATAAATTTTTGCATACATCGTTGGGGTTTTGTATACATTGACACTTGAAAAGAAATCCACAAATATATTCAAGGAAATAAACCAACTCAATCTGACTGATTTTTATCCCATGCTCATTTTTAATGAATTTTTTACATCATTATATATCTTGCAACGAAATGATTATGAAACTGTAGCATCTGGTGCAATCCATTCATCACTTTCAAAACTCGGTAATGGAATTGGTACTGTTTGTCCAAAATTTTCTTTTGTATCAGGAATGTACATTGATTCATAAAAAAAAGTCCCACTATCAACTAGATCTTTTGTAGTTCAACCTCGATATTGCAGCTGTCCAATATCAGTGTGAATAACATCTAACACACCTGCTAAAGATCCACTCGGCTCCCATTCATTTATGTTGGATTGATATAAATCTGCAAGAGAAAAATGATCAGATTGGCAAGTTTACTATTAGACATTTATGAATGACAAAAATCAAAGTATCAAAAATATCAATACTCACAGTTACTTTTTTTGTGATCCTGACGGTTGAATCCATGCACATTTATCTCTGAATGCATATATACATGTTGGACTAGAATTTCAACACCATCAAGTCTTGCTTTCCTATTACGAGAGAGACAAATAGGAATTGAACCAATACCTTCAATCACACACTCACCACCATTGGCCATGTGAATTGCTTTCTTGGCTCCATCATAAGTGACCAAAGAAGTAAAGAACTCCTTGTGACTAGTCATGTGTGAGCTAGCTCCACTATCAATCCACCATGAATCTTTGTCACCTTCACTTGATATTGGACTTGATGAACACATCAAAAGAGAATCACCACCACCTAGACCCTCATCATTAGTAGTAAAGTTGATTTGCTTGCTACCTTCATCTCTTTGCTTCTTCAAACATTCATTTGCAAAATGCCCTTTGATTCCACAATAAAAGCATTTCAATTTAGACTTATCTTTCTTTTTGCCAAAAGAAGAAGTCTCACCTTGATCTTGCCCTTTAGACCACTTGTCTTTGTCTTTGCCCTTGAACTTGCCTTTGATGAACATAACATCCTCTTCATAATGAGATGTCGATGTAGATCCACCTCCTCTTGATTGAAGCCTATACTCCTCATTCACCAAGATCTCTTGCAAATCCACAATACTTGTCAAAGTCTTTTGAATAGCAAAACTTTGAACAATATTAGCATGATCATCCAACAAGCCATTAAGTATAACTTGAACAAGCCCTACCTCCTTAATGCTTTCATCAATACATGCTAACTCATCATTGAATGCCTTAACCCTCAAAACAAAAGCATGAGTACTCTCTTCATTCTTTTGCAAACTTTGAAAGATTTGCCTCCTAAGAGTAAGCACTCTTGATGTAGACTTGGATTCATAAAGTTTCTTCAAAGCTTCCCAAGCCTCCAAAGATGATGTGTACTTACCAACTTCCTTGAGAAGTTCATTGGTAACATTCATCTTAATCATGTGTAGAGCTTTCTTTGCTCTCTTGTCATACCTCACTTGATCTTGAGGTGCTTGAGGTCTCTCCTCCACACCTGCAACAATCTCCATCAACTCATTCATCTCCAATAAGGACTCCATCCTCACCTTCCAAGTAGAATAGTTGATTGAGGTAAGCCTATCATTGCTCTCCAACATAAATCCACCACTTGTAGCCATGTTGAAGTGACATGATCTTCTCTTTCAACCTGTTCCAATGCACAAAGCACTCTCTTGAATGTCAAAAAATGAACTCAAGAAGAAATCACAAAGATATGGAACCTCTCAAATCTCTTCTAGCACTTCTAACTAGAAAATCAACACATAGAATAGTGAAATCTTGATCAACCTATGATCTATCCTCAATCTAATGATTCTTGCCACTTACTAAAATTGAAACACACTCAAATGAAGTTCAGTAACCTCACAAACTAGAGATCCAATCAAAATTAGGGTTTTGACAAAATCACAAAAAATTGAATATCTCAAATTCTACATGCAATTTCTAGAAACTTGGTATATCTCCTTGTAGACTCCAATGAGACCTTCCTAATGCACCAAAAATCATCTAATTCCAGTAAACCAAGTGTGAAATCGGAATTGATCAAGTATATAACCCTATATTGAGTTTTGACCTAACAAAGATCAAGTCTACACATGCAAAAATGCTGATTTTTGAGTAGAGATCAATCTAGCATGCTCTAGCATTGGTAACTCCTCCAAAATCCTTGCTAAAGATGGCTGATCCTTTCATAACCTGAAACACAATAGATCTGATACCATGTGAAGTATTTCAGATCATTCAAGATCCAATCCATGTCCCAAATCTTTGGTTACAATAAGGAGCAAACCAACAATCCTGCCAATGTAAAAAAATCAGCATCTACACACAAAATGAGATGCAAACTCTAAGAGATATTGATCAAACATGAACCAAAACATAAAATATGTTTGTTGTCCGTACAATTACAGTACCCTACAATATTTTACACGTGTGGAACCGAAAATAACAATAAATGATCATTCTACACATAGAATTGCAAGATAACACCAAGATAGTGCACCAATGAGTAGTAGAATCCAAAAGAACCATGTATAAGCATGAAATGAGATAGATAAGAGAGAAGATGTGTCTCTCCACAAGTTACATCCTTTTATAGAGTTTCCAAACCCTATTTGGCCACTTGGCTTTCCCTCCAAAATGTAAACCCTACTATTTTTGGGTCTAGATTCAATGTACCCAAAGTTCAAATTTGAATCTCTCTCAGACTCGACTACCAACTTTCCCACACTTTCCAAAAGTGTTTATTGAATGTATTTTAAACTAATATAACTTGAAAAAGTTTATCTCTAAGTCTAAAATGAGTTTTGGCCACTTATTGACAATTTACCAAAATGTGACTAAACTAGACTAAACTAGTTGAAATCTCTCACAATTGGCACAACTCCTATTTCTCTCTCTACAAATAGGAACGTTCATTTGAAGGATGTTTTGTTCATACCTTCTATTACCAAGAATTTATTTAGTGTGATTCAATTACTAAGTAAAGGATTCACACAAATCTCACATAAATCTCTACATGGTAAGAAATGCTCAGTTGGCGAGTGTTTTGGACTATGGGTGAGTATTTTTGGAGAACTATGGAAATGCTCACTATAGAGGGTTAAGCACATGTCTATTGAGAAAAAGGATGGCGTAACAAAAAAAAGACTCACACTAAGTGTGCCCCTTGCAAAAAATCGATAAATACAATATTTTGACCAAGTATGTCAAGCCATGACAAGGCTTCTTTGATTGAAAATTATCTCCAAGCATCAAGAAGAGCTTCTTCCATCCTTGAAGCATAAGATTGATCCAAAAGCTCATCCTCCTTGAAAATAGCTGAGACTACAGAAGGAAATCAAGAGTCCTCCTTAGAGGATGATTCACAATTACTCTCATAAAGAGTTTACAATTCGCCTCAATACAGGAAAAAACAACATCATCCAACAAATTGATGATTTGACCAATCTATTTGCATTAAATCCAAAAGCAAGTAGATAGACATTCCACATATGATCAAATGGAATGCAATCAAATAGACAGTCACAAATCATCACACTTTTGTATCTCAAAAAAGCATCATAGCCATGTGGAATTGGCTCAAGCCTACTTTAAGATTTTGGCATATCATCAAAGCAACTTGTTTCATTTATCAAAGAAGTCATGAAAGTGTTAGAGGTGGATAAGATAGTGTCTTCCCTTTGCATATTCTTGTGCTTGTGCAAAGAATCCTTGATGACTCCTCCTTCGATATTGATGATCGCTTTGGTTTGCCTAGGTGTGGAGGTTGATACTCTACACCTTTTTCTTCTCTTGAATCATCCTTAAGCTTTGGAAGATTCTTGACATCACCAATATTAGAAGACTTCATTCTTGCCATCAAAGTCAAATCCAACATCCATTGATTTGAGATTTGGATGCTCCATCTTGCCACAATAGGAGCACCTTGATTTGGACCTTCCATTTGCCTCAATTGATGCCATGATGAGAAAGTATTTGTGCACAACTTAAAAACTTGTGAAGTGACTCTTAAGTCTGATTTTGTGACCCCCACCTTGGAAAATGGACCTTGCCTAGATCACAAACATTAAGGCACACTAAATTTGAATCAAATCACACCAAAATCAAATCCAATCACACTATTGGACTCAAAGAAGACCAAGGACTCTACCTCCTGGGATAAACAAGTATGACTTGAATATTTTCCACTCATATTTGTTGCTTTGCTCTTTATAATAATGACACTTGAATGTGAGTTTAACTCCTGATGAGATCTTGCAAACCCATTGTGAAATCAATCTAAAAACCAATGTCAATCTCTCATTGTATCTAGATCTTGCCTTACACCAAAGATGAAGAACTCCAAGACTTTGAGACAACTCCCTCCACGAGCTTCAAAAACACCTGAAAACACTCAAGGACTCAGAAGAAAACTCAAACACAATGGATTTGTGTGAAACTATGTGGCTATGGCACCAAAATCTCATCTAGATCACACACTAGCTAGATTGACAATGCAACATCATGAATTTTTTATGGTCTAAGCAAGATATGAGCAATCCTTGGCAAGTATCACCAGATTGGGTGCCCTACCCACCTTCATGTGAATGCCTATAACTTTTTCAAGACAAGTCCTTTTGGCATGAAAAAAAATTGCATTACAAACTAGACTTCACTAGCTTTCCAACAACATTAGGGGAAATATGGCCTCAAAATGGGCCCTTTAAGAAATTTCACTTTAGAGAGAGGTTTTGTAGAGAGAGAATGTAAACCCCGTAACTTTTGGTCACCATTTTTTGAGTTTCCGGCATTGCCCGACGTTTAACTAGTATGGTTAACTTCAAACATTAGTTAGTTAAGTATCAGATGTAATAACTTCTCTGCATGCTCATTTCAAAATTCGGGGCTAGAGCTTTAAGAGTGTAATTCTTGGTGTGCTCACTGCAAAAACTGAAGCAATGAGCAGTTTTCAAATCTTTGAATGCTTACAGTGAAATATGAGGTGGGATGATTATTCAGCACGACATAGACATTACAAAAGTAAGGTACCCTAGATTTATTCAGTTTGACTTAATGTAGTTTGAAGCATTTATGGATTGTAGCTTTCAACAATGGCAATGTTCCATTTGTATGTTGCACTTCCTATGGAATGCACTCCAATTATTAATAAAAATTTGAAAGCTGTAGAGAATGCTGCTACAGTAGTTAGAAAATTGAGAATGAATAATCATAAGAATATAGATTTAAATGGATCAATTTATCCTAATGATCCAACCACCAATTTGTGTTCAAATTTAAAGTCCGTAACTCATCTTCTCCGATTTGTATGTGAAGGAAATAGCAGATTACTTGAATATTGTCAAAGGTTGCGTGATATTGGAATGCATAGTGTATCTTGTCTTAATCAGCAATTACAGTTTTCTAATCAACAGTTGCAACGTGCAAATAAACAATTGCTTCATTATGTGCAACACACTTGTGCTTAAGACAATTTACTCAAGCATGTTATATCAGAGTTGAATGCTACAATCACTACTCTTCGGGGCTCAAACCAAGAAATGTTAGAATACATGGAAAAGTTGTGATCCGACAGTTTAAAAGCTATTGTTGATATAAAAGTTATCAAAAAAAGACAATGATGAAAAGAGAAAGAAAGAGAGTACTGATGAAGCATATTGATGACTTATCTACACATAGTGGCAATCAGAAAAAAAAAAAATCGAGCATTTAAGTATGCTTTTATATTAATCATTTATTTGATTTGTATTGGTCATACAAGTTTCATTTGCATTTGATAATATGCATTATCAATTTATTAAATATAATTTGAGTTCTATATGTTTGTTGTAGATCATGTTTGGTGGCAAAGAACTATTTAACAGATCGTCGTGCATCGAATCATCTTTAACTCATGTTTTACCAAGAAATTCAGCAAACGCAATGATGAAAAATGCTCGGTTTCAAAAAATGAAAATCAAAATTGCAGAGACTGTTTTGAATAAGGTTCAAATTTACTTGGATGCAAATGTGATACAATGTGCATGTGATGTTTCTGGAATTAGCCGAAATGCTTAATCTTTTTTTTTTAGAATAGTTAAAGAAGCCTTTTCTCAAGTGATGGTGAAGAAAATTTATCTTCCTCGTCCATATATGGTAAGATTGGCAAGAAACAAAATGTTCAAAGTAGTTCGCCAACCACTTCATATAACTGATTTATACAAATCAGAATATGGTGAGCTCAATTACAATGATTGCAATAATATTTTTCTTGCTATTCGCTAAAATACATTATTTGATTCTATAAACTAGATGAACATCAAGTAAATGGAAAGGTCGTTATAGTAATAAAATTGGATGAATCCGAAATTATCAAAGGTCAAAAGTTTGAACAAGTGAGTGTCACTTTGATGAACAGAATTTTAGATACAGATGGTCGAACGTTTAGTGTTCAATCAAAAAATCACATATGGTGGTTGGCGACATTTCGGGAATAATTTTCAATTTTCTTTTTAAGTATCGTTATTAACATTTCATACATTGCCATTTTTTATTAACATGCCATGGATGATTTTCTTCTCTATGGGTCTTGAAAGAGGACCATAAAAGACTTTCATGGATATTTTCACGAAAAAATTATGGCAAGATTATAAAGAGACATTTGGAGCGTGAGAACAACCATGGAAGTTTTCGAATTCGATGACACCTTGCAGGAGATTTTAAAACATCGAAATGTATATATAATGTCTCTCATGGGGCAACATCAAAGCATCCATGTCTTTATTGCATGACGGATTGCTACAATATGAATTTGGGACGACCAACCAACACAAGAAGTAGAAGATCCAAATATGAAAAGTGTTCTGCCAATTCCATTAAAAAATGTTCACATATGCACATTACATGCTAAGGTTCGTACTATTGAAAAACCAATTTATCTGCATATTCTCCTTGCATGGAATACAAAACTGGAGTCTATGGCTAAAGCAGCTATTAAGAGGTTGGAAGAAGTTCTTTCAGAGATAGGATTACATAAAGGGAATGTCATCATTGAAAAAAGTGACAAATTCTCTGAAAAAAATGGAAATGTTCCTAATAAGCCATCAATTGGAGTTTCTAAAGCAAGAAAATTCTTATTTAATCACACATGCAAAGAATTTAGTGTTAGATATGGAATTTGGATAAAAATTGTTCAAGCCACACAAACACTGGAAGTAAGTAATTGAGTGGAAAAGGGACAAGTGTGGAACAACTTGTTGGATTATTCTCCTTTCTACTAATCGACTAAACAGTTTTTAATCTTCATCCAACTGTTTCTCCAGTTTTGTGGATTCTCCCGTATTTTACACAATCAGCAGAATTACAAGAGTTTTTACATGGTCTGCAGAAATACACGAAGTTTGACAGCAGTGTCAAAATTTTCTCTCACTACAAAAACCCGACACTATCGCCTTTTTGCTATAGTGAATTTTCTCTTAAAGCGACACTGTCAAAAATTTCGAACAAAAAAGCAGTGTCGCATTTTTTGCTTGTCAAGAATTGCGAGTAAAAATGCAGTGTTGCATTTATCGCTTTTGTCGCCTGTCGGGAATTCCAAGTAAAAATACAGTATCATGTTTTTTGTATTTTTCAAAGTGCCTCAAATGTTAAGGAAGTGACTTTGGCAACATGTGGGGCTACCCCAATATTCAGGAGATGAGATTTTGCGACACTGTCGCATTTTTCACAAAACTTGCATTTTTTGCTTTCTCCTTGATGACATTTACGTTCATTTCTGCAAAGTGACACTCATGTTCATTTATGCAAACAAACTGCTTACGGCCAAATGTCAACGCTTATCAGCAAGCAAGTTCTGAGAAGAACTGATGAATGCTAGCAGACTCCAACCAACTAGTAGACGTATTTGATGACCTAATTGCTTATATAAATAGCTGTTCATATTTCAACATCTTAATTCTGAGATCAAGTATTGAATAGTTAGCTTTCTCTCAAGCCTGCTAGCAAAAACACTCTTGAGAATTCTAGCTCAATTCTCTAGAGTTGATTAGAGATTGCTATTGCGCTTACTGCTTATTAGTAGTTTCATTCAATTCAGACTTATATTCTAGCTGCGCAAAGATAGCTTGGAGTACGTGGCTTTGATCCGCAACTTGTACTCATTTACATCTGTTTTGCTTTCATACTGAATCAATATTATCTTTTATTGCATTCAACATTGTCTCCAAATGTATGCGTTTCTGTAATTCTTCACAATTGATTGTTTGTCTGATAATTCAATGCTTTAAATGTTTGGCTACATAATCACTATAGTACTAATGATTTCAAAGTTGGTTATTATAAGATCGAACGTGATTTTTTTATCACTATTGTTTTGTTCAAAATTGATAGGCATAGTCATGCATGAAAAAAGAAGAAGATAGATTATTCCGCTGCGCAAGTTTTCTTTCTTGATGTTCAAATTCTTTTTATTCGAATCTTATTTAACCTACCTTTTATATACCTCTTTCCAACATGGTATCAGAGCGTTGATTCTTCTTCAAGGCCTAATACTATATCATAGCGCAAGCTCTTATACTTGATATTTTTTGCGATATCAATTTATTCTTCAGTTCAAATCAATCTGTTTCGGTATCAGAGAAGTGATTTCCAATAATAACGCTGCATAGTATCTCTCTTAACGTCGTCAGACTAAAGTTCTAGATGGATTCTCAAAGTAAAGCAAGTCATATTGCAGACAAGCTGAATGGATCCAATTATCATTATGGAAATTTAAGATGAAGACCTTGTTAATTGCCAATGAGTTGGGAGATATTGTTATAGGTATCGAAGTGAAACCTGAAGATGACACATAAGACTCAAAATGGAAATCGAAGAATGGTAAAGCTTTTGCGCTTATTTTCCTCAATACATCAGATACTCAAATTGGCCACATAGCTGAAGCTAAGGCTTCGAAAGAAGTTTGGGACATCCCGAGCTCACTATATGATATGAGAGACGTAACTACTAAGCTCTTTTGTTGCTAGATGCAAAGTATTTCATTACCTTTATTGACAAATTCTCCAGAAGAACTTTACCTCATTAAATAGAAATCAGAAGCTTTCATCAAGTTCAGACAATTCAAAGAGCATGCATAAAATCAAACTGGGAAACGAATCAAAGCACTGAGGTCATATAATGGGGGAGAATACATCTCCACCGAATTCAAGGAGTACTACCTTAACAACGGCATTGAGCAACAATCTTATTAGCCTCAGTCAAATGGTCTTGCTAAGAGAAAGAATAGAACCTTGGTTGAATCGGCAAAGTGCATGTTATCACATACAACACTTCCAAAGTCCTTATGGGCTGAAGCTATTTCAACAACAACCTATATTCATAACAGATGTCCTACTAAAGTCTCTTAGACAAAACAACATTCAAAGTTTGGGACAGATACCAAACCTTCTCTATCAAACTTACGAGTTTTGGATGTATTGCTTATGTGCAGATTCCTCATGATATCAAGAAGAAACTCGCCTTTCAGAGTATCAAATGCATTTCATCAGCTACACTACTTTAGAGCAAGCCTACAGTTTGTTCGCATCGAGTCGAAGATATTCATGTAGCAATGAAAATAATTATTCTTCCACAAAGAACACGATGCAAGTTCGAATAAATCAAATTAATATCAGTGTCTTCAATCGCGATTTTATCTGATCTATGTACTAATAGAATAGTATTTGTTCTGATTGAATATGCGTGCGAAAATTATATGCGAAAGTAAAATACTATATGCGGAAGTATGAGACAATTTAGACAATAAGAAACTATTGATCAAAAATGAATTTTTATAACTTTGAATCTGATTCATCAATATATATTTCTTGCTACTTATCTCGCTGTTGTGTCTCTGATTAAAATGTTTTCAACGAGTAGTGCATATTATTTATATTGCTACAGGACAAGTCTTTCGGCCTTTTAATACCGTAACAGTAGAAATCTAACCATTTATGATGGTTGATATTCAAATAGATGCTCTGTTTCTAGGCTCGAATAAATATTGTTTGTGATTATTTTGTGACAGTGTGTCTCTTTGTCTCAGCTTCATATTTCAAATTGGTCGCGACACTTGTCTCTTCGTGACATTTTTGTCTTTCATGAATTGTTTGCAACAGATGACAATTCTTGAGTTTGAAGGAAGCTAGAATATTTTGCGAACTATTCGAGATAGTTTCGTCACATTTGAGACTTGAACAAGACACTGTTTCATGAATCTTTTGTGTTGGTTACGAATACAAAAGTTTAGAGTACGCGTCCATTTTTTCCTCATCCTTTGTCAAGTAAACTGTGCACTTTGTTGGTAGAATCAAGATCTATCTCAAAGTTGCTTCTCGAACAAGGCTTTACTTAGTGGCTTTGTAAAGATATAAGCTGTTCATTTCCTCTGTGGGTATGAAGACTGTCTTCAGTATCTTCTTTTCAACTAAGTCCCGAATCACATGATACTTGATAGGTATGTGTTTCGTTTTTGAGTGAAATACAGGATCTTTCGTAAGATAGATTGTTGAAGTATTATCCATTAACAAGACATAACGTTCTGAACTAGATTCATCAAATCCTTCGTTTAATCTAGATCAGCTCGTTTGCCATCTTGGCTGCTGCTACATATTTCGCTTCACAGGAAGATTGAGCTACAACTGTTTGCTTCTTGCTAATCCAAAGTATGGCTACGCGAGATGCTAGAGTACAACCTCCTAAAATACTTTTGCTATCATCCTTCATGGATGCCCAGCTTGCGTCACTGTATTAATCAATGTGAAATCCATCTTTCTTTGAATAGCACAGTCCATAGTCTTTCGCTTTTTGGAGATATTGTAGTACTCTCTTTGCCAACTTCCAATGTAACAATCCTGGGTTCTGATTATATTGGCTCAGCCTGTATACTACAAACGCTATATCAGGTCTGGTGTTGTCTGCTAGATATAACAATGATTCAATCAGCCTACGATAGGGTGTTTTGGCCATTCGTTCTTCTTCCTCGAGAGTTTGCGAACAATCTGCCTTGTTCAGTATTGTTCCAGGTATCATGGGAGTATGCACACCTTTGCATTTGAGCAGTTGAAGTCTTCAATGATCTTTTGAGTGTACTTTTGTTGGTGAAGATACAACTTACCACCTTCAAAGTCTCTCACGATCTGCAAGCCTAGATAGATTTTAGCTTCTCCTAGGTCAGCGATCTCAAATATTTCAGAAATGTCTCTTTTGACATCTGAAATCAGCTTATCTCTTCTTGAGAAGATAAGCGTGTCATCAACATAAACAGCTAAAATGATCATTTCCTTTTGGACATATTTGATATAGACATTTGATTCAGCAAATAGAGATTTAAAGCCTATGGAACGTAGTGCTTTGTCCTTCTTTCTATACCATTGTCTTGCTGCCTATTTGAGACCATAAATGCTTTATTCATGTGGCATCCGTATTTTGGATACTCTTGTCTTACAAAACCAAGTGGTTGGTCCATGAATAAGTCTTCTTCTAATTTTACGTGCAGGAAAGCAGTTTTCTCATCCACAATATGGATTTTCAGATCATGAGCCACTGCATACACGAATAACAAGCGAATTGATGTATGTTAGACTACTGATGAGAAAGTATCAATGTAGTCAATCCCATACTTTTGTGAAAATCCTTTAGCAACCAACCTTGCCTTGTATATGATGTTTTCTCCATCAGGACCTGTTTTGATCTTATAGATCCACTTGCACTTGATTGGTTTTCTACCATCAGGTATAGGTGCAAGTGTCCATACATTGTTCTTGTACATGGATGACATTTCGTCCTTCATTTCCTGAATCCAGTGATCCTTATCTGGTCCATCTACAGCTTCCTCGAATGTTTGAGGTTCGTCAGAGAATCCACAAAATTTGATGGTCGTATTAAAAACATCTTGACCATGTCTTTCTGGTGGTTTTCGTTGTCTATCTGATCTTCTTATAGGTGGTTTCGAGTTTGATTCTGCAGGTTTTGAGTTCAATTCTTATTCGAGCTTTTCTGTTGGAATTCGAACTGGTGATTCGAGTCTGTCAGGCACTTGATCTTGACCTCCCTCCGAATCTGGTAACTCTCTTTCATCTTTTTCTTGTTTTTCTTCTGTTGTCATTGCAGTTCAGAATAATTTTTGAGAATTTCATAGCCGACTACATCACTATCTGCTATGTATTTCGTCTCATTAAATTTAACATCTCGAACAATTTTTATTTTGCCAATTTTGGGTACATAAACATGATAATATGATGAATGTAACTCGAATCCTACCAAAAAACCTTGTTCTGTCTTTTCATCGAGTTTCTTTCTCAGCTTATTAGGTATGTGCATATACACTGCGCAACCAAATGTTCAAACATGTGCAAGATTTGGCTTTGACTTCCACCATATCTCAAGAGGAGTTTTATCCGGTATTCAAGATTTCAGAATACGATTTTGAAGATAATTTGATGTAGCCCCTGGTTCCGCCCACAAATGTTTTGGTGCTTTCGCATGAGCCATCATACACCTTGCAGCTTCCATTAGTATACGATTCCTTTGTTTAGCTATTCCATTGTGCTGAGGTGTGTAAGATGCAGTCTTTGCGTGCATAATACCTCGATCAGTATAGTAAGCTTTGAATTGGTTGGAAATGTACTCACCTCCACAATTTGTGCGAATTTGATCCAATTTATTGCCTGTCTGCTTCTCAGCCCAATTGTATACTCAATGAATTTCTCAAAAGCTTCAGATTTGGTACGAATAAAGTATACTACAATAAACTTGCCAAAGTCATCAATAAACGTAATGAAGTACTTTGCATCACCCAATGACAATACTCTCAGATTTGTATGTGAAGCAAATATCGGATTACTTAGATATTGTCAAAGGTTGCATGATATTGGAATGGATAGTGTATCTTGTCTTAATCAGCAATTACAGTTTGCAAATCAACAATTGCAACGTGCAAATAAACAATTGCTTCATTATGTGCAAGAAGAAGCACTCAGTCAGCCTGATTCCGGTCTCTGGAAAGAAGCTATGGATAAAGAGTAGTCATCTCTTGTCAAGAACCAAACATGGACGATTGTCCTGGACGATTGTCGAATTACCTGCTAGCAGAAACGTAGATGATTGCAAATGGATTTTCAAAGTCAAGTACAAACGAGACGGATTTTCAAAGTCATATAACAAAATACAAGAATGGGAAATTGTTTCTCCATTTAGACTAATTCTTTGCTAAGAATTTGAAAAACATATTTTCAACCACATGAATCAAGATTTGTGTTGATACATCATGACACTAGGCGGTTCCCACTACTTTCGACTAATCTAATACTTGGCATGGTACCCAACAACTTCAAGAAATCCTCCATAAGTTATTAGCTCTAAAAGTAGGGCCGTGAACAATGGAAATTCTCTAGAACAACAATGACCTACATGAGACACTTTATAGCATTTATATAACTCTGTTTCTTGCATTTGAGATATCATTGTCCTTTTCTTTATCTCATTTCCCATGTAGATGGTACAAGGAACACAATTTCTTTGGAGTTTACATATTGGCAAACAACGTTTTATCATTTGTGGGGCAATTCATAATTAAGATAATTTCATATTTCTTGACAAAGTGCCACAACAAATAATGAGTAACCTACACTCAACACAAGACCTATTGTTAAGTCATTGGCATCTAGTTTCCAAGTAGATAGTGTGCTTGCAACATAGAGGTAGTATGCAATTTGTACTTGAGTCTTTGAAAAGCCTCTTTCTAACCTCCTCTCCCATTCATGTTTGAGATTAATTAATTTCTTATAACTTCCTATGGAAACATATATTCATACATGAGTAGACCTTGTTGAAGTAGGAGTACCAATTACTTATAAATTTGAGGATGTTTGAATTTCGTTGATGAGGGTGCGCATGTTCTTTGGTGGATACTCACTGCATTACATGACCTAGATACTTGACTATCAATCATAGACTTCAACAATCACAGACTCCAGCAATCAATCAGACTAACAGATGTAACGCAAGAATCATAACTGGAAGAACATAGACGTATTTGTACATTGTTTTGTTTCAGAGTGAGTCGATAGTGTCTTGCTCGTTGGTGGCCTGGTGCTCCTATTACAATGTTGTATCTACTTTTTTGCAGATCTCTATACTATTGCTCGCATTACATCATATATTATTTATTGATTTCTGATCCATACTTATGTCCCACCAGGTGCGATTACAAGATAGATTAACTAATCATTACAAGACAGGATAATGCTAAATTTTTGGTTAACCATCCTTCTGGTAATGTTACTTTTACCGTTGAGCATGACAGCTTAGGAGCTTCACGCCCGACGGGCTGGAAGCCTTCGACATCGTGTCGGCTTCCATCGCCTAGTATCACTATTCTTGTGTTGTCGAGTGTTCTGTAGTTGATCAAGACGTTCGTGTTGCAGGTTATGTGTGTAGAGGAGGATGTCAAAATATCTGAGATTGTATGTAGGATGTGTGGAGGGTGGTTGCAGGTCGTTTTGAGTTATGAACAGATCTTGAAATGTACCACGTTTCTTGAATGGATCTGATCAGGAGTAGCGTTGCCGCATTGATCGTTTCAGAATGTGAGTGGTGCAAGTGGCAACAGGCCAAATGTTTACTGATTCTCTTCTCTAGGGAATCAGTTGGCTTTTTCTTGTTCTTGTTCCAGGACAATTTCAAGGTTGGTTCTCCCTGTTATCAGGCTTCTTGGGCATTTTTTGGATGTTTTCTTGTTATTACATTGCCCAAAACTAGGTAGAATGGACTGATTAACGTTGTAGTATTGTCCTGTCTGTCAAAGAACACTAAGATTGGTCACTCTTGCACTGAAGCATATGCATAAAAACCACAATCAGTCAATCATGCATGCCAAAATGTTCAACCATCAGATTAGCATGCAAATCCGTTGAACAATGACTGAAATCCTACTCTAATGTTGCAAAAACAAGTTACAATCAGATCCTAAACATACTATACTTGCATAAATCCACAAAACAAGAAACAAGAAACTATTCTACAACATTTTAGAAGTTGAACAATCAAGAAACCAATCAGTCTTTTGATTTTTGGACATCTGAAGAACTTCAAGAACATGGTTATAAGGTAATATGCAAGAATTACATCACAAACCCAGCCTATTTTAGTGTACCTGAATGCTGATTTCTACATTAATCCACAAACAAGAAATGAAATCTAATCCACTCTAGGAAAGCAGGAAAACTAATCCACTCTACTATCTACGACCACACACAAAGGAGGGAAGGGCAAGATCATGAATGCATCCCTCAAGAAACAAGCATGATCAAGAAGCTCAATGGATGCACCAAAACTTGTGGAGGCACTTTTCAATTCAGCATGGAGTGGGTACATTTCACAAAAGCTCCTCTTCTCAGAGAGGGGGTCTCTTAAATAAGCAAGAGAGCTCCTTAGGTGGCATCCTAGTGGCATTTCCACATTACACAAATCACAAGTGGAATAATGCTCTCCACTCAATCACTATATCGTAGTCGTGCTCCACACAGCTGGTTGACTTTTCATCGAATAACATGAAGGCATTGTCGCTCTTCTCAACATTCTTTGCAACTTTGCAACATATGTTGAGTGCCTTTTCTTCTTGCAGTGTGTGCAAGGTATTGACGGGTTCAACTAGGACCTGTCTGCTGTGTGTACTGATTTGTGATAGTGATCATAGGTAGAGATTTCTTTGTTGTAGTTGCCTCTTGTCGAAGACTTCATTTGAGTCTTGTCGATCTTGGGATCTGTAGCTTGTGAATACTGAACTCGTAAGAAGCACAATAAGTGAGTAGATCTTATCCGAGTTCACCGAAATGATAGGCCAGAGTTGTGATGTTGAATGCTTAGAATTAGTTTGTTGATTTATGCTTGCCATGTTCCACTCGTTGTGGAAATGCTGATGAAAAGAGATTTGTAATGAATAATAGTGTTTTCGGTTGATTGAGTAAAAGTGATAGGATGCTTCATTGGCAGGTTCAAGTCTAAGCATGTGTTTGTGTCTAGTAAAAGAATTCAGCATTGGTAGTGAGTTACGAATAGAGAGATATTTACCAAACATTCGTGCCATTGACAACTCACTTAGATTAGTGCATGATACGCCTAGATTACAATCGCAATTTTGCATCTACTTTTTTTCTTGTTTCTTTTTCGATATTTTATTGCTTAATAGCTTTAATTTGTTCTAACTCACTTTATATTTTGTTTATTTCATCCGCCAATTTCTATTGAAACGTCTCATAACATTGTTTCTACATGTGCAACACTTTTTGCAGTTAGCCGACTACTTTTTTCTCATCCACTTTTGTTCACACTACAATTAACCAAATTTTTATTTTTTTTCCTATTTTACTTTTTTGCCTATTTCCATCTCACTTCATTCCTATACCGAACCGCACTCTGTGAGGGGAGGATAAGCAAGTAGTATTATAATACTACTTCGTACATTTTACAACTAGGAAGAGTAGATTTCAAACCAAACTTATTGGAAATAGCCAATTTTGGATGCATTAGGAAGGTCTCAGTTGAGGCTACAAGACTCTATATCAAGTTTTAGGCAATTCCATGTAGATTTTGAAATATTCAATTCTTCACGATTTTGTCAAAACCCTAATTTTGATTGGATATCTATTTTGTGAGATTATTGAACTTCATTAGAGTGTGTTTTAATCTTAGTAAGTGGCAAGAGTCATTAGATTGAGAATAGATCATAGGTTGATCAAGATTTCTACGTTCTATCTGTTGATTTGCTAGATATAAGTGCTAGAAGAGAAGTAAGAGTTCCACATCTTTGTGATCTCTCTTTGGAAACATTTGTTGTATTTCAAAAGAGTGCTTTGTGCATTGGAACATGTTGAAAGAAAAGGATTATCTCATTGCAACATGGCTACATCAAGTGGATACATGTTGGAAGGCAATGATAGGCTTACCTCAAACAATTATTCATTGTGGAAAGTGAGGATGGAATCACTTATTGAGATGCATGATGTTTTGGATATTGTTGTAGCTTTGGAGGAGAGGCCAGCAACACAACAAGAACAATTGAGGTATGAAAAGAGAGCTAAAAGAGCTCTATGCATGATAATGATGAATGTTACCAATGAACTTTTCAAGGAAATTGGTAATAGTACTTCATCAAAGGATGCTTGGAAGCTTTATGAATCCAAGTCTACTTCTAGAGTGTTGACAGACAAGCAAGGTAATCTTACTCATGATGAAGATGGTTTGGATTTTCAATACTCAAATGATGATGCTTTTGTGATGTCTTCATGTATGCTTGCTAATAATGGAGATCTAGATCCATGGTGGATTGATAGTGGTGCAAGCACCAAAGGGATTGGCACAATTCCTATTTCTCTATCTACAAATAGGAACGTTCATTTGAAGATGTTTTGTTCATACCTTCTATTACCAAGAATTTACTTAGTGTGATTCAATTACTAAGTAAAGGATTCAAAGTTGAGTTTGGTGGAGATGCTTGCATGATCAAAAGGAAGGATATCTTGATTACAAAAGGTAAAAGGCAAGTGAAGTTGTTCAAAGTAGATTCTTGTGTTATTGCTAACCAAGTTGGATGTATAGCAAATCAGCAAATACCTATTCAAGAGGTTTGGCATAAAAGGATGGGGTACCTCAACTTCAAGTCATTGGGATTCTCCACATTCACTATGTACACAAAGTTGCAAAATGATTAGGCTAGATTTTGCCCATTTTCACACTCCTCATAAAACTAGCTTGATGAGATACTAGATCAAACAAAAACCTTGGGATACTTGTGGATACCTTGGTATGAGTATGATGTGAAAACCAGCCAAAGGACTAGATCAAACAAAAACCTTGAGATACTTGTTGAGTGGATACTTTGGTATGAGTATGATGTGAAAACCAACCAAAGGACATTTGGTTGCAGCCAAATTACCATTGCTATGAGAGGATCTCTTTGATGGAAATCCAATACCACCTTCCTTGATGAACATTCCACCATATTGGCACATTTTCCTTTGATTACCTCCATGCTTAAAGAAGATCTTTGACTTGAGATCTCATCTTCCTTGAAAATAGTTGCACCATAATGATGGATAACCAAGGCCTCCATGCCTCAAAATGACCATGAAGATAAAGATCACATAATAGGCAAAAGTGTTGATTATATCAAGATTTCGAACTCTAGCTTGACTAGTCCTAAAACCATGAAACAAAAAAATAGATGACTAAACTTGAAAATAGTCAGCCATCTCACATAAATCTCTGCATGGTAAGAAATGCTCATTTGGCGAGTGTTTTGGACTATGGGTTTGGAGAACTATGGAAATGCTCACTATAGAGTGTTAAACACATGTCTATTGATAAAAAGGCTTGCATAACAAAAAAAAGACTCACACTAAGTGTGCCCCTTGCAAAAAATCGATAAAAACAACATTTTGACCAAGTATGAACAAAAGGCAAGGCACACACAAACAAACTACACACGTTAGGAAGATTAAAACGTCGAGTACTGATTGGGCCATGTGACCACACGTGCGAGCCTATATGTGTGAGAACACATGTCGTTGATCCATTCGGCCATGTGTCCCCACGTGGGATCCCACACGTGTTGATCCAGACGTGCAGTTTCACACCTGTGTATACAGACGTGTGGTTCCATTCCACATGTCAGCTACTGACTGGGCCACGTGTCACTAGTATTCACACATGCCAACTTTTTTCCCCTATATAAGTCCATTGCCAGGGATTGTACAGATTTTCGCGTAATTTGATGTCTTGTTTGATTGCTTCCATACGACCTGCATTTGTGATATCGCCATCACGCGAGCGACCTCGTCCCCAGGCTTGTTCCTTACACCCTCTCGCATCATAGCGATATCAGCCTGACTTTTCTAGTATCGCCATCACGCGAGCCCCTGCCTCTCCCTGCCTGACTCTGCCACTCTCTCACATCGTAGCGATATCACCCTTAGAGTTCTCAGTGTCGCCATTACACGAGATAATCTAGCTCTCTCTTTCGGTGTGTCTCTGTCCTCGCGTGGTATAGATATCTGGGCTCAATGGCTCGGACGAAGAAAACCTCTAGGCTTACCAGTTTTGTACAACCGTCCCGTCCCCAGACATCTGAACCCGTACGTCCGCAAAGACGTGGAAGACCTCGCCATCCATGGTTGAGGGACATCAGCGCCTTGTCGAGGAACACCAAACTTCTGATCTTATGACCACCCATCTGCCCTATGTAGTGAGGTGGAATATCGCTGCATTGGAGGCCCCTCCATATTGCATACGAGGACTTCCAGACAAAATTGTTTGAGGATTCGATGATGTGCTCCATTCATGGCAAGAGGGTGACATTCATGCCTAAGGACATGCTTCTTGTCATGAGGCTTCGAAACATCTATGACAGCATTTTAAAGTCTGGCTTCACACAGAGGCAAGTTCCTCTTGAAAGGGGGCATGTCCCATCCCGCAAAAAGAGAAAGCAAGCATAGCCCAAGCGTTCGCAACCCAAGCCCAGGTCTCCCAGCTCTTCACTCTCACCTCCTCCCATTAGAAAAGATTTGGCAAGAATTACATCACAAACCCAACCTATTTTAGTATACCTGAATGCTCATTTCTACATTAATCCACAAACAAGAAATGAAATCTAATCCACTCTAGGAAAGCAGGAAAACTAATCCACTCTACTATCTACGACCACACACAAAGGAGGGAAGGGCAAGATCATGAATGCATCCCTCAAGAAACAAGCATGATCAAGAAGCTCAATGGATGCACCAAAACTTGTGGAGGCACTTTTCAATTCAGCATGGAGTGGGTACATTTCACAAAAGCTCCTCTTCTCAGAGAGGGGGTCTCTTAAATAAGCAAGAGAGCTCCTTAGGTGGCATCCTAGTGGCATTTCCACATTACACAAATCACAAGTGGAATAATGCTCTCCACTCAATCACTATATCGTAGTCGTGCTCCACACAGCTGGTTGACTTTTCATCGAATAACATGAAGGCATTGTCGCTCTTCTCAACATTCTTTGATGACTTTGCAACATTTGCTTTCTCTCCTTTGTGTCTTCCTTTTGGGTTGTGCCAGTATTCATATGTTGAATGCCTTTTCTTCTTGCAGTGTGTGCAAGGTATTGTCGGGTTGAACTAGCATTTGTCCGCTGTGTGTACCGATTTGTGATAGTGATTATAGGTAGAGATTTCTTTGTTGTAGTTGCCTCTTGTCGAAGACTTCATTTGAGTCTTGTCGATCTTGGGATCTATAGTTTGTGAATACTGAACTCGTAAGTAGCACAATAAGTGAGTAGATCTTATCCGAGTTAACCTAAATGACAGGGAAGAGTTGTAATGTTGAATGCTCAGAATTAGTTTGTTGATTTATGCTTGTCATATTCCACTCGTTGTGGAAATGCTGATGAAAAGAGATTTGTAATGAGTAATAGTGTTTTCGGTTGATTGAGTAAAAGTGATAGAATGCTTCATTGGTAGGTTCAAGTCTAAGCATGTGTTTGTGTCTAGTAAGAGAATAGCGCATTGGTAGTGAGTTATGAATAGAGAGATATTTACCAAACATTCGTGCCATTGATGACTCACTTAGATTAGTGCATGATATGCCTAGATTACAATCGCAATTTTGCATCCACTTTTTTTGTTGTTTCTTTTATGATATGTTATTGCTTAATAGCTTCAATTTGTTCTAACTCACTTTATATTTTGTTTATTACATCCGCCAATTTCTATTGAAACGTCTCATAACATTGTTTCTACATGTGCAACACTTTTTCCAGTTAACCGACTACTTTTTTGTCATCCACTTTTGTTCACACTCCAATTAACCAAAATTTTATTTTTTTCCCTATTTTACTTTTTTGCCTACACCATTTCCATCTCACTTCATTCCTATACCCAAACACACTCTATGAGGGGAGGATAAGCAAGTAGTATTATAATACTACTTCGTACATTTTACAACTAGGAAGAGTAGATTTCACACCATACTTAGTATATCAAGTGATAAAGATGAATGTTACCAATGAACGTTTCAAGGAAATTGGTAATAGTACTTCATCAAAGGATGCTTGGAAGCTTTATGAATCCAAGTCTACTTCTAGAGTGTTGACAGACAAGCAAGGTAATCTTACTCATGATGAAGATGGTTTGGATTTTCAATACTCAAATGATGATGCTTTTGTGATGTCTTCATGTATGCTTGCTAATGATGGAGATCTAGATCCATGGTGGATTGGTAGTGGTGCAAGCACCAAAGGGATTGGCACAATTCCTATTTCTCTATCTACAAATAGGAACGTTCATTTGAAGATGTTTTGTCCATACCTTCTATTACCAAGAATCTACTTAGTGTGATTCAATCACTAAGTAAAGGATTCAACCTTGAGTTTGGTGGAGATGCTTGCATGATGAAAAGGAAGGATATCTTGATTACAAAAGGTAAAAGGCAAGGGAAGTTGTTCAAACTAGATGCTCGTGTTATTGCTAACCAAGTTGGATGTATAGCAAATCAGCAAATACCTATTCAAGAGGTTCGACATAAAAGGATGGGGAACCTCAACTTCAAGTCATTGGGATTCTCCACAATCACTCTATACACAAAATTGCAAAATGATCAGGCTAGATTTTGCCCATTTTCAGACTCCTCATTAAACTAGCTTGATGAGATACTAGATCAAACAAAAACCTTGAGATACTTGTTGAGTGGATACCTTGGTATAAGTATGCTGTGAAAACTAGCCAAAGGACTAGATCAAACAAAAATCTTGAGATACTTGTTGAGTGGATACTTTGGTATGAGTATGATGTGAAAACCAGCCAAAGGACATTTGGTTGCAGCCAACTTACCATTGCTATGAGAGGATCTCTTTGATGGAAATCCAATACCACCTTCCTTGATGAACATTCCACCATATTGGCACATTTTCCTTTGATTACCTCCATGCTTAAAGAAGATCTTTGACTTGAGATCTCATCTTCCTTGAAAATAGCTTCACCATAATGATGGATAACCAAGGCCTCCATGCCTCAAAATGACCATGAAGATAAAGATATCGGAGGGTATCTATGCCCGTTCGAGAAATAGGATAACACTTTAATTGCCATTATTACTGTCGCAGCATCTGAAGAAACTTTGCTATGATGAATGCAAATCTCTTTATTTACAAAGGACTTCAAATAATTGGACATGGATGAATCCCTTTGTCATGATCCCTGGCCTTCTCTCAAATATCCATGCCTTGTTGCAAAGGCATCCACCTCCACAGTAGCCTGTAAAATACGAGCAAAGGTCACATGTCTTGAAAAACAAAATAACTATATTTGAATAAAAATCTCATAAAGATAAAACTAGATTTACCTACCAGATCACGCTCATGAGCTTCAATAAGTGCAGCAGTATGTAGATCATGACCAGCAACAATGGTCGTCGAAGCAGTGGATGGACTAGTTTCCAAAGATTGTGACACATATCTGCTCTAGATTTTCAGAAATTCTTTCTCACAGGGCAGATTTGTCTGGTATGCCCTGCTTTCAGACATGATTGACTATAGTGCTTCAGTCCCATCCATCCATTCATCTCCGTCTTTGTAATCAATAGAAGATGTAGATCATCATCACCATCGAGATCTATGAAGTTCCCGAATTCTTTGATGAAATTAGACAAAATTGATAATATTTTGTCCTCCCTCAGATCAAGAACATCTCCAACATCATTCAGTGAGAGGTATGCGACACTATTTATGTAATACACTGGCAAATCGAGTAGAGTCTTGGTTTGTCATATGGATTCACGTCAGATAAGAAAGAAATGGACAATGCACGATACCTAATTTTGCCTCCTTGTTAGCACACCCAAGGCGTCATCAACAATAGCTGACTCTGATATCACAAAATTAGTTGATGATGAGGCACCCTCAATTCTAAGCCTCGAAGTTCTTGCCTCCTCAGGAACAAGAGCAAAAAGATAAAACACAAAGCCCATGCCTTCCTGCAAAAAATGACATGATCGATTGTGCTGGTCACAATGGACCACACGTTTAAAATCACTCACGATTTTTGTGAATTTTCGGTTGTGGCTTTGCTTTGAATATGGTTGGGCAAGTACTAGGTCATGGAAATGGATGAATCTAGATTCATTATTATCAATATAGACTGATTCAGACTATCATAATACTCTTTATACAACGCTGGAAAATAGGATTTATGTTCTGATCCAAACCTCTCAATATCAAAAGACATATTGAAATACGTCTTATAGTGACATATGTACTTACCAACACCGGATTCAACGAGGAAGGCATGCAACGCAAAATCAAAAGTATTAGAGGATGAGGCGGCCATCTTGAAAGTATGACCAGTAGGGCCGAGTATCGCTATGACGCGGGGTGGCAGGGAGTAAGAAGACAATTAGGCAGTCCTCGCGTGATGGCGATATTGGTGATGACCTGATATCAGAACGACGCGAGGGATCCAAGATTGTCTAGAATATGTGAAAGATTCTCACGTGGTAGCGATACTGCAAAGAGATAGTAGTGTTCACACATCAAGAGCTACAAGGAGTAAAAATCCAAAACTTAGCGAAATGGTTTAACTGATCAAACAACATTTATATAGCTAAAACCAATAAAATCCAAGTCGTACACTTGTCGATCCAACAGCGGATCAGATTTATGGTGCGTAATACAACCGTCTACATGTGCGAGACCACACGTGCCCCCCCAGACATCTGAACCTGTACGTTCGCAAAGACGTGGAAGACCTCGCCATCCATGGTTGAGGGACATCAGCGCCTTGCAGAGGAGCACCAAACTTCTGATCTTATGACCACCCATCTGCCCTATGCAATGAGGGGGAATATCGCTGCATTGGAGGCCCCTCCATACTGCATACGAGGACTTCCAGACAAAATTGTTTGAAGATTCGATGTTGTGCTCCATTCATGGCAAGAGGGTGGCACTGATGCCCAAGGACATGCTTCTTGTCATGAGGCTTCGAAACACCTATGACAACATTTTTAAGTCTAGCTTCACATAAAGGCAAGTTCCTCTTGAAAGGGGGCCTATCCCACCCCGCAAAAAGAGAAAGCAAGCACAGCCCAAGCATTCGCAACTCAAGTCCAGGTCTCCTAGCTCTTCACCCTCACCTCCTCCCATTAGAAAAGATCTGGCTAGTACGTCCGCAATTCTACTGGTTGAGAGTCCTCCCCTAACCCCTGATCTTCAACTGCACGATTCTCCTTCTATACATGAGGATGACCTAAATACAGTGGTGGACATAATTGTTTCTGATGTTGATGCAACTGATAAAGAGTTGCACATCAGACTTTCGAATGAACCTAAAGATACATTTTTTTGATTCTGAGAGGTACATTGATTTTGACTTGTATATAGCCAAGAAAATAGATGATCTCGAAGGAGAGTTTATGTTTTGTATAGACGATATTAATTTTGCAGTGCATATCAAAGACCCGCATTGTAGGGAGCTAAAAGAAAAGACGTCATATATCTCAGACATAGTAGTTGAATCCGCTTGTGCATACTATATACATAGATATGCATACATAGTCACGAAGAAGATTTTTGTTGTATCTCCATTTTTTGGGCATCTGTTGAATAAAGAGAGGAAAGCCAGAAGGCTCTTCAGGCACACTAGCAAAGAGGCATCCATGTTCATCATCCCATACTGTTCAAAGTAAGATAGTTTCTTCTTGTAATATTTGTTTGATTCGAGTAAATTCATTGCTTGTCATTTTTTGGCAGCAAACATTGGAGTGTGCACATCATATCCATGAAAGTGGATTTTATTGGAAGCTGCACACCTGTGTGCATGACAATGAATTCTTTGCATGCCACCCACTCCATGGTTAAGTCCATGTACAAGAGGATGGTGGAGCTATTGCCCAGGCCGGATGGGCTGATTGTAAATACTAACATAGAAATTGTTGATGCAAAGGTAAAAAGAATCTTTTCATGTATTTTATTTGCATGATGGCATGGGAGTACAGAATTATATTGAATTATAAGTTAACAATTTTTCGTTTTGATTTCCCAGTCTTCGCAACAAGACGATGCTTTCAGCTGCAGATGGTATTCAATCTTGAATGTTAAATCGTTCTTGGATTGGTATATGATGCAATCTCCAGATGCTAGTATCGGTGAGGTATTTTTTTCAAAGTTCCAGTATCTTGATGATATACTATTAACTTGTGAATTTATATTTTTTAAAACATTGGCTAATACATACATACACTCGATATTTTATCTTGCAATGTCTTGAGGTATCAACAAATACGATTCATCAGTATCAGCATGAAATGTTGGAAATTTTATTATCATGTGCAAGGCCCTACAATCATGAAGGTGCCTCCGATGAACCTGCCTGGGGATCTTTGGATGAGGTTACAGTGCTCGAGGATATGCCTCAGGCACCTTTGATTGAAATGTAAATATTGTCACATAAGTTCCGACAGACACATAGAAATATATCATCACATGATGATGCATAGAACAATAGATAGGCAAACAGAAAGTGGGCTATAACTGAATGCCACGAATATATTATATCGATTTTAGAAACAATGTACATTTTTCAAATACTAGATACAAATTGTTTGATGAAATCTTGAAGTCATTTGAGACTTCTTTTTGTTTCTTTATTTTTTTGAAAAAGTACATTGTTGTTGCTCGTTTATCATCCCAATGTTTATGCGGTTTCAACAATTTCTACGCTTCTATTTAAATCCTTGCACTATATGCGACTTTCTTGTCTTGGTCTTACCTGTACATCAAAGAAACTTGTTAAACAATATCAACATTGAGATTATGTCAAATGAAATATTGCAATACCGAAAACACTAAAACATGTTTAAATAAAACCATTGAAAATCATTTGAAATGTGTACTGAAATAAATACACATACACCTACCAATCTCTTGTTGACTCGAAAATAGAAGTGTTTAGGAATATCATATTGCAGCAATGTAAGCTCTAATCGAATGTGATCGAGTGTCCAATCTTCTTCCACCTCAATTGTTGTAAGAGTAGAATTATTTTTCCTCACTTGAATTTCTATTTGATCTTGATGATTCACTGTAAAATCCTGATCCGATGCTTTCCATCCATTGCCAACTTTGGACCATCTTCTATAATAGAATGTTAAAGAAAGCACTTGTTTTTCTATAAGATATCTAAATTTCATTGACGATCTATTAACTATGCACTCGATATTGCCATTACTCTTTTTATCCCAATGATCATCAAGGAGGCTTGATAGCATATTGTCTGTTAAATCACTACAAATCTACATTGTCACTATTCTACGAATATTACATTCAACAAAAAAATCAACAAATATTGCAAAAGGCAAAAACCAGTGTAATCTATTGTTTTTTGAACTTGTGCTACATTTCATACAGTTTTGAATGTCCATAAAAAACCTTGATCGGAAGCTTTTTGCTATGGTGGAATCTGGAGGAATCCATTCTTCGCTTGAGAAAGAGGGTAATGATATCGCCTCTAATTTTTCACCTAAACTGGATGGTGTGTAAAATGAATCATAGAAGAAAATACAAGAATCCAAAAGTGATCTCGTGGAGCGGTTCTTGTATTGCAAAAGACCAATATCAGAATGAATAACGTCCATGATGTCGACAAGGGATTGTATAGGTTGCCATTCGATTATGCTTGATGGATACAAATTTGCACAAATCCATAAAACTATATGTCATTTAAATACTCAGATATACGTCTAAATGATTAATGCAAAGCTCAAAGCAAAAAATTCTCCAAAACTTACAATTGCATTTGAGTCTATCATTTGAACTTACGCCTTCCACTCTGATCCTTATGCATGTAGACATGTTGAATCAACATTAGAGGAGTTCTAAATCCAAAAAAGACCCTTTGTAAAGATTCTTTTTATATTTTTCTCAAATTTTTCTTACAAATGGACCAATCAAAACACTCAAATTTGAAATCTACGTAATGTAACTTTTTGAGTCCACATTTTGATTCCATACTAAAAATGGCATAACTTTTTAGTGGTAAGTTTGAATTTAGCGGAGTTTGGTGCATTGGAAAGCGCTTGACAAGAGCTTTCCAATGATATGTTACATGACATACTTTTGACCTACGATTAAAAGGTTATGGCAAGTCAAAAGTATTAGTATTATAATATTTTAATAATAAAAAAGGCATCTTGCACGAATTCTTAAAGGGTCTTTTTGGAACTCAAAACTCCTCTAATGGTCCTCTGAAATGGATCGACCACCGGGTGAAACTTTGAAGTCTAAAATTATGCCTTTCCAAAAATTATTATAATCCATATTGATTTTCTCTTTTTACCAAAAACACCTCTTGATGAGGGATGCACGAGAACCAAGTGAAATTTTCTATAGATACGTGGTATCCAAGAGCCATCAGAGTCTTTTTCATTACAAACAGAAACTAAAACAATTTTGCTTCGTGGTCTACGGCTTCCGGAAGCCATTGCAAAGCTAAAAGAAGATGAACAACAAAGTCTGAAACAAAATGTAGTTGAATCAGTATGAAAATAAATAACCAAATTTGTAATAAATGATGGCGGTCTTTCATACATCATATATGTTACTCTAACTACGGTTAGATCAAAATAGACTTACTTTAACCACAAGTGTTAGGCCCGGGCACTCAGGAAACTCACGGGCAACAATTATGGTCCAATCACAAGTCAGGATTTTGCCCGGTGGGAGTTTTGAATTGTATAAAAATATGACCGGGATGTTCCAAAAAGGAAATCGACTGGCAAACAACGTTACGGTCTTTCACAGGTGTAAATATGTAATTGGGCCAAGTGTACTTCAAATAGTTGAAAAGTCAAAAACAACATGTTGACAAAAGGCCCTTTTGGTGCTCGAAACTCCTCTAATGACAAGAACAGTTGTTTACTTCATTAAATAGAAATCAGAAGCTTTCATCAAGTTCAGACAATTCAAAAAGCATGCATAAAATCAAACTGGCAAACAAATCAAAGCACTGAAATCATATAATGGGGGAAGATACATCTCCACCGAATTCAAGAAGTACTGCCTTAACAACGGCATTGAGCAACAATCCTATTTGCCTCAGTCAAATGGTCTTGCTAAGAGAAATAATAGAACCTTAGTCGAATCGGCAAAGTGCATGTTATCACATACAACACTTCTGAAGTCCTTCTGGGCTGAAGCTATTTCAACAACAACCTATATTCAGAACAGATGTTCTAGTGAAGTCCTTTAGACAAAACTCTATTCGAAGTTTGGGACAGATACCAAACCTTCTCTATCAAACTTACGAGTTTTGGATGTACTGCTTATGCATAGATTCCTCATGATCTTGGGAAGAAGCTCGACTTTCAGAGTATCAAATGCATTTTCATCAGCTACACTACTTTACAGCATGCCTACAAGTTGTTCGCATCGAGTCGAAGATATTCATGTAGGAATGATAGTAATTATTCTTCCACAAAGAACATGATGCTAGTTTGAAGTAAAATACTATATGCGGAAGTATGAGACAACTTAAGACAATTTAGACAATAAGAAACTATTGATAAATAACGAATTTTTATAGCTCTGAATCTGATTCATCAATATACATTTGTTGCTGCTTATCTCGTTGTTGTGTCTCTGATTGAGTTGTTTTCAATGAGTAGTGCATATGTATTTATATTGCTACAGGACAGGTCTTTTGGCCTTTTAATACCGTAACAGTAGAAATCTAACCATTTATGACGGTTGATTTTCAAATAGACGCTCTGTTTCTAGGCTCAAATAAATATTGTTTGTGAATAATTTGCGACAGTCTGTCTCTTTGTCTCAGCTTCATGTTTTGCAAATTGGTCACGACACTTGTCTCTTTGTGACATTTTTGTCTTTTACAAATTGTTCGCAATAGATAACAATTCTGGAGTTTGAAGGAAGCTAGAATATTTTGCGAACTATTCGAAATAGTTTCGTGACATCTGAGGCTTGAACAAGACACTGTTTCGTGAATCTTTCGTGTTGGTCACGAATACAAGAGTTTTGAGTTCGCGTCCATTGTTTTCTCATCCTTTGTCAAGTAAACTACGCACTTTGTTGGTAGAATCAAGATCTATCTCGAAGTTGCTTCTCGAAAAAGGCTTTATTTAGTGGCTTTGTAAAGATATTAGCTGTCATTTCCTCTATGAGTATGAAGATTGTCTTCAGTATCTTCTTCTCAACTAAGTCCCGAATCACATGATACTTGACAACTATGTGCTTTGTTTTCGAGTGAAATACAAGATCTTTCGTAAGATAGATTGAGGAAGTGTTATCCATTAACAAGACATAACGTTCAAAATGAGATTCATCAAATCTTTCGTTTAATCTAGATCAGCTCGGTTGCCATCTTGGCTACTGCTACATATTTTGCTTCACAGGAAGATTGAGCTAAAGCTGTTTGCTTCTTGCTAATCCAAAGTATGGTTGTGTGAGATGCTAGAGTACAACCTCCTAAAATACTTTTGCTATCATCCTTCATGGATGCCTAGCTTGCGTCACTATATGATTCAATGTGAAATCCATCTTTCTTTGAATAACATAGTCCATAGTCTTTCGTTTTTTGGATATTGTAGTAATGTCTTTGCCAACTTCCAATGTAACAATCATGGGTTCCGATTATATTGGCTCAGTCTGTATACTAGAATTGCTATATCAGGTCTGGTGTTGTCTGCTAGATATAGCAATGATCCAATTAGCCTACGATAGGGTGTTTTGGCCATTCGTTCTTCTTCCTTGAGAGTCTGCGAACAATCTGCCTTGTTCAGTATTGTTCCAGTTATCATGGGAGTATGCACACCTTTGCATTCGAGCATGTTGAAGTCTTCAATGATCTTTTGAGTGTACTTTTGTTGGTGAAGATACAACTTACCACCTTCAAAGTCTCTCACAATCTGCAAGCCTAGACATTAGAGGAGTTTTGAGTTCCAAAAAGACCCTTTAAGAATTCGTGCAAGATGTAGTTTATATTATTAAAATATTATAACACTAATACTTTTGACTTGACATAATTATTGATCGTAGCTCAGAAGTATGTCATCTAACATATCATTGAAAAGCCCTTGTTGAGCGCTTTTCAATGCACTAGACTCCGCTAAATTTGGACTAACCATTAAAAAGTTATGTCATTTTTAGTGTGGAATCAAAATGTGGACTTAAAAAGTTATGTTACTAGTAGATTTCAAATTTGAGTGTTTTAATTGGTCCATGTGTAAGAAAAAATTGAGAAAAAATATAAAAAGAATCTTTACAAAGGGTCTGTTTTGGATTCAGCGATCTCAAATATTTCAGAAATGTCTCTTTTGACATCATAACTTCTCTGCATGCTCATTTCAGAATTTGGGGCTAGAGCTTTAAGAGTGTAATTCTTGGTGTGCTCACTGCAAAAACTGAAGTAATGAGCACTTTTCAAATCTTTGACTGCTTACAGTGAAATATGAGGTGGGATGATTAATCAGCACGACATAGACATTACAAAAGTAAGGTACTCTAGATTTATTCAGTTTGACTTAATATAGTTTGAAGCATTTATGGATTGTAGCTTCAAACAATGGCAATGTTCCATTTGCATTTGCACTTCCTATGGAATGCACTCCAACTATTAAGAAAAATTTGAAAGCTGTAGAGAATGTTGTTACAATAGTTAGAGAATTGAGAATGAATAATCATAAGAATATAGATTTGTGGGTGGATGGATCAATTTATCCTAATGATCCAACCACCAATTTGTAATCAAATTTAAAGTCCGTAACTCATCTTCTACACTATGCATTCCAATATCACGCAACCTTTGACAATATCCAAGTAATCCGATATTTCCTTCACATACAAATCTGAGAGTATTGTCGTTGGGTGATACAAAGTACTTCATTACGTTTATTGATGACTTCAGCAAGTTCGCTGTTATTCGTACCAAATCTGAAGCTTTCGAGAAAATCGGTGAGTATACGAATTGGGCTTAGAAGCAGACAAGACAAGTCATTTTGGCATGAAAAAAAATTGCATCACAAACTAGACTTCACTAGCTTTCCAACAACATTAGGGAAAATATGGCCTCCAAATGGGCCCTTTAAGAAATTTCACTTTAGAGAGAGGTTTCGTAGAGAGAGAATGCAAATCCGTAACTTTTGGTCACATTTTTTGAGTTTCCGGTCTTACTCGACGTTTAACTAGTATGGTTAACTTCAAACATTAGTTAGGTAAGTATGAGATGTAATAACTTCTCTGCATGCTCATTTCAGAATTCAGGACTAGAGCTTTAAGAGTGTAATTCTTGGTGTGCTCACTGCAAAAACTGAAGCAATGAGCAGTTTCAAATCTTTGAATGCTTATTCTAGCATGCTCTAGAGATAGAAACTCCTCCAAATCCATGATAGATGTGGTTGATCCTTTCATAACCTGCAACACAAGCTCTGATACCATGTGAAGAAATATGAATCACTAAGATTCTTAATTTTGAGTAGAAACTATTCTAGCATGCTCTAGAGATACAAACTCCTCCGAATCCATGATAGATGTGGTTGATCCTTTCGTAACCTGCAACACAAGCTCTGATACCATGTGAAGAAATATGAATCACTAAGATCCAAATTCATCCTCTTGATTATTCAGCACGACATAAACATTACAAAAGTAAGGTACCCTAGATTTATTCAGTTTGACTTAATGTAGTTTGAAGCATTTATGGATTGTAGCTTTCAACAATGGCAATGTTCCATTTGCATGTTGCACAGCCTATGGAATGCACTCCAATTATTATTAAAAATTTGAAAGCTGTAGAGAATGCTGCTACAGTAGTTAGAAAATTGAGAATGAATAATCATAAGAATATAGATTTGTGGGTGGATGGATCAATTAATACTAATGATCCAACCACCAATTTGTGTTCAAATTTAAAGTCCGTAACTCATCTTCTCCGATTTGTATGTGAAGGAAATAGCGGATTACTTGAATATTGTCAAAGGTTGCGTGATATTGGAATGCATAGTGTATCTTGTCTTAATCAGCGATTATAGTTTTCTAATCAACAATTGCAACGTGCAAATAAACAATTGCTTTATTATGTGCAACACACTTGTGCTTAAAACAATTTACTCAAGCATGTTATATCAGAGTTGAATGCTACAATCACTACTCTTTGGGGCTCAAACCAGGAAATGTTAGAATCCATGGAAAAGTTGTGATCCGACAGTTTAAAATCTATTGTTGATATAAAAGCTATAAAAAAAAAGACAATGATGAAAAGAAAAAGAAAGAGAGTACCGATGAAGCATATTGATGACTTATCTACACATAGCGGCAATCAGAAAAAAAAAATTCGAGCATATAAGTATGTTCTTTCATTAGTCGTTTATTTGATTTGTATTGGATACAAGTTTCAATTGCATTTGATAATATGCATTATCAATTTATTAAATATAATTTGAGTTTTATATGTTTGTTGTACATCATGTTTGGTGGCAAAGAACTATTTAACAGATCGTCGTGCATCGAATCATCTTTAAGTCATGTTTTACCAAGAAAGTCAGCAAACGCATTGATGAAAAATGCTCGATTTCAAAAAATGAAAATCGAAATTGTAGAGACTGTTTTGAATAAGGTTCAAATTTACTTGGATGCAAATGTGATACAAGGTGCATGTGATGTTTCTGGAATTAGCCGAAATGCTTAATCTATTTTTTTTAGAATAGTTAAAGAAGCCTTTTCTCAAGTGATGGTGAAGAAAATTTATCTTCCTCGTCCATATTTGGTAAGATTAGCAAGAAACGGTATGTTCAAAGTAGTTCGCCAACCACTTCATATAACTGATTTATACAAATCAGAATATGGTGAGCTCAATTACAATGATTGCAATAATATTTTCCTTGATATTGGCTAAAATACATTATTCGATTCTATAAACTAGATGAACATCAAGTAAATGGAAAGATCATTATAGTAATAAAATTGGATGAATCCGAAATTATCAAAGGTCAAAAGTTTGAACAAGTGAGTGTCACTTTGATGAACAAAATTTTAGATATAGATGATCGAACGTTTAGTGTTCAATCGAAAAATCACATATGGTGGTTGGTGGCATTCCGGGAATAGTTTTCAATTTTCTTTTTAAGTATCGTTATTAACATTTCATACATTGCCATTTTTTATTAACATGCCATGGATGACTTGCTTCTCTACAGGTCTTGAAAGAGGACCATAAAAGATTTTCATGGATATTTTCACGAACAAATTATGGAAAGATTATAAAGAGACATTTGTAGCGTGAGAAAAACCTTGGAAGTTTTCAAATTCGATGGCACCTTGCAGGGGATTTTAAAATATTGAAATGTATATATAATGGGGCAACATCAAAGCATCCATGTCTTTATTGCATGACGGATTGCTACAATATGAATTTGGGACGACCAACCAACACAAGAAGTGGAAGATCCATATATGAAAAGTGTTCTGCCAATTCCCTTAAAAAATGTTCACATATGCACATTACATGCTAAGGTTCGTACTATTGAAAAAGCAATTTATCTGCATATTCTCCTTGCATGGAATACAAAACTGGAGTTTGTGGCTAAAGCAGCTATTAAGGGGTTGGAAGAAGTTCTTTCAGAGGTAGGATTACATAAAGGGAATGTCATCATTGAAAAAAGTGACAAATTCTCTGAAAAAAATGGAAATGTTCCTAATAAGCCATCAATTGGAGTTTCTAAAGCAAGAAGATTCTTATTTAATCACACATGCAAAGAATTTAGTGTTAGATATGGAATTTGGATAAAAATTGTTCAAGCCACACAAACACTGGAAGTAAGTAATTGAGTGGAAAAGGGACAAGTGTGGAACAACTTGTTGGATTATTCTCCTTCCTACTAATCGACTAATCGATTTTTAATCTTCATCCAACTGTTTATCCAGTTTTGGGGATTCTCCCGTATTTTACACAGTCAGCAGAATTACAAGAGTTTTTACATGGTCTGCAGAAATACACGGAGTTTGACAGCAGTGTCGAAATTTTCTCTCACTACAAAAACCCGACATTATCATCTTTTTGCTATAGTGAATTTTCTCTTAAAGCGACACTATCGAAAATTTCGAGTAAAAATGTAGTGTCTTGTTTTTCGCATTTTTCGCCTGTCAGGAATTGCGAGTAAAAATGCAGTGTTGCATTTTTTGCTTTTGTTGCCTGTCAGGAATTCCGAGTAAAAATATAGTATCATGTTTTTTGCATTTTTCAAAGTGCCTCAAATGTTAAGAAAGTGACTTTGGCAACATGTGGGGCTACCCCAATATTCAGGAAATGAGGTTTTGCGACACTGTCGCATTTCTCACAAAACTTGCATTTTTTGCTTTCTCCCTGATGACAGTTACGTTCATTTCTGCAGAGTGACAATCATGTTTATTTATGCAAACAGACTGCTTACGGCCAAATGTCATTGCTTATCAACAAGCAAGTTCTGAGAAGAACTGGATGAATGCTAGCAGACTCCAACCAACTAGTAGCCGCAGTTGACGATCTAATTGCTTAGTATAAATAGTTGTTCATATTTCAACATCTTAATTCTGAGATCAAGTATTGAATAGTTAGCTTTCTCTCAAGCCTGCTAGCAGAAACATTCTTGAGCATTCTAGCTCAATTCTCTAGAGTTGATTAGAGATTGCTATTGCGCTTACTGCTTATTACTAATTTTGTTTAATTCAGACTTATATTCTAGCCGTCAGAGATAGTTTGGAGTACACGGCTTTGATCCGCAACTTGTACTCATTTACATCTATTTTGCTTTCATACTGAATCAATACTATCTTTTATTGCATTCAGCATCGTCTCAGAATGTATGCGTTTCCGTAATTCTTCACAATTGATTCTTTGTCTGATAATTCAATGCTTTAAATGTTTGGCTACATAATCACTATAGTACTAATGATTTCAAAATTAGTTATTATAAGATCGAACGTGATTTTTTATCACTATTGTTTTGCTCAAAATTGATAGGTGTAGTCATGCATGGAAAAAGAGGAAGATAGATTATTCCGCTGCGCAAGTTTTCATTCTTGTCGTTCAATTTTTTTTTATTTGAATCTTATTCGACCTACCTTTTATACACCTCTTTCCAACATGGTATCACAACATTGATTCTTCTTCAAGGCCTAATAGTATATCAGAGCCCAAGCTCTTATACTTGATATTTTTTGCGATATCAATTTATTCTTCAGTTCAAATCAATTTGTTTCGGTATCAGAGAATTGATTTCCAAATATAATACTGCACAGTATCTCTCTTAACGTTGTCAGACTAAAGTTCCAAATGGATTCTCAAAGTAAAGCAAGTCATATCACAAACAAGCTGAATGGATCCAATTATCATTATGGAAATTTAAGATGAAGACCTTGTTAATCGCCAATGAGTTGTGGGATGTTGTTACAGGTATCGAAGTAAAACTTGAAGACGACATATAAGATTCAAAATGGAAATCGAAGAATGGTAAAGCTTTTGCGCTTATTATCCTCAATACATCAGATACTCAAATTGGCCACATAGCTGAAGCTAAGGCTTCGAAAGAAGTTTGGGACATCCCGAGCTCACTATACGATATGAGAGACAAAACTACTAAGCTCTTTCATTGCTAGATGCAAAGTATTTCATTACCTTTATTGACGAATTCTCCAAAAGAACAGCTGTTTACTTCATTGAATAGAAATCAGAAGCTTTCATCAAATTCAGACAATTCAAAGAGCATGCATAAAATCAAACTGGCAAACAAATCAAAGCATTGAGGTCAGATAATGGGGGAGAATACATCTCCACCGAATTCAAGGAGTATTGCCTTAACAACGACATTGAGCAACAATCATATTCGCCTCAGTCAAATGGTCTTGCTAAGAAAAAGAATAGAACCTTAGTCGAAGTGCATGTTATCACGTACAACACTTTTGAAGTCCTTCTGGGCTGAAGCTATTTCAACAACAACCTATATTCAGAACAAATGTCCTACTAAAATCTCTTAGACAAAACACCATTCGAAGTTTGGGACAGATACCAAACCTTCTCTACCAAACTTACGAGTTTTGGATGTACTGCTATGCATAGATTCCTCATGATCTCAAGAAGAAGCTCGACTTTCAGAGTATCAAATGCATTTTCATCAGCTACACTACTTTAGAGCAAGCCTACAAGTTGTTCGCACCGAGTTGAAGATATTCATGTAGGAATGAATGTAATTATTCTTCCACAAAGAACACGATGCAAGTTCGAATAAATCAAACTAATATGAGTGTCTTCAATCGCGATTTTATCTGATCTTTGTACTAATAGAATAGTATTTGTTTCGATTGAATATGCGTGAAGAAATTATATGCGGAAGTAAAATACTATATGTGGAAGATAATTTAGACAATAAGAAACTATTGATCAAAAACGAATTTTTATAGCTCTGAATTTGATTCATCAATATACATTTCTTGTTGCTTATCTCGTTGTTGTGTCTCTGATTGAGTTGTTTTCAATGAGTAGTGCATATGTATTTATATTGCTACAGGACAGGTCTTTTGGCCTTTTAATACCGTAACATTAGAAATCTAACCATTTATGACGGTTGATTTTCAAATAGACGTCCTGTTTCTAGGCTCGAATAAATATTGTTTGTGAATATTTCACGACAGTCTATCTCTTTGTCTCAGCTTCATGTTTCGCGAATTGGTCGTGACACTTGTCTCTTTATGACATTTTTGTCTTTCACAAATTGTTCTCAACAGATGACAATTCTTGAGTTTGAAGGAAGCTAGAATATTTTGCGAACTATTTGAGATAGTTTCGTGACATTTGAGGCTTGAACAAGACACTGTTTCGCGAATCTTTTGTGTTGGTCACGAATACAAAAGTTTTGAGTTCACGTCCATTTTTTTCTCATCCTTTGTCAAGTAAACTGCGTGCTTTGTTGGTAGAATAAAGATCTATCTCGAAGTTGCTTCTCAAACAAGGCTTTACTTAGTGGCTTTGTAAAGATATTAGCTATCATTTCCTCTATGGGTATGAAGACTGTCTTCAGTATCTTCTTCTCAACTAAGTCCCAAATCACATGATACTTGATAGGTATGTGTTTCGTTTTTGAGTGAAATACAGGATCTTTCGTAAGATAGATTGTTGAAGTATTATCCATTAACAAGACATAACGTTCTGAACTAGATTCATCAAATCCTTCATTTAATCTAGATCAGCTCGTTTGCCATCTTGGCTGCTGCTACATATTTCGCTTCACAGGAAGATTGAGCTACAACTGTTTGCTTCTTGCTAGTCCAAAGTATGGATACGCGAGATGCTAGAGTACAACCTCCTAAAATACTTTTGCTATCATCCTTCATGGATGCCTAGCTTGCGTCACTATATGATTCAATGTGAAATCCATCTTTCTTTGAATAACATAGTCCATAGTCTTTCGTTTTTTGGATATTGTAGTAATGTCTTTGCCAACTTCCAATGTAACAATCCAGGGTTTTGATTATATTGGCTCAGCCTGTATATCGCAAATGCTATATCAGGTTTGGTGTTGTCTGCTAGATATAACAATGATTCAATCAGCCTACAATAGGGTGTTTTGGCCATTCGTTCTTCTTCCTCGAGAGTCTGCGGACAATATGCCTTGTTCAGTATTGTTCTAGGAATCATGGGAGTATGCACACCTTTGCATTCGAGCATGTTGAAGTCTTTAATGATCTTTTGAGTGTACTTTTGTTGGTGAAGATACAACTTACCACCTTCAAAGTCTCTCACGATCTGCAAGCCTAGATAGATTTTAGCTTCTCCTAGGTCAGCAATCTCAAATATTTCAGAAATGTCTCTTTTGACATCTGAAATTAACTTATCTCTTCTTGAGAAGATAAGCGTGTCATCAACATAAATAGCTAAAATGATTATTTTCTTTTGGACATACTTGATATAGACATTTGATTCAGCAAATAGAGGTTTGAAGCCTATGGAACGTAGTGCTTCGTCCTTCTTTCTATACCATTGTCTTGCTGCCTATTTGAGACCATAAATGCTTTATTCATGTGGCATCCGTATTTTGGATACTCTTGGCTTACAAAACCAAGTGGTTGGTCCATGAATAAGTCTTCTTCTAATTTTGCGTGCAGGAAAGCAGTTTTCTCATCCACAATATGGATTTTCAAATCATGAGCCACTACATACACGAATAACAAGCGAATTGATGTATGTTTGGCTACCGATGAGAAAGAATCAATGTAGTCAATCCCATACTTTTGTGAAAATCCTTTAGTAACCAACATTGTCTTGTATATGATGTTTTCTCCATTAGGACCTGTTTTGATCTTATAGATCCACTTGCACTTGATTGGTTTTCTACCATCAGGTATAGGTGCAAGTGTCCATACATTGTTCTTGTACATGGATGACATTTTATTCCACACTAAAAATGGCATAACTTTTTAGTGGTAAGTCCAAATTTAGCAAAGTTTAATGCATTTGATATCGCTCGACAAGAGCTTTCCAATGATATGTTAGATGACATACTTTTAAGCTACGATTAAAAAGTTATGGCAAGTCAAAAGTGTTAGTGTTATAATATTTTAATAATATAAACTACATCTTGCACAAATTCTTAAAGGTCTTTTTTGTTAAAAATTCACAATTCTAGCTTGACTAGTTTTGGTCATATGACTTGTAAATAGTTAGATGGTCATGATGTGGCTTGTCACACGTGCCAAATAGCATAGGATTCCATTCATAAGGATGTTCTCAAGTAGACCTAAGTGTTAGAACCTTTGGAATGAGTCCAAATTATGCTTAGATACGAGGGAGAAAAAATAGGAGCTATTTTTGGTAATTTTTGCATTGTTGAGGGATCTCCAAAATTCCAACCCTAACTTGGTAGGGATGAAAGATCCACCAAAATTAGCATTAGGGATAGGTTTAGGGCTACTCATACCTGCCCAAAACCGTGATGGATCATGTATATATAGGTGATGATATCTCACCAAAATCAATCAAGCAATTTCATGTTTTTTCTCTCATAATGGTGCAATTGCTCTCTATGTTCATAATTGTTTGAGTACTTGTGATTACTAATGATTATAGGATTGAATGTAGGTCTGGTGTACAGTACTCAGACTGTGGGAGGCCGTACTTTCACACGTGTGAAGCCTTCTTCAAGGATTTGGGCCATTTAGTGAGGTTCAAGCATAGATTTTTGATAAATTTTGATGGTTCAACTTGTGCTAATCTTATGAAATCATAATCTATTGTTTCCCTCATCATTTCAAGTGTTTTAGGATCCTTATTTGCTGTAATTTTTATATGGTATCAGAGCCTAAAGGCTGAAATGAGCTAAATCCTTGGTTTTCATTCAATTTGATCACAAGTTTTGATCTAAATCTTGTGTAGATTGGATCTTAGCATCTAGTATTGATTCTAGAACTGAAAGTGAGTCAAATACATTGGAGATTGGTGTTGTGTGACTTCATTTGCAGGTGTTTAGGTGTCTAAAACCAGAGGCAAAGTTGAATTCAATTCACATTACCAAGATAGCAAGTTTTGCTTGCTCCAAGCATTGATTTCTAAGCGAGTTTTGGAGGTGATTTCATAGAGGAGGCTTTCTAGCATTCAAGGAGAGGGAAGATCAGAGTTTTGGGGACTCTTCAAGGCTGTTCTAAGGTGTAGTAGGCACCTCCTAGAGTGATTTAGGTTCAGTCCAACCATTGCTTGACTTATGCACCAAATTAGATCAATTTTTCATCAATTTTGATCATTTTTTGCTTGTGATTGGATAGTAGATTGTGTTGCATCCTCATTAAGTTCCATTTAGATCTTTTACAAGTGATTTTGGAAGTATATTAGGTTGCTGAAATTCACTCTTGATCAGATCATTTGGAAGCTTTAATGTTCTTTATAGAAAGAGGGGCAATTCTACTAGTATTGTCTACTTCAATCAAGCAAGTGCATTGTTTCTAGTATTCTATGATTTGATTTTGTTAGAGATCATTCTTAGATCTTTATAGGAAGTCTATTACTGATCTTTTCAGGTCCCTAAGAAGTGGTATAAGGTAGACCTTCAATCAAATCAATAGAAGTAACCTTCATTTGTGTCAAGTCCTTGATTAGGAGACTAGATGGCATCTATAAATGCATATCTTTTGGATACTAATGAAAGGCTCAACAAAACTAACTATTCCATATGGAAAGTTAGAATGGAATCTATCATGATTATGCAAGATCTGATGGAAATTGTAAATGGTAAGGAGGGTGAACCTATTCATCCTCAAGAAAAAGCCAAATACATCAAGAGGTGCAATGTTGCACTACATTGCATAAAAATGAATGTTGCAAATGAACTCTTAAGAGAGGTAGGAGATTGCACTTCAGCTCAAGATGCTTGGGAGACTTTGCAAAAGGTCTATGAATCCAAGAACCAAACTAGAATGTTAGCTTTGAAGAATCAAATCTATAGAAGCTATCAAAAGAAAGGAGAGAGTGCACATACTTTTGTCCTAAGAGTAAAGGAATTGAACAAAGAGCTAGCCTTTATAGGTGACCCTATCAAGGATGAAGAGCTTGTTCAACTCATATTGAATGGACTAAGCTTTGAATTTGACAATTTGGTTCAGGGATATGCAATTATGTGTAAGCTACCCATACTTGAAGAACTCCAAGGCACACTCATGGCCGAGGAATCAAGAAGGAGCCAAATGCAAGAGAGGATGGATAGGCTTTCCATCCAAGGTGGAGATGACCAAGCTCTCTTCACCAAAGGCAAAGGCAAGTCCAAAGGCAAAGGATCAACATTCAAGAAGTCTACAAAGCTTGAGGATCAAGAAGGACCCCCAAAGGCATCTCCATCAACCACCAAAGTCAAGAAGGACAAATCAAAGGTGAAGTGCTACTATTGTAGCAAGATGGGGCATTATGCCTCGGAATGCTTCAAGAGGAAGCAAGATCAAAGCCAAGCCAACATGAGCAAAGAGGAGGAGGAGGAGAGTTCACATGAGGACTCTCTCATGATGTCCATATTTTCTTCAACAAGCTTCAAAGGAGAAGATCCTTGGTGGATTGACTCGGGTGCTAGTTCACACATGACTAGTAAAAGGGAGTTTTTCTCTTCTCTCTTATCTTATGATGGACCTATAAAGTCTATCTATACAGCAAATGATGAAGCTTGTAAGATTGAAGGAGTTGGTAGAATTCCCCTTTGCTTAGGATCTTCCAAAAAGATCAACATAGAAGGTGTTTTGTACATTCCTACAATAACAAAGAATCTACTAAGTGTTGGCCAAATGGTAGACAATGGTTTCAATGTTGACTTTGCTTCAAATGAATGTTTCATCAAGAAGAAGGGTAAGATAGTGGCTAAGGGCACTAGACTTGGCAAACTTTATAAGTTGGATGCATTTGTGGATACTAATGTTGTCATGTTGGCCGAGAAGAGCAAGATATCTACCTTTACTTTATGGCACAAAAGACTTGGACATGTCAACTCGGGTTCCATGGAGGCTATGATCAAGGAGGAGTATGCTTTAGGCCTACCAAGGTCTATTGGAAAGGAAGACAAGGTTTGTGAAGCTTGTGCCTTATCCAAGGCACATAAGAAGGTGTTTCCTAACTCCATCACAAAGTCATCTCATCCTCTTGAACTCATACACTCGGATGTGCACATTGCTAGCACCAAATCTAATGGAGGTTCATCCATGTTTTTAACCTTCATTGATGACTACTCAAGATATTGTTGGGTGTTCTTACTTTCCTTCAAGTCTCAAGTATTTGATACTTTTGTAAAGTTCAAGTTGTTTGTGGAAAAGCATCATAATCATAGCATCAAGATTCTTAGAAGTGACAATGGTGGAGAATTCATCTCCAATGAGTTCAAGGCCTTTTGTGAGGAGGAAGGGATCAAGAAAGAGACTTCTTGTCCTTACACTCCTCAACAAAATGGAGTTGCTGAAAGAAGGAATAGAACATTATGTGAATGTTCTAAGGCTTTAAGATTAGATGCTTGTTTGCCCAAATCCTTTTGGGGTGAGTCTCTTGTATGTGCAAACTACTTGATGAATAGGGTGTCTTGCAAAGCAATTGAAGGCAAAACTCCTTATGAGATGTTGTATGGAAAGAAACCCAATCTTAATCACTTGAAAGTTTTTGGGTGTATATGTTATGTGCATGTGCCATTGGAAACAAGAACCAAGGAGGATCCATCTTCCACAAGAGGGATCATGCTTGGATATGCAAGCTCAAGCAAGGGCTACAAAGTCTATCTCCCATCCTTGAACAAATTTGTTGTTTCAAGGGATGTCATCTTTGATGAACATCATATGCATATGCTTGAAGAAGGCTCAAGTGCTCCAACAATCAAGAAGAAGATGGCCGAGGAGCAAGATCTTGGTTTTGAGGAGGAGCTCATGGAGGAGCAAGCACCAAACCCACCTATCACACCAAGGAGATCTTCAAGGGCAAAAGTGGAGCCATCAAGGCTCACATATCAAGGCAAAGGACAGCAAGTTGAGGGTATCTCATCCACTTCTTATGCTTTATCTAGTTTTGAAGAACCGTCTAATGTTGAAGATGCATTGAACTCCAAAGAATGGTATAAAGCTATGTTGGATGAGTATGATGCCTTGATTGAGAATGAAACTTGGTTGCTTGTTGAGAGACCTCAAAGGAATGTAATAGGATGCAAGTGGGTCTTCAAGCTTAAGTTGAATGCAAATGGGAGTGTTAACAAACATAAAGCAAGATTAGTTGCAAAAGGTTATGCTCAAGAGAGAGGGCACCCGTGGCCAAGATGGTCACAATAAGACTAATCATTGCACTTGCATCACATTTTGGATGGATTCTATGTCAAATGGATGTCTCTAATGCTTTCTTGAATGGTTTTTTGGAAGAGGATATCTATATGGAGCAGCCACAAGGGTTCATCAAGCATGGAATGGAGAACAAAGTATGCCATCTCCAAAGAAGCATCTATGGCTTGGAGCAAGCCTCGAGATCTTGGAATTCAAGACTACATTGCTATCTTATTTCACTTTCTTTTGTTCAAAGTGAATATGATCCCACTCTTTACATTAAGTTTGATGATGTTGGTATTGTACTTTTACTCATTTATGTAGATGACATCATCATTAGTGGAAATAGTGTTGATGGTATTGAAAAAATCAAGATAGATCTATCCTTAGAGTTCAAGATGGTAGATCTAGGGTGTCTTCACTTCATCTTAGGCATAGAAGTACTTAGAGGGTCTGATTTTATCTTTATAAGTCAAGTAAACTATGCTCAAAGTCTTTTGAAGAAGTTTAAGATGGAATTATGCAAAAGTGTTGACACACCAATGGAGCAAGATGTAAAAGTGCCAAATGAAGATGATGAAAGATCCTTCATGGACATCACTTTGTTTAGGCAACTTATAGGTTCCTTAGTGTGGATCACTATAACTAGACCAGATCTTAGCTTTAGTGTATGTAGGTTGAGCCAATCCATGCAAAATCCATTGAATATCCATTGGAAAAAGGCTAAGAGGATTCTAAGATACATCTCGGGTACATTGGATTTTGGGATTCTATATAGAGGAGATGTGATTAACCTTCATGCATTTAGTGATTCAGATTTTGCAGGGGACAAGAGGGATAGGAAATCAACAAGTGCCTATTCAACTTTCATAGGAGAAGGTGTGGTTTCATGGCTTTCAAAAAAGCAAGAAACTATATCTCTATCTTCAACCGAGGCCGAGTACAAAGCTTTGACAATCACTACAAAGGGGGTACTTTGGATCAAGAGATTATTGGTGGAACTAAAGATCATGGATTCAGAGGAGGCACCAATCATCTACAATGACAATATATCAGCCCAACACCTTGCATCTAACCCAATCTTCCATGCAAGATCTAAGCACATTGAGATATGCCATCACTTTGTGAGAGAAATGGTGCAAGCCAAGGAGATTGCTTTGGAGCATGTTCCAAGCAATGAATGTGTAGCTGATCTACTTACTAAACCACTTCAAAAGACACCTTTTATGAAGTTCAGATCATCACTTGGAGTGATTAGTAAAGCAATGATTGAACCAAGCTAGATAGTGAGGAGGAGTGTTAAAAATTCACAATTCTAGCTTGACTAGTTTTGGTCATATGACTTGTAAATAGTTAGATGGTCATGATGTGGCTTGTCACACGTGCCAAATAGCATAGGATTCCATTCATAAGGATGTTCTCAAGTAGACCTAAGTGTTAGAACCTTTGGAATGAGTCCAAATTATGCTTAGATACGAGGGAGAAAAAATAGGAGCTATTTTTGGTAATTTTTGCATTGTTGAGGGATCTCCAAAATTCCAACCCTAACTTGGTAGGGATGAAAGATCCACCAAAATTAGCATTAGGGATAGGTTTAGGGCTACTCATACCTGCCCAAAACCGTGATGGATCATGTATATATAGGTGATGATATCTCACCAAAATCAATCAAGCAATTTCATGTTTTTTCTCTCATAATGGTGCAATTGCTCTCTATGTTCATAATTGTTTGAGTACTTGTGATTACTAATGATTATAGGATTGAATGTAGGTCTGGTGTACAATACTCAGACTGTGGGAGGCCGTACTTTCACACGTGTGAAGCCTTCTTCAAGGATTTGGGCCATTTAGTGAGGTTCAAGCATAGATTTTTGATGGATTTTGATGGTTCAACTTGTGCTAATCTTATGAAATCATAATCTATTGTTTCCCTCATCATTTCAAGTGTTTTAGGATCCTTATTTGCTGTAATTTTTACATTTTTGGAGCTCAAACTTCCTCTAATGCTTGTCTTTTACCTTTTGCAATCAAGATATCCTACTTTTTGATCATGCAATCATCTCCACCAAACTCAACTTTGAATCCTTTACTTAGTAGTTGAATCACACTAAGTAAATTCTTGGTAATAGAAGGTATGAACAAAACATCCTTCAAATGAACGTTCCTATTTGTAGAGAGAGAAATAGGAATTGTGCCAATCCCTTTGGTGCTTGCACGACTATCAATCCACCACGGATCTAGATCTATATCATTAGCAGGCATACATGAAGACATCACAAAAGCATCATCATTTGAGTATTGAAAATCCAAATTATCTTCATCATGAGTACGATTACCTTGCTTGTCTGTCAACACTCTAGAAGTAGACTTGGATTGATAAAGCTTCTTTAAAGAATCCCAAGCATCCTTTAATGAAGTACTAGACAAAATTGATAATATTTTATCCTCCCTCAGATCAAGAACATCTCCAACATCATTCAGTGAGAGGTATGCGACACTATTTATGTAATACAGTGGCAAATCGAGTAGAGTCTTGGTTTTGTCATATGGATTCACGTCAGATAAGAAAGAAATGTACAATGCACGATACCTAATCTTGCCTCCTTGTTAGCACACCCAAGGCGTCATCAACAATAGCTGACTCTGATATCACAAAATTAGTTGATGATGAGGCACCCTCAATTCTAAGCCTCGAAGTTCTTGCCTCCTCAGGAACAAGAGCAAAAAGATAAAACACAAAGCCCATGCCTTCCTGCAAAAAATGACATGATCGATTGTGCTGGTCACAATGGACCACACGTTTAAAATCACTCACGATTTTTGTGAATTGTCGGTTGTGGCTTTACTTTGAATATGGTTGGGCAAGTACTTATTTCATGGAAATGGATGAATCTAGATTCATTATTATCAATATAGACTGATTCAGACTATCATAATACTCTTTATACAACGCTAGAAAATAGGATTTATGTTCTGATCCAAACCTCTCAATATCAAAAGACATATTGAAATATGTCTTATAATGACATATGTAGTTACCAACACCGGATTCAACGAGGAAGGCATGCAATGCAAAATCAAAAGTATTAGATGATGAGACGGCCATCTTGAAAGTATGACCAGTAGGGCCGAGTATCGCTATGACGCGGGGTGGCAGGGAGTAAGAAGACAATTAGGCAGTCCTCGCGTGATGGCGATATTGGTGATGACCTGATATCAGAACGACGCGAGGGATCCAAGATTGTCTAGAATATGTGAAAGATTCTCACGTGGTAGCGATACTGCAAAGAGATAGTAGTGTTCACACATCAAGAGCTACAAGGAGTAAAAATCCAAAACTTAGCAAAATGGTTTAACTGATCAAACAACATTTATATAGCTAAAACCAATAAAATCCGAGTCGTACACTTGTCGATCCAACAGCGGATCAGATTTATGGTGCGTAATACAACCGTCTACATGTGCGAGACCACACGTGCCCCCCCAGACATCTGAACCTGTACGTTCGCAAAGACGTGGAAGACCTCGCCATCCATGATTGAGGGACATCAGCGCCTTGCAGAGGAGCACCAAACTTCTGATCTTATGACCACCCATCTGCCCTATGCAGTGAGGGGGAATATCGCTGCATTGGAGGCCCCTCCATACTGCATACGAGGACTTCCAGACAAAATTGTTTGAAGATTCGATGTTGTGCTCCATTCATGGCAAGAGGGTGGCACTGATGCCCAAGGACATGCTTCTTGTCATGAGGCTTCGAAACACCTATGACAGCATTTTTAAGTCTAGCTTCACATAAAGGCAAGTTCCTCTTGAAAGGGGGCCTATCCCACCCCGCAAAAAGAGAAAGCAAGCACAGCCCAAGCATTCGCAACTCAAGTCCAGGTCTCCTAGCTCTTCACCCTCACCTCCTCCCATTAGAAAAGATCTGGCTAGTACGTCCACAATTCTACTGGTTGAGAGTCCTCCCCTAACCCTTGATCTTCAACTGCACGATTCTCCTTCTATACATGAGGATGACCTAAATACAGTGGTGGACATAATTGTTTCTGATGTTGATGCAACTGATAAAGAGTTGCACATCAGACTTTCGAATGAACCTAAAGATACATTTTTTTGATTCTGAGAGGTACATTGATTTTGACTTGTATATAGCCAAGAAAATAGATGATCTCGAAGGAGAGTTTATGTTTTGTATAGACGATATTAATTTTGCAGTGCATATTAAAGACCCGCATTGTAGGGAGCTAAAAGAAAAGACATCATATATCTCAGACATAGTAGTTGAATCCGCTTGTGCATACTATATACATAGATATGCATACATAGTCACGAAGAAGATTTTTGTTGTATCTCCATTTTTTGGGCATCTGTTGAATAAAGAGAGGAAAGCCAGAAGGCTCTTCAGGCACACTAGCAAGGAGGCATCCATGTTCATCATCCCATACTGTTCAAAGTAAGATAGTTTCTTCTTGTAATATTTGTTTGATTCGAGTAATTCATTGCTTGTCATTTTTTGGCAGCAAACATTGGAGTGTGCACATCATATCCATGAAAGTGGATTCTATTGGAAGCTGCACACTTGTGTGCATGACAATGAATTCTTTGCATGCCACCCACTCCATGGTTAAGTCCATGTACAAGAGGATGGTGGAGCTATTGCCCAGGCCGGATGGGCTGATTGTAAATACTAACATAGAAATTGTTGATGCAAAGGTAAAAAGAATCTTTTCATGTATTTTATTTGCATGATGGCTTGGGAGTACAGAATTATATTGAATTATAAGTTAACAAATTTTTCGTTTTGATTTCTCAGTCTTCGCAACAAGACGATGCTTTCAGCTGCAGATGGTATTCAATCTTGAATGTTAAAACGTTCTTGGATTGGTATATGATGCAATCTCCAGATGCTAGTATCGGTGAGGTATTTTTTTCAAAGTTCCAGTATCTTGATGATATACTATTAACTTGTGAATTTATATTTTTTTAAACATTGGCTAATACATACATACACTCGATATTTTATCTTGCAATGTCTTGAGGTATCAACAAATACGATTCATCAGTATCAGCATGAAATGTTGGAAATTTTATTATCATGTGCAAGGCCCTACAATCATGAAGGTGCCTCCGATGAACTTGCCTGGGGATCTTTGGATGAGGTTACAGTGCTCGAGGATATGCCTCAGGCACCTTTGATTGAAATGTAAATATTGTCACATAAGTTCTGACAGACACATAGAAATATATCATCACATGATGATGCATAGAACAATAGATAGGCAAACAGAAAGTGGGCTATAACTGAATGCCACGAATATATTATATCGATTTTAGAAACAATGTACATTTTTCAAATACTAGATACAAATTGTTTGATGAAATCTTGAAGTCATTTGAGACTTCTTTTTGTTCCTTTTTTTTTTGAAAAAGTACATTGTTGTTGCTCGTTTATCATCCCAATGTTTATGCGGTTTCAACAATTTCTACGCTTCTATTTAAATCCTTGCACTATATGCGACTTTCTTGTCTTGGTCTTACCTGTACATCAAAGAAACTTGTTAAACAATATCAACATTGAGATTATGTCAAATGAAATATTGCAATACCGAAAACACTAAAACATGTTTAAATAAAACCATTGAAAATCATTTGAAATGTGTACTGAAATAAATACACATACACCTACCAATCTCTTGTTGACTCGAAAATAGAAGTGTTTAGGAATATCATATTGCAGCAATGTAAGCTCTAATCGAATGTGATCGAGTGTCCAATCTTCTTCCACCTCAATTGTTGTAAGAGTAGAATTATTTTTCCTCACTTGAATTTCTATTTGATCTTGATGATTCACTGTAAAATCCTGATCCGATACTTTCCATCCATTGCCAACTTTGGACCATCTTCTATAATAGAATGTTAAAGAAAGCACTTGTTTTTCTATAAGATATCTAAATTTCATTGACGATCTATTAACTATGCACTCGATATTGCCATTACTCTTTTTATCCCAATGATCATCAAGGAGGCTTGATAGCATATTGTCTGTTAAATCACTACAAATAAACATTGTCACTATTCTACGAATATTACATTCAACAAAAAAATCAACAAATATTGCAAAAGGCAAAAACCAGTGTAATCTATTGTTTTTTGAACTTGTGCTACATTTCATACAGTTTTGAATGTCCATAAAAAACCTTGATCGGAAGCTTTTTGCTATGGTGGAATCTGGAGGAATCCATTCTTCGCTTGAGAAAGAGGGTAATGATATCGCATCTAATTTTTCACCTAAACTGGATGGTGTGTAAAATGAATCATAGAAGAAAATACAAGAATCCAAAAGTGATCTCGTGGAGCGGTTCTTGTATTGCAAAAGACCAATATCAGAATGAATAACGTCCATGATGTCGACAAGGGATTGTATAGGTTGCCATTCGATTATGCTTGATGGATACAAATTTGCACAAATCCATAAAACTATATGTCATTTAAATACTCAGATATACGTCTAAATGATTAATGCAAAGCTCAAAACAAAAAATTCTCCAAAACTTACAATTGCATTTGAGTCTATCATTTGAACTTACGCCTTCCACTCTGATCCTTATGCATGTAGACATGTTGAATCAACATTAGAGGAGTTCTAAATCCAAAAAAGACCCTTTGTAAAGATTCTTTTTATATTTTTTCTCAAATTTTTCTTACAAATGGACCAATCAAAACACTCAAATTTGAAATCTACGTAATGTAACTTTTTGAGTCCACATTTTGATTCCATACTAAAAATGGCATAACTTTTTAGTGGTAAGTTTGAATTTAGCGGAGTTTGGTGCATTGGAAAGCGCTTGACAAGAGCTTTCCAATGATATGTTACATGACATACTTTTGACCTACGATTAAAAGGTTATGGCAAGTCAAAAGTATTAGTATTATAATATTTTAATAATAAAAAAGGCATCTTGCACAAATTCTTAAAGGGTCTTTTTGGAACTCAAAACTCCTCTAATGGTCCTCTGAAATGGATCGACCATCGGGTGAAACTTTGAAGTCTAAAATTATGCCTTTCCAAAAATTATTATAATCCATATTGATTTTCTCTTTTTACCAAAAACACCTCTTGATGAGGGATGCACGAGAACCAAGTGAAATTTTCTATAGATACGTGGTATCCAAGAGCCATCAGAGTCTTTTTCATTACAAACAGAAACTAAAACAATTTTGCTTCGTGGTCTACGGCTTCCGGAAGCCATTGCAAAGCTAAAAGAAGATGAACAACAAAGTTTGAAACAAAATGTAGTTGAATCAGTATGAAAATAAATAACCAAATTTGTAATAAATGATGGCGGTCTTTCATACATCATATATGTTACTCTAACTACGGTTAGATCAAAATAGACTTACTTTAACCACAAGTGTTAGGCCCGGGCACTCAGGAAACTCACGGGCAACAATTATGGTCCAATCACAAGTCAGGATTTTGTCCGGTGGGAGTTTTGAATTGTATAAAAATATGACCGGGGTGTTCCAAAAAGGAAATCGACTGGCAAACAACGTTACGGTCTTTCACAGGTGTAAATATGTAATTGGGCCAAGTGTACTTCGAATAGTTGAAAAGTCAAAAACAACATATTGACAAAAGGCCCTTTTGGTGCTTGAAACTCCTCTAATGACAAGAACAGTTGTTTACTTCATTAAATAGAAATCAGAAGCTTTCATCAAGTTCAGACAATTCAAAAAGCATGCATAAAATCAAACTGGCAAACAAATCAAAGCACTGAAGTCATATAATGGGGGAGGATACATCTCCACCAAATTCAAGAAGTACTGCCTTAACAACGGCATTGAGCAACAATCCTATTTGCCTCAGTCAAATGGTCTTGCTAAGAGAAATAATAGAACCTTAGTCGAATCGGCAAAGTGCATGTTATCACATACAACACTTCTGAAGTCCTTCTGGGCTGAAGCTATTTCAACAACAACCTATATTCAGAACAGATGTTCTAGTGAAGTCCTTTAGACAAAACTCTATTCGAAGTTTGGGACAGATACCAAACCTTCTCTATCAAACTTACGAGTTTTGGATGTACTGCTTATGCATAGATTCCTCATGATCTTGGGAAGAAGCTCGACTTTCAGAGTATCAAATGCATTTTCATCAGCTACACTACTTTACAGCATGCCTACAAGTTGTTCGCATCGAGTCGAAGATATTCATGTAGGAATGATAGTAATTATTCTCCCACAAAGAACATGATGCTAGTTTGAAGTAAAATACTATATGCGGAAGTATGAGACAACTTAAGACAATTTAGACAATAAGAAACTATTGATAAATAACGAATTTTTATAGCTTTGAATCTGATTCATCAATATACATTTGTTGCTGCTTATCTCGTTGTTGTGTCTCTGATTGAGTTGTTTTCAATGAGTAGTGCATATGTATTTATATTGCTACAGGACAGGTCTTTTGGCCTTTTAATACCGTAACAGTAGAAATCTAACCATTTATGACGGTTGATTTTCAAATATATGCTCTGTTTCTAGGCTCAAATAAATATTGTTTGTGAATAATTCGCGACAGTCTGTCTCTTTGTCTCAGCTTCATGTTTTGCGAATTGGTCACGACACTTGTCTCTTTGTGACATTTTTGTCTTTCACAAATTGTTCGCAGCAGATAACAATTCTGGAGTTTGAAGGAAGCTAGAATATTTTGCAAACTATTCGAAATAGTTTCGTGACATCTGAGGCTTGAACAAGACACTGTTTCGTGAATCTTTCGTGTTGGTCACGAATACAAGAGTTTTGAGTTCATGTCCATTGTTTTCTCATTCTTTGTCAAGTAAACTACGCGCTTTGTTGGTAGAATCAAGATCTATCTCGAAGTGGCTTCTCGAAAAAGGCTTTATTTAGTGGCTTTGTAAAGATATTAGCTGTCATTTCCTCTGTGGGTATGAAGATTGTCTTCAGTATCTTCTTCTCAACTAAGTCCCGAATCACATGATACTTGACAACTATGTGCTTTATTTTCGAGTGAAGTACAAGATCTTTCGTAAGATAGATTGAGGAAGTGTTATCCATTAACAAGACATAACGTTCAAAATGAGATTCATCAAATCTTTCGTTTAATCTAGATCAGCTCGTTTGCCATCTTGGCTGCTGCTACATATTTTGCTTCACAGGAAGATTGAGCTAAAGCTGTTTGCTTCTTGCTAATCCAAAGTATGGTTGTGTGAGATGCTAGTGTACAACCTCCTAAAATACTTTTGCTATCATCCTTCATGGATGCCCAGCTTGCGTCACTGTATGATTCAATGTGAAATCCATCTTTCTTTGAATAACATAGTCCATAGTCTTTCGCTTTTTGGAGATATTGTAGTACTCTCTTTGCCAACTTCCAATGTAACAATCATGGGTTCTGATTATATTGGCTCAGTCTGTATACTGGAATTGCTATATCAGGTCTGGTGTTGTCTGCTAGATATAGCAATGATCCAATCAGCCTACGATAGGGTGTTTTGGCCATTCGTTCTTCTTCCTTGAGAGTCTGCGAACAATCTGCCTTGTTCAGTATTGTTCCAGGTATCATGGGAGTATGCACACCTTTGCATTCGAGCATGTTGAAGTCTTCAATGATCTTTTGAGTGTACTTTTGTTGGTGAAGATACAACTTACCACCTTCAAACTCGATCACGATCTGCAAGCCTAGACATTAGAGGAGTTTTGAGTTCCAAAAAGACCCTTTAAGAATTCGTGCAAGATGTAGTTTATATTATTACAATATTATAACACTAATACTTTTGACTTGACATAATTATTGATCGTAGCTCAGAAGTATGTCATCTAACATATCATTGGAAAGCCCTTGTTAAGCGCTTTTCAATGCACTAGACTCCTCTAAATTTGGACTAACCATTAAAAAGTTATGTCATTTTTAGTGTGGAATCAAAATGTGGACTCAAAAAGTAATGTTACTAGTAGATTTCAAATTTGAGTGTTTTAAAGGCTTCTTCAAGGATTTGGGCCATTTAGTGAGGTTCAAGCATAGATTTTTGATGGATTTTGATGGTTCAACTTGTGCTAATCTTATGAAATCATAATCTATTGTTTCCCTCATCATTTCAAGTGTTTTAGGATCCTTATTTGCTGTAATTTTTACAGTATATATAATGGGGCAACATCAAAGCATCCATGTCTTTATTGCATGACGGATTGCTACAATATGAATTTGGGACGACCAACCAACACAAGAAGTGGAAGATCCATATATGAAAAGTGTTCTGCCAATTCCATTAAAAAATGTTCACATATGCACATTACATGCTAAGGTTCGTACTATTGAAAAACCAATTTATCTGCATATTCTCCTTGCATGGAATACAAAACTGGAGTCTGTGGCTAAAGCAGCTATTAAGAGGTTGGAAGAAGTTCTTTCAGAGGTAGGATTACATAAAGGGAATGTCATCATTGAAAAAAGTGACGAATTCTCTGAAAAAAATGGAAATGTTCCTAATAAGCCATCAATTGGAGTTTCTAAAGCAAGAAGATTCTTATTTAATCACACATGCAAAGAATTTAGTGTTAGATATGGAATTTGGATAAAAATTGTTCAAGCCACACAAACACTAGAAGTAAGTAATTGAGTGGAAAAGGGACAAGTGTGGAACAACTTGTTGGATTATTCTCCTTCCTACTAATCGACTGATCAGTTTTTAATCTTCATCCAACTGTTTATCCAGTTTTGTGGATTCTCCCGTATTTTACACAGTCATTAGAATTACAAGTGTTTTTACACGGTTTGCAGAAATACACGGAGTTTGACAACAGTGTCAAAATTTTCTCTCACTACAAAAACCCGACACTATCGCTTTTTGCTATAGTGAATTTTCTCTTAAAGCGACACTATCGAAAATTTCGAGTAAAAATGTAGTGTCTTGTTTTTCGCATTTTTCGCCTGTCAGGAATTGCGACTAAAAATGCAGTGTTGCATTTTTTGCTTTTGTTGCCTGTCAAGAATTCCGAGTAAAAATATAGTATCATGTTTTTTGCATTTTTCAAAGTGCCTCAAATGTTAAGAAAGTGACTTTGGCAACATGTGGGGCTACCCCAATATTCAGGAAATGAGGTTTTGCGACATTGTCGCATTTCTCACAAAACTTGCATTTTTTGCTTTCTCCCTGATGACAGTTACGTTCTTTTCTGCAGAGTGACAATCATGTTTATTTATGCAAACAGACTGCTTACGGCCAAATGTCATCGCTTATCAACAAGCAAGTTCTGAGAAGAACTGGATGAATGCTAGCAGACTCCAACCAACTAGTAGCCGCAGTTGACGATCTAATTGCTTAGTATAAATAGTTGTTCATATTTCAACATCTTAATTCTGAGATCAAGTATTGAATAGTTAGCTTTCTCTCAAGCCTGCTAGCAGAAACATTCTTGAGCATTCTAGCTCAATTCTCTAGAGTTGATTAGAGATTGCTATTGCGCTTACTGCTTATTAGTAGTTTCATTCAATTCAGACTTATATTCTAGCTACGCAAAGATAGCTTGGAGTACGTGGCTTTGATCCGCAACTTGTACTCATTTACATCTGTTTTGCTTTCATACTGAATCAATATTATCTTTTATTGCATTCAACATCGTCTCCAAATGTATGCGTTTCTGTAATTCTTCACAATTGATTGTTTGTCTGATAATTCAATGCTTTAAATGTTTGGCTACATAATCACTATAGTACTAATGATTTCAAAGTTGGTTATTATAAGATCGAACGTGATTTTTTTATCACTATTGTTTTGTTCAAAATTGATAGGCATAGTCATGCATGAAAAAAGAAGAAGGTAGATTATTCCGCTGCGCAAGTTTTCTTTCTTGACGTTCAAATTCTTTTTATTCGAATCTTATTTGACCTACCTTTTATATACCTCTTTCCAACATGGTATCAGAGCGTTGATTCTTCTTCAAGGCCTAATACTATATCATAGCGCAAGCTCTTATACTTGATATTTTTTGCGATATCAATCTATTCTTCAGTTCAAATCAATTTGTTTCGGTATCAGAGAAGTGATTTCTAATTATAACGCTGCATAGTATCTCTCTTAACATCGTCAGACTAAAGTTCCAGATGGATTCTCAAAGTAAAGCAAGTCATATTGCAGACAAGCTGAATGGATCCAATTATCATTATGGAAATTTAAGATGAAGACCTTGTTAATCGCCAATGAGTTGTGGGATGTTGTTACAGGTATCGAAGTAAAACTTGAAGACGACATATAAGATTCAAAATGGAAATCGAAGAATGGTAAAGCTTTTGCACTTATTATCCTCAATGCATCAGATACTCAAATTGGCCACATAGCTGAAGCTAAGGCTTCGAAAGAAGTTTGGGACATCCCGAGCTCACTATACGATATGAGAGACGAAACTACTAAGCTCTTTCATTGCTAGATGCAACGTATTTCATTACCTTTATTGACGAATTCTCCAAAAGAATAGCTGTTTACTTCATTGAATAGAAATCCGAAGCTTTCATCAAGTTCAGACAATTCAAAGAGCATGCATAAAATCAAACTGGCAAACAAATCAAAGCATTGAGGTCAGATAATGGGGGAGAATACATCTCCACCGAATTCAAGGAGTATTGCCTTAACAACGACATTGAGCAACAATCATATTCGCCTCAGTCAAATGGTCTTGTTAAGAAAAAGAATAGAACCTTAGTCGAAGTGCATGTTATCACATACAACACTTTTGAAGTCCTTCTGGGCTGAAGCTATTTCAACAACAACCTATATTCAGAACAAATGTCCTACTAAAATCTCTTAGACAAAACACCATTCGAAGTTTGGGACAGATACCAAACCTTCTCTATCAAACTTACGAGTTTTGGATGTACTGCTATGCATAGATTCCTCATGATCTCAAGAAGAAGCTCGACTTTCAGAGTATCAAATGCATTTTCATCAGCTACACTACTTTAGAGCAAGCCTACAAGTTGTTCGCATTGAGTTGAAGATATTCATGTAGGAATGAATGTAATTATTCTTCCACAAGAACACGATGCAAGTTCGAATAAATCAAACTAATATGAGTGTCTTCAATCGCGATCTTATTTGATCTTTGTACTAACAGAATAGTATTTGTTTCGATTGAATATGCGTGCGAAAATTATATGCGGAAGTAAAATACTATATGCGGAAGTATGAGACAACTTAAGATAATTTAGACAATAAGAAACTATTGATCAAAAACGAATTTTTATAGCTCTGAATTTGATTCATCAATATACATTTCTTGTTGCTTATCTCGTTGTTGTGTCTCTGATTGAGTTGTTTTCAATGAGTAGTGCATATGTATTTATATTGCTACAGGATAGGTCTTTTGGCCTTTTAATACCGTAACATTAGAAATCTAACCATTTATGAAGGTTGATTTTCAAATAGACGCCCTGTTTCTAGGCTCGAATAAATATTGTTTGTGAATATTTCACGACAGTCTATCTCTTTGTCTCAGCTTCATGTTTCGCGAATTGGTCGTGACACTTGTCTCTTTATGACATTTTTGTCTTTCACGAATTGTTCTCAACAGATGACAATTCTTGAGTTTGAAGGAAGCTAGAATATTTCGCGAACTATTTGAGATAGTTTCGTGACATTTGAGGCTTGAACAAGACACTGTTTCGCGAATCTTTTGTGTTGGTCACGAATACAAAAGTTTTGAGTTCACGTCCATTTTTTTCTCATCCTTTGTCAAGTAAACTGCGTGCTTTGTTGGTAGAATAAAGATCTATCTCGAAGTTGCTTCTCAAACAAGGCTTTACTTAGTGGCTTTGTAAAGATATTAGCTATCATTTCCTCTATGGGTATGAAGACTGTCTTCAATATCTTCTTCTCAACTAAGTCCCAAATCACATGATACTTGATAGGTATGTGTTTCGTTTTTGAGTGAAATACAGGATCTTTCGTAAGATAGATTGTTGAAGTATTATCCATTAACAAGACATAACGTTCTGAAGTAGATTCATCAAATCCTTCGTTTAATCTAGATCAGCTCGTTTGCCATCTTGGCTGCTGCTACATATTTCGCTTCACAGGAAGATTGAGCTACAACTGTTTGCTTCTTGCTAGTCCAAAGTATGGCTACGCGAGATGCTAGAGTACAACCTCCTAAAATACTTTTGCTATCATCCTTCATGGATGCCTAGCTTGCGTCACTATATGATTCAATGTGAAATCCATCTTTCTTTGAATAACATAGTCCATAGTCTTTCGTTTTTTTGGATATTGTAGTAATGTCTTTGCCAACTTCCAATGTAACAATCCAGGGTTTTGATTATATTGGCTCAGCCTGTATATCGCAAATGCTATATCAGGTTTGGTGTTGTCTTCTAGATATAACAATAATTCAATCAGCCTACAATAGGGTGTTTTGGCCATTCGTTCTTCTTCCTCGAGAGTCTGCGGACAATATGCCTTGTTCAGTATTGTTCTAGGAATCATGGGAGTATGCACACCTTTGCAGTCGAGCATGTTGAAGTCTTCAATGATCTTTTAAGTGTACTTTTGTTGGTGAAGATACAACTTACCACCTTCAAAGTCTCTCACGATCTGCAAGCCTAGATAGATTTTAGCTTCTCCTAGGTCAGCAATCTCAAATATTTCAGAAATGTCTCTTTTGACATCTGAAATTAACTTATCTCTTCTTGAGAAGATAAGCGTGTCATCAACATAAATAGCTAAAATGATTATTTTCTTTTGGACATACTTGATATAGACATTTGATTCAGCAAATAGAGGTTTGAAGCCTATGGAACGTAGTGCTTCGTCCTTCTTTCTATACCATTGTCTTGCTGCCTATTTGAGACCATAAATGTTGTATTCATGTGGCATCCGTATTTTGGATACTCTTGGCTTACAAAACCAAGTGGTTGGTCCGTGAATAAGTCTTCTTCTAATTTTGCGTACAAGAAAGCAATTTTCTCATCCACAATATGGATTTTCAAATCATGAGCCACTACATACACGAATAACAAGCGAATTGATGTATGTTTGACTACCGATGAGAAAGAATCAATGTAGTCAATCCCATACTTTTGTGAAAATCCTTCAGCAACCAACATTGTCTTGTATATGATGTTTTCTCCATTAGGACCTATTTTGATCTTATAGATCCACTTGCACTTGATTGGTTTTCTACCATCAGGTATAGGTGCAAGTGTCCATACATTGTTCTTGTACATGGATGACATTTTATTCCACACTAAAAATGGCATAACTTTTTAGTGGTAAGTCCAAATTTAGCGAAGTTTAATGCATTTGATAGCGCTCAACAAGAGCTTTCCAATGATATGTTAGATGACATACTTTTAAGCTACGATTAAAAAGTTATGGCAAGTCAAAAGTGTTAGTGTTATAATATTTTAATAATATAAACTACATCTTGCACAAATTCTTAAAGGGTCTTTTTGGAGCTCAAACTTCCTCTAATGCTTTTCTTTTACCTTTTGCAATCAAGATATCCTTCCTTTTGATCATGCAATCATCTCCACCAAACTCAACTTTGAATCCTTTACTTAGTAGTTGAATCACACTAAGTAAATTCTTGGTAATAGAAGGTATGAACAAAACATCCTTCAAATGAACGTTCCTATTTGTAGAGAGAGAAATAGGAATTGTGCCAATCCCTTTGGTGCTTGCACGACTATCAATCCACCACGGATCTAGATCTATATCATTAGCAGGCATACATGAAGAAATCACAAAAGCATCATCATTTGAGTATTGAAAATACAAATTATCTTCATCATGAGTAAGATTACCTTGCTTGTCTGTCAACACTCTAGAAGTAGACTTGGATTGATAAAGCTTCTTTAAAGAATCCCAAGCATCCTTTAATGAAGTACTATTACCAATTTCCTTGAAAAGTTCATTGGTAACATTCATCTTTATCATGCGTAGAGCTCTTTTACCTCTCTTTTCATACCTCAATTGTTCTTGTTGTGTTGCTGGCCTCTCCTCCAAACCTACAACAATATCCAAAACATCATGCATCTCAAGAAGTGATTCCATCCTCACTTTCCACAATGAATAATTGTTTGAGGTAAGCCTATCATTGCCTTCCAACATGTATCTACTTGGTGTAGCCATGTTGCAATGAGATTATCCTTTTCTTTCAACATGTTCCAATGCACAAAGCACTCTTTTGAAATACAACAAATGTTTCCAAAAAGAAATCACAAAGATATGGAACTCTAGCACTTATATCTAGCAAATCAACACATAGAATGTAGAAGTCATGATCAACCTATGATCTATTCTCAATCTAATGACTCTTGCCAGTTACTAAGATTGAAACACACTCTAATGAAGTTCAGCAATCTCACAAAATAGATATCCAATCAAAATTAGGGTTTTGACAAAATCACGAAGAATTGAATATTTCAAATTCTACAAGCAATTGCCTAAAACTTGATATAGAGTCTTGTAGCCTCAAGTAAGACCTTCCTAATGCATCCAAAATTGGCTATTTCCACTAAGTGTGGTGTGAAATCTACACTTCGTAGTCGTAAAATGAACGAAGTAGTATTATAATACCACTTGCTTATCCTCCCCTCATAGAGTGTGGTTGGGTATAGGAATGAAGTGAGATGGAAATGGTGTAGGAAAAAAAGTAAAATAGGAGAAAAAAAGTGTTGCACATGTAGAAACAATGTTAAGAGACATTTCAATAGAAATTGGCAGATGAAATAAACAAAATATAAAGTGAGTTAGAACAAATCGAAGTTATTAAGCAATAAAATATCGAAAAAGAAACGAGAAAAAAAGTAGATGCAAAATTACGATTGTAATCTAGGCGTATCATGCACTAATCTAAGTGAGTCGTCAATGGCACGAATGTTTGGTAAATATCTCTCTATTCATAACTCACTACCAATGTTGAATTCTCTTACTAGACACAAACACATGCTTAGACTTGAACCTGCCAATGAAGCATCCTATCACTTTTGCTCAATCAACCGAAAACACTATTACTCATTACAAATCTCTTTTCATCAGCATTTCCACAACGAGTGGAACATGGCAAGCATAAATCAACAAACTAATTCTAAGCATTCAACATTACAACTCTGGCCTGTCATTTTGGTTAACTCGGATAAGATCTACTCACTTATTGTGCTTCTTACGAGTTCAGTATTCACAAACTACAGATCCCAAGATCGACAAAACTCAAATGAAGTCTTCGACAAGAGGCAACTACAACAAAGAAATCTCTACCTATGATCACTGTCACAAATCGGTACACACAGCAGACAGATGCTGGTTCAACCCGACAATACCTTGCACACACTGCAAGAAGAAAAGACATTCAACATATGAATACTGGCACAACCCAAAAGGAAGACACGAAGTAGAGAAAGCCATGTTGCAAAGTCATCAAAGAATGCTGAGAAGAGCGACAATGCCTTCATGTTATTCCATGAAAAGTCAACCAGCTATGCGGAGCACGACTACGATATAGTGATTGAGTGGAGAGCATTATTCCACTTGTGATTTTTGTAATGTAGAAATGCCACTAGGATGCCACCTAAGGAGCTCTCTTGCTTATTTAAGAGACTCCCTCTTTGGGAAGAGGAGCTTTTGTGAAATGTACCCACTCCATGCTGAATTGAGAAGTGCCTCCACAAGTTTTGGTGCATCCATTGAGCTTCTTGATCATGCTTGTTTCTTGAGTGATGCACTCATGATCTTGCCCTTCTCTCCTTTGTGTGTGGTTGTAGATAGTAGAGTGGATTAGTTAACTTGCTTTCCTAGAGTGGATTAGACTTCATTTATTGTTTGTGGATTAATGTAGAAATCAGCATTCAGGTAAACTAAATAGGCTGGGTTTGTGATGTAATTCTTGCATATTCCCTTACAACCATGTTCTTGAAGTTCTTGGGATGTCCAAGAATCAAAAGATTGGTTGGTTTCTTGATTCTTGGACTTCTAAAATGTTGTAGAATAGTTTCTTGTTTCTTGTTTTGTGGATGTATGCAAGTATAGTATGTTTAGGATCTGATTGTAACTTGTTTTTGCAGCATTAGAGTAGGATTTCAATCATTGTTCAACTGATTTGCATGCTGATCTGATGGTTGAACGTTTTGGCATGCATGATTGACTGATTGTGGTTGTTTATGCATATGCTTCAGTGCAAGAGTGACCAAGCTTAGTGTTTTTTGACAGACAGGACAATAATACAACATTAATCAGTCCATTCTACCTGGGTTTGGACAATGTAATAACAAGAAAACATCCAGAAAATGCCCAAGAAGCCTGATAATAGGGAGAACCAACCTTAAAACTGTTCTGGAACAAGAACAAGAAAAAGCCAACTGAATCCCTAGAGCAGAGAATCAGTAAACATCTGGCCCGTTGCCGCTTGCACCACTCACATTATGAAACAATCAATGCTAAAACGCTACCCCTGATCAGATCCATTCAAGAAACGTGGTACATTTTAAGATCTGTTCACAACTCAAAACGACCTGCAACCACCCTCCACACATCCTACATACAATCTCAGATCTTTTGACATCCTCCTCTACACACATAACCTGCAACAATAACATCTTGATCAACTACAGAACACTCGACAACACAAGAATACTGATACTAGGCGATGGAAGCCGACACGATGTCGAAGGCCTCCAGTCTGTCAGGCGTGAAGCTCCTAAGATGTCATGCTCAACGGTAAAAGTAACATTACCAGAGGGATGGTTAATTAGTAATTTAGCGTAATCATGCCTTGTAATGATTAGTTAATTTTTTTTGCACAACTAGAAAACTCTGTGTTTATCCACGCAGAGTATCCACGCGAGACTTGACACTTAGTCGATTTTCCGAAATTTTGTTTGTGTGGAACATCCACGCCAAAAAAAAATTGAACACGCCTCCGGCCAATCTACCGGTGTGTTTTTTTACACGGCGCCGAAGAATTTATGCGCGTGAAATTATCCGCACGTGGATAATCCACGCAAAATTGAATTCTGAAAATTCTGGCAACTATTTGGGAGGGAAGGTAAGCAAGCAAGCAAGCAAGATCTGTAGAGCTTAGAAGAGCAATAGCAAGCAAGAGCACTAAACACTAGATTAGAAAACCTATAAAACTTGAAAGCAAAAGAAGAGGAGCAAGAGCTCGCAAAAATGCTATTTTATTGGCATTAAAATTTCGTGTGGATTATCCACGCAGAAGTTATCCACGCGTGGATAATCCACGCGATATCCACGCGTGGATGTTCCACGCGTTTTTTTTTTCCCTCTATTGGCATGTGAGAGGGTCTCCCACATGGGCTTGCATGCTTCAAATGTCATTCAATATTCTCATAATCTTTTCTAGATTTTATGAGAATATTTTATTGTGGGATTTTACATAAAAATATTTTTTTTTAATATGATGGAATGTAAAAAAATCAATTCAAAGATCATTATGGTAGTATTTAATTGTTTAAACTAGTTTTATATTGTTATAGATTTTATTTTTCTTGAGATTTGACATAGAAGACAAAATCATGAGATAGGAAATAGTACATATTATTATTAAACAAGTAATTTGACAAGTTTTTTAAGATTTTATGACATAACAGTATGTCAAATCGGTGATGTCATAAAACATTTAGTTTATTAATATTCTAGGTGTCATAGATTTGATATAATTTGATGACATAATTACATGGTCAAATAAAAAAAATTTGCTTTTGTCATGTGGCCTCTTAAATGGTTGCATGGGGTCATTTAGATTCATGATCAAATGCATTTATGTTATATTGAGGACCTTAGTGATATGTGACCTATATGATAAATCTTTTTAATTGTTGGTGTGTGACCTATATAACCTTATATGTAATCATAGTAGTTAGTTGAAATATCATTTAGCATTGTAATAAAGATGTTGATCAATGGTGTGTTATCTAGTATATGATTTCTTGTATACAAAGCAACCATAGATAGAAAGGGCGAATGCATATTGCTCGTCATGAAATACCATGGCACACTAGGCCAATCCAAAGAGATTTATCTTTAACTAACTCGAGCCAAGTATAAATTAATCAAATGAATGATTGAGTGGGCAATGAATCAATTGAGTATATGACTGATTGTTTGATTTTGATCATTCCATCTTGAAAGAAAGATCGAGTGAGATCATCACTCATATTAGACAAGAGTTTAAACTGAGAGCTTCGAACATTGACTGCTATGTGGTCTTTAAATTAGTTGAGATAGGCATGCACGCACTGTCTATTGATGTCTAACATTTGTCAATATGAACCTCATTTTGATTGCTCGTCATGTGTTGCCCCACCCAAGCAATTTTCTTGATAGCAATGTTACTAGAATATTAGATTTACATTAAGCATAAGTAGAATATACATGGATTAGATGTTGGCATGTCTTTAACAAATTTTATTATATTTGTTCAGTACATATGGTCTCATAATGATTACTTATGAGTGGTATAGAGTAGTTGGCTATAATGTGTATATGTCATCGACGATGTCAACATCATCAGATAGCGATTCATCTTATGATCGCAATAGCAGGTATATATTGTTATTGATATTGACATCAATTGCACTTTATTTGTTATTTGAATATGAGTCTATAATTTTTCTTGCAAATTTATTCTTACAATGACATTTGATTGGAATTATGAATTCTAGGAAAATTATTGTACCTCCACGTGATTTAGAGAAAGAAAAAAGAATTGAGCTCTATCACAGGAAAAAGGAGCAAGCAAGACTAAAGTACAGTGAACAACTTTTGACTAGTTCATCTTCAAGCTCTTTCATCAGTTGACGTATACCGCCCATTGATCCATCACATGTATGTATATTGATTTATGTCATAATTTTTTTATTTGTAATAATGATGTAATCCGATTTGCTCTTTGGATATAGTATATTGCTCTTTGGAAAGCCAAGACACCACTCCATCACAAATGAAAGTTTAAAATGCACTAAATGTACAAAGACTATTTTGTCAATTTTTGTCACATGTTACAATTCGTCACATGTTAGAATTTGTCAATTTTCACTTGAATGACACTGAAAGAATTTGTGCAATTTGCAATTGAATTATTGGACCAGTTTCAACCAGAATATCATGAGAGGATACCATGTACATGCACACAATGCAAAGGCCTTAAGATTCGGACAAGGAGGATTGTCAACGATCATATTTGGGCCAATGGAGTGCACACAAAAAATCCAAGAGTACGAGAGGTAAACTCTTTAAAGTGTTTTTCGAAAATGCTTTAATCTTTGACCCTTATGACACTTCAAGTATAGTTTGGCCAATAAATATTGAGCGATAGGATGAGTGCCACGATACTTTGAAGTTAATCTCTCACTTGCTTCTAAAAGGGAAATCCAAATAGAATATTTAGATGAAGTTAATTTCTCACTTGCTTCTAAAAGGAAAAATCCAAATAGAATGATTAGATGAAGTTAATCTCTCGCTTGCTTCTAAAACAAAAAATCCAAATAGAATGATTAGATGTAGTTAATATTGATTTCCATATTCAATCACCCATAATAGTGTTCCATTCACATCCGCGAGAGAGAGAGAGAGAGAGAGAGAGAGAGAGAGAGAGAGAGAGAGAGAGAGAGAGAGAGAGAGAGAGAGAGAGAGAGAGAGAGAGAGATCATGAAAGAGTTAAAGGTAACCAACACTCCCAATTTTAGGAAGGTGTGTAGCACTTGTTTTCTTCCGTTAAAGACATAGTTCAAATGTTTTTTGTTGGAAGATGAGTTCCACAAAAAATCCCAAACGCCGCAGGGAGGGAGCATGTTGTGACATTCTGGAGTAGGATATAATCATATGGTTCGGGAGTTTTGATTAGCACTCTATAATGTTCTCTCTGTTTTTCTCTTCATGTGTGTTTAGGGTCAGTGTGGGTGGGTGTGTGTGTGTGGGTGCGTGTGTTTGTGTGTGTTTGTGTTTGTGTTTCATGCTACTAGTTTACGGTTTGTGTTATATATTAAGTTATGTTTCATGCTTAAGAGAGAGAGAGAGAGAGAGAGAGAGAGAGAGAGAGAAACTGGTACATCTAACATTTTCAACTTTTGCAGAAGAAGGACCACCATAAGTTGGTTTCAATAAAAAGAGTTGCAAGAGAGATCGAGAATATTATTGATAGGATAAATCACATGAATATTGATTTTGGATTATCATTGGCCCTAGATGATGCTCTTGTTGATGATGACCCCTTGCATGATATAATTAGTTCATCAATGCCTTGTGATTCAATCCATGTCTCCAAATCTCTAGAACGTTCTTACCACCCAACCACACCTATCCTAGATGTTGCACATGAGTCCTCCACGATACTCCACGTGGATTCCACAAACATGACCACCCCTTTAAAAAAGAGAACACGTCTTGGACATATTATGACTAGTATGAAAGATAATTGCAAATTACTATGCACTGTTGATGTGTCAAAAGACATTCTAGGTTCTCTGTCTGACCTTCCTCTTCCACCTAGCTTGCAACCATTAGTAAAAGCATTTATTAGCACCATTACCATTAAATGGAACATCATTTACGTATTGGGGTCGAATGTACATGATCATGCCTAGTGAACACTTTCCTGAGACTGGTTTGGGCCTGTTTGCATTGAGTAGTATTCAGGTCCCTTTAAATAGTGTTGTGACATTGATGCCATATGCAAGACCTCAATACAATTGGGGTGATTGGCATGCTTTGTGTTGTCACCAATGGAGGATGCAAGTATATGGCTTGAATTCAAATGCTTGTTCTTTAGAGGAGCAACGCATGCAAGGAGGAAACAACTCGAGGGAAAATCGTACATACATTGATGGACGTCCAGATGTGCATGGAAACATTGCTGCATATATAAATAGTTCCATTGGTCACCCTCTATTGACGAATTGTGATTTTGAAGAATGCATCAATGGAAATAAAGAATATTTTACTAGGAATGTAAAGGGCACTTATGTAATGGTCTGTGCCACTAGATCTATCAAGTTTGGAGAGGAATTGTTCAGCAAGTATAGTTTCAACCGTCCTCTACCCAAATGTTTGCAAAAGACAATAAGTCAAATGTGAAGATTTAAATTTTGTTGATATGTAGAGATGTATAATCCATGCATCTTGATTGTATTTGGTTTGTGTCATTAAATATGTCAAATGTTAGGAGCATTATTCATCATTTGCCTAGATTAAATGTTAGGAGCATTATTCGTCTTTGAGTTCATTAAATGTTAACAAGCTGAAAAGACAAATTTGTCTGATAGATACATTGGTATGTTCATACTTTAAACTAAGAGGTAATTTATATTCACATGCAACATTTAGATCTATCAAGTATTGGGAGGAAATGTTTATCAAGCATTGTTTCAACCTACTTCTTGTTATTTTGATATATAGGATTTTTCATCCTCATTTAGTGTTGGAGACAATAATCCTCATAATGGTTGACGTAGATGACGAATGCAATACAACGGTCCACATATAAAGCAATTACCTCATCGTCTACGTCAAGGCTTAAAAGAGATGATGGAAATTGATGAGCGCATTAATCAAGAGACTAATGTATCTGAATCTAGCTCATCTAGATTACTTCTTCGCAAACAAGTTCCAACGATGAAAATGAGCTTTCAATGAATGATGAATTTGAAGTCATGGGAGACATGTTGGATGATATGTACGAGAACAATATTGCAGCTAGACATAATGAACAAGATGAGGAGACACTTTTGTCTAAAGAAAAAAGAAATTGCGAGAAGAATCAAAGACCGCATTGTATCCTGGAGCAAAGACATCTCATTTGGCGACTTCTCTACTTCTTTTAAATCTTCAAGCCAAATATAGATGGAGGGACCAAAGCCTCACATCATTATTTGAGTAAAAAAAAATTCATCTGATTGTCATTTTTGCTTTGAAACAAAATTTACAATTTGGACATCGAGTGATAATTTTTTTACAATGACTTTTTTTTGTCATGTATAGACTATTGAAAAATAAAATGCTCCCAGAAGGGAATGTCATGCTTGAGACAAGAGATGAGGCACAAAAAATGTTGTCTAACATTGGGATGGATTACAAGCAATATCATGCATGTCCAAAAGATTGTATTTTATATCGAGGAAGGTACGAATCACTCAAGAAATGTCCATTTGTGATACTCCTCGATATAGAGATGATTTGCAAGGGGCAACCATTCCGTGCAAAGTTTTACGACATTTTCTAGTAATTTCACGATTGCAACGTTTATTTCATTGTACACCATACCTCTATGGATGGGATGATGAGGGTACCTTCAGATTCACCTGCATAAAAACACATCAACAAAGAGTATCCAAGCTTTGTCAATGAGTCAAGAAATGTGAGATTTGGTCTTGCAACAGATGGTGTGAACCCCTTTGGCGTATGAGCAACTACGTGCTTGGTAAATTATAATATTCCTCCTTTGTTGAGTACAAAAAAGAGACACATTATGTTGGCACTTTTAATTCCTGGCCAATGCAAGGTTAAGAACATGGATGTGTATCTTGAGCCACTTATTGACAAGTTGGAAGATTTGTGGAAAGGGATAAAAGCATATGACATTTCGCGCCCCTTACATGAGTGGGAGTTTGCACTACATGCCATTGTAATGTGGACAATGCATGACTATCCAGGATTAGGTGAATGCTCAGGTAATCATTCAAACAATGTCTATCTTGTGTACATAGGAGTTTGTTTATAGTTACATACAGGAATGGGACTTTGCAAGAGGATGCGAATGGAAGGTATTATTCTTTACTAATACTTTATTATTAGAACATTCTTGTTTATAACAATATTTGTTTAATAATTTTGAAACACAATGTTCATTCACAGTGATTATTTATGAGATTCATGTTTGTCATGTGGCAATGCAAAATGTATAATGCTATATGGGAAGTTTGGTTTCCACTTTCGTGCTGAAAGGATTGATAACAAGAGACGCACACATGATTGTGGTGTAATAGCATCTTTCCAACAAGAAAGTCAAAGTAGTGCACGAGATCGGAATCCCATCTCAGGAGATATAGAATACGTATGAACTATACAAAATATTTATGATGTGTCATTTGGTGAAAGTGGACACTATTTTTTATTTGATGTGAAATGATTCAAGGTAGTTTGTAGAGGGCCAAATGCAACCGTAAAATCGGATCCAAGTGGATTTTTTGCAATTGATTCATCAAAAACATTGAGCATGGAGTCCTTTGACACATCGGTGTTGCCTCGTCACTGTGAGCAGGTGCACGTGCTATGTACGGTTTCATGTTCCAAGAAAATTCTCAATGTTTTACAAATGTTGCAAAGGCAGTAAATCACTAAAAGCATGTGAGTTAATGAAATCACCACCACAAACTATGACAAAATCAAGTGTTTCATCATAGTCAATCCCTTTGAATTGAGCATATCCCTTGGCAACTAGTCTTGTTTTATAATTGTTCACACTACTATCTTGATTAAGCTTGATCTTAAAGACCCATTTGCAAACAGTAACATTTTGTATCATTGATGGAGGATCAATAATTTTACAAGTATCTCAAACAATGCATCATATACTCATCTCACTTTTCATTACATCAAATCACTGTTTTATTGTTACAGTTTCATTCACACTTGAAGGAACATCATCAAACTTAAGGTAGTAATAAGGGCAATAAAAATTAAACAATCATAAACTTGTAATTGTTTCGCTCTTTCTTAATATCACATTCATCATTCATCAATTCCTCATTAAAGAGCAAACTTGCCAAAATCACCATCTCTTGATAATCTCTCGAAGTATGTACAAAATGAGCTCTCAATCCATATCAAATGATCTCGAATATGAAATTAGGTAGAGTACCATTAGGGTAGACCCTAAACCCCTAGCTATCAAAGCCTTAGATCATGCATAATTACCCTCTTGGTAGCCCGAGTCAACTGTCTTATAAAAGTAGGTGGCCGCCCTCATAAAAAATCCCAATCAACTAGGAACATCATGATATAATTCACTTTAAAAAAATATTTATTTAACTAATTCCATTTCATTATGAACATGCAAAAAAAAAAAAACACCTCATCATAGTATAATTCACTTTAGAAAAAAAAAAATATAGCCTAATCATAATATAATTTACTTTAGAAATATATTTATTTAACTAATTTCATGTCATTATCAACATGCAAAAAACAAAAAAACAAAAAAAAAATGCGTGGATAATCCACGCAAAAGATATTGGTCTGGTTCGGTGAACAAACTGAAATTTGCGTGGATAATCCACGCGTGGATTATCCACGCCAAAATTGCTTTCCGGCGCCACCAACCTTTCCTCCCAAACAGTTGTCAAAATTTTCAAAATTTAATTTTGCGTGGATTATCCACGTGTGGATAATCCACGTGCATAAATTTTTCGGCGCCATGTCAAAAAAACAACGGTGGACTGGCCGGAGGCATGTTAAAAAAATTTTCCTTTTCTATTGGCAATTATATTGCCTTGAGGATCCACGTCATAATAAGAATTTGTGGATGAGTCTTCGATGGGACCGGGAGCCGCGACCGCTTATGAGGGACCACCCTCATCTTGGCTAAGCATACTCTGTAGTTGTGTTTCTGCTCACGAGTTAATGATTCATATAAATTTTTTACAAAGTCTCCCGAGCTTTCACCACTGCCTGACCCCGACATGATTACTACATTCATAAACATACAGTACATCACAATAAACTCCAATATTCTCAGTGCTTTGATTTGTTTCCCAGTTTGATTTTATGCATGCTCTTTGAATTGTCTGAACTTGATGAAAGCTTCTGATTACTATTTAATGAGGTAAAGTTCTTCTGGAGAATTTGTCAATAAAGGTAATGAAATACTTTGCATCTAGCAACAAAAGAGCTTAGTAGTTATGTCTCTCATATCATATAGTGAGCTCGGGATGTCCCAAACTTCTTTCGAAGCCTTAGCTTCAGCTATGTGGCCAATTTGAGTATCTGATGTATTGAGGAAAATAAGCGCAAAAGCTTTACCATTCTTCGATTTTCATTATGAGTCTTATGTGTCATCTTCAGGTTTCACTTCGATACCTGTAACAATATCCCCCAACTCATTGGCAATTAGCAAGGTCTTCATCTTAAATTTCCATAATGATAATTGGATCCATTCAGCTTGTCTGCAATATGACTTGCTTTACTTTGAGAATCCATCTGGAACTTTAGTCTGACGACGTTAAGAGAGATACTATGCAGCGTTATAATTGGAAATCACTTCTCTGATACCGAAACAAATTGATTTGAACTGAAGAATAAATTGATATCGCAAAAAATATCAAGTATAAGAGCTTGCGCTATGATATAGTATTAGACCTTGAAGAAGAATCAACGCTCTGATACCATGTTGGAAAGAGGTATATAAAAGGTAGGTCAAATAAGATTCGAATAAAAAGAATTTGAACGTCAAGAAAGAAAACTTGCGCAGCGGAATAATCTATCTTCTTCTTTTTTCATGCATGACTATGCCTATCAATTTTGAACAAAACAATAGTGATAAAAAATCACGTTCGATCTTATAATAACCAACTTTGAAATCATTAGTACTATAGTGATTATGTAGCCAAACATTTAAAGCATTGAATTATCAGACAAACAATCAATTGTGAAGAATTACAGAAACGCATACATTTGGAGACGATGTTGAATGCAATAAAAGATAATATTGATTCAGTATGAAAGCAAAACAGATGTAAATGAGTACAAGTTGCGGATCAAAGCCACGTACTCCAAGCTATCTTTGCGCAGCTAGAATATAAGTCTGAATTGAATGAAACTACTAATAAGCAGTAAGCGCAATAGCAATCTCTAATCAACTCTAGAGAATTGAGCTAGAATTCTCAAGAGTGTTTTTGCTAGCAGGCTTGAGAGAAAGCTAACTATTCAATACTTGATCTCAGAATTAAGATGTTGAAATATGAACAGCTATTTATACTAAGCAATTAGGTCGTCAAATACGGCTACCAGTTGGTTGGAGTCTGCTAGCATTCATCAGTTCTTCTCAGAACTTGCTTGTTGATAAGCGTTGACATTTGGCCGTAAGCAGTTTGTTTGCATAAATGAACATGAGTGTCACTTTGCAGAAATGAACGTAAATGTCATCAAGGAGAAAGCAAAAAATGCAAGTTTTGTGAGAAATGCGACAGTGTCGCAAAACCTCATTTCCTGAATATTGGGGTAGCCCCACATGTTGCCAAAGTCACTTCCTTAACATTTGAGGCACTTTGAAAAATACAAAAAACATGATACTGTATTTTTACTTGGAATTCCCGACAGGCGACAAAAGCGATAAATGCAACACTGCATTTTTACTCGCAATTCCTGACAAGCAAAAAATGCGACACTGCGTTTTTGTTCGAAATTTTTGACAGTGTCGCTTTAAGAGAAAATTCACTATAGCAAAAAGACGATAGTGTCGGGTTTTTGTAGTGAGAGAAAATTTTGACACTCTTGTCAAACTCCGTGTATTTCTGCAAACCGTGTAAAAACACTTGTAAGTGTAAAATACGGGAGAATCCACAGAACTGGATAAACAGTTGGATGAAGATTAAAAACTGATTAGTCGATTAGTAGGAAGGAGAATAATCCAACAAGTTGTTCCACACTTGTCCCTTTTCCACTCAATTACTTACTTCCAGTGTTTGTGTGGCTTGAACAATTTTTATCCAAATTCCATATCTAACACTAAATTCTTTGCATGTGTGATTAAATAAGAATCTTCTTGCTTTAGAAACTCCAATTGATGGCTTATTAGGAACATTTCCATTTTTTTCAGAGAATTTGTCACTTTTTTCAATGATGACATTCCCTTTATGTAATCCTACCTCTGAAAGAACTTCTTCCAACCTCTTAATAGCTGCTTTAGCCACAGACTCCAGTTTTGTATTCCATGCAAGGAGAATATGCAGATAAATTGGTTTTTCAATAGTACGAACCTTAGCATGTAATGTGCATATGTGAACATTTTTTAATGGAATTGGCTGAACACTTTTCATATTTGGATCTTCTACTTCTTGTGTTGGTTGGTCGTCCCAAATTCATATTGTAGCAATCCGTCATGCAATAAAGACATGGATGCTTTGATGTTGCCCCATGAGAGACATTATATATACATTTCGATGTTTTAAAATCTCCTGCAAGGTGTCATCGAATTCAAAAACTTCCATGGTTTTTCTCACGCTCCAAATGTCTCTTTATAATCTTGCCATAATTTTTTCGTGAAAATATCCATGAAAGTCTTTTATGGTCCTCTTTCAAGACCCATAGAGAAGAAAATCATCCATGGCATGTTATAATGGCAATGTATGAAATGTTAATAACGATACTTAAAAAGAAAATTGAAAACTATTCCCGAAATGCCGCCAACCACCATATGTGATTTTTCGATTGAACACTAAACGTTCGATCATCTGTATCTAAAATTCTGTTCATCAAAGTGACACTCACTTGTTCAAAATTTTGACCTTTGATAATTTCGGATTCATCCAATTTTATTACTATAACGACCTTTCCATTTACTTGATGTTCATCTAGTTTATAGAATCGAATAATGTATTTTAGCGAATAGCAAGAAAAATATTATTGCAATCATTGTAATTGAGCTCACCATATTCTGATTTGTATAAATCAGTTATATGAAGTGGTTGGCGAACTACGTTGAACATTCTGTTTCTTGCCAATCTTACCATATATGGACAAGGAAGATAAATTTTCTTCACCATCACTTGAGAAAAGGCTTCTTTAACTATTCTAAAAAAAAAAGATTAAGCACGACGATCTGTTAAATAGTTCTTTGCCACAAACATGATCTACAACAAACATATAGAACTCAAATTATATTTAATAAATTGATAATGCATATTATCAAATGCAAATGAAACTTGTATGACCAATACAAATCAAAAAAATGATTAATATAAAAGCATACTTAAATGCTCGATTTATTTTTTTTTCTGATTGCCACTATGTGTAGATAAGTCATCAATATGCTTCATCAGTACTCTCTTTCTTTCTCTTTTCATCATTGTCTTTTTTTGGTAAATTTTATATCAACAATAGCTTTTAAACTGTCGGATCACAACTTTTCCATGTATTCTAACATTTCTTGGTTTGAGCCCCAAAGAGTAGTGACTGTAGCATTCAACTCTGATATAACATGCTTGAGTAAATTGTCTTAAGCACAAGTGTGTTGCACATAATGAAGCAATTGTTTATTTGCACGTTGCAACTGTTGATTAGAAAACTGTAATTGCTGATTAAGACAAGATACACTATGCATTCCAATATCACGCAACCTTTGACAATATTCAAGTAATCCGCTATTTCCTTCACATACAAATCGGAGAAGATGAGTTACGGACTTTAAATTTGAACACAAATTCGTGGTTGGATCATTAGGATAAATTGATCCATCCACCCACAAATCTATATTCTTATGATTATTCATTCTCAATTTTCTAACTACTGTAGCAACATTCTCTACAGCTTTCAAATTTTTATTAATAATTGGAGTGCATTCCATAGGAAGTGCAACATACAAATGGAACATTGCCATTGTTGAAAGCTACAATCCATAAATGCTTCAAACTACATTAAGTCAAACTGAATAAATCTAGGGTACCTTACTTTTGTAATGTCTATGTCGTGCTAAATAATCATCCCACCTCATATTTCACTGTAAGCATTCAAAGATTTGAAAACTGCTCATTGCTTCAGTTTTTGCAGTGAGCACACCAAGAATTACACTCTTAAAGCTCTAGCCCCGAATTTTGAAATGAGCATGCAGAGAAGTTATTACATCTCATACTTAACTAACTGATGTTTGAAGTTAACCATCCTAGTTAAATGTCGGGCAACGCCGGAAACTCAAAAAATGGTGACCAAAAGTTACGGGGTTTACATTCTCTCTCTACAAAACCTCTCTCTAAAGTGAAATTTCTTAAAGGGCCCATTTTGAGGCCATATTTCCCCTAATGTTGTTGGAAAGCTAGTGAAGTCTAGTTTGTAATGCAATTTTTTTTCATGCCAAAAGGACTTGTCTTGAAAAAGTTATAGGCATTCACATGAAGGTGGGTAGGGCACCCAATCTGGTGATACTTGCCAAGGATTGCTCATATCTTGCTTAGACCATAAAAAATTCATGATGTTGCATTGTCAATCTAGCTAGTGTGTGATCTAGATGAGATTTTGGTGCCATAGCCACATAGTTTCACACAAATCCATTGTGTTTGAGTTTTCTTCTGAGTCCTTGAGTGTTTTCAGGTGTTTTTGAAGCTCGTGGAGGGAGTTGTCTCAAAGTCTTGGAGTTCTTCATCTTTGGTGTAAGGCAAGATCTAGATACAATGAGAGATTGACATTGGTTTTTAGATTGATTTCACAATGGGTTTGCAAGATCTCATCAGGAGTTAAACTCACATTCAAGTGTCATTATTATAAAGAGCAAAGCAACAAATATGAGTGGAAAATATTCAAGTCATACTTGTTTATCCTAGGAGGTAGAGTCCTTGGTCTTCTTTGAGTCCAATAGTGTGATTGGATTTGATTTTGGTGTGATTTGATTCAAATTTAGTGTGCCTTAATGTTTGTGATCTAGGCAAGGTCCATTTTCCATGGTGAGGGTCACAAAATCAGACTTAAGAGTCACTTCACAAGTTTTTAAGCTGTGCACAAATACTTTCTCATCATGGCATCAATTGAGGCAAATGGAAGGTCCAAATCAAGGTGCTCCTATTGTGGCAAGATGGAGCATCCAAATCTCAAATCAATGGATGTTGGATTTGACTTTGATGGCAAGAATGAAGTCTTCTAATATTGGTGATGTCAAGAATCTTCCAAAGCTTAAGGATGATTCAAGAGAAGAAAAAGGTGTAGAGTATCAACCTCCACACCTAGGCAAACCAAAGCGATCATCAATATCAAAGGAGGAGTCATCAAGGATTCTTTGCACAAGCACAAGAATATGCAAAGGGAACACACTATCTTATCCACCTCTAACACTTTCATGACTTCTTTGATAAATGAAACAAGTTGCTTTGATGATATGCCAAAATCTTAAAGTAGGCTTGAGCCAATTCCACATGGCTATGATGCTTTTTTGAGATACAAAAGTGTGATGATTTGTGACTGTCTATTTGATTGCATTCCATTTGATCATATGTGGAATGTCTATCTACTTGCTTTTGGATTTAATGCAAATAGATTGGTCAAATCATCAATTTGTTGGATGATGTTGTTTTTTCCTGTATTGAGGCAAATTCTAAACTCTTTATGAGAGTAATTGTGAATCATCCTCTAAGGACACTTATGTCCATAATGAAGTATTTAGTCTCATTATATCTAAGATTAGAATGGCAATCAAGCATAAAGATATGATGCAAACTCTTTGTTATTATAGCATGCATAGTCTTGCCAATCTTGATGTGCCTAGTTCTCGAAATCTTGGTAACATGATGTTGGATCTTTGTGGTCCTTTTGAGTCAAGGAGGACTCTTGATTTCCTTCTGTAGTCTCAGCTATTTTCAAGGAGGATGAGCTTTTGTATCAATCTTATGCTTCAAGGATGGAAGAAGCTCTTCTTGATGCTTGGAGATAATTTTCAATCAAAGAAGCCTTGTCATGGCTTGACATACTTGGTCAAAATATTGTATTTATCGATTTTTTGCAAGGGGCACACTTAGTGTGAGTCTTTTTTTTGTTACGCCATCCTTTTTCTCAATAGACATGTGCTTAACCCTCTATAGTGAGCATTTCCATAGTTCTCCAAAAATACTCACCCATAGTCCAAAACACTCGCCAACTGAGCATTTCTTACCATGTAGAGATTTATGTGAGATTTGTGTGAATCCTTTACTTAGTAATTGAATCACACTAAATAAATTCTTGGTAATAGAAGGTATGAACAAAACATCCTTCAAATGAACGTTCCTATTTGTAGAGAGAGAAATAGGAGTTGTGCCAATTGTGAGAGATTTCAACTAGTTTAGTCTAGTTTAGTCACATTTTGGTAAATTGTCAATAAGTGGCCAAAACTCATTTTAGACTTAGAGATAAACTTTTTCAAGTTATATTAGTTTAAAATACATTCAATAAACACTTTTGGAAAGTGTGGGAAAGTTGGTAGTCGAGTTTGAGAGAGATTCAAATTTGAACTTTGGGTACATTGAATCTAGACCCAAAAATAGTAGGGTTTACATTTTGGAGGGAAAGCCAAGTGGCCAAATAGGGTTTGGGAACTCTATAAAAGGATGTAACTTGTGGAGAGACACATCTTCTCTCTTATCTATCTCATTTCATGCTTATACATGGTTCTTTTGGGTTCTACTACTCATTGGTGCACTATCTTGGTGTTATCTTGCAATTCTATGTGTAGAATGATCATTTATTGTTATTTTCGGTTCCACACGTGTGAAATATTGTAGGGTACTGTAATTGTACGGACAACAAACATATTTTATGTTTTGGTTCATGTTTGATCAATATCTCTTAGAGTTTGCATCTCATTTTGTGTGTAGATGCTGATTTTTTTACATTGGCAGGATTGTTGGTTTGCTCCTTATTGTAACCAAAGATTTGGGACATGGATTGGATCTTGAATGATCTGAAATCCTTCACATGGTATCAGAGCTATTGTGTTTCAGGTTATGAAAGTATCAGCCATCTTTAGCAAGGATTTTGGAGGAGTTACCAATGCTAGAGCATGCTAGATTGATCTCTACTCAAAAATCAGCATTTTTGCATGTGTAGACTTGATCTTTTTTAGGTCAAAACTCAATATAGGGTTATATACTTGATCAATTCCGATTTCACACTTGGCTTACTGGAATTAGATGATTTTTGGTGCATTAGGAAGGTCTCATTGGAGTCTACAAGAAGATATACCAAGTTTCTAGAAATTGCATGTAGAATTTGAGATATTCAATTTTTTGTGATTTTGTCAAAACCCTAATTTTGATTGGATCTCTGGTTTGTGAGGTTACTGAACTTCATTTGAGTGTGTTTCAATCTTAGTAAGTGGCAAGAATCATTAGATTGAGGATAGATCATAGGTTGATCAAGATTTCACTATTCTATGTGTTGATTTTCTAGTTAGAAGTGCTAGAAGAGATTTGAGAGGTTCCATATCTTTGTGATTTCTTCTTGAGTTCATTTTTTGACATTCAAGAGAGTGCTTTGTGCATTGGAACAGGTTGAAAGAGAAGATCATGTCACTTCAACATGGCTACAAGTGGTGGATTTATGTTGGAGAGCAATGATAGGCTTACCTCAATCAACTATTCTACTTGGAAGGTGAGGATGGAGTCCTTATTGGAGATGAATGAGTTGATGGAGATTGTTGCAGGTGTGGAGGAGAGACCTCAAGCACCTCAAGATCAAGTGAGGTATGACAAGAGAGCAAAGAAATCTCTACACATGATTAAGATGAATGTTACCAATGAACTTCTCAAGGAAGTTGGTAAGTGCACATCATCTTTGGAGGCTTGGGAAGCTTTGAAGAAACTTTATGAATCCAAGTCTACATCAAGAGTGCTTACTCTTAGGAGGCAAATCTTTCAAAGTTTGCAAAAGAAGGAAGAGAGTACTCATGCTTTTGTTTTGAGGGTTAAGGCATTCAATGATGAGTTAGCATGTATTGCTGAAAGCATTAAGGAGGTAGGGCTTGTTCAAGTTATACTTAATGGCTTGTTGGATGATCATGCTAATATTGTTCAAAGTTTTGCTATTCAAAAGACTTTGCCAAGTATTGTGGATTTGCAAGAGATCTTGGTGAATGAGGAGTATAGGCTTCAATCAAGAGGAGGTGGATCTACATCGACATCTCATTATGAAGAGGATGTTATGTTCATCAAAGGCAAGTTCAAGGGCAAAGAAAAAGACAAGTGGTCTAAAGGGCAAGATCAAGGTGAGACTTCTTCTTTTGGCAAAAAGAAAGATAAGTCTAAATTGAAATGCTTTTATTGTGGAATCAAAGGGAATTTTGCAAATTAATGTTTGAAGAAGCAAAGAGATGAAGGTAGCAAGCAAATCAACTTTACTACTAATGATGAGGGTCTAGGTGGTGGTGATTCTCTTTTGATGTGTTCATCAAGTACAATATCAAGTGAAGGTGACAAAGATTCATGGTGGATTGATAGTGGAGCTAGCTCACACATGACTAGTCACAAGGAGTTCTTTACTTCTTTGGTCACTCATGATGGAGCCAAGAAAGCAATTCACATGGCCAATGGTGGTGAGTGTGTGATTGAAGGTATTGGTTCAATTCCTATTTGTCTCTCTCGTAATAGGAAAGCAAGACTTGATGGTGTTGAAATTCTAGTCCAACATGTATATATGCATTCAGAGATAAATGTGCATGGATTCAACCGTTAGGATCACAAAAAAAGTAATTGTGAGTATTGATATTTTTGATACTTTGATTTTTGTCATTCATAAATGTCTAATAGTAAACTTGCCAATCTGATCATTTTTCTCTTGCAGATTTATATCAATCCAACATAAATGAATGGGAGCCGAGTGGATCTTTAGCAGGTGTGTTAGATGTTATTCACACTGATATTGGACAGCTGCAATATCGAGGTTGAACTACAAAAGATCTAGTTGATAGTGGGACTTTTCTTTATGAATCAATGTACATTCCTGATATAAAAGAAAATTTTGGACAAATAGTACCAATTCCATTACCGAGTTTTGAAAGTGATGAATGGATTGCACCAGATGCTACAGTTTCATAATCATTTCGTTGCAAGATATATAATGATGTAAAAAATTCATTTAAAATGAGCATGGGATAAAAATCAGTCAGATTGAGTTGGTTTATTTCCTTGAATATATTTGTGGATTTATTTTCAAGTGTCAATGTATACAAAACCCCAACGATGTATGCAAAAATTTATCAGATAGTTTATTATCTGAACTTATGGATGAAGGTTGGGACAAAAGATCAGATGGAGAAATAGAATGCAGAATTAAAATGTCTTCCATGTGCTTCCGTTATCAAATTGAAAAAAAAATGTTGAGCTTATGTTTCCATTATCAAAGATAGAAAAAAATAAAGGTAAATGGGTGCCACTCGATCAAGACTTGGAAGCCAGTGGACATTCAAAACGAAAAAATATTGAAATCATATATGTCGTTTTGACGTGTGTTGAGGTGGAAGAAGATTGGAGTCTAAACTACATCAGGCGAGAACTATTGCTCCTACAAGATGATGTACTTTCAGACTTCAGATAAACTGTAAACACTTGATCTTTTATAAATCGTTTCAATCAAAACTTTCTAATACAATCTCTGTACTAATTGTAGAGAGAGAGAGAGAGAGAGAGAGAGAGAGAGAGGATAGAGGCGCATGGGAGGAGAGAGAGAGATAGAGTTAAGAGAGAGAAAGATAAATTTTGTCACTAGAATGTTGCACATCATTTTGCACATACCTTTTTTATCATGTTTTCATGGCACCAGTACAATGAAAATATGCGAAAAACCCGACACCTTCGTATTTTTTGCTGATACATTTTTCTCTACTATATTTTCTCATATATTTTAACAAAAAATGCATTGTTTCAAAGATTGTGTATATTATTATTTGCGCAGTTCAAAACTCACAAATACTGAGCTAAACTTTTGCGAACTGAAGCGAAGCATTTGTGTATTTTGCCTATTTATTTGTTTATTTATTTTGTTTTGCTTTTAGGACTAGACACTTTATTATTGAGTATGTACCTTCAAAATGAAGGACGCTTTCATTTAATATTGGTCTAATCCGCCAAAATATCATCAATACGCCTAAAACCTCAAACACTTCTATTTTTTTTGCTACCACTTTCCATCACTCTTGCTCTCTGATTTTTGAACTATTGTGATCAAGCTCTTTTCTGCCATCACTCGTTTACAATTGCAAGCGCCATGGCAATCGTATTCAAAACGCACCCAAAGCCAGTATTATCAGTGTAAATACCTAAAAACATTTAAAAGTAATATTTTTCCAGCTCTGGATGAGTATCTAAATAAGTTAGATTCAATTAACATTTTCAATGTTAAGTTGTTTCTAGCCTTAAACTAGTTCCTTCTCGAGTTTCCCATTAGCTATTATTCCCTGATCTGTGGGAAATCTACACAGATTGGGAAGCTGACTATTCTCGTTATTTGGAGGAAGTCAAAACAAATAATATACTTCACTCCACTAATCCAATAACCAGACCATACCACACTTACAGTTATGTAAATATTGTTTCTCTTATGTCATATGCTCTCTTATCTATTCAACAACTGTACATTAAATAAAAATTCTCAGAATATACATATGTTGCCCTTTCACTAACTGTCCTTTCTGCCGAGATGTCTGAAATCATGTTTGAGGATAGTTGGTAAATGCATCTTGTAAATAATACCATCTCCCACCATTGGGGAATCAAGGAATGGGGGGTTATCCATATTTGCCATTTCAAGAAGATTATAATCGAAAGAATAATTATTTCCTAGCCACAAAAGGAATGACCTTGGAGCAAGTGAATGAAGAGAATGAAGCCCGAGCTAAGGCTATTTTTCACAGCAAGCCAGCCAGCAGAAAGTGACAGAGAAGGATGTAAACAAGTTGTTTGCGAGCCGCTACACAGCTGAGGAAGGGGATATGTGGAGCCTCATGATTTCACATTATCCAAGTTTTTGTTATATATTGTAAAAACTTTCAATTTATATATATATAAATGTGCTATAGTGCCTAAATTCATGTACAGAGCCTATTTTCACTTTGTAAATTCACATTTAGGGTAGAATTTGCAACGTTCTATAGAGACAAAATAGCGGATCTCAACCAACATTTTGACGGTTGATAAACGACATTGAGGCCGGTGATCGTTCCTTCCTATAAGGTCGACACTTCGTGCCATTGTACTTACGCATTTTGCACAGAGCTGAGTATCAATCGAGAGAGAAGAGCAAGTTTCTATAGCTTGAGCATACTTTCTCTCTGCCATCTTTTACAACATTACTTCTTATCAATTGAGCGAATACACTCTGTATGATCTGTAATTGTTTGTGATTCTGTTCTGTTTGTGTCACACATATTTCTCACATTTTACTGAATTTTAGTCAATCTAACACGGACTTTCAGATATCATCAGCAAGCAACAATTCTGACTAATGTGTGTAGGGAATTAGCCAAAGTTGTTAAGCATAACCTTTAGCAGAACTTCCTTCAATTCTGAATGAGCTATGTGTTCAGATAATGAGTTTGTTTGATGCTCTGTTATGTTTGCTTCCTGCGATAAGAACTAATTCTCTATGCTTGATTAAGAGGAATCTTTAGCCAATGCGATTCTGTCTGACAAATATATTTGCTAATTGTTGTCTGATCTGACTGTTTTTCTGATACAAGAACCTGGAAGATAAAGTAATCTTACAACCGCAGACCTTGACCAAATCATTTCATCATTGGTGTTCATGGATGCCAATTTACCCAAATATCTTTGGATAACCAGATATGTCAATGTAGTATTCACTGTGAGTATTACACATCCCAGACCGTTTACCATCATACATACATTTATCATACAAAAGATGAGATTATTCTCTCTCTTGAGGAACGATCAAACCTTTTATACTACTTAATTCATCGATTTTGTGAAAATCTATAATGACTAGGCCACCACAGCAACTCAAGCACTAGATGGCCCAGATCAACCAAACACGGGATTACCTGCGTATTTGAATGGGTCGGCAGCTTTTGTAAAGTGATTATCTCTCTCTCTCGATGATTCTAGAAAGCTGACCCTGTCACTTCTGTACTTCACTCCCCCACTTCATTTGAGGAAGTTTTTCCAACACAATTGACTAAAATGTTGTTTACATGGTTCAAGTTCCACATCGTCAGACCACAATTTTGTTATTTTCTCATCATCCAGGATTTCAGTTCTTTGGATTTCATTGTACAAATACACACTCTACATCAAGATTCCCTTATTTATATCAACGACACATCACACCTTATGAAGTTCAAGCCTATGCCACAATGGGTTATGTTACTCAACCAACATGGACTTATTTGCTTACCACCACAATTTTTGAAATATAATCTATGCTTAACTCATAAGCCATAAATTCAATAAACTTGTTGGCTTTATTGAGTCCAAGAGATGTCATTTAGATTCCTTGTGGTTAGATTTGACCTTTTAGAGTTGGATGTGATTATAACTTTCTATTCTTCATGGAAACACATGGGAATAAAGAGACACAGATTATGCTTGCTACAACAATATTCCTTCCAAAATGCTTTGAAGTCATCGTTCAACTCGATCGAGTTCAAGTGGAGCAAGGGACTTGCCTCCATAGAGCCACCTTGCAAATGGCATTCTCAATGGCTTTTTACTCACTGGATGACTCAAGATAATGATCATTGACCAAGATGCTTTCTTCTCTGAGGATTTCTTATTGGAATCCTATGGTGGTACCTTCCATACACACGCTCATGACTCTGATAAGAGCCTTCCAATGTGTTACACTAGGGTTAGTCATATACTAACTTAAAGAGCTGACTGCAAAAGCTATGTCTGGCCTGGTACAGATCATTGCATACATAAGAGATCCTATTATCGAATGATAAGGACACACACGTATCTGCTCCTTCTCTTGAATTGTTTGAGGACACTAGTCCGATTGACAATTTGAGACTTGGTTCCATTGGTGAGAGAGCTAACTTGCAATTAATCAGATTATATCCGACTAACATATTGTAGATGTACCTCTGTTGAGTAATGTAGATCAACTTTCGAGTCTCTATGGATTTGAATACCAAGGCAGAAATGAGCTTCGCCCAGATAGGTCATGTCGAATTCAAAAGATAGCATTGACTTGCCTTCCTTTATCAAATCGATACTATTGTTGAAGAGCAATGTGTCGTCACATACAAAGTGATAATGATAAAAGACTGTCGTATTGTCTTGAATTTGAAGAGCTAGATGTGTAGCCGTGATCAATAAGGAAAAATGATCCTTTGAAACCATGCTCGAGCAGAGTGCTTCAAGCCATAAAGTGCCTTATGGAGTTTACACACATGATTGTGTTTACCCTTGATAATATAAGCTTCTGATTTCTATTTAATGAAGTAAACAGTTGTTCTTCTGGAGAATTCGTCAATAAAGATAATGAAATACTTTGCATCTAACAATGAAGGAGTTTGCCTAGGTCCACATATATCTATATGAACAACATCTAACAGACCTTTTGCTGCATGCCTATGACTCGATCTAAAAGGAATCCTAGTCTGCTTTCCAAGGATGCAGCTATGGTAGATAGGGAGATTGACTTTACCTCGGAAGGATAGTCGAGATCAAGTACTAGAGATTGTCTGGACATGTTCAAAATAGATGCATAATTCAAGTTTCCTAAGCGATGATGCCATAGTAATGCTTTATTGACCAAAATAGAGGTTTTCAAAGCTTGACTAGAATCAAAATAACAATGTGCCAATTTATATAAGTATCCATGTCTATTGTCGAATGCAAGGATCTTGTTACTCCTATCGATAATTTTGCATTGAGCAGACTCAAACTCTACCTTATGACTTAAAACTGTAATTCTACTTACTGATAACAGATTTGTAGAGAGTTTAGAAACATACAAGACTTTTGACAGTATTTTGAATTGATCATGCTGGAATCTTAATCTTACAGTACCTTCACCTTCAATAGTGTGAGTGCTATCATCACCAAGATGAACATATTTCTTTGTGTTGTAAGGCCTATAGGAATGAAAAATTTCACGATGATTGGTCATATGTTGAGTAGCTCCAGAATTCGAAACCATGAATCATCTGAATTCGTGTATGTCTTTGACCACGCCTTCTTCCATTTCGAGTTCAGGAGATGCTATAACTGTATTTGCTTGTTGATCAGGTTGCTTGGCTGCATTCTTGGCTTTGGGAAGTCGGCAATTTTGGATCTCATGGTTAGCAATACCTGCAAAACATCTTATTATTCGACGAATGTGGATTTGATGATTGTTCTTGACTTTGAATCTATTTTTGATTCGATGTAGACTGCTTGGAGCTTTTCTACTTCTGTCGTTTCGAGCATGAGATGAAGAGGTAGATAAAGTGTCTTGACTTCTTCAATTATCTTCTTGAAGCAACATAGTGATAACTCTGGTAAGAGTTAAATCTGAGTGTGTCGTAATGATCATCACCCAGTTCTCATATGTAGAGGGTAGGCTTAACAACATCTCACAACTCATTGGCGATTAGCAAGGTCTTCATCTTAAATTTTCATACATGATAATTGGATCCATTCAGCTTGTCTGCGATATGACTGGCTTTACTTTGAGAATCCCTCTGGAACTTTAGTCTGACAACGTTAAGAGAGATGTTGTGCAGCGCTGCAATTGGAAATCAATTCTCTAATACCGAAACAAATTGATTCAAACTGAAGAATAATTTGATATCGCGAAAAATTAAGCAGAGATTATATTTCAAAAATTGTGGCGGTAATCAAATAAGTCCATGTTGGTTGAGTAACATAACCCATTGTGGCATAGGCTTGAACTTCATGTGGTGTGATGTGTCGTTGATATAAATAAGGGAATCTTGATGTAGAGTGTGTATTTGTACAATGAAATCCAAAGAACTGAAATCCTAGATGATGAGAAAATAACAAAATTGTGGTCTGACGATGTGGAACTTGAACCATATAAACAGGATTTTAGTCAATTGTGTTGGAAAAACTTCCTCAAATGAAGTGGGGGAGTGAAGTACAGAGGTGACAGGGTCAGCTTTCTAGAAGCATCGAGAGAGAGAGATGACCACTTTACTTCAGCTGCCGACCCATTCAAATACGCAGGTACACCGGTTTACTTCAGCTTCAATCGCTTTGCCATGTTGACAATATTCTCCTTCCACGCAAGAAACTAAAAACTAGTGTTCATGGTGCGCTTAGCCCTTATCTTAATCAATCGAGCAATTGAGCTTGATTGTAGATCACTTATCATAATATGTCATACATACAATTCAAAATCCTCAGTTGACGCCCAATTTAACTTCGAAGGATTCCTCAAGACACGGCTCTCTGAAAACATCCGAAGCAAGACATTGACCATCACTTTGCTCGTTATTAAGTCAAAGTTCGTCACACCCATCTGGAAAGCTGAATCAGCTGAATGAAGTAGCAGCAGCAGCTATAAAAACACGAGGCCATCCATCATCACCCTCCATCTCTCTACTTTCATCGTTATCACCAAAAGTCTGTTTACTCACCAGCACGCGGCTAATTGCGCACTACCTGTTTGTCTTGCATCGTATTCTATTCCTGTTGGAGTCTAGCAAAATGGCTGGAAAAATTTCAACCCAGGTCGAGCTTCAGGTCCCCTTGAACAGAGTCTGGGCTGCATTCAACGATCCTCATTTGATCTCCAAGGCCCTGCCTAGCTTTGTGGAAAGCGTGGAAGTCATTCAAGGCGATGGTGTGTCTGCTGGCGGCATCAGAAAACTCAACTTCGGCCCTGGTAATCAGAATCTAGTTCTCTACTCTGCCTTCAATCTCAAGCTCATCAACTAAAGTCTAATTTCAGTTCCATCAATTTAGCCAGCATAATTCCTCCAAGTTTTTGATTATTTGCTGGCTGTAGGCGTAGGTTGCTAGCAACACAAAATGTAAAATGATAAGTAAGAATATGATTCACAAGGTGACATGAAAATATGGCCTAGCAATTTAATTAGAAATTTTCTGAATATTTGTATGACTCGCAGCTGTACAGCATGCAAAGTACTTGAAGGAGAAGATCGAGAGCGTGGATGATGTCACCCACACATTGGTCGTTGTGGTAGTGGAGGGTGGATCCATAGGCATCCATTTCAGCTCCACAAAAGCTACCTTCAAGTTCTCAGCGGCAGCAGACACTACGATTGTGGAGTGGGCATTCGAGTACGAGGCCATTGTGGCTGATCCACCCGTGCAGAAAGCGAAAGAAGGAGCTGTTCGCACCTTAAAGGCCGTAGAGGCTTATCTTACCTCAAACACCCACCTCTACGCTTAGAATCTATGCTCTCATGTATTATGTATTGTATGTATGTGGGCGATTTATTATTTTCTTCCAGGAGTACTAGTACTTTGGCAAACTAAGTAATTTAACTGGAGGAAACAGGCACAGAGCAACATATGACATTGCCATTTCCATAGAATGAGTTTGTAAGAATTTCACTTTACCATGGAAAACCCTTCTTCTTCAAATAATAATTGCAAATATGCATGCTTTTCTTTACTTTAAATTGCTTCAGCCTCAAAAATAAAGATCATTCAACTGCACCTAGCTAGCTACCCTGAGCAGTGTACTATAGCTTCGCATTACATCACTTAAATCCATGTTATCCGTATTTGAGGCAATTTACATGCTGCCTTAACATAAGTGTGCCATGTTTATCACCATCTAGCTTATGAAAGTTGAAGTGTGCCATCAATTATCAACATCTCATTTGCGTAAGACGCTGGTATGATGATCAAGCATCAACACTATACTATATTGAAGGCTAAATTTTGCTCGATCATCTTAGCTGACTTTCGACAATCAAGACACAAAACTCTCAAGATTTGACAAATATTTATTTGCTCATATTGGATTTCTTCCCTCAAAGCTTGTTAATAGAATTTCCTCCATGAGATGCTTTGACAATGCCACGAGGATGCTTTGACAATGCCACGAGGATGCTCTAATATCATCTCTATGATAAATTAAGTCAAATTTCAACTTTAGTGGTAATTTTCTCAACACATGGATAGTACAAAGAATTCTATCTAGATAATCTTTGACATGTGACTACCTCCAATAGCCTCTATTAATCTTAATGTCTTCATATAACAAAATACAAGAATGGGAGATTGTTTCTCCATTTAGACTAATTCTTTGCTAAGAATTTGAAAAGCATATTTTCAACCAAATGAATCAAGATTTGAGTTGAGACATCATGACACTAGCTGGTTCCCACTACTTTCGACTAATCTAATACTTGGCATGGTAACCAACAACTTCAAGAAATCCTCCATAAGTTATTAGCTCTAAAAATAGGGTCGTGAACAATGGAAATTCTCTAGAACAACAATGACCTACATGAGACACTTTATAGCATTTATATAACTCTGTTTCTTGCATTTGTAGAACTCTGTTTCTTGCATTTATATAACTCTGTTTCGTCTGTTTTGCCGCAACATTCTCGAAATTTCTCTTGTCATCCTCTCGTTTTTGTATTAGCCTTATGTATTTTCCATTCGGATGGCTGGGGCTTGCGAAGCTTGGAACTGAATGTCTTCGGACTTTACCAGAGGGGCATCAACTATCATCGCGCTAGATGATCCATCCCGTGTTTGGTTGATCTGGGCCATCTAGTGCTTGAGTTGCTGTGGTGGCCTAGTCATTATAGATTTTCACAAAATCGATGAATTAAGTAGTATAAAAGGTTTGATCGTTCCTCAAGAGAGAGAATAATCTCATCTTTTGTATGATAAATGTATGTATGGAAAGCCTATCCATCCTCTCTTGCATTTGGAATGCTAGAAAGCCTCCTCTATGAAATCACCTCCAAAACTCGCCAATTAGCAAATAGATTTGTCAGACAGAATCGCATTGGCTAAAGATTCCTCTTAATCAAGCATAGAGAATTAGTTCTTATCGCAGGAAGCAAACATAACAGAGCATCAAACAAACTCATTATCTGAACACATAGCTCATTCAGAATTGAAGGAAGTTCTGCTAAAGGTTATGCTTAACAACTTTGGCTAATTCCCTACACACATTAGTCAGAATTGTTGCTTGCTGATGATGTCTGAAAGTCCGTGTTAGATTGACTAAAATTCAGTAAAATGTGAGAAATATGTGTGACACAAACAGAACAGTATCACAAACAATTACAGATCATACAGAGTGTATTCGCTCAATTGATAAGAAGTAATGTTGTAAAAGATGGCAGAGAGAAAGTATGCTCAAGCTATAGAAACTTGCTCTTCTCTCTCGATTGATACTCAGCTCTGTGCAAAATGCGTAAGTACAATGGCACGAAGTGTCGACCTTATAGGAAGGAACGATCACCAGCCTCAATGTCGTTTATCAACCGTCAAAATGTTGGTTGAGATCCGCTATTTTGTCTCTATAGAACGTTGCAAATTCTACCCTAAATGTGAATTTACAAAGTGAAAATAGGCTCTGTACATGAATTTAGGCACTATAGCACATTTATATATATATAAATTGAAAGTTTTTACAATATATAACAAAAACTTGGATAATGTGAAATCATGAGGCTCCACATATCCCCTTCCTCAGCTGTGTAGCGGCTCGCAAACAACTTGTTTACATCCTTCTCTGTCACTTTCTGCTGGCTGGCTTGCTGTGAAAAATAGCCTTAGCTCGGGCTTCATTCTCTTCATTCACTTGCTCCAAGGTCATTTCTTTTGTGGCTAGGAAATAATTATTCTTTCGATTATAATCTTCTTGAAATGGCAAATGTGGATAACCCCCCATTCCTTGATTCCCCAATGGTGGGAGATGGTATTATTTACAAGATGCATTTACCAACTATCCTCAAACATGATTTCAGACATCTCGGCAGAAAGGACAGTTAGTGAAAGGGCAACATATGTATATTCTGAGAATTTTTATTTAATGTACAGTTGTTGAATAGATAAGAGAGCATATGACATAAGAGAAACAATATTTACATAACTGTAAGTGTGGTATGGTCTGGTTATTGGATTAGTGGAGTGAAGTATATTATTTGTTTTGACTTCCTCCAAATAACGAGAATAGTCAGCTTCCCAATCTGTGTAGATTTCCCACAGATCAAGGAATAATAGCTAATGGGAAACTCGAGAAGGAACTGGTTTAAGGCTAGAAACAACTTAACATTGAAAATGTTAATTGAATCTAACTTATTTAGATACTCATCCAGAGCTGGAAAAATATTACTTTTAAATGTTTTTAGGTATTTACACTGATAATACTGGCTTTGGGTGCGTTTTGAATACGATTGCCATGGCGCTTGCAATTGTAAACGAGTGATGGCAGAAAAGAGCTTGATCACAATAGTTCAAAAATCAGAGAGCAAGAGTGATGGAAAGTGGTAGCAAAAAAAATAGAAGTGTTTGAGGTTTTAGGCGTATTGATGATATTTTGGCGGATTAGACCAATATTAAATGAAAGCGTCCTTCATTTTGAAGGTACATACTCAATAATAAAGTGTCTAGTCCTAAAAGCAAAACAAAATAAATAAACAAATAAATAGGCAAAATACACAAATGCTTCGCTTCAGTTCGCAAAAGTTTAGCTCAGTATTTGTGAGTTTTGAACTGCGCAAATAATAATATACACAATCTTTGAAACAATGCGTGATATTGGAACCAAAGACTGTCATTTTTTTTTGTTAAAATATATGAGAAAATATAGTAGCGAAAAATGTATCAGCAAAAAATACGAAGGTGTCGGGTTTTTCGCATATTTTCGTTGTACTGGTGCCATGAAAACATGATAAAAAAGGTATGTGCAAAATGATGTGCAACATTCTAGTGACAAAATTTCTCTTTCTCTCTCTCCTCCCATGCGCCTCTTCTCTCTCTCTCTCTCTCTCTCTCTCTCTCTACAATTAGTACAGAGATTGTATTAGAAAGTTTTGATTGAAACTATTTATAAAAGATCAAGTGTTTACAGTTTATCTGAAGTCTGAAAGTACATCATCTTGTAGGAGCAATAGTTCTCGCCTGATGTAGTTTAGACTCCAATCTTCTTCCACCTCAACACACGTCAAAACGACATATATGATTTCAATATTTTTTCGTTTTGAATGTCCACTGGCTTCCAAGTCTTGATCGAGTGGCACCCATTTACCTTTATTTTTTTCTATCTTTGATAATGGAAACATAAGCTCAACATTTTTTTTTTTCAATTTGATAACGGAAGCACATGGAAGACATTTTAATTCTGCATTCTATTTCTCCATCTGATCTTTTGTCCCAACCTTCATCCATAAGTTCAGATAATAAACTATCTGATAAATTTTTGCATACATCGTTGGGGTTTTGTATACATTGACACTTGAAAAGAAATCCACAAATATATTCAAGGAAATAAACCAACTCAATCTGACTGATTTTTATCCCATGCTCATTTTTAATGAATTTTTTACATCATTATATATCTTGCAACGAAATGATTATGAAACTGTAGCATCTGGTGCAATCCATTCATCACTTTCAAAACTCGGTAATGGAATTGGTACTATTTGTCCAAAATTTTCTTTTGTATCAGGAATGTACATTGATTCATAAAAAAAAGTCCCACTGTCAACTAGATCTTTTGTAGTTCAACCTCGATATTGCAGCTGTCCAATATCAGTGTGAATAACATCTAACACACCTGCTAAAGATCCACACGGCTCCCATTCATTTATGTTGGATTGATATAAATTTGCAAGAGAAAAATGATCAGATTGGCAAGTTTACTATTAGACATTTATGAATGACAAAAATCAAAGTATCAAAAATATCAATACTCACAATTACTTTTTTTGTGGTCCTGACGGTTGAATCCATGCACATTTATCTCTGAATGCATATATACATGTTGGACTAGAATTTCAACACCATCAAGTCTTGCTTTCCTATTACGAGAGAGACAAATAGGAATTGAACCAATACCTTCAATCACACACTCACCACCATTGGCCATGTGAATTGCTTTCTTGGCTCCATCATAAGTGACCAAAGAAGTAAAGAACTCCTTGTGACTAGTCATGTGTGAGCTAGCTCCACTATCAATCCACCATGAATCTTTGTCACCTTCACTTGATATTGGACTTGATGAACACATCAAAAGAGAATCACCACCACCTAGACCCTCATCATTAGTAGTAAAGTTGATTTGCTTGCTACCTTCATCTCTTTGGTTCTTCAAACATTCATTTGCAAAATGCCCTTTGATTCCACAATAAAAGCATTTCAATTTAGACTGATCTTTCTTTTTGCCAAAAGAAGAAGTCTCACCTTAATCTTGCCCTTTAGACCACTTGTCTTTGTCTTTGCCCTTGAACTTGCCTTTGATGAACATAACATCCTCTTCATAATGAGATGTCGATGTAGATCCACCTCCTCTTGATTGAAGCCTATACTCCTCATTCACCAAGATCTCTTGAAAATCCACAATACTTGGCAAAGTCTTTTGAATAGCAAAACTTTGAACAATATTAGCATGATCATCCAACAAGCCATTAAGTATAACTTGAACAAGCCCTACCTCCTTAATGCTTTCATCAATACATGCTAACTCATCATTGAATGCCTTAACCCTCAAAACAAAAGCATGAGTACTCTCTTCCTTCTTTTGCAAACTTTGAAAGATTTGCCTCCTAAGAGTAAGCACTCTTGATGTAGACTTGGATTCATAAAGTTTCTTCAAAGCTTCCCAAGCCTCCAAAGATGATGTGTACTTACCAACTTCCTTGAGAAGTTCATTGGTAACATTCATCTTAATCATGTGTAGAGCTTTCTTTGCTCTCTTGTCATACCTCACTTGATCTTGAGGTGCTTGAGGTCTCTCCTCCACACCTGCAACAATCTCCATCAACTCATTCATCTCCAATAAGGACTCCATCCTCACCTTCCAAGTAGAATAGTTGATTGAGGTAAGCCTATCATTGCTCTCCAACATAAATCCACCACTTGTAGCCATGTTGAAGTGACATGATCTTCTCTTTCAACCTGTTCCAATGCACAAAGCACTCTCTTGAATGTCAAAAAATGAACTCAAGAAGAAATCACAAAGATATGGAACCTCTCAAATCTCTTCTAGCACTTCTAACTAGAAAATCAACACATAGAATAGTGAAATCTTGATCAACCTATGATCTATCCTCAATCTAATGATTCTTGCCACTTACTAAGATTGAAACACACTCAAATGAAGTTCAGTAACCTCACAAACTAGAGATCCAATCAAAATTAGGGTTTTGACAAAATCACAAAAAATTGAATATCTCAAATTCTACATGCAATTTCTAGAAACTTGGTATATCTTCTTGTAGACTCCAATGAGACCTTCCTAATGCACCAAAAATCATCTAATTCCAGTAAGCCAAGTGTGAAATCAGAATTGATCAAGTATATAACCCTATATTGAGTTTTGACCTAAAAAAGATCAAGTCTACACATTACAGTACCCTACAATATTTCACACGTGTGAAACCGAAAATAACAATAAATGATCATTCTACACATAGAATTGCAAGATAACACCAAGATAGTGCACCAATGAGTAGTAGAATCCAAAAGAACCATGTATAAGCATGAAATGAGATAGATAAGAGAGAAGATGTGTCTCTCCACAAGTTACATCCTTTTATAGAGTTTCCAAACCCTATTTGGCCACTTGGCTTTCCCTCCAAAATGTAAACCCTACTATTTTTGGGTCTAGATTCAATGTACCCAAAGTTCAAATTTGAATCTCTCTCAGACTCGACTACCAACTTTCCCACACTTTCCAAAAGTGTTTATTGAATGTATTTTAAACTAATATAACTTGAAAAAGTTTATCTCTAAGTCTAAAATGAGTTTTGGCCACTTATTGACAATTTACCAAAATGTGACTAAACTAGACTAAACTAGTTGAAATCTCTCACAATTGGCACAACTCCTATTTCTCTCTCTACAAATAGGAACGTTCATTTGAAGGATGTTTTGTTCATACCTTCTATTACCAAGAATTTATTTAGTGTGATTCAATTACTAAGTAAAGGATTCACACAAATCTCACATAAATCTCTACATGGTAAGAAATGCTCAGTTGGCGAGTGTTTTGGACTATGGGTGAGTATTTTTGGAGAACTATGGAAATGCTCACTATAGAGGGTTAAGCACATGTCTATTGAGAAAAAGGATGGCGTAACAAAAAAAAGACTCACACTAAGTGTGCCCCTTGCAAAAAATCGATAAATACAATATTTTGACCAAGTATGTCAAGCCATGACAAGGCTTCTTTGATTGAAAATTATCTCCAAGCATCAAGAAGAGCTTCTTCCATCCTTGAAGCATAAGATTGATACAAAAGCTCATCCTCCTTGAAAATAGCTGAGACTACAGAAGGAAATCAAGAGTCCTCCTTGACTCAAAAGGACCACAAAGATCCAACATCATGTTACCAAGATTTCGAGAACTAGGCACATCAAGATTGGCAAGACTATGCATGCTATAATAACAAAGAGTTTGCATCATATCTTTATGCTTGATTGCCATTCTAATCTTAGATATAATGAGACTAAATACTTCATTATGGACATAAGTGTCCTTAGAGGATGATTCACAATTACTCTCATAAAGAGTTTACAATTCGCCTAAATACAGGAAAAAACAACATCATCCAACAAATTGATGATTTGACCAATCTATTTGCATTAAATCCAAAAGCAAGTAGATAGACATTCCACATATGATCAAATGGAAGGCAATCAAATAGACAGTCACAAATCATCACACTTTTGTATCTCAAAAAAGCATCATAGCCATGTGGAATTGGCTCAAGCCTACTTTAAGATTTTGGCATATCATCAAAGCAACTTGTTTCATTTATCAAATAAGTCATGAAAGTGTTAGAGGTGGATAAGATAGTGTGTTCCCTTTGCATATTCTTGTGCTTGTGCAAAGAATCCTTGATGACTCCTCCTTCGATATTGATGATCGCTTTGGTTTGCCTAGGTGTGGAGGTTGATACTCTACACCTTTTTCTTCTCTTGAATAATCCTTAAGCTTTGGAAGATTCTTGACATCACCAATATTAGAAGACTTCATTCTTGCCATCAAAGTCAAATCCAACATCCATTGATTTGAGATTTGGATGCTCCATCTTGCCACAATAGGAGCACCTTGATTTGGACCTTCCATTTGCCTCAATTGATGCCATGATGAGAAAGTATTTGTGCACAACTTAAAAACTTGTGAAGTGACTCTTAAGTCTGATTTTGTGACCCCCACCTTGGAAAATGGACCTTGCCTAGATCACAAACATTAAGGCACACTAAATTTGAATCAAATCACACCAAAATCAAATCCAATCACACTATTGGACTCAAAGAAGACCAAGGACTCTGTGAAAATTGTCAACATTTCCTAGCTAGTTTGAGGCCTAAATTGGCTAAAATTGTAAATAGTTTTGGTTCTGGAGTTTCACACGTGTGAACCAGGCCACAATGTTTTTATTTACTGTATTTTTTCAGTATGATGAAGTGTCAAACTTCATACCCTTCAAAATGAGACCATTTTGATGTATTTTGGTCATATAAGCCATTTTTAGCTATTTTTCCTATATAGGGAATATCTAGGGTCAAGTACCTTCTAGAGAGAGGAGAGAGAGTCATCTTCCTCATCCATAAATAGTAGGGAAGTCTTGGAGAACAGGTTGGAGAAACCTTTTGTATGCTTCATTGAGATCAATAGATCATTGTCATTGTTTCTTCCTCCATTGAGAGCATTGTTGTGTGTATTGTCTTCAAGCTATTGTGTATGATCTTAGGTGCTTTCCAAAAGTGATAGGCTGATGTATTATGGACTGTATAATGCTATTTTGGGCCGCACTTGATGTTTATGGAAGTTTCCATTTGTGATAAATGCTTTTTGATCAAGTTCTTTGCATTCTAGGTAGCATAGAATGTGTTGCCAATTCCTAGCTTATGTAGTTTGGAGTGCAAGCATTCAAGCCAATGATCTTGGAGTTTAGATCCACTTAGGATCTGTATTTTTCACATGGTATCAGAGCTAGTTGGCTTCTATTTACAGTAAGTATTCCATTTTTGGTGATATTTGGATGTTTGATCAAGTTCTAGCATGATTTTGCATTGCTTTGTTGATCAAATCTTACTAACCTTTGTTTTGTGAGTTGAACTTGTGGATCAAAAGCATATTTCAGGTCTATTGAAGATCAGAGGCTGAAAAGAAACTATTTTGGATCAGATCATAACACCTAATCATTTGTGATTGTGAGGCTTGTGCATATTCAATACTAACAATGTTCTTTTCAATCCTATTGTTGACAATCTCCATTCTTGGATGAACACTCTCCTTAAGTGGATGAAACTTCTCCTTAAGTGGATGACAAATGCTCTTTTGAGTGAGTTGTAATTCTCCTAAAGGCTGAGCAAAGCTCCCATTTGGATGAAAGATCCCCTTTTTTGGGTGAACATATTGTAAGCTCCATTGTGAAGAGCATATTGTAAAGATTGTCATCAATTTTGGCATAAATTTTGGTGTACTTTGTTGAGCATGTAAGTAACTCTCCTTATGTAATTTGATTGGAGCATTTGCTGGAAGGTGTTAACCATTATGCAAGTGTGTTTTCAGGTTCTTAACAGGTTGAGGAACATTCTCATGTGAAGTGATCTTAGATCTACATCTAAACACCAAGATTTGACAAGATAGTGAAGCTAGTCTTGTGATTCACTAAGTGTGCTCATTCATTCACCTCTAAATCTTGTATTTATCACTTGCTGGAGTTTATAAACTTTTAGAAGTGTGGTTTACATGTGGTTTTACAGGTTGAATCAATATCTTAGTGTGTTGATCATATGTTGATCAAGTTTGTTCATTACTAGGTAATCTTGGCATCCTAGTTTTGGGTATTTTCTAAGAATGCAAGTAACTCTTCACACCATAACTTGATTTGGTCACTTGCTGGAAAGTTTGAGAGCTTAAGCAAGAGTGTGTTCAGGTTGGTTTGATTTTGTAATCCATTCTTAGTGTGTGCAAAGTGTTGCATGTGTTTCAATCTTCCTTTCTATGCTTGGAAACCATCTAGGTTCAAGATAGAAGTGTTTTAGGGTCCTAAATCTTCATAGATCTCTTTATCTATCATTTGTTGAGAGAAAAGTGAGTGCTAAGTGCTTTAGGACAGAACCTAAAAGTTGAAGAAACATTAGAATCATGGCTTCCAATGGTGGGATCATGCTAGAGTCTAGTGAAAGGTTGAGTTCATCAAACTACTCTACTTGGAAAGTGAGGATGGAGTCCTTACTTGAGTTGAATGAACTCATGGACATAGTTGCAGAAATTGAAGAGAGACCTCTCACACTTCAAGAGCAACAAAGGTTTGATAAGAAGGCCAAAAGGGCTCTTCATATCATTAAAATGAATGTTACAAATGAACTTCTCAAGGAAGTTGGAAAGTGTCAAAGTGCAAGTGAGGCATGGAATGCCTTAAAGAAGCTCTTTGAATCAAAGTCCACATCTAGGGTATTGACCCTAAGGAGACAAATATTTTCTAGTAGGCAAAGAGAGGGTGAAAGTGCTCATGCATTTATCTTGAGAGTTAAGTCCCTAAGTGATGATTTAGCATGCATTGATGAGAACATAAAAGATGGTGAAATAGTCCAAGTTATGTTGAATGGTTTGCTAAATGAACATGCTAACCTTGTGCAAAGTTTTGCCATTCAAAGAAATCTTATTGGCTGAAGAACATAGGTTGCAATCAAAGCTTGATGGTGCATCCTTGCAAGGTGGAGGTGAAGAGGCTTTCTTCACAAAAGGCAAATTCAAGGGCAAAGGTAAAGGCAAAGGGAAATGGTCCAAAGGTGGTAACTTTGATCATGATGATCACTCTTCCTCTTCCTCTTCTACTAAGAACAATAAGTCAAAGTTCAAGTGCTTTTATTGTGGGATAAAAGGTCATTTTGCAAATGAATGTTATAAGAAGAAAAGAGAGCAAGGAGAGAGGCAAGGAAATCTTACAATAGATGAGGAAGAACATAACACATGTGAATCACTTGTTATGACTTCAAGTTTGTTAGCCAACATAGATGATAATGATCCTTGGTGGATTGATAGTGGAGCCTCATCTCACATGACAAGACATAAGGAATACTTTACATCCTTATTGACTTATGAGGGAGAAGGTAACATCATCTACACTGCAAATGATGGTCAATGTGACATCAAAGGCATAGGCACTATTCCTATTTCCCTTTCAACAAATAGGAAAGCAAATCTTGAAAATGTTTTGTACATTCCTTCAATCACTAAGAATTTGCTTAGTGTAAGTCAAATGATTGACAAAGGACTTGATGTGGAGTTCATTGGAGATGCATGTTTGATAAGTAAATGTGGATCCTTGATTGCTCAAGGTAGGAGGCATGGTAAACTTTTCAAGCTTGATGCATGTGTGATCTCTAATCATGAAGGATGTATGGCTAGGGAGCAATTGACAAACCAAGAAGTTTGGCACAAGAGGTTGGGCCATCCCAACTTCAAATCTTTGGAGGTAATGGCAAAGAAAGAGCTTGTTCTTGGTCTCCCTAAAAGTCTTGTTGCAAACAATAGTGTTTGTGAACATTGTGCCTTGTCCAAATCTCATAGACTTGCTTATTCTAGATCTACTTCTAGATCTAAAGAAGCTTTTCAACTTGTGCATTCTGATATTCATTCTTCTAGTACAACTAGCAATGGTGGGGCAAAGATGTATGCAACTTTCATTGATGAAGTAGGTATACTTGGATCTATCTTCTTAAAAGTAAGGATGAAGTGTTTGCTGCATTTGTCATGTTCAAGAATGAAATGGAAAACCAATTCAATACAAAGATCAAATGCTTAAGATCTGATAATGGAGGGGAATACACCTCAAATAGGTTCAAAGACTTTTGTATAGCACATGGGATTAAGAGGGAGATGTCTAGTCCTAGGACTCCACAACAGAATGGAGTGGCCGAGAGGAAGAATAGAACCCTTTGTGAATGTGCCAAGGCAATGAGACTACATGCTAATCTTGCTAAGTCTTTTTGGGGGGAAGCTTTAGCATGTGCTAACTATCTATGTAATAGATGGACAAGTGCTTCCTTGGATGGTAAAACTCCTCATGAGGTTCTTTATGGTAGAAGGCCGAGTGTCAAGCATTGTAGGATCTTTGGATGTACATGTTTTGTCAATATCACACTTGATGATAGAACTAAAGAAGATCCTTCATCAAAGAAGGGTGTGTTTGTTGGCTATAGTGAAGTAAGCAAGGCTTACAAAGTGTACATTCCTTCTACAAAGAAAGTTGTCATAAGTAGGGATGTCATCTTCCATGAAGAGAATGTTTCCAATGTTGTTGATGTTGATGTTGATGTGCCTACTAATCATCATGATGTGCAAGATGTCTTGGATGAAGATGGAGATGCCACTCCAAAGCAAACTTCAAGGAAGACTCAAAGGCAAAGGGCTAAGCCATCAAGGCTAACCTATGATGAAAAAGGAAAGCAAGTGGTGGACAACTCTAACCTTGCTTTTCTTACCTCTTTTGATGAACCAACTTGTGTAGATGAAGCAATTCAAAAGAAGGAATGGATCCAAGCCATGGATCATGAGCATCAAGCACTCATCAAAAGCAACACATGGAGGTTGGTAAAGCTTCCAAAGGACAAGAAGGCAATTGGTTGTAAGTGGATCTTCAAGATCAAGACAAATCAAGATGGATCAATCAACAAGTACAAGGCAAGGTTGGTGGCAAAGGGGTATGCTCAAGAATATGGTATTGACTATGATGAGACCTTTGCACCCGTGGCAAAGATGGTAACTATTCGAATCCTAATCTCTCTTGCAACTCTTTATGATTGGGATATGTGGCAAATGGATGTTACTAATGCCTTCTTGAATGGTGATCTTGAAGAAGATATTTACATGGAGAAACCCAAGGGCTATGTTTCACATGATGAGCCTAATCATGTGTGCTATCTCCAAAAGAGTTTGTATGGGCTAAAGCAAGCACCAAGGAGTTGGTATGCTAAGCTCAATTCCTTCTTACTTTCTCAAAACTTTGTTATGAGTGAGTATGATCATTCTCTCTACTTTAGATTGAATGAAAATGATATCACTTTACTTTTGATCTATGTTGATGACATTATCTTAAGTGGTGGTAACAATCTAGATATAGATGAAATCAAGATGGCACTCAAAAGAGAGTTTGAAATTCAAGATCTTGGTAAACTTCATTATATCTTAGGAATAGAGATTATTAGAACTTCTAAATCTACATTCATATGTCAAGAAAAGTATGTTAACTCTATTCTAAAAAGGTTTCATATGGAAGATTGTAAAGTTGTTTCTACTCCTATGGAATCAAATGTAAAGCTAACTACAAGAAGTAATGAAAGATCCTTCAAGGACATTACTCTCTATAGAAAGCTAATAGGATCTCTTATATGGTTAACCATCACAAGACCTGATCTAAGCTTTGTGGTTGGTAAACTAAGTCAATTTATGCAAGATCCTAGTGAGGCTCATTGGAAGCTAGGAAAGAGAGTACTTAGATACATCTCGGGATCTAGAGATTTTGGCATCTTGTATGGAGGTACTACACCTAACCTTTGTGGATTTTCAGATTCAGATTTTGCAGGTGATCAAATGGATAGGAAGTCAACAAGTGCCTTTGCAATCTATCTTGGAGATGGAGTGGTCTCATGGCTATCAAAGAAGCAACCAACTATCTCTCTATCTTCCACCGAAGCCGAGTACAAGGCATTAACAACATGCACCAAGGAGATTCTTTGGATCAAGAGGATGTTATTGGATCTTCACTTGCTGGAACCAGAGAAGACTCCAATCATACTTTGTGATAACCTTTCAGCCCAAAGCTTGGCAAGCAATCCTGTTTTTCATGCAAGGAGCAAGCACATTGAGATTGCTCACCATTTTGTGAGAGATCAAGTCATTGCCAAAGAGGTGGAGCTTCAACATGTCTCTTCAAAGGAGTGTGTGGCTGATATCTTCACCAAACCATTGGGAAAGGACCTATATTTAATGCATAGATCTAATCTTGGAATGTGCTCAAAGACTATGTTGAAACTAGCATCCAATGTTGAAGAGGGAGTGTGAAAATTGTCAACATTTCCTAGCTAGTTTGAGGCCTAAATTGGCTAAAATTGTAAATAGTTTTGGTTCTGGAGTTTCACACGTGTGAACCAGGCCACAATGTTTTTATTTACTGTATTTTTTCAGTATGATGAAGTGTCAAACTTCATACCCTTCAAAATGAGACCATTTTGATGTATTTTGGTCATATAAGCCATTTTTAGCTATTTTTCCTATATAGGGAATATCTAGGGTCAAGTACCTTCTAGAGAGAGGAGAGAGAGTCATCTTCCTCATCCATAAATAGTAGGGAAGTCGTGGAGAACAGGTTGGAGAAACCTTTTGTATGCTTCATTGAGATCAATAGATCATTGTCATTGTTTCTTCCTCCATTGAGAGCATTGTTGTGTGTATTGTCTTCAAGCTATTGTGTATGATCTTAGGTGCTTTCCAAAAGTGATAGGCTGATGTATTATGGACTGTATAATGCTATTTTGGGCCGCACTTGATGTTTATGGAAGTTTCCATTTGTGATAAATGCTTTTTGATCAAGTTCTTTGCATTCTAGGTAGCATAGAATGTGTTGCCAATTCCTAGCTTATGTAGTTTGGAGTGCAAGCATTCAAGCCAATGATCTTGGAGTTTAGATCCACTTAGGATCTGTATTTTTCACAGACTCTACCTCCTGGGATAAACAAGTATGACTTGAATATTTTCCACTCATATTTGTTGCTTTGCTCTTTATAATAATGACACTTGAATGTGAGTTTAACTCCTGATGAGATCTTGCAAACCCATTGTGAAATCAATCTAAAAACCAATGTCAATCTCTCATTGTATCTAGATCTTGCCTTACACCAAAGATGAAGAACTCCAAGACTTTGAGACAACTCCCTCCACGAGCTTCAGAAACACCTGAAAACACTCAAGGACTCAGAAGAAAACTCAAACACAATGGATTTGTGTGAAACTATGTGGCTATGGCACCAAAATCTCATCTACATCACACACTAGCTAGATTGACAATGCAACATCATGAATTTTTTATGGTCTAAGCAAGATATGAGCAATCCTTGGCAAGTATCACCAGATTGGGTGCCCTACCCACCTTCATGTGAATGCCTATAACTTTTTCAAGACAAGTCCTTTTGGCATGAAAAAAAATTGCATTACAAACTAGACTTCACTAGCTTTCCAACAACATTAGGGGAAATATGGCCTCAAAATGGGCCCTTTAAGAAATTTCACTTTAGAGAGAGGTTTTGTAGAGAGAGAATGTAAACCCCGTAACTTTTGGTCACCATTTTTTGAGTTTCGGGCGTTGCCCGACATTTAACTTGGATGGTTAACTTCAAACATCAGTTAGTTAAGTATGAGATGTAATAACTTCTCTGCATGCTCATTTCAAAATTCGGGGCTAGAGCTTTAAGAGTGTAATTCTTGGTGTGCTCACTGCAAAAACTGAAGCAATGAGCAGTTTTCAAATCTTTGAATGCTTACAGTGAAATATGAGGTGGGATGATTATTCAGCACGACATAGACATTACAAAAGTAAGGTACCCTAGATTTATTCAGTTTGACTTAATGTAGTTTGAAGCATTTATGGATTGTAGCTTTCAACAATGGCAATGTTCCATTTGTATGTTGCACTTCCTATGGAATGCACTCCAATTATTAATAAAAATTTGAAAGTTGTAGAGAATGCTGCTACAGTAGTTAGAAAATTGAGAATGAATAATCATAAGAATATAGATTTGTGGGTGGATGGATCAATTTATCCTAATGATCCAACCACCAATTTGTGTTCAAATTTAAAGTCCGTAACTCATCTTCTCCGATTTGTATGTGAAGGAAATAGCAGATTACTTGAATATTGTCAAAGGTTGCGTGATATTGGAATGCATAGTGTATCTTGTCTTAATCAGCAATTACAGTTTTCTAATCAACAGTTGCAACGTGCAAATAAACAATTGCTTCATTATGTGCAACACACTTGTGCTTAAGACAATTTACTCAAGCATGTTATATCAGAGTTGAATGCTACAATCACTACTCTTCGGGGCTCAAACCAAGAAATGTTAGAATACATGGAAAAGTTGTGATCCGACAGTTTAAAAGCTATTGTTGATATAAAAGTTATCAAAAAAAGACAATGATGAAAAGAGAAAGAAAGAGAGTACTGATGAAGCATATTGATGACTTATCTACACATAGTGGCAATCAGAAAAAAAAAATCGAGCATTTAAGTATGCTTTTATATTAATCATTTATTTGATTTGTATTGGTCATACAAGTTTCATTTGCATTTGATAATATGCATTATCAATTTATTAAATATAATTTGAGTTCTATATGTTTGTTGTAGATCATGTTTGGTGGCAAAGAACTATTTAACAGATCGTCGTGCATCGAATCATCTTTAACTCATGTTTTACCAAGAAATTCAGCAAACGCAATGATGAAAAATGCTCGGTTTCAAAAAATGAAAATCAAAATTGCAGAGACTGTTTTGAATAAGGTTCAAATTTACTTGGATGCAAATGTGATACAATGTGCATGTGATGTTTCTGGAATTAGCCGAAATGCTTAATCTTTTTTTTTTAGAATAGTTAAAGAAGCCTTTTCTCAAGTGATGGTGAAGAAAATTTATCTTCCTCGTCCATATAGGGTAAGATTGGCAAGAAACAAAATGTTCAAAGTAGTTCGCCAACCACTTCATATAACTGATTTATACAAATCAGAATATGGTGAGCTCAATTACAATGATTGCAATAATATTTTTCTTGCTATTCGCTAAAATACATTATTCGATTCTATAAACTAGATGAACATCAAGTAAATGGAAAGGTCGTTATAGTAATAAAATTGGATGAATCCGAAATTATCAAAGGTCAAAAGTTTGAACAAGTGAGTGTCACTTTGATGAACAGAATTTTAGATACAGATGATCGAACGTTTAGTGTTCAATCAAAAAATCACATATGGTGGTTGGCGGCATTTCGGGAATAATTTTCAATTTTCTTTTTAAGTATCGTTATTAACATTTCATACATTGCCATTTTTTATTAACATGCCATGGATGATTTTCTTCTCTATGGGTCTTGAAAGAGGACCATAAAAGACTTTCATGGATATTTTCACGAAAAAATTATGGCAAGATTATAAAGAGACATTTGGAGCGTGAGAAAAACCATGGAAGTTTTCGAATTCGATGACACCTTGCAGGAGATTTTAAAACATCGAAATGTATATATAATGTCTCTCATGGGGCAACATCAAAGCATCCATGTCTTTATTGCATGACGGATTGCTACAATATGAATTTGGGACGACCAACCAACACAAGAAGTAGAAGATCCAAATATGAAAAGTGTTCTGCCAATTCCATTAAAAAATGTTCACATATGCACATTACATGCTAAGGTTCGTACTATTGAAAAACCAATTTATCTGTATATTCTCCTTGCATGGAATACAAAACTGGAGTCTATGGCTAAAGCAGCTATTAAGAGGTTGGAAGAAGTTCTTTCAGAGATAGGATTACATAAAGCGAATGTCATCATTGAAAAAAGTGACAAATTCTCTGAAAAAAATGGAAATGTTCCTAATAAGCCATCAATTGGAGTTTCTAAAGCAAGAAGATTCTTATTTAATCACACATGCAAAGAATTTAGTGTTAGATATGGAATTTGGATAAAAATTGTTCAAGCCACACAAACACTGGAAGTAAGTAATTGAGTGGAAAAGGGACAAGTGTGGAACAACTTGTTGGATTATTCTCCTTTCTACTAATCGACTAATCAGTTTTTAATCTTCATCCAACTGTTTCTCCAGTTTTGTGGATTCTCCCGTATTTTACACAATCAGCAGAATTACAAGAGTTTTTACATGGTCTGCAGAAATACACGAAGTTTGACAGCAGTGTCAAAATTTTCTCTCACTACAAAAACCCGACACTATCGCCTTTTTGCTATAGTGAATTTTCTCTTAAACCGACACTGTCAAAAATTTCGAACAAAAAAGCAGTGTCGCATTTTTTGCTTGTCAAGAATTGCGAGTAAAAATGCAGTGTTGCATTTATCGCTTTTGTCGCCTGTCGGGAATTCCAAGTAAAAATACTGTATCATGTTTTTTGTATTTTTCAAAGTGCCTCAAATGTTAAGGAAGTGACTTTGGCAACATGTGGGGCTACCCCAATATTCAGGAGATGAGATTTTGCGACACTGTCGCATTTTTCACAAAACTTGCATTTTTTGCTTTCTCCTTGATGACATTTACGTTCATTTCTGCAAAGTGACACTCATGTTCATTTATGCAAACAAACTGCTTACGGCCAAATGTCAACGCTTATCAGCAAGCAAGTTCTGAGAAGAACTGATGAATGCTAGCAGACTCCAACCAACTGGTAGACGTATTTGACGACCTAATTGCTTATATAAATAGCTGTTCATATTTCAACATCTTAATTCTGAGATCAAGTATTGAATAGTTAGCTTTCTCTCAAGCCTGCTAGCAAAAACACTCTTGAGAATTCTAGCTCAATTCTCTAGAGTTGATTAGAGATTGCTATTGCGCTTACTGCTTATTAGTAGTTTCATTCAATTCAGACTTATATTCTAGCTGCGCAAAGATAGCTTGGAGTACGTGGCTTTGATCCGCAACTTGTACTCATTTACATCTGTTTTGCTTTCATACTGAATCAATATTATCTTTTATTGCATTCAACATCGTCTCCAAATGTATGCGTTTCTGTAATTCTTCACAATTGATTGTTTGTCTGATAATTCAATGCTTTAAATGTTTGGCTACATAATCACTATAGTACTAATGATTTCAAAGTTGGTTATTATAAGATCGAACGTGATTTTTTTATCACTATTGTTTTGTTCAAAATTGATAGGCATAGTCATGCATGAAAAAAGAAGAAGATAGATTATTCCGCTGCGCAAGTTTTCTTTCTTGATGTTCAAATTCTTTTTATTCGAATCTTATTTAACCTACCTTTTATATACCTCTTTCCAACATGGTATCAGAGCGTTGATTCTTCTTCAAGGCCTAATACTATATCATAGCGCAAGCTCTTATACTTGATATTTTTTGCGATATCAATTTATTCTTCAATTCAAATCAATCTGTTTCGGTATCAGAGAAGTGATTTCCAATAATAACGCTGCATAGTATCTCTCTTAACGTCGTCAGACTAAAGTTCCAGATGGATTCTCAAAGTAAAGCAAGTCATATTGCAGACAAGCTGAATGGATCCAATTATCATTATGGAAATTTAAGATGAAGACCTTGTTAATTGCCAATGAGTTGGGGGATATTGTTACAGGTATCGAAGTGAAACCTGAAGATGACACATAAGACTCAAAATGGAAATCGAAGAATGGTAAAGCTTTTGCGCTTATTTTCCTCAATACATCAGATACTCAAATTGGCCACATAGCTGAAGCTAAGGCTTCGAAAGAAGTTTGGGACATCCCAAGCTCACTATATGATATGAGAGACGTAACTACTAAGCTCTTTTGTTGCTAGATGCAAAGTATTTCATTACCTTTATTGACAAATTCTCCAGAAGAACTTTACCTCATTAAATAGAAATCAGAAGCTTTCATCAAGTTCAGACAATTCAAAGAGCATGCATAAAATCAAACTGGGAAACGAATCAAAGCATTGAGGTCATATAATGGGGGAGAATACATCTCCACCGAATTCAAGGAGTACTACCTTAACAACGGCATTGAGCAACAATCTTATTAGCCTCAGTCAAATGGTCTTGCTAAGAGAAAGAATAGAACCTTGGTCGAATCGGCAAAGTGCATGTTATCACATACAACACTTCCAAAGTCCTTATGGGCTGAAGCTATTTCAACAACAACCTATATTCATAACAGATGTCCTACTAAAGTCTCTTAGACAAAACAACATTCAAAGTTTGGGACAGATACCAAACCTTCTCTATCAAACTTACGAGTTTTGGATGTATTGCTTATGTGCAGATTCCTCATGATATCAAGAAGAAACTCGCCTTTCAGAGTATCAAATGCATTTCATCAGCTACACTACTTTAGAGCAAGCCTACAGTTTGTTCGCATCGAGTCGAAGATATTCATGTAGCAATGAAAATAATTATTCTTCCACAAAGAACACGATGCAAGTTCGAATAAATCAAATTAATATCAGTGTCTTCAATCGCGATTTTATCTGATCTATGTACTAATAGAATAGTATTTGTTCTGATTGAATATGCGTGCGAAAATTATATGCGAAAGTAAAATACTATATGCGGAAGTATGAGACAATTTAGACAATAAGAAACTATTGATCAAAAATGAATTTTTATAACTTTGAATCTGATTCATCAATATATATTTCTTGCTACTTATCTCGCTGTTGTGTCTCTGATTAAAATGTTTTCAACGAGTAGTGCATATTATTTATATTGCTACAGGACAAGTCTTTCGGCCTTTTAATACCGTAACAGTAGAAATCTAACCATTTATGATGGTTGATATTCAAATAGATGCTCTGTTTCTAGGCTCGAATAAATATTGTTTGTGATTATTTTGTGACAGTGTGTCTCTTTGTCTCAGCTTCATATTTCAAATTGGTCGCGACACTTCTCTCTTCGTGACATTTTTGTCTTTCATGAATTGTTTGCAACAGATGACAATTCTTGAGTTTGAAGGAAGCTAGAATATTTTGCGAACTATTCGAGATAGTTTCGTCACATTTGAGACTTGAACAAGACACTGTTTCATGAATCTTTTGTGTTGGTTACGAATACAAAAGTTTAGAGTACGCGTCCATTTTTTCCTCATCCTTTGTCAAGTAAACTGTGCACTTTGTTGGTAGAATCAAGATCTATCTCAAAGTTGCTTCTCGAACAAGGCTTTACTTAGTGGCTTTGTAAAGATATAAGCTGTTCATTTCCTCTGTGGGTATGAAGACTGTCTTCAGTATCTTCTTTTCAACTAAGTCCGGAATCACATGATACTTGATAGGTATGTGTTTCATTTTTGAGTGAAATACAGGATCTTTCGTAAGATAGATTGTTGAAGTATTATCCATTAACAAGACATAACGTTCTGAACTAGATTCATCAAATCCTTCGTTTAATCTAGATCAGCTCGTTTGCCATCTTGGCTGCTGCTACATATTTCGCTTCACAGGAAGATTGAGCTAGAACTGTTTGCTTCTTGCTAATCCAAAGTATGGCTACGCGAGATGCTAGAGTACAACCTCCTAAAATACTTTTGCTATCATCTTTCATGGATGCCCAGCTTGCGTCACTGTATTAATCAATGTGAAATCCATCTTTCTTTGAATAGCACAGTCCATAGTCTTTCGCTTTTTGGAGATATTGTAGTACTCTCTTTGCCAACTTCCAATGTAACAATCCTGGGTTCTGATTATATTGGATCAGCCTGTATACTGCAAACGCTATATCAGGTCTGGTGTTGTCTGCTAGATATAACAATGATTCAATCAGCCTACGATAGGGTGTTTTGGCCATTCGTTCTTCTTCCTCGAGAGTCTGCGAACAATCTGCCTTGTTCAATATTGTTCCAGGTATCATGGGAGTATGCACACCTTTGCATTTGAGCAGTTGAAGTCTTCAATGATCTTTTGAGTGTACTTTTGTTGGTGAAGATACAACTTACCACCTTCAAAGTCTCTCACGATCTGCAAGCCTAGATAGATTTTAGCTTCTCCTAGGTCAGCGATCTCAAATATTTCAGAAATGTCTCTTTTGACATCTGAAATCAGCTTATCTCTTCTTGAGAAGATAAGCGTGTCATCAACATAAACAACTAAAATGATCATTTCCTTTTGGACATATTTGATATAGACATTTGATTCAGCAAATAGAGATTTAAAGCCTATGGAACGTAGTGCTTTGTCCTTCTTTCTATACCATTGTCTTGCTGCCTATTTGAGACCATAAATGCTTTATTCATGTGGCATCCGTATTTTGGATACTCTTGTCTTACAAAACCAAGTGGTTGGTCCATGAATAAGTCTTCTTCTAATTTTACGTGCAGTAAAGCAGTTTTCTCATCCACAATATGGATTTTCAGATCATGAGCCATTGCATACACGAATAACAAGCAAATTGATGTATGTTAGACTACTGATGAGAAAGTATCAATGTAGTCAATCCCATACTTTTGTGAAAATCCTTTAGCAACCAACCTTGCCTTGTATATGATGTTTTCTCCATCAGGACCTGTTTTGATCTTGTAGATCCACTTGCACTTGATTGGTTTTCTACCATCAGGTATAGGTGCAAGTGTCCATACATTGTTCTTGTACATGGATGACATTTCGTCCTTCATTTCCTGAATCCAGTGATCCTTATCTGGTCCATCTACAGCTTCCTCGAATGTTTGAGGTTCGTCAGAGAATCCACAAAATTTGATGGTCGTATTAAAAACATCTTGACCATGTCTTTCTGGTGGTTTTCGTTGTCTATCTGATCTTCTTATAGGTGGTTTTGAGTTTGATTCTGCAGGTTTTGAGTTCAATTCTTATTCGAGCTTTTCTGTTGGAATTCGAACTGGTGATTCGAGTCTGTCAGGCACTTGATCTTGACCTCCCTCCGAATCTGCTAACTCTCTTTCATCTTTTTCTTGTTTTTCTTCTGTTGTCATTGCAGTTCAGAATAATTTTTGAGAATTTCATAGCCGACTACATCACTATCTGCTATGTATTTCGTCTCATTAAATTTAACATCTCGAACAATTTTTATTTTGCCAATTTTGGGTACATAAACATGATAATATGATGAATGTAACTCGAATCCTACCAAAAAACCTTGTTCTGTCTTTTCATCGAGTTTCTTTCTCAGCTTATTAGGTATGTGCATATACACTGCGCAACCAAATGTTCAAACATGTGCAAGATTTGGCTTTGACTTCCACCATATCTCAAGAGGAGTTTAATCCGGTATTCAAGATTTCAGAATACGATTTTGAAGATAATTTGATGTAGCCCCTGGTTCTGCCCACAAATGTTTTGGTGCTTTCGCATGAGCCATCATACACCTTGCAGCTTCCATTAGTATACGATTCCTTTGTTTAGCTATTTCATTGTGCTGAGGTGTGTAAGATGCAGTCTTTGCGTGCATAATACCTCGATCAGTATAGTAAGCTTTGAATTCGTTGGAAATGTACTCACCTCCACAATTTGTGCGAATTTGATCCAATTTATTGCCTGTCTGCTTCTCAGCCCAATTGTATACTCAATGAATTTCTCGAAAGCTTCAGATTTGGTACGAATAAAGTATACTACAATAAACTTGCCAAAGTCATCAATAAACGTAATGAAGTACTTTGCATCACCCAATGACAATACTCTCAAATTTGTATGTGAAGGAAATATCGGATTACTTAGATATTGTCAAAGGTTGCATGATATTGGAATGGATAGTGTATCTTGTCTTAATCAGCAATTACAGTTTGCAAATCAACAATTGCAACGTGCAAATAAACAATTGCTTCATTATGTGCAAGAAGAAGCACTCAGTCAGCCTGATTCCGGTCTCTGGAAAGAAGCATGGATAAAGAGTAGTCATCTCTTGTCAAGAACCAAACATGGACGATTGTCCTGGACGATTGTCGAATTACCTGCTAGCAGAAACGTAGATGATTGCAAATGGATTTTCAAAGTCAAGTACAAACGAGACGGATTTTCAAAGTCATATAACAAAATACAAGAATGGGAGATTGTTTCTCCATTTAGACTAATTCTTTGCTTAGAATTTGAAAAACATATTTTCAACCACATGAATCAGGATTTGTGTTGATACATCATGACACTAGGCGGTTCCCACTACTTTCGACTAATCTAATACTTGGCATGGTACCCAACAACTTCAAGAAATCCTCCATAAGTTATTAGCTCTAAAAGTAGGGCCGTGAACAATGGAAATTCTCTAGAACAACAATGACCTACATGAGACACTTTATAGCATTTATATAACTCTGTTTCTTGCATTTGAGATATCATTGTCCTTTTCTTTATCTCATTTCCCATGTAGATGGTACAAGGAACACAATTTCTTTGGAGTTTACATATTGGCAAACAACGTTTTATCATTTGTGGGGCAATTCATAATTAAGATAATTTCATATTTCTTGACAAAGTGCCACAACAAATAATGAGTAACCTACACTCAACACAAGACCTATTGTTAAGTCATTGGCATCTAGTTTCCAAGTAGATAGTGTGCTTGCAACATAGAGGTAGTATGCAATTTGTACTTGAGTCTTTGAAAAGCCTCTTTCTAACCTCCTCTCCCATTCATGTTTGAGATTAATTAATTTCTTATAACTTCCTATGGAAACATATATTCATACATGAGTAGACCTTGTTGAAGTAGGAGTACCAATTACTTATAAATTTGAGGATGTTTGAATTTCGTTGATGAGGGTGCGCATGTTCTTTGGTGGATACTCACTGCATTACATGACGTAGATACTTGACTATCAATCATAGACTTCAACAATCACAGACTCCAGCAATCAATCAGACTAACAGATGTAACGCAAGAATCATAACTGGAAGAACATAGACGTATTTGTACATTGTTTTGTTTCAGAGTGAGTCGATAGTGTCTTGCTCGTTGGTGGCCTGGTGCTCCTATTACAATGTTGTATCTACTTTTTTGCAGATCTCTATACTATTGCTCGCATTACATCATATATTATTTATTGATTTCTGATCCATACTTATGTCCCACCAGGTGCGATTACAAGATAGATTAACTAATCATTACAAGACAGGATAATGCTAAATTTTTGGTTAACCATCCTTCTGGTAATGTTGCTTTTACCGTTGAGCATGACAGCTTAGGAGCTTCACGCCCGACGGGCTGGAGGCCTTCGACATCGTGTCGGCTTCCATCGCCTAGTATCACTATTCTTGTGTTGTCGAGTGTTCTGTAGTTGATCAAGACGTTCTTGTTGCAGGTTATGTGTGTAGAGGAGGATGTCAAAATATCTGAGATTGTATGTAGGATGTGTGGAGGGTGGTTGCAGGTCGTTTTGAGTTATGAACAGATCTTGAAATGTACCACGTTTCTTGAATGGATCTGATCAGGAGTAGCGTTGCCGCATTGATCGTTTCAGAATGTGAGTGGTGCAAGTGGCAACAGGCCAAATGTTTACTGATTCTCTTCTCTAGGGAATCAGTTGGCTTTTTCTTGTTCTTGTTCCAGGACAATTTCAAGGTTGGTTCTCCCTGTTATCAGGCTTCTTGGGCATTTTTTGGATGTTTTCTTGTTATTACATTGCCCAAAACTAGGTAGAATGGACTGATTAACATTGTAGTATTGTCCTGTCTGTCAAAGAACACTAAGATTGGTCACTCTTGCACTGAAGCATATGCATAAAAACCACAATCAGTCAATCATGCATGCCAAAATGTTCAACCATCAGATTAGCATGCAAATCCGTTGAACAATGACTGAAATCCTACTCTAATGTTGCAAAAACAAGTTTCAATCAGATCCTAAACATACTATACTTGCATAAATCCACAAAACAAGAAACAAGAAACTATTCTACAACATTTTAGAAGTTGAACAATCAAGAAACCAATCAGTCTTTTGATTTTTGGACATCCCAAGAACTTCAAGAACATGGTTATAAGGTAATATGCAAGAATTACATCACAAACCCAGCCTATTTTAGTATACCTGAATGCTGATTTCTACATTAATCCACAAACAAGAAATGAAATCTAATCCACTCTAGGAAAGCAGGAAAACTAATCCACTCTACTATCTACGACCACACACAAAGGAGGGAAGGGCAAGATCATGAATGCATCCCTCAAGAAACAAGCATGATCAAGAAGCTCAATGGATGCACCAAAACTTGTGGAGGCACTTTTCAATTCAGCATGGAGTGGGTACATTTCGCAAAAGCTCCTCTTCTCAGAGAGGGGGTCTCTTAAATAAGCAAGAGAGCTCCTTAGGTGGCATCCTAGTGGCATTTCCACATTACACAAATCACAAGTGGAATAATGCTCTCCACTCAATCACTATATCGTAGTCATGCTCCACACAGCTGGTTGACTTTTCATCGAATAACATGAAGGCATTGTCGCTCTTCTCAACATTCTTTGCAACTTTGCAACATATGTTGAGTGCCTTTTCTTCTTGCAGTGTGTGCAAGGTATTGACGGGTTCAACTAGCACCTGTCTGCTGTGTGTACTGATTTGTGATAGTGATCATAGGTAGAGATTTCTTTTTTGTAGTTGCCTCTTGACGAAGACTTCATTTGAGTCTTGTCGATCTTGGGATCTGTAGCTTGTGAATACTGAACTCGTAAGAAGCACAATAAGTGAGTAGATCTTATCCGAGTTCACCGAAATGATAGGCCAGAGTTGTGATGTTGAATGCTTAGAATTAGTTTGTTGATTTATGCTTGCCATGTTCCACTCGTTGTGGAAATGCTGATGAAAAGAGATTTGTAATGAATAATAGTGTTTTCGGTTGATTGAGTAAAAGTGATAGGATGCTTCATTGGCAGGTTCAAGTCTAAGCATGTGTTTGTGTCTAGTAAAAGAATTCAGCATTGGTAGTGAGTTACGAATAGAGAGATATTTACCAAACATTCGTGCCATTGACAACTCACTTAGATTAGTGCATGATACGCCTAGATTACAATCGCAATTTTGCATCTACTTTTTTTCTTGTTTCTTTTTCGATATTTTATTGCTTAATAGCTTTAATTTGTTCTAACTCACTTTATATTTTGTTTATTTCATCCGCCAATTTCTATTGAAACGTCTCATAACATTGTTTCTACATGTGCAACACTTTTTCCAGTTAGCCGACTACTTTTTTCTCATCCACTTTTGTTCACACTACAATTAACCAAATTTTTATTTTTTTTCCTATTTTACTTTTTTGCCTATTTCCATCTCACTTCATTCCTATACCGAACCACACTCTGTGAGGGGAGGATAAGCAAGTAGTATTATAATACTACTTCGTACATTTTACAACTAGGAAGAGTAGATTTCAAACCAAACTTAGTGGAAATAGCCAATTTTGGATGCATTAGGAAGGTCTCAGTTGAGGCTACAAGACTCTATATCAAGTTTTAGGCAATTCCATGTAGATTTTGAAATATTCAATTCTTCACAATTTTGTCAAAACCCTAATTTTGATTGGATATCTATTTTGTGAGATTATTGAACTTCATTAGAGTGTGTTTCAATCTTAGTAAGTGGCAAGAGTCATTAGATTGAGAATAGATCATAGGTTGATCAAGATTTCTACGTTCTATGTGTTGATTTGCTAGATATAAGTGCTAGAAGAGAAGTAAGAGTTCCACATCTTTGTGATCTCTCTTTGGAAACATTTGTTGTATTTCAAAAGAGTGCTTTGTGCATTGGAACAGGTTGAAAGAAAAGGATCATCTCATTGCAACATGGCTACATCAAGTGGATACATGTTGGAAGGCAATGATAGGCTTACCTCAAACAATTATTCATTGTGGAAAGTGAGGATGGAATCACTTATTGAGATGCATGATGTTTTGGATATTGTTGTAGCTTTGGAGGAGAGGCCAGCAACACAACAAGAACAATTGAGGTATGAAAAGAGAGCTAAAAGAGCTCTATGCATGATAATGATGAATGTTACCAATGAACTTTTCAAGGAAATTGGTAATAGTACTTCATCAAAGGATGCTTGGAAGCTTTATGAATCCAAGTCTACTTCTAGAGTGTTGACAGACAAGCAAGGTAATCTTACTCATGATGAAGATGGTTTGGATTTTCAATACTCAAATGATGATGCTTTTGTGATGTCTTCATGTATGCTTGCTAATAATGGAGATCTAGATCCATGGTGGATTGATAGTGGTGCAAGCACCAAAGGGATTGGCACAATTCCTATTTCTCTATCTACAAATAGGAACGTTCATTTGAAGATGTTTTGTTCATACCTTCTATTACCAAGAATTTACTTAGTGTGATTCAATTACTAAGTAAAGGATTCAAAGTTGAGTTTGGTGGAGATGCTTGCATGATCAAAAGGAAGGATATCTTGATTACAAAAGGTAAAAGACAAGTGAAGTTGTTCAAAGTAGATTCTTGTGTTATTGCTAACCAAGTTGGATGTATAGCAAATCAGCAAATACCTATTCAAGAGGTTTGGCATAAAAGGATGGGGTACCTCAACTTCAAGTCATTGGGATTCTCCACATTCACTATGTACACAAAGTTGCAAAATGATTAGGCTAGATTTTGCCCATTTTCACACTCCTCATAAAACTAGCTTGATGAGATACTAGATCAAACAAAAACCTTGGGATACTTGTGGATACCTTGGTATGAGTATGATGTGAAAACCAGCCAAAGGACTAGATCAAAAAAAAACCTTGAGATACTTGTTGAGTGGATACTTTGGTATGAGTATGATGTGAAAACCAGCCAAAGGACATTTGGTTGCAGCCAAATTACCATTGCTATGAGAGGATCTCTTTGATGGAAATCCAATACCACCTTCCTTGATGAACATTCCACCATATTGGCACATTTTCCTTTGATTACCTCCATGCTTAAAGAAGATCTTTGACTTGAGATCTCATCTTCCTTGAAAATAGCTGCACCATAATGATGGATAACCAAGGCCTCCATGCCTCAAAATGACCATGAAGAATAGGCAAAAGTGTTGATTATATCAAGATTTCAAACTCTAGCTTGACTAGTCCTAAGACCATGAAACAAAAAAATAGATGACTAAACTTGAAAATAGTCAGCCATCTCACATAAATCTCTGCATGGTAAGAAATGCTCAATTGGCGAGTGTTTTGGACTATGGGTTTGGATAACTATGGAAATGCTCACTATAGAGTGTTAAACACATGTCTATTGATAAAAAGGCTTGCATAACAAAAAAAAGACTCACACTAAGTGTGCCCCTTGCAAAAAATCGATAAAAACAACATTTTGACCAAGTATGAACAAAAGGCAAGGCACACACAAACAAACTACACACGTTAGGAAGATTAAAACGTCGAGTACTGATTGGGCCATGTGACCACACGTGCGAGCCTATACGTGTGAGAACACATGTCGTTGATCCATTCGGCCATGTGTCCCCACGTGGGATCCCACACGTGTTGATCCAGACGTGCAGTTTCACACCTGTGTATACAGACGTGTGGTTCCATTCCACATGTCAGCTACTGACTGGGCCACGTGTCACTAGTATTCACACATGCCAACTTTTTTCCCCTATATAAGTCCATTGTCGGGGATTGTACAGATTTTCGCGTAATTTGATGTCATGTTTGATTGCTTCCATACGACCTGCATTTGTGATATCGCCATCACGCGAGCGACCTCGTCCCCAGGCTTGTTTGATTTTCAAATAGACGCCCTGTTTCTAGGCTCGAATAAATATTGTTTGTGAATATTTCATGACAGTCTATCTCTTTGTCTCAGCTTCATGTTTTGCAAATTGGTCGTGACACTTGTCTCTTTATGACATTTTTGTCTTTCACAAATTGTTCTCAACAGATGACAATTCTTGAGTTTGAAGGAAGCTAGAATATTTCGCGAACTATTTGAGATAGTTTCGTGACATTTGAGGCTTGAACAAGACACTGTTTCGCGAATCTTTTGTGTTGGTCACGAATACAAAAGTTTTGAGTTCACGTCCATTTTTTTCTCATCCTTTGTCAAGTAAACTGCGTGCTTTGTTGGTAGAATAAAGATCTATCTCGAAGTTGCTTCTCAAACAAGGCTTTACTTAGTGGCTTTGTAAAGATATTAGCTATCATTTCCTCTATGGGTATGAAGACTGTCTTCAGTATCTTCTTCTCAACTAAGTCCCAAATCACATGATACTTGATAGGTATGTGTTTCGTTTTTGAGTGAAATACAGGATCTTTCGTAAGATAGATTGTTGAAGTATTATCCATTAACAAGACATAACGTCCTGAACTAGATTCATCAAATCCTTCGTTTAATCTAGATCAGCTCGTTTGCCATCTTGGCTGCTGCTACATATTTCGCTTCACAGGAAGATTGAGCTACAACTGTTTGCTTCTTGCTAGTCCAAAGTATGGCTACGCGAGATGCTAGAGTACAATCTCCTAAAATACTTTTGTTATCATCCTTCATGGATGCCTAGCTTGCGTCACTATATGATTCAATGTGAAATCCATCTTTCTTTGAATAACATAGTCCATAGTCTTTCGTTTTTTGGATATTGTAGTAATGTCTTTGCCAACTTCCAATGTAACAATCCAGGGTTCTGATTATATTGGCTCAGCCTGTATATCGCAAATGCTATATCAGGTTTGGTGTTGTCTGCTAGATATAACAATGATTCAATCAGCCTACAATAGGGTGTTTTGGCCATTCGTTCTTCTTCCTCGAGAGTCTGCGAACAATATGCCTTGTTCAGTATTGTTCTAGGAATCATGGGAGTATGCACACCTTTGCATTCGAGCATGTTGAAGTCTTCAATGATCTTTTGAGTGTACTTTTGTTGGTGAAGATACAACTTACCACCTTCAAAGTCTCTCACGATCTGCAAGCCTAGATAGATTTTAGCTTCTCCTAGGTCAGCAATCTCAAATATTTCAGAAATGTCTCTTTTGACATCTGAAATTAACTTATCTCTTCTTGAGAAGATAAGCGTGTCATCAACATAAATAGCTAAAATGATTATTTTCTTTTGGACATACTTGATATAGACATTTGATTCAGCAAATAGAGGTTTGAAGCCTATGGAATGTAGTGCTTCGTCCTTCTTTCTATACCATTGTCTTGCTGCCTATTTGAGACCATAAATGTTGTATTCATGTGGCATCCGTATTTTGGATACTCTTGGCTTACAAAACCAAGTGGTTGGTCCATGAATAAGTCTTCTTCTAATTTTGCATGCAGGAAAGCAGTTTTCTCATCCACAATATGGATTTTCAAATCATGAGCCACTACATACACGAATAACAAGCGAATTGATGTATGTTTGACTACCAATGAGAAAGAATCAATGTAGTCAATCCCATACTTTTGTGAAAATCCTTTAGCAACCAACATTGTCTTGTATATGATGTTTTCTCCATTAGGACCTGTTTTGATCTTATAGATCCACTTGCACTTGATTGGTTTTCTACCATCAGGTATAGGTGCAAGTGTCCATACATTGTTCTTGTACATGGATGACATTTTATTCCACACTAAAAATGGCATAACTTTTTAGTGGTAAGTCCAAATTTAGCGAAGTTTAATGCATTTGATAGCGCTCAACAAGAGCTTTCCAATGATATGTTAGATGACATACTTTTAAGCTACGATTAAAAAGTTATGGCAAGTCAAAAGTGTTAGTGTTATAATATTTTAATAATATAAACTACATCTTGCACAAATTCTTAAAGGGTCTTTTTGGAGCTCAAACTTCCTCTAATGCTTGTCTTTTACCTTTTGCAATCAAGATATCCTTCCTTTTGATCATGCAATCATCTCCACCAAACTCAACTTTGAATCCTTTACTTAGTAGTTGAATCACACTAAGTAAATTCTTGGTAATAGAAGGTATGAACAAAACATCCTTCAAATGAACGTTCCTATTTGTAGAGAGAGAAATAAGAATTGTGCCAATCCCTTTGGTGCTTGCACGACTATCAATCCACCACGGATCTAGATCTATATCATTAGCAGGCATACATGAAGACATCACAAAAGCATCATCATTTGAGTATTGAAAATCCAAATTATCTTCATCATGAGTAAGATTACCTTGCTTGTCTGTCAACACTCTAGAAGTAGACTTGGATTGATAAAGCTTCTTTAAAGAATCCCAAGCATCCTTTAATGAAGTACTATTACCAATTTCCTTGAAAAGTTCATTGGTAACATTCATCTTTATCATGCGTAGAGCTCTTTTACCTCTCTTTTCATACCTCAATTGTTCTTGTTGTGTTGCTGGCCTCTCCTCCAAAGCTACAACAATATCCAAAACATCATGCATATCAATAAGTGATTCCATCCTCACTTTCCACAATGAATAATTGTTTGAGGTAAGCCTATCATTGCCTTCCAACATGTATCTACTTGATGTAGCCATGTTGCAATGAGATTATCCTTTTCTTTCAACATGTTCCAATGCACAAAGCACTCTTTTGAAATACAACAAATGTTTCCAAAAAGAAATCACAAAGATATGGAACTCTAGCACTTATATCTAGCAAATCAACACATAGAATGTAGAAGTCATGATCAACCTATGATCTATTCTCAATCTAATGACTCTTGCCAGTTACTAAGATTGAAACACACTCTAATGAAGTTCAGCAATCTCACAAAATAGATATCCAATCAAAATTAGGGTTTTGACAAAATCACGAAGAATTGAATATTTCAAATTCTACAAGCAATTGCCTAAAACTTGATATAGAGTCTTGTAGCCTCAAGTAAGACCTTCCTAATGCATCCAAAATTGGCTATTTCCACTAAGTGTGGTGTGAAATCTACAGTTCCTAGTCGTAAAATGAACGAAGTAGTATTATAATACCACTTGCTTATCCTCCCCTCATAGAGTGTGGTTGGGTATAGGAATGAAGTGAGATGGAAATGGTGTAGGAAAAAAAGTAAAATAGGAGAAAAAAAGTGTTGCACATGTAGAAACAATGTTAAGAGACATTTCAATAGAAATTGGCAGATGAAATAAACAAAATATAAAGTGAGTTAGAACAAATCGAAGCTATTAAGCAATAAAATATCGAAAAAGAAACAAGAAAAAAAGTAGATGCAAAATTACGATTGTAATCTAGGCGTATCATGCACTAATCTAAGTGAGTCGTCAATGGCACGAATGTTTGGTAAATATCTCTCTATTCATAACTCACTACCAATGCTGAATTCTCTTACTAGACACAAACACATGCTTAGACTTGAACCTGCCAATGAAGCATCCTATCACTTTTGCTCAATCAACCGAAAACACTATTACTCATTACAAATCTCTTTTCATCAGCATTTCCACAACGAGTGGAACATGGCAAGCATAAATCAACAAACTAATTCTAAGCATTCAACATTACAACTCTGGCCTGTCATTTTGGTTAACTCGGATAAGATCTACTCATTTATTGTGCTTCTTACGAGTTCAGTATTCACAAACTACAGATCCCAAGATCGACAAAACTCAAATGAAGTCTTCTAGGTGTCATAGATTTGATATAATTTGATGACATAATTACATGGTCAAATAAAAAAAATTTGCTTTTGTCATGTGGCCTCTTAAATGGTTGCATGGGGTCATTTAGATTCATGATCAAATGCATTTATGTTATATTGAGGACCTTAGTGATATGTGACCTATATGATAAATCTTTTTAATTGTTGGTGTGTGACCTATATAACCTTATATGTAATCATAGTAATTAGTTGAAATATCATTTAGCATTGTAATAAAGATGATGATCAATGGTGTGTTATCTAGTATATGATTTCTTGTATACAAAGCAACCATAGATAGAAAGGGCGAATGCATATTGCTCGTCATGAAATACCATGGCACACTAGGCCAATCCAAAGAGATTTATCTTTAACTAACTCGAGCCAAGTATAAATTAATCAAATGAATGATTGAGTGGGCAATGAATCAATTGAGTATATGACTGATTGTTTGATTTTGATCATTCCATCTTGAAAGAAAGATCGAGTGAGATCATCACTCATATTAGACAAGAGTTTAAACTGAGAGCTTCGAACATTGACTGCTATGTGGTCTTTAAATTAGTTGAGATAGGCATGCACGCACTGTCTACTGATGTCTAACATTTGTCAATATGAACCTCATTTTGATTGCTCGTCATGTGTTGCCCCACCCAAGCAATTTTCTTGATAGCAATGTTACTAGAATATTAGATTTACATTAAGCATAAGTAGAATATACATGGAGTAGATGTTGGCATGTCTTTAACAAATTTTATTATATTTGTTCAGTACATATGGTCTCATAATGATTACTTATGAGTGGTATAGAGTACTTGGCTATAATGTGTATATGTCATCGACGATGTCAACATCATCAGATAGCGATTCATCTCATGATCGCAATAGCAGGTATATATTGTTATTGATATTGACATCAATTGCACTTTATTTGTTATTTGAATATGAGTCTATAATTTTTCTTGCAAATTTATTCTTACAATGACATTTGATTGGAATTATGAATTCTAGAAAAATTATTGTACCTCCACGTGATTTAGAGAAAGAAAAAAGAATTGAGCTCTATCACTGGAAAAAGGAGCAAGCAAGACTAAAGTACAGTGAACAACTTTTGACTAGTTCATCTTCAAGCTCTTCCATCAGTTGACGTATACCGCCCATTGATCCATCACATGTATGTATATTGATTTATGTCATAATTTTTTTATTTGTAATAATGATGTAATCCGATTTGCTCTTTGGATATAGTATATTGCTCTTTGGAAAGCCAAGACACCACTCCATCACAAATGAAAGTTTAAAATGCACTAAATGTACAAAGACTATTTTGTCAATTTTTGTCACATGTTACAATTCGTCACATGTTAGAATTTGTCAATTTTCACCTGAATGACACTGAAAGAATTTGTGCAATTTGCAATTGGATTATTGGACCAGTTTCAACCAGAATATCATGAGAGGATACCATGTACATGCACACAATGCAAAGGCCTTAAGATTTGGACAAGGAGGATTGTCAACGATCATATTTGGGCCAATGGAGTGCACACAAAAAATCCAAGAGTATGAGAGGTAAACTCTTTAAAGTGTTTTTCGAAAATGCTTTAATCTTTGACCCTTATGACACTTCAAGTATAGTTTGGCCAATAAATATTGAGCGATAGGATGAGTGCCACGATACTTTGAAGTTAATCTCTCACTTGCTTCTAAAAGGGAAATCCAAATAGAATATTTAGATGAAGTTAATTTCTCACTTGCTTCTAAAAGGAAAAATCCAAATAGAATGATTAGATGAAGTTAATCTCTCACTTGCTTCTAAAAGAAAAAATCCAAATAGAATGATTAGATGTAGTTAATATTGATTTCCATATTCAATCACCCATAATAGTGTTCCATTCACATCCGCGAGAGAGAGAGAGAGAGAGAGAGAGAGAGAGAGAGAGAGAGAGAGAGAGAGAGAGAGAGAGAGAGAGAGAGAGAGAGAGATCATGAAAGAGTTAAAGGTAACCAACACTCCCAATTCTAGGAAGGTGTGTAGCACTTGTTTTCTTTCGTTAAAGACATAGTTCAAATGTTTTTTGTTGGAAGATGAGTTCCACAAAAAAGCCCAAACGCCGCAGGGAGGGAGCATGTTGTGACATTCTGGAGTAGGATATAATCATATGGTTCGGGAGTTTTGATTAGCACTCTATAATGTTCTCTCTGTTTTTCTCTTCATGTGTGTTTAGGGTCGGTGTGGGTGGGTGTGTGTGTGTGGGTGCGTGTGTTTGTGTGTGTTTGTGTTTGTGTTTCATGCTACTAGTTTACGGTTTGTGTTATATATTAAGTTATGTTTCATGCTTGAGAGAGAGAGAGAGAGAGAGAGAGAGAGAGAGAGAGAGAGAGAGAAAAAAACTGGTACATCTAACATTTTCAACTTTTGCAGAAGAAGGACCACCATAAGTTGGTTTCAATAAAAAGAGTTGCAAGAGAGATCGAGAATATTATTGATAGAATAAATCACATGAATATTGATTTTGGATTATCATTGGCCCTAGATGATGCTCTTGTTGATGATGACCCCTTGCATGATATAATTAGTTCATCAATGCCTTGTGATTCAATCCATGTCTCCAAATCTCTAGAACATTCTTACCACCCAACCACACCTATCCTAGATGTTGCACATGAGTCCTCCATGATACTCCACGTGGATTCCACAAACATGACCACCCCTTTAAAAAAGAGAACATGTCTTGGACATATTATGACTAGTATGAAAGATAATTGCAAATTACTATGCACTGTTGATGTGTCAAAAGACATTCTAGGTTCTCTGTCTGACCTTCCTCTTCCACCTAGCTTGCAACCATTAGTAAAAGCATTTATTAGCACCATTACCATTAAATGGAACATCATTTACGTATTGGGGTCGAATGTACATGATCATGCCTAGTGAACACTTTCCTGAGGCTGGTTTGGGCCTTTTTGCATTGAGTAGTATTCAGGTCCCTTTAAATAGTGTTGTGACATTGATGCCATATGCAAGACCTCAATACAATTGGGGTGATTGGCATGCTTTGTGTTGTCACCAATGGAGGATGCAAGTATATGGCTTGAATTCAAATGCTTGTTCTTTAGAGGAGCAACGCATGCAAGGAGGCAACAACTCGAGGGAAAATCGTACATACATTGATGGACGTCCAGATGTGCATGGAAACATTGCTGCATATATAAATAGTTCCATTGGTCACCCTCTATTGACGAATTGTGATTTTGAAGAATGCATCAATGGAAATAAAGAATATTTTACTAGGAATGTAAAGGGCACTTATGTAATGGTCTGTGCCACTAGATCTATCAAGTTTGGAGAGGAATTGTTCAGCAAGTATAGTTTCAACCGTCCTCTACCCAAATGTTTGCAAAAGACAATAAGTCAAATGTGAAGATTTAAATTTTGTTGATATGTAGAGATGTATAATCCATGCATCTTGATTGTATTTGGTTTGTGTCATTAAATATGTCAAATGTTAGGAGCATTATTCATCATTTGCCTAGATTAAATGTTAGGAGCATTATTCGTCTTTGAGTTCATTAAATGTTAACAAGCTGAAAAGACAAATCTGTCTAATAGATACATTGGTATGTTCATACTTTTTAAACTAAGAGGTAATTTATATTCACATGCAACATTTAGATCTATCAAGTATTGGGAGGAAATGTTTATCAAGCATTGTTTCAACCTACTTCTTGTTATTTTGATATATAGGATTCTTCATCCTCATTTAGTGTTGGAGACAATAATCCTCATAATGGTTGACGTAGATGACGAATGCAATACAACGGTCCACATATAAAGCAATTACCTCATCGTCTACGTCTTAAAAGAGATGATGGAAATTGATGAGCGCATTAATCAAGAGAATAATGTATCTGAATCTAGCTCATCTAGATTACTTCTTCGCAAACAAGTTCCAACGATGAAAAAAAGCTTTCAATGAATGATGAATTTGAAGTCATGGGAGACATGTTGGATGATATGTACGAGAACAATATTGCAGCTAGACATAATGAACAAGATGAGGAGACACTTTTGTCTAAAGAAAAAAAGAAATTGCGAGAAAAATCAAAGACCGCATTGTATCCTGGAGCAAAGACATCTCATTTGGCGACTTCTCTACTTCTTTTAAATCTTCAAGCCAAATATAGATGGAGGGACCAAAGCCTCACATCATTATTTGAGTAAAAAAAAATTCATCTGATTGTCATTTTTGCTTTGAAACAAAATTTACAATTTGTACATCGAGTGATAATTTTTTTACAATGACTTTTTTTTGTCATGTACAGACTATTGAAAAATAAAATGCTCCCTGAAGGGAATGTCATGCTTGAGACAAGAGATGAGGCACAAAAAATGTTGTCTAACATCGGGATGGATTACAAGCAATATCATGCATGTCCAAAAGATTGTATTTTATATCGAGGAAGGTACGAATCACTCAAGAAATGTCCATTTGTGATACTCCTCGATATAGAGATGATTTGCAAGGGGCAACCATTCCGTGCAAAGTTTTACGACATTTTCTAGTAATTTCACGATTGCAACGTTTATTTCATTGTACACCATACCTCTATGGATGGGATGATGAGGGTACCTTCAGATTCGCCTGCATAAAAACACATCAACAAAGAGTATCCAAGCTTTGTCAATGAGTCAAGAAATGTGAGATTTGGTCTTGCAACAGATGGTGTGAACCCCTTTGGCATATGAGCAACTACGTGCTTGGTAAATTATAATATTCCTCCTTCGTTGAGTACAAAAAAGAGACACATTATGTTGGCACTTTTAATTCCTGGCCAACGCAAGGTTAAGAACATGGATGTGTATCTTGAGCCACTTATTGACAAGTTGGAAGATTTGTGGAAAGGGATAAAAGCATATGACATTTCGCGCCCCTTACATGAGTGGGAGTTTGCACTACATGCCATTGTAATGTGGACAATGCATGACTATCCAGGATTAGGTGAATGCTCAGGTAATCATTCAAACAATGTCTATCTTGTGTACATAGGAGTTTGTTTACAGTTACATACAGGAATGGGACTTTGCAAGAGGATGCGAATGGAAGGTATTATTCTTTACTAATACTTTATTATCAGAACATTCTTGTTTATAACAATATTTGTTTAATAATTTTGAAACACAATGTTCATTCACAGTGATTATTTATGAGATTCATGTTTGTCATGTGGCAATGCAAAATGTATAATGCTATATGGGAAGTTTGGTTTCCACTTTCGTGCTGAAAGGATTGATAACAAGAGACGCACACATGATTGTGGTGTAATAGCATCTTTCCAACAAGAAAGTCAAAGTAGTGCACGAGATTGGAATCCCATCTCATGAGATATAGAATACGTAGGAACTATACAAAATATTTATGATGTGTCATTTGGTGAAAGTGGACACTATTTTTTATTTGATGTGAAATGATTCAAGGTAGTTTGTAGAGGGCCAAATGCAACCGTAAAATCGGATCCAAGTGGATTTTTTGCAATTGATTCATCAAAAACATTGAGCATGGAGTCCTTTGACACATCGGTGTTGCCTCGTCACTGTGAGCAGGTGCACATGCTATGCTATAATGTTTTTCATGTACGGCTTCATGTTCCAAGAAAATTCTCAATGTTTTACAAATGTTGCAAAGGCAGTAAATCACTAAAAGCATGTGAGTTAATGAAATCACCACCACAAACTATGACAAAATCAAGTGTTTCATCATAGTCAATGCCCTTGAATTGAGCATATCCCTTGGCAACTAGTCTTGTTTTATAATTGTTCACACTACTATCTTGATTAAGCTTGATCTTAAAGACCCATTTGCAAACAGTAACATTTTGTATCTTTGATGGAGGATCAATAATGTTACAAGTATCTCAAACAATGCATCATATACTCACCTCACTTTTCATTACATCAAATCACTGTTTTATTGCTACAGTTTCATTCACACTTGAAGGAACATCATCAAACTTAAGGTAGTAATAAGGACAATAAAAATTAAACAATCATAAACTTGTAAATGTTTCGCTCTTTCTTAATATCACATTCATCATTCATCAATTCCTCATTAAAGAGCAAACTCGCCAAAATCACCATCTCTTGATAATCTCTCGAAGTATGTACAAAATGAGCTCTCAATCCATATCAAATGATCTCGAATATGAAATTAGGTAGAGTACCATTAGGGTAGACCCTAGCTATCAAAGCCTTAGATCATGCATAATTACCCTCTTGGTAGCCCGAGTCAACTATCTTATAAAAGTAGGTGGCTGCCCTCATCAAAAATCCCAATCAACTAGGAACATCATGATATAATTCACTTTAGAAAAATATTTATTTAACTAATTCCATTTCATTATGAACATGCAAAAAAAAAAACACCTCATCATAGTATAACTCACTTTAGAAAAAAAAAATATAGCCTAATCATAATATAATTTACTTTAGAAATATATTTATTTAACTAATTTCATGTCATTATCAACATGCAAAAAACAAAAAAACAAAAAAAAAATGCGTGGATAATCCACGCAAAAGATATTGGTCTGGTTCGGTGAACAAACTGAAATTTGCGTGGATAATCCACGCGTGGATTATCCACGCCAAAATTGCTTTCCGGCGCCACCAAGCTTCCCTCCCAAACAGTTGTCAAAATTTTCAAAATTTAATTTTGCGTGGATTATCCACGTGTGGATAATCCACGTGCATAAATTTTTCGGCGCCATGTCAAAAAAACAATGGTGGACTGGACGGAGGCGTGTTAAAAAAATTTTCCTTTTCTATTGGCAATTATATTGCCTTGAGGATCCACGTCATAATAAGAATTTGTGGATGAGTCTTCGATGGGACCGGGAGCCGCGGCCGCTTATGAGATACCACCCTCATCTTGGCTAAGCATACTCTGTAGTTGTGTTTCTGCTCACGAGTTAATGATTCATATAATTTTTTTACAAAGTCTCCCGAGCTTTCACCACTGCCTGACCCCGACATGATTACTACATTCATAAACATACAATACATCACAATAAACCCTAATATATTAAAATGCAGTAGAAAAGAAAATTGATTACAGAACTTTAATACATATTGGAGTAGAACTTTCATACCTGTGTTAACAAAAAAAGAGAGATATGCGTGTAGAGCTGGAGCCTGCACCAAAATGCAAAAGAATCATATAAGCAACAATGTATAAGAATAGTACTATTTAAAAATCAAAACATTAGAATCATACAATAATTTTATGTTATTTGTGTTTTGTACTTGTGCATACATGCAGTTTATCACAACGAGATGAATTACATTCAGATCAGTCTAGCGATGAAGACACTACTCAAGTTAACAGGGTCAGTGATAAACATGCATGTTTTTTTGTTCATAAAAATTTTGTTACTATAAGTTAAAATATTGTGCTAAAGTGACATGTACTTGACTTTTGTTTCTTGTAAAGAAATTATTTTCAAAATAAAATATGGTGCACATGCCTCAAGTGTGATGGACAAAAGATGCATGAAAGACGCATTGTTGAAAATCATTTGTGAAAGTTTGGACAAAAAGACGAAGGTCAACCATCGAATTTGGAAGACGTTGAGGTTTGTTAATTTTATATGATTGTTTTTTATTATAATCTTCGTCAATCTATATATGTCACTTATGGAATTTGTTTCATGTATGTAGCCAATACATCAAATGCCATTCCACGGAGTTGATCCATTCGTGTTTAGTTACAATCAACGTCAAGTTTTGACAGACATGAGAAAACAAAGAATGAAACAAATTGAAGAGGCAAACACAATTGGAAAAGAGAATAATCAACTTGATTCTAATGATTATGATGATGAGGTGCAACACGATGAAGCAATGCACAACATGTTTGAATCTTACTTTGAAACAAATGAGAATGATGGTATCCATGCATCTTCTAATGAAAACGGAGATCACAAACAATTTGAGATGGATGAAGACGAGATTCTATTGCGCAAGGAGACAGACACTCCTCTATATCCTGGAGCATCAATTTCGAGACTAGCTACGTCAATTCTTATTCTAAACCTTCAAGCAACATACAAATGGAGTGATCGTAGCGTGACATCTTTATTCGGGTACTTAACGCTTAACACAACTATTATACTTTATAGCATATTTACATTAAGTTAATTTTTTTTCCTTTCTAACAACTCACAATGCTCTTTTTTTAGGTTGTTGCATTGAATACTTCTGAAAGAAAATGTGATACCTAAAACACGAAAAGAAATACGAAAGATGATGACCGTGCTTGGAATGGATTACGACACAATACATGCATGTCTAAAAGACCATGTTCTATATAGAGATGAGCATTCAGAAAAGCTTCAATGTCCCATGTGTGATGCTTCACGTTTTCGAGATGACGTACAAGGGGATAAAGTGCCACAAAAAGTGTTACGACATTTTTCAATTATCCCACGATTGCAATGTCTATTTCAATGTAAATCTTTGGCACAACTAACGGATTGGCATGTCAAAAATCGATCTACGGATGATGTGATGCGAGTACCAAGTGATTCACCTGCATGGAAACATATTGAAGACCAATGACCTGAGTTTAAAAATGAACCTCATAATTTGACTACCCCGGTTTAAGCAAATGTTCAGGTATCTATATAATCTAATCCGTTTTAGGATTTAACGTCTGAGTATATTTAAATAAGCTTATGTTTAATTTGGTTTATGAACTATGCAGGTTTAACCACATCGGGTTACAATGCATGTTATATTTGTGGACCACTTTTGGAGGGTCGACATAGCACAAATATGTTAAAAAAAATGGTGTACGAAAATCATCGCAAATACTTGCCGCCTGATCATCCTTTTTGAAGGTTGAATAGGCGATTTTATGGAGGACGAGGAGATAATCCCCTAATTACACCACCACCCCCACGCATGGGAGTAGCGGAATGGCATGGTGAATGGCTTAAACATCATGTCGTTAATTATTCATGGAATGAATCCATTGATGGTATGAAACGGTTGTCTATTTTTCATAAAGTACCCTATTGGAGGAATTTATTGATAAACCATCTATTGGATCCTATGCACATATTCAAAAACGTCGGTGAATCCTTATGGAACCACATCATTGGCATAAAAGACAACTCCACAACTCGTAAAGATCTACAAGCGGCCGATGTGAAAAGACCCTATTGGATTCAATACACCGAAGGTGGAGATGAGATTCTACCTAGCGTGTCGTGGATTCTTACAAAACAGCAACTCTCATATGTTAAACATGTCATAAAACAAATGAGAACTCCAACAGGCTATGCACATTCTTTATGCAAGTCATTTACCAAAGATGGTAAATTAAGCGGATTGAAATCACATGATTGGCATTAGATGTTGCAATTCATAATTCCACTTTCTATTCGAGGTCTCTTCAATGATGACGTACAAAATACGCTTTACAATTTGTCATCGATGATTAGGTTTGTATATTTTTTTAAGCACTTGTATAAATATGTAATATTTCAAATTTTTTATGTGTTAAAAAATCTAATGTACTATCAATCTTGCAGGTGGATTTCCTCAAAAGAAATTAAAAATAGTGAATTGGATTCCATGAAAATCCAAATGATCGAAATGGTATATTTGTTGGATAGAGATTTTCCAACTTCCTTTTTGGATATACAAGTTCATCTTCTAGTGCATCTGGTCGAAGAAGTATCAATTGCAGGACTTGTGCACACGAGATGGATGTTCTACCTTGAGCGCTTCGTGAAAGTTTTGAAGGGCTTTGTGAGGCCAGAAGGTAGCATTGCAGAAAGTTAGCTTGTATAGGAATCTTTGTTTTATATCACCAAAATAATCTCACAATTGCATCCTGCAAGTCCAAAAATGTGGTGTGAAGAAGAAGATGAACGTGTTAAGGGTGAGGTACCACAAGAAAATGGTGTGCAAAAAAGACTTTCACCTCAATTAAAAGAGAAAATTGACACATTCATATTATATAATTGTGGACAAATGGAAAAGTGGATTTTAAGGTATGAAGAAGCCAAAAAGGAAAGAAACATAATATTGAAACGAAGAAGAAATATCAATCGAAGAAGAGGAAGGGTGTTGAAGAATGACGAACCTTTGGAGCCTTTACCTTCAAAATGCTCTCATGAATGGGTTTTTGATACGATGCTAAAAGCATCCAAAAACAGAGAAGAAGTGACCAAATTAGAATGAGAATTTGTTCGGGGATGTGGATGGAAGGTTAGTGTAATATTGTTTATGTGAAGTTTTGTTTTTGTATTCAATATATGAATAGCATTTCTAATTACACACATTTGTTTTTGTTTTTTTGTGTTTTAGTATACATCATACACTACCATGTGGGCATATGGACACCATTATCGTGTTGAGAGAGTTGACAACAAGCGACGTACATATGATTGTGGTATAATGGCCAACTTTCAACAAGAGAGTCGTTCTAGTGCGAGGAACCCTAATGTCATTTCGGACGACCTAGACTATGTCGGCACATTGCAACATATTTATGAAGTCGATTATGAGACTAGCGACAAATACTTTATTTTTGACGTAAAATGGTTTAAGGTCATCTATCGTGAAAGCAACGCCACGATTAGAAATGATAACTCAAAGTTTTTTCAAATCGAATCAACAAAATATATATCGATGGACTCTCATGACACTTTAGTATTGCCACGACATTGCGAACAAGTGAGACTCTAAAATTTCAATGCCATTAATATTCGCAATCCAATTATTTATGTATCAATCTTATAAGACTAACTTAATTTTTTTTAATTCTTTGGCAGATTATATTCATCCAGATCGAATAGACCCAACATGGTGGTATGTGATCCAACTTAATGCAAGAAAACGACGCGTGTTTGAAGGAAAACATATTGTTGAATTGGATACACACGACGAACCACCACCCAATTTTGGCGACGTTTTGGAAGAATCTGAACCACTCATCCAAACTCCAAATGATGTCAAAATGATGGGAGAAGAAGGTACAAATGAAAATGATGAGATTCCTACGATCATACAAGACCAAATTGGAGGTAATTTGAGGCCCCCACGTTTGGATGAGATAGAGTTACAAGAAAAGGAGATTGAATATGAGGGTAACTCACATCATCAAAGAGACACGATAAAAAATTTATGATTATACCTAGACCTAGATTCAGATGAGTGTCAAGACTTGTGTGATGACGAAAATGATGTAAATGATGAGAATGATCTATGATTATCTATCATTCTTTTTTTTAAATTCATCGCAATATTTTTTATGTATATTTTTATAGATAGAGTTGAATGTGATAATTACAATACCCAAACCTTACGGTTATGTCCTATTTCAGAATGTCACCACATATTTCCTCCATGCGACGTGTAGGTTTTTCCATGCAAGTTGGGAAGGTTAGAACCTCGTCTTTAGCGGGAGAAAAGTAAGGGATACACACCTTCCTAGGATTGGGGATTTTAATTATCTACATTTCACCTTTGCATATTAATTAATTACTAGTGTATGCGATAAAATACGATATTGCTTTGAACAAAATGAAAATTATGAATTACATTTAATTTCTTACTATCTTAGATAATGTATTCTAATAATAAAACAAATTGAAATAACACAAACTTACCGGTAAACTCACTCGAAGCTTCACTCGAAGCTTAAGTACAAACGTGCAATTGCTTGCTCTTTAAACGCTTGCTCTCTTTTTTTTGAATATTTTTGTCACATGCACAAGCGATTAAAAAATAACACTATATTACACAATTGAACCATTATTATAAGCAAATTCAAACATACAATTACCATCAAACACTATCTAGTCATCTACTACTATAAATCTTAATCAAAACACACTCACTCACTCTCTCTCTCTCTCTCTCTCTCTCTCTCTCTCTCTCTCTCTCTCTCTCTCTCTCTCTCTCTCTCTCTCTCTCTCTCTCTATCAAAATCCAATATAAATTCTATCAAACACTATTTATTTATCTGTCACTCTTAAATACCCTAAACTAATGCATAATACAAAACTCTCTCTCTCTCTCTCTCTCTCTCTCTCTCTCTCTCTCTCTCTCTCTCTCTCTCTCTCTCTCTCTCTCTCTCTCTCTCTCTCTCTCTCTCATCTCTTATTCTTAGTCCAAAATAAATATAAATCTAACAATCTATTACTACCATAGACTATGTATTTATCTAAATTTTAAATCAATGCAAAATGTTAAACACACACACACATTATAGCTTTAACAATCTATTGCTACCCAGTACTATCTATATCTATTTCTCTATTAACCAAAATTATAGATCAATGCAAATTCCAAAACACATACACATCCTCTCAAACACACATACATTGTCTTAAATAATTCTAACAATCTATTATAAAAAATATTTATAATTGTCTATCAACAAACGGATACTGTCAATTGGAATGAAGCTCTTGCAACAATTGACTGTACAGTAGGATATATGTCTTGCCCTTTTGCCATGAAGCCCTGCAATTGGACCATGTAAGCTTCTTCCTCTAAGTCACCATTCAAAAATGCGGACTTCACATCCATTTGATGGATCTTCCACCCAAAATGAGATGCTAAGGCAGCAAATGTCTCTTCATAGTCAATTCCTTTGCTTTGCTCATAACCCTTCATTACTAGGCGTGCCTTATGCTTTGCTATCGTGCCATCCGCATGAAACTTTGTTCTAAACACCCATTTGTTGTCAGTGGGTTTATTTCCAAGTGGTGGATCAACCAACTCCCATGTATCATACCTGTTGATGGATTCTATCTCCTCCTCCATTGCCCTTTTCCACTCTTTGTGATCTTTTGCTTCATCAAAGGTTGATGGCTCTCGACACTTCAAAATGTCACTCATTAGGGCATAGTCCACATGATAACGATCAAGAGAATTCCTTTCCGGCATTGATCTTCTCACTTCTCCTTGTGTGCTAGATCCTGGTTGATTTAGCTTTGCATCCTTCATGATCTTTTCATACCATTTTGGTATCTTAGATTCAGGTGATACACTACGAGGATATTATGTATCCCAAGGAGTGTCTAAGTAATGTCTCTTACTTCCAACCGGTTTCTCCTTTATTGCTCCTATTGGCAAGTACCTCCCCCTAAGCTCTTGAATAGGTGGTGTCCTTTCATACTCGCCCTCTCGACTCTCGTCTTCATGTGCATCATCTTGTGGATCATCTTCTTCATCTTCTTCCTCCAAAATTGTGGGAAGTATTTTGATGCTTTCACCACTTGCATGGTCTTCATCTTAAAACCTATGTGTCTCATCAAAGATCACATCATTGCTAATGTGAATCTTGTTCTTGGGCTTTACTCAGGCTTTCCTTGAGCTTTCACTTGTAGCTTCTATCTGGTTGAGGTCGCCCTACAGCAGGCAATGTTCTGCTCCAAACCGCTCTTCAAATGGTGTTTGATTGGATTCAAACCAATCACACATGCCAAGAAACGCTTCAGAATATTTTCCAGCTTCACTTTATGCTTGCCCTCTGATTCAGCTGACAATCCCCTACCTCTGAATCTTTTTACAGTTTTGAGCTATTCCACAAATCTCCACAGACTCGGTTTTGTGCTTCCTAGCCAACAAACCGTCGTGAATTCGCAGCTCTCTGTTCTTGTCCGGTGATTCAAGCCACCAAAGGCTCTGATACCAAGTTAAGAAACACAGTTTAAACACCCGACCGGATCAATCACCACAACACAACGTCAAGTGCAACAAGGCAAGACAACATAATTGCTCTCTTCAAACTGTATATTCAACTTATAAGTAAGTACAAAGATAAGTTGATTAAAAGCACTCAAAGGGCTCGTAAAAGAAACATGGTCCGATAACTCTAGATCTAAGCACACGTGGTGCCATCGAAATAAGAAATCATTGTATAAGTCGATCATTGCTATTTTAACTGTCAACTCACTCCGAAACAAAACAATATACAAATACGTTTATGTTCTTTTAGTTATGATTCTTGCATTACATCTGTTATTTTCTGATTGATTGCTGGAGTCTGTGATTGATAGCCGCGTATCTAGATTTTGTAATGTAGTGAGTATTGTAGGACACTAATTCCGCCAAATAATAGGTGCGCCCTCATCAACAAAATTTAGACATGGTATCAGAGCGGATTCATTATATACAATATGGCTACTACAATTCAAGCTAGGATTGTAATCAATCTTGATGGTGCAAACTATTGAGTATGGAATTTCAAAATTAAAACACTCTTAAAAGGATAAAGTGATATGGTCACTGACCGATCTCACTTAACAAAAGCCTCCAAAGGAAGATCCAAGGAGAGCAAAATGGATGAGGAAGGATGAACGTGCAATGGCGATCATCGTATCTTCCATAAATGAAAAAATTTGAAGATTGCGAATGCAGCTATGAAGCGTGAGAAATAGAAGTACAAAATGAGGACAACTGCATCAGTGATGCCACCTCCACAATCAGCTATAGAGCTTGCAATGGGATGGCAACGAGCTAGTTCAGCATGTTTACAAGATCAAAATGATCTCCGCTTAGCTCTCTACATCTAGATAGGAGAAACAAACAACGACTGGGAGAGGACCTCATTGTAAGAGGAAAGAAGAAATACAAAAAAAATCCCAAGATCAACAAGACTCAAATGAAGTATTCGACAAGAGGAAACTACAACAAAGAAATCTCTACTATGATCATTGTCACAAATCGGTACATGCAGCAGACAGATGCTGGTTCAACCCGACAATACCTTACACACACTGCAAGAAGAAAGGCCATTCAGCATAGGAATACTGGCACAACCAAAAAGGAAGACACAAAGGAGAGAAAGCAAATGTTGCAAAGTCATCAAAGAATGCTGAGAAGAGCAACAATGTCGTCATGTTATTCGATGAAAAGTCAACCAACTACGCAGAGCATGACTACGATTTAGTGATTGAGTGGAGAGCATTATTCCACTTGTGATTTGTGTAATGTGGAAATGCCACTAGGATGCCACCTAAGGAGCTCTCTTGCTTATTTAAGAGACTCCCTCTTTGAGAAGAGGAGCTTTTGCGAAATGTATCCACTCCATGCTGAATTGAGAAGTGCCTCCACAAGTTTTGGTGCATCCATTGAGCTTCTTGATCATGCTTGTTTCTTGAGTGATGCATTCATGATCTTGCCCTTCCCTCCTTTGTGTGTGGTTGTAGATAGTAGAGTGGATTAGATTTCATTTCTTGTTTGTGGATTAATGTAGAAATCAACATTCAGGTAAACTAGATAGGCTAGGTTTGTGATGTAATTCTTGCATATTCCCTTATAACCATGTTCTTGAAGTTCTTGGGATGTCCAAAATTCAAAAGACTGATTGGTTTCTTGATTCTTCAACTTCTAAAATGTTGTAGAATAGTTTCTTGTTTCTTATTTTGTGGATTTATGCAAGTATAGTATGTTTAGGATTTGATTGTAACGGATTTGCATGTTGATCTGATGGTTGAACGTTTTGGCATGCATGATTGACTGATTGTGGTTGTTTATGCATATGTTTCAATGCAAGAGTGACCAATCTTAGTGTTCTTTGACAGACAGGACAATAATACAACGTTAATTAGTCCATTCTACCTGGCTTTGGACAATGTAATAACAAGAAAACTTGCAGAAAATGCCCAAGAAGCCTGACAACAGAGAGAACCAACCTTGCAATTGTTCTGGAACAAGAACAAGAAAAAGCCAACTAAATCCCTAGAGCAGAGATTTAGTTTACATCTGGCCTGTTGCCGCTTGCACCACACACATTCCGAAACGATCAATGCTGCAACGCTACCCCTGATCAGATCCATTCAAGAAACGTGGTACATTTCAAGATCTGTTCACAACTCAAAACGACCTGCAACCACCCTCCACACATCCTACATACAATCTCAGATCTTTTGATAGCCTCCTCTACACACATAACCTGCAACAATAACATCTTGATCAACTACAGAACACTCGACAACACAAGAATAGTGATACTAGGCGATGGAAGCCGACACGATGTCGAAGGCCTCCAGCCCGTCGGGCGTGAGGCTCCTAAATTGTCATGCTCAATGGTAAAAGTAACATTACCAGAAGGATGGTTAACCAAAAATTTAGCGTAATCCTGTCTTGTAATGATTAGTTAATCTATCTTGTAATCCCACCTGGTGGGACATAAGTATGGATCAGACACTATCGATGCACTCTGAAACAAAACAATATACAAATACGTCTATGTTCTTCCAGTTATGATTCTTGCGTTACATTTGAGTGTCTGATTGATTGCTAGAGTCTGTGATTGCTGAAGTCTGTGATTGATAGTCAAGTATCTAGGTCATCTAATGCAGTGAGTAGTGTAGCGCACTTCCGCCAAAGAACAGGCGCACCCTCATCAACAAAATTCAAATAGCCTCAAATTTATAAGTAGTTGGTACTCCTACTTCAACAAGGTCTACTCATGTATGAATGTATGTTTCCGTAGGAAGTTATAAGAAATAAATTAATCTCAAACATGAATGGAAGAGGAGGTTAGAAAGAGGTCTTTCAAAGATTCAAGTACAAATTGCATACTACCTCTATGTTGCAAGCACACTATCTACTTGGAAACTAGATGCCAATGACTTAACAATAGGTCTTGTGTTGAGTGTAGGTTACTCATTATTTGTTGTGGCACTTTGTCAAGAAATATGAAATTATCTTAATTATGAATTGCCCCACAAATGATAGAAAGTTGTTTGCCAATATGTAAACTCCAAAGAAATTGTGTTCCTCGTACCATCTACATGGGAAATGAGATAAAGAAAAGGACAATGATATCTCAAATGCAAGAAACAGAGTTATATAAATGCTATAAAGTGTCTCATGTAGGTCATTGTTGTTCTAGAGAATTTCCATTGTTCACGACCCTATTTTTTAAGCTAATAACTTATGGAGGATTTCTTGAAGTTGTTGGGTACCATGCCAAGTATTAGATTAGTCGAAAGTAGTGGGAACCACCTAGTGTCATGATGTCTCAACTCAAATCTTGATTCATGTGGTTGAAAATATGCTTTTCAAATTCTTAGCAAAGAATTAGTCTAAATGGAGAAACAATCTCCCATTCTTGTATTTTGTTATATGAAGACATTAAGATTAATAGAGGCTATTGGAGGTAGTCACATGTCAAAGATTATCTAGATAGAATTCTTTGTACTATCCATGTGTTGAGAAAATTACCACTAAAGTTGAAATTTGACTTAATTTATCATAGAGATGATATTAGAGCATCCTCGTGGCATTGTCAAAGCATCTCATGGAGGAAATTCTATTAACAAGCTTTGAGGGAAGAAATCCAATATGAGCAAATAAATGTTTGTCAAATCTTGAGAGTTTTGTGTCTTGATTGTCGAAAGTCAGCTAAGATGATCGAGCAAAATTTAGCCTTCAATATAGTATAGTGTTGATGCTTGATCATCATACCAGCGTCTTACGCAAATGAGATGTTGATAATTGATGGCACACTTCAACTTTCATAAGCTAGATGGTGATAAACATGGCACACTTATGTTAAGGCAGCATGTAAATTGCCTCAAATACGGATAACATGGATTTAAGTGATGTAATGCGAAGCTATAGTACACTGCTCAGGGTAGCTAGCTAGGTGCAGTTGAATGATCTTTATTTTTGAGGCTGAAGCAATTTAAAGTAAAGAAAAGCATGCATATTTGCAATTATTATTTGAAGAAGAAGGGTTTTCCATGGTAAAGTGAAATTCTTACAAACTCATTCTATGGAAATGGCAATGTCATATGTTGCTCTGTGCCTGTTTCCTCCAGTTAAATTACTTAGTTTGCCAAAGTACTAGTACTCCTGGAAGAAAATAATAAATCGCCCACATACATACAATACATAATACATGAGAGCATAGATTCTAAGCGTAGAGGTGGGTGTTTGAGGTAAGATAAGCCTCTACGGCCTTTAAGGTGCGAACAGCTCCTTCTTTCGCTTTCTGCACGGGTGGATCAGCCACAATGGCCTCGTACTCGAATGCCCACTCCACAATCGTAGTGTCTGCTGCCGCTGAGAACTTGAAGGTAGCTTTTGTGGAGCTGAAATGGATGCCTATGGATCCACCCTCCACTACCACAACGACCAATGTGTGGGTGACATCATCCACGCTCTCGATCTTCTCCTTCAAGTACTTTGCATGCTGTACAGCTGCGAGTCATACAAATATTCAGAAAATTTCTAATTAAATTGCTAGGCCATATTTTCATGTCACCTTGTGAATCATATTCTTACTTATCATTTTACATTTTGTGTTGCTAGCAACCTACGCCTACAGCCAGCAAATAATCAAAAACTTGGAGGAATTATGCTGGCTAAATTGATGGAACTGAAATTAGACTTTAGTTGATGAGCTTGAGATTGAAGGCAGAGTAGAGAACTAGATTCTGATTACCAGGGCCGAAGTTGAGTTTTCTGATGCCGCCAGCAGACACACCATCGCCTTGAATGACTTCCACGCTTTCCACAAAGCTAGGCAGGGCCTTGGAGATCAAATGAGGATCGTTGAATGCAGCCCAGACTCTGTTCAAGGGGACCTGAAGCTCGACCTGGGTTGAAATTTTTCCAGCCATTTTGCTAGACTCCAACAGGAATAGAATACGATGCAAGACAAACAGGTAGTGCGCAATTAGCCGCGTGCTGGTGAGTAAACAGACTTTTGGTGATAACGATGAAAGTAGAGAGATGGAGGGTGATGATGGATGGCCTCGTGTTTTTATAGCTGCTGCTGCTACTTCATTCAGCTGATTCAGCTTTCCAGATGGGTGTGACGAACTTTGACTTAATAACGAGCAAAGTGATGGTCAATGTCTTGCTTCGGATGTTTTCAGAGAGCCGTGTCTTGAGGAATCCTTCGAAGTTAAATTGGGCGTCAACTGAGGATTTTGAATTGTATGTATGACATATTATGATAAGTGATCTACAATCAAGCTCAATTGCTCGATTGATTAAGATAAGGGCTAAGCGCACCATGAACACTAGTTTTTAGTTTCTTGCGTGGAAGGAGAATATTGTCAACATGGCAAAGCGATTGAAGCTGAAGTAAACCGGTGTACCTGCGTATTTGAATGGGTCGGCAGCTGAAGTAAAGTGGTCATCTCTCTCTCTCGATGCTTCTAGAAAGCTGACCCTGTCACCTCTGTACTTCACTCCCCCACTTCATTTGAGGAAGTTTTTCCAACACAATTGACTAAAATCCTGTTTATATGGTTCAAGTTCCACATCGTCAGACCACAATTTTGTTATTTTCTCATCATCTAGGATTTCAGTTCTTTGGATTTCATTGTACAAATACACACTCTACATCAAGATTCCCTTATTTATATCAACGACACATCACACCACATGAAGTTCAAGCCTATGCCACAATGGGTTATGTTACTCAACCAACATGGACTTATTTGATTACCGCCACAATTTTTGAAATATAATCTCTGCTTAATTTTTCGCGATATCAAATTATTCTTCAGTTTGAATCAATTTGTTTCGGTATTAGAGAATTGATTTCCAATTGCAGCGCTGCACAACATCTCTCTTAACGTTGTCAGACTAAAGTTCCAGAGGGATTCTCAAAGTAAAGCCAGTCATATCGCAGACAAGCTGAATGGATCCAATTATCATGTATGAAAATTTAAGATGAAGACCTTGCTAATCGCCAATGAGTTGTGAGATGTTGTTAAGCCTACCCTCTACATATGAGAACTGGGTGATGATCATTACGACACACTCAGATTTAACTCTTACCAGAGTTATCACTATGTTGCTTCAAGAAGATAATTGAAGAAGTCAAGACACTTTATCTACCTCTTCATCTCATGCTCGAAACGACAGAAGTAGAAAAGCTCCAAGCAGTCTACATCGAATCAAAAATAGATTCAAAGTCAAGAACAATCATCAAATCCACATTCGTCGAATAATAAGATGTTTTGCAGGTATTGCTAACCATGAGATCCAAAATTGCCGACTTCTCAAAGCCAAGAATGCAGCCAAGCAACCTGATCAACAAGCAAATACAGTTATAGCATCTCCTGAACTCGAAATGGAAGAAGGCGTGGTCAAAGACATACACGAATTCAGATGATTCATGGTTTCGAATTCTGGAGCTACTCAACATATGACCAATCATCGTGAAATTTTTCATTCCTATAGGCCTTACAACACAAAGAAATATGTTCATCTTGGTGATGATAGCACTCACACTATTGAAGGTGAAGGTACTGTAAGATTAAGATTCCAGCATGATCAATTCAAAATACTGTCAAAAGTCTTGTATGTTTCTAAACTCTCTACAAATCTGTTATCAGTAAGTAGAATTACAGTTTTAAGTCATAAGGTAGAGTTTGAGTCTGCTCAATGCAAAATTATCGATAGGAGTAACAAGATCCTTGCATTCGACAATAGACATGGATACTTATATAAATTGGCACATTGTTATTTTGATTCTAGTCAAGCTTTGAAAACCTCTATTTTGGTCAATAAAGCATTACTATGGCATCATCGCTTAGGAAACTTGAATTATGCATCTATTTTGAACATGTCCAGACAATCTCTAGTACTTGATCTCGACTATCCTTCCGAGGTAAAGTCAATCTCCCTATCTACCATAGCTGCATCCTTGGAAAGCAGACTAGGATTCCTTTTAGATCGAGTCATAGGCATGCAGCAAAAGGTCTGTTAGATGTTGTTCATATAGATATATGTGGACCTAGGCAAACTCCTTCATTGTTAGATGCAAAGTATTTCATTATCTTTATTGACGAATTCTCCAGAAGAACAACTGTTTACTTCATTAAATAGAAATCAGAAGCTTATATTATCAAGGGTAAACACAATCATGTGTGTAAACTCCATAAGGCACTTTATGGCTTGAAGCACTCTGCTCGAGCATGGTTTCAAAGGATCATTTTTCCTTATTGATCACGGCTACACATCTAGCTCTTCAAATTCAAGACAATACGACAGTCTTTTATCATTATCACTTTGTATGTGACGACACATTGCTCTTCAACAATAGTATCGATTTGATAAAGGAAGGCAAGTCAATGCTATCTTTTGAATTCGACATGACCTATCTGGGCGAAGCTCATTTCTGCCTTGGTATTCAAATCCATAGAGACTCGAAAGTTGATCTACATTACTCAACAGAGGTACATCTACAATATGTTAGTCGGATATAATCTGATTAATTGCAAGTTAGCTCTCTCACCAATGGAACCAAGTCTCAAATTGTCAATCGGACTAGTGTCCTCAAACAATTCAAGAGAAGGAGCAGATACGTGTGTGTCCTTATCATTCGATAATAGGATCTCTTATGTATGCAATGATCTGTACCAGGCCAGACATAGCTTTTGCAGTCAGCTCTTTAAGTTAGTATATGACTAACCCTAGTGTAACACATTGGAAGGCTCTTATCAGAGTCATGAGCGTGTGTATGGAAGGTACCACCATAGGATTCCAATAAGAAATCCTCAGAGAAGAAAGCATCTTGGTCAATGATCATTATCTTGAGTCATCCAGTGAGTAAAAAGCCATTGAGAATGCCATTTGCAAGGTGGCTCTATGGAGGCAAGTCCCTTGCTCCACTTGAACTCGATCGAGTTGAACGATGACTTCAAAGCATTTTGGAAGGAATATTGTTGTAGCAAGCATAATCTGTGTCTCTTTATTCCCATGTGTTTCCATGAAGAATAGAAAGTTATAATCACATCCAACTCTAAAAGGTCAAATCTAACCACAAGGAATCTAAATGACATCTCTTGGACTCAATAAAGCCAACAAGTTTATTGAATTTATGGCTTATGAGTTAAGCATAGATTATATTTCAAAAATTGTGGTGGTAAGCAAATAAGTCCATGTTGGTTGAGTAACATAACCCATTGTGGCATAGGCTTGAACTTCATAAGGTGTGATGTGTCGTTGATATAAATAAGGGAATCTTGATGTAGAGTGTGTATTTGTACAATGAAATCCAAAGAACTGAAATCCTGGATGATGAGAAAATAACAAAATTGTGGTCTGACGATGTGGAACTTGAACCATGTAAACAGCATTTTAGTCAATTGTGTTGGAAAAACTTCCTCAAATGAAGTGGGGGAGTGAAGTACAGAGGTGACAGGGTCAGCTTTCTAGAATCATCGAGAGAGAGAGATAATCACTTTACAAAAGCTGCCGACCCATTCAAATACGCAGGTATACCGGTTTACTTCAGCTTCAATCGCTTTGCCATGTTGACAATATTCTCCTTCCACGCAAGAAACTAAAAACTAGTGTTCATGCTGCGCTTAGCTCTTATCTTAAGCAATCGAGCAATTGAGCTTGATTGTAGATCACTTATCATAATATGTCATACATACAATTCAAAATCCTCAGTTGACGCCCAATTTAACTTCGAAGGGTTCCTCAAGACACGGCTCTCTGAAACATCCGAAGCAAAGCATTGACCATCACTTTGCTCGTTATTAAGTCAAAGTTCGTCACACCCATCTGGAAAGCTGAATCAGCTGAATGAAGTAGCAGCAGCAGCTATAAAAACACGAGGCCATCCATCATCACCCTCCATCTCTCTACTTTCATCGTTATCACCAAAAGTCTGTTTACTCACCAGCACGCGGCTAATTGCGCACTACCTGTTTGTCTTGCATCGTATTCTATTCTTGTTGGAGTCTAGCAAAATGGCTGGAAAAATTTCAACCCAGGTCGAGCTTCAGGTCCCCTTGAACAGAGTCTGGGCTGCATTCAACGATCCTCATTTGATCTCCAAGGCCCTGCCTAGCTTTGTGGAAAGCGTGGAAGTCATTCAAGGCGATGGTGTGTCTGCTGGCGGCATCAGAAAACTCAACTTCGGCCCTGGTAATCAGAATCTAGTTCTCTACTCTGCCTTCAATCTCAAGCTCATCAACTAAAGTCTAATTTCAGTTCCATCAATTTAGCCAGCATAATTCCTCCAAGTTTTTAATTACCTGCTGGCTGTAGGCGTAGGTTTAGCAACACAAAATGTAAAATGATAAGTAAGAATATGATTCACAAGGTGACATAAAAATATGGCCTAGCAATTTAATTACAAATTTTCTGAATCTTTGTATGACTGGCAGCTGTACAGCATGCAAAGTACTTGAAGGAGAAGATCGAGAGCGTGGATGATGTCACCCACACATTGGTCGTTGTGGTAGTGGAGGGTGGATCCATAGGCATCCATTTCAGCTCCACAAAAGCTACCTTCAAGTTCTCAGCGGCAGCAGACACTACGATTGTGGAGTGGGCATTCGAGTACGAGGCCATTGTGGCTGATCCACCCGTGCAGAAAGCGAAAGAAGGAGCTGTTCGCACCTTAAAGGCCGTAGAGGCTTATCTTACCTCAAACACCCACCTCTACGCTTAGAATCTATGCTCTCATGTATTATGTATTGTATGTATGTGGGCGATTTATTATTTTCTTCCAGGAGTACTAGTACTTTGGCAAACTAAGTAATTTAACTGGAGGAAACAGGTACAGAGCAACATATGACATTGCCATTTCCATAGAATGAGTTTGTAAGAATTTCACTTTACCATGGAAAACCCTTCTTCTTCAAATAATTATTGCAAATATGCATGCTTTTCTGTACTTTAAATTGCTTCAGCCTCAAAAATAAAGATCATTCAACTGCACCTAGCTAGCTACCCTGAGCAGTGTACTATAGCTTCGCATTACATCACTTAAATCCATGTTATCCGTATTTGAGGCAATTTGCATGCTGCCTTAACATAAGTGTGTCATGTTTATCACCATCTAGCTTGTGAAAGTTGAAGTGTGCCATCAATTATCAACATCTCATTTGCGTAAGACACAGGTATGATGATCAAGCATCAACACTATACTATATTGAAGGCTAAATTTTGCTCGATCATCTTAGCTGACTTTCGACAATCAAGACAAAAAACTCTCAAGATTTGACAAACATTTATTTGCTCATATTGGATTTCTTCCCTCAAAGCTTGTTAATAGAATTTCCTCCATGAGATGATTTGAGAATGCCACGAGGATGCTAGATAATCTTTGACATGTGACTACCTCCAATGGCCTTTATTAATCTCAATGTCTATTCATATAACAAAATACAAGAATGGGAGATTGTTTCTCCATTTAGACTAATTCTTTGCTAAGAATTTGAAAAGCATATTTTCAACCACATGAATCAAGATTTGAGTTGAGACATCATGACACTAGGTGGTTCCCACTACTTTCGACTAATCTAATACTTGGCATGGTACCCAACAACTTCAAGAAATCCTCCATAAGTTATTAGCTTAAAAAATAGGGTCGTGAACAATGGAAATTCTCTAGAACAACAATGACCTACATGAGACACTTTATAGCATTTATATAACTCTGTTTCTTGCATTTGAGATATCATTGTCCTTTTCTTTATCTCATTTCCCATGTAGATGGTACGAGGAACACAATTTCTTTGGAGTTTACATATTGGCAAACAACTTTCTATCATTTGTGGGGCAATTCATAATTAAGATAATTTCATATTTCTTGACAAAGTGCCACAACAAATAATGAGTAACCTACACTCAACACAAGACCTATTGTTAAGTCATTGGCATCTAGTTTCCAATTCGATAGTGTGCTTAGATCCACAACTTGCAACATAGAGGTAGTATGCAATTTGTACTTGAGTCTTTGAAAAGCCTCTTTCTAACCTCCTCTCCCATTCATGTTTGAGATTAATTTATTTCTTATAACTTCCTACGGAAACATATATTCAAATTTGTTGCAATACATGAGTTGACCTTGTTGAAGTAGGGGTACCAATTACTTATAAATTTGAGGATGTCTAAATTTCGTTGATGAGGGTGCACCTGTTCTTTGGCAAAAGTGCGCTACACTACTCACTGCATTACATGACCTAGATACTTGACTATCAATCACAGACTTCAGCAATCACAGACTCCAGCAATCAATCAGACTAACAGATGCAACGCAAAAATCATAATTGGAAGAACATAAATGTATTTGTATATTGTTTTGTTTCAGAGTGAGTCGATAGTGTCTTGCTCATTGGTGGGCTGGTGCTCCTCTTACAATGTTGTATCTGCTAGACTGCAAATCTCTATACTATTGCTCGCATTGCATCACATATTTTTTATTGATTTCTGATCCATACTTATGTCCCACCAGGTGGGACTACAAGATAGGTTAACTAACCATTACAAGAGAGGATTATGCTAAATTGTTTGTTAACCATCCCTTTGGTAATGTTGCTTTTACCGTTGAGGATGACAGCTGAGGAGCTTCACGCCCGACGGGATGGAGGCCTTCGACATCGTGGTCGGCTTCCATCGCCTACTAGTGTCACTATTCTTGTGTTGTTGAGTGTTTTGTAGTTGAATAAGACATTCTTGTTGCAGGTTATGTGTGTAGAGGAGGATGTCGAAAAATCTGAGATTGTATGTAGGATGTGTGGACGGTGGTTGTAGGTCGTTTTGAGTTGTGAACAGATCTTGAAATGTACCACGTTTCTTGACTGCATTTGATCAAGGGTAGCGTTGCAACATTGATCGTTTCATAATGTGAGTGGTACAAGCGGCAACGGGCCAAATGTTTGCTGATTTTCTGCTCTAGGGAATCAGTTGGCTTTTTCTTGTTCTTGTTCCAGAACAGTTTCAAGGCTGGTTCTGCCTGTTATCAGGCTTCTTGGGCATTTTTAGGATGTTTTCTTGTTATTACATTCCCAAAACCAGGCAGAATGGACTGATTAACGTTGTATATTGTCTTGTCTGTCAAAGAACACTGAGATTGGTCACTCTTGCACTGAGGCATATGGATAAACAACCACAATCAGTCAATCATGCATGCCAAAACGTTCAACCATCAGATTAGCATGCAAATCCGTTGAACAATGACTGAAATCCTACTCTAATGCTACAAAAACAAGTTACAATCAGATCCTAAACATACTATACTTGCATAAATTCACAAAACAAGAAACAAAAAACTATTCTACAACATTTTAGAAGTCTAAGAATCAAGAAACCAACCAGTCTTTTGATTCTTGGACATCCCAAGAACATCAAGAACATGGTTGTAAGGGAATATGCAAGAATTACATCACAAACCCAGCCTATTTCTTGCATTTCCTTCCATGCTCCATCTTCATGCATTTTGTTTGGGTACTAATGTATGAATGTGCTTGTTGATGTTTTCTTCTCTTAAGGATTGGTTTGGAATTAGCATCAGGTAGATGTGCAGGACTTGGAAATCAATCTACTATTCCACTAACTTATGATGTTTCCTTGTTTCGACTCCCTGAGGAGTTTTTGTTACAGATGTTGAGTGACAATTGTAGCAAGCACTTTGTAGGATTCCCAGTTGTTTGGTTAAAACTGTGTTGACAAATCTATGATTTCAGTAGGAGTAGAATTAGTTTGATTCCTTGTTCTTTGAGTAGAGTAGATTAGGAATAATCTGCAGACTGTAAACAATCAAGAAATAATCCGAAGCAGAACTGTAGAACATAGGATTCAAATTCAGATAAATCCATATTGAAGTTGAGCATCCATTATCAGTAGGATCGAGACCAGCTCATTAGTTGTGCCTCTGACAGGCAGGTACAACACCACTATACTCCAGAACAAATTTCGTGATTGAGCTGTAGCTAAATCAATTTGTTGACACGTGAATCCCCTGGCCAAACTGAATCTTTGGCAAAAAGTGTCGAGCCTAGCATTATGTAAAAATTACAGCAAATAAGGATCCTAAAACACTTGAAATGATGAGGGAAACAATAAATTATGATTTTATAAGATTAGCACAAGTTGAACCATCAAAATCCATCAAAAATCTATGCTTGAACCTCACTAAATGGCCCAAATCCTTGAAGAAGGCTTCACACGTGTGAAAGTACGGCCTCCCACAGTCTGAGTACTGTACACCAGACCTACATTCAATCCTATAATCATTAGTAATCACAAGTACTCAAACAATTATGAACATAGAGAGCAATTGCACCATTATGAGAGAAAAAACATGAAATTGCTTGATTGATTTTGGTGAGATATCATCACCTATATATACATGATCCATCACGGTTTTGGGCAGGTATGAGTAGCCCTAAACCCATCCCTAATGCTAATTTTGGTGGATCTTTCATCCCTACCAAGTTAGGGTTGGAATCTTGGAGATCCCTCAACAATGCAAAAATTACCAAAAATAGCTCCTATTTTTTCTCCCTTGTATCTAAGCATAATTTGGACTCATTCCAAAGGTTCTAACACTTAGGTCTACTTGAGAACATCCTTATGAATGGAATCCTATGCTATTTGGCACGTGTGACAAGCCACATCATGACCATCTAACTATTTACAAGTCATATGACCAAAACTAGTCAACCTAGAATTGTGAATTTTTAACACTCCTCCTCACTATCTAGCTTGGTTCAATCATTGCTTTACTAATCACTCCAAGTGATGATTTGAACTTCATAAAAGGTTTCTTTTGAAGTGGTTTAGTAAGTAGATCAGCTACACATTCATTTCTTGGAACATGCTCCAAAGCAATCTCCTTGGCTTGCACCATTTCTCTCACAAAGTGATGGCATATCTCAATGTGCTTAGATCTTGCATGGAAGATTGGGTTAGATGCAAGGTGTTGGGATGATATATTGTCATTGTAGATGATTGGTGCCTCCTCTGAATCCATGATCTTTAGTACCACCAATAATCTCTTGATCCAAAGTACCACCTTTGTAGTGGTTGTCAAAGCTTTGTACTCGGCCTCAGTTGAAGATAGAGATATAGTTTCTTGCTTTTTTGAAAGCCATGAAACCACACCTTCTCCTATGAAAGTTTAATAGGCACTTGTTGATTTCCTATCCCTCTTGTCCCCTGCAAAATCTGAATCACTAAATGCATGAAGGTTAATCACATCTCCTCTATATAGAATCCCAAAATCCAATGTACCCGAGATGTATCTTAGAATCCTCTTAGCCTTTTTCCAATGGATATTCAATGGCTTTTGCATGGATTGGCTCAACCTACATACACTGAAGCTAAGATCTGGTCTAGTTATAGTGATCCACATTAAGGAACCTATAAGTTGCCTAAACAAAGTGATGTCCATGAAGGATCTTTCATCATCTTCATTTGGCACTTTTACATCTTGCTCCATTGGTGTGTCAACACTTTTGCATACTTCCATCTTAAACTTCTTCAAAAGACTTTGAGCATAGTTTACTTGACTTATAAAGATAAAATCAGACCCTCTAAGTACTTCTATGCCTAACATGAAGTGAAGACACCCTAGATCTACCATCTTGAACTCTAAGGATAGATCTATCTTGATTTTTTCAATACCATCAACACTATTTCCACTAATGATGATGTCATCTACATAAATGAGTAAAAGTACAATACCAACATCATCAAACTTAATGTAAATAGTAGGATCATATTCACTTTGAACAAAAGAAAGTGAAATAAGATAGCAATGTAGTCTTGAATTCCAAGATCTCGAGGCTTGCTTCAAGCCATAGATGCTTCTTTGGAGATGGCATACTTTGTTCTCCATTCCATGCTTGATGAACCCTTGTGGCTGCTCCATATAGATATCCTCTTCCAAAAAACCATTCAAGAAAGCATTAGAGACATCCATTTGACATAGAATCCATCCAAAATGTGATGCAAGTGCAATGATTAGTCTTATTGTGACCATCTTGGCCACGGGTGCAAAAGTTTCCTCATAGTCTATCCCTCTCTCTTGAGCATAACCTTTTGCAACTAATCTTGCTTTATGTTTGTTAACACTCCCATTTGCATTCAACTTAAGCTTGAAGACCCACTTGCATCCTATTACATTCCTTTGAGGTCTCTCAACAAGCAACCAAGTTTCATTCTCAATCAAGGCATCATACTCATCCAACATAGCTTTATACCATTCTTTGGAGTTCAATGCATCTTCAACATTAGACGGTTCTTCAAAACTAGATAAAGCATAAAAAGTGGACGAGATACCCTCAACTTGCTGTCCTTTGCCTTGATATGTGAGCCTTGATGGCTCCACTTTTGCCCTTGAAGATCTCCTTGGTGTGATAGGTGGGTTTGGTGCTTGCTCCTCCATGAGCTCCTCCTCAAAACCAAGATCTTGCTCCTCGGCCATCTTCTTCTTGATTGTTGGAGCACTTGAGCCTTCTTCAAGCATATGCATATGATGTTCATCAAAGATGACATCCCTTGAAACAACAAATTTGTTCAAGGATGGGAGATAGACTTTGTAGCACTTGCTTGAGCTTGCATATCCAAGCATGATCCCTCTTGTAGAAGATGGATCCTCCTTGGTTCTTGTTTCCAATGGCACATGCACGTAACATATACACCCAAAAACTTTCAAGTTGTTAAGATTGGGTTTCTTTCCATACAACATCTCATAAGGAGTTTTGTCTTCAATTGCTTTGCAAGACACCCTATTCATCAAGTAGTTTGCACATACAAGAGACTCACCCCAAAAGGATCTGGGCAAACAAGCATCTAATCTTAAAGCCTTAGAACATTCACATAATATTCTATTCCTTCTTTCAGCAACTCCATTTTGTTGAGGAGTGTAAGGACAAGAAGTCTCTTTCTTGATCCCTTCCTCCTCACAAAAGGCCTTGAACTCATTGGAGATGAATTCTCCACCATTGTCACTTCTAAGAATCTTGATGCTATGATTATGATGCTTTTCCAGAAACAACTTGAACTTTACAAAAGTATCAAATACTTGAGACTTGAAGGAAAGTAAGAACACCCAACAATATCTTGAGTAGTCATCAATGAAGGTTAAAAACATGGATGAACCTCCATTAGCTTTGGTGCTAGCAATGTGCACATCCGAGTGTATGAGTTCAAGAGGATGAGATGACTTTGTGATGGAGTTAGGAAACACCTTCTTATGTGCCTTGGATAAGGCACAAGCTCCACAAACCTTGTCTTCCTTCCCAATAGACCTTGGTAGGCCTAAAGCATACTCCTCCTTGATCATAGCCTCCATGGAACCCGAGTTGACATGTCCAAGTCTTTTGTGCCATAAAGTAAAGGTAGATATCTTGCTCTTCTCGGCCAACATGACAACATTAGTATCCACAAATGCATCCAGCTTATAAAGTTTGCCAAGTCTAGTGCCCTTAGCCACTATCTTACCCTTCTTCTTGATGAAACATTCATTTGACGCAAAGTCAACATTGAAACCATTGTCTACCATTTGGCCAACACTTAGTAGATTTTTTGTTATTGTAGGAATGTACAAAACACCTTCTATGTTGATCTTTTTGGAAGATCCTAAGCAAAGGGGAATGCTACCAACTCCTTCAATCTTACAAGCTTCATCATTTGCTGTATAGATAGACTTTATAGGTCCATCATAAGATAAGAGAGAAGAGAAAAACTCCCTTTTACTAGTCATGTGTGAACTAGCACCCGAGTCAATCCACCAAGGATCTTCTCCTTTGAAGCTTGTTGAAGAAAATATGGACATCATGAGAGAGTCCTCATGTGAACTCTCCTCCTCCTCCTCTTTGCTCATGTTGTCTTGGCTTTGATCTTGCTTCCTCTTGAAGCATTCCGAGGCATAATGCCCCATCTTGCTACAATAGTAGCACTTCACCTTTGATTTGTCCTTCTTGACTTTGGTGGTTGATGGAGATGCCTTTGGGGGTCCTTCTTGATCCTAAAGCTTTGTAGACTTCTTGAATGTTGATCCTTTGCCTTTGGACTTGCCTTTGCCTTTGGTGAAGAGAGCTTGGTCATCTCCACCTTGGATGGAAAGCCTATCCATCCTCTCTTGCATTTGGCTCCTTCTTGATTCCTCGGCCATGAGTGTGCCTTGGAGTTCTTCAAGTATGGGTAGCTTACCCATATTTGCATATCCCTGAACCAAATTGTCAAATTCAAAGCTTAGTCCATTCAATATGAGTTGAACAAGCTCTTCATCCTTGATAGGGTCACCTATAAAGGCTAGCTCTTTGTTCAATTCCTTTACTCTTAGGACAAAAGTATGTGCACTCTCTCCTTTCTTTTGATAGTTTCTATAGATTTGATTCTTTAAAGCTAACATTCTAGTTTGGTTCTTGGATTCATAGACCTTTTGCAAAGTCTCCCAAGCATCTTGAGCTGAAGTGCAATCTCCTACCTCTCTTAAGAGTTCATTTGCAACATTCATTTTTATGCAATGTAGTGCAACATTGCACCTCTTGATGTATTTGGCTTTTTCTTGAGGATGAATAGGTTCACCCTCCTTACCATTTACAATTTCCATCAGATCTTGCATGATCATGATAGATTCCATTCTAACTTTCCATATGGAATAGTTAGTTTTGTTGAGCCTTTCATTAGTATCCAAAAGATATGCATTTATAGATGCCATCTAGTCTCCTAATCAAGGACTTGACACAAATGAAGGTTACTTCTATTGATTTGATTGAAGGTCTATCTTATCCCACTTCTTAGGGACCTGAAAAGATCAGTAATAGACTTCCTATAAAGATCTAAGAATGATCTCTAACAAAATCAAATCATAGAATACTAGAAACAATGCACTTGCTTGATTGAAGTAGACAATACTAGTAGAATTGCCCCTCTTTCTATAAAGAACATTAAAGCTTCCAAATGATCTGATCAAGAGTGAATTTCAGAAACCTAATATACTTCCAAAATCACTTGTAAAAGAGCTAAATGGAACTTAATGAGGATGCAACACAATCTACTATCCAATCACAAGCAAAAAATGATCAAAATTGATATAAAATTGATCTAATTTGGTGCACAAGTCAAGCAATGGTTGGACTGAACCTAAATCACTTTAGGAGGTGCCTACTACACCTTAGAACAGCCTTGAAGAGTCCCCAAAACTCTGATATTCCCTCTCCTTGAATGCTAGAAAGCCTCCTCTATGAAAACACCTCCAAAACTCGCTTAGAAATCAATGCTTGGAGCAAGCAAAACTTGCTATCTTGGTAATGTGAATTGAATTCAACTTTGCCTCTGGTTTTAGACACCTAAACACCTGCAAATGAAGTCACACAACACCAATCTCCAATGTATTTGACTCACTTTGAGTTCTAGAATCAATACTAGATGCTAAGATCCAATCTACACAAGATTTAGATCAAAAATTGTGATCAAATTGAATGAAAACCAAGGATTTAGCTCATTTCAACCTTTAGGCTCTGATACCAAGTAAAAATTACAGCAAATAAGGATCCTAAAACACTTGAAATGATGAGGGAAACAATAAATTATGATTTCATAAGATTAGCACAAGTTGAACCATCAAAATCCATCAAAAATCTATGCTTGAACCTCACTAAATGGCCCAAATCCTTGAAGAAGGCTTCACACGTGTGAAAGTACGGCCTCCCACAGTCTGAGTACTGTACACCAGACCTACATTCAATCCTATAATCATTAGTAATCACAAGTACTCAAACAATTATGAACATAGAGAGCAATTGCACCATTATGAGAGAAAAAACATGAAATTGCTTGATTGATTTTGGTGAGATATCATCACCTATATATACATGATCCATCACGGTTTTGTGCAGGTATGAGTAGCCCTAAACCTATCCCTAATGCTAATTTTGGTGGATCTTTCATCCCTACCAAGTTAGGGTTGGAATCTTGGAGATCCCTCAACAATGCAAAAATTACCAAAAATAGCTCCTATTTTTTCTCCCTTGTATCTAAGCATAATTTGGACTCATTCCAAAGGTTCTAACACTTAGGTCTACTTGAGAACATCCTTATGAATGGAATCCTATGCTATTTGGCACGTGTGACAAGCCACATCATGACCATCTAACTATTTACAAGTCACATGACCAAAACTAGTCAAGCTAGAATTGTGAATTTTTAACAGCATTGAGTAGTCTTAGACAGAGGACATCCCACTCACAAGAGAGTTATTGATACCAAGTGGATATTCAAGAAGAAGATTAACTTCTATGGTTCTGTCGCAAAATGGAAAGCACGGCTAGTGGCAAAAGGATTGACTCGAGTCCAAGGAGTATATTATCAATAAATTTTCAATCTTGTTGTCAAAATGCAGTCAATCAAGACTCTGATTGCGTTAGCAGTGGCGGAAGACCTCGAAATGCATAAAATGGATGTCAGAATAGCCTTTCTCAATGGCTACGTCAAAGAGGAGCTGTACACCTTCCAACCGGAAGGATTCAAAGTCAAAGGCCAAGAGCACAAGGTGTGCAAGCTGCACAAAGCAATTTATGGCTTGAAACAAGCCACAAGGGCTTGGCTCGAAAGGATCAACGCTTATCTCATTCAGTTAGGTTTTGCGAACAATTCCGTTGATTGTAACGTTTATTCTAAATACATAGGCGTCAATTCAGTTCACATAGCTTTATATGTAGATAATGCATTTATTTTGTCTAACGACACTTTCTTACTGCACACTACTAAGAGCGATCTGTCAAAAGAATTTGACATGACTGATCTAGGCACTACTCATTTATTATTAGGAATACACATCACTAGAGATAGATCACATAAGAAGATTTATCTCAGTCATCAAAAATATCTAGAAAACATTCTAGAAAAGTTTCATATGTCTGATTGCAAACCGATTGACACACCAATGTATCCAAGCATAGTATTGACTAAACCATCTTGTGCGGATTCCGAAAGTGAAGTACTCGACTTAGCAAAGTACCCTTATCATTCACTTATAGGATCTTTAATGTATGCCATGTTGTGCACCAAACCATATTTGGCATATATTGTTAGCACATTCAGTCAATACATGTCTAATCCCATGATCTCCCATTGGAAAGCATTAAAGAGAGTGATGAAGTACATTCAAGTTTAATCACATTTTATGCTATGATGGAAATGTTGTCAATCCATTGGTCCTTCAAGGCTACTCCGACTCAGATTGGGGAGGAAATGCCTCAACCAGAAAATCCAGTTTTGGGTTTGCTTCTTTCTGGCAGGGGGACAAATCTCGTGGAACTCTAGAAAGCAGAAAGCAGAAAGCAGAAATCAGTAGCATTATCTTCAACGGAAGCAGAGTACATCGCAGCATGCCAAGCTTCAAAAGAAGCTATATGGATCAGACTACTACTTCATGATCTGCATCATACTCAGTTTAATGCTACCACCATTATGTGTGACAATATCAGCTATATTTCATTGTCTCTGAATCCCAGATTTTATGGCAAGTCAAAGCACATTGAAATCCAATATCATTTCATTAGGAAATACTTTTGCACAACGTAAAGGGTTGCAGACATATTCACCAAAGCTCTTCCCAAGATCAAGCAACAAAAGGTTTTTAACTTGCTAAATTTGACGAAGACTATCAAGGAACCAACTGTGACCTTAAGAGGGACTATTGGAAATTAAGCTCACCGTTTCCTCCTTGAACTCAGACGGCCGATCTATTTGAAGAACGATTGCATCGGGCTTCCGGCTGATCTTCATCCATGGATCAAAGCATAAAGAGTAACCAATCCTATTCTTTCTGCATTCAAATGTCAAGTTTAAGCTATCTGAAGAAGATTGAACACATGGCCATCTTCAACGTCTTCAACAAAATCAGTCTTTTCTGCACAGTCTACGGATATACAAGAAAAATTTTAGCAGACAGGGAACCGCCAAAGACATCGTCTGCTACCGCACTGAACCATATGAGTCAACCTTACGGTCATGATCGAAGACCAAATTAACGTAAGCCACTACAAGGAACCGCCAAGGCAATGGTTGTGATCTACTGCAAGGCACCGTCTGCTACCGCAAGGCACCTTAGGAGTCAACCTTGTGGTCACTATACAAAGACCAAAACCGAAGGGAACCGCGTCTTGCAACAAACGTTGTGACTGTTACGAACTGCCAAGGCAACATTGCGGTCTACCTATCTACGACAGTGCAACTTCGCGACTCCTCTTCATGCTCCCGAAACGGATCTTAACCCTAACTGATCTACGGCTTGTACAGATGTCAATGTACATCAAATATTTGTAAATGTACATTCAAGTACATAGTAAGCCAAACTATTTTTGTAAATAGAGATTAGTTAAACGACTCTTGTGAAAGAAGAACAATGTTGCTTATAAATAGATCTCCAGCTCTCATTCAATGTATGCAACAGAGTGGAAGACTTTCATTCTAAGTTATGTCATCTTTTATTCAAACTGTAACCAATTTTATTGTCCATCCGACAAGGAGTCAGTGTAATATACAAGCAGCACATTCTTCATCTATGTCTAATGTAGTTGTTGTGATTTGATTGCACTCTTTTCATTACTTGTCATTAGCTCGTTCACTTAGTCTGATCCAAACACGGACGTCTCTGACTCCTAAGAATCTAATCAGATGACGGTCATCCTTGATGCCTGAGAAACTTGTGTCGTCTCTCTACACCATAAAATATTCAATCCATATTGAACTTCACGTTTATTTTGACAAACAGTAATTTTTGCACACAATCTATCCTCTTCGATGGATGTGCTCACGACTCTGTCTGAGCATGCATTCTCTTGAGGTCACCATAACTTTTACTCTATTCCTTTAATTTAGGTCTCAACCTTTGAATTTTAACTTAACCTAATCTAAAGTGTGAATGCAGGTGTGCTTTTAGGTTAGAGTTGCTAACTTAAAGACAGAACGACCATGAAACAACAATAATCTAAAGATTAGTATGGAAATGCACTTTAAGCTTAATTGACCTTGAAAAATGAACTTAAAGGAAAGTTTTTAAAGGCAAGTGTGGATAGACTTTAAGTTAAATTTTAACTTAAATGTCCACTTAAAGGCAAGTGCGAAGTGACCCTTAAACTTTTAAAGAGTTACATAACAAAAGAGAGACCTTTTAGACTTTTTAATATAAATGTTAAATTAATGTTTTTTTTCTTTTTTAAAGTTTGTTTACAAACTTTAAAAGCTATGTTTTTGTATAAAAAGAATTATCATTTACATCTTAAAATTTTCCCGTCAAGGTTATGGTTCCTAAGGAAAAATACATTTTCCTGTAGAGGACCATAAACCTAAAAAAAAGTTTTGATATATTTGACCTTTTGACAACTTGACACGATTTTTTCCCATCAAGGGCTTGTTCCCTAAGGAAAATCATGCTCATTTAATCTATATATATATATATATATATAGATTAAATGAGCATGATTTTCCTTAGTGTGTGTGTATATATATATATATATATATACATATAAATACACACATTAGTGGGTAAGCCCGTCGTTGACGGGCGACCAATGGTTTGGGTGGCAGCCAATGGTCGAGACGTGTGGACAATGCTCAGAGCGGGCAACCAAGAGTCTTCGTCCAAAAGTTTGCCAAATGTGTGTGTGACATGTGTTTGTGAATACTAATCACTCATCATCAATTATCTCATGATTTAATATCACTCTCAAAGCACTCATCATAAATTTGGCACCATGGAAAATAAATTGCAAACCCTCAAATTGTTAATCGCAATTCGAAATTGTCTACAATTTGAATTCAAAAACTTCATCCATGAATGTCTGCAGGGTATCCAAAAACTGCTGAAAGGAACCAAGTCTCACAATAGAATCATTCTTATAAAATTATCTAATATTACAAATCAACTCATCTACATCACAACTAACTGCCATCTTGTTGGAATAAAGTATCCATATGTAAACACGTGTATCATCCACACTATGTTGCATGTATGAACATCCTCCCCTCGAAACAGAAAAACTCCATCACCTCTTGCACGAACGTTTTGTAGTTTATCATAACCTTCACCATCTGCAAAAACATGATATGTACACGCAAAATGAAAATATAAATCGAATAAGATGCCCAATGTCCAAAATCTATTCTTGGTCTCAAAGCTTTACTGTAACTCTAACATTAACACTAACCTCCAACATTATAACTCCTCATAACCCTAACCCAGTCACCATTTACCACTGTTAACATGAGAGAGAGAGAGAGAGAGAGAGAGAGAGAGAGAGAGAGAGAGAGAGAGAGAGAGAGAGAGAGAGAGAGAGAGAGAGAGATACTGACCCATCCATAAGAAAGTTGAAAGTCTCACACAATGTTAACTGAATGTGAATCTTCAAATTCGCATACGCTATAATGGCTACAAGCATGTCACATGTAAGCTTTTACTCATTGTAGCTGATCCAATTTTTCTCATTGTGTGTATGTGTGCACCGCTGCGCACGCTCGCTGATGTGTGTGTGCGTGTGTGTGTGTGAATTGCAATCTTTGACTGACTACTCTCCTTCAGAACCTGAATTTATTGTTGACATGAGACAACATAAACTCAGAAAAAGGGAATTCACTGAGTACCTTATTTGGTGGAAAGGAAGGTCATATGAAGATGACACCTGGGAAGTGGAAGCCTTACTAAGGAAAAAAATATCCTTATTTTTTCTTAGGAAAAAATTAAAATAAGGGAGAAAGAATGTTAAAACCTATGATAGGAGAACACGTGGCACTTCCTAAGGATAGGCCATAGGAACCTAAGCCTATGTGCTAGAGGAATCCAGCACTAGATGACTCCTAAGGAAAATGTTAACTTAGGGGTATGTTGGTTACTCGGTAGAAGACCGACCTACTAGGGGGGACTTAAAAGTTAATGAAATAATTAATCTAGGACTAGGGCCCAAGATGATAGTAACTAAAGGAGGTGACTCATACCTCACACATGCAACTCTAGATGGGTGCACACACATGAAGTCTAGAAAGTGCCACCCTCTCATTAACTATAAGAGAGGATGGCCATTTCAATTAGAGACCACTTTTATAAGTGATTTGTGTTGTCATATAAAGTCTAAGTTCTAAAGGTCCAAATCATAGTCTTTGAAGTTGTGTCCAATCTCTTGACATGCCAAAGAAATCTTGCCTCCTAATTTTTATAAGGCCAGCTAATACCCAATTTAAAGAAGAAAATTCCATGTCATCATTTTTAAAAAATAAAAACAAAAATCCATGTCATCAATTTTTAATGATGATGTGGCATTTTCCATAGCATGTATATAGTGTCTTATGATGGACGTCGCACAAACCGTCTGTGTCGCACAAACCATCTCTCTCTCTCTCTCTCTCTCTCTCTCTCTCTCTCTCTCTCTCTATGTAGCTCTCGCGAGTCTGTATGTAGCTCTCGCTCTCGCGGTAGCTCTCTCTCGCTGCTCTCCCTCTCTCTCGCGTTTTGGATCTTGCGTACATTCCTCCTCCTATGGCTCCTTTTCTCTCCTATTTCTTTCTTCTTTGCTGGTTCTCCAAGGCAGGATATTCTATTCCCAGAGGAATGATCTGAATAAAAACAGTTCTAGCTTGGATAATCTGTTCCCAGAGGAATGATCTGGATAAAAACAGTTCCAGGTCTCATGATCTGTTCTTTTTCTCTCAGGTCGTGCGTTAGTCATATCTCAATCTCATGCGTTCTATATATGCATCAAAATAGAAATTGTTTTTAGTTATAGAGAGATTTCATGATTTTCATTTTCATCATTCAATCGTCTCCGCTTTGGTATTTGAATCACATGTATAGATCCCAAAAGTAACTACATGTGGAATCTGTTGTAACTCTTCCATTTGTTGCATCAGAATTTGGTTTTTCTTGCAACACGATTCATAGCTTTAACATTTAGGCAAACAAGAAAAACGTATTCCAGATTTGGCCTACAAGAATTCCATCACATTAAGGCAATCTCTTTCAAGTACAAAAAGCTCCAAGTGACAACCAGAACCAAGATTTGTGAAGATACTAAGCAGTTCAACATATACTAGTTGACTGGATGTCTGCATGATTGCAAAGAAAGGAACTTCAGCCATGCATGTTGACTATTTATATTGTTTACTTTCTTAACGATTTAAGGTTTATTTAGGGTCTCTTCAAGATTCCTATTTTCAACAGATCAGAGAGCCGTATCCTTCCCAACAATCAATCAGAAAGTCTGACTCAGAATATAAAGTTCAGATTCTGATGTACCTTTGTAAGTTATCCAGTCGCCTTTCGAGTCCGATGTTCTTTCGGCAAAATGAGAATACAGAGGTTAGAGGTTTACAAAAAGTAAACGTAATGATTTTCTGCACAACAATCCATGCAGTATGAGTTTCAGGAGAATATATTCATCTCTGCATAGCCATAGTAGAACCAAGTAGTCATAGGCTATTAAGACCATTGCCATTATTATGAATTTTTGTTTGAACAACCAACTTTAATGTGAAAAATAAACGGTTGACAACATTCCGTGATTTAGATTTGTATACCAGCAGAGATCTGCAGGGAGTATTTCAGTTTCACAGAATAGTAAAGAGGGACTTACGAGGCAATAGAAGAGTGTTCAAGTTGAATGAGGATCGTACCTGAGTAAGGAATCACATAGTTCCAGGTAGTGGTTATATTCCTCTGGGCTAATTACCAGCTCTGTTTTTTGAGCTTCATCGTCATCTTCCTCACCTTGCAGATGATCGTCATCTTCCTCACCTTGCAGATGATCTTGTAATTGTCGTCTAGACTTGTGGTGGAAAAAGTGTGGTAATCGAGTGATGGCATTATAGGTCACATATCTGCTGTTGAATGTGCGCTGTGCAAAAGTTTGTAGAGGAAAATCTGACGTAGATTCAAAAATATGATGTGGCTATTTTTTTTGCTCTCTTTCGCATTAGCTTGCGAATAATGACACGTCCGTGGAGAGCTGCAAGTTTTTGGATTGATCCTTAAAATGTTGGTGGATGCAAAGGAGTCACAACGGAAGGGTGAGTCAATGTAGCAATGGCTGGCACTTGATCATGCCGTGAAGGGCCAGAACAAGGCTTCCCTTTTTCAAACCCTATCTGCCCTTACTCCTGAAGCACATCAAATGTTTGCACATCTAATCACAAAGATAACTGCCATAGAACTCCCATGCATTGAATGGCTGGATCTCATTGTATCGCTCCTCAACAATATGGGAGGATCGTAGGCTGAGCAGGCCGCATCCCATGTGAAGCAAGAGACGCTGAAAGCTCTTGGCTATGTGTCTGAGGAGGTTTCAATAGAGATGTTGGCTCAAGAGTAGGTGAACATTATCCTCACATATTCTCTTTCAGAAAGAGAGAGAAGATAGAGCAGAGGAGGACTTATTGGTGTCGATAGCGGTAGGCAACTCATGGAGACAAGAAAGAGAGACAAACGACTATTGGAAAAGTCCTCTCTCTCTCTCTCTCTCTCTCTCTCTCTCTCTCTCTCTCTCTCTCTATATATATATATATATATATATATATGCTAATGCAGATGGATACACAGAAAAAAACAAAGATATATATATATATATATAGAAGGCCATGAGATTTTGCTACTGGAACCAAATACTTTGGTAATGATTCTCTTCTACATTGTTGTTTTTCGAGACAAAGAAGCTACGGGGTCAATTATCAGCTTGACCTATATTTTGTTCAAGTTGAGATTTTATGCAGGCATTGCTTGATGATGATGATGATGCTCCTCTTCTTTTCAGATAGGCAGTAGCCATTTTTTCGAATGACATTTGAATTGTGCATCTGTGCATTCGATCCAGTTCTGCTGGCCTCTCCACAAGCCTCATCATGTACAACTATACGACATTTGTGTCTTCTGCACTTAGCTCGGCATCTTTCAACGAGCTTCCTTATGAGCACATTTTTCATAGTTGACATCATATGCAACTCATTTGTCATTTTCATACTCTCCTCCTTTGATTTTACATTCTCAATTTTAAATTCTTTAACCTCATTTTTTAATTTTACATTCTCAATCTTAATTCTTTAACCTCATTTTTTAGGTCAGCAATCTCGTGCCTGAGCTCCGAAAATTGTTTTTCAAGCTTCGAAAGCCTTTTTGACATGGGCTTTGAATCTTTGGAACTGCAACAAGCATTGCGGTAAAGACCCGGGTTTTGACAATCTGCGAGTAAACAAGCATTCAGCAATGCCACACACACACAACACACAAAATGAGAGATAAAAAAAAGGGTCTACCTGCTGGCGCCGATGCTCCAAGATTCAGAGCCCATGTCAAAAAGGCTTCGAAGCTTGAAGAACAATTTTCGGAGCTCTGAGGTTAAAGAACTTAAGACTGAGAATGTAAAATTAAAGGAGGAGAGCAAAGAAATGGCAAACGAGTTGCATATGATGTCAACTAAGAATGTGCGCATAAGGAAGCTCATTGAAAGATGCTGAACTAATCTGCGAAAGGCTGCTTGCTGCCTACTGTCCACCGCTGCCTACTGCTGCTGCTGCGTCCAACTCTCCAAAGCTCAAGCGCCTCCAAAGTCCGCTGCTGCCCTCCTCCAAACGCCTCTGCTACGGCTGCGACCAAGTGGTAGTTTGCAAACCACTGAACCTGTGCACTGCTGCAAGGATGTGTTGCGGTGATTCTGTTAGCCAGGTAAAAGTTCCATTCCCTGTAGGCTTTCGGAATTCAATGAGAACATAGGTTGAATGCCTGTTTGATCATCACATAAGGGAGAGACTACGAAAGAAAGATCACAACTTGGAAGCTTTAGCTCATTCATGACTGATTCACTGTGTAATATGTGGCTTTGTCTTTGCAGCGTTGTTGAGGAGCCTCTGTCAATTTTGGTTTAGGTGGAAAATTATACTAAAGCACCACAATCACCCTCACTTTCGGTTGTTTCTCTTCTCAATCGGAGTAGAAGGCTTACCAGCCTCCAGTGCGCTGTTGCTGATTCGCTGAATCACTGATTTTTGAAGGGGCCTGGGGGCCAGTATAATGTATTTCAGAGAAGGTGTGGCAGGCTGCAGCCGCAGTGGCACCCTTCTGAAGTTCCTAATGGTTGTAGGATCTCTGAGCTCTATCTCTGCGCCTGTAGGCGGATGTAGCTCTGTTCTGCTATTTGTTAGCTGATCCAGCTATGCTTCTCTTGTTCTAGTTTTGGTACACTTTCTCTAGCAGAAGCCAACAAGCACTGAGCAGGATCGCAACTCTCTGCCGCCCACACTTGCATTCAATTCTAACCAGCACAAAGCAATAACAAAGTAAAGAAGAGAAGAAAAAAAACAGAGAAACGGGAAGATCCAGAAATAGCAGCGATGGTCATGGACAGTTAAAGGGTGGGGGCCATCTCTCTTATATTTCTTCTGATTCTTCGCTTTACTTTGAAACCCAGTTTCGTCGCTGCCCATAGCTCTCATCCCCAGCAATCATCGCCTCATACCATTGTTGCTTCAGTTGCTCACCTCATGAACTAATTATCGCAGCTTGCTGTGAGCTTTCTCTGATTTGCTTGTTTTGGTGTGATCATAATTGGACTTTCGCCTTTCGGCTAATTAGTAGACAGGTGGCAGGTTTTAATTGGATCTGATCACAAATGTTTAAACTCACATTATTTTGGGACTTTCAATTGAAAGTCTCAAACTTTAATTATGCCCGTTAGGAGGCTTGAGCAGGCCTATTCACGCCTGCTACTTAGTCCATAGGCTATGCATTGCTGCTTATACTAGCACGCAACGGGATCTTTTATTTGTTGTACTCGTTCTTATGGTGCTTGATACTAGAGAATTGAGTCCTCACCTCAGTCCCGACTCTCGACTATCATCTCACAGTGCATTACTAGTGGTGCATGGGCCTTGGAGGGTATAAGTATACCTATTGGGCTCTCACTAGTGTATGCTTGATAACATGACCGGTGGTAGGATGTTGCTGGTATGATGCCTTATTCCTCTTTGAGTGATTGATTCATAGCTTGGGGGCTAGATCCGTTCGATCTAGGTTTGCTTGGGTTGGTTTGTCCACCATCAGGTTCCCTTGTGTTGCTTGTGATTGGCATGCTTAGAATAGGATCCCTGGATTGAGGACTTTATATTGGTATCCGCAAATTTGTTGCACAGATCCATTTTGCAAATACTCATTGGTATAATCCTATAAGCATATTATGGTCCGATAAACTACGTTTTTTTTTTTCTGGACATTGCTCTATAGGGATATTTATACCTGTAATGAGTTCAACCGAATGTGAATTTTCCAATTTCTTTCGGTTTATATTTGCAGATAGATGGAGTGAAATTCTAGTAAGGGGAGGCTAATGAAAATTTGTCCGGCATCACTCGACAGTGATGACCCCCTAAAATATTAAACACATGGTTGCAGTTTTGGACCATGGTGTCTTGCAATTTCATCTGCGCAATAAATAGAAAAACTCAATGCAAAATTTATATAATCGATAATTAACCATTTGATATACAACTTGGGCTTAAAAACAAAAAAAAATTCCGGCGAATAAAGCGAGAAAGTTGTTGTTGACTAATTGTTGGTCGAGCTACTTTAGCTTGCGCAACATCCCAGTATGCTGAAACGAAATTCGTCAGTTCTTGTTTTTGCCTTGGGTAAGGTCTCATCGTGATGGAGGACGCAACCCATAGAACTATGATTGGGCTGAATTCCTAGAAGAATTCTGTAAGGCTTTTTCACAATTGATGAATTAGATTCACTTTAATTAACTGTTGTGGGCAATCGAGAACGGGAATTCTTGGATTTTTTGGACCAAGGTGTCGTTTTTCTTGGAAATTGACACGGCCAAAAACGGCCCAGAAGCCAAGGATGGAAAAACTAAAATGGAACGAAGAAGTTGTTTCTTGATGTGTGTGAAGCTAGGGGCGTACCAACACTGTTGTTGTTAAGAACAAGAAAAAGCCGGTTCATATATTTGTACTATTTTTTCTAGCGATTCGATCAAGAAGTGGAGGGCCTTTGTGGAGGAAGAACCTGTGGTATGGGATGCAGGCAATTCCAAAAAGAAGATCTGAAACTAACTGGATCAGTTGACCATAGTATGGTCGTAAGTCTTAGTGATGCCAAATACTATCGATCATAAAACGAGTGTTTTGTCAGAAATTTGAGATATTGGTCATGACCCCTTTTTGAATATCTCAAATTTACAAAACCAGAAACCCGGCAAGCTATTTCTTTATAAAAAATATATCGGCGAATTTCTTAACACATGAATTAACCCGCTTTTTTGTGATTCCTTGGAAGGTAATTCTGATTACCTGTTGACCATGAACGATGTCACAAAAATGGTTAATGGAACTATTTTCTAAAATTATTTTCTCTACTTGAATCTTCAAGAAATCATTTTCTGATTTACAGGTTAATTCTCAAGCTTGGTAACGAAGAATATCTTTGGTTTAGTCACTGTGTTGGGACATCATTGGCATTTGCTTACAATGATGCAACACTTCTTTGGCTTTCAAGATTTTCTCGGATCTCTTCTTAGAATCTTCTCTTGAGCAAATCACGAATGTATGCACCCCTTGGAAACTCGTGGAGTTTCCTTTTAAAAAGGGGGAGAGGTAGGAAGAAAAGAGAGTTATCAAGGAGAAGCATCTGTCAGAGATTCCAGAAGGAATCTGTTGTAGATGACGGACCTGTTTTATAAATAAAAAACAATAAGATATTTAGATATTACAGAAATCCTTTATGAATTATAGTAGATATCTGGTTTGAAGATTTAAAGGGGGGAAATTTAGAAAGTACTCTTGCGGTAGAAAAGTGGCTGATAACAAGTCCAATTGATTTGTGTCAGAACTTGGTAATTATATTGCAAGATGGGGGCTGTTGAAACATGTTCCTTGCTAGAAATAGTCAACTTGATCTTAGTATAAACTAAGATCCAAGGGAAGAAATTCATGCTAACAATATATTCTTTTAAGATAATCTACGGTTGAGATCTTGGATGTGAAATGGCACTCTTTGAGAAATATTCTCTCTTAGAGGATAACCTAGTTACAGGATTCTCGGTTTTAAAAGTGTTGTGTACAGATCAGGAAATATCTGTAGAGATATGCTATGTAGTGAATCTTTGTGAGATCATTAAACCTCTTGTACAAACTTTTAATCTTGTCGATCTAAAAAGTATTCCATGAACTAAGTTTATTTGCATGCATAAACTAGTTGTTGGTACATAGGCATATTGATGAGAATTGTATTTGAAACAATTTCTCACTAGGGTTATGGTAATTTCTCATTGAGAATTGCTTATTGACCTAGAATTGATTTAGAATCAGATTAAATGTGGTGTTTTGGTACGACACCGAGACATTTAAACATTTTCTAAATCCGATACAACTAATCGTACCAGAAGCGCTACTTCTGAGTTAGTTGTTGGAAATCAACAATATAATCTTACTTATGGATAAGTTGTATTACTTATAAGTCACAACATTTATGAGTCGTTTTGGATTCATTTACAGATGGGTGTGCATAGAATACACGAGAACTTTTGGGACTTATCTTTTCTCGTACAGAAAGGATGGAATGCTATCCCAGAAAACTCAAGAGAGTTGGATAGTTGTTGTTTTCCAAAAGTTAGAACTTCACGTAATGAGGTTCTAGAAAATCTTAAATTATTCTAGATTACAACTTGAGAGAAAAATCTAGACGTATTCTAGATTGGGACCCTAACTTTGGAATGACAGTTTGTGCCATATCTAAATTGAGGGCATTCTTGTTATTACAATTCTTTTATAGACATCGTGTGTGAGTTGAAAAAGTCTGAAACTTTTCAAATGGAAAGGACTTTTTGGAACAACTCATGTGTCATTTTAAGAATTGTAATACACTCTTATGATATGGTATGGTCTTGAGAATCTGGAGAGTTGAGATTGGTGAATCATAACTCATGTTCTAGGAAATACCTAATCCATAGGAGAGGATAGTATTCATATCCCGGATGAATAAACACGTTAGTGAAATTTTGGTACGACTGATCACCTTACCAAATCGACCATGTTTATTCGGATATAGACCAAGAAATTATAGAGTGTCTGTTTAGGCTTTGCGGATTATCAAAGTGACATTATAAACATTTGCGTTTCGAAGTTCATTTGTCGCTTTGGGTTGGTCATATTTGCTAAACTAGAGATGACTCTAAAGCTTAAAAGATTTTATGATCATTGGTTGTTGCTTATGTGAGGGTATTGCATTCTTTTATTGAGTATAGGACAAGAATCCAATGAATTATGATTGGCGAATCATAGTTCAGATTCTAGTTATACTTGATCGGTTAAAAGAAGGACTACCTACATGATCAAAATATCAGTTAAGATATCTATTCATATTTTCATAGCAATCTCCTCGGAGAGGTAGTCACCTTGATGGAGATTGGGGTATAGTAAGCATTTGGCTACCGGTTATAGCCCGTTCGTGCTTATTCATTAAACATATATCACCCATTGCGATAGAGACTTGGGCGTTCAAGTTTTAGAAAGTAGCAGATTTCCTACATAATATGCAGGAAATGCTACGAATTGCATGTAAGAATGTCTAGTGTACCCAGGATTTCCTACATGATATGCAGGAAATGCTACGGATTGCACATGAGAATGTCTAGTGTACCCAGGATGGGGACCGACATTATGCAGGCCTGAAAAGATCACCGAGAGACTTCCAAGTGGGGGGTTGGGTATTTTTTGAGAATCCCAATGGATTCAAGTGTAATGCGTACTGGCTAGCATTACTAATCTTTCCCTAGATATAGAGGACTGTATAAGATCTTGAAAAAGATCGGATCCTTATCTTACCAATCGGAACTCTCGGATGGATCTCAAGTGCATCTCGTATTTCACGTAGCCGTCTCTAGCAGAGTCTATGTGAAGGAGAATATCTTGGATCTGGAGATCGATTGGACCTGTTGGATGAATCATCAAGTGTGTCTCCACTTGAATCCGGAAATATCTTAGAAACAAGAACTAACGATTGAGAAATCATATACTTACCAAGCATCTGATTCGATGGAAGGGATATAAAGACGATGCCATTCCTGGGAACAAGAAGGAAGCTTAAGGAGGTTCTTTCCCAGTTTAAAGTTCTGAGGATAGAACTTGAATAAGGGGGGAGAATGTCATGCCCATGACTGGTCTCGGGTAGCGTGTCTACGCTAGGGAGCGGTAGACCAACAACCTGTAAGTTAATTGTGACTATAAGGGAATTGGGACCCTTATGTGTACATGATCATAATTAATGGTTGTAGGCCTAAACACATGGTGGTGGAGTTGGTATGGATCTATCAGTGAGTCATTGGGGAACTAGATGAGGTGTCCAGTAAGGTGTCACAGTGCACTACTAGTGGTGCACGGGCCTTGGAGGGTATAAGTATACCTATTGGGCTCTCACTAGTGTATGCTTGATAGCATGACCGGTGGCAGGATGCTGCTGGTATGATGCCTTATTCCTCTTTGAGTGATTGATTCATAGCTTGGGGGCTAGATCCGTTCGATCTAGGTTTGGTTGGGTTGGTTTGTCCACCATCAGGTTCCCTTGTGTTGCTTGTGATTGGCATGCTTAGAATAGGATCCCTGGATTGAGGACTTTATACAATAGGCCCTGAAAGCTGATTCTCATTCATTCTCCATGCTCCAAGCACAAGAGTCTACCAAGGACTCAATGAATGAATGTACGCAAATCTCACCATAGACTATACTTGAGTAGCTCGCCCATCTCCCACCAAAGATAATGATGATGATCTACCACTACTACATCCCATGTAGGCTCAACTTCTCATGCTTGACTTTCCCAGCTCTAATTTGACCAGTATATAGGCCTCCCACCAAGGAGCCTATCTCACCATTGTATCCATTATCTCAACCAAAACAAAGCAAATGCACTCTAGATCCACTATGATGATGAGAAACTCACCCACGATCATGTAGCATATCAAATAGAATAGCTCCATCAGAAACCTGTACCATGTATCATTTGATCACTAAGTATCCATTACCTGCTGATAGCTCCCCAAGAATCTATCCACCTGTAGTGCAACTAGACTCCAACTAGATCTAACCAACAGGCTGCATCTTGCTTAACAAATAATGATGGATAATAAACAACATGTGACGCCAACCTGGAGACTACCATGTAGCTCACCTGATAGCTCGCCAAAGAGTTAACTATCACTCCATGAGTAACCATCTCCATCTCTACTGGCTCACAACCATGGGCATGTTGGATCCACATCACCCCGTAATGCATTCCATGCCCTCAGGATATGTACCACCTCCATGTACACTCCATGCCACCTACCTCCAAGTAGGCTTGACCCATCCCTAGGTCACCATCCACTATCCAAGCTGATCGTCGAAGCATCACCTGCTTCTCCTGGCTTCTACTTCAACCTAGTACTCATCAACATCAATTGCACATGCATCAACCAATTTGTACAAATACTCCTTGATGTGTGCTCGAGAGATTTCTAGAATATTGATCTTTCGACATCATATCCATGGTTCTTTACCATCTTTTTTGCCCTGGTTTTTCATGCATAAATCACAGCATCAATATCTACATCTTCTACATCGTCATTGTTTGGAACCTAGTCTTTTGAAAGACAATCTTCATATAATTCTTTGTTGTCAATTGGATTGTTTCCACGTCTCTGAGTGGATTTAGGTTCATACCATACTGCTTTGAGTGAAGTGACCATACCATCAGCATTGGTCCCTACTCTGACAACCTTTGCCATCCAAAATGAGGCTCGCGCTGCAACATCTTCATCTGGAGGTCATATTGCAACAAATTTGTTCATTGCAATCTCTCTACCAAGAATGAATTCCGATAATGGTGCATCTCCTTTCTGTCCACAATTACAACGAGGTAAAAGTTCTATTGTATACATTTCGACTTCAATGTTCACATTAGAAGGGATGCATCCTGAAGGTTGAAAAGCAATTGTAAAATATTGTGGCCAAAAAGTTGTTTGGTTGTATGTTGATAGTGGCAAATTCTTTTGTTTTGTGAAGTACTCAAGAAGTTTTGTGGTTTCATCCACAGATGAGAAATTTTGATCTTTGTATTCTGGATACTTCTCGCACATATATTGTCCATATTTATGAAAGGATATCAATCCTTTCATCTCATCATTATCCAGTTCATTTGTGGGTACCAAAAAGATCGCTCACTCTTTTGAAGGCAAAGAGTGCAACAATATGAATGGTTCACTCAATGTATCGTCTCCATCAGTGCAATAATACTTCCACTGCATGGTTGGTTCGCCATTCAACAATTGAAAACAAAAGTAGTGAGGATTGGTGTGTCCTTCTATACCATCATTTCAACAAACAGTAAATGGCTCTATGAATCCTTTCGAATCCACCATTCGTTCTAGTAACTCTACTTCATTACTTTCAATACGACCATCACCTATCTTCTGGCCAATTCGTCCCAACATATCAGGCATAGTGTTAAAAATTCACAATTCTAGCTTGACTAGTTTTGGTCATATGACTTGTAAATAGTTAGATGGTCATGATGTGGCTTGTCACACGTGCCAAATAGCATAGGATTCCATTCATAAGGATGTTCTCAAGTAGACCTAAGTGTTAGAACCTTTGGAATGAGTCCAAATTATGCTTAGATACAAGGGAGAAAAAATAGGAGCTATTTTTGGTAATTTTTTGCATTGTTGAGGGATCTCCAAGATTCCAACCCTAACTTGGTAGGGATGAAAGATCCACCAAAATTAGAATTAGGGATAGGTTTAGGGCTACTCATACCTGCCCAAAACCGTGATGGATCATGTATATATAGGTGATGATATCTCACCAAAATCAATCAAGCAATTTCATGTTTTTTCTCTCATAATGGTGCAATTGCTCTCTATGTTCATAATTGTTTGAGTACTTGTGATTACTAATAATTATAGGATTGAATGTAGGTCTGGTGTACAGTACTCAGACTGTGGGAGGCCATACTTTCACACGTGTGAAGCCTTCTTCAAGGATTTGGGCCATTCAGTGAGGTTCAAGCATAGATTTTTGATGGATTTTGATGGTTCAACTTGTGCTAATCTTATGAAATCATAATCTATTGTTTCTCTCATCATTTCAAGTGTTTTAGGATCCTTATTTTCTGTAATTTTTACATGGTATCAGAGCCTAAAGGCTGAAATGAGCTAAATCCTTGGTTTTCATTCAATTTGATCACAATTTTTGATCTAAATCTTGTGTAGATTGGATCTTAGCATCTAGTATTGATTCTAGAACTCAAAGTGAGTCAAATACATTGGAGATTGAAGTTGTGTGACTTCATTTGCAGGTGTTTAGGTGTCTAAAACCAGAGGCAAAGTTGAATTCAATTCACATTATCAAGATAGCAAGTTTTGCTTGCTCCAAGCATTGATTTCTAAGCAAGTTTTGGAGGTGATTTCATAGAGGAGGCTTTCTAGCATTCAAGGAGAGGGAATATCAGAGTTTTGGGGACTCTTCAAGGCTGTTCTAAGGTGTAGTAGACACCTCCTAAAGTGATTTAGGTTCAGTCCAACCATTGCTTGACTTATGCACCAAATTAGATCAAATTTTCATCAATTTTGATCATTTTTTGCTTGTGATTGGATAGTAGATTGTGTTGCATCCTCATTAAGTTCCATTTAGATCTTTTACAAGTGATTTTGGAAGTATATTAGGTTGCTGAAATTCACTCTTGATCAGATCATTTGGAAGCTTTAATGTTCTTTATAGAAAGAGGGGCAATTCTACTAGTATTGTCTACTTCAATCAAGCAAGTGCATTGTTTCTAGTATTCTATGATTTGATTTTGTTAGAGATCATTCTTAGAAGTCTATTACCGATCTTTTCAGGTCCCTAAGAAGTGGGATAAGGTAGACCTTCAATCAAATCAATAGAAGTAACCTTCATTTGTGTCAAGTCCTTGATTAGGAGACTAGATGGCATCTATAAATGCATATCTTTTGGATACTAATGAAAGGCTCAACAAAACTAACTATTCCATATGGAAAGTTAGAATGGAATCTATCATGATCATGCAAGATCTGATGGAAATTGTAAATGGTAAGGAGGGTGAACCTATTCATCCTCAAGAAAAAGCCAAATACATCAAGAGGTGCAATGTTGCACTACATTGCATAAAAATGAATGTTGCAAATGAACTCTTAAGAGAGGTAGGAGATTGCACTTCAGCTCAAGATGCTTGGGAGACTTTGCAAAAGGTCTATGAATCCAAGAATCAAACTAGAATGTTAGCTTTGAAGAATCAAATCTATAGAAGCTATCAAAAGAAAGGAGAGAGTGCACATACTTTTGTCCTAAGAGTAAAGGAATTGAACAAAGAGCTAGCCTTTATAGGTGACCCTATCAAGGATGAAGAGCTTGTTCAACTCATATTGAATGGACTAAGCTTTGAATTTGACAATTTGGTTCAGGGATATGCAATTATGGGTAAGCTACCCATACTTGAAGAACTCCAAGGCACACTCATGGCCGAGGAATCAAGAAGGAGCCAAATGCAAGAGAGGATGGATAGGCTTTCCATCCAAGGTGGAGATGACCAAGCTCTCTTCACCAAAGGCAAAGGAAAGTCCAAAGGCAAAGGATCAACATTCAAGAAGTCTACAAAGCTTGAGGATCAAGAAGGACCCCCAAAGGCATCTCCATCAACCACCAAAGTCAAGAAGGACAAATCAAAGGTGAAGTGCTACTATTGTAGCAAGATGGGGCATTATGCCTCGGAATGCCTCAAGAGGAAGCAAGATCAAAGCCAAGCCAACATGAGCAAAGAGGAGGAGGAGGAGAGTTCACATGAGGACTCTCTCATGATGTCCATATTTTCTTCAACAAGCTTCAAAGGAGAAGATCCTTGGTGGATTGACTCGGGTGCTAGTTCACACATGACTAGTAAAAGGGAGTTTTTCTCTTCTCTCTTATCTTATGATGGACCTATAAAGTCTATCTATACAGCAAATGATGAAGCTTGTAAGATTGAAGGAGTTGGTAGCATTCCCCTTTGCTTAGGATCTTCCAAAAAGATCAACATAGAAGGTGTTTTGTACATTCCTACAATAACAAAGAATCTACTAAGTGTTGGCCAAATGGTAGACAATGGTTTCAATGTTGACTTTGCTTCAAATGAATGTTTTATCAAGAAGAAGGGTAAGATAGTGGCTAAGGGCACTAGACTTGGCAAACTTTATAAGCTGGATGCATTTGTGGATACTAATGTTGTCATGTTGGCCGAGAAGAGCAAGATATCTACCTTTACTTTATGGCACAAAAGACTTGGACATGTCAACTCGGGTTCCATGGAGGCTATGATCAAGGAGGAGTATGCTTTAGGACTACCAAGGTCTATTGGGAAGGAAGACAAGGTTTGTGAATCTTGTGCCTTATCCAAGGCACATAAGAAGGTGTTTCCTAACTCCATCACAAAGTCATCTCATCCTCTTGAACTCATACACTCGGATGTGCACATTGCTAGCACCAAATCTAATGGAGGTTTCTCCATGTTTTTAACCTTCATTGATGACTACTCAAGATATTGTTGGGTGTTCTTACTTTCCTTCAAGTCTCAAGTATTTGATACTTTTGTAAAGTTCAAGTTGTTTGTGGAAAAGCATCATAATCATAGCATCAAGATTCTTAGAAGTGACAATGGTGGAGAATTCATCTCCAATGAGTTCAAGGCCTTTTGTGAGGAGGAAGGGATCAAGAAAGAGACTTCTTGTCCTTACACTCCTCAACAAAATGGAGTTGCTGAAAGAAGGAATAGAACATTATGTGAATGTTCTAAGGCTTTAAGATTAGATGCTTGTCTGCTCAAATCCTTTTGGGGTGAGTCTCTTGTATGTGCAAACTACTTGATGAATAGGGTGTCTTGCAAAGCAATTGAAGGCAAAACTCCTTATGAGATGTTCTATGGAAAGAAACCCAATCTTAATCACTTGAAAGTTTTTGGGTGTATATGTTATGTGCATGTGCCATTGGAAACAAGAACCAAGGAGGATCCATCTTCCACAAGAGGGATCATGCTTGGATATGCAAGCTCAAGCAAGGGCTACAAAGTCTATCTCCCATCCTTGAACAAATTTGTTGTTTCAAGGGATGTCATCTTTGATGAACATCATATGCATATGCTTGAAGAAGGCTCAAGTGCTCCAACAATCAAGAAGAAGATGGCCGAGGAGCAAGATCTTGGTTTTGAGGAGGAGCTCATGGAGGAGCAAGCACCAAACCCACCTATCACACCAAGGAGATCTTCAAGGTCAAAAGTGGAGCCATCAAAGCTCACATATCAAGGCAAAGGATAGCAAGTTGAGGGTATCTCATCCAATTATTATGCTTTATCTAGTTTTGAAGAACCGTCTAATGTTGAAGATGCATTGAACTCCAAAGAATGGTATAAAGCTATGTTGGATGAGTATGATGCCTTGATTGAGAATGAAACTTGGTTGCTTGTTGAGAGACCTCAAAGGAATGTAATAGGATGCAAGTGGGTCTTCAAGCTTAAGTTGAATGCAAATGGGAGTGTTAACAAACATAAAGCAAGATTAGTTGCAAAAGGTTATGCTCAAGAGAGAGGGATAGACTATGAGGAAACTTTTGCACCCGTGGCCAAGATGGTCACAATAAGACTAATCATTGCACTTGCATCACATTTTGGATGGATTCTATGTCAAATGGATGTCTCTAATGCTTTCTTGAATGGTTTTCTGGAAGAGGATATCTATATGGAGCAGCCACAAGGGTTCATCAAGCATGGAATGGAGAACAAAGTATGCCATCTCCAAAGAAGCATCTATGGCTTGAAGCAAGCCTCGAGATCTTGGAATTCAAGACTACATTGCTATCTTATTTCACTTTCTTTTGTTCAAAGTGAATATAATCCCACTCTTTACATTAAGTTTGATGATGTTGGTATTGTACTTTTACTCATTTATGTAGATGACATCATCATTAGTGGAAATAGTGTTGATGGTATTGAAAAAATCAAGATAGATCTATCCTTAGAGTTCAAGATGGTAGATCTAGGGTGTCTTCACTTCATGTTAGGCATAGAAGTACTTAGAGGGTCTGATTTTATCTTTATAAGTCAAGTAAACTATGCTCAAAGTCTTTTGAAGAAGTTTAAGATGGAAGTATGCAAAAGTGTTGACACATCAATGGAGCAAGATGTAAAAGTGCCAAATGAAGATGATGGAAGATCCTTCATGGACATCACTTTGTTTAGACAACTTATAGGTTCCTTAATGTGGATCACTATAACTAGACCAGATCTTAGCTTTAGTGTATGTAGGTTGAGCCAATCCATGCAAAAGCCATTGAATATCCATTGGAAAAAGGCTAAGAGGATTCTAAGATACATCTCGGGTACATTGGATTTTGGGATTCTATATAGAGGAGATGTGATTAACCTTCATGCATTTAGTGATTCAGATTTTGCAGGGGACAAGAGGGATAGGAAATCAACAAGTGCCTATTCAACTTTCATAGGAGAAGGTGTGGTTTCATGGCTTTCAAAAAAGCAAGAAACTATATCTCTATCTTCAACCGAGGCCGAGTACAAAGCATTGACAACCACTACAAAGGAGGTACTTTGGATCAAGAGATTATTGGTGGAAATAAAGATCATGGATTCAGAGGAGGCACCAATCATCTACAATGACAATATATCAGCCCAACACCTTGCATCTAACCCAATCTTCCATGCAAGATCTAAGCACATTGAGATATGCCATCACTTTGTGAGAGAAATGGTGCAAGCCAAGGAGATTGCTTTGGAGCATGTTCCAAGCAATGAATGTGTAGCTGATCTACTTAATAAACAACTTCAAAAGACACCTTTTATGAAGTTCAGATCATCACTTGGAGTGATTAGTAAAGCAATGATTGAACCAAGCTAGATAGTGAGGAGGAGTGTTAAAAATTCATAATTCTAGCTTGACTAGTTTTGGTCATATGACTTGTAAATAGTTAGATGGTCATGATGTGGCTTGTCACACGTGCCAAATAGCATAGGATTCCATTCATAAGGATGTTCTCGAGTAGACCTAAGTGTTAGAACCTTTGGAATGAGTCCAAATTATTCTTAGATACAAGGGAGAAAAAATAGGAGCTATTTTTGGTAATTTTTTGCATTGTTGAGGGATCTCCAAGATTCCAACCCTAACTTGGTAGGGATGAAAGATCCACCAAAATTACCATTAGGGATAGGTTTAGGGCTACTCATATCTGCCCAAAACCGTGATGGATCATGTATATATAGGTGATGATATCTCACCAAAATCAATCAAGCAATTTCATGTTTTTTCTCTCATAATGGTGCAATTGCTCTCTATGTTCATAATTGTTTGAGTACTTGTGATTACTAATAATTATAGGATTGAATGTAGGTCTGGTGTACAGTACTCAGACTGTGGGAGGCCGTACTTTCACACGTGTGAAGCCTTCTTCAAGGATTTGGGTCATTTAGTGAGGTTCAAGCATAGATTTTTGATGGATTTTGATGGTTCAACTTGTGATAATCTTATGAAATCATAATCTATTGTTTCTCTCATCATTTCAAGTGTTTTAGGATCCTTATTTGCTGTAATTTTTACACATAGTAAGAACGGATTTACATTTCAATGACCTAGAGATTACACTAAAAACTTGATCGATGTCTTCATTCGTGTGTTCGACCATCAAAAACCCCATTTCAACCGTCTGAAATATGTTATGCACCACAAGCATAGAACGAAGACCAAGATGAACCTATTTTTATTTTTTGTCCAATAGTTGTCAGCTTGAATACATAAGATGGGAGGGAGATTGTCGCATGCAAGTTGCACCTTTCGTATTGCTCGCATAATGGATGTGACCACCTGATTGCTGTCATGCAGATACAAGATGTCTATCCACACATCACATAGCAATTTGAATCCGTGAACAAGCACTCCACAAACATGCATTTTCAATGGTTACCCTCCAATCTTGGAGGAGTCTTTTTGAAATGGGGCAATGTTGTTGTATTTCGATCCATGCCATCAATATAAGGCACAGCGATTGCTCTGGATGTGATCTTGATTCTTCTTTCCAATATGTGTATAGCTTTCTTGAGTCAAAAACATGCAATAAGTGTCGATTTCTCATTGCAATATGGCGTTCTTGCACCTTAATATCAGTTGAAGTTTCGATCGCATTTTTTAGCTCATCACAAATCTTGCATTTGGACATTCTTTGTTTTGTTGGAGTCTTGACATATCAAAACTCATGGCTCCACAACCGATACAATGTATTTTTGGAGATTGTGGACATGCTAGTGTCTTGAAGTTCTTTGTTGATGGAATTGAAGACATCACCTTTAGACATGCCAAGAGGGAGATGATGTTCACAATGAACTACTCCATCTTTTGATTTAAGTTGAAGATGCGGTTGGGGCAGAGCATGCTTTTCTAAAATTCCACGCATAATAGCAAGTCCTTGTCTTGAATGTGCGCACTGTTTTAATGTACCTGTGTTCCCATGAAATTTATAGACAATATTGTTGCGTGCCTCTGAGATTATCTGCCAAAACAATCCATGCGAAAAACTCCCAATAGATCTTGAAATGCCTTTGAACATATGGTTTTACCTGAAACTACAGGTTTAAGTCTTAACAGGATTCTTCTCACATATTACATGCAATGTTCGAATTATCTTGTGCCTTCAAAAAACACCCAAACATTTGTAAAAGGTAATTATGTCTATCTGATCCTCGCTTTCTCCATACACTTATTCTCAAGTCTTCACATTATTTGTAAGTGATTTTGCGTATGCATAATTTCTTACAACAAGGCTGCATCAAAGTCTCTTTTATATGTTCTGGCGATAAAACAGAATCTGCTTTCTTCAGAGTGACAAATGCAAGCACATGCTTTCTTTTGCAGTTTTGAGAAGCTCCAAAAGATTCAAAACTTGGATCATGTTGCATTGGACTCTTAAAACTTTTCTCGTGTGATTGACCAACTCTTGTTACAAATTCTTGTAACATTTCATTCCAATTACCTATCTCGTTGTCTTCATCAAAATCAAACATAGAAAAATCTAAATCATGTTGTCTAGAAGCAGTAGAAAGCAATGTTACAGAGGATGCACCTGTTGTCTTCTTAGATTGTCTTTCCATTTGAGAAAGTCTATGATCGTGACTGTCGGTGATAGCATTCGCTTGAGATGGATTGCAGTGTCCATTTTCCACATTAACATCTCTCATATGCATCAATAAATTTTTACTAGACCCATTTTGCCGAGATATATTATTGTTAACCACATCGTCTATCCCAGTTAGGATGTTTGAGTTGTATGTCGATCGTGTCAGATCATAACCAATTACATCGTCCATGCCTGTCAAAACATCAGAGTTGTATAGAGCTGGTCTTGTAGCATTGCTATCAGTCACATCATGAGCATTGATATCATCCACACCGGTGAGAACATATGAACTATACCTAATCCGTTTGAAGTTTGCACTATTATTATGATTGACACACTAGTGAGGAAATCAGAATTACATGTTGTTTTTGTTGATGTTCTCTTGTCGTGATTGAAGGTAGTCGTACATTGCATACATGTTGATGATCTGTTGTAATTGCGATCATAATAAGTGTAATACTCATTCATTGTCTCATCGAACGATACGTGTCTAGCATTCGTAGCATGTAAAGAAAGTTTCGATACACGCCATATTATCATCGATTTATTTGGTGAGTAAAATAGGACTCCGTCATCTTCCATGGCATTTTGAATGGTTCCTTCATTTGTTACCGATATTAACTTTACAGTGGCAAACAACTACTTTTTGTCAAAACTGTAGTAACTTTTGAAGCTAGCTGAAGAAACTATATTTCCATCAAAATCCATACAATCAACAATATCATTGTTGTTATAAAAATGACATGCCAAGACTGCAAGGTCGTCAATCTTCACCACGTCATTGTTATCCCACAATAATTTGTTTGCATTTAAGTCCAACAAATTATCATAAATGTCTGCAAGATGAGTAATACACGTCTGTGGGTATGGCAATGGACAATCCATCTTGACCACTTTTGATATACTCACCATGCATTTATTTGTGCCAATTTCGCAAAAGAAACACATTTGGCTTGGTTCAGTACTCAAAATTTGATTGAATGCTATAGCAAGACAACGCGGACATTTTTCTCACGATCATTTTCCATTGCAAGCCCTACACACACAGAGAGACATTATGATGTCAACATACATTGGAACATACATACATACATAGATGTGAATTTATAACACACAATGTAAATAGCTGGATAAATATACCCAAGTTTTAAAATTGTCTTGAAATAGTTTTATGTAATTTAAATATCTTTATAAAATATTAGTGGATCTTCCTTAGCCTTTCGCCATTGGTCCTTAAAGTTTGGCCCTTACCCCTTGCCACTTGGTCGTCAACCATTGGACTATAGTCCTTGGTCGTTAGCCCTTAGTCCTTAGACCTTGGCACTTAGCCCTTAGCAATTGGACCTAATCCCTTATATCTCGACCCTTAGCCAGTTGGCCCTTAGTCTTAGCCCGTACACATTGGCCCTCGACCCTTGGCTAGTTGGTCCTCAGTCCTTAGCTAGTTGGCCCTTAGTCCTCAGACCTTGACCCTTAGTTGTTGGCCCTAATATCTAGGCCCTTAGCCCTTGCCCCTCAACCAGTTGGCCCTTAGTCTTAGCCCTTAGATATTGGCCCTCGACCCTTGGTCCTTAGCTAGTTGGCCCTCAGTCCTTAGCTAGTTGGCCCGAGTCAGTCTTTAGCTAGTTGGCCCTCAATCCTTAGCCAGTTAGCCCTTAGTCCTTAGACCTTTACCCTTAGCCGGTGGCCCTAAGTTCTTAGCCGCTGACACTTAGCCCTCGGTAGTCGGCAATTGGCCCTTAGCCCTTGTCTCTTGGCCCTTAGTTCTTGGCCATTGGGTCTCGACCGTCAGTCCTAAGCCAGTTGGCCCATGGTCCTTAGACCCTGACCCTTGACCCTTACCTGTTGGCCCTTGACCCTTTGTCCCTAGACCTTGACCCTTAGCCATTGGAGCTTAGTTCTTAGTTGCTGGTCCTTAGACCTTGGTTGTCGGCAACTAGTCCTTAGCCCTTGACTCTTTGCCCTTGGACCAATGCCATATCCATAGGCGATTAGTCCTTAGCTCAAGGCCCTTAGTCCTTTGACCTTAAAGGCTTTTTTTTCTTGTAACTTGTATTATTGCTTTTCATTATTCTTTTAAAGTTTTTATTTTTTTCTTAGCTTTATAGATTTTATTTTTTATTATTTTTTAAAATCGTAACTGTTTTTTAAGTAGTTTTTTAATATGTTTTGTACTTTTTTATTCTCATTAATTATTTTATTTTATTGTATTTGTTTATCTTTTTTTTCTGTGATTTTATTTTTAAATTATATTATTGATACATTTATTTTGAGAGTTTATTTTGTTGTATTCCATTTTTATATATCTAATTTATTGTGTTATTTTGTATTTTATTTATTTATAGTTTGATTTTAATATTTTAGTATATAATGTGGCTGAAAGGAAGGATAGGACTTTATGTGAAAGTGCTAAAGCCATGAGGCTAAGTGCTAATCTTGATACACCATTTGGTATCAAGCTTTGTTGTGTGCCAATTTCTTGTGCAATAGGTGTCGAGTGCTATTTTGGATGGAAGGACATCTTTTGAGATGTTATTCAAGAGGAGGCCGAGTGTCACTTTCTTAGAACTTTTGGATGCACATGTAATGTCAACAGAACTCTTGATGCTAAAACCAAGGAGGATCCATCTTCAAGGAAAGGTACTTTTGTTGGATATAGTGAGGTGAGTAAAGCCTACAAGGTTTACATTCCTTCTACTAACAAAGTGATTGTTGGTAAAGATGTCATTGTTTATGAGAAAAAATTTCAAAAGTGTCTTCAAGCATGATTGATGGTGATGTGGATGGATCTAACGTTCTTGATGTTGACGTAAAGGATCCTACTTTAGATGGTGATGATGATGGACCTTCATCAAGTCAAAATCCAAGGAGAACATCAAGGGAAAGACAAGTACCTTCAAGGCTGACATATGATGAAAAGGGTAAACAAGTAGTTTTTGAAGATTATGTTGCTTTCCTAACCTCTTTTTATGAACCCACAAGTCTAGATGAAGCAAGGAAAGAAGAGGATGGATCCAAGCAGTGGATCTTGATTATCAAGCTCTTATGAAGAATGGAACATGGAGATTGATGGAGTTACCTATGTACAAGAAAGCTATTGGATGCAAATGGATCTTCAAAGTGAAGACACACCAAGATGGATCTATCAACAAGTACAAGACAAGGTTAGTGGCAAAAGGATATGCTCAAGAACAAGGGCTTGACTATGATGAGACCTTTGCACCTATGGCAAAGATGGTAAGCATTTGAGTCATCATCTCACATGCTACACTTTATGGATGGGATCTATGGAAAATGGACATTACAAATGCATTCTTGAGTGGTGATCTTCAAGAGGAACCCGAGAGCTACTTTTCATCTACAAAGCCAAATCATTTGTGTCTACTTTAAAAGAGGTTGTATGGCCTTAAGCAAGCACCAAGGAGTTGGTATGCTAAGCTGAACACTTTTTTACTCTCTCAAGGCTTTGTTATGAGTGAGTATGATCATTCACTTTATTATAGGTTTGCTAGAAATGATGTTAATATCTTGCTAATCTATGTGGATGATATCATCTTGAGTGGCGGAAACAATCAAGATGTGGAGGATACCAAGAGTGCTATTAAGTAGGAGTTTGAGGTGCATGATCTTGGTATCTAGCATTACATTCTAGGAATAGAAGTGTTTAGATCTTCTCAATATACTTTCATTTGTCAAGAGAAGTATTCTAATGCTATTCTAGAAAGATTTCATATGGTAGATGCAAAAGCTAGTGATACACCTATGGAGTCTCATGTAAAGCTAATTATAAGAGGTAGTGAAAGATCCTTTGAGGAAATTACTATCTATAGGAAGCTAGTTGGTTCACTCATATATCTAACCATTACAAGACCAGATCTAAGCTATTGTGTTGGAAGATTGAGTCAATTCATGCAAGATCCTAGTGAGGATTGAGTCAATTCATGCAAGATCCTAGTGAGGAACATTGGAAGCTAAGAAGACGAGTTTTGAGGTACATCATTGGAACTCAAGATTTTGGTATATTGTATGAGGGATCAGAGAACCTCCCACCGCAGTGGGAGGACCGCAGAGGACCATAGAGGGACCGCAGAGGACCATATAGGGTCGCATAGAATCTTAGAGGAACCTCATAGAACCGCAAAGGGACCACATTAGGGATTGCAGAGGGACCGCGGCGGGAGGTTCTGAGTATTTTCATTTTTGAAAAAATATTCATAATCTCCCGCTAGAATCGCATGAACTACGGTTGTGGTTATCTGCAGTCCAGTGACCCGTTGATCATCGCAAGCTTGAAATTGCGGTTTTGTGGATTTCCGCCTCACGGTTTGGAATATGATGAACCGCATGCTGGCCCTTTGCGGTGGGGTTGCTGTAGTAATAGCCCTCCCACCTGTCAATAAGGGTTAGTTCATTGGATAGGCACCTAACTATGCATAGATGCTACTTTTAGTTAGTTCCTTACTTTTCATCTAACTCTACCACCACTAACACTCTCCTAAACTACCTTCATCATGAGTGTAGGCAAAAGGAAAGGGAAGATAAGAAGAGGTTGAGAGAAGTGGAGAGAGAAAGAGAGAGATAGAGGGTGAGAGTGGAGGTTAGCTCAAATGCTCCTTATGCTTGCTAATGGAGTTCAGAACTTCCCGCCACGGCAGGAGGTTCTGAGGCCACGTGTCTTAAATTATTTTATATATATATATATATATATATATATATATATATATGTAAGTGATATATTTGTATATACCACATATATATAATTGTACCTGTAACAAAAGATATATATTTGTATCATATATATATATATATATATATATATATATATATATATATACACTAGTTGTGAGTGCTCATCGTTGACGGACAATGGAGGCCGATCTAGGTGGCGGCCAATGCTTTGGATTTGGATTTTGAGTCTTTAGAAAAATTTGAGCCTTCAAAAAAATATGAAAGGTTTCAGAAAAAATTCTAGTCTTCGGAAAAATTTGAATCTTTTCAGAAATTTGACTTGACAGTAGTACAAAGAGTCCTTAGATCCTTCAAAACTTCTGTTCTAATCAGCCAAAGAAGTCTGAACCACAATAGGTTCATCTGCCATGCTTTCTGCCCCTCCCTACTCTAGATCTCCCAATACTGATAGTAATATACATCAATGCGTTTCTGTGGTGATTGATAACAGGAACAGAAATCAGCTGGGCTTCAATTTGTGTGTGAACTGATGATAGCAGGTAGGATCGAAACAATTGAGCTTCTTTGGAAGATGGTGAGGATGAAAAAAGATCCAAAAAAGGTGAGACTGTCTTGTTTGCCTGTTTGTGCATTGCCTACTAGGAAGGATATATATACTAGTAAAGAGTGCCCGTTGTTGACAGGCAATGGAGGCCGATCTAGGTGGTGGCCGATGATTTGGATGATGGCCGATCTCACACATCTCGCATCTCAAATATCAAACATTTAAGTCTTTGAAAAATTCGAGTCTTTGGAAAAATTAACGTCCTTGAAAAAATTTGAGCCTTTGAAAAAATTCTAGTCTTTGAAAAATAAAATCGAGTCTTTCGAAAAATTCGAGTCATCGAAAAAATTTGAGTCTTTTGAAAAAATCGACTTGATAGTACAAAGGTCTTTCAATCCTTTGGAAAAATTCGATCCTTTGGAGTTAAAGATAGTGAGTTTGGGCTTGTGGTTAAACATTCATGAAAATGGTGGGTCAAGATAGAGATTTGAAGAACTGAAAAAAAAAAAAAAACAGTTTTAGGCAATCAAAAAAAATTTATGTTCATGATTTATGGGTAAAACTTTGGTAACTCAAAATAAATAAGAAAGTCATGTAATAAAGATTATTGACTAAAGTTTAAAGCACATTGAAGTGTGTGAAGAAAATAAAACCTTAACTTCAAACTTTAAATATTTGAATTTCGAGAAAGATATTTGAATTTAGTTATTGGGTGGGAGGGGTGGGGAATCTTTTTGGGGCCCACCCCCCAATGCACACAATGTGCAAATGTATGGAGATATGCACTTTCCCCATACTTGCATCCTCCTCCCCAAGTTTTTTAGTTAAAAAGCTCATGCATGGGTGAGAGGAGGAGGATACATGTGTGCACCCATACACATGCGCAAAAGTGTACATAAATTTAAATATATATATACTAGTAAAGAATGCCAGTCGTTGATGGGCAATGGATGGCCGATGGTCGTTGACGGGTGACCGATGGTCATTGAGCCGATGATAGCTGATGGTTGTTGACCGGTGGCCGATGTATGTGTGTGTATGTACGTGAGTGCATGTGTTATCTGTGTATGTGAATTTGTGTGTGTGATTTGTGCTTGATGGTGTGTGTGATTTATGTGGTCAATGGTGTGTGTGTGTGTGTGTGTGCGCGCGCGCGCGCGCGCACGGGGGAAGTAAATATTGATATATTTACTTTTAATGGAATGGAGACACCCCCTTGTTTATATCTACACACGCACATTTTAACCTTCTTCATTTTATTTAGGGGCATGGAAGGACCTCCCTCCCTCTATGGGTGGTTGGTCGGCTTGTGGAGAGAGAGAGAGAGAGAGAGAGAGAGAGAGAGAGACAGAGAGAGAGAGAGAGAGAGAGAGACAGAGAGAGAGAGAGAAGTGGGGCCCGTGGGAAAGAGAGAAGAAAAAAAAAGGACTCTAGACTCTATACTTCATACAATATATCTCATCCACAAAAGGTTTTTATATAGAGATGTGTGTATGTGTGTGTGCGCGTGCGTGCACGTGCACGTGCGCGCACACACACACACATTCGTTGTGTCGAGGGTCACACACACACAACGAACACGTGCACACGCACACACACATAGGAGCACACACATACACACACTTACTCACACGTGTGTAAGTGCGTGCGTGTGTGCATGCACGTGTGTTCCAAATCTCCCCTCCCCCCTTATTTTTCTCTTTTTATTGTCTCTTTTACTCCCCTCACCCCATCCCCCTCCTTTTTTTTTAATTGTGCATTTTTTGGCCCATGGATAAAAGCTTGTGGGTAATGATTTAAGAGTTAAAGCTAGTGAGTTTGGGCTTGTGGTTAAACATTCTTGAAAATAGCGAGACAGGATAGGAATTTGAAGGATTGAAAAAAAAAAAAAAAAACCAGTTTAAGGTAGTCAAGAAAATTTTTGTGTTCATGATTTATGGGTAAAACTTAGATAATTTAAAATAAATCAAAAAGCCAAGTAATGAAAATTATTGGCTAAAGTTTAAAGCACATTGAAGTGTGTGAATAAAATAAAACCTTAACTTCAAACTTTAAGTATTTGAATTTAGTAGGTGAGAAGGGAGGGGGTGAGGAATCTTTTTGGGGTCCATCTCTCAATGCACACAATAATGTGCAAATGTATGGGGATATGCACATTCCTCATACATGCATCCTCCTCCCCAAGTTTTTTATTTAGAAAAAGCTCTTTCATGGGTGAGAGGAGGAGGATGCATGGGTGCACCCATACACATGCGCAAAACTGTACATAAGTTTAAATATAAATATATATATATATATATATACTAGTAAAGAGTGCCCGTCGTTGACGGGCAATGGAGGCTGATCTAGGTGGCGGCCGATGATTTGGATGATGGCCAATCTTGCACATCTCGCATCTTGAATATCAAACATTCGAGTCTTTGGAAAAATTTGAGACTTCAGAAAAATTTGAGTCTTCGGGAAAATTATAGTCGTGGGAAAATAAAATCGAGTCTTTCGAAAAATTTGAGTCTTCGGAAAAATTTGAGTCTTTTGAAAAATTCGACTTGACAGTACAAAGGGTCCTTCAATTCTTTGGAAAAATTCGAGTCTTTGGAAAAATTTGATCCTTTGGAGTTAAAGATAGTGAGTTTGGGCTTGTGGTTAAACATTCATGAAAATGGTGGGCCAAGATAGAGATTTGAAGGATTGAAAAAATAAAAAAGCAATTTTAGGTAGTCAAGAAAATTTTTATGTTCATGATTTATGGGTAAAACTTTGGTAATTCAAAATAAATAAGAAAGCCATGTAATAAGAATTATTGGCTAAAGTTTAAAGCACATTGAAGTGTGTGAAAAAAATAAAACCTTAACTTCAAACTTCAAATATTTGAATTTAGAGAAAAATATTTGGGGGCCCACACCAAATGCACACAATGTGGAAATGGATGAGGATATGCACTTTCCCCATACATGCATCCCCCTCCCCATCATTTTTAGTTAAAAAAGATATTTAGAGAAAGATATTTGAATTGAGAGGGAGGGGTGGGGAATCTTTTTGGGGCCCACTTCCAATGCACACAATGTGCAAATGTATGGGGATATGCACTTTCCTCATACATATATATCCTTTTTCTCATACATGCATCCTCTTTCCCAAATTTTTTAGTTAGAAAAAGCTCATGCATGGGTGAGGGGAGGAGGATGCATGGGTGCACCCATACACATGCGCAAAAGTGCACATAAGTTTAAATATATATATAGACTAGTAAATAGTGCCCGTCGTTGACTGGCAATGGAGGCCGATCTTCATAAAATGCATTTTTGTTTCAACCTTTCCCGTGAAAATTTTAATAATTTAAAAAATCCTTAGACCACCCTTTAAATTTTTGATAATGAAAGTCTCATTTATTTAACACCTTTCACCATGAAAATATGTACATGCACTTCAAAACACTATGTGTGTTGATAAAGGATAATTTGAATCTGTAGTGAGCCCCTTAGATGCAGGCATGGGGAGGAGGGCCATGCATCCTTTTCTCCATACATGCATCCTCCTCCCAAGTTTTTTAGTTAGAAAAAGCTTATGCATGGGTGAGGGGAGGGGCATGCATGGTGCACCCATACACATTCGCAAAAGTGTACATAAGTTTATATATATATATATATATATATAGATAGATAGATATATATGTGTGTGTGTGTGTGTGTGTGTGCATATTGATGGGTATTACATTAATCTATATATATATATATATATATATATATATATATATATATATATATATATATTTAAACTTATGTACAATTTTGCGCATGTGCGTGGTGCACCATGCATCCTCCTCCCCTCACCCATGCATACACACTTTTTGAACTAAAAATGACGGGGAGGGGGATGCATGTATGGGAAACATGATGCATGGCCTCCCTCCATGCATGCATATCTCTCTTTATTAATGCATAATGGGACTCTCTCTATATCTCTCTCTTTTTCTTTGTCAGTCTCTCTCTCTCTCTCTCTCTCTCTCTCTCTCTCTCTCTCTCTCTCTCTCTCTCTCTCTCTCTCTCTCTCTTTGTGCGTCTCTCTCTCTCGGTTGGATTTCTAGATCATTGGAGTCTCGATCCGGACTGGCCGCTCTCTTTCTGTATGGAGGAGGACTCGCCGCTCTCTCTCTCTCTCTCTCTCTCTCTCTCTCTCTCTCTCTCTCTCTCTCTCTCTCTCTCTCTCTCTCTCTCTCTCTCTCTCTCTCTCTCTCTCTCTCTCTTTGGATCAGACCTCTCTCTTTGTGTAACTGGCAGACGGCTGCTTGAATCTATTACTGTTGAGTCTCTCTCTCTCTTAATCTCTTTCTGAACAGCTTACATCAGATAATAATAATATTAGGAGTTTGAAAGCTTAGCCATTCTGAATTGTGAAAGTGTGCTTCTGTCCAAAAAAGATGGGCAGATATGGTGCAACCGGCTGGGATGAGCAGGTTCCACATCATAGTAGGGAATGGGAATGGGATGATGAATCGTGATTCACAAACAAAAAGGAAACGTGATGATGATGATTCATGGTTTATAAAGCAAGTGTTGGACAAGAACTGAGACAAATCTTGGCCCTGCCAAGGGTCATATAACAATAATGTTGTCAAGTCGAACTACGTGAGCTCCTACGCAAACAAGCTACAAATGCAAGAAAGGCCGCAGAAGGTGCGTCACAAGAACAACGACCCCAAGCTCATGTTAGCTCCTGCGCAAACGACCTGCACACGCAACAAAGGCCGCAAAAGGTGCATCATGACAAGAAAGGCCGTAGAAGGTGCATCACAACAGTAATGGCCCCAAGCTCACAGATTGCAACACTAGCAGCAGCAGCCAAAATCTACAGCACATACATTGCACTGTGTGGCATGGCAGTAGGAAAACCATAGCAGGAGGAGCAACCTGGAGCAAGGACAATCTGTTGTGCCGGCACCTCAAAGGGCGCTGGGACTTGAGTGGTTTTCCCAACACGCACTTAAGTCTACCATTCATCCATCATGCACTTACATAAAAGCCAACTCAGAAACTTAACAAGCTTAACCATTTAGACTTAAGAAAACTGGAATCCCAACCAACCCGAAAGCCAACTCGAAATCCGTTTCCAAAAGGTAACCAAAGGCAATGACAAGCCACATATGAACTCAAGGCATAGTGGTCGCCAAACTGACCAATTGGCATAGCGGCAAGCCACACGTCGGTGACGTGGACCCTTAGGTGCCAGCAACGCAAAAAGGTTGTAGTAAGGGTCCTTCCACTTGGACCAGTCCCAAAGGCGAAATTGAAATGGTAATACTGAGTCCGAGCTTCTTTTCAAGGGGGGGACTCAGCTTCAAATGGCAACCAAGCCTCGAGTAGCATGAACAAATTCCCAACAAAAACAGGGTCTAGCAACCAAGGCAACAATGGAGGGAACACGTTCCAGAGAAGAAACAATGTTGGACCTTCAACTAGTCACAGCAACAGCTCACCAACAGTGGGTAGTTCCATGCGCTGCTTCAACTGTCATCAGCAAGGTCACTCTTGGAGGTCTCTCCTTTGGCCGGTGAATCAAGCCCGTGCCCTTGTATATGCGAATAAAGTTTGGCCGGTAAATTAAGCCCGTGCCATGAGTCTTAGGTTCTAGTTTGGCCCTGATGAGGACATCAGCTTTCTCAAAGGAGGGGAGGATGTTGTAAAGCTGACTCGGGTGCACCCAGCGTGTAAGACTCTAAGGGGTGACACTCTCTAAGGTCCCAGAGCAAGTTAGAACGTCAAGGACTGAGCCTCCGACCTGTGGTGAGCCAGTCAAGTAGTCACAAGTCATGAGCTAGCTTTGGAGCTCGATTCATGGCCTAGTCAGGAAGCAAGTTGATTTTGCCGCCGGGAGGGCTCCCGAGACCCATGTCTGGGAGCCAGACTGATTCTGCCAGGCTTTCCAGACTTAATCAGCAAAATAAAAACTAAGTCCTCAAAAGTGTGCTTTACCATAAAGCACTATGTTTCAAACCAGAGGGGGTGCGCCGAATCACAACATAACTATAGAGGGAGTCCAGCAAACAGAAACTTGGGCAGCTCAACTAGCGCCAGGAATCCAATCGCCAAGTCTCAGCTCCCTCTACCAGCACGAGCCGGGCACAATGCCCAGCACGTGTTGGTGGCCCCGAGACCGGTCAGTCTATGTATGATTGTAACCTCTTCCAAATCTAATAAAGTTGATCCTTGGTTGAGGGAGCAGTTGGTGCCAATGTGCTCTCATAATCACAAACCATTTCAGCCGCCCGAATAGCTGAATTGAAATCATGGGGCATGTAGTTGTTTATTGCACGCCGGGTCCAAGACTGTATTCCAGACAAGAGGTAATGAGTTTTGTCCGCCTCGGACATATCTTCAATAACCCATACACTCTGTCTGAATTTATTGAGGTACTCGCAATGACCCTTTCTGCTTGAGCCCTGATAATTCTGTCCTCAATCTCATGTGTGAATCCTTCGGTATGAACTCCTCTCGTAACGCGGTTTTGAATGCGTCCCATGTCTGGAAATGCATACCTGCCATCCGGTACCAATTTGTAGTGTAGCCCTCAAAATATGCTAATGCCAAGTCCGTTCTTTCTTCCTCAGGAGTGTTCATCAGACGGAAGTAATGGTCCATGTGAAACAACCAGTCTGCCACAATTTGAATGTCATGCTCTCCTTTGAAAGTAGGTGGTGCTTTTATTTTGGTAGTCTTCTTTGGGCCTTCTGTGTTTCGCGCTCGTGGTTCTCTTGGTATTTGTGGAAGAGGCGACACTGCATTCCCTCTAGTTGCCTCCAACTCTTCAAACCTAGCTTCGAGCTGTGTTAGCTCGTCTCTCATTTCTCTAGCAAGGTCGAATTGAGTAAGGTTCATGGCTCGCAGGGAGGTTTGCCATTCTTTCCTTTCTGTTTCTCTGTCCTTCTTCACCTCGCTAAGCATAGCCGTCATTGCGCTTGATAAGTATTGCATCTTCACTTCAAAGAGGTCTTGTTGCACCTCTGGCAAGGGTTCATATCTTGGTGTAGGTTCAGAAGGGCCACCCATCTCTTCTTGGAGAGGCGCCACTGTAGAGTGCATACGCTCTTTCTTTCTTGACTTGGACCTGGTGCCATCTCGATGCATGCGGGAGCCGTATTCTCGAACCTGCTCCTCTCCGTCCGTCAATGCTCGTAACTCATCAAGGTGGTCCTCCATTATAGGACCATAGAGGGACCTTAAAAGATCGAAGAGGCTAGCCAGGGTGGACCGCAGAGTGTCACAGAACATCGTAGAGGTCGTAGAGGACCGCATAGGTAGCAGAGGACCACAGAGGTCGTAGAGGTTGCAGAGGACCGTAGAGGGACCGTAGAGGACCTTAAAGGGACCTCAGAGGACCACAAAGGGTCCGCATTAGGGACCGTAGAGGACCGCAGACCTCGGCCCATATGTTTTTGAGATATATGAGATGTGATATAGCTCTGCGGGATAAGGTAGTGACACGTGGCAAATGGTATATCCCATAAGTACCGTATACATCTATCCATAAAAAATGATATAAGTAAAACTCCTCCCCTCCTTAGACTTCACATTCTCGTTTTAACTTTGAGTATTCTAAGCATACCTCCATAATTCACTTTTGGAAGCATCAATTTACTTGCAAGGAAAATTCTAAATCAATGGTATTTTTTGTTCAATTTTAAAGAGACATAAGTTTTAAATTTATACTGAAGACCATTTTAATGAAATTGATTTTTTTGCATGAGAAATTTTTTTAGTTATCTCCCGTCGCGGCGGGAGGCTCTGAGTTCACATATATATAAGTATATCTATATAGCTATATATATACAAATATATACATATACAATAAAAAAAAATCAAAACCTCCCGTCGCGGCGGGAGCTTCTGAGGATATATATTTGAATATATATCTGATATATATATATATATATATATGTTAGGCCCTCAATCTTACTTTGCATGAAAACTTTTTATAGATTCTATTTTGACATTTAATTTGTTGGAAAATTCAAAACCTTCCGCCGTGGCGGGAAGTTCTGAGGATATATATTTGAATATATATATATATATATATATATATATATATATATCATAGTACCCTCTGGTACCGCTGGTATGGTACCGCCGGTACCATATCAGTGGTACCGCCGGTACGGTACCGCCCTGGGATCCGCGATACCAGGGCGGTACCATTTTTAATATTTTTTTTTATTTTTTAATATATTTTTAGTAATTTTTTTTTGCATATTAACTACCAAAAAAGGACAAAAAAAAGTAAAAAGAGGGGGTTCTGGGTGTAAAAAAAGAGGGTACAGTACATGATGCAGGAGACTGTTGCAATGGCACATGGGCACTGCGAGTGAGCAGACCGAGGGGCCAATGGGAGACCAACACAGGGGGGTAGCATCACATGGGGGCAAGTACAGAGGCACATGGGCATTGTGGGTGAGCAGACCATGGGCCCAATGGGAGACCAACACAGGGGGGAGCATCACATGGGGGCAGGTACGGAGGCACATGGAGGGATGATGGGGATCCACATGGCCGATCAGGTTGTGGGGATAAATAGGCACTCACAATGCCATTGTGGTCGGCATTTTCAGAGGCTGTGAGAGGGCTAGTGATAGACAGTGAGAGAGCAAGCGAGAGCCGGTGACAGGCTGTGAGAGGCTGTTTGAGAGCCAGGGTGCTGTGAGAGGGTGTTCAAGGATCAGGGTGCTGTGAGGAGAAGGTCGATCGAGATGGCTGAGCGAATACCACCGAAGCCCGAGGGCGAAGCCAGGAGAAAGCTTGAGGAAGATATCCGAAGGCACAACGAGAGGCATCGGAAGCAAGAGGCAGATATCCGAGAGATGCTGCGACAGACTCGACAGAGAAATCCGGAACCGGAGCCACCCGCCCCCGCTGTGGATCCTGTCCCCGCTGTCGAGCTGGATCTGGATGAGCAGATCGGAATGAATTTCACACGACGGCAGCTCATCATGGTCAGGGAAAGGGCGGCCAGACGTCGGGCTAACCAGGAGGCAGCTCGGGCTAACCGGGAGGCAGAGCAAGAGCGACAAAACAATGCACCAGACGAGGGCGAGGAGTCGGTGGAGGATCAGTGAGGGATGTTTAGAATAGATGAGGTCCACCCGTATGTGGCGGACTGTTGCTATGTAGTTTTCGGCAGTTTATGGTGCAGCAAATAACTAGATGGCTGCTTAAAAAAATGACAGTATATGTGATGTTATCCTGATACAACGGTTGAATATATACATAGTTATTTTTTGTGCAACGCGAGCCTGGTCATGTAAGATGCAATGTTTGTAATTTTTTTAAATGCAGATGTATTACATGTGTTTATTCAATGTCGTTTGGGGTGTAGGGGTGATTGTTGTGCTCATGATGTAGGTGCATATATGTGAAGCTAGCATTCACTTCAAACGAAATTAAATGAAAATAGGATTCACACACGCACATAGAATTCTTCAACATAAAATAAAGCATCACATGTACAGAGCGACATACGCACAATGTGCAGCAAATAATGTAGGCCAAACACTGTATATAATGTGAAAAATCATCTGAGTACAATGGTAGACCGACTGCTAGAGACAAACTACTGAAACTAAAACAATAGAGCCACAATCAATGCTCTGGCTCTGACTCAGACGAATGCTCTGGAGACAATTCAGGGCCCCGAGCTGACTCTCGCAGCCGATATCTCTGCCTGTCTGGAACTGGCATGGGCTGTGTATCCGAGGGGGAAGACTCGTCATCCTCATCCTCCCAATCAGCCTCCGCATCAGCCCCCAAGCAGGCCAAACCAACAACACCTGCTCCAACTGGCTGTGATACTGCACCTCTACCTGTACCTGGAGCCCTGCGTGGTCGTCCTCTCCTCCCTGGCAGTTTCTGTGCCTTGCCTTTCTTGTTCGGTGCACCCTTGGGCCTGCCTGGTCTCTTGCGGACAAGAGGAGCTGTCAATGCCTCGTCACCCCCATGCAAATCACCTGGCTGGCTAGGCTGGGCCCAAGCTGAGGCCGGCTGGGATAGGGAAGCAAAAGAAGGAACTCCCTGTGCAACTGAGCGAGGAGGATGAGCTCGTGGAGTGTGTGCCCGTGGGGCTGCTGCAGGTGGAGGAACTGGCTGTGCAGGAGGCGAGTACAGTGGCGATATGTACTGAAAGGGGCGCTGTGGTGGCCGGTACTGGTACATCCTGGGTGCTGCCAAAGGAGGAGGATGTGACGTGGGTGCTGCCACTGGAGGAGCCACTGTGGATGTGGGCGCTGCAAGAGAAAACCTGGGCACAGACGGTGGCCTGCCATGGAGACCTGGTGCTGCAGAAGTGGACGGCGATGGAGGGGATGCAGGCCTAAATGGCATCGGTGGCACTGGAGGAGCTGTGCGACGCACATACACCCTTTGAGGAGCTGGAGGAACTGTAGGCACCTCATGCGGCTGCTCTGGATGGGACTCTGTGTGTGGCATGCTGGCAAGAGATGATGGGGGCGCCCTGACACTCGGCATCTGCTGGGCCTCTGAATCCAATGTGGCAACCAAGTCGGCCAGCTGGGCATCCGAATACAAATGCTCTGGGCTCTGGGACTCATCCTGTGCACCAGCCTCTAAATCATCCTGTGCACCGACCTCTGAATCATCCTGTGCACCAACCCCTGAATCAACCCAAGCCTCATCTCGTGCCTCATCATGTGCACCCTGTAGACCCTGCATGGCCTCCCAATCTGTGCAATGAAAGTCATCAGGTGCCTCCTCTGGTGTGCTGTCGTAGTAACGGCCATGACTCTGTGCTGCACGCATCCAAACATCTGCGGGACCAGCATCTAAACCACTCTGCCCTCTATCAAGAGCCTCCTCCATCATGTCGACATAGGTAGGTATGCCACTGCCCCCCCCTGTGTGCCCTGCCTGTCTGCCGGTATAACCTGTGCCATGTGTCCCACCTCTGCCACGTGATGCACCTGTGACCCCTGCCCGTGGCGTGTGCCCTGCACCTGTATAATCTGCCTCATCCCTCTCTGGTCTGGCAAACACAACCCGAATGGGCTCATCCTCATCATGCTCATCCTCTGACACTGGCTCATCTGCCTCATACAATGGGGGCTCTCTGTGCTCAAGCCCAAGCTCTCTCTCTCTCATCTCGGCAAGCTCCCTCTCTCTCTCTGCCATCAACTGTGTGCCCAGGTCATCTGCAGGCATGGGATGGGTGCTGTCCGTAGGCAAGTCAACCTGGCGCTCCAAATCAGATATCTTCGTCTGCAAGGTTTAAAATTTGCATGTCAGAGAGACAACTTTTTCAAGAAATGAAACCAACATACCAGGAGTCAACCAACATGCTATGAAAGATTAGCTTATCACCTGCAATGCGCTCGTAATGGTCGGAAGCCTCCTGGCGAGACGTGCGTTGGTGCTACAGAACACCAACCGCTCCAACTGACTCACTGACAACCGGTTTCTTCTCCTCGTGTGAATCAGTGCCCATGTGCTCCAATTACGCTCACACACAGAGGCAGCACAGTCCTGTGGTGCGTGCATTGAAATACTTCAGCACATTGTGGCAAAGGTGAAACTTCAACGAAACACAAAAAATGGAGGATAAAATGAGATGCATACCTGAGAAAGGACACGCAGTGCAAGACGCTGTATAGATGGGTATGTGCTACCGAACATGGTCCACCAGGTAATGGGTAGCTGCCTCCTCTCTGGATCCTGGGCAGCCGGGTGGCCGAATGTGCCCATGCCGAAACGAAATGCAGCGAGCTCCTCCATGAGCCTGATAGGATCCAAACCTATGTGTGGACCCACCTTGTGAATGTACTGAAGCCAATCGGCCTCGAGCTCCCTGTCTGCGATCTGTGTCGGAGAGAGGAAGAGGGGATGCAGCATGTGTGCAACGCTGTGGATACTCCTGTGGAAGTAGTTCCATCGCGTCTCCCATATGAACTTCAGCTCTGTCATCCTGCAGGTGAGGGGCATGTGGTTTAAGGCATTACGAAAAAACTTAACATTGACAGAAAAACAAACTAGCAAGTACTGAAAAGATAAAGGTCAATTGCAACATTGTACCACTTACCTCTCTGGCTGCAAGATGGGCAGCTGCAGGAACTGTCCAATCCGGTCCATGAGCTCATACACCAGTCCAAGTGTCGACCCCTCGCTGTCAGCCATGCGGAGCACAATGTAGAGTGGTCGAAGCAGTCCTGACAATGTCTGTGCATCCCTCCAGAACTGGTCTCCCCTCACCGTGGAAGAAAAGTGCTCCCCATCCTCAGTGTGCGGAAATGTACTGGCACCCCAAAGATCACTGGCAACCATCTGTAGAAGCTGGGCCCTGCACCTGATCAAACGGTCGATGACCACCAAGTCGAATGCAAAGCACGTGGGGGCTGGCTTACGGAGGTCCAGATGGCTAAACACCCGGAACATGGCAAGAACACGCCTCTTTCTGGTGACAAAAGTCACCAGGAAGAGGGCCTCCCGGACGATGGCTCTAACCCAGGGAAGTGCTCCAATGTCCCCCATCAAAAGGTCTATGCCGTGGGCTGCACAGGGGGTATGAACAATATGAGGGAACTCGGCCTCTAGCAGTACACCCATCTGAATGCAGTTCGTGGCATTGTCCGTCACCACCGTGACGACATGCTGTGGGCCTATGGCTAGGATGGAAGACCTGATGACATCAAACATGAACTCTGCAGATATGACTCTCCCCCCCCTGCTGCAATCCACTGCCCTCAAAAACTGTGTGCCCATGCAGCTGGAGACCAGTATGTTGAGAATCGGCCTCCTCCTGACATCAGTCCAGCCATCGGACATGATGCTGCAACCGTAAGTGGCCCAGTGCCGACGCAGAGGCTCCATCTCTCTAGACAAGGACTCGACCCTATCCCTCAGCATGTGTGTGCGGACAACCTCTGAACTAGGGACTCTCCAGCTAGGGCTGACAGACTGTGCAAGGCGGAAGGCCCTTCTGAAGGGCTCAGAGTCGGTGATGGCAAAGGGCAGGTTCAGCTCGTAAACCAGACTGGCCACGGCCTTTGTGGCCTCTCTGTCCATGTGCGGCTGATGCGCGCCGTGAATGGTCTGCTGCACGAGGGCTCTCCCTGGTGGACGACGGGTGGTGGACCTCCAGCACGGTGCACCAACCGTGACGGGAATGGACGATGACGCGACAGGCTGGGCGCTGGTGGATGCATCGGCTGTAGACGTGGAATGGGGAGAGTGGGATGCACTGGCAGGGATGGGTGCAGCAGCATAGGTGGGGTGCACTGGTGGAGGGGCAACATCTGGCATGGGGTACGAAAACTGCTGGCTGAGGAGGTCATCCGGATGGGAAGGGAAGGAAGAAGGGATCTCTTCCACATCCTCGAAGGCCCGCCCAGTACCATCCTGGGCCTGCTCGGGTGGCGGAGAGTCCATGAGAAAGTCGTAGACTGGTGGAGTGCGAGCAACAGTGGGTGGTGGTGGAACCGCAGTGGCAACTGTCGGACGCGATGGGACGGGATCCACCGGAATCTGAGCAGATGGGGGTGCATGAGGCAGAGCTGTCTGAGGGGCAAAGGGACCAGAGGAGGATGCACTCCCTCTCCTCGTGCGTGCCAGCCAAGCAGGCAGCAACTCTGGGTTAGTCACATAAGGAGCGGTGCAAAATCGGAGAACGCCCTCCGAAATGGTGTTCTCCCCTGCCACGAGCCGCGGCCCGTAGGTGTCCAGTAGTCGCTGCCTGTCGGGGACGGTCATGCTGCCACAAGGGGCAGCATTCAAGGTGGCACCATTTTTGGCGCGTGCACCGAGCAGATGGCCTTTAAGGCGAGTGAGGGATGCAGCAAACTCGACGAGACAGTATCGGCAGCGCACGATCTTCTGACCGGTCTTGTTGGCCTTGTCGGCAACCCGCCTGACAATGTCTACCTCGTCCCATAGACCGGAAAGGTCGGATTGCACCATTGCAGATGAAATGAGGGATGGATTGCTGGAAAAAAAACAGCAGGGTTCACTGTTGGAGAGACGCTGAAAATGGGCGAGTGCAGGGCAAAGGAAATCAGATGCAAGGCAGGGCGTTGCGTGGGCGATGGGCGACGCAAGGAATCAAAGGCAGGCAAGAAAAACCAGCAGCGATGGCAGGGCGGAGAGGGCTCAAAAAAATTTCAGAGGAAATGCGAGGGGGACGGGTAGGTTTAGGTAAAAAAAAAGTTAAAAAAAATATTAAATAATAAATATATTATTATATGTGGTACCGCGGTACCATCATGGTACCGCGGTACCAGTATGGTCCCGCGGTACCGGGATCCGCGGTACCCAGTACCGCGGGACCTATGATATATATATATATATTAGGCCCTCAATCTTACATTGCATGAAAACTTTTTATATATTCTATTTGACATTTAATTTGTTGGAAAACTCAAAACCTCCCGCCACAGTGGGAGGTTCTGAGGATATATATTTGAATATGTATTTGATATATTTGAGCTGTACTTTTTGCAGGCTTTCTACACCGAGTGTCCCACATTGTATATATTTGATAACTTGGAGTCTTTAGACTTCAATTACATTTTGTCAATGGTTCGGCATTGTTTGACAACTCTCACACCACAACACAGAGTTTGTGTGATTGTTCTCTTTTTGGATCACAACAGGAAAGAGGGTATCAAATCAAGCATCAAAGCAATGCATGATGTACGTTGTTGTGTTTTTGAGAGTTACTACGAGCTAGCAACTCCATTGAAAGAGAATAATATAACTGTTCCGAACCTGCAGCCGATTTTATTTGTTCTTTACAATGCTGAGTCCCCGAATGATGTCAGCGAGTGCGTGCAAAGCAAATTTCAACAATTGAGGTTGTGTTTCGGAGATAGTGAAAAATCGACAAAACATTTTGTGTCATGTAAGCCAAATCACAAAAAGAAAGCAAAGCATTGGTGAGGTGTTAGCAGCATTATTGAATCCTTTTCTGCTCCAAGTTGGTTTGTGTGCTTATATAGAATGTCATATTGTGTGGCAGAGCTCATGAACAACATCGGTCGCACTATTGTGACTATCAATATTCCAAAAAATATAGATATCACTCAGTCCTTTCTAGCGCATCGACCGTTTGGAATCACCTTCAAATACAAATTCATTTGAAGATTCAGGTTCTGGGTATGAGGAGTGTGATGAGGGTGATATGGATGTAAACGTAGAGACATTATAGTTTGTATTGGTTGTTATGCCTAAACAGTAAAGGCAAATTAAGTGCTTCATATCTCGAGCGGTACGGGTTGTTACCCCTAATTTTGACAATATAACAAAGGGAATACAATTTGAATAAAGATTTACTATCAATGTGTCATTTTTTATGAATATTAGATACTTTTTAATTGATTTGAAAAGGTTTTTTACTATGATATGTTTATTAAAAGTTTTATTATATTTGTGTATGCATGAGTTTTATAGTACACAATCATGTCATACCCAATTCAAACTTGGTTCACATAATTATCGAATTTTTGTAAATGAACATTGTCATTAGGGACCGCAGAGGGCCGCATCACGGACCGCAGAGGGACGCCAGAAGGACCGCAGAGGACCACAGAGGGACCTCAGAAGACCACAAAGGGACCGCAAAGGACCATAGAAGTCAGAACCTCCCGCCTTGGCGAGAGGACCACAGAGTTCCAGAGAGGGAACGCATTAGGGACCGCACAGGACCGCATAGGCCCATAGAGGGACCGCACAGGACCGCATAGGATCGTAGAGGGACCGCATAGGACCGCAGCGGACCGTAGAGGGACCACAGTGGACTGTAGAGGTCATAGAGGAGGATCGTAATTTTGGAGGCTCCACCCACCGCGGCGGGTGGACTGTAGAGGGACCGTAGAGGGTCACAGAGGACCGTAGAGGACCGTAGAGGGTCGTAGAGGACCGCAGAGGATCGTAGAACTCAAAACCTCCCACCGCGGCAGGAGGACCGCAGAGGTCCACAAAGGGACCGCATTAGAGACCACAGAGGTCGCAGAGGATCGTAGAGGGCCGTAGAGGTCGCAGAGGACCACATAGGGACCATAGAGGACTGCAGAGATCGTAGAGGTCGCAGAGGACTGCAGAGGACGCAAAGGACCGCAGGAGGATCGCATAGGTCACAGAGGGACCGCAGAGAGGACCGTACAGGACTGTAGAACTCAGCACCTCTTGATCTTTCTAGATTTGCTTAAAAACAATATTCGTCTGGATGGCCTTCTCTAATATATCTTTGGCTGGCTCATCCATCTGCATAGATTGGTCCTGGAGCTAGATAGATTCTTCATCTTCAAAATTTTGGATTTGACTTGATTGAAACTTAGTCTCTTCCAGTTCTTCTTTCAATTTCTCATATGCACCGTCTAGGGTTGCAAATATTGCAGCTGAAAGGTCTGAATAATTCTTTCTTGTATGCCTTTCCAAGTTGTTGGGTCAATCATGTATTTCCCATGAGATACATAGGCTCCCAATGTCACTTCGATGCTTATTCGCCATAGAATTGTCTCTTCAGCCTGTTTCTTATAGATTTTATTGCCTTTCCTCAGCATGTCTGTAGAATTCTGAACTGGACAATAGAATCCTGGAGCTGTCTTTGATTTGCTTCGAATCTCTCCTTGTCAGTAATGGCATTGTTGGGTTTGTCGCTCAGCTCCTCGTTACTACTCTACAAAGTAGCTCGTACATGTCTTTCCTCCTGCCCTCCAGCGTAGCATCCTGTCTACCTTTTGTTTCTTCGAGGGCTACATCTTTCCTGATCAACTTTGCATGAGCTGCTTCAAGCTCTTCGCTCTTCTGTGATAATTCAGCCTTGATTTCTTCCAGCTCTTTATTCTTATGGATTAGGTCTATTTGAATGAAATCATATTTTGATCCGAACTTTCTTGAGACTTTCTCTAGGCTGACAAAATGTTGAATGGCTACCTATGTATCTGACAGCAATGTACCAAAAGTCTTCAAATATAATTCTTCATCGAGGATTGGTGCCTTGGCATCACTTTCACTTTCCTGCCGGATATCAGAAATTTGTGTTGGCTCCTGCTGGATATTCTGCTCCTGCTCAGCAACATTTTTTGTTTCTTCATCAGCTTCTCGACTTTTCTCTGTATTGGAAGGCGACTTATATTGTGATGACGGAGAGGACATCCTCACCGAGCTCCCTTGATGTTGGCTTGATGATGATGATGCCATCTCTATTGCGGTTACCTCTAATGCTTGCATTTGTGCTTTAGCTCAACTGAAGGGGCTAACTTTGGCAGCACCGGTTCAATTATGATATCTTCCTAAACAGTTAACACATTGGCATGCATACATAGAATACCAAACTACAAACCAAGCCTAGAAAACTGATTAATCTTTACTAATTTACATAATTGCTTAAAAGCAATATGTCTGAAGGCAATGGATTCTCCATTCAAGGCTCTCAGCAGGTATTCCATATTTGTGTTAGAAATGGTATACTCTTACTCCGATAAGAATATAGAAGCAAGAGCAAATCGCACAAAGCTTTTGAGATTGGGGTCTCTGATATAAGAGAGCTTATATTCCCTTTTCTCGAGATAAGATTCTTTCTGAAAATCTTCGCTCTCAGTGATGAAGTCGGGCTTTATAATAGGCATACTATCATCCATAGACAAACCTAAGGCACGATAGTAAAATCCTTCTGTAATAATGATCTCTTAATTCCAGACAGTGGTGGAAATATGTCCTTCCTCTGTCTCGTTCAGATTTCAGATCAGCTCATGGCACACATCCGTAAGGATTATTAATGGATCAAATTGAAGAAGTCCTTCAATCAATGCTCATATAGCTAATGGTTGTAAAACCGGTAAGACTAGTTTTGGGTGTGTTTTGAACACAATCGCCATGACACTCGTAATGGTAAACTCACGATGGTGGAAGAGAGCTTGATCGTAAAAAATTACAAAATCAGAGAGCAAGAGTGATGGAAAAGGGGTGGCAAAAAAACAAAAGTGTTTGAGGTTTTTGGTATATTGATGATGTATCGATAGATTAGACAAATATTTAATGAAAGCTTGTCCTTTGTTTTGAAGGTACAGACTCAACAATAAAGTATCTAGTCCTAAAAACAAAAATAAATAAATAAATGAAAAATAAACAAAATACACAAATGCTTCGCTTAGTTCACAAAAGTTTAACTTGGTATTTGTGAGTATTGAACTGCGAAAATAAAGAATATACACAATGTATGAAACAATGTATATGATATTGGTAGCAAAGACTATCGCTTTCTTTGTTACAATGTATGGCGAAAAAATGTATGAGCGAAAAAAAATATATGAGCGAAAAAATATATCGGCGAAAAATGCAAACTTTGTTGGGTTTTTTTTTGCATATTTCCAATGTGTTGTTGACATGAAAACATGATGGAAAACAAAGGTAAGTAACAAAATAATATGCAACATGCTATCGAAATATTATATTTTTTTCGCAAATTTCCCGAAGGTCAAAGATGGAACGAAGGTAAATCCCGAGAAATGCGAAGGTTGAAGTGTCGCAATTTCCGTGTTCCCAAAAATGGTGAATTTACTTAAAATACCATATTCCAAAATGGTGTCGGTTTTTTCGCAAGGAAGATAGAGACAATGATGAAGCGAAGGTGTCGGCTTTTTCACACATTTTTCGAAGGTGATAGACTAACAACAAAGTGTCGGTTGGATGAAATGTGAACAGTGTCACGACTTTCATTACAACACATGGGCGAAGAATGCAAAGGTGCAAGTGTCGCAAATTTCGCAAACTTCGGTGGAAATTATCGGACCAAAGATGACGAGTTTTCTAAAAACTGGATAAAATGTGAATAGTATCGAAAATTAGTCATAGTAGCGCTTTTCTTTCATTTCTCTGTCTACGAGAAATTCGAGAAGTTTTGTAATTTTCGGCAGAAGCAATGACATCTTCCAAAGAAGTCATCAATCCTTGTCAACAATAACGATCCATTTTCTTAGGGAAGCCACCCAAGAACCATTCATTTTGCATAGGAACCGGATACTGGGCCCCTAACTTTCCTATTAAATTCTTAACTCTACGAGTATATTTTCTAAGTGATTCCTTCGGTTTCTTCTCAACATAATTAAGTCCAGCCAACAATCTAGTGGAGTATCCTATCTGTCTAAACTGCTTAAGGAATGCTGCTTTTAAAGCGTTCCAAGTATCAATCATTTTCGGTACAAATTGACTGTACCAAATCCTGGCTTGCTTCCACAGAAGACTTGGCAAAATTCTAATTTTGTCCTCGTCTGTATGTTCTTTATTTGTTATAGTAATAGATTCAAATCGAGACAAATAATTGTCCGCATCTTCAGATGATGATCCCTTAAAGAAATCGTATCTGATTTTTGTAGATGTGTGTGGTGCTGGGTTAGCCATATTATCAGGTGGTAAACTAGGTGGACTTGGAGACTAGGAGATTCAGGATCCAGGCTATGTTCAAATGATGGTTTTGAAAGATTTGATTCTAAACTTGGTTCGGAAGTGGAATCAGACGAATCTGATTCTGATGAATCTGTAGAATATTTTCTCAAATGAATCTACAAATGTTGTAGTAGCGTTTAGAAGATCGTTAAACGCTTCTGGTGTTAATCTTGCTCTAATTGGTGCAAATTTTGCAAATACAAGTCTCTAGATTTTCTATATGCTTCTAATCGTTGTGCACGCTCTAAACGTTTTTGTTCAATAGTTGCTTGAGAGTATGTTCTTGGCATGCATTACATGAGAAAGATTCGTAGACGTATTACACTTAAAAATATCACAAAAGATGAAATTTATCTCTCCAGCAACGACGCCAAATTATGTGGTGGCCTAGTCGTTATAGATTTCCACAAAATCAATGAATTAAGTAGTATAAAAGGTTTGATCGTTCCCCAAGAGAGAGAATAATCTCGTCTTTTGTATAATAAGTGTATATAAGATGGTAAATGAAATGTGATGTGTAATATTGACAATGAATACTACAGCGACATATCTGGTTATCCAAAGATATTTGGATAAATTGGCATCCAGGAACACCAATGGTGAAATGATTTGATCAAGGTCTGTGATTATAAAGATTACTTTATCTTTCAGGCTCTTCGGATAACAGTAACCAATCAGATCAGACAACAACTAGCAAATAGATTCATCAAATAGAATTGTTCCTTTTTATCGAATACAGTGAATTAGTTCTTATCACAGGAAGCAAACAGAACAGAGCATCAAACAAGTTCATTATCTGAACACAGTTCATTCAGAATTGAAAGAACTTCTGCTTATGGTTATGCTTAACAGCTTCGGCTGATTCCCTACACACATTAGTTAGAATTGTCGCTTTCTGGTGACGCTTGAAAATCCATGTTAGAGTAACTGAAATTCAATAAGACATGAGAAATATGTGTGACACAGACAGAGAAGTATCACAAACAATTACAGATCATACAGAGTGTATTTGCTCAATTGATAAGAAGTAATGTTGTAAAAGATGATAGAGGAAAAGAACGCTCAAGCTTATAGAAACTGACTCTCTTCTCTCTCTCTCTCTCTCTCTCTCTCTCTCTCTCTCTCTCTCTCTCTCTCTCTCTCTCTCTCTCTCTCTCTCTCTCTCTCTCTCTCTCTCTCTCTCTCTCTCTCTCTCTCTCTCTCTCTCTCTCTCTCTCTCTCTCTCTCTCTCTCTCTCTCTCTCTCTATTGATACTCAAATCTGTGCAAATGCATAAATACAATGGCATGAAGTGTCGACCTTATAGGAATGATCACCGGTCCTAATGTCGTTTACCAACCGTTAAGATGTCGATTGAGATCTGCTTATGTGTCTCTATAGAACGTCGCACAAAACGTTGTGAGTTTTAACCTAAATGTGAATTTACAAAGTGCAAATAGGCATTTACATGAATCTAGGCACTATAGCACATTTACATGTATAGAAATTGAAAATTTTTATATTATAAACAATAATTTTGGATAATGTGAGATTATGAGGCTCCACAATACTCCATCAATTGATGAGAGGTTGATCTAGTTTGAGAGAGATTGGTAGAGCTAGTGAGATCCATCTCACATTTTGTTGCAAGATCTTGCATAGGAGTTGGTAGTACACCTTTATTGTATCCTATAGTGAGAGAGAAGCAACACTTTATTGTCTAATTCACAAGGAGTTTTCACTATTACATGGCATCTAAGGTTTCTTTTCTATTAAACTTTATTGAAGACTATCTACCTCCAACTATTTTATTTGGAAGGTTAGAATGGAGTCAATCTTGATACTCCAAGATGTGATGGACAATGTACTTGGGATTGAGGAGGAGCCTCAAGTCCTTCAAGAAGTATAAAAGTATAAGAAGAGAGCTAGGATGGCTCTCTATTGTATCAAGATCTAACTTGTTGTCGATCTCTGAAGAGGATCCTAGCCTTTTCCCTTTTGAGGAAAAACTCAATTGACACTGGATATCACCCATGCTCAATGAGCTTCAGCTCCGAAGGTAGCCATCCCAAAGGAAGACCGACTGTTCCATAGAAGATCTCCTCTGAAATTGCCCTTTCCAACTTTTGACTTCCTGCTTGCATTTGGCAGGCGTTGTCGCAAACGAAACTAACCCAAAAAATAGGCTAGTCATCCATCATTTGCAAACATCAAGTCGTTTTGTTGCCATTCACGTGCGAGTACTTGAACTGCGAATCCACCCCACAAATTCTATAGTCCTCTTTCTTTGATGGTATCAGCCTTCAAAAGAAAGGTTTCTTCTCGAGCCATTAGCTCCTTGTATCACAAGCAATCATGCAAACCAGACAAAGCACGCTTAGAAAGTGGACGATCCTCTCTTTACTACACCGCATTGTGAATAGATCTAGCCAACATATACAAATCATATTTACTTCCAACATTGGCGCCATTGTCGCTTTTTAAGCATTTTTTACCTAGCTTCTTTTTCTTTTGTTTTTTCACCTCCGTGTTGTGTGTTTGCTTGTTTGCCTGCTTTCTATCTTCCACCCACAGCATGAGTCTTCTCTCCAGGTCCTACATGAGCTGCGAAGCAACTTATCAAGCCGGGGGGAAGCAACAAAAGAGTCAACTTGGGCATTTTCTTTGAAAAGAAGTAACCCAAGTGACCTTTTTACGAACCAAACAGGTATATCAAAATTCGCCAATCTATCTACAACCCTAACAGACCCTGATTTTCATTTTATCACCTCCACAAATTTTGACCACGATCAGATTCTGAGAAAACAGCCTGATATACTGTCAAAATCCCTTATTTCTCACCCAAATCTTTGTCCTAGAATTCGTCGACTTCATTGAGATTAGATCTAATCAAGATCAATCCTCCAACAGCTCCACGAATTCTATCTCAGAGATTTTGCCTGTTTTCCAGTCAAAAAGTCATATTTTTTTCCATATTTACTATTTGTCAGTAAAACCTCTATATCAAACATCATCATCTAGCCTACGAAATTGTCTTTAATGAGTACGAATTCTCTGTTCCACCCGCAAATTTTAATAGTACAATTTTTTTTTCAAAAATATAAAAAAATCAATATTTTGATAGAAGCACTCCCTGTTAAAATTCGCGAGTCCTACAATTTGATTTATCTGCCTCTCCACAATTTCTCAGCCTGTCCGCAAATTCTATTATAGCCAAAAGTACTAGTTTTTTGCCCAACACTCTTCATTCTACAAGCAAACTGTCTTTTTGTCTTTTGTCAAGAACAATACTAACCTGATCACCTATGCTCTTACTCTCATCCACACTCTGCATCATGTCTTGTAAGACCACCAAGCACATACATAATAAGCATCATGTCTCGTAAGACCACCAAACACATACATGATAAGCATAGGGTGCATGCAATTTTTTTTAGCAATGCAAAGTGCTTCGCAAATCAGAACTCACTGAAGAACTGACTTCGGGCCGCACAAATAATGGCTCTCTCTCAATCTGTCCATACATGCAAACATGTGATATAGTAATATGTCGCTCTCATCGTAGTGCATACTTACATCGTGTACATGGGCATGGTGTGGGTGGACTTCAAGATCTACTACGGCTGCAAAGGAGAGGAGGAGGCAGATCGAAACATGTTTGACAACTGGGTTGAAGGTTTTTGAAATCCAGGTCTGAAATCTGAGAAAAGCCTTTGGCGACTAGCCTGGCCTTGTAGCGATTTAGCCTTCCTTCAACGTTGTACTTCGTCTTGAATATCCATTTGCATGGAATTGGGTTTTGGTCCTTTGGCAGATCAGTGACTCTCCATATTTGATTCTCCTAGTGATCCAAACAAGAACAATAAAAAAAAATGATGATCAAATGGCTTCACACATGTGAAGTACTATCATTGTACGACCTGCTGAAAGAAAATTAGTTTACTTAGGAAATACAAAACATTCATTCACAAAGAATTAGCTTAAGAGAGTGAAAACACAATGATTGCTCACAAACCAATGTTTCTCAAGATTAAGCTTCACAACGGATCCATCATGGATCAAGTACACAATCATGATAATCTCTCTCTAGGCTACTTCTAGCACGTGTGGGACAGCTCATTGTACTCATCCATATCCACTTTGGATAAGATCTATCTAATTTGCCACATCATCCATCGGTGGTTTGTGTTGACCTTCTAAATTCCTACAATCTAGGAGATAACTCCTACAATTTAGGAGATTCCATATTTGACTCAAATAAAATCTAAGTAAAATGGATCTGAATATTACAAGTGTTATTTCACACGTGTGGATCTACATAGATACCAAACAATTGCCTAAACCATGTGAAAATTGCTAAAATCTAACATTGATGATAAGAGATCCACCATTGGTTATGTTTTACACTTTGTCAATAATACATTTTCTTGGTCAAGTAAGAAACTAGAAATAGTTGCTCTAAGTGATTTTTTCGGCCTTTTCTCAACAGAGTTAAGCCACGCCAACAATCTAGTGGAATATCCTATCTCGATGGAAGCCGAGTACAAAGCTTTTTGCTCAACTACATAGGAAGCAATTTGGTTGAGCATGTAGGAAAAATAGTAATAATTCTTCCTCATAGAACACGATGAAAGTTTGAATAAATCAATCTAATATTAGTGTCTTCAATCGGGTCTAATTCTGATCTATGTACTAATAGAACAGTTTTTACCTTGATTAAATAAAACATGCGGAATTAAGAAATATATTGCGTGAGTATTATAGACAATTTTTAACAATCAGACACAATCGATCAAAAATGAATTTTTATAATTTTGAATCTAAATTATCAATATACATCTCTTTTTGTCTTATTTCTTTGTTGTGTCTCTCTGATTGAGTTACAAGAAGTAGTGCACATGTATTTATATTGCTACAGGACATGTCTTTTGGCCTTTTAATTTTGTAACAGTAAAGTTAACCGCTAAGATGATTGATATTCAAGTAAATGCTATGTTTCAGACTCGAATAATTTCTGTTTGTGAATTGTTCGCGATAGTTTGTCTCTTCATGACAGCTCCATGTTTCGTGAATTGTTTGCAACAGTTTGTCTTTTCGTGACTGCTTTGTGTTTCACGAATTGTTCACGACAAAATACTTTTCGCAAATCTTTCGAGTTTCAACAAGAACCTGTTCGCGAATCTTTCGAGTTAAAATTCATTTTTGATCAATTAGTTTTTATTTTCAAAAATTGTCTATAATACTCATGCGATATATCTCTTAATTTCGCATGCTTTAATCAATCAAGGTAAAAACTGTTCTATTAGTACATAGACCAAAATCAGACCCGATTGAAGACAATAATATTAGTTTGATTTATTCAAACCTTCATCGTGTTCTCTGAGGAGGAACTTTTACTTTTTTTCCTACAGTGGTATCAGAACATATCAGAGCTGATACAGTGTATTCTTGCACCCCTCTCAGAATCCTTCATACATCAATCAGCAGCCATATTCGGAGTTTTTTTAGAAGATTTGAAGATGTCGTCGATCAGCAATATTCAGTCTAAGATCAGTAAGACCTTGGAGACAGATGGTTCAAATTATTTGATCTAGAAATTAAAGACTTCACTCATATTGAAAGGCGAAGGTCTTTGGCAATGTGTAGAACCATTAGAAGAAAAGCCAATAACTACTCTTGGCAGAACTTCGAGAATGGAGTTTGAGAAATGACAAAGCTGTAGCAATTATTGGGTCTTCAGTGCATGACAACATAATGCTAGATCTTACATCAATTTCAAACACGAAAGATTTATGGGAAGAATTGCAAACCAAGAATGAGACTCGATCTCGTAATCAAATAATGTTCTTGGAAGACCAATCAACTTACCTACAATGGGACGGCAAAAACCTGACCACATTCATATGAAAGATAAAGAATCTGTTTATTTCTTTGCAAAATTCTGGCATGGAAAATGCAATCTCAAAGAAAAAACAGCTTAGCTATTTTCTTCGAACACTACTCCGGTCATTCCATACAACTCGAACTTTACTGGCAAAAGATTCAACTATGACACTTCAAAAGGCAATAGATGGAGTCAAAGAGAAAGTAGAAGCTTGCGAACGCTATGACGATAATCGTGATTCCGAAAATGCTCTATTCACTCAGAAGAATAAATCTTCAAAGAAGTCTAAATTTAAGAGGGAGTCGTCTAATAAGAATGGAAACAAATTCAAGACAAATGGTCAATAATCTGGAAAACAACAGAAAAATTCTTGTGATAGGAAGATTTGCAATAGATGCAAAAGATCAAGTCATATAGAAGACAAGTGTTGGTTAAATCCAAAGATTGATTGCATTCATCATCATAAACGGGGTCATGCAGCAGTAGACTATTTTCAAAATCCCATAAACAAAAAGGAGCAGAATCGAAGCAACTCTTCAGATTCAAATTTTGTCGAAGACAAAGCAAAATGCTCAAGAGCAGCAAAAGATAGGATGACAAGAAACTCAACAACATATGTTTGTGCTGATCTATGTTGTTCATCAATTTCAAAAATTCGAGAAGTAGTACTTGATTTGGGAGCCACCTCACATTTTGTTTCTACAAAACAGATTTTGTCTAAGTATAAGAAGACAAATTATTCAAGATTTATTATACTTGGAGACGGTTCTAAACATGTAGTTAATGGAACTGGTGTTTTATGGCTGGACACAAATCAGGGTGACAAAAAATTGGAGAAAGTTCTCTATGTCCCTACTCTTAATAAAGATCTTCTATCCGTAGAAAAGATAGTCGACATAGGAATGTGTAACCTTCATAAGGGACTCTTGTAAATTGTTTGATGAAGATTCTGATAACCTAGTTGTTAAAGGCAACAGAGAAGAAAATTTGTATCACTTGAACATTCGAACTTGAATCGAACAAGCGAATCAAACTCAAGAATCGATAGATATTTTGTGGCACAAGAGGCTATGTCACATGAACATGGAATCCTTGTACCAAGCCAACGAGAGTCAGAGAATCGAAGGAGTTGAAATCAAGAGTCGAGATATTCGAACTGCCTACAAATCCTATCTTAAAGGCAAAATGACTAGACCACCTTTCAGTAAAGATATTTATATAAGGAAATTGTGCATTAAGATATTTGTGGACCATTTGGAGTATTATCTTTAGGTGATGCAAAATACTTTATTATGTTTATTGATGACTTTAGCAAGTTCGTTGTAGTGTACTTTATTTGTACAAAGTCAGAGGCTTTCGAGAAATTCGTTGAGTAGAATTGGTCCGAGGCAGATAGGCAACAAGTTGAAGCAAATTTACACAGATCATGGAGCTGAGTACATTTCAACAAATTCAAAACTTACTATACGACAAGGTCGAACCCGAAAATGCAGAATAGAATTTGAAACCTGTACAACAGCAGACTGTGAGAAGATCTGATAGACAACAAAAACCACCAATAAGGTTTGGTCATGATGCTTCAACAAATATAGACATCGAATTTTGTGGTTTCACAAACGAAACTCAAACATTCGAAGAAGCTATTGATGGACCAGATAAAGATCATTGGATTCAAGTAGTGGAGGACAAAATGTCATCCATGCATAAGAACAATGTATGGACACTTGCACCTATACCTGATGAAAGAAAACCAGTCAAATGCAAGTGGATCTACAAGATCAAAACAATTCCTGATGGAGGGAATATCAAATACAAAGCAAGGTTGGTTGCGAAAGGTTTTTCACAGAAATATGGGATCGACTACACTGATACTTTCTCACCAGTTTTCAAACACACATCAATTCGCTTGTTATTTGGTTATGTAGTAGCTCATGATCTCAAAATCCATATTGTGGATAAGAAAACTGCTTTCTTGCATGCAAAATTAGAGAAGATTTATTCATGGACCAACCACTTGGTTTTATAAGTCAAGAATATCCAGAATTCGGATGTCACATGAATAAAAGCATCTATGGTCTGAAACAAATAGCCAGACAGTGGTATAGAAAGGACAAAGCACTATGTTCCTTAGGCTTTGAACCTTTATTCGCTGAATCGAATGTCTATATCAAACATGTCCAATATGAAATTATCATTCTAGTTGTTTATGTTGATGACACGCTTATCTTCTCAAGAAAAGATAAATTAATTTCAGATTTCAAAAGAGACATTTCTGGAATATTTGAGATCGCTGACCTAGGAGAAGCAAAAATCTATCTAGGCTTGTAGATCGAAATAGACTTTGAAGGTGGCAAGTTGTATCTTCACCAACAAAAGTACACTCGAAAAATTGTTAAAGACTTCAAGATGCTCGAATGCAAAGGTGTGCATACTTTCATCATAACTGGAACAATACAGAGCATGGCAGATTGTCCACAAACTCTTGAGGAAGAGAAGTGAATGGCCAATACATCTTATCGAAGGCTGATAAAACAAGTTCTTGAACAGAAGCATTCTAAATTATTAATCAAAATTACACATGGACATGTGAAACTAAACATGGACAAGGAGTGTATAATCATAATGAAGTAGCGTGGCATGATCTTCAAGTAGTATACTCCATAAGTACACTAGATTGGCCTGAAATGGAAGAAGAAAATGAAGCACATGAAGAAGGAAGAAGAAGATGAAGCAGTGTTGGAAGCAAAAACAGATGACTAAGGGCAAAAGCCCATTATGGTGAGGCATTATAGATTTGTAGAAAGTACGACTCTACAATCAGAGGAACTGATCAGCAGCAATGATAATACAAGATAGCAAAGAGCATGCTAGATAGTAGTGAAGCAATGGAGAATGCCATCAGGCAGGATTAATGCCTAGCAGCCATCAGAGGACAACAGCCGGAAGTGTCCAGGCTCAGCTAACGCAGCAAAAAGTAGTGCCATCAACGCTCCATATCATAGCATTCAGATCAGAACAACAGATCTGGACAACAGCACACAATGCATAGTTCCCAACAGTGTCTGAGAGAGAGAGAGAGAGAGAGAGAGAGAGAGAGAGAGAGAGAGAGAGAGAGAGAGAGAGAGAGAGAGAGAGAGAGAGAGAGAGAGAGAGAGAGAGAGAGAGAGAGAGACCTCGATGATCATCCCATGTCATCCTGCTGTGCTATCCCTATCAGGTATCCCAATGCCATCTCTGATCTCGAAGATCTGAGCATGTATCCTTTGGTTTAGTCCTCAACCTAGATTATGGGGAGCCCCTTCCTCCTCCTAATCTATTCATTCAAACTTTGATAATGTGTATAAAAAAAACTATCATGTTCTGCGGTCCTCCCGCCGTGGCAACACAGACTTTGTGTTGTGGTGTGAGAGTTATCAAACAATGCCGGACCATTGACAAAATGTAGTCGAAGTCTAAAGACTCCAAGTTATCAAATATATACAATGTGGGACGCTCCCACAACGAAGAAGGAAGTGTCATGAAACTTGATTTTTCAGCTCCACAATAGATGGCCTCCTCATTTTTAAAGTTTTTACTTTGCAGAAGAACCTCCATTCGGTGCTAGTAGAGGTCCCATTTTCATGCTCAGTATTGTGGACGGCAAGATATTTTTGTTTAATATTTTCTACAGTTGCTCTCAAGGGCTTAAGTATAACACCAATCAATTTTGAAGTTATACCTTTGCTTTTTAAATAGTGCGCTCTAATCCAATTCCGACAAAAAGTTGGGTCGATGATTTTTTTAGAGTTGTTTTATACTCTCATTATTGTAGTCCACATCTGAAGGCAAGTTTTCTTCTGTAGTAAGCAAATACTGTACAACACTTAGTGCAACCATCTCACGAACCATAAGAAGAACTCCATCATCAATGTGTTTTTCTCTGTTTTTTCTTCCAAAATACAATTCCCATTTACAAGCTTCTTAAGGATACGATCACACATGGCGTCCGACATATACCTCAAACATCTGAACAACCAAATAGATATCAGTTTGTTTATTGTCTTCCTCAATCCCAATGCAGGTTCGTCGTAGCAAATTTGATCATTTACATACAATTTCATAACTTGCATATAATTATTGAATGTTTCATTTGAACGAAAGATTATTATTGTGTACTCCTCAAATTTCTCATACAAAGATGTAATTGTGTGTTGTCCTGACAAAGATCCAACATTACTACTGCCAAGGACACCGCGCAAACCGAGATAAAATGCTCTCATCTATTTCAGTTGCTCAAGATTTAGCTTCACTCCTTTAACAAAGTGTGGTCGACTCAATGAGATCCATACATCACGTGCATGCTCCTCAGGCAGACTGCTCTTCTTTCTTTTCTCTTTCGATTCGTGATTGAGTCTATCCGATTCAAGAATGTAACGAGATGCATTCTTAAATATACATATCTTGGCATGCACAAACCTAAAAGTGGCATCAAATATCCGAGGATGTATCCTATTTTGATTTAATGCAACCTTTGCCAATTCATTACATGCATAACAAAAATGTTGACCATTGATAGGCTCAAAAATACAATAAGACAAAAAGCGATTTTTACACAATCCATCCAATCTGGATCCAGGATTGAGGTCCACCTCCTTTGGGTAATTGTCTGTGTAGACCTGCTCATTCTCTTCTCTGTTAACACACATGAATTCGCAATACATCTTTTCAAACATAATGGGGCCTTCAAAAAATATTTCTTCCTCATCACCTTTCTTGAATGAAATTGGTCTTAAAGTGACGTTGATTGATGCGGGTGGTGGACTATTGGGCTTGCTCAAATCAGCAAACAACTTCTCAGCAAATGAGTGATCCAAAGCTCGTTGGTTCGTGAAAAGTGAGGCACGCTGGATATTTTTGCTTTCTATACGATACATTGTATTTTTACCCCATATGTACCCGATGTCATCAATTACAAAATTATCTAGATTGACATTTGCATCACCCTCAAAATCAGGGATTTGCTCTGCCTCGATCGTACATCCTTCATCGTCTAATACATTGCAATAAGATTCGGATTGCATTCGCGATTGATCCACTCTCGGCTCCAAAGGTCTTTCCCTGGCGGTCCCGAGAGCTTTTGCAGTCTCTCTTCCAATTTGAACCTCCCGACTTTCTTTCCTAGGTCCTAAAGTGGTTACTTTTCTCCTTCTTTTCGGAGCTTGTTTTTCAAGTTCTTTTTTAGAGGGATTTGTTTCTGTACATGGAACAATTTCCATTCTTGTTACATCTTCAATCATAGAAGTTGCAGCGAATCCAATAGTTGCAACATCAGAAAAAACACTTTCTATTTTCTTAGCTTCCATCAACAGCTTATGTTTGTTACATAGGGCCATCAATCCATTAAAGAGGGAACCCTCGTAGTTAAGAATAAACTCATTTGAGTCATTAGTTGGTGGCTTAGCAGTAAAATGTGCAGTGTCTGTGAAAATTGTCAACATTTCCTTGTCTAGTTTTAGGCCAAAATTGCTAAAAATGGCACATAGTTTAGGATCTGACTTTTCACACGTGTGAAACAGGTCTAGATATTTTTAGTAAGTGTATTTTTTCAGTATGAAGAAGTGTCAAACTTCAAGACCTTCGAAATGAGTCCATTTTCATGTATTTTGGACATATATGCCAATTTTACCTATATAGGGCATATTTTAGGTAAGGAGGGTCTAGAGAGAGGAGAGAGAGTCATCTCTCTCAGCTATATATAGCAGGTAGGCCGTGGAGAAACAGGTTGGAGCAGATCCATTGTATTCATTTGCTTAATGAGAGATTTTTCTATTGGGTTCTCCTTCCATTGTTGGCATTGTGTAGTGATTGAGTTCAAGCTTTGTGTGTATGATCTTAGGTGCTTTCCAAAAGTGGTAGGCTGATGTATTATGGACTGTATAATGCTATTTTGGGCCGCACTTGATGTTTATGGAAGTTTCCATTTGTGGTAAATGCTTTTTGATCAAGTTCTTTGCATTCTAGGTAGCATAGAATGTGTTGCCAATTCCTAGCTTATGTAGTTTGGAGTGCAAGCATTCAAGCCAATGATCTTGGAGTTTAAATCCACTTAGGATCTGTATTTTTCACATGGTATCAGAGCTGGTTGGCTTCTATTTACAGTAAGTATTCCATTTTTGGTGATATTTGGATGTTTGATCAAGTTCTAGCATGATTTTGCATTGCTTTGTTGATCACATCTTACTAACCTTTGTTTTGTGAGTTGAACTTGTGGATCAAAAGCATATTTCAGGTCTATTGAAGATCAGAGGCTGAAAAGAAACTATTTTGGATCAGATCATAACACCTAATCATTTGTGATTGTGAGGCTTGTGCATATTCAATACTAACAATGTTCTTTTCAATCCTATTGTTGACAATCTCCATTCTTGGATGAACACTCTCCTTAAGTGGATGAAACTTCTCCTTAAGTGGATGACAAATGCTCTTTTGAGTGAGTTGTAATTCTCCTAAAGGCTGAGCAAAGCTCCCATTTGGATGAAAGATCCCCTTTTTTGGGTGAACATATTGTAAACTCCATTGTGAAGAGCATATTGTAAAGATTGTCATCAATTTTGGCATAAATTTTGGTGTACTTTGTTGAGCATGTAAGTAACTCTCCTTATGTAATTTGATTGGAGCATTTGCTGGAAGGTGTTAACCATTATGCAAGTGTGTTTTCAGGTTCTTAACAGGTTGAGGAACATTCTCATGTGAAGTGATCTTAGATCTACATCTAAACACCAAGATTTGACAAGATAGTGAAGCTAGTCTTGTGATTCACTAAGTGTGCTCATTCATTCACCTCTAAATCTTGTATTTATCACTTGCTGGAGTTTATAAACTTTTAGAAGTGTGGTTTACATGTGGTTTTACAGGTTGAATCAATATCTTAGTGTGTTGATCATATGTTGATCAAGTTTGTTCATTACTAGGTAATCTTGGCATCCTAGTTTTGGGTATTTTCTAAGAATGCAAGTAACTCTTCACACCATAACTTGATTTGGTCACTTGCTGGAAAGTTTGAGAGCTTAAGCAAGAGTGTGTTCAGGTTGGTTTGATTTTGTAATCCATTCTTAGTGTGTGCAAAGTGTTGCATGTGTTTCAATCTTCCTTTCTATGCTTGGAAACCATCTAGGTTCAAGATAGAAGTGTTTTAGGGTCCTAAATCTTCATAGATCTCTTTATCTATCATTTGTTGAGAGAAAAGTGAGTGATAAGTGCTTTAGGACAGAACCTAAAAGTTGAAGAAACATTAGAATCATGGCTTCCAATGGTGGGATCATGCTAGAGTCTAGTGAAAGGTTGAGTTCATCAAACTACTCTACTTGGAAAGTGAGGATGGAGTCCTTACTTGAGTTGAATGAACTCATGGACATAGTTGCAGAAATTGAAGAGAGACCTCTCACACTTCAAGAGCAACAAAGGTTTGATAAGAAGGCCAAAAGGGCTCTTCATATCATTAAAATGAATGTTACAAATGAACTTCTCAAGGAAGTTGGAAAGTGTCAAAGTGCAAGTGAGGCATGGAATGCCTTAAAGAAGCTCTTTGAATCAAAGTCCACATCTAGGGTATTGACCCTAAGGAGACAAATATTTTCTAGTAGGCAAAGAGAGGGTGAAAATGCTCATGCATTTATCTTGAGAGTTAAGTCCCTAAGTGATGATTTAGCATGCATTGATGAGAACATAAAAGATGGTGAAATAGTCCAAGTTATGTTGAATGGTTTGCTAAATGAACATGCTAACCTTGTGCAAAGTTTTGCCATTCAAAGAGTCTTGCCAAGTGTGGTTGACTTGCAAGAAATCTTATTGGCTGAAGAACATAGGTTGCAATCAAAGCTTGATGGTGCATCCTTGCAAGGTGGAGGTGAAGAGGCTTTCTTCACAAAAGGCAAATTCAAGGGCAAAGGTAAAGGCAAAGGAAAATGGTCCAAAGGTGGTAACTTTGATCATGATGATCACTCTTCCTCTTCCTCTTCTACTAAGAACAATAAGTCAAAGTTCAAGTGCTTTTATTGTGGGATAAAAGGACATTTTGCAAATGAATGCCATAAGAAACAAAATGCTAGATCTAGGTTGAGATCTAATGTACTTCTTGGAGATGATAATTGTTGTGCTAACTTGGCAAGCTTTGGTGAATCTATGGTCAATTTTTTGGATCCATTGGATCTTGAAGATGCACTAGTGTTACCTACTAGTCATATGGAGTCATGTGGAGCTAAATTAGCATCATGTTTGTACTCTTCTACTCATGGACTTCCAAGGCTTGTTGGTTCTTCAATGGTGCTAGATGGCAAGTGCAAAAATGGAAAAGGTAAGGAAGGAGCTAACTTCATCAATGGAGTTGATGAAGATTCTTCTTTGGAAGTGATTGTTGCTAATGACTTGTTTGTTCATATGGAAAAAGATGGAGATGCTAAATGTCATTCTTTGCAAGAAGATGGTTGTTCTTCTAATTCTTTTCATATTGATGTATGTAATCATGTGGGAAAAGATGATGGTGCTTTGAGCATGCTTGAAGGAAATGGTTCTTTTACATCTTTTTGTGATAAAGTCATTTGTGCAACAAGTGGTGTCACATTTCTTCATAAAAAGAGTAGATCAAAGGTTTCTATCATGAGACTTGGTGAGGGAGATCACAAGTCAAAAGGAAGAGAAGTATGTGAAGTGTTCAAAGTAGGATGTACTTTGAATGATGTTTTTATGAACGATAGTGAGGAAGAATCATTATCATATGACTCATTACCTAAATCATTGAGTAGAAGTTCATGTTTGAAAAGAGAGAGTACTTCAATCACTCTTATGTTGAAGGTACTAAGGATTCTTTTCTTGGCTTCTAATATTCAAGAGTCTTCTACTTCTTATGGTGCAACTATCAAGAGGGAGGTTTCTAACTTTTGTGGTGCTAGCATTAAGAAGGAGTCTTGTGAAGGAAAGGGCAATGGAAGAGTGGTTCTTGGGAAGATCCAAAGCATGGATCTAACATCTCTTCATCAACTCAAAGCATTCTATGATTGTGGTGGATTGTTCATTCATGGTCAAGATGGCAAAAGGTTGGTTGAAGAAGACTACATGGAGCAACTCAAGTGGCAACTTCTTCAAGGCAAGGGAGATATCATTGGTGAGCTTATTGAGGTTTGTTATGAACTCAAGAGGGCTGTTTTGATTAGGTTTGATACTCATCTTCACCTACTCTACTTCATGTTAAATGGAAATGTTGGAATCTATCTTTTGGTTTATGATGGTGGCATTGTTTTCACTAACTATAGTGAAGGGTCAAATTTGAGCATTGATGAGATCTTGTGGGATCTTAATCATGTGTTTGAGAGGGAGTATCTTCAGAGTTTCAGATCTGAAGATGTTCACATATGCAAGATCTTTGATGTCTTATTGGAAGATCAAGAGGTTGATCTTGGATTGCTTCATCAACACCAAGAGACAAGTGGCAATTCGAAGCTAGTGAAAAGCATCAAAGAAGAGACAAATGGTCAAGGCATTTTGGATCTGTTTTTACAGGTTCTTGAAGGTTCAAGTAAGGTCTTTGGAGCTGCAAGGAAGTGTCTTCTTACTCTACCTCACTTGCCTAATCTCATGTATGAACATTGTTATGTCAATGTGTTGAAATTGTCAAATTTCAATAAAACTAGTTCCATAGTTTTGCATCCTTTGGATCTTGGAGATGGAATAGTTATCATTGCTGGTTTGTATGATCAAGTACATGAATTCATTCAGATCTTGAAAGGTATTGAAGTGGTCAATATGTTTTCTTTTGAACAAAGTTCAAGATCTAGTATTCTAGTGTTGGCAAATTGGCAACTTGTTGACATTGTAGGATCAAGCGTTGTGTGCAAATCTTGTGGAGGTACTTCAAGTATTTCAAGTTCAGGTTTTGGTCATTCAAATGGAGTAGGGAACACATCTTTTTGGCATTCATTCACTCAAAGGCTTTCATGGATTGAAGATCTACAAAGGCAAGGTGGTGATGGAAGTTCATTCATGGAGATACATGTTGCATTCACTATATGTATAGTGAAATGTGGAGGAGGCATGCAAACACTTGTTGATCACTTTCATTTACAACTTGTTTGCTGCTATTTTACAGAGAAACCAGAGATGGATACATGGAGGAATTCATTAATTGAGATTCTATGTTCTTTTACATGTACCATTTTTATGATTCTATGTAAAATTGATGTAAGAAATAGTGAAGCATCCTATATGGACACTATTATCTATATCAATTATGTTGTGTCCTATTTTGTACATATTAGGATCCTTGAGAAGAGATCTATTCTGATGATGGAGATCATTCTTAAGTTGGAACAAAGTAGTGTTGTAAAACTAGCAAGTTAAGTTGAAGAGGGAGTGTGAAAATTGTCAACATTTCCTTGTCTAGTTTTAGGCCAAAATTGCTAAAAATGGCACATAGTTTAGGATCTGACTTTTCACACGTGTGAAACAGGTCTAGATATTTTTAGTAAGTGTATTTTTTCAGTATGAAGAAGTGTCAAACTTCAAGACCTTCGAAATGAGTCCATTTTCATGTATTTTGGACATATATGCCAATTTTACCTATATAGGGCATATTTTAGGTAAGGAGGGTCTAGAGAGAGGAGAGAGAGTCATCTCTCTCAGCTATATATAGCAGGTAGGCCGTGGAGAAACAGGTTGGAGCAGATCCATTGTATTCATTTGCTTAATGAGAGATTTTTCTATTGGGTTCTCCTTCCATTGTTGGCATTGTGTAGTGATTGAGTTCAAGCTTTGTGTGTATGATCTTAGGTGCTTTCCAAAAGTGGTAGGCTGATGTATTATGGACTGTATAATGCTATTTTGGGCCGCACTTGATGTTTATGGAAGTTTCCATTTGTGGTAAATGCTTTTTGATCAAGTTCTTTGCATTCTAGGTAGCATAGAATGTGTTGCCAATTCCTAGCTTATGTAGTTTGGAGTGCAAGCATTCAAGCCAATGATCTTGGAGTTTAAATCCACTTAGGATCTGTATTTTTCACAGTGTCTGCACAAGACAAAATAACATGACGCTCAGAACCATCTTGGTCGCGAGTCATAAACTCAGTTGTGTCGAAAGTAAATTCGCGTTGAAGGTAGATACCACGAACAATGCCAAGACTTTCAACATTATCCATGGAAAATTCAGGATCGCCAATTGATTTACTAGATATTACCACAAAGTCTTTCACATGAGGTCCACTTGAGTTTGGTTTATGAAGTATCTTCCAACCTCTAGTAAGATATACTAGAGAGGCATTCTCAGAGGGCCTGAAAACGGTTTGGTTTGCGGTGTAGAAAGATTGCAAAAAATACAGTTCAAATTATAAGTCAAATAGAATGTATAAAAAGTTATCATGCAAAGTAGGATTGAGGGCCTAACATATATATATATATATATATATATATATATATATATATATATATATATATATATATATATATATATATATATATATATATATATATATATATATTCAAATATAGATTCTCCCGTCGCGGCAGGAGGTTTTCATTTTTTTATTGCGTATGTATATATTTGTATACACATAGTTATACACATATACTTATATATATGTGAACTCAGAACCTCACGTCGCGGCGAGAGGTTCTGATTTAGTTTATTTAAACTCAGCTAAAGGAAAATCGCAAACTGAGAAAATTCAAGACTGGGAGCTTAGAACCTCCCGCCGTGGCGGGAGGTTATGATTTAGTTTATTTAAACTCAGCTAAAGGAAAATCACGAACTGAGAAAATTGAGAAAATTCAAAATGGGGAACTCAGAATCCCCCGCCGCGGTGAGAGGTTCTAAAATTTAAATTTAAATTTTATGTCTCTTCAAAATTGAACAAAAAATACCATTGATTTAGAATTTTCCTTGCAAGTAAATTGATGCTTCCAAAACTGGATTATAGAGGTATGCTTTGAATACTGGGAATTAAAATGAGAATGCAATGTCTAAGGCAGTAAGGGATTCTGCTTATACAATTTTTGATGGATAGATGTATACGGTACTTATGGGATATACCATTTGCCATGTGTCACTGTCTTATCCCGCAGAGCTATTTCAACATCTCATCTATTTCAAAATCATACGGGTCGGGATCTGTGGTCCCTTTGCGGTCCTCAAAGGAACTCAAAGGTCCTCTTCCGACCACTGTGCGGTACTCTGCAGTCCCTAATGCGTCCCTCTGGTCCTCTACGACCTCTGCCGTTTCTAAGTCCTACGGTTCTCTGCGGTCTCTCTTCGACCTCTATGGTCCTCAACGACCCTCTGCCCTCTCTGCTACCTCTACTGTCCTCTCAGACCTCTGCAGTCCCTCTGTGGTCCTTTGCGGTCCCTCTTCGACCTCTGTGGTCCTCAACGACCTTCTGCGATCTTTATGGTCCCTCTTCAACCTCTACGGTCCTCTGCTGGTCCCTCTCTGGTCCTATGGTCCTCTGCGGTCCCTCTACGGTCCTCTGCGGTCCCTCTCTGGCCCTAAAGTAATCCCTCTTTGGTCCTAATGCGGTCCCTCTTTGGTCCTAATGCGGTCCCTCTAGTCCTCTGCAACCTCTATGGTCCTAAACGACCCTCTACGACCTTTGTTGTCCTCTCGAACCTCTCTATGGTCCCTCTGGTCCTCTGGGACCTCTGCGGTCCCACTGTGGTCCCTCTGTGGTCCATCTCTGCAGTCCTCCCACCACGGTGGGAGGCTCTAAGTCCTATGGTCCTTCTTGGTCCTCTGCAGTCCTTCTGCCGTTTCTGAGTCCTACGGTCTTCTGTGGTCCCTATGTGGTCCTCTACGATCCATCTGCAACTCTGCGGTGCCTCTTTGACCTCTGTGGTCCTCAACGACCCTCTACGACCTCTGCGGTCCTCTGCTATCCTCTCGGACCTCTGTCGTTCCTCTCTGGTCCTAATGCGGTCTCTGATGCAGTGCCTCTATGGTCCTGTGCAGTCATCTGGCAGCGGCGAGAGGTTCTGAGTCCTACGGTCCTCTACGGTCCCTCTGCGGTCCATCTACTACCTCTGTAGTCCCACTTCCACCTCTATAGTCCTCAACGACCCTCTGCGACCTCTGCGGCCCTCAACGACTTATGCTGTCCTCTCGGACCTTTGCGGTCCCTCTCTGGTCCTAATGCGGTCCCTCTGCGGTCCTCCCGTCGGGACGGGAGATTCTGAGTCCTACGATCCTCTACGGTCCTCTGCGGTTCTTCTATGGTTCCTCTGCGGTCCCTCTGTGGTCCATCTCTGCGGTCCTCCCACCGCGGCAGGAGGCTCCGAGTCCTATGGTCCTTCTTGGTCCTCTGCAGTCCTTCTACCGTTTCTGAGTCCTACGGTCTTCTATGGTCCCTCTGTGGTCCTTTGCGGTCCATCTGCATCTCTGCGGTGCCTCTTTGACCTCTGTGGTCCTCAACGACCCTCTACGACCTCTACGGTCCTTTGTGACCTCTGCGGTCCTCTACTATCCTCTCGGACCTCTACCGTCCCTCTCTAGTCCTAATGCGATCCCTGATGCGGTGCCTCTACAGTCTTGTGTGGTCATCCAGCCGCTGCGGGAGGTTCTGAGTCCTACGTTCCTCTACGGTCCATTTGCAGTCCATCTACTACCTCTACGGTCCCACTTCGACCTCTACGGTCCTCAACGACCCTTTGCAACCTCTACGGCCCTCAACGACTTCTGCTGTCCTCTGGGACCTTTGCGGTCCCTCTATGGTCCTAATGCGGTCTCTAATGCGGTCCCTCTGTGGTCCTCTGCAGTCCCTCTTCGACCTCTGTGGTCCTCAACGACTCTCTACGATCTCTATGGTCCCTCTTCAACCTCTGCGGTCCTCTGCTGGTCGCTCTCTGGTCCTACGGTCCTCTGTGGTCCCTCTGCGGTCCTCTGCGGTCCCTCTCTGATCCTAAAGTGATCCCTCTCTGGTCCTAATGCGGTCCCTCTTTGGTCCTAATGCGGTCTCTCTGGTCTTCTGCGACCTCTATGGTCCTGAATGACCCTCTACGACCTCTGTTGTCCTCTCGGACCTCTCTATGGTCCCTCTGGTCCTCTGGGACCTCTGCGGTCCCACTGTGGTCCCTCTGTGGTCCATCTTTGTGGTCCTCCCACCGCGGTGGGAGGCTCTGAGTCCTATGGTCCTTCTCGGTCCTCTGCGGTCCTTCTGCCGTTTCTAAGTCCTACGGTCTTCTGTGGTCCCTTTGTGGTCCTCTGCGGTCCATCTGCAACTCTGCGGTGCCTCTTCGACCTCTGTGGTCCTCAACGACCCTCTGCGACCTCTACGGTCCTCTGCGACCTCTGCGGTCCTCTGCTATCCTCTCGGACCACTACCGTCCCTCTCTGGTCCTAATGCGGTCCCTGATGCGGTGCCTCTACGGTCCTGTGCGGTCATCCGGCTGTGGCGGGAGGTTCTGAGTCCTACGTTCCTCTACGGTCCATCTGCTACCTCTGCAGTCCCACTTCGACCTCTACGGTCCTCAACGACCCTCTGCGACCTCTGCGGCCCTCAACGACTTCTGCTGTCCTCTCGGGCCTTTGCGGTCCCTCTTTGGTCCTAATGCGGTCCCTAATGTGGTCCCTCTACGGTCCTCTGTGGTCCTCCCATCGCGGCGGGAGGTTCTGAGTCTTACGATCCTCTACGGTCCTCTGCGGTTCCTGTGCGGTCCTCTGAGGTTCCTGTGCGGTCCTCTGCGGTTCCTCTGATGTCCTGTGCGGTCCCTAATGTGGTCCATAATGACTCCCTAATGCGGTCCTTTGCAGTCCCTAATGGGAAAATCAGAACCTCCCGCCGCAGCGGGAGATTCTTATGTTTTTTTACACTCAGCTAATGTTTAATGGGATACTCTGATGGAATGTCGCGGCGGGAGGTTCTGATGTTTTTTTACACTCAGCTAATGTTCAATGGGGAACTCAGAACCTCCTGTCGTGGCAGGAGGTTCTGATGTTGTTTTTTTACATAGCTAATGTTCAATGGAGAACTACAAAAATTGAAAATGGGAAACTCATAACCTCCCACCCCGACGGGACGTTCTGATATTTTTTACATGAAAAAAAATCCAATTCATAAAAATGGTGTTCAGTAAATTTATAGCTTATGACTTTTCAAAATTGAAAGACAAATACCATTGATTTGGACTTGCAAGTAAATCGATGGTTCCAAAATTGGATTGTCCTCTCCCCCACGATGGGAGGTTCTGACTTTCGCGGTCCCTAATGCGGTCCCTTTGCGATCCTCTAAGGTTCCTCCGGGGTCCTCTGTAACCTCTGCGGTCCTCCATCCCACGGTAGGAGGTTCCGACTTCCACGGTCCCTCTGCGGTCCTCTACGGTCCCTTTGCGATCCTCTAAGGTTCCTTCGGGGTCCTCTGCGACCTCTGCGGTCCTCCTGCCACGGCGGGAGGTTCTGACTTCTGCGGTCTCTAATGTGGTCCCTAATGCGGTTACTCTATGGTCATCGGCGACCTCTGTGGTCCTCTGCGACCTCTGCGGTCCTCCCACCACGGAGGGAGGTTCTGACTTCCGTGGTCCCTCTGCGGTCCCTAATGCAGTCCCTTTACAATCCTTTGTGGTTCCTCCGGGGTCCTCTACGACCTCTGCGACCTCCCCCCCACGGCGGGAGGAAGTCCCCTAACGCGGTCCCTTTGCGATCCTCTAAGGTTCCTCCGGGGTCCTCTGCGACCTTTGCAGTCTCCCCCCCACGGCGGGAGGTTCTGACTTCCGCAGTCCATTTGTGATCCTCTAAGGTTCCTCCGGGGGTCCTCTATGACCTCTGCGGTCCTCCCACCACGGCGGGAGATTCTGACTTCCGCGGTCCTCTACAGTCCCTATCGCGGTCCCTCTACGATCCTCTGAGGTTCCTCTAAGGTCCTATGCGACCCTCTACGGTCCTCTGCGGTCCCTATACTATCCCTAATGCGGTTCCTCTGCGGTCCTCCGCGGTCCCTAATGCGGTTCCTTTGTGGTCTAATGCGGTCCCTCTGCTGTCCCTAATGCGGTTCCTCTACGGTCCTCCCACCGCGGCGAGAGGTTCTCATTAATTTTTGGTTTAAAAAAAATTCAGAGTGTTTCATTTTTTGGCTAAAAAAATTTCAGAGTGAACCTCCTGCCACGGCGGGAGGACCATAGAGGACCACAGAGGGACCGCATTAGGGACTGCGGAGGACCGCAAAGGTCGCAGAGGGTCGTAGAGGACCTTACGGTTTCTCAATCATGTTCTGTTAAGATGGGGAGGGGGGTGTGGATAGATGTTCATTTGCTTATGGGATTTATGAACTGCCACATGTCAACAACATGTTGAACTCATAAAAAAGCAAATGTAATTGATTTTGGCTTTTTTGGCTTGTTGTAATTGTGGTAAAGAGTCACAATTCTTGGAAATGGACGATTTCAGAATCTATATATACTCATGAGTTTTGTCATGCTTCTAGAAATACTTATGGGATAATTGTTGTCTTTTTCTTGTGCTCTCCTCTCCTTGTTTTTTGAAAGACATATATAATTAAAAATTGCACACCAAAACATAAAGACATAAATAACTTTTAAAAACAGAAAACTGAAAATTAGTAAAATTAAATGATGAATAACACTAAACGTCTACTAAACAAAAAATCATAAATTTATAAAACCCAGAAATAAATAAAAGAATAAACAAATTGAAAGAAATTAAAAGAATATACAAATAGTATTACATAATCATAACATTAATAGATTAAATATTCAAAAAAGTGAATAAAATTTAAATTTTAAAATAGCTTTAATAATACAAAAAAATTTGAATATAATCAAAATAATTATAAAATAACTAGAAAAATATATCAATAAAAAAAATATAACTATTAACAAATTATCAAAAAACTCGAATATATCTATTAATAAATCATAAAAAAAATTAATAAATTGTTTATTTACTAAAATATTAAAATAAAACTCTTAATAAATAAAATACAAAATAGCATAATAAATTAGATATATAAAAATAAAATACAACAAAATAAACTCTCAAAATATAAACAAATACAAGAAAATAAAAAAATTAATGAGACTAAAAAAGTACAAAACATACTAATAAATTAATCAAAAAACAGTTACTATTTTCAAAAATAATCAAAAATAAAATCTATAAAGCTTTTTAAAAGAATAATGAAAAACATTAATGCAAGTTACAAGGAAAAAAAAGCCTTTAAGGTCAAGGACTAAGGGCCTTGGGCTAAGGACTAATCGCCTACGGTCATGGCATTGGTCCAAGGGCAAAGAGTCAAGGGCTAAGGGCTAATTGCCGACAACCAAGGGCTAAGGGCCAGTAGCTCCAATGGCTAAGGGTCAAGGTCTAGGGACAAACGGTCGAGGGTCATGGTCTAAGGACCATGGGCCAACTGGCTTAGGATTGAGAGTTGAGACCCAATGGCCAAGAACTAAGGGCAAAGAGGCAAGGGCTAAGGGCCAATTGCCGACTACCGAGGGCTAAGTGTCAGCGGCTAAGAACTTAGGGCCACCGACTAAGGGTAAAGGTCTTAGGACTAAGGGCTAACTAACTAAGGACTGAGGGCGAACTAGCTAAAGACTGACTCGGGCCAACTAGCTAAGGACTGAGGGCCAACTAGCTAAGCACCAAGGGTTGAGGGCCAACATCTAAGGGCTAAGACTAAGGGCCAACTAGTTGAGGGCTAAGGGCCAAGGGCCTAGATATTAGGGCCAACAGCTAAGGGTCAAGGTCTAAGGACTGAGGGCCAACTAGCTAAGGACTGAGGGCCAAGGTCTAAGGACTGAGGGCCAACTAGCCAAGGGTCGAGGGCCAATGTCTACGGGCTAAGACTAAGGGCCAACTAGCTAAGGGCCGAGATATAAGGGCTTAGGTCCAATTGCTAAACCCTAAACCCTAAACCAAGTCGCAAGGGGTAAGGGCCAAACTTTAAGGACCAATGGCACGTAAGGGCTAAGTGCCAAGATCTAAGGAGTAAGGGCTAACGGCCAAGGACTATAGTCCAATGGTTGAGGACCAAGTGTCTAGGATTTAGGGTTTAGGGTTTAGGGTAAGGGCCAAACTTTAAGGACCATAATTGTAGGTAGTGAATGTAATTTTTATTAGCGATACACTAAATTTATATGTAAGAATATAAAAACAGAATTGAAATATTAAAACGAGTGTATTTAAATATGTGGTCAATGTGGAACCAAATTTCATTTCCATGTTCTATCTCATGAGAGAGAGAGAGAGAGAGAGAGAGAGAGAGAGAGAGAGAGAGAGAGAGAGAGAGAGAGAGAGAGAGAGAGAGAGAGAGAGAGAGAGGGGGGGGGGGGGCGGGGGGGCAAAATCCTCAAAAAGTCCAATTGTTTTGCCAAAGTCCAAAATTAATTGATACTGTGTTTTATGCAAATGGAACTCCTAGTTGATAGACAAGTGTATGGTAAGACTTGAAAATCATACCTACGACAGGTTCGAGGGATACCCATGGGTTTTTCATGTCACAACCAATGTGGTGCAATTGGTACCTTTTTTTTTTGAGATGCAGTTTATTAAGAGACTTGCAAGATTAGGGCAAATTAAATATATGAACAACTTCAAGTATTCGTTTAGATATATTGACGACATATCTTTATCAATAATCATACGGTTGGACGTTTCTTAGATAAAACCCAACTTAGGACACTTGAGAATCCATTCTGGATCTATCTCTTGGAATACCTTGAGATAGATGGAAACAATGCCACAAGTGATTCGGTGAACTTTCTGAATATTACAGTTTTATTTGACCCAATTACTGGATATACACACCTGTCTAAATATGATAAAAGGAGAGACCTCCCTTTTCACTTCCAGCAATATATACATCTTGCCTCAAATAGACCTATGTTCGATTCATATAAAGTCATTATATTGTAGACATTAATAGCAGCCATGTACTGTTGTAATAAGCAAGAAACCTTTCTACAAAGACTCATTGATACCTTTCAAAACAATGGCTTCTCTCGAGACAAACTATGTCTAATCATTAACAAGCTTTTATATCGTGAAATTTTCTGGACTATTATTTGATTTGCCTAAAAATATTGACACTATTTTGATGGGCAGTTAGCTTTTCCTTAGGGGGGAGCTAGTTGTCCCTTGAGAGATTCACTAACTGTGGGTATGGTTGGTGGGTTCTCTCTCTCTTTCTCTCTCTCTCTCTCTCTCTCTCTCTCTCTCTCTCTCTCTCTCTCTCTCTCTCTCTCTCTCTCTCTCTCTCTCTCTCTCTCTCTCTCTCTCTCTCTCTCTCTCTCTCTCTCTCTCTCTCTCTCTCTCTCTCTCTCTCTCTCTCTCTCTCTCTCTCTCTCTCTCTCTCTCTCTGCATTTCATAGCTTTGTGGCGGAATTTGTTAAACCTCCAAGTGCATTTATTAAAACCTCAATGGTCAAGATTGTGTGCACTCCATCCTATGGCCACAATGGGTTGCTTCTTCCACACATTTGCAAATGGTTCTCACCTATATGAAGGTGGTGCAATTTTTCTGCTCTCCCTACGCTCTCTTTCTCTCTTCTCCTATTCATCCTGGCAGAACATATTTTGGAATTCTAGCGCCCACACTCCAGTGATTGGAGCTTTGTTTTGAGGGTTAAAACATTCAATGATGAGCTAGCATGTATTGATGAGAGCATTAAGGAGATAGAACTTGTTCAAGTTGTTCTTAATGGCTTGTTGGATGATCATGCTAATCTTGTTCAAAGTTTTGCTATTCAAAAGACTTTGCCAAACATGGTGGATTTGCAAGAGATTTTGGTGAATGAGGAGTTTAGGCTTCAATCAAGAGGATGTGCATGTACTACATCTCAAGTTGATGGAGAGTAGGCTATGTTCATCAAAGGCAAGTTCAAGGGCAAAGGCAAAATTAAGTGATCAAGGTGAGCCTTCATCTTTTGTTAAGAAGAATAAAGATAGGTCAAATTTGAAGTGCTTCTTTTGTGGAATCAAAAGGCATTTTGCTAGTGATTGCTACAAGAAGAAGAGAGATCAAGGTGAGAAGAAAACCAGCCTACCTATTGATGAAGATGGTGTTGATGAACAAATATCAAATGATGCTTTTCTTATGTCATTTTGCTTGTTGGCTAATGATGGAGACATTGATCCTTGGTGGATTGATAGTGGAGCTACATCACACATGACATATCATGAGGAGTAGTACTCATCATTGCGATGTTAGAGTGCTATTGGGATAAAGGACTATCAGCCTTTACAAATGGAAGATGCACATCTAATAATGGAGAGGCTTTATTTCTGTGCATTTATTTCTAGTCAGTACATACAGATGATCGAGAAGTTGTATGAATTCATATCCAGAATGAAGTCGTACCTAGGTCCTATTCCGTTGGGCACAAAGACAAGGTTCATAACATTTGAAGCCATCGGAAGAAAGGTCGACTATTAAAAGTCTCTTGATAAAAGAAAAGCTGAAAAAGACAAGGAAGAGACTCTCAATTACTTGAAGTTTTGTCGAGCCACCCAATAAATGAAGCCAATAGGTTCTTGGTTTTATGTAGGCAAGCGTAGATCCATGCCTTTCCAAGAACCACATGTCAAAGCTGAAGCAATGCAGTGGGACCTGCAACACTTTAGGGATAATGTTAGCTGATGCCATGCCCCGAGGTGTTGATGCAGAACCTCTCCACTCAAAAGGGCTTCCAACAAAGATGAAGTTGAGAGCCGAGTTCGAGAGCACGAGCATTATTAGTGGTAGACAGAGATATATATTTTGTGAGCCCCATGGTAATTCCCGGAAGATGGAAAGCCATGTGGGAGCTAGTGACTTAGTCTTTCTCAACTTAAGTTATGTTTTGTGGAACCCAAATCTTTATAGAATGGGGTTCACTCAATTGTAAGAGGTGGAATCTAAATCATGTTAGGATTGGATTCACTAGCTCGTGGGATACATAGAGGCCTCCTCCACAAGTTTCCAAGCATATGATATTGTATTGAAATGCTGTTAAATTGAAATTTGAATATCTCTCCATTGCATTTCCATCTATGTTCCATTTTCATGCATTAAGTTCGAGAACGATGTATGAATGTGTTTTCTTGTTGATTCTTCCCCTTTTAAGTTTGGTTTTGTGATTAAGATCAAGTAGATGTGCAGGGCCTTGTGGTAGATCAATACCATTCCAATTTGATGTTGCTTGGTGCCTGAGTCTCTGAGGATGTTTTGTTACAAGTGTTGAGTGATAGTTGTAACAAGCACTTTTTAGGATTCACATTGTTTCTGTGTAGCTGTTGTGTTGATGATTCTGTTGACTTTAGAAGGATTAAGTTTCAATCTCATTCCTGTACTGGTTAGATTAGATTAGTAATAATCTACAATCTATAAGCATCAAAGAAAAAACCGAAACAGATTGTAGAACGTAGGCATTCGAATTCTGATAGATCCAGATTGAAATTGAGCATCCATTATCAATAGGATTGAGATCAGTTCGTTGATGTACTAATTGACAGGTGGGTACATCACCATTGCATTGCCAATATATTGCAAATTATATAAGTCTAGAAGCAAGCAGAGCCTGTCGGTTGTGTGTTGACTAGAATCTATTAGATTGTTAGAAGTTAAGCGTGTAGAGCAAAGCATCAAACAATATGGACCTGTGAATTCCATGCTTAGGTCTTCCCATTTTGCATTATATGTTGCATATGTTGATCTCAGTAAGTGTGAAAACTACCATCTGTTGGACCCATATGAAAAAACTCCATGAATCTAAGTTGCAACTTTCATTGGAAAAAGCATCTGAAATGGAGTAGACATAGAGATCAATGTATTTGTGTTATATCATATTTTGAAATACAAAAGCGTTTTGTGTGTTTTTTTTTTTGAAATTTTTTATGATTTTTGATTTTGTATTATGATGTATTTACACTCTTCTATAGAACCTTTGGAAAAATTTTAAGATGTGGCTATTCTCTATGATGGTTCCAACATGTTATGTGCTCTTATGGAAGGCTACTCTCGGAAGAGGAATATTTCTCTATGTTGGAGGTACAACTACTTATGGGTTGTTATATGATGGGTAGTATGTTTTGCCAGTATTACAGGGCTTTGTTGATTCAGATTGGGCCAGTTGTATTGATGATAGAAGATCCACCATTGGTTATGTTTTCCACTTTGGCATTAATGCATTTTCTTGGTCAACTAAGAAACATGAATGAGTTGCTCTATCTACGATGGAATCTAAGTACAAGGCGCTATGCTCAGCCACACAAGAGTCAATTTGGTTGAGGAATATATTGGAATATTTTGTCATTTTGCAATGTAAGCCTACGACCACCAAGTGTGACAGTCAGAGCGCCATTTAATTAGCTAAAATTTTGTGTATTTCATTTATGTACAATGCACATAGAGACTAAACATCATAGAGAAAAGCTACTATCTAGTGAAATAGATATAGTGCATTGTAGGTGGAAGATCATCAAGCAGACATACTTACTAAGCCTTTAAACATTGATAAGTTTGAGTTTTTTTTAAGAAAAAAGCTCTCTGAAGGTAAAATAAACTAGGTCTTACGAGAGAGTGTCAAAATATGTAAGTCCTATTTATTTGGACACTCGACATGTTATTCCATTTTTAGCAAATTTTTCTTCACTCTATACATGCAATACGTGTCGGAGTCACTTTCTGGCACAACTAGTAGTGAGCCGAAACACACATCTCGTAATCAGGTCCAAACTGCCATGTAGTAGACCCCCCAAAATACTGATGTCTATATGTATTGCTTCTCTCTCTTTGTTAATACAGTTCACTTGTGTATTTTAGGGGTTGGTATGTGCTCTTTATTTCAACTATTGTGTGAAACTTTTAACATTGGGCCTACCCAATTAAATCCAAACTCTGTCAAAACCCAATTAAGTAACTTATGCTTGGGTACTAGTGAGATATAACGAATGCTGGCTAGCTAAGATTTTTGGTTTATTGAAGTGTATATTATTGTTTTGCTATAGATCCTTTAACTTTTTTGGTAGCATGTATATTTTCTCTAAGCTTTACCTCATGACATCATTGACTTCTCACATTCAACTTACGATATTGGATATATTATGTCCACCTTTTCTATAGCACAAGCCCAAAATGGCAGCAAAGTCCAATTGTTATAAAGGTTCTTTGCTTTTAAGTGTAATATAAGTACGTTGTTAGTTGCTCATACTAGCTGATGTTGGTTTAAATCTTTGTGGGCAAATGAGCCATTTTGTAAATACACGTTCATGGAGAAAACCAAATAGAAGCAGATCTTGTGAAACTAGCCTCATTACTCATGGTACAACTATTTAATTTTATTGTGTGGGTCATGTATGGGCAAAAATGAATCTTTTCACTAGAACTATTTGTTAACTAATTACTTGTAGTTATTAGAAGATGAAGAATGAAGATTTTCCATTATTCATGATAGGGTACCTTAATTTCTTAATCATGAAATACACTTGGTTTATATGCATGGATGTGTGTTCAAAAGGGCACATGACGAGGGCACATGACGAACTTGACCTACATCCAAGGTTGGTACTGTTCATGATCAAGATATGGTAGCAAAATGTGGCAACATCATCAATATTTTTATGTATTCTAACATTCCCTCTTAATGAGGATCCTGTAACTTTCTAATCCTTCAACTTAAACAACTTTTGACATCTATTATAACTCTCTGAATCCAGAGCCTTCAACAAAGTTGTTTACAACCATGAACTATGTTTCAAAAAATTGGTGGATCTCTCCTTGAAAGTTTTAGAATGGATCCTCAATAAATTTCAATTCAAGTCATGATTATAATCATGTGATGCATGTTCCATCATATTCTTAGGAATCTATAGCTCACTATTCTACTCAATATTTATTAGGTAATCTTTACATCACTTATGCTTGTTGCCTAACCTGCTTAGCAAAAGTTGGCATTCAATTAAAAGATTTACTCATGCCCTTCCTCATCATGATTTTTGTTCACTCAACTATTCTTACACAACTTTAATAGCAGAATGTGAGGTAATATATGAGATCACAAGCTTTTTGTTGAGGAATAAAAGTGTTAATTCCTTATGCTAGAAGTGGGACTCATTGCGTAAGTGATCTCCAAGGATCATGTGTGAATTGCTTCACATAATGTAAAGGTTGTCCTTGTTTAGACAAGGCCTACATTATTTGAGTTTATATGTTGGTACCCTTAGTTCATCAAGGTCTACTCACGTATTCCAACACATTTGAATAGATGTTACCATAGGAGGTTATAAGAAATTAAAACGAGGTGCATATTAACTCTATGTTGCAAATAATGGATCCAGGCACATTGTCTACTTAAGAAATAACCTTTGGGTGTTTTTTTTCTAGAAAATCATTACACAACGATTATGACTCGATCATAGATATTGTGTTGAGTCTAGATTACTCATTATTTGTGGCATTTTGACAAGAAATTTGAAATTATCAAATGAATTGTCCCACACATGATAAAAGGTTGTGTGCCACCGTGTATGCTCTAAAGTTATTGTTGTTTCTAGAGAGTCTCCATCGATTGAGACCCTAATTTGATAGCTACTAACTTATGGAGATGTGGCAATTGAATTGATCATCCATGGGGGTGATAATATGCTTCTCTAAATTTTAGCAAAGAAATAGTCTAAATGGAAAAATCATCTCCCACTCTTGTATTTTGCTATATGCCAATACCAAGCTTTCATATTTTATTATGACTATAACAAAGACAGCATACAATGATGAGTAAGAGAGCTTCTAAATACTTCTAATGAATATACATTGAGATTAATAGAGACCATTCTAGGTATTTACAAGAAGATTATGTAGCTAGAATTCTTCCTAACATCCATGCAGGGCAGACAAAGTTCAGGTTTTATTGAACTATATTTGAAATTGGTCTTAACTCATCATAGAGATGATATTAGAGCATCCTTGTGACATTCTCAAAGCGTTCTACAGTAGTAAACTGTGAGGAAGTTCTATACAAATAGCTAATACAAGCAAACATGCTCTTGTCAAGTTTTGACACTGCCTCTGCCATTGTTATGGCCTCCATGATCGCCAAATCCACCATCGCCTCCGCCATTGTTACCGCCTCTGCCATTGTTATTGCCTCCATGATCGCCAAATCCACCATCGCCTCCGCCATTGTTACCGCCTCCATGATCGCCAAATCCACCATCGCCTCTGCCATTGTTATCTCCTCCATGATCGCCAAATCCATCATCGCCTCTGCCATTGTTATCTCCTCCATGATCGCCAAATCCACCATCGCCTCTGCCATTGTTATCGCCTCCACGACCACCAAACCCATTGTTATTGCCTCCACCGCCGCCACGCCCGTCGTTATCTCCACGATTGCCGTCGAAGGCAAGCATTCTCTCCATTACACATTGGGTTATCAATAGAAATAACAGAAACCCAGCTTGAGACCGTGACATATAGCGCGCGTCCATTGCTCCTCGCGTCCACAAATGCACTGGCTAGCAGAAAATTACAGACTACTCAGTCTTTAGATCTCTCTGTCAGTAAACTCTTCGTGCAAGAGCTGGAACTCACTAGTGTTATCAAGCTTTACAGCCAACACAAACACAACTCACTGCAACAACAGACTCTACCAGATGGACTTGTAGCTTTCACAGATGATAGAGCAGCATATATATAGAGAGGAATCGACGATCATACCTTCCCCGAGTGCTAACAACTTATAGATGCATCATGCCACAACGACCAGTTCCGCGAAGTCAATGTAGTAAAGACCGGTGTACCTAATTTTAACTCACCTAAGTCTTGAGGGTACTGCAAATGGGATCTCAAACATTAAATGTTGAACTTGCCTTGCAAGACTCCAAGTCTCCAAGTCTCCAGAATCAAGAGTCAAGAAGTGTGATGCATTGTGATTTCACTACCCCTTTCCAAAAATGTTGCCTTTCAGATTTGCATTAAAAAATGTAGCCCATCAAATTTCTTCAATTGCTAAACTTTGGGTGATAATTATACATATGTATCTATATATCTAGTGTGCGAACAAATTTAAATACCTGAATATTTCCTATCATGGCTATAAGAAATTCAAATTGGATGATGGATTACTTCTCTTCTCCTCTGCTTTAGTGGAGTTTAATAAGACCTAAACGTTTGTCCATGAAGTGACAACAATTTTGAATGTTGCACGAATGGACATTTTGAGCTTTGTAGTTACATCCTACTGCAGACAAGGAGATATGACTTCTTTATCAACAGTAATAGCAAGCGCTGAGAACTATGAGACTTCCAAGTTAGCACGCAAACGACGTTCTACCAGACATACTCGAAAGTCTAAGCATGACTCCAGCAATAGTGAAAATGAATCTAAATCTGAATCCAGTTCAAGTTCTTCCAGTTCCGATTCAGCCGAAGATTTTAATTTCGTATCGGCAGTTGCAACAAATGTAGCAACATACTGGTACTTTGGACGCGACTTCTATGGTTGTGGACAGTTCGGATACTTATGGCCAGGTTCTTTGCAGTTTGAGCATGAAGGTATAAATCCGATCAGCTTTCGTGGCTGCAGACAGTCAAGCAAAAAATGTCCTGGTTCACCACAGTTATAACATCTTCTAGGTAATACAGGAAGTTGATCATTTCCATCATGCTGTAGTTGTTGATCTACAATATCATCATCTTTTGATTCGCCATTGATTTGTTGTTCGTAAAGAGTAGAAGAGCTTGGACCTTCAATGGGAATAGTCGACTGAGAAACTGGAAAGTTCAATGCATCAGAAGAATCTGATAGGCCGGCTATATGGGGACTGCCCTTTTTTTTGAGGTCTTGAGACTGATCTTTGATGAAGATGACATCCCGGCTAGTGAATATCTTCGACTCGATGGGAACGAACAACTTGTAGACTTGATCTAAAGTAGTGTAGCTGATGAAAACACATTTGATACTCTGGAAGTCGAGCTTCTTCCTGAGATCACGAGGAATCTGTGCAAAAGCAGTACATCCAAAAACTCGTAAGTTTGATAAAGAAGGTTTGGTATTTGTCCAAACTTCAAATGGTGTTTTGTCTGAGAGGCCTTTAGTAGGCCATTTGTTTTGAATACATGTTGTTGTTGAAACAACTTCATCCCAGAAGCACTTCAAAAGTGTCGAATGTGATAACATGCACTTTGCGGATTTAACTAAGGTTCTGTTCTTTCTCTCAACAAGACCATTTGACTAAGGCGATTTGGAAGTGATGTATTGTTGCTGAATGTTGTTGTTAAGGCAGTATTTATTGAATTTGTTGGAGATGTACTCTCTCCTGTTATCCAAGCTTAGTGCTTTGATTTGTTTGCCAGTTTGATTCTCAGCATGCTCTTTGAATTGTCTGAATTTTATAAAAGCCTCTGATTTTTGTTCAATGAAATAAACAATTGTTCTTCTGGAGAATTCGTCAATAAAGATAATGAAATACTTTACATCTAGCAATGAAGGAGTTTGCATAGGTCCACATATATCTGTATGAACAACATCTAACAGATTTTTTGCTAGTTTGATCTAAAAGGAATCCTTGTCTGCTTTCCAAAGATGCAGCTATGACAAACAGAGAGATCGACCTTACTAGAAGGATAGTCGAAATCAAGGACCATGGATTGTCTGGACATGTTCATAACAGATGCGTAATTCAAGTGTGCTAACCATAATCCAGAAACCATGAATCTTCCAAAAATGTGCTTTGATCTTTGACCATGAATGCACCTTCGTCCACCTAGGGAGATGATGAAACAATGTTTGCTTGTTGATCAGGTTGCTTGGCTGCATTTTTCACTTGGAAAATTCGGCAATCCTTGATCTCATGGTTATTGTGCTTGCAATACCTACAAAACATCTTCTTCTTCGATTGTGGATCTGATGATTGTGCTTGAATTTGAGTCTGTTTCTGATTCGTTGCAACCTTCTTGGAGCTTTTATGCTTCTGTCGCTTAGAGCTTTTATTGACATATAGAGCCTGAAAAGAGAAAGTAGACGGAGTGTCTTGACTTCTTCTATTGTCTTCTTGCAACAACGTAGTGATAACTCTAGTAAGAGTTAAATCTGTGTGTGTTGATATGATCATCACCCAGTTCTCATATGTAGAGGGCAAACTTGAAAGCAAGGACATAATTGCATCTTGATCGTCTATGACTGATCCGAAAGTGGCCATCTATTGCAAGAAATTCTTAACTGGTTAATTTGACTCTGAAGAGAATCACCAGTAGACATTTTGAATGTGAAGGATTTCCTTCGTAGATGTAACTTAGTAGTTATGTCTCTCACGTCATATAGTGAGTTCAAGATGTCTCAAACGTCTCTTGATGTTTTAGCTTCAGCTATGTGTCCAATCTGTTTTTTGTAACTGTAACAACATCCCATAACTCGTTAGCGATTAGCAAGGTCTCATTTTAAATTTTCACTAATTTTTATTTCATGATTCTTCCTTCATATTTATTGATCATTGATCTAGGGTCAGGCGAAACCAACTTTGGTTCTACATCTGCTCATTTGATACCTACAGGAATCGCAAACTTAGATAGCCAATTTATTTGAAGAACGTCTACAACGGGCTGATCTCCAGCAAAGGGTAACCAATCCTATCGTAATTTCAAAGTTTGGATGTTAAGTTCAATAATTTGAAGTCATTGAAGGCTTGGCCATCTTTAAGGACTTCCACAAAAGTAGCGTTTAGAACAAGTCTGCAGAAATACATTACTTTCACGACAGTCTGCAAAAATACTCTAAGTGTCGCGATAGTCTGCAGAAATAAACTATGTGATCAATAGCTTCGGCTTTTTCGCATTTTCCCAAAATGCGACACTTGCATAGTTCAAAAGTATAGCTTGTGCAGCTCAAAAGTTTAACTGTTTTTAAGGGCACCTTTGGATTTTTCGCAAAATCTCAAAGAGAGAGAAAATTCCAAAGGTCGTCTATTTTGCACGAGGAACGCTCCCAGTCACTTCCCAAAATTTGCGAAGTGAGAGAAAACCACTTCACGTAAAATGCGAAATGAGAGAATTTGTGACGTCCTCGTTCTCGTCAACGTTTCTGATGTGTTGACCGTATATATATATTGTGTATAGTTGTCACAAAAGCCATATACTTCCAAGTACAACGACTTTTCTAATTAGGTGACAAGCATTCAATATAATTAATACATGGATTAAATCTATAAATAAATCATCCAAGCATAGCTTGTTGGTTGCTCCATCCATGAGATGCAGTATTTGAGCATCCCAATTACACCGTCATTTTGGTTGTAATTGCTATTTTGTATTGTGCTTCAGTGTAATATAGCAACAACTTGCTTTTATCTGTGTACAATATAGATGAATGCTTGTTGTGATTGAATGCACTTTCATTGTTGTTTGATCGCGCTTGTTTACTCACTCTGATCAGACATGGACGTCTACGACTCCTCAGTTTCGTATCAGACGATGGCTGTCTTTGACGTTTGAGGAACTCGCGTTATCATACTACTCTTCCATTTATTTCAAAACTATACTTCACATTGAACCTGATTTCAGTTACACCACACACAAACCATCTCTAATCTCTTCGGTGGACTATACTCTTATTTTAGAGTATGAATTAATTTTTAAGATCCTATTGGGAAATTATAAAACTTAAAGCTGTGATTACATTTAGCATAAGCTGTCTATTAGACTATTTTTGCACCTAGTAGCCGATTAAAACGACAGAGCTGTTCCGCAATATTTCTGCTCCCTTCTCCGTTCACGTTCTTCTATCTCCCTTGCCCCATCAGATTGGTCTCAGAGCATAGCTCAAATAAACCGAGAGATTAAGTTTGTTCTATTTGTGTACTGTTATCATATCTCATATAGGTAGCTCTTCATCTTCATCACTCAATTAAGCTAGAGTCATTGACAAGTTCAATGATTCTAACTTCTACATTTGGAAGTTAAAACTTAGAATGATGTTGATAGATAGAGATCTTTGGGATGTAGTAGAAGGTGCATACCTGAAACCAAAAGATGGTGATCAAACAAAGGCTTGGAGGATCAAAGATCAGAAGGCCTTAGCATGTATCACACTCAATCTGGCCAACTCCCAAATATCTCACGTTACCACATGCAAAACCTCTAAGGAAGCTCTGGACTTGTTATCAAGTCTTTATGAGACTCACGATGTAACCACGAGATTACATCTTAGAAGGAGGTTTTTTACTCTTAGCATGTCTGATTCTACTGCCATTACTTCTCACATCAACAGCTTCAAAATCACTGTTAGATCAGTTATCAGTTGTAGGATGTTCTATTCAAGATGATGATGCCGTTATGACCTTGCTTTCTTCTCTTCCAAAGTCCTATGAGCACTTTGTGGTGATGATCTCCACACAACCCGGCCTCACTCTTCAAAAGGTGATCGATCATCTTCTTCAAGAAGAAATACAGAGAAAGACTAGCAGCCTATCCATCAAAGACACATCCATGGTTCTATACACCAAGAAGAAAGACTATTCCAAGGGCAAGAATCAAGTGCAGCAGCAATAGCAGAAGCCTCACACTCAAGGTGAGCATGGTGGATCACACAAGAAGCTTTTCTGTAGATATTGCAAAAGATCTAATCACGACATCAAGGAGTGTCGCATCGGGATCTACAACGAGACAAAGAAGCAACAGCAGCAGCAGTAGCCAGACTCCTCCAGCACGACGGAATTCAAGGAGTCAGATATACACTTGTTAATGGCTTACAACAGCAACGAAGATTGTGATAGCTGGTACCTGGACAACGGCGCCACCCAACACATGACCTCTCACAAGGAATGGTTTACGAAGTACACAGCTTACAACAGAGACCAATTTATCTACCTCGGAGATTCTAGCACCATAGGCATGGAAGGCAAAGGAGCAGTGAAGATCAGCTTCAACAACGATCTATCCATTTTGTGTTCCTAACGTCCTTCACATTCCTCAGTTATCAAAGAATCTGTTATCAGTCTCTAAGATAACTGATGAGGGCTACATTGTTACTTTCTCATCTGAGCAGTGTACAATACTCGAGGAAGATACCACTCTGACTACATGCACTAGAGTTGGAAATCTTTACGTACTCTCTAATTCAGTTGCATTAGCAAGTATCTCTAATGAAAATGTAAACGACAGCGTTGTTCTATGGGGTAGTCGATTTGGACACGTGAATACAAGATCACTTTCTTATGTGCGTTGTAATAGTTGATGGTTTGAAGTTTTCGTCTTCATTAGATAGGAAATCTTCCTTTTGTGAATCATGCATCTATGGGAAGCACTCTAGAAGCAAGTTTCCAAAATCACACTCCATCAAAACAAAGCATGTATTAGATCTTGTACATAGTGATCTTTGTGGTCCAATGCCAACTCCATCATTAGGAGATGCAATCTATTTTATCACTTTCATAGATGATTATTCTAGATGGTCTACAATCATATTCGTTAAGCACAAATATGAAGCCTTTGAATGCTTCAAGAGATTCAAGGCCATGGATGAGACACAAATGTTTAAGAAAGTGTAGGCACTCCTAATTGATGGTGGCGGCGAATACATCTCTAACGAGATGTCCAACTATATGGCTGAACATGGCATTAGAAGATAGTTTACCACTTCCTATTCACCTCAACAAAACGCGATTGTTGAAAGGAAGAATCAAACTCTTCTCAACTCAGCCAGATCCATGCTATATCAAACACACCTACCTGCGAAATTTTGGGCAGAAGCTACTGCCACAACCTATTACGTGCAGAACAGATTCAGCACCAAAGCCGTCAACAACAAGACTCCTCATGAAGTCTGGCATGGGCAAAAGCCTAGTGTCAACCATTTAAAAATCTTTGGTTGTATATGTTTTGTTCACATTCCTAAACAGCTTAGGAAGAAGCTGGATCATAGGACAAATAAATGTATTTTCATTGGCTATCCTGATGAACATAAAGCTTATAAAGTTTATGATCCATCCACCAATGTAGCATTTGTCTCTAGGGATGTAATATTTCAAGAACATACATACTATGATTTTACGTTGCTATGTCATTTCATCCTATTTTACGTAGCATGGATTCTTCCAACGTTGATGTTCCTTCTATAGAACCTACAGCTACAGCTACAGAAGTCGAGCAGCCGACAATACTTGTCATCAGACCAGACCAAGCTAGCTCGAGCAAATCTGAAGAAATTCAAGAAGAAGCATCATCGCATCCTAGTCAACCCAAGGTCCGCAAATCCTCACGGACTTGGACAGTTCCTGAGAGGTATGCACCTCAATCATTCTGGATTTCATCACAGAGAGCCTAGCCGAAGCAATTAACTCCAAGGATGCTGTGAAGTGGCAAGAAGCTATGGAAAGCGAGTACAACTCACTTTTGATGAATCAGACCTGGACACTGGTCGACTTTTCCACTCACAAGAGAGTTAATGACAACAAGTGGATCTTCAAGAAGAAGATCAACTCTGATGGTTCCATTGCAAAATGGAAAGCACGGTTGGTGGCTAAAGGATTCGCTCAAGTCCAAGGGGTGGATTATCAAGAAATTTTCAATCTTGTCATAAGATGCAGTGAATCAGGACTCTTATTGTGTTAACAGCCACGGAAGACCTCGAAATACACCAAATGGATGTCAAGACAACATTTCTCAACGACAATGTCGAAGAGGAGCTGTACACCTTCCAACCGGAAGGATTCAAAGTCAAAGGCCAAGAGCACAAAGTGTGCAAGCTGCACAACGCAATCTGTAATCTGAAACAGGCCGCAAGAGCATGGTTCGATAGAATCAATTCTTATCTCATTCAATTAGGATTTGCACACAATTCAGCTGATTGTAATGTTTATTCAAAGCATATAGGCACCAATTCAGTTCACATAGCTCTTTACGTAGATGATGCATTTATTTTGTCTAACAACACTTCTCTTCTACACACTACTAAGAGTGATCTGTCAAAGGAATTTGACACGACTGATTTAGGAGCTGTTCATTCTTTGCTAGGAATTCACATTACTAGAGATAGACTTCAGAAGAAGATCTATCTTAGCCAGTAGACATATCTAAAAGGCATTTTAGAAAAGTTTCATATGTCTGATTGCAAACCAATTGATACCCCAATGGACTAAACCTTCTTATGCTGAGACTGATAGTGAAGTTTTTGACTTAGCGAAGTATCCTTATCATTCACTAATCAGATCTCTAATGTATGCAATGTTGTGTACTAACCAGATTTAGCATACACTATTAGCACATTAAGTCAATTCATGTCTAATCCTAGGATCTCTCATTGGAAAGCATTAAATAGAGTGATGAGATATATTCAGGGAAGTTTAGACCACATTTTATGTTATGATGGAAATGCTATCGACCCACTCATCCTACGTCTAACTCAGATTGGGGAGGAACATTCTCTACCAAAAAATCTACTTCCGGGTTTTGTTTCTATCTGGCAGGGGGACCGATCTCGTGGAACTCAAGGAAGCAAAAATCAGTTGCGCTTTCTTCAACAGAGACAGAGTACATCGCAGCATGTCAAGCTTCAAAAGAAGCTGTATGGATCAAATATTTAACTTCATGACTTACATCACACTCAGTTTAATGCTACCACCATTCTGTGTGACAATTTGAGCTGTATTTCACTGTCACTGAATCCCAGATTTCATGGCAAATCCAAGCACATAGAAATCCAATATCATTTCATTTGGGAGAAAGTTTTCTCAGGGCAAGTGATCCTTCAATATAGCTCCGCAACAGAAATGGTCGCAAACATCTTCACCAAATTGCTTCCCAGGATCAATCACCAGAAGTTCTTCAACATGCTGAACCCGACGAAGATAACAAGACACCAACCGTGACCTTAAGGGGGACTGTTGGAAATTAAGCCCACAGTTTTCTCCTTGGTGACTACAGGTTCATTGATCATTGATCTAAGGTCAAGTGAAACAAACTTTGGTTCTACATCTGCTCATCTGATACCTGCAGGAATCGCAAACTTAGACAACCAATTTATTTCAAGAACGTCTACAACGGGCATCCGGTCGATCTCCAGCAAAGGGTGACCAACCCTGTCATAATTTCAAAGTTCAAATGTTAAGTTCAATAATTTGAAGTCATTGAAGACTTGGCCATCTTCAAGGACTTCCACGAAATTAGCATTTAGAACAAGTCTGTAGAAATACATTACTTTCGCGATAGTCTGCAAAAATGAACTATGTTTTCAACAACTTCAGCTTTTTCGCATTTCTCCGAAATGCGGCACTTGCATAGTTCAAAAGTATAACTTGTGCAATTTAAAAGTTTAACTATTTTTAAGGGCACCTTCGGCTTTTTCGCAAAATCCCGAAGAGAGAGAGATTTCCGAAGGTCGTCTATTTTGAACGAGGAACGTTCCCAGTCACTTCTCGAAATTTGTGAAGTGAGAGAAAACCACTTCACGTAAAATGTGAAGTGAGAGAATTTGTGACGTCCTCGCCCGCGTCAACGTTTCTGATTTGTTGACAGTGTATATACTGTATACAGTTGTCACAAAAGCCATATACTTCCACGCACAACGGCTTTCCTAATTAGGTGACAAGCATTCAATGTAATTAATACATGGATGAAATCTATAAATAGATCATCCAAACATAGATTGTTGGTTGCTCCGTCCATGAGACGCATTATTTGAGCCTCCCAATTACACCATCATTTTGAAAATTATTATCTTATGTAACAAACTTTTACTTATAGTAAAAAATCAGTGCCTTATGCAAAAATAGCTCTAGAAAATCTGTAAAAGCACTTGTAAAATTTTTATAAATTCTATATAGAATCTGTAAATTTCATGTGTATGGATATAAAATCTTGTAGCATCAAAAACTTGACGTCAACTAGCAAAGTAATGACAACCTCATGCATAGTTTGTCGATCCATGTTCCTATCAAAGATTTCTCTTGATGATAATTGCTCTGATCCGAGAAATAAAATTAATTGCACTGACGAATCTATTTAATAGAATATTCTAGCTTCCCAACTAAGCACTATCATCTGCTGGATCACGATTGATAGAAAGACCCACTTCTGCTTAAACGAAGATCCATACTCCATTGCAAAATCCAAGTAAGACAAGAGATAGGATACAAAAGTATTCACTAAATCTCAGAAGTTCTAGAAATGATCTAAGTATATTCACTGTCATCATCCCAGAACTTGGGACTTTTCTATTTCTCAAGGCGTCAGACAGACATTAAATATTCATGGAAGGAGATCATGGCCCATAATAAGCAAACAATTGCATAGAACACGCAAGGCAGTCAAATAATAGCAAATCAGACTCATAAGCTGAATTTGTCCTGATTGGGGAAAGGAACTGCCACATGCCAAGCGATAGCAACAAAGCAGCAGCATGAGATAGTTATAGCACTCCATCACAAGACCGCTCCATCGCTCAGACAACCGTCGTAGCTCAGGCATCGCTCAGACAACAGCAATCAGACAACCACCATCGCTCTTTCACCAGCTCCTTCCTTCATCACGCCATAAGTAAAGCAAGCAACCAGTAAAAACGGAAAGAAGGCGCGATAATTCTAGAAAGTTAAAAAAAAAATTAAAGCTGTTTTAAGGCCTTGGGTCCTCACCTGAGGGCCCAAGGTGAGGACCCAAGGCCTTAACAGGGAAGGCCCCTGGCCCCTGGCCCGAGGGCCAGGGGCCTTCCCTATACTTTCTCCACCCACATTCTTGTTTCTTGTTTTTCTTGTTTGGACAAATACATTATGCTCCCCTTTGAAAACACCCTATTTGCTTTCATCTATTTGTACATTGATGGGTTTCCATCTCGGGCCAAGGGCCTTCCCTATACTTTCTCCACCCACATTCTTGTTTCTTGTTTGGACAAATACATTATGCTCCCCTTTGAAAACACCCTATTCGCTTTCATCTATTTGTACATTGATGGGTTTCCGTCCTTGGATAATCAAAGGGGGGAAAGTAGGCAATCCTAAGCCAAATCGTCATAATTAAAAAGCCCTAATATTGATTAGGATTAAAGGTGCATGGCTTGGAGACTGGGATTCTTCTTAGAGAGGAGAAGGAAATCGATAATAAAACGAGAAGGATAGAAAGAACACACACGAAGTTGTGACACAAACAAAAAGAAAAGCGAGAGTGATGGCGACCGCATCGGAGAAGAGGGGGATTCCTGCGGCGCCCTTTGTCCAAGATGTCCACACATTTCTCGCGCAAAGCGGTTCCGATCCATCATCTGCCCTCGTCGCCCTTCAAGAGAGGCCAGTTTCTCTGCACTCATTCATTTATCACGTTTTATATCTTCCGTGTCTGAAACATCAAGCTGGTACGATATTTCCATTGCCATAATATATAATGTGCTCAAAGAATGCTGAAAAGCCCGAAAGCTATAATCAGATGCGCTTCTCAAAGGTTAAAGATTACGAAGCTTCACTTTTGTCTGGATCATCTTCATTACCCAATGATCACCAAACCTGTTGGTATACTCTAACTATGTGCATCACTTTTGTATAAAATTAGCACTCCCAGATTCTCTAGAGATGGGAATGCATTACAATTCAATATCAGAGGTCTGCAATGCCATCATTACAATTCGATATTAGAGGTCTGCAATGCCATCATTCATAGTTCTAATCAGAGCAAAGACTAGATGATGAAAGAAAGGATTAGGAAAAAGCAGTGCCGGATCATCTACCTCATCAAAACAAGAACAGCGTAAGTAAGCATCACTCATAATCTCACGAGTCATCACTATGCTGTTTCTTTAATGAAAGCTTTTGAAATTTATTCGTATATAGACTGTGAAAGCTTTTGGAATCTCTTGGAACCCGAGAGATGTTGTACAAACCAGCAAGAGAGAAAAATTCAGAACCATTAAATCCAAAGAGCAAATATCAAAAGTTAAAATCAGGAAACAAGAAAAAGCGTCTGTCAATTTAGTGAAATTCATCTAACGTATGGTTGTTTTTTTTTAATCAACGCAAAGATCATCATAATGAAGCAAAGAATGAAGGGAGTTAAAAAAATATCAGACTGTTTAGGTTGCCTACCATTTGTTCTTGGAGTCATGAAACACGTTTCATTCAATGAAACTCCATTTCAAAAAGTTCGTTTCAAACGGACCGTTTGAAACGAACTTTAAAATTAGAGAAAAAAAGAAAAAAGAAAAGCCTCCTAATGTGTGTGTGTGAAAGTTTGGCATATAAAATTTCAGTTAAAACTTAGTACGGAATAGTGGAATTATGAATACCTTGTGCATGTGCATTATGTGATGTATCTTAATGTCTCATGGAGTCCTCGGTCATCTAATGTGTCTATTACCAATTGTAATATTGTCATTGTATAGAGCTATTCACTATCTGGACACTTAAACAACACTTGGTTTTCCTTTAACAAAAGGCTATAAATAAACCAAGGAAAAAAAGGTAAAACCCCAAAAATGTTTTGTCGTTTCTTTCCCGTTAGAGCCAATTCTTTCCCGTTTCAAATACATTGCAAAAAGGCTTTTTGAAAAGGTCCATGAAACATTGCTTAAATAACGATTTTGGTGTTGATGAGCTTGCTGAAGCAATTTTTGATATTTTTATCTATCTCGAAGGATTTGTTTTGGTATCTTATATCTCAAGTCCAAATCACAATGTGAAGTTGCCATAGTGGCATTCCTCCTACAAAGTTGATTTTGTAGGATTGCCTCTCCTTTCCATGTGGAAGTTCTGCGTCATCTTTCACCATGACTCATAGTTCTATAGTGTACAAAATGATATAAATGTCATTCTATGCATATGAATGGAAAAAAAAGAAGATAATCGGAACAATTTGTTTTAATATGTTTTTTTTTCAAAATAGAAAAAACCGAGAGAGAGAGAGAGAGAGAGAGAGAGAGAGAGAGAGAGAGAGGTCTAGTATCATGTTAGAGATGAGGTGTGAAGATTTGTGCATGTTTGACTTGCTCATGGAGGGATTTACACTCATCATCATACCAAGGTTGATGAGTTGGGTGTGATCGAGTATGAAAGGGTGTAACTTTGTGGTGTTTGGATGGAAAGGCTATGGAAGTAGTTGTATGGAGCACAGTTGGTGAGGAGTGTGGCTTCTTCTATGAGTGGGCTATTTTGTGGAAATTTGTGAAGTAGGGAGAGAAGCAAGTCTTGGTTAAGTTGTGTGTATTGCTTGTTGTACGTATATATGGATGCTTAGTCCATGGTTGGGTGGGTGGGAGGGGAATGGAGTGTGAAGGTGCCTAGACAGAAAGAGAGGAAAGAGTGGTTGGACAAATTGGTGGGAGAGACGTGAAGTTAGATAGGAATGGAACATAGATGCGCTACATTCCGGGAGTGTTCCAGAATAGTTCTGCGATCCCAGAGCGTTCCGGGTCGGAATGCTAGAATTTTTTTTTTTGTTTTTTTAAAAAATTATCTGGACAATGTGTTTTTATTTCCTTCCATCTCTTGGAGATTTTTTGTAAAGATCAGAAATAAGGCTGGCCTTTTTTGTCCACTAATTATCAACAACAATTGTATTCGATTTTGAAATGTCTTTGGACTGGACACATGGCTTGCTAGAAAAGTCTCTCAGTGAAAGCAACTGGTATATTGTTCAATTATTAAATCAAAAGCACATTGGCATTGAACGGCCAAATGTATTAGGAGCTTTTGGCTTTGTTTTATGCGGTTGACAATTTCAATGTCTTCTAGCACCTTAATTTTAATTTTTTTAAGCCTCAGATGTTAGAACAATTTCGATTATCAGTCTTTATTATGTGCATGACCTATATTATTCTTTTCTTTTCGCGTTTGCATCTTCCCATGATATTAATCAGTCATTTTATAGCAAAGTTGAAACTTTCAAAATTACCTTGTTAGCCAAGGTTCAAGGGGTTTTCCGTGGTCTACAATCATCAAATTGCTTTGAACTTTTGTGCACATGAATTACGTTTGGCTGATATTATGATACATGCCTCTTTTATGATGTTTGATACAAGCACTCTCAGTGTTTACACCTTCTGAAGCTCTTCTTCCAACCCTAATATCTTTCATGGCACTGTGGCACAATGTTTACATCCCCGATTCGAATTGGTCGATCCGAGGGTACGAACCGCGTTCGAATCGAATAGGCCAGGTTTGAACCGTTCGAATCGATTTTAGGGTTTTTGTACTTTTATTGAAATCTGATTCTTTTTGAGGATAAATCATGATTCACATTACATAAACTTAGTAATAAGCTAGTATCAAGCTAAGTTGGGGCTCGAGGATGTCCGTAATACGTAAAGCTGGCATGATCATTGAATCATTGTATTAGTATTGTAGACAGTGGACACTGGACAGGTCACAATAGAGCCTGGCCAATTCGAATTGGTTCAAACTGGTCGAATCGGCTTGTAACCTTCCTCAGATCTCACTCCCCTCCTCTTCTCCCCTCTTCTCTTCTCCCAAAAACACGTTAATAACACGTTTTGTCTCTCCTCGGGCCCAGGCATGGAAATAGCAGTTCCAGCGGTTCGAACCTGGAAAACATTTCCGGTTTGAACTGTTTTCTAGTTCGTACCAGCCTGGCCAATTCGAATTGGTTCAAACTGGTCGAATCGGCTTGTAACTTTCCTCAGATCTCACTCCCCTCCTCTTCTCCCCTCTTCTCTTCTCCCAAAAACCACGTTTTGTCTCTCCTCGGGCCCGGGCATGGAAATAGCAGCTCCAGCAGTTCGAACCGGCCTGTTCGAACCACGATTCTTGGTTTGATCCTCGATTCGAGCAAACATTGCAGTGTGGCAGCAGGGCTATGAAGTCCTCAATTTTTGGTTTTGAAGACTTTTGATGATTGGATTTTGTTTGCAACAAATTAACACTTAATACTATGATAGCTATGCTTTTTTTGGACATCGTTCCGGAGTTATAGAACGTAGCGTTCCGGGACGCAGGGGTTTGGAACGCCGTTTTGAAGCAACATAGGAATGGAATGAGAGAGGATGACACCATGATATAATCAGCGACAATGTGGTTGCCATTGTGTAGGTGGCAAGTGTACGTCACCCGAGTTAGGTCATCTAGCTAAGCCATTCAAGACGACAAGCTCATGTGCCTCACACAACTAAAGAAGATTACAAGGAGTAAGATAACTATGGACAGAGAGGGAGGGAGAACAAATTTAGGGTTCATGGTTTATGGGGAGAGAGGGTTTAAGGTGAGAGAGAGAGAGAGAGAGAGAGAGAGAGAGAGAGAGAGCTTGTTGGTACAAAACATAGTTGTGTCGAATTGCGATTCATTGAAAGAACCGCGATTCGAAAGACCTTTTTGAAAAGGTCCGGTTCGAACCGTTTTTTGACTGTTTGAACTGTTTTTAAAAAAAAAAAAAACTCGTCGCCTCCTCGCGAACTACTGCTCCTCGCGACCTCCTGCTCCTGCTCCTCGCGACCTCCTGCAGCCTGCTCGTTACCTCCCCCTGGGCCCTGAAGCTTCCCAGATTTCCGCGCATGAGAGAGAGAGAGAGATCCGAGACACTGGACAGAATATAGATCCGCGAGTCTGGAGAGAAATCCGAGAGAGAGAGAGAGAGAGAGAGAGAGAGAGAGAGAGAGACGGGTGGAGTTGTGTGAGAGGGGTGGAATTGTGTGTCACGTGTGGCTGTTCAGTGTGTGTGACTGTTGACAAATGTGTGTGTGTGTGTGTGAAATGTTTGACAATGTGTGTGGGTGTGTGTTTTTGTGGGTGTGTGTTTTTGTGTGTGTGTTTGACAAATGTGTGTGTGTGTGTGTGTGTGTGTCTGTGTTTTGTCATTTTCGTGAAATTCGAATCATTGAACATTTGCTAATTTACCACTAAATAACCATCCACATGGTACATTGGAATATGACATATGTAATATGTAATATGTATGTTGTGACCTTAATGTTTAAAAAAAAAACCCTAAAACCGCTTCGCCGGTTCAAACCTGGAGAAGTCGATTCTTTCCCGATTCAAACTCGATTCAAACACGGTTCGAAAAGGCGATTCGAAAGGTACCCTCAAACATTGGTACAAAAGATAGAAAAAGTACATGTCAAGTGTCATAAGCATGGGAACATAATAAACATCTTCATAACTAACATAGGAAAAAACTCACAAAGCTAAATGAACATAAATAAATAAATCAAAATCAAATGTTTAATCCTGTCTCAGATTCTTTGTTGACCGAACTAAATCAACTATGACACCCCCCACCTGGGAGCACCACAAGAGATGGGAACCATGACTATGTAATGAGCGAGATGACCTGAAAGCCATGTAGGGATATTTGGTCTCATGGGTATCCATTTGTGCTAGTCTGAAGAAAAATGATAAGTCAAAAAACTGCCTCATCCTATAGTGAAAGAATTGCAAACTTTTCTGATATGATCTGATGTGGCACCGAGGGTTTCATTCTGATCATCCACAAAAGCATATTGACCTGTGGACGAGATCTACTAGCCCATTCTAAGCAAGTGAGGCGGCTTGCGTGAAATCTCCGCTGCATACATGGCTGTTGGAGAGACCATGATATCAAAAAGGTGACACTTAATCGAAGCATCACAAATGTATTGCCTAAAACAAAACCTCTCAAGCTCAACTAAAGTTGCTTGTCCCTTCACTAACCTAGCAACGGCTACCTGTCTCATACTGAAAATCAGGCCAATGGAAAGGACCCCAAGTTATGTATATGAAAATACTATCTCCAAGGGGTGAGACCATCCCATAAAAGCTCCTGTCTCTAAATGAATGCACGGGAGGTATTGAAAACCATAACGTTGCTCTTCACCATGTTCACCATCAATCCCCAACATGAACAAAAAGAACATAATATATGCACGTGTCTCTGTAACCCCTCTTTACTCCAATACGATCGAACGGGTGATTGGTTGGCAGGCTCACAAGTTGAGTCATGCTAAACCCTCAGCTTAATGAACATATGTTCTGCATGAGAAGAGCACTTAGATCAATGAAAATGTTGTTTCCTTTTTGGAAAGTAGGAGAAAAAGCCTCCTTAAGCATCTGACTGTTTCCTGGGTCACCTGCCACCTGCTTGATGCCTTCTGCCCCTCCCTTGCAACCCTCATACTTTCCTTTTGGCTGCCTCTGATCTTTCTTGGCAATTAAATGTAAGCTCCTGGCCTCCCTGCCATCCTGTCTGCCTTTTAAAGAGAAAACCTCCTTAAATTTCAGGCTGCTGTTCAAACTTTATTCCACCTGTCAACAGCTTGCTGCCTTCTCACTCTTTTGCCGCCCTCCTACCTTGCTATCGCCCACCTCTTTGTCCCTCCTGACCATACTAGCAGCCTACATGGCACACTTGACATGCATTGGCATCCTGGCTATTCCAGCCGATGGGCTGTCTGGCCTTGTGATACCTCTAGTTTTGTTGGTTAGTTGGTGCATGAATGTTTCAGCCAAGCAACATTGTCCTTAGTGTGGAAAACTGAGGCTATTTTTGAAAGCCTTCACCCCTTTTTCTGCCAATTTTTGTGGTACTGTTGAGAGCTCATTGCTCATTGCAAATTTTTAAGTAAAGGCTTTAAAATGCACAGTGACGCACTTCAATCCCAGCAACCTAGACAAAGGTCTGGCCATGCATACCACATATCAGAAAAGAAGGTCCTGTGAGCTCTCGAGTTGTTCTCAACTTTCTTGGCTCACATGTTCAATCTTGAAACTTGATTATAGGGACAAGCAATACTTGACAGGAAGATAAGCAGTTCAAATTTTCTTATATTTGACTAGTAAAGAGTGCCCGTTGTTGACGGGCAATGGCGGCCGATGTAGGTGACGGTCGATGATTTGGAACTTCAGAATGTTGTTGACGGGCGATGACGGGCGATGATCTAGTGGGACCTAGGCGTGACATTAGGTGTGAATGGCAGGCTGTTGCCATGAGAGGGGGAAGTAGGCGTGAAATTAGATGTGATGGGTAGGTTATAGGCATGGCAAGAGTCTCACTAAAACATGAAAGGGGGAAACGTAGGTGTGACTGGTAGGCTGTAGCCATGAGAGAGGGGACGTAAGCGTGACCGGTAGGCTATAGGCATGGCGACATTATTATATAATTTGTGTTGCTGCATGCGTATATGGAGTTGTCCAATTTCCAGTTTTACAGCCTACCCTCTATATCTTGGACTGACACGTCTATTGGTTAAATACAGGCTTCAGCAGTACAAAGTTGCAGAAATGAAGCTTCTTGCACAACGAAGAGATTTACAGGTACCTTATAGAGCAGTTTCTTTTGTGTCGGTTGCACTTCCAGTTAAGCTTTTGCCTTGAGAAGTTAGGTTGTTGTTCTTTGATCTGTCAGAGTCAACCCAGGAAAGCATATTCTAGAAATAATATATAGTTGTTTACCAAGCAGTTCTTTGCAGTTTAACTCTCTTTAAATTTGAGATATAGGAGTCAAAAACTGGAAAACATGAGACTAAGTGAAGATCTACCAGTTAGCCTCTGGCATTGTTAGCCTATTCATGTAGTATCCCTTTCATTTTTAGCAATCATTATAATTCTGCAAGCAGTAATCTAAGTGCAGAAGGAGGGCAATTTCTTTTGTCCCCTTTCCCAGTCCAAAGTGTTGAATCGAAATAATATGAAAATTTGGAACTGACAAAGTGAGTGTACAAAAACATAGTGATAATTTGATTTCTTTTCCTCCCCATTTTTGAAAACAAGCTCATGAGTACAGATTTTTTAGAACAGTGAGGGAAATTTAACTTCAATATGATACCATTCAGTTTATATGGATTAGGTGTAAAATCTGATCATTGGTTAACCATGCAGAGTAAGGTACCAGATATCAAGAAATGTTTGGACATTGTGGGTGCTCTACAGGCCAAACAAGGGATAGGCGAGGTATGCATGCTCTGCAACTGAGCAATTCTTTAAGTGTTCTGATGATCATTAAAGGCAAGGAAGAGATCATGCCAATAATGCCAGAAAAGGCTCAGATAAATACCAAGGAGAAGTGACAAAGTTTTTTCCTTTTTTTATAAGGTCATAGTATTTTCTTTCCTTTTTTCTGCTCTTTAAATTTATAATGTCCTAAGCAATGCATTTGATGTGATGAAGTGATAGAGGTGCTCAATACTGTTGTACATGATGAGAAATAGTGCTGAAACTATCCAGGATCTTGTACTAATCTTGACACCTAATTTAAGACTAATTACTATCTCTATGATTAATAGTCAAGTTGACTTTGACTAACTTCTTACTGCTTACATTTAATCAAGTACATAACAAGATAAATGCAGAACTAAATTGAAATTGCTAACTATCAGTCACCATTATGGTTACACAAATCAAGATGATAGCATTATCAAGAAGATAGCATTCTATTATAGAAGTTGAATGTACAATCATGAGAAGTACACAAAATGATAGCATAAAATTACTATCAAGATCTTTTGTACTAACTCGTTGGAAGTGTCTCTATTTATAGAGTTTTCTCCTCACTCTCTCTCTAGCCCATCCTACCTCTGCCTACCAGTAGCCACCTACCACACCTACTCACCTACCTACCTAGCATTCTCAGCTACTAGTCTTACTTTAAACATGCCACAAGTTTAGTGATAATTGATAGGTACATGTAGTGTAAGTCCATAGGGGTCTAAAATTCTATTATAGGCCTACATAGGATTGTCTAGTTTTTTCATTAATTCCTCCAATACTCCCGTTACTGCAGATCTAGAAATACTTGGATTTTTAGATTTAACTGAGAGTTAAATCTAGTATGTCTATCATTTGCCTGTGCCTTGGTAAATATGTCAGTTGTTATGAATTTTGTTCTGTGGTGCACTAGCCGACCTCCTTGTTCAGCACTTTGTCTTTGACATAGTGTCACTTGATCTCAATGTACTTGCTTCTAGAATGAAACCTCGGGTTTACAGTCACTGTTATGCAACTCATATTGGCTGCTTCCTGCTGTTCTAGGAGATTGGTCCATTGTTCAACATAAACACATACCTAGAAGTTGATCTTCTGGTATTAGCATACCAAACTATTGTCAGATATAATTAATTGTTTAGGCTAAACGTTTGTACATTGACCCCTATGTAATTTTCCTAAAAATAGTAGGGCTACATGAAGCTAATTCAAGGGCCTACATTTAGGACTACTAGGACCTACATCAAGCGAGTACATGTGCCTATCTTTGACTAGTAGATGTGGACTAGTAGTTACATAGGTGAGTATGTGAGGTAGGTGAGAGAGAAGTATGTGAGGTAGGTGAGAGAGAGAGAGAGAGAGAGAGAGAGAGAGAGAGAGAGAGAGAATTAGAATTATATATATTAATGTCTGTCAAGTACCCGAGGGCACATAAGACAAGTAGAAAGTACATCAAAAAAGAAGGAGCATTGTCCATGTAGGACTTATTCCTAACAACTAAACCAGCACTAGAAAACAGAGAGAAAAACAAAGCTTAACCTCCAGCTTTGTTGAGGGTACAATATCAGTAGCTTAACCACCAGCTACACAGAGGGAAAGAGAAAACTGAAACAAGTTAGCTAACTGGCTAAGTGGATATAAAAAACTGCGTGATATGGTGAGAAGTAGGTGTTGGCCTCCGGTGAAGAGCCCTGGGCCTGGAGGAGCGAAGAGGATGCTGGAGCTTCGGTCGTCGTACTGGAATGTCTATCTCACTGTCAGAAGTCTCATCTCTATCCCTCTTTTGGAAAAAGTGCGTAATGTGGGACTGGCAATGATACACATCAGAAACATCCAATAAAAAGGAAGATTTGTGGAAAGGCTCTCTTTCCTATCTACTACAAGTTGAAATTTTGTTGGAGGTAATGACTAAAGAATCGGAAGCTATCATTTCTTTGTTTAGTGAGGATCGGTTGGATGGCACAAACTACTCCTTGTGCAGTTACATGATGAAGAATCTTCCCATAGCGAAAGGGCTGTGGGATTTGTTCAATGGTGATGAGGAAAGGCCTCCTTCTTTGGCACCTTCTACACCTCGTGGATCATCATCATCAACATCATCTTCTACATCTTCGGAAGAACAAAAGAAGTGGGATAGAAGGGATGCACAAGCACATTCTATGGTTGCTCTTGTTGTGAAAAGATCTATATTACCTCATATTAGGTCTTGTAAGACATCTAAAAGTGCGTGAGATACACTTTATACTATGTATAGAGTCAAAAATCCAGCAAGAGTGGTGTATCTTAGAAATCAACTTTCTTTGTTGAAGATGCAAGAAGGGGATCAAGTGACCAATCACTTGACGAAGATCAAGGATCTTTGTGAGGAGCTTCTCAATATTAATGAGATAATTGAGAATGCTCAATTTGTTTCCATTACTCTCAACTCGTTACCTTCCTCTGATCTTCCATTTGTTTCATCTTTGAGTATCTCTCTTAGGGGACATCAACTCTCCTTTGATGAACTTGTTGGGCTGCTTCTTCAAGAGGAGCAAACGAGGCAAAATTTTGCGGATGACACTCAACAAGATCAAGCTTTCTTCACGAAAGGCAAGGGCAAAGGCAAGTCAAAAGGAAAGGGGAAGCCTCCTTCCAAGGATGAGCAAAAGCCCATTGGAGATCAAAATGTCAACACTCAAAAGAAAAAAGGGAAGTGCCATTATTGCAAGAAGTATGGGCACTTCATCAAGGATTGTAAGCAGAAGCTTGCGAAAGAGGAGAGTAATGGAATTGATACTAGTGCTTCACTTGCTACTTTGAAGCAAGAGTTTGAAGCTAGTGGTGATCTCTTTAACCACAAGACTATGCTTTTGTGTCTAATATTGCTTCTAATAGTACTTCTACATCTATGAGGAATTCAGGTTCTGTTTTGCAAGTTGCTGATTTTCAGCCCATTGAATGGGTGACTGATAGTGGTGCTACTCGTCATATGACTTTCCGCAAAGAAGCATTCACTAAATTAGTGAAAGTGCAAAATGGAAGCAAGGTACAATGTGCGGATAATGCATCTTATCCTATTCATGGAATTGGAATTGTAGCCTTCATTTTGCCTAATGGTGAAGAAAATTACATCAAGAATGTGCTTTATGTTTCGGGAATCAAGAAGAGTCTTCTTTCGGTTTCAACTATGTTGAAGCAAGGACTAGTTGTTGAGTTCAAAGAAGATAAGTGTCTTGTCAAGGATCCTAAAAGATCTCTCTTGATTATTGTTTTGGGAACAATGCATGATGGCTTATTCATGATGGATACCTATGAGCCACGAATTCCCTCTACGTGTCTTGTTGCTTCTACATCACAATGGAGTTGGCTGAATTGTGGCATGCAAGGTTTGGGCATCTCAACTTTGCAAGTTTGAAGAAGTTAAAGACATTCAATATGGTTGAAGACATTCCTACTATTGAGCAGCTGGAAGGGCATGTATGCGAGGGGTGCATACTTGGAAAGTTTCAAAGGAAACCTTTTCCAATTGATGGAACTATAAGGGTTCTTGATAAATTTGATTTGGTTCATAGTTTGTGGTCCAATGAGGACCGAATCCATTGGAAAGTGCATCTATATTGTGACTTTTATTGATGAATTTTCTCGTTTTACATGGATCTATCCTATGAAGGCTAAATCAGAAGTTTTTCAATACTTCAAAGATTTTCTAGCAATGGTGGAAAATCGGTTTGGGCATTCTTTGAAGACCTTACGCACCGATCAAGGAGGGGAATACATCAAGAGTACGTTCGGTGCATTTCTTCGAGAGAAGGGAATTCTACATCAAATGACAACTCTTTATACGCCTCAATAAAATGGTGTTGCCGAGCGAAAGAATCACACACTTATGGAGATGGCCCATTGCATGCTCAAAGCAAAGGGTCTGCCTCACAAGTTTTGGGCTAAAGCGGCTATAACGGCAGCATACATAAGCAATCGTTGTCCTACTAAAGCATTGAAAGTATTAACTCCTTATGAAGTTTGGTATGGGAAGAAGCCTTCAATCTCTCACTTTCACATTTTTGGTTCATGTTAGAAATAATAAATGATAATGCTAGTTTCCCATAGGTTACTTTGACCCAAAAGGTTGAGACTTGTGTAACCATGGGGTAGGTTTATTATTTAGACCATGTTAAGATAGTTTTAGTTAAGTTGGACCCAATTTTGGTCTAGTGGAAACTCGTGGGTCCAAGTAAAGTCTAATTATGTTAAGGGACCCTATCTTAACTTTTGGAAGTGCCCTATAATTAGTAGTGGATTTTGGAAGGTTCTAGAACTTAGAGTTTGGAAGAGTTTAGGCCCTTGGAAGGCCTATTTATATGTACTCATTGTTCATTTGTAGTTCATTCCCTTTCAAGCGTTGCTACTACTTTCTCTCTTTTTGAGGGAACCTAACCCTCTCCTTCTTCTTCTTCTTCTTCTTGTATATGGAGATTGAATGTTAGAAGGATCTTGGCACTTTGATTTCCTACATGGTATGCTTGATTTAGGGCGCCCTACCAAAAGAGATCGTCTTCACTTAGGGATCACAAAAATTCAGCACCTTTGCTGATTTTTTGGAGTGAAGATCTGTTCAATTTTGACTCTTTTCCGTTTTGCAGGAGGGAGCCTCACATCAAAGAAGATAATAGGATTTTGGGCGCCCAAAAATCAGTTGGTTGTTTGCTAATTTTTCAGGTTGCAGGAAGGCACCATTGATTATCTTCTTCGTGGCTGCTTTTAGGTCGCCCACATCCGTGTAGGTTTATCCTACTTCCGTTGGTCTGCTACTGCCCTATTTTTCAGATCTGCTCCTTTGCAGGAGGGTGCCCATCTACAAGCAATATTTATCTTCTGATTTGGTTGAAAAATCAGCACCCTTGCTAATTTTACAAAGTGAAGATCTGCTTCTTTTTGCTTGTTTCCAGCTGTGGAAGAAGGCGCTAATTTTTTGTGATGATCCGATCACATTTCAAGGTTGAAAATTGGACAGCATATTACCATTTGTAAGGTGTTTGCAACAGCCCTATCCGTGTGTGTATTGTTCACACTTTTTGGCAAGAAAGAAGGGCTAACCTAATTCTTTGCTTGCTGCTTTTTTGAGTTTGTAATGCAATTTCAGGCTGAAATTTTTAGCACATAAGGCTTGTAGGAGGGTAGGTTCCTACATCCATCTAATGTGTGGTTTCGACACATTTCGGTGCTGATTTTTTAGATTTGATACTTGCTGGTTTTTGTGTCTTTTAGGGCACATTTAGGGTTTGAAAAAATTCATCTTCTTGGCTGGTTCTTATGGCAAGAGATTTGGGAGCAATGCGTACTTGTTCGGGCGAAGTTATGATGGATGGCATCAACTATTTTTCATGGAGTTGCAAGCTGAGGTTTGGCATCGACGTGATGATCAAGATTTTATCGGTAACAAGATCTATCTTATATCATTTGAGATTTTGCAAGACCTCTAAAAGTGCTTGGGAAATACTTTTAAAAATATACCGAATAAAAGATTCATCATCATGCTTTCTCCTCTCTACTTCATCCTCTTTGAAGGTAGAAGAGCAAAGGCATCCAAAGTTTGATCATTGTCTTTCTACAAGTACAAGTTTGCATCGGAATGTTGGTATGGTAGAGCATTCTTCTTCTCTTGAGCCATTTGTTGCAAATGATGGATGCATTAGTGAAGAACTTTATGAGCAAGCTTCTCAAGTTAATGTTTTGGAAAAGGCTGAAATCAAGCATTCTTTGAAGCCATTTTGTACCAATGGAAGAGGAGAAAAAATCATGCCAATTAGTACGTTGGTTCAAAGTGGCGTGTTGCTAGATTTTTTGGGTGTTCAAAGTGGCAAGCTGCTGTTTTTTTCCTTTGAAGATGGTGGACACATTATTCAGCCATGGTTTATTGATCATTTTCAGTGTTTTTTGAAGATGGTGGACACATTATTCAGCCATGGTTTATTGATCATTTTCAGCCTATGTTACATCGCGAGCATCCTATTATGCATCGGGAACGGCCTGTGGAAGGTTTTTGGATAGCAAGGTCCACATTTGGAACACTTTGGACAACAAAGTGTTGGTGATTTTGTGGCTGTTGGACAGCTTGCCGCAGCCTCTTGTTGGTTGTCCGAGTCTTTGCGAGATAACAAAGTATCTTTTTACCTTGGAGGAAACACACGTGCCTCACCAAAATCAGTACCTTATGCTGATTTTCCTATTTTGATGCTTACTTCTTATGATGACCGTGTTGTCTTACCTAGTGTTGGTGAGCAGATCATTGATAGTAAGATTCGGGAGGATGTGATGGTAAAAGAGTATCATACTCTTCTTTATGTTTCTTGTGGTAAGGAGACTTATGGAATCATGTGGGAACCATTGATGGATTGCAAATCCATATTTCAGCTTGTGGCTGGCTTTTTGGTTACCTACTTTGGATGGAGCATGCTTGTCTTCACTCTTCGACTTGATGCTACCGCACTTCGTATTCTACATCTCTTTTACATCGGGCATGATTAGGGCTAAGATTTCGACTACATGAAGTTTTGGGCAGCAAGCAACATTTTGCATTTTGTTTCTACTTCATCTTATGTTTTTACATTATCATTTAAGGAGGGTGTTAGAAATAACAAATGAGAATGCTAGTTTCCTATAGGTTACTTTGACCCAAAAGGTTGAGACTTGTGTAACCATGGGGTAGGTTTATTATTTAGACCATGTTAAGATAGTTTTAGTTAAGTTGGACCCAATTTTGGTCTAGTGGAAACTCGTGGTTCCAAGTAAAGTCTAATTGTGTTAAGGGACCCTACCCTATCTTAACTTTTGGGAGTGCCCTATAATTAGTAGTGGGTTTGGAAGGTTCTAGAACTTAGAGTTTGGAAGAGTCTAGGCCCTTGGAAGGCCTATTTATATGTACTCATTGGTCATTTGTAATTCATTCCCTTTCAAGCATTGCTACTAGTTTCTCTCTTCTTGAGGGCACCTAACCCTCTCCCTCTTCTCCCTCTTCTTCTTCTTCTTGTATATGGAGATTGAATGTTAGAAGGCTCTTGGCACTTTGATTTCCTACAGCTTAGCTTTTGTTTCGGATTTCGTACAAAGCTTGAGGATAAAAGAGTTAAATGCATTTTGGTTGGCTATAGTAGTGAAAGCAAAGGCTATAGGCTGTTCAATTTAAGCACTAACAAGATTATTGTTAGTCATGATGTGCATTTTGATGAAAAGAATTCATTAGATATGGCCCCAACTCATATCTTGAAGGGGGACAGCCCACATAGTGTGAATGTTGAAGTTTTTCCAGATTCGGTACCATCGGGGCAGAAATCAACCAGTTTCAAATTGCCCAACACCTCATCAAGTTTAGAGCCTATTGTTCATTAAGAACCGCCCATTGTTGCTCAAAATCAGCCTGCAGGAACAGTTGGACAGCAAGGACCAGTTTTGGAAGATCTTGGACAGCCAAGTGCAGTGTTGGAAGATCTTGGACAGCAAATTGCAAGAAGAGACATGGCTGTTGGACAGCCTGAAACAGTCCCACGATGGCTGTTGTTGACTTTGCGGGACAGCAAAGTAAGTTCATTTTATCATGAAAAGACACGTGCCTTTACAAAATCAGTAGACTATGCTGATTTTTCAGATTTTGCTCTTACAACTCATGGAGACGTTGCGGAAGAACCTGATTTTTATGAGCAGGCCAAGGGAGTAAAATGTTGGGAGGATGCAATGCAAGATGAGTATGATTCACTCATGAAGAACAGATTTGGTTTCTTGTTAATTTTCCTCATGGGAAGAAGGCAATAGGTTCTAAATGGGTATACAAAATCAAGTACAAGGCAGATGGTACCATTGAAAGGTACAAGGCAAGGCTTGTTGCCAAAGGCTACGCTCAGCAAAAGGGGATTAGCTTTAAATTTAATACCACGTGGTGGCTTAGTTACATACTGAAGATTTTAGTTTTCTTTTTTTGCATTGTCATTTAAGGAGGGTGTTAGAAATAAATGACTATGCTAAAGTTAATCCATAGGTTACTTTGACCCAAAAGGTCGAGATTTGTGTAACCATGGGTATTTAGTTATTTAGGCCATGTTGAGTTTGTCTTAATTTGTGAGGGACCCAAGTTGTTCTCTCTCTCTCTCTCTTAGAGGAGGGCGCCCAGCCTCTTCTCTCTTGCTATGAATGTTCTACCCTATGCAAAACAAATAGCTCATTTATCACAGTTTCAAGCTCTTTATCCTCCTTTTTTACATTTCTTTTAATATAGCCTTTTTTCCTTGAAGACTTATGTCTAATAATATCTTCTCAATAACTTAGTCACAAAGTTATCTTTCAAATATCTTACCCTTTGCCAATGTAATGACTGTTGTTTCAGTTCTATGTTATGGCAACTACTTTTGGTCACTTCAATATGAATCATCAATTGATGCCTATAAATATAATACTTTCGAGCCCTTATATTTTCAATAATAAGCAAAACAATGGTCAAACTGCAAAGATGTACATTTTGTTTTTGTCCTTTCACAGTATGATGCATGCAGTCAATGCCTTAAACTGTTCTCTACTTTAAAGTGTTCCAAATCATTTTTTGATTGCGATTTATTTTGCAGGCAATGAAAGTGGACTTTGAAGTGGCAGAAGGAATTCATGCACAAGCAAGCATAGAAGATGTGAGCTCTGTTTGTTTGTGGCTTGGAGCCAACGTGATGCTTGAATATTCTTGTGAGGAGGTATGATTTAGAATAGAACTTTTGCTGATATTGCTTCTATTTTTTATTTCTCAATTTGATGAGAAATGTTAGTTACAAAATGATGTACCTATGCAACCTCTAATGATATTGTTGTTAGTGATGATTGTGGGTTCAATTTACAACATTCAAAACTCAATAAGGTTCTCGTGACCTTTGAGCCAAAATAAGTGCATTGCATTTGGGTTTGAATTGCATCACTCAAAAGTCTTAAATGTTCTCGTCACTATGAAAGCAAATAGCATAATCACGTAAGCAAATGATAGATGGCAAGTTAAACTCCATGATTGCATTTATAGGATATTTTTGGTATAGATGGATGGTTTGAAATTGGTGTTTGTTTTGTTGAAGGATGAGGTGCTGCAATGGTACATGCGCTAAGAAGGGGCGTGATGATTTTTAATGTTTTGGCAGCATTGATGTAGTTGAGTCATTCATGTTCTCTGAATATGCTTGAATGCTTATAATCACTAAGAGATGGATGAGAGACATTGTTAGAAGAAATGACTTGTTACATCATGAAATATAATGAAAAGTGGCATCTTTCTATAGCTTCCTATAACATTCATTACCAAGTTGGGCATAAGAATAAAGTTAAAAGCGGAAAATTTTAGAGGAGCAGTTCATTTGCAACCATATTTCTTAATGAGGAATTGTGGGGAAATAGTCAAAGTGATGGACCCAAACATCAATCAACAACTCTATGCATGAAGTAAGCATAAAGATCTAGAAGGAGAGTCAACATTCAATAGTAACATGAAAGGTTTAAGTGTACTTATTGTGGTGAGCTTGGTTATTTGGTTGATAAATGCTAGAAGAAAGCTTATCATGACAACAAGAAAGATGAATCATGCAAAGAGGGACACTCTAGTCATGCTGAACTAGGTGAAGATTTTCTTGGCAAATAAAGAAACCTAAAAAATAACAAAATGAAACTTTGTGGAGGTGTCATAGATCATGATATAAGATGCATGATGTAACGGTGATTGACATACCAAACAATTCCACGCATACATACATGAAAATTCAAAGATCCTGAGATGCACAAGAGGGGGAGACTATCACATGCTTTTGAATCTCTTACCCATTGTAAGTTGTGAAACTTTAGGTATTAATTGTAAGATGGCCAAGTCGCCGGCGTTGTGACATTTGTGAACTGGTATATAAAAAAAGGGTCACTAGTTGTATGTGACAAGTTTGTAATTGGCGAAGGGGTATTGGGTCTTCATTAGAGTTTCTGGATTACACACGGAAAAAATAACAAGATGACACTCTCCATGCATATTCTGATCTAGATAAACCACAAATAAGCTAAACCTATTCTAAGCTGGTTCAATTTATCCTCTGATTTAGGAACTAGTCTCTACCAGCTAACAATGAGACATTATGGCCTATTTATACTCTCTGAGGGACCACGATATAGGACTAGGGCTATGCCTACCAGTAGGGCCCCAAAATGGTTCAAATACCATTACTTGTAATATGATACAAAGGGCCCAAGTGACCAAACCATTTGGTCTAATGTCAAATAATAACATTGGGGCAGCTCTGAATAATATGCCTGTCACATTTCCCTTAAAAGGACAGTGTCTCTATAGCTATAAACAATGCAGAGCTGCAAATTGAATGTGATAGTGCCATAAATTGGACAAGGTCAATACTGCAACATAAAGTTATCACCCTGATATGCATATAAAATGGGAACAATGACTGAGTACATATTGACTGCAGATCACAGCACTAGACATATGGACCATGAGGGCAGAATATATGCATCAGCACAAAAAATGTGGCTACACTATGCCATAATAATTCTGCTCCATAGAGAGAGATTCCATCCCAGCTTGATGGACCAAGAATCTAAAGGTTTGAATGAGTTTAGATCTTGGTAAAAAAGTAACAATTCCACGAAGTGCAGATTTCAAATAAAGACCAAGTCAGTTGGATGATCCCAAGGTGTTGTACATATCCCTCAACTGCCTGTTCTTGTGTCTGAACTGTCTATGCCTATTTCTCATATGTAATTGTTGCACACCTAGCTTTTGTTATGGCCCACAACTCATATGTATTATGGACTCAATAGTAAATCTGATTTGGCAACTATAAAATAAGAATATGATGAGCTAATAATTTGAATTGTAGTACCTTGACTTGCAGATATCCACTTGACAAGCTTTAAAAGCAATGTACAATAACCTGCTGTATGACAATTAGATCATTCTAACGTCTAGTTTTTGAATTTGTTATCACTAAGAGGAATGTGCAGCACTAAGGCGATGAAATAATCGCACAAAATGGACCATGGGTACAAAACATTTGAAGCCTTGGAAAGTGGAAAAATGTTGAAACTCAGTAACTCAATTTCTGATGGCTGTAAAGTACACTGGCAGCTCCCCACTCTAGGAAACCCATTGATATAAAGATCTCTGAAAAAACCGCACACAGTACAAAAAGATAACCTGTTCAAAAACTTGGAATTATATTTTTCTGGCATCCTAACCTTGCTACTTTGAAACTCTGGCCCGAAGATCTTGCCCTCCACTCCAAAACTGGCTGCATTATCTTGCCTTCAACTTTTGGTGAGAGGAATCCAGCAAGACAGTCAACTTCAACATTTTGTATAATATAGAAAAGAATGGAGCCAAAAGAAGAAGTTTAAGCTTATCTTTAAATTCAAGAATCTGAAACCAATCAGTTCCAGTCCCCCACATGGACTGATTCAAATATAGTGGGTTTGTTGGTTACTGATGACTTTAGTGGTACCTAAGCTCTCTTGGCACGTAAAGTGTTGTGATAACATGTTATTAGCAGAACGTCAAACAGGACACGTGCTACAAATATAGATGTCTATCTGATGTAGAACAGTAACATAATGACAATCGCCTTAGCTATCCCTAATATGAACTGAAGCTACAATCTCAAGCTACTCTCTGATGTAAGAACAAGTCTCTGAATTATCAGCCAATTTCCAACAAAGCCATATATGGCCATTTTAGAACTTTTGAAGTTAGGGCCAGGGCTGGCCTACCAGTAAGGCCTCAGGGGTCCAATAATGGCTGAATAATCAACACTGCCAATAGTGGATCTCTAGTAATGAATTCAGGGCCAGGGTTTCCAAACCACGTGGGTTAATCTCAAATACTAGCATGGGGGCCCAAGGAGTCTTCAATAATTTCTGTAACTCAACCACCTGAGTTACAATGGTATACAGTTAAGAGAAATATTTTTGCCAGAAAATTGAAAGAATGTTTTGTGCCCTAGCTTAACTTGATCATCTGATTATGAAGAGGTAAATTTTTTTTTAAGGGCTTGATATCTGGTTTGCCAAAATTATATCCTTTGACACATTGTGGACCAGACTCTGGCAGTCGGCTTTTCTGCAGTCTATTTAACTAGTCAGGGTAGTTGCAATACTGTGTCAGTGATGATGGCAACACGTGTCTGATCTTTCTGTTTTGAGAAATAAGTATTGACCGATCATTTCTAACCAAATGTCTGCTTGATGTTACAGGCACTGACACTTTTGGAAAAGAACCTTGATAATGCCAATGCTAGTCTACAAGCAATAACCGAAGACATGCAATTCCTTCGTGACCAGGTTACCATCACCGAGGTACAACACAGTTGTTTGTTTGGATCTTCTATCTCATATCTTTCAAAACCTAATTTGACTAGACTCAATGCAATGTAAAATATTGTGTAGATTGCCCCAGTTTGGGCAATTTTTTCTGAACCTGATGATAAGCATCAAATTGAGTTTTGTCTATTAAGATCATGTTGCCCGTTCCAGAATGGAATGCGTTCTGGAACTTGACCAATTAAAAAATACGTATTTTTTTTTAACACATGATTACAGCAAAAACCGAGCCTCCCATTCTTCCGATTTCAACAGAAGCTTGATGCACACATCCAAAGGAGAAAATGGTGAACTTCTGAGGCTTTCCATCTGTTCCCTCCATTGGGAGAGTGTCAGATGAAAAGTCTCCTGCCAAAGTAGATCCATCGCTGTAGTCATATTGAAATCGGCATCTGGTCCTACTGCTGTGGGCATCGCGGCCAAGCGGTCTGCATTGTGAAGATAGACAAGGAATGGGCTTGTAGGAGGGAGAGGTTTTAAGATTCGGCACAGGTCCTCCAGTTCCATTAAATGGCTTGCATCGCGCCCACACCAGATCACTATCCGTGTCTGCAAGAGCATGAATTGTCTGTGGAGGAGCGACCAGTTGCACCACCATGAGATAGGATTCATACAAATCAGTATGTAGGAAGGATTGAGTGTGTTCTCTTCTGTTTCTGACTCTTCCTTTCAGGCTTTCTTGGTCAATTCATCAGATTTATCATTCTTGGACGATCACAAACATGCACTCGGTTTTAATACCTGTTTCGGGCTTCATTACCTGTTTAATTGAATTTACAAAAAAAAAAACGTTCTGACCCAGTACGTTCCCAGAACGTACAGTACGTTCTGGCCCAAAAGGGTCGGAACGGGTTTCTAAGATTAAGATCATCTCTCTAAGATGTCCAGTGACTATGTCCAGCTTGTGCATCTGGCTGTAAAGTCAGTGCTAGTGTTCTGTAAACTGAGAATAGTTTTGGGCTTTATTCTAACTTATGAGCGATTGTTGATGATTGGATGCTTAGCGTAACATTGCGCTTGGCTCAGCTAGCAATGAGGAATATGTTCTATTTGAAGGAAACTTCTAGTAGCTTTAGGTTCTGATATGGATCTTAATTGGCCATTACAAGCAAAGTTTATCTGCAAAATTTATGAGTGCTTATAAGAGATCGGTTGCAAAAGCTTTGATAAATGCTGTGGGCCTATGTATTTCGATGGAGAAATATGGAACATGGAACAAGGGTTGGAAAAGTTTTGGGGAATGGCATTTCCTTAATGGGCAAATGAATTTCCCCCACTTAGGAAACATTGTTTTTAAAAACACAGGCAGCAGGAAGCATGCTGGCATGTTTTTCCTGATGAGAAATGAGCTTCCCTACTAGGAAAGTCTGCATTGGCATCTTATATGTGTTAATCACAAGTCTCGAGTGGGTGGACTTATTAAGATTTTGAGGTTCCAATCACATATTGCAAATTTGGCAAACGTTCACCACAATATGATAATGTGGTGTTTGCCTCTGTTTCATTCCCTTTTTTGCTCCTCTAAAATGAGTCCAGAAAATCTGTTTCAGCTTGATTCATTAGGCTTAAACAGGATTTAATACAATAAGCTAAACTTGTTTATGGCTAATTTTGTAGCCTGGTATTATTTCATCTTTTGACCTGAACCTTCCATTTCATACATTTGCATGCAGCATAGCTCGTTGATTTTAGGCCGTTAGCCTTCAAGCCTTTGCTAGAAACCGTCAGATACAATATTTGTCTTATTCACGATAGCTGTTGATAGCGTATTTCTAAAAATGTACATGCTAGATGGAGATCAAATATGGACTGTCTTTGTACAGGTCACGGTGGCACGTGTATATAACTGGGATGTGCATCAACGTCGAAAACAGCGCCAGCAAGTCAAAGAACCTGCTTAAATTTTCTCTATGTAGACTTCTGTCTTTTCTCACACTACATTCATTTAACCATGAGTCTTTCCATTAATAGAAACCATGTTTGTAACTTATCCATGTTAGTATGGCAGAGCAATGAGCTCTGCTAATGTTTTTGATGGCTGTGGCAACCAATTTAACTTGTTTCTGTTGAATCCTGATGGAGTAGCAGACGGATCTCCAAAATTTTGATTGTTACAATAATAGAGAGTTTGGTTGAATGAACTTGTCCGTCGTGACATTGGACAACCTTTTCTCTACGGATTTTAATTTTCTACTTTTTGCCATGTAGCTAAGACAGCTATTTCCAGGTTATCAAGATAATTAATCTCATACAGGGAGATGCACAGGATTCTGCTCTGAGGACTTTATGATGATGAGAGTAGTTGACAGAGATCTTGGACGGCTGCTAATCAGTTGCAGACTTGCTGCTATACTTTATAAACAAATTCTGTTTTTCAAAAGCATCCTATAATGTCTTCCAGGATTGAGTTTATACTTCCAGGTATCAGAATCACATATCTCTGACTGCCAATTGACTTTTTAGATGGCTATGTTATGCTAAAAGCTCATTATCTTGAATTATCTTAAACCAACCAAGATTAGATGATTTGCAAAAAATCTGACATCTTCCCAGAAGGTTTTTGCACCACCTTCCTCAATTGTACGTATAGCAAAAGGAAATATGTTTGTTTCTCTGAGAGCACTACTTTTTCAACCACGTGCAGTTTTCAGATATTACTGGTTGTCATTTCTTATGTCTATCATTTAATAAGTGGTCAATTACATGCTGAAAGGTGTTCTTAATGAGACCTACAAGCCTGATTGCTTTTGTTCCTGAACATGTAAATTTCTAGTAGCCTCGTGCTATCTTGAAGGTATAATAGCAAATGTGCAGATTGTTTGAAAAATGCTGTCAGTTTTGGTAGCTTAGTTCTTGCTTGTACATCTAAGAGGAGTCAGCCTATCATCAGCATGCCAATTGCATCTGTAAGAAGCTGCCATGTTCTGAATATGTCCCTCATTGGCAGATAGGTTTTCTTTAGGAAGCAGAATGCAGAGTGTAACAAGAACTCAAAAGACAATCCTTTACAGCAGGCAGATCAATCATGTTTCAATATGATATTTTGAGCCCCTGGGATAGCATACATATTCCAGTTCTAAAAAACAGTTCTCGCATGTTTTTATTCGGACACCATTCTTCTCAAGAAACTATCCAGATTGCCCTGTTCTACAGTAAACTAGCTGCACATTGGTGCGTGTCCATGCTCATGATATATACCCCGGGGCAACTCGGAAAAATTTGCAACCTAAATTCCCAAAAATATCCCTATTACCGTGAATTTATTAGAGCTTTAAGTGCCATGATGTTCTGGTCATGGCTTTTCACAGTAAAGTTTTTTTTTTAGTGAGATCTAAGCTCACTATCAGATGAAAAAATTGTCCTTGAATCCTGCAAGTAAAGAGGCCTGAAGTCAACTTTTAGAATCAGTGTTCTTATGTGATAGCCAGATATTGCTTTCTAGAATTATATGTTGCCTAGCTTTCCTTGTGATGGCCAGATATTGCCTTTTGAGATTATTCGTTACCTAGCTTCTCCTTCTGAAAAACACCATTTATAATAAGACAGAATATTGACTTTAACATGTTTTTTCTTGTCACTTGAGGACATCAAATGCGGCACTCAGCTCTTACACGAGCATCCAACACTTCAAAAGCATCAAATAACGCATTGACTACTTGCAACTGGAAAAAATAGTAGTGTTTTAGGTTTTTGAGATGATGGATACAGAAGTCAAGTTTCTGCTTTCTTATAAAATCTAGTGAGTCCTATTTTCAGGCAGTTCCTAACTGAACTTTGTGCTAAAAGTATCTAAACCTATACCACGGTTTAGTATCTTTTTGCCCATAATGGAGATGCTTTACAACAGCAAGAGTGAACTTGAATGCAGGATATCATCTAAAACCTGGTTTGTTCATATGTACATTTAGAAACTTGTCTTACGGAATGTTATTCAAAAGAAGTCAATCTAATCTGCAATTCCGAAGTTTTTTGAAGTGCCATATCAGAGCTTTCTTTTCTTCTCGTTTTTCACTTGTCGTCAAGGAGATGAGGCCTTCACCAACATGCCACTTGTTGGAGAACCAAATTACAAAATTCTTGAATCAGGATATTTTAATGCATCACTTAGCACTAGTGATACTGCATGTAATCTCTAACTTTATCACAATTTTTGCATCATTCAAAAGATACTCCCTTTCTCTTTTAGTTATTCCAAGTACTCGAGGAGAAAATTCAAGCGCTCCTTAGACCGGCAACTTATGTTCTATGGGAGTAACTATGTTTTCAAGAGTCGAATAAAAAGTTCCCTCAAAATCTATGAACTGAAATAAATTTCATGTAGATACTAGGAAACTTTACATCTGACCGGTAAAATGAATTTGATGAAGGGTTTGCTGGAAATATGATGCACATCCATGTCGGATTACATCAAGATAATGTGGCATGTGTTGAAATAATGCAACATCAACAATCATTTGGGTTTTACAGTTTACCATTACAAAGTGCTAAATTACTTACAATACTATGAGTTAGTCATTGAATGTACTTGCATCTCATAATTAATTTAAGGGGCCTAAAATGGGTGCCTATGATGTAATTGATGAGGGGCTTTCTAAGTGTAACTGGTACAGTGACCAATGGGGGTATGCACACTATATGAGGTCCTTAATACTGTCTCATATTGTATTTTGTGTGTTATGTAGTCGAAGCAATGTATGTTCTCTCTCTCTTCTCTCTCATATGGTGAAAGCATATTGCATTGCTCTAATTTTTAACTTGGTATCATTTTCAAATATGGCTAACCCCAATGCATCCTAGCATCCAATGGTTTCTCTTTCTAGGACTTGTGAGGTTGAAGGATCAGCATTTACAATATGACCCATGAGGGCAGCCTTCTCAACCAATGGAAGCAATGCAAGGTGGAGCATAGTTCATTCCTTCAGGATTAGCTTAATGTTGCTAAAACATCCAGTTTTTCAAAACAGAGGCCTTGTTTTTTATTTCTTGCTTTTTATATCTGCTCTTTCTGAAAATCTAATGCTTCATATCAGTCTTCGATAATCCAAAATTAGTCGAGCTTTTGTTTTATTGTACTCACCTTATTTTTTAAGCTTATTTTGCAAGTTGGATGGATGGTGGTGTGCATGCTATTTTAGGAGACAATTTAATGTGAATAAATTATTAGTAGCTTCGCTACATGTTATGAAATTCCAACAATAAGTATTTTTGGAAAATGATGTCGGGAAAGTTTGTAAAGTGGAAAGTTATGTGAGTCTCTTAGAACTCAAAAGAATGGTGAGGGCACTAAAATGGAGGTAAAATTTTCAATTTTGAAAAAATTGGGCATTATGAGAATAAATAAAATGATATTGGATTTCTATGTGCTTAGATTTGCCATGAAATCTGGGATTCGGAGACAGTGAAATACAGCTCAAATTGCCACAGAAAATAGTGGTAGTATTGAACTGAGTGTGATGTAAATCATGAAGTAACAGTCTAATCCATATAGCTTCTTTTGAAGCTTGATATGCTGCAATGTACTTTGCCTCCGTTGAAGAAAGCGCAATTGATTTTTGCTTTCTTGAGTTCCACAAGATAGGACCCCCTGCCAGAAAGAAACAAAGCCCAGAAGTGGATTTTCTGGTTAAGGCATTTCCTCCCCAATCTGAGTCGGAGTAGCCTTGAAGGATGAGTGGATTGATAGCGTTTCCATTGTAGCATAAAACCTGATCTAAACTTCTTTGAATGTATTTCATCACTCTCTTTAATACTTTCCAATGAGAAATCCTAGGATTAGACTTGTATTGACTTAACGTGCTAATTGTGTATGCTAAATCATGTCTCGTACAGAGCATGACATACATTAATGATCCTATGAGTGAATGATAAGGGTACTTCGCGAAGTTGAGTACTGCACTTTAGCATTTGGGATGTAGGGTAGAGTTGGAGTTAGATTTGGAGTTAGACTTAGCATTTGGGATGTAGGGTAGAGTTAGAGTTAGAGTTAGAGTTAGATTTGGAGAGAAAATCTGTCAAATTTTGTACACGGAGAAGGTTGTGTACATGTAGTTGTTTGGCGAGTAGATGTGGTGAGGTAATGTGGTTGTTTTGTGAGCGGTCGCCTTCAACTTCCTGTCGGCTTCAACTTCAAGTTGCCCTCAGCCTTCCTGCCTTGCTGCTAGATACTATGCAGGTAATTGGTTATGTTAGTAATGTTGTTTCTGGTGAGTTGTTTGTTATATCAAATATATGACTATACATGGTTTGCAATTGTCGAATGATTAAAAAATACTCAATCATATAAGAATTTTCAAAACAGAAAAATTGAAATCAAATTCTTTATCGAATGATTTTTTCTCTACTAGATTTCTTTTTACATAGACATATTTGTTAAGATTTTGTGTTTTTTATTATAAACTATTTAATATTTATTGTTAATTTAGAAAATACATTTCATTATTTGAAATGAAAAACTATAGATACCCATATGCATCTAATCATGATTTCAATATGAGTTTTCTTAAATAAAGATTGAAAAGGTAGATTTTGTCAAGGTGAAATGAGAAGAGAAACAACAATTAGACGACGCTCCTCCTCAATGCAAGCAAGATCGCACTTTGCCAAGATCTCCTCTTGAGTGATCTCCTCCTTTGCCAAGCTCACCCTCTCAAAAGCAACACTAGCTTCCAACTTAAACAATCTTCCATGCTTAAATCCCTTTGCAATGCAAACATCATTCTTCAAGATGAAACAAACACCATGCTCAAAGTGGACATCCAAACCACTTTTTAAGAGTAGACCAACACTAAGCATATTCTTGGTGATTGATGGTACATAAAGGACATTTTCTAGATCCATGCATTTTGAGGATTCTAGACACAAAGAGATGGTGCCAACACCATCTATCCTACACTCTTCATCATTTACAGTAAAGACAAACTTTTTAGCATCATTGAAAGAGTGTAAGGTTGAGAAAAAGTCCTTTTCACAAGACATGTGGGAGCTAGCCCCACTGTCGATCCACCAATTGTCTCTTGAATTGCTATTGCTTGTTGGTGAGGATGTAGATGCCATCAAGAATACATCTACTTCATCCTCCTCCTCCTCCTTTGCAAGATTTCTTTGTTTGTCCTCCTCCACTTGTGCCCTTAGCCTCTTGTAACATTCAGATGCATAATGCCCCTTCTTTTCACAAAAGAAGCATTTTTGCTTTGACTTGTTCTTTGAGCTTGATGCATCATCCTCTTCTTTGGCCTCCTTTGGATGCTTCTTCTTTCCATTGGTCTTCTTTTTGCCCTTGAATGAGAAATTGGCTTTCTCATCACCATCCTACAAAGACAAGGAACTCATCCTAGATTTTGCATGGAGCATCCTGCACTCTTCAGCAACTAACACACTGTGAAGTTTTTCTATAGTTAGCAAAGTGTCTTGGATGGCAAAACTTTGGACCAAATTTGCAAAGTCATCTCCTAGACCATTAAGAACAATTTGTACAAGCTCTCCATCATGAATCTTCTCTCCAATGGAAGCCAACTCCCTATTTAGAGACTTGATTCTGAGTACATAATCATGTGCACTCTCCTCATGCTTTGCAAAATCTGATTTCTAAGCATGAGTACTCTTGAAGTGTTACTAGAGTCATAGATTGATTTTAAAGACTCCCAAGCCTCTTTAGCACTAGTACATGTTGATACTTCTCTCAACAAATCATTTCTCACATTCATCTTCACACAATGAAGTGCAAGCCTAGATCTCTTCTTGTGTCTAGCTAACTCCTGTGCACCTAGAGGTTCATCTTCATCTTCAATCAAGAACTCATAAAGGTCTTGGAGCACCAAGAGTGACTCCATCCTAACCTTCCAAATAGCATAATTTGTAGAATTCAATCTCTCACTAGCTTCTAGAAGGTCACGTATGCTCCAGTAGATCATCACCACTAACATGGCCACTTCATCCTCTTTGGAAGACTCTGGCACCAAGCAAGTCATCCAATGCGACGTGCTATCCGCCACCCAGATATGGGCCTTGCCTTCTGATGTCCTAATTAAGCCATGGCTTTAGATTGCTGACCCACAATGGGTTTCTACCCAACGCTTTTCAGCTCTAACATTAACATGGACCTCACATTGCATGCTTATGCCTCGTGGGACACACAAAAGTCGCGTTTCTACTTCTTGTACCAGGGTACCACGTACAAGGTACGAATTAACACAGACTCGATGGTCACTATCAGCATTACGTCAGCCAATCTCTCATCGTCAAGCAAAGATCTTGATAAAACCCTTCGTCATCCAGACTGCACCAGAGATTCCAATTCAAACTAACAACGAGTACCTGATAGAGGCTATCGCGGACATAGTCATTCAGGCGGCCGCGCATCTGTTGAAAAACTTTTTGGTTGTTTCAACATTTTGCAAGGACAGAATCCAGTCCAAGCTGCTTAGTCAAATTGTGGAGTTCTTTTTAGGATTTCTAGGTTCCACAATAATGCCATACGACTGGCATACTTTCCTCATCCATGAACTAACAATCTCCATCAAACCAAACTCTCGAGATCATATCACAGCAGGCCCCCTGCTGTGTAACTTCACCTGTGCACTTCTAGAGATGAGAGTGCGCGACTTCCACCCTTTTAGCATCCTCTCAGCCACCGTTCCATACACTAACTTGTATCCACCGCAATCAATTGCTTCCACCTCCATCCAGCTTGCTGTCATTGACACAACGGCTAGCAAGTAAATGCGTGACGCTGCCCCCTCCTCTTCATCTCCACCTACTACCAGACGCCGCACCACCACCACACCACTAACAGTAACTACTGCTTTTGTTTCCATTCCCATCTCCTCTATAACAACTGCTTTTACCTCTGTTCCATCTTCCACCACCCCTTCCATTACCATCGCTTCTTCCATCCCTCTTGCTTCCACCACTATTCCTCTTTAGTTCAATCCTACTGATTCACAGTTGTCTCCCGACACCATGGCTTGGATGCAAGTCATCAATTTCACACCGCCAAGCTAGGGCTCATCTCCTCCTTCTTCTCCTTCCGTCCTCCACACCATCCTACAGTTCCCCTCTGTTCCTCCCATTCTCTCTTTTGGACAAGTTGTCCCTCTTCCTGTCTCTACTTTTGCTTCTCTCACACCCCCCATTTCTCCATCAAAGGCTGTCGAGGGTGACAAATCGTTGCTTGATGACGCATTTGTACAAACAGTTTTCATTCCATCATTAGATTGTGCAGATCCCACTGCACCTAATGGCCAGAAATCACCGGAGAAGCCCATAGAGGAGGACAACGACGATACAATACAGGTCGTCGGGGCCACTACATCACAAGCCCCTACCAGCATAAGTGTACTGGCTATTCCAACGGACTTATTGACTTGGAAACCTTCATCCAGGACGTGGTAGCTGCCCAAACCTCTCTAGATAGCTAGGTATTGAAGTTAGCCACAAGCAACATGCAGCTGCGAGCCGAGATTCAAAAGCTGCAGCAGGAATTTACTAGATTCTACTGAACTGATTGAACTTGCACCTGGCAGATTTGTGCATGTTTCAAAGTTACTTGGAGAATCGGAGTTAGTGGAATTCACTGAACTATTGAAGGAGTATCAAGACGTTTTTGCCTGGTCGCTCGATGATTTGAAGGGTATACCTGCAGAATTCGGAGAGCACCGAATTGATCTTAAGGAAGATGCTGTACCTATTCGACAAAGACAATATCGTCTCAATCCTAAGTACTCTCTCCAAGGACGAATTTAACAAGCACCTTAAGGTAGGTATAAATTATCTCGTCTTAAATAGTGAATGAGTTTCATCCATTGTTGTCATCCCAAAGAAGAAGACTGGCAAAATACAAATATGCCAGGATTTCCGCAAACTCAATTCTGCCACAAGGAAGGACCATCATCCTCTGCCTTTCATTGATTCTATCCTAGATCAGGTTGCTGGTCAAGAGCGTTATAGTTTTTGTGACGGCTTTTCTGCATATAATCAGGTTGGAGTGCGAAAGAAGGATCGTTCAAAGCCCACATTCACTATGGATTGGGGCACTTATGCCTATAACAAAATGCCCTTTGGTCTTTGTAATGCTCCAGCGCCTTTTCAGCGAATCATGATGCTAATTTTCGCTGCCTTCCTGAGAACTTTTCTCGAAATATTTATTGATGATTTCTGTGTATACAATGATATAAAGCCATGCTTGTAGAAGCTGAAATTAAAATTGCAACGGTCTTGAGATACTTGTTTATCTCTTCATCCAGAGAAATGTTTTTTTGGGATGAAAGAAGGAATATTGCTCGGACACAGAATATCTAACAGAGGAATAGAAGTCGACAAAGATAAAGTCGAGCTTATAAAGAATCTCCAGATACCAACCAATTTACGTGAACAAAGAGCTTTCTTAGGACATGTTGGCTATTACAGGAGATTTATTCAAAATCATACTTCAATTGCTATCTCCCTTACACATCTACTGAAGAAAAGTTGTGGACGAATAAATAGTAGAAAGCATTCGAAGATCTTAAGCAAAGGTTGATCAATGCTTCTATTCTGAGACCACCCAACTGGGCTATTTTAGTGGATGTTTCTACATTTGTTATTGGCGTCTGTCTAAGTCAAAAGGATGACCAAAAGAAGGATCATCCTATCTACTATGCAAGTCGACAGCTCAGTGCATCAGAGAAGAATTATTCGGCTACAAAAAGGGAAGCACTTGGCATGATTTTCACTGTTAAAAATTTTTGGCATTACTTGCTGGGATATGCATTTATTTTTCATGTGGATCATTATGCTCTTAAGTATCTTGTAAGTAAACCAGATCTATCAGGACAAATTGTTCGATGGGTTCTACTTCTACAAGAATTCACTTATCAAGTAGAGCTTTGTCAATGAAACTATCATACGAATGCTGATTATCTATCGCGACTCAGCACCGGAAAAACTGAAGACCCTATCAATGATGATTTTTCAGATGAACATTTATTCGAGATTTCATCTATAAATTCGCTATTTTCTGATACTATTACTTATCTTAAGGATCAGATATATCCAGATGGTTACGATTTGGAGCAAAAGACAGTTTTTCAATATAAGGTAGCACCTTATACAATTAGTAACAATTTTTTATACAAGCTTGGTGTTGACCATCAACTACAAAGATGTCTCGAAACTGAAGACATTAAAAAGGTCGTTAAAGCCTTACACTCAGAAGATGCTGGTGGACATTTTGCTTTGAAGAATACAGTTTATAAGATATTGACTGCCAAGTATTGGTGGCCAACAATGTTCAAGGATGTATCAAATTTTATTTGTTCATGTGATCCATGCTAGAGATTTGGTAAGCCTACAAAAGCAATGAATTGGCCGTTGACACCAATCCTGCCTCTTGCACCATTCGAGAAGTGGGGGATTGACTTTGTCGGTCCAATCAAACCTGTTACCCGACATACGAAATGTCGTTATATTCTAGTTGCAACGGATTATGCTACCAAGAACGTTGAAGCAGAGGCAACAAAACTAAACGATGCGAAAACTGTCGCGACGTTCTTATTCAAATATATCATCACAAGATATGGTTGTCCACTCGAACTAGTAAGTGACCGAGGTACACGTTTTTTAAATGACACTATACGGTTGCTGACAACTTATTTCCTGATCAAACACAAAAAAAACTACACCGTAAAAGCAAACGGGTTGACAGAAAGAGCTAATATATTTTATGTAAAATCTTGAACAAAATTACTATTGCACATGCAACGGATTGGGATCAGAAACTACCATCAGTTTTCTAGGCTTATCGCAACACAGAGAAAATCACGACGAAACTGACACCATATTTTCTTACGTATGGTATGCATCCTATTTTGCCAATTGGATTTGAGGTGAAAACCTTGCGAATTCAAGCTCAACGAGCAGATGCAGAATGTATAAACGAAAGGTTGACTAATATTGAAGAACTAGTTGAAGCTCGAGAGACTTCTCAAAAACTAACGGAGGAAATCCAGAAACAAAGAAAGAAGAAATATGACAGTCATATAAAAAAATGTGATCTTAAAGTTGATGATTATGCGCTAATATATGACAGTCGCCATCAAAAGTTCTCCGGAAAACTCCATATGTGATGGCTTGGACCTTATAAAGTCATAGAGGTGTTTGACAATGGTTCTGTGCAACTTCAATCACTTGAAGGTGAACTCTTACCTACATGTATTAACGGGTCCAGACTGAAGAAATACTATCTTTGACCAGAATTTTTTTTATTCTTATTATTTTCTAGTATTTTTCTGGAATTAATCGCGAATTTTCTTGACTTCTCTCAATCTTTCAATATCATTTTAAAAGTATTTTCGAGAACTTTTTGAGATTCTTTCGTGACACTAAATTTGTTAATCAAATTTTCATAAATCATTTTCAAGAAATTTTCGAGAATCTTTTCTAAGATTATCTCTAGTTTTTTGAGAAAATTTCTAGTATGTTGCTAAAATTTTCGAGAGTTTCTGTATCATTTTTTAAGACCCTTCGAGAAAGTTTCGTGAAACTTTCTAGAATCTTTCTAGCATATTTTTGAGAATCTTTTGAGAATCTCTCGACATACTTTTTGTATCCCTCCATTAAAGATGATGGCCACGTTATCATCATTATTCACACGTGTGTACGCTCACAGATATTGTTTGTCCTTAATTTATTTTTTCTTTTCACAAACGGTCTTCCGTCATTAAAGATCGATCTGGCAATTATAGTTTCAAACACTGAGCCATGCACGTCCTCCATAAATGGAAGTGACAGATGTCAAGTCACCATGACATGTCATCATCCCTTCCACATCGCTACTGCTTATCAGTGTTATTTTCCATTTTTCTTCTTCACACTTTCTACCTGCAAGTTTATGCTTTCCTGCGCTCATTCTCTTTGCGATCAAAGCACTCTTTTGCAAACTATTGCGATCTACGGAGCTATCGTCAAACATTCGACCAATGGCTTTCGGATCAAGCTCTAGCTCTAATATCATCTGGAAAGCACGCGCAGGAATCCGCCTGGCATCCATCCAGTCCTTTTTGGATCGATGCAGATTGGGTGATTTGAAAGTGGATCCCTCCATCATCCTCTATGAAGTCAGTATTGAGTTTGTGAACTCTATACATTCAATTTCGTAGGAGGAATTCAAAGTTCACATACGAGACAAATTCTTCACCATCTCTGAAGATTTGTTTTGCATAGCCCTCGGACTACCATTGGATGGGAAGCTGGTTGCGACAAGTAAAGATTCGGTGGATGAAGCTGCCCACTTCCTAAGCAGCTGCTTCGTGCCCACGAAGGGGTACAAAATCTCTATGATCCGAGATGCGACATTCAAACTATTTTGTAAATACGCAAACCAAGCCATATTTTTGACGGATGCGGATGCGACTATTACAGTTCAAAATTTTGGTTACATATTGGATGCGCTTGCGGGTAATCCATTATGCTTCGGTGTTATCACGTACAAAGCTTTTTTGCGATGGATCAAACATCAAAAGTTTTTTGGAATCGGAGCCCATGTTTCTCGCCTATGCGCTCATTTTCAAATTTTGGCTGAGCAAGAGAAAATACTGCTAACGGGAAGGATGTTGGCTCCTAAGCTTATTGATCTTTCCAGCCTCAAATCTGTTCCTATTCCGGTTCCATCTGATGCTACACCAACAGTCGAAGTAGCAGCTGTGAAAAACTCAGATCCAAAAGATGCTAAAGTTTCATAAAGATCTTGGCCATGGAAGTTATGCACATCTAGATTGAAAAAATGATAGAAATTGTGATGTTAAGCATACTAAACATCAACTAAACATCAAAATCTGATCATAAGCTTCCACAAACAGAAACTTGCTGTCCCTGTCCGTACTTCAGAGCCTACAACCTGCATTTCACACGTGTGAAGCCATAGCAACAAAGAAATCACAATTCTAGTGGCTAGAATGCAAGATATGAACAAAAAAGTGAGAGAGAAGAAGATGGACCTTCAAAGAGCATAACATTCATTCAATAGAATGAAAATGAGATGTGTACATACTCGTGGAGATGGCTATTTATAGCAGCCATAGTGCCTCTTGGCCACTTGTCTTATGATAGGCTAAAATTGGGGTTCAATAAGATTCACCCATATACCTAGAAATTTGGTCAAATAGGAATGCACCAAATTATGAGCCAATAGAAGAGCTCCACACTCGACCTCCTCTAATTAATGTGACCTCAAAAGTAGTGTACACATACTTTGGGCCTCTACATACATGTATGAACCTATCTCTAACTTTTATTTGGCCATAGGCCTACAAAATCTCAAGTTAGGAAAATACTACTAGTTGACAATTTTTCACACTCCCTCTTCAACTAGTTTTAGCATAGATTTAGAAAGTACACCAAGACTTGTTCTATGCTTGAAAAATAAGTCCTTTCCCAATGCTTTGGTAAAGATATCAGCCACACATTCCTTTTATGGGACATGTTCAAGCTTGATCTCTTTTGCCAACACTTGTTCTCTCACAAAATGGTAAGCCACCTCGATATGTTTGCTCCTTGCATGGAAAACCGGATTGCTTGCTAGACTTTGGGCTGAAAGGTTGTCACAAAAGATGATTGGACTCTCTGAAAAATCCAGCAAATGAAGCTCCATAATCATCCTCTTGATCCACACCATCTCCTTTGTGCATGATGTCAAAGCTTTGTACTCGGCCTCACTAGAAGAAAGTGATATAGTTGCTTGTTTCTTCGACATCCATGAGATAGCTCCATCACCTATGAAAATAGCATGTGCATTTATGGATTTTCTATCCATAAGGTCTCCTGCAAAATCTGAATCTGAAAAACCAAATAAGTTAGGTGATGAGCCTCTATAAACAATGCCAAAATCTTTTGTTCCCGAGATGTATCTCAAGATCCTCTTTCCTAGTTTCCAATGTTCTATGCTAGGATCTTGCATGAATTGGCTTAATCTACCAACACAATAAGATAAATCAGGTCTTGTGATGGTTAGATATATAAGAGAACCTATTAGCTTCCTATAGAGAGTAATGTCCTCGAAGGATCTTTCATTACCTCTTATAGTTAGCTTTACATGTGATTCCATAGGTGTATCAATAGGATTTGCATCTACCATATGAAATCTATTGAGAATAGAAATAGCATACTTCTCTTGTGAAATAAAAGTGATTTGAGAAGTTCTAATTACTTCTATTCCTAAGATATAGCTCAAAAGACCAAGATCATGCACTTCAAATTCCTTTTTTAGTGCTTTCTTGATATCTTCTATATCTTCCTTGTTCCCTCCACTTAAAATAATGTCATCCACATAAATTAGAAGGATTGTAACATCATTAGCACTAATTCTAAAGTAAAGTGAATGATCATACTCACTCATAGTGAAGTTTTGAGAAAGTAGAAAAGAGTTAAGCCTAGCATACCAACTCCTTGGTGCTTGCTTAAGACCATACAAACTTTTTTGTAGAAAACACACATGATTAGGCTTGCTATGAGAAACATAGCTCTCGGGTTGCTCCATGTAGACTTCCTCTTCAAGATCACCATTCAAGAAAGCATTAGAAATGTCTAATTGCCAAAGATCCCATCCATAAAGAGTTGCAAGGGAAATGATTACTCTTATGCTCACCATCTTTGCCACGGGTGCAAAGGTTTCCTCATAGTCAATGCCATGCTCTTGAGCATAACCTTTAGCCACCAACCTTGCCTTCAACTTGTTGATAGATCCATCTTGATTTGTCTTTACCTTGAAGATCCATTTGCATCCAATTGCACTTTTGCCCTTTGGAAGCTCCACCAATCTCCATGTGTTGTTCTTCATAAGTGCTTCAAACTCAAGATCCATTGCTTGGATCCATTCCTCTTCTTGCCTTGCTTCATCTACACATGAAGGTACATCAAAAGAAGTTAGGAAAGCATAGTTGGATCCATCCACCACTTGCTTACCTTTGCCATCATAAGTGAGCCTTGAGGGTTTCACTTTATGCCTTGGAGTTCTCCTTGGAATTTGACTTGAAGAGGCTTCTTCAACATCCACATCCAATGTGTCATCAACTCCATTGTCATCAAGCACATTAGTTGCAACAACACCATCATCACTTGAAACAACTTTTGGAATGTTACCTTCATCAAAAATGACATCCCTACTTGTGAACACTTTCTTGATTGAAGGAACATAAATCCTATATGCTTTGCTTACTTCACTATAACCAACAAAAATGCCCTTTCTTGAAGATGGATCCTCCTTAGTTCTATCATCAAGAGTAATGTTGAAGTAGCAAATGCATCCAAAAGTTCTTAGAAACTTGACATTAGGCTTCGTACCAAACAAAGCTTCAAAAGGGGTTTTTCCTTCCAATACAACACTTGGCCATCTATTGCATAGGAAATTTGCACACAACAAAGCATCACTCCAAAAAGGTTTAGGAAGATTAGCATTCAATCTCATTGCCTTTGCACTCTCACACAAGGTTCTATTCTTCCTCTCGGCCACTCCATTTTGTTGTGGTGTTCTTGGACATGTGTACTCCCTCTTGATCCCATGCTCATCGCAAAAGGCTTTGAATTTGTTAGAAATGTATTCACCACCATTGTCGCTCCTCAAGCATTTGATTTTGGTTGTAAATTGAGTCTCAATAGCAACTTTGAACTTGACAAACACATCAAACACCTCATCCTTGCTCTTTAGTAGATAAACCCAACAAAATCTACTAAAATCATCAATGAAAGTTACATACATCTTAGCACCTCCATTGCTAATTGTAGTAACACCATGAATATCCGAATGCAAGAGAGAAAAAGGCATCTTAGATCTAGATATAGATCTAGTATATGGCAATCTATGTGATTTAGACAAAGCACATTCTTCACAAACATGATTCAAGCAAGTAAGAGACTTGGGAAGTCCCCTTACTACCTCCTTTTTGGCTATTACCTCCAAGGCCTTGTAGTTGAGATGTCCCATCCTTTTATGCCATACCTCTTGAATTGACATTTGTTCATTTGCCATGCATCCAACTTGGTTAGCAACAACACATGCATCAAGTTTGAACAATTTCCCTTGCCTTTTCCCTTTTGCAATGATACTACACCCCTTTTTGATCAAGCAAGCATCACCATCAAACTCAACTTTGAATCCTTTGTCAAGCATTTGGCTTACACTAAGTAAGTTCTTGGTAATGGATGGAATGAGCAAAACATCTTTCAATTCTATATTCCTATTTGTAGAAAGTGAAATAGGAATTGTGCCAATCCCCTTGATTGCACACTCACCATCATTTGCGGTATAGATTACCTTCCTATCACCATCAAATGCCATTAAAGATGAAAAATACTCTTTATGATATGTCATATGAGAAGTGGCTCCACTATCAATCCACCAAGGATCAATGTCTCCATGATTAGCCAACAAGCAAGATGACATAACAAAAGCATCATTTGAAAGAAGCTCATCCCCACCCTCATCAATAGTTAGATTGGTTTGCTTTTCCCCTTGATCCCTCTTTTTCTTAAAACAATCACTAGCAAAATGCCCTTTGACTCCACAATAGAAACATTTTAGCTTAGATCTATCCTTCTTTTTGCCAAAAGTAGAGTGCTCACCTTGGTCTTGCCCTTTAGACCAATTGCTTTTACCTTTGCCCTTGAACTTGCCTTTAGAGAACATTGCCTCCTCTTCTCCTCCTTGAGATGTAGAAGATGCTCCCACTCTTGCTTGCAACCTGAATTCTTCAGCCAACAAGACCTCTTGCAAGTCTCCAACACTTGGTAAACATTTTTGGATAGCATAACTTTGAACAAGATTAGCATGATCATCCAACAAGCCATTGAGAATCACTTGAACAAGCTCCTCATTATTTATGCCATCATTAATGCATGCTAACTCATCATTCAATGCTTTAACTCTCAAAACAAAAGCATGTCCATTCTCACTCTTCTTTTGCATACAAGAAAAGATTTGCCTTCTTAAAGTCAACACTCTAGAAGTAGACTTGGATTCATAAACCTTCTTCAAGGCTTCCCAAGCTTCACTAGATGATGTGCACTTACCAACCTCTTTGATAAGCTCATTTGTCACATTCATCTTGATCATGTGAAGGGCTTTCTTTGCCCTCTTGTCATACCTCAATTGTTCTTGAGGTGCCAAAGGTCTCTCCTCCACACCTACAACAATATCCATCAACTCATTCATCTCAAGCAAAGACTCCATCCTTACTTTCCAAGTAGAATAGTTGAGGGAGGTAAGCCTATCATTGCTTTCCAACATGTAGCCTCCATTTGTAGCCATGTTGCAATGATTGATCTCTGATCTTTGACCTGTTCCAATGCACTAAGCACTCTCTTGAATCAACAAATGAAACACAAGAAGAAATCACAAGGATTTGGAACCTAAAACCTTACTTTTTCTCTCTTTTCCTCACTTTTTCCTTAATTTTAGCCACTAGTTTTATGATTTCTTGATCAAACCAAGACCAAACCTCAATATACTTGCTTTTCCCTCACTCCTAAGATTGAAATACACTCTTGAATCATTCAGCAAACTGAAAATCAGAGGGTTACATCAATTTTGAAGTTTTTGACATGAAGAAGCAAGAAATTGAATCAAAAAACTATATGCTAGAATGGAAAACTAATAGGATCTTGTTGGATCTTGCATCTCCCTCTTTCCAAAACAATTTTTGTCTCCTTATTCTGATAAGTACAGAGGGAATTCGCCCTACTTCAATTGAAATGCATACAAATGATGTTTTGATCACAAAGATCCAATTTCTACACATAAATCAACAAGATTTTTAGCTAGAAACTTGATTGGAATGCTACAAAAGCAAACTCGCCCACAAATCTCTTCTAAATCTGGCAAAACCTGCACATTTGGCCGCCTAATGCTCTGATACCATGTGAAAAACTCAGATCCAAAAGATGCTAAAGTTTCATAAAGATCTTGGCCATGGAAGTTATGCACATCTAGATTGAAAAAATGATAGAAATTGTGATGTTAAGCATACTAAACATCAACTAAACATCAAAATCTGATCATAAGCTTCCACAAACAGAAACTTGCTGTCCCTGTCCGTACTTCAGAGCCTACAACCTGCATTTCACACGTGTGAAGCCATAGCAACAAAGAAATCACAATTCTAGTGGCTAGAATGCAAGATATGAACAAAAAAGTGAGAGAGAAGAAGATGGACCTTCAAAGAGCATAACATTCATTCAATAGAATGAAAATGAGATGTGTACATACTCGTGGAGATGGCTATTTATAGCAGCCATAGTGCCTCTTGGCCACTTGTCTTATGATAGGCTAAAATTGGGGTTCAATAGGATTCACCCATATACCTAGAAATTTGGTCAAATAGGAATGCACCAAATTATGAGCCAATAGAAGAGCTCCACACTCGACCTCCTCTAATTAATGTGACCTCAAAAGTAGTGTACACATACTTTGGGCCTCTACATACATGTATGAACCTATCTCTAACTTTTATTTGGCCATAGGCCTACAAAATCTCAAGTTAGGAAAATACTACTAGTTGACAATTTTTCACAGCAGCCACCACTACTATGGAGAGTGAAGTTGTGGCAATGGAAACTGATGGAGCTGCTGCTGCTGCTGATTCTTCAAAGCCAACATCTGCTTCCACATCTCAGAAGCAGCAGAGTGCATCCACCTCTAAGGATGACGCAACCCAGTCTGACACTTAGACAAAGGACGAATAGCTGCTGAAGGCGACATTGGGGCACCTGTGGCAGATGAAGAAGAACCAGACGACCAGCCCCAGTGGATTCGATCCATGACAGAGAAAGCCAAGAATCTAGTGGCTGAAGTATATGAGTTTGACAAGTACCACCGACAACTCACGATGCAGCTTATCACCTTAGAGAGAAAATCACTAGATTCTCTGAAGGAGTCCTTCGAGAAGATTGATTCGCTCAAATCAGACAATACGAAGCTGATCGAACAACATCGTTCTCTTGAAACACAGCTTCAGACTCTAATAAAGAAAGCTGATTCTTTGAAGCAGACAAAGAAGGTGATTCAAGCCAAGTCTGGCAATTTTCAGACTCAAAATGATTATTTGAAACAGCAACTTTTGGCTGGGAATCAACATAATGTCATGCTCCAGAAACATTTACAGGAGGAGCGAATGACAAGACTAAAGACAAAAGCTGCTCTGTCTCTGAGCACCAATGCAGGGTCAATCACAGTCGATCTCACGAAGCTGAACCAACTCCAAGGCCAGATGCTCAAAATTTTTTGAGTCGAGTTCTTACAACCGCTCGAGGATGCGAAGGCTCTTGTCGAGGAAGAGTTGGCTGAGCTGAAGGAGCTCTCCAGTGATGCCACCCCATCTTGCAGCGGGCCCGATGCACATGATGAATACCTTCAGGCCCTTCTTCGAATTGATGACCTCACACAACAACTCCAAGCTGTGCCTGCCTGCACCGGAGCCTCAGACCATCTAGAATTCTTGGAGGCTGTCGAGAAGATTGACCAGCTCGAACAGGAGTTGTCGAATCTTAAGCAACAAATGGAAGATCAGAAGCTGGCTGCTACGTTGCAAACTCAGGACTTGGCAACTACATCTACATAGCCAAAGCGAATGTGGCGAAATCAGTCGAAGGTATGTGCTGACAGATTCCGTGCATTTGTTGAACGCTTCTGGAAATGGTGTCCACATGCTTTTAATATTGAGTTGCAATGGCGTGTGGATTACATGATGCTACCAGGCGCAGTAGGCATCGCCTTCGACGAATGGAAGCGACCTTGGGAGAAGGATGACTTTCTCTGGTTATGGGCCCAGCTCTCTATCGAGCAGAAATGATGTCTCTGTTGGGGCATAATCCAGGGTAAGTTCTAGGTCGTACCTTTTGGATCAGCAGAGTTATACATAGGCTCTTCGGCTATGTATGCTCTTGAATATATTCGAATCAAATAACTTCAATTTTTGCGGAACGAAGATAATAAGCGACATTTTTGAAGCGAAAGTTGTAGTTTCAGCTGTACAAACCACAAGCTGTTGCGGATTTAGGTGCATTCGACGATGCAGGTTTGCTGATTAATATAAATATGGCTTATCCGAAATTATTCAGTCTTTATGTGGATTGGGAGCGAAACCTTGCAGAATATTTTGCGGAGATTCGACATAATTTGCAAGATAGAAGGAAGTCATTCTGTTATAAGCAATTACGTAGATATACATTTTAGCAGTTTGGTACCTTTGCGGCGAAGACATTATTTTTTGTTCAGAATCTTTATGTTAAAAGCAATTTTATTAGATTTTCAGCTCGTTAATGTAAAGAAATAACTCTACGTAGTGATTCAGATGAAGATACCAAGTTAACCCAGGAGCTGTTTGATGGAACATTGCTCCCGGTTAAGTTAGAAGAATTCGGCAACTTATCAGTTGGCCACTATACAAAATCAAAAGAAGACTTGCTCTTGATCAAAGCTCAACAGAACTTGGAGCTTGTTCAGAAATTATATGAAGAACTGAATCATTCATGAATATTCATTCATGCCTTTGTCGTGGTAATGTTGCTATGGGATGCTGACTTTTTGAAGTTTGAAGATGTTTTGAAGTTTGATTCCAGTTTTCATCCGCAATTCAAAGATCAACTCAAAACAACCTATTCAATTAAAGAAACAACAAGACACATATTCTCTAAGACGAAGAAATATCTAAAGGACGAAATACACGAAGAAATATCTTTTCGCCTCAATGAAAATCTGACGAATAAGAATGTTTCTTGAATAATCCTCGAAATAAGGATGATATGTTCACGAGGACGTTTCACATTTGAGGAAGGGGATATGTGATGTCACGAAAATGTTAAATATTGAATATCAACATAAATATGGCATGATATACTCGAAAATGAAGATATGAGCTGGTTAAGTATAGATTATGAAGAGGCCTAAGTCATTTTTCGAGAATATATCTCCTAAGTACTTTAGACAACTAGAAAACGCTAAAATGGTTCATAATGTAGAATGAGCTTACTTCATAATGTAGACATGAGCTTACTTCATATACATGTTGCTAAAGGTAACAACATCACTTTACCAATGCACTACAAATCTTACCCATCCGTGCAAGCCATTCTCGGTGGTGGGTCTGGCGTGAATATTATCGCCCTGTCCTTAACCAAGGCATGGGGAATATCCACATTGGAAAAGCCTAAGTACGAGTTACGAATGGCTGACGAGAACGAATGACGATGCCTGTCGATCACATAAGCAATTTACCGATTAAAATTACAAGTTTGAATTTCACCATAGAGTGTGTCGTACTAGATCTTTCTGATGAACCACACACCTATCAATTCCTTCTTGGAACGCCTTGGTTAGAAATGGAAAGCATGCACGAATTGAAGACGATTGGTCTTCAACTACATATGATAATCCAAAAGAGTATTGATTCAACTATAAAGGGTCAGTACGTGTAGAGTACTTATATTATCAATTGGGGTCATGTCCTAGCAACCATTGATTGTGTCAATGCCACTCTTTGTGAACAAGAAGTTCAGGAAGATGAACTAGTCAATGTTACCATAAACTCCACGGATATCAACACTCTCATCCTGTCTTTATACATGATAGATGCACTCCCTATTGAGTGGATACCTGAAGATGCTTTTGCTACTGAAGTATCCACCAGTGAGGATGGCGTTTTTATTGTGGAAGAACATGAGTTATCTAACGACCAGGTTATTCACTTGCTAGATCCAGAGCGATTAGGAAAGCGTCGTATATTGAGAGAAATTAAACTTCCATCAACATTGGCTTGTGTGCAACACCCACAACCAATAAACACTCGTGTATACAAATCAAAATTAAAAATCTATCAATGGGACATACACAATGATGAAGTATTAAACACCATTGACGAAGACTTAGTTCGCGAAAATTCACAACCTTAAAAAATTATCGAGCTGGTTTGGACACACATACAAGGGAAGTGCATATGCTGTAGTCCAAAACAGCTTTTGGTGCCATTCTGATTGAGGGGCCAAGGCGGGGAAATAGATGAGCTCGTTGCCTTTGACCTCTTTAATTGTGACTGGTAGCTTCCACCCGCCGCGTGAGCTTTCGTATGGATACTGGACCAGGTAGGCATTGATTTCATCCTCTACCATTTTGGGTCTTCTGAAGGCACGAATGGCAGAGATCGATCTCGAGCCTTGGGATGAAGAGGCTTGTGCTTGGTTCGGATCCGCTTGTAGTGTGGTATCAAGACCTGTATCTTGCCCTTGTTCTTGTGTATCAAGTCTCATCGCTGCTTGTCCTTAATCTTGGCTTGGACTAGCCTACGCAGTATCATAAGTGGGTGGCATTGGAATCACCATCAGGGTCAACTTGGGTTTCTGTGCCATGAGGTTTTGGCACACCTTGAGTGCGTTTTTTGCCTGGCTGATGAGCTCTTGCTTGGCACTCGCGTGATATCTATCGAACTCATCTTGGTAGTTGTTTAGGGTTTGAGTGTAGATCTGCACCTGCTGCCTGTAGAGGTTCATTTCGGCTTGGGTGAGTGGCCTATTCGACGTCTTGGCTGGGCTGACCATGCGGCCTTCTCTGCTTGGAGCGCTTGCACCTCCGCTCCCAAGCGCGTGTTTTCTATTTCGTAGATTTGCAATTGTGCATGGAGGGGGACTAGCCTTTGCGCTAATTCTTGCTGGAGCTATTGGACTTTGGCTAAGGCATCCGTAGCTATCTTAGAGAGGCCCGTGATATAGTTTTGGAGGCTATCTTTGTGTTTTTTCAATTTAAGGACCTCGTCCTTTTGTGCCTACACATGTTGACTGGCTAACTGCAGGTCTTGCTGGAGTTTGGTGAGTTCTGCTCACAGCTTCGCATTATCTGTCATTAGTTTCACCATTATTGCTTTGGCCGCAAGCGCCTCCTGAACAATAGTGCCCAAAATTTGGTGCGCCGAATATAGATTGGTAGGGACCACCGGTATGGGTTGTTGTAAAGGTGCTGGCTACTGTGGGAGTGGAATTATCTGCACATCTATAGCCGCATCATCTTCAACGAACTTTTTGGGCTCGACCATATCCTTTGGCTGTGTAGAATCAGCTCGCAGAGGTGAACGTGTGTACATTGTCTGAGTAAATGAGTCATCAGGCAGCTGATGCTTTGGGGAGAGAGAGAGAGAGAGAGAGAGAGAGAGAAAGAGAGAGAGAGAGAGAGAGAGAGAGAGAGAGAGAGAGAGAGAGAGAGAGAGAGAGAGAGAGAGAGAGAGAGAGAGAGAGAGAGAGAGAGAGAGAGAGAGAGGTGTCTGTGTGTCTGTGCATGTATTCAATGTGTGTGTTTAAAAAACATTCATCACAAAAACCCAAACTACTATAAAAAATTGAAGCAGCAACAATTTCATATTCCAAAAAGTCACTAAGTCTAACAACACTAACATGTCTCCAAACATATGCCACATTCCTGAGTAACATATATACATCTAATAGGAATCGATATTCTCTTGGCATAAAACATCTTCTCCTTTGTTGTTGGAATAAGAACTCTGCATAAGCTTCTATCAACCACAAAATGGAGCTGTGAGACACCTCATCACCAAAACAAAATAACTTCGTCAGGTCTCGCACAAAAGTCCTGTGATTTATGTAGATCTTCGACATCTGCAACAACACCAAAAATGTCAAAAAAAATTGTACATACAACAACACATGATCTTAACAACATTGTGATAACTTCTGTTTCTTGTTCAAACCTCAGATGTTGCGAATTGTCGCGAACGATTCGTGAAATCTTTTATGGATTGTTCTTCAAGCTCACCTGTCGCGAAACTATCGCGAACAGTTCGTGAAATATTCTGGATTTCTTCTTCATGCTCAAAGTTGTCATTTGTCATGAACGATTCACAATAGACAAAAATGTCGTGAAGAGAAAAGTGTCGTGAACAATTTGCAAAACACGAAGCTGAGACGAAGAGATAGACTGTGACTAGAATCCAGCTGGCGCCAAGTTCCTATGGCTGAAAATCTTTGATCGGTTCTAGCGGAGTCCAGAGAGCTCAGATCGATGTGCAATCACCTCACACGATCTAGGCATGATTAAAGGAAGCCTGGGGATCAATAAAATCTAGAGAGAAAAAATGACTTTCTAGATAGAGAAAATTCTAGAGAGAGAAAAACATGCTTTACCAGCTTGGGTAGAGTGCTTGGTATGAGGGGGGGTGCCGAATCACACCAATACTATAGGGGAGTGCGGGTTGCGACTCAGGGCGAGCTCCAACCAAGTCTCAGCCTCCCTTGCTGGAATGTTGTCATGGCTCTCGCCTTGGCATGCTAGCGCCCCGGAGACTAGGGTCGGTCACACACTTGAAATGTAACCTTCTCAGATTTATTAATAAAGTGAGATTTTTCTCAAACTGACTCTGATTACCTCCTGGGTTTCAGTGTTCGGTAAAAGCGCCAGTTGTAAGGCCGCTTTCAAAATTTTTAACTTGGCACATAGCTGAGGGTCGTATCCCGGGACGCTAGCGGTATGCCGTCGGGACCATTCGGTCCGTGGCGCCAGCGGTATGCTGTCGGGACCATTTGGTCCAAGAACTGGTTGTTTCCATATCTGTTGCGGCTTGTGGTTCTGAGTGTTCCTTGCATGAACGTGAATGAGTTAAGCTCTTGGGGAACGGGCTCTAACCTGTTGGCTGAGTTGGATGGCTTGCTTGGGTGGATGTTACCTGTTTATGGCTGTCCAGTCTGGCGTGGCACCAGGTTGGCTTCAAGTGCTCGTGACGAAGCTTTCAGTTGGTTAAGTCTGATGTAAGTCAGACCGCTTGCTTGGAATGGATGTTACTCGTTTGTAACGAAGCTTTGAGTTGGTTAAGTTTGATGTATGTCGGGCGGCTTGCTTGGAGGGAAGTCATTCACATCGGGACCCCTGATCTGGCATGGCGCCAGGTTGGATCTCAATGTTGGTTTTCGGAACTTCAAGTTGGTTAAGTCTGATCGTTGTTGGCGAGTTGGATGCTTGCATGTCAAGTGGGTTTGGATGGCAAGAGTTGAAGGCTGGGAAGCTAAGTCGTGGTTCCCGGCTCCCTTTGGGATGCTTGCACTACATGTGGTATCAAAGCCGACTGGCCGGTCAGCTATGCGGATCTCACAGAAATGGCCACGGTTTGGGGTTCATCAAGACAACTGTTGTGCAAGGTGCTGCCCATAGTGTAAGCACGGGTGCGTCCACGGTCGGGGTGGTCGGCAGAACGGGGGACTTGATGAGTCAAGGTGCTGCCCTTGAGGTGTAAGCACGGTCAGTTCTCGCGGTTCGGGCTTGGCGCTGTCTGCACATTGGACGGATGAGACAAAGTGCTGCCTAGGGAGGTGAAAGCACGGTCTGTACCTTGTTGGGTGCGGGGCGACATATTCGAACTGTAAGAGTTAACCATTGATACAGAGATGCTGCTCGAATTTGGGTGTAAAGCACGGGTGGTTAGCTGCCGGTGCGGGATAGCTGCCGATCGTTTAGCTATAAGGGCTATCGACCAAAAAGTGGTGGGGCGTGACTGAGGCAATGTGCTGCTTAATGGTGAAAGCACGGATAGTTGGAGGGGTGTCCTATGTGGGTTGATTCCGTGATCGATTTGTATGGGCGCGGCCAGGCAAAGGTCCGTTGGCAGGACCATCTCAAAGGGGGACCTTGTCTTTGTTACTTGTTAGTAAACCTGCCTGAGTGTCTTACTTGTACGTATTCGTGGTGAGTCTTAGTACTCGTGCTTTGCCTGGTTTGCATGATTGCTTGTGATACAAGGAGTTGATGGCTCGAGAAGGAACCTTTTCTTTGAAGACTGATACCATCAAACAAAGAGGACTACAGAATCTGTGGGGTGGATTTGCAGTACTCACAAGTGAACGACAACAAAACGACTCAATGTTTGCAAAGAATGGATGGCTAGCCTGTTTCTTAGGTTAGTTTCATTTGCGACAACGCCCACCAGACGCAAGCAGGAAGTCAAAAGTTGGAAAGGGCCATTTCAGGGGAGATCTTCTATGGAGCAGTTGGTCTTCATTTTGGGACGGCCACCTTCGGAACTGAAACTCACTGAGCATGGGTGATATCCAGAATCTGTGCGGCGGATTTGTAGTTCAAGTACTCGCACGTGAACGACAACGAAATGACTCAATGTTTGCAAAGGATGGATGGCTAGCCTGTTTCTTGGGTTAGTTTCATTTGCGACAACGCCCACCAGACGCAAGCGGGAAGTCAAAAGTTGGAAAGGGCAATTTCAGGGGAGATCTTCTATAGCAGTTGGTCTTCATTTTGGGACGGCCACCTTCGGAACCGAAACTCACTGAGCATGGGTGATATCCAGTATCAGTTGGGTTTTTCCTCAAAGGGGCACATGTATGGCCAAAATGCCACGTTAAAATCCACTCCTAATATAGGTTAAATCAAGTCAAGAGAGTTGGTAATGTCTATTTGGTGGTCATCCCTACTTTACAGGACCTAAACCTAAGTTTAAGGTGAAAATTCGACCAGCTAGCTACCTACCAAGCATAACTCTAGGATCTAAGCTAAGGTTTCATTTTAAGTCAAGGAGAGTGAGTTAACTTCCTTATTACATGCTGGAAATCCACCTAGCTTTAAGAAGGAAGTCGAATTTGCTATGTATTCCCTCTCTCCATAGTGAGAAGATAGAAAATTTTTGGAGCTCATTGGCAATCTCAAGCTAGTTCACTATGTACATTGAGTTTTTGTGATCCAAATGAAACCAAATCAATTTCTACTTGTTTCTCAGGTTGAAGGCCGTACTAAAGCCTGTAGTATACACATGTGGTCTCGAATTTCAATGTTGATCAATGCTTTTGATTGTTAATGCTTGTTGTTTGTTAATGCTTTTGTTTGTTAAGGCTTTTGATTGCTTTTAATTGCCAATCTAGATCAACTTTTTTGTGGCTAGTTTTTTGATAGATTGTTAAGCAAGCATCCAATCACTCTTGTGGATATTTTGTAGATAAAGTACAGTACTTTCACATGGTATTAGATCCAAGTACAAGAGCATAAGCCATTGATCGAATGCAAATCCATTTTTAGCAAGTTTTGGTGATAAAAACTAGTATTGAGAGGGCAAGTTAGAATCTTGATTTTGGTTAGGAGATTTGATCCCAAACTTGGTAGGGGTCCAAATCCATACTGTCCACATGTGTGGGCACCTCTGAACCTACATTTAATGCATGGTATTCATTTGATCCAAAGAAATTCAATTTGTGAGCTTTTGATGTAATTTATAGTGGAAATCTTAGGATAAGTTACCAAGATTGAGTGCCATTGATTAGATTTGACATAGGGTCATGCAATCTAATTAATCTAGGCTGAAATAAGGTCCTCTAAACTTGTTTTACACGTCTTGAAAGTACATCAAAAAGTGTGAGTGAGATTAAGTCATGTTTTTGTCCAAAAATAGCCAAAATTGGCAAGATTTGATTGTAAGTATATTTCACATCATCTTATCTTCATTCCAATTTTGTGAGGGAGTGCTAGAACTGAGACTATAAGTCCATTTGTTGGATTAGAAATCTAATTTGAGTGAAACACTACAAGAGAGAGACCTTAGTGAGTTTCTAGAGACAATCAAATCCATTTCTTGGCAAGATTTGTTTGAAAGTAGTTTTCACTTCATCTTATCTTCATTCAAGCTTTGTGAGGGAGTGATAGAATTGTGATTATAAGTCCATTTGTTGGATTAAAAATCAAATTTGAGTGAAATACTGCAAGTGTGAGACCTTTGTGAGTTTCAAGTCAATCAAATATATTTCTTGTTTGTAGAAGTCGTTACAAAGAAGAAAATGAGAAAAAATTAAAAAAAAAACAATGGAACAGTAAAAGTACGGAAAACAGTTGCCCACCGAGCAGCATGTAACTTGTATTCCCAATCCGATCTGCTAGCTTCAACTGTTTTCGTGAGTATGCTACACATGATCTTATTGGATGACTCTACTTGCCCATTACTGCATGGATAATAAGGTGTACTTGTTCTATGGACCACGAAGAATTCCTCCAATAGGACCTTGATGGTCTCATTGATGAAATGACTCCCGCAATTGCTGACTATCTCCACCGGGAATCCAAAGCGCACAATGATATTTTTTTCATAAAGAAACTTGGCAGTGGTCCTAGCATCAGCTACTCTTACTGCCTTGGCTTTGAAAAAGGACTGGATGGATGCCAGGCGGATTCCTGCACGTGCTTTCCAGATGATATTAGAGCTAGAGCTTGATCCGAAAGCCATTGGTCGAATGTTTGACGATAGCTCCGTAGATCATAATAGTTCGCAAAAGAGTGCTTTGATCGCAAAGAAAATGAGCGCAGGAAATCATAAACTTGCAGGCAGAAAGTGTAAAGAAGAAAAATAGAAAATAACTCTGATAAGCAGTAGCGGTGTGGAAGGGATGATGACATGGCATGGTGACTTGACATCTGTCACTTTCATTTATGGAGGACGTGCATGGCTCAGTGTTTGAAACTATAATTTGACAGATCGATCTTTAATGACGGAAGACCGTTTGTGAAAAAATAAAAAATAAATTAAGGAGAAACAATATTTGTTTTGATATGTGAGCGTACACACGTGTGAATAATGATGATCACGTGGCCATCATCTTTAATGGAGGGATACAAAATATAGGTCGAGAGATTCTTGAAAATATGCTAAAACGATTCTAGAAAAGTTTCGCGAAACTTTCTCGTAGATTCCTTAAAAAGAAAGTGATACAGAAACTCACGAAAATTTCTTGAAAATTTTAGCAACATACTAGAAATTTTTTCGAAAAACTAGAGAGAATGCTAGAAAAGATTCTAGAAAAATTCTCAAAAACGATTTACGAAAATTTGATTAACAAATTTAGTGTCGCGAAAAATTCTCGAAAATATCTTAAAAATGATATTGAAAGATTGAGAGAAGTCAAGAAAAATTCTTGAAAATTTCACGAAACATTATGAAAAATGTTGGACGGTGGTAGAAAATTTCATGAAAATTTCTAGAAAAAAGAAAAGAAAAGTCGCGAAAATTTTTAGAAAAGATAAAAGAAAATTCGCTATTAATTCCAGAAAAATACTAGAAAATAATAAGAATAAAAAAAATTCTGGTCAAAGATAGTATTTCTTCAGTCTGGACCCGTTAATACGTGTAGGTAAGAGTTTACCTTCAAGTCAGAACCATTGTCAAACACCTCTATGACTTTATAAGGTCCAAGCCATCGCATATGGAGTTTTTCAGGGAACTTTTGATGGCGACTGTCATATATCAGCGCATAATCATCAGCTTTAAGATCACATTTTTTTATATGACTGTCATATTTCTTCTTTCTTTGTTCCTGGATTTTCTCCGTTAGTTTTTGTGAAGTCTCTCGAGCTTCAGCTAGTTCTTCAATATTAGTCAACCTTTTGTTTATACATTCTGCAACTGTTCGTTGAGCTTGAATACGAAAGGTTTTCACCTCAAATTCAATTGGCAAAATAGGATGCATACCATACGTAAGAAAATATGGTGTCTTTTTCGTCGCGATTTTCTCTGTTGTGATAAGCCCAGAGAACTGATGGTAGTTTCTAATCCCAATCCGTTGCATGTGCAATAGTAATTTTAGTCAGGATCTTACATCAAATTACATTAGTTCTTTCTGTCAACCCATTTGCTTTTGGATTATACAGTGTAGTTTTTCTGTGTTTGATCAAGAAATAAGTTCTCAGCAACCATATAGTGTCATTTAAAAAATGTGTACCTCGGTCACTTACTAGTTCAAGTGGACAACCATATCTTGTGATGATATATTTGAATAAGAACGTCGTGACAGTTTTCGCGTCGTTTAGTTTTGTCGCCTCTGCTTCAACGTTCTTGGTAGCATAATCCATTGCAACTAGAATATAACGACATTTCGTATGTCGGGTAACAGGTTTGATTGGACCGACAAAGTCAATCCCCCACTTCTCGAATGGTGCAAGAGGCAGGATTGGTGTCAACGGCCAATTCATTGCTTTTGTAGGCTTACCAAATCTCTGGCATGGATCACATGAACAAATAAAATTTGATACATCCTTGAACATTGTTGGCCACCAATACTTGGCAATCAATATCTTATAAACTGTATTCTTCAAAGCAAAATATCCACCAGCATCTTCTGAGTGTAAGGCTTTAACGACCTTTTTAATGTCTTCAGTTTCGAGACATCTTCGTAGTTGATGGTCAGTACCAAGCTTGTACAGAACATTGTTAATAATTGTATAAGTTGCTATCTTATATTGAAAAACTGTCTTTTGCTCCAAATCTAACCATCCGGATATATATGATCCTTGAGATAAGTAATGATATCAGAATATAGCGAATTTGTAGATGAAATCTCGAATGAATGTTCGTCTGGAAAATTATCATTGGTAGGGTCTTCAGTTTTTCCGGTGCTGAGTCACGATAGATAATCAGCATTCGTATGATATTTTCCTTGACAAAGCTCTACTTGATAAGTGAATTCCTGCAGCAGTAGAACCCATCGAGCAATTCGTCCTGATAGATCTGGTTTACTTACAAGATACTTAAGAGCATAATGATCCACATGAAAAATAAATGCATATCCCAGCAACTAATGCCGAAATTTTTTAACAGTTAAAATCATGCCAAGTGCTTCCCTTTCTGTAGCCGAATAATTCTTCTCTGATGCACCGAGCTGTCGACTCGCATAGTAGATGGGATGGTCCTTCTTCTAGTCATCCTTCTAGCTTAGACAAACGCCAATAGCAAATGCAAAAATATCCACATAACTGTGAAATAAAATAGCCCAGTTGGGTGGTCTTAGAATAGGAGCATTGATCAATCTTTGCTTAAGTTCTTCAAATACTTTCTGCTGTTCATTCGTCTACAAGTATTCCACTTGTTTCTTTAGTAGATGTGTAAGAGAGGCAGCAATAGAAACATGATTTTGAATAAATCTCCTGTAATAGCCAACATGTCCTAAGAAAGCTCTTAGTTCACGTAAATTGGTTGATATCTGGAGATTCTTTATAAGCTCAACTTTATCTTTGTCGACTTCTATTCCTCTGTTAGATATTTTATGTCTGAGCAATATTCCTTCTTTCATACCAAAAACTATTTCTCTGGATGAAGAGATAAACAAGTATCTCGACACCGTTGCAATGTTAATTTCAGCTTCTGTAGGTGTGTCTTTGTATCACTGTATACATAGAAATCATCTATAAATATTTCGAGAAAAGTTCTCAAGAAGGCAGTGAAAATTAACATCATGATTTGCTGAAAAGTCGCTGGAGCGTTACAAAGACCAAAGGGCATTTTGTTGTAGGCATAAGTGCCCCAATCCATAGTGAATGTGGTCTTTGAATGATCCTCCTTTTGCACTCCAACCTGATTATATCCAGAAAAGCCGTCACGGAAACTGTAACGCTCTTGACCAGCAACTTGATCTAGGATGGAATCAGTGAAAGGCAGAGGATGATGGTCCTTTCTTGTGACAACATTAAGTTTGCGGAAATCCTGGCATATTCGTATTTTGCCAATCTTCTTCTTTGGGATGACAACAATGGGTGAAACCCATTCACTACTTAAGACGAGATAGATTATACCTGACTTAAGGTGCTTGTTAAGTTCGTCCTTGACCATGAGAGAGTACTTAGGATTGAGCCGATACTGTCTCTGTTGAACAAGTATAGCATCCTCCTTAAGAACAATTCGGTGCTCTCCGAATTCTGCAGGTATTCATCAACCTGGTTCTTGTTACCAAATTCGTATTCAGATTTGTCACTCGAATTATCAGACTCTTTCGAGTTCGTGTCTGCAACGTTAATTTCTTCATACGAAACATCCGCTTCAGAGTTGCAAGCATCGAAGAATTCTTTGTCATCAGTATTCTCATAATATTCAAAGTACTGCACTTCAATATCAGATTCACTAAAAAAAATATTCAAGGCATACGAAGATTTTTCTGATGTAAAGCTGGTGTCGGACAAAGGAGTTTCACCTTCATATTTGTCATGACTCCAGGTTATGATTTGTTCTGCTGGCTTACCTCGGTTATTGGTCTCACCAGTCTAAAATCTCAGCTCTCTGGATTTCCAATGTACACTTGTGCTTGATTGATAAAGCCAAGGTCATCCAATTAGCACAGAATAAGATGGCAAACCAAGTGGTTTGATAACTATGAAATTCATTGTTAATGGCTTGGCTTGAATGTAAACAATGACAACCTTCAGTTCTCCAACAGGTTTTTGACGCGTCAAATCAGCTAACTTGATGTTTTGCTTTGTCGGTTGTCAGTCAGCCCCAAAGCATGAGTTGTTCTTTCTTTTATTATGTTCACACTTGAACCAGAGTCAATTGGCACTTTTTCGATCATGCATCCCGCAATGGTAATATCAATCTCAGGTGCACCGAGATCACCTAAATCGATAGACAAAACACCAGCATCTGGCAGAGAAATTTTTTTCTTCTTTTTGGGCACATAAAGGCCTTTCAGTTGCTTTCTATAATAAGTGTTATCAGCCAACAGCTGCTCAAAAGTAATGTTTGGACGAAGGGATCCAATATCAATCACGATGTCATATTCTTTTGTCTTCAATTTTGAGGTTGGTTTATTAATAACAGCACTAGACAATTTCGTCTTCGCAATTTCTTTGTCCTCTTCCTCGAAAGTGACGACCTTCTCTGTAGTTGTTTGAAGTTCAGCGTTGATGATTTCTTTTGCTTCTGCCGAGATATCTTTTGCAAATAACTTCGCAGCATCATGGTCATAGTCAAGGTCATCTTTGAGATATTCTTTAGTCGTAGATTTGTTCGTTGTTTTGTTAGAGGATTTTTTCTTCGAGGATTTCTGTGCTTTGTCGAAGATTTTTGATCAGGTTTCGAGGAGATTTTGCTTCTCGTTATGACTTTGAATAATTTCTCCACGTCACTTGGCCAGAACTGATCTTCTGTCTTTGTCGGTTTTTCTTCAATAACGTCAATTCTCTGCACAACAGCATCAGTCACAACTTTCGCTTTCGTGTCTGCAGCAGCTGGTGTTGCTAAGACTGATATTTGGGTCGCGGCTTCTACGGCTAAGGGCAGTCAGGATACTTGTGGCCAGGCTCTCTGCAATTCGAGCATAATTGTACATAGCCAATCGGCTTCCGTGGTTGAGAACAGTCAAGAGAAAAATGTCTTGGCTCTCCACAGTTGTAGCAGTTGTCCAAAACTGGTTTAGTCACGGTTTGAGACTTTGCTAGTCCAACAAATTCAAGAGGATTTTGTCTTCTCGGTGCAAACTTGGGTCTGTCCTGCTGGACTAATGCTGCAGTACCCTGAACATAGTTAGTAGTCACATCATTTTGAAAAATAAAAAGTACCTCATGGGCAGAATCTTCAATGTACTTGACATTCACAGTAGTGCAGTCTTCCTTAGTGTGTCCAAAAGTTCCACATTTCGTACACCACATTCCTGAGTTGGAAGAAGACGCTTTTGGTCTTTTATCTGCAACTTCAGAGATCTGCACTTTCAAGTCATTAAACTTTTATTAAGGTCAGCCATATTATTCTTCCAAAGCTTTTCAACTTTAGAAGTTGGCAACTTATCCTCAACAACTTTCGTATTGTCCTTTCATTTAGTTCGTCGTTTATTTTTTCTCTCTCCTTTGTCAGCTTCTGATTCTAATGAATCGCTGCTTTCAGATTTCGAGCTTGAAGAACTGATACTTGAATCAAAATCTGAATCATCATCGCTGTCACTAGAATCAGTCTTCAACTTTTGAGATTTCTTAGTCGATCGTCACTTTCGTGCTAGTTTCGAGGTCTCAAAATTTTCGGCACTAGCTATTACTGCTGCTAAGGAGGTCATGTCCCCTTGTTTGCAATACCGATCAATATTTGGTGGTAAACCAGCCAAAAACCATTTGATCTGCATATCCACGAGATATACACTGGTTAGTTTTCCTATGAAATTTTTAACCTTTCGTGTATATTTGTGAAGGGATTCTTTACTCTTCTTCTGAACATTGTTCAGACGTCCAAGAATTCTAGATTTGTAGCCGATCTTTCTGAACTGGTTCAGAAACGCATCTTTCAGCAAGTACCAGGTTCCTACACGGCTTGGTTCAACTTGAATATACCAGATGTGCACCTGCTTTCTTAGCAGACCAGGAAAAATTCATAGTTTGTCTACGTCAGTTCCCTCGTTATTCGCATTAGCGATTGACTCGAATTGTGAGACATAGCTATCTGCATCATCAAAAGAAGTCCCTTTAAAATAATCGTACTTGATTTTAGAGATAGAAGTGAAACGTGCAGCAGGACCCTCCATACGGAAGCTAATTTGGAGTTCAAGTAACTGGGCAGTGATTTCATCTAGATTTCTTCGACTAGTACTCTCACTTTGTCTTCGTAAAAATTCCTCTCCAAGCTTACGGTATTGTTCTAATCAGAATTATCTATCTGACATACACTAGAGATGGAGATGGATTTGTCAGATTTCTTATAGCTTTCCTAAACTATCCCCGGCAACGGCGCCAAAATGTCATACTATACCAACAGGGTTAATATAAATTTTATAGTAGATAATGTCGTTCCCACAGAAGACAACATTAGAAAGTTATGTACTTGGTACAATTATGGCAAGTGGTTTCGAGTGTTATTCTGGTTGTCAACAGACATTAAAAAGTAACCAGTATTACTTATGGTTTGGGAAATGTAATGTTAATAATTTCAGAACAACGATCCAGCGTCTATCAAATCGAATGAAACGCGTTCTACAAATGAGATGTTATCAAAGTAGTACAGTAGTACTACACTCTAGCTGATTAAGATATCAACAGAGAATCGAGAATTGTTCGATGTATTCGTGACTGTGCAGACAATTAATTAATCGTGTTCGCGAACTGTTTGTTTCTAGATATAAGTCCTCAGCAACTAGAGTTCAAATTAATGGCTAGAATGGTTTTAGAACACGTTAGAAACTTATGTCAATGCCAATCAGGAAAACAGATCAAAGACTCAATTCTTCAGACAGGGACTGTCATCTCATATGTATACATACAGCTTTATTCAATGATCGTGCTAGACTGTACCAAAGATAGTCATTATTTGAGTGCCGAAAAGAAAGTATTCGCGACAGACAAATAAGATGGTTTTAAGAGAATTCTTTTGAGCATGCTTTGCGGATAACCAGCAAAACGACTGTAATGCACTAGAGCGTCTATCTGATCAGAGAGTAATTCATGAAATGCGTTAGAGATTGTTAGCAGACTCAAGATCACTCACACTCAGCAGTGCGGAGAACAGAGATAAGAGAAAATAACTCACAGAACTCTATTCACTTCTTCAATCTCTTACATAAGCATAAACTCTTCTCTCTCGATGATCGAGATTGAAGTGTAAGATCTATATATGTTCTACGGGACGAACAAACACACCTCTTAAACAATAGGTGCGTCACTCCCACGAAAGGGTCTAGTTCACAATTAGACTGAAAATACGTTCAACTATACCATAGGAGGTATACTTAACTATGAGTTAAAGTTACTCTAGTTTAACATGTCTTTTCGTATCTAGTCGTTTCGTATGGACGACCTAGTAAAGGTTATCCAAGGCAATGTCTTTTCCTTTTAAAGGTCTTGTCCTTAATTACAAGGCAAGTACTTAGGAGATATATTCCTGAAAATTTACTTAGGCCTCTTCATGATCTATACTTAACCAGCTCATATCTTCATTTTTGAGTATATCATGCCATATTTATGTTGATATTCAATATTTAACATTTTCGAGGCATCACACAGTCTGTTGTAAGCACATGATCAAATTTTTTTGAAATACATTTTTTGAAACGTTTCAGAGAAGAGCAAGAACATAACAATAGATTTTCAATTTTAAAATTGCAGAAAACATCAAATGGAATGTACCATTCACTTTTGATGTTAGGCATGTATGACCAAGCAAACACAATATCCTAAAAGGACTTGTGTATAAAGCCAAAGATTTGTAATAAAATGCAAGTGTAAAAGTGTCTCACATAAATGGTCTCAAACATCCTATTACGATAACGTAAATGTAAAAAGATCTTTGCATTGCCCTTGTGCATGCTGATCCACCGTATTCCTAGTGAGAGTTCTTCTATCCTGATCTTCGTCATCCTGCGAGCCAATCAATCTCTATAAGAGTTCAATCTTTTAACCGGTAATTCTTCTTTTGCACCACTGCCTTGTCCTTCCTTTCCTTTGTATCATATAAACTTCTTTCTTTTTTCCATATTTTGTCAAGAAACCACCGAATTTGATTGTTTAGGTTGAAAGTACCAGGCCTTTTATTTGTGTTTTGGAAGAATTTATCATGGAGAGTAGAAAAAAGTTTCATATGTTTGTTGCAGATCATGTTTGGTGGCAAAGAACTATTTAACAGATCGTTCATGCATTGGATCATCTTTAAGTCATGTTTTACTAAGAAAGTCAGCAAAGGAAATGATAAAACATGTTCGGTTTGAAAAAATGAAAAACGAAATTGTAGAGACTGTTTTGACTAAGGTTCAATCATACTTGGATGCGAATGTAATACAAGGTGCATGTGATGTATCTAAAATTAGCAGAAATGCTTATTCTACTTTTTTTAGAATAGTTAAAGAAGCTTTTTCCCAAGTGATGGTGAAGAAAATTAATCTTCTGCATCCATATCAGGTAAGATTAGCTAGAAATTTTTATAATGATGGAATGTTCAAAGTAGTTGGCCAACCACTTCATATAACTGAATTATACAAATCAGAATATGGTGAGCTCAATTACAACGATTGCAATAATATTTTTCTTAATATTAAAAATGTTCTAAAATACATTATTCGATTCTATGAACTAGACGAACATCAAGTAAATGGAAAGATCATTATTGTAATAAAATTGGATGAATCTGAAATCACCAAGGGTCAGAAGTTGGAAGCTATACATTTCAATTTTCATTTGGAATATCTATATTAACAATTCATACCTTGCCAGTTCCTATTGGCATGTCATGCATTACTTGTTTCTCTACAAGTCTTGAAAGAGGACCATAAAATACTATCATGGATATTTTCAAGAACAAATTATGGCAAGATTATAAAGAGACATTCGGAGGGTGAGAAATTTACAGTCAAAAACCATGGAAGTTTTCAAATTCAATGGCACCGTGCAGGGGATTTGAAAACATTAAAATGTATGTATAATGTCTCTCATGGGGCAACATCAAAGCATTTAGATCCAAATATGAAAAATGTTCTGCCAATTCCATTAAAATATGTTCACATATGCACATTGCATGATGAGGTTCGTATTATTGAAAAACTAATTTACCTGCATATTCTACTAGCATGGAATCATAAACCAGAGTCAGTGGCTAAAGCAGGAATTAGGAGGTTCGAAATAGTTCTGTCAAATGCAGGACTACATAAAGGGAATGTCACGATTGAAAAAAGTGACAGACTCTTAGGAAAAAAAGGAAACGTTCCTAATAAGCCATCAATTGGAGGTGCTAAACAAGAAGATTCTTATCCAATCACACATGCAAACAATCAAGTGTCAGATACGAAATTTGGAGAGAAATTGTTCAAGCCATACGAACATTGGAAGGAAGTAATTGAGTGGAAAAGGGACAAGTGTGGACCAACTTAGACAAACTCATAGGTGTTATCAGGAAAGAAAACCTATCATCAGAAGATATGAGGACTTTACAAAATCATTGCACCACATTTGTAAAATCTGTACATGATTGTTGGGAAAAAAATAACGTTACTCATTACATGGTGCTAATCTATATCATTATCTGGTACTTTTCTCATTCAAGCTTATATTTTTTTCTACTGATGTAACTAATCAAAACTATTGTTTGCAGCACATCCTTCTTCATCATACAACTTATTTTGCAAAGGAATACGGGAGCTTAAGTATCTAGTCATTACAAGGCATGGAAAAATCTCATTGGCAAGCAAGAGGAGCATTTCATAAAGCAACAAATCATGGAGGACACAATTCAAGAAATAAATATTTAGTTCAACTTTTTCAGTGGTTTTACAGAAGAGCACAATTTAGATATCAAGCTAAAAACTCGCCAAGTATTACGATATTTCGAAAGGCATTCAAATTCATTACAAAAGAGAAATCTTTGTAATATATCAAAAATCTATTACAGAAAATTATTTAATTATCATCATCATCCTCTTCAAGATTCAGACGGATGGTATTGTCATGAATGAATAATCTCCTTTCATATGGATCCAAAATTTTTAAATTTTTCCTCCTGGTTGCATATGGATTATAAGATGAATGATATATACAAATCTCATTATTTTGAAAGTTTTTCAAATAATGAGATAGAGAAACATCTTTTCTCCCGGCTAATACACCTCGGACGCCTCCATGTCTCATACCAGAGGCATCTACTTCAATAACATCCTATGAACGAGAAAAGAAAATAAATTTAGAATGATACACAACACTGCAAACTCAATAAGAAAACTGAACAATATCAATACCAATAAAAAATAAGAAAACTGAACAATATCAATACCAATATAATATCTACTTACCATATCATAATCATCGTAGTCAATGACGTTTTCTCTGCTGATGTCATGTCCTCCAATGGCCTCTACATTTTCGGAGGGGATATATCTAGTCCTAGGGGGATATCTTTTTTGAAATCCCAAAAATTCCTCCTCTGTAGGCAAAGTCTTTTCAGAGGCTTTGGATTTTTCAATCATGGCCTCCAAGGCCTCATTGCCATATTTATCATAATCTATCTCACTTTCAAGGTCATCATATGAGTAATCAACAATGTCAGAAAATTCTGATAAATTTTGAGCAAAAATTGAGAGGATTTCATCCTCTCTCAAATTCAATACATCTTATATATCATTAAATGAAATATAACATTCATTATTTATAAAATATAAAGGAACATCGAATAGAGTTATTTGATTAACAAGAGATGCAGATGGAAGAGAGTCAGAGAGGATTATAGAACGAGGGAGAGTTTTTTGATAATCAATGGAACAGTTGAAGATTCAACAGACTCATCATTTGGAATTTCAGCAGATATGTAGAACACAAAAGCCATTCCTTTGATTAGAAGGCAACATAATCTTTTGTGGATATCACAGTATATTTCTTTTGAAATGGTCATGCAGGTTAGAGTACTTCCTATTGTGTTTATGCTTAGAGGATGGTTGGGAATGTACAAGATCCTGAAAATGAACGAAACAAAAATTATCTATATCCAACATAGGAGTACTAATAATCTGAGAAAAATTATCAAGATAAAAAATTAAATTATAACGATTCTCATAAACTAGCTTATTGATATCAAAGGGAGCAAAAAAATATACTAGCAAAATACTCTAATTTGTCAGATGGAATGTCATTGGTATTAAAAAAAATCCATAAGTTTTTCATTTGAGGCCATGGAGGAACTAGCCATATTGAATCCGATATCGGTTCAACGCCTCAAATAAATATCGGTAGAGGACTAAAGCAAAGTGCACGCGCTGATCCGATATAGTAAGGCCGAGAATGAAATTTTTCAAAAAGCACTGGTCGGAAGTGGCTGATATCGATTCAATGCGCCTGAATGAATACGAGCATGTACAGCAAGGGATGGCGCACGTCGATTCGATATCGGGAGAATGAAGAAAAACAAGAAGGCTAAAGAGTTCAGAATAAAAGATTACGGAATCGAAATATGGAAAGTGGTGCACATATTTATAGCCAATTCCTGTTGATCACAGCCATACATTTGTCAAATAACGAATTGTGATTTACAGCCTATATTTATCCACCAATCAGAATGAGACTAATTTGTACCTACGCCAAAATACATTAACTAGTCTAGTACTAGATTCAACGAATCATCATTAGCCCTGCGCCGGAATACATTAAATAGACAATCACTAGCCTCCTAGAATAATCATTAAAAAAACTATAAACAATTGATTAGTGGATATCATTGAAAAACGTGAACGGGGAGAATTATTACAATCTCTCGCCCTATTTAAGCACCATAAAGACGAAAATTTTCCTTTTGAGATAATGTTCATTCAGAACATTTTCATAAGTCTTTCATTATGCGTTCCAGTATGATTTTTCTGTGTATGGGATATCGGATCAGCGCGCCTGGCAGACGATGTATTTGTTGCATTTGGACTACGCGCGTCGAATCGCTATTCTAGGACCAAAATATTATCAAAATTTTTGAAACTATTGGACCCTATATGCATGATCAAAGCTTGATTCGGAAGACTCTTCATACTGGCCAAAGTTATGCAGAATCTATCGAATCAAGCTCTGATCATTCATATTGCGTCCAATATCGGATGAGCGCACGAGAATACATACTATGATTGTCAAATGCTTTATATGCGCGTTGATTAGCTATCGGGTGAAAATCTGGCCTTTGAAATTTTTCAAAATTATAATTATTGGATATAAAAAAGGTCTTATATTTAAAGCTTAATGTTGTCAATTTCAGTATTAAATGGTAGAAGTGTGATTAATTGTAGATGTGACCATACTTTATTTGAAATTAATTCTGGCTAATTCGATATGGACTAATCATTTTGATGACTGATGGATATTTAGATTGATTTGATTGACAAGCCTCTAAGTAATCATCATCGTAATACGAGCCACCACGTTTGCAATCATTTCTGATTTTCTCTATATATACTGATCAACGACGCTGAAATTTTTTTGCTTATAGTTATTTATATCCATGCGATATAGATTTAGCGCACTCGAAAACAACTTCCTTCAATCCGTTCCTACTCGCTCGCACCCATCCGCTACCAGCTAACGAAATTGTTTAGCTCAAGTATCACTTTGACATGCCCGACCTGAGGTCTGATCCTGAAATCAACATTATCGTGCGCTGATCTGCTACTACACAGTAATGGCGCGGACCAAGCAGACAGCACGAGGACATTCAGGTGGAATACCAATTTCAGATGCGGGTCAGGGAAATCCACAACCACCACCTCGTCCACCACCACCTCCTCCTAGGCCAAGGGGTTGAAGAAGAGACCCACCCTAGCTCAAGGATATTCGGAAGCTTCAGAAGACAAATAATCTTCTGATTTCAAAATCTCACATACAGAGGTCCATCAAGCAGGTGACAAGAAGTCTATCTGCAGATGTGAGATGGACGATAACGGCAATTGAGGCGCTGCACACAACATATGAGGATTTTTAGGTGAAATTTTTTTCTGATATTGTTGTTGCAGCTGTCCATGCCAAGAGGGTGACCATCAAGGATTTCAACATTGTATTCAGGCTTCGAGACACATATGACAAGTTTGCTGAATACTTTAGACATGTTCCTTCCTCTCCTCCAAAACAAGATTCAGAGAGGAGAAAAGAAAGCAATCTCAACCAACCCTACTTGTTATTTGTATACAGAGCGGGAGTGTTTCAAAGAAGAGGAGGTCTCTCGACCCTCCATCTAAAGCGAGGGATTTTTCCAAGCCATCTCCTCTGAATACTATTCTTTCTTCTAGGCATTCTCCTCCTAAGTCTCCTTCTTCTCCTTCCACTCCATCTTTAACTTCTCCTGCTAAATCTTCCTCTCCTAACCAAACTCCACCTCCTCAATCTCCTCCTCCTCCTAAACCCGTAAATATCACTTCCCCTCCTCCTGTTGTTGGAAGCGATTTAGATGATTTTGTTAGTGTAAAGGTAGAATCAATTTTGAATGACAATTCTTTATGTGGTTTATCAGTGTTACTTTTGTCACCCCCTGCACTTGCCTTTGTAAATAGTTCTCAATATGTACAGTATGACCAATTGTTAAACACGTATCTTAAAGGTTTAGGTCCTCGATACAGTTTTAGAATGCCAAAGACCAATGCTAGTCTCCCCCTTTCTAGTTTAGATACTGGTGAATTAGAAAGTAGGGATAAAATGCTAGGGGACAATGTAGGAGGTGGGGCAATTCAGTACTGGATGGAGTTCTTCCAGACCCCATTGTTTATAGATGTTGCATAATTCATGGCAGCATTTGATTTTCCTGATTTCAAAAGTTTGCACGATGATATGTTCCAATACGTCAGACTGGGGACTCCAATTATTGTGCTGCCATACATAACAAAGTAAGTGTCTATTTTTCATATTTTATCTTATTGAATTTTTCATATGAATTTTGATGATTTCACATTGATTCTCATAAATTTCTTGTTTTCTGATTTCAGTGATCATTGGAGCTTATATGTGTTGTCTCTGTACGTCAATGATGAGGGTGTGTGTAATCCAGTATGTTTGAAGATGACTCTATTACACACACACACACACACACACACACACACACAAAATTGCCAGGACCCATATACAGAAAATACTGGAACTCTTTCCAGTACCAAATGCAAAAGCAAACTCGAAGCTGAAAATGGTTGATACAGAGGTATAAATTTTTCAATATCGGTTCGATGTGCCCTTGTAGTTATTGATTGGTTTATTTTTCCAACGTGCGCGCTGATCCGATATTCAACCAAAAAATTTTGATATCAGTTCGACGCGCGCTTGTTTCCGTTGTAGATTTTATTCTTACATCCTGCGCATTGATCGATATCTCATAATGTCCAAATTTAAATTCTGCAGTCCTTCCAGTAGGTTGATTCTCTCAGCTGTGGTTGGTATACCATATGCAATGCCAAACACTTTTTTAATTGGCTTGCATTACAAGATGGACTTCCAAATCTGGAAGAGGTAATATTCGATTAATTACTTTTAATTGTGTTTTTGTTTTTTTCATATACAAACTCCTAATAACTGATCTTTGTTTAATTACATTTAACTGTGTTTATGTTTTTTTTTCAGTTTAAATGCCCGAAGATCTCCCCAATGGAGATAATGCACTTCAGACAGGAGACCATAAAGTTTGTGATCGAAAATTCATATCCAGTTGCAGTGGCCGAGTGTTCTCCACCCAAGCTACTTCCAACTGGAGAAATGGATTTAGAGATCATAGATAGTTGATTTTGTTTAAATAGTCGTCTCACTTGATGTGGATGAGACACATGTACAGAAAATTTTAATAGAAATATACTTACAGTTTTTCTATGGTTGTTCTCACTTGCTAATTTTCCTCTTATCAATTCAGGTTATGATTCATTCATCTTCAATTTCTACTGTTTTTCGACATGTTTGTTTTTCATTGCCTTGGTCTGCCTTGTCTTTACCATGGTCTTTTTGGGATAAGTTCAGAATGATGATCTGATCGAACCTTTGCCACAACCAATCCAAACATGCGACATTAGTTCACTTAGATTTGTTGCAGCAAAGCTTTGATCAGATCGTCATCTGAACATATCCAAATATGCCAAGACAAGGACAATATAGACCAAGGAGACTTCAACAAGGGCAAGCGTCGATTGTAGTGATCATTGGAGTTCAAGTGACTGAAGATCTCCCCAATGGAGATAGTGCATTTCCTACAGGAGACAATGAATCTTGCTATCGAAAACTCATATTATCCAGTTGCAATTATATTGTGTTTTGCACCATGGAAATGGAGATCATAGAAATGAAAGAGCCTCATAGAAAAAGTGATTCATATATTTTCAAAAATGATGTATACAAAAAATTGTATTACATAATACAAAATTCCATAGTTCATAATCTATAAATCTTCAATTTCGATGGATGTTCCAATGTCTTTGCATTTTATATGCACTTCTTGCCTTACTCTTACCTGCACACGAGAAAATATTTTAGTTAAATATTTTATGAAACTGATTCACTTAGAAATAGAAAAAAAGGAATATTTTTATATGGCATAACGTACATTTACATCAATCGAAATTGATAGTACTGAGGTAGATCGAATTGCAACATATCTAGTTCTGATCGAATGTGATTGAGACACCAATCTTCCTCGACCTCAACCATTGCAAGAATGTTGTCATTTCTTTTCACTATTATCTGAAGTTGCTCTTGAGGGTTTATACCAAAATCTTGATCAAGTGGCTTCCAAACATTTTTGCATTTAATCCATCTTCTATAATACAGCAGCAAAGTGAGCATTTGTTTTTCGATGTGATATCTAAATGTCATGGATGAGTAACATACTTTGCACTCAACTTGCTGATTTTGTTTTGTATCCCAACCATCATCCAACAACTCGGCGATTATATCAGCACTCAAGTCCCTACAAATAAACATTGTTTTCGTTCTCCGAATATTGCATTTGGAAAAAAAAAATTAACAAAAATAGTAAGAGGTAGATACCAACTTAATCTATTATTCTTTGATCCAGTGCTACATTTTAATATACTCTGAATATTAATATATAGCCTAGATCGAAAACTTTCTGAAATTGCTGCATCAGGAGAAATCCACTCCTCACTTAAAAAATCTGGTAGAGGATATGGCTCTAATCTACCAACTAAACCATTTTTATCAAGAAAATAGGTGTGATCATAAAAAAAGCTCTTGACTCTAAAAGTGATTTTGAAGAACAACTTTTATATTGTAAAATACCGATATCCGAATGTATGACATCGATTATTTCTACAATCGATTTAACTGATTGCCATTCAAAGAAATTTGATGGATACAAATCTACAAAACCAACAAAAACATCTCAAGAAAAATATAATTTAAAGAAAATGCTAAATCTAAAGAAATTGAATCTGAAAACTTACAATTGCATTTGACCGGCAGGTGATACTTTAAAATCCATTATCCTGCCTTTCTAAGAGCTTCTATATATGTTATCCGATCTTTTTCTTTTTCGGAATGAGCCTTTTGCAGAGGGATGCATCAAGATCCATTGATATTTTCGATATATTCTTGGTATCCATTGACCTTTTGCATTTTTTTCATTGCAAATATTGATTGCATCAATGGTTCCTCTTGGTCTCCAATTATGTGTAGCCATTAGTCGAAAATACGAGTACGCAAGCTGAGATCGGAGAGAATGTAGAGATTGCGAGGTAAACCTAAGAATGACAAGAAAATGAGAGATAGAATGAAGAAAATGAGAGGTATACCTATTAATGACAAGAAGTTCCTTAACTACAAGGATTAGTTAACCACAGTTTATGACTATTGACGTCAAATCAACCTCGACGAGCAACATAAGAGTATTCGGGCAATAATTGTGGTCCAATCACAATTGTTTGTTCTGCCCGGCGAGATATTTGAAAATCACGAAAATTTGGCCGGGAAAGTTAAATACAATTTCTGTCTGTCAACCACTATTACAGTTCATCATAGATGGACACCATTCATTGGGACACATAAGCGTTGAAAGCATGCGAAGTCAAAAACAGCATCTTGACAAAGGGCCCATTTTGAGTTCTATTATCCCCTAATGTAAGTAAATGTGGATCCTTGATTGCTCAAGGAAGGAGGCATGGTAAACTTTTCAAGCTTGATGCATGTGTGATCTCTATTTATGAAGAATGTATGGCTAGGGAGCAATTGACAAACCAAGAGGTTGGGCCATCCCAACTTCAAATCTTTGGAGGTAATGGCAAAGAAAGAGCATGTTCTTGGTCTCCCTAAAATTCTTGTTGCAAACAATAGTGTTTGTGAGCATTGTGCCTTGTCCAAATCTCATAGACTTGTTTGTTTTAGATCTACTTCTATATCTAAAGAAGTTTTTCAACTTGTGCATTCTGATATTCAAAAGCAATGGTGGGGCAAAGATGTATGCAACTTTCATTGATGACTTTAGTAGGTATACTTGGGTCTATCTTCTTAAAAGCAAAGATGAAGTGTTTGTTGCATTTGTCAAGTTCAAGAATGAATGGAAAACCAATTCAATACGAAAAGCAAATGCTTAAGATCAGATAATGGAGGGGAATACACTTCAACTAAGTTCATAGATTTTTGCATAGCACATGGGTATTTAGCTAAACCCAACTATCCTTGAAAGTCTTTAGCTCCTACCATTAACATTTAGCCCTTGTTTGGCTAGTCATGGAGGGAGAGAAAAACTCACATGCATGGAGAAGAACGAGAATTTGAGGATGTGAAAAAAAGTTCATAATCTAACTGTATCCTCTAGTTTGTTGTACATTCTACTCCCAGTAATGTTTGATTGAACTTGGAAGAGAACCTACAAGTAGCTGCAACTGTGCGGATTTCAAGATAATCCTTGGCCTAACCTTCGTATTTTCCACTATTTATGGACTAGCTATCCTTGGTTCGTGAACAGCTTGTTCTGCTATAGTTAATTGGTAGTAGACGGAGCTAATTCTTAACTGCTACAAACCTTCCAATCCTATTGTCATGATCCATATTACATAGTACATATGTTGATTGTTTGAAATGAGAAGGAAACAGCGAAGCGATTTTAGGGCCTTTTTTTTTTGGGGGGGGGGGAGGGCCTCGTATCTTATTAGCACGTCGGGGTTTGGCCCCGACCCTCTTCAGCTCCCGACACGCGTCCCAGGTGCCGGCCTGTTGCTGCCCGGCCTGTCTGCCCGACCTGCCTGACCTATTTTCCACGTGGCAGATCTCAATTTATCCCATAATCAACTGGGAGAAATGAATCTGCCTGCATATATAATAAAACTGCCCATCTTTTCCCTTGCATGCATGAGCATGGAGGTGCCTGTGCACAGGCCTGGTTCCCAGCGCCCCCAGCATGCTCCCGCGAGAGGGTCCCGACGCGTGGCGCCAGCGCCATTGTGGTCCCGCGTGAGGGTGGCGCCAGTGTGGGTGTGGTCCCGGCGCCAACGTCAGCATGGTCCCGCGTGGCGCCAATGTGTTGCCGACGCACGCGTGTCAAGGGGTGTTTTGTCCCCTGCCCTGACTCCACATGTCAGTCGCTTATTGGGTCGGGGCCAAAGCTGTCCCCAAGTTGTCCCCGTGCCAATAAGCGACGGGGGGGGATCTTATTTCTAGCCTTCTATTATGGCAAAAACAAGTGCTTTTTTAATGTTTAGTCAATGCAAGTTACAATTGAATCCCGACTGGAGAGTCGTAACTCCCAAGTCCCACCTATTACCTATTGTCATGATCCATATTTACATTACAGTTTTATAAAACCTAAACCATTTAAAACTCAAAGAGACAAAAGAAACAGCTCATGCACCACAAGGATTGAGGTGATACAAAAGCTTCCAAGCTGACCAACAATAGGTTGAAATTTTATCAAATTTTGAACCGTTCTTGTTAGTAGAGACCGTTTTTCGTACCACACTCTTTCATTCACAGATCTCATCTTCAAAAATCCAGAGATAGAATAGCTAACCATCAGTAAAATTCTCGGTTGGCTCATCTTCATTAAATCAACATAGCACTCACTATTACCACTACCATATGCCTAGCGATCCAATCTTTCAAAACCATAAATTCTCAAACTGATAAATTTTTAAGTCTATCCACAAATTAACATTCGTCCTCCCATCTACTTTCGATGTTTTAAGGATTTGGACAGCATGCATTCCTCCTCTGTCCTCTACTTTTTAAAGAGAGGCCTCATAACCTCAAGGTGCAATTGAGCTTCTTAACAGGCAAAATCCATACAATGCCCCTAGTTTCCCTTTTCTCAATTTTCAGCTTAATCTTCGTCCTCTACATCTGCCGTGAACGGTACAGACAAGCAGCAACTGACAGCCATCTCAATATTTCTCTGTTCCGACTTCTGAATTCTAATTTGACTACTTTACCATTTTTCTTGTTATAGGTACACTTTACAATACTTCCTTTCAGTCTTCCTTAATGTCAAACCTTTGATGTGTGATAAGCACCACCTGGAATCTCTCTCTCTCTCTCTCTCTCTCTCTCTCTCTCTCTCTCACACACACACACACACACCACACACAGCAAACAGACTTGTACATGTAAACTTTGACATTATTTGACATTATAAAATCCGGTTAACTTCATAGCTTGGAGGCGTGCATGCCATGAATGGAAAGTGAAAAATGCAGCTGTGTAGACAAGGAAATAAAATAAAATAACAAAATCTACTTTTGAGAAATTCTCCAACTAAGATCATATCGACTCCTAATTCATCACCGCTTTCTCGGATCTGTACCAATCAGTGATTGTTCACAACTGGCCGTCATCACTTCTCGAGTCTTCACCAATGTCATTTGCCAAAACTACTTGGAGAACTTGGATTTGAGAGCGCTCTCCTCATCATTTTCAGGATCCAAGCCTAAGTCATCCTTAATGTGCTCAGAATCGATTTCCTTGAGTAAGACTGTGTCAGCCTGAGGTGCTGGCTTCTTAGAGGTTGACTGTTGATACATTACGCCCCCCACGATTGTGAGGACAAGAAAGAGAATTCCGGTGTTACTTGCATGCTTGTCCCAAATGAGCACATTAATAATCACTGTAAGTAGCTTGTTCACCACTCCTGTGACTGTGAAAGCTGTTGCAGAAATCGCTTTTCTTGCTGCAAAGCCGAAGAAACTGATTGCGAGGCCAAACAAGCACGAAATGCCGACTGATACAACCGCTTGCGGTTCCAGCAAGCTTGCCCAGGGGGCATTTCTAACCTCTACATATTCCCCTGTCAAAAACCAGAAAAACGGAGCCATCATCAAAGACAGAAGATTGTTGTAGAAAACAAAGCCCCATGTGTTTAGCCCCAGATTTGTCACCATGTGCTTGATGTACACCATCTCGGTTGTGATCGTCACCAAGTAAGCTACGGCCCAGGAATATGCAGTCACGTTAAATGCAGAATCCGTAGCAACGTATCCTACCGCCCCTCCCAAGATAACCAACAGAGATATGAACGTAGATCTGGATGGCCATTGCTGATTCCTGAAAACGGTGTCTGCTATCGCCACCAGCAATGGCGTCGAGGATCTGAAAACAATGAAAGTATCTACGTTGGCGTGTTTCAGGAGATTAGTGTTAGTGAAAATGGCAAGATAGAAAACAAGTGCTGCTGGTAGGAATTTTTTGACCGTCTCATAAACTAATGGATCGTGGACGAGAATGCCCGTGCGACCTAACATCCATACTCCACCGGCACTAGTCGCATACTGGAAGGCCGTGAGGAGGCTAGGGTAAGGAAAATAAGTCACTGCATACTTGTTGATCACGGCAAGCAGGCTAGAACACAATGCATAACCAACGATCAATGGACCAGTAGATACATAAACGGAAGCCGCATCTGTTTTTGACATTTTGCGTACACAGATCTACTTGAAAAATCTGTACAACATATGTTGATAGCTTGCTGGAAGCTATTTAAACATGAGATGTCTAGATCAGTGAAAGGGCATACATCAGGAACAAAAAATTGGCCATAGCGAAAATGGCGGGCAACTTTCCGTCAGGAACACTAGTGATGTCGAAAAACCTCAATGAAGATTAAGATCTTGAAAACCTGATGCTCCTAAACTGTCGCTAACATACAAAAGAAAGAAAAATTTCAGCAACTGCAAAATGATATGCTTCCTAAAAATTTGGTTGCAGTCAAGAATCAAGATTGAGCAATTTCATTCCACAGTTTCCACTGATATCACAAACTGAACAACAAATTATCACGAGTACATGGATCAAGAACGAACGACATGTTAACCACTTACAATAATGATCATAATAATATTGAAAACTTTGTTAAAGAACATGGCACGAGTGAGAGTACCAAGGAGCGCGGGTGCAAGCCTACCGTGGAAGGCCATGTCATGCCAGGGGAAGAAGAGCTTTTTATATGCAATCGTAAATCGTAATTTATGGACTGATCATAGTACATACCATAAAGAGAGGCATCGCATCACCAGACTCCGGAGATGGCGCCAACAACTTCAAGTCTTTGACCTCTGAGATACGATCCATTCCAGGCTGATTCCAGCCCCTGCTGCTGCGCACTGCTGTCTCATCACGTCGAACAGGGAATACGAATACCGTATTACAGACGTTTCAACTACTACAGTGTACAATCTACCACCTCATCAAGAAAAACAAACACACAATCGAAAGATCCCTTTTCTTTCTCTTTTTCTTTTTTCTCTCTTTTATGTTTTATGATTTGTCACATGCTCTTTCCTGATTTTGCTGCCATGAGTTGATGCTCATTGCAACTACATCTTACCTCTATATTGTTATGCAATGTACATGCAATTCTCATACATGAGTTCTATTGCTTAATGCTTTATTTTTCTTCTCTATCTATCTATCTTTTTAGATCATCTTTGTATCCAAAAAATAACATGTGGCTATGTATGATCCTACCATCTCCCAAAGTGTGGCAAGTAGGTGCAATCCACTTTGATGCCGCAATAGAATGCTCATGTGACCCATACATCTCTCTCTCAGACCTCTCTCTCTCTCTCCACATGCATTCAGGATGCACACCCCAGATGGGCGTCCAGTTTGGGAAGTGCAAGCTTAACAAACACACATTTTTGAAAGCCTGCACATCTCGGATGTTCTAGTTAAAGTCAGTTTCTAGATGTTGTGCACATCCCAGAACCACTTTTTTCCACATCTAGGATGTAGATTGAGTTCTTGGATGTGCACATCTAGATCTACATGACATGCCGGAAGTTTGAGACGAAAAATGATGCATGTGGCCATGCATAGAATCTCTCTCTCTCTCTCTCTCTCTCTCTCTCTCTCTCTCTCTCTCTCTCTCTCTCTCTCTCTCTCTCTCTCTCTCTCTCTCTCTCTCTCTCTCTCTCTCTATATATATATATATATATATATATATATATATATATATATACTAGTAAAGAGTGCCCGTCGTTGACGGGCAATGGCGGCCGATCTAGGTGGCGGCCGATGATTTGGAGAGAGAGAGAGAGAGAGAGAGAGAGAGAGAGAGAGAGAGAGAGAGAGAGAGAGGTGTGTCTGTGTGTCTGTGCGTGTATTCAATGTGTGTGTTTAAAAAACCATCATCACAAAAACCCAAACTACTATAAAAAATTGAAGCAGCAACAATTTCATATTCCAATATTTTTAAGAAATAGACATCATGTCATCTGATAATTCAAAAACCAATACCTGGGCATACACCAGGTTATCTAACATTGGCTCAAAGTCACTAAGTCTAACAACGCTAACATGTCTCCAAACATATGCCACATTCCTAAATAACATATCTACATCTAATAGGAATCGATATTCTCTTGGCATAAAACATCTTCTCCTTTGTTGTTGGAATAAGAACTCTGCATAAGCTTCTATCAACCACAAAATGGAGCTGCGAGACACCTCATCACCAAAACAAAATAACTTTGTCAGGTCTCGCACAAAAGTCCTGTGATTTATGTAGATCTTCGACATCTGCAACAACACCAAAAATGTCAAAAAAAAATGTACATACAACAACACATGATCTTAACAACATTGTGATAACTCTGCATTCAACAATTGCAAACTATGCATGCCCTCTGGCAGAGAAATCAGGTCCAAATCATGATGCACGAATGTGGGCTCACGACCATCTCCCACACTCAACAAATAATCTGCAAACCTCAATGGCTCATCCTTATTGCCACCCTCCACGTCCATGACGCGCATGTTCTTTGTCAATTTATGCACCTCCATGTGTTTCCACAAAAGCGAACACTTCAGCGAAGCATTGACAATCTGCGCCCGACTTCCACGTGGCACCACTAGTAGAATCTGTCAAAAATCACCCTCGAAAACACTGGAACTCCTCCAAATGGAACGTCGATACTCAATATATCTCGTGGAGATTGATCTACGCACTCTATAGCATACTTATGCGCCATGGGATCCTCATCCCAAATGATCAGTCGACACGCCATCAAAAGCGTACCTAATACAAATTGCTTAGAAATGTTGCATGTCAAGCTCTCATTCAATTCCGTCGGAGGAATTTTAAACCGAGAGTGTGCGGTCCTACCACCTTTCATCAACAATGCAGCAATCCCACTCGATGCAACTGCCAATGCTATCCACCCTTGTGCACGCACGTATGACAACATGACACTATAAAGGTGTGTCTTGCCTGTACCACCCAGACCATCTACAAAAAACACTCCACCCACTCTCCGAACAACATGCTCATGTACTACACGGTCAAAAATCTTTCGCTGATCCACGTTCAATCTCTCGATGTCAACCTCAACCTCTGAAGGGTTCTCGTCGACAAACATCTCCTCACAAAACAATGTAGATGAACCAAAAACGGCATCGGGGACCCTAAACCCAAAATTCACCAACGACTTTCCAGCTGCCTGCATGTGCGACTCCACATCAAGAATAGCTCTGTCTACCAAAACCTGACTCACAAAAATGGTCTCGCACGTTATTGGCTATCCTAACTCGTGTGCATAATCCTCAACTAAATGTGGCTCTATGCTCCTCCAGAGCTCCAATGGGTCGGAAGGGACACATGTCAAAAGAAGCACAGTGAACATGAGACGAAGCTACAATGGAGTGCCCCATGACACCGCCTCGTGCAAGCAGCAACTCCACTCATTTGCGTCATTTATAAAAAGTCTATGTCTGCAAGCATCTCTGAATGACTGAAACAACTCACCATCAGCCGTGCGCAAGTCCTCAAAGCTGGTTGCACCTCTGACATGAGCCAAAACAACTCGCATATAGAACCTCTCCCCTTCGGATGGGTGTACAAAATACATGCGACCAATGGTAGGGTTCGTCTGCATGTTGATTCGACGGGTCCACCTACGCGTTCTCTTGTTATACCAATAGTGTCTCGGCAAGTCCTAGTACAACAACTCTCCAGCCTCTGAATCACCACTTCTGTTCAGCTCAAAGAATGTCGTCAAAGTGATACCTGAACGCCCATCTACGACCTCCTCTAAATCCATTCCCTCTCTTAAGTACACCAATTCTTGTCCAAGGAGATGAACTACCAACTGGGTCACCACGGGCTTATGAGCACCCATAGAAAGCCCCAACAATCGCCAACACGACTCACTGGCTGAGAAGTATTGAGCATTAAGAAATTGCCCTATCTCATCCACTCGTCCTGATGTCTGACCACCGTCCTCTACAGCCCCTGCCGTAATCATATCAGGTCCCTTGTACACGTACTTGTACAAATACTTCACACTACGTATATGTACACATACCTCCACGTCCAAGTGGCACTGAAAATGTAGTGTCAACCACCTGTTGTACGGTACAACCCACCTGTTATCTAACTCCACTCCATGTGAACGCACCGTCACTTCGTTCTCCCTCCGCCTATATGAAACATACCCTTTCACCACCAATGTTTCATCAATGAAATTCCTTGGGTAGTTCTTCGAGCACTTTCCATCCTTCATGCATGGTGCATTTGGAAAAGTTGTTCCGCATGGGCCGTGCATCATACATGTCCTCACTATCTCGTACAACTCCGGATCTTCCTCCTTCACATGAACCTTCGCACACACAATACGATCGTAATCTCAACTAATATGACATAGTCTGTTCTTAGGTTCAATGAGGACTTTAAATCCTCCCGTGATGGGTTTGTTCCGCTCCTCTAATATAATTAATAGGTGGGCGTGAGGCAATTTTCTCTTCTGGAATTCCACGACATGCAGCCTCCCTATAATGCGCCCAAAAATACCATCGTTCTTCAGTAGGTCGATCAAATGTTGAAGCTTCATGCTAAAAACCCTTGATACCAAATCAGGCCTATCTGCAACTTTCTGTTGGAATCGCAACTCTCTCCTCACCTCCAACCAATCTGGGTTCGCCGTCATCGTGATAAACAAATCGGGAGAACCCAACTCCCTAACGACGGCCATAGCATCTTGGTATTGCTTATGCATATGACGCGGTGAACCGATGTATGAAGATGGAAGCACTACACGCGTTCCTATGTCGCTAGAGGAATGAGCTCCCACGACATCAACAATACCACTACGAATTTCTCTACAAAAAATATGCTGATTATTGTAGTAGTAATTCATGTTATTTTGCACCATCTTTGTCATCATGTCACACGTATACTCTTGCAGCAGCCTTCCACCCAGATGGATCGGTGAAACATGCTCTGCACGAACCTGTTAATGATAGCAGTAAATCTCTCGAACGATGACAGTTTTGTGACTACCCTCCAAATGCTCTTCAAAGGCATCAGAAAGTACACCGTTATCGACACCATCATCGACACGTGCGTCATCTCTGACATGCACATGTGGGATTTTCGGATACCACCCATCGGTACCAAATGGAAATAACAGTACAAAATGCAATGCATCATATGACGAATGATGTTGTGTGATGAACTGAAAACCATCCTGAATGGAATGCAGTATGATGTCACGCATTTCGTCGCTCGGGGTCTCGTCTAAAGGCATAAGCACTGCAATCTCATTGCTCGTGAGAGCATTGAATTGCCTGCTCACTCTACTCTGCGAACAACCCGATACTATGCGGAGACGAATATCCTTTGTGACGTTCTCCCGCATGATCTACGCAACATTCTTAAAACGTTGCGCAAATGGACTCACATCCACCATCATGCTCTGCAAAACAGAGAGAACATCACGCCTAAGCTCGAGGTTCAGAGATAATCTCTAATCCATCTGCAAATCATCACCATCCATGAAGTAAATCTACGAAAAGGAAGGCCTATCTGATGGCAACAAACCATCAGTGTGATGGTACAACCACCCAGACACTCGAAACGTGTATGTGCCGCCTACGGAGTTGGAGATGGATCTATCCAGATTCACCCCAAGAGATGCGAATGCCAATGAGTTATTGTAACTCCGAACGCTCTTCCTAAAATGAGCTCCCATGTCATCAGAGGACGTGTACAAACGAAATAGCTCAGAAGGCAGTGATGGCATCAAAGGCAAACGCACCTTGCCTTTCATGCAACAGAAACGGCTATTCCTTTTTGCTTTCCATCGCAAGGCCGAACAACAACCACATGCAAACTCCATCCATCCCAAATCATGATGGGATGGAGTCAGGGGCGATCTGCCCACCTCAAATAACCTACCAACCCTTTCTAAAGCTCTTCTCTTCGCCTGAAATCTGTGCCCCTATCGTCTAGCTCTAGCTGATCTAGACTCTGCCTCTGGAGTCGGACACAAGCCTAGTGTCAACCATCTGAAATTTTTTGGTTGTATATGTTTTGTTCATGTTCCTAAACAACTTAGGAAGAAACTGGACGAGAGGTCAAATAAATGCATCTTCATTGGCTATCTTGATAAACGTAAAGCTTATAAAGTTTATGATCCATCCACCAATGTAGCATTTGTTTCAAGGGATGTAATCTTCAAAGAAGATACATTCTATGACTTCAAACAACCGTTTACAAATGATGTTGTATCATTTCATCCTATGTTACACAACATAAAATCTTTTACTCGTGATGTCTCTTTTGCAAACAGAAGCCGAGCAATCGACACAACACCTGTCACATGTCACCTGTCACTAACTGACACAACACCTATCACCAAACCAGACCAAGCTAGCTCGAGCAAATCTGGACACATTCAAGAAGAGACACCAGAGACACCATTCCAATCTGATCAACAGAATGTTCGAAGATCCTTGAGAACTCAAATAGTTCCTGAGAGGTATACACCTCAATCATTCTGGACTTCATCAGAAGATCCAGAGACCCTGACCGAAGCAACTAACTCCAAGGATGCTGTGAAGTCGCAAGAAGATATGGAAAGCGAGTATAACTCACTTTTGACCTACCAGACTTGGATACTGGTCGACTTCCCCACTCACAAGAGAATTATTGATACGAAGTGGATCTTCAAGAAGAAGATTAACTCTAATGGTTCCATTGGAAAATGGAAAGCACGGCTAGTGGCTAAAGGATTCACTCAAGTCCAAGGAGTGAATTATCAAGAAATCTTCAGTCCTATTGTCAAAATGTAGTCAATCAGGACTCTCATTGCACGAGCAGTGGTGGAAGACCTCGAGATGCATCAAATGGATGTCAAGACAATCGTTCTCAATGACAATGTCGAAGAGGAGCTATATATATTCCAACCAGAAGGATTTGAAGTCAAAGGCCAAGAGCACAAAGTGTGCAAACTACACAAAGCAATCTACGACTTGAAATAGGCCGCAAGAGCTTGGTTCAAAAGAATCAACACTTATCTCATTCAATTAGGATTTGCAAACAATTCATATGTGTCAATTCAGTGCATATAGCTCTATATATAGATGATGCATTTATTTTGTCTAACAACACATCATTGTTGCACACTACTAAGAGTGATCTGTCAAAAGAGTTTGACATGATTGATCTAGGCACTGTTCAATCATTATTAGGAATACACATCACTAGAGATTGATTGCATAAGAAAGTCTATCTTAGCTAGCAGAAAAATTTCACATGTCTGATTGCAAACTGATTGATACACCAATGGATCTAGCCATGGTATTGACTAAACGTTCTTGTGCACCAAAAGTGAGATACTTGACTTGTCCAAGTATCCTTATCATTCACTTATAGGATCTTTAATGCATGCAATGTTGTGCACTAGACCAGATTTGGCATACACTGTTAGCACATTGAGTCAATTCATGTCTAATCCTAAGATCTTACATTGGAAAGCATTAAAGAGAGTGATGAAATATATTCAAGGGAGTTTAGATCACATTTTATGCTATGATGGAAATATTATCGACCCTATGGTCCTTCGAGGCTACTCCGACTCAGATTGAAAAGGAAATGTCTCAACTAGAAAATCCACTATTGGGTTTTGTTTCTTTTTGGTAGGGGGATCGGTTTCATGGAATTCAAGAACGCAGAAATCAGTGGTGCTTTCTTCAACTGAAGCAGAATAAATCACAGCATGCCAAGCTTTCAAAGAAGCTATATGGGTCAGATCATTACTTCATGATCTACATCGCACTCAGTTCAATGCTACTACCATTCTATGCGATAACATGAGTTGTATTTCACTATCCATGAATCCCAAAATTCATGGCAAGTCAAAGCACATCGAAATCCAACATCATTTCATTCTGAAAAAGGGTTTTCTCAGGACAAGTGACTCTTCAATATGGCTCCACATCCGAAATGGTAGCAGACATCTTCACTAAAGCTCTTACCAGGATCAAGCATCAGAAATTTTCCAACATGCTAAACCTAACAAAGATACTCAAGGCACCAACCGTGATCTTAAGGGGGACTGTTGGGAATTAAGCTCACAATTTACTCATTGAAATTTATAATTTCTTTTTGTTATCCTGCATATCTTTCTCGTGTTCTTGACACAGACTGCATCACTTGCAAAACCACTCATTCTGCGTAGTAGCTCAAAACCAGATCAAAGGGTACCAATCATGTTTTCTATTTTACATTTGAATGCCAAGTATCTGAAGTACATTAAGAACCTGGCCATCTTTAATGTCTTCAACATTAAATGAACGAGTTAAGAAAACTACAATTCTAAGAAAATATTTAACTTATCTAACTATTTTTGATATCAACCACTCAACCACTACTATAATTTTATCTTCAACCCTTTAGGGGTGACCGTATGACCAAGATATATTAGTTCATGCTTAAAGAATTCACACTTGGATTATCTAGCATAAAGTTTTTCTCTTCTAAAAATCCGCAAGACAGTTTTGTTATGCTTTACATGCTCCTTAAAAGTTCTACTATGGATAAGGACAATAAGAATTGGTCATCTATTGAAATGTCATAGGTGCATTCGTTAAACCAAATGGAAGTACTAAGAACTCATAATGTCAAACTTTGTCCGAAAGCTAGCTTTTTGTACATCACTTGGATGAATTCTAATTTGATGGTAAATGATTCTAAGCTCCACCCAATCGATCTACTAGATCATCCATCCTAGGCAGTGTATATTTATTTTTGATAGTTACTATGTTTAATTCCTTGTAATCCAAACACATTTGGAAGCCTCCATCTTTTTTTACTTTTAGCTGAACAAGAGCACAAGGTGATTTATTGGGTTTTATATATTCCATCTTAAGATAATTATCAATTCAGTTAGTAATTTCTATCTCTTTCTTTTGAGAAAGTAGATAAGGTTCTCAAGAGATGGGAAGACATAGCTCAATTTTGTAATCTATTGGCCTAAAAGGTGGTGATTCTATCAGATCCAAGAGTGATCTATGGACACCAAGCTAGAAAAGTTCAATAAATTGTTGTTGAAGCCTCCATGAACCAAAATACATGTATGATGACTTGACTTAGAGGTGATTCCATTAAACATTCAGCTTGTATATTGTCCTTCACGCTTCAAGTTATGTAAAAAGAATTGCCGAAAAAACAACAAAATTACACTAATTTATATTTTTCATGACTCCCTACATTACCTACAACCAACTAAACCTTATTAAAGCCAATAGATTGCTTCAATTCATTTCTAAGAATATGCATGCAAATTTTACAATATAGAAAATAATTCAATATGTCCAAAAAGTGAAAATTACATAAAAAAAACCATGTTTTTGGACCATTTTTTGACTTTTTTGACATGTACTGATGGATCACACCCACATGCAAGTTCAATCAGTCCCTGATTACCTCAATTCGATCTCATGCAAGTGCCAAAAGTTTTGATGTTATTTAAATTGACTCTTATTGATCATTATGTCTTGATGCCCACTTTGCATGAACATTAATTAGCAAGACAATAATCAAGTTTAGGATTAAGGGTGAATACATTTTTTATATTTCTGACAAACAAGAAGTTTATATGTGTCAAAAATTCATCGACTAATACAATCATATGATTCCCTGAATGCAAAGGCGCACTCCTCTTTGACAAGAGCATTCCTTTTTACTTTCCCATATATCCATATAATTTAGGGTTGGAACCCCCCTTGAAAATCAAGACGCAATTTTTTAACAAGTTGTTATACTTTAGATTGAATTGTCATGCTTGCTTGCAAGCCTCCCTTCCCGCTTCAATCCCAGTTTGTTAAAAATTCACAATTCTAGCTTGACTAGTTTTGGTCATATGACTTGTAAATAGTTAGATGGTCATGATGTGGCTTGTCACACGTGCCAAATAGCATAGGATTCCATTCATAAGGATGTTCTCAAGTAGACCTAAGTGTTAGAACCTTTGGAATGAGTCCAAATTATGCTTAGATACAAGGGAGAAAAAATAGGAGCTATTTTTGGTAGTTTTTGCATTGTTGAGGGATCTCCAAGATTCCAACCCTAACTTGGTAGGGATGAAAGATCCACCAAAATTAGCATTAGGGATAGGTTTAGGGCTACTCATACCTGCCCAAAACCGTGATGGATCATGTATATATAGGTGATGATATCTCACCAAAATCAATCAAGCAATTTCATGTTTTTTCTCTCATAATGGTGCAATTGCTCTCTATGTTCATAATTGTTTGAGTACTTGTGATTACTAATGATTATGGGATTGAATGTAGGTCTGGTGTACAGTACTCAGACTGTGGGAGGCCGTACTTTCACACGTGTGAAGCCTTCTTCAAGGATTTGGGCCATTTAGTGAGGTTCAAGCATAGATTTTTGATGGTTCAACTTGTGCTAATCTTATGAAATCATAATCTATTGTTTTCCTCATCATTTCAAGTGTTTTAGGATCCTTATTTGCTGTAATTTTTACATGGTATCAGAGCCTAAAGGCTGAAATGAGCTAAATCCTTGGTTTTCATTCAATTTGATCACAATTTTTGATCTAAATCTTGTGTAGATTGGATCTTAGCATCTAGTATTGATTCTAGAACTCAAAGTGAGTCAAATACATTGGAGATTGGTGTTGTGTGACTTCATTTGCAGGTGTTTAGGTGTCTAAAACCAGAGGCAAAGTTGAATTCAATTCACATTACCAAGATAGCAAGTTTTGTTTGCTCCAAGCATTGATTTCTAAGCGAGTTTTGGAGGTGATTTCATAGAGGAGGCTTTCTAGCATTCAAGGAGAGGGAAGATCAGAGTTTTGGGGACTCTTCAAGGCTGTTCTAAGGTGTAGTAGGCACCTCCTAAAGTGATTTAGGTTCAGTCCAACCATTGCTTGACTTATGCACCAAATTAGATCAATTTTTCATCAATTTTGATCATTTTTTGCTTGTGATTGGATAGTAGATTATGTTGCATCCTCATTAAGTTCCATTTAGATCTTTTACAAGTGATTTTGGAAGTATATTAGGTTGCTAAAATTCACTCTTGATCAGATCATTTGGAAGCTTTAATGTTCTTTATAGAAAGAGGGGCAATTCTACTAGTATTGTCTACTTCAATCAAGCAAGTGCATTGTTTCTAGTATTCTATGATTTGATTTTGTTAGAGATCATTCTTAGATCTTTATAGGAAGTCTATTACTGATCTTTTCAGGTCCCTAAGAAGTGGGATAAGGTAGACCTTCAATCAAATCAATAGAAGTAACCTTCATTTGTGTCAAGTCCTTGATTAGGAGACTAGATGGCATCTATAAATGCATATCTTTTGGATACTAATGAAAGGCTCAACAAAACTAACTATTCCATATGGAAAGTTAGAATGGAATCCATCATGATCATGCAAGATCTGATGGAAATTGTAAATGGTAAGGAGGGTGAACCTATTCATCCTCAAGAAAAAAACCAAATACATCAAGAGGTGCAATGTTGCACTACATTGCATAAAAATGAATGTTGCAAATGAACTCTTAAGAGAGGTAGGAGATTGCACTTCAGCTCAAGATGCTTGGGAGACTTTGCAAAAGGTCTATGAATCCAAGAACCAAACTAGAATGTTAGATTTGAAGAATCAAATCTATAGAAGCTATCAAAAGAAAGGAAAGAGTGCACATACTTTTGTCCTAAGAGTAAAGGAATTGAACAAAGAGCTAGCCTTTATAGGTGATCCTATCAAGGATGAAGAGCTTGTTCAACTCATATTGAATGGACTAAGCTTTGAATTTGACAATTTGGTTCAGGGATATGCAATTATGGGTAAGCTACCCATACTTGAAGAACTTCAAGGCACACTCATGGCCGAGGAATCAAGAAGGAGCCAAATGCAAGAGAGGATGGATAGGCTTTCCATCCAAGGTGGAGATGACCAAGCTCTCTTCACCAAAGGCAAAGGCAAGTCCAAAGGCAAAGTATCAACATTCAAGAAGTCTACAAAGCTTGAGGACCAAGAAGGACCCTCAAAGGCATCTCCATCAACCACCAAAGTCAAGAAGGACAAATCAAAGGTGAAGTGCTACTACTGTAGCAAGATGGGGCATTATGCCTCGGAATGCTTCAAGAGGAAGCAAGATCAAAGCCAAGCCAACATGAGCAAAGAGGAGGAGGAGGAGAGTTCACATGAGGACTCTCTCATGATGTCCATATTTTCTTTAACAAGCTTCAAAGGAGAAGATCCTTGGTGGATTGACTCGGGTGCTAGTTCACACATGACTAGTAAAAGGGAGTTTTTCTCTTCTCTCTTATCTTATGATGGACCTATAAAGTCTATCTATACAGCAAATGATGAAGCTTGTAAGATTGAAGGAGTTGGTAGCATTCCCCTTTGCTTAGGATCTTTCAAAAAGATCAACATAGAAGGTGTTTTGTACATTCCTACAATAACAAAGAATCTACTAAGTGTTGGCCAAATGGTAGATAATGGTTTCAATGTTGACTTTGCTTCAAATGAATGTTTCATCAAGAAGAAGGGTAAGATAGTGGCTAAGGGCACTAGACTTGGCAAACTTTATAAGCTGGATGCATTTGTAGATACTAATGTTGTCATGTTGGCCGAGAAGAGCAAGATATCTATCTTTACTTTATGGCACAAAAGACTTGGACATGTCAACTCGGGTTCCATGGAGGCTATGATCAAGGAGGAGTATGCTTTAGGCCTACCAAGGTCTATTGGGAAGGAAGACAAGGTTTGTGAAGCTTGTGCCTTATCCAAGGCACATAAGAAGGTGTTTCCTAACTCCATCACAAAGTCATCTCATCCTCTTGAACTCATACACTCGGATGTGCACATTGCTAGCACCAAATCTAATGGAGGTTCATCCATGTTCTTAACCTTCATTGATGACTACTCAAGATATTGTTGGGTGTTATTACTTTCCTTCAAGTCTCAAGTATTTGATACTTTTGTAAAGTTCAAGTTGTTTGTGGAAAATCATCATAATCATAGCATCAAGATTCTTAGAAGTGACAATGGTGGAGAATTCATCTCCAATGAGTTCAAGGCCTTTTGTGAGGAGGAAGGGATCAAGAAAGAGACTTCTTGTCCTTACACTCCTCAACAAAATGGAGTTGCTGAAAGAAGGAATAGAACATTATGTGAATGTTCTAAGGCTTTAAGATTAGATGCTTGTTTGCCCAAATCCTTTTGGGGTGAGTCTCTTGTATGTGCAAACTACTTGATGAATAGGGTGTCTTGCAAAGCAATTGAAGGCAAAACTCCTTATGAGATGTTGTATGGAAAGAAACCCAATCTTAATCACTTGAAAGTTTTTGGGTGTATATGTTATGTGCATGTGCCATTGGAAACAAGAACCAAGGAGGATCCATCTTCCACAAGAGGGATCATGCTTGGATATGCAAGCTCAAGCAAGGGCTACAAAGTCTATCTCCCATCCTTGAACAAATTTGTTGTTTCAAGGGATGTCATCTTTGATGAACATCATATGCATATGCTTGAAGAAGGCTCAAGTGCTCCAACAATCAAGAAGAAGATGGCCGAGGAGCAAGATCTTGGTTTTGAGGAGGAGCTCATGGAGGAGCAAGCACCAAACCCACCTATCACACCAAGGAGATCTTCAAGGGCAAAAGTGGAGCCATCAAGGCTCACATATCAAGGCAAAGGACAGCAAGTTGAGGGTATCTCATCCACTTCTTATGCTTTATCTAGTTTTGAAGAACCGTCTAATGTTGAAGATGCATTGAACTCCAAAGAATGGTATAAAGCTATGTTGGATGAGTATGATGCCTTGATTGAGATTGAAACTTGGTTGCTTGTTGAGAGACCTCAAAGGAATGTAATAGGATGCAAGTGGGTCTTCAAGCTTAAGTTGAATGCAAATGGGAGTGTTAACAAACATAAAGCAAGATTAGTTGCAAAAGGTTATGCTCAAGAGAGAGGGATAGACTATGAGGAAACTTTTGCACCCGTGGCCAAGATGGTCACAATAAGACTAATCATTGCACTTGCATCACATTTTGGATGGATTCTATGTCAAATGGATGTCTCTAATGCTTTCTTGAATGGTTTTTTGGAAGAGGATATCTATATGGAGCAGCCACAAGGGTTCATCAAGCATGGAATGGAGAACAAAGTATGCCATCTCCAAAGAAGCATCTATGGCTTGAAGCAAGCCTCGAGATCTTGGAATTCAAGACTACATTGCTATCTTATTTCACTTTCTTTTGTTCAAAGTGAATATGATCCTACTCTTTACATTAAGTTTGATGATGTTGGTATTGTACTTTTACTCATTTATGTAGATGACATCATCATTAGTGGAAATAGTGTTGATGGTATTGAAAAAATCAAGATAGATCTATCCTTAGAGTTCAAGATGGTAGATCTAGGGTGTCTTCACTTCATCTTAGGCATAGAAGTACTTAGAGGGTCTGATTTTATCTTTATAAGTCAAGTAAACTATGCTCAAAGTCTTTTGAAGAAGTTTAAGATGGAAGTATGCAAAAGTGTTGACACACCAATGGAGCAAGATGTAAAAGTGCCAAATGAAGATGATGAAAGATCCTTCATGGACATCACTTTGTTTAGGCAACTTATAAGTTCCTTAATGTGGATCACTATAACTAGACCAGATCTTAGCTTTAGTGTATGTAGGTTGAGCCAATCCATGCAAAAGCCATTGAATATCCATTGGAAAAAGGCTAAGAGTATTCTAAGATACATCTCGGGTACATTGGATTTTGGGATTCTATATAGAGGAGATGTGATTAACCTTCATGCATTTAGTGATTCAGATTTTGCAGGGGACAAGAGGGATAGGAAATCAACAAGTGCCTATTCAACTTTCATAGGAGAAGGTGTGGTTTCATGGCTTTCAAAAAAGCAAGAAACTATATCTCTATCTTCAACCGAGGCCGAGTACAAAGCTTTGACAACCACTACAAAGGAGTTACTTTGGATCAAGAGATTATTGGTGGAACTAAAGATCATGGATTCAGAGGAGGCACCAATCATCTACAATGACAATATATCAGCCCAACACCTTGCATCTAACCCAATCTTCCATGCAAGATCTAAGCACATTGAGATATGCCATCACTTTGTCAGAGAAATGGTGCAAGCCAAGGAGATTGCTTTGGAGCATGTTCCAAGCAATGAATGTGTAGCTGATCTACTTACTAAACCACTTCAAAAGACACCTTTTATGAAGTTCAGATCATCACTTGGAGTGATTAGTAAAGCAATGATTGAACCAAGCTAGATAGTGAGGAGGAGTGTTAAAAATTCACAATTCTAGCTTGACTAGTTTTGGTCATATGACTTGTAAATAGTTAGATGGTCATGATGTGGCTTGTCACACGTGCCAAATAGCATAGGTTTCCATTCATAAGGATGTTCTCAAGTAGACCTAAGTGTTAGAACCTTTGGAATGAGTCCAAATTATGCTTAGATACAAGGGAGAAAAAATAGGAGCTATTTTTGGTGATTTTTGCATTATTGAGGGATCTCCAAGATTCCAACCCTAACTTGGTAGGGATGAAAGATCCACCAAAATTAGCATTAGGGATAGGTTTAGGGCTACTCATACCTGCCCAAAACCGTGATGGATCATGTATATATAGGTGATGATATCTCACCAAAATCAATCAAGCAATTTCATGTTTTTTCTCTCATAATGGTGCAATTGCTCTCTATGTTCATAATTGTTTGAGTACTTGTGATTACTAATGATTATAGGATTGAATGTAGGTCTGGTGTACAGTACTCAGACTGTGGGAGGCCGTACTTTCACACGTGTGAAGCCTTCTTCAAGGATTTGGGCCATTTAGTGAGGTTCAAGCATAGATTTTTGATGGATTTTGATGGTTCAACTTGTGCTAATCTTATGAAATCATAATCTATTGTTTTCCTCATCATTTCAAGTGTTTTAGGATCCTTATTTGCTGTAATTTTTACACAGTTTAGGATTGCATATTTCTTGCATCTTGACTACAACAACATCTTTTTAAAGCCTATATTTTTTGGGTGTTTTGGACTCAACTTTTACTACGTTCCAATCATGTCTCGAACACCAGCAGAATTTGGATGCTCCATCTCTATAAGATTCTTGTACTGAATCATGACAATGTCTTATCCATAGGCTCATATATTTATTGATCATTTCAAGTCGAATTATAATTCTTATAGAAATCTTAATGAAGAGTATTAACAACCCGTGATTTAGGTTTCATGGATTGTTTAGCCCATTTTATAAACAATTTATCTCCAAAATAATGTTGACATAATGAATATAATTTGTCAATAACAACCCTCCACTTACAATTTGATATAATATTCCCTTTTGGACCTTCGTCATAGAAGGGATTAGTAGATGATTCTCCATAATTGTGTGTGTGTGTGTGTTGGGGGGGGGGAGAAGGGATAGAGCATCTTATCAGGGTCTAGGTCCCTCGCCTTGACTAAGGACAAGGTTTTGTAGTTGTGTGTTTTGTTCGGGAGTCAGTGATGTATAAAAGTACGAAATGCAACCCCCACTCCCACCACTGCCAGAATCCGACATGATAATATGCTTACTAATAACATACAATAAGTTACAATGAACCCTAATCAATGAACGTAAAACCCTAATCCAAGAATGTAGTTATAAAATTCTATCAATTACAAAACAATGCATTGACGTCTAACGTTTAGGATATTGAAATTAAGTAGGAAAGAAAATCAATTACAAAACTTTGCATACTTAATTAGGGTTTCATACATTTACTAAACAAAAAAAAGTGAAACACGTCTATAATCTATAACAAGATGCAAACAAATGCGCAGAATGTATAATAATCTACATATAAGAATCATACTATTAAAAAATCAAAACATAATAATCAACAATTTTCTAAATCGACTAATTTTATGTTATTTGTGTTTATACTTGTGCATACGTGCAATTTACCACAAGGAAATTTTTTGCATTTAGATCTGTATACGTTGTTATTGAATTTGTTTAATGTGTGTAGGCAATAAATCAAATTCCATTCTACAAAGTTGATCCATTCGTGTTAAGTTACAATCATCGTCAAGTTTTGATACACATGAGAAAACAACGAATAAAAGGATTGAAGAGGCAAATACAATTGGAGAAAAAAGTGTCGCTTCGGATTCTAATGATGATGAGGTACAACAAGATGATGCAATGCAGAATATATTTGAATCTTATTTTGAAACAAACAATGATGCTACGCACACATCTTCGAATGAAGATGAAAAACACAGACAATTTGATATGGATGAGGACGGAATTTCAGTACGCAAAGAGGCAAACACTCCTTTGTATCTAGGAGGATCCATTTCTTATTTTTTTTAACTTAGTTATGTGTATATCCAAGCCTAATGCTTTAGTAAAAATATTTGCTTTCATATCTTGTGTTCGACAGTACTGCAATCTGACCTCTTTGTCGAGAACTTTGCTTCTGACATAGTGATATTTCTGTTCAATGTGCTTACTCCTAGAATGAAATCTAGGGTTGGCTGATAAGGCAATGGCACTTTGATTATCACAAAATAATAATGTCGGAGCATATTGATTCAGACTGATATCTGAAAGTAAATTTCTCAACCAAATTGTTTCCTTTGTAGCTTGTGAGGCTACGATATACTCTGATTCTGTAAAAGATAGAGCTATTGGGCGAAAAATGCGACACTACATTTTTGCATGCATTTTATGACAGACGACACTTGCGTAAAATGCGACTCTGCATTTTTTACATGCAATCTCTGACAGTTGAAAAGAATGCGACACTTGCCTTCAAAGTTGCAAAGGTGTCCTCCAAATACGGAAGGTTGCCCTTAACTAAAGACAAAGGCCAAAAGCCAAGGAGTGTCGCATCGTCCATCTGTGGATTTACTCATTACAATGAACTGATCTATTGATCATTTTAGCAGCTGTTAACGATCTTGTAATTGTAAAGTTAAGATAGCACAAGATCTTCCAACTGCTATATACATCAATGAGCGATTGAAGAAATGAGAGGCGAACCTGCTCAGCGTTCACGTTCTTCCTGAAGTAGGCAACAACAGCTGACATTTCTATGTCAGTGATTCATGTAGTTTTACTGCGGTGATGTTTCCGCCTTCCATCACTTATTGTCTTGCAGTATTCTACAATGTGGCACACTGCTACGGATTCACCCAATTCTTTGTAGTAACTCACAACGGTTGGCGTTTCTATGTCAATGATTCACACAACGACATTGCAGCTGTGTGCAAATGTATTGTCCATCCAATTATTTGATGTACATATTTTATTGTGCCATTCTTTTCTTTTATTGCAAGAATGCTATTCTTTTGCTCAGTGCATGGTGATCTTCGACACCTCAGTCACTGGCTTAATCTATTGCATTTGTGACTGTTAAGCAGCTCTCTTTCTGAGTAATGCAAGGGCACTCCGAAGCGGAACATTCCTTGGTTTTGAACTTTTGGGCTTTTCCTCACTAAAAATCATTAAACCTCCAAACAAAATCCTTAAACCCTCCCTTAAACCCTTAATCTAAATCCTCCAAACAAAATCCTTAAACCCTCTCTTAAAACCGTAATCTAAATCCTTCCTATATTGATTGCACACAATCAATGCAATCTCTCTCTCTCTCATTCATTTTCTTTACAAAAATAAATGAGAAGAAGTGGAGATGGAGAATGAGGAGGAGGCAAATCCAAAATGCTTCTTCGTCTGTTTCGCCCTCTCTTCTTCTTTTCTTCCCCCTTGCGCCTGCGCTGCAAAATCCAAACCCCATTTCCTCCTCCTACATTTCCTGCTACGCCATTTGCTCCTCCCCCAGCATGCTGTAAATCCAGCCCTTGTCATTTCTGTTTGCTTCTTCCTCATAGTCACACCTTTGCGTTGCGTTGCAGTTCTTCTGGCAATATCTCAACGGCTCCTCTTGCTCTGCACCGGATTACGGTCTCTTCCCTTCTGTCCGAGTAAGAATTTTTCATGTTTATGAAAGGCGGCAGCTCTCTTTTTCCCAGACTGCAATATGTGAAAATTACTTCTCAACATGAAGCTGAAAATGTCACAAACTTCGTGTTGTTTGATTCTAGTCAGCTCAAATGCTGTTGTCTGTCAAAGGCCTGCCATCGTTTTCCAGGATGTAAACTCTGATTGCTCTTCTGAAAGATAGTTGCAATTTAGGCACTTATCTCTAAAAATGGCGGTGCACCGAAACGCTTGTGTGTGAATTACATGTTTTGTTCCTGATATTTCCAGCTCTGTTAGTTTTTTTCTAGGCTGATCAATGATTCGGAAGTTGTGTTGGGAATACAGGTTGAGCCAGCGTCCTGAGCTACTTGGGGTGAGACAACAAGCTTTCAGAACCAGACCATTTCACTCTGGCAGGGAGCTCTTTGACATGACAACTGCAAAAGTGCCAAGACGTACAAGGACTAGGAGATACGCAAAGTTCACAAAGAAGGGGGAGGGGGAAAATGATCATGCCAGACAGGAAACTTCTTTTGGGGAAATAGCTGTAACTGTAACAGTAGAATCAGTTCAATCTGCTGATGCAAAAGAGGATGGACCTCAAGAAGATGTATGCCATAGACCAAGCCATTTTGTTCTTCCTTCTTCTTTTCCGTTCTATAACTGTAGGGTCAACTGCTCTTTGCTGCATGCTTAGTGTGTAACACTTTATAATCGGTTTTTGGAGTACAATAAAATTACGACTGTAAAAAGCCTGTGATATATCTGTTAATCAGTGCACAGGTTTTCTGTCTTCCATTTTACAGATGCTTATCTTGAACGCCAAGATCGTATTCTACTGAATTTATTATAGCACGTGAGTCGTTACGATTGCAGGGTTTGGATGGTACGTTGGAGAAAGTATTGACTTTGGAGAAGGCGCAGAAGCTTGCCACCTTGTCTGTAATGGAGCTCAGAAAGATTTTAAAGTGAGTATAGCAGCTAGCAACCCGCTCATGCCTACATAAATTGGTCTCGGTCTGCCTCCAATTCAAAAAAAATAAAAGCGGAAGCTTTAATCATGTAGTGAACTGTGATTTTAAATACAGGTTTGTCTTAAGTTTGTTTCTTTCATATCAGTTACTCAGTGAAGAGGTTGCAAATTTGTAAGTTATATCTCACCCCTTCAGAAGAGCATGTAAAGGTTTGTATTTAGTTATTTGTCTGTGCCTGTCACACGTCCAGGCTCCCATCGGCATTGAAAGTAAATAAATCTTGAGATGGGTGACAGTCGCTCTTAGAAATACACGCTATTGTTTCGTTCAAACTGGTTCGGATACCAGAATATCTTGCCTACAATGAGATCTTATCGTGTTTCTTAATCACGCGTTGATAAAGTCTGGCTCGTTCAGACAGATACATATAGATTCCACTGGGCGGAAGCAGGAGTTGATTCAGGAGCTCAAGAGCTTTCTCGCTCGCCATCAAGCTTCCATGCCTTCAGGTATATCATAACGTGCAACTAACAAGTAGAATGTGAAGTAGCTAGCTCATTTGCTCATGGCTTGATGAATTTTTCTTGTGCGGTGTTGTGAAATGTTTTACGAGTCTGTACTGTCTGTTAAGACTGCCGTGTTTAAACATTGGAATTCAGTGGAATTTCGTTTTGCATTGATACAGGGGAGGTTGAAAGGATAGGAGCTTCCAAAGCTGACATTCACACAAGCAAAGAAAGGTTGTTACATAGTAAAGAAAGTGCTATTGTTAAAGGGAAACGAAATGATTTGTTGCCAGACAAGATGAAGCTTGATGAAGGAAAACACACTAGCGTAGAGCATGGAAACAGCTTACCGGGGAAAGGGAATAAGTTGAGTCCATCCAACCCTGAAGGTTGGGATAACGCAAAAGTTACTGGAAGGGTTTCACAAGTCCCAAATTCAAAAAGAAAACCGAAATTGAAGCAGCACACAGAAGATCAAAGTTTTGAAAGGCCTTCAAAGAGCCAATCCAAAGGCAAGCGCCTCAAGACAAAAATAGTTGAAATTTCAGCTGAATTAGATGTCAATACAAATATAGACGATTTAGATCAAGCTTTAAACCGACGGAAGCCGTGGTCATTGCTAGTCCATAAAAATCCTCAGCCTGAATGGGTTTGTTATGATCCCACTTGTATGAGACCAGTTCTACCTTGTGTTGGAACCAATCTTTTGAAATTGATGTCATGGAATGTCAATGGGCTAAGAGCTCTGCTGAAAGTAAGAGATGAGAAACAGACAGATGCTACGTTAATAAGTCAACTTGCAGAAAGTGAGAACTTTGATGTACTATGCTTGCAGGAGACAAAGCTTCAGGTGAGTATCTTTGACAAGGCTGAGGATTGATATGCTTGACAATTCTTTGCTTAAAGTTGAGAGGCATGGCTTATTAATTTACAAGCAAGCAGCTTGCTTGTAATTTCTTTTGGTCTCTGGGTTCTTATCAAGATTAGATTCATTATTGCCATTGGGAAAAACAGAAAAATGAACTGTTGCTTAGAAGCGTTAATTGTTTTGGCTATTTTGGTTGCATGCTGAATATCTGTAACTAGGCGGCTTGATTGTGATGGCTTTCGCTCATGGGATCCTAATCACTATTAGCAATGCCGCTGGGAGCGCATATAAGCAAAGTGTTCACTTACAGCTGTTAATTACTTAAAGTATTCTTTGGATTGAAGATGCCTAGTCCTTGCAAAACAGGAAAAAGATGTGGAGCAAATAAAGGGTTCATTTCTTAATGATTTTGAAGGCAGTTTCTGGATTTGTAGCACGACAAAGCTGGGCTACTCAGGATCTGCCCTTATCTCTCGGGTAAAAGCTTGAGTTGAATCTGGTTCTCATGATACATATGCAATCTTCAATGATTTTTATACTGTTATGTCTTGTATGTTGTGTCTATTGCAACATATTTTTAAGATATTGTTCTATTCAGAACGCCATTTTTCTGTAACATGAATTCTATTGAGTTTGAATTTGTCATTATGTTGAGTGAGTTGAGGCTTGCTTTCAATCTCATTGCTGCTAATGTTATTGTTCAGAAAAAACCCTTGTCAATAGCATATGGTCTTGGATTACCCGATCATGATGGTGAAGGGCGAGTCATCACTGCCGAGTTTGAGTCCTTTTTCCTAGTGTCAGCATATGTTCCCAACTCTGGTGCAAAGCTAGAAAGATTGGTAAATCTTCTTGCAATTTGTATTACTAAAGATTACATTCCCATGTCTTGAGTAAATATCTATTTGGTAGAGTCACAAGATTTTTCTTGCTCTGTTGATTGATGCATCAAAATTTGGCCAAGTTGACCAAATTTTAGGACTTGAAATTTATGGACCACAATTTATGCACAAGGTACATATCATAGTTTTTGTTCCTTTTTGGAACATTGAGTTCCAGAATGCAAAAGGAATGTCCATTTGAAAATCCTGTGAATTTCCTTTCTATACATTGTATTTTATGTCTCAGAGTAAGTAAATGTGTATCCGATGACATTTGCCTGGTCTATAGTGGGTATCAAATTCTAGAACGAAAAATAGTTAGCCACAGATTGCAGGCTTTTAATATGGATTGGGCCCATCACGCATCGTAAGTTCTAGGAGTTAGCCAACCATCTTGACGCTCGTGACAAAAAGCTGAATTTTCATAAATCTTCCATTTGTGTAGGCTACTTGTGGTAACAATGTTCCTGTATAATGTCATAGTTGCCCATTCCAGAACGGAACAAGGCAAATTGTCTTTATTTTTTAAAAACAAAATTTTAAAATTTGAAATCTTTTTTTGGATTTAGGGCTTTCAGAGGGATGCCTTCAGGGGCCTTTAGGGATACAAAAAAACGTCAAAATTTTAATAAGGAGCCGGTCCATGAGGATGGAAGATAAACTGGCATAGAATTGAATCTCAAGCAGTTCATACTGTAAAAACCAAGCACGAAATCTGCTATGCATATAGATAACTGTACCATCTTATCATGCCATATGATTATGTCACGTCTTGAAGGGTTTTAAATTTCTTAGTCTTTTTTAGATTTATAGGGAATCTGGATATCACAAAAATGTCGACGAATGTCTAAAGCCACTCTTATATTGCTACAGCCCAAGCCACGTGCCCGTGAGCCCTTATAAGATTAATAATTGTCCATGCATGTCCATTCTATTGGCTTTGTGTCTTGCCCCAAGCCCTAGACCTAGCGTCATAGCCTTACCACTAAGGGTATTTCATAACCCTAGGTCCAACATTAACCAACTTATGCTAGACTCAAGTCAATTATCCCAAGTCAACCCTGAGCATGATTCTAGTCAGTTGGGCACATAATTGTTACTGAGTATTTAGCTCCACCGAAACGATCAACCAGATCATTCATCTTGGACAATGGATATTTGGTTTTTATAGTTACTTTATTTTACCTTTTATAATACACATATTCGGAAGCCTCCATCTTTTTTCGCTTTAAGAAGAATAGGAGTGGATCCCATGGTGATTTACTAGGTCTTATATGTCCCATCTTAAGATAATTTTCAAGTTGATTGGTAATCTCTACCTCTTCTTTTCGAGAAAATTGATGCGGTTGTCTAGAGATAGGATGACTACCTGGATTTAGCTCAATTATGTGATCTACTGACCTAGAAGGTGGTAAACCATGAGGTAATCATTTTCAGTTTGCTTTTGATCTAAATTTACTGAGTTAAGAATTTTAAAAGATTGACATCTATTTAGATATATTTTAGGAAAATCCAAAATGGGCATTGCAAACCATAATTGCAGCGCAATTCCCGAATCGCGATTCAGAATCGCGATCAGAATCGCGATTCCGATTCGCGATTCGGGATTTACCCAGAATCGTGTAGAATCGATTTATTTTTTTTTTGAATTTTTTTTAGGCAATATGGGTATCAGATGAAAGCTCTGATCGAGGGGATTATGATTGTGCAGTTTGCCGACTGTTTCGGGTGCGAAACACCAAAAAGTGTGTTTTCACTCGGGGAGTTGGAAGGCCAAATCATGAAGAGGCCTTACCGTCGGGGCCGGGGTCTACCGGCAGCCCCCGGACCCCGCCGTTGGGGGGCGTTGCCCCCCAAACCCCCCACCAGGGGGCTACCGCCCCCCGAACCCCCCGTTTCTCGGGGGGCTTCCGCCCCCCGAACCCCCTAGAGCTTCTTGCTATATAGACATTGTAGATAAAAATGCCACCGCCCCCCTTAAGATAAAAGTGGGGTCCAAATGCGTGCCGAGAAGGGCCCAATATTTATGCCCCCAACTGTATGTACATTGCACTCACATCTCCAGTGAACCAATTGCAAAAGTGATCATCATCCATACAGTTGATAGTCCAAACTGTAGCATTAACATTTACTGAAAACCAGAGCAAATGACAACCGGATAGCTACTGAAAATAAGATCTGTTTGTGCCTCATCTACTGCACTTCTGAGAGGCAAAATGCTGGTTTGACCATTGATCCCCTAAAAAAATTTCAGCAATAAGCTATTTTTCCAATTTTTTTTTTTTTTTTTTTTTTTTTTGCGATTCTGGGTCGCAAATCGCGATTCGCAGAATCACGACCCGCGAATCGCAGACCCAGCGAATCGAGATTCGCTGCAACTATGTTGCAAACATACGGTGAAACATCAAAAATTTCCACTGCATTAGCCATTAAAATTATCTCAGATGGATGTAGAGGAGCATTCACACTTACAATCAATCAGGTTAATTTCTAGTTTCATATTTTGATTACTTGGCATCTCAATAAACTGAGTCGCAGTGGCTTTTTTCTGTTCTGGGCAGAATTTCATCACACGTCTTGGCCTATTATTGCAAATAAAATAGAGATTCGCCTTCTTAGCCTTATTTCAAGATAGTGTTTCTATTGCTTGGGTTTCGAAGCCATCTGATCAAGCTCGTCAAAATATTTATTGAGTTCAACCCCGAATTCGTTTTTTCCCCTTCTTAGTTTCAGGTGCTAATGAATTTGCTTGAAATGGCTCGTTGGACGCCAGTGCCATGGAATTATAAGCTTTTGAGATTCGTATGACATCATCAAAAGTTTGAAGCACATTTCGCCTACATTTGTTTTGATAATGAATTGCCAGAGAGCTGATTTAGAATCAAATTATTCATGAGGCAGAATCTTGGAAATGATATGTTTGCTTCGCATGGCCTCAAAGAGCTATCATCAACAACTTCTAAACATTCAGTAGGGATTAGAGAAGGCCTCAATCAGGTTCAAATCTGTAGCATATGGTTAGAGTGAGCGAAAATCACTTTCTTGTAGGTCGCCCCTGCATGCAACTTCATTGCTTTGGTGCACAAGCCTCAAACAATCAAAACAAGTGGATGATAGCTTGTTTCAGCGGTACACATGCATAAAAAATGGCCCGTTCAAGCTCCTCCTGCAAAGAGATCAGAATATTGAAGCACCAAATATCTAGATCAGTGTTACATGTCGATTTGAATCGGCCGATTTGTCTTGATTCGAACCGGCTAGCTGGGTTCGATCGGGAAACGGTTCGAACCGTTTCTTTTTGTTTTTTTTTTGGGGGGGGGCCAAAAAACGGTTGAACCGTTTCCTAACGGTTCAATGGTTGGACCACGGCAACTATGGTCCAGATAACCATAAAAACACCTTTTTTTCTTTCGTTCAGCTTCTACGTCTCATACCTACTGTCCATAGTCACTGAACAGCTTCTAAGTATCCTAGAGAGTGTACATGCAAAGTTTATGGCATAGTAATCGAGTCTACGTATCGAAAACATGAAAATTTCATCAAAAAACCATGTTTCTTGACCAAAATTTGAATCTTAACCTCATGCAAGTACACTCAACCTTAATTACAGCCAAAACAATCATCATTTAGATCAAAGAGTTCTGATTTTGCTCAATACCAACTCTTTTTGCTCTTTTATAGCCAAAAATTATCAATTTTGACTAGTTTTGACTTTGAAACATAGTCTAGATGCTATATCGACGGTATAATTGGCATGCAAATATTTAAATCATTTAATGACAGCGAATTGGCAACTACTTATCTTAAAATTATTAACAAATAGTACGTTTTATAAAATCCAAGCTAAAACTGTCAATACCAGTCCAAAAACCATAAAATTCCAAGTGAAATATAAATTTGGCTTTGGAGAAAGTCCATGACATTAATCCCCAAGATCCTGAGAAACCACTTATTTGGATGTCAATTCCACTGCTAGGAAGAAAAAACAAAGTGACACTAGCAGAAAGTTGCAAAAAGCAAAAAGTGTTTAACGCTGCTCACAAGTCCTAATTGGAGTGCCTGGGTCCTTACAAGGTTATTATTCGCATTTATGGCCTAAATTGGAATGTCGAGACATGAATAATAATTTCGAACATTGGAGTGCCGGATATCCACATCAAGGATTATTCCAAATCCTCAATACAAGACATGGACGTCTGTCTGTCTGTCTCTCCCAATTATTAGCAGACCATATATGATAGAACTTCAAACACAAATTACGTTACCTAAAATTCAAGTCACGATAAAATATTGAAACTGATAACTACTGATGTATAGGCTCTTTTTTTTTTTTTGAATCATCCACCGGTTTGAACCAGCCCAGTATGATTTGCTAGTTCGAAGCACCGAACCGCAATTGATGGAGACACTAAAGCAAACAGTCTAAAAATCAATTTTTTTTCTTCTTTGATAAAATATATGAATCTTTTGTTTTGTCATCTAAAAGAGTCTTTTCGATCTTATTTCTATCATCATAAATTTTAGTATATAGATTATTATCTATTATTTTCAATTGTTTGAATCTAGAATTATGCCAAGGTTTTAGATAAAGGGATACAGAATTTTTATTTGATCCTTAGTGCTAGCCTGAAGAGTGAGAGAAATACAGTATGTTTGGTTGATTGTACAACATGCATGAAAGCTAATGTGGCTTAGTTTGTGTATGTGACCAGCTCCTACTCTTGGGCTGTGACGAAGTGGATAGGGAGGTTTTAGCATTTGGTCTGCTCCATGCATAATGGCATTGCTATTAAAAATGCTGTGGTTGATGGTCTCCTTTATTGTGTGAAGACTATGCATACCTAGCACGCTACTTAGATTCACTCGAGGTTAAACAACATCATACTAGTTTAACAATACCGATGTCATTCCCAATAATACATAATGCAAATCCACAACCATATGTTGCAACGTACAAGCTCAAAGATTAGCAAATGCATTGACAATTTTCCCAAAGCCGATTTCAATCAACAAAGGCATACCTCGTGTATTGGAGGAAGACTTGCATGCCGCTAAGGAATACCCCAAGTCACGAATCCTTAGCATCACTTTTTACTCATGTGAGATGCCATTGGCCGGGATGGTCGATAGACTCCAACAGAGTGTTTCGGGACATTCCTTCCAAACTGAATTGCTCATTACTTCTCAACGGCTCCTCGTGATAGATTGGGCTGGCAGATATGGAGTTTGTAAGAAAACAGACACGTTGCAAGTCGTCGGTTTCTAACCACGTGATTAGTAAAGCTATCTCCACCCTGAGCAGTAAGAGCTATATTCCCAACTCTAAACGAAGTATTACAGACAGAGATATGTATGTAACAGCTCTCAACACATAGCAACCTTGTTCAGATCGTCTGTCAGTGATCAAATACTCAGAACCAGTGCAGGTGGGGTGTATTCATCCATGGATCTGCTTGTGGCAATGGATGAGGTTTACCTCTTCTTCATGAGGATATATCAGCGACTGCCCCTGAGGTAGATGATATGCTTACAGGCACGTAGCAGGGTCGCGTGGACAGGCACTACATTTATGTAGTCTGGATATGAGTGGGCTCCCAGATGATTGCGAGCTACAGCTCCATAGCTTGGAGATTAGCAGGTCTTAAGCCTGTGGATCGAAGGCTCTGGATTCGATCAGTCAAGGGCGTAGGAACCTCAGTGTTTGAAGTATCTATCCAGTTCTGGATCAGCAGGCACTCTCACACTAACAAACTCTTCATAAAGATCACACACTGTAAACTATATCCATCCCATAACAAGAGACAAGCAACCTTATCAACACTCATCACATGCATCTCTCTCAATACAACCTACTCCTCACAATCAAGTGTACTCTCCCTTGCAAGACACTTATTAGCATGCAACACTCTCACACTCTCCCTTTTTCATTCTCTCCCATCAATACCAGCTTGGAGGATCACTCAAGAACTTGTAAATCTCACTGGAGAGCTCAACCGATTTGAAACTCTTTCATGAATCACAATGAAGGCAATGTATCTCGAACTGCCATGCTAAAGGAGTATGCGACGAACTGATCGGTATACTGTCGGAGCTTATGCGCGGATACTCCGAGTTTAGGAATTGATGCACGTTTCTGCTGTGGGATTCAAGCATGCAGTGTGGTGATGCCTCTGCTATCCACGTAGGCCTAACCACCATCAAAGGTGAGGCCCCTTGACCCTTTGAGGACTTTTTGGCTGGACCAATCCCCCGCCGAAAAAGGCCCATTGTGATTCGGTCTGCCCTTCATCTTGGACAAGGGATTGCAAGCAAACTAGCACTTTGTAGGGGTTCTTTAGTGCTGCCCTCACCTTTGGACAAGGGATTGCACGCAAATTAGCACTTTGTTCAGCTATACAATTGTATGAAAGGTGTAATGTGGAGGTATGTTGGCTCATGGACCTGCACCTATGCTTGGGCATTGTCTTTGTGGGTGAACAGCATGAAGTGAAAGGTGCTGTCTCCTTACATTTTGAAATAGAGGAGCAGTTCTGCTTAGATTTTGAGCCTTGAGAATGTGAACAGGATGTTTGGATTTTTGTATATTAGCTGAAATGTATTTTCCATCTAACCTGGAACCTTGAGGGACTATTATAACTTTTCACATCATCTCGCTTTTGTCCATTATATACATAGTTGCGTAGTTAGTAGCTTCTTTGGCTAGCTTTCAACATTTGATGGGTTTCTCAACTGTAAACTTTACCGAAGTCTTTTAGTTGAAGGCAGATATTCTATTTTGGTTAATGCTGCTAGTTTTTGATTTTCAAAGCAGGTATACAGAACAACACAATGGGATCCTGCTTTCAGCTCTTACTTGAAAGTAAGCTGTGCAACACCTTATTAAATATATTCAATAGCTCATTGCAAATACTTTATTTTGCTTACAGTGATGTGCATATTACCTGTTTGTGCTGCTGAAACTTTTGTTTTCTATTGGGTGATGGACATATGCATTCATAACACGTGAACATACCCACATTTCTGCTGCATCTGAATAAAATGTAAATACTTTATTTCTTTTTGAGTAGAGGGTTTTAAAGTCTGTATGTTACATGTGCTTGCAAGGCTTTAGATTACCAATTCTATTGTTAATGGTGGTTGAGCTTCTTTAGTCATTATTATCAACAAGAGCAATGGCCAGCGTTGAATTTGGCCAAGAGTGGAACTCAGCTCACGGTCTACTGGGACTAAAGAGCATTTACACCATCTATGTTACATGTTTGTTCATATGACTATTGGTTAACTTCATAGTGCAAGGCTTTCTCATTCACATGATGTTACATCTAAAGAGTCATAGCAATACAATTTTTATCTGACAGATATTTGAGGCGTTGCAAAACTGTCCTACTTATTACATGGCAAAGGGCAACTTTTTTCCGAATATTGACAAATGTGCTCGTCTTTTTGGGCAGGAACTGGAAAAAAGAAAGCCTGTAGTGCTGACTGGTGATTTGAACTGTGCCTATCAAGAGATAGATATCCATGATCCTAATGTAAGTATCTTCTACTGCATAGTGCATGTTAAGTGCCAATGACCCAGACCTTTATCCTTGGTGCCAAAGCTTGGATTGCGGTGTGTTTAGTTTTCTACTAGAGGCTTCTTGAGCTTCTATTGAAATTCTTAATATGGAGGATTTTCTAAATGTGGTTGGTTGGCTTAGAGGTTGAGCAAAAATAGTTTTTAGCTTTTATTTACGTAAGTTTGCAATGGGAAATCAACATTGAAGAAGTTTCTTTGAGTTGTCTTTGATATTTTATACGTTATCTATGTTGCAGGGAAATCGCCGGAGTGCTGGATTTACAGATGGAGAAAGGTTATCATTTGAATCTCAGTTTTTAAAACAAGGCTTATTAGATACTTTTAGAAGGCAGCATCCCAATGCAGTGGCTTATACTTACTGGGGATATCGTTCGGGAGCTCGGCCTCGGAACAAGGGTAAAACACTCGCACATAGCATGCAGGGCTGGTTATGTCTTTTATAACTGTTTCAGCTTGACTATCCGTGCTGGCTCCCTTGAGGTAAAGCTACTTTCAGATAATTACTGCCTTGATATTTTCTTGCAGGTTGGCGCCTTGATTATTTCCTCGTGTCCAGCTCGATTGCAGACCAGGTTCATGATTCATACACCTCTCCGCATGTGGGTGGAAGCGACCATTGCCCAATTGGGCTTATTTTGAAACTGTGATTGTTAGATCTTCAAAGCCTGTGCTTTGTTAGTCATGTCTATTTGAAATACAAGTACCTGATTACAAGTGGCAATTCACAGCATTTTGAAACCATTTTGACACTTTCTGGTAGTAATGTTTTGCCAAAAGATCTCTTGAAGACAAGCTCCTGCAGTTAGATCTACTGTACCTTGTCAATCAGGTCACTTAGCAAGATGTGAAGCCTTTTAGGGAGTTTGTTCCTTGTTGTTCAAAAGCATTTGTTCGAGTCTTCAGTTTTGGATTAGCTAACTATATGAGACCAAAACCTCTGTTTCTAAACCATCCATACGGCTGAGTATTAAATTCAAGTTTCAAACTTGGTGCAGACAACCTCCTAATGCAGGAAATGCATTTATTGTAGTTTTTAGTATGGCATCTCTATTTGAACCTTACAAACTAGTGACATCATACATGGAATGTGTAATTAAGATGTCTGTGTTTGTCCAATTTGAATGGAAAAGAACAAATATGGCCTTTTAATTTGAGCTCAAGCAAATAGCATCTCGCTGCCCTCATTTCATGCCTGCCCAATCTAAGAAAGTTGTGAGCTAGTTTTGCATGCCCATGTAAGTTGATGAAAGCAACATAAAAGGCATTCAACTCACTGTTAAGAGTTATGAATCTGATGTTTCGTCTTGTGGCTCTAGGCCTGCAAGCAAAATCAATTTTGAGAGTTCCATAAACAGGGACATGGACTTTGCCAGCCCTTAAGTGTGGTGCTTTATATGGATAAATGATCTGCCCTTCATGCATAATACTCGAGATTGTTAATATTAAATGGCTTGCTTGAATGCCCAACACATAAGAGTATGTTTATGCTGACGAGATGTGAAGAAACAAGTAAAAGTTACTGCTTTCCTACCGTGAATACAGTAAGATAAAGTTTCTTGAAGAGACTTGGAATTTGTAGCCACTGTGAAATATAGTACATGTTAAACAATCGATTTTAGTAGCTACCATGGTTCCCACGGCACCAGTGCCCTGGGACGGCACGACACGTGTGCCGTGGTATGGCACAAGTGCCGTGCCACGGTACTTTTAAAGTTTTCTTTTTTTTCTGTTACAGAACGAATGAGTATTGATCTATTAGCTGTTCTGTGCTGCCACTTATTTTCTTTGCTGTAAGAACTGATATGTATTTTATTCTACAATTATTTCAGAGTTCTCAATCCAAATCTTTAAAGCTCTCACGACTTGAACTTTTTCTGAAGTACACTAAGATCAATATTCTATAAATTAATCACTACAAGTCAGGGCCTATCTGCTGCCTGTTTCATGTCTACCATGATTAATCAAATACTTTGTGGAATGTAAAATTTCTGAGCATTGCTAACCTGCTACTGTTTGATGAGCATTGATACACCTAAACTCCTATCTGTTCTTCAGAGCAGGAAGCTTATTGACTCTTGTAGTCTAATTTCTTTCAGAGTTTGTTTGTTCCAATATAGGAATCTGATCAACCTGTGTGAAGGTGCATGTTTTTTATTTGACATCTCAACCTCACTTTATTTTACGTATCCAACAAAACTATTATGGCAGCGGAGGGGGACACTCAAATCTGAAGCCCACCGAATGTATCTTGCAAGTTGCAACTCCCCAAAGTTTATTGAGAGCTGCATCGCTTCTCCATGGAACACAACCCCCATCAGTGTAAATCCACTTATTGTCACCTTATTGATGGTTTCAATTGTTAGGAATGTCAAATTTTCAAATGAAACATGGTTCCAGAACCTTTCAAATACATCCTTCTAAGCAGGACCAGATCAATCAATCGGCAATTGACCTCAGCTCTTTTCAATCACAGAACAGTAACAGCATTGCTAGTACACTTCACAAAATGCCTTTTTTGAGTTTTTTTGGTGAAAAAACTCAATTATTTATTTATTTACATATTTATTTATACGAAAAGTGCCGTGGGTGCCGTGAATTTTTTCTCCGTGACACCTGTACGGGTGCCGTACAACGGCACTTGGAATTATGGTAGCTATGTAGCCTATAATGAATTAGTGGTTCATTGTATATTGCATCACTATTGGGCCAAAGTAAAGGAAATATTAGAGATGCTACGTCACTAGGCCAAAGGCAAGAACCTATGCAACTAATATGCTGAAGGTTGAAGTAGAGCAGAAAGTGACCACACTAAAAGCAGTTAGAAATACCATGAGGGGAAAGCTGAGGACCATTACTACCAGGTCAGTGAAAGCCAACAGCTTTCTAGAATGCTCAAAGACCGAATCAAAAATTCTGACGTAAATAATAAGTAGATTAGATTTAGTGTGCACAATATGTTGATAATGCCGTGGGCCACACCGTAGTCACTTTTGTTTCCTTTTAAGCTAAAGGTGATTGCCTAGGGTGAATGGTGCATCCATTTGTCACGAGTATCCATCAATTTTCACAACTTGAAAATGGTACTTTGAAGTGCTATAAAATGTTCTTTTCGGGGTTATGTCTCACTAAGCAATTTTTTTTGCATACGTACATGCAATTTCAAAAATTCATTGACTCAAAAAAAAAAAATCGCACCAAATAGTATTGATTCCCTCTGCAAATAACATTTTTTCAATTATGTGGATCATATGGCTACCTTGAGGCACGCACACTCTTCTAACATATACCCCAAGCATGTATGAATGATTGATGTAATGTGGTAACTTAGGACCTATTTTCCATGTAGTGTGATTTGTGTAATGATTGTTTTTACATTATTGAATTTATACTTTTAGTAATCTTTGCATGTAAGACTATCTTACATTTTAAGGGCGACATCAAGAGTATTTCACAATGCTGTTGAATCTAATATTGAGAGTGGATGCAAAAAATGTATCAAAAGTAAACTTTTAATAAGATTTTCCGTGGTTAGGGACTTGGTGCCATGGACTCCAACCCTAGCATACAAGGGGAAAGTAGCTTCGAGGTCTTGAAGAATATGTCATCTATATTCACAGAAAAGACATTGAATAAAACACAATGTTCTTCCAAGGGGTACCCAAAATTTTGTGAAGGCCTCAAATAGGGTGTAGTTGTTGAGGAAGTGATATAAACATGAGCACAACCAGTACAGTGTATGTCAAAAGAGAAAAGTTCAGACTCCAGTAAGAGATGTAAGATTGAATTCAAATATAGGTTTATTACAAATGGATCATTCACCTAGGGGAGTAAAACCACAATATAGAGAGGAGTAGAAGCCTATACAGGTGGGGATAGACAAAAGACCTTTTGAATCAATAGGTTGGTTAGCCATAAGAAGTGATATTCTTTATTGAAGAAGGTGTTCATGTTATTTTATGGCTATATCTTGTTATTTCAAGGTTTAAAGAAGAGACATGGACCCAATAGCTTTTGTATCATTCACAAAAATGACAAAGCAATCACCTCAACAAGAAACATAATAGATCTATTTATCATTATTGTGGAGTTGTGACTAGCAATTTTGACCTCACCCCTTAGGTGAAGTTGCAGTTGAATCAAGAATAGATACTAATATTAGATGTTGGATGCATCATTCACAAGAGAAGATCTAGAAAAGGGAACATAAGCCCTTAATCATAGCAAAATACCATGACCAAATGGGATACTCTCTTATATATTTATTGAATTTTGGGTGAAATTGGAAAATTAGCTTTTGAGTTCAACAAAAACAACTACCAAAGGATATCATTTTTCAAATAAGATGACAAAAGGCCTTATCAATATTGTTCCCAAACACCACTTCCAAAAAAGCTACAAGATTCTCAAACATTGACTCGATGTCGAGCCTTACCCAGAGTCTGGAGTTATTGTAGCGCCGGCACCTCAAAGGGCATTGGGAGGTGCCGGGACTTGAGCATTTTCCCCAAGACGCGCTTAAGTCTAACATTCATCCAACATGAACTCACTTAAAAAGCCAATGCAACCAGCCTAACCATTCAGATTTAGGAAAATGAAAATTCCAGCCAACTCAAAAGCCAACTCAGAATCCGTTTCCAAAAGGTAACAAGTCACTCATGAAATCCCAAGGCATAGTGGTTGCCACACTGACCAAATGGCATAGCTGCAGGCCACATGTCGATGACGTGGACCCTTAGAACCAGTGACGCAAAAAGGTTGTAGTAAGAGTCCTTCCACTTGGATCAGTTTCGTAGGCAAAACTGATATGGTAATCATACTCAAAAATCAACTTTATTAAATTTGGAAGAGGTTGCATTCATACATAGACTAATTGGTCTTGGGGCTTGGCTCATGCTAGTAGAGGGAGCTGAGACCTGGCATTTAGATTCCTAGCGTTGGTTGACCTTCCCAAGTTTCTGTCTACGTAACTCCCCTTATAGTTTTGTTGTGATTCGATGCGCCCTCTTTGTTATGGAATATAGCGATGTTTGGTAAAGCACACTTTTTTGGACTTAGATTTGATTTTGTCGATTAAGCCTGGCAAGCCAAGCAAAATCAGTCTAGCTCCCGGATGTGAATCCCGCAAGTTGTCTCAAATCAGCTTAGCTCCTAGACATGGGTCCCAAGAGATGACTAGGCCATGACTCGAGCTCCAGAGCTAGCTCATGACTTGTAACTACTTGACTGGCTCACCATAGGTTGGAGTCTTATAGTCCTTGAGTTCCTCTTGCTTTGGGACTTTTGGGAGTGTCATCCCTTGGAGTCTTATGGGGCACACTAACACGAGTTACTTTAACAATTATCTACAGTGAACAATTTTGATTCATAAAAGTCATAACATCATGGACACCATTATGATATTGAACATATAGACATGACCTAATGGACATTCATGACTCATATGAGACCCTAATCCTCTGCATTGGTTTGGTAAAAGCATTGGAAAAAAATGATTAAGAATATACATTTAAATGTTGCAAATGTTTTTCAATTTTTCCATCCTTCAGTAATCTAGTTAGGGCATTGTACCACTCAAGTTCGCCTAGGATTTCTTAAATGTTGCAATGCTGGAACTCCTTAAGATTAAATGCGGAACAAGGCAAGGATGTCATCTTTCCCCTCTCCTATTTTCCATTGTCATTGAGACCCTCGTTTATCAACTTAAAATGCTTTTACCAAAAAAAAAATTGATAATGAGAATCTCCTCTCCCCTTGGCTACCAATCTTATTTTTGCTGATGATATTTCAGCTCTCCATATGTTGATTGAGAGTTAATGCATTGCTTTCGAGCATCCCAAAATTCTATAGTTGCCCCCCTCTTCTATTGTAAACTTTTAAAACCAAATCGAATATACTATTACTCAAAAATAATGATCCACGTAATTGATAATTGAATCGAATTAGGGCTCAAAATCATCTCTCATGGCTCTATGATTAGTTTCCCAGTTTTCCTTTGGGGTTCATAGACTAACTCCTACACATGAATTCATCTTGTTCATAGATTTCCTCAAAAATGAAATATCGCAATGGGATTTCCGATTCCTCTCCTTTCTTGCTCGTGTTATTGTGTTCAAGCATATACTCAATTCAGTCTCGATTTGCCTTATGTCAATATTCTCGACAATAGAATCATTTGCCAACATGTTTGTTGTGTCCACCCTCAAATCTTCCTTTAGGATGGGAAATAATGCTTCCTAACATGGAATATCTTTACCTTCCCAACCTCTATACCCCTCTATAAGGGATCAATCACTACTAGAGGTAATTTTATGTTGCTCTAAAGCAACTCACACAAAGCACCCATAAGTGAGTCACTCACTAGCCATGAAAGGTTTCATACCAATCTCAGACCTACGAGATCTCTATCCCAAAGTGAATCCTCAAAAAAGCTTATTTAAGAAGGAAAAGAGATTCTTAAACAAATCATATACCAAAGTAAAGAATTCACATAATACACTAGAAATTTCACAACTACACTTGAAACGGACATTCTTCACAAGAACTGAATTTTTTTTTAAATGCTTCAGAACAAGTGGAGCATATTTGATTGCCATAAACAATGGAACAATGGAAGGATTGGTTTCACAACATTGGGAAAATCTCAATTGGCAACTTTAATTCCTTTACATACGGCCTGATCATAGGCTCTTTGTCACTAAAAACTAAATGATCATATGTCAAATATGCAAAAGTGTCCATTGTATAAGCTAGATAATTGGACTTTTGATTATCTTTTTTTTCTTTGTAGAGAGAATTTATGGAAGAGCATTGTATATGCTGGAAACCTCCTAAGCTATCTCTTGAAAGAGTCTTCTTTGCTGATCATATATTACCTGTTCATCTTACCTTGATATGTTATGAGATATCTGCATGCTATTCTTGATTTGGATTAACAAGAACCAACAAGTGTTTGATAAGAGTCCTTGGTTGTCTTTCCTAAGCTCGAAATAAAGTTTTCCTTTTGAGTTCATGAGAAGCTATAGTCTTGCTATGATGTTTTCCAAGTGCTTAAACGCCCCATTTATTGATACTTTTTCTCACGTGAACTTTACAAATTGGGGGCTAGCTTCATATCTAGGCCTGTCAGTACACTTTTAAGTTCACATAGTTTGATGCTGCCCCATATTGTTCAATAGAGTTGGAATTCTGATCTTTAGTTCTCTATCCTGCTGTCTTTTAATTCCTTTATCTCTTTCGCTGTCTATCACACAGAGATAATTGTGCATATTCTCGATAATACACTTACTGTGGCTACGACAAAAAAAACAGCCTTATGCTGCTATTGAAGTAGGTAGACCGATATGGGAAGTAAGTCCATTTTATGAAATGCAGTTAGTCCCCTTTGTGTCTAAACCAGGCGAACTCTTGTTGGTTTGAGATTTGGAAGTATGAAACTGTCTCGTAGCTAGACCACTATTGATATACTGATTAGGAACAAAAGTACAACAGGTCAACCAATAGATACACTTTGCGGCTGATCCTGTTCGCGGCAGCTGTCTCTCAGCATATTTACACCTCACCAAATGGCTCTCCATAGCTGCAGCTCACAACCATATAAACCCAAATTTCAGCTTAGATTGCAAATCTATATCCGCCAGAATGTTATACTCGTGTACATCACGCCTCTATGACAATCGAAACTTCAAGGGTGATGAAAAGAAAAAACCATGAGCCAGCATCAATCGTACTATAAACCAACTCAGTGCTAACTGTTACATTAGTGGTCACCTTCTGAGCAGCACAGCTTCTGGATGATTGCCGTCATATCAAGCACACAATCGTCTCCGTACTGGGAATTTTAGCTGGGTCGATCACGCCAAATATACAAAATATCCACTCTTTCTGATCTGCACCGGTAGGAGGAGGGAGCTGGGAGATAGCACTCGGGATCGCAGCTGGGTGAAGAGAAAACCACCAACGACAGCAGTAGCAAGAACACAAAAATCAGCAGAATTGCTGGCACCATCTCTCTCTCTCTCTCTCTCTCTCTCTCTCTCTCTCTCTCACACACACACACACACACACACACACACACACACTTTTACACGGAACTCTATTCTCAAAGATATATCAGAGTTGGGATTCTTTTGGCTGATTTCCTTCCCCTTATCATTTTCTTCACATAATAGAATAGTGTAGTAACTCTTTGAAATATTCAAGCACAAAGTGTATACTTTTGTTGCAATTTTCAAATCTACAAATGGAGGACATGATATTTGAGATCTTACTCCACCATGTCAAATCAGATCAAAACTATCAATGACATCCATCGATAGATAGACATGTACACGCACTTACCAATTCACGCAAAAGCAACAAAAATCTAATGCCAATAATGTGACTATGGCTTGTACATTTAGAGAGAGAATGTACCCAATGATGGAGAGAATGGAAGTTTCTTAACCTTGGTGAGACCAAGTTGCTTTCTTAGAAAACTCGAAAATGTGTAGTACATAAATCTATTTAGAACATTCTAGACAGAATTGTGGAACGTTAGAGAGAGCTTCTTCTTCTTCTTTTGGAAGGAGGGGGGGGCGAGGGGGTTCTACCAAAGAAGGGCCTTCGGCCTAGGGCCATAGCTTGAGGCAGAAGGCCCTTTTGACTGCAAAGCGGTCAAGGAGCTGGACCTCCCCTACATGAACACATATATTCTTTATTTTTTTGAATCTTTTTTTGCCATCATTTTTTCTGAGGACATGCTCAAAAAAAATAAGAATTGTGCATGAAGAGCGCGTCCATTTCCTTTGTAAAAACATCAAAACTGATTTTAGGAGCACAAATAAGTTGCTATGAGTTTTACAAGTAGGGTTATGTTGAATGAAGGCTTATGGAGATAAAAGTGTCGAGATATTTAGTTGAGAGAGAGAGAGAGAGAGAGAGAGAGAGAGAGAGAGAGAGAGAGAGAGAGAGACTCGGCATGTCAATGTCAATGTGTTTGTGGTTGAAATTTCATACTACCTTCATTATTGATTTTCAATGTCACATCAACTTTCAACATGCAAGACTTAGTCTCATGTTGTATATGTTTAGTATTTTTCAATGATAGTGACCAAAATTTTGAAAGACCACTATCAACACAATAGTGGAGACTAAACATGAAACTCCTAAAGAACCTTTTCATTAAACTAGAAACATCAAAGAACCATAGTAAATTCTGCATAAACCTCGACTATAAGAAGTAAAAAAAAAAACTCTTTGAAATATTAGCTAGAATGTGCCATGGTATGTCATGGCAAATTAAATGAATTTTCAAATCATAGAGCCCCAATTTTTCAATAAGAGGTAGCTATGCATGCAAGTAGGTGAACATTTTTAAATTATGCGATAATGTATGCTAAGTGGCATGATAGCACTACATGCTCGAAAGATTGATCTATATATGTACATGGATTTTTCATTGATCTGAAAATGAAGAGAGAGCTATTATTTTGGTATCAAGTTTATTGTTCTTATTGTAAAATTTACATTCTAGAATTGTTCCTTGGAATAATTTGTAATGATCTGGATTGTAGATTATCTTCTTCATCATGGTATCGAAGCCTTCATTCATGTGATGTACCATTATGTCGTTGCTCTCATCCCGATTTGTGTGAAACAATCTATCAGATCACAAAGCCATAAGCAGGGATCCAATAGAATTTCATGAATCTAGATTACTAATATGTAGAATTGGTTTTTAGATTATTGCTTATTAGATCTCCATTCTTATATGGACTGCATTTTTGACACTAGATAGCTCATTGTCAAATCTCTAGGTTAATTTGATTACGATGCATGAGGAACTATAATATGTGATTCTGTTGCAGGATCATTGATACCTAAGAAGAAATCGCATGTAGTACTATATAGGTGAGTGAGGAATGTATGTATATAACTTCCACATACTACTGTACTCATTTCGTAAGAAGTTTAAACAAGTTTTAAAAGCTGGAGTGCACATGAGTCTTGATCACTACTTACGAGGAACTTCAAGAGGACTTCTTCTCATTAGATTTGAGCTTCAAGATCACCCATTTAGCAGCATAAATGCTTACTCATTACCTTACATTGCGCTTGTTGGATTCATATTAGATCTTTGATTTTTGGTAGCAATGACTACAACAAGAAAATGTGGCGTTTTGCCATGTGAGCTCAAGACTTAGTTAAAAAGTTGGCATTTTCCTTTGTGTGGCACATCTATGCCAAAAGTCATTCTAGCAAATCCATTGACCAAAAATGAGACAACAATGAAAATCGCCAAGTTTTTCACATGGCACTACCCATGTGACTCTCTTTTGAAATGCAAATAAAAATGGCAAAAAATTAGATTTGTGGCACTGCCATGCTCGGTAGTGCCAAGCACAAATCGTTTAAATTGTTATTTAGTGGATAGTTGTTTTTAAACTTCATTTGCCATGCATTGCAATATTACAATGTTGGGCACTTAGTGGGTCACGCCATGAAATAATGTATAGCTAGGCTAAATAAGTGTGAGGGCACTAGCTTCTTGCATGTACAAGCAAAACCTTGTGACCACAATTACTAAAATAGTATAACTTGTATTCTAGGAATAATTGACTTGGGCATTAGATTAGAATAAAATTATGTAGAGGCCGAAAGTCAAGGTTCAAAGTTAAGCAAGTTGAAGGGGACTCACATGAATCGTGTGAAGGCTCTTGAGGTACAAAGGGAAAATCACATGATTTATGTGCGGACCCATCGACTAAACAAGAACCACTAGATTTCTAGTGAAGGGCTTGGATTATAAAATCCTTGCCACTTTGAAGTAGCCAATCAGAGAGAAGGGACAGGGCCTTCCCCAAGAATAAAGGCACCTCTTGTACTCCTTTGCATGTTCATAAAAGAGGAAGAGACATGTTTGTTTGATGAGTTGAACATCCTTGCATCCCACTTTTTCCACTCTCTCACTTTTCATGTTTTGTGCAAGAGGCCTCCCTTGCTTAATCTTGTTCAAGTTAGATAGGCGTGGTCAATTAGGAGTAGGAAAGCCGAAGGTTAAGCTAATCTTCACAAGGGAAAGCACTATTCCCTCGGGAACAAAATCCTCGTGTGTGTGTGTGTGTGTGTGTGTGTGTGTGTGTGTGTGTGTGTGTGTGTGTGTGTGTGTGTGTGTGTGTGTGTGTGTGTGTGTGTGTGTGTGTGTGTGTTGTGTGTGTGTGTTTGTGTGTGTGTGTGTGTGTGTGTGTGTGTGTTGTGTGTGTGTGTTTGTGTGTGTTTGTGTGTGTGTGTGTGTGTGTGTGTGTGTGTGTGTGTGTGAGAGAGAGAGAGAGAGAGAGAGAGAGAGAGAGAGAGAATAGAAATTCAACACCCCCCTTAATATGGATCCTTGAATGCCTTGATTGTCATATTCAAGATTGCACAAAAGTTCTTGTGTGCCTCCAGATTTAATCCCTTTGTAAATATGTCAGCTGCCATATACTATGTTCTACAAAACTTCAGACATATCTCCTTGTTGAGAATTCTAGGATTGATCGACAATGCAATAGCATTTCGATTATCACACTGAATAATTGTCAGAGCATTTTGTCTAAGACCAATGCCAAACAATAAATTTCTCAACCAGATTGTCTCTTTGGAAGCTTGTGAAGCTACAATGTATTTAGATTCTATCGAAGACATTGCAATGGAGGTTTGCTTTTGAAAATTCCAGAATATTGGACCACCGTTGAGCAGGAAGTCAAATTTAGAAGTGGAGATCCTTGTGTTGACATCACCTGCCCAATTCGCATCTGTATATCCATGTAGTGTATGGATATCAGATGGATCAGTCTCTCCATAGCATATGTAGAGGTCCATTGTAGCTCGAACATACTTGATGACTCTAAGCAGAGCCTTCCAGTGGATCATTTCAAGATTGGCCAGAATTGGCTCAAGGAGTTGACAATATATGCAAGATCGGGCCTGGTGGAGATCATTGCATACATGAGGGACATGAATTGGCTTAACTTTCCAACACTGTAACTAAGATCAGGTCTAGTTATAGTTAAATATATCAAGGAGCCTATAAGCCTTCTATATAAAGTGATGTCCTATAGGATGCTTCATCACCATCAATAGATGCTTTTACACGTTGCTCCATTGGAGTCTCAATCCCTTTACAATTCTTCATTCCAAATCTATCTAGGATGGATGTAGCCTACTTAGATTGACAAATGAAGCTAAAATCACATCCTCTTATGACTTCTATTCCTAGAATGAAGCTCAATAGGCCGAGATCTACCATTTTAAACTCTTTGGATAATGCAACTCTTACATCTCTTATTCCATCTAGATCATTACCACTCAAAATAATGTCATCAACATAAAATACAAGAATAATGATCTTGCCATCATGAAATCTTATGTATAATGATGGTGTCGTAAAATTGTGTGTGGGCGTGAGCGGCAGCAAAAGCTCGAGGATTGAGCATGGCATGTAGGAATGGAAACGCAACAGTTATAGCAGAATATATTTTGAGCTTCTGTAGAAGAAAGAGACATGATGTCTTGCTTCTTGCTAGACCACGAAAGACAACCGCTACCAAAATTGAAGGCATAACCTGTTGTTGACTTTCTATCATCTACATTTCCTGCCCAATCAGCGTCAACATAACCTTGCAACTTAGGTAAAACACTTTGTCTTTTGTAGACCAAGCCAAGGTTAGTTGTACCTTTCACATACCTCAAAATCTTTTTCGCAGCTTTCCAATGATCCATGGTGGGTGATGACATGAATTGGCTAATCAGACTTACAACATAGCAGATATCAGGACGTGTAGTCGTAAGATAGGTCAAACTCCCAACTAGCTGACGTAGCATCAACATGTGCACTATCATCAGCACGAGATAATTTCTTACCAGCTTCGCAAGGGGTGATGGAAGGTTTGCACTCTGTCATGCGAAATCTCTCTAATATCTCGCATACATACTTGTTTTGACATAACCTGATATCATTGCCAGTTTGCCATATTTTGACACCCAAGCAATAGTGCATAAGGTCTAAATCTATCATCTCAAATTGCTTGCATAAGTTGGCTTTGATAGAATGAATGAGATTCTCATCATTGTCCATGATAATAATATCATCAACATGGAGTACAATCAAGGCATTGTTATCTTCGTTTATAAGAACATAAAGATTTGGATCTGAATTTGTTCTTACAAACTCATGAGAAAGAAAGTAATTGTCAATGCGTCCATACCATGCGCGTGGCGCTTGCTTAAGGCCATAAAGTGCTCTGTGTAGCTTGAACACCTTATGTTCTTGTCCTTTTGCCATAAACCATGTGGTTGGACCATGTAAACTTCTTCCTCTAAGTCACCATTCAAAAATGCGGACTTCACATCCATTTGATGGATCTTCCACCCAAAATGAGATGTTAAGGCGATGATAAGGCATAGCGTAGTCCACTTAGCCACTAAGCAAATGTCTCTTCATAGTCAATTCCTATATTTTTCTCATAGCCCTTCACTACTAGGCGTGCCTTATGCTTTGCTATTGTGCCATCCGCATGAAACTTTGTTCTATCACCCATTTGTTGTCAATGGGTTTCTTTCCAAGTGGTAGATCAACTAACTCCCATGTATCATGCATGTGGATGGATCCATCTCCTCTTCCATTGCCCTTTGCCACTCTTTATTATCCTGTGCCTCATCAAAGGTTGATGGCTCTCGACACTTCAAAATGTCACTTATTAGGGCATAATTCACATGATAGCGATTGGGAGACTTCCTTTCCTACGTTGATCTTCTCACTTCTTCTTGTGTGCTTGATCCTGGTTGATTTAGTTTTGCGTCCTTCATGATCTTTTCATACCATTTTGGTATTTTAGACTAAGGTGATACACTTCGTGGAGAGTATGTGTCCCAAGGAGTGTCCAAGTAATGTCTCTTACTTCCAACCATTTTCTCCTTTGTTGCTCCTATTGGCAAGTACCTTCCCCTAGGCTCTTGAATAGGTGGTGTCTTCTCATACTCACCCTCTCGACCTTCGTCTTCATGTGCATCATCCTATGGAGCGTCTTCTTCATCTTCTTCTTCCAAGATTGTGGGAAGTCTTTTGATGCTTTCATCACTTGCATGGTCTTCATCTTCATACCTATGCGTCTCATCAAAGATCACATCTTTGCTAATGTGAATCTTGTTCATTACATAATCAAAACACCTATACGCCTTTGTCCTCTCATCATAACCAACAAAGATACACTTGATTGCTTTGCAAGTTTCTTTTGCTCCTCCTTTGGCACATGTACATAGGCCCTACATCCAATGACATGAAACTTGTTGATCTTTGGCTTTATTCTTGTGGATGCTTCTTCGGGAGTCACATTTGGAACCGCAACTATAGGGCTCCTGTTTTGCAATGATGTTGCTGCACTGCACGCTTCCAACCAAAGTGAATCGGTTAAGCCCATTTGCTTCATCATGGAGTGTGCACTCTCCATAATAGTCCTGTTTTTCCTTTCAGCTACACCATTACTATGCGACGTGTGTGATTGTGTGAATTGTCTTTTGATGCCGTGTTCCTTGCAAAAATCACAGATTTGTATTCGCCCCCTCTATCTAATCTTAGCACTTTGATGCGTGCATCCAGTTGGTTCTCTACTAAAGCCTTAGACTCCTTCAAGCGAGCAAAAGCGTCAGATTTCTTCTTCAAGAAATAAATCCGTCCTCCTAGAGTAATCATCTATGAAAGTCATAAAATAATAGGCTTTCCCCAGCGACATAGTTTTCATTGGGCCGCACAGGTCACTCTAATTTTTAAATGCCACAGTTACCAAGCCACCCACCGCTTTCTGCCAAATTGAAAGCCAAACTGGCGTTGCCTACCGAAATGCTTCTAGTCACCAACTATGACTACGTGCGCAATGGAATGGTGAAATCACTTTTGGCACGCTCCAAACACTTTCTCCAAGGCAATCACTCTGTTTTGACATACCGTACTTGCAGGTACAGTCAGGGTGCCCTTTGTTGGAAGCTATACCCTTTCGTTTGGCCAAAATAGACTAAAGGAGGTGGAAATAAAGGCACTTTCAATTTTTGAACTATCTTTTCACCTTGAAAAGACTTCACTTTTCACAAAAGTCAAGACCCAACTCTTATTTCAAATTGAAAATTTTTTAAAAAGTTGAAGGCCCAAGTTTACTTCAATCCCATGCAATTGAAGTTTAGGATGGATTTAAGGATATCCAATGGTCGTTGATAAACCAATGGCCCACGTTGCTCCCTTGAGCTCACAATCCTATTCGTCGATTCTTTGAAGATCAGATCCTACGTCACCAAAAGATTTTTGTGCGCTCAAGCTCACACTTCCATGCACTAGTGCCTTCTAAACATCAAGGCTTCACTACAAATTAACGTGCGCAAGCCTCCACGGCTTCTCTGTTTGGTTTTAGCTATGGTGAAAGGGATTTAAACTCCCTTTTGCTCCTCTTCAGAATCTGACCACGCTTTTCAATCTGTGCGCGGCTATCCACGGCCAGTTGACAGATCACTTCCCACACCAGGGCGCCCAGTTGCACACTTTTACAGTTGTGAAAAAAGTTTTGAGCTGAGAGAGATCTGAGTTACTATTCCTCCAAACCCTGGCTTCCAAGGAATACACATTTCTTGAGACTTTCTTAGCCCTTGTCTCTGAATTTTTAAATAGTTCTGAATCAGATTGAGGTTGCCCTAAACGATCAAGGATTTACAAACTCCAAGCAGCCTTTATTCGAAATTTCAGGCTTCCGTTTTTGCGTGCGTTCTGATTCAGCCGACAATTTTCTGTCTCTGAATCCTTTAGTTTTGAGCTGTTCCACGAATCTCCACAGACTCGGTTTTGTGCTTCCTAGCCAACAAACCGTCGTGAATTTGCAGCTCTTCGTTCTTGTTTGGTGATTGTAGCCACCAAGGGCTGTGATACCAAGTTAAAAATATAGTTTAAAAACTCGACCGAATCAATCACTACAGCACAACTCTCACGCAAACTGTATATTCACACACTAATAATCAAGTACAAGGATAAAGTTGCTTAAGAGCACTCAAAGGGCTCGCAAAAGAAAGACGGCCTGATAATTCTAGAACTGAGCACACGTGGTGCCATCGAAATTAGAAAGTATTGTATAAGTCGATCATTGCTATTTTAACTCTTCATCCTCTGTCATGTACTTTTAGTACATCAGTGCTTTTCAAGGCAATATAATATCCATTGTAAGCTTTGTAGGCCCAAAAGGAGCTATTAGCCTTAAGAACAAGGGCCCAATGTAGGCCTAAATAGTACTTAACAAGGGATAATTATCCCTCAAGATAGTTAAGTTTAGTTAAGTGAGAGCATTGTCTATAACTAGGCAAGAGACATCAATTTGTGAATCTTTTGGCTCATTTGCAAGTGAGAGCTTCTAGCTTCCTTGTGAATGTGAGCCATAGGGATCTCCATTGCTAGGTCTCATGTGCCCTATCCACATGAATCAATGTTCCATTTCCATTGATTGTACTCTTTCTTTCATTGCTAATGTGATTCCATTGTGATCTCCATGTTTCTAGCTTTCTAATGATATGCTATCTTGAATGATATGCTATCTTGAATGATATGTACTTTTCTTGCTATTAGCTTTACGTCTTTTGTAATTGGTATTTGCTTGAGATTTTGCACATGACATTTCTTGGTATCAAAGCATAGATCCTTGATTCATGATGATTTTATGAGAATTCCATTAGATTTGATGAGTTTATTGTTTTTGTAGCTTTCTTTTTGCTATTTTTTAACTTTGAATTTCTCAGTTATATTCAGACGAATTTTTAGCATTCAATTTCGTTTTTCATTTCTAATTTGATTCAATACCTTTGTAGAGCTTTGTTTCAGCTTTGCACCAATTTTCAAGGCATTTGGATAAGAGATGCAAAAGTTATTGCACTTTTCCCAAAGGCTGTCAAAATAGGTGACTAGGATTTTGCTTTCACTTGATTTGAATTTTTCAGATTTGATCTGAGTTTTTATTTCTAGTTTCTTTCCATAGGATTTTAGAGCATTGTCTTAGCTTTGATCTGATCCATATGGCAGGTCATTTGGATTAGTATCCAAAAAGTTATGACAAATCTTGATTCCTAGCTCTAGTTTTGTTAGTTTTCTTTCTTCAAAATTTTCAGTCATGTTATGTTGCTAATTTGACCTATCAAATCACATTCAATCATTGATTTGATAATACCCTGATAGAGCTTGTTGTTAGCTTTTCAGAGGTACTAAGTTTGTGTGATTTGGATTAATATTGAGTAAGTTATGATCAAATTTGTGGAGATGGGTCAAAATTGCCAAAATTTTGAAATTTTGTTTTGTGGATTTTTCTAAGTGAGAGAGAAGCACTTCAAGTTTTCAGGCTTGAAGTTTTGTTTCTATTGTAAATTATTTTCACATTTTTCAATTTCAAGTTTGATAAAAAAGAAAAAAAAACCTAACCCTACCTACCTACAGCCCTAACCTACATATAGCCCTAACCTAGACCTAGAAGTGGCCCTAATCCTAAACCCTAACCTGATTTAACCCTAAACCTAAACCCCTTCTCAGTCGCGACTCGGCTACTTGTAACTCTGTTCAGTTTGGCTCCACAATTGTTTCAGGATCATAACTGTTTCAGGATCAATGAAAAGTTAGATGAGAAAGTCAGTGCATTAGAAATTGCTGCTTGAATTACAGTGTTAAGATAAATCGGTGGATTCTGATCGCTGGCATTGGCAAGTGTTCACGATCATTGGCAATGCACGACAGGGTGTATAGCTAGCAGAGATAGTTTCAGCTCGCAGCCACTGAAATGAGTACCCATGTTCTGTCAGAATTTCCATCAGATAATCTGTGAGATCACGCTCAGCAAGATCCACCCTTCCGCCTTGGCCAGATCATCTAATTCCTGGCGCAACTCCTTGCGAAGACTTGTTCCTCCAACACAGAATCCCTGAACAGAAGGTAGCGGTCTGCCAGTGCCAGACTGAGCTCGCTAAATCACACACATCATCCACAGACTGTACGTCAGCAACTTCGGCAGATCTGGAATACCATTGTACAGATATTCTACTGCTCGCTCTGGATTATTGTAGGCAGCACGCAGAGACACCAGTTCTGAAGTCATTTACCAGCTTGCGCATGAGCTGAGGCTGGCCTCCATTCGCTTATGCATGTAACAAGGAGGCATAGCTATTGTCGTTTGGAGCCAAGCCATTCTTCTCCATCAGTTGTACAAATTGTTCGGCCAATCCCTAGTTTTCCTCCCTTGCAAATGCTGCCAACAGAGAATTGTAAGTAGCTATGTCAGCCTGGTATCCTGCTTTCAGCATACCCTTGTACATTTGCAAGGCATGATCAGATGTCCCAACTCCCACAACCCATGTCCAGTAATTGTTGTATTATCCGTTCAAGACCAGAACCTGCAACAAGGAAGCAGCTTGTCCATAAATTTCGCCTACAGTTGTGCATCTACAGTCAGATACTCCAAGTTCATTTCTCAAAGAGTCGTGATGCGAGGAAGAAACGATGAATCGCCATTAATCAGATGAATCTCCTTTCTCCCTCCGGTTGAGATTTCACGCCTTTCCTCCGGTTGAGACTTCACGCGTTTACTTCGGTTGAGATTTCACGCATTTCCTTCGGTTGAGAGTTCACGCGTCCTCCGATCGAGATTTCATCCAATTCTTCTCCTCCGGTCGAGTTTATTCTCTCTCTACCCTACCTCGGTTACCCCTATTCTCTCTCTATTACCCCTCTTCTCTCTCTACCCTACTTCGGTTACCCCTATTCTCTCTCTACCCTCCTTCGGTTACCTTTCTTTTCTCTCTACCTATTCCCTGATCAGAAAAAAAAAAATTGTTTTTCTCAACAAAAAAAAATTAGGGTTGCCCACAATCCTTCGCGAGCACCAAATGCACCAAAACAATTCATGGATCTCAAAGTTTATACAATCCAGTTTGTAAAAATTTTACAACTCCCTTTTCTAAGTTGAATGCTCGTTTTTCCTTCTCATTCTTTGAGCGCCCTATAACTTCCTTGTTTGAGCTCAGATCCCAGTGCTATAAAAACAAAAAGTGATCAGAAAGATGAGCCTAACACAGCTAAGTTATGAAAATTGTGTCATTATTACTTTTCAAATTTCTTTTAAGACCCCTTTTCTTAAGTCAGATTTTACGTATGAAGTTCCATATCTTTTCAGTTTGAGCTTAGAATTCGATGCTGTAAAAAGCAAAAGTCCTCAGTTTCATATGAACTTCAAGGTTTTTCCATTCTCAGTTTTACTCATCGTAGAACTCGGAGTTTTAAGTGGGTGGAAAAACTATCAAGATCTTATTTTTGCAATTTCTTCTATAAGGGTCTTATAAATTTACAGACTCATATTCTCCCTTGGTTTGTCAAAATGGATTCTGATTCTGATTATGAGGTGAAATTTGATAATCAATCTGAATGTGATGACCAATCATATTGTGATCATCAATACGAGGAACAAAATGATGGTATTTCAGATCAATATTATCAGTATGGGGAGCACAATGACAATAATTCAGATTAATATGAGCAACACGACTCATATGGAGACTGTTTGAGTGATGATGAAAACTATTCTGACCAAAATAAAAACCATGAGCTACACCAATCAAATCAATCTAATATTGATGGTGGTTTTTATAGTAGTGACAGTGATCATGAGCTATATTTACGACAATCAAAACATCATCGCAATTCACAAGGTGATGAGCACGCACTGTGGTACATGAGTTCTACGTGCCAACTTGAAGAATCGTCATCTCCTGTGCAACGTTGCATACAGAATAGCACAATCAATAATGCCACTCCTCATACCCATTGTGGTTCATCATTACTATTGTTCAATGGACGCCCTACTGAAGAAGTGATGGAAGAACCGCAAGTCTCGAACCAACAAGAAAACATATTAAGTAAACTGCAGGCCACACAAGATCTGATAGTTGGAATGTTGCGAAAACTAAATCAAGATCGGCAAGTTGACGAGGTGAAATGGGAAAGATTGTTTGCTAGCCTATCTGGTGGACAAGACAAAATTGCGGGAGCTGATCAAAGAGGTAATGAGCCATGTACATCGTTCCAACTACCGTCTCTATCACAAAATGTAACATCTTCTCAAGATGTCCGGAGAATTGAAATGGATAAGGAAAAACAGGTATTACAAAGTCATACTGGATATCCGGTTGGACTTGGAAATAACAAGGAAACGTTGGAACAACGAGCACAATGATCTATAGCAACTAGAGGTGTGCCAACGAATGTTCATCAAAATGTCCAACAAAGAGGTGAAGTTTCAAGGATCCAACATTTTGAGGATGATGAACAATCTAATAATGGAAGTCAAGACTCAAATCAAGGAGATCACATTGATATTGATTTCGAGGAAACAGTCAACATTGGGAACTTGCTACAATCATGCCTTGGGTATCAAAATGGAAGTGATCAAGAGAAAATGTCTGGTATGGACGATCCAATGTAGGAAACGAATTCAAGTGAATCTGATGATTCTTCATCAAGATCACCAGAGGATGAACCAGAAGTGCAATTTGACAAGGAAAAGCCTATTCAAAAACAGATAAATCAGCCAACTTCATCAACAGCTCTTGATTTTCCATTGAATTCACGGGAAATGAACAATCAACATTTATGCAGTGCTATGGAATGTACACAAGATCGGCAACATAAATGTAATTCCCAATTTGAATCGACCCAAAAAATTCCACTTGCAAATACAATATCAATGCAAGGACATCGAAAATCAGGTGAGGACAACAAACATGATGCGGAGGATTATGAGAACAATATTTTTGTTTTCAATATCGATCTTCAATTGAGTAGTACAGGGGCCAATTCAGACAAAGAAGTTGTCAATGAGGCAAATTACTCAAGGACCTTATCTTCCTTGAGATCACCAGAATTATCACATCACATTCAACCAGAAAACTGGTCTGAAACATCTTGTGAAATGGGATTAACAAACAAGGATACAACTGATCTATATGAATGTTTCACATTCAATATAGAATGCACAACAAAATGTGATGAAATTTGTATTATACAAGCTGGAAATTGTCTAACTATAAGACAGGACAAACAATCAAAGATCCATTATATCATAATTTCCAGTTTGTGGTTCAAAATATTGGAGATATCAATATTTTCGAACATGATGACGTAATCTACGAACGATTTTTCATAGAGACTTTGAGTGAAAGAGATATCCTCACTCTTTGCAAACATCTCATTCACTCGATGTTCTTGTCCATCCAGAATATCATTTATCATTTTCAGAGATGATCAGTCAAAGCATATTAGTCCCTAAGTTGGGGATTGATCATGCCAATAATTCCTTCATGCAAGATCTTCACAATTCAGATGCAAGGCTTATGGTTATCATTGAAGCATTTGGATTGAACAACAAAGTGACTACCAAACAACATGACAAAATCTTCATCTCAGCACAGCCGGATGCAACGCCAAAACACGATCCTAAAGGAATTGGATAGATCATCCAATTTGTCATGATGCCGAAGAAGCAGACAAAAAGGAATATTGCAATTTGATTTACAATAAGCAATATGGTGCTTTATCAAACTCTTCTTCAACCATCAATTTTTCTCCATGGGAACAAGGATTACAGTTTGAAGCTAGCAAAATGGATTCAATTCGACAGCTTTGGATCTGTAACGAGGCAATAAAAAAAAAAATTGGCATTCTGGGCCCGCAATTCAAGGCCTATAACACTGGCAATCCGGATAGCTGTTGTAGCAGATCGCGATCCGCTACAACCCTGAATAGTATATATGCAATCATCGTAAATCTGATGTGACCACGAAAGATTGGAACATCACTCAATCTTGAAGTTTTTCTCTTACCATCTAAGGTGAAATATGAAGGATATAGAATCCTCACATACAACCAATAGCACAAGGAAATCCTCACCATGCTTAAAAATTAGACATATGTCAATTAGGCATCATTTAGGTATCATCGATCAACTCACGAGACGGAATCATCATGTAATCATATATAGTTCCTATGGTGCATGCTTTGATGGTACCTGATTTATCATTATCTTACAAATTATGATACATACCAACACCAGTTGCATGGGGAACACGGCATTCAAAATAATCCTATGGTGTGCAGCACCGAACTTCCGAATTTCTTCAGCTTATGGACAACAATCAGCATCAGGTACTTGTATGTGACCTTCAGTTTGTATTAGATGATTGTATTTTTAGTATTGCTTATCATAACTTAAAAGATTTAGATGTTTTATTAGCTGTAGCATACTTTCAATCTAACGAACTTTTGCAGGGAAACTGCTCCTCGGACAGCAGAACATGATCAAGGCATATTAGCCTAAGATAGCAGATTATCTATGTGAAGAAGCGCTGTAGATTTGGCAGCCTATCAAGAAAACGGATGCTCCGCAAATGATTCCATTTCCTCCTCCCAATTTAAAATATTTTGCTTCATATGTCCAGTGGTACAGATTATCTGGAGACCACTACTGTTCTATGATCTGCACCGTTACTTGTTCATCTTGTTTTAAGGACAGCATTATGTAGAAGCAGAAATTACGTGGAAGGTCTGTTTCATGTGATAGAACTGGGGCGCGGGGAACCTACATGTACTTGCGCAGTGATCAAGCATTAGGAAGCCTTTGATTGTATTCATATAGGAGTCCATAATTTTAGATCTAGCTTGTTTCTTTGTGACTCTTTCATGTAAAATGATTTGTTAAGTTGTGCATTTGTTTCATTTCCAACTGTGCCTCATCTGTATATGGCTATATCCATTCAGACTAGAAAGTGAAGCCACCAAACATGTACGTTTTGATGCCTTATAAACCTGAGAGCCAAACTATGCAGTTGAATAATTATCAAGATCCAAAAAGAGTGCAAAGAACATGTCATTCCAAAAATCAGTTACACCAGGCAAGCACCAGTGCATACAGTCCTCATGCAGCTTTCCTGCTGATATTGAAGGATGTGCATCAGCCCTCAATTCACTCATCGGGGTAATGTCCAGCAGGTGAAAGCTTGTCCCTTTAACAGCTTGAATCAAGTGTTTATTAATGTTGCGAACTTCTCCATTAAAACCTTGTCCATTAAAAAATCTGTCCACCTGCACAACAATATGCAAGTGCTGAATTGTCTTTCAGCATAGAAGTTAATTGAATAAATTAAGTATTTTGTCTACCAGTAATTTTTAACTTATTGAGTGAATCACCTCATTGCCAAAGACTTTTTCTTTCACATTTTGCTTTTACATGTCAACTTGAAAAGTTGGTTCCACAAGCCAGTGCGTTACAGCCTGTTAGTGGGTTGTAACTACTGCCCAACCAAGAAAACTCAAAAGGCTCAGTGATCTAAATTAGGTGAATTGTGAGAAAGGAAGAACCTTGAATCAGTCATAAAAGGTGTGAGAATACTTCAAAAATGGTTCAAGTTGCTGTTCTTAGTGCTCAGAATTTTATGGCTTCAGAAATTTGCAGCTTCATGACTAGCAAAGGACTCCCTTGAAATGTGTAATTTCATCTGCTCACTATATAAAAGCTCAGCCTTCATGAACACCATAGCAATTTCCTACTTATATTTGCCCGAGTCCACTAGGGCTTAGTTGCAGAATCTAAAGATCACATGAGAGCTGAAATAAGACAACTGTCAAAGTGCACAATGCTTGCTGCTCTTTGCTTTACCAGTGTGTCATCTGCTTGGCTAAAATTTACCTGTTATTTTGCTTGCAGTTTTTCATTTATTCGTACTTGTCTTTTCCTCGACATTCTCTATCTTTTCTAGCCCAGGGTCATGTATTTTACAGATCATTTCTGGGCTTTATGTTACTTATATGCTTAGAAACCTGTTCCAGCTGAAACCATTCGGAACGTAGAGTATGTTCTGGAACGTACTGGGTCAGAACTTGGTACTAAATAAAATCATGCTCAATAATTACGATTTTTTTTCTTTTGGCCAAGTTCCGGAATGGAACGGGCAACTATGCTTATAAGCAGGATCTTTATCACTTACATCACCCTATAACTTTAGCCCTCTCTTTCAGGGTTTTTGCTTTAAAACTTTGTCCTGTTAGCACAAGCCCATCAAGAAAGTTGTTGCGCTAGCCATTACCGTTTCTGTCTTCTCTATCATGACCAGTTTCTGCACATTTATTGCATCTCACGCCAGCTTGAAGGGTTCAGCATCAAAATTATTTACCAATGCTTTGATCTTTCAAGATTTATCAGATATTTCAAAATTTTCACGCCATCAAAGTTCGAGTTCAAAACTATACCTTGGAGACAGCTGAAAACTGTTCACGCTAAGAGTCCTTAAATTGAGGCAGAATCTTCATATTTGAGGCAGGTTGCATGGAAATGATAAAACTTTTACATAGGTTTTCAATTTTGTCAAAAGATTTAATCTTTCAGATGGTGATGCTGCAGAAATGCACTCGACTTCATTCAACTACTCCCGAGATTGGAAGATCCAATCTTAGACATCATAAAATACAGCATGCAATCTTAGACATCAATCACTATTAACTAGTAAAGAGCAACCAACAAACATCTGGCATATGAGAACATTTTCATGCTACTACCAACCAATGCATGTCTACAGCACATTCATCTTCTTTATCAAATGCAGAAAAGCATGCTGTGAGATTGTACAAACTGATGAGTAGTAGTTCTTTACTCAATATCCATGACACCTAACTGAAGACCTCCTTTTGAAAATGCATGATAAGAAAGTTTTGCAAGGATGTACAATACCCACCTCTCCTACAAATAAGGGTTCCATGCGGTGGCATTGCCCTCCATCTTTCCAATCACCTCCTTCAAAATGTCTGGGGCTTTGTGTGCGCAAAAATTTTATACCAGCAGTACTTTGCATTTTGGCATCCACAAAGTGCAGCTGCATAAAGGATATCAGGAAACGTCATCACTTGCATTACTTGTGAGACTTCAATTTGTTGAAAATACGTTATGAGATACTATGTGCCCACAATGGTGTGTCAACTCTATCACCTCAACTTTTGCGCTTTATAAGTTGAAGTACAAGAAAACCCTTAATTTTTCACAAAAATCAAAGTATGACAAATGCTAACAGTACTCTAAATCAACAATTCATATGATGTGTGTTATCTTAGATAGGCTTAACTCACACAGTACTTGTGAGCAGGAACGAGACAATATTTCTTACTTAAGCAGCATCGTTGCTGGGAAACACACACATATCTCCTCGGCAAGTGATTTTAATTGAATCACAATACTCATCACTATTAAGCAAAACCTCAAAATAGCTCATAGCCCATTTAGTAGCAAGGGGGCAATAACTAGGTTGAAAAAGACAACCACAAGGCCACCCATTTCTTAACCCTCTTGTCCTAGAAATTGACCTCTTGTGACAAGCTGTGGGAAGAACTAGGTGAGTTGGTAACCATGGGACTTGTTTATCACAGAGGCCTTTTTGCTCATGGGAAGACAAGGTTTGCAAGAATTTTCTAAACTAGGAAAAAAATTGACTATATATTCTGATTCTTCTTCTTAGAGATAAGAAGACATACATATTTGACAATTACCATCTCTCAACTTTCAAAATGTGAGGGAAGACTGCTTATCGACCAAGAATATTCCAAACTCGCATTTATGTATTATGAGGAAATCGTGCTCTAATTTTCCAAGATGCAAGCATGCTTTCTCACACTTATGGTGTATCAGCAAAATCTATTTGGGGATTTGGCCCCTTGGGGACCCAGAACTTATTAAACTTCATTTAGACCCTAATGTCCATCATAGAATATGCTCTATGATGTTTAGAAACCTACAAAGAAGGTTCTAGGTATTTGGGCTAGTTAAGTTAGAACCAGGCTTTCGGAAATTTATGAATACAGCTATGAGAAACACATTTAAGAGATGAAATTCTAGAAGCTTAAAATTAACAAAGTAACACATATTAGCATAGATTGTCTTCAATGCATCCAAGGCCTTCATGCTGAGATAGGAGCTTTGGCCAATGGTGGTCGTATCATCCTTCTTTTTCATGGTCCTATATTTGGTATGAGACAGGCAGCTACAGTTAGATTTGGGAAGGGACACGCCTCCCTTGTCTAGTTAGAGAGATTCTGTATTCGGAAGTTTATTCGAGATACACCAAGTAAGTGTCGGCTTTTTGACACCATTGTTACCCCCACCGCATTATACGCAGCAGAGGCATGATGCACAGGTCTCACTTCCTTGGATTGGACCAGCATCTCATGCTTGCAGATCCTTATGTTGTCACGTATGATACAGGCTAAGCCCTCCATTCCACATCAGATCATTCTGGCTGAGTTTGCAGTCCCACCTATACAGCTTGATGGTATCTTCCGGCTTATCAGATATTTACAGCGAGTCTAGGCATTTCCCATGGATGAGCAAAGATACACATAGGCAGGCACTCACCTCGTCATAGCATCTTCATAGTCAGGATTACCGACTATCCTGGTTCTCTCGGGTGATGGTGATAACACTCCCATACCTAGAAAACATACATAGCGTATCACTCAGTGTCATGTTGCAATCATAATTTCATGTTCTACCATGAGCAGAAACACATCCCATAGACAACTTCCCTGATGACGTTAGCAGCACACGATAGACATACCTCTAGCGGCAATTCTATTACATCCTTCTTCAGCAGCAACAGGACATGATGATAGCACTTTAAAACATTTTACCATTATGTCACTACTTTGTAGATGGAAATATTGTGCATTTTATTTCTCTCTGATCTTAGCATTTAGATCTATATGTAGTTTTCTACTATCTTGGAGACGTTTCATATTCTCCCATTAGTACCACATACTGGACATGTACTTTCTTGTCTTATATGCCTTTTTCACATGGAAAAGACATTAATAGAGCTCTTTCTCTCTCAGTCTTCCACACACCCACTTCCGCACATTTCTGGATTTCAGTGGATTTCTGCTACAGGGCAGGATACTTCGGGCCTCTGGTGGAGTTGCATGTCTGTACAGGTTGGTGTATACTCCTATTCGGTTGGTGTCTCAGGATACTTATGGTCGTTACTTGTGGCTTCAGATTACTGCATCCTTCTTGGACCAGGACCAAGACTTTGCTCCCCACACTTCAGTGTTTATGGATTTGGGAGGTGATCCTTTTCAGGCCCTTTCTGACGGCTTTGCTCTATGAAAGCATCATATAAGCAAGACTTAAGCTATGAAAGCAGCACATAAGAAAGACTTCGCCCTAGAAAGTAGGAACGAGAGAGATTACGGAGACTAAAGAGAGAGATCAATATCATCAGCTGAATAACAAATAACACAGTTTCCCTACTTATAGCCAAGAGGAAGCCCTAAAAGGAAGCCTCCGGTGGCTAGGGCCCAACTGGGAGGGATAATAGTGAGCCCTCCAAGAAGGCCCCCACTCTCCAGTAATATGTCCAAATGGCCTAATAATGAATAATAAGGCCAAAGGCCAACCAAATAGTCTAAGTGTCACTAATGAATAAAAAGGGCCCAAGGCCTGCTTATGCATAAAGTAAAGTAAATGTAAATGGACGTGACAAATGTAATGAGCCAAGTCCATAACTCTGACATGGTTAAAGCCACCATCTGCAAACTCAAGAACAATCGTACGTCTGACATTGACCTCCTTTCAGCCGAGCTCCTCAAACCAGTTGCCAAACTCGCCTCCCCTTTCCTGGCCCGCTGTTTCAACCGCTCTGTCGTTGATGGTTCCCCATACCTTGGGCCACCAATCTCCTTCACCCCATTCTTAAAGCAGGCGATGCCATGAATGTCCACAACTATCGCACTATTATGATTGGTCATACCATGGCCAAGTTGTACACCACTATTTTCCAAAACTTCGTTACTACAGAAGCTGATTCTCGACTATTGTATGCGACTGGCCAGGCTGGCTTCCGCCGGGGTTATAGCACTGTTGATCATGTCCTCACCCTACGTACTATCATTGAGGAGGCAAAGCATATGGGTAAGGCTGGTGATCCTCTGAATGTAGACAACTATCATACTATTATGATCAGCCACACTTTGGCTAAGCTCTATGTGTCGGTTATGCAGTCTATCATCAGTGCTCATGCGGAGACAGAGGAGTTATATGCTATGGGACAGGCAGGTTTTAAAGCAGGCAACGGACCAGATATTCATACTGAGATGTATCATTGAGGCGGCGAAGTTCAGGAAACAGAGAGTCTATTGCTGCTTTGTGGACTTCTGCAAACTTGCTGCTCCAGCATTTGGCATCCCTTGGTTTCTCACAGAAGGTCATTGCTGCTATCATCACATTATATGAGAGAGTTTTGGCCCCGATTTTGTGATGGAGATGGATGGTCTTCATATCTTCATAGTACAATCGGAGTAAGGCAGGGGTGTCCTTTATCAACCACCCTTTTTGCTCTTCATTGACGACCTTGAGCAGATCATTCGGGAAGAAAATGGAGATGGTTGTCCTCTAGCAGATATTGTTATCCCTATCCTTCTTTATGCAGATGATGTGCTTTTACTATCTAGTTCAGCTGCAGGACTTCGGCGACATCTGGATGCCTTGTATACTGATGGTGAACATTGGTAAGACTAAGGTTATGGTGTTTAACACCAACAAGCAGCATATAAGAGACACTATGTTCTATTTTGATGGACAGCTTCTAGAGATAGTGGCATCTTACACATACATGGGTGTTCTCTTCTCTGGTCCATTGCTTTCTTTTAGACCAGCTGCATTGGCTAGGCTCCACAAGGGGCGCTCTGCTCTTGTTCAGATGGAGAGGTTTTCCTCTACTTATTACATGCATGACCCAGACACACGCTGTCGCCTCTTTTCTTTGACTGTAGTGGCACTGTATTCAGCAGAGACATGGTGCCCAGGCTTATCTAGAGACACTTGGAGTGACATCTCGCGTTTGTAAATTCACATGCTTAGCCGGATGATTCGGGCCAAGCAATCCGTTCCTCATGAGATGATTTTGGCGGAGTTTGTTTCTCCTCCACTGATTGTCAAGGCTATTTTCAGGATCATCACGTTCATTCACAGAATCTCAGAGCTTGATTCTTCCAGATACGTGGTAGCGGCTTTTACATCTTCTCGCACTTTGGCCGGACAACGGGCTAAGTCTTCATGGTTTCAGTATGCTTCGAACTTTCTACATAGCTGGGGATTATCTATGTCTGACCTCCCAAATGGGACTCACGCGTTCATTCGCTGACAGATCTACAGAGATACATATTGTTTGGTCTCACCTGGATCCTTCACGGGTTAAGCTTCAGTTCTACCGCATTCACTTTCTTCACCTGGATGCTTCAGGGCTTCCCATTAGACCAAGCTATCTCTCTTAGCCGATGTCTTTTGGCCTACGCTACCACATTGGTCAGCTTCAGGTCTCTTCTCATCAGCTCGCTATTGAGACCGGCAGATACACAGACACGCCACGACCATTACGGATTTGTCGGTGTTGTACACTACAAGAGGTTGAGGATGAGTTTCACTTCATTTTCATATGTCCAGCTTACTATGAAATCAGAGACAGATACCACTGTCTCTATCAGGACACTCCACTCACGCTTGGTTCCTTCTTTGCCTATTCAGATGCGAGATGTATTGGTTTACTTTTGCGAGAGATGTTCTCCTTGAGATCTTCACTTTTGTCGGATGATCAGGATGTTGACCACAGCCGGCCACATATTACACTTTTCTTTCAGAAAAGAGTTAGGGAGGATACTTCGGATAGTGAGATTGACATTCCAGCTCGTCGACCGAAGCGTCTTCCTCAACCATCCAGAGTTCGTCATCAGAGGCCACCATGTGCCTCACACCAAATCACACAGTTTTTCTCTCTCAGTTAGATGTCTCGATAGAGCTGGGAGGGTCCTGTGTTGAATTCCCATGTTGAATGGTAGAAAAATTGCCAAATAGTGGTCAAAACTCCTAGCCAATGTAATTTGTTGCATTTACCATGAGAATAGAATATATTAATGTCTATAGAGTGCCCTTGGGCACATAAGACAAAGAAAAAGTACATCAGAAAGGAGCATTGTCCCTGCCGGACTTATTTCTATCAGCTAAAACTAAAAACAGAAATAAACTGGAAATAAACCAAAGCTTAACCTCCAGCTATGGTGAGGGTACAAAAGTAGTAGCTTAACCACCAGCTACGTGGAGGAATAAAACTCAAGATATCCCATGGAGCATGTTTCTTTTTGTAGGTATATTGGACGTATGTAACATCCTACAAATTGCAGAAAGTAGCAAAAGCGTAGCTTGTTAAAGCTTACATCTAGTAGAAGTTGTAGCTATTTTTTCTAGTCTTTTGTTACTGCAAAATCACAAACATAGAAGAGAGACTATTTAGGAATATGTTCTAAAAGCTTGTGCATAAGAAGAAAATAAGTCTTTGCCTACAAACCACTGGCACAAACATTTTCAATGGGTGCCATCTAGTGGAACTTATAACCTGACCGGCATAGAAGTAACAAGTGTAAAGGTAACAAGCTAGTATATTGCTTGTGTGAGATGATACAATACAAGGGGCAGGTGTGCGAAGGTTATATGAGCAAGCTACAAAAAGGTTGAAGTCGAGAATGAACCATGTGCTTCAGAACCAAGTCCAAGCCTTCCTCAGGAGATTTTGGAGGTAATATTGGCTTTCCATCTTCAAAAAACAGCATTGGTGAGCTCACAGGATCAAATTTGTCTGGTGCTGCCCACCTGCCAGCAGCATAGGGATATTATTGATCAATAGATTCACATGGAGGAGAACAAAGTCTCTCTCTCTCTCTCTCTCTCTCTCTCTCTCTCTCTCTCTCTCTCTCTCTCTCTCACACACACACACACACACATACAACATACATGAAGACAAGCATACCCACAACAGACATGACGACTAGCCTGCTAGAAAGTGCTGTACTGAGGACTGTGCCTAAATGGCTAGCCAAGAACATGCTGTGCTCAAGCACTCGTTGTTTTCTTATACATGAAGCATTCATGGAGCAGTTCTGACTTGTGTTGCTTCTACATATTTGATGGGAGAACCATCTATCGTAACTTCATTTGCCAAGTAACAAGGATTGCCTTGTTTATGATGTTTTTCTTTTCATCCCATCACTCACTATGCATAAGCAACAGTTGGAGAATAACCAAGTATATATAAATAAGACATCATAAGCATTCAGCAGAAACTCAGCAATTTTGGTTTCGCTAAATAGGTGAAACTCACTTGTAAGTTTTCCCTTACTAATATGTACAGATAGCAGGATTTATATAAATCTCTCTAAAAAGAATGCCTTAATGAATACAGAAGGAGACTGCTTGTGTAAAAAATATGGAATTCAAATGTTCTAATGATTTCATTCTATTGTGATTGTTCATTTTTAAGGGCCATGATTGGCTATTAACCATGAGAGATTTTTGCCATTTTCCATAAGAGAGCATCTTCAGTCTTAACATGTTACAGTACTAACAACTGATGGGGTCTGTGAATGCTATCAGTCATGTAGATGGCGATAAAGTTCATTCTAATACTACATCTCTAAGCTGTGCCTAAAACCATCGCCATCCCAGCCCACTCCTGAGAGTATGCAACTCACGACAATGCCATTGGTGTCCCATAGCACCAGATTCCATCCCACTAGCTGGGGGTTCTTCGCCTAGACTAGATGATCTTCAGACTCATCCTATAGCTCATCCCTGAGTTGATTAGAAGTTGTCAATGGATGCCCACGCACTGTCTTATACAGCCTCGGCCCATGCCATGTACCCTAGAGGGCTTATGAGATAATTGACTCCACCTGCATTTCCTCTCAAATGGCCCTATGATCACTACTGAGTCCCAGACTCCAATCATAGCCTTCAGACCTCCCTTAAGCACTAACTAGCAAACTCTCAAATACGCAAGATTGTGTGTCATAGATTTTAGAAATCCTAGTGGAATTTCCACATTTCACAAATTACAAGTGGAATAATGCTCTCCACTAGAGGTCACCATCAAAAGTGGCTCACTCTACTTTCTTTAAGAGGGGTCTACTTGCATTTATTACTTTAGCCTAGAAATACTAGTTCCTACATGGTCATTCCATCTTCCGGGATTCACCATGAGGCTTACACAGTTCTTGCTTGTCATTCCTATCTAGCATTTCTCGGCTCTCATACTCGGCTCTCAGTCTTCGTTCATCTCATCTTCTCAGAGACCTCCTCGGTCTAAGGTGAGAGGTGCTCTTGAGTTGCTCTGTCCGAGTATCTTGGGGATTCGTCAGAATCAGCCAACATTTGCTTCTAACGAAATGATATTTCAGTTCAATGTGCTTACTCCTAGAATGAAATCTAGGGTTGGCTAATAAAGTGATGGTACTTTGATTATCACAAAATAATATTGTTGGAGCATATTGATTCAGACCGATATCTGAGAGTAAGTTCCTCAATCAAATTGCTTTCTTTGTAGCTTGAGAGGCTGCGATATATTCTGATTCAGTGGAAGATAGAGCTATCAAAGATTGCGTGCGACTGTTCCAGAAAATTGGACCATTGTTGAGAAAGAATGTAAATCCGAAAGTGGATTTACGAGTGTCTACATCTCCTGCCCAACTCGCATTTGTGTAACTACTGAGTAAATTGAGCTTGTCATTGCCGACTGCTCCATAACAAATGCAAAAGTCCATAGTAGCTCGAAGATATCTCATGACTCTAATAAGAGCCTTCCAATGTGTTATATTAGGATTAGTCATAAACTAACTAAGAGAGCTGACTACAAAAGCTATGTCTAGCCTGGTACAGATCATGGCGTACATAAGAGATCCTATAATGGAATGGTAAGGATACTCACGCATCTACTGCTTCTCATGAATTGTTTGACTTCCGCGTCAACCTTCATGAAGATCACAAGGATAGATCGTGACAGCCACCAGCGGATAACAAACAAGGACGGCTAACAAATATTGGTGGTGACTCCAAAATAATCTAGGATTAGTTAGAAATTTAACTACAAGAATACTTACAAGGTTCATTAGACCGCATCAATATATACAATAGAATAGAGCAAAAATCATGTGGTAGAAGAAGTAGAAGCTGCCTTCTGAAGTGTTCGCGCTACAGAGAGAACGCCACACAGGAGCAATAGTATTCTGAGACAATCTCAAGAAAATCAGTTCGAATTATTCTAACAAAATATGTGCATGCAGCCATGTGCGTTGTGGAAAATACAACCTGTATTTGCAGATGATAGATAACACTTTATGTTGTGTTCAATTTTGCTCTACTCTCTTTTATGTTTCTATTCGAACATAAGAGTTTGTGGATGTGCGGCTTACATGCACATACGCAAGGGAAAGAGAAAGAAGCTAGAAGAGAAATTTGTTAAAACCATCTTGGTTGGATATTCCAGTGACTCACCCGGTTATAGGATCTATCATCCTAGTAGCAAAAAAATTCTCACAAGCAGAGATGTAAGATTGATAAAAGTCTATATCTTGGAGCTGATGATTCTAATGGATATAAGATTTTCAACTCAGCATTGTATCCAACTGAAGAGGGATTCCAGAATGAAGCTTTAAATCCAGAGGAAAGGCAAGAAGAACATCCACAATTGGAAGGAGAACATAAACAACAAAACAATGAAGAAAATCAGCCACTGGCTCAATAGGATCCAGCTAACGTTCAATTGCGTAGATCTCCCAGGATCCAGAAACCACCTGTGAGGCTATTTGCAAGACTAGAAACTAATGCAATCACAAACTTTTAATTTTGTGGTATCACTAAGGAACCAGCTACATATGCAGAGGACATTGAAGGCCCAGAAAGTGAGTTCTAGAAATAGGCCTGTCTGAGGAAATGAAGAAAAATGGAGCATGGGCTTTAGTGCCATTACCAGAAAATAGAAAGAAGATAGATTGCAAATGGATTTATAAGAATAAACTAAGATCAAATGGAAGCATTGCAAGATACAAGGCACGACTTGTTGCAAAGGGATATGCTCAAAAACATGGTATAGATTATTTTGACACCTATTCTCTTATGGTCAAAATGTCTAGTATCAAGTTGCTTCTAGCATATGCACGAAAGGACAATCTAAAGATTCAACAGATTGTTGTAAAAACAGCCTTCCTTCATGGTGATTTGAAAGAGGATATATATATGAAGCAGCCTGAGGGGTTTGAGGATCCAAATCACTCAGACCATGTCTATCAGTTGAATAAGTGCATGTATGAATTGAAGCAGGTAGCACGAGCTTGGTATCAAAAGCTCGATGGACTTCTCAAATCTTTAGCTCTGTTTCCAATGTAGCCTGACTGCAATTGTTACATCGAACAAATTGAAGGCAAGTCCCTTATCATGACAATCTTGGTCGATGACTCTCTCATGATAAGTAATTGTTTAAACATGATAAATGATGTAAAGAATCAAATATTAGAGAATTATGAAATTACAGATTTAGGGGAAGCCGAGAAGTGCCTAGGGCTACATATTGTAAGGGACAGAGAGAAAGGAGTCATTCACGTAAATCAATCAGATTATGCCAAGGCAATCCTAGAACAACACAATATGCTGAAATGTAAAAAGAAGGCAACTCCTATGATACTAGGAGCAAGGCTTACAAAGGAGGACTGTCCAAGCACAGAATATGAGATTGAGAAGCAAAGAAAGACAAGCATTCCTTATAAAAACTTAATAGGAAGTCTCATGTACCTTATTGTATGCACTCGATCGGATCTAGTTATGCATTCGAGTCAATTTTCATCTAACGTAGAAATGCAGCATTGGCAAATGGCAAAGAGGATACTTCAATACTTGAGGAAGACATTGACCATGGGATTAACCTATATTAACAAAGCTAATTTCATTTTGCAGAACTACAACGATGCAGGCTAGCAAGGTGTAAGGACGATAGCAAATCAGTTACTGGTGGATGCTCATTGTTAAGTGGTGTTGCGCTAAGTTGGACATGTAAGAAGCAAACCTTAGTAACTCAATCTTCATGTGAAACAAAAAACATTGCAACATCCAAGGTTGCAAATGAAATTGTCTGGTTGAGAATGATGTTGGAAGCCATAGGGGCATAGTAGAATCAAAGTTCTACAATGAAGATGGAGTCTCAAAGTGCGACATGTCTAACGCAAGATCCAATTTTCATTCAAAAACAAAGCACATACCACTCAAATATCATCATATTAGGAATCTAATATCCAAGGGTCAACTAAGTGTAGAAATTTGATTACTAGAATACTTACAAGGTTCGTTAGACTACATCTATAAGTATACAATAGAATAGAGCAAAAATCGGGTGGTAGAAGAAGTAGAAGTTGTCGTGTATAGTGTTCATGCTACAGAGAAATCACCACACAAGAAGCATTGCTAGTCTCTGAGAGTCTCAAGAAAATTAGTCAAAATTATTCTGATAAAACATGTGCATGCAGCCGTGTGCATTGTAGGAAATACAATTTATAGCACTTTATGATGTGTTCAATTCTGCTCTAAGCTTTTGATTAGGATTTCTTTAGTAAACTTATGAAAGCTTTGTAGCCTAACAATTGCACTTGCAAACTCGTATGCTCAAGTCTCAAGACCTCAATGCTAATTTTTAAAGCCTAGTGCTATTTCATACAATGTATTGTGTAGCTTATAGGATTTTTCAACCACTTCAGACAATTCAAGGAGCGTGCAGAACTCAAACTAGTAAAAGAATCAAAACACCGAGGTCAGACAATGGTGGAGAATACATTTCAACTGAATTCAAGGAGCATTGCCTTAGAACAGGCATCGAGCAACAATTTATTACTTTTTATTCACCTCAGTCGAATGGACTAGGACTCAAATTGTCGAAGAACCTATGTCCTCAAACAAAAGAAGAGAATGAGCAGTGGCGTGACTACCCATATCATTCGATAATAGGTTCTCTTATGTACACGATGATCTGTACCACACCAGACAGTTTTTGCAGTCAGTTCCTTAAGTCAGTATATGCCTAATCCTAGTATTACACATTGGAAAGCTCTTATGAGTTATGAGATACATTCGAGCTACTATGGACCAATGCATCTGTTATGGAGCAGTCGACAATGACAGACTCAACTCAACATACTCTATTCGGATGCAAGTTGGGCAGGAGATGCAGACACTTGTAGATCCACATCTGGATTTACATTCTTCATCAACGGTGATCCAATCTCATGGAGTAGTCACAAGCAAACCTCAATCCTCTCAAACAACAAAGGAAGCAAGATGGTTGCAAAGCTTACTATTGAACATTTGTCTGAAACAGTATCCTTCGACAATTGTCTTTTGAGTGCTATTGCTTTATCGGCCAATCCTAAGTTTCATTCCAAGAGTAAGCACATTGAAATCAAGTATCACTATGTCAAAAGCAAAGTTCTCAACAAGGAGGTAAGCTTGGAGTACTGTCGAATGCAAGACATAACAGCAAATATTTTCACTAAGGTGTTGAGCTTAGATGCATAGAAAAGATTTTGTGCAATGTTGAGTTAAAGGTCAACGCTTTCATGGACTCAAATTAAGAGGGAGTGTTGGATAATTGTCCTCATAATCGATCTTTAATCTACATCCATCCAGTTATCCGGTTTTTATATTTTTACTTGTGTTATCGCACAATCTGCAGAAATACAAGGGAATGGCTAACAGTCTGGTTCGACAACGACAAAGATTATCGAATGGGATCGCACTATCAAATTTTAACAGACCATGTTATCACTTGTTTTGAAGCTAACGACTTGCGCTAACCATTGTTAGCAAGTAATTAGCATGTAACCTAATTGGATAAGTGAAAGCGCATTGTGGCTAAGTGACAATTGCGATCTGCCACCTTACAACTATCTTTTATTGTCATTTTGGATAACCCTAAATGGCATTCCTAACTAGTATAAATAGATGATCATTTCTCATTTGCTTAGTTAGCTAAGCTATTGATCCAAGAGATTAATAATAGCGCATTCCATTAGTGCTGCTTATTAGCGGAGGCGCATCCGACAGAGTCGATCAGTTACTCATTGTTAGTTTGAGTCATAGTTGCACTGCGTTTCTGAAACGGTTTCAGAATCGCGTTCAGAAACGCGTTTCTGAAACGCATTTCTGAAATTTTGAAAAAATTCCAGAAACGTTTTTTTTTTTTTTTTAAATTGGGTTTTTTTTTTTGGGCAATATGGGTATCAGATGAAAGATCTAATTAAGAGCATGATTACTGTGTAATTTGCCAACTGTTTCGGGTGCAAGATGGTCCAGTTCAGGTGCATTAATCCATGTTGGGTTCTGTCAAGGATAAAAATTCAAAACTAACCTCTAGCCTGTCTGTTACGATCACAGATGGTCCCAGTAAGTGTGTTTTCGCTCAAGGAGTTGGAAGGCCAAGTCATGAAGAGGCCTTACCGTCGGGGCCGGGGTCTACCGGCAGCCCCCGGACCATGCCGTTGGGGGGCGTTGCAAACCCCCCGTTTCTCGGGGGGCTATTGCCCCCCGCACCCCCTCAGCATTTATTGAAAACCAAAGCAAATAACAGTTAGAATTAAAGTAGAATCACTGTGCTATTGTACTGTGGGTCCTATCAGTGGATAAGGATTAGTTGGCCTCGCCACGAGGCAAGTCGACGGGACATGCGTCCCGCCAACGGCAACCTGGGTCATGCATGCCTGAGTGAACAACTATATGTACAGTGTAATTTCGTTTTGAGAAATACAGTTGCTATGTGAGCTTGTTGTGGAGAGTGTTTTCTGTCTGTGTTACTGTGTAGCATGATCTGTGTTTCTATGCAAAGCAAATTCTAAGTTGGTATCAGAGCCGTACAGGGAGTGTACACAATACATCATCGTCGTTGAAGAGAGCTTCGAGAGAACTGTCTTCTGAGAGTTCGGGGTTTACGGCGGGTTGAAGACGGAAGGAGAAACATTGGTGCAGAGAGTTTAACACACAGAAGCTTGGTAAGCTTGAGACTGTGTGAGGATTCAGAGACAAGGGTTGTCGGCTGAATTAGAACCTCAGCAAACGGAATTTTGAAATTCCGAAGCAGACTATTCGGTGGTTGCAGTCAGTATGCAATCAATCGGACACCGTTTGACAAACGGTGTGAAGCTTCAGCTTTCTAGTAGTAGGGCCACCTCAGAGCAATTGATTTGGCCAGCCAGAGAGCTGTGAAAAGCAAGCCAAGTTCAAGGCTGTGAGAAAAACCCTGGTCTAGGGTTTGGAAGCCAAAAAGCAAAGTTTTCTCTCTATTCTGAACTATTTTCCGAGCTATAAAAGCACACAGGAGGGCGCCCTAGCAGTGCGAGCCTGATCAGGAGTGGTCGTGGACAGCCGCGACTCAGAGAGAGAGAGATTGTTGAAAACTTCTCAAGGGAGCCATAGCTGGAAAACGTAGAAGGAGGAAGAGCCTGGCTTTCAAATTGGTGGAAAAGCGGCGAGTGGCCTGGTAAGGGAAAAAGTGCAGATCATTATTTTCAACTTCTGACATCATTGTTGGCCTCGGCATACTGTTTTTAGCCTACGGCAGAAGTTTCAAGCAGTTTTGCGATGGCAAACATGGGAGAGTCCATTTTGAGTGAAAGTAGCAAATTGGACGGAAAACATATTGATGGAGAAAGACGTGTGGGAAGTCGTCACAGGTGATGAGAGAAGGCCGCCAAATGAAGCGAATATCAAAGTGTTCAACAAAAAGATGAGGAAAGCTTTGACCTTCATTAACTTGTCAGTGAAGGATCACATCATTACCCACATATGTGATGTTGTGACACCCAGACAGGCATGGGATGTGCTAAAGGAGCAGTTCGAGACGTCAAATCCGTCAAGAATCATGTTTCTGAAGTCAATGTTGAACAGTGCCCGCATGGAGCAAGGAGAGCACATTCAGACGTAAATGACCAGAATCAAGACAATGAGGGATGAACTGCATTCTATTGGTGAGCATATACGTGATGTGGAGCTGGTGCACAATGCATTGTGCGGCATTGCAGAACCCTATTAGATGTTTGTGAGCGGAATAGCATCAAGAGAAAGGTTGCCAACCTTTGACGAGCTCATAGGAATCTTGATGCAGGAAGAGCAACGGCGAGAAATGGTGAAAGCTAGACGCAAAATACTGACGATCAGGCACTTCCGACACACCAAAAACAAGGCAAGGGCAAGGGCAAGAAGAAGTCTAAGCAGCAGTTTGCCAAGTCTCAGGAGGATGAGGGATCTTCCAGTAAGACCAAAAAGAAAGGCAAATGCTTCCGTTGTGATAAAAAGGGCCATTGGAAAAGTGAATGTCACAAATTCTTGGCAGAACAAGGCAAGGGGAAACCAAAGCAAGCAGGTAACCTTGTCGATGAGGGTGAGATTGAAGACTCTAGCATCTTCATATCTGCATTGTCATCTAATCAAGATGATCAAGCGTGGTATATTGACTCGGGAGCCACAAGACACATGACAGGTAACAAGACTTGGTTCAGTAGCATGAAAGTGTTGGATAATGGAACGTCCATTTCACAGGCAAATGGCGAGGTGTGCAAGATCAAGGGGATAGGCACTGTTTCAATCCAACTACCTGATGGAAAAAGCAGGATGATCAGGGAGGTACTTTACGTACCAGGTTTGAAGAAAAATCTACTTTCTATTGGAGTTATTACTGATCAGAAGTTGAAAGTAGAATTCGCCCATGATCATTGCTTTGTGAAGGATGTGAACCAAAAGTTCAAAGTTATTGCGGATGGAGTAAGGGAGCCCAATAGAAATTTGTACAGGTTGAATGCTACAATCAAGGGGCAACATGGACTTGTATCGTCCATTCCATCGCAAACTAAGTTGTGGCATAAGAGGCTTGGTCAATTGAACTTGGGAAGTCTCAGTTTGATGAGGAAATTGGAGATGGTAATAGGATTGCCTACCATTGAAGACCACTTGAAATCGATGTGCGAATCATGTGTATATGGGAAGCAGCGTCGAGAGAAGTTCAATAAAGGGGGTGTTGCAAGAGCAAAGAACATCCTGGATTTAATCCACACAGATTTATGCGGGCCTATGAGGACCATGTCCTTAGGTAAAGCCTTCTATTTCATGACCTTTATTGATGATATGTCACGAAAGACATGGATCTACTTCTTGAAGAAGAAATCAGATGCATTTGACAACTTCAAGAGCTTCAAAGCATTGGATCAAAGTCCTAAGATCAGATAGTGGAGGTGAGTACAAGTCTAATGACTTCAATGATCTTTGTGATCAATGTGGGATTAAAAGACAATTTATGCAAGCTCATACTCCTGCTCTCAATGGTGTAGCTGAGCGCAAGAATCGTACGATTGTGGAAAGTGCCAGATCTATGCTAGCTGAGATGAAACTACCAAAGGATTTTTGGTCAGAAGCATGCAGTACGGCAGTCTATCTTCAAGAAGTCCTACCATTGCCATACCAAAGATAACACCTGAGGAAGCATTCACGAAGAAGAAGCCAAGGGTGAACCACTTGCGAATCTTTGGATGTAAGGCCTTTGTACACGTTCCTAAGGAAGAGAGACGTAAACTTGATGTGAAAGCTATCAAGTGCATATTCCTAGGATATGATGATCGTGTGAAGGGCTATAGATGTTTTGATTCAGTGGAAAACAAAGTCCATATAAGCCGTGATGTTATCTTTGATGAATCCAAGATGTATGAAGACGAGGATGCTGAGAAGATAGATACATCCAGTGGGAAAGATGGTATAGTGAGAATACCACCTGATGATGATCCATTCATTGACCTTCCGAGTGATGAACATGAGGATACATCTCAGGATACTACTACTCAACCTCAAGAGACAGGTTGGAGAGGTAGGGACAAACCTTTTGGTGCAAAAAGGATTGAAATTGCAGGTGACAAACGCAAGGAGAAGGAGGTACCATGGGATACATTTTCACCAGGAAGCCGATCACCTGACAAGAAGCTCCCTAAGTGGTTTGAGAGATTGTTGGAGAGCCGCGACATGGATGACTTTCCAGGATCATCTAGCCAGGGAGAGCTATGAAGATCAACAAGAGAGAAGACACAACCTGAGAGGTATGAAGCAAATTATGCTCTCTTATCTAGTATTATTCAAAGCAAAGAACCTTCGACTTTTGGTGAAGCGAAGGGTGATGACATTTGGGTCAAGGCCATGGGAGAGGAGATGGAGTCAATTGCTAAGCATAGCACATGGAACTTAGTAGAACCACCAGTTGGCAAGAAACCCATTGGTTGCAAATGGGTATACAGGACTAAGTACCATGCAGATGGAAGTATAGCAAAGCACAAGGCAAGATTAGTGATCAAAGGGTATGCACAAAGTAAAGGCATCGACTATGAGGAGACCTTTGCGCCGGTATGTAAGTGGAATACTCTACGTCTTCTTGTTGCTTTAGTTTCACATTTTGGTTGGCCTTTGCATCAGATGGATGTGAAATCTGCTTTTCTGAATGGTGAGTTGGAAGAAGAGGTTCAGGATAATAAAGTATGTCGTTTGAAGAAAGCACTTTGTGGTCTTAAACAGGCACCATGTGCGTGGTATAGCAGGATTGATGCCTACTTTCATTCAAAGGAGATGGTGAGAACACACTCTGATCCAAATCTATATGTCTTATGCTTTGATGGTATGGTTGCTTTGATTGCTCTTTATGTTGATGACTTGATTATTACGGGAAATAATCAAGAGATGATAGACATGATCAAGAAAGACAACAATTCGAGATGACAGATCTCAGCCTGATGCATTATTGCCTTGGAGTAGAGGTGTGACAAAAAGGACACGAAGTGGGTTTAACACAGGTGAAGTATGTCAAAGAGTTACTGCACAGGTTTAGGTTGCAGGATTGCAAACCAGTGAATACTCCTATTGAGCCAGGTAAAAAGCTTTCTAAGCTTGATGAGTCACAGTCATTTGATGCTACGCTGTATAGGCAGTTAGTAAGGAGCTTGATTTACCTTACCACGACTAGACCAGATATATGCTATGTTGTTGGCATTGTAAGTCAGTTTATGGCAGCACCTACGGAAACGCATTGGAAGGCAGCTAAACGCATTTTGCGTTATGTGAAAGGCACTTCAGAGTATGGCTTGATTTACAGGAAGCATGATGGTTTACCTGAGTTGTGTGGCTATGTGGATGCGGATTGGAGAGGTGACTATGATGATCATAGATCCACCACAAGGTATGTATTCCAGTTTTGTGGTAGTTGCTTTTCCTGGTCTAGTAAGAAGCAAAGTACAATTGCTCTTTCAACCACAGAGGCAGAGTATAAGGCAATGTGTAGTGCAGTATAGGAAGCTATAAGGTTGAGACAAATCTTGGAAGAAGTTGGCATGAAGCAGAGAAATCCCACGATATTACATAGCGACAGTCAGAGTGGCATTCAGCTAGCAAAGAATCCAGTGTTCCATGCGAGAACTAAACACATTGAGATTCAGTATCACTTTATACGTGAGAGGCTGCTGAGTCGTGAAATTCATGTTGTTCATTGTAGCATAGAAGAACAACTAGCTGATATTTTCACTAAGCCACTTGTTGGAGAAAAGTTTGATAAGTTTAGATCAAAGCTTTCTGTACTTAAAGTTTGTTGACTTTAAAGCTATGTATATGACTGTATATAAAGTAGACTCTACTTTAAGGGAGAGAGTTAGAATTAACGTAGAATCACTGTGCTACTGTACTGTGGGTCCTATCAGTGGATAAGGATCAGTTGGCCTCGCCACGAGGCAAGTCTACGGGACACGCGTCCCGCCAACGGCAACCTGGGTCATGCATGGGTGGCCTGAGTGAACAACTATATGTACAGTGTAATTTCGTTTTGAGAAATACAGTTGCTACGTGAGCTTGTTGTGGAGAGTGTTTTCTGTCTGTGTTACTGTGTAGCATGATCTGTGTTCCTGTGCAAAGCAAATTCGAAGTATAACAACCAAATAGCTATTGAAAATAAGATCTGTTTGTGCCCCATCTACTGCACTTCTGAGAGGCAAAACGCTCGTTTGACCATTGATCCCCTAAAAAAAATTTCAGCCATAAGCTATTTTTCCCAAAAAAAAAAACAAATCTTTTTTTTTTTGCGATTCTGGGAGGAGAAACGCGGTTTCCGAAACGTCTCCTCCCAGAAACGCAATTCTGTGCAACTATGGTTTGAGTACGCGGTTGCGTCCACTATTGTTTTGTCCTTGCTATTCATCTAACTTGTACGTGCTACTTACAATCATACAATTTTATTGCATTCAATTTAAGTCTGAATGAATAATACTTCTTTGTTCTATTGTATCTAATTACGTTCTCTTATCAATTTGTCTGAGTCAAACAAAGCAATATTTACTTTGTTATTGTCTACGAAATCAATCTAATCGATTCTGATGATTTCAAAGTTAGAATCAATTAAAATTCGAGTTTAGTTTCGCAATAGTTTTGTTCAAATTTGATAGGCGTAATCATGCATTAGAAGAAGGATCTTTCTGCAGAACTCGATAGTAGCATCTATCGAATGCACTCTTTCTCTATCAAGCATTCTTTCCTTCTTCTAACATACAAGTAAACAAAAGCAACTTCAAGAAGGAATGATATCAAGGAACAATATCAAGAACTTTTAGCGCACTTCACAAGTACATAAAGGTTAGATGAAGTAAAGAAGATGAACATGTGCTTTAACAAGAAACACAAGTTTAAGCCAAATTGGCCAAGAAACATCATGCTGGAAAGATAAGCATTGTGAATTAGAAGAGCAAAGGCTGGCTCTCAAGGTGGTTGAAACCTCCAATCACAAAATGAGGAATCATTTATGTAATCAAACATTGTGAATAGAAGAACCTTGATCTGTAACAGCTTGAGTTATACATTATAAGTGATGGAAAGTTACATAAACCACCTCACTTTGAGTGAATATGCCACACAAGCCAAACTATCTGCATAATTACTAAAATTCAAAGCAGCATCCTTCTAAAGCTCCTCGAACATGATATAGACTATGAAAATTTATGAGCTTCGGTTCCTAATCTACTACAAATAAATGCATCTATGTGACGCTGGGTCCAGTATCAATTGAAATGACTTTTTCCACAACTACTCATTTAAACCAAAATGCATATGTTTACATGAAAAAAGTGAAACAATACAATAAAATAAACACACAAAAGGTAAATTCTACTCAAAGCATTATGGTTCATGAATTATCCCACATACCAGTGACCTGTATTGAGAATGAGAACATCATGAACTCTTGGAGCTTGAATCCATTTGTTGTCAGGAACATCCACATCTACCCTGTACCCATCATCATAGCCCAAATCTTCCAGTGGTCCAGGTGTTTTTGCTTTCCATCTGCAACCAGCTTAGTGACATCAACAATAGTATTATGCCCTACACTCATGGAACTAAGTACAGCAAAATTTCAGAAAGACATAAATTCACACTTTTATACAATAGAACAACCTCAAACCATAAAATATCTCTTACAAAGCTAACGCAAAGAAAATATGCCATACACCCAGAAATACAGGTTATCTAGGCAAAGTTTGAAGAACATAAGTTAAGGTCATGACATAGAAGAATCAAACCCTCATTTTTCCATTTGGTTAGAAAAGGTAGCCATGTCATGCTACATTTCATGGAATCATATTTTCATATACGTCAACACCTTTTAGTGGTCTCATTGTTCCGATTTAGATTTGTGTCTTCTATCTCAAAACACTGTAAGGAAAGAGTTTGACTTTTCTTGTTGTTGATATACAAACATTTACTTGTACCTCAAGCTTTTCTTGAAGCAGGATTATTGTCGTTCGACAATGGATTTTAAAACTACAAGCTATTGTCAACAGCATACTTGAGAAGGAACAAGACTCCAAAATAAATATTGATTCTTGCAAAAGGGAGAACAAGGACACAAAATCAATTGCAATGCAGCAAGATAGGTAAACAGATTGCAGCAAGAGAACCATGAATTGAAGGAAAAGTTAGGACTAGAAGCAGGTGCTACAAAGAAGATTGAGGAATTTTAACACCAATTTAGTAGAGCGTCATGAAGAGACAAACTCGTGGACCATAGGTATTCGAGGATCACAAGGTGCAATAGCCTTGCCACTTATGACACAGGTGGTATAGTTGCTAAAAAAAGCTCCACCCAAACAACTTGCATAATATTGGAGGTTAAGACTATGATCTTTCCACATGGTAAAATAGAAAAGCTCATAGCAACTTTATAAAAAAAAAAAGTTGCAACTTCAATTCTTGCAGTGAAATCCTGACCTTGCATATTGTGCTAGTAAGTTTGTCCGATGATATGCCACAGTTAGATTATAGTGCACGAAATTAACACCTCTATCAGCTCCAAACTGCCTCAATTTTTTGAAACCTCTAGCTACACTCTTCAAAGTGCAGACTAAAGAAACGTACATGTTCCGATTCAAAGAATCTCCTACAAACCCTGCACTGCCAGCTCAAAACACAACCAACCAGAGTTAGATAGGCTTCAACTGAACTAATACCATACTTAAGATTTCCTCTTTTCTAGTCCTGTTTTTAGCTGTTTGTAATCAAATTTATTTTGCAGTTAACAGGACTCATATAACCTGTACTTTGAGATGCTCTTTTCAGATCTTGCATAGGCTTGTAGTATTGCAGCTATGAAACTTCAGCTTTAAATGGAGAATTTCATGATTTCAACCAGATTTCAGCAAATGCGATTGAAAAGAAGTGGCTGCGATACTGAAGCATCAAGATTAGAGAATATGCAGATAGCTGCTTATTAATGTGCTGAACAACTATCGAGTAAAAAGCGCATTAGACTTCAATCATCTAGTAAACTACGTTGCCATGTAGAATCGGTTTAAAGTTACTTAGAATTACGATTTCTGTACTTTTCGCCTACTCGTTGAAATATATTGCAGAAATGATCATACATTTTTGTAAGAAAACTGCATAAACGAAAACTACAACAAAAAACTCAGCAAGTATCTCATTGTTTCATGATCCTTTGCACAAATCAACGTTTGCTCAGTCTCACAGGATCTTCTCTTCAGTTTCCACTCAGTGGGGTTGCTTTGACGCAGCTTTTTTCACCCTTCTCATTAGTTGCATCGTATCTCAGACCCATCAGAACCCTACACTTTAAAGCAGCTAGAATGAAGACTATAAGCTCTTCACCAGTTTTTTCTAGCTCTTCTTGAATCCAGAAGAAAAAAAAAACAAAACTAGAAGCTGCAGGCATGGAGCATCTCAAAGTGTTCAGGATTCTCACCTATGCTCTTATTCCGAAATCGCGTCAAGAATGCCAATGCATCCAATTTGGGTAGGTCGCATTCAGTTGGCTGCCATCGCCATTGAAGGTGACTTCTAGCATGACACTTACGGTTTTTTATGCAATTCCAGCCTTTGAAAATATCAGCACAGCTCTCATTGTATGGCGGCTCCCAAGAAGGATCGTAAACCCATTTCCCAGACGAGTAGTCACACCTCTTTGCAATTCTGCCAACATCAAAAGCAGCAGCATATCCATGAGCTGCCTTGGAGCTGGAAGTTGAGTTGCGATCACCATACTGAGCAGCCACATGCTCCCCCGAGACCTTGCGAATCCGCTTCTGCTGGCCTGCTTGATCCAGCGGGTCGCCTGCATTTGCTTGTGCGGCCATGCCATGAAAATAGCCCAACTGAGAAGAAAAGAAACAGGAGACAAGGAATGCGATCGCAAGAAGAAAGCCCAGAATCTTCCATGAACTAGATCTTGTCGCAGAATGCTTAGCAATAGCAGCAGGAGGAGGAGGAGGATGCATGAGTGTGGCATGAGCAGCAGCCATTGATCGGCAACAGTCAGTAGTAGCCAGCATAGAGAAAAGCTGAAGAAAGAAAGAAAAGGAAAAGCTTCTTTTTCTTTTTCTTTCTTTTGCTTTTATTTTATTTTTTTCTTCAGGTGTCACCAACATCATGGAAAACATTACTTTGTAGTGTTAAATACATGGGGAGTTGAGTAGGATGTCCTGAAGTGTTAAATACATGGGGAGTTGAGTAGGATGTCGTGAAGTGTTAAATACATGGAGAGTTGAGTAGGATACTGTGAAGTAGGTGCACTGAGTTGAGTAGGATGTCGTGAAGCAGGTGCACTGGCTGCATTATCACAACAAATTAACATTTGAGTTTGAGCCAGCTGCATTACCACGACGAATTAACATTTAAGTTTGAGCACGTTGTTAGGCAATAGATACATGTTGTCCAAAATAGGGCACCATGATGGACAAAGGAAGTGCATAATGCCTTTTGACATATAGAGCCGCACAGTCATTGAGAAACTTGTCAAATTTTTTATGAAGACATCCAAAAGTCTCCATAGCAGAAGGAATAAATGCCTCAGAAGGGTACCGATCTCGATAGTCACGTTCTTTGTCAAGAGCCACGTGGTTGGATGTCGCTCCTTGAGTGGTAGATGTCTGTTGTAGAAGATCAGGACGAGTCGGATCAACAATAACTACATCACCCAAAGTTTGAACACCATCTTTGGAGAGGACAAGATCAACACGTCAACGAGAGTATTGTGACATAGTAACTGGAAGGACATGCAGTTGCTCACGAAGAACATGGGAACCACTCTCGAAAGCAATTGTCACACCCACATCTCGAATAGTATCATGTGGAGATATCTGATCACCACCAGAAGGACATCTCAAAAGATGCATGCCCAAAGAGTCCAAAGCATGACCACAAGAACATTTGACAATTCCAGCTAATGACGGATGAGGGAGACCCAACCTTAGAGGGATTGCTGCCAAGAAGAACTCAGAGGACATACTCAAATGAGAAAGAGTTGGACGTGCCAACAACCAAGCACCTTTTATATGCAAGTCGTAAATAGTAAAAAATTCATGCTCTTTTTTTCTTCCATACATGCCCAGCTTTAGATGCACCTCTCCATATGCAAGTCTTAAAAAGCAAAAAATTCATGTCGCTCTCTTTTTCTTTTTTTTGCATTCATGCCCAATTTCTCAGCCCGCGTGATGGACCAATGTCATTACCAACAACTATCATTGAATGAAAATCATCTATTTGCACTCACAAAATCATTTCGTATATGTTTTTTCTATTGGTCATATCTCTACCCATGCACACACTTTAATTCAAAGTTTACTCCTTGAGATAATAAAATAAAATGATAGTCATTAATAATTGCTTCAATTCCACAACTAAGATTTGAACATAACTAATTACTTTGCATCCAATCCAATCATATACAATCAAATTATTTTTTGTTAATTTGTGCCAATGCCTTAGAGATATAGCACAACGTTCTTGCTATATTGTATCTTATGGGTTTGTCCCACTCTTGCATCTTGGAGGCACTTTGGGCGTTTGAGCCCAACACACCTTGTGCCCAGGCAGCCATGAGCAACTTGGCACCTAGGCAGCGTAGTATACTATCCCATAAGCACAGCCTTGAAAATCTTGCCTAATAAAACTAAAAACAATAATGCTATAGGTGTGCATAAACAGTGGGTGACCGTGAAATTTCATATACTGGTTAAACTCCGGGTGGCACCAAAATTTGAGGCAACAGAAAAAAAATTCAAGCACTTGATGGGACATAGCCCAAACCTTCATACATATGCATGTGAATGTGTACCTTAAAGGCACATCAATACCCGCCTATTTTTAGCACATTCAATTTAATGCTAACTACATTTCACTAACCACTTAAGAGTTATCTAACCAAATCCATTAATGCATCCGGTTAGTGCTAACGGAATAGAGTAGTTTTTGAGCTCTCCTAACATACTTGAAGAGGCATGGCTAGGGCTCTCATGATTGGTGTTGTCCCACCTAGAGTTTGTTGTTGTTGTTGGAAATGGGTTGTTGAATGACGTTCTTCTTACGGTAGGTGTCTTTCTCTTGCATTTCACTTTTTTTAGGTCTTTGGTATTGGTGAAAATCTTAACCTAAATAATCTGTTGGGATATCCGGATTAGTATGGTGGTCCATTGGTTACTGTTGTGTCTTTTTGGTGTTTTTTAATTTTTTTAGGGTTTTTTAGATTTCTTAGGGTTTTTTGCTCAAAAAAAGACGCGAAAAATCTCGAAAATACACGAAAAATATCTTGAAAAGACACGAAAAAATTCTTAAAAAATCTAGAAAAAATCTCGAAAAATCTAAAAAACTGTTTGAAAAAAACACGAAAAATTCTCAAAAAAACTGCTCGAAAAATCTAGACAAAAATTCTCAAAAAACACGAAAAAAAAAATCTAGAAAAGAGCTCAAAAAACACGAATTCTCGAAAAAATCTAGAAAAATCTCAAAAAAAACACGGGGAAAATCTAGAAAAATCTTGAAAACAACTCGAAAATTCTAGAAAAATCTCAAAATAAACGAAAAAAATCTTGAATAAACATGAACAATTTAGAAAAATCTAGAAAAAGCTCGAAAATTGCGAACACACTTGAAAAAACCAAGAAAAACATTCAAAAAACACGAAAAAAAAAAAACAATCTAAAAGAAACTTGAAAATTCTTGAAAAGGCTCAATAATCACGAAAAATCTCGAAAAATCCAGACAAGGCTCGAAAATATCTGAAAAATCTCAAACAAGACAAAAAAATCTAGAAAAAACACGAAAATATTCAAACCTAGCATGAAATTAGAGCTAAGGTTTTATTTTTCATAACATTTCATGGTAGCCCACAGTGCATGAGCTTCTATGTCATAGGTTGTGTATAAGAGACTATCAATTTTTTGTCAAATTGTGATAGGTGAGGTGGTAAAGTCTTTGTAAAAGCTAGGACTATGATTTCACGTAAGAAAAAAATATGATTGATGGCATTTAATTTACGATATCTATTACGCCCACAAACCATATGCTAACTATGCATCAGAGCTGTGACTTGGAAAATTTTGAGTTGCTAATCATTGGCATGTGGCAATTTTGGAATGCTCTTGAAAATATCCAACAGTGGCAGGCTTAGAATACTAGTGTGCCCTAGAATTAGGGGGAAGATGTCTATTCATTAGAGCTTCCTCTCACGTGCATGTGCATGGGTCACACCCCTTTGTTCACTTCTAAGGGCATGCAAAACAATCTAGAGAGCTTTTGTGAGGGTACAAAAGAGCGAGGAAAAACTCGAAGCATCGAATCAATTGGTTTTGATTCGAGCATTCCGAATTTTTCTAGAATGTTTTGTAGATACATTTCTTGGCTTAGAAGGATTGTCTTATTGGTTCAATCATGAATGATCCAATACCAAGCAAATGATGAACTGGTCCTAGATCTATTGGCATGTTGAATTCTGTAGAAAGATTCGATTTAGTAATAGCTAACAGAGATATATAATTGCTTAAAAGCATACAATCATCTATATAAAGTGCAATAATAATGTAGCTTAGACCATGACATTCGAAATAAACATTCGAGTCAACAACATTTGAATGAAAGTTGATCTATAAAAGATAATTATTGATTCGTTCGAACCAGACTCTATGTGCTTGCTTGAGACCATAAAGAGCCTTTCAAATCTTACAGACTCGATCTTCTAGACCTTCGGCAATGTAACCTTCAAGTTGTTGCATGTAGATATCTTTGTGAAAGAAACCGTGCAAATATGCAGTTTATACATCCATCTGATGTACTTTGAAGTCTTCAACTATTGCAATTGCCAACAAGATTCGAGTAGATGCAAGTTTGACTATAGGACTAAAGTATCTATGTAGTCAATTCCTGGTACTTGGGAGTAGCCTTTGGCTACCGGTCTCATCTCGTTGATCTTCCTTTTGGCTAGTGGTTCGACAAGAGCGCCACTCGTCAATGACAACAATTGCGAGCACTTGATTCAATTGTATTCACTATCCATCACTACTCATAGTCTATATTCGATAGTGCATTTTAAACAATAATTGGCTCTTTTACTATTGTCCATAAGGCTTGAGGAGTATACTTGTATGGTGGATTCGTCATTCGAGTTGATCTTCGAATATTCGGTTGTTCATCTTGATATGACTCAGAAGAATGACAAGGTGCATAAGTGGATGGAATCGAGACAAAGTTGTCTTTGATATTAGCAATCAATAGTTCAATATTCAAACCAGAACTAAATTCATGTTTATTCATATTGAAATTGTGACTAGGAAGACTACATCTATACTAATAAGTGCCTTGCCAGATTCTAGATCATAGACCTTGTAGGCCTTATGATCCAATGGATATCCAAGGAATATAGCTTTGGTGTTGATTTGGTCGCATTTCTTCCTTTAATCTAATAGAACTTGAGTATAGCACATACATCTGAAAACTCTTAGATGGTCTACAAATGGTTTTGTACTTGATCAAACCTCTTCAAGGGTGGTCCTTGGTAATGCAGTGATTATGTACATAGCAGGCTATTGCAATTGCTTCTACCCAAAATTTATTCAGAAGATTAGCAACAAATGTTAGCATCTGTGCTAACACAGAAAAAAATAAAAAATAGAAAAATAAAACTCTGTGGCGTGTGTATTGTAAGACCATGTGTGAGTGTTTGTTAATAAACTTCCGCCATGGCATGTGTTTGTAAGCCCTTGAGTAGAAACTTTAAAAAAAAAAATAGCTTAAACTTAGATTTAGAACTTAGACCTAGGAAACTTAAAATTAGAAATATTTTATCTTAAGTTTTTCTAAGTTAAGAAACTTTGAAGTTCTAAATCCTAAGTTAGAAGTTATAGAAAGGATAGAAATAGATTAGTCCCATAAGTTAGTGGATACTTATGGAAGACCCTCCTTGCCATAAAAGGAGAGGTATTTGCCTTGTAAATAACACTCTGAGATTATGCTAAATTGCTCTCTCTTTGAGATTATCTTGTTATTTCACTTGTGTTCCCATTGGAAGGTGCATAGCTTGAGGGAAGGTGCTTGGGCCTCCTCTTGCCTCCTTTCATTGGTTCTTTTATTGTGGCATATTTTTTAATTGATTGATGCTTAGTTTAGCCGCAATCTATCTTTTCAAACCCTTTGGATGTTAATCTAGGATTTAGTTTAAGCACCTTGCTAGTTGGGTAAGCCTTAGTAAGGTTTTGCATTTTGTCATCTTAGATTAGTTTCATTTCTATTTCGAGCACCAGTTGGGTAAGCCTTAGTGCTTCATCATTGTTTTTTTTCTATTTTTGCATTCCGTTTGAAGCTTGGTAGAAACTTAGGAAGCGGACGGTCCTCTCTATACTACACCACATCGTGAGTATATCTACCCAAACATTGACAAACGAGATTTACTTCCAACATTGGCGTCGTTGTTGCTTTTTAAGTATTTTTTTACCTCGCATCTTTTCCTTTTGTTTTCTCGCTTCCGTGTTGTGTGTTTGCTTGTTTGCCTGTCTTCTATCTTCCAACAACAGCACGAGTCTTCTCTCCAAGTCTTACACAAGCTGCGGCGCAACTTATCAAGCCGGGAGGAAGCAACAAAAGAGTCAACTTGGGCATTTTCTTTGACAAGAAGTGACCCAAGTAACTTTATTCCGAACCAACTAGGTATATCGAAATTCGCCAGTCTGTCTGTAGCCCTAACAAACCCTGGTCTTTCATTTTATCACCTCCACAAATTTTGACCACGGTCAGATTCTGAGAAAACAGCCTGATATACTGTCAAAATCCCTTATTTCTCACTCAAATCTTTGTCCTAGAATTTGTCGGCTTCACTGAAGCTAGATCTCATCAAGATCAGTCCTCCAGCAGCTCCGCGAATTCTATCTCAAAGATTTTGCATGTTTTCTAGTCAGAAAGTCACATTTTTTCTCATGTTCTCTATCTGCCAGTAAAACCTTTCTGTTAGAAATCGCCATCCAGCCTAAGAAATCGTTCTCAGTGAGTGTGAATTCCATGTCCTACCTGCGAATTCTTACAATATAATTTTTTGTCCAAAAATATAAAAAAATCAATATTCTGACAACTTGAACTCCTTGTCAGAATTTGTGAGTGTTACAGTTCGATTTATCTGCCTCTCCATGATTTCTCAGCCTGATCTCTTCGAGTCAACTGCAGCAAGATTGAAACAAATTTAGTTAAAATTTGTTCAATCTTTAGTCCAATCACATGTTCAACGTGTTTTCAACTACATGTTCCACACGCCGATCCAATTCTGAACATAAACAGATACCCGCAATAACATCCCCACCAACCAATTTGGGGGGGGGGGGAGAGAGAGAGTGTATATGCTTAGATCCACTGGATCAGCTGCTACCAACAACAACATCAGCAAGATCGACAGCCAAGGTCACAAGCCAAATATGAAAACGACAAAGCTAAGAAGACAAATGGGCAATCCAAAGAGACTCAATCAGAAGAAGTACCCCAGTCGCGATGAAGATCCTTTAGAAAGAGAAACACAAACATTAAAAAATCAGTCTCTTTTTTCAACCAGCCTCTTGCCATACTTCTGCGCCCATTTTCATGCCTATCATCCACACCATCTACCGTTGTCACTACCACCCTTCCTTCCATCTGTTTGTTAATCATCAGTTTATTGTTCTTCTGAGAAATCCCTAGTTTTGATAGTCTTACCGAAGCAGCTAATAGATCATTGCAAGACATTCTCGTTGAATTGCGGCAATTTGCGAAAATAGTTTTGATAAAGACTGGCGACAATAAGAACTTGGTTTTATGTAAGCAAACAAGGATCTACGCTTTTTCAAGTACCGTTCAAAGACGCCAATGCAAAAGCAGAACGACATCGTCCAATATGAGTTGTAGTGGGTCCTGCAACACATTAGGGGTGGGATGATGTTGGCTGATTCTGACGAATCCCCAAGATACTTGGACAGAACAACTCAAGAGCACCTCTCACCTTAGACCGAGGAGGTCTTTGAGAAGACGAGACGAACGAAGACTGAGAGCCGAGAAATGCTAGATAGGAATGACAAGCAAGAACTGTGTAAGCCTCATGGTGAATCCCGAAAGATGGAATGACCATGTAGGAACTAGTATTTCTAGGCTAAAGTAATAAATGCAAGTAGACCCCTCTTAAAGAAAGTAGAGTGAGCCACCTTTTGATGGTGACCTCTAGTGGAGAGCATTATTCCACTTGTAATTTGTGAAATGTGGAAATTCCACTAGGATGCCACCTAAGGAGCTCTCTTGCTTATTTAAGAGACTCCCTCTTTGTGAAGAGGAGCTTTTTGCATTGTATCTACTCCATGCTTAATAAGAAGATTTTCCATGAGTTTGATGCTACACTAAGCTCCTTGATCATGATGGTTTTCTTGAGTGATGCCCCTACGATCATGCCCTTCCATTCATATTGTGTGTGGTTGTGGATTTAGAGTGGATTAGTTTTCTTGTTTTCCTAGTTGTGGATTAGATTTCATGTTTTCTTGTGGATTAATGTAGGAGCTAGCATTCAAGTAAACTAAATAGGGTAGAAATGTGGCATAAATCTTGCATATTTTATAACACTCTAGTTCTTGATATTCTTGGGATGTCCAAGAATCAAATGGCTGGTTAGTTTCTTGATTCTTGGACTTCTAACATGCTGTAGTTTAGTTCTTGTTTCTTGTTTATCAGTTATGTAAATGTAGCTCAGTTCAGTGTAGTGTAGAATCTGATTTCAATCCGTTTTTAGAGTAAGTAGTAGTAGAAACTACTGAACGTTTATTGGTTTGCATGCTGATATGTGAATGAGCGTTCTTGGCTTGCATCCTATGTAGAATGTAAGTGCGTTCAAGAGAGTTCGACCCTGAGTTGTCCTCTGACAGGCAGGACAATAAAACTATACTATAGAGTATTTCAGTCCGTTTCTGCCTGGCTTGGGCACTGTAACAAATAAGAAACAGTCAAGTAATGCCCAAACGAAACTGGTAACAGGCAAGAAATAGATTTGTAAGCAAAAAGCAGAAAGGTAAACAACAGGTCCTCTGGGGTAGGGGAGCACCAACATCAAAGTTCTCAATGAAGAGGTCAGATTGTAGTATTGTAGAATGCAAGATATGATAGCAGATGTTTTTACTAAAGCATTAAGTTTGGAGTCACATAGAAGATTCTATGTAGAACTAAGTTTGAAGGTCAAGGCATTCAAGGATTTAGATTAAGGGGGAGTGTTGGATTATTCTCCTTCTTACCAATCAGCTAATCGGTTTGAATCTTCATCCATTGTTTATCCAGTTTTCCAAATTTTTCCGTGTGTTTATACAGTCTGCAAAATTACAAGTGTTTTTATACAGCCTGCAGAATTACATGGAGTTTATGACAATGTCTCCTTTTTCACCTGTCAAGAATTCCGTTGAAAAATACACAGTCTCCTTTTTCGCATTTTTTGCCTGACAGAAATCTCGTGTAAAATCCAAGTGTCGCATTTTTTGTTTTTTTCAAAGAGCCTCAAATGTTAAGGAAATGATTATGGCAAAGTGTGGGGCAATTCTAAATGAGATTTAAGGGCACCTTTTTCTTTTTCGCATTTTTGCGAAAAACCTGACAATGTCCCCTGTGGATGTTTTAGTTCATTTCTGCAGAGCTACAGTTTTGGTTCATTTATGCAGACAAAACATTTACGGCCAATTTCACCGCTTATCAACAATCAATGACAAGGACTAGATGGATGCCAGCGGATCACGAGCCAACTGGTGATCACATTTGATGACCTAATTTCTTAGTATAAATAGTTGTCCATATTCATACAATCATTATCATAAGTTGAAGATTATCAGAAGCATTTGAATAGTTGGCTCTCTCTCTCAAGCATGTGAGCTTGAACACTCATGAGCATTCTAGCTCACTTCTTAGAGTTGTTTTAGAAATTGCTATTGTGCTACTGCTCATCAACATTGCGCTTAATTCAGACTTTCATTTTAGCCGCTCAGAGATAGCATAGAGTACACGGCTTCGATCCGCAACTTATTGTACTCATTTACTTCTGTTACGTTTTCATACTGAATCAATACTATCCTTCATTGCGTTCAGTTTTTGTCTCAAAATGTATGCGTTTCTGTATTTCTTCGTGACTAATTCGCGACTAATTATTTGTCTACTAATTTTTGATGCTATTTGTTTGGCTACGTAATCAATATAATACTGGCGATTTCAAAGTTAGTTACTACAAGTTCAAACATGATTTCTATCACTATTATTTTGTTTGAAATTGATAGGCATAGTCATGCATTGGAAAGATGAAGATAATTTATTCCGCCATGCACGAAAAGTTTTCTTCTAGACACACGAATTATTTTCATTCGTTTCTTTTCGAGCTAGATCTATCTTCTGCACACCACTTTCCGACAAAGCATTCTTCTATCCGACTTTTACTATCGTTTGCTGGTGCAACAGATTTCGAAATACATCAAATGGATGTACAAACAACATATCTTAATGGAGTTATTGAAGAAGACATTTAGATGGTGCAACCCGAAGGTTATATTATCGAAGGTAAACACAATCACGTGTGTAAACTCCATAAGGCACTTTATGGCTTGAAGCAATTTGTTCTAGCATATAAGCTGGTTAATTGCAAGTTAGCTCTCTCACGAATGGAACCAAGTCTCAAATTGTCAAAGGACCAGTGTCCTCAAGCAATTCAAGAGAAGGAGCAAATGCGTGAATATCCTTATCATTCAATAATATGATCTCTTATGTATGCAATTATCTGTACCAAGCCAAAGATGACTTTTGCAGTTAGCTCCCTAAGTCTATGAATAACCTAATATAACACATTGTAAGGCTCTTATCAGAGTTATGAGATATCTTCAAGCTATTATGGGCTTTCGCATTTGTTATGGAGCAGTCGACAATGACAAACTCAATTTACTCAGTGGTTACATGGATGCAAGTTGGGCAGGAGATATAGACACCCGTAAATCCACTTCTGGATTTACATTCTTCCTCAACAATGGTCATATTTCTTGGAACAGTCACAAGCAATCTTCGATAGCTCTATCTTTTACAGAATCGGAGTACATCACAGCCTCACAAGCTACAAAGGAAGCAATTTGATTGAGAAACTTACTTACAGACATCGATCTGAACCAATATGCTCTGACATTATTTTTTTTTGTTAATCAAAGTGCCATTGCCTTGTCAGCCAGTCCTAGATCTCATTCTAGGAGTTACTATGTCAAAAGCAAAGTTCTCGACAAAAAGGTCAGATTGTAGTACTATCAAACATTGATTCGGTATGAAAATGAAACAGATGAAAATGAGTGCAACAAGTTGCGGACCAAAGCCGCGTACTCTAAGCTATCTCTAAGTGGCTAAATATATGTCTGAATTAAGCACAACTACTGATAAGCAATAAGCACAATAGCAATCTCTAGTCGACTCTAAGGAACTAAGCTAGAATGCTCAAGAGTGTTCAAGCTCGCAGACTTGAGAGAGAGAGAATGGTAACTATTCAATACTTGATGATTGATCTTCATGCTTCAATGCTTATTGCCTAAGATGTAGGAATATGACAACTATTTATACTAAGCCATTAGGTTGCCAAATGCGTCAACCAATTGGCTGTGATGTGTTGGCATCCATCCAGTTAGGACTTCTCATAAATTACTTGCTTGATGAATTAATGCAAGTCGGTGGCTTTGGTCGTAAAAGTCTGTCTGCATATTTGAACATAAACTGTCACTCTACATAAATGAACGTAAAATGTCATGCAAATAATGTGAAGGTCTTCGCCAACGTCATTTCCTTAACATTTAAGACATCTTGCATTTTTTGAAAAAGCCCGAAGTGAGAGAAAATCCCAAAAGACGAAAATCTTCGACACTGAGAGTCGTTTCCGACTAGTTATGCATATTGTGTAAAAACACGATGAAATTTGCAGGTCTGGATAAAAGTTGGACGAGGATTAAAATATCTGCTGTCATACTTCTTATTGTGTTCAGGTTTGTCTCTTAATGTATGCGTTTTTGTAATTCTTCACGATTGATTATTTATTTGATAATTCAATGCTTCAATGTTTGGCTACGTAATCACTATAGTACTAATGATCTCAAAGTTAGTTACTACAAAATCGAACATGATTTCTATCACTATTGCTTTGTTCGAAATTGATAGGCGTAATCATGCATAGAGAAAGAGGAAGATAGTTTATTCCGTTGTGCACGATAAGTTTTCTTTCTTGTCGTTCGAATTATTTTTATTCGATTCTATTCGACCTATCTTTTTTCACACACCTCTTTCCAACATAATGAGTACCGATAAGCATTGCAAATTGTCTGTTAGATATAGGGGACTGTATCAAATCTTGAAAAAGATTGGATCCTTGGCTTACCAATTGGACCTCCCAAAAGGAACACAAGTACATCTGGTTTATCGCGTAAGTCAACTGAAGAAGAGTCTACGTGAAAAAAAACATCTTGATTTTAGAGACCAAATGGATATTTTAGATGAATCATCAGGTGTGACTCGACTTGAACAACTTGAACCCAAAATGATCTTGGATACAACAACTAAACGATTGAGAAATCGTATAGTGTATGAGTATCTAGTTCAATGGAAGGGTCGCATAGATGATGATGATTACTAGAAACATGAATGTAGTTTGAAAATAAACTTTTCTAACTTTAAGTTTTGAGGTCATAACTTGAATAAGGAGGGAAGAATGTCATGCCCCCGACTAATCACGATTATCTTGCTAGAGGTCAGTAGGCTTATCTTGACCCGTAAGTTAATTATGATGATGAGGGGTTTGGGGCCCTCAAGTGTATATGGTCATAATTAATTGTTGGAGGCCTAAATTCATGTGGTGGATTATTATGGGTCTATTAGTGAGTCATAGGAAAACTGGGTGATGCGGCCCAGTTAGGCTGCACAGGTGTCCAATGAGGTGTCACAATGCACTACTAGTGGTGCATGGGCCTTGGAGGATACAAGTATACCCATTGGGCTCGCACTTGTGTATGCTTGATTGTGTGATTGGTAGCTACGTGATGCTAGAGTGATTCCTCCTTCCCTTGTGATAGATTGATCCATAGCTTGGGGGCTAGATTCGTTAGATCTAGATTTGGTTGGATTGGTTTGTCCACCATCTGATTCCCTTGTGTTGCTTTGTTGCGGCTTGCTTCGTTTCAAATTCTTGAGTGGAAGACTTCATAACTTAAGTTCGAGTCTCACATCAACATCACCATCGACATTGACAAAACGATCGACTCAACTTGACAATTCGGCACCTCGACTGTCGACTAGAGCTCTTTCTCTACTCAATCCAATACAAAATATGTCATCGTTCGATATTACTACCATGTAGTAACTGAAGAGCTTCACGACTCTATATAATTTACACTAAACTAGTTAGCCTTTTCTTCTAAACATGACATTGTGCCTAAACACGCTAGTTAGCCACGATCTATGTAAACATGTATATATACAATAAATTATATTAGAAGATATATATGAGATCAGATTAGAGATCATTGATGCGTGAATCAAAGTTCGTATGTGAATTCCATTGTATCAGATTATCTGATTCCTTAGAGGTAGAAATTACAAGAGGGAGTGAGAGAAGTAGAGACATTGTCTTAATCTGTAACTAGCATATTAGGATCACAATGCATGGCACAATACTACCGGGAACCATTTTTGTGCACAAGATTTGTGATCTAATCGTCGTTTCCACAACAACTAATACACATATTCTCTATTTTCTTTATGTACGCATGTGCTGTCAAATGTTTTCTAATAATTTCTCTCTATGTTACTGATACTCGCTCTAACAACTCATAAAGAATATCTGACGAAGAGTGCATGGCTATCACAGATGCCTGGCGTATTACTCTCTTCATGTTTGTCCTAGACACCTAATTTTTCTGATCGAAAGCAACTCGTTTCAACCCTTGGGTTTATAATTCATCATTTTTGTTAAATTTACATGCTATTGACATTTGGTTTTTTGTAATGATTAGAAGGACTGGAGGGTGTTAATATAGTAAACAGGGCTAAGCAGGCCATACATCCACACATGTGAAGTATTTTGCATGCTTTTGGAGCCATAAAGTGGAGTTCAAGCCAAGATAAGCTAGAAATCAATATATTGTCTTGAGCTATAGCTTTTGGATCTTGATTACATCTTAATTAGGCGCTTTATCCATCATTTTTAGGATCTATTGGACTTATTTTGCTGCATTTTCAACATGGTATCGGAGCCAATCCAAGAAATGAGCTATAAATCATGCCATGATCATAGATTTTGATGTAATTCAAGCATTGATTGCTATCTAGCCATAATTTATGATTAGCACCTTCAAATTTTGATGTAATTGAGTGAAGAGGGATGTAATGGGATTTGATTTTTACAGATGTATTAGCTTCAAAAACTGTTTTGAGGTCATCTCTTATCAATTGGATAAAAAAGAGCAAGTTTTTGTGTTTCCTTCTTTTTGATGCTACTCGATTTGTGGAGTCAATCACAAAGAATAGTTTTCAATCATTCAATAGGAAGGTAGATCAGCATTCTTGGAGTTGTAGTAGGTCTTTCTTAGGCTTATCAAAGTCTTTGAAAGTGATTTTTAGGGTTAGCCCAAGGATTTTGGCAAGTACCCATTGTTGAATGCAATTCCAGCTAAGATTGTCTTCATTTTTGCTTGTTTTGATGAAATAGTTTGGATTGATTATTGCATAGTGATGCAACAAATAGATTTGATTTAGTTCAAGATCAAGAAGGATCTTGTTGAGAGGTCAAAGTTTGAGCTTTTTCAAGTCTCTAGGTAGTGGGATAACTAGTTTTTGAATCATTTCTATTTTGCGTCTTAGAATTCAAGACTTAATGACTTTCTAGTTTCTATTGGATTCACTTGAAGTGAATATGATCAAAGATTGTACATAAAGTTTGATGTAAATGGCATTGTACTTTTGTTGATTTATGTAGGTGACATCATACTTAGTGGTGATAACATTGATGGCATAGAGAAAACCAAGAAAGATCTATCTTCAAAGTTTAAGATGGTAGATCTTGGTCAACTTCACTTCATATTGGGAATAAAAGTACTTAGAGGTTCATATTTCATCTTCATTAGTCAATCTAAGTATGCTAAAATTTTGCTCGAATTAAGATGCAATATTGCAAGCATGTAGAAACACCAATGGAGCAAGATGTAAAAGTGCTCAATAAAGGTGATGAAGGATCCTTCATAGATGTCACTCTTTATAGGCAAATACTGCATACAACTCCTGCTCGTGCGTGGGATATCTCTGTTGTGCTGGTGTCAATTTCCTACTTTCAAAGGCAAGAGGACTACCCTCTTGACTTAACACTGCACCTACGGCAATGCCACTTGCATCCGTCTCTAGGTCAAAGGGCTTCTTGGGATCGACAATCTTGAGCACTGGAGCTGTGGCCACAGCCTCCTTCAAGTGGTCAAAACTCCAATACCAAACTTGCCTATTAATGACTAATTGGTCACAAAAATTGGGGAACAATCATTTTTTAGCTTTCTCCTGAAGTGGTAAGCTATCATGATGATAGCTTACCACTTCAAAGTTGGCATGTCTCTGTGTTGAGTTTGAGCATAAAGCCATCATTTTTTTATGAATCATTATAGTTTAAAATCTCTTTTCTTAACATTTTCCTATGATTCTATTATGTAATTTTGAGAATATGTGTACGACAAAGCTTGTACCAAAATTGTAGAAATCAATAGTTGAACTTAAAACTGTAACTATACTTGAAAGTATACCTTCAGTAAGTGGTGAGGTGACGTGATAGAATTTCATTTTATCTCAATGTTGAGATTAATAATTCAATCCAATTGACATCACAAATGAGGACATACAAGAGAGAAAAGAGTAATTTAATTCATGCTTTAGAGTACTTTTCATTTCGATGTCTTTCCTGCCATGTGTCAAGGGGGGGCTTATAGGACAAGAGATGTATTTTATTTCAAAAATCCAATTGCCGCTATGTCCAAGGATAGGTGCCTCTTCTCACACACATTAAAATGAGATCACTCATAGTAATCCTAGTTGCATAGAATTTATATTCAGCACATTCATAAGACATTGTAGAAAGGACTTCTTGGTGCCCTTTTTGTCGAATGTGCAAACCATGTAAAAAATGGTCGCGTGACCATGTGGGCCACATGTTGGGATCCCAATCCCCCACACTTTGTATCAGGGGAGACAAGTGATGGCAAACAACTCATTATATGTGGGTAGTCTCAAAACCAACAATTACTTAAGTAATTATCTCAGAGACCTTGCAAAATTTTTTTCTTGTGCGTCGTTTACTCCACTAACAAACTAGCCATAAATTCATGTCCAAGCCATAAACTTAATTTATAATCGTTCAATATGGCATAGAGGTCACTAGAAAATTATTTTCTACACATAAAGGATGTAGAGATACACAATTTTTTTATGACTTCTTTTTTTTTGGGCCACGTGTTTTTTACTTATTATGATTCTATTTGTCTATGACTTTTTATGGGCCATTGTCTCCTTATGGTATTTCTATATGGATGTCAAGTCTCATAATGTGAGGCCATCTCAATGAGTACTAGGGCCACTGGCATAACCGTGGACTTTCAAACATGAAAGATCATGTACCACATTACCTCCATTGGCATAAAGCACAAAAAGCATAATGTGATGTGACAAAAAGCTGTTTCAAATATTATAATGTATTCAATAATTTACTCGTGTGTTGCTCTACAAAAACATTAAAAAAACAATAAAGAATGTTAAGCATAGGAGCACTACAACTTGATAATTTTTAAGGGATCAGTGATTGTGTAGATTTTCATCCTCTACTAGTATGAAAAAAAAAATGTTGAGCAAATTCTTTACGTATATGTATAATATAATCATGAGCATAATCCAAGATTAGATAATGTTAAGCAATGCCATGGTATGTTGACTGAGTGCTCAATGTAAGAGATCAATAAAGTGATTCAAGATTATCGTTCAATGTATATTGGATTGTCTATGGTGCAAACAGATATAGTACTAGTTAATTCATTATTTTAGTCTCAACAAGATATGCATGATAGATCTCTCAAAGTTTTGTAGTGTATAGACCGAGGTCATAATGTATATAACCCGCAAAGCATATTTTGTACGGAACATGTGATTTTATCCATGCTCCATTCTAAACACATGCATTATTTGTTCAAGTTTATATGATCAATATCTTTTGTTTTAGATATCATAAGGGTTTGGTATTGTTTGTATGGTTGCTTATTACATAATTTCACACCTATAAAATCATGAAACTTAATAGTTCATATCAACATTGTTTCCTATAAGAATAGCTAGTAGGTTAATTCACAAACATAAGAACTTTTGTACATTTCATATGTTATCTTCGTTTGTTTGAATTTTGTATGAATTTTGAGAATGACTTTTCATGAAAGGGATGAATTTGAGAAATTAAATAAAGATTTATAGATTTCACTTGTCATATTTTAAGATCTATACATGAATAAATTGGATATGCTCACATATCAAATGCTTTATTGTACTTAATCATAAATTCTCTCTTTTATCTAATTAAAGAATTTTGGCTATCATTGTATGCGGTCTACCTTTGATTCTAGTTCTACTTTATGAAAAGTTTTGGCCAATGTTGGATTGCATATTGGCCTTTTTTGTATGCCAATGATTAGTTTAGTTAGGCAAGCGGTTAATGTAAGAAGGTAAATTGGTTGTCTAATAGAACCAATTTTCAATTGAGAATGAGATGGCAATGGCATGGCCCACTTTGATTAATCGGTGGATTGTGGTGTTGATGGATATTGCAATGTTTTTCTCTCCGTTAGATAAGGGCGAAATAGTAACAAACCTCCTTTGAAAAGAAGCTCATCCCAAAATAAGCACATAATTGACATTCACCTTTTCATGTACTAAAAATGAGAGAGAGAGAGAGAGAGAGAGAGAGAGAGAGAGAGAGAGAGAGAGAGAGAGAGAGAGTCCTAGATCAATGTTCGAAAAAACCAACGAAGTATAGGAATAAAACCGACATCTTTCTTCAAAAATTGGTTCCATAAAAAACTTACAAGAAGTTGACTTCTAAAAGAACAACAACTTTTTTCAAATTTAGAGATTTTTTTGTTTGTTGTTTTCATATGGAATAAAATTTGTGTACAGTAAAGTAGGTAGGTTTTTATAAAACTTAGGCTAGTTGAGTTAATGAAATAATTTATTAACGTTTGTTGACAAAAAAACCTAAGATGCAGGATATAAAAGGTAAATAAATTCAGAAATAAAAAATGCAGGAAATTGAAAAAAAATTTCAAAAGGTTTCCAAACAATGTCCTATTTGTGTAATGGTCCTTCCAGTGAGTGACTCTAATATCAATTTTTCCTTTTTTATGAAGGAAAGGGAGGCGACTCCTTGTTTGGAATCTATAGGATCCCCTTCTTTTTGCAAATTTTTTTCAGATGCACGTTCGGATGCCAAAAGGTGCATGTATAAAAAATTTATGATGAAACTATACTAAAAAATAAACAAAAATATAAATTACGACGACGAAGGTCCATCTCCTTGAGCCCTTCCGCCCAGGGGTGCACGCCCTTTTTGAGCATAATGCCCTTGGAGGCCAAGTCTAAACATTATGTCATTATTTAGTACTGAATGTTCACATACTTGTAAGTGCTGATGATTGTAAGGACTGTCCCGCAGGTGGACCATCTTTGGGCCGCCACGTTGCATTGTTGCCACGTGGAGCAATCCCAGCCCTTCCTCTCGCGTTCCAGAATCAAACCCACTTCCCGCTCTGGTGTCGGTTTTTAAAGGAGACGAGCCCCCTCTTTCCCAGTATCAATGGCACGCGGACTCTCGAAACTCACCACCGTTCGATTTCATCGCAGACATTGCCATTTCACCACGTGTCATCAATTGACCACTGATAGGCTACCAGGTGGCAATGGTGCCACGCGGCGAGCATCCAAGTGAGCGGGAAACGGTCTGCCACTAAGGGCCTTTTCCTCTTCGTTTCGAAGATAGACGCAGCATTCTGGATCGATGCTACGATCCATTTTCCTTTTCCTTTTCTTCTCGACGATCCATTTTTCTTTTCTTCTCGACGATCCCGTTTTCGATTATTCAGATTTCTGATTATTTCTGCCGATTTGGTGAAGAGCTTTGGCAATTCTGTACTAGGCTTTTGCAGAAATAATAATCATAAAATGAGGAGGCAGATCGATTGAGCAGCAGATATTATATCATCTGTGAGTTGCAGATGGAATTACAAGAGCTTCAGCCTCAAAGAAGACAAGTGCAACTGACTCATCCAGTTTTCGATTATTCAGATTTCTGATTGTTTCTGCCGATTTTGTGAAGAGCTTTGGCAATTCTGTACTAGCCTTTTGCAGAAATAATAATCATAAAATGAGGAGGCAGATCGACTGAGCAGCAGATATTATATCATCCGTGAGTTGCAGATGGAATTACAAGAGCTTCAGCCTCAAAGAAGACAAGTGCAACTGACTCATGCAGTAGTTTTCCAGGAAAGATTGTCTTCCTCGCAGCTTGCACAAGGCTTGGCTGCTCCCAGGTCTGCGACTCCTGCAGAGGAGGAATGGTTAACTTCTCAGGATCAATTATCTCAAGCTCAAGAGCATTGGCTGCGGAAACAGTCGGAAAGTATTGGACGTGACCGCCCTGGCCCTGATGTGGAGGCGGTGAATCTTCAGAGAGGTGCAGCGGTTCGAGAGAATGATTCTGTGAATACTGTCGAGAAAGAAGCTGAGGTAAAGTTTTGGCTTCGTAACATCAATGCCGTGAGTGCTTATTATTACAGTGCGTGCGTTTGTGTTGAGTGAATCGTTTTAAACTGGCAATAGGCTCCTACTGAATTATACTGGTAGGGATGGGTTACGAGAAGTTTTGTTGCTTTATTTGCCCGTGAAGAATTCAGAATTTTCATCCATATTTGATTATCGGATGAACCTTTTTTCACTTGAGGCTTTTACGTTAATCCAGGAATTTGACAGAAATTCCGAGTTAATACGCTGGGTGCAGGCTCAGGAACAGGTAATCCCTTACGCACTCCATTCTAGATCAGTGGTGATAATAAACAGAAAAACTCACGAAATCTCGGTGTTTGGTGATTGTTGCCATCAGTTGCATAAGCCTTATTTTCATTCAGGTTAGACTTTAACGTGAAGTAGCACGATTATCTTCTCTGTCAGTCCTGAGTTCCCTTTTTTTTTCCAGAAAATGGTGCTTGTTGAGGCCGAGGACCTTTTTGCCTTTGAGCAAGAGAACGTGCTAGATGACGCTCGATGCTATCATAATTATGAAGAAAATGCTCGACGGAGCCACATGTGTAATGTTCTTCAAAAAGGGTATGACGTCATCTTCAAGTTTTGCTTTTACGATTTGTTGGTGGCCTTCCCATTATTTGTTCCAATAATTTGATATAGTCTAATTTGCTATTTAAGATCATAAACGTGTATGACCTGCACCTACTCTAGGGTGCTGATGAAGTGAGTAGGGATGTCATAGAATTTGGCCCAAGCTAGGCACGAGGAAGTTCTGGTGTAAGACTTCGTGTTGGACTCCAGAGCGTTGAAGATTGCACGTCTCCTTTGTTATGTTGGGTATTGTCCTAGACATAACATGGATATATAACAAAACATGTATATACTTTATTCGTTTATTCAATTGCAGATCTTTGTACCTTGTCAGAGACGATTGTGTCGCAGCTGCTTGTTATGAAGAATTGGTGTCAGTTCGGCATTCTGCTCGGCAACTTTTGGAGATTGTAGATCGACAAATACACTTTTTGATAGAGAGAGAACGGTGGGTCTATATTCATGCTTGATTAAAAGTGGCCTTGAACAACCCATTTATCTATTGAATGTGATGCATGGCAGCAAAAGACATTGTAGAGATTCACACATTTTTCTTTGGTAGTGAAGAATACCAAGGTTGACTCTGCTTCTGGCATGCACGAAGCATTAATACACACAAATTAACCAATTTTGATTGTATGGTTTGCAATCATATTGTTGCAGCAAAGAAGCACGTGAAGAATTAGAAGCTGCTTGGGAATTTCAAAAAAATGTTGAAGCAGCAGCAAACAGAGATCGTACACGCTTACAGGAAGAAATTTACCAGCTTCAACAGGGTCATGAGGATTTGCTGGAGCTACTGGTGGGTTTTTCTTTTCAAATTTTATAGTTACAAAGTCATGTTATCCTTCTGCTGCAACTATATTGATTTGCTTGGTTGATGCTTAGGATGACTTCTAGAGCATTAAAATATGTTGCTTTTATCTGAAAAAGAAAAAATGGGTTCATACATTTGTAGTCATGTGTATTTTTTTTTCAGTTACTTAAAAAAAAGGTTTCATGAGCAACTTATTGTTTAAACTGTACACTACACTCAATTGGGTCTAGAATATCTTAGGTTAGTAGTGCGGTGACACAATGTTTACCACTAGATAGTCTTGAATATCATTATCTGCCATTGAGTTACATTGATCTAGATTGATTGATTTATGTTTTAGTTCTTTTGGGGAGACATGTAGCATCAAGAGTACAAGTAGTTTTGGAGTTTCACATATATATTTGGAAACATTCCAATAGATGGGTTTTTGGTCTTCCAACCCAAAATATAATTTCATTGGTGAAGTTTTTGTCACAAATGCCCATCAAAAGCACAACTCTATTCTTTGCACTTGCTAGTACCTTCTTTCTGAAGTTTCATGGTAGAACTCCACTAGGAGCACTTGCTCCATTTGGGCATATTTGCACCAAAATGACGTTCTAGCCAACTTCGTTACAGAACGCAGTCAAAAAACCTAAAACCTGATTGTTGTGGCCTGCTTGCAAAGTAGGAAAAGTAATTTTGTGAAGAGCAACTAAAGGCGAAATAGGATGTGTGAGCACTCTATGTGAAGGTGGTGGTCTACAAAAGGTGATTGTAGCACACAGAAGAGGGCAAAAGTCGGTGTGTGGAGATTTGCAAGCATAAAACCTTTTTGAGGCCTTTTTTCACCATTTTTTTTTTGCTTTGTTTGGAGGCTATAGTGCATCATTTTGAGTGATTCTTGTTGCTAGGATTGGTTGTAGGGTTGCTAGACAGAGATTGATTACATATTCTCAAGCTTCTTTTGGCAAAGGTTGTTGGCATGAGCACTCATGTGGTTGATGTGCATTGAGGTTTTTTGTGCATGTTTTGCGGGTTTAGGGTTCATCCATTGGCATTACGAGTTAGTGTTTGACAACGTTTTAGGCTTGTTAGCCTTTTTTTTCACCTTTCTATTGAGTTTTTGACTTTTTTATACGGTTTAGGGTTTTTGATAAGCATGCTTGTGGTGAGACAAGGCATATGGGTTTGACCAAGCCAAATGGGTGGTCCTAGACATTACAACCCATGCACTACACTTGAGCGAGAGTGCCTAGTGGGCACATATGGAGCAACAATGTCGACTGGGCCAGTTTATAGGCCCATGCTATATCGGGGCTGGTAGTAGCGATGCACCTTCTAGCACCAGGGTTAGTCCATCATTCCCTTCATCATCAGCCATAGGGCCATCACAGCCTACTTCCTCAACAACAGTAGGGCCTTCACGACCTTTTGGATCAACATAGGGCCATCACGGACCTCATCAACAAAGATAGGGCCATTGTGGCCTCCATCTGACTTTAGCAGCAGGGGAGGGTACGACAAACTAACCCGACCAATAGGACCTACAAATCCTCCTCCAAGCTATGGAATTGGAAATTAATTACAACTGGAGTTCTCACTATCTGGCAAGATCTCCACAAGCAAGGAACAACACTAGTGATGGTAGGAAGAGGCAAGAGGAGATAGTTACACTCTCTGCCTCTCCTTGCATGCACTTCATTCACCACCACATTGAGTGCACAATGACTCATTAGCATGACAAGTTTAGTTAAATGCCAGTTCATATAGGCCTACTCACTCTCTCTAGGTAGAAGGCGGGTACGGCCCCTAGCAAACAATCATTTATATTGGTTCTTGGTGAGTCTTAACCACTTACGGGGTCAAACTAACCCATGGTACTGTATGGTTAATTGGGGTCAACCAGGGATGTAACACCAAGTTTAGTAGCGGCATCCATGGGAGGTGCTGGGGAGAGAACACAAGATGGAGCATACTCAGCCCTCAGCCAAGTCACGAGCACATGCACATACATATGGCAGGGCAAACAATTATCGACAGAGCATAACGCTTGCAGGGTGGCAAAGGACACACCATGAGGCAGCCACTAGACTTAAAACGCCAATTCTTTTATAGTGGCTACCTTGCATTTGCCTTGGCTAATGCTAGCATCTTCTGTGACATGATGAGAGAGATTGCAACTTGTGATCCCACCTGGAGACCCCTCACTTGTGAGGCTTTGCATATTCGCATTTGAGAGAGGAGGCATCATGAGATACCTTAGCCCCATACAATGTGTTTGGGCCACATATGGTTGCTCTATTTTATCTAATGGGTGGACTAATACTAGGCATTGGCCTATTCTCAACATCTTGGTTTCATGTTTTTTGGGCACTGTGATTCTCAAGGGTGTAGATGCGATTTGCATGTTGAATTGAGGACAACAATATCATAGGAAGAGGGAGCAGCATCCCACCGAGGCCTTGGTAGACCTAGCGGCAATGACAGAGGTAGAGGTAGGGGCGGGAATAGAGGCAGAGGCAAAGGTTTAGGGAACAACGCATCCTTGAGGAGGATTCGCTATTTGCTCGTCCACCAGTAACAATGATGAAGAGGAACCTTCATCTGATCATGATGCCTTCAAGTCATAGGATTTTAGGATTTATCTTCATGCCACATTAGTCTATGAGTCCATTGTCTATCGATTAGACTCGTGTACTTGGCCATTGGTGCACTCCTTGTCTTATGACGTATATATCAGAGGTTTATGAGATATTCATCATTCTCATTAGTCATGAGACGTGTGGAATTTGGATGAATTCCCATGTTTTTGTTATGCAAATTGTAATTACTTTTAAGTGTAAAGTCTAGTATGCTAACTTGCTAAATGCTTTGTGTATGCTTTGTATGACCCCTATAGTATGTGTCACTATGTCATATTTGGTATCGGTTTGTTAAAGCTTAGAGTTCTTTAAACGACTTTTGCAAGACTCCTTAATAACTCATTGCCCTAGAGTCTACATGCAAGCAACTCAATGTGCATGATTGTAGTATGTACACCGGATTGTAAGATAATCTACACCAATATAAGTATCAACATCATGCATTATTGATAGTTTGATTAAGAGTTTTACAACATCTAGTTGTTTTTTTTGTCCCAACACACTATTCTTTGGATCCACTCAAAATCCAAGTCAGCTCCATTGCAACCTCCAAATTAAAGACATAAATGACTTACACAATTAAGAGCTTGTTTTGAGTGTCATAGTCCATACCATTAAGCCCATGATGGTTGTTTATTTTGCAATAATGTGTATGTAGTATATTTTGGTCCCAATTGTAGTTTCGGTAAATAATGCTAACATGTTGTGAAGACCTTGAATCTAATTTGCACTTTACTAGTGCCGCCCCAATTTCCACCTTGCACTTGATTTCTGCTTGTGACGTGTTATGTCCAAAGCATGTGTCGCATGTATTAGGCTTGACCTCAACTATAAGGTATCCCTTAATCCTGTCACTGGTCATGCTATCAAGCATACACTAGTGAGAGCCCAGCAGGTATACTCATACCCTCCAAGGCCCATGCACCACTAGTAGTGCATTGTGACACCTCACTAGACACCTCTGCAGCCTATCTGGGCCACGTCATCCAGTTCCCCAATGACTCACTGATAGACCCATACAAATCCACCATCAAGTGTTTAGGCCTACAACCATTAATTATGACCATGTACACATAAGGGCCCCAATTCCCTTATTGTCACAATTAACTTACGGGTTGTTGGTCCACTGGTCTCTAGCGTGGACACGCTACCCGTGACCAATCATGGGCATGACTTCGTCCCCCCTTATTCAAGTTTTGTCCTCAGAACTTAAAATTGGGAAAGTTCCTCCTTAAGCTTCCTTCCTGTTACCAAGAATTGTCATCGTTTGTACATCCCTTCCATCGAACCAGATGCTTGGTAACTATACGATTTCACACTCGTTTAGTTCTTGTATCCAAGATCTTTTCGGGTTCAAGCGGAGACACACCTGATGATTCATCCAACAGGTCCAATCGATCTCCAGATCCAAGATGCTCTCCTTCACGTAGACTCTTTCAGAGACGGCTTACGTGAAATACGGGATGCACTTGAGATCCATCCGGGAGTTCCGATTGGTAAGCTAAGGATCCGATCTTTTTCAAGATCCTAAACGGTCCTCTATATCTAGGGACGATTAGTAATGCTAGCCGGTACGCATTACATTTGAATCCATCGAGATTCTCAAAAAATACCCAATCCCCCACTTGGAAGTCTCTGTCGGTCCCCATCCTGGGTACACTAGACATTCTCACGTGCAATTCATAGCATTTCCTGCATATCATGTGGAAATCCGCTACTTTTTGAAACTAGAACTCCCGAGTCTCTACCGCAATGGGTGATATAGGTTAAAAACTATACGTAAGCATGCACGGGCTATAATCGGTAACCAAATGCTTACTATAACCCAATCTCCATCAAGGTGATTACCTATCCGAGGAGAAAATATGAATAGATATCTTAACTGATCTTTTGATCTTGTAGGTAATCCTTCTTTTAACCGATCAAGTATAACTAGAATCTGAATTATGATTCGCTCTGATACCAATATAAAGTCCTCAATCCAAGGATCCTATTCTAAGCATGCCAATCACAAGCAACACAAGGGAGCTTGATGGTGGACAAACCAACCCAACCAAACCTAGATTGAATAGATCTAGCCCCCAAGCTATGGATCAATCACAAAGAGGAGCATGGCATCACACCAGCAGCATCCTGTCACCGGTCATGCTATCAAGCATACACTAGTGAGAGCCCAGCAGGTATACTTATACCCTCCAAGGCCCATGCACCACTAGTAGTGCACTGTGACACCTCACTAGACACCTCTGCAGCCTATCTGGGCCACGTCATCCAGTTCCCCAATGACTCACTGATAGACCCATACAAATCCACCATCATGTGTTTAGGCCTACAACCATTAATTATGACCATGTACACATAAGGGCCCCAATTCCCTTATAGTCACAATTAACTTATGGGTTGTTGGTCTACTGGTCTCTAGCGTGGACATGCTACCCGTGACCAGTCATGGGCATGACAGTCACTCTTGTTTCGACATTCTAGGAGCATTACGGATTGATCGAGAGTTACATGTTGTAGCTATCATAGTATCTAGGATGGATATCGGCTCTGGGGATTCTAATCGTTCATTAGATTGTTGGTTGGGTGGCGCTCAATGCTTGCCACAACCTATACTCTTGTGTGCTTGTTTCTACTTCGAGGATCGTGTGTGGGCCTAATATGACGATCCTATGAACTATTTATTGATTCAAAAATTCCATAACACCATGTGTTGAAAGCATGAGAAATCAACAATCATGATTGCAACATACTATGAAGTTTCTAACAATCAAACCAAGTGCATGAGTGGTAAAGGCTAGTAGATTTCGCTAAAATTGTGGTATCTTGATAGTTCTAACGATTGGACAATTTTTTCATTGATCTCTTCATGAATGCATAGAGAAAGTATGTCACATTACAACTACAAGAAAGTTTATGAATTTAATTGCCAAGTAAAGCATTCCATGTGCTTGATCTAAACATGTTCAAGGTCGGCACGTGCATTGACGACTTACCTTTCATTATTCGAACAGAGAATAATTTTCTAAATGATTATTTGCTTCAACTCTAGATATCACTTCTACTATTATGATCATGCATTTATGAGTCTCTAGAGCATTGCATGAATGGGTCCGAGATCATCTTTAAGACTTTTTACTTGGTTAATCATCGACATGTGTCAATCTGATAGCATATTGTGTTGCATCTATGTGCTTACATCAAATGCTACTTATTATATTTTTCTAAAACCCTAAATCCTTTTCTTTGATTCTTTCTAGGTAGATTTTGAACCACCTGAAAAGTCGATTATTTTGATTCCAAAAGCCAATTCTTAAAAGTTGAGAAACTATTCATACACTCATGTGTTTTTTAGAGTGCACAAAGGAGAATTGGGTCTGGAAAGGAGTAGAATCCCTCAAGGAGTCTAGAGCTTTGGGAGAAGCATCTCCACTCTCTTTGAGCCTTAGCACATAGTTGGAGAGGAAGGATGAGGTGTTGATTGGTTTGGTCAACTTTGATTCTCTCAATTCTCTTGTGTGTTTCTTCTCTAATATTAAAGATATTCATTGTGTACGTTGTAGATTTGCAAGATCATGGCATTGAGGATTTTTGTCCTCTCCTAGCTTGAGGATCTTGCATGCATATGCAAGGGTCGTAAATCCATTTGGATCTAACCTTACCCTGTGCTTGGCTATTCATATTGTTTCATTCTTGAGATTCTAGTTAGCTGTGGATGTCGATCTTGTGATGTGGATAAGTGTATTTTGATATTAGATGCCATTACATACGCATGTTGTTCTCTTGGATGTAGATTGAGATTCATGGCAGTAGATTTTCAATATTTATGAGATGTTGGGAATTCACAATGGTCACATGCTAGGAGTGGATCGTTGGGCTCCAAGGCTTTCTACTTTTCTATGCACGATGTTAGGGAGAAGGCTGATGCTTTTTGATAGTGGCTAGGTTCTCGTAATGGGAATATGTTGCCTGAAGAGTGGAACTATATCAAAGTTGTCTACTTGATTAGTATTGCTTGTGAATTATTCTACACCCATGTTGTAGCTCGGAGCATGACGGATGTGGCTAACAATTGGTTGTGGCCTTGCATGGTGTAAATCACTATGCTATGCGATTGCTATAGTTTCTAACATGCATTCATCTATGGTGGGCCGGTTCGCGGAGTTTTTATCATGTTTATTGGTTTTGTTTGTATTTGTTTTTGTGAAAAGTTTCATGGCATTTTATAATAAATTGTGTTGGATTGTTGTAGGAACCCACAAAAGAACCTCCACTTTATGAAGCACATTATGTATGTAAGAAATGATATGTTTTGTACTAGGTGCGGAACATGCTTTGAGATTATTTTGCATTAGTTATTACTTTTGGAAAAAAAACCTTAATATAATTTTTTTGGCTTTGGCTTTCTCGTTTTCCTAGAGATTTTAACATCATTGTCCTTCTTAGAGTAGGATGCTTATATTGCACTTTGAGGTTTTGAATCTTTTTATTAGAATCCAAGATATTGTGCGTTGTCTTTGACATTTTTTAGGATCTTTACTTGGATCTATGCATGCCATTGTCTTTCCTATGCTATGTCTTTGCATCTAGTTATGTTTTCTATTTATTGTTGATTAGAGGCAAAAACTATACCATGCACAACTTCAGAGTTTTCAGCAGAGCATATGCATATATTGAACTTACAGGTATTGATAGGCACTACAGGTGTCGTTCTTCAGCAAATGAACAATTAGAAGTTGTAACCACAAGTTAGAGGATCATTTGAGTCGTGTCACTTTCAAGTAGACACTGGGATCAACACTTGCAGTTAGTTGAATACACCTATTATAGCTACATTAGTAGCAGTTATTATAGCTACATTAGTAGCAGTATTGGTGTCTCCATTTTTATTGCCAAAAAGGTATTCTCCAACATTACTTGACATTACACTTCCAACATAGCACATAATTGTCGCCCTTGCTTGATTTCTCTTCAATGCTAGAGAGACCATTTCACAGTCGTATGATCACTTACAGAGCATTCAACAACATAAGCTGTCGTGGATAAGCATCGACGATATGCTAAGTTTGAGGAGGGCCGCAATGTTTGTTTATGGCTCTGCTTGCTAGAACATATTTGTGCATGGTCAATGTAAGATAGAGAAGCTCGCTCCAACATACCATGTTTTTCCATTCTTTTAGGTACTATATTTTTTTTAATGATTGAGCATAACCGTTATGTCAGACATAGTACTCGGTGCAATATAGTGGTAGGCCTGTTGATGAGGCAAGAGTGCATCGATGCATTTGCACAGTATAACACAAGGGCTCTTGCTGCTACTGTTGACACAGAACCAACACGTACTTTGTTCTGTTTAGATGAGCTATTTTAAATTTACATGATTCTTTGGTACACATGATTTTTATCTGTTTTGAATGTATGATTTCTAACGCTCTCTACACAAAGGAACCTTGTGTAAGTTTACTTCTTGATTTGCCTTAATCCACTCCACAGACTTGTTGCAAAGATCTGCCATCTCTTTGTGTAGATTATGCATGCTCCACTCTTTCATTCAATTCGGTTCAAGTAGAAAGAATAAATGTGATTTCTTATTCGGGTTGTGCACATATTTAGTTTTTGCGTGGTAATTTAAAGAGAGATCTTCATGTACCATAAGAAAGAAGTGGTGTATTTCCTTGTGGGAAGTTAATTGTTCGTTATAAGAGCTATTGCAATTTTCCTTTTTGTTGAGCTTGATTGCAATTCGGAGTTAGTGGGTCACAATTGGCATTTATTGCATTGATTTGCAGCAACATTCGTTTCTTATTATGGCCCTACGATATATTTCAACCTGTTAGTTGAAGAGGGGAAATCCTCAGATGAATTGCAATGGCTTTTTATCCTTAACTAGTGTTACAAGGAAAAAAACACTATGTTAGCATTGTGTGTTATTAGAGCTTGGACTTATAATTCATCAGTAAGTATTTTTTCCTTGCAAGTGTAGCATTGTCTACATTGTTTGGAGCCTGGACATACTGTCACTCGTATGCTTGAGCCCATTTGTCGTGTGTTTTTTTTTTGTTGGACAAAGGTTTTTGTTCTCGCCAGGAATTGCTTGGCCTGGTCTAGTGTGGTACACTGGTGGTGATTGAGCACATGTATCAATTCTAGCTCCAATGTCATTTTCTACTTTAAAAAGCCAATGTCTTTGCGCAGGAGCAAGAAAGAGACCGCAACATATGCAGAATATGCTTCAATAGAGTAAGTAGTGCTGCTATGACGCATATGAAATAATCATCTGAAAAATACATTCAAGGTGTTTTGCTTTATACATCAGAGATGTTTTACTGGTGTTATCTTGCTACCATATGCTAACCCATTTCCGTCCTAAATGTACATGCAGCCTCGAGATGTGCTTTCTTTACCTTGCAGTAAGTCCTTGATTTCTTTCATAGTTGTTTTTGGAGCTTTTATCTGGCTATTTTAAAACCCTTTCACTTTCACAAAATGCAAAGATTCAACTTATGCATTTGTTGTATGGTTTCAACAGTGCACTTTGACTATTGCTTCCAATGCCTTGAAGAACACCAAAAAACTCGAAATCACTGCCCTACATGCAGAAGTTCAATCAGTGGAACATTAGTATACAAACTTAGCATGGGGTAGATTATATCTTTCTACAACCTGTTATTGGGCTCAGCTACTTCTAAGTTCTTCAGGTATGCATTTTTATTGCTGCTCGGGTTGCCATGAACACTATTTGGATCTATTATCATTTGCCAAGCGGCTGTTATTTGGAATATTTCAAGTAAATCTTTGTATAACAATCACTCAGCTTTTCAGTGATTGGGTGTATAGCCACTCTTCAATCAAATTCTGATATGAGATGTAAGAGGGTTTGGTTATTTCACTGCTCAAGTGATGCAAGTCCTACTTCGCCGCACCTATCCAACTCTAAATAGAGCTGAGAGGTACATTTGACAAATGTGAGACTGCCTTTGTACTCTATACCCTCAATGTATTTTGTAAGTACGGAAGTTTAGTTGATATTTCAAATATCTTCCGAAAGATATCAGGCTTTCAAGTGATTACCAGTGGGTGGACTTGTAACTCTCACAGTCGTCCTTTTGACTTGAGAATCGCAAATTTCTGCTAACCAAATTCACGTAGCTTTTTTGTTTATTTCCAGATTCCAATCTCTGTAAATTGCAACTCTCCTGTTGTACAAGTCTTGTATTCGGTTAAGCAACTGATGTCTTAGTTTCATGGCTACATGATTGATTTACGTTCCCTATTTAGGTGCTGATCATATGCATATACTCCTTTCATTTGTATTTGTCTGAGTCTTTGTGCCTTAAAATCGTGTTTGTATCCGTAAAGCTATATTTCTGTTGATCTACCGAGAAGATAATGAGCTGTTCCAAATTTCTCAAAGAGAATATTTATATGATAAAGCTCAAATTCTTCTTTCAAAATTTTGAAATTTGAGCAAAGAATCCCTAGTTGGATATAAGGTCACGAGAATGCTCAAGGCTCTTATGTAGATCGAAGTTCCATCATTAGAATCTACTCTTTTCTTTCTTTGCACGAAAACTCTTGAACTTTGCTCTAGTTCAAAAGGTCTTCGTTGGCTTGCTCTAGATTTGTGATTTGCCATGCCCTTGGAGGTCCCGAATCTAGATTTGCAAACAAAGATTTTTTTATGACCTATTTACCTCCATTTAGTTGGATAGAGTAAGCTTGTAATGTTGACTGTTTTCACTCCAACGTGTTTTTGGTTTGTAGTGTATCTCTGTTTGTATTTGACTGGATCAATATAGCTCTATGCAATGTTACTTTTGCCTCTTTCCAGTTATCAATAGATAAGTAGATGTTACTTTAGGGGTCTAAATGTTATAAAAGGGCTTGAAATAACAAGTAGGCCCCAAAGTGCCAATACAAGTAGGCATACTTGGTTGGATACAGCCTTAGTGCATTTTCACTTATGCAATTTTTATATTTATACTTCAAGAAATGTGGTCTGTTGGTGAGATTCCCCCCCCCCCCCATTCATTGGGTTCCAATGGATTATTTGAGTTCTAATGGATTAATGTTTTAGAGCTAGATTGTGCTTTATTCTTGGCTAATTGGTTTTGACTATTTGCTCCTTTTTTTGGTCCTTTCAAAGTGACTATTTTGTATTAATGTGATGAAGGCTATTCAACAACCAATGTTGTGGGTAGTTGAGTGGAATGACACCTGATCTAATCACTTTGAGCTCAAGCAACCTCTTGATCCAAAGCACTTCCTTGGTTGTGGTTATTAGAGCCTTGTACTTGGCCTTGGTTAATGAAAGAGATATTGTTTTTTGCTTTTTTGATAGCCAAGAAACCACACCTTTTCCAATGAAAGTTGCAAAGGCACTTGTTGAATCTCTATCTTTCTTGTCCCTTGCAAAATCTGAATCACTAATAGCATGCAAGTTAATGGATTCACCTCTATAAAGGATTCCAAAATGTTGTGTGCTCGAGATGTATCTCAATATCCTTTTGGCACATTTCCGATGGATAACTAGTGGACCTTGAATATTTTGACTAAGCTTTGCAAGCAATATAGCAAAGATCAATTCTAGTCATGGTTAGTCACATTAAGGAGCCAATAAGTTGCTTGTAAAGAGTGTTGTCCTTGAAGTATGTTTCATTATTTTTATTGGTTACTTTTACATCATGCTCCATGGGAGTCTCTACATGCTTACATCCATGCAAGTTAAATCTATTGAGTAATGAAAGAGCATATTGAGATTGACAAATGAAGACATAATCTAAAGATCTAAGTACTTCCATACCCAAAATGAAGTGCAAATGGTGAGATCTACCATCTTGAATCCTTTGGATAGATCTAGCTTAGTTTTTTCAATCCCTTCTAAGTCATCTCCACTAAGTATGATATCATCAACATAAAGCAATAAAAGTATGATGCCTTTTTCACTAAATCTTGTGTACAATGTGGGATCATATTCATTAGGAGTAAATCCAATATATATAAGAAAAGAATTGAGCATTGTATTTCAAGATCTAGAAGCTTGTTTCAAACCATACAAGCTTCTCTTGAGATGGCACACCTTGTCTTCCATCTGTTGCTTGATGAAGTGCTTGCGTTGCTCCATGAATATGTCACGATCCAAATAGCCATTTAGAAATGCTCACCACCTCTTAAAGGATCCCTTACAAGATATTCCATAGATGTATATTCATACATGCATAGATCCATGTGAAAACTTTTTAGGAATGAAGTAGCATGCTGAAATAAAAAAACTCTAGCAAGAAAAGTGGAGCTTAAGCTATTTCAATATCTAAAATTGAATGGTAGGGGCCAAGATCGAGTATTATTGGCTCCCAACTTCGTGCATCATCTTCATGAAAGAGGAGATTATCGACGTATAATGCAAGAATGAATACTGATCCATCATGAGACATAAGAATGGATTTAAGAAAATAAAAGATCGTCTTGAGTTGAGCATGCCAAGATCTTGCTACTATCTTCATGATCTTGATGTCCTTGGCCCTTCACCTTTTTCTTGCACTTGAATCGGCTCCTCTCCATCAATGAGTTGAATAAGCTACTTCAAGTATTCCACTCATGAAAGATTATATTTCTACCATTGACAATTTCTTTGGTGAAAAAAATGTAGATTCTACAATCTGTACTTGAAGAGCAAAAAACTACTATTATTACTTTCATTGAAGTAAGATAATCTTTGGTCATTACATTGAAATGATCATGCACAAAGCAATTGGACTCAAAGAATTCCAAGTACATTACATTAAATGGTGTTTTGATTTTTATGACACCATTTTGAAACTATTACAAAAATAGTTATCCAATGAAATTGCTTTATTAACAACAAATGTACAATTGCTTAATTCAACTTCATTGTCTTGTCATATCAACATAATGTACTAAGCATCATGAATATTGAAGATAAGAAATAAGTCACTTCAAGTATTCTAACACTATCTATGAAAAATTCAAAGATAGTAGCATCTCCATGGCTTTTCATCCTTGCAAATTGCACACTATTCCATCCAAGAAGTGGTAGAGTGCATATTGCATGTTGGATTTGTTATGATTTGCTATGAATTAGTGCTTGAATTCATGGTTTACGATGGGATTGTATTCCATTTTTGTGAGGGTTTGATGATATGCATATGTCCATTATGTCTTGGATGATTGGTTCACGCTTAAGTAACTTCTGTATATTGATGATTTGTTTAATTTGAATCAGTTAGTCCATGTGAAATCGATAACAAGAGCTAGTTGTAGCTGGATTTTAAGTCGTAATTGTGGGAAGAGTCGCTAGTGATTGTAGCAGTTTATTTCTTCTACATGAGGAGTAGCAGGAGATTTAATGTTAAGATATGTTTGGCGGCTGTAAGTGATGGCAGCATGCCTTGCTAACAGACCGTTTTCTTGAGTTTGAGTCCAAGGAGTAAAGCATGAAAGGCCATAGTCGATTAGTAGACGATATCAAGCCTTTGTTAGGGCATGTGGTCTCCATAAGCACTTTCTTGTTTACTATTTATTGGGTCCATGGAAATTGAATTCCTTATGTAGTTGTGTGTCAAAACACATTAGTGAATTGGTGATTCTGGAATGGATGTTAGGCAAGAAGGATCTTGAAGTTTACTTGGCCATTGTTTTTATGTCTCTATTAAGAATTGGTTCTCTCATGCTACGGTTTGGGAAGCACATTGGTGGCTTCTGATCAAAGCTAATAATGCTTCTTGGTATAATTCAGTCATCTAAAATCTCTAGAGAGATCCATCAAGTCTCAGACAATTATAACTCAATCCAGAGAGTACTGCAATTACTCTAATGAGTTAATAGCCCCATTTCTAGCACCATTACCAGAAATCAGCAACTATTGGTATCTTAATAGATTATCTGTCTCCTATAATCTGGATATATAGACTGAACTTTGCACACAAGCACTTATACACTACAATCTGTAAAGAAAGCAATTCCTCATAAGTAAACAATTACTTAATGGAAAGGCCTGTGAGATCCATACAATCTCAAGTATGCACTGGAGTAAAGAAATTTAGAGTTCAGCTAACAGATCTAAATCCTCGACTCTCCCAATTGATTGAGAATTACTTATTATCCTCACATTCCCTTATAATTTCCTAATGACCTTTAAGTATCAATTTATGATCCACCAATCATAAACATTTAGAATCTTATGATTCGTCAATCATAATTTACACGATTCTTTTTCACAAGGAAAATCACTGGATTCCAAGAATTTTCTTTCAACCCGATTCTTCTTAACCAGATTATGAGTTCCAAATTCTACAATCAATCAAGTAATTAAAGACCATTATAACAACCGTCTTTATACAATCCCCTAGAAAAACGTCTAGAAATACAAAGTTCTATTTTCATATTTGGAACCATTAGGATCCGATATCCAATTGAGCTCTCATGGATACTATCACTCATGAATCAAGTCTATTTCTCAACTGAGAAATATTCATCCAAGAATTCAGTATCCTATGCACACAATTTCTTGATGAATCTGCATGACTCATAAATTATGTCTCTTACAAACAATACACATAAAACAAACAGTTTCCTGTGAATTCTCTTCACAGTGTCAGTTTTACCAATTAACTTCCACAAGAGTAAATCAACTACTCAAGTTAATTGCTCATGATTTAGAAATCTTAAATGTCTAGGTGCAGATCTTAAATGTGCTGTACAACACCACATTTAGATCCATATCCAAATCACTTTTAAGTTAACCTATAGATCTATCAGAACAGATCTGTTAACTCTGCAAGTAATTGTTAAACACAATACTTGATCATATGTCTATGCTCACAACGACTAGGTTAAGTGCACCAGATAACCTTAGTAACCAGGAATGCATAGTAGGTCCAAACAAGATTAATCGTGCACATATGAGAATAATCCCACTATGACCCAGTACATAAACACATATGTCATTAACTAGCAGATTTCTCCAAAATCCGCATATGTTACTCACATATCTCACTGAGAATCTTGTAACCCAATTACAGAAAAATCTAATTCTCTTGAGTAAATAACATGTCTGGGAATCTCTGAAGTGAATAATTCCACATCACAAGTTTTTCAACCATCATACTTTTACCATCATAATGTCTTCATCCAATCAACCTACTTCAGATCTTAGTGTACAAACCAAGATTAGGCTGACTTATACAGACATCTTTGAACATAAAGTTAGATCATTAAAACTTTATTCCACTGATCCAATCCATAACAAAATGGTACTTGGTAAACCAATCAATGAACCTTAATTTAATCTTTACCACTACTTCCCATATTCATGAATATCTAACAGTTCAAAACTGGAAACAACGTATAAGATCTCGAAGATTCAAAAAATTTAGTAATGAGTGTCTAATACTATTACAACCCAGACTTTTTCTCAAAATCATAAAATATCTTATCCCAATTGATAGAAACATTACTTTCAATAATCAACTATCAAATAGAGATAATCATTTGGGCTCAGGAAGTCTAAATTCCATTTAATCAGTTGAAACATCAATTGATTCTAAGCTATATTCACAAAACTGAAATGGAAGCATAAATTCATATAACTTAAACAGTCCTTCAGAACCTAGTTCTACACTGGAAGGAATTATATGAATCTCAATCCAATTGTCTCATATTTAAGAAATTTCTAAAAAGTAGAGGTTTAAATTAAAAGAGAAATAGCTTTTAAGGGTCTTCGATTTGGAATTTATGAGAAACCATTGAGGAATCCGGATCTATATCTGACAACCTCTCCAAGTACTCTAAACAAGATTAACCAATGGTTTCAACTGTTAGCATTACCAATAATGTAAATACTACCCACTGGTCTACAGACCATTCTCACACAAGAATTCTCCCTTTCAAATCATTGATGTCCCATACCATCAGTTTTCTCTCCAAGAAAGTTCTTTGCTTTTAGATCTGCACTTTAGAAAATCAAAAAGATTATCTGACCATCCTAACAAAATATAGGATCCGATCTTCAACCATTTCCAAAAAAATACCTCCTGCCATTGAATTCTCCATTTTCTTAAGTTTTTTCCCTGTAGATGATGATATCATCTAAAAATACCACTAGGCATTGACGCCGGTATGGACGAGAAACTCGTTCATATACAGTTGAAATAACCCAAGTGCATTCATCAAAAACCAAAAGGAAAATTCAAAATAGCTGAAGTATATACCAATAGATATCCAATATCTATATCCGAAATGGTACAAGGAATTCAATTTCTTTAAGAAGATCTTTAACCGTATTATCCGATAATCTAGAGATCTAAAAATTCTATCTGGATCCAATAACAGATATGCACATATCTATTCCATCAAGTACTGGAGTACCCCCATATTTGTTCCTAATGGATTCCAATAATTCAATATTAAAATTGTGATTTAACAAGAATCTGCACATGGCTTTATTGTCACATAAACAACACATCCGGTTGGTACTGACATTCCCAAATTCCTACCTTCCGAGAGTTCCAACTCTAAGGAATAAGGCTCTTTATAGTACAAATGTGAACCAAGTATCATTCTTGTTCCAAAGTCACAATTTCCAATAACAAATAGGGTCAACTGATGGTCTCATAGATATTCAACATAAATTCAACTTAATGAATTCAAAAACCGGTGCTATGCAATTTCCACACAGGGATTATCAACCAATCCAAATTATACAACACTATCACATTTACCTACTCAGGTGTCTCATTTTCTTCCTCACTTAGAATTTTCGGTTATCCGAAAAAATTCATCAGCGAAGGCACTGTTGCCTAAAATAAATGGAAAATCAATAAAATTTGGATCCGGATACTCTTTACGATATTCGATACATTTGTTTTTAATCAAATATAGAGCTACCTCTCAAAAATTATGACCTTATTTCATTTATTCACTTTAACAAGTATTTGAAAAGCTTTAATTTTTCCAATCCTAAAGATCAAAATCGTTTAGGATAAGCCTATTGGTGCACCACCGAGTCCAAAAGGAGGAATAAAAAACACCGCCTAACTCAATTTACTGGGAGTATTGATATTCCAGAGTTAAACCCATAAAAAGCACAGTACTAGGAGCCCAAAATTCCACTAACTGGGTACTTGTCTGGAGAAAATTACCATGAAAAACAATATTTTATTGCCAGTCCTAAATCCATGGATCCAATCACATAGACATAATGTTAGGATAATAAAATTATTCTCCAAAATTTTGATTTAGTAGATAGTGGTAGGATTGTTCCCTGTTTCTAAAAATATTGATCTTCTTGAGCTATGTCTGGTTACATGATTGGTTTATGCATGTAGTTGAGTATCGGATCCGTGACTCCCACTGACAGGCTGGGAAATACACGTTTCAATCTGAGTAACGCTTCTATTTTGTAACTGTTCTAATAAGAGGAAGAACCGTAAGAACCGTAACTACATAAGAACGAAGAAGAAGTAAAAGAAACAACAAAACCGTGTTCACAGATTCAGTGAATCTGTGAACAAATGGTCAATTCGGTAAGAAGATTTTGGAAATCTATCTAAATCGACAACTGAGAATGGAGTTACCTACTCTCCTAATTTAACCGAGAATCAAGAACAAGATTAACTAATGAAACAAGGAACAAGAAACAACATTCCTAACAACATTTTAACAGTCTAAAAATCAAGAAACACTCATTTCTTGATGCCTAGATTGCTCAAGAACAATCAAGAACTAGAATGTAAAAAAGTATGGAAGATCTACACCACTATTCCAACCTATCTAGTTTACTTGAGTGCTGATTCCTACCTTATTCCACAAACAAGAAATAAATCCTAATCCACAACTAAGCAAGAAACAAGGAAACAAGAAACTAGTTAATCCACAATACAAGGAAATCAAGCAAGCTCATAGAAACTTCACTCAAGAACATTGCCATGAACAAGGAGCTTAGCAATTATCAAGAAGTCGTGGAGGATCTTCTTTATTTGCTCAAGAGAACTTGACAATACATTCAAAAGCTCCCTCACAAGAGAGGGGGGCCCTTAAATAAGCAAGAAGGCTACCCATGTGGAGCCCAAGTGGCAATTTCACCAAATTAGAATTACATGTGGAATTTGCCCTTTCACTAAAGGTCACCATCAACAGGTAGCTCACTCTAACTAATTTAAGGGGGGTCTACTTTTATTTACAAAGCCTAGGAAGTATGACTAGCTCCTACATGGTTGTTCCTTCTTTGGGATACACCATGTAGGCTCACATAGATATTTCATTGTCATCCTAGCTAGTAATTTCTCGGCTCTCATGCTCGGCTCTCAGCTTCTTCTGCTCTCCTCCTTCTGAGACATCCTCGGTCATGGGTGAGAGATATTCCATGTCTTCGGCTTGGCTCGGCATCTGGGGATTCTTTGGAATCTGCTAACATTACCCTCCCCTAATTTGTTGCAGGACCCACTGCAACACCGGTGATGTCTTTCCGCTTGGCACTTGGAAAAATGTGGATCTTCGTTTGCTTCCGTAAAACTAGGTGCTTATTATCCGCAAAACTTGTTTTTCAAAATTGGAAGTCTCTTAATTGGCCGCTACATTCCAGCCCTCTTGAGAACTTCTTGCGAGTCCTGCTCGCCTCGTCGTCATGCCGTTTGTTTTCTCTCGCTCATCTTTCGTCCCCCAAGGCTTCAAAAACTTGGAAGCGGAGCTTACTCCCGAAATTGAGAGGCCCCAAGTATTCTCTTATCTTCTCCACAAAGCCCATTTCTTGCCAGTCCTCCACCATGGTCACATAACGTGACGACATAAAGGCCGCTCTGTAGTACAGCCGGGCCATCATCTCATGGTCTTCTTCCTACTGGAGGGCTACATTCGGGTTGATCTTAATGGGATCCAAGCCTCGATCCCAGAAACAATCTTGCTGCATCAGAAAGGACATAGATCTGCAATATTTGGCACTTTCTTGCACGCAAAGATCGGCACTTGTTTTGTACTTGTGCCCGAAGTCAAGTAACTGCAGTCTCAGATCATCCGGGGAGGTTCTCTCTGAAATTCTCAGAATGACTGGCCAGTTTACCAACTCCACTCATGGCTTTTCTTCCGGCCATGGATTTCTACATTTGAGTGGCATGTAGAAAAGATCCACTCGCTTCCATGCTGGTGCCTTTAGATACTCTTGGAGTCACTTGCTATCCTTCAGGACTTTATTCTGCCACTCTAGTTGCGGTTGTAATGCCACAATGATCTCAACCCTGGTGGATTACTAGCCTTGATCTATATCCTCCTTGCCTCCCCTCATGTTGGGAGGGTATTTCCTCTCAAATTTCTCTGACTCTCTTTTGTCAGCCAATTTGCCTCTGGGCCTGGTAGGAAAAGTTGTCCTACGCAGTTGGAATGGCCTCGCCAGATAATCATCTAGGGACTTGGTGCCTGTGTGTTTTTCTTTGGCTTTCTCGCTTGTCGACGGCACAACTGCGTCCGTATCTTGTCTGGGCAAGAACCTTCTTGTCTCTGGTTGATCTGCTAGGAAGTCATCATCACCCCCCATGTTGGTGTTAGTTTTTGGAAGGTCAGGGATGAAATGATCTGGAGAGAGGGGTGCGGGAATGACATGTTTCAGAGGGGGTGGGTTTAACAAATTATATGCCGCACCGGGGGAGTGGAGTTGTTGGAAGAACTCGTCCCGTCGGGCCTTGTATGTGTCAGCTGGACCTTTTGATGGGCCCGTTATTGTGCTAGGAGGTGATGGAGAGAGGGAAGATGAAAGAATCGGGTAAGTTGGAATAAATGTTTCGAAAAAATTAAATGCAGAGTAGGAGGAGGGATTAAAGGTGGAAGGGGGTCGGGGAAAAGTCCTGGAAGCAGCACCGGCTCTCTGGCCACCCGATCTCGAGCTACCGTCTAAAGATTGGGTTTGCTTGTCCTGATTCCATGCTCCATCATTTCCATCATCGTCTCGTGGCTTCTTTGACTGAGCGCCTGCTTGGGCCTTGCACGCCGTGTCCCACAATTGATTCACCTTGTCCAAGACTTGCTGCAGGGCCTTCGTTGTGTCTTCCAATTGCTTTTGGGACTCCAGGATGATCTTCTCTTGCTTGGCCACAATGTTTTCAAAATTTTTCTTTTCGGCCTCTCGTTCTTGGATTAGCCTTACAAACTTTTCCATCCGGATGGCTGAGGCCTGTGGGGCCTGGAATTGAATATCCTTGGGCTTGACTAGAGGAGCATCGACTGTCATTGCACCCGATGATCCATCTCGTACTTGGTCGATTTGGACCATCTGGTGCTTCAGTTGCTGCTGGACCTCTTCCAGAGTGGTCTTCTGTCTGGCCATCACGGACTTGATTTTCACTGACTCTCTTTCTTTTTCTTTGGCCAGCTTCTGATGATGTGTAATTTCCTGGTCTTGATGCTGGACCTTGCTCTCAAGCATTTGATATTGGCTAACCAACCAATGCATATGGTAGCTCATTTCGGATAGGCCGATCACTGAGCGTTTAGCTGCTTTGGTGAGCTTCTCAGGGTTAGTGAGGGTTGGGTACTGATCTAGAGTGTGGGATGGTGAGGCTAAACCAAAAAATAAACCTGGTGTTAGAGCTGAAGATGGAGGTGGAGATGGAGGTGGAGGTAGTGAAGGGAGTGGAGGGATGATGTTAGTAACTGTTGTGGTGGTGGTGGTTAGTGGAGGGATCAGACTTCTTCCTGGCTACTTCCCCTTCTCCGGCTCGTCGTGGCTTATTTCCATTAGGTCTGCAACATCAAAATATTGCGATGTGTCCAATGTGTGGACTTGTTGGGCCTGTGGTTGTTGGTCGTGTGGTTGCTGAGCCGTTTCCGTGTCCTGGGGACTGGATATTCCCACTCCTCCCCCCCCCCAAAAAAAAAACTTGTGCCGGTGGTGATGTTGGTGGCGTTTGCATAGTAATCAGTGTGGGTGGGGTGGTGACTTTATCTGGCTGACCTGTGACTTGAGACACTGTCGTGTCAGGTGCTGGTGTAGAGGTAGTTGCTCCATCACCCCCGTCGATGGCATGTGAGGGTGACGAGTGTTGTTGTGATGTCGTGGATGAGCTTCCATCATCTGAGGCAGAACCATCTGAAACTGATCCCACTGGTGATGTGCTCCCAACTTGAAGCTTCTTTTGCATCCATTGTTGCCTTGTGTCTGGCAACTGGACCTTGGAGATATCGGCCTCTTGAGCTTCGAATGTTGCGGCTGCTTGTGGATCCGGTTGTGGGCTTGTTTGCGTCTGGACCAGTGGAAGTATACATGTGTTGGCCCTTTTAGGTTGGGATCCCGATGGGGAGGTAGCCCGTGATCGTGCACGCTTGGACTTTTTTGAATCGATGGGAATTTTCCATGCCTTGTCCGCAAGCTGCAAGTGTTGTTGAAGCTTTGGCCCTCTGGACTTGGTGGAGGGTGATATCTGTCAAGAGATATCTGAGTATTGTTATCGGCTGCTTGTTCTTAATGCACTCATGAAGGTAGTTCGAAACAAATTGTGCCCAATCATAGAGATTCTGGGAATGCAGTCGTGAATCTGCCATCATGTGAAACAAGGACATGGGTACCTTCTGCAACTTGGTTCTTGGTCATTGTGTGCACTTTGTCAAGTACGCACATGCCGCTTGTAGTTGTGGGTCATTGATTGCTTCGACTCGATATCCATCCTTGTTTTTCCACTTGGCCACGGATGGGTCAATGAATTTGAAATATGCTGTCTGCTTGATTTTTTGAAGCGTCCTGGTGACAGCATTGGGTCCTCTTGGGAACCAAAAGGTTGCAAGTCGACTGGTGCAAATGATATGTTGTAAACATAGTTCCTCATAGGAGGAACTATTAGCTGGCATGACCTTGTTGTAGCATTGTAGTTGGCATATATCATATGCACGAGGTACGAGCTTTGATTCCCCATCAGGATTGGCATGTGGAACTCAATGGCTTGAAAGAAGGATGCTGCCTGTTAGTACCAGTGTTGCATTTTAGTAATATCCAATTTGGACAATTGGATGTCAAGCTTATTAGCATCAGGGTCATCAGAACTGAAGGCAGGGTTGGTAGACATGATGAAAAACTGAGAAATAAGAATCTAAAAAAGGGTGTCGGTTGAGATTTCAGACAGGGTTAACAGGCGTCTGTTGAGATTTGATCGGAGGTGTCGGTTGAGATGGGAGCCAAGGGCATCGGTTGAGATTTGATCGGAGGGTGTCGGTTGAGATGTAATGGAAAGGCATCGGCTGAGATGTAATGGAAAGGCGTCGGCTGAGATGTTATGGAAAGGCGTCGGCTGAGATGTAATGGAAAGGCGTCGGTTGAGATGTAATGGAAAGGCGTCGGTTGAGATGTAATGGAAAGGCATCAACTAAGATGTAATGGAAAGGCGTCGACTGAGATGTAATGGAAAGCCTGGCTTAAGGGACTGATGGCGGAAAAGGAATGGACTGTGAGGAACTGAGGTTGGGAAGAAAGGTGTGTGAAAGTAGAGGTGTTGTGGATAGAAGGGTATGGAGGATGTGTGGCAAACGAAGTATGGTGTGAACAATGGAATGTAGAATTTCCGAAAAAGAAGATGTTGGTATATGTTTGTGACTAAGTGGAAGGGATGAAGATATTGGGAGATGTAAAGAAAGTAACTTTCGGTGAAAACGGGTGTTTGGAGACGATGAAAGAAAAGTGTGTAGGATTTAAAGGTGATACTCAATAGTGTAATGGAAGCGTGTGGAATGCTTGTGTGGCACTACCCCTCAGCATGCAAAATGTTTCAAATGATTTGTTCTCCACTGGAGATATTAGGTTTGGAGACTGTTTGTGATGGCGCTCTCAATGGGAAACACACTAGGATGGCTGATACTGGGTGGAGATGGTGTGGAATCAACCACTGATGCACAGAACGAGAGAGCGCCAGGATCGTGTAGGAGAGCCAAAAAATCGCCAGTAGATCATTGCCAGAGAGCTCCGGGGTTCGCACTTCGCTGAGGTGCAAATGGCATTGAGGTGATGGCATTTATGGATGCCGTCGGCTGGGTTCGGGCGCGATGGGATGTGTCTGTTTGTTGGATTTTGAATGAGAAGCGTCGGTCAAGATTTGATGGAGTCGCGTCGGTCAAGATATGAGAGAGTCTCGTCGATCGAGATTTGACAAAAATCCACTGGTTGAGATCTGAGCGAATCCCGTCGGTTGAGATTTGAGCAGATCCCGTTGGTTGAGATTTGAGCAGATCCCATCGGTTGAGATTTGAGCGGATCCCGTCGGTTGAGATTTGACAAAATCCCAATATGAAGGAATGGATTTGTGTGATGCAAGTGAAGAACTTCAAGGGGAAAATATGACTGTGGCCCAGAGTAGAAGTTCTTATGAAAAGAGTGTATCCCCAGGAATGTTTGTATGTCTGAGATACCAGTTAGACAGAAATGAGGTGGCTAAAGTGTGAGAATCATTTCCGATGGTGTAGCCTATCATTTGTTGATATAGAACATCCATGACCCATGAGTATGTACAGGAAGAAGAGAATGCATAGAAAGTACATAAGTAATGGGATGAAGTATAAACAAGGAACGAGGTGAAAAATAGGCATGCAAAACTAGAACTACAAGCAAGAACATAAGAAAAATAGAAAGAAAGAATAAAAAATGTAAAATATATACCAGGGAAAAGATGTTAAATTGGATCAACAAAAAACAACTCTTTGTAATACCGCCTTAGATGACCACCGTTTACGATAGTGTCTAGGAGGATTCCGTCAAGTGTTTGCAACTGGACTACACCATTAGTAAAGATTTTATTAATAACATACGGCCCCTCACTTCTAAATTTTAATTTGTCGGGGTGCTTCTTTGATGTATAAAGAAGCACCTGGTCACCTAAGTGTAGATCTTTATTGCATAGGTGACAGTCATGCCAGGCCTTTTGGCATCGTTTGTTAACCAGTTGTGCGTGGTAAGATATAAGTCTTGTCTCACATAATTGGGCTAACGTAAATAGCCTGGTTTTGACTTGCTGTTCGATTGCAGCTTTTTCATAGAGATCTGTTGAAAAAGCTCCCATGACTCATAATGATGGGATTAAGAATTCTACTGGCATTACCGCCTCTTGACCATATACTAAGTGGAAAGGGGTAAGCCACCCAGCGGCTTTCTTCGGGGTGGTGCGGTAAGCCTAGATAGCTGAAAAAAGTTGTCTCCCAATCAGAGCGACTGGTTTCAACTATCTTGGTCAAAATTCTACATATTGTCTTATTAGTTGATTCAGCCGGGCCATTACATCTAGGGTAGTACAGTGTACTTTTTCTATGAATGACAAGGTAATGGCGTAGGAGGTTGTCAATGACAACATTTAAAAAATGCATGCCGCAATCACTAACTAGCTCAATGGGACAGTCAAAACGTGTAATAACGTGTTCGTAAAGAAAACGCGCGACTGTTTTTGCATTGGCGTCCTTCGTTGCTCGAGCCTCCACCCACTTAGTGGCATAATTTGTGGCTATGAGGATGTAACGAGCTTGGGTATGTTTTGCTGCTGGACTGATTGGTCCAACAAAGCCAATTCCCCACTTATGGAAGGCTTTGCCTTCTATAATGGGAATCAGTGGCATGAAGTATGCTTTGGTATTTTTCTTAGCTCATTGATAGACATCACACGTTTTAATGACAGCAAACGTGTCCTTAAACAAAGATGGCCACCACAATCCTGCTCGAAGGATAATCTTTGCGGTGGCTTCAACAGAAAAGTGGCTGCCACCAATGCCTTCACGAGCCTGAGATATGATAGGTCGTATCTCAGATTCATAAGCACATCGTCAAATTATACCGTCAATGCCCCTTCTGTAAAGTTGTCCTGCTATTAACTGAAAGGTCGCTGCTTTTAGCAGAATTTTTTTTTTGTCACCGTACTCGGGCCTTCTTTGAGTCTGCCTGTTGTGAGGAACTGAGTGATCTCCTCAGCCCATAAGGGTGTAGTATCGATCTGAAAAAGGCATGCATCAGGGAGATCATCGTTGACTGGTGTAGTTGCTTTTTCAGCACTTGGTAGTCTGGAAAGGTGGTCCGCCATGAGATGTTGGGTCCCTTTCCGAACGACTGCGTGAAAATTAAATTCCTCTAAAATCAACAGCCATCGAGCTATACGTCCCATTTTACAGGATTTTTTTTTGGAAATATGAGCTGATAACAGACTTTCTGTATGTTCTTCCTCTCGCAAAAACTCATCTCGAAATTCATTGTATTGCCTTTGTTCCACTGTTGGGTCCAGATAGTCTTTTGGTAATGTGGAAGCCGTCAAATGGCTTCCATGTGGGTCAGCTAATTTTTCATGGTTTTGTTGCTGTTCTTGTTGTTGGCGTTGTGCTCTAGTGAGAACTCTAACATGTTTGGATGAGATATGACGTGCTGGAAGAATCCTGTTAGGTTGTTTAGAGCAATCCTTGAAATTGTGTTTACGGACACAGTCGAGACATTCCGCATGGTATTGGTTTTTAGCTTTACAGTCAGCCATGAAATGTCCCGTTTCACCACAAATAAAACAACGGTTGCTCATTGGGCCTGTGGCAATAGCATAACCATCTTGGATGGCTAGCTGTGCTGGATTTTCTGGTGGTGTTGAATACTCATCTTGTTTGCACGAGCATGAGTTGTCTGTTTGATAATGTTGAGAACTAACAGATGGAAGTGTTATATCTTGATGATAGGAGTGGTCATAGGAGTTTTCAGCAAGATGTGTCTGTGTAGACTCTCGAGGATTGTGATGTTTTTGTGCTCCTAGATCAGTTTGTCCTAGTGAAGGTGGTCCTTAGAGTGCCAGCTGTGGCTGAGGTTCATGTCGAGGTTGTCTGGGCAACTCTTGTATATGGATTTGGTTGTTTCGTGGTGGATAGTGCGCATGTTGGTTTTGTGAAACAAATGGTTGTCGAGGAGGTTGATAATGTCCTCTTGACTGGTTGTGAGGTTGGTTCCTCAAGTTATAATAGCAATAAAGAGAGGTATGCCCCATAAAGTCGCAGATGTCACATTTGATCAAGGAAGTATCTGGGACCGGTTGGTATGAAGGGCACTCATTGCCAGTGTGTGCACCTCGACAGTGAGGGCACCACGTGTTCTCTCGTCTATGGTGGATTTGACCAGTGGGTAACTGACCCGGCATCGAACTCTGGATAGACTTAAGAGTGTTTTGAAACTCTTTCGTGAGTTTCTCCATCTATTGTTGGTGTTGTTGGTTAAGCAACTCCATCTGTGCGGCGATTTACGATCCATACGGTATGGTAGATTACGATGCCTACGTGTTATGATGGATGACTGTTCCTATGGGTGAGAACGGGTGGTGCGATAGTTGGGATACGGTTGTTATCATTGGAAGATTAAAGGTATGCGATTGCGGCGAAGGTTGTGTGTTTTCGGTTGTTACGATAGTTGTGGTGATGTTGTTGACGATGGCTGCGGCTCACGACAATCACTATGGTGTAACGTAGTTGCGTGCGATGGCTACGGCTCAAGGCAGTCGCTACAGGTGTGAGTCGGTTTGATGCAGTTGTAATGCGTGTAGTGCGGTTGGAAAGCAAGGGGACTGCGATTGAGGGTGGGTAGGATGGTGGACGGAATTGGCAAGTGAATACGATGTCTATTCGGTGGCTACGATGCAAAGAGCGAACCAATGGGAGTTTTGTTGAATGTATTCCCTACGGCTCAATGCAGTTCTCAGAGTGCAGAGCGGTCACTACAGTGCAATGCGATTGTTACGGCTGAAAGGTGGCTGCAATGACTTTAGTGTGTTTGATTATGGTCTCAATGGTTCAAGGGTCGGTTGAGATCAAAGATCATCCGTCGGTCGAGAACTAACGCGAGGGCATCGGCTAAGATCTGACGCAAGGTCATTGGTTGAGATCTGATGTGAGGGTGTCGGTCGAGTTCTGACGCGAGGTCGTCGGTTGAGATCTGATGCGAAGCGTCGGTCGAGATTGAAATGGAAACTGTTGATCGAAATCTGACGCGAGGTCGTCGGTCGAGATCTGACGCGAAGCGTCGGTCAAGATTGTAACGGAAGCTGTCGGTCGAGACGAGGTCATCGGTCGAGATCTGACTCAAAGCGTCGGTTGAGATGTGAGCAAATGCATCGGTTGAGATGTGAGCAAATGCATCGGTTGAGATGTGACTCAAGACATGGCAAGATTGATCTGTAGTGGCTCGGTCGAGAGTTGATGTGTAGCAGTCTGGTCCAAACAAGAGTCGCGGCTCGGCTTGGGAAGGAGCATGAAGCGTCAATTGAGAACTGAGCTGCGTGCTAGTCAGGACGAAAATGGTGAGCTCTGTAATGAAGGTGTGGAAGTCCTGAGAGCAATGGTTATGCCGCACAGATCGAAAAGGTTTGGGACAGTTTAATGTCTGTGTAGCTGCGGAATGACGCCAAATGTTCACAGATTCCACTGAATCTGTGAACACGGTTTTGTTGTTTCTTTTACTTCTTCTTCGTTCTTCTGTAGTTACGGTTCTTATGGTTCTTCCTCTTATTAGAACAATTACAAAACAGAAGCGCTACTCAGATTGCAACGTGTATTTTCCAGCCTGTCAGTGGGAGTCACGGATCCGATACTCAGCTACATGCATAAACCAGTCATGTAACCAAACATAGCTCAAGAAAATCAATATTTAGAAACAGGGAGCAATCCTACCACTATCTACTAAATCAGAAAACGATCAAGAACAAGATTAACTACTAAAACAAGGAACAAGAAACAAGTAACTAGATTCCTAACAACATTTTAACAGTCTAAGAATCAAGAAACACTCATTTCTTGATGCCTAGATTGCTCAAGAACAATCAAAAACTGGAATGTAAGAAAGTATGCAAGATCTACACCACTGTTCCAGCCTATTTAGTTTACTTGAGTGCTGATTCCTACCTTATTCCACAAACAAGAAATGAATCCCAATCCACAACTAAGCAAGAAACAAGGAAACAAGAAACTAGTTAATCTACAATACAAGGAAATCAAGCATGCTGGAGCCCAAGTGGCAATTCCACCAAATTAGAATTACATGTGGAATTTGCCCTTCCACTAAAGGTCACCATCAAAAGGTGGCTCACTCTAACTAATTTAAGGGGGTTCTACTGTAATTTACAAAGCCTAAGAAGTATGACTAGCTCCTACATGGTCGTTCCTTCTCTAGGATACACCATGTAGGCTCACATAGATATTTCACTGTCATCCTAGCTAGTAATTTCTTGACTCTCATGCTCGGCTCTCAACTTCTTCTGCTCTCCTCCTTCTGAGACCTCCTCAATCATGGGTGAGAGATATTCCATGTCTTCGGCTTGGCTTGACATCTGGGGATTCTCTGGAATCTACTAACACCATTGCATTGATTACATCAAAATTTTCGCAAAGACTTTAAAAGTTTTGGGCAATGTAACACCCAACCCCAAAACAAAAAGCACCATGCATTTATCCAAATGCACCGAACCCCTTTGTAGAAACTATGACATCTATACAACACAAGGCTATGGGCATGCAATACCCAGTGACACTCACTGAGAGACATGCAAGCACCAAAAAGGACTAGGCCCTACCCTCACCATGCATCCCATTTACTTTCAAGAAAAAAAGTAAAGAAAGAAGTTAAATAAAAAACTTCATGCATGTTAGTAAAGCCCCCCCCCCCCCCTCCCTTTCCTTCCAAACCTAACCAGGGCTTGACAAGGTAAAGCAACCACTGGCTCATGGCTGTCACAGATGCTTTCGGTCGTCAGCCACAGCTCGAGAAGTTACCTCAACCGATCCAACAAAAATAACTCTGTCAGATCAATTGATCAAGGGCAATCATGGCCTTCCTCCACGCGCTTCAACCAGAGTAGCCTCTGTTGTGAAAAATGTCCGACAGCCACTCATTCTTTTAGAGCCAGTGAAGCTAGAACTTTTCTAAATCAGCTAGCTACCAGCTCAACCTACCAATGAGATTCATTCAAACTCGTGGTTAATCCTAGACAAGTATGACACAACAAATCCAGGTAGCAAACTACTGTGCGGCAGCCTTTCTGATTCCATCTTTGCTTCAAAGGATTCAAAACACAAGGTTACTTCCCTTCTACAACAGACCAACTTGCATTACTGCGACCCTCTCTAACCTCGCTTTACTCTGAACAGAGGTGTCAAACCTCACCAAATCAGATTTTACAGAGGCTTAGAATAAATAGGTTTACCATTCTTAACCTCCTAGAGTCAGCAAGCTGCAAATTTCACAGGAATTCAAAGAACTCTTCTCCTTGGATTTGGTGAAGAGTGCTTGATCACTTTCTCCATCTTTGAGAGATAATCTCTCAAATCTTGCAATTCGAGTTTAATGCCTATATTCCTCGGCTATCAAGACTCCTTGCAAGGCTTCTAAAGAGGGTAAGTCCTCTTTAATTGCATAAGATTGGACAATGGTATCAAAATCTTCACTTAGTCCATTCAAGATAACTTGAACTATTTCCTTGGATTTGATAGAATCATCTATGCAACAAAGATCTTTATGGAGATCCTTAACTCTAGAAACACAGGATGAAGCACTTTCATCCTTTCTTTGAAAACTTTGAATGATCATATTTCTTAGAGTAAGGATTCTAGAAGTGTTTTTAGACTTGTAAATAGATTGAAGAGTACTCCATGCTTCTTGAGCATTGACACAAGAACTAATCTCTCTTAGGACTTCATTGGAGACATTTAGCTTTAAAACATGAATAGCAACGCGTACTCTTTTCTTGAATTTTGGAATTTCTTGAGGATTATTTGGTTCCTCCTCATTCCCATTCACTATATCTATTAGATCTTGAAGTACAAGAATTGATTCTATCCTCACTTTCCATGTACTATAATTTGTAGAGGTGAGTCTTTCACCTTGTTCTAATAGATAAGATTCCATTGAAGTCATATCTAGAGAATTGATTTTGGCTTTCTAAATGAATGTTTTCATAGGTTCAAAACTAATCAAATGTAGACTATTGATTACTTAGAATCAAGTAACAAATGATTGAGAACTCAAAAAAGGCCAAAAGTTCCAATTTCTAGGTGCTAGACAAAATTTGCACTAAATTTTTCAAAGCAAAAGTAAATGAAGTAAATCTGAGTTCACACGTGTGAAATAGCTTAAAAAAATCAGATTTATCATTTAGAAAGTTTCATCCATTCATAGGATCATAGATCCAAACAATTCTTCTTGGATTGAAGAAAATTGAAAAATAGTCAAAATTTGCTATTTTTGACTCCTACAATAAAGGATCTTAGATAGTACAGCCTTCAAGCATGTAAAACTCTGTTTTTCTTCTTCAACATGCCTCACTTTAATGTCAAGAACTCTCCTTAGGTTCCACAAATCCTCTTGAGGTCACTTGCATCACAAACTAGCCTTGATTAGCTTCCTATTCATATGCTACATGGATGGAAGAGATGAGAAGTAACATAGCCCCCACTCTATCTCGATTAGAGGCCTCACACGTGCTGCTATAGTAGGTCGTACAGCTCTGAAATCAAAGAAAAAAATATGTTAATAAGTGATGATAAGAGTGGATCTAGTTATCTCAAAATCGAGTGCTAGTAAGAGGCAAAATTTCATCAACAATGATGAGAAGTCATTCCATTTGATAAAGCAATGATTAGATGTGTATTCTCCTATCAAGCTCTGATACCATGAGAACTTTTTCACACGTGTGAACCAGCTGCAAGTACAAGGATCAAGGAAATGAATGTTTGCACACTAAACTAGCTTCTATTCTAAAAACAAAGAGATGGAAAACATTGGCAAGCTAGTTAGCAAGAAGGCAAGAGCATTCATCACAATCTAACTATCATTACACCTCCAATGGATCAAATGGAAGCTTTACTTGAAGAAGTGTGATCTTGAGGTACAAAGCCACCTTATTTATAATACAAGAGGCTTCTAGAACTCGTGGAGAGAGAAAGCAACCTAGATGCCACATTGGCTCTACCTCTCTTCTAGATGACAAAAAGACAAATGGATAAGACTTGAGAATCTCTCTTTTTGAGAATCCTTGACCTACAAGAGTAGCCTCACATGCTTCTTGATAGGTTCTAGACCTACACATCACTATGGAGACTTTGACTCAACTTGGAAAGTTACTAGACTAGTCTACCTCAAGTTTGGACAAACCCCAAAACTTGAATCTCTAAGTTTAACATTATCTTAATTTGACAATATTTTCACAAGCTTTAAGACTGAAAATCTTGGTGTGCTCAATGCAAAAACTGAAGCGAGAGTAGCAGAACTTTTGAAATCATTGTATGCTTATAGTGAAATATGAGGTGGGACAATTTTTCAACGCGACATAAACATTACAAAAGTAAGGTATGCTAGATCTATACATGTTGATTTACTATAGTTTGAAGCATTTATGGATTGTAGCTTTCAACAATGGCAATGTTCCATTTGCATGTTGCTCTTCCTATGGAATGCACTCCAATTATTAAGAAAAATTCGAAAGTTGTAGAGAATATTGCTGCAATAGTTAGAGAATTGAGAATGAATAATCATATAAATATAGATTTGTGGGTGGATGGATCAATTTATCCTAATGATCCAGCTACCAATTTGTGTCCAGATTTTAAGTCCGTAACTCATCTTCTCAGATTTGTATGTGAAGGAAATAGCGGATTACTTGGATATTGTCAAAGGTTGTGTGATATTGGAATGCATAGCATATCTTGTATTAATCAGCAATTACAGTTTGCATTGCAACGTGCAAATCAACAATTGCTTCATTATGTGCAACACACTAGTGCTGAAAATAATGCACTCAAGAATGTTATGTGAGAGTTGAATGCTATAGTCACTACTCTTCGGGGATCAAACCAAGAAATGTTAGAATCCATGGAAAAGTTGTGATCCAAGAGTTTAAAAACTGTTGTTGATATAAAAGTTATCAAAAAGACAATGATGAAGAGGAATATAAAGAGAGTACCAATGAAGAATATTGATGACTTATCTACACATAGCGGCAATAAAAAAAAAGAATTTGAACATTCAAGTATGTTTTTATATAAACTGTTTATTTGATTTGTATATGCACTTGATAACATGGAAATTTATTCATTTTCATATGTTTGTTGCAGATCATGTTTGGTGGCAAAGAACTATTTAACAGATCATTCATGCATTGGATCATTTTTAAGTCATGTTTTACCAAGAAAGTCAACAAAGGAAATGATGAAAAATACTCAGTTTGAAAAAATGAAAAATGAAATTGCAGAGACTGTTTTGATTAAGGTTCAATCATACTTGGATGCAAATCTGATACAAAGTGCATGTGATGTTTCTAGAATTAGCAGACATGCTTATTTTTTTTTTTTAGAATAGTTAAAGAAGTTTTCCCAAGTGATGGTGAAGAAAACTTATCTTCTGCGTCCATATCGGGTAAGATTAGCAAGAAATTATTATAATGACGGAATGTTCAAAGTAGTTGGCCAAAAACTTCATATAATTGAAATATACAAATCAGAATATGGTGAGCTCAATTACAACGATTGCAATAATATTTTCCTTGATATTGAAAATGTTCTAAAATACATTATTCGATTCTATAAATTAGACGAACATCAAGTAAATGGAAAGCTCATTATTGTAATAAAATTGGATGAATCTGAAATCATCAAAGGTCAGAAGTTGGAACGAGTGAGTGTCACTTTGATGAACAAAATTTCAGATACAGATGATCGAACATTTAGTGTTCAATCGGAAAATCACATACGGTGGTTGGCGACATTCCAGGTATACATTTCAAATTTCATTTAGAATATCGTTATTAACATTTCATACCTTGCCAGTTTTTATGGACATGTCATGCATTACTTGCTTCTGTACAGGTCTTGAAAGAGGACCATAAAATACTTTCATGGATATTTTTAAGAACAAATTATGGCAAGATTATAAAGAGACATTTGGAGGGTGAGAAATTTACAGTCGAAAACCATGAAAGTTTTCAAATTCAATGGCACCTGGCAGGGGATTTGAAAACATTAAAATGTATGTATAATGTCTCTCATGGGGCAACATCAAAGCATCCATGTTTATATTGCATGAAGGATTGCTACAATATGAATTTGGGACGATCAAACACTGGCCCAACACGAGAAGCTGAAGATCCAAATATGAAAATTGTTCTGCCAATTCCATTAAGAAATGTTCACATATGCACATTGCATGTTGAGGTTCGTATTATTGAAAAACTTATTTACCTGCATATTCTACTAGCATGGAATCATAAACCGGAGTTTGTGGCTAAAGCAGCAATTAGGAGGTTGGAAATAGTTCTGTCAAATGCAGGACTACATAAAGGGAATGTCACGATTGAAAAAAATGACAGACTCTCCGGAAAAAAAAAAAAAAAAAGAAACGTTCCTAATAAGCCATCAATTGGAGTTGCTAAAGCAAGAAAATTCTTATCCAATTACACATGCAAAGAATCAAGTGTCAGATACGAAATTTGAAGAGAAATTGTTCAAGCCACACAAACACTGGAAGGATGTAATCGAGTGGAAAAGGGACAAGTGTGGACCAACTTAGACAAACTCATAGGTGTTATCAGGAAAGAAAACCTATCATCAGAAGATATGAGGACTTTGCAAAATCATTGCACCACATTTGTAAAATTTGTACATGATTGTTGGGAAAAAGACAATGTTACTCATTACATGGTGCTAATCTATATCATTATCTGGTACTTATCTCATTCAGGCTTATATTTTTTTTCTACTGATGTAACTAATCAAAACTCTTGTTTGCAACACATCCTTCTCCATCATGCAACTTATTTTGCAAAGGAATATGAGAGCTTAAGTATCTGGTCATCACAAGGCATGGAAAAATCTCATTGGCAAGCAAGGGGAGCATTTCATAGAGCTACAAATCATTGAGGACACAATTCAAGAAATAAATATTTAGTTCAACTTTTTCAAAAATCTATTACAGAAAATTGTTTTGTTATCATTATCATCCTCTTCAATATTCAGATGGATGGTATTGTCATGAAGGAATAGTCTCCTTTCATATGGATCCAAAAATTCTAAATTTTTCCTTTTACGCATATCAATGTAACCCGAATAAAGGGCCATTGCAGATGATCTTTTTGTAGTCACATTGGGAGTATAACCCAATATTTTAATTGCCAAATCCCTTTTCACAAAAATTATTTTATATGGTCCTCTTGCATACTTATGGCCTCCTAAACAAACTGATAATGATTTGATGGCCATAATAATAGTAGTTGTATATGGATTAAAAGATGAATGATATATACAAATCTCATTATTTTGAAAGTTTTTCAAATAATGAGATAGAGACACATCCTTTCTGTCAAGAATTAGATATGCAACATCAAGCATTCACCATAACCAATCACCACAAGAAGGCGGAAGAAGAACACGCACTGCCACTCTATCACACTGACTCATACAGAATGTAAAATGTACAAATAAACCCTGAATCCTGATAGAGAGAGAAAACCTACGAGTAGACTAATAGACTAGCCTACGGCTATAGACAACTGGTCACAACTGTCAACATTAATGTGCATCGTAAACAATAACAATGAAGTTTATCATTGATTTCTAACACTCTCCCTCAATGATAAAATTACTTTTTTCTATCCCTAATAGAGTAGGAAACCTCTCAAATTTACATCTACCTAATGACTTAGTAAAAATATCTGCCATTTGATCTTCAGATTCACAAAAAACAAGATCAATGGCTCCATCAAGAATTTTCTCTCGAACAAAATGGTAGTGTATTTCGATGTGCTTGGTTCGAGCATGTAAAACTAGAGTTTTGGCAAGGTGAATGCAATTTTGATTATCGCAAGATATAGTAGTCGCATCCACCTATGGTTGACCTAAATCCACAAGCAATCTTCGTAACATACCGCTTCTTGTGTAGCATTGCTGAGTGCTCGATATTCAGCTTCCGTCGATGATAAGGCTACTGTAGATTGCTTTTTGCTGTTCCATGAATTTGTAGCTGTACCATAACTAGATGTATGACCACTGGTAGATCTTCCGTCATCAATATTACTTGCCCAATCGGCATCTGTATAACCTACCAACATTGGCGCTTCAGGCTGATCATACTTCAAACCAAAATTCAATGTCCCTCGAATGTATCTGAGAATACGTTTAGCAGACTTCCAGTGTGCTTGACTAGGATCTTGCATAAATTGACTAACAACACCAACGGCATAAGAAATATCAGGTCGTGTGTGTGTCAAATAAATCAAACTACCCACCAGTTGTCTATACAAATAGGCATCCACTTTCTCAGATTCATCATATGCAGTAAGCTTCATGTTGACATCCATAGGTGTACTCAAAGGCTTACAATCTTGCACATTGGACTTATAAAGCAAATCTTGTGCATATTTGCTTTGTGTAAGAAAGACCATGTCTTCCTTTTGCCATTCTTCAATGCCAAGACAATAGTGCATCAATCCTAGATCACTCATGTCAAAAGCTTTGGAAAGATCTGATTTTATTTCATCAATTAAGCTCTCATTACTTCCTGTAATAATCAAATCATCCACATACAACACAATGAATACTATATCTGAATCTTGCCTTAGAATGTAAAGATTAGGATCAGCATCACTCTTTATCATTCCCCTCCGCTTGAAGTGTTCATCAATGTAAGAGTACCACGCCTGTGGTGCTTGCTTCTATCCATAAATGGCTTTGTTGAGCTTACAAACGAGATGCTCTCTCCCTGGCTCAACAAATGCTTGAGGTTGTACTAAGTACACCTCTTCATCCAGCACTCCATTAAGAAAAGCAGATTTAACGTCCATTTGCTGGATCTTCCAGCCATAGAAAGCAGAAATAACAATGATAGAACGTATAGTTACCATCTTAGCTACGGGTGCGAAGGTTTCTTCAAAATCAATACCTTCATGCTGCTCATATCCTCTCACAACCAATCGTGCTTTATACTTGTTGAGTTGCCCATCAGCTCCATATTTAATCTTGTATATCCATTTGCAAGTGATAGGCGTCTTACCATCAGGTAGCTCAACCAAGTTCCACGTCCTATTTTTCGATATAGCTTCCATTTTTGTTTCCATAGCTTCACACCACTCCTTGTGCTCTTTTGCTTTATCAAAAGTTTTTGGTTCTTGAGCCTTGAGCACAGAACCCATTAGGGCTAGATTCATCTCTAATCTTGCAGGAGGTTTTTGATTTCTACTTGATCTTCTAAGCTCTCCCTGCTCACTTGATTCGGGAGTATCTCTCTTATTAGCATCACTTGTTACTGACAAGTACCACTTAGGCACTATCCTAGGAATCTCATTATTGACCCTGTCTTTTTCCATTGGCTCTTCCATATCGACACTAACTTCTTTCTTCACTTGGGCTTTAACTTTATCATCAAAGGGATCAATTGTCAATTTTATTTGGTCATTTTGACCCATCTCATCAAAAGTAGCATCTCTAGAAATCATCATCTTTTGTGCATCTATGTCATACATCCTATATGTCTTGGCTCTTTCATCATATCCAAGGAAAATACACTTAACAGCTTTTGCATCCAGCTTCTTTCATTTTTAATCAGGTACATGAGCATAAGCATCACAACCAAATATTTGTAAATGAGAAAGATTAGGTTTCTTTCCAGTAAAAGCTTCGTAAGGTGTCTTACCCTCCACGGACTTCGTAGGATACCGATTCAAGATATGAGTAGCTGTGTTGCATGCTTTTGCCCAAAAAGTATTTGGCAAACCCTTGCTCTTAAGCATTGCCCTAGCCATCTCCACAATGGATCTGTTTTTCCGTTCTGCAACTCCATTTTGTTGTGGTGAATAGGGTGTAGTGGTTTGTCTCTTGATCCCATGATCCTTGCAAAAATTTATAAACTCTGTTTAAAAAATACTCACCATCACCATCTGATCTGAGGGTCTTAATATAACAACCTGTTTGTTTTTGAACTAGAGTCTTGAACTTTCTAAACTTGGCAAAAGCATCAGATTTCTTGCTTATGAAATAAATCCAGATATGTCTACTATAGTCATCAATGAATGTGATGGAATAGTAACAACCACTAATGGACCTAGTTTGTATTGGTCCACATAGATCACTATGAACAAGATCAAGAATGCCATTGGCTCTTCTTGCTCCATCTTTGGGAAATCTCTCTCTATGATGTTTTCCCAAAATGCAACCCTCACAAATTTTTCCTTCAAAACAGATATCAGACAATCCAACAACTAGATTACCTCTTTTAAGGATTTGCAAGCTTTGAGCAATGATATGACCAAACCTTTGATGCCAAAGATCACTTCGACTATCAACAGTGCTTACCATAGCTTGAGTAAAAGATCTCGCATTCAATTTGTAGAGTCAATTCTCGTTGACTCTAGCTCCTGTAGCAATCACTTTGTAGTGATTCTTGATGTCTTTGACAAGATATTTGTCACTATCAAACTCAACCTTGAGTTGTTGATTAGCCATCGTCCCAACAGATGGTAGATTGCTAGCTAAGCCAGGTACATATTGCACATTTCTTATATGCTTTATCTTCCCATTGGCTAACTTCACTGGTACCACTCCAACTCCTTTAACAGATAGCAATTTGCCATCAGCTTGCCCAACTTCATCACCATTGTTAGTTTTCTTGAGTTCTGAAAACCACTCTTTCCTTGAAGTCATGTGCTTGGATGACCACTATCAATGTACCAGGTATCCTTGGCTTCATCACTTGTCATTAATGCTGTAATAAACAATTTTGAACTCTCACCTGTATCATCTTCATATTGATCATCATCGTATTGATGTTGATCAATATAATTGTCTTCATAATAATAGTCATCAAACTGATGTTGATCAGCATAATTTTCCACTTGCCATTTGTCTTTTCTTTGTTCCATCTCCTTATGTCTCTTGAAGCATTCACGTTCCCAGTGACCAGGTTTGTTGCAGTACCTACAATTTCCAGGTTTATTTTGTCTTGAATAGCCGCATCCTTGACCTCGGTCTTGGTTTCAATTATCTCGATTCGGACTATCATTGACTTGCTCATGAAATTGTTGAAATGATCCTCGGCTTGAGTTTCCTCCTCTCGATTGATACTTTCCACGGCCAAATCTTCCACCTCATCCTCTAACTGCAAGAGCTTGATCATAGCTCCTGTTACGATGATTCAAGTTCTCTTGACGTTGCTCTTCTTGCAAAAGCAATCCATCTAGCTCTTCATAGGTTGGTAGATTTTCTCTTGTGACTATACTCGTCACAAACATCTGATGTGACTCACTCAGACTATTCAATGTTCAATTGCACGATCTCACGATCTTGTGTTCGCTCTCCAACTGCTGCTAATTGATCACGGATCTCTTTGATCTTTAGTATGTGATCGACAATAGTTGCACCATCATCCATCCGCAATGTATGCAACTTTGTCTTTAGAAATAGTATTCGAGATGTATTTGTCGTTTCAAACAATGCCTTCAATGTATCTCATGCTTCTTTTGGTCCTTCTGAATCTGAAATATAAGGAATAATTGCATCTCTAACTGATAAGTTGATGACATTTTGGGCTTTCCGTCTTCTCCTATCAAATGACCGCTGATCTTCTTCAATCACTGGTCTTGTCTCTTCATCTGTCACAATCTCCCATAGCTCCTTTTCCATCAAAATGTTCTTCAGTTTGAATTTCCAAACTGCATAGTTGCCGGCACCTTCCAATTTGCTTGACTCATTAAGGACACTCTCGCTTAGAGTTGCCATTACTGGATAGATGAGTCTGGATCACAAAATCTCTCCCAATCAACAGATTTTCAATCTGTCTAATGCTGCCCTGGCCTTTCTGATGCCTCCGGGACTGTACTTTCGTTTCCCACTGATGATTCTAAAATCCAACCCTACAAAATACACCAAAGAAGAATTTCTTCCAACCGTTTTTGTCTCTCCAAGCTTTCACCTCCCGTGAAGGACTTTTTCACTTCGTTGCGGAGCCTGTGACAAGTTGTATCCACTGATCAGGCACGCAGGACTATTGCTGCTCTGATACCATGTCAAGAATTAGATATGCAACATCAAGCATTCACCATAAGCAATCATCACAAGAAGGCGGAAGAAGAACACACACCGTCACTCTATCACACTGACTCATACAAAATGTAAAATGTACAAATAAACCTTGAACCCTGATAGAGAGAGAAAACCTATGAGTAGACTAATAGACTAGCCTACGGCTATTGACAACTGGTCACAACTGTCAACATTAATGTGCATCGTAAACAATAACAATGAAGTTTATCATTGATTTCTAACACTTTCTCCCGACTGATACACCTCAGACGCCTCCATGTCTCATACCAAAGGCATTTATTTCAATAGCATCCTGTAAACGAGTAAAAAAAATCAATTTAGAATGATACATAAACTGCAAACTCATACTTTAACACAGTGTTTGAAATAAGAAAACTGAACAATATCAATACCAATATAATATCGACGTACCAGATCATAATCATCATATTCAATGACGTTTGCTCTGGTAATGTCATGTCCTCCAATGGCCTCTACATTTCCGGAGGGGATATATTGAGTTCTTGGGGGATATTTTTTTTGGAATTCCAAAAATTCCTCCTCTGTGGCAAAGTGTTTTTCATAGGCTTTAGATTTTTCAATCATGGCCTCCAAGGCCTCATTGCTAGATTTTCAATTTCCATCTTTATCATAATCTATCTCACTTTCAAGGTCATCATATATGTAATCAACAATGTCAGAAAATTCTGATAAATTTTGTGCAAAAATTGAGAGGATTTCATCCTCTCTCAAATTCAAAACATCTTCTGTATCATTAAATGAAATATAACTATAATTATTTATAAAATATAAGAGAATATCGAGTAGAGTTAATTGATTAACAGGAGATGCAGATGGAAGAGAATCAGAGAGGATTATAGAACGAGAGAGTTTTCTGATAATCTGAAGCGATAGATGCTTCAGCTTCAACCCCTATATTAGTATCTGCATCATCTACATCAATTGGAAGAGATGCAGATGCTTCAATCAATGGAACAGTAGAATATTCAACAGACTCATCATTTGAAATTTCAGTAGATATGTAAAACACAAAAGCCATTCTTTTGATTAGAAGGTGACATATTCTTTTGTGGATACCACAATATATATTTCTTTTGAAATGGTCATGCAGGTTAGAATACTTTCTATTGTGTTTATGCTTAGAGGATCGTTGGGAATGCACAAGGTCCTGAAAATGAATGAAACAAAAACTATCTATATCCTAAACAGGAGTACTAATAATCTAAGAAAAATCATCAAGAAGAGAAATTAAATTATAATGATTCTCATAAACTAGCTTATCGATATTGAATGGAGCAAAAAAAATACTGGAAAGATACTCTAATTTCTCAGATGGAATGTCATTGGCATTCAAAAAATCCAAAAGTTCGTTATCTAAGGACATGGGAGAACCAGCCATATTGAACCTGATATTGGTTCAACGCGACTGAATGATTTCGGTCGAGGATCGAACAACAGTGCGCACGTTGATCAGAGATCATTTTGGCAAGACTAAATTTTTTCACGAGCACACGTCAGAAGAGACTGATATCACTTCAGCACACTTGAATGAATCTGACCGTGCACTGCATGTGACGCACGTCGATTCGATATCGCGAGAAAGAAAGAAAACAAAATGATGAGGGAGTTCAAAATAAAAGATCACGGAATCGAAATATGGAAAGTGGTGCCCATATTTATAGCCTATTCCTATTGATCACAGCCACACATTTGTCAAATAATGAATTGAGGAGCGCAGCCTATATTTATTCACCAATTAGAGTGAGACAAATTTGTACCTATGCCAGAATACATTAAATAGTCTATCACTAGATTCTCTGAATCATCATTAGCCCTGACCCTAAAATTTGTACTTGTGTCAGAATACATTAAATAGTCTATTACTAGTCTCTCCGAATTATCATTAAACAAATATTAAACAAATATTAAATGGACATCATTGAAAAACGTGTATGAGGGCAATTATTACAGTCTCTTGTCCTATTTAAGCACCGTAAAGACAAAAAAATTTCTTTTGAAATAATTGTTCATTCAGAACATTCTCATAAGGCTAAGCATTTTGAAAGAGCCGATATCGATTCCACGCAAGAGGACAAGTGCTTCACCGGAACTGATCAAATAAGCATGCGTTGATGAGATACTCCGGTATGGCGAATCGAATATTGGATCGGCACGCCCGTCCCAAAAAAAAGATTTTTCAACTTGGACTACGCGCGTTGATTCGCTATTGGAATGCATTATGAATCATCAAAGCTTACTTCGAGAGACTCCTCATACATCCAAAGCTAAAAAGAATATGTCGAAGCAAGCTTTGATGGTTCATGTTGCGTTCCAATACTCAAATATCAAATCAGTGCGCCTGGGAGAAGAAAGTGATTCTCCACTTACACTGCGTGCATCAAATCGCTATTGTAGGAAAAAAAGATTTTTGAAAATTGTCAAAATTATTGGACGACATTATGCATGAACAAAGCTTGATTCGGTAGACTCTTCATACCGTCCAAAGCTAAGAAGATTCTATCAAGTCAAGCTTTGATCATTCATATAACCGTCCAATATCGGTCCAACACACGAGAATAGCCTCTCTGGTTTACACATGCAGTATATGCGCGTCGATTCACTAGCATAACCTTGCCAATTTTAAAAATTAATTGTAAAAGTGACCATACTTTTGTAGAATTAATTGTAGATGTGACCATACTTTTGTGGAAATTAATTGTGGTTGTCATTAGCCATATCGACTAATCACTTTGACAACCGATGGATATTTAATTGGATTTTATTGACAAGCCTCTGAATATTGGGATACATATGACAAATTTGCAGAGTACTTTAGACCAGCTCCTTCCTCTCCTCCAAAACAAGATGCAGAGAACGAAAACAATCTCAACCATCTCGGCTTGTTTTTCGAGTACAGAGCGGGAGTGTTACAAAGAATAGGAGGGGTTTTTTTTTTTGTTTAAATGTCCGAAGGTCTTCCCAATGGAGACAATGCACTTCAAGCAGGAGACCATAAAACTTGTGATCGAAAATTCATATCCAATTGCAGTGGCAGAGTGTTCTCCACCCAAGCTACTTCCAACTAGAGAAATGGATGTAGAGATCATAGAAAGTTTATACTGATAAAAAGTTGGTCTCCCTTGATGTGGATGAGACACATGTACAGTTATGGACTCGGCTCATTACATTCGCCGCGTCCCTAGCCACTGGAAGCTTCCTTTTAGGGCTTCCTTTTGGCTATAAGTAGGGAAACTGTGTCATTTGTCATTCAGCTGATGATATTGATCTCTCTCTTTAGCCTCCTTAATCTCTCTCTTTCTTGCTTTCTAGGGTTAAGTCTTGCTTATGTGATGCTTTCATAGCTTAGTTCTAGATCAGCTGTGGCTCTATTCGTAACTTGGTATCAGAGCACTTTTCTGAGCACAATCTGGAATTTTTTCTTTGCTGCCTTGCCTTGCTCCTCCATCGTTGTTCCTACAGCTCCATTACCGTTTTGACAGCCCTGTTCCATCGCTGCTCCTTCCACTCATTCCTGCCCAGCATTCCCCTTGTTTTGTCCCCTCTTTTCTTTGCTGCCCAGTGCTCCTCCTCTTCCTTTCCATCGCTGTCACTACCTTCCGACCTATCACTTTCGTCTGATATTTTTCCAGTTTGCAGCCATCTTCCACGGTTAGTTCCTTGACTGTCCAGCGCCCATCCTCATCCAAAACTACTCAATTCCGACATCATTTGCTATTCCAACTAGCTAAAATTCTTCAACCTATAAATCGCTGCCTCAGCACTCCCAACTTGTCACTTTTGTCTTTTTTTTTCTCCAATTCCAGCCATCTTTTACAACTTATCAAAAGGCTGTCGCGCGTTCATTCTCCACCACATTTTCAGGAATTCTAATTCCGTTTACTCTTTCAAATTCACATTGTATCCCTGGCTGTCCAGCGCATTTTTACAGCTTCTCCATTGTTCTTTGTTGTCTGTTTTTTTTTCAGTTGTGATAATATTGGTTGTAATAGGCTAATTTGGGGTGACGACAAGAGTCCGCTCCGTCAAGTTTTCTTCTATTCCTTCCACTATCATTATGGCACATTCACCTACCTCGAGTGAGACTACTCAGGAAACCTTATCCGATCAGTTTCGTCGCATGGATGAGACCCTTTCTGGCCTCGTTCTTCGCTTTGATTCAGTTATGACCGGCTTTGCTACTATGCAGTCACAGATTGATTCTTTACAGCCTCATGGTCCTAGTAAAGCTCCTGTTTTTCCTACATTTGGGACTCCCCCTCCATTTGGATTTCCATCTTCTTCTGCTAGTCAGCCTGGTGGTGGACCGTTCATTCCATCTAACCCACCTCCTGGTTTCTTTCCTCATCCCCCCCTTCCTGAGCCACACTTTGCTCGAGACTTTCGTGATAGGGTTCAACTTGCTACCTATTCTGGTTCCTCCGACGGAAACTTATTAGAGAATTGGTTTGCTAAGCTTGACACATATTTTCAGATTTATCCCAAGACTGATCCTCAGAAGATCCAGTTGGCTGCTTTACATTTAGATGGACGTGCCGCCACGTGGTGGTGAGTTTATAGAGCTGATCCTGATTGGGAAGGGCTCCATGTATGGCATACTTTTTGTCGTGACCTCCGCCATGCTATGATTGATCCTCAGTGGCTTGACCACCAACGTGATACATTCCGTAGTCTCACTCAGACCAGTGATCTTGCTTCTTATACAGATCAGTTTATGGAGCTTTCTTATCTTTTCACAGATCTACAGCCCACTGAGGTTATTTCTCGTTACATTGCTGGGCTTCGTGGTGCTTTACGTTATGATGTTTCTTCCTTCCGTCCCACCACACTTGTTGAGGCGATGTCTCTTGCCAGGATTTTACAGCATAAGTACTCTGACACCCTTCCTTCCCGCTTCTCCTGACCCCGTCCTTCTGCTTCATCTTTTCCCGCTATGTTCACCCCTACACCGGCCCCTTCTGTTCCAGCTCTCTCCATTGCCCCTTCGCCTCCTCGTCCTCTGACTCCTCGACCTGCTTTTGTCTGACGTTACATGTCTACAGAGTTCGCTGATTTTCAGCAGAAGCGTCTTTGCTTTCGTTGTAAGAGTCCTGACCATCTTGCCTGTGATTGCCGCTAGCCTCTCCCTACTACTACTGTTGTTTTTTACCATGAGGGCACTACTCCAGATGATTCCGATATCTACATTCATATTTTTGATGAGCCTGACTTATCCTCTGAGCCTTCCCTTGATTTACTTCCTGCTACTTGCCATGCTCAGCTTGCCTATGCTACTTGGACAGGGTGTCCTGGTCCTCGTTCCATTCGGTTACGTGTGTGTATTACAGGTCGAGAGTATATTGCTTTAGTTGATACTGGTAGCACTCATTCTTTTATTAGCAGTTATATCACTAGTCGGATCTGTGCTTCACTTGTTCTTAATGATGCAATTACACACTCACTTGTGGGCATTGATTCTCAGGGAGACTTCCAGTTGATTACTGAGAAGCAGTTTATTCGCAGCCTGCTGAAGGCTCATTGTGCTGCCTTATTATGTGTTCAGTGGGCAGTACCAGTTCCTCCAGTTTCTACACCAACAGCTATTCCTCAGGTGATTTCTGACTTATTACATCAATATGCTTTTGTCTTTTCAGAACCTACGACGCTACCACCATTACGTGACGTGAACCATCATATTGATTTGCGTCTTGGTTCTGCTCCTCCCTCCCGTCCCACTTATCGTATGTTTTGATCTGAGCGTGATGAGCTTGAGCTCCATATTACTGCCTTGTTAGATCAGGGTCTCATTGTTCCTAGTCACAACCCTTTTGGTGCTCTTGTTCTCCTTATTAATAAGAAAGATGGTACCAAACGTCTTTGTATTGATTACCGTGCTTTAATTAAGTTGACTATTCGTAATGAGTACCCTATTCCACACATGGATGACCTCTTTGACCAACTCGGTACCTCTAAAATCTTTCCCAAGATAGACCTTCGTTCTGGATATTACCAAATCAAGATGCACCCTTCTGATGAACATAAGACTGCTTTCCGTACTCATCTTGGTTTATATGAATTTCGTGTGCTTCCTTTTGGTGTTACTAATGGCCCTCCTACATTCCAGAATGTGATGAATAACGTCTTACGTCCGCTTCTTGGTCATTGTGTCTTGGTTTATTTTGATGATATTCTTATTTCTAGTCAGTCTCTTGCTGAGCATGTTGCCCATCTTTCCTCTGTCTTTCAGTTACTTGTACACCACCAATTATTTGCTAAGTTGTCTAAATGTTCTTTTGATGTTTCTGAGATCGAGTTTCTTGGTTTTCTTATTTGTAATGGTCACATTCGTCTAGACCCTCATAAGGTTCAGGCCATCCAAGATTGGCCTATACCTACTGATATTCATCATGTTCGTATGTTTCTTGGGTTAGCCACTCACCTTCGTCGTCCAGTTCCTCATTTTTCCACTATCGTAGCTCCTCTTCATGCACTTTTGAAGAAGTCTAGTACTTTTCTGTGGACTCCTGATTGTCAGACATCGTTTGATACTCTTCGTCGTGCTGTTGTTGATGCTGCCGTTATGTGTTACCCACAGTTTGATCAGAAATTTTTGTTGAGACTGATGCTAGTAATGTTGGTTTGGGTGCTTTACTTTGCCAGTCACAATGTATTATTGCTTATGAGTCGCGTCGTCTTCGCTCTTATGAGCAACATTATTCTGTGCATGAGAAAGAGCTTCTTGCTATTATCTATGCTCTTAAGAAGTGGCGTCATTATCTGTATCGAGTCCCATTTGACATTATTACTGATCACCAGTCTTTACGTTATCTGTTTTCTCAACGTGACCTTAGTGATCGTCAATTTTGTTGGTTGCAGTTTTTACAGTCTTTTAATTTCTCCATATTGTATCGTCTTGGTCGTGCTAACACTGCTGCTGATGCATTATCTCGTCTTCCAGCTTTGTTAAATACACTCGTTTCTACTATTCTTCCATGGTTTGATGCTCTACCTGCAACATACCTTACATGTTCTGATTTTCGTGATGTTTATAGTTCTACCCCACCTGTTTCGTCCAGTCCTCATCAGGTTTACTCCATTATTGACAATCGTCTTTATCATTATGATTCTCTTTGTATCCATTCCCAGTTGTTGTCGGATGCTCATTTCTCTCCTATTGGGGGTCACTTTGGTTTTCAGACGTCTTATGCTCATCTCAAAGACCATTTCTATTGGCCCTCTCTTCGATCTGAGCTTGCTGTACTTATTTGTACCTGCCGTTTCTGTCTTCGTAATAAGTACTCCCGTGCTAAATCTGCTGGTTTGCTCCAGAGTTGGCCTATTCCTCATCGCCAGTGGACTGATATATCTATGGACTTTATCCTTGGCCTTCCCCATACCCAGTGTGGTCACGATTCATGTATGGTGGTAGTTGACAGGTTCTCGAAACAGGCACATTTTATCCCAGTTCGCAGTACTATCACAGCAGAGCAGTGTGCACGTTTGTTCCTATCAGAGATTTTTCGCCTGCATGGATTTTTTCGTACTATCCTTTCTGATCGGGATAGTCAGTTTACATCTATATTCTGGACAGAGCTTATGCGTATTTTGGATGTTTAGCTTTTTATGGGTTCTGCTTATCATTCTACTTCTGATGGGCAATCTGAGGTCCTTAACAAGATCCTTGAGAATTATTTACACCATTTTGTTACTCCTTCAGGGAAGGATTGGGATCAGCATTTATGTTTAGCTGAGTATAGCTATAATAGTTCTGTTAGTACCAGCACAGGTGTCTCTCCATTTTTATTATCTCATGGCTATGCACCTCTTTTACTTGGCATTCTTCTTCCTCCTGAGGATACACCTGTTACACTTGCATCTTTTCTATCAGGTGCTCGAGATCTTATTACTCGGGCCAGTTCTCATTTACAGGATGTTCAGCAGCGTTATCAGACCTCAGTTGATCGTCACCGCCGCCATGTTGAGTTTCAGCTTGGAGATATGGTTTATCTACGCTTACGGTTTGCACGTCATCATTTTGTCCAGGGCCATGCTTCTACTGAGAAGCTTGCACCACGTTATCATGGGCCTTATCGCATTGTGGAGGTTCTTAGTCCAGTTACATATCACTTACAGCTTCCTGCTTCACACGCGCCTGTGATGTATTCCATGTCAGTTTATTACGTGCTGCTATTGAGGATGACGCTCCTTGTGATGCTGAGTTTCCTACTGCTCCAGAGTTATTTCCATTTTTACCTGCTGCTATGAAAAAGATACAGACTTAAGCCTAGAACTGGATTAGTCAAGTTCAGGCCTTTGCGCCATGTTGTAACGGCTTAAAGTTGTTTAGTTCTAAGCCTAAGTCTAGAAGATTGAAACTTAAACTAGTCTGAATAAGTTCAACTTAAGCTAGTTCAGTTGTTTAGGGTCCATTGGGGGCTTGTCCCATGGCACCAGTGTGATTCAAAGTTAATTTAGTACCATAATGCCTTTTTGTAAGTGACTACCACTCCAAGTATATATAGGAGTGGAAGAGTCCATTTTCAAGAAGAACCTCATTTGCAATACATGCCTATCTTTCTCTCTGAGTGTTCTCCCTTGTGTGGTTGCATGTACTGCGTTACTTCACATTGTATTATATGTTATTCATCTGGCAACATGTTAAGTTAATCTAGGCCCTCCATTCTCTAGTAGGGTAAGCCTTAGAGGAGGAGATTTTAGGTTAAGCCGTCATTGAATTAAGTTAAGCCGTCATTTGAGTCAGTTCCTAAGTAGAGAAACGAGAGAAGAGTGGATCTTGCCCGAAATACTCACCCACTCATTGTAGATCTTCTCATCCTTCAACCTCTCGGTTAGTTGGAAGCCATAGCCATGTGAAAAATGCAAAAATAAGCTTGGAAGAGGCCAAAAATCTTGTATATAGGATAGACACACATGTGTGGAGCCTGTTCCCACGTGTGAAACTAGTGTACTTTTCATGCACCATAATCATATATGTTGTACATATGTTTTAATTCAAGTTCTAGTGGCTAAAATGGCCAAAAACTAGTTTTCTAGAGATATGACAATGACACCAATCTAATGATTGCATGAGCCAAATATTTTGAATAGGTGTCACATCCCATGTGTAGAGGACAGCTCACACGTGTGGAAATAGCTGAAGTAGGCGAGTTTTTGCTTCTAGAAGATTTCCATATAGTAGGAAAATAGACCAAAAATGCCCAAAATGGAAAGTTTTGATCCAAGTGTCAAATTGCATGATGGTGACAAGGCATCCTCACACGTGTGAGATCTGATGCATGATCAGTACCTCGAGCTCCGAAAGTGTATATATAGAGGCTTATTTGGCCATAATCAATGTGAGACACCAATCTTGGTTTTGGAAGCAATTTTGAGTGATTCTCTCCATTTGTCTACATTTGTTTTGATTGTTTTGAGGTTCTATCAATGTGTACTTGATTTTCAGGTTGGAGTCCATACTCAGACAATGTTTTACACATGTGAAACCATAAAATACACCTACCTTCAATTAATGACTATTCTTGTTAGGATTTTGTGTCTAGAATTGATCTAGATTTATCTTAATCTCAAGTAGATTGATAGATCAAGTAATCTGACAACTAATCCCTCTTGAGGGTCAGATTAGGATCCACTCTTGGTCCTTTTTGTACTTTTTTCACGTGGTATCAGAGCCTACTACAAGAGGTTTTGTTGAAATTGATAGTGTTAATTCAAATCAAAGCCAAAATTAGCAATTTTTTGGAAACTAGTCAAATTTTGTGTAGCGAGTTGGATTTGATAGCTATCCTCAAAAATTTTGGTCCAGGTCTTGTTGTGGGCTGTAGGAACCCTTTTCACATGTGTGAGTCTGTACAGCTCCAGTTTTGACTCTGAAATTTCAAAAATTTGTAGAATTTGACTCACAACCGTTTTAACAAGAAGACCAGAACCGTAAAGAATCGTAACCTAGAGAAGTAACAAAACGAACGAAGAACGGTAAAGAAAACCGTGTTCACAGATCTAGTGGAATCTGTGAACACCATCCCCTTGAGACTGATACTCAAAGTTTGTGCAACCTACAGAACGAAGGTTTTCCTTGAGATTGGAACTTCAACTGAGAGAAGAACCATAGAAACACCCAGAAGCAAATGGAGGATACAGACCTCCCAGAAGTTAGAATCTGCCAAGAAACCAGAGATGAAACTGTCAATGGCAGATACAAGTGATAAAAGAAAGAGACACGGGAAGCACTCAGGCATGTAAGTTGTGAAGCTGTTGGGAGCTCTCCAGTTTTGAGAATGTCAACCACTTGAAGCAATAAGACATTTTGATTACATTGCGGCAAGTTGCGAAAACAGTTTTTGATAAAGATCGACAACAATAAACACTTAGTTTTATGCAAGCGAATGTTTTACATTGTTTTTGGATCTTGAGATCTTGACCCCAATTAGGGTGGATCCAATGACCTATTAGGTTAGATGTTAGGATTACGGTATGGTAAGTTCCGAGATGCCCTTAAATGATCAAATCCAAGCTTGAAATGTATAAATATATGATGAGATCTCCATCAAAGTATGAAGAAAAATTGAGTTTTTGAGTGGCGAGTTGTAGCATTGATCTTTGAGTGTTCTTGTAAATTTATGGCATTGGTTGGAAGGTACTAAAGTGTTTTACAGGTCAGGTTAGCTTGCTGTACCTTTACTTCAAAGGTTTCATAAAATCTATGTGCCTAAAGTGGAGTTAAATGCCAAGATAAGCTAGTTTTCATAACTAGTCTTGACTCTAGCTTATAGTTTTGATCTAGTTGAGGAGTATTGTCTTGGGACAATTACTTGTAGGTTAATAAGACTTTCAAATTGAGAATTAACTTATCATCTTAGATAGGAAATAGAATGGATCCACAATGTGGTGGTTTTGACACGTGTAAAGTGGTTCCTTCACTTGGACATTAGTATTCTTGCCAACTAATTTGAGTAGTAGAAGTACTCTTGTATAACCTAAAGTTAGTTGCTTAGATAGATACAATATGTTGTTTGTTTGTACATATATTGCTTATAAGACATAATTTGTGAGTCATTAAGGATTTACCATATGGTGCTTGTTTGTACATATATTGCTTATAAGACATAATTTGTGAGTCATATATTGAAATGTTTGTTGGAAAAAGCTCGTTGACCCTACCGATGCTTTCATTCCCCTAGCAATTGAGACATATGGCACTTTGCATTGACCCTTTGAGGAATTTCATCAAGCAGTAGAGTGTCAAGGTATTCTAGGTTCTATTCTCATGGCTCCCTTCAAACAATGCATTTCCATTGCCTTGCATCGTGATCAGGCCTTGTCAACCCTACAATGGGTGATGGTGACTGGGTTTGCTTCATCTCATCTCCCAGTTCTAGCTTCACTCTTGTTTGAGCTTATGCTTTGTCAAACTTCCCCTTGGGGACGTATATATCTTTCTCATCAATGTACCTATTAGTTTTTTTTAATGAATAAATGCACCAAAGTGTTTCTTCTTTTTGTTTTCATAAAATTGGCACTTTGTTTTGTTTTGCTTTGTTGTATATGTCTTGTTTTTGTAGATTTGATGGCTGCTATTCCAAAATCTTAACGATTTTCATTTTCATACGCTAATGTCAAATTTTTACCAACAAGAACATGTAGGACCCTGACACGATAAGCATTTAGACCTAGAACAATTCTATCATAAGGTTACTTTGAAGTCACCTCTAATCAAAACTATCAGACGCAAAATTGAATAGTCACATGAAAATAAATAGTTTGCCATGTTGATGTAGCAATATGTGCCCAAATGATTTGAAAATTTTCAACATGCTCACTATGCTAACATCTTAGTACTCACAACATATTTACTTTGCAACACTCACTTACTAGTAACATTCTAAAACTCGAATGTAAAAGTCCTCAACATTGAGTTTGTAGGCTGCAATTGGTTTGTTTTTCCAATTTTTACCTCAATCTTTGAAGAAAAATAGGCTAGTTATGGACATTGATAAAGACATGATATTTATTGTCGACATACTAAGAATTCTATGGGTGCATTATGGCCCATAAGAAGCCATACAGAAGTTGGAGGAGAATACTACAACCCATTGAAAGTTAAGTAGTGTGTGCCATGAAAATAATTTACGCCATAAAGGTAAAATGCCACATGGAATTTCACTCTCGGGGAAGGATTTTCTTAGTGACCATTGCATTGAGCTCATCAACCTTTCAATTGTGGCTTGACCTAACAACCTTGCCATACTTTCATGGCCGTTTTACTTGGTGGAAAGGTCACTAAAAACTCCATTCCCCAATGAATAAATAGGAACTTACCATAAATTAGATTCAAACTCACCCGTAATCAATTGACCACCCACCCATTGTGATAGTTTCTCATAGCAAGTTTGCTAATATTCACCCTCCACTATGGGTCATATACTCACCTACTTTGAATCATAATTTGCAAGAAGAAGTACTTCTCATCAAATGCACCACAATACTTTCATTTTTCCTTATTTTCTGCATTAAATTTGTCAAGTGAAAACCTACTTATTGTCTCCCTTATTTCTCCTCTTATGAAAAGTGATTGCTTCTATATGTACACACACACACACACACACACACACACACACATTCTACTCACAATATGTGAAGGTAACCTCTCACGTTGTGAATACTTGAGGCACCATCATTGCCTGCACTTGAGGCATGATCATTGCTCTTGAAAGCAGGGGTTTGGTATTTTGTGAGTAAATCATCTGCGAGTTTTGCGAGTTTAGTGTTGTTAAGTTACGTCAAATTGATAGCACATGGCATGCTACATTGTTTTTAGGTTTTTAAAATTTATTCTACTTCGCTTTTGGGGGTGAAATCTATTTGTATACTTCATTATCATGTTGTTTATTTTCTTACTAGCTAAAAGATATATCTGCAAATCATGTTGTCTACAAATTGTACATAATATGATAAATCATTGAGAACACAGAAAACGTAATCACTTTAATTTTACATTTATCAAGTTCAAACATTTATGTCTACTACCAAGGATTGATGTATGACCATACATTAAAAGACATGATGGTATGTGGCCAAGCCTATGATAGGTGTCATAAAATCAATGTTGGTAAAATAATTTTTTTATTATTATTGTATGTTCTAGATGGAAGCTATAACTTAACTATTAAGCTTATGTTGAGATGATGGACTAATAAAATATTTTTATTATATTATTCATTTTTTTATAAAATTTGATTAAAGCATTGTATTCTACATGGAAAATGGAGCATTTTTGCTTTTTAAATTATCTCAATCCAAGAATATTAAGAAAGTTATCGCCCTTCAAAGTTTTTTGGGCTAATTTTTTTTTTCTTGGAGCTTGAAACGGGTAGCATGCCGATGTGCTACCAATTTAAGCTTTTAGTCTTTAACTCAAATCGATAGCACGCTGGCGTGCTACCCCTTTTAGGTTCCAAGGGAAAAATGTTTTCTAGTCTAAAAAATGTTGAACTATCATAACTTTCTTACTATTGCTCGGATTGAGATGGTCCAAAAAGCAAAAGTGCTCCATTTCTTATGTAGAATCCATTGGTATAATCAAAGTTAGTTCTTATCTAATATAAAATGAGTATATATAAAGCCTATATAGTTGATAGCATACCATGTGCCATGAAATTTTAGAAATCATTTCTAAATAAAACTCGCAAAGAATTTACTTGTAGATTGTCAAAATCCTTGAAAGCATGTGCAAGTTGCCTTGCAAATTAGAAACCCTTGTGATAGAATAGAATAATTGCTCTCATCAAAATACAAGGAGGCATAGAATCATCAATAAACATATGTGCAACAATTAGCCTTCCATCACACAAAAACCTAGAAAAAATCTCTTCGATAAGTAGAGACCATTTTGAGTACTCACACTACCAATCAACTCACTGTTAGGAAGCATCATCCTACCATCACAAGTAGCTAGAGAATTCTTTTTAATTCTTTGGCCTCATACATGTTCCACCAACAATGCCTTTTGGATTGTATTTTCTACTAATCATATATAGATGTCATTGCGAAAGTAATGCTCCATCCATAGTCCTCTTTTCTGCATTATTTTTCCTTTCTCCAATATCCTCAAAAACTTCAATGCTAGCAAAATTGTGACTCTCAATATTCAATTTTCCATGACTTCACACTCACAACTCTTGATAGTTATGTCCCTCAACCATTGTGCAAATAAAAAGGTTTATTTTATTATGATGAAAAGAAGAAGAGAATAAAATAGAAAGAGATGTAGTATATGGAAAAAAAATTGAAGAAGCAATAAGAATATTGAAAAAAATTGTACAGTTTGGAGGATGATCATATTGTCAAGTGCAACAATTGCAGGATGATCCAAGGGCGGTGAGAGATGGGTGGGTGGAAGCAAGACTCTCCAGATCCATCGAGCCTCTACCAACCTTGGATTAGGGCAGGCTTGTAGCTGCCATTGTACTCTTGATTGACAGTAACATTACCCTAATTCTTTTATGGAGGCTAAGAACAAACAAGTTATTATATAATCAATACTATCATTTCAATTGACATCAAGTGAGAATGCTTCAATGTTGATAAGGGAAATATATTTCATTAAGCAAGAGTATGATAATTCTTTTTGGTATTATCAACCCATGGGATCACAGAGAATCAAACTTGGGTGGGTGGGTGAGCCCAACTTCAAGCATGATACACCAACTCATCGCATGTGGGAAGATAAGAGTATCGTAATGTAAGGTGGGTCCTACATTGGATCATTGCTTTTATTTAATTATTTATCTTTTACTCCCAATCATATTGTGAAAAAGGAAACATCAATTCATGTTAATACAATATGTAGTAGCCAAAAAAAGAAATTTGAATTGAAGTTGCAAGTTTTGTTGAAGATATGAATCTCACTTAGGCTGTATGTTCAAAAAACACAAATTTGAAGAGCAATAGGTGAACATTTGAGTCATACACTAGTAAATTATGGAACATTGAAAAATCTAGATAGTAACCTCTTATACATGTGGCTCTTTGTCCAATAATATTTAGGTTTTTTAAAAATGGTTGTGGGTAACATCAAATTAACATCACAAAATTGAGCACTCTAAATGTGATATTTAATTAAATGAACATGTTGAATCTCAAATATTCACAAATGACATGAGATATAAAAATTCATCAACCTAGTAAACCTAAACCCTCCATTTAACACCCACCATCGAGGTCTAAAAAGGGAGTGTTCTATTGCATGTCAACTCACTTGCTAGAGTTTAAAAGGATTGAGTGTCAAGTGCAAGTGTAAGTCCAAGAGAAGGGACTTGTTGCTAGTTTGAAACCGCCCCTGACCTATGCCGACTTGCTCCATTGCCCAATCCCAAGAAAGTGCTCACAACAAATGGCAATAAGCCAAAAAATGGGTGGGGGGGGGGGGGGCTCGCAGCTAGAGAGCACGGTGGCCCTTTGGCGCCGGTGCCCTCCTGACCACAAGTTTTTTTTTTTGTTTTGAAAATTGGCTGCCCGGATGCCAAGTGTCCAGGCAGCCAATCTTTGTCCCATAAGCATTCATGTGAGACTATGGCGAGGGGATATATAGACAAACGCCCCATAGTCTCACATGTGTGTGTGTGTGTGTGAGAGGCACGCTGCTCGGTGCCACCGCCCGCTGCCCCAGCTCTCGGTAGCCCACCTGGCCCGCTGCCCGGGCGCCCCGGCCTGCTGCTGCTGGCCTGCCCGGCGCCGCCCCGTTGCCTACCCACCCAGGACCCGCCCTGGCGCCGCCCGGCAAAATCAGGAGCCCGCTGATTTATGAAGGGCACCGCGCGGCTGTTTGGCCGGGGGTGACCCTTGGTGTCTCAACGTCTCAACCGAAAACACACGCACACCAAAAGAAGAAGAAGAGAGAGAGAGAGAGAGAGAGAGAGAATCAGCAGCGTATTGCTTAGCTGCTGACGATGAGGATTTAGGAAGTGATGATTCCGAGGTTTGGGTGCGTTCTATTGTTAGTGGTAAAACGAGTGTGGGCTGATGATATGATGCTTTCGACATCCATGTCAATTCACCAGTACATGGAGCTGTTAATCTGGGGCAGTGCTTCTTTGCTTCCTTTGCTGTAACCGAATCTGTTCCCATGCGCATTGCAACGCTGAATCTAGAACTGGGTTTTTTGTTTTTGGAGCTGAATTAAAGATGGTGGAGACAAAAGTCTAATTCATTTTGGTAAAAGAATGGTTGGAGCGATTTTCCCCAGTATTTAAAAGCTGAATGTTATATTGAGATGTGTCCAATAGCCTTTGACAGTCATGTGATGAAATGGCACAAAAATTGCCAAAGGGAGCTCCTGCCGAAGCTAAGCATTAATAAAGGATGGCGTAGTTGGGAGGAAAATGGGAATTGCATGATTCCAGTGCAACCTTTTCGACAGCATTAAGGCAAGTTAGAGAGAAAGGATCATCAACAGTCGTTTAGAGCTATTACGGCCTCTTGACTTGAAAGCGTGTGTGGATAAAGCAAGAAAACCCCAGCTTGTAATCTACGCAAAGATATATATGTGCGTGGCTCCACCAAGCAAGGTGGAGTATTGGGCCTTTTTGACTAACTCCAAGTGAAACTAATCTCAACAATTCTCTGCATGGGGACCACCTATGATCCACTTCACATTTTCTTTTATTCTTTGCATGGGGACCACCTTATGACCCACTTCACATTTTCTTTTTTAAGAGTGGGAACCACATATGAGTTGTCCTGAAGTATAAGGACCACCCCCCCCCTCTTTCTCTTTCTCTCTCTCTCTCTCTCTCTCTCTCTCTCTCTCTCTCTCTCTCTCTCTCTCCACCCCCACCCCCACCCGAGTGAAGACCATCTACGCCACTCCACTCTTTCTCTCTTTAAAAATGTGGGGACCACATGCTTTGTATGTTTCTCTCCTCTGTCTTCCCAAGTGTGGGGACCACCCATTCTATCTCTCTCTCTCCCACTCCACATGGGGACCCTCTTTTTTTATGGCATGTTTTGTGATTCTTAAAAGTCTATGAACCATTTTGTGGGAGCCCTTCAAAATTTTGTGACCTTAAGCCATAATGACAATTTTCAACAGATTAATGCACTTCAAATTACGAGGAGGAAATCAGCAAGGGAACAATGAATGCTAGTAAAAGCTCAGTTGTCGAATCAACGATCACATGGCCCATGCAAAATCAGGTGTCGTCTTTTACTCTCCAACTATCTTTAAGCTCAATTGACTGAAAGTTATGAACAAGTGTAACTCATACATAAGAGAGGACCAAAGCTTGGTTCATGGAAAAGTGCAACTTTAAATTTTAATAGTACTTCCCATGTTGTAGGATCTTGGATTTGTTGACACTCTAAACTCTAGAAAATTTCCCTTTAGGTTTTGAAAATTTTCATAGCTTTTGTTTACATCAAATCTTGAGTGAATTACTTGACTCAAATAGCTAGCATCTGCAAGGTTGCATACGAACTTATTCCACAAACACTCTCATCTTTTCCAATTTGTAAGAGAATAGAGCTTAAATGTTGTAGGTTTGCATCCTTTTATTGTGCATAAAGGCTTGGGTTGAGAATTGAACAAGATCAAATACACAATGGCTTGTGCACGATTAGAGTAACACAATATTTTTGTAAATAGTCAATTTTTGTTTCTATCCTCCCATAGAGAATTTATTATATTTGATGAGCCTTTTCAATCTCAACTCATGTACATGTGAAGATACAAAATGGGTGACAAATCCAATGATGGGAAATAATTGAAGGGAGGTAACTTCTGCTTAGTATAAATAGCCACTAAGACTATTCATTTGTAAGTTTATGGTTTGGAGTCTTGAGCTTCTCATAGGGAAGTGTTACACATTTTTGGAGATCTTCCTGAACTATCAGTGCCTATTGATGTTCATTCAATTTTTTTATTTGAAAAATGCTTTGTACATGCTTTTTGTTGTCTTATGCTTAGTTACGGACTACAGGATACAGGCCTACTGGGCTACTCTGCATATATTCCGCAGGCCTCTTTACATTTACTGTTGGTTATGTATATTTCTGGTTACGCATTTTATATTAGTCATGTACAGGCCCCAGAGCCTTTCTATATGCTTATGACCCGCACTGGGTACTTTTTAATGACATTGACTGGCCTTGGGCCCTTATTATATGGTTATATGTGGAGTGGGGGCCCGTAGGAGGGCGCACTATTTTCCCTCCACATTTTGCCTCCCTTTACTTTTGAATTCCTATTTTAGGGTTCATTGGTAGGGTATTTGTAGGGGCATTTGTACACTCATTTTTCAGATTATTGATTGGTATTGCTTGGGCTCTTCGTGGGAGAACCTATTGTCTTGTCTATTGCTTGTAGGGCTTTAGTCTATTGCTATCTTTTATGCTTCATTGATTCAACACCTGAGATTTTGATCATAACTTGGTATTAGAGCACTTTCTTGATTGCTGAATTTCAGATCTGATTTTCTGATTGGGTGCCCATTTTCCTTGCTGATTTTTCTCTCTTTGCTGAGGGCTTGCGTCTCTTTGCTTCAGCAACATTCAGCAGAGTTTGGAGGAGGACCAACTCCCATCAGAGCATTTTCCTTGGCGGAGCTTTAGCAGATAGTTAGTGGAAGTACTTCCGCTAAATTTGGCGGCCGGAATTTTTGTTTTTTTTTTTTGGCAGATTATTTCCGGCGCCCAAGTTCCAAATCCTTTTCCCTCTTTTTTTTTGAATCCTCCATTTGATTCAGGGAGAGGATTCCCAGCCATCTTTGGAGGCTGTCCAGTGCCCTACTTCATCACATTTTTCAGCCATTGTTCCAGCAGAGTTTCAGCCATATTTCAGTTTTGATTGGAGGCCGTCCATCGCCCTATTTCATCATGTTTTCCACAGATTTCCAGCCATATTTTCAGCATTGATTGGAGGCTGTCCAGCGCCCACTTTCATTCTCCTTGTGGTCACATTTTCCAGCCAGCTCTTCGCACACGCTTGGAGCTCTATCGAGAGGTATCTTTGCTGGTTTTTCCTTGCTTTCCACACCTTTTCTTGACATTTGTCATGTCCTTTCTTGCTCTTAGTGTCGTTTGTGTACCTAAAGCGTGTTTGGGGTGACGACAAAAGTCCGCTCCCTCCAATATTAAGCTTTTCTTACACTCTCTTCACTTCCTGTATTCCTTGACCATGGATACTTCCCCTACATCTTCTGAGCCTCGCATACCGTCTTCCACTTACCTTGACGAAGTACGACATGAATTTCGAGATCATCTTAGGGAAGCCATGAGTGATGTATGCACTGATTTACGCCAGGAGTTACGAGAGACGTTCACTGCTCTTTCTGCCCAGATTGCTACACTATCATTACAGTCCAGTGTTTCTCCACTACCTCCACCTGTTCCCCCACAGCGTACATTTCCACCACCCGAGACTCCTTCATCTTCTGGTCCTTTGCCACGAGACTTTAAGGATAAGGTTCAGCTTATTGTGTATTCTGGGTCATCCGATGGGAATGAACTCGAGAATTGGTATTCTAAGCTTGAGACCTACTTCCTTATGTTTCCTAAGACTGACATTCAGCGGATACATTTGGCTGCTTTACATTTGGAGGGCCGTGCTGCTACTTGGTGGCGCATGTTTCGCCAGACGGCTTCACACCCTGGCCTTGCTAGTTGGACAGAGTTTATGACAGCACTCCGCCTAGCGATGATTGATCCTCAGTGGCTTATTCGACAGCGCGACATCTTTCATAGTTTATCTCACACTGGTGACTTGGCTACTTATATGACACGGTTTACAGAGCTTTCCTATCTATTCCCAGATATTTCGACATTGGAGCTCATCTCTCGCTACGTTGTTGGTCTACGAGGCGCACTCAATAATGATGTTTCTTCTTTTTTTCCACTCACTCTTTCTCACGTCATCTCCCTTGCTACCGCACTGCAGCACAAGTACTCTCCCATCTCTTCCTGTGTTTCTCGTCCTTCGCGTCCTTTCACACGTCCTATTTTTTCCTCTCCATCCTCTGCTAGTCCCACATCTGTCAGTTCACCTTCGTCCACTCTTCCTTCTGCACCACGTCCTCCTTTTTCTCCTCGTCCTGTTTTTGTTCGTCGCTACTCACAACCTGAGATGTCTGAGATCCGTGAAAAGCGCTTATGTTTCAACTGTAAGAGTCCTGATCATATCGCCCGTGATTGTCGACAGCCTGCCACTGCTATTGTCGTCTATTTCCATGATGCTGACACACCTGATGATAATCCTGATTCTGCCATATGCCTTCATATTCTTGATGATGACCCACCTGTTGATCAGTTTGCCACACCTACTAAGCCTGTTCTTGATCCCCCTGATCTAGCTGTATGCCATGCTCAACTTGCTTATGCTACTTGGGCCGGTAAGCCGGGTCCACGCCATATCCATCTTCGCATACATATCACTGGTCGTGAGTTTATTGCCCTTGTTGACACGGGTAGCACTCACTTGTTTCTCAGCAGTCATATTACTACACGCATTCGTGCTATGCCAATCACTACGCCTCATCCCCTGCATGTTGAGGTTGCCAGCGCACACTCTTTTCCTAGCACGCCCGATGTATCAGCAGCTTTCATATCGGATTGGAGACTTCCTTGGTCAGGCAGATTTTCATATTATTTCACTTACATGGTACGATCTTATCCTCGGTGCTGATTGGTTTGCGTCCCTTGGTGCGGTTACAGTAGACCTCCAGCAGCAGACATTGACATTCTCTCATGACATACTCAGCATATATTTTTCGGTATTGATTCTCGGCAGGACTATCAGCTTATTTCCGGGAAGCAGTTCATACGAAGCCTCCCGAAGGCCCACTGTGCGGCTATTCTTTCTGTTCAGCCAATTCAGCCTATTGCGGATGCACCACCTTTGCCACTGGTATTTTCTGAATTGTTGCGTGAATTTGAGCATGTTTTTAGAGAGCCGACTCAGTTACCACCTTTACGAGATGTCAACCACCATATAGACCTTGTTTCCTCTGCATCACCTCCTTCTCGTCCTCCTTTTCATATGTCTATTGTTGAGCACGAGGAAGTCCAGCGTCAGGTGTCTGATTTATTACGTCAAGGCCTTATTGTTCCTAGCCACAGTCCTTTTGGTGCTCCTGTTTTACTTGTTGATAAGAAGGATGGTACTAAACGTCTATGTATTGATTATCGTGCTTTAAATAAACTTACTATTTGTAATCAGTACCCTATCCCTCATATGGATGACCTGTTTGACCAGTTAGGCCAAGCCAAGATCTTTTCTAAACTTGACCTTCGTTCCGGTTATCACCAGATTCGTATGCATCCTCCTGATGAGCACAAGATAGCTTTCCGTACCCACTTTGGTCTGTATGAGTTTCGTGTCCTTCCTTTTGGTGTTACCAATGGCCCGCCCACTTTTCAGAATGTCATGAATAACATCTTTTGTCCTCTGCTTGGAAAGTGTGTCATTGTTTATTTTGACGATATCCTCATTTATAGCACCACTCTCTCTCTTCATGTTCAGCACATTCGTTCTGTTTTTGTTTTGTTAGTTACTCATCATCTGTATGCTAAACGTTCTAAATGTTCTTTTGTTGTTGTACAAATCGAGTTTTTGGACTTCTTTGTTACTAATGGTATTGTTCGTCTCGACCCTCGTAAGGTCCGTTCTATTCTTTCATGGCCTGTGCCTGCTGATGTTCATGATGTTCGTATGTTTCTTGGTCTTGCTATCCATCTTCGTAAACCAGTTGCTCATTTTGCCACTCTTGCATCTCCTTTGCATGCTTTGTTGAAAAAGGAAACTTCGTTTGCTTGGACTCCCGCATGTCAGTCAGCTTTTGATACTTTGAAGGTTAAGCTTACCACTGCCCCTGTTTTATGTCTTCCAGATTTTTCCCAACGTTTTGCTGTTGAGACTGATGCTAGTTCCACAGGATTAGGTGCTTTGTTACGTCAGCGTCAGTGTGTTATTGCATATGAATCCCGTCGTCTTCGTTCGTATGAGCAGCGCTATTCCACTCATGAAAAAGAGTTGCTTGCTATCATTTTTGCTATAAAGAAGTGGCGTCATTATCTGTATCTTGTTCCGTTTGATGTTTTTACTGATCACCACTCACTTCGTTATTTGTATACACAAAAGGATCATAGTGATCGTCAGTACCGTTGGCTTCAATTTTTACAGTCTTTTCATTTTGATATTCATTATAAGCCTGGTAAAAGTAACGCTACTGCTGATGCTTTGTCTCGTTTACCTGCTCTTACTTACAGTCTTGTTACGTCTCCCCACTCTTGGTATGATGATCTTCCTCAGGCTTATGCCACATGTCCAGACTTTCGTGATGTTATGTCGTTTGCCTCTCGTCCTTCCTCTCACCCTCACCAGGTTTATTCCATTGTTAATCATCGTTTGTTTCACCTATGGTTCGTTATATATTCCCAACACTCTCGACATACGTCCACAACTCCTTCTTGATGCCCATTCCTCTCCTGTTGGTGGCCATTTTGGTTTTCAGAAGTCCTTGTTCCGTTTGAAAGAACATTTTTATTGGCCTTCCATGAAGCGTGAGCTTTCCCACCTTATTCATACTTGTGATTTTTGCCTTCGTAACAAGTATTCCTGTGAAAAACCTGGCAGTCTCCTTCAAAGTTGGCCTATTCCTTCCCGCCAGTGGACTGATATATCTATGGACTTCATTTTAGGTCTTCCCCGTACTCAGCGTGGTCATGACTCTTGTTTGGTGGTAGTTGATAGGTTTTCTAAACAAGCTCATTTCATACCAGTCAGACGTACTATTACAGCAGAGCAGTGTGGTCATATATTTATTTCTAAGATTTTTCGCTTACATGGTCTCCCACGATCTATACTTACTGATCGGGATACCAAGTTTACATCAGGTTTTTGGACAGAGCTTATGCGTATCTTGGATGTTAGGATACTTATGGGCACTGTTACGAGCTCGTAACCAGTGCCGAACCCTAGAGAACACAGATAGGTCAGATACCACAGTCAGGGTCGTGTCCAGCGTACATGACCAACAGGGCAAGACAGTGTGAGTAGTGTGCCCCAGCACGGTCCATAGCCATGGCGGGCCTAACACAGCCTAGGGACCCTGTCAGCAGGATAGGGCCCCCAGTTGGGTCCCGACGTGCAGTCGGCCACGTCAGTGCCACGTGGCCGACACTTGGCAGTAGCATGCTACCAGTCCTCACACTAGGCTAGGAGGGGCTTACTCTATATCAGGGAGTAGGCAAGGTTGGGTGGAAAAATTAGTGTTTGCCCTACTGTGGTGTTAGGATCTATTACACTGGTATCAGAGCCATCTCCATCCTAGGGAGTTCAGGAGCAACAGTAGAGAAAGCTATCAGAAGATAGGAAAGATCTGGGAGATTCTCAGAAAAGAATAGAGGAGGAAAATCGCTGTAGGATCAGCTTTCTAATCCTCCAATTTGCTGGATTTCTCAGTAGTTTGGAAGCATATCTTTTACAATAGCTTCAGCGCTGAAAAATCAGTTTCCCTCTCTGATTTTCGAGTGTAGATCACTATGATCTGAGCGGAAATTCAAGAGGAAGGGAAGAGCAGGTCCATCGCTGTATAGTCAGCCCTCAAATCTGAATTTCGTATGAAGTTCTGAGTAGATTAGAAGGAGTTCTGATCTGAAATATTGTAGCAGGGCCAGCGTTGGACAGTAGGGTAGAAATCTCAGAATTTAACCCTGTTTTTCAGAAGTTTTTCAGGAGTCTGAGTTTCAGACTTGCTTGCTACAGACCAGCGACCTACAGGCTGAGAGTAAATCAGAGAATCAAGGTGATTTCAGAGCTGTAAATTGGACAAATCGGGCTAGACAGGTTGCTGACCAACCAGCGAGGGCAGGGACTTCAAAAATTCCGGATTTCTTTTTGTAAACTTCCGGTTTTTACTCGGTTTGTTGGAGCCCCACACCTCAAATCAGATCAGTCAGCTACTCAACTCAAGAACCGGGAAATTTGGCACCGTTTTGAAGCTTCAAACTGGCATTTTTCGGGACAGCAGGTCTGAAATCTTGGGGAAAAGAGCTGAAAGGGTTCCTCTTCATAATCTCTTTGGAAGTACAGTCCTTAGAAACAGCTAAGTCATCTTTCCTTTCCCTTGTACAGTTGTAAATTAGTCTTTTAGACTTTTTTCCTTCAGAAGTTAAGGTAGCTCTCTTTCAGTTTCGAAGATGACCACTCCTCAGGGACCTGATCAACCCCAGGAGAGAGGCTTCGACGAACTTGAAACAGAAGCCTTGGCTTACAGAAAAGGGAAGGAACCCATGGAAGTAGAAGAACAGGAACAGTTCGCCGAAGAACTCGACGAACTGGTTACCAAGGAGCAGTTCCTCCAATTGGTAACAGAAGTGGATGAACTGAAGCTGGCATTAGCCAATTTCAAGTCCAGTGTGGACGACTCGTTCGCTGAACTCAAAAACTTGATTTTGAGCTCCGCGAAAGGAAGCCTTCCCTCCACTTCTCAGTTATCCCCTTCTCCACTTCCATCAGTTTCGGGTGAGACTTTACGGTCTCACCCCAGTGTTTTTAAAGATTTAAAGCCTCCTACTTTTAATGGGGAAGAGAAGGATAGAAATGCAGATATTCTACAAACCTTCCTCAGCAAATGGAAGAACATTCATGCTCTTAAACAGACCCCTGACCATTTGCAAGCAATTGAGGCCAGTCTTTCTTTAGGGCCTATGGCCTATAAGTGGTGGTTAAATCTCCAGGAGACTGGGCAGACTCCCCGGTCATGGAAAGCTTTTGAAGAAGCTTTCCTAAGAGAATTTCTACCAGAGAATGAACTTGATAGAGCCTGGGAAGCCTGGGAAAGAACAGTAATGGACAAGTCCCTCATCCAATATATCTCGCAGTATCGAGAGGCAATTTTAAAGATTAAAAATATGGATGACTATCAAAAAATCAGGGGATTTGTCCGTGGCCTCAAAGATGAATATAAAGTAGAGGTCCAGAGAAACTCGCCTACTACCCTTGAGCAAGCTCTCAGATATGCTCAAATCTATGATGATTCAGTGGGTAGGAAGAGAGCGAGACAGCAACCACTTTCTGAGCAGCTTCCTCAGAAAGACTTTCAATTTAAAAAGAAATTTTTAAAAAGAAAGAAAGAAGATAAATTTAAAGGTGAAGCTCCCCAGAAACGCCCTTCACTCATACAGCCCTTAAAACCAGATGATTTTGAGAAAGCCAAACAAGAACGTTTGTGCTTTGTGTGTATGGGCAAGGGACACACAGTCAGACAGTGTCCCAAGGGGCCTTTCACTAAAAAAGATAAAAAACAAGTTCATCTTGTTCAGACTGTATGTTTCCCCAGTGACTCGGCAGCTTCCGAGATCAAAGTGTATCATGAAGATCATGAACACTGTTGCCAGCTGACCTCTGCAATGCTAGCGAGACCCTTCAGCTTTGGGCCGCATGACCTAGTACGTATGCATGGGAAAGTTGGTAACCAGTCAGTAAGAGTCATGGTTGATGATGGGGCAACCCATAATTTCATCAACCACACCCTGGTTAAAAAGCTTAAACTACCAGAAGTACCTAGTCAGCATAGGTACATAGTTTCATTAGCTAAGGGTGAAGATAAAAAAATATGGGAAACTATGGTAAGTAAGTTAAATCTTGGTATTCAGGGGTACCAAGATCAAATAAACGTTCAGATAATGCACCTGGATCGAACAGACATTGTTCTTGGGAGAGATTGGCTCTACAGTTTAGGACCTTCCCTCCACAGAAACTATCAGGAGAACACCCTCAGCTTTCAGTATAAAGGCCGAGAGATCCAGTTGCATGGGGAGCATGATGTTCCCAACAGCCCTATGGTCTGCAGTTCAGAGCTCTGTCAGCTAATCGGAGACGAAGACCATCAGGTATTCTTATGTGACTTTCAGTTTATTCCTGAAGTTTCTATTTCCAGTTCTATTCAGCAGAAAATCAGTAAATTAGAAACTTTATTGTCTAAATTTAAAGATGTTTTTCCTGAAGATTTGCCACATGGTTTACCACCTAGCAGAGAGGTAGATCATGTAATAAACCTAGTACCAGGTACAGCACCTGTTTCTAAACCTCCGTATCGGGTCAGCCGAACAGAGGATGAAGAAATAACTAGGCAGTTAACAGACTATCTTGGGAAAGGCCAAATTCAGACCAGTAGTTCACCATGGGCCTCACCAGTCCTATTGGTGAAAAAGAAAGAGGGGTCTATGCGTCTTTGCGTAGATTACAGAGCCCTCAATAAAGTCACAATTAAGAATAAATACCCTATGCCTCGGGCAGACGAGTTGTTTGATCAACTCGACGGGGCTAAGTTTTTCAGTAAAATAGACCTTAGATCGGGATATCATCAAGTCCGTATAAAATCGGAAGATGTCTCGAAAACAGCTTTTAGGACTCGTCACGGTCATTATGAGTTTAAGGTGATGCCATTTGGGCTCACAAATGCTCCAGCTACCTTTATGACCTTGATGAACAGTGTCCTCAGACCATACTTGGGTAAGTTTGTGGTCGTATTTTTAGATGACATCCTCGTCTACAGCAAAACGAGGAAGGAGCATCTAAAACACCTCAGAAAGGTGTTTCGACTGCTCAGAAAGCATAAGCTTTATGCTAAACAATCCAAGTGTGAATTCTTCGTTGAAGAAGTAGCATATTTGGGTCACATTATCTCTTCAGATGGGATTAAGATGGACCCAAATAAGGTTAAAGCCATACTCAGTTGGCTGAGACCTCAGAATATTTTGGAACTTCAAATCTTTCTTGGTCTCGCGGGATATTACAGACGATTTGTCAAGGAATATGCTCAGATAGCAGTCCCTATGACAAATCTTCTTAAGGGGAAGGGAAAGGAGTTCATTTGGGAGTTTGCACAACAGGAGAGCTTTGATGCTCTCAAAACAGCCTTAGCTACAGCACTAGTCTTAAAAGTCGTCGACCCCAATCAGCCATTTGTGGTCGAAACAGATGCTAGCGACTTTGCAGTAGGCGCTGTGCTAACTCAGGGTGGACGACCAGTTGCGTTCGAGAGTAAAAAACTCGAGCCAGCTCAGACTAGGTACAGTGCCTATGAAAAGGAACTCTTTTCTATAGTCCATGCCCTTAAGACTTGGAGGCATTATTTGTATGGTGCCAACTTTGAGGTCCTGACAGACCATGAGAGTCTCAGATACCTTTGCAATCAACCTGAGCTTAGAGGTCGGAAAGCTCGTTGGGCAGAGTTGATGCAAGAGTTTGACATGTCTATCAGATATAGGCGTGGAAAATTCAATACAGTAGCAGATGCCCTTAGCAGAATGCCTATGATAAACGAGCTGAGTTTTACTCAGATTCGTAATGAGTTACTCGAGTCCTTGAGAGGGAAATGCCAGCATGATGCATTCTTCTCTATTATCTGGAACTCAGTCCAGAACAGACAGTTACAGACTCCAGAACCAGTTCCCGGGGCTGGTGCCAGTTCATCCAAGAATACGGCAGCTTCCGTTGAGGATGATGATGAGTCCGAGTATACGTCGTCAGATGACGTTGAGGATTCTGAGCCTGTATTACCCAAGCAAACCCTAGTGGTTGAGGGTCAGTTGACTCAAGGATTCAAATGGAAACAGTATTCCATTCAGGATGAGTACTTGCTCTATAGAGATAGAGTATGTGTCCCCAATTCAGAGGATTATAGGCAGCAGGTCCTATATGAATGTCATGACAATCCTAGCGCGGGACACCCAGGCATACAGAAGACCTATGAGCTTCTTCGTAGGCAATTTTTCTGGCCCAGTATGAAAAAGGACGTCCACCAGTATGTAACCAGTTGCCAGAAATGTCAAGTAAATAAAGCAGAGCGTTTAAAGGCAGGAGGGTTGTTGCATCCCTTAGAAATACCAGCTGGTAAATGGGAGAGTATCTCCATGGATTTTATAGTAGGCCTGCCTAAAGCCCAAAAGGGTAATGACGCTATATGGGTCACAGTTGACCGTCTGACCAAAATGGCTCATTTTATTCCGACCAAAACAACCGTTAGAGCTCCAGAGTTAGCGAGGTTGTTTGTAGACGGGCTATTTAAATTGTACGGTCTACCTTCCGGCATAGTCAGCGACCGGGACAGTAAGTTTACTGGAAATTTTTGGAAGGCAGTATTCCATCATCTCCATACTAAACTTAATATGAGTACCACTGACCATCCACAGACGGACGGTCAAACAGAAAGGGTAAATCAAGTGCTGGAGGATATGCTTCGTGCATACGTCAGCAAGAGGCAGACTAATTGGGAGGAGTATCTCTCAATATTAGAGTTTGCTTACAACAGTACCAAACATTCAGCTACGGGATACAGCCCATTTATGCTGATGTACGGTTTTCAGCCACGCTCACCCACAGCTGTAGGGTTTAAACAAGAAAAAGTTGAAGCAGCCAGAAACTTTTTAGAAGACCTAAACCAGATGATAGAACATGCTAAGCGTAGCATTAGACAATCCCAGGATCGAGCCAGGCATTATGTAGATCCACACAGACGGGATGTGCAGTTCTCCACTGGTGAGAAAGTCTACTTGAGAGTCCCAGTTGACTCTAAAACCCTCAAATCAGGAGTGTGTGCTAAGTTGTCTCCAAGGTATTGTGGTCCCTTTACCATCAGTAGGAGACTAGGCGAGGTCACCTATGAACTAGAACTCCCACACAGCAGTAAGGTTTTTCCAGTTTTTCATGTAAGTCAGTTACGAAAAGCCTTAACCAGATCAGATAATCTGGTAGGGGACAGTGTTCTAGTTCTCCCATTGGATCCTCAACAACCTCCACATGAACCAGAGGAAATTCTTGATAGTAGAGAGACGCAGACTCGTCATACTCTATACCGAGAATATCTGGTTAAGTGGAATGATCAGCCTGTTGAGAATGCCACTTGGGAAAGAGGCAGCGTCCTTCGCAAGATTTTTCCAGACTTTGTCTTAGAGGACCAAGACGGTTCTTAAGGGGGAGGGAGTGTTACGAGCTCGTAACCAGTGCCGAACCCTAGAGAACACAGATAGGTCAGATACCACAGTCAGGGTCGTGTCCAGCGTACATGACCAACAGGGCAAGACAGTGTGAGTAGTGTGCCCCAGCACGGTCCATAGCCATGGCGGGCCTAACACAGCCTAGGGACCCTGTCAGCAGGATAGGGCCCCCAGTTGGGTCCCGACGTGCAGTCGGCCACGTCAGTGCCACGTGGCCGACACTTGGCAGTAGCATGCTACCAGTCCTCACACTGGGCTAGGAGGGGCTTACTCTATATCAGGGAGTAGGCAAGGTTGGGTGGAAAAATTAGTGTTTGCCCTACTGTGGTGTTAGGATCTATTACAGGCACTGCTTATCATTCTTCTGCGGATGGTCAGTCTGAGGTTATTAACCGGGTATTGGAGGATTATTTACGACATCATGTTTCTCCTTCTGGTCGTATCAGCATTTATGTTTGGCTGAGTATAGTTATAACAGTTCTGTTAGTTCTAGGCTTCCAGCACAGGTGTTTCTCCTTTCCTGCTTGCTCATGGATACTCACCAATTCTACCCGGTATACTTGTTCCTCCAGATGATGCACTTGTTACTATTTCATCTTATCTTTCGAGTGCTCGGGAGATTATTACTAGAGCTGCTACTCATTTACAGCATATTCAGCAGCGGTACAAGACCATTGTTGATCGTCATCGGCGCCATGTTGAGTTTGCAGAGGGAGGTACTATTTTTCTCCTGTTACTCTTTGCTCGCCATCGTTTTGTACAGGGTCTTGTTTCTACTGAGACGCTTGAGCCGCGATATTATGGGCCTTTTCAGATTCTTGAGCGCCTCAGTCCAGTTACATATCGTCTTGAGTTACCTGCTGCTACTCGGGCTTGTGATATTTTTCATGTCAGTTTATTACGTGCTGCTATTGAGGATGATGCTCCTCGAGATTCCTCATTTCCTACAGATCCAGAGCTTTTTCCATTCCTACCAGCTGCTATTTTACAGGTGCGCTTATTGCATAGTCGTCGCCATCAACAGATTCAATTTTTGGTCCAGTGGGATGGTCGTCCTATTGAGGAGGCTACTTGGGAGCCCATTGATGTTTTTTTATCATACCCCTATCCTGGCTGATCAGGCTCGCTCACTTGCAGCTACCATTGCTTCTCGGGATGCTCCGGCTTCTCTTGATGTTCCTTTCTCAGATGGGATATCTTGATGCAGTATTTTTCTCCGGCACTGGTTCTTATCTTATTTTGCCTACATTGGGGGCAATGTTCTTTATAGCCAGGGAGAGTTACTGACTACAGGATACAGGCCTACTGGGCTACTCTGCATATATTCCGTAGGCCTCTTTACATTTACTATTGGTTATGTATATTTCTGGTTACGCATTTTATATTAGTCATGTACAGGTCCCAGAGCCTTTTTATATGCTTATGACCCGCACTGGGTCCTTTTTAATGACATTGACTGGCCTTGGGCCCTTATTATATGGTTATATGTGGAGTGGGGGCCCATAGGAGGGCGCACTATTTTCCCTCCACATTTTGCCTCCCTTTACTTTTGAATTCCTATTTTAGGGTTCATTGGTAAGGTATTTATAGGGGCAGTTGTACACTCATTTTTCAGATTATTGATTGGTATTGCTTGGGCTCTTCGTGGGAGAACCTATTGTCTTGTCTATTGCTTGTAGGGCTTTAGTCTATTGCTGTCTTTTATGCTTCATTGATTCAACACCTGAGATTTTGATCATAACTCAAATTCTTTCTAGTTATCAATATTATGGCTTAGGAGCATCTATAACTCAAAAGAAAAACCATGGACTTTTTGTTTCAGCTTTTGATATTTCATTTAACATTTTCATGATAAAAAATGATAATGCATCAAGTACATGCCACTTTGTAGATAATCGATTGTATGCTAACCAAGGGTCACATATTTCAAAGCTTAATGTCTTGTACAGGCTGTGCTATGGACACAACCTGATTTCACAGGTTACTTGGAGAAATGCATGGACAATTATTGGCAAAATTTCTTCTTTGTATTGCAAGGATCCTTTCTTTTCTACTTCACAAATGACATTGGAGTAATTTCTTAACTCATACCTCGTATCCATTGAAGAATTTCTTTTTCTTAAGAGTTGTAGATGTCAAATCTATGCTCATGTTGCTTTTATGTGCCATAAACATTAAAAGTCAAACACAGAAGTTAGCTTTGTCTTAGAAGAAAATAAATTTCCTGCGTACCTAGCTCTCTTTGGACATGATTCTACTATCAAAAGTTTGAATGTCACCCACCAAGCATAATGTGCTCATTATTTTAGAATTTCCAAGATTAATTTCATATTTTGGACATTCATGTTTTTTAGTATTGAGCTCCATCAGCTTGCTATTGAGATGGGCCGTTATACTGACATACCCAGACCACAACGGATTTGCCAGTTATGCTCGATGTAGGAGGTAGAGAATGAGTCACATATCATTTTCAGATGTCCAGTATACTATGAGATCCGAGGTCATTATTATTGTCTCTACAGAGACACTCCTCTCTCCCTTGGCTCTTTCTTGGCATATCCAGACCCTAGGTGTGGGGGACTCTTATTGAGGGAGATGTTTACGCTACGAGCATCTCTTTTACCGTTGGAGGCAGATGATGTTTATAGGTAGACTCTCTATTGCACACAAGCTCACAAACCCGAAGTAAATACACAGAATTACCCAGCAAATCCGTCACTTTATTAAACTCAAGCAAATGTACATAGATCAACAAGCAAACATGAGAGCTCTGCTGCAAGTCTCCTCCCAGCTGCATAGGAATACCATAATGAGGAATGCCTGACAAGGCTCACACTATATCCCCTCAAGCACCCCTTAACCCTGACACATCCTAACGTCGACACATGGCAAACTCCATGCACAGTTGACACTTGCCACTTGGCAGTACCCTGACACATAGGCAAGCTAGTAGGTGGACAGTCTGACATGTGTCACTCATGCATTGGACCAAGTGTCCCAATGAGCATACGACACATCCTGTTGACCCGTCCGACAACTCAGTGAGCATATGACATGTGTCATGTTGACCGGTCGACCCTTCCTACTTTTTTGGAGGTTAGTCTAGCAGACTCTCATGAGACCTAGTACCCCCTTGGCCATCTCGGAATAAGTCACTATAACAGATATTTACATTGCAATTTACAATTGTCTCCACAGGCCGGTGACTTAGCCATTTACAATTTAATAATTACAATTTACCATTTACATTGGGCAAGGGATTCAAAGTACATGCGACATCCCTTCCCTCCTCAGATGACATCGTCCTTGATGGCAAAGTCTGGATATTGTGCATGCAACCCATGTGCGGTCTCCCAGGTAGCATCACTGAGAGGTCATCCATGCCATGCAACCAGGTACTCACGGAGCAAACGATTCCGTAACCGTCTCTGCGTCTGGTCCAATACGCTCGCTGGTCCATGCATCACCTCCCCATGCTCCTAAAACAATACCAGGCCATCAGCCAACAAGTTATTACCGTCATGTAAACGTGAAACATGAAAAACAGGATGAACTTTACAACCAACAATCCAATTCATAAGCAACGCTATTAATCTTTTTAACAATTTTCCAAGGTCCACAGTATCTAGGTGACAACTTATAGCACTTCCCTGCTGAGAAATACCATACCTCCTTCCTTGAACTCTCTTGGCGTACGATCCAGATCAGCATATGTCTTTGCTTGATCCATCGCCGCTTTTACATTTTCCTTTGCTAACTACAACATCTGTTGCATGTGAGTTAGAAATTCCATAGCACTAGGTGTCTTATCAGGCATATCTATAGTAACTGGACTGGCTGGTCTAAAACCATAATTTAGCTCGAAGGGACTCATCTTCGTAGATGCATTCTTTTTATCATTATAGGCAAACTCCAACAATGGTAGGTAACGTTCCCATTGCGTTTGCCTTTCACTCACATACGCCCTAAGCATGTCTTCCAAGGTTTGGTTAACTCTCTCAGTCTGCGCATCTATTTCAGGATGATCAGAACTACTAGTTGATCAAAGGTTGCTTGCTGTAGTTCAGTCCACTCACCAAATCTATTTTTTTGAGTCAAATCAGTCAAAGGTGCTGCAATATAGGAGTATCCCTTAACATATTTTCTATAGAAGACTGCCAATCCAAGAAAAGAATGAAGTGTTGTCAAATCAGCTAACACAGGCCACGCAACGATCACAACAACCTTCTTAGGATCTGGCCTTACTCCATCAGCAGACACTATATGACCAAGATACTCAATCTCTTTTTTGAAGAATTCACTTTGTTCACTATTGGCAAACAAAGTGTTCTCCCTCAAAGTAGACAACACAGTTCTAAGGTGAGCCATATGCTTGACCTCACCTGCACTGTAGCTCATAATGTCATCAACAAAGTTTATGACAAACTTACCCATATACGATCTGAGCACATCATTCATCATCATTGTGAATGTAGCTGGGGCATTAGTCAATCAAGATACTCATAGTGACCGAACCGAGTTTTGAAGGTAGTCTTGTGTACATCCTCTTTACGAACTCTAAGCTGATGGTATCCACTCTTTAGGTCTATTTTACTGAGCACAGTGGCACCTGACAAGACATCAAGCAAATCATCTATACGTGGCATAGGATATCGATGTTTAACCGTTATCTTGTTCAAACCTCGATAATCCACACACATACGCCATGATCCATCCTTCTTTTTTACAAGAATGATCGGAGAAGGGAAATAACTAGGTCGTATATGCCCCTTGGCCAGACATCCATCTCACTTGTAAGGACGTCTATTGATGGGACATGATCCGGGTATTAATTCAATTTTATGTTCAACATTCCTCTTAGGAGGTAAAACAGATGGAAGATCATCTATGAACACATCTGAAAACTCTCTCCTAATTTCTTGATCCAAATTGGCAATAGTACTAGTTTGCACACACTACATGCTACTCTGACTAGTATTAGTAGACATATCAAGTAGAAAGCAAACACACATGAACTCACAATGGATCCTACGCAACTGTGTAGCTGAAACAAGCGATAAAGGAGGCACATCACACTCACCACGAAGGGAATGCATCACACCATCAAACTAGAACTCGTACACATGAGTATCCCAGGCTATGTGTGGCTTCCGCATCATGTGCCAACAACACCACATCAAACCGCGCAAGCCGTGTTATCTCAAAATCCAACTCTTATGTGTAACTTTGTATAGTTAGTGGAATGCCCACAACCCTCTTATCCCAAATCTTTGTACCCTTTCCATCAGCCATTTCCACTATATACTAGTACTGGGATGGTTGAGTATTCACACCTAACTTTCGTGCCAAAGTTGAATTCAACACATTATGAGAGGACCTAGTGTCAAATAGAACTTGAACATTTTTACCACACAGCTGTCCTCGCATAACAATAAGAGAAGTGTTAGGAAATTGATACCCTTGGCGAGCCGATTTTGAAAAAAGCGCTGGTGGAGCCGTGTCCACTCATCTGACCACCAAAACATTCATGAGGTGTGGAACATCTGGATTGACTTCTGCTCGATCTCTTCCACTGTCATACGGTCATCACCCTGGTTCATTTGGTCCTCCTGAAGATTATATGTGGTCCGCATCAAGTTTCGTGGACAGTCCTTCCACCTATGCTGCCCCAAACATCCAAAACAGAGGTTCTCCCTCTTTGCACGTGCTTGGTTCTGAGGTGACAACATTGAAGGATGCTGACCCTTTTGGGTATTGGGCTGCCCATACAACCCTTTGCCTTTGGGGGACCCTGCACCCTTCTTCTTTTGGTCACCCCCGAGCTTGCCACTAATTGGTTTGACCTTCAAACTTTCTCTTTTTGTTCCATCCTTGTGTCCCCAAGGTTGCTGACCACCTATACTAGCTACCGCAATAGGATCCGGGCCTCTTTTTCCATCTTCATAATACAAAGCCATCTGGATGGCTCCCTGCAAATCATAAGATTGCTCCTTCTACACAAAAGGGCGAATACTCTCTCGAAGTCCCTCCACAAAGTGAAATATTTGCATGTATATAGGAACTTCCTGAGAGGAATGTGTAACAAAGCCTCTCGGTACTTGTCTGCATAATCTTGCACGCTCCAGTTACCCTGCTTCAAATAAGTCCATTGTTGCATGACTCTATTGTTTTCATCCATAGGCACCCAGTTTTGCGCAAACATTTGCCGGAATGCCTCCCATGTGGTTGGAACTAGGTCATCCTCTTCCACCCTCCTCCACCACCTTTGTGTTGACTCTTGAAAACGATATGTGGATTCAGCAATCATCTCAGTTTCGTCGTCTATGCCACACATCTGGAATGCTTTCTCCCATTTTTGCAACCAATTCTCAACGGCATCTGTGGTTCTCATAGATACTGCTCCAGTAAACTTCGGAGGTTTTAGATCCTTGATAGTAGGTAGCTTCCTCTTTCGAAATCCCAACTCAGCTTCATGACCCGTTGACAATGTCCTTTCTGCTTCCAAAGTTGTACCACTGACTCTCTCAAGAACACTAGCCCCTGTACCTTTGAGTTGCTCCAAAATCAGCTTAAGAGTAGCTTCGATAGCATCCACCTTGGAACATACAGCATCTAATCCTTGTGAATCTTGACTGGTATTGCTTGCGGATGCCATAGCAGAAGAATAGGTAGCAGAAACAAAGCAAAAACAAGCTCTCAACCCCTCAAATCACTACACAGATAGGTTATCTTAGAAGAATTGGATAGAATAGACCTCCCACAGCCAAGTTCTAGCTACACATAGACTCTTCTTCTCCAAACATCAGCAAACTAGGGTTTCAAACTGACAATTGGCAAAAAGCAATGGATGACCACCGAATCAGAAGGCGAAAAGCCCTACCTACTAGCGACCTACCACAAGAAGCTTATTGCAGCTGACACATTTGAAAAATACTAAGTATTGAAAAAGTTACAAACAGATTTACATATCCTATGTGGGCTGAATTTTCACAAAAGCGAAGAGAATAATCAAGCCACGTAGTAGAAAATGCTCAAAGGCTGCCAGAAGATCAGCAATCCTCCATAGGGCTTCAATCTGCTATCTTATGAGCTCCAAATCTGTCAACAGATCACCTACAGTAGGGCGCTGGCTCTCCAAGAATACACCAAACTCTAACTGAAGATGCCAAATCCCACACAAGTCTTGAAAGCAACTGCTCTGATACCAAATGTTGCACACAAGCTCACAAACCCGAAGTAAATACACAGAATTACCCAACAAATCCGTCACTTTATTAATCTCAAGCAAATGTACATAGATCAACAAGCAAACATGAGAGCTCTGCTGCAAGTCTTCTCCCAACCATAGCTACATAGGAATACCATAATGAGGAATGTCTGACAAGGCTCACACTGTATCCCCTCAAGGACCCCTTAACCCCGACACATCCTAACATTGACACATAAATAAAGGTGTCTTTAAGCTTTGTCTTCAGCCGAAGAGGCCGAAGAGCTGCACCGCGTTGTTGAAGAGAACAAAATTTGATAAATAAAATTTTGTCATCAAACTTATTGCGCCATGCTGTATCTAAACCATTGGCAACATGAGATAGCTTGGAAACGAGTACTTCTTGAGCTTCTTCTATTGATTTTCCCCCGTTTGCAATGCCTCTTACTCTAATGTTAAGGGCCTTTTTGGCCCTTTTAGCTTGCTCATCCAAAACTGTTTCCAAATTGTTATATATTGTAGAGGCTGAAATAGGAGGATGATTACCTTGCTTGAAGATTGATGTCGTCTCTTCCACTTGTTTTTCAAGCGATGAGAGTTTGCTGCCCATATCATCCGGTTTGAAGGGTGCTGCCCATGTCTTTGGGTGATTCGTAGTATCCGCAGGGTTTCGGCAGCAGCAAGGAGCTTCTTGGCAAGGGTATCCACCGCAAGAACTTCCGAAGTGACGGATGTGGCAGCAGCGGAGGACCCCTCCATCGCACCATCAATGGCAGCGATGGAGGGAGCTTTGAAACTGGCTGCAGCCCCTCCATCGCAGATGATGAAGGGGACTTCCCCTCCAGAGAGAGAGAGAGAGAGAGAGAGAGAGAGAGAGAGAGAGAGAGAGAGAGAGATTGCATAAATTTCTTGGTATTGAAATCAGGTGAATACAACCCTGCCTTTAGGAGTTATTCCAGTTGAGGGTTGCAAATTACAAATTTCAAGGAGAGAAACTGAAGAGAACCTGGAAAAATTTGCGTTTGTGCTCGGAATTAGCTCTCAATATGCTATTCTTGCCAAGCATGGCACTTACGTTCTTGCTGCTCTATCTCAGGAAGCTTTGGTGAGTTCTTGTGACATCTAGATAGATTTAATTTCACATGTATGTAAAAAGTCGTTTGTTATTTGACTGTGAAGCAAGTTGCACTCTCTATATTTTTCTGCATGGGAGTTACTTAAGTACCACAATCAACACAACTAAAACCCATTGGAGTTTCGAAAACCCAAATAGGATAAAACATTTAACAGATTACAATCTTACTGGATGTTTGATAATCATTAAGTTTTATTAAGTGGTAAAGCAAACCACAACCATAATAGCCGTAGTTTAATAGACTAAGAAAGTAGCAGAGCCATCAAGTCTGTAGGCCAAGTTAATGACATAGTGCAAATGAAAAGTGAGGCGTTGAAGTACAAGAAAAGGGGTGCACTCACTTGTTAGAGGCATTTATCAAAAGTAGCTAATGATAAGACATTCATTAGAGTTCTAGGTAGTCGCATTTTTGTGATATGTCAGGTCTCAATGAGTTATATTGTGTCCAGCACAGTTCAAAGAATGAAAATGAAGACATTTTCGTCCATGATACACTTTTAAAAATAACTTACTTACATTATCATCCACATTGCCAATCTGTTTGTAATAACAGTGATTCTTAGCGAAGAAATACTTAAATGGCCACCAATATTGAATTATTAAAGTTTGTCTGAATATTTCTCCTTTCTAGAAGATTCTCAAGTTTGCCTAAAAAAAGTTCAGATACCTTATCAATGCTATTTACATTACACTCTAGAAATTTTAAGAGTTTTAAAATAGTTTTTTCTTGTTATAGTATGCTTGTTCAGTTATCAAGCATTCATGTTCGTGGCAGGATGAATGGATTGAAAAGCTATCAAAGGCAGCAAATTCTCGAACCCAGCTGTTCGGTACAGTTGACGTACTAGTAGATTGAGTGAATTTTGTACAGTACCCTATAAGAAATAGCTTACAAATGCAGAGATAATTAGTGGAAGCAATATGGAGGTGAGTTTGAAGGACTGCTAAAAGCACCTTATTCTGAAATTGACAATTGTTAACTGCTTACGTTGTAACTATTCTTATGTCATAAGGAAGAAGCAAAATATGAGACATGCTAAATTCCTATCTTAGCTAGAAGTCCTGATTTATGGTATGGTCATGGTTTTTCTGAGCAAGATAGATCCAGCGTTGATGTTGTTATTCAATGTTCAAATGAATTCTTTACTAGTGCAGAAATTAAATCTGCTCTTCAATAGATACTCTTTGTTTTGTACAAATTGTGCTTAAAAGAACTTTGGACATGAAGAGCCATGTACAGCCAAATTTATCACATAGTTGAGACTGTAGCTTTGAATAGAGAGTGTCCATCTAAAGAGTCTGTCATTTCTTGCTCAAGTTTTTAAGTTCTACTTCGTTTGTCCAACTTAAGACTTGAGCTTGAAATTAGAATGGCTAGGTTATTCTTGAACAATAATGGACTATCATCCCTAGATCTGTAGCTGACCTTGATATGTTAAAAGGAAAAAGCTTGTGGTATGTAGGGACAAATACGTTTACAACATAGCATCAAGAGCACATTAAGATAGAAGTGATTGTCAAGGAGATGATGATTGAACAACATTAAAACATAAAACTGAAAGATGAATAAGTAGAAGGTGCTCCAGCAGTCTTCCATGCCTTACCTAAAGGTCGCATATATGTAAGACGTTGGTCGTTGTTCCATGGTCATTCCATCACTTGGGATTCACCATGAGGCTCACATAATTTTTAACTGTCATTCTAGCTAGCATTTCTCGGCTCTCATTCTTCATCCTTCTCTTCTTCCTCAGAGACCTCCTTGGTCTAAGGTGAGATGTGCTCTTGAAATAGCTTTGGCCTTGTATCTTGGGGATCCATCAGAATCAGCCAACATCATCCTCCCCTAATCTGTTGCAAAACCCACTGCAACACATGTCGAATGATATTGCTTCACTTCCGCATTGGCATCTTTGATTGGCACTTGGAAAAGCGTAGATCCTCGTTCGCTTGCATAAAATCAAGTGTTTATTTGCCGCAAAAACTGTTTCACAAAATTGAGATCTCCCACTTGAGAACCTCTTGTGTATCCTGCTCGCTTTGTCGTTTCAGCTTTCTTGAGTTGATCGCTTTTCCCAAGGCTTCAAATATCTGGAACCGCAATTTATTGCCAAGTTGTAGTGGTCCCAAATATTGTCGTACCACTTGTATAAAACCGAACTCCTGCCAGTCTTCAATCATTGTGACATATCGTGAAGACATAAATGCCGCTCTATAGTAAAAATTTGGAGTTGTCGACTCGTTCACAAGGGTAAATTCATATTTGTATGGAACTTGGCCGATTGGTATGCACGATTTTCTTGGTAGAGCCGGCAGTTAGAAAACAGTCTTCAGATGATGTAAGAACAAAGGATGATGTGTTCTTTTCAATAGTGTACTAGTAGCGAGTGCACAACTAAAGATGTGGAATGTTTTGTGTCTGGCAAGCTCCAGTAGCACTACCCCTCAGCTTAGGTTTTGTGAAAGATGGAGAATGATGGCGCTCTGGATCCATTGTGGATGTCTGCAGATGTTCTCCAAGGATGTGAAAGAAGGATCAAGAGCGGTCGTAATGAACTGAAGATCGCCAAAAGTGAGCTTGTATGCACAAAGATCGCCAAAACTGGTCGCAAGAAACATCAAAAAACTTGCACTTCACTGAGGTACAAATGAGTTCGACCAGGGTTGTTTTATAGTCGTTGAAGCCCTGAAGTTGAAGACTCGGTGTTAGTAGCACTCGGCTCGGTGAAGACTTCAAGTGTGGACTCGGTGAAAGGTCATTCAAACTGACTCGGTGAAGTGCTCATTGAGACTGACTCGGCAAAGTGAGTATTCAAAGTCACTCGGCTAAAGGCTCTTTGAAACTTTCTCGGCAAAGTGAGTATGCAATCCTGACTCAGGGAAGTGAGTATACAACCTGACTCGGCGAAGTGAGTATTCAAAGTGACTTGGCTAAGTGCTCATGCATATTGACTTGGTTTGAGAACTTAGTAACTGAAGTAGAAAGGACAAGTGTTTAAGTATGAAGAAGTTCTCAGTTGGACATGTGGTCTTTATTACCAGATTTATCTGTTGACGAAGAAATGAAGTCTCAGAATGTCAGAAGGAATATGGACCCGAAAAGTTTGATAATTTATCCTCTGAAGCTATATCATGTGATGTCGACCCGGAACGCACAAAATAAAACAAGGACTAGTAAGCAAGAAAATAGAGATTCACACTAAAAAAGGGCATCATTAAATAATAAAAAATAGTAAATAAGGAATAAAAGAATAAAGAATAAATAAGGAAAATGAGTTATAGATTTGAAATGATTAAATAGGGTCAACAAAAAATAACTCTTCGTAGTACCACCGTAGACGGCCACCATTTACGACAGTGTCTAGGGGTACTCCATCAAGCGTCTCTAATTGTACGGCTCCATTGGAGAAGATTTTATTAATGACTTATGGTCCTTCACTTTTGAATTTCAATTTCCCAGGATGCTTCTTGGAGGTGTAGAGAAGCACCTTATCACCTTTATGTAAATCTTTATTGCGTAGGTGTCTATCATGCCAGGCTTTTTGACGTCGTTTGTTAACGAGTTGTGTGTGATACGAGATGAGTCGAGTCTCGCACAATTGAGCTTACGTAAGTAGCCTGTTGTGGACCTTTTGTTCTATCACAACTTTCTCACATAGATTAGAGAAGGTTTGCATTACTTGCAAAGAAGGTACTAAAACTTCAACAGGCATTACTGCATCTCGACCATAAACGAGATGGAAGGGTATGACCCATCCAGTGACTTTCCTTGGAGCTGTACGATATGCCCAGATAGCCGAGAACAGCTTGGTTTCCCAATCTGATCTGCTCGTCTCGACTATCTTTGTCGGAATCTTGCAAATGGTCTTGTTAGTGGATTCTGCTTGGCCATTACAACGAGGGTAGTACGGAGTACTTTTTCTATTGGACAACAAGGTAATGGCGTAAAAGTTTATCAACCACTTCATTTAAGAAGTGTGATCCTCTATCACTAACAAGCTCGATAGGATAGCCGAAACGTGTAATGATGATTTCATAAAGAAAATGCGCGATGGTTTTCGCAGTGGCGTCCTTGGTTGCTCTAGCCTCAACCCATTTAGTAGCGTAATCATTGGCAATAAGGATGTAACGGGATTGAGTGTTTCGACCCTGCACGGAGCTTGGAATCTGTTGGCATGTGGCTAGAAAACCTTACATCACTTGGGCTACTCATGTACATGAGTTCCAGCACGATGGTAGGATTCATTCCCTGCATGGTGAGCCTGATATGTCTCCAAGACTTTGATCACAGTGACATAGTTGCTTAATGTTCACTATAAGTGACCATTGACCGATGTTTTACAGAAAAATAAGTGGAAAGAATGGTGACGGAAGTTCAACAACAAAGTTTTGATGTTTTAAAATAAATTGTGGCTGACTTTGTCACATTAAAAATTGGTGACCCTCAAAAACCATTTGTTGTGGAAATGGATGCAAGTGATATAGCCGTTGGGGTAGTTCTGATGCAAGAGGATAGGCTTGTGGCCTTTGAGAGCAGGAAGCTCAACCCTGAACAGAAGAATTATCCAAGTCATGAGAAGGAGTTGTATGCCATAGTCCATTCTTTGAAGGGCATGGAGGCATTATTTGTATGGCTAGGTGTACACCGACCATAACACTTTGAGATATTTCTGCAACCAACTGGACCTCAAAGGGCGTCAAGCCAGTTGGGTTGAGTTGATGCAGGAATTTCACATGGAAATTCGGTACAAGAATGGTCCCAAAAACCATGTGGCTTATGCATTACCTTGTATATTGTATCAGATGTCTTTTGTGGTCATTGAGAATGACCTAATTGCTGATATTAGACAGGCTCAGCAGGAGGATTCTCATCGTAAGGAAATTGTGAGAGGGGAAAATCTTGTACAAGCAGAATCTCAGGAGGAGAGTTCTAGTCTCTTTGCTCACAATGACCTTAAACATACCATAGAAGATGGTATCGTTAAAAGAAATGGCAAACTTCTCATTCTAGCTTGTGAGGAGCTGTGCAAGAAGATTGTCCATTTATGTCATGATAGCCCGAGTGCTGGTCATCCTAGTGTGGATAGGACCTATGAGCTAATCCTACGTAACTTCTGGTGGCCTAAGTTGAAAAAAGATGTTTTGCATGTGGCGCACTGTTCAAAGTGTCAGGTCAATAAAGCCGAAAGGATTACTACCTATGCCAGGAGAAGATGGGAGAGTATCTCCATGGACTTTGTCACCAACTTGCCTCGTACGTAGTAGTCTAATAGATTTAATAGGTATGGGCAATCTCAATGTGCTATTAGGATATGATATTGTGTGAATGAAAAAGTTGGGGGATTGATCTAGTGTAATAGATCTAACAAGTATGGGCCATCTCAGTGTGCTAGTGGTGAATGATGTTGCTAATAGTTAGTCAAACTTTCTTATCAGCAATGGTCAACGTTAGTAGGATATATAGTCAATTGTAGACTTTGACTCTCTGTTTTCTCAATATACCAAGCATTTCTTGACAAAATGATATTTCTAGAAATCTTTGGCTGTGATCATCGAGTTGAACTTACACACGACGCCATCCAACTAATAAATTTTCTTTTCCACGATCCTCCCACCTCCCAACATCATCGCACGGTAGTACAATCTAGCCATTGGACGTTGATTTTGGACCTGGTCGGGAGCCATTGGCTTATTTGGATCAAAGGTTAATGCCAGAAAACAATCACACATTTGCAAGATACGGATGCGAGACATGCCAAGTCTTTTGCGAATAAGGCTGATTGCCTAACCGTCGGATCTGGTGAGTACTGGTACTCTTGCGCATACGCTTGTAATGCTCTTTGGAAATCCACTGAAATTGTCCAAGTGAACTGCTGGTGGATGATCGACCAATTTGGTGTAGTGATGGTGATTCGATCCAATGGAACTCCATATTCAGTCCAGTTATTTCTTTGTGGCATTGGCACATAGAAAGGATCAACCCGCAATTGTCTCGGGCTTGCCACGTAGCTCTTGATGGATTCTAGTGTTTTCTCAAAAATAAATTCTGCGCCACGCTAATTGTTCACCCAAGGCTGGTTCGATTTCTGAAGTTTTGAACTTTATGACCCAGCCACCTCAGGAGGATTTATGTGAATGTTATTGGAGAAATGCCTGGATCCCCTCCTCAATGGTGACCAGTCTTTGGAAAGCTCTTTTGGCCGAGATACTGCACGTTGAGGGCCCTGTTCCGATGATGAAATTTTTTGAACTTCTTTAGCTTGCCCAAGATCCACGTCCATTATTCCAGCACCCATATCCTCTTGCCCCGATCTGGATTACCCTGTGGTGGCGAGAAAGTCGGCATAAAAGGCATCTGGATCTGTGGCGTTTCTTGGATCGCGGCAGAGGCTGACTATTCATAACCTTTGATGATTTCCCTGGCCTTTGTGCGGCCAACTTTTTGTAATCATCAAACTTCCTCTAAAATCCTTCCATAGCAAGTTGTTTCTTCCCGCGGCCATGGTATCCAACTTGTTCAAAATGCGTTCCTTCTCCAACTGATGAGGAAGGATAGCCATAGAAGGTCTACAACGCTTGAGAATCACACTCTTGAAGTATGTGAATGTTGCTTCACTAACTACTCCTCAAGCACAAAGTTCTGATCCAAGAGCCTAGGAAAGACATAGGAAACCTTTGTTTTCTCTTATACACTAATCAACAAGTTGATCTTGTCATTGCACCAAGAGCTCCAAAGTAGATCTGCATCAATGCCAATGAAGGGTGCTTAGTGGTGAACTCAAGGCAGGCCAATGATGAAGTATGAAGTGTAGAAATGCTTAAGATAACATAAGAACTAAAAAGCTTCAAAGGGTTTGCATTTCCACGTGAATACATAACTAAAAGACATATTTTCTCTTGCATGCCTTGATTCTTATCAAAGGCATTCGTTATTCCATAACTTGGTAGTACATTGTTTTTTTAATCAACAAGAAGGTCCAAAATTCAAGCTATCTAACGACTTCCCTTAACGTGTGTCTTTTTCTTTATAGATTCTAAGGCGCTAGGACTTGTGCAAGACTACTCGCAGCACTTTCCACTCTCCTATGGTTCTTTTCCTTTTCTTTTCCAAATTTTCCAATAGTTAAGGACATATGACTAGGGCCCTATCCATTATTAGTTCCTTTGAGAGGATGGTATGTGATTCATGTCACGCATAGCTAGATGGTATTCATACAATGATCTTACATCGAGGTTGAGTTATGAATGACCATTATCATTGTTTGTGATGCTTTATATACTAGTAGGTTCATAGCTTGGTAATAGAGCACGTTATAGGGATGGCTGAGTATTTTCTTCAAAGACAACGATTTTCCAGCAAAAATGTTCAACTTGTTGGAACTCCTTCACAACCCATGTACTCCATCATTGGTTGTTTTGGATTCTTTGGTGCAACATCTTTTTCCTATGGATCAACAATCCCATTCGATATTTTCTTTATGCTGACTATCTACACCCTCATTGCTTAGTACCAAATATGATAAGTCTTCGAAGACCTCAAACAAGCTTTAGTCGCTGCACCCATTCATCGTGTGCCCGATTATAATAAGGAGTTCCATGTGCATACAGACGCTAGTAAGTATGCTATTGGTGTTGTTTTACTGCAACCCGAAGAATTCGGAAAGGATTTCCCAATTGTCTTGAACTTATCTTCGAAGGAAGAACCTATGTTGTTGAATAAGTTTTAAAGGGCAATGGTGATTTGTCATGCAAATCTTAAAGCACCTAAAATACGGTTGTGATGTTGATAGCTAGGATCCTAATCTAAAATCTAACTGAAGATTGTATAATTGGTCCTTGTGATTTGTCTAGTTTGTGGGACTTGAGCTCGATTCATAGATGGTGATCGCATGTTAACAACTCGATGCTGGAGTAGTATGTGATTTGCTTGATCTAGATCATAGCCTTTTATCTTGATTTCTTTCCCCCTAGTTTCATTTACATCATAATGAAGAATTTAATTTATGATTCTTTCACAGGGGAGCTTCGCAAGATTAGAGCAAAAGTTGGAAAATTCAGAATTTTGCTGCCAAAGTTGCCATTGTTTCACAAACTGCTTGCTTCTGTCCAAGGTGTAGAGGCTAAAAAATTGCAGGTGTAAAACCTCTAGAAAATTTTATCTATCTTCATGGTTGGTTTGTAAAAAAGCTCAAGTGAGAGCCAAAGCTTGGGAACTTTTTGCAGTTATTGCTTTTATCTTTGAAATTTTTCCTAGATTCAGATATGTGTACAAAATGTTTGATATATTCTTTTTTGTAATCTGAGCATCGAGTAAAAGTATTGGAAGTTGAGGACTACTTTGTTATAAATTGCATATACACTTTGTAGCAGTCAAGGGACAATTTTTAGAATTATGATTCTATTTCTCAACCTAACTACAAGAATAACATGATGAAATATGCAAGTTATTTATCTAGGGTTCCATCCTAAGAAACTGAAATTTGCTATTCATCACCTCTTTCTTAAAGGCCAACGGATGTACTTTCGTCCAAAATAATTTTGATTAAGATACAAGGTTGTTCCACCTAAGTTGAACGCGGACAAAGATTCTGAGCCACATACATGCATAGAACAAGAACCGCCATTGGTTTTTTCCATAGCAGATGCAGAGATTTATTTCTCAAGGTCAGTGTGCTAGCAAATGTGCAGCTCTTTATTCTTCAGGGCAGTATTGTTACACATGTCCTAGATGACCATACCTCTATCTGTGGCTTTAGTAGTGGTATGTTTGTTAAATCTAGTGTCTGTTGGTTCTATATGGTATTCTTGGTTTGCATGTTTTCCATCAGGTGCATTTCAGCTAGCTCTTGCACATTATGTCTTACATTTTTATAGTTCTAGTTTCCAGTGCTGATTTTCAACATATTTGGTTGCTTGCTATAGTTTAGAATTTCCTTATAGGTTGTAATATTTATGGTGGTGCTCTTCTCTAGCTTTACTAGTCGGCATGCGTGATGCAGTGGAGGTTTTCTTACCTTCTTATGAGTCCCTTCCCTGGTATATGGTAGCCACATTCTTCATCCGTATTTAAGATATCAAGTGCTCATTGATATTTTCCTTTCTCTTTTACACATACGAATCAAAGGGACAATGTTATGGATTTAAAAATTTAAGCTGAAAGGTCTTGGTTTGACCATTTTAGGCCGTCTTCAAACATGACACCTATACAAATAGTAAAGCATATATCATTCAAAGACAAACATTCTATGTCAAAAAGCATTCCAATTCCCCCATCCTATTCAGAGTAACGAGGTTATTACGATAAAACATTATTTTTGTGAAAATATTCTCCTCAAATATGTCTTTCTGAAGCAGGCAGAACTGGCGGAAGTACGTAAGGAAATAATGGCATTGCAGATACAAGCAAAACAAGTAAGAGCTGAATGTGACCAAGAAGAGATGAAAATTTCAAAGGCACTGGTTACATGGGATGTTGTGTTTCAATATGCATCTGGTACATTCCAACTATCATGTCCACATTATCTAAGATGCTTTTAACACTATTTTGCTTTTAAGCGCACTTTTTGCAAAAGTTTTCTAGCCTATGGCGTTCCATTGAATTAGTGGATTAAAATTGGCCATTTATGAATGAAAAAGATGAAGTCTGTGGGCTACTTTCATGAATGGTTTTCACTATCTTTCACGTGAGCCATGGTGTATATGCATAGAAGAGAGCAAACCATATGTCATGAAGTTGTGTGCACTCTTTCACGTACATTAGTGATTGCATTCTCTTAAAGCATTGGCAACACAGACAATGAAAGGGTAATTAGGGGGAGCAATTTGACAAACTTTATGCCCATGTGATGGAAATCCAGTAAGGAAGGTTTGTGGCAATTGTTGAGAGCTGACTGATGTTGGTTTACATGGTCGCTCTTCCTTTTTGCTTACAGGTAACGGTGGTGATTGCTTTTGATTAAGTGCATAATCTACAGTTGTTCCTGTTCATGTAGGATACTCCTCATTGAGACAATGGCATATTTAGTTACTTAGTGGATGTTAAAAAAAGACAACGTGACAAGATTGATGTAGACAATAGCATAATATTTCAACGTGAATGTATGCATTGTACTCATCTCTTTGTTTCACTGAGAAAATGTGGCAACAATTGGCAATACATCGTGAAGCTTGTGGTTGCAATATGGACATTCATACCACCAAACTTGTGATCTTGGCCTATCTAATGCATTTGTCCTGGACTCTTTTTCAAGAGCCATTTATTCAAACTGACTCCTTGGCAGAGTTTTTTCCTGTACACAAACCAGAGTAGGAGGTCACCATTTTGGTACTCCATCCAAAATTTGGTGATATATTCAGTCTGAAGTTTCAAACTCTTTTTCTTTCCATTTCTTTCTGGGAAGACTTTCATGGGTCTTGTTCATGAGAGCTTTCAAGGTCTGGAAGTTGGTTCTAGTACCTGGTGCTTAATTTTTATGTGGATAAACTCAAACAATTTCCTCTTGCACAGCCTCCTAGCTAAATTTCACCTTAGTAAAATGTTTTTCAGAATCTGATACGATTTGAGAATTGAATAATTTAGAGAAATTGGTCCAGCAAGTTAATTTCCAGTGATCTACTTCTCTGAAAATTCATTATGTTACAGACTCAGCAGCATCATGTTCATATCATGTGTGCAGGAGAGATTAAAGGTGAAACATGTAACACAATTGAAAGGCTGAAATATCAGGCCAAGATACTGAAGGATCTCTATGAGCTTATGCAATCAAAAGGAAATATCTTGCAAGGGGAAGGACTTGAAAAAGTAATCCCATCTCAACCTCATATATTTTTAGCAGAAATGGCTTACCATTTGTTACAAATACATATTATGACTCCCTATAGGCAAAGGAATTACTGCAAGTAAGCGTCATAGAAGCTGGCTTATGATAAACCAAAAATGACCCTATTTCAAATGTCCTCGTTTTTCCCACTGAAAAGGAAAAGACAAATACTTATTCAATCTGAGACCATTATAAGTAGAGGAAGAGCGTTGACATGACTTCATGTCCTGAGGAGATCCAGAAAGTGGTTGTTTTTGGCCTCCAACCTTTCCTGTTCTTTATTGAGTACGTTTGTTGATAGTCAATGACTCTTTCAATGCTTCTATAATTTTCAAGTCTACCATAGCCCTATTTATTCCCTAACTGAGGATGCCCATCCTTCAACAATAGAATCAAAGAATTAGTTTGAGTATCCATGAAACCTATGCTTTCAAGATAGATCTCTATCGCTGATCTGTAGGTGTCCTCATGACTTGAAAAAAAATTTGGTTCCCTTTTTTAACAGTAGTAGAAAAAAATTGTGTCATGCCAGATAGAGACAGGTGAAAGTGGGACGGGAATGTTAACATGAAGTCATGTATTATTAGATGCAGAAAGTGGTTGTATCTGACTGATTACATTCATCAATAAAGAGTGACTCATCAATACTCCTTTAATTTCCAAACTAGCATTGTTGTAACACTGTGGATGCATATCCTCCAATAGTTTCTTTGAACAGGTGGTTCTGAGTATTCATGAATGTTATTGGTTTCATTGTGTATTGAAATGAATTCCAACAAGATGTTCCTACTGTTACCACTAGATTTGAACTGAGCAAGTATCTGACTGACAATTTCTTCAAAGAAGCACAGGAATCTGTGTATTTGGATTTGTAACACAGGCTGGTCATTGCCTCCTACCAGCTTACATACTCTGTTCATTGTTTTGACTGTTGCTGTTTAATGAGATTTTCCATGACTTCAATTGCAAGTGCAATTTCAAATTACAACCGGTGTTTCCAATGTCTAGGAAAAAGCAATAGATTACAGACTGCTTCATTGGATTCTGTAGCTTTCTCAAGATGCTCGGACACAACTACATGATATATTGCAGCGGGCTGTTGACATCATTCAGGAACGGCATGCGAAGGTGATTTCTCGAGCAGTGTTTAGGTAAAGAACAGTATCTAAATGCAATTTCTGCTTTTGCACGCAAACTGTTTTTGGACATTTGAATACTTCAGAACAATAATAAATAAACAAATAGTTGCTTTTGATCTTTGCATTTTTGACTGATGAATACTGCTTGGCACAGAATAAACATTGTTGAATTTGGATGAAACCCTGATCTGGATTTGTAAATTTCTTTAAGCAGGTTACCTGTATGAAATGTGGTGTCTGAAAGAGCTTCATGTCTGTATATGAACAATTCAGAAACCAAGTGCACTCATTCAAAGGAAAACTTCAGCTTTGCAGCAAGAGTTGAACAGAAGCAAGCATAACACTTCAGAGCACTGTAGTGAAAGCCTCGTAAAAATCAGTGTCTTAAAAAATTAACAACTTTCAACCCCTGGCTGGCTGGCAATGACGCATTGAATTGAATTTGTTTCGATCATCATTCATGAGGTTATAGCCACAGTCAACTATACTACACCCCAGAAAGATAACCATGACTTCTAGGTAGTGAATGGTGTTGCACTCTGAAGATTATGATAATTTTTTTGGATATGCATTGACAACACGGACGCCTGCTACTAGTTGCAATTGTTGAGAGGTTATTGCAAGCATCTCCTTATACGTAGTCCTTATTCAACAGATTCCTGTTGAAGTCCACTTTAGTCTGAGATAATCTTATTACATCTACTGAGAAATATTCCTGGAGCTATGAAATTTCTAGAGCCAAGACATGTTTGCTTCATGACTCATGAGTTGTAGAGGCTGATTCTCTCTCGAGAACTGATAACCTGCATAATATTCTGGTATAAGACAAAGGCACAGAGCTGCAACTTGTGTAACAGAGGATTGATAGACACTAAAACAACACACAAATGCTGGAAACTTGTCTTTCTGTCTTGTATAGATGCTGGAAATATTGCAAGAACTGCAAATATATTGTAGGAAATGTAAACATAAAGCTGGAATTGAAACTATTCCCAAAACTAGATTAATTATGCTCACTATCATCCACTGGCCTAGTTGTAGTCTGAGGAGAAATTAAGGAAAAACAATGTTGAAATTATAAAGGGATCGAAACGAATTGCAGAAGTCAGACTATTACTTAGATCGTTCTTTCGACCAGAAGAATATCTGTGTAGGTGTCTTAGACAGCCATGAAGAGAGCGACACTATTGGGCGTCTGCGACAGCCATGCACTCTTTGTGTCAGATATTCTACGTGAGTCGTTAGAGCAAGTATCAGTAGCAAAGAGAGAAATTATCAGAAAGCATTCAACAACACAGGCGTACATAAAAAAAAATAGAGAATCTGTGTATTAGCTGTTGTGGAAAGAACGATCAGATCACAAATAAAGATTTCCTTAGTCTCCCAGGTACTCTCATCGAAGGTAATCCAGGCCACAGCACCAAAAACCCAACAATGGATTTGCGACAATGATGACAAACTTGTGCCTGAAGAAATCGCTACATGAATACAAGGAAACAGGTCATCATAATAATAATAAGATATAGGCTCAATTGTATCAGTTTATGGGTGAGAATTTGACATGCAAGGTAGCAGACACTAGGTGATGTTGAGTAGTCTGATTACATTACAGGCGTAGGCACTTCGGCAATCCCAAAGAGACCATGATAGCGTGCAACAAGTTAGGAGTACGAGCACGGCCTTGAAGAGTGATATAATGACAAAAACATAACCAAAGGCATGTTGACCCTCATCAAAAGTGACCTATTGACGATGTTTGTCATTTGCCATTGATACCTAAGCACACTAGAACAAGTACTAATTAGAACTTCAAGCATTATAGGAGTCATAAAAGTATTCCTGTGGTAGATAATTTGGAACTTTTGATTGACCATCAACATAAAACAGTTTGAAGACCATAAGGGTTTCAATGCCAAGCAATTCAGTGAGGGATTACCAAAAAGAATCGGTAAACATGGAGTCCCATTCAAACAAAATATTCTCAGGCAAAAAATCTCAGATAGCAACAGCCATGCACACTGTTCAAGAGTTGGCAATGAAATGTCCATAATAAGACAAACAATCAAGCACCAGTAAGCACTTTTCAGCAATGTTTCTGCTCACATTAAATCTAGCAGTAATATGGAAGGAGGATTGTCATGTGGCTAGCCTGATTAGCACTTAGGCAACAGCCTTGTCTATGTCAATAGTGTGTCCCACTAAATAGCTTTCCAATCAAAAAGTGCCTCAATTCATTTACAATGTGAATGAACAAAGGATAAGACCCTCTATACTTCTCCTTCCAACAAAGATCTCTTTCGATGATGTTTAAGGCCAAGCAAGAATGCTGATCTTCCCCTGTTCTGTGTTTGCATGGGACTCATCCACCAATGCCACTAGATTCTTCATATGAATCACTTACGCCTAGGAGAAACAAAAGATAGATGAACAATTCAAAATGCTCCCTTTGTCCTCTTCAACCATATTACTTCGCATTGATTGAAAAGGGCAAACTCAGTAACTTCTGCAAAAAGTGTGCATCATCTGGAAAAGAGACAAAACAAAGAACATTTTTTGGTCATCCATCTTCAAATCTGCATTACTTGATTCAATAAAAATAAAGGCATATACATATAAGAGTATTGACATTCACAGAATATATCCAACACCTTACTTCCAAGAGGCATATGTAAATAGTATACAAATGATTGAAACTACATAGATTGAAAGTTAATGAAGGCAACTTATGTAAATAGCAGAAAAAACCTTGAAAACATAGGTTGAACTTGCAAAGATCAAAACTTGATGTAGGACCACAAATTTCCAGATTTCTGTCATAGTTTAATGACTGCAACTACCTTTATAGCTTAACGACTGAAATTGCATAGATCGAAACCGGGGGGGGCGCTGTGTGTGTTGTGTGAGAGAGAATATTTAGATATCTTCTGTTTTTTTTTGCAGATATGCTCCAAAGCACCAAATTACTCGAGAGAGATAGATCCAAAAATTTATGAGCTGAATCAACCTCAACATATGACAATTCATCAACCGAATGCTGTGGAGCAGGCTTCACAGAATAAAGAGCAAGATCTTCCTATTCAAGATCCACAAGGCGCCTTGCAGTACATAAATGAAGTAGAGAACTTAACTGTAAAACATGGAACAATAGACACAGAACAAGTAAGTCAAAAATGAGTTCATGTTTCTACTCGTGTGACATAAAACAATCTTGATTCAATATATGGAGTCTTTTGATAAGAACCTTACACCATTAAACTTCAGGCCTGCTTGAATAAAGGCCAACTTCTGCAAAGGATAAGATCATCTTTTACTCTAATCACATATTTGGTGCAGAAATTCAATATAGCAGGTGAAAGTCAGCTGAATAAGGAAGTTGTAGCTTCAGCCTCCACATCCAAGTCCAGTTATGACAATGCTCAGCCAAAGTCAGTCTCACAAAGTACCTTCTCAATGTTACCTCATGAAGGAACTAATCCAAATACAGAACCAAATACAAATCGTCGAAAGGTTTCTTGGAATGATTCGGTTACAGAAATAAATAGTCCTAGTGGTCATATGTTTGATTCCACTGGTAATCCAGAAATTGTTTCTGATCCACTAGGAACTCATGAAATGTCCATGAAAGATCAAACACTATTAGCATCAATAACACCACCCCCACATGACAGAAGTCAAGCTACTCGCGAGGGAAACTCTCTCTCAGAACTGTCATTTGCAATAACAAGAAATAAAAATCTCACTGAAGAGAAATTGCTATCAAATTCCTCTATTTCCATCTCCTCGAAATTTGCTCCTGGCAGTCACGGGAACAAACAAGGAAATGTGGATGAGTTCAGTGCTGCATCTGACACCACACGTGATAAGGTACCCAACAATGCAAGCCAGTTAAAGTTTCCTTCAAAAAGCACTGCATCTGATGAATCCCATATGAACCAAGAGGGCCTCATGGATAATCAAAGAGCTGCTCGAAGTGCAATTTCAGAGTTGGCTCCTGGGCCTCTACATAATCAAGCACAAAATTCGAAGCATCCTACATCAAGCCAACTGAAGCCACATCCTAATCAAGCTAGCAATCTGGCTACAGCAAATGCTGGAATATTGAGTCTTCATAAAACCCTTCTGACAGGCTGGACTGAAAAGCAGCAAACTTCTCAAGAAAAAGAAGTGCTACCAAGATCTACACTCCACATGCCCTCCAATTCTCAGGAAACCTCGTTACCAAGTATGCAAACTTCAGAAGCAGCAGTTGACCAAAAGGGTACTCTTTTGAATCATTCCTTAAACCAGTCAAATCTGCTGTTAAAGCTTAACAATCTTATATTGTTTCATCTAGCATAATGATCGATGTCATAATGAATGCTATTCTATAAGATGTTTTGAGTCAGGAATTATCTTTATAGGGAGAAAGGTGTTGTGTACGATCTTTTGAGTCAGGCATCATCTTTGCAGGGAGAATGGTTGCAGCTTCAAATCTTACGAATCATGAAAGGCCTCAAGCTCCTGAAGGAAGTGCTACAACTCCAGGATCTGACCATGGTAGCTGTTTAATTCAGCAAGCAACGATAAAGCAATCTACAGCTGATTCCATACCTGCAGGATCTCAAGTTGTCCCAAGACAGAGAGCCATGATGTCTCTAACCCCCTTGGATGAATCTATTGCAGCTAACGAGGATTCTCATGAGCAAGTTAAAAGGATCCCAATTCCTATTACTGCTCAATCTAAGAATTTGAACTCTTCTGAAGCTAAAATGATGTCTGATTTTCCAACAATTCAATCGAATTTTTCACTCAATCAGGCTACTGCTGGTCTTGGAGAGACTCAGGAAACTATGCAGTCAAAATCTGATGAGGCTCCATGTATTTTCAAATCGCCTCAACAATCAAAAGGCCATAGTGAGCCTGACAAAATTGAAACTACAATTCTATCTGAAAGCACTGCTTTAGATAGTCATCTTCAAGGAATCGTTGAATCAAACCTTGCAGCCATTCCTAAGGTGCCAACTCATAAAAGTGGTGCAATACAGCAAACAGCTACTCAAAGAAATGACATTGAAAGGTCTCCACTTGAACAATCTGAGAGGTTTCTACTTGAACAATCTAATATAACTCATAGATCAGCTCAACCCACAGCTCCTTCTGGAACCAAAACAGTGAGTACTGAGGGGCATCATCCTGCTTTGTTGGAGACAAATTTAAAGGCATTTCCAGTAAAATTCCAAACTACAGAAGAAAGCACCGAAATCGATGCAAATCAAGATCTACAGTCAGAACATCAGCATGCGCAGCTCTTACATAGGAAACATGCATCTGCTCAGCAGCATGTGTTATCCACTCAGCATTCAGCATTCTCAACTACTGCAGAAGGCAATGTACATTTACCTCGCTTAAGAAGCAGTCTGTCCAGAGGAGGAAATGATCCTTTTCTGGATGAGATTCAAGCCACTACTGATCCTTCTAGACCTTCACACAATCAAGACAGCACTTCTCACACTATGCAAGAAGGATCAAAAATCAGTGACAGAAACTTACCACTTCAGAATTTAGAGATTGGTAGTCAATCTCGAGACTTTGGCCAGATTGGAACAGCTATAGATGGTGCAAGGCATGCTCCACCTCATCCACTTAATCAATCACATCAGTCTCATGATGCAGATATTGATGTTAAAACAACTGGAAATGTGAACCCTCTTCCTGATCATGATACATCCAGATCCATGTCAGACGATATTAAGCAAGTCAATTTCCTCACAGTTCCACAAATTCAAAGTGCTCTTGTTAAAACCAACATGGCTGACAGAAGATCAAGCATGAAAGGCCAGACTCTGCACCTCTCTCCAACTGCCATTATTGATAACCCCCGTACAATCAATCTTGGAAAAAACTCTCGTTATTTGAGTAAGGAAAACCTTGACTCATCTTCACCACGTCAAGATATTTCAACAGCCAGTACAAGTGATGCTAAGTTCAATAGGAAAGAGTACAAGGCTAAACTTTCTGACTTGGTAAACCGTAAGGGTCCCATTGTTGTCTATCAAGACTTCAACTGTGTGCCTGTTAATCAACCCTCTCCAACAAAGCCAGGTGATTGAAGTATGATAACTGTCCTCTCAAAAAAAGTGTCCAAATGCCAATTCAGTCAATTTCTGCAAACACCCCCCACCCCCCACCCCAACTTAATTCAATATGTGGTCATCCTTTTACATTTTAGGAACCCATTCTTACATTTTCAGAGGAGTCAAAACGAGAGCATCCATCTGGTCAAAAACGTTCCTTGATTAAGAAAAGTGGATCAAATTGTTCTTGACCCCACTTAGCAAATCTTCAATTATTTTCAGCAAAATAAGTAAGCTTTCCTGAGTCGCACAGCCACTGCTTAAATCTACTGACACTCAACTGCTCCTTCTGGTCTACCTGTCAAAAAATTTGCAAGTGAACCATTTCTTGATTTGGATCATAATCTGGTCGAAGATACATCTTCTTGTCAGAAGTGGACCAAAGATAAGAGGAGGTTATAGGGAGATACAAATTGAAAGCCTCGCTTCTTCAACTCAACTCAATTCAGGTTGCAATTTTGTGTCATGGGCACACCAATGTGATCTTCCAGAGAGTGACTATCAGCTTACTGTGCTGCTGTTTCCAAAGTTGCCCTGTCTAACACGTTTTACATCCTTGGCACAAAGAAAAAAAAGAAATTCCATTGGTGATCTTAAGATTTGGCTTTTGGTTGCTGAAAGAAACAATCTTCAGCTTGTTGATCAACCGCTAAATCTTCGTAAACAGAGAAGCATCAGCACATTTGCTAGTTTGACGATTGGATTCTTCATGTATCAGTATGATTTAAGAAATGGGGGTCCACCCATTTGACAGGTTTTTGCAGATACTGTGAAAAGCTAACTGGTTTTAAGTAGCATATTTGTGAAAAGGCTGAGATTGTTTTGCAGCATCCAAAAAAGAAGCTAGATTTAAAAAACCCATAACTCACAGCACAAACTCAAATCACCTTGGTTCAATTTGCAAAACTTTGCGCAGTTGGGCAGCAACATCTGCTGTTGATCACTATTGAAATCTCAGAGTTGCTAAAAGCAAAGCTTAAATATAGAATTGATCGATCAGGATCTACTGCACTAATCAGTATATAGTCTATCCATCTACCTTCTAACTGAGGTCAGACAAAGAACAATCCCGAGGAATTAAAAGTATATGCTGTTCTTGGCCCATGCAGGTTTCGAACCTGCGACCTTCGCGTTATTAGCACGACGCTCTAACCAACTGAGCTAATGGGCCTTGTTGACAAGTGCTCTCAAAAAGGAGAAAAGAATATTAGCTTATGATGCATGGAGCCACGTAACCTGCTCACTCTATGTGACCCCTCGAGGGAGTTTAGATTTCACACACAAACTTGCATAGCGGACTTGCATCCTCTCTCCTCTACACTATAGCAACCTACATGATGTCTTACCTAAGAATTTAAATCTCAATGTCTCTTGAAAAATAGGGGCCCTATTATTATAGTGGAGATGTTAGGGGTAGTGTCTATGGCATGTTCACTTACCCAAGTCAGCATTTTTTATGCCAAGTCATTTGCCACACGAGGACCCTTACTTTCCTCTGTAAAAGGGATTAATGCCTTTCTATTTTTTCTCCCTGATGAACGTTGAGTTTTTTCAGGGATAGACATGCCCTAGTCGTGTGTGAAAATATGCACTTTTGTCTTGACCCAATTCAACTCAATCAATGGAACCCAATATAGCAAAGCATTAGAGGCAAGATAGATCAAATCTACAATGTCAATCATTAGCAATGTGGTGGAGTATCTTCCACTCACACAAAGTGGTGAGTTGGTGTATTTTGCTTGAATTGTGGGTTTGCCCGCCCAATTTCGAGTCTCTGTGATCCCATGGGTTGATAACACCAACATGTTACATTCCTTTATGAGCAATAGTCTAGCCTCATGGTTTCGCACACACTCAACAACATGCTGAGGTCTAGAGCTTGCTCTACTTCTAGATATATGTCGTTGACTCTTACACCAATGAGACTAAAGCTGATTTATCTAAATGCTAGCAGATCCAAAACTAAGAGGCCTTTATTGATGATTTTTCTTGAAGAACTGTTACCTACTTTTTGAAGAACAAATCTAAAACATTCAAATTCTTCAAATAGTTCAAGGCATCTGATGAAAATCAAACACACAGAAAAATCAAAGCTCTACACACTGATGGAGCAGGAGAATTTATCTCCACCAAATTCAAGGAGTTCCCCGAGTCGAAACCAGCTCCAAGATCCCAAAGTCAAAACCAGCTCCAAGATCGAACATCAAAAAATCGATACAGACTCAAACAGTGAGTCAGATCCTCAACGAGTCGAATCACATCAAGGGATCGAAGTTCAACCCAAAAGATCAAATCGATCCAAACAGCCTCCATCCCAATTTATGGATGACCCAGTCTGCTATTTTGAGCAAGAACCATGCACTGTATCAAAGGCAATGTCAACTCGAGATGTTGATCAATGGAAAGCTGCGATGGACACAGAATTCGATTCTTTAATTGAGAATCAGACATGGACTGTAACATAGTTGCCAAAGGATTGAAATCTGATTCCATGCTAATGGATATTCAAAGTGAACTATGATGTTGAAGGAAAACTAAATCGATACAAAGCTAGACTGGTTGCCAAAGGTTTTTCACAGATTCCAGATCTAAATTATTTAAACACCTTCAACCTTATTGTTAAACATACTTCAATTCGACTATTACTCTCCTATGCAGGTGCAGCCGATCTCGAAGTCCACCAAATGGACATCCAAACAGCCTTTCGGAATGGGACTATCGAAGAGGAGATCTACATGTCACAACCAAAGGGATACGAGCTCAAGGGTAAGGAGCATCTTGTCTGCAAAATCCACGAGGCTTTGTATGGTCTGAAACAGTCACCAAGAGTCTGGTTTCAGAAGATAAATGCATTCTAATCGAGAATGGTTTTGTTCCAAACTCGACGGACTCAAATGTCTATTTCAATCTGTTTCGACGTCCTTCATAATCATCACTTTACATGTAGTGTAGATTTTTCATTTTGCTATTGCGAAATTTGTTTGCAAGATCCTAGACAAACCACTACAAATCACAGACTTCAAAAAGATTCAATCAACAAAATGATGCGAACAATGGAGGAGATGGATTGGAATAGAGCAATTGTATTTGTGTTTTGTTTTGAGTGAATCGATCAGTGTCTCGCACATTGGCCGCTCCTCTAACAGAAGTCACTATGTTCTGCTCGTTGGCAGACTTTCATGCATAGCTTGATAGTGCTAACAGTGTGCTAGCTCTGCTCTATCTTCATCACACAATTGTAGTAATCAATCCTGTGTTTTTATCCACTATGTGGAGTTTACAAGATAGTTTAACTATGAATTACAAGACATGTTTACACTAATCAATTAGTTAGTTATCATGTGTCATCATCGCTTCTGGCGGCTGAGCGTCATCGAGCTGCCAACTGTTAGCTCGACTTGTTTATCTTTTGTTCATCTTTTCTTCCAGGGTGTCTTCGTTATTTTGGTTGCAGGGACAAAATTCGAACATTTCACCTTCGGCCTTCACTTCGTCTTCGACCTTCGTAGTGCGTTCGACCTTCGAGTTGTGTTCGACCTTCGAATTTTCTTCGCCAAGGTTGCAGGAGTTCACCTTTTCAGACACTCCCTCTTGAGCATTGCAACCTTTGTATTTGTCTAGTCCCATTGCCTTTCTTTGTTTTGTAGAGAGTGGTCTGTCAGGCGGCTTCGTGAGCAAATCTGCAACCATGTCTTCAGATTTTATGTGTTGGACATTTAGCTCTCCTTTCAAGATCAAATCTCGAATGTGATGGTACTTCAAAGGTATGTGTTTAGTCTTTGAATGGAAGACTGGATCCTAGGATAGATATATGGCACTCTGAGAATCCATCATGATCATGCATGGTTCTCTTTGTTGTATGCCAATTGCCTCCAGCATCATCTGCAACCATATTACATCATTCGCCATCTTCAAACCTGTGACATATTCGGCTTCATATGAGGACTGAGCTACCAATGTTTGTTTCTTGCATGTCCAACTGATTGCTGCTCCGCACGCTATCGAACATCCTCCTGTCACAGACTTGATGCTGTCTTTGCAGCTTGCCCAGCTTGCATCACTATAGTGTTACAGTCTTCTTTTTATGCTTTGTAGGTCAGTCCCATATTTTGCATCACTATAGTGTTACAGTGTTCTTCTTATGCTTCGTAGGTTAGTCCCATATTTTGGGTGCCTTTCAGGTATTGCAGAATTCTTTTCGCCATTTGCCAATGTGCCATGCCAGAGTTGGAGGAGAATTGTCTCAATGCGTAGAAAGGGAATGCCAAGTCGGGCCTGGTACAAATTGTAAGGTACATCAGACTACCGATCAAGTTCTGGAATGGTATACTTTCCATCTTCTATCTCTCCTCGTCTGTGTTCGGGTAGTCATGTTTCATCAATCTGGCTCCAGCTATTATTGGTATGGCTTTTTCTTTGCAGTCCAGCATTTGGTACTACTTCAACACCTTTTCGACGTATTTTGATTGACTCAGATGTATTACTCCTCTGATTTGATCTCTTCTGATCTGCAGCCCAAGGCATTTTGTTACTTCTCCCAGATCTGTGATTTCATAACTTGCAGAACCATGACTCTTCATTTTCTTGATTAGTATCAAGAAATTTTCTATCATCAAGGAGTCATCTACGAAGATAGTTAGAATCACAAAGCTTCTTCCTACTTTTTTTATATAGACATTACAGTCTGGCTGTGTAGGAACAATGTCTAGAGATTTCAGAATATTGTCAAGCTTCTTGTACCAAGCTCGTGATGTCTGCTTCAGACCATAAATGCATCGATGCAACCGACAAACATACTGTCGATTGTCCAGGTCTTCGAATCCTTCAGGCTAGTTCATGAAAATTTCTTCCTCTAGATCTCCATGGAGAAAGGCTGTCTTGACATCAAGCTGGTGTATTTCCAGGTTGTATTGTGTCGCGTATGCAAGGAGTAGTCGAATGCTTGTCATTTTGACCATTGGTGAGTAGGTATCAAAGTAAACGATACCGTTCTTTTGCGTAGCCCTTGGCGACAAGTCTAGCCTTGTAGCATCCGACAGTGCCATCTGATTGTATTTTTCTTTTATAAACCCATTTGCAGTCGACGATCTTTTTATCTTCGGGCAGTGGCTCCAGTGTCCACGCCTCATTCTGCGTCATTGCTTCGATCTCCTCTAACATCGCTTGCTTCCAGAATTCTCCCTCTGGACTCTAGATAGCTTCTTGATATGTTGTTGGTTTCTTCAGTGAAGTTGCAGAATTCAAAATCTGTGTCTTCGCTCCATTGAAGATTGTAGTGTTCGATCTAGAGGTCTTCGTTGTCTTGTTGACCTTCTTGGTTTTGTTCGGCATTGCAAGTTCGTGTATTCTTCAGAGGTTAATCTTCAGCTTCTTGCTCTGGAGTTTGGGGCTCAATGTTTTGATTTGATGTCTGGCTTCGATCTTCCTCTTGAACTGACAGTAGTGTGAAGATCTCATGGCCTTTTTCTTCCTTCAATCTAGGAAATGTGAATTCGTCGAACTTCACATCTCTACTCGACACAACTTTCTTCAAGGTTGGGTTGTAGAGCCTGTACACTTGTGATCCATCTGTATTTGGTTTCTGCACGAAGTAGCAGGCTACATCGTCCATAAATCTGGATGGAGGCTGTCTAGGTCGATTTGATCTTCTTGGCTGAATTTTGACCCCCTGCTGTTCAGGCTCATTTTCTGAGTTTGCATCTATTTTTTGATTTTCAATCCTGGAATCTTTTTCGATACATGGATCAAAAATTTCTTCGATACCTAGATTGGAAATTTCTCGAGTTTTTCCCTTGTGGTTGATAAATCGATCTTCTACAAAAATGACATCTTTGCTTGTGAATGATTTTTCTGTTTCCAGATTGTAGAGCTTGTATGCCTTTTGATCTGGGGAGTAGCCAACAAAAATCGATTTTGTGCTTTTGTCATCCAGCTTCTTCTTGAGATCTTCAAGGATCTGAGCATAAGGTGATGGATCGATTTTGTAGATTTGCCCAAAATTTCTTCGACAGAGAGGCATGTGACAGAAGGCAGATCTTATACTAGTTTCTGAGTCGACATTTGTTGGATACTATTGAAGTTCAAATGGCCTAATCTAAAATGCCAAAGCATATCAAATGATTCGGAAGATGAGGTGTGAAGAGCTTGACTGTTGGAAGAATAACAGTGACTGAGTTTGTAGAGATTGCCACTTCTTCTCCCGAAAGCTAAAACTTTTCGAGATTTGTCAAGGATGGTGCAGCTGGTTGTATCGAATTTGACCCTCCAACCTGAATAAGTGATTCCGCTAACTGAGAGTAGATTCTTGGTCAGATTTGGAACGTGGAGAACGTTGGACAGCAACTTGACTTCACCTTTCTGAAATTCGATTTTAACTGTTTTTTCACCTTGAATCAAATGTGATGAGTTGTCTCCAAGTTGCACAACTCAAGAGTGGGTGAAAGGTTTATAATCTTTGAAGAGTTGCTCCAGAATCGAGATACCAGGAATCAATATCATTTTGTTCTCCGACCTTGGTCATAAAGGCTGCTTCATCTTCCTCTATTGCTGGATCGAAAAACTGGTTGAGGTAGAATTCGCTTGTTGTTGGAACTGCTTTTTCTTCTCATTGTTGACTTTCAAAGTTCTGCAGTCCTTGATCTCATGTTCAGTTCTCTTGCAGTATTTGCAGAATAGTTTCTGCTTTGGTTGGAAATGATGAAGAGTTCGAATTTGACCCTAAGCCAGAATTCGACACTGAGCAAAAATTCGAGCATGAGTCAAAATTTGATCATGACTGCATATTGCTCTTCTTTTTGGATCTGAACTTCTGATTTTTGGAATATAAAGCTTGAGAATCAGACCCTATGCCTCAGGAGGTTGTAGTTCTTCTGGCCTCTTTTGAAGTAATGAAATCACTCTTGAAAGGGTGATCTTCTCCTGGATCGAAATTGCTAGGACCCAATCCTCATAGGCCTCATGAAGACTCGATAATAGAGTCATAACAAGATCGATATCTTCAATGACTGGGCCAGTTAGAGTCATCGGCTCCATAAATTTTGGAAAGTGTTAATGTGGTTCGAAAGACTTACTGCTTCAGACATTCTTAGGGCGAAGAATTTCTTCCTCAAATGGAGTTTGGAGGAGACGTCCCTGATATCGTAGAGGGTTGCAGTCTGAGCGGCACGTATGTGACATGCTTTGATTGTCTTTTATGTTGAGAGTGATCATGGCAAAAGCCTTGCATCTTTCAGTCTCCATTTGATAATGGTGACTGCGTCACCTTTCGGTTTAACTTCTGTGCCATCAATGATGTCCCACAGTTCCTTGGCTAGTAGTATAACCTTCATTTTGAACTTCCGGAGATGGTAGTTACTCCCATCAAGTCTATCAATTAGAGAACTACTAGTAGATGAATCCATCCTGGTTGAGCGAGGTCGTTGGTAGAAACAACGATTTCGAGATATTGTTGGCTGCGCACTTGCTAGAACGTTGTCTTGGTAGAAACAAGACTTGATAATCTGTAGACACGGACACAGTATCGAAATTTACAAGTATCGAAAAATATATACCGACTCGAAAAAAAATTTCGAGTCGATCCAATATCGAAAAATTCTACAAAAAATTCGACCTGAATTTTTCGATTTTCTGTTAAAAAATTCAAGCCTTCTATTTCTGGTTTTTCAAAATGCTCATTATTGAATGAAATTGAGGTTGAGCATCGAATTCCAACAACAACTTCATTCAAGTCTCTTGTTCAAACAAAATTGCTTATTGAGAAACTTGTTGCTTGGCAACGATGTTGTTTTTAAGCAGCATGGGGAAAAGATTTGCACAAGTATATTAGAGGAAGCCAAGGAGCCTATTGCTCCAAAGATACTTAGTCACACAACCTTTAGTTCTATTTCAACATAGAATATAGAATCTAAAATGCAATTGCACAAGGTGACTCAAAAAAAGGCTGTATGAGTAAAATGGATGCCATTAACCTTTTGACATGCTTGTAATGTTCATGAAAGCCCCAACTCTTAGGTTGTTTTCACACACAACAGGGGGCAATAGTGAACATGAGTCACAGATAACCCCTCATTTGTTACCTTTTTTTCGTCTTTCTTCATCCCCACTTCACACACAAATGTGCATAGTGGGTCTCTTGGCTTGCATATCGAAACCTTCCTAGCCCTTCACAACCTATTTTCCTTTTGTAGGCCTTTCTAGTTAAAAGTTTATAATTTTAGAAAACTTTGTAGCACCCTTCAAATCTATGAAGTCATTAGTTATGAAAGTTGCTTTGGATTTACACCTTCCACCCAAAAAGTAGATACCGGTGAATAGTTTTGGTGGGCCTTTGGTCTCTCTCCTCTATCCAATAACAACCAACATGACGTTCTCCCACCTCAAAATTCAAATCTCAAGGTTTTTAAAAAAATAGTCTCCCTACAATAGTGGAGTTACCAAGGGGTGGTGCCCGGCATTTTCAAATACCCCAAGTCAACAATTTTTTTGCCAAGTCCTTTACACATGGGGGCCTTTGCTTTCTTATGTGAAGTGGGGTAAGTGGCTTTCCTATCTTTTCTCTCCAATGAGCGTTGAGTTTTTTGACAAATAGACATGCCTTAAGCCTATGTGTGAAAACACCCTTAATACATGTCCATCAAACTTATCCTAAAAAGTAGAGCTACTACAAACAAAGGAACATCTATCCTATGGTGTTACATGCGATATCTATTTGTGAAATTAGAATATATCCAATTTTACAAATTTGTATAGAGAAGTAATGAGTAGTAACAACCAAAGACTTAAAAATAGACCATCTAATACTAACCACCTCCAAGATTATGAAGTTTATTCAAATTACATCTAGACAAAAAGTTAAAACCTTTCTCAATGATTTGTACCATTTCTACTAGCAAAGCACGGGGGTAAAGGGATGGAAGAGCAAACCTCTGAAGTGTTGATAGTAGAAGAGCCATAGATTATATTTTGAGGAGTCATGCAATTGTTTAAGACCAGTGTTGATAGTAGAAGAGCCCTAGATTATATTTTGAGTAGTTAGTCAATTGTTTAAAACCAGGCCCTCCTAAAGGCTATTGGTCCGAGGTCAAAATTAGTGTTAGCCAACTCCTCGTTTGTTTATCAGGCCTCTTGTATAGTGGTAAGGCACCTAAATAGGTCCGCTTTTTACACTCGAGAGATCACTGACAATAGGATGCAATTAAGTGCCTGCAATTTCTTGAAGTAACACTACTTGACGACTCCTCACACCAAAAGTCTTTCACGAAACTAACCAAAAGTCCCTTGATCCAGGACCCAAAGAAAGGAAACTTTGTGTGAGTATGGTTCAGACTCTAACATGGTGAGAAACTTAAATGGACCATGAGAAAGTCAATCACACGAAAAAAATTATATAGAATTTGCTTAAGTGACTCTTGGTGGTAAATTACAAGGACGATCAAAGAGCCAAATGTACAAAATTCTTTACAAAAGACGAGAATTAACATAAAAATTATTTTATAACTTTGATACCATCAAAAACAATAACCTAAACCTGAACATTAAAGAATATTGAAATATTTATCTAATGAAGCACAACCAAGAAAAACTTGACAACAATTATACATGAATGAATTTATTTTTATCTTTATTTTTACCACTAAAGGAGTGACCAATATTAAAAGTTGAAAAGAAAGAAAGGAGAGCATCAATTAACCTAGAGCAAGAACAATTTCATAAATTAGACTCTAAATACCAAATATAGATACTTAGAAGAGAACCATCAAAATGATGAAGTCACAACACAACTTAATAGGCAATAAATCACAAACTTAAACAAACTTCAAAACGTGTTGAAACTAGAGCTAGGTAGAGTGAAGGAGGATATCTAGGTGAAATAGAAGCAAGTGATTAACCCTAATAAGCAATAGACCAAAAACTTAAAAAAAAAAAGATTCAGCCATAAAATTATTATGAAACAACAAGAACCAAGTTACCAACATGACATCGAGTAAGAGATGTTAGTTTTCATTAGTAAAATATTATATTGGTTGTAGGCACACCCTCTCACAATATGCAAACAAGAACATACAGCTGGCCACTACTTGGGACAAAATTCATCAGGAATTTGCACGTCCGCTAAAGTGACAGAAAAATATTTATTTGTGAAATTAGAATATATCCAATTTCACAAATTTATATAGAGAAGCTAGTGATGTCATTAAGGCAGACATGTGCATCCGGGCCAGACGCGGCCATTTCGCATCCACGTCCGATGTCCGGACCCAGGCCCGTCTGACCCCCGAACACGTCCGCGTCAACGTCCATTTTTTTTTTAAAACCCTAAATTACACTAAAATATGAGGGGTAAAAAAGTGCGTCCAGGTGAACACATCCGGACGCGAATGCACCCTGACGCATCCGCGTCCAGGTCGCCCTACCTTAGCATTAAGGTAAAGCTTAGAAACAATATTCGAGCAACTCAAAAATTGAAAGGATCTAAGTCAAAACAATAATATAAAATTCAATAAACAAAAAATCTTAGCCAAACAGCATTGCTTATGTCTCATCAGTACCCAAGCATAAGTTGCTAACTGGGTTTCGAAAGAATCTGGATTCTCCTGAGTAGACCCAATGTTGACTAAGAGGCAAAAGACAACCAGTAAGAAGAAAGAAAAAATAATAATAAAGATAATAATTCAAATAAAATGAAATTCAAAATTTATAATTTTTAAATTTTTAAATCTAATTTAAAATAAAATAAAATAAGTAAGAACAAGGATCATAATATGTATACGGGTTACCAAAATAAAGACAAAATACTAGAAACATGGTGTGACATGCAGTAGACCAAATGAGAGACACATTGTCAAAAAACATTTAAAACTTTGGATGGCATGCCTATGTGGTCACGGTATATTGGAATCGCGTAAACTTGTGGCTGACTTGCATGCTGCACATGCAAACTAGAAAGTGTCTAGGGTGGTGGGGGAGTAAAAACTTGAGCCTTCAAGTTGTATGCCATCATTTGTCTCCTGAGAGTAGCAGTGTCTCCTGAGAGTAGCAGGCTAGATGAAGAGTAGCAGCAGAACCACTCGTTTTAGTTTCTCTGCACAGATCTTTCCTGATCAATATTTGTTCTTACATTGCTGAATGGCACATTCCAATATTGAAACTTCATGTAAATTTGAATCATTACTTCCTCATACGCAAAACATTGCTTGGCTGCTGTAATATCATGAAAATGGTTGGGTACAATACACTCTTGATGCTGTCTCACACAAATCAGCTTCAAGTTCATATACCAAGTAACTTAGTCCATTAACAACATCAAAGAGATGGACAAGGGATCCCATGTAGCTTCTGTGGTAGTAGATGCACTGGAAATCAGTCAACATGTCTTCACATTTTATCAGTTGAATATTCTACCGTGATCTGCCGACCTGCTAACAGAGACCTGCAAGCCCGTTTGAGATTCTTTAGCATAATACTAATTACCCAGCACCAAAACAAATACCATAGATGCGCATCAAAATACAAGCTTAACTGCTGCTTAGTCCTAAAGTACATTGCTGTAATTAGTCTTATTTATACAAGTAGGTAGAGCTGGTTCCTAAGCTAAAATGTGATTCCCCACATTATTTGATATTGCCTGTTTTCAAACCAATGAGCAGATCTTTTAGAGAATAGCACAACAACAAGAATCACCCGACAAAAACTTACCGATGCAAGTGTCGTTTTGCTGAAACAGCCTCCATGACATTTGAAAAAGTTATGGTGAATACATCCCCTTTCTCATTTTTCCGAAAGTCCTGACACACAGAAGCATGCCATTGAACAGGAGAAATACTCACCTTGATTGTTGACATGCGTAACAAAGCATTAAGGTGAGTTCACATGGCATCTCATACATTACTTCATTGAACCCAGCCTCAGTTTAACAAGTACACAAGGAAATTTGCACAATCACTTATTATGGATATAAACATTGCATAAATCCTACCAATTAAATCCACTCTTCAGGAATAACAAAAGCTAAGGTGGTAAGTCAAACACAAAACTGCTTAGCAGTATTTCTTTGTGAGCAAGGGGTGCATGTTACTATCTAAAAGTCAACAACATCAAGACACTGTTGCAAGCAAATTGTCCTCCTATGGAGAAAGAAGTGATAAGGTTATAATAATTATCCACCAGCTTGAAAAGCAACCTCGAACCAGTGAACTTCTGTGTAAAAGTTTGAAAAGGGTCTTACCATATAGAGGAATTACTAAAACCTTCCTAACACACCTCCATGGCAATACAGTGTACTTTTTCTAATCCTCATCCCACTATCAATACTATGTCAACAATTTAAATGGAGGCTACTTGAGAACTTGATTCAAATTTTGAGTAATATCCGAGTGTATCAATATCTGAGCTCAGCCCACCTTAATAAGATTGTTATCAATAGTCAAACTCAACCTAAAGACACTTAAAATCGAAGTTGTTTACCAGGTTCAGATTTATTGTTGTTACTTTACAGTTTCCACATTCTTTTGCTCTCACTCTATTATCACTTAGTGTGTTTATTATTAGCTTGCACTTGTTTTATACTGGAAATTTAATGTGGCTTTGTTATCAGTTAACTATTGCTTCTTCTGTAGTTTACCAATTGTTCCCAGGATTTCATCCATTTCTCTCCTCATAATTTGAGCAGCCGCATAACTAATTTTTGGACATCTTCACGACACAATTTCATATCTGTCCATCCAAATACAACTTATATACCCGATACCCTCTGGTTCATTTCAGGTACTATTCTGATCAATCAAATCTAGTTGCCTTTTAAAACCACATAAACTTATGTAAAGCGATAATATAATTAGATGTCATAAGACTGTAAAGCAGAACACTAGAGCAATAAGTATACCATCATCTTTCCTTGCTTTTCGAAAGTTTCCACAACCATTGACATAGGTGTATTTTCAGGTAACCCACACACGGTGAGAACCCTACACAAGCAAGCAAGTTTTCAAGCTGTCAGTGAGAAGTTTTCATAAACAAGTTGAAAAAGACACAGTGGGATCTTTACTGCAAGACAGAAAGTTTCAAAACTGCATGCATTTTAGATCCAGATCATGCAGGGAATGAAAATGAAAGCATTGAACCACAACACATCAATAGTAACCTGCTCTTCAGGACTGGAGCACTTAGATGGATTAAATTGCTCGAAGCTGAGCTATTAATTGCAGCTCCATTGCCTCGAGAAGTTGTGCCAGAAACTGCTGCACTTGAAACCCTTTGTTGCTTCTCATTCTTGGCATTTGCCATGTTCATGCCTTTCAAATCAGCTGGCTTAGCTGGTGCACTGCTTGCTTCAGGTCTAGGATTATGTACATAACCATTTCTTTGAAACCTTTCTCCAACACCATGAGAACCATTTACCCTAGGAGCTGGAGTTGGGCGAACCCCCCCATGAAACTGAGGAGAAGGCCTTGTATGAGCATTCAATGTTGCTGGACCATAAGTATCCCCCATATTCAGCATCTGCCCCCCAGGAGCTGAAGCGTGACCATAATTTGGCTGTGAAGCATCCATACTCATCGGTCCTCCGACCACCACATTATCTCCTACACTTGGCCATACTGGTGATGTTGGATGGCTACGATTTTGGCCCCTTCCTCGAGGGTGTAAATTTCCAGCCATTTGAGAAGGAACCCAACCCAGTCTTCCATTTCGTGGAGCAGGTAAGGAAACAGCCGTACCAGGCATTGAACCCCTTCCTTCACCAAAGTTGGTCCTTTGGCCCCTGCCAAAATTGTTTGATGAAATATCCTGCCCTTGTGGTGGTAATTGCATCATACCTTGACCAGGCCCCATAAATTCAAGGCCAACAAAAGGGTGCAATGAGGCAGCTCCAATTGGCCTGGTAAGTTGGGGACGCCCTATCCCCGGACCACCCAGCTGTGCTATATGCTGTGCCATGCGCTGGCATTGAAGTAGTTGCTCTTGAACAATGGCGTCTGACAGAGGAAACTGACAACAAAATGAAAACGAATGCCATTAAGAGTAACTCACAATTATACACCAAGCTTGATACAGCTACTTGGAGAAAATAAACAGTTTAGATATTCAAAGGTAGATTTCAAGGGACTCACATCAGGCCTTCCAGGCGGGGTGAAGCCTCCAGGTGGCGCCATAAACCCATGACCCATGTGTGGAAGTGGAACTTGGGCAAACAAATCAAGAGGCACTAGAGGTGGCCTCTCAGGACCCATCACCCCTTGGCCAAAATTAGGGCTTCCAAAACCAGGCATTGGAACATTCATGCCTCTGCCTCCTGCATATGACATTTCAAGTTACAATATGAATCAAAAGCATCCCAACCTCATTCGCCAAGAATAATTTTGAATAAAATCTTGAACCTTGTTTTACTAAGGGTTGTGTCATAGTTCTGTGAAAGGAAAAGATTAGATATGTATAGAACACCTAGGAATGGAAACAAAATCAAAATTCTTTTTTTGACGTTAAAAAGAATAAAAGAAGCAATTAAAAATACTTTTAACGTTCCATACAAACTGAATGGGTATCTGTGGTTTGAAAATATCGGAATATATCCAAATTCACAAATTCGACTTGCAAAATCAGTGTTGTTGGTAAGGTTGCTTATTAATAATAAATTCCAAAATAAAGGAATAAAAAACCATTTCTAGATTTAAATAATTTTTCCCAAAATGAAACTCGTTGAGGTTATTTTTGGGCATTGATTACTGTAAGATCAGGAGTGTTTATAGCTCAAATTATCACTGTTATCACGTATCCCCCAGTGACTTCTGTAAGTTCACACTTAATTCATGCTCTGCTAGGTTCAAATCTTCCAAATTTTTCAAAGCTTCATATCTTGTTTCCATCTTTTTTAGGCAATTGTATTCCGGGAGAGAAACTAAAGCCAATGCCCAAGGTCTCCTGATATGCATTAAAATTGTTGCCAGCAATGTGAGAAATACAGCATATCTCTAGCAGCCACTGGAAAGAGCACATGTATACAAAGAAGCTACAAAAGGCTTGATGGGCCACAGTGACTCCTGCAAAGATAAGCTGGTACGGATCTGCTATTGAAACCTTTAATTCGGATGAAGACAAATAACCTTACCACCTACATGTGGCAGAAACCCTCCAGCACGTTCCATTGGCCTGTTAGATAAAGAAAATAGATGAATCACTATTGGGCAGTAGAAGAGACTTTAACAACATATTATTGAGACTACGAGAAAATATGCAAGATTGCACAAGCTATTGGACTTTCACAAACTTCAGTAGCCACCTAAATCTCTGTTGAGAGCTGATTAACTGCTCAAAACCAGATCTGTAAAGCCTAAGAAACTTACCTTCCACGCCCACGAAACTGGCGTCCTGTTACATATCCATTACTCAATAGCTCTTTCCTGTCATGATGTTCAGGTCCATCAAATTGTCTCTCAGAAAAGAATCTATATTTTCTTCTTTTCTTCTCATGTATGGTACCTGCATCGTCTTTATCGTTGTCGGAACTCCTTACTGCTTCATAGTCAGAACCCTCAGGCTGTTTTTGCAGTACCAATCCAAATATAAGTGATTTATCTATGAATAATAGCATATGCTATGTTTCTTCCTTGAGATCCTGCACTAAATCCCTGAAGAACCTCTTATATAAGAGGTATGAAACTGGACGAAACAATCTACCTCCTGGTGCCAGCACCCTCTCAAGAAGCTTTAATAAAATTGCAATAATTACTAAGCAAAAACCAGGAAGACAATTTGACTACAAATATGCAAGTAACTTGCAACTTCCGATAAATTCAAACTGAGGACAACACCACTATAATTTCACCCAAAAGAGAGACATTATAGCATCTGCACTTTCATCCCCAAGAAGCTCTCCTTTCTATACATATCTATATGCAAATGATTAATACAGGCTGCAGTCAATATGTAGTGCAAATAGCACATTTCATTAACTTCCTAGGCACTGAGATTGGACTACATAACTCTAAAAGATTGTGCATTGAGTTGGCATGCCAAAAAGCTGTATGTATGAACCAGGTACCCAGCAGTCCACTTCATGATTAAACTAACAAGCCAATGGACGACCCCTTTTCAAGTGAGCGTGACTTGCACAAACCCATGTTTCATCTTCAATATTAGCATAAGCTATGACCAGAACCAGAGTCCACATCAGTAGCCAACACTAGAAGCTTGCCAAGTGAACGAATGGTCCCGCGCGGATGAACACCATGCACTGAAAGCCAGTTAACCTTTTTCAGGAATCATTTACTCGGCAATATCAAAGAGGATTTACAAAAGGATTGCCATCACTGACCTGAACACTCTAGTAAGCCATCTCCACGGCCAAAATATGATAGCATAACTCTGCTATACAGAAGAAGGTCTCTCTTCTGTGTCCTTACCAAAAATGAACTCTCCAAAGTGATCTCGAATTCTGAATGGCTAAGATTACAAAAAAAATGAACTCTCAAAAGTGATGTCGAATTCTGAATAGCTAAGATCCATAGATATTTCTTTGAAAATCGACAGCCCTTTTTACTAGACATATGAAACCCTCTAAGTGGTTTTGACAGGCCTTCAACTCACTTCAACTTAAAGATTCAATCTTACTGAAGAACACGACTAAAATTCAGTTCCAGTAAAGTTCAGAGCAGAAAATGTGGAAGAAAGAAAACATCTACAGGTCTTGAATTTGAGAAAACAACCTAGTCAAGGGGTTTAAGGCCTCACTATCCTTCAAAGGCTTCTTTCAGACTATGAAGTCTCCTAGAAATATTTGTCTTTCAAACAAAAAAAAACTTTCCAAACAAAGAACCCTCCTACAGTAAAAGTGTGAGATGAAAGTTATCAGAACGTCTCTCAAACGTCCCCAGCATACTCCTGTGTTGATTGCGGTTTGAGGCTTTCTCAGAATTGAACCTTTCTAGGACTAACAATTGGAAAAAACTCTACTACATCTTCTGTTCAACACTCTTTGTTATATAGGTGTCTGCAGACTTTGAAACCCTTCTCGCTTACAGGGTGAAAACAGAAACTTTGGAGAGAGTTTGAACTGAATAGGGCTCTCCAAAAAAACTTCAAGTCACAGGTTGTAGGCATACACCAGCTCACATAGACAGGAAAATTGCAGCAGCAGAGAGCAACAGAAACCGAATTCTGGTGAAACAGATTGGCTGTTTACTTTGCAGCCAAGAAAGCGGCTGCATTTGAGAATAATGACTTGAAGGAAGGAGCAATGTCCAGACACGATGAAGATACAATAGAGGACAAACATCTCAGAGAAGACTCAGTGAAACAAGGAGGATAACGATATATTAGGAAAAAAACAATGATCACCATGGTAGCAAGCTCGACGAGCTCTCCATCCTCCAACTCTGCTTTGAAGTGCTTTTTGTGATAAGCATCTCCAGCCATTTCTTTGCGATCTCCCTTGCCACTTAGAGCTGTGCTGCTGATGAGTTGAATTGAAACTCTGCCTTGTTTCTCCGGCCAATTATTTTCTATTTCCCCAGCCTCTGATTCTTCTCTATTTTCAGGCTGAGATAAATTCAGAACACCCTGAACCACATCACGAGATGTAATTTCTGCTACCCTGCCTTCTTTTTGGCTCATGTATTTTGTAGGAGATGCGTCCTTGTTAGCTTTCACTAGTTCTTGAAGATTTGCAAATTTGTGTTCTGCGCTGTTCTCATGCTGATCCTCTTCCACGTCTAGCTCTTCATCAGAACCAAATCCATAATCTGAACCCTCAAAATCCACTAATTCCTCGTCTTTCACTTCAAAGCCTTCCAAGTCTCCGTCGGCCATCCTGAGAGAAGTTGTTCAGACTTAATGGCTCCACTGACGAAATACAAAAGAGGAGGCCGTAAAACTATAACCTATATAAGAGTTTCTATAAGGGCGGGGCGAAATGTTCCAATGACGAAACAAAACTCGCACGCTAACAAGTTACGAGCATAATAAAAGGCAGAAACATCAAAGATTTACATACAGGCACAGGACGCAGGCACTCAGCAAAGTTGGATAAGAAAGTATGCCGAGTCAACAGAAGCAAGGGACGGGATGCGACACAATACCCTAGGGTCTGTAATATTACCTCAGCATCATTAAGACGAAAAATGGACGATATATTACGAACTACCGACTCCGTAACATCCAGACTCTCAAAGGCAAAAGGAAAAGCTATTTGCAGGAGTTGTCTTACAAATCACAGCTGAGCTCATAAAACCGGAACATAGCACGCCAAGCAGGCACGCCAACGTACAATACTTGACAACCTCATCGTGAAATAGATGAACAAATCCCCACAACTTAACACAAGCTAACTAAACCTGAGAAAGCGTAATCCAAAAAATCACAATACGGAACAAAGGAATCCCAAACAGGCAACAACAAGACCACTAACTGGAACGTCTCTGACACAAAAGAACTCTAGCTCAACATTTGCTCCCGGAAAAACCTGCTTCGAGATCTCTAAAAAGAAACACCACATCACACAATGCCGATGCCGACGGAAACACCAAGGCCGCAGATGAAATGAGACACTTCGCTATGTTTCATTGCACGAAGATCAGATCCGCAGCCACGGTGATGAATCAAGCTGGATCGCAAGCTTTGGAGGGATTTGGAGCAGGTTCAGATGGATTTGCAACCCCGATCGAGGGCAAGGCCATATCCTGTCGCCCGATGATAGATGATGATTAAACCATTGTGACGCTTCAGCTCGTTTTGCTCTTTAGCGCCATTATAGAGAGAGAGAGAAGAGAGAGAGAGATCGTACACAGTATTTTGCTGCAAAAGCTTTTTTTAAACGCGTGTCAATGCTCTACTTTCTGCCTATTATATAAGATGGGGGGGGGGGGGGGTTTGTGGGCCTTATTGGAGTGCAAAGGCTTTTGCTCGGGTGTGGCAACATCCAACCATGCCATATCTATGTCACTTATTATTGGTAGAGGGAGAAAAAGAGGGTCCAGGGCTGTGAAGTGCCCCAGCCTACCCCAACATTGATTTTAAAATCTTTGGATTTTTTTGCCTTCCCATGTGCAAGCATGACGCCCTAGCATGCAAGTGTTTTTGCAAGCCACCACCACACGCACGCACATGCACCGCTAGGGGGCTTGCGGCACAAAGAGAGAGACACACACACACACACACACACACACACAGAGCCCTCCCGATGTCCCCTCCCTTGCACGCCTCCCTGCACCCTCCCGACGCCCCCGCTCTTGCGTCCTCCCCGCATGCGCTCCCTGTGCCCTCCCTACGCCCCCTCCCCACGCCCGCCCTACGCGCCCTCCCAACATGCCCTACTCTTGTCCCCTCACTTTGCACTCCCTACGCCCTTGCTACGCTCCGCGGTGCCTTCCTAGGGGGCTCCACATATTTTCAGCACCCTGTCTGCCTCGTCCCTGGGCCCACTATTTTTGAACCACGTGCCCCAGTGCTCGCGCAGGCGCTGCCGTCAAAAATCAAAGGTGGGCATTGCGTAGGCGGCAGGTCACCCGAGCACCTTCGCACCCAACCACACACATGAGTTTATGGAGAAGTTTACTTATATATTCACTCTGAGTAATACCACAAAAAAGCTTATGGGATAAATATTGGTTGCCCGACACATGGCACCCGGGCAACCAGTTTTTTTAAAAAAAGCCAGTCTCTGGTTGGTGCGTGCCAGCACCAGTCAGGGTGCTAAAAATAAGTTGAGCCTCCCTAGAGAGAGAGAGAGAGAGAGAGAGAGAGAGAGAGAGAGAGAGAGAGAGAGAGAGAGAGAGAGAGAGAGAGTAGGCAATGATAGATAAAAAGCATTTTGCAGATTTTCATTGGTCCATGTTTGCCCTAAAACGTATTTGATGGACAGTTGAAAGGCATTTGAAGTGCAGTTGAAAGGCAGGCACGTTCATTTGAGAGAGAACACATGCTTCTAGAAATTTCTGAAAACGAAATTTTCGAGAGAAAGAAAGAGAGTGAGTGCGATTGTGTGTGTGTGTGTGTGTGTGTGTGTGTGTGTGTGTGTGTGTGTGTGAGAGAGAGAGAGAGAGAGAGAGAGAGAGAGAGAGAGAGAGAGAGAGAGAGAGAGAGAGAGAGAGAGAGAGAGAGAGAGAGAGAGAGAGAGAGAGAGAGAGAGAGAGAGAGAGATTGATTTCTTCTTTTGATTGCCTTGGAACTGAATCAGATTTTAAAGCAACGAAGTCAGAATTTCAATTGTGATTCTAAATTTTGCATCTCTGCGTTGTTTTTGATTTTGCATCAAGAGCTCCATCCGTGTATGCTCTTTGCGCTTTCGTTTGTTCTTATTGTCTCAATCCAGAATTTGCAAAATCCTATACAAGGCGGATTTGGGCGGAGGCTTTTGTTAGTGCGAATCGAGTCTTAGATTAGCGTGGTATTGTGGATGTAGGAGGATATGATGGCATGGCAGGAACAATTGCAAGCTGCAAAGACAGCCTTTTGTTGTTGGCTTCTCACGTAATTGTGCAAACATGCAGGAAGCTTCTTGGATTTTTATGTAAATGTTCTGGATTGAGAGAGAGAGAGAGAGAGAGAGAGAGAGAGAGAGAGAGAGAGAGAGAGAGAGAGAGAGAGAGAGAGAGAGAGAGAGAGAGAGAGAGAGAGTGGGTTATTTAGGGTTAGGGTTAGGGTTTTGAGAACGAAAAATAGCAATAATGTGAGTTGAGAGAGAGAGAGAGAGAGATAGTGAGTGAGAAATGAGAGTAGGAGTGACATAAAGAAAGAACTGAGAGGAGAGTGGTGAGCAGGCCTGCATTTTGAAGCCTTCCTAGCCTTGCACACCCGATTTACCATTCATAGAAATGCATTTTTATTTTGACCTTTCCAGTGGAAATTATGTTAATATAAAATATCCTTATAGTGCCCTTCAAATTTAATGAAATCTTTGATAATGATTGTGGCCTGTCATGTAGGCCTGCCACATGGCAAACCATGCAGGCTTGGGATTTGCCACATGGCATGCCACATAGGCCTACCATAGGCTTGTGTAGCAGACCATATACGCATATCATAGGCCTGTTATCTGCCAAGCTTGTCGCAAGCTGTCACATGGCAAGCCTCGTAGGTTGGACACATGGCAAATTATGCAGACTTGGGATTGCCATGTGGCAAAACCACATAGGCATACCATAGGCTTGTGTGACGAACCAACCAGGCTCTACCACGTAGTCTTGAGTGGACCTAGAGAGAGAGAGAGAGAGAGAGAGAGAGAGAGAGAGAGAGAGAGAGAGAGAGAGAGAGAGAGAGAGAGAGAGAGAGAGAGAGAGAGATGAGGCTCGAAAGTTGCCACATAGCATTTTCACGTGTAAAACCATGTAAGCTTGGGACTTGCCACATGGAAAGCCACGTAAGACTACCATAGGCTTGTGTAGCAAGCCACATAGGCATGTCATAGGTCTGCTATCTACCAAGCCTGTTGCAGACTGCCACATGGCAAGCCATGTAGGCCTACCCCATGGCAAGTCATGCAAGCTTGGGGTTTGTCATGTAAGCTTGAGTGGACATAGAGAGAGAGAGAGAGAGAGAGATAATTGGGGCTCGAAAGTTGTCACATGGCAAGCCACGTAGGCCTGCCACGTGGAAAACCATATAGGCTTGGGACTGGCCATGTGGCAAGCCACGTAGGCCTACCATAGGCTTATGTGGATTGCCACATGGCCTACCATAGCTTGTGTAGTAGGCCACATATGCCTACTATCTACCAAGCCTATCATAGCCTGCCACATGGCAAGCCACATAGGCCTGCCACATGGCAAATCATGCAAGCTTAAGGTTTGCCACATGGCATGCCATGTAGGACTACCATAGGCTTGTGCGACAAGCCAACTAAGCTCTGTCATGTAGGCCTGAGTGGACCCAGAGAGAGAAAAATAGAGAGGTGGGCTCGAAAGCTAACACGTGACAAGCCATGTAGGCCTACCATAGGCTTGCATGGCAAACCACATAGGCATGGCATAGGCCTTAGGCCTACCATAAGTTGTGTGGCTTGCCACATGGCCCTGCCATGTAGGCTTGAGTAGACCTAGAGAGAGAGAGAGAGAGAGAGAGAGAGCTCGGGCTCGCAAGTTGCAACGTGGCAAGCCACATAGGCCTGTCATGAGACAAACCACGCAAGCTTGGGACTTGCCATGTGGCAAGCCACATAGGCCTATCATAGGCTTCCGTGGCAGGTCATATAGGCTTGATGTCTGCCATGCAACATGTTCCAGTCTGCCCATATGATGAGAGTATGAGGAGGATTGCAGTCACGAAGCTTTCGCAAAGGAACCACGACTCTCTCTTTTCCCTCGGATGGAGTTCAGATGCGATTGCTGGACACTGCCAACTGAATCACTCCTACAGTCCTCCAGAGTGTAGTTAGGCACTGCTGATCTACGTTTATAAAATTAATGCAGCATTCAACATAGTTTCAACCAAGGTGCGGAATTCAAATGAACAAGGAAACTTAGTTAGACACACGAATAAATAGCAGACGCATTAGCATTCGAGATCAGACACGGCAAGAAAATCATCTATATTGATTTTTCTCTGATTTCTTCAAGCACTACATGCAAAATCCATGCACGCTAGCGTGGGAGAAACACAGTTCTCTCACGAGCAATCGTCTTGCTTTACTAGCAGACAGTTGGATCTACAGATCCTAGACAGAATTGTCTTCACACGCAGGCAGACATGTATTCTATATTTTGTCTTGATTGCTTACTAGCATCAGACTACTATATTACACTGTATGTGTGCTCTGTTGATCTATATGTCAAGTAACATCTAGTAAGTATAGTCGCTCTATGTAAATCTAAGATTGGAGTAATTAAGCATCTACAACCAATCAGGAAAATATAAGAGTGGCAGATTAGCCACAACCTAAAAATGTATCTGCTGACGTCATGCCATCAGATCATATATCTGTACTTCTGGGTACTTGCATGATCTCGCTGGTGCTCTCTGGTGCGTGGAGGGCAGGAAAAGGTCTCGTTTTGGTCGTTTGCCTGCAGTCGCGACCCACTCACCCATGACCCGACCATGCTAGCGACCTTAGTCCTAAAATGGGATCTCGTCTCTAACCCTTAGCTGCAACCCAACCCTAATTCTAACAATATTTAAGGCATGTTTGTGACCAGAGTTAATTACCAATTTGTTTTCGTTAGTGCATTTTGATTATGCATTGTGCTAATATTTATGTGTTACTCTATTGAAACATGCACGACTTTTTTTTTTTCTTTTCTATGGGACATAGGATAATGTCAATATTGTAAGTCGTAATGTTTTATTGGTGTACAAATATCTTTTTGACCTATGCCTAGCATAAGCCTTAGGTTGCAATATTTTTAGATATTGCAAACAATATTAAGTAGTTCCACCTCTTCAATTCCAATAGTTAGGATTCAGTACGTAGCAACAACTGAGTTCTCTTTCTCTGACATTTCTAATGACAGTTTTCTTTTTACAAAGCCACTCCTTTTAATTCTCGTCATGTTACTTTCACTAATATGGCTTCAACATCATTTACTCATTTATCATTTGACATTTATGAACTAAGTATTTATTGTTTTGATGAACATGATGAAAAAGTAAGTAACAATATATAATGTTCAAGCTTTTCACGTATTTGCAAGAGGCCTACCTCTCAAAATGACCTTCGTCGTATTAAATCTAAAAGAGCTATATTTTTTGAGAATCCAGAGCCTTATGAGAGTACAGAACATCATGAGGGTGAAATTTTGAAGTCATAGAATTCATGCACTTTCTCAACCAGTTGAAGCAACTACATATGGCACATGGTCAATTTACAAATCAGACTCAAAACAAAAATGAAAACACAAGAGAGATTTGAGATCTTCACCTGTGTTGACAAATCGTCAGAAATAGTTGATTATAAGATCATAGATTCGAAAGGTACAAAATATTATTTGTTGATCCTCTTATTAGCAAAATTGGGCATCAAATAAATCGAGGAATAGAGATCAAATTTCTTTTTACGAAGTAAGGATGAAAAGAACTACTATTTGTGTGCAACAGTGGGGCCGGACAAAAACTCTTATTCATATTTTTTAATTATGCTGGAGGTTTGTCATAAAGCTTACAAAGCAATCACGCAATGGAACATTCATGTCTTTAGAGAATGCATGCGCGACTTCAAAAAGACCCAACATTACAATGGTCTCTATATGGTTGAACTGTCTCTCCAAATGTTTTGAATGCAACTGCTTGGCTAAAGCATTTTGTAGACATGCATGGAGAGAAATTGCCTAATTTCTTATATTTTCACTTGCCAGATTAGGCTACAAAATTAGAGATATTTTTTATGTACAAAGAGTTCGCCAAAGCAAAAAATGTTACCTATTTGAGTTACTCATATTTTTTTATGATTTGAAAAAGAGATATCGGACTAGTAAAGATTCCCAAAAAGTCACAAATCAAACACACATATGATTTTCATGACTATATTAAGGTGCCCAATGAGACAAAGTGTTGTGTAGCCAATATTAATGATATTAGATTTCAACATCAGTTTACAAACAAATGTGATGAAACAGACATTACATTGTTATGGGGCAAACAATATTCAAATTCAGTTTCATGGCTACCTCTTGAAGAAGTTCGATTTTTGCTCAATATGCCTTATGCTCACATCAAGCTTGTTGCGTTGTCCCTTAAAGTCCATGCTATAAGAACAAAAAAGCGCAAAGAGAACATCGTGAGGTTGATCCATTTGCCTCATTAGAATTTTTGGAATCAAGTATTCAAGCAACTTATCAAATTTTTGATGAATTTGATCAACATTGGTGGATGAACTTTTTCAAGAAACCAAAAAAACAGTTTGCTCAACCTCAAAAACAAATCAACAACTGAAGAATTTCATTGGCCTTATAAATTAGGAGCTTCAAGTTACAAGTAGATCAGAAGGGCAAGAGAAAGCGTATGCCAAAAAATCAACCAAGTGTCGATGATCTAAATGTACATGATCTAGATATTTTGGCGTTTGATTTTGAGCTAACAATGACCAATCATCTACGAAAGTTGACTATATCCATATTGAAAGAACGACTTTGATTAATGGGACAACCATCGTCCTCAACTCGTCAACAACAAAGAAAAATTGAGTTACATTTCATTGTAAACACAACAAAGCAACAAGGCAGCAAGAGATGTATACTGAAGAATCAGAATCAGAATTATAAAAATTTGTTTTTGCTCAAAGTTTCACAACAGATGATTTTATCAGTTGTTTTTTATTATCTAAAATTGTCTGTCACACTCATGCAAATATCTTCTATATCTGCATGCTTCATTCAATCAAAGTAGAAACTGGTCTATTAGTACATAGACTAGAATCATACACGATTGAAGACATTGATATTAGTTTAATTTATTCAAGCCTTCATCGTGTTCTCTGAAGGAGAATTTTTCCTACACCATCTTCTTCATCAAAGTCGATTGGCATATCGTCCTCAAAATCCGCATCCAATGTTGATAAGAAACCTTTTTGACTAAGTCCCGAATAACATGATACCCGATAGCTATATGTGTCATTTTTGAATGAAACACATGATCTTTTGTAAGATAGATAGCTGAAGTGTTATTCATTACTAAGACATAAGGTTCAGAAATAGTTTCATCAAACCCTTCCAACATTTGTTTGAACCAAATTAGCTCGTTTGCCATTTTAGCTACTGCTACATATTCGGCCTCACACGAAGATTGAGCTACTGCTATTTGCTTCTTGCTTGTCCAAAGCATGGTTGTGCCAGATGCTATTGTTCAGAGTACGAGAATGAAACCAAATTTTCTATAAGACTTGATTCCATAAGGAACCTGAAAGACGATGACCTCCAAAAAAAAATTAGTTTAGTGGGATACCCACAAATTATAAATTTTAACTTCCATATTATCAAGTAAATATTTATTTAATAAGATACGTTGATCTATTTTTTAAATTTCTCATCTTCTTAGCTTCTATTGTTACTGGCAAAGTTTAGCATTTTAACGATTTGAAGTTGCAAGAATTTTGAGTTAGAGGATTTAGGAGACAACAACTTAAACAAATAGATACGCCTAAAATTATAAAAGATATTGGAGGGAAACTTAGGACGCTTTTTAAAGCATTGCCTACACAAGCTCTATCTTTTTTAGAATTTTATTCTTTTTTTGGTCAACATTATTGCTTTTCACTAGCATCATTATGTAGAATATTTACACTCTACATATGTAGTGTAAGCAAAGCCAAATTTAAGGTTGTGGGCCCCTAGATTCCCATTTTCATGTGTATTTTGAGATTCGAGCCTAGGTCTTCATTGATTCTCATCTAACTATGATACGAGTGGTTTTTGAGCATATTGAACACTCCCAAGTTTTCTTCCTAAGTGGGCTTGGATGAAACGTGCCAATTTCTACTAATATGCAACTTCAAATCTTAATTCATCCTCTTCTTTTTAAGATGAAATTTAAATGGAGACTTGTATCAATGTGAGGAGAGTATAAGATACTGAGAGGTGGTTTCAGATTACTGACAAGTTTCTTTGCTCAACCCTTTAGCTTGAAGGCTAATTCTAAAACATGGACTCTAATCAACAGCTATTTGCATTAATTTGAAAGGCAAAAAGGGATTTTGAAGGGTTGTGCCTAAATTTTTTTATCCTCTTCAAGCCATCGACAGCAGTATGCCAATAAAAAATTGCAACAAGGTGAGTATATGAACATATTTCCAATTGTGGGTACATTGTATTGGTGGTGCCTAGTCTCATTTAAGGATGTTGGAGACTTTGAGAGATGACATCATCTTAATTGTTATGAGTCTCAAGGCTTCCATCACTTTTAGATGAGGGTGGGGCCATGTTGCCATGTGGTGCATGTTACAATGTGAGAAATAGACTCTCATCCAAGACTATAGAATGCAATAAGAGATCAACTAGGATAGAGGGTGCAAGGAGGGCCTCATTCTCATTCAATAGTGGGAAAGACTGCATCACAATGACAATTTTTTGCATCCTCAAACTGTTGCATAAAGTGGGTCCTTGCCCTTGCATCCTCAAACTCTTGCATAAAGTGGGTCCTTGCCCACATCCTCAATCATGAATACATTGGAAGTATTGTGGGTCCTTGCCTACATCCTCAATCATGAATACATTGGAAGTAATGTTTATGCAACAACGGCTACATACTCTCTCTCTCTCTCTCTCTCTCTCTCTCTCTCTCTCTCTCTCATGGTTCTCATGATCCCTATGCGGCCTAAACGCTATGGGTTAACCGCAAATTGCATGGTCTCTCTCTCTCTCTCTCTCTCTCTCTCTCTCTCTCTCTCTCTCTCTCTCTCTCTCTCTCTCTCTTGCCTACGGCTAAATACGGTGGAAATGATGCTCTCTTTCCCAAAACATGCTCTTACAAGATCCCAAAAATTCTGCAAAATTTTATTCTCAAAACATGCTCTTACAACGTCCACTCGCTGTACTTCGGCCATGTACATATACACACATACATTGGCCACCCACCATCGGCTTTCCTCCTAAACCATCGGTTGTCGCGAGGTGTGCGAGATCGGCCTCCATTGCCCGTCAATGACGGGTACTCTTTACTAGTCTATCTATATATATATATTTAAACTTATGTACAGTTTTGTGCATGTGTATGGGTGCACTATGCATGCTCCTGCCCTCACCCATGCATGAGTTTTTTCTAACTAAAAAACTTGGGGAGGAGGATGCATGTATGGGAAAAAGGATGCATGGCCCTCCTCCCCATGCATGCATCTAAGGGGCCCACTCCAAATTCAAATTATCCTTTACCAGCACACATAATATTTTGAAGTGCATGTACATACTTTCATGGTGAAAGGTGTTAAACAAATGAGACTTTCATTATCAAAAATTTGAAAGGTGCTTTAAGGATTTTTTAAATTATCAAACTTTCCACTAGAAAGGTTGAAATAAAAATGCATTTCTATGAAGACGGACACTCTTTATTAGTCTATATATATATATTTAAACTTATGTACAGTTTTGCGCATGTGTACGGGTGAACCCATGCATCCTCCCCCCCTCACTCATGCATGAGCTTTTTCTAACTAAAAAACTTGGGGAGGAGGATGATGCTTCCATTCCATTAAAAGTAAATATATCAATATTTACTCCAACCCCCCTCCCCCCTCCCAATAAATTAAGTATTTTTTTTTAGAAAGGAGACAAAAAAAAATCCCCATCAAGAAATAAATTCTCCTCCCCCCCAAAAAAAAACTAAGCTTTTAAGGGCAGGAGCATATCTTTTTTTAACACTCCCTTGCCCTTTTTTGTCACATGAAAACCCATCCACCCATCTCTCCCGAGCACTTAAACCATCGGCCTCTTGCCCAAACAACTTGCTTTTAACCATTAGGGAGCACACCCGCACTCCGCCCACCCCATATGTTCTCCCCTTCTCCTGTCAATCCACCTAAAAAAACATCATCGATGAGCAGAACTGCACTAAGATTTATTATATGGCTTTCGTATTTATTTTAAATTACCAAAATTTCACCCATAGATCATGAACAGAAAGTTTTACCCAAAGTTCTTTTCTCCGTCTAGCATCCATGCTTTATTGAAGAACATATTTGTTAATCCCATCCTTGCAAGGACTGTGGGAAATAGCAGAAGTTGAATATCTAAAAGTAGACATTTTTTTATTTATTCAAATTGAAATGGAAATTTGACACGAAGTTTTTCTGTGTAACCTCTAGGGTTCTTCCTTTTTCTTTTTTCCCAACTCTGTCATTTTTTATTCTCTTGATGTACAAGTTTGCTTGATCAATATGTCTCATCCTTTCCTCTTGCTCCTATAGTATCTTGCCAGGAATGGATGTGACAATCTACCTCTAAAATCCTAACACATGCGATCTTTTGGTTTTGATCCAACCTCGTTTCTCATTTGAAAGACAAGTTTTTTGTTTTTGGTAAACTTGGTCGAACTGTTACATCACCTCAAGTATTGTCATCTTTGAGAGCTATAAAATGCATTCATATGATGAAAGGTCTAATGAATGATGTTCATTTTTCAATTGTACATTATTTTAGGGCTCACCAAGAACTGGGAATCTTGAATCATTGAGATTAGTATCTCCGAGAGACTTCAATCCCATTTTTCATCACTGGTATCTAACTTTATCCATACTTGCAACAACCTGCTTGGTGTGCTGATAAAGTCAGTCATTTACTTTTTGGCATTTTCAAGAAGTGGTCCAGTATTGCAACGGACTCCGTCATGCATGTCGTCTGTTCCATCGAGTGCTGCACGTCGAGACGAGCCCACATCAACAAATCGGGCTCCAAGCAGTTTAGTATACACAGAGAAATGCACATGCACACACCATCGGTCACATAACTCACACATGCATACACACACGCACATTTCATGCACACACACACACCATTGACCACATAAATCACACACTCCATCAAGCACAAATCACACACACAAATCCACATACATAGATAATACATGCACTCACGTACATACACACACATACATCGGCCACCCGTCAACGACCATCAGCCACCCATCAACGACCATCGGCCATCCATTGCCCGTCAACGACAGGCACTCTTTACTAGTATATATATATTTAAACTTTGTTCCACTTTTGCGCATGGGTATAGGTTCACCCATGCATCCTCCCCCCCTCACCCATGCATGAGCTTTTTCTAACTAAAAACTTGGAGAGGAGGATGCATGTATGGGGAAAAGGATGCATGGCCCTCCTCCCCAAGCATGCATCTAAGGGGCCCACTCCAAATTCAACTTATCCTTTACCAATACACATAGTGTTTCGAAGTGCATGTACATACTTTCATGGTAAAAGGTGCTAAACAAATGAGACTTTCATTATCAAAAATTTGAAGGGGGCTCTAAGGATTTTCTAAATTATCAGACAAAAGGTTGAAATAAAAATACATTTCTATGAAGGAAAAATCGGCTGTGAAGGGTTGGGAAGGCTTCAAAATGCAGGCTTGGTGGGCCTCTCTCTCTCTCTCTCTCTCTCTCTCTCTCTCTCTCTCTCTCTCAAGTTGCACTCAAGCTTGCATGACAGACCTACGTGGTGCATAGCTTAGTTAGCTTGCCACACAAGCCTATGTCAAGCCTATGTGACAGATTGCAACATGCCTGCATGGCCGACATCAAGCCTATGTCATGCCTATATGACTTGCAACACAAGCCTATAATAGGCCTACATGGCTTGCCACGTGGCAAGTCCCAAGCCTGCGTGGTTTGTCTCATTACATGCCTACGTGGCTTGCCACATGGCAACTTGTGAGCCCCAGCTCTCTCTCTCTCTAGGTCCACTCAAGCCTACATGGCAGGGCTTGGTTGGCTTGCCACACAAGCCTATGGCAAGCCTATGTGGTACCTTGCGACATGCTTGCGTGGCAGACATCAGACCTAGATCCACTCAAACCTACGTAGCAGAGCCCGGTTCGCTTGCCATACAAGCCTATGATAGGCCTACATGCTTGCCACATGGCAAACCTCAAGCTTGTATGATTTGCCTACATGGCTTGTCCCCTGGCAGTGTGCGACAAGCTTAGCAGATAGCAGAGGCCATGTGGCAAGCCACGCAAGCCTATGAAAAGCATACGCGGCTTGCCACATGGCAGCTTTTGAGCCCCACCTCTTTCTCTCTCTAGGTTCACTCAGGCCTACACGGCAAAGCTTGGTTGGCTTGCCACACAAGCCTCTATTAGACCTACATGGTTTGCCACATGGCAAACCCTTAGCTTGCAAGACTTGCTACGTGGTGGACCTATGTGGCTTTCCACGTGGCAGCCTACGACAAGATTGGCAGATAGTAGATTTATGACATGCCTATGTGGCTTGCTACACAAGCCTATGGTAGTCCTACGTGGCTTACGACATGAGAACTATCACCCTCCATGGTTTTCTACGTGGCAGGTCTACGTGGCTTGCCACGTGGTAGCTTGCGAGCCCCACCTCTCTCTCTCTCTATGTCCACTCAAGCCTATGTGGTAGAGCCTAGTTGGCTTGCCACACAAGCCTATGGCAAGCCTATGTGGCAACCTACAACATGCGTGCATGACAGACATGAGGCCTATGCCATGCCTATGTGGTCTGCTGCCATGCAAGCCTATAGTAGGCCTACATGGCTTGCCATGTGTCAGCTTTCGAGCCCACCTCTCTATAGCTCTCTTTGGGTCCTTTCAGGCCTATATGGTAGAGCTTTGTTGGCTTGCTGCACAAGCCTATGGTAGGCCGACATGGCTTGCCATGTGGCAAATCCCAAGCTTACATGATTTGCCATGTGACAACCTATGATAGGCTTGATAGATACGATAGGCCTATGTGGCCTACTACATAGCCTATGGTAGGCCATGGACAAGCCACACAAGCCTATGGTAGGCCTACGTGGCTCTCTCTCTCTCTCTCTCTCTCTATGTCCACTGAGGCCTACGTGACAGAGCCTGGTTGGCTTGCCACGCAAGCCTATGTTAGAACTATGTGGTTTGCCATGTGGCAAGCCCCAAGCTTGCATGACTTGCCATGGAGTAGGCCTACATGGCTTGCCACGTGCAGTCTGTAACAGGCTTGGTAGATATCAGACCTATGGCATGCCTATATGGCCTGCTACACAAGCCCATCGAGCCAGAAATTGGTCTGATTCTGTAAAGAATGGTTAGAACTTCAAACGGGTGGTGTCCACAGGTTCGTGAGCTTGACACGAACCCGCAAGTTCATTCACGGTCCAATGGAGGCCGATCTAGGTGGCGACCGATGCGATTTTGTAGGTTTCAACCTTACCGTTGGTCGTCACAACTTTGACTCTACTGTTTGGAAGGTTGCGATTTCCTTCCTTTGAGACTTGGAATCGTTATGAACCGCATGCGCCTAGGCCCTTTGCGGTGAAATGCGGTTTAGTTGAAATGCAGATTAGTTGAAATGTGGTTTGGTTGAAATACGGTCTGAATAAAATAAAATAAACTCCCTGAGCATACTTTTCCTCTGTTATCTTTTACAGCATTACTTCTTATCAATTGATCGAATACACTCTATATGATCTGTAATTGTTTGTGATATTGTTCTGTTTGCGTCACACATATTTCTCACATTTTACTGAATTTCAGTCACTCGAACACGGATTTTTAGGCATCATCAGTAAGCAACAATTTTGACTAATGTGTGCAGGGAATTAGCCGAAGCTGTTAAGCATAACCTTTAGCAGAACTTCCTTCAATTATGAATGAGCTAGGTGTTCAGATAACGAGTTTGTTTGATGCTCTGTTCTGTTTGCTTCCTGCGATAAGAACTAATTCTCTATGCCTGACTACGAGGAATCTTTAGCCAATGCAATTCTGTCTGACGAATCTATTTGCTAATTGATGTCTGATCTGAAAGTTTTTTTGACACCCAAAGAACCTAGAAGATAAAGTAATCTTTACAACCGCAGACCTTGATCAAATCGTTTCACATTGGTGTTCCTAGATGTCAATTTACCCAAATATCTTTGGATAACCAGATATGTCGCTGTAGTATTCATTGTGAGTATTACATATCCCAGACTGTTTACCATCATACATATATTTACCATACAGAAGATGAGATTATTCTCTCTCTTGGGGAACGACCAAACCTTTTATACTACTTCATTCATCGATTTTGTGGAAATCTATAATGACTAGGCCACCACATGATTTGGCGCCGTTGTCGAGGAGATGAATTTCATCTTTTGCAATATTTTTAAGTGTATTATGTCTACAAATCTTTCTCATATAACACATGCCAAGAACATACTCTCAAGCAACTATTGAACAGAAACGTTTAGAGCGTGCACATCGACTAGAAGCATATAGGAAATCTAGAGATCTGTATTTGCAGAATTTGCAAAACTTGCCAATTAGAGCAAGATTAACACCTGAAGCGTTTAATGATCTTCTAAACGCTACTACAGCATTTGTAGATTCATTTGAGGAAAGATCCGTTGAAACACCAAGTTCTACAGATTCATCTGAATTAGATTCGTCTGATTCTACTTCCAAACCAAGTTTAGAATCAAAATCTTCTTCTTCAGAACCATTGTCTGAGCGTAGTCTAGATTATGATCCTCCAAGTCCTCCAAGTTCACCTAGTTCACCACTATCTGATAATATGGCTAATCCAGCGCCACCCACATCTACAAAAATCAGATACGATTTCTTTAAGGGATCATCATCTGAAGATGCGGATAGTTATTTGTCGCAGTTCGAATCTATTACCATAGCAAACAAATAACATACAGACGAGGACTTCTGCGGAAGCAGGCTAGGATCTGGTACAGTCAATTAGTACCGGAAACGGTTAATACTTAGAATGCTTTAAAAGTAACATTCCGTAAACAATTTAGAGAGATAGCCACTAAATTGTTGGCTCGGCTTAATTTTGTTGAGAAAAAGCCAAAGGAATCACTTAGGAAATATACTCATAGATTAAGAATTTAATAGGAAAGCTAGGAGCCCAATATCCGGTTCCTATGCAAAATGAATGGTTCTTGGGCGGTTTGCCTAAGAAAATGGATCGCTATTGTCGACAGGGTTTGATGGCTTATTTGGAAGATGTCATCGCCTCTGCCGAGAATTACGAAACTTCTTGAATTTCTCGTAGAACGAGAAATGAAAGAAAAAGTAGTAAAAGTATAATTCAAAACGTACAGAAGAATCTGAATCATCTACTGAGTCTGAATCAGAATCTGATTCAGCGGATGAGGAAGAATCTTCAGAGTATTCATCTTATTCTTCTTCATCAAAAAAAGAATCTTCTTATAGAAAATCCAAGAATATAAGTAGCGAGATACCTAGAGATCCGTCGCCACGTAGAAACCGTTCTTATGATGTTGTAGAAGACCTTGTTTCTAGAATGCCCAATATAACTTTTAAACAGTTATTAGACGATAATCAATATTATAAGAAAGAAATTAAGCAATTTTTGCAAAATAAAAAGAAAAGAAAATCAAAGTTACCAGTAGTCAATGTAGGAATAGTGAATTACGGTGATGAAGGTCAACCAGAGATTCAGGTAGTAATCAATGGCTGCATCTTAGAAGTGTACCCATAGATTTCGGATCTAGCGTAAACATAATGACTGAAGAAACAACATATGAATTAGGCATTCATGATAGCATAGCACCCACCTTAAGACATTTAAGGTTAGCTGATGCAACTAGAAGATCACCAATAGGAGAATTGTCTCAGATTACAGTTTATATTGGAGACCATAAGTTTCTTATGGATTTTATAATATTAAGAACTACAAGACAATCGTCATATAAAGTGTTATTAGGACAACCATGGCTCTACTAGGCCGATGTCATAATCCACTGGAAGAAGAAGGAGATTACCTTCAGAGACCAGATGGAGACACTGACAGGGAAAAGTCACAAAAGAAATTCTATATCATGGAAAAAGAATAAGTACAAAGGTGAGACACCTATATCATCCTTGAGCTATACTTCGGAGGATGAAGGGCTTCAGTCAGTAGGGACTGAGAAAGAGAAGATGTTTGTCACACTAAGTATACCTGCTGCATATAGTAATAGAGTAGAATATGTAGGATTGTGGAGTTCCAAAGATTAGTGCTATCATAGGAGATCAGACTATAAATAGAATACTAAGAAACTCAGGATCCAATATCAACTTAGGACACGTAGGTTATTATCGTAGGATAATTAAAGATTATACCATAATAGTAACTCCTTTAACAAGTTTATTAAAAAAATATGTTGAGTACCGTTGGTCTCAAGACCATCAGCAAGATTTTGATAGATTGAAACAGTCATTAGCAAAAGCCACTGGAGTTAGACCTCCAAATTGGGCTAAAAAGTTCCATGTATATGTAGACACATCATCATTTGCAATAGGTGTAGTGCTTAGTCAGAAAGATGACCAAAATATAGATTATCCAATTTACTATGCGAGTAGGCAACTCGCTGCATCAAAAAAGAATTATTCCGCTGCAGAGCGAGAAGCACTAGGGATGATTTATCCAATAAAGAAATTTAGACATTATCTTTTAGGATACCCTTTTGTTTTTCATGTAGATCACTACGCATTGAAACATTTAGTGAATAAACCTGATCTTTCGGGTAGGGTAGCTAGATGGGTATTATTATTAGATGAGTTTACTTATGAAGTAGAATTAAGAAGAGGCAAGGATCATCAAAATGTTGATTATATATCCCGCCTCCAAACAAAAAATCAGTTTGAGCCCATTTCTGATGAATTTCTGGATGAACATATAATGCATATCCAATCGGAAACATCAATTTATATGGACATTATTAACTTCTTACAAGACCAGATTTATCCTGAACATTTTAATAAACAGCAAAAAACTGTTTTTCTTTCAAAGGTAGGACCTTATACGATTGTAAATAGAACATTATATAAGTTAGGAGCTGACGATAGTCTCCGCCGATGTTTAGAACCAACTGAGATGACCGTTGTAATAAGTGCATTACATGAGGAAGACTCGGGGGGGTTCACTATGCTCTTAAAAACACTGCAAATTTTGTTTTCAATGCTAAATATTGGTGGCCTACCATCTATAGAGATGTTAAATTATTCATTCAAAGATGTGATGCATGTCAGAGGATGGGAAAACCCAGCTTCGCAACACATTGGCCGCTTACTCCAGTTAATCCCTTAGCACCCTTTGAAAAGTGAGGGATAGATTTTGTAGGACCTATCAAACCGATCACGCGTAAATCTTGTCGCCGTTACATTCTCGTTGCCACGGACTATGCTACCAAGATGGTAGAGGCCGAAGTCACAATTAAGAACGATGCTAAGACTGTAGCAAAGTCTTTATTCCAAAACATTATCACGCGATACGGATGTCTCTTAGAACTCGTTAGCGATAGGGGAACCTATTTCCTTAATCAGACCATTGAGGCCATGTTGTCATATTTTTCTATTACACATCGCCAAACCATTTCATATAATCCAAAAGCAAATGGGCTTATGAAGTGGGCAAACAAAATTCTGTGTAAATTTTTGAATAAAGTAACAAAAACACATTTTTCTGATTGGGATCAGAAGTTGCCATCTGTCTTATGGGCATACAAAACTGCTGAAAAGATTACAACTAGGCAGACTCCATACTATCTTGTGTATGGAATGCATCCCATACTACCAATAGAATTCGAAGTTCCGACGTTTCGCATTAGTAATGAAGAGCGAATGGATGAACACGATAGTCTCTGGGAGCAGATGATTTCTTTGATGCAATTGGAAGAGGATCATCGTCTTTCATTAATTGAGATTTAACGAGTTCATAATAAAAGAAAAGAAATTTTTGACCAATCCATTAAGAAAATAAAAATTAAACGAGGGGACTATGTGCTTCTGAATGATAACGGACACATGTTGTTTCCTGGGAAATTACATACCAGATGGATGGGACCGTATAAAGTCATAGAAGTTTTTAACAATGGATCACTTCAGTTAGCCGATCTTCAAGGACATTTACTTGATACTCGAGTAAATGGCTCAAGGGTGAAGCGATACTATATGACTAAATTTTTTATGCTTCTTATATTTTATTCAGTTTCTAAAGGCCGTCATCTTTGGTCCGATCGTTTTCACCGAAGTTTGCGAAAAACCCGACACCTTCGCATTCTTCGCCCATATATGTTGAACAAAAATTCGCGACACCTTCGCTACATATCTATTTACGTTACAATTTTCGTGAAAATGCCAAAACCCTCGCTTCATTGTTTCACTTTATTTTTGCAAAAAACTCGACACCATAGTGGCATATGTTAATTCACCATTGTTGGAAACACGAAAATTGCAACACTTCTATCTTTGCAATTTTTGGGATTTTTCTTCATTCCATCTTTGACCTTCGGGAATTTGAAAAAAAAACAATTATACAACGTTTCGCCAGAATGTTGCACATCATTTTGCACATACCTTTTTTATCATGTTTTCATGGCACTGGTACAGCAAAAATATGCAAAAAACCCGACACCTTCGCATTTTTTGCTGATACATTTTTTGCTAATATATTTTAACATAGAAAATGATAGTCTTTGCTTCCAATATCATGCATTGTTTCAAAGATTGTGTACATTATTATTTTCACAATTCAAAATTCACAAATACTGAACTGAACTTTTGCGAACTGAGCAAAGCATTTGTGTATTTTGCCTATTTATTTATTTTGTTTTGTTTTTAGGACTAGACATTTTATTATTGAGTATATACCTTCAAAACAAAGGACATGCTTTCATTTAAGATTATTCTAATCCGCCGAAATATCATCAATACGCCTAAGACCTCAAACACTTCTGTTTTTTTTGCTACCACTTTCCATCACTCTTGCTCTCTGATTTCTGAACTATTGTGATCAAGCTCTTTTCTGCCATCCAATCGTTTACAATTGCAAGCGCCATGGCAATCGTATTCAAAGTGCACCCAAAGCCAATGTTACTAGTGTTCCAACCATTGGCTATACGAGCGCGAATTGAAGGACTTCTTCAGTTCGTTCCATCAGTAATTCTTACTGATTTATGCCATGAGCTGATCCGCAATTTGAGTGAAACAAAAGAAGGACATATTTCTACCATCGTCCGCAATCAAGAATTTATTATCACATAAAGATTTTACTGTCATGCCTTAGTTTTGCCTATGGACGGCTGTATGCCAGTTACAAAACCAGATTTCATTACAAAGAGCGAAGTTTTCCATGAAGAAGCTTACCTTGAGAAACGGGGATATAAACTCTCTTACATCAGAGATCCCAATCTCAAAAGCTTTGTTCGCTTTGCTCTTGCTTCTATCTTCTTACTAGAGCAAGAGTATACATCTCAAATATAAAGATGGAATATCTGTTGAGAGCCCTAAATGGAGACCCTATTGCCTTCGGACAGATTGCTTTTAAACAATTTTGTAAATTAGCAAAGATTAGTCAGTTTTCCAGGCTGGGTTTGCAGATGGGTATCTTGTGTATGCATGCTGGTGTGCTAACAGTGCAGGAAGACATCAAGATTGCACCAATACTACCAAATCTAGCCCCTTCAGTGGAGGCTGAATCCCAGATGCAAGTATCAAAGGCAACCACCGTAGCGAAGGCATCATCATCATCATCATCAAGCCAAGGAAGCTCGGTGAGGATGTCTTCACCATCATCCCAGTATACGCCATTGTCCAGTGCAGAGAAGAACAGGGAAGCAGAAAAAGAAGCAGAAGATGTTGCTGAGCAAGGGCAGAATCAAGCTGATATGCCGTAGGAGCTAGCACCTCAAGAAGAAGAACAAGTTTCGGATGTTCAGCAAGAAAGCGGAAGCGACGTCGAGGCACCAATCCTCGATGCCGAATTGTATAAATTTTTTTTTGGTACGATGCTCCCAGAAACCCAGGTGGCCATTCAACATCTTGCCAGCTTAAAGAAAGTCCCTAGGACGCTTGGCTCGAGATATGATTCCCTCCGAGCAGACCTAATTCAGAAGGATACAGAACTGTAGGAAATCAAGGCTGAGCTGTCCTATAAGAGTGAAGAGCTTGATGCAGCCCAAGCAGAACTCATGATCAGGAAGGACGTAGCTCTTGAAGAAGCAAGGGGAAGGCAAGATGCTATGCTGGAAGTATTGGAAGAAATGTAGGAGAAGTCCAACGCTTTCGAAAGCAAAAATTTATTGCTTAAACAACAGATTCAGACCCTGCAGGCTTCTTTGCAAGAGGAGAGACGAATTCGAGCTACTCTCCAGAGTAGTAATGTAGAGTTGAGCGACAAACTCAGCAGTTCCCAGGACTCAGTTGCCCAGTTGTAGAATTTTGCAGAGATGCTGAAAAGAGGCAATCAAATTTACAAGAGACATGCCGAAGAGGTGATCTTATGGCGAATTAGCGCCGGAGTCACATTAGGTGTCTATGTATCTCATGGCAGATACAAGATTGACCCAACAGCCTGGAAGGAAATTCAAGAGAGGATGATCCAAACCTTTCAGTTGCAATATTTGCAACCGCAGATGATTGTCTATGAAAAATTAAAAGAAGAACTAGAAGAGGCTAAATTTCAATCAAGCCAAATACAAACTTTCGAGGAAGAAGAACCAGCTCAGTGCCAGGACCAATCAATGCAGATGGATGAGCCAGCCAAAGCTACATCAAAGAAGGCCATCCAAACAGACGTCATCTTCAAGTCGATCCAGAAAGATCAAGAGACCCAGACTGAAATCGAGGATGCTGCAAAGGTAACAACAGTCAGTGTCACAGTTGCAGATCAACCAGCTATGCTAGACATTATTCCACACCAAGTCGGGGCGTCGCACAGCGGAGCTATTGTAAAGAAAAACAAGGTAGTGTATTCACTACTGAAGACAGAATTTCAAACTTTTCAGCAGAACTAATATTCTTTCTTCCACCCTTTTGTAGTCCAGAACTTCAGTGGAGAATGGATTACCTTTTTTCTACCTAAACTTTTTGGCTATACAAAAGAACAATGGGAAAGCCCTTGGACTTTTTTTAACCTAAATTCTCCTTGGGCCAAATTAACAGTGCACCAAAAAGGAATCCTTGCTCTTGCCATTGTTTAGATTAAGTTCAATGTGCAAACTAACTATATCCATGTGATCGTAGGATCCTTGTATATATACATTTTAGAATACCTAAAAACATTTGTTTCTAGCCTTAAACCAGTTCCTTCCCGAGTTTCCCATCAGCTATTATTCCTTGATCCGTATGAAATCTAAACAGATTGGAAAGCTAACTATTCTCGTTATTTGGAGGGAGTCGAAACAAATAATATACTTCGCTCCACTAATCCAATAACCAGACCATACCACACTTACAGTTATGTAAATATTGCTTCTCTTATTTCATATGCCCTCTTATCTGTTCAACAACTGTACATTAAAGAAAAATTCCCAGAATATACATATGCTGCCCTTTCACTAACTGTCCCTTCTGCCGAGATGTCTGAAATCTTGTCTGAGGATAGTTGGTACATGCATCTTGCAAATAATACATTGATCAATAACCCTCTCGCACCATTGGAAAATCAAGGAATGGGGGGTTATCCACATTTGTCATTTCAAGAAGATTATAATCAAAAGAATAATTATTTCCTAGCCACAAAAGGAATGGCCTTGGAGCAAGTGAATGAAGAGAACAAAGCCCTAGCTAAGGCTATTTTTCACAGCAAGCCAGCCAGCAGAACGTGACAGAGAAGGATGTAAATAAGTTGTTTGCGAGCCACTACACAACTGAGGAAGGGGATATGTGGAGCCTCATGATCCCACATTATCCAAGTTTTTGTTATATATTGTTAAAAAATTTCAATTTTTATACATGTAAGTGTGCTATAGTGCCTAAATTCATGTAAAGGCCTATTTTCACTTTGTAAATTCACATTTAGGGTAGAATTTGCAACGTTCTATAGAGACGTAGTAGCGGATCTCAACCGACATTTTGACGGTTCGTAAACAACATTGAGGTTGGTGATCATTCCTATAAGGTCGACACTTCATGCCATTGTACTTACGCATTTTGAGAGCTGAGTATCAATAGAGAGAGAAGAGCAAGTTTCTATAGCTTGAGCATATTCTCCCTCTGCCATCTTTTACAACATTACTTCTTATCAATTGAGCAAATACACTCTGTATGATCTGGAATTGTTTGTGATACTGTTATGTTTGCATCACACATATTTCTCAAATTTTACTGAATTTCAGTCACTCTAACACGGATTTTCAGGCATCATCAGCAAGCAACAATTCTAACTAATGTGTGCAGGGAATTAGCCGAAGCTGTTAAGCCTAACCTTTAGCAGAACTTTCTTCAATTCTGAATGAGCTATGTGTTCAGATAATGAGTTTGTTTGATGCTCTGTTTTCTTTGCTTTCTACGATAAGAACTATTTCTCTATGCTTGATTAAGAGGAATCTTTAGCCAATGCGATCCTGTCTGACAAATCTATTTGCCAATTGTTGTCTGATCTGATTGCTTTTCTGATACCAAAAAACCTGGAAGATAAAGTAATCTTTACAACCGAAGACCTTGACCAAATCGTTTCATCATTGGTGTTCTTGGATGCCAATTTACCCAAATATCTTTGGATAACCAGATATGTCATTGTAGTATTCACTGTGAGTATTACACATCCCAGACCATTTACCATCATACATACATTTATCATACAAAAGATGAGATTATTCTCTCTCTTGGGGAATGATCAAACATTTTATACTACTTAATTCATCGATTTTGTGAAAATCTATAACAACTAGGCCACCACAATTCTTATTTATCTATGGTTCTGCACTTGGAGTCTAGACATATTTGTATAGCACCTTCGGCTTTTGAGGCTTTGGGTAGTCTGCAGCTTGATGTTCTTCTCTCGAGCAATTTGAACATAACAGGACATAGTCGATTGGTCGGGGAGGCTCCAGGCAATCGGGAGAATAATGGCCTTGTGCGCCACAGCCCGCCAGCTTCTTTGGCATTAGATTGATTGGTGCATAAACAATCTTCTGGTTTGAGCTCACTGTCTAAGCAGGTACAAAGCGCTTTGGTCCAAATTTTGGTTTGGGCTGCAACACTAGTGCAGATGATCCTTGAACATAATGACAATGCTCCTCCGGATCTGTTTCATAGACATACAAAACATCTCCGTCTACACTCTAAACATATGGAACTTGTTTAACTTTACATTCATGGTTAGAGTGACCTAGACCTCCACATCTGGTACACCAGATATTCGGATCAGAAGAAGGTGTCTTTTGTCACTTATCCGATACTTCAGATATTTGTACTTTTAAATCTTGCATTTTCTTTGATAGATCTAAAATATTCTTCTTTCAAACCTTGTCGATCTTTGGAGATGGTTCCTTGGAAGACTTGGACTTCTTTTTAGTCTTTTGCTATTTTCGGTGGTTCTTATCATCTTCGAAAGAATTTGAGCTCTTTGTGCTGGAATCATCGCTGGAACTAGATGGATGCAAACTATCGGATGAACCCTCTTCCGAGCTCAAATCATCAGATAAAGCTGATGAATTCTTCTTTTCTTCTTGTTGGAACGTCGCTTCTGAACAATCTTTGATGTTTCGTAATTCTCTACTATTGCAATAACTTCATCCATGGTATTCATGGGTCCTTGTTGGCAATACCTGTCAATCCTACTTGGCAAACCTGCAAGGTACCATTCTATCTGCATTGCACCAGGATAAACACCCACCAATTTCCCAATCAAATTTTTTGCCTTTCAGATGTACCTTCTCAGTGACTCCTTCTCTTTCTTTTGAACAGAGTTCAGTCATGCAAGCACTCAGGTAGAGTAACCAATCTCGCGGAACTGGATGAGAAAGGCTTCTCTCAGCAGGTCCCAAGTATTAACGGCTGCACGATCCATTTGGCTGTACCCAATTTGGGCTTCCGTAGTAGACCAGGGAAATTGCGTAGTTTTTTTGCATTCATTCCCTCACTATTGGAAACAGTGATGGATTCAAACTGGGAGATGTAGCTATCAGCATCATTTGAAGAAGTTTCCTTGAAGTAATCATACTTTATTTTTGAACTAGAATTGAATCGTGGTTGAGGTGGGTCCATTTTTGGTTCAGGATTGGGATCTAGATCTGGTAGATGATAATGCAAATGTAGCTCTTGATGGTCATGTGCCAATGCCTACCTATCTGCAAATTTTCCAGTCATTAAGCTAGGCGCTCAATGAAATAAACAACAAGAACACTTCAAGGGATCAACTAATGGAATTAATATTGTTGAATCAAGTGAAAACTTCAACCTGAATCTTTTTCGGGGGAGAAGAAAAAGAAAAAACCCGAAGTTGTAGATGACTGGTTAACCAAGTGGACCGGTTATTTTAATCTACACGGAAGTCCTAAAGGAAAAAAGATTGAGAGTGTTATTCGATTCTTCCGTGGGAAAGCTTTGTCTTGGTGGCGTGATCTGCAACCAAAGCCTACCACATGGGATGATGTTGACATCTTTAGGGCCTATAGAATTAGTATTAACTAGTTTTTCTTTGTTTTTTTCTTCTTCTGCCTATCAGACTGTGGGCACTTCTTGAGATTACCTTTCTTGTTTTAAGGCCCAGATTAGGCAGAAGGGGCAGATAATCATTGTAGTATTGTCCTGCCTGTCAAAGGACATCTGGATGGGTCACTCTTGAACTGAATGCACATGCATAATCAACCAAAATGCAAGCCAATGCGTTCACAAGTGATCTACGTTACTGCTCAGTTGAATTACGATGGATTCCTACTTCTACTTTGCTGCAAAATGAACTAAAATTAGATATTACACTACTTTACTTGCATAAATTGACAAAACAAAAAACAAAACTAATCTACAGCATGTTAGAAGTCCAAGAATCAAGAAACCAACCAGTCTTTTGATTCTTGGACATCCCAAGAACATCAAGAACTAGAATGCTAGAGAATATGCAAGATTTATGCCACATTTCTAGCCTATTTATTTTACTTGAATGCTAGATCCTACATTAATCCACAAGAAAACATGAAATCTAATCCACAACTAGGAAAGCAAGAAAACTAATCCACTCTAAATCCACAACCACACACAATATGAATGGAAGGGCATGATCATAGGGGCATCACTCAAGAAAACCATCATGATCAAGGAGCTCAATGGATGCATCTTACTCATGGAGGCTCTTTTCATTTCAGCATGGAGTTGATACAATATACAAAAATCTCCTCTTCACAAAGAGGGAGTCTCTTAAATGAGCAAGAGATCTCTTTAGGTGGCATTCTAGTGGAATTTCCACATTTCACAAATTATGAAATACAAGTTCCTACATGGTCATTCCATCTTTCGGGATTCACCATGAGGCTAACACAGTTCTTGCTTGTCATTACTAGTATTTCTCAGCTCTCATACTCGGCTCTCAGTCTTCGTTCATCTCGTCTTCTCAGAGACCTCCTCGGTCTAAGGTGAGAGGTGCTCTTGAGTTACTCTGTCAGAGTATCTTGGGGATTCGTCAGAATCAGCCAACATCATTCCACCTTTAATGTATTGTAGGACCCACTACAACTCATATTGGACGATGTCGCTCCGCTTCTGCATTGGAGCATAGATCCTCGTTCGCTTGCATAAAACCACGTGTTTATTGTTGTCAGTCTTTATCAAAAACTGTTTTTGCAAATTGTCGCAATTTAACCAGAATGTCTTATCGTTGTAATGGGTTGACATTCTCAAAATTTGGAGAGCTCTCAGCAGCTTCACAACTCTGCATACATGGGTGCTTCTCGCGTGTCTTCTTTCTTATCACTTGTATCTGCCATTGACGGTTTCACTTCTAGTTTCTAGGAAGATTCTAACTTCTGGGAGGTTGTATCCTCCATATTGCTTTTGGACATTGTCGCAATTCTTTTCTCAGTTGAAGTTCTAGTCTTGTCGATGCTCCTTTCTGATAGGTAGCACAAATCTTGGTTATCAGTCTCAAGGGGATGGACTCATCATCAAAAATTTGGTGGTAGAAACAATTTGGGATGGACGGTTTGGTAACGGTCAGGAAACATGATGAAGGCTTGGTGAAAGGATGAAGGAACTGATAGTTTTACATTTGTAGCCTTGGACTCTTGCAATGTCGAGCTTTGACCACCACTTGTTGAGTGAGGAGCTTGCTTTATTTTGCAGGTTCATGGTTGTCTTCATCTTTCTTTTCTGCAGCTCTTTCTTTTGATCCGTTACTTTTGGATCTCTTTGGGCTTCATAAGAGGGGATTCAACTATCATTGCTCCAGAGACTGTCTTTTGATCAAGATTGATCTGGCTCATCTGTTGCTTAAGTTTTTGTCCTTTCCTCCTCAGCTTCTTGGATCTTCCTCTTTAGTTCTTCTAGCTGCTTCGCCTACTTTTGTAGGTCTTTTTCGGCTGAACAACCAATATAGGTGGTAGTTGGTCTCCGCAAGACACTTGCAATGATCTATTAGCTGCTTCGGTAAGACTATCAAAAATTAAAAAATTTCTCAGAAGAACAGTAAACTGATGATAAACAAATAGATGGAAGGGAGGGTGGTGGTGACAATGGTAGATGGTGTGTTCGATAGACATGAGAATGGGTGCAGAAGTATGACAAGAGGTTGGTTGAAGAAGGAGACTGATTTTCCAATGCTTGTGTTCCCTTTTCTGAAGGATCTTCATCATGACTGGAATACTTCTTCTGATTGAGTCTCTTTGGATTACCCATCTGACTTCTTTAGCCTTGTCTTTTCATATTTGACTTTTGACCTTCGCTGTCGATCTTGCTGATGTTGTTGTTGGCAGCGTCACTGCTCCAGTGGATCCAAGCAGATCCACTCTCCCCCCCCCCTCCCCCCCCCCCAAAAAAAAAAAAAAAAATCTATTAGTAGGGATGTTGTTGTTGGTAACTGTTCATGTTCAAGATTGGATCGACGTGTGGGACACATAGTTGAAACTCGTTGAACATGCGATTGAACTAAGGACTGAACAAATTCTAACTAAATTTATTTCGATCTTGATGTAGTTGACTCAAAAAATAATATGGTAATGAGATGCAGGAATCAACTCTAATTTGACATGGATTTCTCATATGTCTCAAAAATCCTAAACTGTTGTACAAGGGAATCTGAAGATGGATAGATGAATGAAAATGTGTTCTGGAGATGCTCTACAAAAGACTCTTGTGCAATAGCTATTCCTCAAGCAAAAATCAATCACACAAAATAGGTGAAGAGAAACAAGAAAATAAACAACACTTGTCGAACAAAACTTACATTTATCAACATTGATAATGTACCTTGATAGTTGCAATATTTCAGTTGTTTGTAGAGTAATGTGCCTTACTCTGACATGCCCTTGTCAAAACAAGACATGGTGGATGACACTAAAATCTACCATTAGTGATAGCAAATACTGTAAGATATAGCTTGAGATGAAGGTATTATTGAGGTACTATGTCATGAGGACCTCTGTGAACAAGAGATTCAGAACTGAATCTCTATCTAGATTTCCGAATCCTAGATTTATTATGTATTGGCACATTGGAAATCTTATCAGCATGTGGAAAGACAAATAGATTTGAGGTTGTAGAAGGGGGAAAAAACTGCCAATTCCCTGTGGAGGTTGCTCTTGGTTGGACATTGTAGCAGATGATGGAATATCGGTTTCACTTTCTTTCGACAAGGACTCATTTCATATTGTCTTTTTTCATTATGGAGCTGGTGTATTGTGTGGTATTGTAGAAGTTTGCTAGAAACTTCGCAAGTGAGCAGCAGGTTGAGCAGAAGGGTGCTATAGTGCTCGTGTTGTTGTCGTGAAGATCCTATTGTGATTCATAATGGCAGGTAGGATCTTAGTTCGTTGCTTTAGAAAGTGTTTGAAACTGTGTTTTCTGATATAGTCGGGACACTCAACATGGTACTGGGTCTTAACTGGACAATCAACCATGAAGTGTCCAGTTTCACCACAGATGAAACATCTGGTGTGCAATGGCCCTTGTATAACTACAAAGCCATCTTGTATGGCTAATGGTTCTGGACTGTCTGGTGGGTATTCATGATAAGTCAAGGAATGTCGAGAATGTGATGGTTGTGCTTCATATTGTTTGATTGTATGTGCTTGGATAGGCAGATATGAAGGACAAGCATCAATAGGATGTGTAGTCCAACAGTGTGGACACCATATTGTATTTCGTCTATAAGGTACTTGTGCAAGGTTTCAATATGGAGTTGATACAATACACAAAAAGCTCCTCTTCACAAAGAGGGAGTCTCTTAAATAAGCAAGAGAGCTCCTTAGGTGGCATCCTAGTGGAATTTCCACATTCACAAATTACAAGTGAAATAATGCTCTCCACTAGAGGTCACCATCAAAAGGTGGCTCACTCTACTTTCTTTAAGAGGGGTCTACTTGCATTTATTACATTTGCCTAGAAGTACTAGTTCCTACATGGTCATTTCATCTTTCGGGATTCACCATGAGGCTTACACAGTTCTTGCTTGTCATTACTACTAGTATTTCTCGGCTTTCATACTCGGTTCTCAGTCTTCGTTTGTCTCGTCTTCTCAGAGACCTCCTCGGTCTAAGGTGAGAGGTGCTCTTGAGTTGCTCTATCTGAGTATCTTGGGGATTCGTCAGAATCAGCCAGCAGATGAGTTTATGGAAGTGTTCAAAAAGTCGTTTGTGGTTCTAGATGATTCTGATTTCTACCAAAGATTTGTTACCTGCAAAATGGGTACTCGGAGTTTGGACTCGTACCTACAAGATTCATGGATTTATCGATTAAAGTTCCCTCATTTGATGCAAAACTAGCATTGTGGCAGTTTATTCTAGGTCATCCTGTCAACAACGATTAGAACACTGGATAGGTGCCTAACTATGCACAGATGCTACTTTTAGATAGTTCTCTATTTTTTTACTAACACTAACACGACTAACACTACTCACCCCTAACTCTACTCTGCTAAACTAACATTCATCATGATTTTGTGAAGGGAAAGGGGGAGAGTAGAAGAGAGTGAGAGAGAGAAAGAGAGAAAGGGGGAGAGAGATTTGAGATGGAGGTTAGTTCAAATGCTCAATATCATTGCTTATGGAAAAAATTAACTAGAATAAACTAAAAACATAGCAAATGGGAACAAACACACAAATCATCACAAAAGCATAAGAAAAGAGTGATTAGCACTTGAGGATGCTTGAGCTCCCAAAATGGTAGAGTCTCCTCCTCTCAATTAAGCATGAAAAATAGAGTACAAATGGTGTTTTTTTATAAATGGAGAAGGCCCTTGCTCCAAAATTCTATTGGCTAATATGTACATTGATCCTACCATTCATCTTAATCCAAGGGTCCACAAAAAGTACATTAGAATTCACAAAATCTATGTAAGTCCAAAGTTGGACCCAACTCTAAAATAATAAACTTCTAAGTCTAAAATGACTTTGGGCCTCAAGTTTTATTTTGATTACAAGGGCCCAAGTCCATTATGTCTATTTACAATCGCCTTGCGTGCTCCTTAGGTCATGGACTTATACGCGTAGGAAGCCATGCCCTCGCAACACATTTATTTACTCATTTTCTTTTATTCGCTCTATATTGGAAATACCCCCAACAGGATCCACGGCCTGAAGTACTGCCGGTCCCTTGGCACTCTGCCGGTTCAGTATAGTGAGCACTTGGCTCGTCGCTGGTTGATCAGGTAGGACATTACATCTTCCATGAAGGTGATTCTGCCAATATTTTTCAAGTCCTTACTTGTGTGCAGGGACTTGTGGACGTCGGTCATCCATCATTGATCGATCCAAGATTCGGCTCGTCCAAGGGTGGCCCAAAAGGCCAGTTCGGTAATATACACGAGCGATTGGCAGCTGATCCTCCACACGATCTGAGGCCAATGCTTTATTCGGATCAAAACAAATTGGTGGGAGGAAATTGTCCCACTTGGCCTTGATGGCCATCAAATACTCCAAGTCTCGGACGTAAGTTGTTGCCGTGCAGACTGTTGGATCTGGACAATTGAAATACTCCGTGGAAAATTTGCTTTGAGCCCTTTGGACGTCTACAGCTGTTGTCGAGCCGTGCTCGGAGTTAATCTTTGGCCAATTGCAGCTGTTGAGCATGATTTTGTCCATTGGAGTGCCGCATTCCGCCCATTTGGTTCGTCGTAGACATGTCAGAAAATGGGCATTTACCCGAAGTTGCTGAGGATTGGTGGCATAAGCATGAAGGGCGAGGCCCATGTTGACGTTAGAGTTGAAAGGCGCTAGGTAGAACCCCATTGCTTCAAGAAGTGAGCTAGCAATCTGGAGCCATGGTTTAATCAAGACTTCAGAAGGCAAGGGCCAAATCTGGGTGGCTGAGGGTATCTCACACTAGATCACCTGCTTGGTGCCAGAGTCGTCAGAAGGTGAGGAGACCATGTTAGCAGTGATAGTTAGAAATGAGGATTCAGGCCTTGTACGATGGATTTTCCTTGATAACTTTTTACTCCTTGCACTGATTGTCCTGAGATTTTGATAGTAGCTGGATCTGATGCAGATCTTTTCTCTGATCTAGTCTGCAAGGGTTATTTAGTGTGAGGGTTATTTAGCTATTTTGTAGACAATAACTTGATATCTCTCAGATCATTGGGAAGTAGCTCTCGCAAGGTTCATAGGAGCTGAATCTGGCTTAGATCTGACTTTGGAATTCTCCACGAGAGTTAAATATCGCATAAAGTGAGAATTTCACTGTTTGCGAGGGTTCAAAACCACTAATTTGGCTTGATCCTCACCAATAATCAATGTTAACTCTCGCAGGTTTCATCAGTAATGAAAATTGACATTCTGGGCTTACGTGCTCCTTGGGTCATGGAATTATATGTGTAGGAACCATGCCCTCGCAACACATTTATTGACTCATTTTCTTTTATTCACTCTATGTTGGGAATATTCCCAACATTGCCAACGTCATTTTCTTAACATTTGAGGCATCTGGTATTTTGCGAAAAAGCCTAAGTGAGAGAAAATTCCGAAAGGCAAAAATCCCAAAAATGTCGACACTGCAAGCCGTACCTGAGTAGTTATGCAGACTGTGTAAAAACATGAAGAAATCTGTAGGTTTGACAAAAAATGTCGATTAGTCAATTAGTAGGAGAATAATCTAACACTCTCCCTCAATCTGAATCCATGAATGCCTTGACCTTTAAACTTAGTTTTGCACAAAACGTTTTGTGTGCATGCAAGCTTAATGCTTTGGTCAAAATATCTGTTGTCATATCTTGCGTTTGACAGTACTGGAATCTGACCTCTTTGTCGAGAACTTTGCTTCTGACATAGTGATACTTGACTTCAATGTGCTTACTCCTAGAATGAAATCTAGGGTTGGCTGACAAGACAATGGCATTTTGATTATCACAACATAGTAATGTCGGAGTATATTGATTCAGACTGATATCTGAAAGTAAATTTCTCAACCAAATTGCTTCCTTCACAACTTGTGAGTTTGTGATGTACTCTGATTCTATAGAAGATAGAGCTATCGAAGATTTCTTGCAACTGTTCTAGGAAATGGGACCATTGTTGAGGAAGAATGTAAATCTAGAAGTAGATTTACGAGTGTCTACATCTCCTGCCCAACTTGCATATGTGAAACCAATGAGTAAATTGAGTTTGTCGTTGTCGACTGCTCCATAACAAATGCAAAAGTCAATAATAGCTCGAAGATATCTCATAACTCTGATAAGAGCCTTCCAATGTGTTATACCAGGATTAGTCATGTATTGACTTAAAGAGCTGACTGCAAAAGCTATGTTTGGTCTGGTACAAATCATTGCATATATAAGATAGCCTATTATCGAATAATAATGATACTCACACATCTGCTTTGCATGGCGGTTGGTCACATTACGAGGATAGGGTGCATAAAAGCTCTTTTTCAAGAATGAGCGTCGGAAATTTTTTTCATTTAAGGATCCAAAACCCAACACAAGCCATCTCATTTCCGATCTTTGATGCATACATGTTGCCAGAGCATCAGAGCATCGTAATCACAGCTTTCTAAAGTTTTTTGCATAGCCCTCAAGGATAGTGTTGTGAATAAGGTAAGAAATGCACTTAGATGTCTTTCCTATAATTCTTTCGCCATGCTTAGCATAGCATAAAGTTTTTAGATAGACAATATTCTCTATTATAAAGAGTAGCATCTAGCCTCTAGAGTCTCCTTTGTTATGCCTAGCATAGCAACTGTACTGAGTTTTTGTGACTAGCTATGCTGAGCATAGGTAGTTGCTCTTTTACTCGTGCCATGCTCAACATAGGAAGAAGCTGGACCAACTACTTCATTCTGTTTTGCTCAGCATAGCTAGCGCTTTGGATGCTATGCTGAGCATAGCTTTGATGACGCTTGTTCTTAGTTTCATTATGTTGAGCATAACTTCAAGCGCCGACTACCATGCCGAGCATAGCTTCGAGGACGTAACAGTTAGAAATCAGGTTGTAATCTGATTCATTAGTATAAGCTCTAAATGTGATGATGTAATTACTATACAATTTATTTGGTTTACTGTATATGGTTGTGATCGGCGGGATGTGACCCGTTAGGATATATTGATCGGACACTAATCCCGTAGCTGGCTACTTGGGTTAGCCGACTAGCCACACATAGGAAAAATTAGCCTGATATAGACATTCGACTCAGTGAATAAAGGTTCGAAGCCTAAAGAACGTAATGCTTCGTCCTTCTTTCTATACCATTGTTTGGCTACTTGTTTCAGACCATAGATGCTTTTATTCATGTGACATCCAAATTTTGGATATTCTTGGCTTATAAAACCAAGTGGTTGATCCATGAATAAATCTTTTTCTAATTCTACATGCAAGAAAGTAGTTTTCTCATCCACAATATGGATTTTGAGATCATGAGCCATTGCATAAGTGAATAACAAGCGAATTGATGTCTGTTTAACTACTGGTGAGGAAGTATCAGTGTAGTCGATCTGTAGCGCAAGCATCCCAAAGGGAGCCGGGAACCACGACTTAGCTTCCCAGCCTTCAACTCTTGCCATCCGAACCCACTTGACATACAAGCAGCCAACTCACCAACAACGATCAGACTTAACCAACTTGAAGTTCCGAGGACCAACATTGAGATCCAACCTGGCGCCATGCCAGATCGGGGGTCCCGATGTGGGTGACTTCCCTCCAAGCAAGCCGCCCGACATACATCAAACTTAACCAACTCGAAGCTTCGTTACAAACGAGTAACATCCATTCCAAGCAAGCGGTCTGACTTACATCAGACTTAACCAACTGAAAGCTTCGTCACGAGCGCTGGAAGCCAACCTGGCGCCACGCCAGACTGGACAGCCATAAACAGGTAACATCCACCCAAGCAAGCCATCCAACTCAGCCGACAGGTTAGAGCCCGTTCCCCAAGAGCTTAACCCATTCACGTTTATGCAAGGAAAACTCAGAACCACAAGCCGCGACAGATATGGAAACAACCAGTTCCTGGACCAAATGGTCCCGACAGCATACCGCTGGCGCCACGGACCGAATGGTCCCGACGGCATACCGCTGGCGTCCCGGGATACGACCCTCAGCTATGTGCCAAGTTAAAATTTTTGAAAGCGGCCTTACAACTGGCGCTTTTACCGAACACTGAAACCCAGAAGGTAATCAGAGTCAGTTTGAGAAAAATCCCACTTTATTGATAAATCTGAGAAGGTTACATTTCAAGTGTGTGACCGACCCTAGTCTCCGGGGCGCTAGCATGCCAAGGCGAGAGCCATGACAACATTCCAGCAAGGGAGGCTGAGACTTGGTTGGAGCTCGTCCTGAGTCGCAACCCGCACTCCCCTATAGTATTGGTGTGATTCGGCACCCCCCCTCATAACAAGCACTCTACCCAAGCTGGTAAAGCACGTTTTTCTCTCTCTAGGATTTTCTCTTTCTAGAAAGTCATTTTCTCTCTCTAGATTTTATTGATCCCCAGGCTTCCTTTAATCATGCCTAGATCGTGTGAGGTGATTGCACATCGATCTGAGCTCTCTGGACTTCGCTAGAACCGATCAAAGATTTTCAGCCATAGGAACTTGGCGCCGGCTGGATTCTGGTCATAGTGGCGCCGGGAGCAGCAGGGGCGCTGCTGGCGCCGGGGACATAGCTGGCGCCGATGGCGCCGGAAGTAAAGCTTGTAAAGGTAGCTTTACAACACGATCCCATATTTCTGTGAAAAACCTTTCGCAACCAACTTTGCTTTGTATCTGATGTTATCTCCTTCAGGACCTGTTTTGATCTTGTAGATCCACTTATATTTAACTGGTCTTCTTCCATCGGGTATAGGTGCAAGTGTCCATACATTGTTCTTATACATCGATGACATTTTGTCCTCCATTGCTTGAATCCAATGATCTTTATTTGTTCCATCAATAGCTTTCTTGAATGTTTGAGGTTCGTCTGTGAAGCCACAAAATTCGATGGCTATATTTGTTGAAACATCCTGACCAAACCTTATTGGTGGTTTTCTTTGCCTTTCAGATCTTCTCACAGTTTGTATAGGTCTCGAATTCAATTCTGCATTTCGGGTTCGACCTGTTCTTCTTGAATTCGAACTGGTGATTTGAATCTTTCAGGTACTTGAATTTGAACTCTCTTTGAATCATTACTATGTCCAGATAGTAATTCTTGTTCATCATCTGTTTGCTTTACTTCTATTGTTGGTAACTCATAATCAGTCTTGAGAATGCTATGAACTTTGACTCATCGAATTTGACATCTCGAACAACTTTTATTCTGTCAGTTTCGGGTATGTAGACTCAAGAATAGGAAGAATGTAACTCAAATCCTACCAGTAAACCTTGTTCTATCTTTTCATCGAGTTTTTTTTCTCAATTTATTTAATATGTGCATATAAACTGCACATCCAAAAGCCCAAACATGAGCCAAATTTGGCTTCAACTTCCATCACATTTCGTGAGGAGTTTTATTTTGTATTCTAGATTTCAGAATTCAATCCTAAAGATAGTTCAACGTAGCCACTGCTTCCACCCACAGGTGCTTTGGTGCTTTCGCATGAGCCATCATACACCTGACAACTTCCATTAGTGTACGATTTCTTCATTCAACAATTCCATTGTGCTGAGGTGTGTATGATGCAATCTTCGTATGCATAATACCTTGATCAATATAGAAAGTTTTGAATTCTTTGGAAATGTACTCACCTCCACGATCTATACAAATTTGCTTTAACTTGTTGCCTGTCTGCTTCTCAGCCCAATTGGTATACTCAACGAATTTCTCGAAAGCTTCTGATTTTGTATGAATAAAGTATACTACAGCAAATTGGTTGAAGTCATCAATAAATGTTATGAAGTATTTTGCATCACCTAAAGACAATACTCCGAATGTCCACAAATATCCGAATGTACAATTTTCAGTACCTTGGTTGCTTTATAAACATCTTTACTGAAAGGTGCTCGAGTCATTTTGCCTTTAAGATGAGATTCACAGGTAGTTCAAATATCTCGATTCTTGATTTTGACTCCTTCAATTCTCTGACTCTTGTTGGCTTGGTACAAGGCTTCCATGTTCATGTGACATAACCTCTTGTGCCACAGAATATCTATCGATTCTTGAGTTTGATTTGCTTGTTCAACTCGAGTTCGAATGCTCAAGTGATACAAATTACCATCTCTATTACCTTTAGCAACTAGGTTATCAGAATCTTAATTGAACAATTTACAAGAGTCCCTTATGAAGGTTATTGACATTCCTATGTCGACTATCTTTGCTATGAATAGAAGATCTATATCAAGAGTAGGAACATAGAGAACTTCCTCTAGTTTCTTGTCACCCTGATTCGTGTCTAACCATAGTACACCAGTTCCATCAAGTACATGCTTAGAACCGTCTCCAAGTATAATGAATCTCAAATAATTCGTCTTCTTATACTCAGACAAAATTTGTTTCAAGAAAACAAAATGTGAGGTGGCTCTCGAATAAACAAATGAGACTTTCATCCTCTCTCTCTCTCTCTCTCTCTCTCTCTCTCTCTCTCAAGTTGCACTCAAGCTTGCATGACAGACCTACGTGGTGCATAGCTTAGTTAGCTTGCCACACAAGCCTATGTCATAGACTGCAACATGCCTGCATGGCCGACATCAAGCCTATGTCATGCCTATATGACCTGCCACACAAGCCTATAATAGGCCTGTGTGGCTTGCCACATGGCAAGTCCCAAGCTTGCGTGGTTTGTCTCATGACATGCCTACATGGCTTGCCACATGGCAACTTGTGAGCGCCAAGCCCTGCCATGTAGGCTTGAGTGGACCTAGAGAGAGAGAGATGTGACTTGCCACATAACTTGTGAGCCCCATCTCTCTCTCTCTCTAGGTCCACTCAAGCCTACATGGCAGGGCTTGGTTGGCTTGCTACACAAGCCTATGGCAAGCCTATGTGGTAGCTTGCGACATGCTTGCGTGGCAGACATCAGACCTATGTCATGCCTATGTGGCCTGCCACGCAAGCCTATGGTAGGCCTGCATGGCAACATTCGAGCCCACCTATATATCTCTCTCTATGTCCACTCAAACCTACGTAGCAGAGCCCAGTTTGCTTGCCATACAAGCCTATGATAGGCCTACATGCTTGCCACATGGCAAACCTCAAGCTTGTATGATTTGCCTATGTGGCTTGCCCCGTGGCAGTGTGCGACAAATTTAGCAGATAGCAAAGGCCATGTGGCAAGCCACGCAAGCCTATGGAAGGCATACATGGCTTGCCACATGGCAGCTTTTGAGCCCCACCTCTTTCTCTCTCTAGGTTCACTCAGGCCTACGTGGCAAAGCCTGCTTGGCTTGCCACACAAGCCTATGTTAGACCTACATGGTTTGCCACATGGCAAACTCTTAGCTTGCAAGACTTGTCACGTGGTAGACCTACGTGGCTTTCCCCGTGGCAGGTCTACGTGGCTTGGCACGTGGTAGCTTGCGAGCCCCACCTCTTTTTCTCTCTATGTCCACTCAAGCCTATGTGGTAGAGCATGGTTGGCTTGCCACACAAGCCTATGGCAAGCCTATGTGGCAACCTACAACATGCGTGCATGGCAGACATGAGGCCTATGCCATGCCTATGTGGTCTGCTGCCATGCAAGCCTATAGTAGGCCTACATGGCTTGCCATGTGTCAGCTTTCTAGCCCACCTCTCTATATCTTTTTCTGGGGCCACTCAGGCCCATATGGTAGAGCTATGTTGGCTTGCTGCACAAGCCTATGGTAGGCTGACATGGCTTGCCATCTGGCAAATCCCAAGCTTGCATGATTTGCCATGTGATAGGCCTACTTGGCTTGCCATGTGACAACCTATGATAGGCTTGCTAGATAGTAGGCCTATGTGGCCTACTACATAGCCTATGGTAGGCCATGTGACAAGCCACACAAGCCTATGGTAGGCCTACGTGGCTCTCTCTCTCTCTCTCTCTCTCTCTCTCTCTCTCTCTCTCTACGTCCACTGAGGCCTACGTGATAGAGCCTGGTCGGCTTGCCACGCAAGCCTATGTTAGAACTACGTGGTTTGCCATGTGGCAAACCCCAAGCTTGCATGACTTGCCATGGGGTAGGCCTACATGGTTTGCCACGTGCAGTCTGCGACAGGCTTGGTAGATATCAAACCTATGACATGCCTATATGGCTTGTTGCACAAGCCCATCGAGCCAAAAATTGGTCGGATTCCCTAAAGAATGGTAAGAACTTCAAACGGGTGGTGTCCACAGGTTCGTGGGCTCAACACGAACCCACAGGTTCATTCACGGTCCAATGGAGGCCGATCTAGGTGGCAACCAATGCGGTTTTGTAGGTTCAGCCTTACCGTTGGTCGTCACAATTTTGACTCTACTATTTGGAAGGTTGCGATTTCTTTCCTTTGAGACTTGGAATTGTTATGAACTGCATTCAGGCCCATTGCGGTTTAGTTGAAATGTGGTTTAGTTGAAATACGGTCTGAATAAAGGAACTCTCTCTCTCTCTCTCATGGTCTTGCCTATGACTAAATACGATGGAAATGATGCTATCTCTCCCTCACACGGTTCTCATGGTCCCTATGCGGCCTAAATGCTCTGGGTTAACCGCAAACCACATGCTCTCTCTCTCTCTCTCTCTCTCTCTCTCTCTCTCTCTCTCTCTCTCTCTCTCTCTCTCTCTCTCTCTCTCTCTCTCTCTCTCTCTCTCTCTCTCTCTCTCTCTCTCTCTCTCCCTATGCGGTTTTGTAGGTTTCAGCCTTCCCGTTGGTCATCACAACTTTGACTGTATGGTTTGGAAGGTTGCGATTTCCTTCTTTTGAGGCTTGAAATAGTTATGCCCTGCATGCTGGCCCTTTGTGGCATGATTGCGGTTTAGTTGAAATACGGTCTGAATGAAGGAAACTCTCTCTCTCTCTCTCTCTCTCTCTCATGGTTCTCACGATCCCTATGCGACCTAAATGCTATGGGTTAACCGCAAACTGCATGGTCTCTCTCTCTCTCTCTCTCTCTCTCTCTCTCTCTCTCTCTCTCTCTCTCTCTCTCTCTCTCTCTCTCACGGTCTTGCCTACTGCAAAATACGGTGGAAACGATGCTCTCTTTCCCAAAACATGCTCTTACAAGATCCCAAAAATTCTACAAAATTTCATTCTCAAAACATGCTCTTACAACGTCCACCCGCTGTACTTCGGCCATGAACATACACACACATACATCGGCCACCCATCATCGGCTTTCCTCCTAAACCATCAGTTCTCGCGAGGTGTGCGAGATCGGCCATGATCTAAATCATCGGCCACCACCTAGATTGGCCTCCATTGACGAGCACTCTATACTAGTATGTATGTATATCTACATATATATTTAAACCTACGTACAGTTTTGCGCATGTGTATGGGTGCACCATGCATGCTTCTTCCCTCACCCATGCATGCACTTTTTTTAACTAAAAAACTTGGGGAGGAGGATGCATGCATGGGCAAAAAGGATATCCCCATACATTTGCACATTGTGTGCATTGAGGGGTGGGCCCGAAAAAGATTCCCCACCCCCTTCGTCCCACTCACTAAATTCAAATATCTTTCTCTAAATTCAAATATTTGAAGTTTGAAGTTAAGGTTTTATTTTTTCTTCACACACTTGATTGTGCTTTAAACTTTAGCCAATAATCTTCATGACATGGCTTTCTTATTTATTTTGAATTACCAAAGTTTTACCCATAAATCATGAACAATTTTTTTTTTTGACTACCTTAAACTGTTTTTTTTTTTTTTAATTCTTCAAATCTCTATCTTGGCCCGCCATTTTCAAGAATGTTTAACCACAAGCCCAAACTCACTAGCTTTAACTCCTAAATCGTTACCCACAAGCTTTTATCCATGGGCCAAAAAATACACAGTTCAAAAAAAAAAAAGGAGGGAATGGGGTGAGGTGAGCAAAAGAGACAATAAAGAGAGAAAAATAGTGTGGGAGAGAGGATTTGGAACACACGTGCATGTGTGCACACACACACACACACACACCCCTCCATATAAAAATCCCACTACCCATAAAACAAAAAAAGTGAAGGGGCTTTTTGGCTCCCCATAAATTATATTTTCTTTTTTTGAAAAGGAGACAAAAAAAAGTTTCCATCAAGAAAGAAACCCCACCCCCCCCCCCCCAAAAAAAAGTAAGATTTTTAAGGGCGGGAGCATATCTTTTTTTAACACTCCCTCGCCCTTTTTTGTCACATGGCAAAACCCACCCACCCATCTCCCCCGAGCACTTAAACCATCGGCCTCTTGCCCAAACAACTTGCTCTTAACCATTAGGGAGCACACCAGCACTCCGCCCACCCCATATTTTTCCCCCTTCTCCTGTCAGTCCACCTAAAAAAACATCATCAATGAGCAGACCCGCACTTAGAATTATTACATGGCTTTCTTATTTATTTTGAATTACCAAAGTGTTACCCGTAAATCATGAACAAAAAGTTTTACCCAAAGTTCTTTTCTCCGTCTAGCATCCATGCCCTATGAAGGAACATATTTGCCAATCTCATCCTTGCAACGACTTTGGGAAATAGTAGAAGCTAAATATCTAAAACTAGACATTTTTTTATTTATTAAAATTGAAATGAAAATTTGACACGAAGTTTTCCTTTGTTCTTACCTCTAGGGTTTTTCCTTTTTCTTTTTTCCCAGTTTTGTGATTTTTTATTCTCTTGCTGCACAAGTTTGCTTGATCAATTTGTCCCATCGGCCACATAAATCACACACACGCACATTTCATACACACAAATCCACACACACACACACACACACACACACACACACACACACACACACACACACACACACACACACACCATCGACCACATAAATCACACACAGCATCAAGCACAAATCATACACACAAATCCACACACAGATACACAAGCACACTCATACACATAAATCCACACACACACACACACACACATCATCGGTTGCCCCACACACTATGCTAGACTACCCACACGCATGCAGAGATATACGCACTCTCACGAATACACATAAGAGATGAATACTTTTTATCCATAACTTCATTCCAGAGATCGAAATCGAGCTGACTGAGTGCCTCTTCGACAGTCATCGGCTCCTGAACAAGGTAGGTTGTAGACTCGTCGATATACCTAATAGGTGGTTTGCTAGTTCTTGATGATCTTCTGGGAAATAGAGAAAGCTGATCATTTTCATCATACTGTTGTTGTTGAATTGCAACATCATCATCTTTGGATTCATCGTTGATATGTTGTTCGTCGAAAGTAGATGAGCTTTGGACCTTCAATGGGAATAGTCAACTGAAAAACCTCGAAGTTCATACCAGATGAGTCGGACAAGTCGGCTACATGGGCTTTGCCCCTCTCTTTTGCTCTGAAGCAAGACGGCTTCATCGATGTAGACGCATTTGAATACTTCGATGAAGGTGATCTTGTAGAAGAGGAGGTGGAGATCATTTCAGAGGTAGCTGCACTAGTCCCACCACTAACCACCACCACTATTGTTGATACCGCCTTCGTCACCGATTCACTTTCCACTACCACTATTCCTACCACCTCCGTTGCTACTGATGTAAAGACACAATTAACTGTTCCACTTCCAACTCATCCCACGGCCTCTCAATTTTTTTTTTCTACCTACCATCGTCTTCCTTCCGAATATCCATCTCTTCCAGCCTATGACAGTTTGCCCGAGAAGCCAGGGAAATCTTGAAGTGACATACCGAGACCTCATACCATCTGCATTGGTTGGTGCACCAGCTTGCACAATAGACATATAAGCTCAGGACGACAAAGCAGGATCTGTAGTAGAAAGACGCATAGTTGCTGACAATCTTGGAAGAATTGCAAAGTGAAAGAGGCAAGAGACTGGAGGAGCAAAATTAGTTTTCAAATAAGCTCCAGTCCCTTCAAGAAGTTCAAGACTAGTTTGAGTGCCGATTAGATCTCCTGACTCAAAAAAAAAAAAAGACTAATTGATGCGATGATGACAGTTAAGCAACCAATAAGACCAGAGGATATCAACATACCAGTTCTGTCTTCAGGAGCGGCAGTAAAAATGGAGAAGTATGTCTCCTTGATTCAAAAGCACAAAGCCCTGAAGAGAAACTAGCAGATCTTAGAAGAAGAAAACAATAAGAAATTGCCAGCACTCCAAGAAAGCGTCAATAAAGTCCAAGAGGAACTTTTCTTGTCAAAGCAACAAATGGACCTCATATGGAATATGTCCTGTAAACTCGATGCATGTGTATCAGTGCAAAAAAAAAGATGACCATAACGATGATGTTGGTGCATCTGAACAAAGCCGAGATCCATCAACCCACAAGGTGCTGGTCTTGGCATGCCATATCAAGGATCCACAAGGTGCTGGTCTTGGCATGCCGTATCAAGGATCCACTGTTGGCTCTCTCCACAAACCCGTCGTAGATTCCTCTACTAACACTCAGTTGCCTCACTCCTCTTCTTATTTCTCCCATCCATTTTTACCTTACCAACCATCATTTTTTCCATTTACTAATTCGACCACCTACGCATTCACTTCTGACACCATACCCACCACATCCTCTCTAAAATTTGATGACCATTCTTAAAAAAAATATATTTTGCCAACAGCTCAGTATAACCTCATAACTAACCCACCACCCTCTTCTCGTAAACCATTCTCACCTCCTTCACAACCTGACTTCAATTCTTTCATTCTTCGCAACTGATTGTTTGTTTCATTTTGCAATGCTTAAATATTTGGCTACGTAATCACTGTAGTACTAATGATTTCAAAGTTAGTTACTATAAGATCGAATGTGATTTCTATCACTATTGTTTTGTTCAAAATTGATAGGCATAGTCATGCATGAAGAAAGGAGAAGATAGTTTATTCCGCTGTGCATGATAAGTTCTAATTCTTGTCATTCGAATATTTTTTATTCGATCTATTCGACCTATCTTTTGTGAAAAATGCAAAAATAAGCTTGGTAGAGGCCAAAAATCTTGTATATAGGATAGACACACATGTGTGGATCCTGTTCCCACGTGTGAAACTAGTGTACTTTTCATGTACCATAATCATATATGTTGTACATATGATTTAATTCAAGTTCTAGTGGCTAAAATGGCCAAAAACTAGTTTTCTAGAAATATGACACATGACATCAATCTAATGATTGCATGAGCCAAATATTTTGAATAGGTGTCACATCTCATGTGTAGAGGACAGCTCACACGTGTGGAAATATCTGAAGTAGGCGAGTTTTTCCTTCTAGAAAAGTTTCCTTGAAGATCATTATATAGTAGGAAAATAGACCAAAAATGCCCAAAATGAAAAGTTTGATCCAAGTGTCAAATTGCATGATGGTGACAAGGCATCCTCACATGTGTGAGATCTGATGCATGATCAGTACCTCGAGCTCCAAAAGTGTATATATAGAGACTTATTGGCCATAATCAATGACACACCAATCTTGGTTTTGGAAGCAATTTTGAGTGATTCTCTCCATTTGTCTACATTTGTTTTGATTGTTTTGAGGTTCTATCAATGTGTACTTGATTTTCAGGTTGGAGTCCGTACTCAGTAGATTGATAGATTAAGTAATCTGACAACCAATCCCTTTTGAGGATCAGATTAGGATCCACTCTTGGTCTTTTTTGTACTTTTTGCACATGGTATCAGAGTCTAGTAGAAGAGGTTTTGTTGAAATTGATAGGGTTAATCCAAATCAAAGCCAAAATTAGAAATTTTTTTGGAAACTAGTCAAATTTTGTGTAGCAAGTTGGATTTGATAGCTATCCTCAAAATTTTTGGTCCAGATCTTGTTGTGGGCTGTAGGAACTCTTTTCACACGTGTGAGGCCGTACAGATCCAGTTTTGACTATGAAATTTTAAAAATTTGTAGAATTTGACTCACATACCCAATTTGAGTGATTTTTGGTGCAAAATCAAGCATTTTCTATAGTGAATCTAATCCCTTGATTAGTTCTTGGATTAGATCAGTCAAAAAATCAAAATTGAAGCTTGAATTAGGTGCATAATTGATATTCTCGGATTTTTTGAGTGTATGTTGAGGTTGAAGAGATAGATTGCTAAAAAATCATAGATTAAGGAGTGATTTTGCAAGTTTGAGACTAGAATCTAAATTTCCATCATTCTAGATTGGTTCATGAGTGATTGGAATGAGTCTATAAGCTTTGTAAGTTGCTTTAAGACTTTAGGTTCAGATCTCTTAGAGAAACCATAAGAGTTTCTAGTGCTTTTTCACATTAAAAAATGGCATCAATGAGTGGTTTTTTGCTTGAAGCTAGTGAAAGACTTACATCCACTAATTATACTACTTGGATAGTTCGAATGGAGTCTTTGCTTGTACTTCATGATCTTTATGACATAGTACTTGAGATGGAAGTAGAACCTCAAGGAGGAGTTGAATTGGCTAAGTACAAAAAGAGATGTAGAGTTGCATTACACTACATAAAAATGAATGTAAGTAATGAACTTTTGAAAGAAATCTCATCTTGTACCACATCCAAAGAGGCATGAGATTCATTAAAAGCCATTTATGGATCCAAGAACACTTCAAGGATACTCATGCTTAGGAATCAAATCCTTCAAAGCATGAAAAGAAGTAGTGAAAGTGCCCAAAATTATGTCTTTAGGATCAAATCTTTGAATTAGGAGTTGTCTTCTATAGATGATAAAATCAAAGATGATGAATTAGTTCAAATCATTTTGAATGGATTAGGAGATGATTATTCCAATCTTGTTCAAACCTTTGCTATTCAAGATTCACTTCCTAGTATTGAAAAACTTCAAAGTGTGCTTGTTAGTGAGGAGAGTAGAATGCTTCATATCAAAAGAAGGATGAGTTCCTTATCTTTAAATGATGGTGATGAAAAAGCTAACTTTTCTTTGAAAGACAAGAAGAAGAAGTTCCCATCCAAGAAGACTCAAGACGTGGAGATGGAGAACAAAGATGGAGTATCAAGTTCCAAAGGCAAGAACAAGAAGGACAATAAGAAGCTAAAGTGTTTCTTTTGTGGAAAAAAAATTACATTTTGCATCCGAGTGCTACAAGAAGAAGAATGCCCAAGAGAACGACAATCAAGGCAATCTTGTGCTTGAGGAGAGGAAGAAGGCAATATATCTTTGATGGTATCCTCACCACAAACATCTAATCAAGACACTTAGTGGATTGATAGTGGGACAAGCTCTCACATGACTCACCAAAAAGACTACTTTTCTAATCTACTTTCTTACAATAGTTCTAAGAGATTTATTTTCACTACAAGTGATCAAGAATGTGAGATTGTAGGTGTTGGATCCATTCCTTTATGTCTAGGATCATCTAAAAAAGTAGATCTAGACAATGTTCTTTATGTACCTTCAATTACAAAGAACTTGTTGAGTGTAGGACAACTTATAGATAGTGGATTAGATTTACATTTCAAGCATGGAGCATGTTCTATCTTGAAAGATGAAAAATATATTGCTAGTGGTTTCAAGTAAGGGAGGTTATTCAAATTGGACGCTAATGTGATGGTTGGAAGTGTGAACATGGCAAGGGAGGAGCTCACTCAAGTGGAATTATGGCACAAAAGGTTAGGCCATCCTAACTACAAAGCTATGGAGACCATGGTGACAAAAGAGCTAGCAAGATGACTTCCCAAAATTGACATCTCTATCTTAGGGTGTTTAATTGAAAAAATACCAATTGACTCCGGGTCAAGTATCAATATTATGACGAAAGATACATCACATGCACTTGGACTTACTGATATCAAACAAGATCAAACTGGCCGACTTGACAAGGAGGAAGCCTGTAGGCGAGCTGAAAGAAGTCATGGTGTATATCCAAGATATACCGTTTGTCATGAATTTTATTGTGATTCGACCAGTTGGAATGGGCAACTACTTTGTCCTTATCAGAAGACCCTAGCTATATCAAGCAAATGCCAGTGCTCATTAGAAGGAGGAGGAGTTGCGGTTTCGGACTGGAGAGCATGATGAACAAGGGAAGCTGCACGAGCATGTTATCACATGGCAACATGGGCAATATGAAGCAATTGGATACAAGCTTCACGTCTGAACAATCATCTTATGCTCTTCGCATCTTTTCAGAAGAAGAGGACATTGAAACGAATTATCTAGATTATTATGAGATTGAAGAGACTGAAGTATCTGACAATGCAGATAAAGCACAACCTTCACAACGAGAAATACAAGAATATGTGAGAGATTTCAACTAGTTTAGTCTAGTTTAGTCACATTTTGGTAAATTGTCAATAAGAGGACAAAACTCATTTTAGACTTAGAGATAAACTTTTTGAAGTTATATTAGTTTAAAATACATTTAATAAACACTTTTGGAAAGTGTGGAAAAGTTGGTAGTCGAGTTTGAGAGAGACTCAAATTTGAACTTTGGGTACATTGAATCTAGACCCAAAAATAGTAGGGTTTACATTTTGGAGAGAAAGCCAAGTGGCCAAATATGGTTTGGAAACTCTATAAAAGGATGTAACTCATGGAGAGACACATCTTCTCTCTTCTATCTCTCATTTCATCATTATACATGGTTCTCTTTGGGTTCTACTACTCATTGGTGCACTATCTTGGTGTTATCTTGCAATTCTATGTGTAGAATGATCATTTATTGTTATTTTTGGTTCCACACGTGTGAAATACAGTAGGGTACTATAATTGTACAAAAAACAAACATATTTTATGTTTTGGTTCATGTTTTATCAATATCTCTTAGAGTTTGCATCTCATTTTGTATGTAGATGTTGATTTTTCTACATTGGCAGGATTGTTGGTTTGCTCCTTATTGTAACCAAAGATTTGGGACATGGATTGGATCTTGATTGATCTGAAATCCTTCACATGATATCAGAGCTCTTGTGTTTCAGGTTATGAAAGGATCAACCATATTTAGCAAGGATTTGGAGGAGTTACCAATGCTAGAGCATGTTATATTGATTTCTACTCAAAAATCAGCATTTTTGCATGTGTAGAATTGATCTTTTGTAGGTCAAAACTCAATATAGGGTTATATACATGATCAATTCCAATTTCACACTTGATTTTTTGGATTTAGATGATTTTTGGTGCATTAGGTAAGTCTAATTGGAGTCTACAAGAAGATATATCAAGTTTCTAGAAATTGCATGTAGAATTTGAGATATTCAATTTTTTGTGATTTTGTCAAAACCCTGATTTTGATTGGATCTCTAGTTTGTGAGGTTACTGAAATTCATTTGAGTGTGTTTCAATCTTAGGAAGTAGCAAGAATAATTAGATTGAGGATAGATCATAGGTTGATCAAGATTTCACTATTCTATGTGTTGATTTTCTAGTTGGAAGTGCTAGAAGAGATTTGAGAGGTTCCATATCTTTGTGATTTCTTCTTGAGTTCATTTGTTGACATTCAAGAGAGTGCTTTGTGAATTGGAACAGGTTGAAAGAAGAAGATCAGGTCACTTCAACATGGCTACAAGTGGAGGCTTTATGTTGGAGAGCAATGATAGACTTACCTCAATCAACTATTCTACTTGGAAGGTGAGGATGGAGTCCTTATTGGAGATGAATGAGTTGATGGAGATTGTTGCAGGTGTGGAGGAGAGGCCTCAAGCACCTCAAGATCAAGTGAGGTATGACAAGAGAGCAAAGAAGGCTCTACACATGATTAAGATGAATGTTATCAATGAACTTCTCAAGGAAGTTGGTAAGTGCACATCATCTTTGGAGGCTTGGGAAGCTTTGAAGAAGCTTTATGAATCCAAGTCTACATCAAGAGTGCTTACTCTTAGAAGGCATGTCTTTCAAAGTTTGCAAAAGAAGGAAGAGAGTACTCATGCTTTTTTTTGGAGGGTTAAAGCATTCAATGATGAGTTAGCATGTATTGATGAAAGCATCAAGGAGATAGAACTTGTTCAAGTTATACTTAATGGCTTGTTGGATGATCATGCTAATCTTGTTCAAAGTTTTGCTATTCAAAAGACTTTTCCAAGTATTGTGGATTTGCAAGAGATCTTGGTGAATGAGGAGTATAGGCTTCAATCAAGAGGAGGTGGATCTACATCGACATCTCAATATGAAGAGGATGCTATGTTCATCAAAGGCAAGTTCAAGGGCAAAGGCAAAGGCAAGTGGTCTAAAGGGCAAGATCAAGGTGAGACTTCTTCTTTTGGCAAAAAGAAAGATAAGTCTAAGTTGAAATGCTTTTATTGTGGAATCAAAGGGCATTTTGCAAATGAATGTTTGAAGAAGCAAAGAGATGAAGGTAGCAAGCAAATCAACTTTACTACTAATGATGAGGATCTAGGTGGTGGTGATTCTCTTTTGATGTGTTCTTCAAGTCCAATATCAAGTGAAGGTGACAAAGATTCATGGTGAATCGATAGTGGAGCTAGTTCACACATGACTAGTCACAAGAAGTTCTTTACTTCTTTGGTCACTTATGATGGAGCCAAGAAAGCAATTCACATGGCCAATGGTGGTGAGTGTGTGATTGAAGGTATTGGTTCTATTCCTATTTGTCTCTCTACTAATAGGAAAGCAAGACTTGATGGTGTTCTTTACATTCCTTCACTTTCAAAGAATTTTCTAAGTGTTGGTCAAATGATAGAGAAAGGATACATGGTAAAGTTTGGGGGTGATTCTGGCTTCTTTACAAAGGAAGAAATCTTGGTTGCTAGGGGCAATAAACAAGGTAGACTTTTTAAGCTTGATGATTTTGTTATGGCTAACAAAAAGGATGGAATGGAAAAGGAGATTGGTCTCAACTTTCCACAGTTACCTTTTAGCATCAATAAGATTGGTGGATCTTATGCAAAGTCTAACAAGCTTCCTTATGCTAGATCTAGGTCAAGATCTAATATGCTTCTTGGAGATATTCATCTTTGTGCTAACTTGGCTAGTCTTGAGGATAATGATGGTGTTTCAATGGTTCTTCATGGCAAGTGCAAGCATGCAAAAGGTAAGGAAAGAGCTAACTTCATCAATGGAGGTAAAGGTTCTTCCTTGGAAAAGATTGTTGTCAATGATTTCTTTGATCATATGGAAAAAGATGTTGCTAGGTGCATTCATGAAGGAGATGGTTCTTCTACATTCTTTTGTTATGATTCCAAGAAAGTCATTTTTTCAGCAAGTGGAGTCACATGTCTTCATAAAGAGAGTAGATCAAATGGTTCTATCAATAGACTTAGTGAGGGAGATAGTCACAAGTCAAGAAGAAGAGAAGTATGTGAAGAGTTCAAAGTAGGATGTACTTTGAATGATGTCATTGTGAATGATAGTGAGGAAGAACCATTATCATATGATTCATTACCTAACACTGAATAGAAGTTCTTGTTTGAAGAAAGAGAGTACTTCAGTCATCCTTATGTTGAAGGTACTAATCATTTTTTCATGGCTTCTAATGTCTTTGAGATTTCTACTTCTTATGATGCAATCATTAAGAGGGAGTCTTATGAAGGAAAGAGCAATGGAAGATTGGTTCTTGGGAAGATCCAAGTCATGGATCTCACATCTCTTCATCAACTCAAAGGATTCTATGATTATGAATTGATTACTCATGATCAAGATGGCAAAAGGTTGGTTAGAGAAGACTACATGGAGAAAATCGAGAGGCAATTTCTTCAAGGCAAGGGAGATTTCATTGGTGAGCTTATTGAGGTTTGTTATGAGCTCAAGAGGGCTGGATTTATTAGGTTTGATACTCATCTTCACCTACTCTACTTCATGTTGGATGGAAATTTTGGAATCTATCTTTTGATTAATGATGGTGACATTGGTGACATTGTTTTCACTAACCTTTATGGAAGATCGAGATCAAGCATTGACGAGATCTTGTTGAATCTAGATCATATGTTTGAGAGGGAGTATTTCCAGAGGGTAAGGTCTGAAGATATTCATATCTTTGATATCTTTGATGATCAAGAGAAAGGTAAGCAAGTGGAAGCGACTCACTTTGCTTTATTCACATGTTTTGAAAAATTTTCTTGTGTAGATGATGCTATGCAAGTGGATATTGGTTCTCATGTTTTTCATACTGGAAAAGCAAGTAATGGATCTGGAAAGCAAATTTTGTTCAATGACTTTGATTATCAAGAGGAAGATCAAGAGGTTGGTCTCAAAGGGCTTCAACAACACAAAAGGAAAGGTGGCAATTTGGAACCAGTCAAGAGCATCAAAGGAAGGTTATTTGGCAAAGATGTTATGGATTTGTTTTTGCAACTTATTGAAGACTCAAGTAAGGTCAAAGGAGCAGAAAGGAAGTGTTGTTCAAGTTTACTTTACTCGTTCTATCTCATGTTTGAGCTATTTCATGTGGATGTGTGCAGATTGTCAAGATATGGACAAACTAGCTACATTGTCTTGCAATATCTTATTGTTGGAGTTGTACTAGCATTCTTGGCTGGTTTTGCTGATGGAAATGAAGCTATTGGAGGTTCATTATGTCACTCATTCATGGCCAGGTCATCAAGTGTTGATAGTTTAGTCACATTTTGGTAAATTGTCAATAAGAGGCCAAAACTCATTTTAGACTTAGAGATAAACTTTTTGAAGTTATATTAGTTTAAAATACATTCAATAAACACTTTTGGAAAGTGTGAGAAAGTTGGTAGTCGAGTTTGAGAGAGATTCAAATTTGAACTTTGGGTACATTGAATCTAGACTAAAAAATAGTAGGGTTTACATTTTGGAGGGAAAACCAAGTGGCCAAATAGGATTTGGAAACTCTATAAAAGGATGTAACTCATGGAGAGACACATCTTCTCTCTTCTATCTCTCATTTCATCATTATACATGGTTCTCTTTGGGTTCTACTACTCATTGGTGCACTATCTTGGTGTTATCTTGCAATTCTATGTGTAGAATGATCATTTATTGCTATTTTTGGTTCCACACGTGTGAAATACAGTAAGGTACTATAATTGTACGGACAACAAACATATTTTATGTTTTGGTTCATGTTTGATCAATATCTCTTAGAGTTTGCATCTCATTTTGTATGTAGATGCTGATTTTTCTACATTGACAGGATTGTTGGTTTGCTCCTTATTGTAACCAAAGATTTGGGACATGGATTGGATCTTGAATGATCTGAAATACTTCGCAGGATATTCTTCTACTAATATGACTGTGGGTATGATTGATCCAAATGACACTCTCTCTATCGAGGTCATATCAGATAAATCCTTGTTAATCTCCAAACTCTTATCTGACAAGGAGAAACAACAATATAGGAACTTGCTCATCAAATATCATGATGTTTTTTGCTTGGACTATGGAAAATCCAAAAAACATTAACAAGAAATTTGGTCAACACCAAATTGACTTGAAAGAAGGAGCAGTACCAATATGACAACGCCAATATAGACTCAATACTAAGTATTCATTGTTGATGAAAGACGAACTTGACAAATATTTGAAGTCATGAATTATTTATCCAGTTCTCAGCAGTGAATGGGTCTCGCCAATTGTGGTTGTTTCGAGAAAGAAGACCGGGAAGGTCCGGGTTTGCCAAGACTATCGGAAGCTTAATGCAGCGACTAGTAAAGATCATCAAACTCTACCTTTTACAGATATGATTATTGATCAAGTTGTTGGTAATGAAAGATACAACTTCCTTGATGGATTCTCTGGCTATAACCAGGTATCTATTCGAGAAGAGGTTTGGTCCAAACAACTCTTACAATTGATTAGGGTACTTATGCCTATCAAAAGATGCCGTTCGGACTGTGCAGAGAATGATGACTGTCATTTTTCAAAAATATCTACGCGTATTCCTAGAAATCTTTATGGATGACTTCTATGTTTATAGCTCAGAAGCCACTCATCTTTTGAAGTTGTGGAAGACATTACAGAGATGCAAAGAGACTTCACTGTGTTTCCATCCTGAGAAGTGTTATTTTGGCATGCTAGAAGGAATACTACTCAGAATAGAATATCAAAAAGAGAAATTGAAGTTGATAAAGACAAGGTGAAAATTATAAAGAATTTAAAAAAGTCAACAAATCCGTGAGAACTCAGAGAATTTTGTTAAAAAAATACATTTATTATGAATGATCTGCTAATTATCAACACTCATTTGAGTTACTGAAGCAGAAACTCTTGGACGTCCCAATTTTGAGACCTCCTGATTGGGTAAGGACATTTCATGTTTATGTGGATGTTTTGTCATTCGCAATTGAAGTTACCCTATGTTAGAAAAACGATGAAAAATGGGACTATCCTATCTACTATGCAGGGTGTTAGCTAAGCATCTCAGAAAAAAATCAGAATGATTCTATCAGTGAAGGGGGTTGGGATATTCTTTTATCTTCCATGTCACCCATTATGCACTAAAACATCTAGTAAAGGTTGAATAGCTAGATGGGTGCTCTTGCTGCAGGAATTTGATTATCAAGTGGAGGTATGCCAAGGCAAGTATCACACTAACGCAAACTAATTATCTTGCTTAAATATAGGATCTGTTACTGAAAATTTAAGTGATGCTTTTCCTGACGAAAATATTATGTTATTATCTGCCAAAGATTTGTTATATTCGGACATAGTAGAGTACCTTCAAAATCAAAATTATCTTCTTCTTTTTTATTTTGAACAAAAGACGGTCTTCCAACACAAGGTTGCACTGTATACAATAAGAAATAATGTACTTTATAAAATGGGACCTGATGAAGAGCTTCGTAGATGTCTTTAATTGATTGATATTCAGAAGGTTATTTGAGCCTTGCATTCAAAAGATGTAGGTGGACACTTTGCAGTAGTGAATACTATAAAGAAGATCTTAAATGCTAAGTACTGGTGGCCAACGATGTACAAAGACGTTGCAGTGTTGGTAAAACCTGTGATCCTTGTCGACGAGTTGGGAAACCAAATCCTTCAATGTATTGGTCACTTATGTCAATACTTCCACTTGCACCATTTGAAAAATGGGGCATCGACTTTGTTGGACCGATTAAGCTTGTCACTCGCTATACTAAAGAAGTTATATTCTTGTAGCAATTGATTATGCGACTAAGATGGTCAAAGCGGAAGCGACGAAGATGAATGATGCAAAAACTGTTGCAAAGTTTCTCTTTCGGAACATTATAACCCATTACGGTTGTCCATTGGAGTTGGTAAGCGACAGAGGTATGCATTTTTTATACGCCTGCTTACCAAGCACTTCATGATTAAACACCGGAAGACAACTCCGTACAACCCGAAGGCTAATGGTTTGATTGATCGAGTCAATGGCATTTTGTGTAAGATCTTAAATAAGATCACCACAGCAGTGCACACATTTGATTGGGACCAGCAATTACCATCTGTTCTATGGGCATATAGAAATGTCGAAAAGGTGACCACAACTGCATTTCAATCCATGCGTATCTCATATTTGTTCCTTGTTAAAGATATGGATGTGCTAAACAAAAAGGTTAGAAACAACAAGAGGAAAAGATTAGTAACCAAGGATATATGTGATCTATCATCTAGAGGAGGTTATCGAAAAAGACGAATTTGTGCTTTCAAGTAAGTTATAGCTTATTTGATTTACTATTGCTTGAACTTTTAGACTCAATCATAATCACTAGTTCTGTTATTTATTAATTTCAACTTTCTATTGATTTGTTTATTGTGCTGCTGTGAATACTACGATTGTCCTAATCTCTATTGACAGTTTTATGAACATTATGTTTGCAATGCAGATCAACATTGGTTACTGAAGACCATTTGGGCGATGAAACTTGACTTTACATTTCCCACAGTTTCAAAAAGTGTTTATTCAAATACTTTTCGACTAATATAACTTTAAAAAGTTAACTTCTAAGTCTAATATGAAAATTGGCCTGAATTGTGTATTCAATCTATGACCAATCTTGACTAAACTAGTTGATAATTTCTCACACCGTTCAAGTTGATTCACAATGATTTGTGACTGCTTCTCAATTTTATGACACTTTTTTAAACTTTTTCTTCAAATAAAACCATCAACTTTGTGCGCTTGCTGCACTCACCGCTCTGTCTTTCCACAAACTACTTCACAGTTACTTTCTTGATGTTATGTAGATATCGTTGAAGCTTTACAACACTTCGTTTGTTCGAGAAATGAGTGGAAATGTCTAATAGCTAGAAAAGCTCAAAATATGTCGAAACAAGCAATTTCGACAATTCTACATCATTTTTCTTTCTATTTGAGCTAGCCAAACACTCTCCTTTCTATGAACTCACAACAATGCTCCCAAAGCATAAACAAATGCTTTATAGGCTGCAAAATGCTCAAAAGACAATTTTCCTCCACACTATAAGTTTTTCACCTCTGTGAGGAGGACTCTCACCTTAGTACAGAGCCAATGACATCAAGCACTCAGGATCAGAAGAACTTTGATGCCATGTTAAAATTCACACAAGGTATTGCTAGAAATCACTATAACACACGAAGAGGAAGAGGCAACACACACAATTGATAATCATAACTGAATGAAATATAGAAGTACATATGAGACGAAATGTAGAACTTTCTAGGTGTTGGCCTACCATCTATGTTACAGCGTAACAACTAATATTTATAGACTATCTTATGGCTAGTTAATGAAGAGTGACGTTTAGTATTGAGATTCTAACAGATATAAAAAGCCTTGAACTAAATTTTGAAAATGAATGACCACCAAAGTTGCTACTTGGAAACTGCACTTGTAAGAGGCTAACAATATTTTGTTCAGTACATTATTGTAAAGCTCGAAAAATGTATAACATATCATGGACCTTGTCTTGCTTGGCATAATCATTTTTTAGCTCAACGAGGGCTCAGTAGAAAGGGAGAGATGATGGGGAGATTACCTTGAGCTACCAAGAGGGAGTTTAGTGTCTTCCAATAGTTCAATCCAAACACATATTGGAAACCAACATTTGTCAACATTTCTCAATCAATTTAGCTAGGATGCAATGGTTATGAGAAAAAATATCTTCACTCTTGCAATTTCGGACGAATATATACAATTTTCTTTTTAAGATTCTTCAAGCAAGAAGTTTTTGGTCCACATAAAAGAGCTTCTTAAAAGTGTGTATGAACAAGTAGCATTAGCAACAAAATCAAAGTTTTATGCCAAAGAAATAACCATGCATGTCAATATGTTCTATATCTATACGGTATACCTATTTGTTAGAGCAAAAAATTTAAAAACTATTGTGATCTAGCAAATTTTACATCAAGGTTTTGTTGTGGCAACAATTTGACTTTGCCTTGAAGCTATGGTGTGTACTTTTAGGCTTTCAAATCTTGTGACTATTAGCATGCGAGAATGGAGCTCAGAGACTAAATAGATGCATTTTTTCAAGTTGCTACCACACTTTTACATGCTCAAAAGGTAGTCATATAATATATGTCTATAACAATGGTGGTGCTAGCCTAAGATTTTAACAACACTGGTTTTTGTGTCAACATTATTTTACAAAGTGGTATATATGTAGATGTTAAATGTAACACTGGCATAAATACTCATAATAAAGCTATAACCTAGGCACAACAAGTGAGTTACTGATGGCTTACTTTTCAAGAATGTTTTGCCCTAAATCTAATATTGATTGCACTAAGGTCCATTCTTTGGAGACAATCAAAGAGGTATCACTTCCATGTGAGTAATTTCAGCTAGAACCAGTTTCATTTCATGGATGGTGGGTTTTGGTTGGTTGTCCAATCTTATGCAACATGGACGTCTGGACCTACCAAATGAACTTTATTCATGTTGTTTTGAGATGACCGGCTGCTAATATTTGCCATTTCTTAAGTTTTTTTTTTACATCCAAAGCTCCTTTGGTCCAAAGTTTGAGCCTCCAAGAAGTTGTAGTGAAGCCACACTCATGTTGCCATGGTTACAATCAAAGGTGTGTAGAGAGGAGCCAAACACGTTCATAACATGCCACATTTCAAATGTGTTTCAAACACCGCATTTATCTATACTTTGTTGGACCCAAGAAGTGGATTATTTGTAAAGGAACTTGGAATTTTTTTCTTATTCTTCCTGAAAAATCTCATGTTTTTGGGCTCGAAGCTGGGACCTGAGCAGCTCAAAGGCCAACAAGCACTTTGTATATCATATGATGTATGATTTCAAGTTCGAGTTTTATGCTTTATGTAAATTTAAGCAGAATGCCATCTTTAAGATTTGTCACCTATTTGTAATGATATCACAAGGTCGTGCATTGATCAGATTTTTTTTGTACAACCCCGCTAATGGGGAACTTTATTTTTACAAAATGTAACTATTTCCTTTTTGGCAAACCGTAGAATTATGAGAGAGTTTCCAGATATTCAATCAGTTTTGAAAGGCGTTTCAAATGTTTCAGGTTTGGACATTTCAAATGTTTCATTACTATACTGATGAAAGCAAAATCAGCTAGTGATCTTGAAGCCTGTAGACATAGGTCTATGTCAAGAAAGAGTGTTAACATGCTAAAGCTTATCATTTGGCTGGGCAAGTGGTCAATGAGACATCACAAGCACCCAATGTAAAAGCCTCCCATATGACGTGACTGCAAGCTTTATTTTGCTGTAACAAATCTCAGCAAATTCCAAGCTTTTCTATAAAAAACAAACTATCAAGCCAATCGGAAAATTCAGCAGTGTATGCAAGTAATTGCAAACTTTAGCAATTTTTATCCCAAACTGGATGGAATTTATGGTTGTCTTTTGTAGCAGCTTTGTACATGCAAAAGATGAAGTTTTGAAAGCCGCCATAAATATCTGCTTAAGCTTTTTTAGCAACAAAATAAATAAGCAAATAAGAACGATTTGAACCAGGGTTCAAGAACCTTAACTCAGTTGCCCATTCCGTTCTGGAACAGTTATGGACTCGGCTCATTACATTCGCCATGTCCATTTACATTTACTTTACTTTATGCATAAGCAGGCTTTGGGCCCTTTTTTATTCATTATTTGACATTTAGACTATATGGTTGGCCTTGGGCCCTATTATTGACATTTAGACCATATTATTGGCCTTGGGCCCTATGATTCACTATATTGGTTATTTGGTCATATTACTGAGAGTGGGGGCCTTCTTGGAGGGCGCACTATTTTCCCTCTCAGTTTGGCCCTAGCCACTGGAAGCTTCCTTTTAGGGCTTCCTCTTGGCTATAAGTAGGGATTCTGTGTCATTTGTTACTTGACTTATGATATGATCTCCTTCTTTAGTCTCTTTAAGCTTTCTCTCTCCTGCTTTCTAGGGTTAAGTCTTGCTTATGTGATGCTTTCATAGACTAAATCTAGATCAGCCGTGGCTACGTTCATAACTTGGTATCAGAGCACTTTCCTGAGCATCTCCATTGAGCAGATTTTTCTCTCACAGGAGGGCGCCCATCTTCAGCTTGGATCTTCACCATTTTTCAGCCGGATCTTCAGCATTTCTTCACACTTGTCTTGCAGATTTTCACGACGGATCGGAGGAGGACAGGCGCCCACTTGCTGCCCATTTCTAGCGCCCTCTTGCTGGCTGCCTACTGCTGCATTTTCAGCCTTTTTCATCCCCTATTTTGGGCGCCCTACTGCCTCCTATTTGTTGCCCTATTGGGCGCCTTCATGCTTGCTGACCAGCGCCCTACTGCTCCTTCCTTTGCTGAAAATTTCCGCTTTTTGCTGCCCCTATTCGCCACCTTCCATCAGCCACTCCTAGCGCCCTACCAACCCATCTTTTTTATCCAATTTTTTTTTGCCGTTTACTACCTCTCTTGGACGCCCACACTCCACCATAGCTGGCGCCCTACATCCGCCTCAATTTCAGCTCACCCTCCTACACTGCTGTCTGTGTAACCAAGCTTAAAAAGGACAATACAAACACGCCTAGATGCTTAGAAAGCCACTCCCACCCAACTTCATCGCGCATCGGGATTGCTCCCCGTCTTTATCGCAAACTTTTTTTTTACCCTTGAAGGGAGATCTCTGATTTTTCAGCCTTGTTTCCTCGCTGCCCATACCTCCTTTTTGTTATCACTTCCTTTCCTTGGCTGCTCCCTTTCCAGCCCCATAGTCCATTATTGTTTCCCATACTTTTACCCACCGTTTACTCCACGTTGTCAGGCCCTTAGCATCTTTTTTGGAGGCTGCCCGGTACCTCGACATATCGCCGCTATTTTTCACTTCCGGTTGCGGTTAAGAGGTATTTCTTACTTAGTTGTCCTTTCCGTTCATCTTACATCGCGAGTTCTATTGTGTCTTTTCATTGGCGTGTCTGTTGTGACGACTTATGTCCTCTCCTTCAGTTCGTCCAATTGTTTAGCACATTTCTTTTCTCGCTTACTTTTTCTTCCTCATGGCTAGCTCACCCACTACACCTGCAAGTCATTCCGGACCTTTAGATGAACAGTTTGCTGATATGCGTGACTCTCTTACTCTCCTCAGTAGTCGTTTCGACCAAATGATGACCGGTTTTACCACTCTACAGATCGGCTTTGCCACTATGCAGTCACAGATTGATTCCTTACAACCACATGGACCTGGCAAAGCCCCTGTTCATTCATCATTTGGGTCTCCATTTGGACTTCCATCCTCGTCTACTTCCTTTGGCGGTGGGCCTCATTTTCCACCTAACCCACCACCCGGTTTTCCACGTCCTACAGCTCTTGAGTCACATTTTCCACGACATCTAGCTCCTGAGCCACATTTTGCTCGAGATTTTCGTGATCGGGTACAGCTTGCCACCTATTCTGGTTCCTCTAACGGGAACTTGTTAGAGAATTGGTTTGCAAAGCTTGATACTTATTTTCAGATTTACCCTAAGACTGATCCTCAGAAGATCCAGTTAGCCGCCTTACATTTAGATGGACGTGCTGCCACTTGGTGGCGGGTCTACCGACTTGACCCTGATCGGGACGGTCTCCAATTATGGCCTACCTTTCGTCGTGATCTTCGTCATGCTATGATTGACCCTCGGTGGGTGAGCCGCCAGCGTGATATATTCCGTAGTCTTAGTCAGACTGGTGATCTTTCTTCCTATACAGATCAGTTTATGGACCTTTCCTACCTCTTTACAGATCTTCAACCCACCGAGCTTATTTCTCGCTACATTGCTGGACTTCGTGGTGCTCTACGATACGATGTCTCTTCTTTCCGTCCACCCACACTTGTTGAGGCCATGTCCCTTGCTAGTACTTTACAGCATAAGTACCCTGATCCTGCTCCCTTTCGCTTTTCCCGACCTAGTCCATCTCTTTCACCTCTACCATCTCCGGCCCCATCTGCCCCATCCACTGTCGTCCCGACCTCTTCTCTTACTTCTCCCGCTCCTCACCCTCCGCCTCCTCGTCCTGCTTTTGTCCGACGTTACACGTCTGCAGAGTTCGCTGACATTCAGCAGAAGCGTCTTTGCTTTCGTTGTAAGAGTCCGGACCACATTGCCTGTGATTGCCGCCAACCCCTGCCTACTTCTACTACTGTTTTCTACCATGAGGGCACTACCCCAGATGAGTCCGATATCTACATTCATATATCTGATGAGCTCGATCTATCTCCTGAGCCTTCTACTGATTTACTTCCTGCTACTTGCCATGCTCAGCTTGCTTATGCTACCTGGACAGGGTGCCCCGGTCCTCGCTCCATTCGGCTACGTGTGCGCATTACTGGTCGTGAGTATATTGCTTTAGTTGATACCGACAACACTCATTCCTTTATCAGCAGTTATGTTCTCAGCCGGATACGCGCTTCACCTATTCCTGCTCCACAGCCTCTCACAGTCGAGGTTGCCAGTTCTCACTCATTTCCTAGTTCTCAGATGTTTCGGGGATTATCCTACCGCATTGGTGATTTTTCTGGACAGGCAGATCTTTATATCATTCCTCTGGAGCGCTATGACCTTATCCTTGGTGCTGATTGGTTTGCTTCATTGGGAGCGGTTACTTTGGACCTGGCTCAACAGACATTGACGTTTGTTCATGATGCAGTGACCCACTCACTTGTTGGTATTGATTCTCAGGCAGATTTCCAGCTGATCAGCGGGAAGCAGTTTATCCTCAGCCTACCTAAGGCTCATTGTGCAGCTTTATTATGTGTTCAGCGTGCTGCAGCAGATTCTCCAGTGACTACCTCTCCTCCAGCAGCTGTTCCTCAGGTGATCTCTGACTTATTACATCAGTATGCATTTGTCTTTTCAGAACCTACGACGCTACCACCATTACGTGATGTGAACCACCACATTGATTTGCGTCCTGGTTCTGCTCCTCCCTCCCGGCCTCCTTACCGTATGTCTAAGTCTGAGCGTGATGAGGTTGAGCTTCAGATTACTGCTTTACTAGATCAGGGCCTTATTGTTCCTAGTCATAGTCCTTTTGGTGCCCCTGTTCTCCTTGTCAGTAAGAAAGATGGTTCCAAATGCCTCTGCATTGATTATTGTGCCCTCAATAAGTTGACCATCCGTAACCACTATCCTGTTCCTCACATGGATGATCTCTTTGACCAGTTAGGCACCTCTCATCTTTTCTCTAAGATAGACTTACGTTCTGGCTATCACCAGATTAGGATGCATCCTTCGGACGAACACAAGACTGCGTTTCGTACCCATCTTGGTTTGTATGAGTTTCGTGTTCTACCTTTTGGTGTTACTAATGGTCCACCTACGTTCCAGAATGTGATGAATAACATCATGCGTCCTCTCCTTGGTCGTTGTGTTTTAGTTTATTTTGATGATATTCTTGTTTTTAGTAAGACTCTTGATGAGCATGTGTTACATCTTTCATCTGTTTTTCAATTGCTTGTTCATCACCACTTGTTTGCTAAACTTTCTAAGTGTTCCTTTGCTATTGTTGAGATTGAGTTTTTAGGATTTCTCATTTGTGATGGTCGTATTTGTTTGGACCCTCATAAGGTTCGGGCAATCGCTGATTGGCCTGTTCCCACAGATGTCCACCATGTTCGTATGTTTCTTGGTCTCGCTACTTACCTTCGTCGTCATGTTCCTCACTTTGCCACTGTGGCTGCCCCTCTTCATGCCCTTTTGAAGAAGTCTAGTCCTTTTGTTTGGACTTTTGATTGTCAGTTCGCCTTTGACACTCTTCGTCGTGCTGTTGTGGAGGCCTCTGTCCTGTGTTTACCACAGTTTGATCAGAAATTTATTGTTGAGACCGATGCTAGTAATGTTGGTTTGGGTGCCTTGCTTCGTCAGTCTCAGTGTATTATTGCTTATGACTCGCGTCGTTTACGCTCTTATGAGCAACGTTATTCTGTCCATGAGAAAGAGCTTCTTGCCATTATCTATGCTCTTAAGAAGTGGCGCCATTACCTGTACCGTGTTCCTTTTGATATCGTTACTGATCATCAGTCCTTACGTTATCTCTTCTCCCAGCGTGATCTTAGTGATCGTCAGTTTCGTTGGTTGCAGTTTTTACAATCTTTTGATTTTTCTATTTTGTATCGTCCCGGTCGTGCTAACACTGATGCTGACGCATTGTCTAGACTTCCTCCTTTATTGAATACCCTTGTTGCCACGATCCCTTCCTGGTTTGATGATCTTCCATATGCTTATCTTACATGTTCTGATTTTTGTGATGTTTATAGTTCTGCTCCACCTATGTCGTCTTCACCTCATCAGGCTTATTCCATTGTTGACCACCGTCTTTATCATTATGGTTCTCTTTGTATTCCTAGTTCTTTGGGTATCCGTTCTCAGTTGTTGTCGGATGCTCATTCGTCCCTAGTTGGGGGTCATTTTGGTTTTCAGAAGTCTTATGCTCGTCCTAAGGATCATTTCTATTGGCCATCCCTTAGGAAAGAGCTTGTTGTACTTATTCGTACCTGTCCTTTCTGCTTACGTAATAAGTACTCCCGTGCTAAGTCCGCTGGTTTGCTTCAGAGTTGGCCTATTCCTCACAGGCACATTTTATACCCGTCCGCAGTACTATCACAGCTGAGCAGTGTGCAGGCTTGTTCCTTTCAGAGATATTTCGCCTACATGGGTTTCGTCGTACTATCCTTTCTGATCGGGATAATAAGTTTACATCATTGTTCTGGACAGAGCTTATGCGTATATTGGATGTACAGCTTTTTATGGGGTCTGCTTATCATTCTACTTCTGATGGGCAGTCTGAGGTCCTTAACAGGATCCTTGAGGATTATTTGCGCCATTTTGTTACTCCTTCAGGGAAGGATTGGGATCAGCACTTATGTTTGGCAGAGTATAGCTATAACAACTCTGTTAGTACCAGCACCGGCGTTGCACCATTTTTATTATCTCATGGTTATGCACCTCTTTTACCTGGTATTCCTCTTCCTCCCGATGATACACCTGTGACACTGTCTTCATTTCTATCAGGTGCTCGCGAGCTTATTCTCCAGGCCAGTTCCCATTTGCAGCAGGTCCAGCAGCGTTATCAGGCTTCAGTTGATTTCATGTTCGTGATATGGTATATCTACGCCTACGGTTTGCACGTCATCATTTTATTCAGGGCCATGCTTCTACTGAGAAGCTTGCACCACGTTATTATGGGCCTTATTGTATATTGGACGTTATTAGTCCAGTTACATATCGTCTTCAGCTTCCTGCTTCCACACGTGCCTGTGATATATTCCATGTCAGTTTATTACGTGCTGCTATTGAGGATGATGCTCCTCGTGATGCTGAGTTTCCTACTGCACCGGATCTCTTTCCTTTATTACCTGCTGCTATCCTTCAGGTGCGTTTGCATCATAGTCGACGCCGCCGGCAGATTCAATTCCTAGTCCAGTGGGATGGTCGTCTTGTTGAGGAGGCCACATGGGAGCCTATTGATGTCTTTTATCATACACCGTCACTTGCGGATCAGGCTCGTGCTCTTGCCGCACTTGTTGATTCCTCTACATCAGCTGTTGCTCCAGTTGTTACTACACCAAATGCTGTTCCAGTTGATCCTCCAGGGCTTGCTGTTACTTGATCCAGTCCTTTATGGCAGTTGGGTCTTATTTTTGTGTCGGGGAGAGTTATGGACTCGGCTCATTACATTCGCCATGTCCATTTACATTAACTTTACTTTATGCATAGGCAGGCTTTGGGCCCTTTTTTATTCATTATTTGACATTTAGACTATATGGTTGGCCTTGGGCCCTATTATTGACATTTAGACCATATTATTGGCCTTGGGCCCTATGATTCACTATATTGGTTATTTGGTCATATTACTGAGAGTGGGGGCCTTCTTGGAGGGCGCACTATTTTCCCTCTCAGTTTGGCCCTAGCCACTGGAAGCTTCCTTTTAGGGCTTCCTCTTGGCTATAAGTAGGGATTCTGTGTCATTTGTTACTTGGCTTATTATATGATCTCCTTCTTTAGTCTCTTTAAGCCTTCTCTCTCCTGCTTTCTAGGGTTAAGTCTTGCTTATGTGATGCTTTCATAAACTAAATCTAGATCAGCCGTGGCTACGTTCATAACTGGAACGCGTTCCGTTCGGGAACTTGACCAAAACATTTTTTTAAAAAATACGTATTTTTGGGCACCGTATTGTAAGAAACCCCATTTGATGTTTTTGTCATAATTTGGTATTAGCTCAATTTTCTGATATAAAGGAAGCGGTTGCCAGTTTCTTTGGATACCAGAAATCTAACAACATTGGGCACTAGAAATTCCTGGTTCAATTTTGCGAATTTTGGGAGAAAAGCCTGATTTTATTCTTTTGGCAACAACTTTCTCTGCGCTGCCCAGCCTCAGATTTGATTCAAATAGCATGTATGATCTCCTGTGATAAACTTCTTGAAGGAAATGTAAAAATTTGTCCAAATCGGGTATTAGAAAGTAGAGTGCTAGACATTCTAGTTTTTTGGAGCTTCATCTTTTTGTATTCTTGGTGCTAGAAATCTCTTTACCACTTGTTATTACGACATTGAGAAGCAAATATAGCATTGACGATACTTTAAGGAGAAGCCTCTTAGGATTTGATTGGATCAAATAGGAAAATAATCAGTGATGAGCCGCAGTGACCAGATTATGGCTCCAAATCAAATTACATATAGATGGCCCCATAATGTCCTTGATGCTATTACTGATAGCTGGTAATTGATCAAAAAGCAAGTTTTCTGTTTCCTTTATAGAGTATTGAAGTTACGCATTCAATAATATGTGGACTGGTCTATTAAGCTGCCCATATCATCTTTTAGTCTAATTTTTCACCGAAATTAAATTTTCAATGTCTAATGTTTTATCAGCCATATCTAGTTAACTAAAAACTTATGCTTGAAGCATCACTGCCGTAAAAGGGCCTGATTGCCTTGTCACATCTCTCATTCTTGGGCACATTGCTTTGATGCTAGACTACACTGCAAACCCAAAAATCAAGACAATCTCATTAAGCATATCTTTGCAATTCTAGTAGATTCACCTAAGCATAGACACCAAACCAATTTGAATTTGAAAATTTTCAGATTGAGATTCAAGTCAATACTAATTGATTTTCAAATGTTCGAAATTCTTCATTTTTTTTTAAGACGTAGTAGCTATATTTCTTGGAAAAACATCGAATTTTATGGGATTAGAATTTGGACGTTAGATCATGTAAAAGCCTAAATGGTACTAGTCAGACAGTATACTAAAAGTCTGTACTTAAAACAAAGATACATTGAACAGAATCCATAATACAAATTTCATCAATCATCAATCATCAGGGGTCAGAATCCAGAATTATAATAGTTTTATGTTGAAAAATTAGAACTAAACAATGTAATGCTGAATTTAAAACTTGTAATACAATCTGCTTAAAATTTTTCACATCCTCTGGCTTCACAGCTAGCAGTCTTCGTGGCACCACCCACATCTATGCAAAGCAAGTCCTCGGCACCTTCACTATGTCTAGTCAGCAGCTGTGATGCTCAATATAGCATATGCCTTGGGTCTCTTCATGATAAGGATCAAGGCATCATGCAGCACAAGCCGGCCATCTTGGGTGTGGATAGGTGTCCTCCACCAGGCTGCCCATAGCAATGCAATTACTTGCCTTGTCTATGATAACCTGGACAACCAGGGAAGGGCTCACCTTGGCTATGGCATCATGAATTGCACAAAGATCCACCAGCACCAACTACTGCCCTTTATTATAAATCCTGCTTCCTGGAGGTTGATTGTGTGGGCTGCCCTATTCGCCCTAGATATCTGGATGCAGGACTATCACATGGACTGAGGTTTATATTGGGTCCGTTCAGATTATCATCGCCTCAGCTTCATATTGAGACAGGACATTTTTATAGCATACCCAGAGAGGACAGGGTTTGCCAGTTCTGTACACTTGGAGAGATTGAGGATGAGGACCATTTCATTTTCATATGTCCAGTATACTGCCGTTTATACCGTGAGACACCCATGACACTCCATTCTCTGATAACATATGAGGATCCATGTTGTGTAGCTTTGATGATACGAGAGATGCTCAATGTTTTGAGGGCTTATTAATACGACCTAATACTACCTTATACAACCCATTTCAGTATGTTTCCAACCTGTTACTACCATATACAACCCATTTTTGTATCGTTACAGTTCAAACTCCATTCTATGATCTATCCCCTTTTCACCCAGTACTCTTCACCCAGTAGACTGGTATATCTGGTACAAATTTACAATATGCTAACAAAACATCCATAACAAAAATGAAACATGGGAGGTGATCTTCGTCAAAGCAACATGAGCATATGAGCTGCAGCTGCTTTGAATCTGAACAAATCAGATTATAAATAGAAGCATTCTGAATTTTCTATGCACATATACAGGGTTTATTGCAATGATCAAAAAATCGATTCGAACCTTTTTTTACCCTAAACCCTAAAACCGATTCAAAAACTTTCTACACATAATATGATAGGGCAATACCTTCATGCATTTTTTGACTAATATTTGATCAGTACTTTGAGAGATGGAACTGAAATGGACTCAAAGGGATCTTAGTTCTCTAAGATAGATACTAAGATTGTAGAACAGTTCACCATTTAAAATGGGTTACTATTTCGAAATGGGAAAGTTTGTGTAACAAGATATACGAGTTAAAGAGAAGAATTATTTTTTAATGTCATGACATAGCTTGTGTAGCTCATCCAAGTATACCCATGACTCGAGACTTGGTCATAAGAGAGTTTTATTGGCCAAAACTCAAGCCATATGTCAAGTATTATGTGGCTAAGTGTAAATCTTGCCAGCTTGTTACAGTTAATGTTCACATTAGTACTCCTAATGTTGTCATTTAGGATTAGTTAGGATTATTGGGCCATGCCTGCATGCTAATTCTAGGGGCCTTAACCTATATTTAGTAAAAGTCAAGTTAGACTATAGTTAGATAAGTTCAAGTTAAACTATAGTTAGACTATAGTTAGATAAGTTCAAGATTTTAGTGCTTAATTCGGAGCAAAAGTTTTTTGCTACAGATTCGTGTTGGTGCTTTTACCTTATATAGAGATGTGAAAAAATCAGATCCAAAAAAAACTTAATGGGTCATTAGATCTTTCGGCAAAATTGTGTGCACATCTAGATTCATCTACAAGCTAGAAATCATGCATCTACCATGCTAGAACTTGGAAATACATGAAGATCTGATCAAAATCACTAAGATATGATATAGTATTGTCCTTGTCCGTACAATAGCAGCAGCACACTGTCCATTACATGTGTGGATCCAAGTACAACTACACATTAGAACTCAAGTTATCATGAGCAATATGAAAGAGATGGACAGAGAATCAAAAGAGGAACGTTCTCCATACAAAATGAGAACATGAAGATGATTTCTCCATGCTGGTATAGCTATTTATAGCAGCCATAAAGTCACTTGGCCACTTGCCCTAAAATGGCAACTTCTAGGTACTTCACAAAAAACCTAGTTTAACTTGACTAGATGCAATATATCCACATTAGCCAATAGAAGTAGCTCCAAATCCGACCTTATCCACTTATGTACTTGCAAAAATAGTATAGACACTATTTTTAGGCCTTATTGACATTAAGAAATGTATCCCTAAGTTGAAATTTCACTTTGGCCTCCAAATTGCCAAATTAAACCAACTAAACTAGTTGACATTTTTCACAAAGACATCAATCAGGCAATTACTTTTAGGCTTTGCTTTTACTTTTGGCATAGACCAAAGTCTATAAGTATGTAGTGCGCCCTAGCTAATTTACAATGGGACATAATTGGAGTTTCTCAACACTTGCGTTCTCTCTCATGTGTTTGCCTATTGTTTCATCACAATAGGAATCTTGTCTTGGGTTCCTTGTATGAGCAAGTCGGTTTTCTAACATGTTATCAAAGGATGGTTCAAGATTCAAGAGAACAAGGAGGTACTAGTTACTAGTAAGCTCTAGACTCTAGTAACTTTTATTTGGATTCTACAATTCCATTATTCTAGCATATGCATGTTGATACGGCCATCTTCAAGGTGTGGAGGTGGTGTCCCTAGCCAACTCACAATTTTGATCTTCATCTACAAGGGTGGAATTGGATGCTACAAGGAGGAGCTGTGTTGTATGAGGAGACTACGAAGTCTGCCTCAGATCTCAGGTAGAGATCAAACTCCTAGATAGCAACACCTCTGCAAGGCAGAATACTGCAAGCAAGTCTGAGACAGATTGCTACAGATAGCTCACTGGAACTTTTTGCATAAATTAATTTAGAATGAAGTATCTTTGGCATGCATATCGTTGGAGGCAGTCTGTTAGACTAGTGAAGCCAAACCCCAAACCCTACGCCAGTATGAAGCCCATAAAACTGCCTTTCAAACTGTGTTCTATTTGCAAAACATGCTCAAATTGACTTTCACTTACACCGTCCTTGTCATACACCAAGCAACTTCAGTACATGTGCATGATCAAGCACATGTGTGTGCAAAATTCTGTCACTTATATTATACGTCCAAACAGGCATCTCGACAAGAAGGCCGATGGATTGTTCTTCTGATTCCACAAGTTGGGAAACCTCTACTGTAAGCATCTCCCCAACCTCAAAATCATTTGCAATTTAAATGTATGTTATATATGGACACTTACTATTTTGTCTACAATCTCGTTACATGAAACATCTTTCATGGAGCCACATCCTACCCTAGAGTATGTTGAATCTCAATCATTATTTTTAGATATTTAGTTGTGGTTGAACTTCCACTAGTTCGGAAAGACAAGGCGCAATTTTTAAACTCGTACACTAGAGTGTCAAATATCCACGTCAAGGATTATTCCAAATCTTCTGAACAAGAAATGGACATAACATTCTTTCCCCCTTGAACTGAACTTAGGGAAATTTTTCTTCATGCTTTTAACTCTTTTCCATGAATCATCATCCTCAGTGCGTCCTTTCCATCGGATCAAGCACTCAGAAATAGAATGATTTCTCATTTGTTTATCTTTGGTTTTGAGTATTCTTTCTAATTCCAAAGTTACACTAGGTGATAATCCTTCCAAATGGGTAATAACTTCCAACCTTAGAAGCCCGTTCCGACCAAAATGGGTCGGAACGTTCCATACGTTCCAGAACGTTCCTAGTCGGAACGATATTTGTGTTTTCAATTAATTAGCTGTATTTTATATGAATTACATCCTTTGTAAAAAAACGTATTTTTTTTTTGAGGGATCGTTCCGTTTTGGAACGCGTTTCATTAAAACTTGTGCTCCAAATCAAGCACTAGAATCTTGAACTTGTCTAACTATAGTCTAACTCTTAGAAGCCCATTTCGACCAAAATGGGTCGGAACGTTCCGTTCCGTACGTTCCGGAACGTTCCTGGTCGGAACTATATTCATATAGCTTTAATTATTTTAATTATTTCTATGAGATTTATCCTTTGTAAAAAAACGTATTTTTTATGGATGACATTCTATTTGTATCATTGTTGGAGAGTGGTTGGAATGCAAACATGAAGTGTACATACAAAAGGAGTAGTTCAGCTAAGTTCATCAAGTCCATCATTGGTGGTAACTTATGAGAGTACGAGGAGAGTTGAAGTGGATTCAATTCAAGGAATCGACACAAGTGAACTACTTATAAAGTACAAGTTTCTAACGTGGATGTTGATGTATGAGATTTGATGATGATATTTGTAGATCTATTTTCTACTTATGATTGTCATCATGGTGCTATGATAATCAGATAGGATTACTTTTTCTTTATAGATGTTCTTGAGATCAAAAGATGCTCAAAGAGACCAAGGGAATCAATCTTCAAGCAAAGTTCTCAGGGTTAAGGTTATCATGTCTACATTATTTGATTAAGGGGAAGTCAAAGTTCTTTGATTCAAAGGAAGTCAGGGAATCGGGTGATACGTTGCACTCATGGTAATCACACATATACACTAAAGGGATATGAAGACTAAAGCAAGACATTGAGAAGTCATATGAAGCACGATCAACATTCAAAAGAATTCTACATCGTTATACAAAGGAAGTTCTACATCGAGTAATGAAGACATTGAGGTCAAAGTTGATCATGGATTCATCATCAGAATTGAGGGTCTTCATTACATGGGCGTCATGGAGGATACATATGCATACTTGTGCTATGCATAGTTCTTGACAATGTAAACATTAAGGGGGAGTGTTAGAGTTAATGTTCACATTAGATGTTGTCATTTAGGATTAATTAGGATTATTGGGCCATGCCTGCATGCTAATTCTAGGGGCCTTTACCTATATTTAGTGATAGTCAAGTTAGACCTTAGTTGCCCGTTCCGGAACGGAACACGTTCTGGCAGAACGCGTTCCGTTCCGGAACGATGCCCTCTAAAAAAAAACCCAGTCAAATATGCACGTAATGGAGCATCCCCAATAGCAAGATAAAACCTATACAATACTTCCTCACACAAAGTAACTGATACTCCCCCTCAAATACTTTCTCACACAAAGTACTTGACACTATCTTTTCCATAAAATCTCCTCTATCTCACACATAGAGTCACTTGCTCCAAACAACTTTCCAACTTAGAAAGCATCTCATCATGACATCTATTTACCATGACACTACGTCATATGCAAACTTCCCAACTGGTGTATGTCCATCTTCCTTGAAGAAACCTACTTCACTTAAGAAGACTTCAAATTGATTTTCTAAGGCTGATCAAGAACCTGTCAATTCATAGAAATGAATCCGGTCGTTTTTCTTGAGGCTAAACAACAACCTGTACTATTGATTTTCATCGGCTAATCATCAACCTTAGCTTCCAAATCTTATTGGAAACAACATAATCTACCACATGACAAAACATGAACTTGGATAGATTCAAGAACTTAAGAAACAACTTTTCTCCAACTCAAAATAGATTTTCCTAGTAGAAATAACATCATTTAGTACCACCATATGAATAATCAACTATAACTTGGATGTAGAGAGTAGGGTCCAAGCCGGACGTGGACTTTTCGTATCTGCGTCCGGCGTCGGACTCGGGGTCGGACGTGTCCCCTTTTTTTTCTTTGCTATTTTATTGCTATTTTATTTATTTATTTATTTATATATATAGTTTTTTATCATATATATAATATATATAATATATGATATTATATATTTAATACTAAGGAAGCGGATGGAGGGCGCGGACGCGCGTATAGGCGCGGGCGCGCCCGGGGCGTGTCCAGGGTGGGCGCGTCCACCCCCGGCGCAAATTTTTTTTTTCAAAAAAAAAAATATACAGGCCCCTCCCCGCTCACTCCCACATGCCCTAAAACAATTAAAATTAATTTTCCCCACCCTACTCCCCCCCCCCCTGAAATTAATTATGAGGGGTTGGACCACGATGAATGCCTGCCCCCTCCAGTTAAAAAAAATGAAAACAGTGCCCAAAAAATCTGCAAAAAAATTTGCAAAAAACCTACTCACTGCCCATACCTCCCATTACTGAGATGGAGTGCCAATGGGCTTGAAAGAGCAAAGAATTCCAACAGTTTAAACAAGCAGACTATCACTCGCTCTGTCGTTATCTCTCTCTCTCTCTGGCAAGAAGAGCTTCCTTAGATTTATACTATCGCATAGTCTTGGCAGATATTTGCTTGTGTTCAGATCCATCCCCTAGTGGACGCCAGACATGAATGCTCACTACAATACGCCCCTTATAAACTGTGTATGTCCTTATCACTAACCTTTACTACAGAGTGGGGGCTACAACTTCGTCTTAAGTTTGGAATTCAAGCAATCTTTGGGAAAAGTCTCCCAGCAGCCCACTATAATCTTTGGAATGGATGTATCACATGGCTCCCCAGGATCCTATTTGGTTTACTGTATATGGTTGTGATCGGGACGTGACCCGTTAGGATATATTGATCGGGCACTGATCTCACAGCCAGCTACTTCGGTTAGCCGAGTAGCCACACATAGGAAAAATTAGCCTATACAGAGTTATTTACAGTACTTGCCATACTTGGGAGCATGTCCCAAGTTTGTCGGTCGAATTTGGCCATATTGGGCCGACCATAGGGAGTCAAGAAGTGCGGCGGCGGTGGTTTGGCAATGCTTAATATGCTCTATGAGGGCGTCGAAAGGCTTCTCTGATCCTGTTGGCTGGTACTGTGGCACGTACCGTACCTGCTGGTGTTGTGAAGATGAAGGGATAAAGGGAGGTGGAACAAAGAGGGCCCGGGTTGATGCATATGATCTAGCTCCAATTGGAAGCATTGATCTTGCGGAAAATTAATGATGGCACAAAGGCCTGCTACAAATCAGAGTGGAGGACTCCCAAAAATATCGCAAAAATAGCCTTGTGAGGAGTGGCTATGGTGATTGTGTGATGTGATCTGCATATTGCACTAGATTTTATCGGAATTTCAACTTGGTATCAGAGCGGCAGGGTGATGCAGTTATGCACGATCCAGTGAAGCTATGGGATAGCATCTTTCACCAGGAGAAATAGCACTCAGAGCGTCTTAGGAGAGAGGACTCCATACGGGGTATCAGCAGTTCGGATGGCAGGAGACAACAAAGTTCCTTCGATCGGAGCTTCGGGGAAGATCAGAACGATCGTCGTAGGTGAATTCCGGGGTGAATTCACGCAAAATTGCTCAAAAAAGAATGGTTCTATGTGGCTATGATAGGAGGCTGGCCGGATTTCTTTGAGCACTTCATCATTTGGGGAGCAGAGCAGATCAGAACGGGCATTTAGGTGAGGCCAGGTGATTGCGAGAATGGCAGGGTCAGCCATGGAGCAATCATAGAGCAATTCAGCTAGGTTTATAGTTGAAAAATCGAAGAGCTATCTCAATCTCTTGTGAATCTGTAACTAGCTAAAGTTGGGCATTCTCGGAGGCGAGTTAGCCTGCAAAAGGCCATGGTCAGAGATGAAGCATGGAGCACGTAATACATCTCTGAAGCTGTGATGAAAATTGCAGCTAGGGTTTTCTGAAAGAAAATCAGAGATTTCTCTTTATAGGAGACAAATTTTGGATATGTGAAAGGATGAATGTGGGCGCCCTAGCAACCTTAAAAAGCGTGTAGATGGCCATGGTAGGCCGCGGATCCGTAAGGATGCTGGAATGGATTGAATACAGCTGCCATAGCAACCAAAGAAGGCCTAGAGAAAGAAGAAGCAGCAAAAAAAAAGAAACATTGAGAGAAGGTCGCGCTTCATTTGCGCGGCCAGTGCGAGGGAGACTTGAGCGACTGGAGGTGTTTAGCGCACGGAGGAGGAAGTGCTATTGCCCGAGTTCGCCAAGAGCCGTCGGATAGAGAATCTGGTTTATAGATGGAGATTGAGTCTCCATGATAAGGTGTGGACCGTGGATTGGAGATCAATAGTTGGATGAACTTGATGTGGACCCGAAGGGCACTGAAGGGCCATGCACACTTTCTTTTTCATTAAAACTTTTCACATTGAAATGTGAATTTGGACCCGAAGTTCTAAAAGGGCATTTCTTCATTAAGAAACTTCTTTGTGAAGTTGAAGTTCAGTTTTGCAAGTCACCCTCTGGAAAGGGATATCTCTGGCTAGAGGGCACCTTTTTTGGCCATCCTTGGGCCAAAATGACCCCTGAAACTGGCTGCTCAGAGCCAGCGGACAAAGCGACGTCAGAGAGTAGGGAGAAAGGCGTTTCGGGGGGTTTTCATCACCATTCTATCGAGCGGAGTGCAAGTGACCTAGTAATGGGCTACATTTGCTATTTGGGTACCGTAGGGGCAAATTTTGGCTGGTGAAACCTGCTACAAGGCAGTACATTGAGGCATAATCACTTCTAGATCATTATTGCTTACTTCTGACAGGGTAACAAGGTGTTTGGAAGCGGTAAATGCAGTATGGGGGCGAATGGTAGAGGAATTGTGTGGAGAAAGCTAGTATTGGCTACAGAAGTGCAGTTTGGCGGCGTGACTACTCATCATTGGCGACAATTTTGAGAGGGCAAGCAATCACAGGTGAGAGGTAGGCATGGTATGCCAGTTACAAGTGAAAAATTCTTGTGATCAGATTCAACTCTTGGGGTTCGAACCAACCAACGTCAAGTGACGTTTTGGGGGAATGCTCTCACAGGCATGATCGGCAGTGGCATTGTCGAGTCAGGTGATAACTGCATAGACATACACATTTGTAGCTTGGAAATTTCTCGTTCGGAGGGAAATATGGGCTAGCTTGGAGGTACACACATTTTGGTGGTCACAGGTGATGGAACTGTGAGGTGGTGCTAGTTCGAAGCCATTGGGCAAGATAGCGGACTTGCATTGTGGACGAGCTGTGTGTGGGGACATGTGGAGGATGAAGAACGGGTCAATAATCACACTTTGGATGCTCTTGGTGAGTGGTGAGTGTGATAATTTTGCGGTTTTGCAGTCTGTAAGTCAATTTTGATCAAGTCATTGTAGTTGTGGAGCAGTGTATCAAGTTTGTCATCAAAGAGATACACTTCAACTGCCTATTCTGGGTAAGTCAAGTCAATTTGCCATATCAGTATTGCATCAAGGATGCAGATTCCAGTGATGACAGGGTGAAGATCGTTTGGTTTGGGCCATGGAAGATCTCACAGGTTCACTTGGAGGGATATTGGCATGCACAGTCATGTGAGGGACTTGATGGTGGCTTTGGAGTTCACATCTCAGTGTATTCTCAAAGAGTGGTTTGGAACCATTCACAGGAGCAGCTTGGAGCTAGCTTGGGGAAATACATGTGGACACTACAGGGTAGATGCTCAGATCTTTGTGATCAGGGATGGCATTGGGATACCTGGTAGGGATAGATAGCATTGCAGGATGACATGGGATGATCATCAGGGGGCAGCTATTTCATGTTGGACCTGAGTCATTGGCATGGACTTCATGGTGTGCTAATTTGGGAGTACAGGATGGCATTACAGCACAGGGCCAGTATTGGCATTGGCATCGATGGAGAGGCATCTACCATCACGGGCATGGATAAGCTATCTATAGCTTTCATGCAGTTGGCTGTATTTGCAAGAGTCTAGGCTTGGCACAAGTGTTGGAATTTCCATGGTGCAGATTCTCAGGTGGTGAGATCATGAGGAAGCCTAGAGGGAGTCACTCAGAGCCATATACCTCAGTATGATCAGGGAGACAGTGGTCTCGGGATCCCATGAGCGGCGACTCAGGGACAGGCTTGCGTTGGCATGGTGTCGGGTGGCACATAGCCAGGGAGAGCGAGCAGATGCTAGGAGCCAGGTGGAGCAGGAATGGAGATGGTCACTCAGGGAGTGACAACTGATACTTTGGTGAGTGATCATGTGAGTTGCATGGTTATATGCACGGTAGTCTCCAGGTTGGCATCACATGTGGTTTTTTATCCATCATTATTTGATAAGCAGGATGCAACTTTTGGTTAGATCCAGTTGGAGTCTAGTTGCACTACAGGTGGACAGATTCTTGGGGAGCTATCAACGGGTAAAGGATACTTGGTGATCAGATGGTACAGGGTACAGGGTTCTGGAGCTATCCTACCTGATATGCTATGGATTGTGGGTGAGTTGTTCATCACGATAGTGGATCTAGTTTGCATTTGCTTTGGCTTGGACGCTATGATGGATGTGGTGGTGAGATAGGCTCCTTGGTGGGAGGCCTATATACTGGTCAAATCAGAGTTGGCAATGTCAAGCATGGGAAGTTGAACCTACATGGGATGTAGGACAGGCAGATCATCATCAATATCTCTGGGAGATGGGCGAGCTACTCAGGTATAGCCTATGGTGAGGTTTGTGTACATTCATTCATTGAGTCCTTGTAGACTCTTGTGCTTGGAACATGGGGAATGGATGGGGATCAGCTTTCAGGACTTATTGGACAGTTGGATATGCTTGGACGTGAGGGCATCTTGTTACAGGTGCGGGCCATGGTGTAGGAGCAGATCTACAGGTGACATAGGTGTTGGTACGACAGGATACCACTTATGGGCAGGTCTTGGTCATGTATTTGACGCTTTATCATTCATGTTGGTTTGCATGAGTGTGTGTGGGCTTGCATGTTGCCTTGTCACGAGGGACTGGATCTGAGTCGGAGTTGTATGTGGTTGTGCATTTGCTACAGTGAAACAAAGTAATTATTTTATGCTCATTCACTTGTCATTGTCTACTAGCTATCTATCTGGTGAGGGTATAGTCTTATGGTGGCAGTAAGATTTCCTCAGGTTGAGCCTTAGTTTCCTTTATGTCAACTTTACAAGTTTGTGTGCTTGTAAGTGGCTGATAGGATGTCAGCCTAGCTAGATGGAGGATGTAAGTCTCACGGTGGCAGTGGGATTTCCTCAGTTTGAGCCATGTCGCTCATGTGGTCCACTTGTGTTCAAGTTGGATGGGAACGAGTCAGTTGGTCGAGAGTAGGGTAGACTCTCTGTATGACCATTGTGTTTGCACGATCTTTGTGGTTCAAACCTGGTGGTTTGTTGGTGTGCTTGAGTGTGAGTCAAGTACAGGGTAGCAGGACATGCATAACATCTTTTGGACACTCCAGACGTTCCTGCAATATATTGTTTTTTACCCCTATCACATTTGAGCTTAAGGGAGAGAGTTAGAAATCAAGTTGTGATCTGATTCATTAGTATACGTTCTAAATGTGATAATGTAATTACTGTACAGTTTATTTGGTTTATTGTATATGGTTGTGATCGGGACGTGACCCGTTAGGATATATTGATCGGGCACTGATCCTGTAGCCGGCTACTTGGAGTTATGAACGTAGCCACGACTGATCTAGATTTAGTCTATGAAAGCATCACATAAGCAAGACTTAACCCTAGAAAGCAGGAGAGAGAAAGCTTGAAGAGACTAAAGAAGGAGATCATATGATAAGCCAAGTAACAAATGACACAAAATCCCTACTTATAGCCAAGAGGAAGCCCTAAAAGGAAGCTTCCAGTGGCTAGGGCCAAACTGAGAGGGAAAATAGTGCGCCCTCCAAGAAGGCCCTTACTCTCAGTAATATGACCAAATAACCAATATAGTGAATCATAGGGCCCAAGGCCAATAATATGGTCTAAATGTCAATAATAGGGCCCAAGGCCAACCATATAGTCTAAATGTCAAATAATGAATAAAAAAGGGCCCAAAGCCTGCCTATGCATAAAGTAAAGTAAATGTAAATGGACATGGCGAATGTAATGAGCCGAGTCCATAACTCTCCCCGACACAAAAATAAGACCCAACTGCCATAAAGGACTGGATCAAGTAACAGCAAGCCTTGGAGGATCAACTGGAACAGCATTTGGTGTAGTAACAACTGGAGCAACAGCTGATGTAGAGGAATCAACAAGTGCGGCAAGAGCACGAGCCTGATCCACAAGTGACGGTGTATGATAAAAGACATCAATAGGCTCCCATGTGGCCTCCTCAACAGGACGACCATCCCACTGGACTAGGAACTGAATCTGCCGGCGGCGTCGACTATGATGCAAACGCACCTGAAGGATAGCAGCAGGTAATAAAGGAAAGAGATCCGGTGCAGTAGGAAACTCAGCATCACGAGGAGCATCATCCTCAATAGCAGCACGTAATAAACTGACATGGAATATATCACAGGCACGTGTGGAAGCAGGAAGCTGAAGACGATATGTAACTGGACTAAGAACATCCAATATACAATAAGGCCCATAATAACGTGGTGCAAGCTTCTCAGTAGAAGCATGGCCCTGAATAAAATGATGACGTGCAAACCGTAGGCGTAGATATACCATATCACGAACATGAAATCAACTGAAGCCTGATAATGTTGCTGGACCTGCTGCAAATGGGAAATGGCCTGAAGAATAAGCTCGCGAGCACCTGATAGAAATGAAGACAGTGTCACAGGTGTATCATCGGGAGGAAGAGGAATACCAGGTAAAAGAGGTGCATAACCATGAGATAACAAAAATGGTGCAACGCCGGTGCTGGTACTAACAGAGTTGTTATAGCTATACTCTGCCAAACATAAGTGCTGATCCCAATCCTTCCCTGAAGGAGTAACAAAATGGCGCAAATAATCCTCAAGGATCCTGTTAAGGACCTCAGACTGCCCATCAGAAGTAGAATGATAAGCAGACCCCATAAAAAGCTGTACATCCAATATACGCATAAGCTCTGTCCAGAACAATGATGTAAACTTATTATCCCGATCAGAAAGGATAGTACGACGAAACCCATGTAGGCGAAATATCTCTGAAAGGAACAAGCCTGCACACTGCTCAGCTGTGATAGTACTGCGGACGGGTATAAAATGTGCCTGTTTTGAGAACCTGTCAACTACCACCATACATGAATCGTGACCATGACGGGTGTGGGGAAGGCCAATGATGAAGTCCATAGAAATATCAGTCCACTGGCGGTGAGGAATAGGCCAACTCTGAAGCAAACCAGCGGACTTAGCACGGGAGTACTTATTACGTAAGCAGAAAGGACAGGTACGAATAAGTACAACAAGCTCTTTCCTAAGGGATGGCCAATAGAAATGATCCTTAGGACGAGCATAAGACTTCTGAAAACCAAAATGACCCCCAACTAGGGACGAATGAGCATCCGACAACAACTGAGAACGGATACCCAAAGAACTAGGAATACAAAGAGAACCATAATGATAAAGACGGTGGTCAACAATGGAATAAGCCTGATGAGGTGAAGACGACATAGGTGGAGCAGAACTATAAACATCACAAAAATCAGAACATGTAAGATAAGCATATGGAAGATCATCAAACCAGGAAGGGATCGTGGCAACAAGGGTATTCAATAAAGGAGGAAGTCTAGACAATGCGTCAGCATCAGTGTTAGCACGACCGGGACGATACAAAATAGAAAAATCAAAAGATTGTAAAAACTGCAACCAACGAAACTGACGATCACTAAGATCACGCTGGGAGAAGAGATAACGTAAGGACTGATGATCAGTAACGATATCAAAAGGAACACGGTACAGGTAATGGCGCCACTTCTTAAGAGCATAGATAATGGCAAGAAGCTCTTTCTCATGGACAGAATAACGTTGCTCATAAGAGCGTAAACGACGCGAGTCATAAGCAATAATACACAGAGACTGACGAAGCAAGGCACCCAAACCAACATTACTAGCATCGGTCTTAACAATAAATTTCTGATCAAATTGTGGTAAACACAGGACAACAGCCTCCACAACAGCACGACGAAGAGTGTCAAAGGCGAACTGACAATCAGAAGTCCAAACAAAAGCACTAGACTTCTTCAAAAGGGCATGAAGAGGGGCAGCCACAGTGGCAAAGTGAGGAACAGGACGACGAAGGTGAGTAGCGAGACCAAGAAACATACGAACATGGTGGACATCTGTGGGAACAGGCCAATCAGCGATTGCTCGAACCTTATGAGGGTCCAAACGAATACGACCATCACAAATGAGAAATCCTAAAAACTCAATCTCAACAACAGCAAAGGAACACTTAGAAAGTTTAGCAAACAACTGGTGATGAACAAGCAATTGAAAAACAGATGAAAGATGTAACACATGCTCATCAAGAGTCTTACTAAAAACAAGAATATCATCAAAATAAACTAAAACACAACGACCAAGGAGAGGACGCATGATGTTATTCATCACATTCTGGAACGTAGGTGGACCATTAGTAACACCAAAAGGTAGAACACGAAACTCATACAAACCAAGATGGGTACGAAACGCAGTCTTGTGTTCGTCCGAAGGACGCATCCTAATCTAGTGATAGCCGGAACGTAAGCCTATCTTAGAGAAAAGATGAGAGGTGCCTAACTGGTCAAAGAGATCATCCATGTGAGGAATAGGATACTGGTTACGGATGGTCAACTTATTGAGGGCACGATAATCAATGCAGAGGCGTTTGGAACCATCTTTCTTACTGACAAGGAGAACAGGGGCACCAAAAGGACTGTGACTAGGAACAATAAGGCCCTGATCTAGTAAAGCAGTAATCTGTAGCTCAACCTCATCACGCTCAGACTTAGACATACGGTAAGGAGGCCGAGAGGGAGAAGCAGAACCAGGACGCAAATCAATATGGTGGTTCACATCACGTAATGGTGGTAGCGTCGTAGGTTCTGAAAAGACAAATGCATACTGATGTAATAAGTCAGAGATCACCTGAGGAACAGCTGCTGGAGGAGAGGTAGTCACTGGAGAATCTGCTGCAGCACGCTGAACACATAATAAAGCTGCACAATGAGCCTTAGGTAGGCTGTGGATAAACTGCTTCCCGCTGATCCGCTGGAAATCTGCCTGAGAATCAATACCAGCAAGTGAGTGGGTCACTGCATCATGAACAAATGTCAATGTCTGCTGAGCCAGGTCCAAAGTAACCGCTCCCAATGAAGCAAACCAATCAGCACCAAGGATAAGGTCATAGCGCTCCAGAGGAATGATATAAAGATCTGCTTGTCCAGAAAAATCACCAATGCGGTCGGATAATCCCCGAAACATTTGAGAACTAGGAAATGAGTGAGAATTGGCAACCTCGACTGTGAGAGGCTGTGGAGCAAGAATAGGTGAAGCGCGTATCCGGCTGAGAACATAACTGCTGATAAAGGAATGAGTGCTGCCGGTATCAACTAAAGCAATATACTCACGACCAGCAATGCGCACACGTAGCCGAATGGAGCGAGGACCGGGGCACCCTGTCCAGGTAGCATAAGCAAGTTGAGCATGGCAAGTAGCAGGAAGTAAATCAGTAGAAGGCTCAGGAGATAGATCACGCTCATCAGATATATGAATGTAGATATCGGACTCATCTGGGGTAGTGCCCTCATGGTAGAAAACAGCAGTAGAAGTAGGCAGGGGCTGGCGGCAATCACGGGCAATGTGGTCAGGACTCTTACAACGAAAGCAAAGACGCTTCTGCTGAATGTCAGCGAACTCTGCAGACGTGTAACGTCGGACAAAAGCAGGACGAGGAGGCGGAGGGCGAGGAGCGGGAGAAGTAAGAGAAGAGGTCGGGACGACAGTGGATGGGGCAGATGGGGCCGGAGATGGTAGAGGTGAAAGAGATGAACGGGGTCGGGAAAAGCGACAGGGAGCAGGATCAGGGTACTTATGCTGTAAAGTACTAGCAAGGGAAATGGCCTCAAGAAGTGTGGGTGGACGGAAAGAAGAGACATCATATCGTAGAGCACCACGAAGTCCAGCAATGTAGCGAGAAATAAGCTCGGTGGCTGAAGATCTGTAAAGAGGTAGGAAAGGTCCATAAACTGATCTGTATAGGAAGAAAGATCACCAGTCTGAGTAAGACTACGGAATATATCACGCTGGCGGCTCAGCCACTGAGGGTCAATCATAGCATGACAAAGATCACAACGAAAGGTAGGCCATAACTGGAGACCGTCCCGATCAGGGTCAAGTCGGTAGACCCGCCACCAAGTGGCAGCACGTCCATCTAAATGTAAGGCGGCTAACTGGATCTTCTGAGGATCAGTCTTAGGGTAAATCTGAAAATAAGTATCAAGCTTTGCAAACCAATTCTCTAACAAGTTCCCGTCAGAGGAACCAGAATAGGTGGCAAGCTGTACCCGATCACAAAAATCTCGAGCAAGATGTGGCTCAGGAGCTAGATGTCGTGGAAAATGTGACTCAGGAGCTGTAGGACGTGGAAAACCGGGTGGTGGGTTAGGTGGAAAATGAGGCCCACCGCCAAAGGAAGTAGACGAGGATGGAAGTCCAAATGGAGACCCAAATGATGGATGAACAGGGGCTTTGCCAGGTCCATGTGGCTGTAAGGAATCAATCTGTGATTGCATAGTGGCAAAGCTGGTCTGTAGAGTGCTAAAACCGGTCATCATTTGGTCGAAACGACTACTGAGGAGAGTAAGAGAGTCACGCATATCAGCAAACTGTTCATCTAAAGGTCCGGAATGACTCGCAGGTGTAGTGGGTGAGCTAGCCATGAGGAAGAAAAAGTAAGCGAGAAAAGAAATGTGCTAAACAATTGGACGCACTGAAGGAGAGGACATAAGTCATCACAACAGGCACGCCAATGAAAAGACACAATAGAACTCGCGATGTAAGATGAACGGAAAGGACAACTAAGTAAGAAATGCCTCGTAACCACAACCGGAAGTGAGCTAAAAAACAGCGGCGATATGTCGAGGTACCGGGCAGCCTCCAAAAAAGATGCTAAGGGCCCGACAACGTGGAGTAAACGGTGGGTAAAGGTATGGGAAACAATAATGGACTATGGGGCTGGAAAGGGAGCAGCCAAGGAAAGGAAGTGATAACAAAAAGGAGGTATGGGTAGCGAGGAATCAAGGCTGAAAAATCAGAGATCGCCCTTCAAGGGTAAAAAAAAAGTTTGCGATAAAGACGGGGAGCAATCCCGATGCGCGATGAAGTTGGGTGGGAGTGGCTTTCTAAGCATCTAGGCGTGTTTGTATTGTCCGGGGTAGGGTTGCGAACACAGACAGCAGTGTAGGAGGGTGAGCTGAAATTTAGGCGGATGTAGGGCGCCAGCTATGGTGGAGTGTGGGCGTCCAAGAGAGGTAGTAAACGGCAAAAAAAATCCGGGGTAGGGTTGCGAACACAGACAGCAGTGTAGGAGGGTGAGTTGTCCGGGGTTTAGGGTTGCGAACACAGACAGCAGTGTAGGAGGGTGAGCTGAAATTGAGGCGGATGTAGGGCGCCAACTATGGTGGAGTGTGGGCGTCCAAGAGAGGTAGTAAACGGCAAAAAAAATTGGATCAAAAAGATGGGTTGGTAGGGCGCTAGGAGTGGCTGATGGAAGGTGGCGAATAGGGGCAGCAAAAAGCGGAAATTTTCAGCAAAGGAAGGAGCAGTAGGGCGCTGGTCAGCAAGCATGAGGGCGCCCAATAGGGCAGCAAATAGGAGGCAGTAGGGCGCCCAAAATAGGGGAGGAAAAAGGCTGAAAATGCAGCAGTAGGCAGCCAGCAAGTGGGCGCCTGTCCTCCTCCGATCCGTCGTGAAAATCTGCAAGACAAGTGTGGAGAAATGCTGAAGATCCGGCTGAAAAATGGTGAAGATCCAAGCTGAAGATGGGCGCCCTCCTGTGAGAGAAAAATCTGCTCAATGGAGATGCTCAGGAAAGTGCTCTGATACCAAGTTATGAACGTAGCCACGGCTGATCTAGATTTAGTCTATGAAAGCATCACATAAGCAAGACTTAACCCTAGAAAGCAGGAGAGAGAAAGCTTAAAGAGACTAAAGAAGGAGATCATGTCATAAGCCAACTAACAAATGACACAGAATCCCTACTTATAGCCAAGAGGAAGCCCTAAAAGGAAGCTTCCAGTGGCTAGGGCCAAACTGAGAGGGAAAATAGTGCGCCCTCCAAGAAGGCCCCCACTCTCAGTAATATGACCAAATAACCAATATAGTGAATCATAGGGCCCAAGGCCAATAATATGGTCTAAATGTCAATAATAGGGCCCAAGGCCAACCATATAGTCTAAATGTCAAATAATGAATAAAAAAGGGCCCAAAGCCTGCCTATGCATAAAGTAAAGTAAATGTAAATGGACATGGCGAATGTAATGAGCCGAGTCCATAACTCTTGGGTTAGCCGAGTAGCCACACATAGGAAAAATTAGCTTGTACAGAGTTATTTACAGTACTTGCCATACTTGGGGGCATGTCCCAAGTTTGTCGGTCGAATTTGGCCATCTTGGGCCCGACTTTAGTTTGACAGGTGGTAGGCCAATTTTAGGACACCTGCCTTTTCATGCAGTTTGTGAATACTCTATATGTACAGTGTTTCTTTGTAATCTAACAACTTTTGTTGTGCCATTTATGAGAGCTTGTGAGGAGTGGCTATGGTGATTGTGTGATGTGATCTGCATACTGCACTAGATTCTATCGGAATATTAAGTTTATCTTCAATTCCTATTAGGTTGAGTTGTTTGGCTTCACAGCACTCCGTTGGCATTTGCAATAGGATCTTAAGGATCTACACTTGGTGATCTTTACACCTACCATACAAAGTTTTAGGAGAAATGCCCAAAGCTCCCTGCCGTACCAAGTGATACAGCCCCAGGAATCTGGCTCCTTAAAAGCTGGCCAGTATCTCTCCACTCCATGAGCTGGTCTCTTTCCCAAGGCCCTAGCTCGAGTTTGGGGCTTGGGAGAGACGGTCATTCACCAGGCACTTATAGTGCTGAACACTTGGTTGGAGCAAGCTCATGAACTTGGTTTTATGCTTTAATAAACACAGTTGAGTTTTCTCAGCACACACGCTTCTGCTAACATGGCCTTGACATACCATTTGATCTCCTAGAATAATGTTTGGCCATTTTATTCCTTGGTTGCCAACCTTACCATCTCATACTGGATCATTGCTTGTGTTAGAGCCTATTCGCCCCGGCTTGTGTAGTGTGCAGCACATTTTCATTTTCTTATAAGCCTCAAAAATGCGAAGGTACGAGTGGCACCCTCCAACCTTGCTGTCACGAACACAATCATTAGAGCACTGAGCGCAAAAGATAGCCAACAACTGCACCATACTACTACTAACACAGGCCAATGCTTAGTGGAGAGCATTCTGGTGCGGTTGACAATAGGTGCAGTAATTAGCGTGGATTGTTCTGTGTAAAATACCTCTGGAAAGTTCTTTGTCCTTGTCACAAATTTTGGGCAAAAGATTCAGTGTATGCAAGATCAAAAGTTTTATCTACAGGCTCACTTTCCACTAAGCTGAGCTCAAATGCGTAGGATAATTGATTGACACTTTTGCCCTCCCTTGTAATTTACCCTGAATAATACCATTTCTAGCTAGTAGCTACAAATACTGGCATTAGAACTGGCTTAGAACATATAATACTGATTCTTGACTTTATTTCACTGGATTAGGAAGACAAATAAGCTTCGTAGAACTGGCCTGAGCATGGACAAATTTGAAACAATTTGATCACCAACAGCAATGCAAATCTCAAAACTAAAACTAAATGGCAATAACAAGAACCACAAACAGGTATGCTTTACTTACCAAAAAGCTTTGAACCATAAAGCATTGCAGGAGAAACAGTGAAATGCAGAGGGCAGAGCAGACTCATTTTGGCAGAGCAGAGCAGACTCATTTTTGCAGGGGCTGCTGTGAATCACCCATCCTCCAGCCTGCAGAGCACATGTCCAAAGCCGCACCTGCTTTTTTCTCAACCAAGCACTATAAATGTCAATTATAAAATCCCAGTGTTCAACTGTTCATTCCAGGTTTTTTCCGGAGTGCCTTATTAGACGACATCCCAACTGCATCTTCTCTGTCTGGAGTGGATGAAGTTTTCTCAAGGCTAAGCTTTCCCGAAGGAGTACCTTTTGCTGAGCCATTCATATTTGCAGCTTCGGGGGGGGGGGGTGACGGTAGGACTATCATGAATGAGGGACTCGAGATTTGTAGAAAGATTGGTGATAATGACATCGTTTATCAGAACACGGAGAGAATCATGTGGTGCTTGCTTACTTCCAGTATCATCCTATTCATGCAAATGAGATTGTCCATACAGAACGAATTAACATGCTCATCAAGAAAATAGCACTAGCTTTTAACATTCATGAATGATATTTCCCAACATCAATTCACAATCTTACACATCACATTAGAATGCTCTAGATACATAATAAAATTTTCATGCTCAGAAATTATAGATATGACCTGTCAGAATGAAAAAATTAAAGAGGAGATCATCAAATAGACAACTATACTCTTGAAATGTTTTGAAAGCTTATAATATGCAGGGAATTAGTGCTTCTTGTAGAATATGGAAAGTGAAGTAAACGGAAAGTACAACAACCAATTACTGTCTTTACAAACAGAGGATCAAATTGCATGATCTTCTTAACATGGGAAAATCAAACCAAGTTGGTAAGTGAATCTTTGCATATAATTAGATAGGTACCATTACCACACTTCAACTTAAGCTAATGAACTAACCACAATAGCAATTTTCAGCAAGGAAAGCTGAAACTCTTTGTAGTTGAGGTCCAGATGTACAAAATCAGTATCATCCTCACCCTCCTTGAACTCCGTGTAGTACAAGGCACAAGAGAGATTTTTGCAAAGCTCATTTTGAAGTGCAACTAGTTGTTTGTACCTCTGCAGAGAACCCAAACTTGCAAATCAAGAAAATTTTCGTGATATTCTGGAAATGTCAAAATTATTCTTACTACAGTGTAGGTGCTGTTACCCTGAAGAATTGGACCAATGAGCTGATTTTGACAGTGCCATCGGTTGTGCCTGTTTCACGCAGTGTCTGATAAAAGAAGATATCAAGCTCTAATTGATACTCATGATAGACATCCTGCACAAGCTTGCTTTCCAAAAGTCCATAATCGGACTCTCTGAAAGGTGTTGCCATCAAAGGCAGCAAATAGACTTTCAAAAAGGCATCCACCTGATGCAACCATTAATTTGCAGTCACTTTAAGCTCTAGCTACCACATCCCTGCAGCGTTTTCATCTAAAGAGAGTCATATTCTGAAAAGCTATCTGGGCATGTAGTATACCTTGGAACCCCTTGAACCCACAAAAACAATCTCTTGCTTTCCAGTGGGATCTCACACTTCATTAAAGGACCATTAAAAAAGAAAATATTGGGCCACAGACCAACAAGTAGGCAAGAACAATTAGCAAGGGATGTACGCAAGCGAAAAACTCAGCTTTCAAGATTACACTTTGCACTTACTTTTTCTTCCAGTGACATGTTGCTCTTGCATTTATGCTTTGCCAATTTGACTAAACTTTCAAAAAATTCTCGGAATAAGAGCTGTCTCTTCTGCAAGAAAATGACTTGTCAGCTGTCGAGAAATCAATTAAGTACCTAGCATCTCTCTTGATAGAACAATGTAATATACATCAAGCATCTGCTCTCAGAAGGTGAAAGGACATGGTAATACTTACAGGAGAGTGCACGTCTGAGAAGCAATCCCAAGAGTTTGAAGTTGATCGCAAAAGAACATCTATTTGAGCCAAACCGAATCCAGGCTCCACAATCTGCCACCAACCATAAAGTGAAACAATCTGACTTTGACCCACAATAATGATCATAAATTAGTCAAGCTTAGAAAATCCTTGATGAAAAACTTGGAACTTCAATGCAACATGGAGTTTGTTATCTACAAAAGATACCGTTACCGAAAAAAGTTGATATCAAAAATCACTAAAAGCCCAACTTGTCTCTTAGTTTTCTGCTAGTTCCTCCAGTTTAGCATGTTCTATCACTAATGAGTGTATGCATACAGTTATTGCTGAATTCAGGACTTACATTGTATTGATTACAGTCTTAGTGCCATACTTTTAGATGGAGTTTTGATTTTTCTGTTCACAAAATAACCAAAATAAGAGTGAAAGCAGCATACACGAGCATCATGGCAGAGTCTCCAGAGCTGCTCAAAAAACATAGCACGAGATCGCCAAAGGAATGTTGTTTCACTCTCTTTCAGACCATTGGAGCTAGATGGCAGAACCAAAAACAACCAATTACAAAAGGATAAAGCTGAGTCCAAAACTTCGATACGCTTTCCTTGTTTGCAGTGTCTTTTTCAAAAGTAAGGTTGAAAATTGATTGAGATGATTTTAAATGCAAAGAGGGAAAAGTGACCGAATATTCAATTATGATCAAGTATTTGGTTAATTTAGCAAACACATACAAGAGACCCTTTTATGCTTTGGATAAGGAAAGTTCTTTGAGGCAGAAAGTCTTACCTTAACTAGCCTAGTCCTACTCCGTGTATGCTAGACTATGCTCCTGGACACTTTACCATCTATCAAAAGAACTTGACTGGGAGGCTCCAATCATGAGGCAAGAAGAATAAATAGGCTGCACTGAAAGAATGAAAATTAGTGCACAATTATCTGGAATATAGGCAGTTATGATCAAAATCTCAGGTGTTGAATCAATGAAGCATAAAAGACAGCAATAGACTAAAGCCCTACAAGCAATAGACAAGACAATAGGTTCTCCCACAAAGAGCCCAAGCAATACCAATCAATAATCTGAAAAATGAGTGTACAAATGCCCCTATAAATACCCTACCAATGAACCCTAAAATAGGAATTCAAAAGTCAAGGGAGGCAAAATGTGGAGGGAAAATAGTGCGCCCTCTTACGGGCCCCCACTCCACATATAACCATATAATAAGGGCCCAAGGCCAGTCAATGTCATAAAAAAGGACCCAGTGCGGGTCATAAGCATATAGAAAGGCTCTGGGGCCTGTACATGACTAATATAAAATGCGTAACCAGAAATATACATAACCAACAGTAAATGTAAAGAGGCCTGCGGAATATATGCAGAGTAGCCCAGTATGCCTGTATCCTGTAGTCCGTAACTCTCCCTGGCTATAAAGAACATTGCCCCCAATGTAGTTAAAATAAGATAAGAACTAGTGCCAGAGAAAAATACTGCATCAAGATATATCATTTGAGAAAGGAACATCAAGAGAAGCCGGAGCATCCCGAGAAGCAATGGTAGCTGCAAGTGATCGAGCCTGATCAGCCAGGATAGGGGTATGATAAAAAACATCAATGGGTTCCCAAGTAGCTTCGACCATCCCACCGGACCAAAAACTGAACCTGCCGATGGCGACGACCATGCAATAAGCGCACCTGTAAAATAGCAGCTGGCAGGAATGGAAAAAGCTCTGGATCTGTAGGAAATGAGGAATCTCGAGGAGCATCATCCTCAATAGCAGCACGTAATAAACTGACATGAAAGATATCACAAGCCCGAGTAGCAGAAGGTAACTCAAGACGATATGTAACTGGACTGAGAGGCTCAAGAATCTGAAAAGGCCCATAATAGCGCGGCGCAAGCTTCTCAGTAGAAGCAAGACCCTGTACAAAAACGATGGCGAGCAAAGCGTAACCGGAGAAAAACAGTATCTCCCGCTGCAAACTCAACATGGCGCCGATGACGATCAACAATGGTCCTATACCGCTGCTGAACATGCTGTAAATGAGAAGCAGCTCTAGTAATAATCTCCCGAGCACTCGAAAGATAAGATGAAATAGTAACAGGTGCATCATCTGGAGGAGCAAGTATACCGGGTAGAACTGGTGAGTATCCATGAAAGTTGCTGATACATCTGCGTGCTAGGAAAAGAGTGTGCGCTGGCAACCTCAACATGCAGGGGATGAGGCGTAGTGACTGGCATAGCACGAATGCGTGTAGTAATATGACTGCTGAGAAACGAGTGAGTGCTACCCGTGTCAACAAGGGCAATAAACTCAAGACCAGTGATACGTACGCGAAGACGGATATGGCGTGGGCCCGGCTTACCGGCCCAAGTAGCATAAGCAAGCTGAGCATGGCATACAGCTAGATCAGGGGGATCAGAAACAGGCTCAGTGGGTGTGGCAAACTGATCAACAGGTGGGTCATCATCAAGAATATGAAGGCATATGGCAGAATCAGGACTATCATCAGGTGTGTCAGTATCATGGAAATAGACGACAGTAGTAGTGGTAGGTTGTCGGCAATCACGGGCGATATGATCAGGACTCTTACAGTTGAAACACAAGCGCTTCTCACGGATCTCAGACATCTCAGGCTGTGAGTAGTGACGAACAAAAACAGGACGAGGAGAAAAAGGAGGACGTGGTGCGGAAGGAAGAGTGGACGAAGGTGAACTGACAGATGTGGGACTAGCAGAGGATGGAGAGGAAAAAATAGGACGTGTGAAAGGACGCGAAGGACAAGAAACAGAGGAAGAGATGGGAGAGTACTTGTGCTGCAGTGCGGTAGCAAGGGAGATGGCGTGAGAAAGAGTGAGTGGAAAAAAAGAAGAAACATCATACCTGAGTGCGCCTCGTAGACCAGCAACGTAGAGAGAGATGAGCTCCAATGTAGAAATATCTGGGAATAGATAGGAAAGCTCTGTAAACCGTGTCGTACAAGCAGCCAAGTCACCAGTGTGAGATAAACTGCGAAAGATGTCGCGCTATCGAATAAGCCACTGAGGATCAATCATCGCTAGGCGGAGTGCTGTCATAAACTCTGTCCAACTAGCAAGGCCAGGGTGTGAAGCCGTCTGGAGAAACATGCGCCACCAAGTAGCAGCACGGCCCTCCAAATGTAAAGCAGCCAAATGTATCTGCTGAATGTCAGTCTTAGGAAACATAAGGAAGTAGGTCTCAAGCTTAGAATACCGATTCTCGAGTTCATTCCCATCGGATGACCCATAATACACAGTAAGTTGAACTTTATCCTTAAAGTCTCGTGGCAAAGGACCAGAAGATGAAGGAATCTCGGGTGGTGGAAATGTACGCTGTGGGGGAACAGGTGGAGATAGTGGAGAAACACTGGACTGTAATGATAGTGTAGCAATCTGGGTAGAAAGAGCAGTGAACGTCTCTCGTAACTCCTGGCGTAAATCAGTGCGTACATCACTCATGGCTTCCCTAAGATGATCTTGGAATTCATGCCGTACTTCGTCAAGGTAAGTGGAAGACGGTATGCGAGGCTTAGATGTAGGGGAAGTATCCATGGTCAAGGAATGCAGGAAGTGAAGAGAGTGTAAGAAAAGCTTAATATCGGAGGGAGCGGACTTTTGTCGTCACCCCAAATACGCTTTAGGTACACAAACGACACTGAGAGCAGAAAGGAAATGACAAATGTCAAGAAAAGGTGTGGAAAGCAAGGAAAAAATAGAGCTCCAAGCGTGTGCGAAGAGCTGGCTGGAAAATGTGACCACAAGGAGAATGAAAGTGGGCGCTGGACAGCCTCCAATCAATGCTGAAAATATGGCTGGAAATCTGTGGAAAACGTGATGAAATAGGTTGATGCACAGCCTCCAATCAAAACTGAAATATGGCTGAAACTCTGCTGGAACAATGGCTGAAAAATGTGATGAAGTAGGGCGCTGGACAGCCTCCAATCAATGCTGAAAAGATGGCTGGGAATCCTCTCCCTGAATCAAATGGAGGATTCAAAAAAAGAGGGAAAAGGATTTGGAACTTGGGTGCCGGAAATAATCTGCCCCAATTTTTTTTTTTTTCCGGCCGCCAAATTTAGCGGAAGTATTTCCGCTAACTATCTGCTAAAGCTCCGCCAAGGAAAATGCTCTGATGGGAGTTGGTCCTCCTCCAAACCGTGCAAGGACCCAATGCGGGTCATAAGCATATAAAAAGGCTCTGGGGCCTGTACATGACTAATATAAAATGCGTAACCAGAAATATACATAACCAACAATAAATGTAAAGAGGCCTGCGGAATATATGCAGAGTAGCCCAGTAGGCCTGTCTCTTGTAGTCCGTAACTCAGGCATTTATAAGATGGGCCCTAATTGTGTGACTCCTTAACATTGGAAGAAAATAAAATGACTGGAATAAAGCTAGAAAGTTGGCGGCTATAACTAGAATTCAGAGCCACAAAGTTCTCTGAAGAACTCTAAATGGAGCTATAGATAGCCCAGAAGAAGGATCCAAGTCTTAGTACATGAAATCACCTACAAATATTCCATAATTGCAAGCCAAATAAGAATTTATCAGTTGGAAATTTAAGAAGCGAGTCTTTGATGCATCTTCCAACTAGAGTCTACCTTTTCCAAACAAAGAAGTTTAAAACACTCAGTCAAGAATCTGCAACACTTCACAAATCAAAAAATAACCATATTCGTAAATGACATGGCAAGGACCTCTTGGGGTCAAGCCAAACTTTCACCGTTCTCACTTCCTAGAGTTGGATGTCAATGATGCACCAATATTACCTCGAAGCCTGGATAGTGATAATTCACATTTTGGGTCAGTTCTTCACATTAATTATATGTGGAGATTGGTCGCTTCCAAGATATTCCCCATGAGAGCAAGATGTAACATCTATGCACACAACTCAAACCTTTCAATGGCACTGTTTGAAAGGAAGATGTGAGGAGCAAAAGGGCGACCATGGCTGTGGCGTGCCACAGGCCATGCTGGTCTCTCTTATCTCTTTTGCTTGATAAGTTTTAATGGCTTGTACTTTGCAAATGTACAACGTACACAATGCTTAATACAACAATTTATAGGATATGCTGCAAGCAATAAATTTGTTTCAACAACAAATTATTGACATGAATGCCAAACATGAACTGGCGGTGCAAGAACTACGGGCAATGAACCACTATAGGCAGGCTATCTGTTGTAAACCTTTCTTTACAAGCTTTACTTCCGGCGCCACTGGCGCCAGCAGCGCCCCTGCTGCTCCCGGCACCGCTCCCAGTGCCACTGTGACCAGAATCCAGCCGGCGCCAAGTTCCTATGGCTGAAAACCTTTGATCGGTTCTAGCGAAGTCCCGAGAGCTCAGATCGATGTGCAATCACCTCACACGATCTAGGCATGATTAAAGAAAGCTTGGGGATCAATAAAATCTAGAGAGAGAAAATGACTTTCTAGAGAGAGAAAATCCTAGAGAGAGAAAAACGTGCTTTACCAGCCTGGGTAGAGTGCTTGCTATGAGGGGGGTGCCGAATCCCACCAATACTATAGGGGAGTGCGGGTGCGACTCAGGGCAAGCTCCAACCAAGTCTCAGCCTCCCTTGCTGGAATGTTGTCCTGGCACTCGCCTTGGCATGCTAGCTCCCCGGAGACTAGGGTCGGTCACACACTTGAAAAGTAACCTTCTCAGATTTATCAATAAAGTGGGATTTTCCTCAAACTGACTCTGATTACCTTTTGGGTTTCAGTGTTCGGTAAAAGCGCCAGTTGTAAGGCCACTTCAAAATTTTTAAGTTAGCACATAGCTGAGGGTCGTATTCCGGGACGCCAGCGGTATGCTGTCGGGACCATTTGGTCCAGGAACTGGTTGTCTCCATATCAATCGCGGCTTGTGGTTCTGAGTGTTCCTTGCATGAACGTGAATGGGTTAAGCTCTTGGGGAACGGGCTCTAACCTGTCGGCTGAGTTGGATGGCTTGCTTGGGTGGAAGTTACCTGTTTATGGCTGTCCAGTCTGGCGTGGCGCCAGGTCGGCTTCCAGCGCTCGTGACGAAGCTTTCAGTTGGTTAAGTATGATGTAAGTCAGACCGCTTGCTTGGAATGGATGTTACTCGTTTGTAACGAAGCTTCGAGTTGGTTAAGTTTGATGTATGTCGGGCGGCTTGCTTGGAGGGAAGTCACCCACATCGGGACCCCCGATCTGGCATGGCGCTAGGTTGGATCTCAATGTTGGTTTTCGGAACTTCAAGTTGGTTAACTCTGATCATTGTTGGCGAGTTGGCTGCTTGTATGTCAAGTGGGTTTGGATGGCAAGAGTTGAAGGCTGGGAAGCTAAGTCGTGGTTCCCGGCTCCCTTTGGGATGCCTGCGCTACATGTGGTATCAGAGCCGACTGGCCGGTCAGCTATGTGGATCTCACGGAAATGGCCACTGTTTGGGGTTCATCAAGACAACTGTTGTGCAAGGTGCTGCCCACAGTGTAAGCACGGGTGCGTCCACGGTCGAGGTGGTCGGCAGAACGAGGGACTTGATGAGTCAAGGTGTTGCCCTTGAGGTGTAAGCACGGTCAGTTCTCGCGGTTCGGGCTTGGCGCTGTCTGCACGTAGGACAGATGAGGCAGTGTGTTGCCATTAGGTTGGTGCAAGCATGGTCTGTGCCTTGTGGGGGTGCGGGGTGACATATTCGAACTGTACGGGTTAACCATTGATACAGAGATGCTACTCGAATTCGGGTGTAAAGCACGGGTGGTTAGCTGCCGGTGCGGGATAGCTGCCGATCGTTTAGCTATAAGGGCTATCGACCAAAAAGTGGTGGGGCGTGACTGAGGCAATGTGCTGCTTAATGGTGAAAGCACGGATAGTTGGAGGGGTGTCCTATGTGGGCTGATTCTGTGATCGATTTGTATGGGCGCGGCCAGGCAAAGGTCCGTTGGCAGGACCATCTCAAAGGGGGACCTTGTCTTTGTTACTTGTTAGTAAACCTGCCTGAGTGTCTTACTTGTATGTATTCGTGGTGAGTCTTAGTACTCGTGCTTTGCCTGGTTTGCATGATTGCTTGTGATACAAGGAGCTGATGGCTCGAGAAGGAACTTTTCTTTTGAAGGCTGATACCATCAAACAAAGAGGACTACAGAATCTGTGGATTTGCAGTTCAAGTACTCGCACGTGAACGGCAACGAAACGAGTCTTGCAAAGGATGGATGGCTAGCCTGTTTCTTGGGTTAATTTCATTTGCGACAACGCCCACCAGACACAAGCAGGAAGTCAAAAGTTGGAAAGGGCAATTTCAGGGGAGATCTTCTATGGAGCAGTTGGTCTTCATTTTGGGACGGCCACCTTCGGAACTGAAACTCACTGAGCATGGGTGATATCCAGTATCAGTTGGATTTTTCCTCAAAGGGAAAAGACTAGGATCCTCTTCAGAGATTGGCAACAAGTTGGATCGAGCCATAATCCTAGCAGATGGGAAGCAAAGTGTTGGAAAGGCTTTTTGTCCGAAGAACTCTACTCTAAGTCCGATCAGCTGATTTTATAAGTGGAGGGAAACTATCACACACACCTCTCTCTTGGGGCAAATTTTGAATGAAAGTTGATCAAAACGGGGGCAAATTCAAGGTGACCTAGCCATACTCACACAAGGAGACTGGCGAACTTTGGACCTAATAAGTTGACAAGTTTTTGTGGAAAGGGAAGCTTGTTATAGGCTTTCTTTGGACCAGCAATGATGAGGAAACATATGAGTACGATGGCTTGTGTTACGTGTAAGGCAGCTGATCAATGAAGGAACTGTGAAAGTTGAGTCTTGCATGAGAGACTTGGTATTTCGAACGGACGCTAAGGGACAGTTCATGTTGAGATCGGACTAGTGCAAACTTTGGGTGCATGTGTCTGATTCAAAGAGAGCTACTTGAAGTCAAGCTCGATGTACACTTCTTGTTTTGACTGTGAGGCAACTGACCAGTGATGGAATTGTGAAAGTCAAGTTCTGCGCGACGGACATGGTGCTTCAAACAAACGCGAAGAGATAGTTTGTATGCGGATCAAACTGGTGCGACCCTTTGGGTTTCCACGAGGTCAATGGTTACATTTGGGCTGATTCAAAGAGCTACTTCAAGCTAAGTGAGAGGTGCATTGCGGAGTACTCAATCTTTGCCTACCTTAAAGAGCCAAGAAGGAAATGTATCAAGATCAGGCTGGGACAAGGAGAGAAATCAAGGTGCAGAAGCAACAAGGCACGGAGTGGACCATAAAGTGGGCAATCAAACGATAAATCCTTTGGCTCAGGGAGCCTTGATACCTGTGCGGAACTGATCTAATCTGGAGCTCAGGGAGCTCAACACAAAGTGAATCAAGGACAAATCAGGAGCTCAAAGGAATTCCAAAGTCGAAAGTCAGAAGCGAAAGGGGCGAACATTTCAAAGAAAGGCCTTTGTCACCAGTTAATAAGGTTCTTGGGTTTTACGAAAACGATATAAAACCTACGCTTTTCCCAGACAAAGAGATATTTTAAGCTATGTAATTTTTCAGTACAAAGAGCTGAGCCTCCGACTTGTGGTGTGCCAGCTTCAATGTTAATAAAAACTAGCCAGTAAATTGAATATTGTGCCAAGTAGCTTAAATGTACAGTTATTTTGATTGGGAGACACCTTTACTTTAATCTGACATCTGATGAGGACATCAGATTTTATAAAGGTGGGGTGGATGTTGTATAGCTATCTTTACAAGCTTTACTTCCGGCGCCACTGGCGCCAGCATTGTCCCCAGCGCCAGCAGCGCCCCTGCTGCTCCCGGCGCCACTGTGACCAGAATCCAGCCGGTGCCAAGTTCCTATGGCTGAAAATCTTTGATCGGTTCTAGCGAAGTCCAGAGAGCTCAGATCGATGTGCAATCACCTCACACGATCTAGGCATGATTAAAGGAAGCCTGGGGATCAATAAAATCTAGAGAGAGAAAATGACTTTCTAGAGAAAATCCTAGAGAGAGAAAAACGTGCTTTACCAGCCTAGGTAGAGTGCTTGCTATGAGGGGGGGTGCCGAATCCCACCAATACTATAGGGGAGTACGGGTTGCGACTCAGGGCGAGCTCCAACCAAGTCTCAGCCTCCCTTGCTGGAATGTTGTCCTGGCACTCGTCTTGGCATGCCAGCTCCCCGGAGACTAGGGTCGGTCACACACTTGAAATGTAACCTTCTCAGATTTATCAATAAAGTGGGATTTTCCTCAAACTGACTCTGATTACCCTCTGGGTTTTAGTGTTCGGTAAAAGCGCCAGTTGTAAGGCCGCTTCAAAATTTTGAAGTTGGCACATAGCTGAGGGTCGTATCCCGGGACGCCAGCGGTATGCCGTCGGGACCATTCGGTCCGTGGCGCCAACGGTATGCTATCGGGACCATTTGGTCCAGGAACTGGTTGTCTCCATCTCTGTCACGGCTTGTGGTTCTGAGTGTTCCTTGCATGAACATGAATGGGTTAAGCTCTTGGGGAACGGGCTCTAACCTGTCGGCTAAGTTGGATGGCTTGCTTGGGTGAAAGTTACCTGTTTATGGCTGTCCAGTCTGGCGTGGCGCCAGGTTGGCTTCCAGCGCTCGTGACGAAGCTTTCAGTTGGTTAAGTCTGATGTAAGTCAGACCGCTTGCTTGGAATGGATGTTACTCGTTTGTAACGAAGCTTTGAGTTGGTTAAGTTTGATGTATGTCGGGCGGCTTGCTTGGAGGGAAGTCACCCACATTGGGAGCCCCGATCTGGCATGGCGCTAGGTTAGATCTCAATGTTGGTTTTCGGAACTTCAAGTTGGTTAACTCTGATCGTTGTTGGCGAGTTGGCTGCTTGTATGTCAAGTGGGTTTGGATGGCAAGAGTTGAAGGCTGGGAAGCTAAGTCGTGGTTCCCGGCTCCCTTTGGGACGCCTGCGCTACACTATCCTTCCCCGATGTTTAGCCCAAAGTTTTTGTCAGGGGGCAAAAAGGATAGGCATCCCGAAGTGGTGTTAGCTTGGTTGGTGGACTGCCGGACGTCACGTTTTTCCATGTTGGACCGCTGCACAGTTCGGCCAATGACACCAAGATCGCTACTGCAATATATTTCTACACGGTAAGGCGTACACCTGGTGGCAAGATCTCAAGGACAAGGTCAACGTAGTAACGTACCGACCACCTATGATGAGTTTCAGGAAGCCCTTAATACCACTTTTTTGCCAGTTTTGGACCATTTCGAGCATTATCATTGGGTTTCTTCATTGCAAATGGGTACAAGACCCCTAGATGTCTATTTACAAGATTCTCAAGAGGCGGCACCTTGTTTCACCAGTCAAATGGACGACCCAATTTTACTCAAGTGGCAATTCACCATTCACCATTGACCTTCCCAAAAAGTATCAACTTGATGTTCGTTGCAATCAACTACTTAGCTTAGAGAATGTCGTTAAGCCAAAATCAATGACGACAACCATGCCATAGCCTGTGAGTTAGTATGAAGAGTACTTTACATTAATTTGACAATTCATGATTATAACACTCTTTGTAGAAGACTCTTTGCTCCTCCTAGTTAGAAATTTCACATTTTGTTCATCTTTGTTGTTATTTCATGACAATATCTATGATTGGGTTCATGGCACTTGCCTTTGTAAAAATGGCTTCAACCCATAACCTTGTAGCACAGCTTTCCTTTGTAGTAATCTGGAAAAAAACTCCTTTGGTTTCTTGCTACCTTCTAACATATCAAGGAACATGCGACAAAATTTATATTTCTGAACCCACACAAGCCTATGAATTTTAGCTGCAAATGTCCTCCACCACACACAAATATCTCCATCTCTTTTTGGCAATCAACGCAAACATGTGCAACTTAGAAATGCTTGTGAAGATATTGACCTATATTGATAGGCTTTTTTCAATTTATGGAACTTCTTATCCTGTATGCTTTATGTTGTACTTTCCACACCATTTTCTTGAAAAAAAAAATCAATCATTATTTGACCTATTAGGATTTGTACTGAGAATAAACTAGTCTGATAGAGAATGCTATTATTAGAATTATTAAAGAGTAGAAGGTAGTACATATCACTAGCATTTAAGAATGTAAATAACAATCACTAAATGTAGAACGAGAATGTACACAATCATCACTCTTCATAATGTCTTGTAGGTGCAAGTACAAAATACCACTCTATTAATGGTAACAAGAAGTACAATAAAAAAAAATGATGTGGTAAATGATTGTGATGATCAAGTCAACGAAACATTTTTTGAAATTTTTAAAATTGGAAACTAAACTAAGTAATAGCTAGGCAATTTAACCAAAGTCTAATAGTTTGGAACCATTCAGCTTATGTAAGATATGCTTGGAGCATGTGTTTATTACGCAAGTGAAGTTATGGACTCGGCGCATTACATTCGCCACGTCCATTTACATTTACTTTACTTTATGCATAAGCAAGCCTTGGGCCCTTTTTTATTCATTATTGACACTTAGACTTTATGGTTGGCCTTGGGCCTTATTATTCATTATTTGGACATTTGGACATATTACTAGAGAGTGGGGGCCTTCTTGGAGGGCGCACTATTATCCCTCCCAGTTGGGCCCTTGCCACTGGAAGCTTCCTTTTAGGGCTTCCTCTTGGCTATAAGTAGGGAATCTGTGTCATTTGTTATTCAGCTATGATATTGATCTCTCCCCTCTTTAGTCTCTTTAAGCTCTCTTTCTTGCTTTCTAGACTAATTCTTGCTAATTACGAATAGAGCCACAGCTGATCTAGAATTAAGCTATGAAAGCATCACATAAGCAAGACTTAACCCTAGAAAGCAGGAAAGAGAGAGATTAAGGAGGCTAAAGAGAGAGATCAATATCATCAGCTGAATGACAAATGACACAGTTTCCCTACTTATAGCCAAGAGGAAGCCCTAAAAGGAAGCTTCCAGTGGCTAGGGCCCAGGGGGAGGGATAATAGTGTGCCCTCCAAGAAGGCCCCCACTCTCCAGTAATATGTCCAAATGGCCTAATAATGAATAATAAGGCCAAAGGCCAACCATATAGTCTGAATGTCACTAATGAGTAAAAAAGGGCCCAAGGCCTGCTTATGCATAAAGTAAAGTAACTATAAATGTAAATGGACGCGGCGAATGTAATGAGCCGAGTCCATAACTCTCCCCGACACAAAAAAAAGACCCAATTGCCAAAAAGATAACCGGATCAAGTAGCAGCAAGCCCTGGTGCATCAACAGCTAGAGGAACATCTGATGTAGAGGAATCAACAAGTGCAGCAAGAGCACGAGCCTGATCCGCAAGTAATGGTGTATGATAAAACACATCAATAGGCTCCCATGTAGCCTCCTCAATAGGACGACCATCCCACTGGACCAAAAACTGAATCTGCCGGCGGCGTCGACTATGGTATAGACGGACCTGTAATATAGCAGCAGGTAAAAATGGAAATAACTCAGCATCACAAGGAGCGTCATCCTCAATAGCAACACGTAATAAACTGACATGGAATACATCACAGGCGCGTGTGGAAGCAGGAAGCTGTAAGCGATATGTAACTGGACTAAGAACCTCCACAATGCGATAAGGCCCATAATAACGTGGTGCAAGCTTCTCAGTAGAAGCATGGCCCTGGACAAAATGATGACGTGCAAACCGTAAGCGTAGATAAACCATATCTCCAAGCTGAAACTCAACATGGCAGCGGTGACGATCAACTGAGGTCTGATAACGCTGCTGAACATGCTGTAAATGAGAACTGGCCCGAGTAATAAGCTCTCAAGCACCTGATAGAAAAGATGCAAGTGTAACAGGTGTATCCTCAGGAGGAAGAGGAATGCCAAGTAAAAGAGGTGCATAGCCATGAGATAATAAAAATGGAGAGACACCTGTGTTGGTACTAACAGAGCTATTATAGCTATACTCTACTAAACATAAATGTTGATCCCAATCCTTCCCTGAAGGAGTAACAAAATGGCGTAAATAATCCTCAAGGATCCTGTTAAGGACCTCAGACTGCCCATTAGAAGTAGAATGATAAGCAAAACCCATAAAAAGCTGAACATCCAAAATATGCATAAGCTCTGTCCAGAATATAGATGTAAACTTACTATCCCGATCAGAAAGGATAGTATGAGGAAATCCATGCAGGCGGAAAATCTCTGATAGGAACAAACGTGCACACTGCTCTGCTGTGATAGTACTGCAAACTGGGATAAAATGTGCATGTTTCGAGAACCTGTCAACTACCACCATACATGAATCGTGACCACGCTGGGTATGGGGAAGGCCAAGGATAAAGTCCATAGATATATCAGTCCACTGGCGATGAGGAATAGGCCAACTCTGGAGCAAACCAGCAGATTTAGAACGGGAGTACTTATTACAAAGACAGAAAGGGCAGGTACGAATAATTACAGCAAGCTCAGATCGAAGAGAGGGCCAATAGAAATGGTCTTTGAGACAAGCACAAAACTTTTGAAAACCAAAGTGACCCCCAATAGGAGAGGAATGAGCATCCGACAACAACTGGGAACGGATACCCAAAGAACTAGGGATACAAAGAGAATCATAATGATAAAGACGATTGTCAATAATGGAGTAAACCTGATGAGGACTGGACGAAACAGGAGGGGCAGAACTATAAACATCACGAAAATCAGAACATGTAAGGTATGTTGTAGGTAGAGCATCAAACCATGGAGGAATAGTAGAAACGAGTGTATTTAATAAAGCTGGAAGACGAGATAATGCATCAGCAGCAGTGTTAGCACGACCAGGACGATACAATATGGAGAAATTAAAAGACTGTAAAAACTGCAACCAACGAAATTAACGATCACTAAGGTCACGTTGAGAAAACAGATAACGTAAAGACTGGTGATCAGTAATAATGTCAAATGGGACTCGATACAGATAATGACGCCACTTCTTAAGAGCATAGATAATAGCAAGAAGCTCTTTCTCATGCACAGAATAACGTTGCTCATAAGAGCGAAGACGACGCGACTCATAAGCAATAATACATTGTGACTGGCGAAGTAAAGCACCCAAACCAACATTACTAGCATCAGTCTCAACAAGAAACTTCTGATCAAACTGTGGTAAACACATAACGGCAGCATCAACAACAACACGACGAAGAGTATCAAACGCTGTCTGACAATCAGGAGTCCACAGAAAAGTACTAGACTTTTTCAAAAGTGCATGAAGAGGAGCTGCGATAGTGGCAAAATGAGGAACTCGACGACGAAGGTGAGTGGCTAACCCAAGAAACATACGAACATGATGAATATCAGTAGGTATAGGCCAATCCTGGAGGGCCTGAACCTTATGAGGGTCCAGACGAATGTGACCATTACAAATAAGAAAACCAAGAAACTTGATCTCAGAAACAGCAAAAGAACATTTAGACAACTTAGCAAATAACTGGTGGTGTACAAGTAACTGAAAGACCGAGGAAAGATGGGCAACATGCTCAGTAAGAGACTCACTAAAAATAAGAATATCATCAAAATAAACCAAGACACAATGACCAAGAAGCGGACGTAAGACATTATTCATCACATTCTGGAACGTAGGAGGGCCATTAGTAACACCAAAAGGAAGCACACGAAATTCATATAAACCAAGATGAGTACGGAAAGTAGTCTTATGTTCGTCAGAAGGGTGCATCCTGATTTGGTAATATCCAGAACGAAGGTCTATCTTGGAAAAGATTTTAGAGGTACCGAGCTGGTCAAAGAGGTCATCCATGTGTGGAATAGGGTACTGATTACGAATAGTCAACTTATTTAAAGCACGGTTTTCAATACAAAGGCGTTTGGTACCATCTTTCTTATTAATAAGGAGAACAGGAGCACCAAAAGGGCTGTGACTAGGAACAATGAGACCCTGATCTAACAAGGCAGTAATATGGAGCTCAAGCTCATCACGCTCAGATCGAGACATACGATAAGGGGGACGGGAGGGAGGAGCAGAACCAGGACGCAAATCAATATGGTGGTTCACGTCACGTAATGGTGGTAGCGTCGTAGGTTCTGAAAAGACAAAAGCATACTGATGTAATAAGTCAGAAATCACCTGAGGAACAGCTGCTGGTGTAGAAACTGGAGGAACTGGTACTGCCCGCTGAACACATAATAGGGCAGCACAATGAGCCTTCAGCAGGCTGCAAATAAACTGCTTCCCAGTAATCAACTGGAAGTCTCCCTGAGAATCAATGCCCACAAGTGAGTGTGTAACTGCATCATGTACAAATGTCAATGTCTGCTGTGTCAAGTCCAGTGTAACGGCTCCAAGAGATGCAAACCAATCAGCACCAAGGATAAGATCATAACGCTCCATAGGGATAATGTAAAGATCTGCCTGTCCAGAAAAATCTCCTATGCGGTATGGTAAACGCTGAAACATCTGAGAACTAGGAAAAGAATGAGAACTGGCAACCTCAACTGTGAGAGGCTGGGAAGCAGGAACAGGTGAAGCACGGATCCGACTAGTGATATAACTGCTAATAAAAGAATGGGTGCTACCAGTATCAACTAAAGCAATATACTCTCGACCTGTAATACGCACACGTAACCGAATGGAGCAAGGACCAGGACGCCTTGTCCAAGTAGCATAGGCAAGCTGAGCATGGCAAGTAGCAGGAAGTAAATCAGGGGAAGGCTCAGAGGATAAGTCAGGCTCATCAAAAATATGAATGTAGATATCGGAATCATCTGGAGTAGTGCCCTCATGGTAAAAAACAGCAGTAGTAGTAGGGAGAGGCTGGCGGCAATCACGGGCAAGATGGTCAGGACTCTTACAACAAAAGCAAAGACGCTTTTGTTGAAGATCAGCGAACTCTGCAGACGTGTAACGTCGGACAAAAGCAGGTCGAGGAGTCGGAGGACGAGGAGGCGAAGGGGCAATGGAGAGAGCTAGAACAGAAGGGGCCGGTGTAGGGGTGAAAAGATGAAGCAGAAGGACGGGGTCGGGAGAAGCGGGAAGGAAGGGTGTCAGAGTACTTATGCTGTAAAGTACTGGCAAGAGACATCGCCTCAACAAGTGTGGTAGGACGGAAGGAAGAAACATCATAACGTAAAGCACCACGAAGCCCAGCAATGTAACGAGAAATAAGCTCAGTGGGCTGTAGATCTGTGAAAAGATAAGAAAGCTCCATAAACTGATCTGTATAAGAAGCAAGATCACTGGTCTGAGTGAGACTACAAAATGTATCACGTTGGCGGTCAAGCCACTGAGGATCAATCATAGCATGGCGGAGGTCACGGCGAAAAGTATGCCATACATGGAGCCCTTCCCGATCAGGATCGATTCTATAAACTCGCCACCACGTGGCGGCACGTCCATCTAAATGTAAAGCAGCCAACTGGATCTTCTGAGGATCAGTCTTGGAGTAAATCTGAAAATATGTGTCAAGCTTAGCAAACCAAATCTCTAATAAGTTCCCGTCGGAGGAACCGGAATAGGTAGCAAGTTGTACCCTATCACGAAAGTCTCGAGCAAAGTGTGGCTCAGAAAGGGGGGGACGAGGAAAGAAACCAGGAGGTGGGTTAGATGGAATGAACGGTCCACCACCAGGCTGACTAGCAGAAGAAGATGGAAATCCAAATGGAGGGGGAGTCCCAAATGTAGGAAAAACAAGAGCTTTACCAGGACCATGAGGCTGTAAAGAATCAATCTGTGACTGCATAGTAGCAAAGCCGGTCATAACTGAATCGAAGCGAAGAACGAGGCCAGAAAGGGTCTCATCCATGCAACGAAACTGATCGGATAAGGTTTCCTGAGTAGTCTCACTCGGGGTAGGTGAATGTGCCATAATGATAGTGGAAGGAATAGACGAAAACTTGACGGAGCGGACTCTTGTCGTCACCCCAAATTAGCCTATTACAACCAATATTATCACAACTGAAAAAAAAAACAGACAGCAAAGAACAATGGAGAAGCTGTAAAAATGCGCTGGACAGCCAAGGATACAATGTGAATTTGAAAGAGTAAACGGAGTCAGAATTCCTGAAAATGTGGTGGAGAATGAGCGCGCGACAGCCTTTTGATAAGCTGTAAAAGATGGCTGGAATTGGAGAAAAAAAAAAAAAAAAAGGCAAAAGTGACAAGTTGGGAGTGCTGAGGCAGCGATTTATAGGTTGAAGAATTTTAGATGTTTGGAATAGCAAATGATGTCGGAATTGGGTAGTTTTTGGATGAGGATGGGCGCTGGACAATCAGGGAACTAACTGTGGAAGATGGCTGCAAACTGGAAAAATATCAGACGAAAGTGATAGGTCAGAAGGCAGGGACAACGATGGAAAGAAAGAGGAGGAGCGCTGGGCAGCAAAGAAAAGAGGGGACAAAACAGGGGGAACGCTGGGCAGGAAGGAGTGGAAGGAGCAGCGATGGAACGGGGCTATCAAAATGGTAATGGAGCTGTAGGAACAGCGATGGAGGAGCAAGGCAAGGCAGCAAAGAAAAAATTCCAGATTGTGCTCAGAAAAGTGCTCTAATACCAAGTTACGAATAGAGCCACAGCTGATCTAGAATTAAGCTATGAAAGCATCACATAAGCAAGACTTAACCCTAGAAAGCAGGAAAGAGAGAGATTAAGGAGGCTAAAGAGAGAGATCAATATCATCAGCTGAATGACAAATGACACAGTTTCCCTACTTATAGCCAAGAGGAAGCCCTAAAAGGAAGCTTCCCGTGGCTAGGGCCCAACTGGGAGGGATAATAGTGCGCCCTCCAAGAAGGCCCCCACTCTCCAATAATATGTCCAAATGGCCTAATAATGAATAATAAGGCCAAAGGCCAACCATATAGTCTGAATGTCCTGCTTATGCATAAAGTAAAGTAACTGTAAATGTAAATGGACGCGGCGAATGTAATGAGCCGAGTCCATAACTCTGCTTATGTCCTTCTTTCATAGATCAACCATAGCATAATTGTGGTCTTGTTCGTAACTTGGTATCAGAGCACTTTCCTGATTGCTGAATTTCAGATCCGATTTTTTGATTGGGCGCTCATTTCCTTGCTGCTCTCTTTGTCAAGGGCTTTCATCTCTTTGCTTCAGCAACATTCAGCACAGTTTGGAGGAGGACCAGCTCCCATCAGAGCATTTTCCTTGGCGGAGCTTTAGCAGATAGTTAGTGGAAGTACTTCCGCTAAATTTGGCGGCCAAAAAAAAAATTTGGGCAGATTATTTCCGGTGCCCAAGTTCCAACCCTCCATCACCCATTTCCAGCTTGTTTGCAGGCTCTCCAGCGCCCAAATCCCTCATCTCTTTCGTCCAGTTCTCCTTTCATTTTCAGCCCTCTCTTCACTTTTGTTTGCAGACTGTCCAGCCCCTTCATACTTGTCCCTTTTGTCCGTTCTTGTCTCTGTTTGCAGCCATTTTTCACACCTTGTTTGCAAGTTGTCCAGTGCCCATCCCCCTCCAACTTTTACTTCGCTCCGCCTCCGTTTGCTACCCCAAATCCACATTTGATTGCAGGCTCATCACCAACCTCATACTTGCTGTTTTTCCAGCCTTTACATTTGCTGTCCAGCGCATTTTTACAGCCTTCATATTTGCTGTTTTTCAACCTTTTCGACGCATTTTTTCCAACATCTCTTGCAGCATTACTTGGTGGCTGTCCAGCGCCCCATTTGGCCCCAATACTTGGCAAAATTTCCAGCTCCAACAAAGTTCCTTGACAGATTTGATCGGTGGCTGCCCGTGCACCTTTCCAGCAGCTTTCTACAGCCTATATGCAGTTCATTTCGCATAATTTCCAGCTACAAAGCGGCCCAAAAACATTTTTTTCTCTATTTGGTGGTTGCCCGGTATCTCTTCATTTTTGTACCGTTTTTAGCACGCTCTCGTTTGCAGTTGCGAGGTACTACCTACACTATTTGTTACGTCTTTTCATTGGCGTACCTGTTGTAACGACTTATGTCCTCTCCTTCAGTTCGTCCACTTGATTAGCGTCTTGCCTGGCTTAACTTTCTGCCTGTGGCTATTGTATTTCCATTCCATTTTGTAGTTTGTGTTGTCCCTCACATTTTTCATTTTGTCTTTCGTTATTTGTTATTAGTTTCCGTTCCATTTGCGTTTCAATTCCATAATTCATTTTCATCGTCGATTTCATTTTTCACTTTTTCTTCGTTTTCTACGCTCCATTATAAAATATAAAAATAAAAACCGCCCAAATTATTTGGATCGTTGGGTTACATATTCTTTTCCGTTACTTTTAATTTTATTTTTTATCATGAATTTTGATTTTCGGTCTCTATCCCCTTTAGATTATCTTTTTGTTTTTAATAGTGATATACCATCTGAACATATGTTCGACAAATGGCTCACATGTCTCAGTATTACTTTGATACTTCTCAGCCAACTTGTCCAGGTCCTAATAAGATTCCTGATGCAATTTTTCTCTTAAAGGGTTCTGCTAGGGTACTGTTGTTGTGGATCTCTCTCAGCAGACACTTTCCTTTACTCATGCGGGTCAGCATCATTCACATATTGGTATTGATTCCCAGGGTGACTATCAGTTGGTTACCGGGAAGCAGTTTATGCGGAGCCTGCCAAAGGCTCACGATGCAGCTCTTCTTTCCATTCAGAGTACATCAGTTGCTGCTTCACTTTCACCATCCATGGGTCCTCTTCCTCAGGTTGATGCTGCTCTGGATTTACAGGTTGTTGTTGCGTGCCTTGCGCGTATATTGCTTTTGCGCATACCTCAGATAGCCCTCTTGGTTTGGTGGTTGCCCTTACCGTTACACATTTTCCATCTGAGGATATTTGCCAGATGGTCACTCCTATGATGGATTGGTATGTCCATATGAGGTCTTTCTGGATGAGGTTTTCGGCTACAGTTTTCAGTTGGGGCCTCTACTATTTCTAGATTTGTTGCGACTGTTTTCATGCATCATGTATTTTTGGATGATGCATTGATTCCTTGGACCTTCTGAAGCTTTTGGCATGTTGCTCTTCTCGTGATATGGGCCTTGAGGGTACCGTGTGCCATTGCTACTTCTCATTCATGAGCCTTATGAATACCTTGGGCTTTTGACCATGCTGGTGCATATTTCTCCATTTTAGCTATCCTTTGTCAGGATGATCTCTTTATGCTCCATGTTTCCTAGCATATCGCTTGCTTTTCCATGCTGTTACAACATGCCTGTCATCCTGCTTATGTTCCTACTCCTTGGTGTTGGTCTTCCGATGCTGCTATCTTTTCTTGGGGCACCTTGCACATATGGTTGATGGTTACGTGTATGATGCGGCTATTCGTGATGAGTGTCCATCCCTTTTCCAGTTTTCTTAGTGGCTTCCCGTTGTTGATGCAGTTCTACCTTCTCGGGCTTTTTGGATACCTTGGTATGATGTCCCTATCTTTTGGGCTAATCCTTTACTAGCTTGGGCATTACGGATAACTTGGCACTCCTGGTTGCTGCTTGACCTTCTTCTGGTTCCTTGGCATCCTTGGTTGTTCCATATTGCTTGGTTTCTGATGACGCGGCCGAGATGTTCCCTTCGTCGCCATGATGTTGATCCTGAGTTGTTCCCCTTCTTACCAGCTGCCATTCACCAGGTTCGCCTTCACCATAGTTGACGCTGCCGGCAGATTCAGTTTCTGATCCAGTGGGATGGTCGTCCTATTGAAGAGGCCACATGGGAGCCTATTGATGTCTTTTATCATATGCCATCACTTGCGGATCAGGTCGTGCTCTTGCTGCACTTGCTGATTCCTCTACATCAGATGCTGCTCTAGTTGTTGATGCACCAGGGCTGCTCCTGTTTGATCCAATTTCTTTTCGGCAGTTGGGTCTTTTTTTTGTGTCGAGGAGAGTTGTGGACTCGGCTCATTACATTCGCCACGTCCATTTACATTTACTTTACTTTATGCATAAGCAAGCCTTGGGCCCTTTTTTATTCATTATTGACACTTAGACTTTATGGTTGGCCTTGGGCCTTATTATTTGGACATTTGGACATATTACTTGAGAGTGGGGGCCTTCTTGGAGGGCGCACTATTATCCCTCCCAGTTGAGCCCTTGCCACTAGAAGCTTCCTTTTTAGGGCTTCCTTTAGGCTATAAGTAGGGAATCTGTGTCATTTTTTATTCAGCTATGATGTTTATCTCTCTCCTCTTTAGTCTCTTTCAACTCTCTTTCTTGCTTTCTAGACTGATTCCTGCTTATGTCCTGCTTTCATAGATCAACCATAGCATCATTGTGGTCTTGTTCATAACTAGTGAAGTGGACAAAATAACTTCCAATGGTATTATTTGTTGACAATATCAGTTAGCACTTTGTCATCATGTGCAGCTCCTTGAACCATATGAATGAGTTTCAATTGAGCTCACCTTTCGCAATTATAACTACATGATATGGTTCCTTAAGGTGGCAGATTTTTTGCAACTACGGAAGAATAATGCAACTTGAATAGACACATCTTTGGTGTGCTCAAGGTTGAGACAAACATTTGTGCAAAATCGAGCATGTTCAAGTTTTGTGAAAGATGATTAGTGTCTCGCAAATTTCCATAGGGCAGCATAGAAGAACCAAAATTTATAGCTTCTAAAACTCGTTGCAAGCCCTATTATTTTTAATCATTGCATTGTCGTCTTGCTTTCCACCCGTCAATTGTACCATCTGCTTTGACTTTAAATATCCGTTTGCATGATTTAATATTTCTATCCTCTGGCAGCTTGACAATTGACCACAAGTCTAATTCTTTATTAAGGAGTTGTACTCTTTGTCCATTGCCTGCTTTCACTTATTTGCATCTAGATGCATTGTACCTTCACTTATAGATGTAAGTTCTTCAGCAAGAGGCTATCTCATTGATAAGCCTTCTAATGGTTGAGACAATCTCGAAGACCTCCTCACAAATTTCTATTGAATCCTCTCATCTTCACGATCAAGTGATCTTCTTTTAAGAGCCTAGTGCTCATCTGCTGGATATCTGGAGCTACTCCTTCCTTAACAAGATCAGAAATAGTAACTGAAAGAGTTGAATTAGGTACTTTGCCTTTTGTCTTGAAATCATGAAATTGATCTTCAATGAAAACCACATCTCTACTCACAAATGTCTTTGAAGTCGAACATAGTCTCGTGGTCTGAAAATTAAGACATCCTAGTTTCTGATCAACATTCTTATCAACCTGACTAGTGACTGCAAGAGCATTCTCCTGCTTGGGAGTATTGCAATGACGTAGCTTGTATAAATCCTTGCCTCATTCCCAAAGCCAATATCTGATCATCCTTGTCAGAAGTCACACATCGATTTGAATCCAAGACAATTCTGTGTCCCAGATCAGCAATCCTACTAATTGACAAAAGTCTTTTGTCAAATTAAAAACATGCAACACACTAGGCATCAGCTTCATGACTCCATCCTTGAGCAGTGATTGAATTGCTCCTTCACCAGCAATTTGATGAGACTACTATCTCCAAGTTGTACAAATTTATTTGAAATACTCTGAGTGTATTCCACAAACCAATTCTTATGACTGTTCATGTGTTGTGTTGCCACAGAATCGAGGTACCAAGATCCAAGATCTTGAGTGTCTTCGGTCTTACCATGAAAGTGTTCTCTAGATTCTCCGACTCCTTGGAATCAGCTTTTGATGCATTGGCTTGTTGTTGACTCTTCTTCTCTGCTTGTAACTTCCCTCAATCCTTGATCACATGCCCTTTCTTCTTGCAATAATAGCAAACAATATTAGATTTAAAAGAAGAAGTCTTCACTAGATTGCTGGACCCTTTGATCTAATTTCACTTGAGGGTTGATAGAGGTTAAAAGCACTGTTTGACTTTGTTGTTCTTCTCTTTACCCTTCCTTGTAAATAGTGCAACAGCTCTATCAGAACTAGAGGAAGATCTCCTAATTTCCTCTTGAAGCAACATGGATATGACTCTCTACTATCATAGTCCAGTTTTCAAAGCTTTCCGGTAGGCTCAAGAGCAAAGCCATAATGGCATCTAAATCATCCATGGGAGAGCCAATCGACACCATTTGCTCCAAAAGTGACTTGAAGTTGTTTACGTTGATAGTCATGGGCTCGGACTCATCCATCTTGAAAGCAAAGAACTTCCTTCTCAGCAATAGCTTTGAGCTAACATCCTTGACCTCATATGGCCCTATCAAGATGTCCCATGCTTCCTTCGAACTTCCTACTGTGCTAATGTGAATCTTTCAGGCTCAAAGCAATGGTGAGAAGTGCCTTGCCATCTGGCAATTGTTAGCTGATCAGCTTCTGGCTTAACCTCAATATCAGTGACTACACCCCACAGGTCCTTGGCCAATAGATTCATTCTATGCTTAAACTTCCACATGATGAACTTGCCCCCATCAAATTTCTATATGAGGGTGACGTCACTGCAAAAATCCATGAACAATGGGTACCAAAATGAAAAATAACAAAATAGGCCCAAAGATTGTGTCAAAAAACAAGAATTATACACTGTACCTTGCAATATGGTCCAAAACGTTTCCAACTTCTTGAATTCTTGGTGTCGTTTGAGGTTCAAAATCATAACATTAATTTCTTCACAACTGAATAAGTGTGCTTAGGCTTAAATCAAGCCAGTTTTCCCAATGGAAAATGTATCTCGAAAAAACAAATTAAATGTTATCTCAATTTTGTTTATGTACCATAGCCCAAGATTCCCAAAAATTTATAAAGACTGTACCGTAGCTAAAAATTGTCATAACAATTGCTCCCCCAAAACCCAATGGTACCATATCCCAAGAATATAGTTAAAAAAATTTAAGTGTAGCCTGTGCTACTTCCAATTCTTGGAATTTTGTACGTGTTGTATTACGTTCTATACTTGCTATATTACAATCACTAGATAAAATAAATTTCTTTCTTTAGACTAAGAAATCTTAAAAATTTAATCAAGAACTACCAAAAACTGCCTAAAATTGAAATTAATGTCTTCTATACCATATATCAGTATTGTATAGCCCATAGTTCCGGAACGGAACGCGTTCTGGAACACATTCTGTTCCGGAACTTGACCAGAATTTTTTTGAAAAAATACGTATCTTTTTAACGAGGAAAAAAACTGTGACACATGCCATCTTTCTTCTCCAATCTTTTATCCCACTGCCCAAATCTCATAAATGATTCTCTACAGAAAAAAACAAGAGAAGCTTTTCTGTGGGTTGATGATCTGATGCTCGTTCAAGAGTGATTTCATCTCGATTACTGTGCACCGTTTGTCAGTTTAAGCTTTATGCTACTGACATATCTCTGGGTAGCCAACTGATTTGCAAATTGCAGCTGCCTTGATGCTATCTCAGCTGAAGAAATGGACTAACTGGATGAATGAACCGCCCACTGTTGAGCAAATATATTTCATTCTTAGGTTCTAGGTTCAGTGACATCTCTGTAGTTTCAGCAGAATAATTTTTGAGCTAGGCGTTCGATCCAGCATCAACTCGCAGATCAGGAAGTGATCTGATTTTAATCTATTGCTGATTTAACAAGGCAAAAAACAGCGATAGACAATGCGCGCTTGAGACAGCCATCCAGTAGATCAGATTGTGACAGCATTCAGTAGTTGATGGTTCGTATACAGGGGCCGGACCTGTTTTTTCTTATATTTAAAAAAAAAAACATTCCAACCCAGTACGTTTCGGAACGTTCCGACCCAAAAGGGTCGCCCTATGTACTGAGTGTTGTACGGACTGTTTCAATGCTACAGGACGTTCCGACACTGTCTACAGTCTTCAGAAGCCTAAATCACCAGTCAAATCTTCTTCTGAATCACTTTTGGCAGCAAGGAAAAAACCTATACGGCCTCCTGTACGGACAAAACTGCTTCTGTATAGATCTGGTACACCTTTGTACCCTGGTCTTGATCTGAAAACCTGGTACAGCCCTACAGTCTGTAACACTGTACCAATCCAGCAAACAACACCTATTCTTGACTGGTTCAGCATCCTACAAGTATTATTGTACGGACTGCAGTACCTCTGTACTTTGTTGGTACAGACGCAGATCTGTTTCAGACATGCAAAAATAGCACCCACCCTGCAAGAAGAAAATAATTTAAGTACTATACGGACTGTACTACATCTCCTCAGTAACCTGTTCTAATACCATGATAAAATCTATCATTATTTGACCTGTCAAGATTTGATATAAACCAGGTTAATTATGTAGAATAATTAATGTCTAGAAGATAGTAGACAAGTAAATATCACTAACATTTAAGAATGTACATAACAATCACTAAATGTAAAACAAGAATGTACACAACAGTCACTCTTCATAATGTCTTGTAGGTACATGTACAAAATAGCATTCTATTCAATGGTAACGAGAAGTATAATCATGAAAGTACAATAAGGCAGCATAGAAGTACATTTATGGCTTCTAAAACTCGCTGTGTGCCCTAGTATTTATAGGCATTTCTATTTCCTCACCTGCTCTTACCTACCTTAAGTACTAGTCAACACCTACCTTACGTTTCTAGATCTTAATTAAACATCTGACAACATTTCTTACATAGCACTAGCTATGTAGATATCCGAGGGTTAACTTACCTAAATATGTTGATGAGAAAAAAGTAAGTATTTCTTAAATCTTACTTATTCTCTATGGTTTAAGACTGGGCCACAACAAATTAAGGTACTACAAAATCATCTAACACAGTCAAGAAATCAAACTACGTCATTTGTGTTGTACTTTTTGAACCATCTTCTTACAAAGCACACCCAATGTAGTAATTCTAAGGGTCAAATACATTGATGAGAACAAACTAAGTATCTTGAAAATCTTACATATTCTCCTTGGCTTAAGAATGGACCACAATAGATGGTGGTACTACAAAATCGCCTGACACAATTTAATGTTAAGTTGAATACTTTATACCTCTAGCATGACAAATTCAAATGATGCAACTAGATACAAGTATTTAACAACCGTGTGTCAAGATAGAACTTCAACGCTTTTCGTGTCGAAAGCTTGAAAAGTACCTATAAAGAGTAAATATTCTTATTAAGATGGCATTGTAGCGCAGCAGTAAATCTCCAATCTTCTGCTTCATAGTTGAGATATTGTCTTCAAGTTCCAAGATCAAATCTAAAGGCTACAACAAACATGGTTAAACACATTGGATGATGCACTAGTGCCATTGTCTACTCTCGTTTCCCTTGACTTGAAATTGTTCTATATATGGGCACTTTAAGTGAAATAGATTGAGAAATTTATATTTCATATCAAAAGCATTATTTAAGGTGCATTTAAGGTGAATAAGAAAATTTAGCTTGAGAACACCTGAACGTTCTTGAAAGTACCTCCTTCATAAAAAGGTTAGAACCTGGTGTCACTTTATAGTGGTTTGCATGAAAGATTCCAGCATGCATTCTTCCATCTTCGTAAATTAGAACTCCCGGACCTTCCTTTAGGTCCTTTTCCCATTCACCCTATAATTTCATATACAAGGCAAAACATAATGTGCAAGTTTGGTCATTGAGAAGCTTGCATGATCTTATCAATTTCGTGACCTGCTTGAACCTAAAAATTATAATGGAAAACGACGAAAAGAGGTTTGCAAAAAGTATGTAACAACTAAGAAGCTACAAACTTGATGAAAGCTTCTACAAATTACATTCTTCTCTTGAAAACACGTTTTCCTCAAAGAATATAGAACTACAATATTGGCATTATTGTTTATGTCATAAGGCTTCAAGTTCCAGATCCCAACAATATGATTGTGAGGACCTTCATCCAACTCATGAATGCAACTAGTTGGTGAAGAGAATGAAGTTTCTCCCCACTAATATTTCTAGCCAATTCAAAATTGGTTGACTGCCAATTTAAACTGGTTTTTTAATCAACTTCCAGCTTCACAATTTAAAAAAATAGATTTCAAAAACTATACTAGACCATTTTTATGTTACATGAATGCAAAAACAAAAAATTATTCGTTCATGCCTAAAACAACAAAATACATTTTTGTAATGCAAACTACAAATACCTAAGTCCGACTCCTGACAACTTCTTAACATCTTAGTTACAAATTATAACAATTATCAACAAAATGATTGATTATGATTAAACATATTTTCAACTTTTGAATAAGTTAAAAAGTTACATTATCTTACGAGGGTCAAGTTGAATACGACCATCACAAATAAAAACCTTCAGAACTCAATCTCAAGAACAACAAAAGAGCACTTAGACAACAGACAACTTAGCAAACAGCTGATGAGTGACAAGTAACTAGAAGACGGAAGATGGGAAACATGCTAGGAAGAGATGAACTAAAAATGAGAATTATAGAAAACTCAATACAAAACTATCTGAACAGAATCTTGAACTATGAGGACATCATATCATTAAATGCTAGATGAAAAATGATTGAGCCTAGAAACTTCAGGTTCACATCTATTAAATGCAAGTACAATACTATTACTTAATGTATAGTACATTAGGAAGCACACAAGACATCATTCTTCATACAAGACTTGTAGAAACAAAATAGAACTAGCATTTATTGATGATAGACAAAAAGTACATGCTCATTAATGAGGCAGCATGACAGTACAAAATCTAAGACGAGCAAACTCACTAGAACCTGCCTGTTATAGGCACTCTTTTTCTCTCTAGGTCTACCTACGCTCACCTACCACTCTCACCTATCGTACCTACTTCGCCTACCCTACCTACTTCACCTACCCTACCTACCACCCCTTGGTCAACCAACTACTAGTCACTATCTCGCTGAAGGCTATAAACCATACTACTTTCTGTAGCGTGTTGTTGGGAGGTGACCGCGTAATGAGGCAGATATCCTTGTCTTTGTGTGTTGAATAAGCTTCAAACTGAAAAGGATAAACAAGCATAGCAGCATGAGAAGGTGAATGATGCACATACCACAACTGACACCTTGCAAAAGGAGGAAAACTAGAAAGGGTAGGAATGTCAACCACCAAGGTCCACATCATACTTTGGACGCTGGTCAAAGACTGTTCCACCAATTTCAGAAAATCTTGCACCTCTGATTGTGGGGTTTCAGTGACCCTCTCTGCCATAGCTGGTAGACCATCATGAGTTGGACTGGGAGAAGGAGAATTTCCAAGAGAAGGAATATTTATATGATCATCTGGGTTTTCCATTATTACTAAAGAAGAATAAACTCACAAAAGAATGAGAATAGAAAAAGTTCGAGAAAATATTTACATTTAAAAAGTTGTCGGGAAATCTGAAAATTTGTTTTTGGCTCAAAAATACAAAAATAAGGGGGAAAAAAACAGCGCCCAAATCTATGTCAATTTGCGTATATTTGGATCCGCAAACAGGCTGAAGGTACAAATATAGTAGGATACCCTCCTATGAGGAGGTTTCGTGCCTAATCTAAGGTATGGAGCCAAAAAGTTGTGATCTCTCAACTCCAACAGCCTGAAAACTTTTTGGCTAAATCTAAGATTTCTAAAGAATTTTTCGTAGTTCAGCCCTGCCTGGCAGCGATCTAGCATTAGAATAGGCCTTTCTAAAATCTGAATGGAATCCACCAAGCATAGAAGACACTATGACAATTTTTCCAGCCAATCTCCTACATGTAGAAGGATGATCCACCTCCAATAGAGCTCTCCAATCTTCCTACCAAAATACCATATGAAAAGGCAAAAATTTGCTGATTTTTGGCACTTTCTCTCTCCAGAATGGATTCTCCCTAAGCTCTGATACCAATTGTTACACTCCCTGACCATAAGCTCATCAAAACACCTGAAGCTATAGTGTAGAATGAATCGCCTCCCATCCCTAGGTAACCCTTATAGCTCCTGTTGGAATTAAGCATCACTCCAACTCACCAGAATTTGAATCATCGGAGTTCGAGTCATCAGAACTCAAATCATTCGAGTTCGTCCTGAGCACCAGTACACTATGTAAATATGAACTCTCTCTCTCTCTACAACAACACTGTAGCCTTACTCTCTGAAGTCGAACGTCTGTGCAATCATCAACTAGAGCAGAAGCAGGAGGATCGACGACGAACTCTTCGAGTTCGAGGTCTTCGAGTTCTACATCTTCTTCGACCTGCTTTGAATTCAAAGTCTTCGAGTTCAAGGTCCACGTCATCCACACTGCCCCATCCGACGCAGACCACGTCACAGTTCACTTCAGTACTTTTTGGTGATTGCGCTGTTTCACACTCGTTGCCCACACAGTCATTGTAACTGTTCCAATATATACATAATGGCAACTCACGAGAATATAACCACGATGAACACACATGCAAGTGGAGAAGAGTAAATCAGAGTTCCTGTGCGAACTCCATTGTGTCTTAACTATCTGATTCCACAGAATCAAAGATATACGAGAGAGCGAAAGCCATTCAAGGAATAGAGATAGTTATTTAATCTGTAGCTGGCTAAGTAAGATCACTGCACATAGTGCGCCCCCTAGTGAACCATTCTTGGACATAGGATCGTGATCTGATTGTTGTATTCACAACAACTTAATTCAGATTCTCTATTTTCTTATGTGTATTGCACTACGAATGCTTTCTGATAATTTTCTTTCTCAATTGACACTCACTCAATTTGGAATGTCTAATCTTGAAGAAAGCATGGCTGTCTCAGACGCCTAATTGTTTTGCTCCCTTCATGGTTGTCTCTGACACCTACCAAGACATTCCTCCATTCGATCTAAGTCAATGTTGATGTTGTAGTTTGGTAAAGATCATGTTAAAGTTCTCTATGTTGGAGCTTTGTTTCCTATTCCGCACCTAATATCTTTGAGAGCCCTCCAACAGAGTGGTATCAGAGCCATCGTTCCAAACTACTATTAGTATTCGAAACCGTTTTACTATACTTAGATCATTCATCATGGAAGGAACATCTTCAGAAATCCACTTGATCACCAAGCTCAACGGTGATGACTTCCACATGTGGAAGTTCAAGATGAGGATGATATTTACAGAAAAAGAACTCTAGAGATACGTCAACGGTTCAATAGCCAAGCCGGCTAAACCTGACATGCTGACGGCCTGGGAAGCTAAGGATGGCAAAGCTCTTGCCATTGTATCTCTGAATCTTAAAGATTCACAAATAGCTCATGTAGCTAATTGTTCCAGCTCCAAAGAGGCATGCGACATTCTTATTGGTCTATACGAAACGATAGATGTATTGACTCGACTCTTCTTGAGGAAGAAGTTTCTGTCACTCAAGATGAGTGAAGGAACCTCAGTCATTGATCATCTTAACGAATTCAAACAACTACTCAATCAGTTAGCTGCAATAGGTTCGCCAGTATCAGACGAAGATGCTAACATGTCTCTTCTGTCTAGACTTCCTCCCTCTTACGACAATCTAGTATTGCTACTTAGCAATGCTCATGACCTGTCCCTGCAAAAGGTGACAGCAAGTTTATTACAGGAAGAAGTAAGTCTTCGAAGGACAAGAAGAAAAAAGCTGAGCAAACCAGCAATCACAACAACACAATCGACAGCATCAAAAGCCTAAGACCAGACTCTTCTGCAAGTACTGCAAGAGAACCAACCACGACATCAAGGATTGTCGAGTTCTCAAGCATAACGAAGCCAAGAAGAAGATGCAACAGAATGGAGGATCTGTGTCATGCCCATGACTGGTCTCGGGTAGTGTGTCCACGCTAGGGACCGGTAGACCAACAACCCGTAAGTTAATTGTGACTATAAGGGAATTGGGGCCCTTATGTGTATATGGTCATAATTAATGGTTGTAGGCCTAAACACATGGTGGTGGAGTTGGTATGGGTCTATCAGTGAGTCATTAGGGAACTGGATGACGTGGCCCAGATAGGCTGCAGAGGTGTCCAGTGAGGTGTCACAGTGCACTACTAGTGGTGCATGGGCCTTGGAGGGTATAAGTATACCTGCTGGGCTCTCACTAGTGTATGCTTGATTTGTGATGAGTAGATACATGCTGTTGATGTGACTCCTCTTTCCATGACTCTGACTGATCCATAGCTTGGGGGCTAGATTCGTACGATCTAGGTTTGGTTGGGTTGGTTTAACCTCCACCGGTTCCCATGTGTTGTTGCTTTGTATGGTATGCTTAGACTAGAATCCTGTTGTGAGGACTTTATATTGGTATCAGAGCCAGTCTAAGCTGGATTTACCATCGAAAGTGCTGAGTGGAAATCTCGACGTTTTCTCGAGAATTTGACGGAGTAAGCAACAAAATGGTGGAATTGTGGAATTTTCTTCCCGTTGGAAATAATTTTCGAATTGCAATCGATTGTGTGGTAAGTGCACTACTAGGCTCACAATTGATTGGTTTTTGTGCTTTTCAAATTGGTTTCTTGGAAGGAATTCTGTGTCAATTCTGTTGTTGCCAATTACTTTGTGGTTAGCATTTTTGTGAAAGCAACAATTACTTTATTGGTTGCTGGATTTTTTCCTACAGTTTCTTGTTCTTCTTATGAACGGTTATAGTATTTTGAATGCTGTCTATTGCCTGTTTGGAAGCTGGTTTGGTTTTAAAATGGTGGGAATAGGTTGGAATCGAACCATACTCTAACCGGTTGGCTGTTGAGTATTGGTGATGATTGACAGGTTCGCATGGCTACTTACTGTGGAATCACAGGCTTATGCTTCATTTTCCAGCAACCTAATTTTGCAGGGTTAGGAACCTGTAAAGCCATTCTGGAGGATGGTTGGGTTCAGATATGATGACTATTTGATAAAGTAGTTGTAATAGCCTGCAAAACTAGGTTTCTGGAAAATTTTGGCAGCATAACAGCTGTTTTCAAGCACAATGATGGCAAAACCTGAAAATCTTGTTTCCAAACCCTTGCTTATGCTTGAAACTAGGAAATGAAAGCTATAACATCTGTAAAACGCTGCTTGAGCAGTGTTAATCTGTAAAAAATAGCAGATGTTTTGGACTCATTGCTTCCTGCAGCATAAAACCTTCAAAAAATTAATGGAAACTCAGAAATGTGAATCCTGAAGCCGCTGGTAATCCGCCCTCTTCCTGCCTTCAAATCTGCAAATGGTTTTGTTGTTAGAGGTGGTGATGGAGGGCGACTCTCCTCACGGCCGTGTGCTCTCTCTCTCTCTTTCTCGCTCGCGGGCTGATCCTCTAGAACAGGTGTAGAAGCTCGAGAAGGGCACGATGTGGTGCCCGAAGGGAGGGCCCGTCGTGTTGGGAAAGGAAAGAGCGGGAGCGGAGGGGGTAGCGTGGCATTGGCACTTAAGTTAAAACTTAAGTGGGCCATGCAAGTGTGGGCAAAATTGGTTGAAAGGGGGGGGGTAGGCTAATTTTTTCCTTTTTTGAGTTTTTTTGTTAGATTGTAAATTTCTTGGCAAAAGGTGTTTTTTCAATTCTAATGAACTATATGTATTTTTGCAGTTGATTATTTGAGTTAACAGTTGTTAAAAGATTTTTGATGCATTGACGATTAATTCCGGTTTATATTGCTTAAGTATCCATTTGGTGATTTATTGGTATAATTGGTAAATAGAGCACGTGTGGTCTAAAATGTAGACACTGCTTAGTTTAGCAAATACTATACCCGTAATGAATACATTAACTGAACAAAAATTTTTTTGATTTTCAGTTGGCAAACAAATGGATACTGATGGAATTTTGGAGGGGGGTGCTACCGAGATTCACCCGGCATCACTAGGGGGAAATACGGAAATTCAGCCGGCCTCACCCGGCAGTGATGACACCCTAGACTCAGAAAAACTGTTGCAAACCCTAGGCAAGGCAGTTTTAGAACTTCATCAAAGCAATAAACAACGGGATAAACAAATGCAAAATCTATTTAATCAACTGCAAGCAATTAACTCTAACAACTTGGGCTACCAACCGGAAATATTTTCCGGCGATAAAAAGTTTAAACGCCCGGAAGTTGTTGAAGACTGGATAAACCGTTGGACAAGCTATTTTAGCTTGCACAACGTCCCAGAAGATAAACGAATATTATCGGTTCTATTGTTTCTGGAAGGTAAAGCCTCTTCTTGGTGGAGGGAACTTTCCACGAAACTGGTGACTTTGGCTGGATTCCTGATGGAATTTCGGAAAGCTTTTGTCACGATAGACGATTCCGAGCTGTATATTCGATTTATCAACTGCAAAATGGGCATGGGCAGCCGAGAACTGGACGGTTATGTCCAAGAGTTCTTGGACTCTTTGGCTAAGGTGCCGCTTTTTGATCGTAAGTTAGCACAGTGGCAATTTATTGTCGGACTGCCAGCTGACTATCAAAATGCATGCAAACGAAATATCCTCAACTCACTAGAGGATGCTATCTGTGTGGCGAAAGCCTATGATAGTACAGTTGTTGCATCACGGAAAAGCGTGCACGGCCAAACGGCCCCGAAAACCAAGCAAGAAAAATCTAACAAGCGTAAAAAGCAGTTTTTTGATGAGCTGGAAGCAGAAGCTTACCAACAGTCAAAGTAAAAGAAAAATAAGAAGAAATTGGTGGTAAAAGACAAAGCACGGTTGGTGGTGCTTAAACAAAATCTGCGTTTCCTCTGCAATAAACCTGGGCACCGTGCTAAACAGTGCCCCGAACGGAAAGCAAAGTCGTCAAGTTTCACGACTGTGGATTTACCGGCAGGTAAATTGGAAGTCAATTTGTTAAATAATTGTGACTGTACTTGTAACTTTAGTGCAATCTCTTTCAAGCCTAATGAATTGTTTCGTGTGAGAGGCAATATTTTAGGGAAAGACGTGAATGTGCTATTTGATTCAGGTAGTATTCACACAATTTTTTGAATGCTCGACTTGTGCAGAAGCTCCGAGTGCCCACCATGGCTAGTGATCACCGTTACGTGGTCCGTCTTGCCTCAGGGTCGGACACTGAGATTTGGGATGTCAAAGTCTCGAACTTAGAGCTTCGGATGCAAGACTATGTTGAGCCGTTGGATTTCCATGTCATGAATCTGGACCGGACTGATGTGATTTTGGGCTATGAATGGTTTTTTGGCAAATCAGACTCTTTAGAGATAGATTTTAAAAATCATTCTATGGTATTTAAAGATAAGTTTGATCGGATTGTCTCTATTTTTGGAGAGACCGATGTACTTCCATCGCCGATGATTTCCTCGGCTGAATTAATTGAGAAACTTCATGATTCTGAGTATGAACTCTTTCACTTGCTTTTGAAATCTCGTATGCATTGTGATGTTGGGGATGTGAATGTGTTTTCATGCTTTAACACCGAAAATTCGCATCAGGAACAACAGCTTTTGCAAGATTTAAAGCAAGAGTTTTGGTGTGTGTGAGTGCTAATATGATTACTTAACTCCTATCTAGAATTTGTGGATCAAATTCTGACATGGTATCAGAGCAGGCTTGTGTGAGAGAGAGATTGTTGCAGGGTTGCAAGAAGATTATTGGAGGAGCTGAAGCTACATGTAAAGTCGATGTTGTTAGGAGAACAACAGGAATCTTCTAGGAGAAGATATATTGGTTATACTGCTGGCTGGATAGCTTGTAAATAGACCACAAACTGTAGAGCACTGCATGCTGGTCTGAATACCTAATCAGACCTGTTTGCTAGATCAGATCTGGAGACTTGATTGCTGAGTAGGAATTCGGTCTGTCTACTGCTGTTGGAAACAGATCGCTGGATCAGATTTGGAGACTTGATCACTGAGTAGGAATGAGATCTGTCTATTATTGTTGGAAAGCTGGATCAGATTTGGAGACTTGATTGCTGAGTAGGAATCAGATCTGTCTACTACTGTTGGAAAGAGATCGCTGAGCTGAACTGCTGCTATAGATCGCTGGCTACCTGTTGGATCATTGCCTACAGGGTTGTTTGCTGATCTGTTCACTGCTGAGACCTGAATCTGGATCACTGAAGTACAACCTGTTGATTGCTGCCTGACAGACTTTCAGTTCGCTTACAAATTACTGCTGGATTGCTGACAGATTTGGTTGCTGACTTCAAGTAACTGCCTATTGCCAAACAGATTGCCTACTGATAGATCGCTGCATACAGACTGGTTCGCTGGAATAAAACCTGGATTTGAGCCGAACTTGGTTACTGACTTGTAAGACAGATAGCTGAAATTTGGCAAAGATACTGATTGCTGGAAAATCAGGTTGCTTAGACTTGTTATAGGTCAATACAATGGCAGGGTTGAACGATGCTGTGTTGCCGGAATCTAGCAAGCTAGATGGTACAAACTAGAGCATATGGAAGTTCAAGATGCAAAATATTCTGTAAATCAAGAATATTGGGAGATCGTCATAGTAGGTGTTGAGATACCTCCTACTATAGACAAGGAGTTGAGAGAGTATCAGAGAAGGAGGAGAAAAGCACATCACATTGCTGAATTGTAATGCACAATTCATCAAGTCTAGGGGCACTCTTTCTATTTTGTGGTCTTCTACTATCTTGGCCTCATCGAGTTTAAGAATAAATTGAAGCTTACTATTACATCTTGTGAATATTTTTTTAATATCTTAGTGATCTTTTTAGAAAGAGTACCTCAAATCTACAACATACTTTTATGAAAACCTACCTTCAAAGCTGAGATTGTAGTGCAGAACCATATGCTATTCTTATTGTAATGAAATTGGGTGATGTTAGCTTTTATTTCTATTACAGGGTCTTAGTGATGTCTTTGTGTCCTCCCAAGGTGGATAGGATTCTCAAATTGCATATCATTTTGTAGACACTCATTTACAGCTCAGTTTTCTTATCATTGGCAAACAAAACACTATTTTGTAATGCCCTAAAGACCGTTCCTAGATGCTCTTTGTGGTGTGGGATTGACTTACTATAGACTAGCAAGTCATTGGTATATGTCATTGATGAGCATCATCAATGTCGCTGGAGCGTTAGTTAGTCCAAAGGCATGACCAAAAACTCAATGACCAAAGCGCATATGAAACACCATCTTTGGCACATCATGCCCCCTAATATTGATATGATGATAGCCACCCTTAAGATCGATGTTGCTGAACAACTTTGTGCCATGCAATGCATCCGACTGTATGTCTCAGTGTAGTCAATCCCATAGGTTTGTTCGTAACCTTTGACGACTAGACGAGCTTTTTATATGGCGGTTGAACCATCTGGATTGAGCTTAAACTTGAAGATCCACTTGGTGTCGATGATCTTTGCATCTGCGGGATTTTCGATCAGTTGCCAGGTCTTGTTCTTCATCAATGAATTGTACTCAGCATGCATGGCAGAACGCCAGTTGTCTGCATTCGAACTTGACAATGCTTCTGTTACTGAAGTGGGTTCATCATTGTTGATGAATGCCTGAGGGATGAAATGATCAAGTTCCTGTCGATGTCGAGCAGATCTTCGAACAATAGTCGGTTGCTGAGATGATGATTGTCCTTGCTGTGCGACAGAGATATCTTTGATGTTCGTCGGAACAGTCGTAGGTTGAGGCCTGTCGATGGTGATAGAAGTCGTTGGAACAAACTCTTGCATTGGTTGCTTCTGCTTGAAGTCGCAGAATTTATCTTCGAGGAAGACGACATCTCGACTAAGTACATCCTTGAGCAAGGTCATTTTACCATTTGGAAGATAAAGGAGAATAGATCCTTTGCCTTCAATCTGCAGTGCACTTGAGTCACCGAAGTAGACATACTTCGAATCTGCTGGTGTGAGGTTTTCGAATAAGGACTTACATGAAGTCATGTGCTAAGAAGCATCAGAATCGAGATACCAATCCATTGCATCTCTAATGGGTACATCTTGTATCATTAGTAGAGGTTCTGGTAGAATCAAATTATAAAGTCCTCACAACAGGATTCTAATCTAAGCATACCATACAAAGCAACAACACATGGGAACTGGTGGAGGTTAAACCAACCCAACCAAACCTAGATCGTACGGATCTAGCCCCCAAGCTATGGATCAATCAGAGTCATGGAAAGAGGAGTCACACCAGTAGCATGTAGCTACTCATCACAAATCAAGCATACACTAGTGAGAGCTCAGCAGGTATACTTATACCCTCCAAGGCCCATGCACCACTAGTAGTGCACTGTGACACCTCACTGGACACCTCTACAGCCTATCTGAACCACGTCATCCAGTTCCCTAATGACTCACTGATAGACCCATACCAACTCCACCACCATGTGTTTAGGCCTACAACCATTAATTATGACCATATACACATAAGGGCCCCAATTCCCTTATAGTCACAATTAACTTACGGGTTGTTGGTCTACCGGTCCCTAGCGTGGACACGCTACCCGAGACTAGTCATGGGCATGACATTCTTCCCCCCTTATTCAAGTTCTGTCCTCAGAACTTAAAACTGGGAAAGTTACTCCTTAAGCTTTCTTCCTGTTCCCAGGAATCGTTCCCATTTTGCATCCGAGTGCTACAAGAAGAAGAATGCCCAAGAGAAGGACAATCAAGGCAATCTTGTGCTTGAGGAGGAGGAGGAAGAAGACAATCTATCTTTGATGGTATCCTCACCACAAACATCTAATCGAGACACTTGGTGGATTGATAGTGGGGCAAGCTCTCACATGATTCACCAAAAAGACTACTTTTTCAATCTACTTTCTTACAATAGTTCAAAGAGATTTATCTTCACTGCCAGTGATCAAGAATGTGAGATTATAGGTGTTGGATCCATTCATTTATGTCTAGGATCATCTAAAAAAGTAGATCTAGACAATGTTCTTTATGTACCTTCAACTACAAAGAACTTGTTGAGTGTAGGACAACTTATGGATAGTGGATTAGATGTACATTTCAAGCATGGAGCATGTTCTATCTTGAAAGATGAAAAATGTATTGCTAGAGGTTATTCAAATTGGATGCTAATGTGACGGTTGGAAGTGTGAACATGGCAAGGGAGGAGCTCACTCAAGTGGAATTATGGCACAAAAGGTTAGGCCATCCTAACTACAAAGCTATGGAGACCATGGTGACAAAGGAGCTAGCAAGTGGACTTCCCAAAACCATATCCAAGTGTGGAAAGCTTTGTGAAGCTTGTGGATTTCTAAATCTCATAAGCTACCTTTCAAGAGATCTTTGACAAGATCTAACTCTCCTCTTGACCTTATACACTCGAATGTTCATTCATTTTCACATGAATCAAATGGTGGAGCTCTTATGTATGTCACTTTTATTGATGATAGATCAAGATACTCTTGGGTTTATCTCTTGTCTAAGAAAAGTGAAGTTTTTAAGTCCTTTGTAAAGTTCAAAACTCTTGTGGAAAAACAACTTAATACTAGCTTGAAGGTATTAAGAAGTGATAATGGAGGGGAGTGCATCTCCAATAGGATGAAAGAGTTTTGTGAAACTAATGGCATTAAGACAGAGTTTACTTGCACATATACTCCACAACAAAATGGAGTAGCTGAGAGAAAGAATAGGACACTATGTGAGTGTGCTAAAGCTTTGAGATTAGATGCATCCCTTCCTATTTCATTTTGGGGAGAAGCTATTTTATGTGCAAACTTTCTATGTAATAGAATGACTAATAGTGCCATTAAAGGACTTACACCTTATGAAGTATTGTTTGGCAAAAAGCCAAATCTTAGTGATTTGAAAGTTTCCTGTAAGAGAACAGCTCCAATAGCCGTATCACTCGCGTCAGTGTTAATGACGAACGGCAAATCTGGATCCGCTATCCTCAAAACTGGAGCTGAGGCGATTAGAAGTTTGAGTTTGCGAAAACTCTCATCTAATTTCTCATGCCATCTAATAGGAAGACTTGGCCTACCTTTGCGACTTTTCACTCCTTTTAACAAATTGTTGAGAGGTGCAACAATCTTCGAGTACTCCTTAGCAAATCTACGGAAAAACACAGTGAAACCTAAGAATGACTTAAGTTCACACACCGTTTTAGGAATTGGCCATTCCACTACCGTCTTCACCTTTTCCTCGTCAATCTTGATCCCAAAGGAGGTGATCTTATGACCTAGGTAAAGAAGTTCCTTCTTGAAGAATTCGCACTTTGATTCTTTCGCATAAAGCTTCTCTTGTCTTAAGATACGTAAGACAGTACGGAGATGCTTAGCATGCTCTTTGAGTGTTCTGCTATAGATATCGTCCAGAAACACTACTACGAACTTCCCCAAATATGGACGAAACAAATCGTTCATCATTTGTTGGACAGTAGTTGGAGCATTTGTCAAACCAAAGGGCAATACAAGAAACTCGTAGTGACCAAACCTGGTCCTAAAACCGGTCTTAGATACATCTTTCGGATGTATCCTAATCTGATGGTATCCCGTACGTAGATCAATTTTCGTGAAGTATTTAGCTCCATTGAATCGATCTATGAGATCGTCCATCCTGGGCAACGGGTATTTATTTTTACCTGTTAGTTTGTTCAGACCCTTGTAATCTACACATAGCCGGAAACTCCCATCTTTCTTACTCTTAAGAAGGACAGGTGCTCCCCATGGAGATTTACTTAGTCTTATGTGTCCCATCCTGAGATACTCCTCAATCTGCCTAGCCACTTCCTCCTCTTCCTTCTGACTAAACCGATATGGTTGTCTGAAGATAGGACGGCTATCGGGCAAAGACCAGCATAAGATATTAAGAGGACTCTGATTATAGAGGAACCAGCAAAGCTCTATACAATGGAATGAATCTATGGTGGGGCACCAGCCTACTTAAATACTTTCTATATCGCTTGTGAAAAGCCAAAAGCAAAAAGCAAAAGCTGAAGACAAAAAGCTGATTGCTCTTATTGCTACCTATTTTAAGTAAAGACCCATAATGAGTTACTAAGTAATAAAACCAAGTTCTATCCTAAAACTAGTGCACCCACCTACATGCATGAACAACTAAATTGACTTTAGGAATCACTAAAAATAGATTTGGCCCCTATAATAGCATGCAGGCATGGCCAATCAAACATTAGGGGAACAAATACACATTAATTTCTAAAAGGATCTACTAGACATCACAAGGGACAAAAATCTTTTGCTTTTCATGGAGACATATGAGAGGCGAGAGGGAGAGAGGTTATTGACAAACTCAAGCTTTATAGGGAAGTTTTATAATGTGAGGACATGAGGTCAATGGGTGACAGATTATTAGGTGTTCTAGCATGTTTGTATAGAGATTTTTTTAAAGCCATCACTTAACATAATGGGATGCAAACTACTCTTGGGCAATTTTAATTCTCAAATAGCAATTACTATAATATCCAAAATGAGGAAAATGCCCCTCCATGTTTATGTGCAATCTATGGTGAGGAGCTTAGTACATATTATCAACAAACAAGGATGGTCTACTTATAGCATATGGTGATCTCTAGATTTCAAGACCCCCTTTATGTAGCAGATGTATATGCACATCAATCCCGAAAGACTGACAAATACACCACACTTTTCAACCACCACTGATCTTCTTCAACAAACTGAACAATTATTTTGCTCCTCGAACAGATATGCCCTCCTCCACAAGATGAGTATAGCATATGAGACGAATTTGCTCCAAATGTTGTTTTGTACATATATCGAACATGAGAAAGGCTCCCAAATTTCAAACAAAACGTGAATTTTTTGCTTTTTTGTTTTGCGAGGAGCAAAAGCACACTTAGACTTTGAAGGAACCACAAATAGGGTATCCATCTTTCTGAGGGATTGAACTTTCAAAGAAATGGCTACAGAGGGAATGGCCTCAAAATTTTCATAAAATTGTCTCCAAAAGTTCTCCAAGTATACGGGCCTTGAATCCAAGGGAAAAAAAGGGCATCAACCTCTCTAAGAGATTGGGCTCCACAAGTCAAAGCGACCAAATTTTCAATTACAGTCAACACCAGAAACAATAAGAATGTGGCAAGATAATTGATGAAAGCATCTCCAAAAGGCAACAAGATTGCCAAAGAGATTCCAAGGAAATGACATAGATTGAAGAACAATGGGCATGAAAATGAAAAACCATGTGCTAAACAAGTAACCAAATGAGAGGCTTCAAGGGGAAATGGATACATGAAGCCCTTGTGTTGATGGTCAAGTTAATGACTAAGCAATTTCTCATGTTTTCTAGCTTAGATATTACTATGAATGCTTGCCAGAGAAATTAAATCACAATCTCATGCACGTTAAGATGTCAATAATATGTAAGGACCAAGGAGCATAAATGTGAAGATAAAGTTGCTTAGCATAAAAAATAAATGTGCACAATTCCTTCATAAGCAATAAACACCACAAAAATATTTGCATGGTGATTGTTGTACATGCTTCTATGTGAGCAAGGTTCAATCCAAATTATTATAAGAATAGTATCTACTTGCCTTGAAAATGGCACCAGATGCATAAAAGAATGTTCCATGACCATGGCGCACACCTCTATCAAACTCTCCCAAGTATGAGTTGAGCAAAATGCTTTTGTCTTCAGTCGAATCATTAAAAGTCCAACTACTTCTGCCTCTGCAGATTACACAGTTGAGTCATTGCACTTTTATCCAAAGTTTCAAGCCTTGACACATTTCTTGGTTATAAAACATGTCTTCCAAGTTCTTAAAGCTCAAAAATAAATACATTTGATTGGTGTAAAGCATGTCATGTTGAGATACATATTCATTTGATTTCGATCTCCCTAAACAAGGCTTGTAGTACAAGTAGCAACTTCAGCCTAAACATATAGCATATCAAAATAGGTGAAACATCATAACAAAACACAAATAAAAAGGAAAATACAAAATGGAGAACAATGATTTAATAAAATGTACGCTTTATCCACAATCAATATACTTATCCACCAAATGCTAGACAAAGAAATCTATGCTTGCTAAACTATTATTGAGTGTTCCATCAAACAGCCACTGATAACGTAGCCTTAAGGCCTGCTTATATTGTTTGAATGCCTACAAGTTAGGGGGGCGCTGCCTACTAATAATGGCCTAATGATAACCAAACAACCAATAATGTATTATGTTACAAGTAAGTTCCAAATATGAATGAAGGATTCAAGTTCCCAAATTAAATGGCCCAAATGATGAATAATCACAAGTGCTGACTCATGGTCCATATAGATATCCTCACCCATTACATGTGGCCTATACCTATCCTCCATCATGAGGCTCGACAAAGAGTCCCTAAAACTTAAGGTAGGAACCCACAATCACAAGCAATAGAGTACTACAATGTATCACCAAGGACAATGATTACAAACCACGCATGCAACACAACCTCACATTTAGAACACATAAAGGGGCCAATATGAACCCACTCTTTTGTAATGGAATCTTTATTGAATCACAAGCAATTAGTGATCTGAATTGGTCACCTTATTGTATACAATGTCTTTGCCAAGATTCTTTGCATGGATCAACATAAACTTAATCAAAAAGCAAATCTCTTACAAAGCTTAGACTTGATCCCACTATGATTACATTTTCCAACTAGCATGCAATTATATCTTTTGTAGTAATCATACAATGACCAATATGTCTATAATAATTAACAAGAGATCTACCCAAGTAGAGAGTATAGATAGCTCTAAGGTAGGAAGATAACATCCCCCACTGATTGAGAGGGAGTAGACGCTAAAGTAGAGAGAAAAGCCAATAGGAGAGAGGAGGAGAAAAGACGAGAGGGGGGGGGGGGGGGGGACAACAACCTAGGGTAGGACATGTTGGCCACATGGGTGCCTAACTCAACTAGCAAGGGGCAGCTAACCCAAACACAAATAAACGGACAAGAAAACAAATATCCAAAATGGATGACCTAGTAGACAGCTTTCTACCAGACCCATTTCTTGGAGCTGGATACATCAGGGGCACCGGTTATGCCACGCTACTTGGATTCGGGACTATCACATTGCCTCAGATTCACACTGGGACAGCTTAGGGTGTCTTCTCATCAACTAGCTATTGATTGAGCCCTGGGAGATTTCATGGCATTCCTAGAGAGGAGCAGATTTGCCAGTTATGCTCTCTAGGTGAGGTGGAGTCCGAGGAGCACTTTATCTTCCGATGCCCTGTATACTATGAGATCAGAGGGCGGTATCACTGCCTGTTTCGAGACATGCCTACCACTCTACGCTCTCTCATGGCCTATGAGGACCCACGATGTGTCGCTTTGATGATACGTGAGATGTTCATACTACAGAGAGGTTTATACAGGACACCACAGCATTGTACCTCACAGCCATTGATCACTTCATTCTTTACTAGGCGGAGATCACGTGATCTAGTGCCGGAGGAGGATTACGACGACGACGAGGATGATAGCCGCTCACATGCTCATAGAGACCGGAGACAGTGTACTTCCCACCATCACGTTACCACCGGGATGACCAGACATCATACACAGAGGCGTGCCACTGCTACACACGCTCAGGCCCACAGACGACGTCAGCAGGCTCCAGCACTTTCTCATGTTGTGGCTCGCATTACATCTTTTTATAGTATCAGTACAGTAGCAGCAGCAGCACAGGCTTCGCAATCTTGTCATCTTGACATAGATACATATGATCAGTATGCACACACACCGCATACGTTTCTATTTTAGTTTGTACTAGATGTTTTTCTTTATTACATATTGGAGATGTTTTATACGCTCCCATGGTTACCACACACTTGACATGTACTTTTTTGTCTTAATGGGTATTAGCAGGAGATCTACCGATGCCAATGGCCCAACCACTATATATTTCTTTAGTTGGGAGAGGCACATGAGTTAGCCATCTTTAATGGCCTACGAAACTTGAGAATTTCCGAACCATTATGATAGGCCATATTGCGGCAAAGTTCTATGGCACCATCCTCCAGATAGCAATAAGCAGTGAGGCAAAGATTCGGGATTACACGCATTCAGTCAAGCTGGTTTCAAAGCTCGACATTCTACCATTGACCACGTATTCACACTTAGGGCTACTATTGAGGAGATGAATGAGCCTCCATCTCCATCTTGCCACAAGATATCCAAGGTTACACCTCGATTCGAATCGACCGATCCTTTTCGGTTCTTTCCGGTTCGAACCGTCAGGCCAGGTTTGAATCGGAAAACGATTCGAACCGGAAAAACAAATTCAAACACGTTTTTTTTGGTTTTTTGGGGTTTTTTTTTTTTTTAATCCGGTTCGAACCAGATTTTGGTTTGAACCGGCTCCGAACGGTTCGAACGGTTTGAACCGCGGTTCGATGCAACCTTGGAGGAGGCCACATTTGGGCACGAGAGGTGTATTGTAATTTTGTTGACTATCGAAGGGTATTTGACTCAGTCCCAAGACAACTGCTAATATAGAGGTTGAGTGAGCTTGGGTTCTCCACTAAGACAATACTAGCAGTTATGGCACTATATGAGCAGGTCTGGGATTGTTTCAAGATAGACGAGAGCTTCTCCTAGTTGGTTAGGAGTACTATTGAGGTGAAGCGAGGTTGCTCCCTCTCCCCCACACTCTTTGGATTGTATATTGATGGGCTAGAGATGCCATTCATCAGGCTAGTGGTATCAGATGCAGAGGACTCAGTGACTTTCTTATATCCAGTTTATATTTGTGGATGGTGTGGCATTCATCTCATCTACTACTAAGAATAGTGCAAGACTGCTCCCTCCGTACCTCAATTTTAAGAAACAATGCAAATGGAATAAGGTCTTTCAAGTTGGAAGCGTGAGTTAGATTACACTTGATTTTTCAATTCAAATCGTCATTACCATTTGTAAAGAGTAAGTAATCAATATAAAGGAGAACATAGGCAATATCTTTTGCTCTTCTTCATATACAGGGTAGAACCTGCACGTATTTTGACTCTCTTTTTTCTTCATAAAGTGGTTGCAAATTCTCTTGTTCCACGTTGTCTTAGCTTGTTTTTAACGATATTATCCTTCCTCACTTAGCGAAAAATCCGATATTTCATGCAGATATGAAGCATATCCATGCACAAGTGAAAACACTCATCAGCTCATAGATAATTTCATGGAGTTGACACTCCATAAGGAAATAATCATGTTTTTTCATCAACTTGGGACACAAGCTACCAAAAGAACAACAAAATAATAAACGTCTTAGTTTGGTGATTGTGGAAAGTGAGTCTAGAACCTCGTATATTCTAAAGTTCATACTGCATAATATCCTTTTGTCCTAGGTAGTTCTACCTATCTATCTACCACTATCGTGATGATGTGCAATGGACATATAGTGTGTTAATCTAAGTGCTTACATGTGTAATCCTTCATAAAAGATATGAGAGATAGCCCAAGAGAGGAAAACAACCTCACATAGACTTGTCTAGCTCATGTGGAGACTAGTAAATTTTTCGAGAATCACACTGTGTGGAAAGTAAAGCTCTCATGTATTTCTATTTCCCTATTCTTATATGACATCTGCCCTATTGCCTCCAACACCTTTCTATCATTAAATTTGAGTTTATGTCTATCCCCTTCATGTGAACATACCAGACCAGAAGCAACTCGCAAATGTTTTAGCACCAAACTTAATCATTGACGCATGCAATTCAATTCAAGCATTAACTTACAAGTTTAACGTTTTTTCCTAACCATTTACATGATAGATCGCTAACTTAGCTTGGCAGTTTCTTTTGACTTGAGGAACTTCAAGCATTGCAATAAGCTCAGATCCAAATTCTACCTGCCATGTGGTAGATTGTCAGCCCAATCACCTTCATATATATAAATAGGTGCTTGATCCAACCTTCCATATTTTGGAATAGGTGTATGTTCTTGAGGATCATACTGGTCAAGTTTTGGAGAAGCAAGCAATGATATTCGGCCAAACCCTTGTCTCTTCCCTTCAAACCAGCTTCCTCGATAGGTGCTACCGGAAACGTGTGCCAAATGGCCTTCCCCATGCTTTCTGTCATAGCTCCAACCCCCATCATAAATTGCTTCAGCTTTGTCTGCATATACCAATTTGCCCTGCCAAACCCATGTTCATACAGCTTACATCACGAAAAAGATATAAAGCCAGCAAATGCATGCATTGAAATGTTGAAACCATATGAGGTAACTGTTCCTTGACCAAAAACGTCAGCATTATATTACCATGTCTTACTGCATTATTAATGAAAAAAGTTGTTGCAGATGACATGAATATTACCTAGAGGAATGTGCTTGCTGCAGGTCATAATGTAAAAGGCATGGTTTCACATTTCTTACACAATGGGCCATCCATTACTATCTGCAAGTGCTCAAATACAGAAAATGCCAACGCATAGAAACAAAACTGCACACCTGGCCATGGCGCAACCCATGCTTCCACTTTCCTTCATACATCCGACCCCCACCATCACCAGTGTATAATATGCCCTCTCCATGTGGTAACCCATCCAACACCTAGATTATGTTCTAACATTGAGGTTACTGTTCACACATTCACTGGCTTATGATTCACATGGCTTGTTCTCTACATGCTCTAATCTTAAACCTTCAGAAATCTCTAGAACCAAACTAATTACAAATTCGTAAAAGAAGAGGAGAAGCTCTAGGATCTGATCAATATCAAGCTTACATTAGTGCCATATTCATAAAAGAAGAGATACATCACTAAGATTCCATCAATTGTCAAGCTTAAGTGCCATAAAAAGAAGAGGAAAAGCACTAGATTTTGATATATATCAAGCTCATAATAGTACCGTATTCATAAAAGAAGATGAAATGCAGTAGCGTTTGATCAATATCAAGTTCATATAGGTCCGTATTCATAAAAGAGGAACGTATTAGAATTTGATTAATATCAAGCTCAATCAGTGTCGTATTCACAAAAGAAGAGGGAACGCATTGGGGTTTGATCAATATCAAGCTTGTACGAGTGCCCTATTCATAAAACCAGAATAAAAGCACCAGGGTTTGAATTATATCAAGTTTACATCAGGGTCATGTTCGTGCAAGAAGAAAAACAGATTCAAATAACCTCTCCAACGTATCGAGCTCCTCCGCTCCATTGATAAGTGCCGCTCCCATTGATACCATTGCACCAAAACGTACCCTCGTAAGCTGCAGCATTGCCCAAGTGAATTGTGCCAAAGCCATGAAGCAACCCTTTTTTGAAACACCCCGTGTAGCTCAAGTCCCCGAAGAGATGTGCCTTGCCTTGGCCATGAGGCATGCCATCTGGGGTGGATTCACCTTCATACGAGTGCTGCAGCCATGCCAGGACTGTTGGTGCAGACACCTTGGAATGCAAGCAGCAGTGATAATCATGCAGCAGTTGAGCAGGCCCTGCAAAATTCAGATTCTCCGCTGTTCGAAGATTGATTCCACCCCACACGAAAGCCATCTCTCTCTCTCTCTCACTCTCACTCTCACTCTCACTCTCACTCTCACTCTCAGGAATGTCAGTTATATTTCTCTCATTTGCTGCTGAAACCTGAACTCTCAGGAAGGTCAGTTATATTTCTCTCATTTGCTGCTGAAACCTGAACTCTCAAGGAAGGTCAGTTATATTTTTCTCTCATTTGCTGCTTAAACCTGAACATGGATTTAACTTCCTATTTTATTAATAAAAGATTAGAAAACCATCATAGTACAAAGGAATGCATCTTGAAAGCGTAAAGGCCATAAGGCGAATTGAGATATTGTACAACTATAACAAAGCAACAATCTCGCAAAGTATTTACATAAAGCCTACTGCTTGGTGTAAGTCGCTAGTTAAGACAGTTGGAAGTTTAGATAGTGCAGGAAGCTGTGAAGCAGCCGTTCCTGCAATTACGGCACGTCGAAGTATTGCAAGTGTCTGAGTGCGTTGTAAAGTCATAGAAACTCGTTGACGATAATAAGTCGTAATGATAGATAAAGGTGAGGCCCCACGTCCTTGGAGTTTCGCTGCAAGACCTACACAAGATGATAGAAAATCATCGAATTTCTTATGCAGGCACCCATATGTTTCCAAAGCAAAAGGAATAAAGTCTTCTCCAGGAGTGCGATGTGAATAATCTCGCTCTTTATCTAGAGCTGCATGAGAAGCAGCGGCACCCTGAGTAGTTGAAGCACGGCGAAGGAGGTCAAGCCGCGAAGGATCAGCAACAACAACATCCCCAAGCGTGCGAATCCCCTCGCGCGAAAGAACAAGATCAACTCGACGCCGAGGCGACTGTGAATCAGACACAAGCAAGATGTGGGTCTGCTCCTGGACAACATGAAAGCCACACTCATGTGCAATAGATGCCAATACGTCACGAATGGAATCATGAGTCGCAGTGCGCTCTCCGCCAAAAGGGCAACGCATGAGATGAGTGCCAATAGGATCAACGGGGTGACCACAGGAACATTTTGTCAAACCTGTCAGGACTGGATGAGGGAAACCCAACCTAACCCGAAGAGTGGTGAGAAACAACTCTGAAGAAAGGTGCAAGTGTGGAACAACAGGGCGCACAACAAGCCAAGCACTAGCACCCGGGCCTGCACAAGACAAAAGGCGAGCCCGAGTCTCATCGGAAGGCGAATCACTGAGAAGCTGAGTGAAAGCATGTGAGTGGAAGCGCTCCAAAAGATACTTCTGAAAATGAGCACGCTGATGGCTAAGCACAGTCTCAAAGAGAAGCAAAGAAGCTCGCACAAGTGGAGGGATGAGATCCTTGGCTGCACGAAGATGTTGTTGGAAAGGAAGAATGTCTGTTTCCACATGGGCTACTAAATCGAGAAGAATGGGCTTGTTGTCCTGCTGAAACCGAGAGATAAGTGCAGAGACAACAATGGCCCAACTTCTCATAAAAGCAGCTGGAGCAATAGAAGCTGTGCAAGAAAGACCAACACCTCCGGACGAAGCGAGAAGAGAGACTTGTCGCTTAACGAATTGACCATTGGGAATACGAAAGGATTCTGAACCCATCAAACGACCCAGAATATCTGATAAAGTATTATCGAAATCCTGTAGCAAAGCCAAAACATCAGGAGAGGGAGGACACCGTATAATATAACTTGGCCGTTGAGAGAAGCATTGAGTGAGAATCCCTAGAGCAACTTGAGCATTGCCAAGCTTTGGTAGCAAATCAGCGTGACGAAGATGCGCGCCCAAAGTGTCCCGCAAAGAGGAAGCCATAAAATCCGAGAAACCTATAGGAAAACCAAGCGCTCGAATCTCATCAACCGGAGTATTAGAGAGCTCAGGAAGGAGACCCTGAGGACACCAAGCAACACACTTAGAGGGATTGACAATGAGGCCCAAAGCCGAAAGATGTTGAGAGAAATGTAGGAAAGCCGGAAAGACGTCATTAGCAGGTCCCACAATATGCGTGTCATCAGCAATAGAAGGAAACAAACAAGAAAGAAAAGCAGCATAAGAAGCACGCAATGCCCGAAAGTGCGCCAAAGCAAAAAGAACACCACCCAAGGGATCACCTTGTTTGATACCATCAGCAGACGAGATAACTGAAACATCACCTGAGCGAGAAGCATGACTAAAATATAGAGATGCATCCATGGAATAAAAAGAGCGAACAAACGGGATGAGCTGAGCGAGAGGATCGTGAGCCACACGAAGTTCTTGGAAAATGGCCCCTCGAGAAATAGAATTGAAAGCATTTTTAACATCAACTTGAAGGACAACCCAATCTGGATGAAGATCCAAGGTAGCACGCAAAGCATGTATGATTGTTTCGCAACCGCCAGGAGTAGCACAACCAAACTGATGAGGAAATAGGTGGTCCTGAAAACTGTCACGAAGCTGAAAATCAAGAGCCCTAGAAACCAACCTGTACAAAACCTCTCCAACAGCAATGGGACGCACTCCACCGCCAGGCTTATCCAAGGCTATCAAACGAGCAGCACCAAGAATACGAGCAATAGAAAGAGGAATACGGCCACATGCTACGGAAGAGCAAACTTGAAAGAGCAAACTTGAAAGAGCAAACCAAATCCACTAGCAGAGTCGTCAGGAGAAAAAAAGTCTCGAAGATGTTCGAAAACTATACCAGAAGGATCCCCAGTTGACAGATGAAGGCTGCGTAAAAAAGCATTAAGAAAATGAGACACTGAGAGCTGCAAATCGAAATCGGTTTCAAAGTCCTCAACAAAAGAGGGAAGGAAGTCATTTGCCGGTGGATGAAGTAGCTCCAAAGCTTGAAGGGTGGCAGCAGAAGGAGTAGCTGGACTTGTAGGAGCTAGAGCATGAGCTGCACGAGAATAGTCACCCACTTGCCCAAGTAAAACGTAGCGACGCAACCGACGATGAACAAGGGGTACAGAAACACCATCCAAAGTCGAATCCCACTGAGCAGCAAGCGCATGACAGCAAAGGAAATGCTCTTCTTGCAAATTATCCCAATCTCTTGACATAAAGCGACGAATCCTGTTGCGAGTTTCCCTATGACCAACATCACCACCCCGAGGAGGCAAAGGCAAACACTAGAGAGGAAAAAGCAAAAAGGCATGCCAAGCTACAATATCAGAAGGGTTGGAAGCCAGATGAGACAAAGGTAAGGACAAAGCTCTCTGGACATCTAAGCGCAAGGCAAAGGGAATGTGTGCATAAAGATGAGGACGAGGAAAACCCAAGTGAAAAGCGATCAAAATATCAAGTGAGCGAATCCAGGTCCAAGCCGAGTCAGGTGGCGAAGTGGGAGCAAGATGAGGTGCAAGGTCGACATTGGTTAATGCGAGCTGTTGACGAAAAGCAAATCAAGCGTTATGATGGCGAGAAAGACCGGCACCTTCCACATAAAAGCGACCACAGCCTGCACATGGAACACGGGGGGCGAGAAGAGGAAGAAGGAGAAAGCTGAGAAACTGAAAGAGAGGAAGAAAGCTGGTGGCGAAGATGGGGTGGATAGTATGGCACCACCTGGCCAGAGGAAACAAGCAAGGAATCCGCAACATCACGGTGGGCTTCACGACGCGCGCATGAAGGGGAAGCACTAGATGGATGCTCTGAAGGGGAAGCATGTCTCTTTTCTCCATGTCGAGCAAGAGGAATGAAATCCGGGAAATGCAAAGGATGAAAAGATTCTTGAGAAACCATATTGACAGGTAAAGATCCAGCCACTACCTCCAAAGATTCCAAAATTTAGTGTGAAGCCTCCTTGTTGGCCAACAAGGCTCTGTTACAAATTCTGCAAGCTTTGCTTTTCAGTAGAATGAGTTTCCAAAGACTTACGCGTGACTAGCTGCCCTACAATGTGTCCTGACCTGTTATTAGCTCTAACTGTTTGCTTGCTTATCCAAATTTGAAGAAATCTAGCTGTGATAGGTCGCCCTACTATCGAAAATCAGCTCCTTGATCACCACTAATGCCGCAAAGCCTACAACTCTTTCTACTCCTGAATCGGCAACCATACAAATCAAAAGACAAGAAAAACTGCATCTGGGCTGGATCAACTACATTACTTTCAAGGCTTCTTGCCGCAAATCGGATCAGAAAAAAATAGCAAGCATTCCAATCGAAACAGAAAAAACGGCATCTGGGATGAACTATCTACATCACTTTCAAAGCCTCTTTCTACGCGTGGACACTTTTATGTTTGTTTTTCCTTATGTATGTTGATAATCGGTTGCCTTGGAAAGCTGAAACGATCGAGGAAGCTTTGCCCAAGCCCACAATCCTAAACTAAATCACGTATCCTTGCTTTCCCTTGATCAGAAAGAAAAAGAGATGTAATTTCCTCTTCCCGGTTGTATGATTGCTTCATGTGAACGAGATCATGCCGGACTGCAAAGTCGCTATTGACTTATATTGTCTTATAAACGTACGAAGGTGGAGCGACGAGAGGCTGCCAATTCTCAAAAAAGACGGCTTTGGTCTACGAGGGAGGTATTAGATAACGGGCATGAGTGGCCCGTTATGGAATATCCCAAGGCCCACGGGGAGCCCAGGAGGGCGAGCCTGTGGCCTTGGGATATTAAGTGGCCCGTTATGGAATATCCCAAGGCCTAGGGCGAGCCCATGGCCTTGGGATATTTCATTCATAACAGGCCTCTTATGCCCGTTAGCTGATGTTATTTAGTAGGGGTGGCATTTTATATACGCTTTTAATACCGTATATATACGGTTTTAAATGACATCGAGGCTCGGAACTTGAATTATTTTGATTCTCTCAGGCGGTTTCTATTACGAGTCTGAGTCTGTGTTGTTTCGTCTTGCTGCCTTATCTGCTATTTTGATTCTCTCGCGCTGGCACTGTTTCTGTTACGAGTTTGTGTCGTTGGAATTGTTGAAGATGCTGCGTAGATAATGGAGTATTTCTGTTGTTTGTTATTTTTGCAAGGTGTTCATGGATGTTTTGTGTTTGTGTTTAGGTTGATCGTTATGTAATTATCACTCGGACCCAAATGTAAGAACCAAACTTCAAGCAGTCAACCACTTTATCACAGAGCTCAAAATTTTGTCAATTTTTCCATAATCAAGCTGTAGTATCAAAGCAGCAATCAACCTACTTCATGTTTGAGCTAGATGAATCTGCTGGTAGCTCTCTCGCTATATATATATGTATATGTTCCTACGGAAAGTACATGGTTGTTAGCAAAAGTGGGTTGATTGTTCACATATACGATCGAGGTTTGTCGATTACGCTGTAGACGACAGGTATTGCACCCACACACTAAATTTACTATGCATGTCCAGGGAGGAGGAGGGACAGTGTGTACAATATGTTCTTCTTGAATGAGTGTGGACGTCAGACAAATCTCGAGCATGTTCTCCACAATTACTAAGCATTGTGTCGCAAATCTAACTAATTGGTAACTCTGCTTAATTTGCAGCAAGGAAGATCGGCATAACAAACTTCAACATGTCGCATTGTATTGAAATGTATTGTATTTTTGTACTGTAGAAAATGTGTCGTATAATCATTGTACAAAAATTTCATGTTCTGTTTTTATACACTGGGGGTGCTCATTCTGGCTTACTACGGGGCCTGTTTTTCACAAAGAATCGGCCACCCCTGCTAATAACATATAGTTTGTGGTTTTTTTGGGTGGGTCAGTAAATTGAGTACTGTGCCAAGTAGATTAAATGTAGCTAATTTTAGCTGGGAGACACTTTACTTTAATTTGACATCTGATTAAGACATCAGATTTTATAAAGGTGGGGTGGATGTTATAAAGTTACCTTTACAATGCAAGCTTTACTTCCGGCGCCACTGGCACCAGCATTGTTCCCGGCGCCAACAGCGCCACTGCTGCTCTCGGTGCCATTGTGACCAGATCCAACCGGCGCCAAGTTCCTATGGCTGAAAAACTTTGATCGATTCTAGTGAAGTCCAGAGAGCTCGGATCAATGTGAAATCACCTCACACGATCTAGGCATGATTAAAGGAAGTCTGGGAATCAATAGATTCTAGAGAGAGAATGACTTTCTAACAGAGAAAACATGCTTTACCAACTTGGGCAGAGCACTTGGTATGAGGGGAGGTAACAAATTTCACTAGAACTATAGGGGGATGCAGGTTGCGACTCACAAAGAGCTCCTCAGCTCCCCTTGTTGGAATGTTGTCCTGGCGCCCGCCTTGGCATGCCAGCGCCCCGGAGACTAGGGTCGGTCACACACTTGAAATGTAACCTTCTTAGATTTATTGATTAAGTGGAATTTTTCTCAAACTGACTCTGATTACCTTTTGGGTTTCAGTGTTCAGTAAAAGCGCTAGTTGTAAGGCTGCTTCAAACTTTTTGATCTGGCAATTAGCTGAGGGTCGTATCTCGAGACACCAGTGGTATGTCGTCAGGACCATTCGGTCCGGGATGCCAACGGTATGCTATCAGGACCATTCGGTCCATGAACTGGTTATCTTCATATCTGTCGCGACTTGTGGTTTTGAGTGTGCATGAACGTTGATGTATGTCGGGTGGCTTGCTTGGAGGAAAGTCACCCACATCGAGACCCCCAATCTGGCATGGCGCCAAGTTGGGATCTCAATGTTGGTTTCTGAAAATAAATCTTATACTATGGGAACCCAGCTTCTTTCTGATCTCCTACAACATCTGCACGCAGACAATACTCTAAAAACTCTTAGGTTCGATAATGAAGGTTTGGAGCCTGTCCAAACTTCATAAGCTATTTTTTCTAAAAGCCCTTTAGTCGAGCATCTATTCTGAATATAAGCTGCAGTGGAAACAGCTTCAGTCCAGAAGGAGTTAGGCAATGTCATGTGAGCAAGCATACACTTAGTCACTTCGACTAAGGCTCTATTCTTTCTCTCAGCAAGTCCATTCGATTGAGGTGAATAAGATAGATGTGTGATTCAAGTGACATAACCTACAGTGCCAAAGTGCTGCTTTATTGACTAGAACAGAAGTATTCAAGGCTTGACTTGTGTCAAAATAATTATGAATCAGTCTATATAAGCATCCAAGCCTCTTTTCGACTCGGGGACCTTATTTGTCCTATCGATAATTCGACATTGATTAGATTCAAATTCTACCCTATGACCTAAATCAGTGATTGTACTTATTATTAACATATTTGTCGACAATTTAGATACATACAGAAATTCGATAGTAACTTGAATTGATCATGTTGGAACTTAAAACTTGCAGTGTCGTCACCTTCGATAGTGTGTGTACTATCGTCGCCAATGTGAACAAATTTCTTTTGTATTGTAAGGAGAATGGGATTGAAAATATTTGCAATGACTGGTCATATATTAAGTGGCTCTAGAATCTAGAAACCAAGCATTATCGACTTGCACTTTCTGATCTCTGATCATAAACGCTCCTTCATCCATGTCATGAACTGGAGATTGTGATATAACTACGATTGCATTCACCTGTTGATTTGACTGCTTGTTGTTGTTGTTATTCACTTTGAATATGCTGCAATCTAGAATCTCATGATTAGTGCATTTGCAATACTTACAAAACATCTTCTTCTTGACTATGGATTTAATTATTGCTCTTGACTCTGTGTTGGCTTCTGATTTGATGCTTTAGAGCTTTTCTTCCTTTGACACGCCCTGGTTTACATATAGAACTTGCAATACTGCTTTTGAAGAGCTGTCATCACTTCTTCGATTGTCTTCCTACATCAACATAGTGATTACTCTTGAGAGAATTAAGTGTGTCATAATGATTATCACCCAGTCTTCGTATGTAGGTGGCAAATTTGATAACAATGTCATGATTGCATCTTGATCGTTTGTAGTTGATCTTGTTGGGGTTCTGATACCACTCTGTTGAGGAATTGGCGTTAGCCTTATCAGCTCGGATACCACTCTATTGGCGCGATGATGGCTCACACCAATTAAGAGACTGATATATCCCATATACTTGTTCAAAGCCTTTAACCACCAGTCTAGCTTTCCATTTGGATATAGATCCATCTGGCTTAAGCTTCAGCTTAAAGATCCACGTAGAATCAATTGGCTTTACACCTATATGAGGAATGAAAAGATTCCAGGTCCTGTTTTTCATTAGAGATTGATACTCAGCATCCATGGTAGCTTTCCATTTGTTTGCATCAGGCATTGACAGTGCTTATGCTACAGTGGCAGGTTCGTCATGACCAATGAAAGTCTGAGGGATAAAGTGGTCAGGCTGTTGTCGTTGTCTCACAGATCTTCGAACTGCAGATGCTTGATCAAACGATTCTCCTTGGTAAATGACTGGGATCGTAGTATTTTGTGGTTGAACGATCGTGGGTCTAGGCCCATCGACGATAAGTGGAGCCATTGGGATGAACTCCGTTGTTTGAACAGTTGTAGGTCATAGCCTAACGATGGAAGGTGGAGCTGCTATGGCAGTCTCTTGTATTGGTTGCTTCTGCTTGAGATCATAATGCTTGTCTTCAAGGAAGACAACATCGCGACTGACTGAGATCTGGCCCATAACCACATCGTAAACATGATATGCCTTGTGTGAAGTTGAATAGCTGATGAAGATGCTTTTACAACTTACTGGGTCCAACTTCTTCCTCAGATCAAAAGGCACTTGTGCATGGTAGAGACATCCGAAAACACGCAGGTGTTTTAAACTTAGTTTGTAACCGTCGCGCTTTAGTGCTAGAGTGATTTTGCAGATAGCAAGCTGTAGAGATAGCTTATGTTCAAAAGGTTTGAGACAAATGGAAATTTACTGTCATGGATCGTGCAGCTGCCAACAGTGTGCAGTTTTTTCGCTCTGCTACTCCGTTCTGTTGTGGAGTGTAGCTCGTAGTAAACTAGTGGTGCACGCCACATGAAGATAGGTAGTCCTTCATCTCATTTGACAAAAACTCTCCCCCTGAATCAGACCGTAGGGCCTTGATTTTCTGACCAGTTTGATTCTCAACGTATTGCTTGAAGTGTTTGAAGCAACAAAATGCTTCTGACTTGTTCTTTATGAACATAACTCTGGCAAATCGGGAGTGATCATCAGTGAATGTGATAAAATATAGAGCTTGACCTAATGAAGGTACGCTCATAGGACCACACAAGTCACTGTGTATCAGTGACAAGATGGACTTCGCCCTTTTGGCTTGTCCTATGGGAAATCTCATTCTAGGTTGTTTCTCTAGTAGACAATTTTCACGAATAGTCTGATTAGTTGTGGTGACAACAATTATATTCATGTCCTTGACCATTTTATTGTGATGCATATACAAGATTGAACGCATGTTTAAGTGATCTAATCTTTGATGCCATAAATTAGCATCTGAACAACTCACATAAAGTGCATCATTGTAACTCAGTATGTACAAATTTTCTTCTCTGTAAGCAGAGAGGATTTCCTTTGAATTCTCATCTAAAATAGTACATCGGTTGGCAGTGAACAAAGCTCTATAGCCCTGATCTGTGATCTTGCTAATAGATAAAAGCTTCTTTGTTAATTTGGGTACATAAAGTACTCCATTAAGCTGCCTAGTGATGCCATCAAAGAACTGCAGTTGAATAGACCCTTGGCCTTCAACTTGGTGTGAATTGGATTCACCAAAAAAAATGTACTTTGATTTTGTAGTTGTGAGTGTAGAGAAGAGGTCCTTGCATGGCGTCATGTGCTGAGAAGCACCTGAATCAAGATACCATTGATAGACATCTCTACTGGATTGATCTTGTACCATCAACACCTTCTCTTCATCTTGAGATCCTTTGACTGTGTCAGAGTTACCTTCTTGGTGCTGCTGCATCTTCTTCATTGCTTCATTGTGCTTGAGGATGCGACAGTCCTTGATGTCGTGGTTGGTTCTTTTGCAATATCTGCAAAATACTTTGGTCTTGGATGATGAGTGACTATGTTGTTGCCGTTGTGGTTGTAATGCTGCTGGTTGTTTTGCCTTTGTCTTCTTATCCTTGAAGCCTTTCTTCCTCGTGGATTGCTACTTGGTGACAAAATTTCCAGAATTCACACGTGTGGGGATGATCCACAAGTATGATAGATCTTATTAAGCTTTGTGATTAGCACAATAATCTGATTCTAGATTGAATAGCAAGATCTAGTACATAACTTATGGATTAACCACAATCTAGCATGCTAAGAATTTGAGAATGATAGCAATGAATCATAAATGAGCAAAAGTACAAGAAATTAGTGTATGAGCATTAGCCTCAACATGAGTTAGAGAGAGAAAGAGAGAGAGATATCAAGCAAAAATGGTGTAGATCCAAAATGGCATGGAATAGCTATAAACAAGCAATCTTCCTAACCATACCGCTTCTTGTGTAGCATTGCTGAGTGCTCGATATTCAGCTTCCGTCGATGATAATGCTACTATAGGTTGCTTTTTGCTGCTCCATGAAATTGCAGTTGTACCATAACTGAATGTATGACCACTGGTAGATCTTTTGTCATCAATATTACTTGCCCAATCAGCATCTATATAGCCTACCAACATTGTCGCTTCAGGCTGATCAACTTCAAACCAAAACTCAATGTCCCTCGAATGTATCTGAGAATACGTTTAGCAGACTTCCAGTGTGCTTGACTAGGATTTTGCATAAATTGACTAACAACACCAACATCATAAGAAATATTAGGTCATGTGTGTGTCAAATAAATTAAACTACCCACCAGTTGTCTATACAAATAAGCATCCACTTTCTCAGATTCATCATGTACAGTAAGCTTCATGTTGACATCCATAGGTGTACTCAAAGGCTTGCAATCTTGCATATTGAAGTAATAAAGCAAATCTCGTGCATATTTGCTTTGTGTAAGAAAGGCCATGTCTTCCTTTTGCCATACTTCAATGCCAAGACAATAGTGCATCAATCCTAGACCACTCATGTCAAAAGCATTGGAAAGATTTGATTTTATTTCATAAATTAAGCTCTCATTACTTCTTGTAATAATCAAATCATCCACGTACAACACAATGAACACTATATCTAAATCTCGCCTTGGAATGTAAAGATTAGGATCAGCATCACTCTTTACCATTCCCCTTCGCTTGAAGTGTTCATCAATGCAAGAGTACCATGCCCGTGGTGCTTGCTTCAATCCATAAATGGCTTTGTTGAGCTTACAAACAAGATGCTCTCTCCCTGGCTCAACAAATCCTTGAGGTTGTACTAAGTACACCTCTTCATCCAGCACTCCATTAAGAAAAACATATTTAAGTTCCATTTGCTGGATCTTCCAACCATAGAAAGCAGAAATAGCAATGATAAAACGTATAGTTACCATCTTAGCTATGGGTGCGAAGGTTTTCTCAAAATCCATACCTTCATGTTGCTCAAATGCTCTCGCAACCAACCGTGCTTTGGACTTGTTGAGTTGCCCATCAACTCCATATTTGATCTTGTATATCCATTTGCAAGTGATAGGCGTCTTACCATCAGGTAGCTCAACCAAGTTCCATGTCCTATTTCTCGATATAGCTTCCATTTCTGTTTCCATAGCTTCACGCCACTCCTTGTGCTCCTTTGCTTTATCAAAAGTTTTTGGTTCTTGAGCCTTGAGCATAGAACCCATTAGGACTAGATTCATCTCTAATCTTGCAGGAGGTTTTCGATTTCTACTTGATCTTCTAAGCTCTCCTTGCTCACTTGATTCGAGAGTATCTCCCTTATTAGCATCACTTGTTACTGACAAGTACCACTTAGGCACTCTCCTAGGAATCTCATTATTAACCCTGTCTTTTTCCATTGGCTCTTCCATATCGACACCAACTTCTTCCTTCACTTGCACTTTAGCTTTATCATCAAAGGGATCAATTGTCAATTCTATTTGGTCATTTTGACCCATCTCATAAAAAATAGCATCTCTGGAAATCACGATCTTTTGTGCATCTGTGTCATACATCCTGTATGCCTTGGCTCTTTCATAAGCATCATCATGCTTAACGAGAAGACAACAACCAAATCTCAATTACGATCTTTTTCTTCTCCACCAAAGGTGAGAAGGCGCAAATCCTTAGGTACTACCTTATGGAGTGATGGTGGGACAGGGTGACTACTACCGTGGATAGCAGGATTCACTCGTGCTAAAATAGCTTGTTTCAAAGCACTAATACTTTAAACACTATCCTCTCTGAAATTTGACTCTAACTTCTTTCACCTTCGATTGAATGACATAAGTTGTCTCCAAGTTGCACAACTTAAGTGTGAGTGAATGTAGTGGGTTTCTTTCCTTGCCTATCCTCAACCCAAGATCTAATCAATCTAGCATCAAGGAGATGAAGTTAGTTGTCACGCATAGGTTCGTTCCCATGAGAGCGATAACATAATTCAGATTTCAGCATGAATGGAAGATCCAGATCTAAGTCTAACATCCATTAACCCTAAGCATTAACACTACATCCATTAACACTAAGATCAACAATGAAGAAAGCTTACCCTTTCTCTTTCTCCCTTTCTCCCTCATAAAAAGTATAAAAACATGCAATCCCAATAACGATCAGATCCAACAATTAGCAAACACAATAAAAGCACGAGCAATGGAGGAAAAGTGATAGAGAGCAAGGACATTCATAAATCCATTTCACAAGAGAAGCAATATGCTATATTGAAATGAAGATATGTACATGTGTAGGAAACTCGAGTTGGTCTATTTTAACAATAGAGAGGAGGACCCTGGCCTCTGAATCCTATTGGTCCATTTCTGCCTCCCTAATTATTCAAATTTAAAAAAGAGTAAGAACCATCCAAAATTGGAGGGAAACCCAACTTTCTTCATTAACTTGACATTTAGGCCCTGTAACATTAAAAGCCTCGCAAAAAGGCCTAAAGTCCTTTTATTGACTTTTTAATTAAGCAAATCTCTATGTGATCATCGGGTTGGACTTACACACGCAAGGTGCCAAGTCTCTCTCACTTATTGACTAGGGTTTGGGTTGCCTTGGGATTTGCAAACCCTCCAACAATGAATGACTTGTAATCCTTGAACCAGTCACGATGGTGAGTCATGTGTTGAGTTGCTCTGGAATCTACATACCATGAATCAATATCTTGTTGTTCTCCGACTGGGGGTCATGAACGTTGCCTCATCTTCGTCTTGTTGATGGATTGAGTGACTGATTGTCGCACTATGTGATTGTTGTTGGAACTGCTTCTTCTTTTTGTTCTTGTACTTCAAAGTTCGGCAATCCTCGATTTCGTGTTTTCTGCATTGGTTGGAATGATGAAGAGGTTGAATTTGAGCATGAACCGGAATTTGGTTGCCTGCATGTTGCTCTTCTTATCAGTATATCCCGACTTTGTAGATCTCTTGGATCTAAACTTCTGATTTTTTGAATGTAGAGTTTGAGGATCTGATTCTGAGCCTGAGGAGGATGCAGATCTTCTGATATCCTATTGTAGGAGCAGCAAAATTACCCTTGACAGAGTGAGGTGCTCCTAGGTTGAAATCGCCATGACCCAATTTTTGTAGGCTTTAGGTAGACTCGATAATAAAGTCATGAGAGCATCAGAATGAGCCAATTGCAGTCATTTCGCTCCATAAGATTTTTGAAAGTGAGATGACTTGAAACACTCTCTGCATCAGACATTCTCAAGGTGAAGAATTTCTTCCTTAAGTGTAGCTTGGAAGTCACATCCATGATATCGTAGAGGGTTGCTAGGATGTCCCATGCATCCTTGACAGTCTAAGCATCACGTATGTGGCTGATCTGAGTATCCTTGATGTTGAGGGTGATCATGGCAAATGTTTTGCCATCTCTCAGTCTCCACTTGGTGATAATGGTTGCATCACTTTCTAGTTTGGGCTTTGTGCCATCAACGATGTCCCACCATTATTTGGCTAGTAGTATGACCCTAATTTTCAGAGATGGTAGTTATTTCCATCGAGTTTGTCAATGAGAGATGAATTAGAAGATGGGATCCATTTTGGTTGAGCGAGATCGTTGGTAGAAACAACGATGTCGGAATACTGTCGGTTCCACGCTTGCTTGAAAAACGTCTTGATAGAAACAAGACTGATACTCCGTAATAGAAATGAAGATTACTGAACTGCCCGCCCTGGGACAGGCAACGGAAGCTTGAGCGTTGGCATGTAGGAACGGAAGCGCAACAGTTAGCAACAGAAATATTCAGGATGAATGATTCATACAAAATACACAATAGAACAAAACAATAGTGAGACATGAATTGCACTCTGATTAATATCAAACATGAGTACAATGACTTAAAGTGATAACTTCAGCTTGGTTGAGCATGATAACGTTGGCTACAAAAACTTTAATTGACTTGATTAACTTTTTTACCTGCTTACTATTTCTACTAATCAGCGAGTAGATTATATATTAAAAGTGTCTTGCTTAAAGAAATATCTTTACAAGCATAAATGCTATCTACTATATTTATCACAACCTCCTTGTATCTGTGATTGTATGTACAAAGTAGGTAACCGTCACTGGGATATTTTGCATGTCGGGTAACTCCAGACAGTTTTAGGTATGCTAAAGTCGGTTTGTTGTTGGAGCAAAAAATGCTAAAGTTTGAAAATCCTGAAGGTGCAAAAAATGCGAAGTTTCTCCAGAAATGTTTAAGTGCTAAAATGTAGAAGGCACAAAGGGCGAAGGTGCAAAAAGTGCGAAGGTTTGACAAAATATAGTCAGACTTCGGCTGTTTTCAATATGCTCATTACTTGGATGGTTTTAAGACTGAGCATGGGAAAAAAATCTAACATCATGGTAGTAAGATTAAGGGGGAGTGTTGGAGTTTAATCTTTCTCCTACTCATCCTAACTGCCCTCCTTTTCTTTTATGTAAATAACTCTCTCAAAGTAGTTTGCAGAAAATAAACTGTTTTTCAATAGTCTACATTTTTCCTCGCAAACTTCAATAGTCGAAAAAGGCGAAAAACCTGGCAAAGACTTCTACTTCACTTTTGGGGCATTTTGAGTACAAAAGGATTTTGCGAAATATGCGACATAGTGTTCACTCAGGATTTTGGGCCATTTCAGGCACTTTAAATAATACAACATTTTTCTCGAAAAATGCAATACTCTATAGATTTACACAGGATCTCAAGTGTTGGAGTTTAATCTTCTCCTACTCATCCCTTCGCCCTCCTTCTACTCTCAAGAATTCCATCTCTCTGAATCAGTCTGCAAAAATACACGCAAAGTCAAATCAGGTAGAACCGCAAAGCCATCGCCAGACCAAAGGGCACCGTTAAATCAACGTTTATGAGAAGCACGACTCAAACTGCAAACCACAACAAACCGCAAACCACATGGAGTCGTTAAAACCCGTAGGTTACTATCTATGAGCACTTGCGGAATCTTCAATGGCAACAAAACGTAAAAATCCCGTCGACCACCACAAGTGACCTTTTTATGATCTCCTACGATGGAAGCCATGACCATAGTCAACTCTCCTCAACCGTTTGAAAACGTAAGCCTACTTACGGTTATCAACGAAGTCGACCAGCGACAACGATTTGCGAGTTCATGTGATATCAGCCCAATGAAGTTGATCCATCTCATCGTTTAGCTCCATAACTTATCACTTATGGTTACCAACGAAAGAAGCAAACGACCACCTACTGAACGAATGACCAACGGTTGTTCAAACAACTGCGGACAGACTACAGCCATCACGGCCTACATCCTTGCACTACGACGCATATGGAGAATATGTTACTCTGTATTTCTCCTCCTTCACAATGCTCCAATAATGGATCTGAGGATCTTGTTTAAACGGCTATTAATCATCTTGTAAACTGTAATTACAATAAATCAAAAGACTCTGACAGCTATAAATATGTATTTAAATGAAGAGAAGGAGCGATATAGAGAGTAGTGAGTTGAACAATCTGTAGATGCACAGAGTGATCAAATGACCAAAAGGTCTTAAGTAGCTAGCTCCTTAGAGTTAGTGATTCATAGAGAGAGAGAGAGAGAGAGAGAGAGAGAGAGAGAGAGAGAGAGAGAGAGAGAGAGAGAGAGAGAGAGAGAGAGAGAGAACTGTAGCCATTGTTTCAGAATCTATAAGTAGAAATACGCGTTTATCGGCGCTATCGTATTGTGTTTCAATTCTCTCATTTACACATATTTGCTATTGTTCAATTATTACGTTCTTGATTGAATGCAATTGTCTCTCTCACTCTCTTGCACACAAACATGATTATCAGAGATAGAGGATTGCATGGCTATCCAAGATGCCTAATGCTTCACAATCATACTGTTACGGCAGTCTCAGATCCTACTCTAATAACCCAAAAGGACAACAAGCTTTTGATTTTGTTCCCTAGTCAATCCACATTTCTGAAATCGCAGTTATTACTATGCTCATATCTTATTGTTGGTAGAGACATCGTTTACATCGTAATCGTCTCTTGTGTTTTGTCATGGCTCCGCTACAGTCGCAATCAATCGCAGACCACACAGACCACCATTTCACATCATATACCAACAGAAGTCATATTAGAGCTTTGATTCAGTGGATTACTAGATTCCAGAATCTTTTTCCAAAAGCTATTCTAAGTTGTTTGTGTATAATTTCGATCACTATGGAAAATACCTCAGAGATCCGCTTGATCAATAAATTTAGCGAAGATGACTTCCACATGTGGAAGTTCAAAATGAGGATGATCCTAATTGAAAAGGAGTTATGGGGGTACGTCACCATTCTATAGCCAGACCGGCAGAATCCGAACAGCTCCCAGCTTGGGAAGCCAAGGATGGCAAGGCTCTTGCCCTTGTATCTCTAAACCTTAAAGACACTCAAATTGCTTATGTATCCAATTGTACTACTTCCAAAGAAGCATGGGATACACTCACTAGCATCTATGAGACCTCAGATGTCTCGACTCGTCTCTTCTTGAGGAAGAAGGTACTGAAACTCAGAATGAGTGAAAGCACCTCAGTCAGCGACCATCTGAACGAGTTCAAACAATTGCTGAACCAACTGGCTGCAATAGGTTCCCCTATCTCAGAAGAAGACTCTACCATGTCTCTTCTTGCCAGTCTTCCATCCTCCTACGATTATTTAGTGTTGCTTCTGAGCAATATCCCTGCGTCGTCTCTCCAAAAATTGGCTGCAAGTATGTTGCAGGAAGAAGTTAGGAGGAAAAGCTTGTCCACATCTACGAGTACCAAATCCATGGCACTCTATTCAACCAAGTGTTGAAATTGAAAAATAATCCATCTTGACTTTAGGCTTGCTACAAACTTTGTGCTATGCAAGTATGTTGTTTCATAATTGTAAATGCCAAATTTGGCCTAGATAGAACTCGAGCTATATGGATTTATCATATCTAGTTGGTTGAATACAACTTGCATATAGATTGTAGACTTAGAAATAGCAAAAATATGCTTGTAGAAACTCGTGGCGTATCACATGCATTTATTGTAAGTGATCCATAGTGAAATGCAAGGCATGCACAAAGTGAAATGGACACATGCATGATGATTTGTACAATTCTAGTTAGAACTAGGACACTTGGTAAAAGTAGGTAGAGATACATGCTTGAGATGTGACAAATGTCACTTAGACTCTAGATTCCACTTTAGATGTGATTGAAAGGTGGATGGATGTGGTTCTACCTCGAGCTACCTCAAACTCCATAAATATGTGTAGCCATTCTCATAATTTTTTACGAAGAACCAAAGCTTTATAGCTATTCCATGACATTTTGGATCTACACCATTTTTGCTTGATATCTCTCTCTAACTCGTGTTGAGGCTGATGCTCATACACTAATTTCTTGTACTTTTGCTCATTTATGATTCATTGCTACCATTCTCTGATTCTTAATATGCTAGATTGTGGTTAAGCCATAAGTTATGTACTAGATCTTTCTATTCAATCTAGAATCAAATTATTGTGCTAATCACAAAGCTTAATAAGATCTATCATACTTGTGGATCATCCCCACATGTGTGACTTCTGGAAATTTTGTCGTGGTATCAGAGCCAAATTGAGCTTTGCATGCTAATATCTCTGATTGTACAAGAATTTGAGAGCTAATTCAAGCAAAAAAGCAGTTATACACTTTTTCTTACCTTTCTCTGAAGTGTGTTTGGATCAAATCGGATTGAAACTGAATTTTCAGGTCTGAAAAGTGATAGTACGGAATTTTGGAATTCCGCACGTGTGAACATCAAAGTTTTTCAGTCCCTTCTATCTCCTTGCTAGTTGATCCAAAGACAGTGGTCTTATAGCTTGATGGAAAGCTTATTAAGTGTACTTTCCATAGAAATTGAAACCAAATCAATTTAATGTGTCTATCAAGAGTTATAAGCTCTTGAAGAGGGTAGGGAGAGGTCCAAAATTTGAGTGACCAGTTTTTGATTTGATTCAACCATGCTTTGTTCTGAGTCCATTGTTTTGAGCATCCTACACAAGAAACTGAAGATCAAGACTAAGTTTGAAGTAATTGAACACCTTTTGAGCCTTCTGTGTGTCAATAGTATTTTCTTTTGAAGCATTTCACATGTGCCAAAAGTAGGATTCAGACTTGTCAAAGTGCCTTAAACCATTTTGAGTGTCTGATCTAGATAATCTTGTTTTGTGGAATATTTGAGATTCATCTCAAATACAGTTGCAAGTTTTTCACATAGGAAGGTAGCATATCCTTGAAAATACCTATAGTGAAAGAGAGCAGCAACATTAAGTCTGATTGGAACGAGCTCAAACATATTGTTGTCCAATAACTAAGAAGTCTTCATATAATGGCACCTTGGGAGGATATCTCCTAGAAGCAAATTAAAGACTAAATACTTCTAATTACTCAATTTGGAAGTTTAGAATGGAGTCTATTTTGATACTCCAGGATGTTATGGACATTGTGCTTGGTATTGAGGAGGAGCCTCAAGCACAACTTGAAATACCAAAGTACAGAAAGAGAGCTAGAATGGCTCTACATTTCATTAAGATGAATGGATCTAATGAAATTTTGAGAGAGATAGGATCTTGCACAATAGCTAAAGATGTTTGGGATGCACTTAAGTCCATCTATGAGGCAAAGAATACTTCTAGAATACTCACTCTTAGGAATCAGATTTTTCAAAGTTTTCAAAGAAGTGAGAAGAGTGGATCAAACTATGTTCTGAGAATAAAAGATCTTCATAGAGAGCTTTCTTGTGTTGGTGTTACAACTAACCAAGATGAGCTAGTACAAGTAATTCTAAATGGCTTGAAATATGACTATGATAATCTTGTTCAATCCTTTCCATTAAGGAGGAGTTTCCTAATTGAGAAACTCTTATAAACTTTCTAGGATGAACAAACTCGAGCATGGTGGAAGTGAAAAAGCCCTCTTTGTCAAGGACAAGCATAAAGGAAGGAGTAAGAATCAGTTTTCTCAAGCATCCAACAAAGACAAAGCCAAGGATCGAGACAAAGAAGGTGAAGAGGATGATTCATCTCATCCTTCTACTTCAAAGACCAAGAAGAAAAAAATGAAGTGTTTCTTCTGTGGCAAGAAGGGGCACTATGCCTCTAATTCCTTCAAGAAGAAAAACCAACTCAAGCACACAAATCTCTCCAAAGAGATTGAAGAAGATTTTGCTGCAAGTGATGGAGAAGGATCACTCATGGTGTCAAGTTTTTCTTCATCACCTTTTAAGAAAGATGGGTCGTGGTACATAGATAGTGGAGCTTCTTCACATATGTGCTATTCAAAGGAGTCTTTTGACTCAATTGTACCTTACAAAGGATTTAAGAGATCTATCTACACTGCAAATGATCATGAGTGCTCTAGTGAAGGAATTGGCAACATTCCATTGAAACTTGTTTCTTCTAAAGTTCTTGCACTTTCTAATGTTCTTTTTATTCCTCAACCTACAAAGAACTTGACTAGTATTGGAAAGCTGCTTGATAATGGTTGTGATGTAAAGTTCAATTCCAATACTTGCTTTATCAAGAAAAATGATGAGGTCCTAGCTGATGGATCTAGATATGGTGGAATTTTTAAGTTGAATTCTTATGAGAATGCAAACTTTTGTGAAGTTGCTCTTTTATCTAAGGAGGAGTTGTGGCATAGAAGGTTGGGACATGGTCAAGAAAGAGAAGGCTATTGGCCTTCCAAAATCACTTTCCAAAAATTTCAAGCCTTGTGAGGCTTGTGCTATTGCAAAATCACATAGAAAGCCATATCGAAAGTCTTTTATCAAGACTACTCATTCTTTGGAGCTTATACACTTGGATGTTCATTTTTCTTCTTCTAAAAGTATTGGTGGTGCAACATGTTTTGTCACCTTTAATGGTGACTTTACCAGTTATATTGGTTGTATCTACTTTCTTCAAAAGCTATGGTATTTGATCACTTCCTAATCTTCAAAGCTTATGTTGAGAAACAGTTTTCTTTCAAAGTTAAAGCTTTAAGATGTGATGGAGGAGGTGAATACATCTCCAACAAGTTTTATGGATATTGTGAAAGTGAAGGAATAAAGAGAGAGTTTTCTTGTGCTTATTCTCCATCTCAAAATGGAGTTGTTGAGAGAAAAAATTGATCTTTATGTGAATGTGCTAAAGCAATCCGAGTTGAAGCTTCTTTGACTATTGAATATTGGGGTGAAGCAATTCATTGTGCAAACTATTTGTGCAATAGATTATCACAATGCACTTGCTGGAAAATCACCATATGAAGTCTTGTTTAAGAAGAAACCTAAGGTAGATCACCTTAGAGTTTTGGATGTGCTTGCTTTGTTCATGTACCCTTGGAAACAAGGAAAAGAGATAATCCTAATTCTATTAAAGGGATCATGGTTGGATATTCATCCAACAAGAAAGCTTATAGAATCTATGTTCCCTCTACCTCAATTACAATTGAGAGTAGAGATGTTATATTCCATGAGGATCAAAAATCCATTCTTGAGGAGGCCAAGTTCAAAGATTCTCAAAAAGATACTCCAATCATCACCCTTGAAGACTATCATGGAGAGATGGGGCGGAGAATTGAGGAGGAGTCACCTCGAATCTTTTCACCAAGGAGGTCTCAAAGAGAAAGATCCGAGCCTAGGAGGCTTACATATGAAGATAGAGGCAAGCAAGTGGAACTCAATTCCACTAATTGTGCTTATTTTATTTCACATGAAGAGCCAAAGGATGTATATGATGCACTCAATTCGAAGGAATGGTTTCTTTCCATGAAGGAGGAATATGATGCTTTGATAGTTAACAAGACATGGGAGCTTGTGGATCTTCCATCCGACAAGCACACCATTGGTTGGGTTTTTCGAGTCAAGTATAATCAAGATGGCACAATCAACAAGTACAAGACAATGCTTTGTGCACAGGGTTTTGCTCAAGTTTATGGACTTGATTATGAGGAGACTTTTGCTCCAGTTGTAAAGATGGTATCAATTAGAATCATAATTTCTATTGCTTGTTTTGTCAATTGGCAAGTTTTTCAACTAGATGTCTCTAATGCATTTTCAAATGGATATCTAGAAGAAGAGATTTATATGGATCAGCCTATTGGGTTCATCCATGACAAAGATTAAGTTTGCTTGCTCTTCAAAAGTCTATATGGACTAAAGCAAGCTCCAAGGTCATGGTATTCTCAACTTAACACCTTTCTTGAGTCACTAGGATTTAATCTTAGTAACTATGATCCTTGTATGTCAAGTTTTTTGATAGAGATATTGTCATCCTTCTTATTTATGTTGATGATATCATTTTAACAGGAAGTTGTATCAAGAAACCAATGTTGCACTTGGAAAAGAGTTCAGGATGCAAGAAAAATTCACTACATATTAGGATTAGAGATTGACTTTCTTAAAGATAAAGCTTTTATATGTCAATCCAAGTATGCTCTTTCAATGTTATTTCAATATGTTAGATTGTAAGAGTATAGACTCCTATGGAGCAAATTGTAAAAAACCCTAACAAAGGTGATGAAAGATTTTTCATGGACACCACTCTTTTTAGGAGTCTTATAGGCTCCTTAATTTGGGTCACAATAACTAGACTTGACATAAGTTTTAGTGTTCATAAGTTGAGCCAAGTTATGCAAAATCCTACTATTCATCATTGGAAAATGGCCAAGAGAGTGCTTAGATACATATCTTCAACTTTTGATTAATCTACAAGTGCTTATGTTATATATCTTGGAGAAAACTTGATATCTTGGCTTTCCAAAAAGCAAGATACTGTATCACTCTCATCTTGTGAAGCTGAGTATAAGACACTCACTACTACAACAAAGGAAGTGCTTTGGATCAAAAGGTTGCTAGTGGAGACAATATTGTCTCAGAACAAACCCTAATAGACTTTGAGGAACCTAAATCCTTGCCACATGAACCAGAGGAAATTTTGAATATCCGAAACCGCAAAACTCGTCATGCGGTCTTTCGAGAAGCTTTAGTCAAGTGGAAGGAGGGGTCCCAAGAAGAGTCAACTTGGGAGTTTGTAAGCAAGCTTCACAAGAGGTATCCTGATTTCATCCTTGAAGATTTCGCTTTCGAGGATGGAAGCTCCTTTTACGGCCCTTGGCAAATACAAGTGGACTCGTTAGTCATTAAGAGATTTCGGTGGGGTGACACTTAGCCCTGTAGTTCGGGATAATAACTCTTAGGTACTAGGATCTAAGAGGGCTTGGTCTATATCCATAGGGAGTGCCACCAAGTGGAGGCACCCTTAGTAACTAAGGGTGGGTCCTTAGACTTTAGTAGGACCTAAGTAATCCACATGCATAATGGTAACTGTGCATGTGAGAGGCATGCTCAAGCATTGGTCCTCCAAGCTCTGTGGCCTGTGGGTGTAGAGCTAGGTACAAGATAGTGGGTTGAGATCGAGAGTCATTCTACCATTGTGTTGATCTTTGTCCAAGTTCTTGAGAATGGCATACCAAAAAAAATGACCGAGTCTACAAAATTGCTAAGATAATCAACATGAGGATTTCCGTGCTATAGCTTTGCAGATTAACTTCAAGAACTTCAAACAAGATGCACCTTTGAAATTTGTTGAGATTTTCAAAACAACAAGACGAAAGAGATACCCTTGGATTCTGAATCATCCCTTAGTAGTACCTCAGAGGACTGTATGGGATAGCTTTGTTTTCGAGGAAAACTTCTTGTTCCTTATGCAAACGTTCAGATCTTACTATATCTGTCAAGCTTAATACATCTATGTGTTGAGTTTAGATCAAGAATCACAAAATTGAGAAATATGTTACTGCCTTGATGATATGATGAACAAGTACAAAAATTTCTTGGATACAATTTTGAATAAAAGGACAATTCCATCCAGTAACTTCTGACACGTTAGCACATTCTTTTGGAACGCCTGATTATCAACAGAAGAAGCTGTGTCTAGGAGCAGTTGTGTTCTTTTCAGACATTGTAAATATTGACTGAAAATAAATCCTTCCACTTTGAATTAAAAAAAAATACACCGTTTCAGGTGAGCATGAGATGTTTGAATTGAATCGTCATTTTTCCAAATGAATTTGGGGACTTCCAAATGGTACTTTCTCAACAAAGGTATCCATAACCATATAAAGAATGCCACTTGATGTGAGGCTTGAAAGCATGCTAGACTCATATTTCTTGATTCAGGCATGTATAAGAGGAAGCAGCTTATTTTTGCCAAAGCAAAAACATGGCTCAAGCTCTGGCCTTGATTAAGTTGCAGACTGCAGCTGTGAAGCAACTTGACTGGAAAGACTCTTGAAAAAGGCCTTGCTTTCCTGTTTAGTCTTATTTCCAGCAGTTGACCAAGTTCTTCCAGTGGCAAGGATGTCTGATGCTCCTCTAGGCTCATTATGGTCATAAAATTGGGTATCATTATAGCTTGGCTATGAAAACATGTTGGTCGATTTGACAGGATTGAAACTTCTGGGCTTGGAAAAGAATACCTAATTTACAAGAAGCCTTTTCTTTGCTTTGAAATAATAATTATACACTTTAATAAATTACTTTTGCCTGCCTCTGTGCGTAAACATCAAGCAAAGCAAAGCCACTATTCGTGCTCCTGCACCATATGCCAGTAGCAAAGCAACGCAAAAGTAGAAATGGTCAAGTCGATAACCCCATTGCTGAAGAACCCCACATCGTGTGATCAACCACACACCATCATATCTGTGCAGAAAATCAATAAATCCATTAGAAAGCTTACATAGAAATTCAAGAGAAAATAGTATCCTCAAAAATGAAATTCTAAGCAAGACATGAGACAAAAAAATTTAAGTTCAAAACCAGTCAGGTTCCTTATTTCTGTGATTTTTCCAGCGTCTATTGTTAAGGCATTGCTGTGATCCTAAAGCTATAATTTTTGCTAGTAAATTGGCCATTTTGTAACAGGCGGCCTTCCACATTAGTTTATGTACCTCATAACAGTAATTACTCTTGGAAAAGCTAATGAATGTTTGACACAGTGTCATCAGCAATGTTAATAAAAACCTATTCATCTCCTTAAATGTCTATTCTACAAGGATCAGTAGACTAGTTGTTGAACAACTGGCTCATGGGATTTAATATGAACTGGAAAAAGACCAGGCTTTGCATCCAAGTTTGGTGATTCAGGGATGTGGCATGCTGATAGGCTTTGTTGAGCCATGAACAACCAACCTGATAAAAAATATATTCCTGAGATGTGGTAGGCCAGTAGTATATGGACATACCTAATATGCCCTCCAGACATGCTACAATAGCCCATGTCCTCCACTAATGGCATGATACCAAAAGCCAATTCAATTATGTTTCCTGATGCCAGGTCCAGACAGCAGCCACTTGCACATTTTGGTGTCATAGAATTTGGACCAAGCATCTCCTCATGTGTTAAGACCAAACATGTCTTTAAGAGTCAGAACCACAAGATAATCACTTGTTGCAGTTCTTTAGCAAGAAATTCCCCAAGCAATGTTGTTTTTAGAAGCTGTAGCTTGGAACATATGTTACAACTTACACCATAAGGGAGATAAGTCCTTTTTTAGTTAAGCTTCAATGTTTGGCATTCAATCAAAGCAGTTCTTGCTATATATCAAATGTTGCTTACCCTCTTGGTCACCCCGTTCCTTGTTCTCCCTTTGAGGTGTCCTCTGTATAGTTAAGGAACATAGCAATTTTCTTTCCAATTGACAGGCTTGGAGTTGGGTGTCTAAGCTTCTGCAAAACTGGTTTTCTTGATTGACCAAGCATGTAAGTATGAATACCATATGTATGAGAATAAAGGCCGTTAGAAATCAATGATAAACTTCATTGTTACTGTTTACGAGGTACATTAATATTGACAATTGTGACCAGCTGTCATTAGCCGTAGGCTAGTCTATTAGTCTACTCGTAGGTTTTCTCTCTCTATCAGGGGTTCAGAGTTTATTTGTACATTTTACATTCTGTATGAGTTAGTGCGATAGCGTGATAGTTCATGTTCTTCTTCCGCCTTCTTGTGGTGATTGCTTATGGTGAATGCTTGATGTTGCATATCTAATTCTTGACATGGTATCAGAGCAGCGATAGTTCTGCGTGCCTGATCAGTGGATACAGCTTGTCACAGGCTCCACAACGAGGTGAGAAAGTCCTTCACGGGAGGTGAAAGCTTGGAGAGTCAAAAACGGCTGGAAGAAATCCTTCTTTGGTGTATTTTGCAGGTTTAGAGCTCAGAATCATCATTGGGGAACAAAGACACAGTCCCGGAGGCATCAGAAAGGCCAGGGCAACATCAGACAAATTGAAAATCTGTTGAGTGGGGGAGATTTTTACAATACTTCCTAGTTGTTGTGAAAAGCACAGTCCCGGAGGCATCAGAAAGGCTAGGGCAGCATCAGACAGATTGAAAATCTGTTGAGTGGAAGAGATTTTTACAATACTTCCTAGTTGTTGTGAGAAGTGCTATTTGTGTGAGAGGTTTGCCAAGAAATCTCTCATATGTCTGTTTGGAGTACCACAAATCACACTAGACAGTGTCTAGTACTGCCATTCAAAGTTAGGAGGCTTCATACTTTTCACATTACTGATCTTTGTCTTTTGAACGATCACACATTTCGAAATCTTTGCAAAGAGGAGGCGGCATAGCCACCGCGCTGAAGTGGGGAATCTAGAATATTCCCTCTGAAAGTTCTTATATTCTCTCTACTTTTCATTTTTTCTTTACCAATATCGGATCGACACGCCAGAGGTAAAGAAAACCAAGAGCAGTCGTACATCTGCGCGTCATATCGATATCACATATCAGTACCAATATTGGAGCGACGCACCAAAGGTAAAGAAAATCCAAAGCAGTCATCCATCCGCGAGTTATAACGATATCGCATACCCATACCAATATCGGATCCACGCGCGCGAGCTAAAGAGAATCCCGAGCAGTCGTGCACTCGTGCGTAGTACCGATATAAGGTGTCCAACAAAAATTTACAGTTCTATGGTGTGATAAATTTTGTGATCCAGACTCACCTATCCAGTAATGGCAACTCTAAGCGAGAGTGTCCTTAATGAGTCAAGCAAATTGGAAGGTGCCAGACAACTATGCAGTTTGGAAATTCAAACTGAAGAACATTTTGATGGAAAATGAGCTATGGGAGATCGTGACAGGTGAAGAGACAAGGCCAGTGATTGAAGAAGATCAGTGGGCATTTGATAGGAGAAAAGGGAAAGCCCAGAATGTCATCAACTTATCAGTTAGAGATGCAATTATTCCCTATATTTCAGATTCAGCTAACAATCTACTATCTGTTGGGACGATGGCTGAACAACAACTCAAGGTTGAGTTTGATAGTGACAAATGTCTTGTCAAAGACATCAAAAATCACTACAAAGTGATTGCCAATGGAAAAAGACAGGGTTAATAATGAGATTCCTAGGAGAGTGCCTAAGTGGTACTTGTCAGTAACAAGTGATGCTAATAAGGGAGATACTCCCGAATCAAGTGAGCAGGGAGAGCTTAGAAGATCAAGTAGAAATCGAAAACCTCCTGCAAGATCAGAGATGAATCTAGCCCTAATGGGTTCTGTGCTCAAGGCTCAAGAACCAAAAACTTTTGATAAAGCGAAGGAGCACAAGGAGTGGCGTGAAGCTATGGAGACAGAAATGAAAGCTATATCGAAAAATAGGACGTGGAACTTGGTTGAGCTACCTGATGGTAAGACGCCTATTACTTGCAAATGGATATACAAGATCAAATATGGAGCTGATGGGCAACTCAACAAGTACAAAGCACGGTTGGTTGTGAGAGGATTTGAGCAGCAGGAAGGTATTGATTTTGAGGAAACCTTTGCACCCGTAGCTAAGATGGTAACTATACGTTCTATCATTGCTATTTCTGCTTTCTATGGTTGGAAGATCCAGCAAATGGACGTTAAATCTGCTTTTCTTAATGGAGTACTGGATGAAGAGGTGTACTTAGTACAACCTCAAGGATTTGTTGAGCCAAGGAGAGAGCATCTCGTTTGTAAGCTCAACAAAGCCATTTATGGATTGAAGCAAGCACCACGGGCGTGGTACTCTTGCATTGATGAACACTTCAAGCGAAGGGGAATGGTAAAGAGTGATGTTGATCCTAATCTTTACATTCTAAGACAAGATTCAGATATAGTGTTCATTGTGTTGTACGTGGATGCTCTGATTATTACAAATAGTAATGAGAGCTTAATTAAAATAAAATCAGATCTTTCAAATGCTTTTGACATGAGTGATCTAGGATTGATGCACTATTGTCTTGGCATTGAAGTATGGCAAAAGGAAGACATGGTCTTTCTTACACAAAGCAAATATGCACGAGATTTGCTTTAAAAGTTCAATATGTAGTGTAAGCCTTTGAGTACACCTATGGATGTCAACATGAAGCTTACTGCATATGATAGATCTTTGATGACAGAAGATCTACCAGTGGTCATACATTAAGTTATGGTACAGATGCAATTTCATGGAGTAGCAAAAAGCAACCTACAATAGCCTTATCATTGACGGAAGCTAAATATTGAGCACTCAGCAATGCTACACAAGAAGCGGTATGGTTACGAAGATTGCTTGTGGATTTAGGTCAACCACAGGTGGATGCGACTACTATATCTTGCGATAATCAAAGTTGCATTCACCTTGCCAATAATCCAGTTTTACATGCTCGAACCAAGCACATCGAAATACACTACCATTTTGTTCGAGAGAAATTTTTTGATGGAGCCATTGATCTTGTTTTTTGTAAATCTGAAGATCAAATGGCAGATATTTTTACTAAGTCATTAGGTAGATGTAAATTTGAGAGGTTTCGTATTCTATTAGGAATAGAAGAACGTAATTTTATCATTGAGGGAAAGTGTTAGAAATCAATGATAAACTTCATTGTTACTGTTTACGAGGTACATTAATGTTGACAGCTGTGACCAGCTGTCATAGGCTAGTCTATTAGCCTACTCGTAGGTTTTCTCTCTCTATCAGGGGTTCAGAGTTTATTTGTACATTTTACATTCTGTATGAGTTAGTGTGATACTGTGATAATTCGTGTTCTTCTTCCGCCTTCTTGTGGTGATTGCTTATGGTGAATGCTTGATGTTGCATATCTAATTCTTGACAAAGGCTGTTATCAGGATGATCCATCTGGCAATGATTAAGATCCCTCTAAGACATGATAGCCCTTGGCCTTGAATCCCTTTCAGACGGGCCTCTGCTGACAAAGCCCATAAAATAACTCATTTTGAATTGGTAAATGCAATTCTGCTGTATATGTTAAGGATTTTTCATCATTCTCATGTCAACTATTGGACTTGTTGGAAATTTGAAGTTCTTAAGACTCAGGTCAATGCTACTTGCAATCAACCTAGATAAAATCTGCATTGTTAAATGGTATCTTCATCCACCATGTTAAAATCTAGTGAACGGATTTTAGATGACTTCTTGAATGGTCATTAAAATCTAGGTGAGATTATCAAGAGTACCCATTGCACACTAATGTCCTGGCATAAGAAGTCATCTGGAAACTGATTTACCTCTCTGCGTTTGCAACCACAAAACCCTCAAGTGCCCATCTAGCATAGCTCGAATCGACCAAAATCTGTAAAACATCTGATGATAAGTTCTTTCTTGTTGCTACAAGAGTTGCAACAATCGGCACGAAGACAGAACACTGCACAGGCAAGAAAATTGGTCTTGTCACAAAAATTATCCAACTTAAAACCAAGAGAACTGAAAGATATCATAGTTTCAAAGCTATAAAACATGTGGACAATTGCCCAGAGTAATGAAATATATGAGAGAGAGAGAGAGAGAGAGAGAGAGAGAGAGAGAGAGACTAGTTGAGCTGTTGCTGGTTGTAGAGTGACGGCAAAGATATAAGCTATCCCCGTCACACAATAGACAAGAGCCATTGTCACTATATAGTTGGACACAAATGTTGATCTTGGGTCGTTGAAAAAGTAGAACATGCAAAGGTATACAATAGGTTTCACAGCAGTATTGAAGTGATCCGTTGTATCCTTGGCAAGAAAGTAGGCGACTCTGTTTATTCCTGATGCACTTTCTCGCCAAAATTCTAACCTATCGAGTGAAAATGTCCGCAGTGCTGCTATCATGCACAAAAGAGCTGCATTTTAACAAAAAAACACAGTTTTGATGAGCCAAATATATGAACGAATAGTAAGATATAATGCGACGATTACAGTATTGGCGACGGCAACTCTATTGGGCGACATACTAGATTCAACTTTGTGCCACACTTCTTATTGCCTTTCAAAATTCCAAAGAGGACAGGTTAATTTGAAACCTCTAAAATAAGAAAAACAAGACAGGTTTCTTGGGAATACATACAAAGTGCAATTAGAGTGTAGCTGTATCCATTTGAGCCTAATGTTTCATCTTTAATATCAGATAGAAGTCCCAAACAAATGCCACAAAGCAACAAAATTATGTAATCCTGTGCCAAAGTTCTAGCCTCTCGAAATCTCTGTTTGGTGACCCTGCAGAAAGCAAAAAACAACTTGTGAGTTTCCTCTTTTAGAATTTGCCATGCCACTGTATTGATCTCAAACTTGGTGAACATAAAATTGTCGGGAAGACAATTTTAGATGCTTTCAAGATTAAAGAAATGAACGCACTTTGTGAAACGGATTGAACAATAAGACAAATGAGTCATGTTCTTTCTTTCATAGCTTATAAAGGCTTTCACATAAGATGCCTCATACCTTTCTATGATGACTTTAAATTGTCGAAGAAAACCTGGAGTACGGCGTCCTGATAGATCATGTGCTGTAGAAAATGTGTTCTTGTATGCGTCGAAGCGCAGAATAACTTGAATCTTAAATTCTTCCCACACCTCGTGAAGTAACATAAGAATTTCATTCTTTGGTTTATGTTCGGAAATTGTGTCTCCCAAAATGACATGGAGCTCATTTGCTTCAGCTCGCAAATCTTCTGGTACTGGATATCCTTTTGTTTCGAGCCACAACAGTGGAAGATGAGTATGGGTATGGTTGAATCCTCCACTAACTGCAACAATTCCTTCTAGGACATCCATAAAATGATCAGGAGGATTCACTCGGTCAGGAACAGGGTATCCCAAGCTCTTGAAGTAACCGTCCACTTCAGTTACTGGTCCAAGATACACAGTTCGTCCACCCTTTGCTAGGAGCATGACATTATCAAACATTCTGAAAAGTCCATAGCTGTCCAGTCAAAGTGTTTGCATGAGTATAAGTTCGATATAAAGAATTTTGAAAAATTCAAAACTAAATGTTCAGTGAGCACCTATGAAGTCTTTTGAATTATCATACTACATGAAACACCAGAAGTATACACCATTGAATGCAGCTTTGATGGAAAGACCAATGTTAAATAAATTGGCGGTCTTCAGGTACAGAAATTGGAGAGAGAGCAAAGCAGTAAAGCATGAGATGTTCTTTCCACTGTTTTTAGACAGACTTTCAATCTCACTTCCCATATGTTCTGCAGATAATCTAAAAGAACATTACAATTCTGTAAGGACTTGATGTTTAAGGAAGTGCCTATGGAGGGAGCTTCACCCTGATCGAAAGTCTTGTGCAGCTGCACTCAATATGATAGGAATCAAAGAGACCTTTTATTATGTTACTTGTACCGGGAATTGCAAGCAACAAGAATAAAAAATTATGTAACTGCAAAACATGATCCAGAACTTGCTCATGAAAACCTATAAATTATGCATTTACGATGGACACATCATGGGCAAAGTTACTCTGGACTGTTTAAACTTCAAGGCATTAAATTGTGAAAATCATGTGTCAACAATTTGAAATATCATCCCCTTTGTGCCCCTTTTAGTGGCTGGTTGTACGAGCTTGGCCGGTGTGCAGCTACACCACGATTACAGTTGATGCCACTGACTATAGGCTTGACTTATGGTCTGCTGCAATTGATCTTGAATGGTTCTTAGTTAGGTTAGTAGCATTGATAGTTTTTGTCTGAATACGTTTTTCCGGCCATATTCTGTCCCACAAACCTAAGCTCCAAAAGCAACGAGACAATATCATACACTTCAACTCTCCCCATTATCCGATACTGCAGTTTGTCTATATTTACATTTGAATTGGCATAAAATTCCCCATAAAACAGAAAATGCCCATTCGCTAGTTTTTGTTGCTGTATCCTTCATGATTTTTAAAACACTTGTGAGTGGCATACTACTGAGATACACTTAAATCATTCTAGATGTTGCCTGATGAACTTTGTTCCATAGGCATATAGTGGGATCTGAAAGGGCTGCATATATGGAGTTATTCCACGATGTGTGATTGTCCCCTGGTACCAGCTTTTGAGGGGTCCCCACACTCATTGGCAGGTGGCTAGGAGGCTCAGTTAGAACGTGGGCGCCCGTGAGTAGCAAGAAATTGCAAATTGGTGTTTTTAACATAGGCCTTTATCAATGCAATCAAAGGGAGAAAGTTTGCCACACAAGTGACAAACACAAGTGCTTTTACGAAGGAAGAAACTCATGTCCAAGTTTTTTGTGCATCTCCAAAAAGTTTAGTTCATGTTGTAGGGTGTACAGCATGGATTGCCCCTCCCCCCCCCCCCCCAAAAGCTGAATAAAAAATTGATTGAGTTTATCATTCTGACTTGTTTCTCATAAATGAACATTGTAAGCTTATTGAAACAGCAAAAAACTAATAGAAGCAGGTATATGGATTTTCTATGATGAAACAAATGCTACAATTTATTCAGCTGAAGTGAAAGGTTCAAAAACCAAGAAAATTAGAAGGCTACAAGAACTACGCAAAGAAAATAGCTGGCTCTCCCAACTTCCAAGCCACATGCTTTGATCAGATTGATAAATTACGTTTAAGGTTAGAAGAAGTGACCTTAGAGTGTGCAAGCTGCATTCTTAGAAGATATGTGCAATAACAGGTGATAGAGGTCATGTCAATGGTCTATATTGAAACATTGCCAAATAACTGGAAGGGAAAGCAACAGAAACAGGAGACAGTGGTCTCCAAGGTCAAGCTAGAAGCGAACGTGTCAGCAAGGCTAAATAGCCCGTAACTAGGAGAAATGTTTGAATAGCATTCACCCATGGAACAACAACTATATATGAGACCAGAATCACAAAGCCTTTGACTATTAATAAACAGAAAAACAAGGAAATGAGACTCATAGTGAATTTGGCTTTATGTGGGCACCTTCCTGGAACCAGTCTTATTCTAGAAGCCATTCATCCTGCTGAGATCCCACTGAAACAGAGACAATGAATTTACCATATCATATCTTCATTCCTATCATTCTTCAGAATGTCACCGAAAGTCTCCAAAGTTGTCAATAATTAAGTGGGCTTGAAAGATATTGCTATCATATCAAGTAGATTAACTTTGTCTTCATGGAATGAAGTTTGGATCATCCAATGCAAGAGCATGAGGGGAGTGTAATTTGATGAAATCATCATCTGTGATCATTATTTTTGTAAGCTAGACTAGAGAAGGTAGTGGTATGTTTATCTCTGTTGAAAATTAGCATCAGCTTTGACGTCTGGGCTACCACGAGATGCAGCATTTGAACCATAAATTGCTTCATAGGGAATTTGCAGCAAATTTTAAGCTCAAAACAACTGAAATGATTTCATAAATGGTACTGCATTCTCTAACCTACGAGAATTGTACAAGTACTTAATTCTTTCATACTTTATTACTTGGCTGTTTGTTTATGAACCTGACGAAATCAAATTTGATTCAAAATTAGTAAAGCTATTATGTGCTCATCACATGCACAAAAGCAAGTGGTTCTTTCAACTTTGCTAGTGTCTTCTACTTTCAACCCCTTCATTGTTAGGGCTTCCATTAGAGGGAGAATTGAATCGGAGTCAGAAAAGCAATGATGTAGCACAAAGAGCAGGGAAAAGAAACCTTGGTTGGTGGAGCACAACAACAACGTTAACCCCTACAGCAGCCTCACGTCGCAAAGCTTGGAGCACCAAACGTGAAGATGTGCTATCCAAACCAGAAGTTGGCTCATCAAGTATAAGAAGAGAAGGTTCCATCACCATCTCTAGTGCCACATTTACCCTCTTTCTTTGTCCTCCTGATATTCCTCGTTTCTCAATGGTTCCAACCAACGAATCTCGGATTGGTCCTAACCCCAGAGTCGCTATGATCCGCTCCACAACCAATACTCGCTCTCGTTTTGGCATATCCACTGGAAGCCTGAGAGGCAACATACAACACATAATGCCTTTGTAACCTAGTATAGTTTGAAGGTAAAAATAATGTACATAACTTTCTGTGTCTAAGACAAAAAAAACTCTACTGGTACATCAATCATGAGAGAGAGAGAGAGAGAGAGAGAGAGAGAGAGAGACCTGTATTTTGCACTGAACCACAAGTTCTCCTCCACAGTGAGGCTTCCATGAACAATATCATCCTGAGGCACAAACCCAATGATCTTCCTGTAAGACTGTATGGAGCCCTCCTTACCATTGATGTAGACACGGCCAGAGGTGTGGCTCTGAGTTGTCTTGCCAGCCACTGCATTCAAGAATGTGGTCTTCCCAGCACCAGAGGGACCCATGATGGCTGTTATGTTCCCAGGTGAAAGCTTCCCTGTGACATTGCAAAGAATTTTTTTCCTGCTCTTCTTCAAAGTCATTGTGAGGTCTTCAAAAACAAGCTCGATGGGCAGCCTACTTCTGCCAATCGAATCAGCAGCTCTACTTGGTTCCGAGTCTGACATGTACAAGGCCTTCTCTTTCTCTATCTGACCATATGCATACTTGAAGATCTGGCTCCTTGTGTTTTTCATATGCATGGGTCGTGGGAATTGAACCCCATGCTCAATAGGGTAAACTGTTGGAGGAGCTGGAAGGGGAGAATAAAGGTCCTCATCAATGACAGATCTACTCTTACCAAGGGCTTTGGGTGTAAATGATGTTGCATTGTCTTCATCTATTGTCCTATCTGCTATTAATTCATGAGATTTTGGTTGGCCTTGAGGAAACACCCGCATCTCTTCGTCTTTGCTCTCTAATTTTCCAGAAAAATTACGAGAAATGGTGGCAGATAGACTCTTTGCATGGAATTTTGCTCGATCTTTGGCCAAACGCCAGCGCTCCACTGCAGAGACGTGATCTTTGGCCTGCTGTATTGCACGTTCACGAGCCTTGGATTTTTGGCGCTCTTGCAATGACATCACTTGCTCAGAACACCCATAAAGTAAAATGAGCAACAAGGCCAGAACAACCTGCACAGTTCCATTTCCAACACATCCATCAGCTTCATCCCATCATTCATGTCCTTCTGAAACACTAATGATGTGTTGCACCCTGCAAGTGGAATATATTTATTTAACTGGGATAAAATGAGCATCTTTTCCAGGGTTAGTTCACTTACAATGAAAAAGATTCCGTAAAGTAGTAGGCTCTGTTTTGTAGAACCTAGGCCACATGATGAGAAACGATAGCATTCTGCACTCGAGAAACCTATATGTGATTAGGACGAATGTGCTGAGGTAAAATTTAAACTTGATGTGGCACTTCTTGTTGGCAGTCTTTTATCTTCAATAGAGTTCAGAATCCAGATTAGCAGAGAAATTTTATCACATAAAACCAGGAGATAGATTGTGCACTGCAAATTCTGATAAAAAGCCTTCAAAATCTACCAATATGCAAAATTTGTACAACATAAAAATCATATCAGCAGCAATCTTCTTACTTCTTTGGAACGTTGAGCCTGCTCTACAATAGTGCCTGCATGATCACATAACAAAATGGTGAATAAGATTTCAAAGCAAGCTAACAAAGGACAGTGAAGAACCGTGAATACAGGAAGCTTTGATAGTACAGAAGGTGACTTTAGTAGCATCATTACCCTGCCTCACAGATGTGATTTTCTGTGGGAAGCGGGCAATAGTCTCCCGCTGAGCAAAAAATTTGCCCTGTAGTAGCCACATCAGACCATGTATTTGCTCCGCCACACGTATAATCACTACCTGGCCTCAATTGATAATCATACCTGGAATTGACAATTGCTCTTGAGACTCAGCAAAAAGCCAGTTACAAGATGCTATTTTCAGGTCAAACCCAGATAGTAATTCATTTTACAAGAAAGAAATATACGTACGGCTCACAGCTTCCAGTTGTTTCATTGAAGTCAGCCAGAGGACAGTAAGCTCCAAGTGGGCAAGCTTCAATGCAAATAAGTACCGAGTCAAAGATTTGTTTAACAAATCAATCTTTGATATCGTATCATGAAAGCAGAATCCCAGATAATATGAAGCTCTCTGAAGATGATGCTGGTATTTTACTGGAGCAATTGGCTCAAAAGTGTGTGTCTAGGGTTTGCTTATGTCCTGAAGACTTTGAGATTGACATCACAGAACAAGGAAAACAATTTGAAAAGCAAGGATACAATGAACGTAGATGTCCGCAGATACAATGCCAGAACAACGTTGGAAAGAAAAACAAATAACAGTGGTAACTTACGCATCATACAGTTCAAGCCCTTAGGGCAGAAAAATCCTTCGCAACACGGTTGATCGTGTAATGAACGCACTGGAATGTAGTGAGATGCATTGGTAGAAGTTATCTGGTTTACGTCTGATGTATCCACTAGCAAACTGGCCCAGCCTGCATCACATCCTTTCGACCAGTGGGTCTCATTGCAATTGGGGCTTGGAGGGAGGTTTGCTACGTCGAGTATCCATTTGATGTAGAACATGATCTCCCCTTGGCTACAAAGTCCTGCGAGAAGGCTACCCTCTGCAGCAAAGAAAAACGTTACTGGGCTTGTCATGAGAAATTGAAACTTCATCTGCTTTACAAATGAAAGGGTGCTCTCAAAAACGCATTGGTGCTATCTAGTTCCGATGCTTCGATATGAATGAAACAAAGAGGGAAGTAATGAAAGCGGTTGAGCAATTGATACTGAACTGTAGTAGCAATTTCTCACGAAATCCGAATTTCCGGGAAGACTGAAGGTGTTGTTTTTTTCCTTCTCGCTGCAGCACAGTGACCACACCTGTTACGGTGAGATGAAATCTATGTAATTTATCTAATAGATAAGTGCAAGCTTAGAAAATTTAAGTCGTACACCAGAGAAGACCATTAATCTGAAGGAAGAGACAAAAATTTTAAGAATACATAATGGAGCACTCTCGTTTTAGATTGAAACGTGAACGATTGGCAAACCTTTTCATATGCAGGTCTAGCTTTTCAAATCACACAGCTAGACATAGCAAAAGAGCCCAGAAAGGCAACTTGTACCTTAAGATACAGACGATGATACAATGTGTGGCCCGTTCCCCATGCAGGTTTGATAAGTAACCTAATACCATGACCATATTAGGGTTTTACATTTTTTAGGGTATGGGACATTGAGCCAATGCTACAATTTTTGAAGATTCAATTGAAGCTTCCCTACCAATAAGGCTATGTAGTGGGTGCAAGCGAGCTAACAGAAAGCACAGGATTGGTCTAGTGTTGATATTTAGTATTTACATCCAGAAGATCAAACCCTCATTCAGGAGTTAGGTTCCAATAATGAGATCCGTCATCGTCCTACTACAATCTGTACGTACTTGAGCCAGCAGGAAAATGGCAAATGTGTAGGTTTTGAGGCTTTCGAGCCCAACCGATCAACCACCTCTTAGACTTATAAATTCCTTATCTGTTATTTGCCTAGTATGTTTCCAGCGATCCAGTCGCACAAGCTATGTATCGTATCAGGCACGCACGAGTGAGTTTTTGTCTCTTGATAGATTTGGGCACATGAAAATGGGCTGTAGCATTTGATCTCTAATTAAAGATAATGATCTTATTCCTTGAACTCGCCATTATCGCATTTCTAAGTGTAATGTCCTTGTCCCAGTGAGCACAAGCTACATTGATAAATCTACTCCAGCGCATAACATTATGATTCACCACCCTGGGCCGATCCAATTTTTCGTCGTCGCCAGATCGACGCAAAACCGAGACTATGTCATTTGATTGATCCAAATAAATGAGTTGAGGTGCAAAAGCAGTAAATTCTGATATGGACGAAGTGTGAATTCAGCTCTCGCTTGCGAATCGACCTACATAGATTTCACAGTTAAGTTCAGATACAAAGGACCGGTATGGAATCAATGATCTTACCCATTCAGAATGCAAAAGCTGTACTTGTTCGCGACCTCATCAGTGATCTGGTTGCTGACGTTGTTTAGCTTTGCTTGCACAAATTCTGGCACGGGTGGCAATAAGGGTGAGAATCCAGTAATAGAGTCTTGAGGGGGAAGGCCAGGAGGAGGGAAAAGTCCACTCCCAAACCCCGGTGGAAACAAGCTGCTGACGCTGGGAGCAAGGTTGCTAACTCCAGGCGGAACGAAGCCATCGGGTGGCGGAGCACCGTTACCATTTAGAGGTGCAGGGGGACTGAAATTTGTGATAGGAGGAGGAGCGCCGGGTGGATCTAGGCCGCGGATGCTTGGAGGCAGTTGATTAGTTGCACCTGGAGGAATGAGGCCACGGATGGTGGGAGGAAGATTAGAGACAGGTGGAATGCATAAGACAACAATAGGAAACAAAGCCAGAAGCAATGCTGTGATGGCAACACAAACTGACATCTGGTTCATCTTCGTTCTCATCTCCTTTTCTAGAAAAGCTTGAAGAGCTCATCAGGAATCTTTTCATATATCTGCAGCAGTGCGTAATACGTCTAACTGATCACATGATTCAATGGTTGAATAGAACTGATCTCTCCTCAATCCGATCAGCCGGCCATCCGATATCTTTTGATATACTTTCGGGTCAAGTTACTACTAGATCCAATAGCTTCTTACTCATCGAAGAAGATCAATCTCCTGATAAACGTGATTGCTCATTACAATATGATTGTTTTCCCAGCCAACTGTGGTTATAGGGATATGTAAACAGTATAAGAGCAGCTGCGTTAAGATCGAGAAATAATATATGAGAGAGCTGAATAAACTAGAAGCCAAACACAGCTGCTTTTCAGTCTAATCCTGTGTAGATTTTCCGCAAAATAGCGTTGTGATGCCCACATAGTTGCACTACAACATATTCCCAGAAGAAGTTGACTCCCGGTGCTATATATTGATGTGGGCGCGAATTTTCTCATTGGCTTCCGTCGAGGATCAAAACTGATCTGGATTGCTAGAGCAAAATAAACTACCAGCCTCCACGTATAGTATCTGAACTCAACACCATCCAATTGTGTGCGAAACTCTCAAATCAGGAGCAGATCAAAGCGCGGGAATGAGACTAATCAAAACACTGCCCACGCGGAAAGCTAGATTGCTCAGTCACATCTGAAAATTCCGCACGGATGATGAGCAGCAGTCAACGGCAATTTGTACAGAAGCGGCAGACTTTGGAGCAACATTCAGGATCTTAAGTTCAATAGGTTGCATGTTTTGCATGTTTCGAGATGCAGAAGCTCCCCCCCCCCCCATCTCTCTCTCTCTCTCCCCCTCACAATGTCATGTGCTTTGACCGTCTCCTACATATTTTTGGTATTTCGTGCTGCAATTACACAAGTGTAATAGATTCTGTGAGAGAGAGAGAGAGAGAGAGAGAGAGAGAGAGAGAGAGAGAGAGAGATCGTGATGTATGAAAACGTGGAAACGTGTTAAGATGTGGAAATACATGAAGTCCACTTTTTGGTTATTGTATGAATTCCCTTTCCTTCCTTCCTTCCATGTTCCTAATTTGCTATTTTCACAAATATAGGTGGCCACTCTTGGGAAGCAACCACATTAAAGTAGCCTGAGAATCTATGCACCTAGCTTGGAAACGTTGGTAATACTTGGGTTGGAAGATTTTACGACAAGTAGATATCCTTACGTAACAAGAAAGTGTGAGTGCTTATAAGACGTTATGTATTATGGAAGGAGCCGGGTAGAAGCCATTCTGGCCGATAAGGATTTCCAAATAAATTTGGGCGAGGTCCGGAGGGGCCGAGCCTAAATTTTTTGGAAAGCCGAACCGGGCAGAATGGCCTTTGCCCGGCTCCTTCCATTGTGTAATAGATACCTGAAATTTTTTCAGAAGCAAATTACGAAGCATAATAGACAAATTTGACTTTGACTGACCAACACAAATGTGCCACATGGCAGCTGTACGAAATCCGTACGGACGGACACAGACATGCAGAAAAAAAAAAAGCAGAATCCGCCTTTGAAAAAAATGCATGCATTTTCTGGTTTTTAATTTATTTGAAAATGGGCATAATATGCAACAGGTATCCATTACGTACTATAAAATGGGCCAGGCACAGGCCATTCTGCTCGGTAAGGATTTTCAGAAATTTTTTAGGTGAGGCCCGGAAAAGTTGAACCTAAATTTTTTTGGAAAGCTGAATCGGGCAGAATGGTTTGTGCCCGACGCTTTCCATTGCATGATGGATACTTTGAAAATTTCTACATGCTCATTATGAAACATAATGAGCAATTTCACTTTTTCTTACCACTCTGTTGTAAAGCTACCTTTACAAGCTTTACTTCCGGCGCCATCGGCGCCAGCAGCGCCCCTGCTGCTCCCGGCGCCGGCGCCGGCGCCACTGTGACCAGAATCCAGCCGGCGCCAAGTTCCTATGGCTGAAAATCTTTGATCGGTTCTAGTGGAGTCCAGAGAGCTCAGATCGATGTGCAATCACCTCACACGATCTAGGCATGATTAAAGGAAGCCTGGGGATCAATAAAATCTAGAGAAAGAAAATGACTTTCTAGAAAGAGAAAATTCTAGAGAGAGAAAAACGTGCTTTACCAGCTTGGATAGAGTGCTTGGTATGAGGGGGGGTGCCGAATCACACCAATACTATAGGGGAGTGCGGGTTGCGACTCAGGGCGAGCTCCAACCAAGTCTCAGCCTCCCTTGCTGGAATGTTGTCATGGCTCTCGCCTTGGCATGCTAGCGCCCTGGAGACTAGGGTCAGTCACACACTTGAAATGTAACCTTCTCAGATTTATCAATAAAGTGGGATTTTCCTCAAACTGACTCTGATTACCTTCTGGGTTTCAGTGTTCGGTAAAAGCGCCAGTTGTAAGGCCACTTTCAAAATTTTTAACTTGGCACATAGCTGAGGGTCGTATCCCAGGACGCCAGCGGTATGCCGTCAGGACCATTCGGTCCGTGGCGCCAGCGGTATGCTGTCGGGACCATTTGGTCCAGGAACTCGTTGTCTCCATATCTGTCGCGGCTTGTGGTTCTGAGTGTTCCTTGCATGAACGTGAATGAGTTAAGCTCTAGGGGAACGAGCTCTAACCTGTCAGCTGAGTTGGATGGCTTGCTTGGGAGGAAGTTACATGTTTATGGCTGTCCAGTCTGGCGTGGCGCCAGGTTGGTTTCCAGCGCTCCAACCTGACCGGGCTCTAACCTGACCTCTTGGGGAACGGGCTCTAACCTGACCGCTTGCTTGGAATGGATGTTACTCGTTTGTAACGAAGCTTCGAGTTGGTTAAGTTTGATGTATGTCGGGCGGCTTGCTTGGAGGGAAGTCACCCACATCGGGACTCCCGATCTGGCATGGCGCCAGGTTGGATCTCAATGTTGGTTTTCGGAACTTCAAGCTGGTTAACTCTGATCGTTGTTGGCGAGTTGGCTGCTTGTATGTCAAGTGGGTTTGGATGGCAAGAGTTGAAGGTTGGGAAGCTAAGTCGTGGTTCCTGGCTCCCTTTGGATGCCTGCGCTACGTGTGGTATCAGAGCCGACTGGCCGGTCAGCTATGCGGATCTCACGGAAATGGCCACGGTTTGGGGTTCATCAAGACAACTGTTGTGCAAGGTGTTGCCCACAGTGTAAGCATGGATGCGTCCATGGTCGGGGTGGTCGGCAGAACGGGGGACTTGATGAGTCAAAGTGCGGCCCTTGAGGTGTAAGCACGGTCAGTTCTCGCGGTTCGGTCCTGGCGCTGTCTGCACGTAGGACAGATGAGGCAGTGTGCTGCTATTAGGTTGGTGTAAGCACGGTCTGTGCCTTGTGGGGTGCGAGGCGACATATTCGAACTGTACGAGTTACCCATTGATACAGAGATGCTGCTCGAATTCGGGTGTAAAGCACGGGTGGTTAGCTGCCGGTGCGGGATAGCTGCCGATCGTTTAGCTATAAGGGCTATCGACCAAAAAGTGGTGGGACATGACTGAGGCAATGTGCTGCTTAATGGTGAAAGCACAGATAGTTGGAGGGGTGTCCTATGTGGGCTGATTCCGTGATCGATTTGTATGGGCGCGGTCAGGCAAAGGTCCGTTGGCAGGACCATCTCAAAGGGGGACCTTGTCTTTGTTACTTGTTAGTAAACCTGCCTGAGTGTCTTACTTGTATGTATTTGTGGTGAGTCTTAGTACTCGTTCTTTCCCTGGTTTGCATGATTGCTTGTGATACAAGGATCTGATGGCTCCAGAAGGAACCTTTTCTTCTGAAGGCTGATACCATCAAACAAAGAGGACTACAGAATCTGTGGGGCGGATTTGCAGTTCAAGTACTCGCACGTGAACGACAACGAAACGACTCAATGTTTGCAAAGGATGGATGGCTAGCTTGTTTCTTGGGTTAGTTTCATTTGCGACAACGCCCACCAGACGCAAGCAGGAAGTCAAAAGTTGGAAAGGGCAATTTCAGGGGAGATCTTCTATGGAGCAGTTGGTCTTCATTTTGGGACGGCCACCTTCAGAACTGAAACTCACTGAGCATGGGTGATATCCAGTATCAGTTGGGTTTTTCCTCAAAGGGGAGAAGACTAGGATCCTCTTCAGAGATTGGCAACAAGTTGGATCGAGCCATAATCCTAGCAGATGGGAAGCAAAGTGTTGGAAAGGCTTTTTGTCCGAAGAACTCTACTCTAAGTCCGATCAACTGATTTTATAAGTGGAGGGGAACTATCACACACACCTCTCTCTTGGGGCAAATTTTGAATGAAAGTTGATCGAAATGGGGGCAAATTGAAGGTGACCTAGCCATACTCACACGAGGAGACTGGCGAACTTTGGACCTAATAAGTTGACAAGTTTTTGTTGTGGAAAGGAAAGTTTGTTATAGGCTTTCTCTGGACCAGCAATGATGAGGAAACATATGAGTACGCTGGCTTGTGTTACGTGTAAGGCAGCTGATCAATGAAGGAACTGTGAAAGTTGAGTCTTGCATGAGAGACTTGGTATTTCGAACGGACTCTAAGGGACAGTTCGCGTTGAGATCGGACTAGTGCAAACTCTGGGTGCATGTGTCTGATTCAAAGAGAGCTACTTGAAGCCAAGCTCGATGTATACTTCTTGTTTTGACTGTGAGGCAACTGACCAGTGATGAAATTGTTAAAGTCAAGTTTTGCGCGACGGACATGGTGCTTCAAACAAACGCGAAGAGATAGTTCGGATGCGGATCAAACTGGTGCGACCCTTTGGCTTTCCACGAGGTCAATGGTTACGTTTGGGCTGATTCAAAGAGCTATTTCAAGCTAAGTGAGAGGTGCATTGAGGAGTACTCAATCTTTGCCTACCTTAAAGAGCCAAGATGGAAAAGTATCAAGATCAGGCTGGGACAAGGAGATAAATCAAGGTGCAGAAGCAACAAGGCACGAAGTGGACCATAAAGTGGGCAATCAAACGATAAATCCTTTGGCTCAGGAAGCCCTGATACATGTGCGGAACTGAACAAATCTGGAGCTCAGGGAGCTCAACACAAAGTGCATCAAGGACAAATCATGAGCTCAAAGGGGTTCCAAAGTCGAAAGTCAGAAGCGACAGGGGCGAACATTTCAAAGAAAGGCCTCTGTCACCAGTTAATAAGGTTTTTGTTTTTTATGAAAGCGATATCAAATCTACGCTTTTCCCAGACAAAGATATATTTTCAAGTTATGTAATCTTTCAGTATAAAGAGCTGAGCCTCCAACTTGTGGTGTGCCAGCTTCAATGTTAATAAAAAGTGGCCAGTAAATTGAGTACTGTGCCAAGTAGCTTAAATGTATAGTTATTTTAATTGGGAGACACCTTTACTTTAATCTGACATCTGATGAGGACATCAGATTTTATAAAGGTGGGGTGGATGTTGTAAAGCTACCTTTACAAGCTTTACTTCCGGCACCATTGGCGCCAGCTATGTCCCCGGCGCCAGCAGCGCCCCTGCTGCTCCCGGCGCCAACGGCATCGGCGCCGCTCCCGGCGCCACCGTGACCAGAATCCAGCTAGCGCCAAGTTCCTATGGCTGAAAATCTTTGATCGGTTCTAGCGGAGTCCAGAGAGCTCAGATCGATGTGCAATCACCTCAGACGATCTAGGCATGATTAAAGGAAGCCTGGGGATCAATAAAATCTAGAGAGAGAAAATGACTTTCTAGAAAGAGAAAATCCTAGAGAGAGAAAAATGTGCTTTACCAGCTTGGGTAGAGTGCTTGGTATGAGGGGGGGGGGGGGGGGGGTGCCGAATCACACCAATACTATAGGGGAGTGCGGGTTGCGACTCAGGGCGAGCTCCAACCAAGTCTCAGCCTCCCTTGCTGGAATGTTGTCATGGCTCTCGCCTTGGCATGCTAGCGCCCCGGAGACTAGGGTCGGTCACTGTTGTAAAGCTGACTCGGGTGCACCTAGCATGCCCTGTAAGACTCAAAGGGGTGACACTCCCTAAGGTCCCAGAGCAAGTTAGAACGTCAAGGACTGAGCCTCCGACCTGTGGTGAGCCAGTCAAGTAGTCACAAAGTCATGAGCTAGCTCTGGAGCTCGAGTCATGGCCTAGTCAGGAAAGCAGGTTGATTCGGCCGCCGGGACGGCTCCCGGGACCCATGTCCGGGAGCCAGACTGATTCTGCCAGGCTTGCCAGGCTTAATCAGCAAAATAAAAACTAAGTCCTAAAAAGCGTGCTTTACCAGAAAGCACTGTTTCAAACCAGAGGGGGTGCGCCGAATCACAGCAGAACTATAGGGGGAGTCCGGCAGACAGAAACTTGGGCAGCTCAACCAGCGCCAGGAATCCAGTCGCCAGGTCTCAGCTCCCTCTACCAGCACGAGCCAGGCACAATGCCCAGCACGTGTTGGTGGCCCCGAGACCGGTCAGTCTATGTATGAATGTAACCTCTTCCAAATCTAATAAAGTTGATCCTTGGGGATGATTACCATTTCGGTTTCGCCTCCGGGACTGGTCCAAGTGGAAGGACCCTTACTACAACCTTTTTGTGTCGCTGGCGCCTAAGGGTCTCTGTCATCGACATGGGGCTTGCCGCTATGCCAATTGGTCAGTTTGGCGACCACTATGCCTTGGGTTTCATGTGTGGCTTGTCTTTGCCTTTGGTTACCTTTTGGGGACGGATTCTGAGTTGGCTTTCGGGTTGGTTGGGATTCCAGTTTTCTTAAGTCTGAATGGTTAAGCTTGTTACGTTTCTGAGTTGGCTTTTACGTAAGTGCATGATGGATGAATGTTAGACTTAAGCGCGTGTTGGGGAAACCGCTCAAGTCCCAGCGCCCTTTGAGGCGCCGGTGCAACAGTCACACACTTGAAATGTAACCTTCTCAGATTTATCAATAAAGTGGGATTTTTCTCAAACTGACTCTGATTACCTTCTGGGCTTTAGTGTTCGGTAAAAGCGCCAGTTGTAAGGCCGCTTTCAAAATTTTTAACTTGACACATAGATGAGGGTCGTATCCCAGGACGCCAGCGGTATGCCGTCAGGACCATTCGGTCCGTGGCGCCAACGGTATGCTGTCGGGACCATTTGGTCCAGGAACTGGTTGTCTCCATATCTGTTGCGGCTTGTGGTTCTGAGTGTTCCTTGCATGAACGTGAATGGGTTAAGCTCTTGGGGAACGGGCTCTAACCTGTCGGCTGAGTTGGATGGCTTGCTTGGGTGGAAGTTACCTGTTTATGGCTGTCCAGTTTGGCGTGGCACCAGGTTGGCTTCCAACGCTCGTGACGAAGCTTTCAGTTGGTTAAGTCTGATGTAAGTCAGACCGCTTGCTTGGAATGGATGTTACTCTTTTGTAACAAGCTTCGAGTTGGTTAAGTTTGATGTATGTCGGGCGGCTTGCTTGGAGGGAAGTCACCCACATCGGGACCCCCGATCTGGCATGGCGCCAGGTTGGATCTCAATGTTGGTTTTCGGAACTTCAAGTTGGTTAAGTCTGATCGTTGTTGGCGAGTTGGCTGCTTGTATGTCAAGTGGGTTTGGATGGCAAGAGTTGAAGGCTGGGAAGCTAAGTCGTGGTTCCTGGCTCCCTTTGGGATGCCTGCGCTACACACTCTCACGCTGCCACGTGCTGAATATGCACAAACTATCCATTACGTAAATGGATGATCTAGATTGAGTTTAGGGGGCACCATTTCCTAGGACATCATGATATTGCTCTTGCAAATTTGATTGGTAGTAAATTTCAACCTTAAAGTTTAGAAAAAGCATATATTGTGTGGGGGGAAGGCCCGAGGAAAAGAGTGCAAGCCATGCATAATGCTCAGTCTGAACATTTTTTCCCCTCTTGATAGAATCGATGCAACACCGAATCCCTGAAGTGGTGATAAATTTTTTGGATAGAATTGCAAATTTGTTGAACCGTTGTTTTAAATATGAATAGAATGAGTGCTTATTTCACTCACAAACAAATTCTGCCTCTGAAGGTACATCTGAAATACAAAGAAAAAGTAAAGGCTTAGCATTAAGTGGATGGAAACATGAGAATAGAACCTCTCATAAATGGAGTTTTGAAATTATGAGCCCCCTCATGTATCGAATCTGAAAACTAAGATCCCTCATGGATCTAATTTGAAAAATAAAAGTCATCATGAATGGAACCTAAAAAGTGTATCCTCTAACAACATCTGACCACATTGTCTAGTCTATTATGCATCTTGGTTTCAAAGGGGAACTTGAACCTAGGACCAAAGAAAATTTGGATGCCAAACTAACCAATTGAGCAAACTTCGTTGGTTAGGTTATCTAGTCTGTTATGCATCTTGGTTTCCAAGGGGGGTTTGAATGTGGGACCAAAGAAGCTTTGGATGCCAAGCTAACTGAGTTAACCCCCTCCAAACAATTATCTAGTTTGTTATGGCATGATTCATACATGGAAGAATTTACATATGGCAAATAATCTTGAGACACATCAAAATGCCCCATAAGAGTGCCTTTTGCCAAAACTTTCATTTAAACAAAAATTCATTATTGCACATAAAATTTACATAATTCATGAATGCTAATATAATTTCCAACTGTATAGTTAATATAAAGTAAATAATTCAGGATTCATTCATAGATAATGAAAACAACTCATTAATTTAGACATGAAAAAAGTTTGGATTTGTTTAGTTGACAAAAATACACTAGTTAATGCTCAACAATGTTGGAAATACACAAGGAAAGCCAAATATCATCAACTACTATTCATACTTTTTCATATGAAACATTATATATAATATGACAATTATGGAGCCATGTAACAGGCATGATGATGTCACTTTCTCTTCATATTTCTAGCATCCATCATTCAATACCTTGATGGATAAAATATCACCATAAAAAATCATGACCATCATATTTTTCAAGATTGCAAGGAGAATATGGTGTCGTGTCCACTAAAGGGCATCTAAAATTTAGAATTCCATCATAGTTGATAAAAGTGGTGCAACAAATTTTGAACTTCATGGAATTTATTGTATTGTTCAATCTCACTAGACATTATGTCATACTTAGATCTAAATTCTTCATTTGAAATAATGCATAGCATGGCACACTCTTTGATTCCCATGTTATATTGATCATGACTACAATAAATTCACATTGTACAAAAGCTTTAGTTTTGCAAACCCAAACAATTGACACAAGCGACTTCACAAAGAAATTAAAGTCTAATCTCGCCACATCGATCACATTTGTACATGGAATTATTGGGCTCACAACATTTTGTTGTCTAATTTGTTGATCACATAGTTTTGCTAATCAAGCAAGATGGAACAAGATTGCTAGAGAGAGAGAGAGAGAGAGAGAGAGAGAGAGAGAGAGAGAGAGAGAGAGAGAGAGAGAGAGAGAGAGAGAGAGAGAGAGAGAGAGAGAGAGAGAGAGAGAGAGAGAGAGAGAGAGAGAGAGAGAGAGAGAGAGAGAGAGAGAGAGGATAACATAGATTTCACTTAGTCCCTCTTGACAAGTCAAGACCAAACCTATTGAATCCTTTTGTTTTATAGCATAACAAGTTTAAACAAAGCTGAAAAAAACTTACAGTAGTGAGGCAAGTTTTAGGAGACTCAGCTATTACCTACCACCATCCCACCAAACACAACTGCACGAGTTAGTTAAGTGAGGAAGACTTGTGTCATAGTTAAGCATCAGTGTTATCCATGTCCGAAACAAGATTCACTAACAGCTTATCATTCTATGAAATACCCCTTGGGTCATTGCTTCAAAACACTCTTTGGATTGAAGTGCTTCTTGGACATCCTTAGGCTCTTCATTTGATATAAAAAGTACATGATAGGAAGTTTCACCTTCCACTTGTCTTCCTGCAGCATCATATGTGAGCCTACTTGGCTCAGATCTTGCCCGTGTAGATTTTCTTGGTGTGGTAGCTTGAATTTGCTCCTCCTCAAGCCTTGGCCTCACCTCTTCTTGAACAACATCAAGATTGATGATTGATCTTGCATGAGACTCCTTGACCTGTGCATCATCCAAGTTAAACTTCTGATCTTCATGGAAGATCACATCTCTACTAACGACATTCTTGTCAGTAGAGGGTAAATAGACTTTGTATGCTTTTTTGGTAGATGCATATCCTACAAAAATTCCTTTTACTACCTTAGGCTTTTTCTAAGATGATCTACCTTAGGCTTTTTCTAATACAACATCTCAAATGGTGTTTTTGAAAGCCTATTATAGAGATAGTTTGCACATGCAACTGCCTCTCCCCAAAATTTTTTAGGCAGAGAAGCTTCTAGCCTAATGGCTTTTGCACATTCACACAAAGTTCTATTTTTTCTCTTAGCAACTCCATTTTGCTGAGGAGTATATGAACAAGAAAACTCTCTTTGAGTACCCGCTCTCTCACAAAAGTCTTTAAACTTATTGGAAGTGTATTTGTTGCATTTCCTATTGGAAAAATGTCTCAACTTACGTCGTCGTGAGATTCACATGGGCTTCTTGAGGATTGATCGGCCCTGGTGGTGCTTGTTCATTCGATTGATGGATTGGATACTAATAAACCTATATACATCCAACTTATGCTAAAAATTGCTTGAAAAAAATATAAATGTGAGGGTGGAGCAGCAATGGACTCCAACCCTCTTTTGCTTCTTCTCTCCTCTCTGCTCTTTTCTCTTCAAAGAGCAAATATTGTGACAATCAAATGGATTTGATACCTACAGAGGCCAGCGATCTACATTTGTATTGTATGCATTCTTTTCATAAATGTTATATGCTATGTAGTCCAGGGTTACATTATGAGCGATAAGTAACAAACAATGTTGTCTTTAAAAATTTGTACTTTCAAACAGCAGTAGATCGTTGATCTACATGCAAAAAACTTCCACTTAATGGTTGATTTCATCCAGCAGTAGATTGTTGGATTCTAATGTGCCCTCGTAAAAATAATCTATTGTCAGCAGTAGATCACTGGATTTGGAGTAGGTTTCACATACATTGCTTATGAACTAAGTAAAGTTTTGCCAACAGTAGATCGCTGCTTCTATAGGCATGTATTACATACAATAGATATGAATGAATGCGCCACCTTATATACATTCTATGTGCGCCCAAATTCTTGGATTTGTAGTACATTTCCTTTGCTTCAACATTACCTACACAAGCTCTTTCTATAGCCATATCTTTGGCTACAAAGATATTTACAAATCAACTCTTTTTAAGAGGTAGGCTCATGTTGTGGCTTCAAGCTCTTCTTTTGTAAAACTGAGTTTATGTCTTAAGGTATATGACTACATTGAATTCCAGGTAATGTAGCAAGTAAACTATCAAATGTGACTGATGCATACGGTCTTTGTCTCTTCCAATCGATAGAGGAAGCCTTTGGCAAAAAAATATGTCATCTAGATATTGTATGCTATAATTCGGTAGTTTTTCGTTCAATGCTTTCCTATAAGATGTATTATGGGTTTAACTTGAGAACATTGCTCTTCCATACCAATGCTAGTAGGGCTTGTGGCTTAGCAAAGATCAAACCGGACCTTTTTCATTGTTAGTGAATGAAGCCTTGATGTCAAACAACACATGGGAGCTTGTGGAGCCACCAAACAACATGCATGTAATTGAATGCAAGTGGGTATTTAGAATCAAGTATAATCATGATGGATCTATCAATAAGTATAAAGCAAGACTTTGTGCCAAAGGCTACTCACAAATCAAGGGTCTTGATTATGAAGACACCTTTGCACCAGTTGCAAAGATGGTAACAATTAGAATACTCATATCTCTTGCATGTTTTCACAAATGGAGTATGTTCCAGCTTGATGTTTCTAATGCATTTCTCAATGGGTACCTTGAGGAGGAGATTTACATGGAGCAGCCTCCAGGTTTTGTGAAGGAAGGTGATAAATCAAAAGTTTGTCTTTTGGGGTCTGTATGGACTGAAACATGCACCAAGGTCTTGATATTATACTTCTCATCTATGTAGATGATATCATTCTTTGTGGAAATAATGAGAAGATAGTTGAAGAAACTAAGCATGCACTTGGTACTAAGTTTAAGATGCAGGACTTAGGAGTTCTTCACGATATTCTAGGCCTTGAAATAGATTTTTGGAAAGGTCATGCATTCATAAGCCAAAGTAGATATGCACTTTCCATGCACTTTCCATAGGCATAGATACACCTATGGAGCACACTGTAAAAGTTCCTATGAAAGATTATGGCATAGAAGGTTGAGTCATCCCAACTCCAAGGCCATGCAATCTATGAGCAAGTTGGAGCTAGCTCATGGTTTGCCTAAGTCCACGATCAAGGAGCCAAGTCCTTGTGATGCATGTGCATTGGCCAAATCACATGCAAGGCCACATCAAAGGTCAACCATCAAGTCCAAAGCACCTTTGGAGCTCATCCATAGTGACATCCATTTCTCATCCACCAAGAGCAAGGGAGGAGCTACATGTTTTATAACATTTATTAATGATTACTCACGTTTTTGTTGGGTTTACCTCTTATCTTCTAAAACACATGCATATGAAACTTTTGTGAAGTTCAAAGCTTTTGTTGAGAATCAACTATCTTGTAAAATTAAAGCTTTGAGAAGTGATAATGGAGGTGAATACATTTCCACAAAGTTCATAAACTTTTGTAATGATTTTGGCATTAGACGAGATTTCACTTGTTCCTACTCTCCTCAATCTAATGGAGTGGCCGAAAGAAAAAATAGAACTCTATGTGAATGTGCAAAGGCACTTAGACTAAAAGCCTCTCTTTCTAAAGATTTTTGGGGAGAAGCAATAGGATGTGCTAACTATCTTTGCAATTTTTTGCCAAATCATGCTATAGAAGATATTTTACCTTATGAAAAGTTGTATGGAAGGAAACCCGAGGTCAATCATCTTAGAACATTTAGATGTGTATGTTTTGTACATGTACCTCTTGAAACAAGAAAAAAAGAAGATGTTAATGCTCTTAAAGGCATTATGATAGGCTACTCAAGTAAAGCCTATAGGATTTTTGTTCCATCTACTAATCAAACTATGATAAGTAGAGATGTGATCTTCCATGAAAATCGAATGTACATGAAGGACAATGTGCAGGAATCTCAAGAGCTTATTCATCAAGGAGGAGTCTCTTCATCAAGTATTGATCAAGATGAAGACTTGTTGGGGCCAAGATCACAAGAGAAGCCAAGTCTACCAATGACTCCAAGAAGATCAACCCGAGAGAGATTCGAGCCTAGAAGACTCACCTACTTGGAAAAAGGCAAACAAGTGGAGGATTCAAGTTCTCTGCATGCTTTTCACACTTCCATTGAAGAACCATCAAGTGTGGAGGAAGCTCTTCAATCAAAGGATTGGATCAAAGCTATGGAGGCCGAGTATGAAGCTTTGATGCAAAATGAGACTTGGCAACTTGTAGATCCACCTAGTAGTATGCACATGAAACTCTTTCATGTAGTCTGGTGAGCGGAGTATGGGTGCCGTGGTAAGGGTTGTTTTCAACTCCTCAGGCTTTAATTCGTTCTTTGGTCTAGCGAGGATCTATGAAACTAAATAAACGAGGCGTGCCTTGCCGACATAGTCGATTATAAAGATGCGATAATAATTTGTATGACCGAGGAAGACATAACCTTTCTTCACTATTGTAGGTAAGTGCATTTCAACTATAACCTTGATTTTTGACGGGTTGGTAGAAATACCGTCCTTTGAAATTATATGCCCGAGTACAACCCCATGGGTGACCCATATTTGGCATTTATCAAAGTTTAGTGAGATTCCAAATCTACGGTAGCGAATGAAGATTTTCTCCAGTGCATCAAGGTGCGTAGCTGCTGAGGAATGTACACCTAGATCGTCGAGATAAATGTGAAATTTTTAGCACGTGTGAACTTTACCACACACCCTACAGGATCTTATTGAGGTGTTGTGATTGCACAAGATTGATCAAAGACCAGTATGCTTGAAAAATCTAAGGCAAGAGCACAATGGCATACATCTGATGAAAAAATTTATCTCCTCACTATGAGAAATGAATGTCAGAAATAATTCTAAGTGTTCAGTATGGGAAAAACAGGCTGCTCTCAGGTAGAGAGAGAAAATCAAGCATAGAAAACTCGGGTAGAGAGAGAATGAGTCCAAAACACCAAAATCTCAATATTCACAATATGGCAAAACATGCCCAGCTTTCCCTACATGAGAGAGGCTCGAATTCCTACAGTGGAGTTGCATGGAAAGTCCACTTAACTGAACTAATTCACCCACCAAAGATCCACATGTGTAACTGCATGCATGGATGTTGCATGTACTGCATGTCAACTCATAAAACTGCCTAGACGTGTGTAGATCACCCGGTGGACTGTACTCATTTTGTTTTTGTGAGTATGAATTAATTTATAAGATCTTGTTGGGCAACAGAACATTTAAGATGTGATTATATTTAGCATAAAAAATCTATTAAGCTATTTTGCATTCAGCAGCCCATTGCAACGGAGAGCTACTTTGCAAATATTCCTGCTCTCTTCTCCGTTCGCGTTCTCCATACAGAGCATAGCTCAAATAAACCAAGAGATTGAGTTTGTTCTATTTGTATTACTGTTAACATGTTGTGAAAAATACAGATCCTAAGTGGATCTAAACTCCAAGATCATTGGCTTGAATGCTTGCACTCCAAACTACATAAGCTAGGAATTGGCAACACATTCTATGCTACCTAGAATGCAAAGAACTTGATCAAAAAGCATTTATCACAAATGGAAACTTCCATAAACATCAAGTGCGGCCCAAAATAGCATTATACAGTCCATAATACATCAGCCTACCACTTTTGGAAAGCACCTAAGATCATACACAATAGCTTGAAGACAATACACACAACAATGCTCTCAATGGAGGAAGAAACAATGACAATGATCTATTGATCTCAATGAAGCATACAAAAGGTTTCTCCAACCTGTTCTCCACGACTTCCCTACTATTTATGGATGAGGAAGATGACTCTGTCTCCTCTCTCTAGAAGGTACTTGACCCTAGATATTCCCTATATAGGAAAAATAGCTAAAAATGGCTTATATGACCAAAATACATCAAAATGGCCTCATTTTGAAGGGTATGAAGTTTGACACTTCATCATACTGAAAAAATACAGTAAATAAAAACATTGTGGCCTGGTTCACACGTGTGAAACTCCAGAACCAAAACTATTTACAATTTTAGCCAATTTAGGCCTCAAACTAGCTAGGAAATGTTGACAATTTTCACACTCCCTCTTCAACATTGGATGCTAGTTTCAACATAGTCTTTGAGCACATTCCAAGATTAGATCTATGCATTAAATATAGGTCCTTTCCCAATGGTTTGGTGAAGATATCAGCCACACACTCCTTTGAAGAGACATGTTGAAGCTCCACCTCTTTGGCAATGACTTGATCTCTCACAAAATGGTGAGCAATCTCAATGTGCTTGCTCCTTGCATGAAAAACAGGATTGCTTGCCAAGCTTTGCGCTGAAAGGTTATCACAAAGTATGATTGGAGTCTTCTCTGGTTCCAGCAAGTGAAGATCCAATAACATCCTCTTGATCCAAAGAATCTCCTTGGTGCATGTTGTTAATGCCTTGTACTCGGCTTCGGTGGAAGATAGAGAGATAGTTGGTTGCTTCTTTGATAGCCATGAGACCACTCCATCTCCAAGATAGATTGCAAAGGCACTTGTTGACTTCCTATCCATTTGATCACCTGCAAAATCTGAATCTGAAAATCCACAAAGGTTAGGTGTAGTACCTCCATACAAGATGCCAAAATCTCTAGATCCCGAGATGTATCTAAGTACTCTCTTTCCTAGCTTCCAATGAGCCTCACTAGGATCTTGCATAAATTGACTTAGTTTACCAACCACAAAGCTTAGATCAGGTCTTGTGATGGTTAACCATATAAGAGATCCTATTAGCTTTCTATAGAGAGTAATGTCCTTGAAGGATCTTTCATTACTTCTTGTAGTTAGCTTTACATTTGATTCCATAGGAGTAGAAACAACTTTACAATCTTCCATATGAAACCTTTTTAGAATAGAGTTAACATACTTTTCTTGACATATGAATGTAGATTTAGAAGTTCTAATAATCTCTATTCCTAAGATATAATGAAGTTTACCAAGATCTTGAATTTCAAACTCTCTTTTGAGTGCCATCTTGATTTCATCTATATCTAGATTGTTACCACCACTTAAGATAATGTCATCAACATAGATCAAAAGTAAAGTGATATCATTTTCATTCAATCTAAAGTAGAGAGAATGATCATACTCACTCATAACAAAGTTTTGAGAAAGTAAGAAGGAATTGAGCTTAGCATACCAACTCCTTGGTGCTTGCTTTAGCCCATACAAACTCTTTTGGAGATAGCACACATGATTAGGCTCATCATGTGAAACATAGCCCTCGGGTTGCTCCATGTAAATATCTTCTTCAAGATCACCATTCAAGAAGGCATTAGTAACATCCATTTGCCACATATCCCAATCATAAAGAGTTGCAAGAGAGATTAGGATTCGAATAGTTACCATCTTTGCCACGGGTGCAAAGGTCTCATCATAGTCAATACCATATTCTTGAGCATACCCCTTTGCCACCAACCTTGCCTTGTACTTGTTGATTGATCCATCTTGATTTGTCTTGATCTTGAAGATCCACTTACAACCAATTGCCTTCTTGTCCTTTGGAAGCTTTACCAACCTCCATGTGTTGCTTTTGATGAGTGCTTGATGCTCATGATCCATGGCTTGGATCCATTCCTTCTTTTGAATTGCTTCACCTACACAAGTTGGTTCATCAAAAGAGGTAAGAAAAGCAAAGTTAGAGTTGTCCACCACTTGCTTTCCTTTTTCATCATAGGTTAGCCTTGATGGCTTAGCCCTTTGCCTTTGAGTCTTCCTTGAAGTTTGCTTTGGAGTGGCATCTCCATCTTCATCCAAGACATCTTGCACATCATGATGATTAGTAGGCACATCAACATCAACATCAACAACATTGGAAACATTCTCTTCATGAAAGATGACATCCCTACTTATGACAACTTTCTTTGTAGAAGGAATGTACACTTTGTAAGCCTTGCTTACTTCACTATAGCCAACAAACACACCCTTCTTTGATGAAGGATCTTCTTTAGTTCTATCATCAAGTGTGATATTGACAAAACATGTACATCCAAAGATCCTACAATGCTTGACACTCGGCCTTCTACCATAAAGAACCTCATGAGGAGTTTTACCATCCAAGGAAGCACTTGTCCATCTATTACATAGATAGTTAGCACATGCTAAAGCTTCCCCCCAAAAAGACTTAGCAAGATTAGCATGTAGTCTCATTGCCTTGGCACATTCACAAAGGGTTCTATTCTTCCTCTCGGCCACTCCATTCTGTTGTGGAGTCCTAGGACTAGACATCTCCCTCTTAATCCCATGTGCTATACAAAAGTCTTTGAACCTATTTGAGGTGTATTCCCCTCCATTATCAGATCTTAAGCATTTGATCTTTGTATTGAATTGGTTTTCCATTTCATTCTTGAACTTGACAAATGCAGCAAACACTTCATCCTTACTTTTAAGAAGATAGATCCAAGTATACCTACTAAAGTCATCAATGAAAGTTGCATACATCTTTGCCCCACCATTGCTAGTTGTACTAGAAGAATGAATATCAGAATGCACAAGTTGAAAAGCTTCTTTAGATCTAGAAGTAGATCTAGAATAAGCAAGTCTATGAGATTTGGACAAGGCACAATGTTCACAAACACTATTGTTTGCAACAAGACTTTTAGGGAGACCAAGAACAAGCTCTTTCTTTGCCATTACCTCCAAAGATTTGAAGTTGGGATGGCCCAACCTCTTGTGCCAAACTTCTTGGTTTGTCAATTGCTCCCTAGCCATACATCCTTCATGATTAGAGATCACACATGCATCAAGCTTGAAAAGTTTACCATGCCTCCTACCTTGAGCAATCAAGGATCCACATTTACTTATCAAACATGCATCTCCAATGAACTCCACATCAAGTCCTTTGTCAATCATTTGACTTACACTAAGCAAATTCTTAGTGATTGAAGGAATGTACAAAACATTTTCAAGATTTGCTTTCCTATTTGTTGAAAGGGAAATAGGAATAGTGCCTATGCCTTTGATGTCACATTGACCATCATTTGCAGTGTAGATGATGTTACCTTCTCCCTCATAAGACAATAAGGATGTAAAGTATTCCTTATGTCTTGTCATGTGAGATGAGGCTCCACTATCAATCCACCAAGGATCATTATCATCTATGTTGGCTAACAAACTTGAAGTCATAACAAGTGATTCACATGTGTTATGTTCTTCCTCATCTATTGTAAGATTTCCTTGCCTCTCTCCTTGCTCTCTTTTCTTATTATAACATTCATTTGCAAAATGACCTTTTATCCCACAATAAAAGCACTTGAACTTTGACTTATTGTTCTTAGTAGAAGAGGAAGAGGAAGAGTGATCATCATGATCAAAGTTACCACCTTTGGACCATTTCCCTTTGCCTTTACCTTTGCCCTTGAATTTTCCTTTTGTGAAGAAAGCCTCTTCACCTCCACCTTGCAAGGATGCACCATCAAGCTTTGATTGCAACCTATGTTCTTCAGCCAATAAGATTTCTTGCAAGTCAACCACACTTGGCAAGACTCTTTGAATGGCAAAACTTTGCACAAGGTTAGCATGTTCATTTAGCAAACCATTCAACATAACTTGGACTATTTCACCATCTTTTATGTTCTCATCAATGCATGCTAAATCATCACTTAGGGACTTAACTCTCAAGATAAATGCATGAGCACTTTCACCCTCTCTTTGCCTACTAGAAAATATTTGTCTCCTTAGGGTCAATACCCTAGATGTGGACTTTGATTCAAAGAGCTTCTTTAAGGCATTCCATGCCTCACTTGCACTTTGACACTTTCCAACTTCCTTGAGAAGTTCATTTGTAACATTCATTTTAATGATATGAAGAGCCCTTTTGGCCTTCTTATCAAACCTTTGTTGCTCTTGAAGTGTGAGAGGTCTCTCTTCAATTTCTGCAACTATGTCCATGAGTTCATTCAACTCAAGTAAGGACTCCATCCTCACTTTCCAAGTAGAGTAGTTTGATGAACTCAACCTTTCACTAGACTCTAGCATGATCCCACCATTGGAAGCCATGATTCTAATGTTTCTTCAACTTTTAGGTTTTGTCCTAAAGCACTTAGCACTCACTTTTCTCTCAACAAATGATAGATAAAGAGATCTATGAAGATTTAGGACCCTAAAACACTTCTATCTTGAACCTAGATGGTTTCCAAGCATAGAAAGGAAGATTGAAACACATGCAACACTTTGCACACACTAAGAATGGATTACAAAATCAAACCAACCTGAACACACTCTTGCTTAAGCTCTCAAACTTTCCAGCAAGTGACCAAATCAAGTTATGGTGTGAAGAGTTACTTGCATTCTTAGAAAATACCCAAAACTAGGATGCCAAGATTACCTAGTAATGAACAAACTTGATCAACATATGATCAACACACTAAGATATTGATTCAACCTGTAAAACCACATGTAAACCACACTTCTAAAAGTTTATAAACTCCAGCAAGTGATAAATACAAGATTTAGAGGTGAATGAATGAGCACACTTAGTGAATCACAAGACTAGCTTCACTATCTTGTCAAATCTTGGTGTTTAGATGTAGATCTAAGATCACTTCACATGAGAATGTTCCTCAACCTGTTAAGAACCTGAAAACACACTTGCATAATGGTTAACACCTTCCAGCAAATGCTCCAATCAAATTACATAAGGAGAGTTACTTACATGCTCAACAAAGTACACCAAAAATTATGCCAAAATTGATGACAATCTTTACAATATGCTCTTCACAATGGAGCTTGCAATATGTTCACCCAAAAAGGGGATCTTTCATCCAAATGGGAGCTTTGCTCAGCCTTTAGGAGAATTACAACTCACTCAAAAGAGCATTTGTCATCCACTTAAGGAGAAGTTTCATCCACTTAAGGAGAGTGTTCATCCAAGAATGGAGATTGTCAACAATAGGATTGAAAAGAACATTGTTAGTATTGAATATGCACAAGCCTCACAATCACAAATGATTAGGTGTTATGATCTGATCCAAAATAGTTTCTTTTCAGCCTCTGATCTTCAATAGACCTGAAATATGCTTTTGATCCACAAGTTCAACTCACAAAACAAAGGTTAGTAAGATTTGATCAACAAAGCAATGCAAAATCATGCTAGAACTTGATCAAACATCCAAATATCACCAAAAATGGAATACTTACTGTAAATAGAAGCCAACCAGCTCTGATACCATGTGAAAAATGCAGATCCTAAGTGGATCTAAACTCCAAGATCATTGGCTTGAATGCTTGCACTCCAAACTACATAAGCTAGGAATTGGCAACACATTCTATGCTACCTAGAATGCAAAGAACTTGATCAAAAAGCATTTATCACAAATGGAAACTTCCATAAACATCAAGTGCGGCCCAAAATAGCATTATACAGTCCATAATACATCAGCCTACCACTTTTGGAAAGCACCTAAGATCATACACAATAGCTTGAAGACAATACACACAACAATGCTCTCAATGGAGGAAGAAACAATGACAATGATCTATTGATCTCAATGAAGCATACAAAAGGTTTCTCCAACCTGTTCTCCACGACTTCCCTACTATTTATGGATGAGGAAGATGACTCTGTCTCCTCTCTCTAGAAGGTACTTGACCCTAGATATTCCCTATATAGGAAAAATAGCTAAAAATGGCTTATATGACCAAAATACATCAAAATGGCCTCATTTTGAAGGGTATGAAGTTTGACACTTCATCATACTGAAAAAATACAGTAAATAAAAACATTGTGGCCTGGTTCACACGTGTGAAACTCCAGAACCAAAACTATTTACAATTTTAGCCAATTTAGGCCTCAAACTAGCTAGGAAATGTTGACAATTTTCACACATGTCTCATTTTGGTAGCTCTTCGGCTGCATCATCCAATGAAGCTAGAATCATTGACAAGTTCAATGGATTTAACTTCTATATCTGGAAGTCAATATTGATAGATAGAGAGCTTTGGGATGTAGTAGAAAGTTCAAACCTGAAACCAAAAGATGGTAATCAAGAAAAGACATGGAAGATCAAAGATCAGAAGGGCTTAGCATGTATCACACTCAATCTGGCCGACTCCGAAATATCCCATGCAAAACCTCTAAGGATGCATTAGGTTTGTTATCAAATCTCTATGAGACTCATGATGTAACCACTAGATTACATCTTGGAAGGAACTTCTTTACTCTTAGCATGTCTAATTCTACTGCCATCACTTCTCACATCAACAGCTTCAAATTTTTATTGGATTAGTTATCAGCTGTAGGATGTGCTATTCAAGATGATGATCGATGCCGTTATGACCTTGCTTTCTTCTCTTCCAAAGTCGCATGAACACCTTGTGGTGATGATCTCCACACAGCCTGACCTCACTCTTCAAAAGGTGATCGGTCATCTTCTTCAAGAAGAAATGCGGAGAAAGACTAGTGGCCCGTCCATCAAAGACAAATCCATGGCCGTGTACACCAAGAAGAAAGACTATTCCAAGGGCAAGAATCAAGTGTAGCAGCAACAACAACAGAAGCCTCACACTCAAGGTGAGAACATTGAATCACGCAAGAAGCTCTTCTGTAGATATTGCAAGAGAGCCAATCATGACATCAAGGGGTGTCGCATCCGCATCTACAATGAGACAAAGAAGCAATAACAGCAGCAACAAGACTCCTCCAATGCAGCGGAAATTAAGGAGCAAGATACACACCTGCTAATGGCTTACAAAAGTGGCTACGAAGACCACAACAGCTGGTACCTGGACAACGGTGCCACCCCACACATGATCTCTCGCAATGAATGGTTTACCGAGTATGCAGCTTACAACAGAAATCAATTCATCTACCTCAGAGATTGAAGCACCATACATGTGGAAGGCAAAGGGACAGTCAAGATCACGTTCAAAAATGATATTTCTATTTATGTCACCAATGTCCTTCACGTACCTCAGTTGTCAAAGAACCTGTCGTCAGTTTCTAAAATGACGATTGGAGGCCGTCCAGCACCCTACATCACTGTTATTTTCAGCTATTTTACTCATCATTTTGCAGATTCGGTAGCTACTGCCCAGCGCCTTACTACCATCTCATTTTCAACGGTTCTCTTTACTGACTTGCTGTCAGTTTTGGCTATTGATTGGAGACACTTGCTGCACATCCTGCTGATTATTTGTCGGCTGTCTAGTGCCCTCTTTCAGCACTTTTTTCAGCTTATTTGGCGCAAGTTGAGGATTCAGATTGGTGGCTAGTTGGTGCATCTATTCTGTCATATCTTTCGCTTTTACCTCTCTTTGTTGGCACTACTGATTGGACGACGAATCAGCACCCACCCAGGTATTGCTTGCGCCCATTTGCACTTCCTTTTTACCTCTCTAACGAGATGTCCGACTACCTGGCTAAACATGGTATTAGAAGACAGTTCACTATTTCCTATTCACCTCAATAGAATAGGATTGTAGAAAGGAAGAACCAAACGCTTCTCAACTCAGCCAAATCCATGCTATACCAATTACATCTACCTGTGAAGTTCTAGGCAGAAGCTACTGCCACAGCCTGTTACGTACAAAATAGATCCTACACCAAAGCCGTCAACAACAAACTCCTTATGAAATTTGGCATGGACACAAGCCTAGTGTCAGCCATTTAAAAATATTTGGTTGTATATGTTTTTTTCACATTCCTAAACAACTTAGGAAGAAGCTGGATCATAGGACAAAAAGATGTATTTTCATTGGCTATCCTGATGAACATAAAGCTTACAAAGTTTATGATCCATCCACCAATGTAGTATTTGTCTCTCGGGATGTAATATCTCAAGAACATACATACTATGATTTCAAACAACCATCGATAAATAATGCTATCTCATTTCATCCTATATTACATAGCATGGAATCTTCCAACAATAATGTTTCTTCTACAGAACCTGTAGCTATAGCTACAGAAGCCGTGCATCCGACAATACCTGTCATCAAACTAGACCAAGCTAGCTCGAACAAATTTGAAAAACTTCAAGAAGAAGCATCATCACATCCTGGTCAACCAAACATCCGTAGATCCTCACGGACTCCGACAGTTCCTGAGAGGTATACACCTCAATCATTTTGGACTTCATCAAAAGAACCACAGAGTGTAGCCGAAGCAATTTACTCCAAGGATGCTGTGAAGTGGCAAAGCTATGGAAAGCGAGTGCAACTCACTTTTGACGAACCAGACCTAGACATTGGTCAACTTCCCCACTCACAAGAGAGTTATCGACAACAAGTGGATCTTCAAGAAAAAGATCAACTCTGATGGTCCCATTGCTAAATGAAAAGCATGACTGGTGGCTAAAGGATTCACTCAAGTCCAAGGAGTGGATGTTGTGGGTATTTCCGGTACAATAATAATTTAGTGGTTCCCACCACTAAAATTACTGTTGGCTAAGCCTTACCATTAGATCTTTTGTGTTTCTTTGCAATCCTTGCCATTTCAAGTAGCCAGTAGAATGAATGGGACAAGGGCCTCCCCAAGAATAAAAGGGCACCATTTGTACTCATTTGACATTCTCAATCTATTCTCAATCAAATGAGAACACTCTACTGTTTTCTCCATCTCTCTCTCTCTCTCTCTCTCTCTCTCTCTCTCTCTCTCTCTCTCTCTCTCTCTCTCTCTCTCTCTCTCTCTCTCTCTCTCTCTCTCTCTCTCTCTCTCTTGCTATGCAAGTGAAGTCGAGGTTGCCGCTCCCAGTGACGAACCTCTAGGCTATATTGACGACACAACAGTCGCGTCGTTGCCAGGGAGCAACACACACTCACCTCGCCACATAGCTTTTCTTGCACTCTCTTCTTCTTCTTCTTCTTCTTCTTCTTCTCTCTCTCTCTCTCTCTCTCTCTCTCTCTCTCTCTCTCTCTCTCTCTCTCTCTCTCTCTCTCTCTCTCTCTCTCTCTCTGTTCTTCTCTCTCACCATTCTTTTTAACCAAAAATTTTGGAATTTTAGGGGTAGATTAGTGTGATTAGTATTAGTTTTTGCCGTTTTGTGTGAGTTTTTGTTTGTTATCACTGTGGGGAGAGATTGTGTGGTGAAAGGTTCAGTTCCAAACACCCATCTTTCCAAAAATTTGTAAAAGTCAAAAAATGCTCAAATCTGCATTTTAGAGGAAAAAAGAGAGCCAAAATCCCATCGATTTTGATTTCTCAAAAACCAGTGGGCATAAACCTTCGCATGTCTGGTTCTTCTTCTTCTTCTTCTTAAAAAAAAAAAGAAAAAAAGAAAAAAAGAAGAAGAAGTTGGAACACCATCATCATTGTACGGACCTTGAGCAATCCACCAACCGACTATTTTGCGACATTCTAGTGCTGAGCTATGGAGACCGCCATTGCAGGATTATCTAAATTAAAGAAGTTCCCTGATGAAACCATCCAAGACTATACATATCGGATCTTCCATCTAGTAAAGGATTGTCCGATTTCTGAACAGATTATCATGGCAAAATACTATGCTGGAGTGCCCAAAAAGATCAGATTTGGTATGGCAGAATTAGCATCCTATGCGTCACTTGAACAACTCTATAATGATGCTGCCATGATGGAAATCTCACATGGGATGAAGGATTTTCTCTATGAATTATCAGATGGAAAATCAGAGGAACAAGAATCAACAACGAGCAATGATTCAGCAAGAATGGAACCCTATACAAGGCAACTAAGTGCAGCAGAGTCAAGCAGATCAAGTGCAACAGAAGACCAAGAACCTTGCACTTCAAGTTTAGGCTGTCCTCAAGATTATGCTTGCATGGTCAATTTTCTTGAAAAGGATGAACATACATACTGCTTTGGAGGTCATCTGAGTGCAAGATGTCCAATCAAGAGTCCTCAACATGGACCAACACTGGAGCAGAAGGCCTGACAGCCAAATCTAGCGGTTAAAAGGTCACAAGCATAATCAAGCCAACAAGGAGCTCACCAGAAGGATGGATGCTAGATTCATCCACCTAAATCACGACTTTCATCAACAAATAGTGGCAAGATGGAAGTTTTAGTCATATCATCTTGCATGTCACCGAACTCAATGGAAGACCATAACAGCCTACCAGTATACTTTGTGGAAAGTCCCAAAGGGCATCTGTTACCGGTGTATGCCTATCAACCTAGAGGTGATGGCATACTGCACTCAGTTAGGTGCTATGGATGCGGAGGAAAACACTGTCGTGTTGAATGTCCACATCGAGGGGATCCATCAACATTTGATCCCTCATGTTCACAATGCGGAGTTAACCATCCATGCCCAGATTGACCGTTGCGCAATCCACAATTAGCAAGGAGGCATTTGGCCTATGTAGACCAACATGCACCTGTGATGACTCTTCCACCTCTCAATAGAATGCACTATAAAATAAAAATCCTAGTGCCACCATGTTATGAAACGAGTGAGGAAGGAAAAAAATCTGACAAAGGTCCCCAAGTACGCAAAGATACCCTTGGACAAACAAGTAACCCCATCATAGAAGACAGAGCTGGCAGAATCTATCAAGCCAATAATAGCTAAGGAAGTCAAGAAATTGACAACCGAGGAAGTCCGACAGGTTCTATCAAGACTCTTGTCACAATCAATACACAAATTGATTAGTGATGAATTTAAAGGGGATCTATGGTAACAGAGTGACTTGAAGGCAGATCAGCACAAGATCCAAGAAAAAAACAAAATCACACAACCTTCAAATGGGAAGTACAATGACCAGGAGAAGACTAAAGTTGATGATTGCCCTTCAACGAGCAAGATTCAACCAAAGTCTAATTGTTCCACAATTCAATAGACCCCTCAAATCAACACCAATTCGGGATATATCCATTCTTCAAAGGCCAAATCCAGAGAATCCAAGCCCAAATAGGCCTCCAGTTCAGCAAGCACCAGCACTCAGAACGACAAAAACTTGTCCTCAATTTGTAAGATTGATTGTAGAGGAGAGTATTCAGGTTCAAGCATACCACGAATACCTAGATAGACAAAGTAGTCAAACAAGCACGGTCGTATCCACATTTTGAATTGGGAGAGTCTAAGACATTGGGACCAGTTGCACCAATCTATGAGGAGCAATATCAGCAAGTTTTATCTTGAGATACTTTGATGAAATGCCTCGACTACCCAATTGCGATGAATAAGGTTATCCAGAATGGCCACCAGACCCATCTAGATATTATTGAAAATCTGGCAAGTCCACGTTCTTGCTGATCTCCATCATCCAATAAGCCTTAGATTTTACGTGAGTGAATCATCTAAGCATCATGTCCCAGCAATAAATGCACTGACAACAGCTCTCCTCCACGACAAATGTAGGCATAGTGCTGAGGGACCGACACTACTATGGGCCAAGGACCCTGTTGTGGGTATTTCTGGTACAATAATAAATTAGTGGGTCCCACCACTAAACCTACTGTTGACCCAGCCTTACCAAGAGGGCCCTGCCACAGTACAGTAGAGCAATAACTGCATGGCACTGGATTCTGGCGTGTATAAGCCCAGCCCAATGAGCACACTAGTTAAAAGGTTTAAGTTGTTTCCTAGTGACTTGGGCCTTAGGTGCAAATAAAATGAGTTAAAGGGGCCAAATCGAAGCTACATGGTCGAGAAAAAAAGTCAAATGGTGGTAGGTGGGGTGTGTTTCTTTGTACACCATTAGATCTTTTGTGTTTCTTTGGAAGGGCTAGGATTCAATCCTTGCCATTTCAAGTAGCCAATAGAATGAATAGGGGGGCATCCCCAAGAATAAAAGGGCACCATTTGTACTCATTTGACATTCTCAATCTATTCTCAATCAAATGAGAACACTCTACTGTTTTCTCCATCTCTCTCTCTCTCTCTCTCTCTCTCTCTCTCTCTCTCTCTCTCTCTCTCTCTCTCTCTCTCTCTCTCTCTCTCTCTCTCTCTCTCTCTCTCTCTCTCCCTCTCTCTCTCTCTCTCTTCCTTTTGTATGCAAGTGAAGGCAAGGTTGCTGCTCCCAGCGACGAACCTCTATGCTACATTGATGACACAACAGTGGATTATCAAAAAATTTTGAGTCCTGTCGTCAAGATGCAGTCAATCAGGACTCTGATTGCGTTAGCAGCCGCGGAAGACCTCGCAATGCACGAAATGGATGTCAAGACAACGTTTCTCAATGGCAACATCGAGGAAGAGTTGTATACCTTCCAACCGGAAGGATTCAAAGTCAAAGGCCAAGAGCACAAAGTGTGCAAGCTGCACAAAGCAATCTACGGTTTGAAATAGGCCGCAAGAGCATGGTCCGATAGAATCAATTCTTATCTCATTCAATTGGGTTGGGTTTCGCAAACAATTCAACTGACTGTAATGTTTATTTACGTAGATGATGCATTTATTTTGTCAAATGACACTTCTCTTCTGCATACTACTAAGAGTGATCTGCCATAGAATTTGACATGACTGATTTAGGTGCTATTCATTCTTTGCTAGGAATTCACATTACTAGAAATTGACTTTAGAAGAAGATCTATCTTAGCCAGCAGACATATCCAAAAGGCATTTCAGAAAAATTTCATATGTCTAATTGCAAACCATTGACACTCCAATGGATCCAAGTATAATATTGACTAAACCTACTTGTGTTGATTCTGATAATGAAGTAATCGACATAGCAAAGTACCCTTATCATTCACTCATATGATCTTTGATGTATGCAATGCTGTGTACTAGACCAGATTTAGCATACAATGTTAGCACGTTAAGTCAATTCATGTCTAATCCTAGGATCTCTCATTAGAAAGCATTAAAGAGAGTGATGAGATATATTCAGGGAAGTTTAGATCACATTTTATGTTATGTTGAAAATGCTATTGACCCACTCGTCCCCTGCGAGGCTACTCCGACTCAGATTGGGAAAGATTAGTCTCTACCAGAAAATCTACCTCTGGATTCTATTTCTATCTGGCAGGGGGACCGATTTCGTGGAACTCAAGGAAACATAAATCAGTTGCGCTTTCTTTGACCAAGGCAGATTACATCGTAACATGACAAGCTTCAAAAGAAGTTGTATGGATCAGGTTATTTCTTCACAACTTACATCACACTCAATTCAATGCTACCACCATTCTGTGTGACAACTTGAGAGCTGTATTTCACTGTCACTGAATCCCAGATTTCATGGCAAATCCAAGCACATAGAAATCCAGTATCATTTCATTCGAGAGAAAGCTTTCTCAGGGCAAGTGATCCTTCAATACTGCTCCACATCAGAAATGGCCGCATACATCTTCACCAAAGAGCTTCCAAGGATCAACCACCAGAAGTTCTTCAACATGCTGAACCTGACGAAGATACCAAGGCACCAACCATGGCCTCTATGGGAAATTAAGCCCACAGTTGTCTCCTTGGTGAATGACTAATTTCTATTTCAAGAATCTTCATGTACATTTATTGATCTTTGATCTAGGGTCAGGTGAAACCTATTTTGGGTTCAAAGTCTGCTCATCTGATACCTGGAGAAATCATAACTTAGACAGCCAAATTATTTGAAGAACGTCTGCAACGGGCTCCAACAAAGTGTAACCGATCCTATCATAATTTCAAGTTCAGATGTTAAGTTTATTAATTCGAAGTCATTGAAGACTTGGCCATCTTCAAGGACTTCCACAAATTCGCATTTAGAACAAGTCTGCATAAATACTTTACTTTTTCAACAGTTTGCAAAAATACGCTAAGTGTCACACAGCTCGCATTTTTCACACTTTTCCTAAAAATGCAACACTTCCACAAATTGAAGGAAAAGCACTAAGTGTCGCACATTTCGCATTTGTCACATTTTTCCAAAAATTGCGACACTTGCCTTCGGCTTCTTCCGTTCAATTATTTTGAAGAAGTCAACTTATGCACAATTCAAAAATTCAATTGTTTTCAACACCTAAAAAATGTGAAGAGAGAGAAAATTTTGAAGGTCATCTACTTTCAAGAATTGAACTGTCTTAGGGCACCGTCGACTTTTTCTCAAAATCCCGAAGAGAGAGAAAATGTCGAAGGTCGTCAATTTTGAACGAGGAATGTTCCTAGCCACTTCCCAGAATTTGCGAAGTGAGAGAAAGCCACTTCCCCTAAAATGCGAAGTGAGAGAATTGCGATGTTCTCATCCGCGTCAACATTCCCTACGGGTTGATTGTGTATACAATGTATAATTGTCATCACAAGCCAAATACTTCCAAGTACAATGGCTTGCCTAATTAGATGACAAACATTTATTGTAATCAATACATGGATGCAATCATAAATGGATCATCCAGGCACACTCTACATGATGCTCCGTCCATGAGACGAATGATTTTGAGCCTCGCAGTTACGCTGTCAATTTGGCTATAACTGTCATTGTTGTGCTTCAGTGTAATATAGCAGCAACATGCTTTTCTATCTGTGTATAACCAATGCCCATTGTCTAGCCCTTATCTTATAAATCCTAGCTCTAATTTGGGCCCTATCATCTATGGGATCCCATAAATAGGCGATCATACTGTATAGTTAACCTCTCAAGACCATGCTAACAAGGAAAAAAAATTGCAATTTTTTTTCCATAGTCGTTTCAAGCGTCCGAAACGGGCCCATTTCAATTGTGACGTGTCAAACGCGTTTCAAGGTTCGAAATGAGTTTCGAGAAAACATTGCTATTAGTTTATAGTTTCAATCTGTATAGGTTCCATTTTTTTGATGTATTGTTCAGTCTTATATGCCTTATGACATGGAAAAGACATCAATAAAGCCATACAACTCTCCCTCACCTGTACGCCTCACTCTTTCACTCCACTTACCTTTACTTTACTGTAAGTCTTCCCCATGTCAAACACACTTAAATTTGGCACATCAAGAACCTTGGCAAGCCTCCCCATTCCTTATAAAAAGTGTAGTGCTCCCTCCCACCATTCCCTAATTCCCATGAATGAACATTTTGCTTGTGTGTGTAGGTGCTTGGAGAAGGTGTTTTTGGATATGTGGCTCAAGAAGACCATGCCAATTTGATAGGAGCTCTTGGATGTTCCATCTTTTTCAACACACACACACACACATTCTCTTTTTTCTCTCCTCTCCTCTGTGTGTGTGTGTGTGTGTGTGTGTGTTAGCGGATTCCTAAGAATCCCCAGATGCCGAGCCAAGTTGAAGACACAAAATATCTCTCACCGATGACCGAAGAGGTCCTAGAAGGAGGAGAGCAGAAGAAGCTGAGAGCCGAGAAATTACTAGCTAGGACGAGAGTGAATTATCTATGTGAGCCTAGATGGTGTATCCCAGAGAAGGAACGACCATGTAGGAGCTAGTAATATTTCCTAGGCTTTGTAAATAAATGTAGAACCCCCTTAAATCATTTAGAGTGAGCCACCTTTTGATGGTGACCTCTAGTGGAAGGGCAAATTCCACTTGTATTTTTTCAAATTAGTGGAATTACCACTTGGGCTCCACATGGACAACCTTCTTGCTTATTTAAGGGCCCCCCTCTCTTGTGAGGGAGCTTTGAATGTATTGTCAGGTTCTCTTGAGTGAATAAAAAAGATCTTCCAGGAGTTCTTGATGATTGTAAAGCTCCTTGTTCATGGCAATGTTCTTGAGTGAAATTCCTATGAGCATGTTTTGATTTCCTTTTGGTTGTGGATCAATTAGATTTCTTGCTTACTCTCTTGCTTTTAGTTGTGGATTAGATTTCATTTCTTGTTTGTGGATTAGTGTAAGAATCAGCATTCAAGTAAACTATATAGGCTGGATTTGTGGTGTAGATCTTGCATATTCTTGGGCATTCTAAGCATCAAAAAATGGGTGTTTCTTGATTCTTGGGCTGCTAGAGTGCTGTTAGGAATCTAGTTTTCTTGTTTCTTGTTTCTTGTTCCCTGATTTTAGTAGATAGATTGTAGAATTGCTCCCTGATTCAGAACGTTGATCTATATTGAGCTAGGACTTGTTGCATGGCTTGTATATGCATGTAGTTGAGTAACCAGTCTGTCTCTTTCCACTGACAGGTTGGGGATACTCACTGTAATCTAAGAAAATGCTTATACTTGGAGACCGTTCTAATAAGAAGACCAAACCGTAACCTACAAAAGTAACAAAAAGAAGAAAGAACAAAAAGTAACCGTGTTCACAGATTCAGTGGAATCTGTGAACATTTGGCGCCATTCCACAACTACATAGACATTTATCCAAGCCATAACTTTCCGATCTGTGCTGCCAAATCATAACTCTGAAGTCTCACACACGCATCATTGCTCAGTTCTTGACCAAGGCTTCACACTCCTTACCTAGCCGAGCTCCACAACTCTCGTCTGGACCGGACCGCTACACACCAACTCTCGACCAAGCCACTACTTAAAAAGCTTGCCATGTTTTGAGTTAAATCTCAACTGACATACTTGCTCAATTCTCAACCGGAGCCCATCGCTTCCATCTCAACCAAAGCACTTGCTCAATTCTTAACCAGAGCCCATCGCTCCCATCTCAACCAAAGCTGTCTATTAAATCTCAACCGAAGCTGTCTATTAAATCTCAACCAAAGCCCATCGCTCCCATTTCAACCGAAGCACTTGCTCAATTCTCAACCAGAGCCCATCGCTCCCATCTAAACTGAAGCACTTGTTCAATTCTCAACCGGAGCCCATCACTCCCATTTCAACCGAAGCACTTGCTCAAATCTTAACCAGAACCGGAGCTCATTGCTCAAATCTCAACTGAAGCCGGAGTGCTCATTCAAATCTCAACCGAAGAGACTATATCAAATCTCAACCGATGAGATTCTATCAAATCTTGACCGACGAGTTTTTGATCACGTCTCGACCGAAGGGCTTCGGACAAATCTTGACCGAAGGTTCTGGGTCCAATCTCCACTGAAGGGGTTCCTCAAAATCTTAACTGGACCAAATCCACGCCAGCCCACAGAATTTTAAAATGACGATCAGAATTGACGAGTCCAACAGACATCAGATCCCACAACTGGAATCAACGATCTATATCTGACGTTTTTCGAAGCTATATCTGACGATCCACACGAATTGCCAACTGCACCACCGTAAACAAACCACAAACAACCGCACCCAGTTATCATAGTGACCACATTCAAACCACCTCCGCCTTCAACCGCAACTGACCGCACTCAACCACACCTGACCGCAATCAGATCACCTACAACCGCAAACACATCGCATTCAAACCACATCAGCTGTTGCACCGTAGCGACCGCACTCACTCGCAAACACACCACATTTAAACCACAGAGCAGTTCTACTGTAGCGTCCGCATTCAACTACAACCAGATAGCATTCCAACTGCATACACTGTTGCACCGTAGCGACCGCACTCAACTACAAACAGAACATCCACCCTTGCATTGCAATAGACCGCACACCGACTACCTCCACCCTTGAACCATGGAGAATGCATTCAACCACACCCCAACTACATTCATCCTTGAATCGAAACACACCGCATTCCACCACAACCCACCGCAAACAAACAACACTCCAACTGCATTCGCCTTGACTCGCACCAGACCACACTCAACCACCATAGACCACATACAACCGTAATAGACTGCATTGACCTGGAACCGCAAACTCGTCGCATTCCAATCGCATCCATCATGGAACCGTAGCAACCACATTCCGAACAAAGATTCCAACAAGTTAAGTTCCCAAAGAGTCCAAGAGGCCTATTTCCACAATCCTAAGGTACTCTAGCATATTATGGATCGTCCTTACGATCCAAATTCAACAGAGGACTCTCCACCAAAGATGGTCTCCCCATCCATCGAACAGGCTCGATTTAATAGATATTCTAGGATGAAATCCCAAGTCCAAGAGCCATCCACCAACCCATTCGATAGATGGGAACCCATGCATTTTAAGCAGACTTTTGCGATGGTTGAGCTATTACTTTTTTGATTCCATAACGATCTGGGTCTATGTGATGTAGGACCTGCTCATCAGTCAGCTCAACCTCCTTAATATAAGTTAGAGCATGTTGCCAAGGGACTAAATCATCGTCCACTGGGTTCTCAATAGGTTCCGTTGACAACCATGCTACGTTCGTCATATTCACCCCAAATGTGATTGGTGTGTCCATAGTGTAACACTTGGGTGAAGATGTACTGGGTCCAGGATCCGATTCATATTGACATGCCCGGCAGTCAATAGTTGCTAATGCATCCATCCATCTTACGACATCTATCTCTGACTCATAGTGACCTCCCTTGGATAGCCTTGGGTGATCAATCGTGTGATCTGTCATCAGCCTTGGGTGCAATAGGTTTCACCACCCATGTGGTTGGATAAACCTTCACAACCTGCTCTCTGTTTTTGAAGGCGAGTTTCCTCGTACCCCAGTTGTGTACTACTTGCGTAGTCCTCAACTATGGTCTTCCCAGTAACACATGGTATGCAGTTGGAGATTCAGGTACATCCATGACTATAAAAGTGATCACAAACTGCATGCCTGCTATTTTTACAAGGATATTGGTAACTACACCTTTTGGTTTCACACAAGATTGATCCGCCAGCTTGATGGCGAATCTTGCTGGCTTCAACCCTTGTAAACCCCAATTTTCATACAAAGTAGTGGAGATCAAATTGACACCTGATCCTCCATCTACTACTGCTGTCTCATCCTCGTATCTCATGTGTTTGATTGGCAAAGTGATGCCCCGATGTGGAGGATGTTACTTGTTTCTTCATAGCCCGTACAATATATGGGCTCAGGTGCTACTGGCTCCTCATCCGCTTTGGCCCATTCAGCTAGAAGGCTTTTTGCTTGTGGTGCAATCCATAGTAGTTCCCCGAGTGGTAATGTGATGCCATGAAAATGTTAAATATTGAATATCAACATAAATATGGCATGATATACTCGAAAATAAAGATATGAGCCGGTTAAGTATAAAATCATGAAGAGGCCTAAGTCATTTTTTGGAAATATATCTCCTAAGTACCTGTCTTGTAATTTAGGGCAAGACCTTTAAAAGGAAAAGACATTGTCTTGGACAACCTTTACTAGGTCGTCCATACGAAACGACTAGATACGAAAAGACATGATAAACTAGAGTAACTTTAACTCATACTTAAGTTAACCTCCTATGGTATAGTTGAACGTATTTTTAGTCTAATTGTTAACTAGACCCTTTCGCGGGAGCGACACACCTATTGTTTTAGAGGTGTGTTTGTTTGTCCCGTAGAACATATATTGATCTCACACTTCAGTCTCGATCATTGAGAGAGAAGAGTTTATGCTTATGTAAGAGATTTAAGAAGTGAATAAAGTTCTATGGGTTATTCTCTCTTATCTCTGTTCTCCGCTGCTGAGTGTGAGTGATCTTGAGTCTGGTAACAATCTCTAACGCATTTCATGAATTACTCTATGATCAGACAGACGCTCTAGTGCATTACAGTCGTTTGCTATGTTTCCGTACAACATGCTGTAAAGAACCGTCTTTAAACCATCTTATTCGTCTGTCGCGAATACTTTCTTTTTGGCACTCGAATAATGACTATCTTTGGTACAGTCTAGCACGATCATTGAATAAAGCTATATCTATACATATGAGATGACAATCCATGTCTGAAGAATTCAGTCTTTGATCTGTTTTCCTGATTAGCATTGATATAAGTTTCTAAGGTATTCTAAAACTCTTCGTGTTCTTTAACCATGAAGTTGGGCTTTAGTTGTTGAGGACTTCTGTCTAGAAACGAATAGTTCGCGAACGCGATTAATTCATTGTCTACACAATTGTGAATACATCGAACAATTCTCGATTCTCTGTTGACACCTTAATCAGCCAGAGTGTAGTACTACTGTACTACTCTGATAACATCTCATCTGTAGAACGCGTTTCATTCAATTCGATAGAGGCCAGATTGTTGTTCTGAATTTATTAAAATTATCCATCCCAAACAAAAGTAATACTGGTTACTTTTTAATGACTGTCGACAACCAAAATAAGACTCAAAACCACTTGCCATAATTGTACCAAAAACATAACTTTCTAATGCTATCCTCTGTGGAAACGACATTATTTACTATAAAATCTATATTAATCCTATTGGTATAGTACGCCATATACCAATATCTGGCGCCATTGCCGGGGATAGTTTAGAAAAGTTATAAGAAATCTGACAAATCCATCTCCATCTCTAGTGTATGTCAGATAGAGAATCCAGATTAGAACGATACCATAAGCTTAGAGAGGAATTTTTACGAAGACAAAGTGAGAATACTAGTCGAAGAAATCTAGATGAAATCACTGCCCAGTTACTTGAACTCCTAATTAGCTTCGGTATGGAGGGTCCTACTGCACGTTTCACTTCTATCTCTAAAATTAAATACGATTATTTTGAAGGGACTTCTTCCGATGATGCAGATAGCTATGTCTCGCAATTCGAGTCAATCACTAATGCGAATAACGAGGGAACTGACGTAGACAAACTATGAATTTTCCCTGGTCTGCTAAGAAAGCAGGCGCGCATATGGTACAACCAAGTTGAACCAGGCCGTGTAGGAACCTGGTACTTGTTGAAAGATGCATTTCTGAACCAGTTCAGAGAGATCGGTTACAAATCTAGAATTCTTGGATGTCTGAACAATGTTCAGAAGAAGCGTAAAAAATCCCTTCGCAAATATACACATAAGGTTAAAAATCTCATAGGAAAACTAACTGGTGTATATCCCGTCGATATGCAGATCGAATGGTTTTTGGTTGGTTTACCACCAAAGATTGATTGGTATTGTAGACAAGGGGACGTGACCTCCTTAGCAGCAGTAATAGCTAGTGTCGAAAATTTTGAGACCTTGAAACTAGCATGAAAGCGACAATCGACTAAGAAATCTCGAAAGTCGAAGACTGATTCTAGTGACAGCGATGAAGATTCAGATTCAGATTCAAGTACCAGTTCTTCAAGCTCAGAATCTGAAAGCAGCGATTCATCAGAATCAGAAGCTGACAAAGGAGAGAGAAAGAATAAACAACGAACTAAACGAAAGGACGACACGAAAATTGTCGAGGATAAGTTGTCAACTTCTAAAGTTGAAAAGCTTTAGAAGAGTAATATGGCTGACCTTAATAAAAAGTTTAATGACTTGAAAGTGCAGATCTTTGAAGTTGCAGATAAAAGACCAAAAGCGTCTTCTTCCGACTCAGGAATGTGGTGTACAAAATGTGGAACTTCTAGACACACTAAAGAAGATTGCACTACTGTGAATGTCAAATACATTGAAGATCTTGCCCAGGAGGTACTTTTTATTTTTCAAAATGATGCAACTACTAATTATGTACAGGATACTGCAGCATCAGCCTAGCAGACAGACCCAAGTTTGCACCAAAAAGACATAATCCTTTTGAGTTTGTTGGACCAGCGAAGTCTCAAACCGTGACTAAACCAGTTTCGGGCAACTGCTACAACTGTGGAGAGCCAGGACATTTTTTTCCTGACTGTCCTCAATCGCAAAGGCCGACTGGTTATGTACCATTATGTTCGAACTGCAGAGAGCCTGGCCACAAGTATCCTGATTGCCCTCAGTCGCAGAAGCCGTGACCCAAATATCAGTATGTAGCAACACCAACTACTGCAGACACGAAAGCAAAAGCTGCGACTGATGTTGTTGTGCAGAGAATTGACGTTATTAAAGGAAAACTGGCAAAGATAGAAGATCAGTCCTGGCCAAGTGACATGGAGAAATTATTCAAAGTCACAACGGGAAGCAAAAGCTACTCGAAACCTGATCAGAAATCTTCGACAAAGCACATAAAATTCTCGAAGAATAAATTGTCTAGCAAAACAACGAACAAATCTACGTCTAAGGAAGATCTCAAAGATGACCCTGACTATGACCGCAATGCTGCAAAGTTATTTGCAAAAGATATCTCGGCAGAAGCAAAGGAAATCATCAACGCTGAACTTCAGACAGCTGCTGCAGAAAAGGTGGTCACTTTCGAGGAAGAGGACAAAGAAATCGCGAAGACAAAATTGTCTAGTGCTGTTATCGATAAACCAACCTCGAAATCAAAGACGAAAGAATATGACATCGTGACTGATATTGGATCCCTTCGTCCGAACATTACTTTTGAACAACTGTTGGCAGATAACACTTATTATAGAAAGCAACTGAAAGGCTTTTTTGTGCCCAAAAAGAAGAAAAAAGTTTCTCTGCCAGATGCTAGTGTTTTGTCTATTGATTTAGGTGATCTCGGTGCACCTGAGATTGATAGTACCATTGTAGGATGCCTGATCGAAAAAGTGCCAATTGACTCTGGTTCCAATGTGAATATAATAACAAAAGACACAACTCATGCTCTGGGGCTGACTAACATTCAACTGACACAGCGAAACATCAAGTTAGCTGACTCGACACGACAAAAAACCTGTTGGAGAACTGAAGGATGTCACTGTCTATATTCAAGCCAAGCCATTCACAATGAATTTTATTGTTATCAAACCACTCGGTTTGTCATCCTATTCTATGCTGATTGGACGACCTTGGCTTTATCAATCAAACGCAAGTGTACATTGAAAATTCAGAGAGCTGAGATTTCAGACTGGTGAGACCAATAACCGAGGTAAGCCAGTAGAACAAATCATAACCTGGAGTCATGACAAATATGAAGGTGAAACTCCTTTGTCTGACACCAGCTTTACATCAGAAGAATATTCGTATGCCTTGAATATTTTTCTCAATGAATCTGATATTGAAGTGCAGTACTTTGAATGTTATGAGAATGCTGATGACGAAGAATTCTTCGATGCCTGCGATGCTGAAGCGGATGTTTCATATGAAGAAATTAATGTTGCAGACACGAACTCAAAAGAGTTTGACGATTCGAGTGATGAATCTGAACACAAATTTGGTAACAAGAACTAGGTTGACGACAAGAAAACATCTGTGGAGTCAACCATGCACGAAATTCATGGCTATACCAAGGCCAGTATGACAAAAGGTATCATTTTACCAGATTCAACTGAACTGATTGAACTTGCACCTGGCAGATTTGTGCATGTTTTGAAGTCACTTGGAGAATCGGAGTTAGTGGAATTCACTGAACTATTGAAGGAGTATCAAGACGTTTTTGCCTGGTCGCTCGACGATTTGAAGGGTATACCTGCAAAATTCGGAGAGCACCGAATTGATCTTAAGGAAGATGCTGTACCTATGTAGCGCAGGCATCCCAAAGGGAGTCGGGAACCACGACTTAGCTTCCCAGCCTTCAACTCTTGCCATCCAAACCCACTTGACATACAAGTAGCCAACTCGCCAACAACGATCAGACTTAACCAACTTGAAGTTTCGAAAACCAACATTGAGATCCAACCTGGGGCCATGCCAGATCGGGGGTCCCGATGTGGGTGACTTCCCTCCAAGCAAGCCACCCGACATACATCAAACTTAACCAACTCGAAGCTTCGTTACAAATGAGTAACATCCATTCCAAGCAAGCGGTCTGACTTACATTAGACATAACCAACTAAAAACTTCATCACGAGCGCTGGAAGCCAACCTGGCGCCACGCCAGACTGGATAGCCATAAATAGGTAGCTTCCATCCAAGCAAGCCATCCAACTTAGCCGACAGGTTAGAGCCCGTTTCGACAGCATACCGCTGGTGCCACGGACCGAATGGTCCCGCCGACATACCGCTGGCTTCCCGAGATACGACCCTCAACTATGTACCAACTTAAAAATTTTGAAGTGGCCTTACAACTGGCGCTTTTACAGAACACTGAAATCCAGAAGGTAAACAGAGTCAGTTTGAGAAAAATCCCACTTTATTGATAAATTTGAGAAGGTTACATTTCAAGTGTGTGACCGACCCTAGTCTTCGGGGAGCTGGCATGCCAAGGCGAGTGCCAGGACAACATTCCAGCAAGGGAGATTGAGACTTGGTTGGAGCTCGTCCTGAGTCGCAACCTGCACTCCCCTACAGTATTGGTGGGATTCGGCACCCCCCCTCATAGCAAGCACTCTACCCAGGCTGGTAAAGCACATTTTCTCTCTCTAAAAAGTCATTTTCTCTCTCTAGATTCTATTGATCCCCAGGCTTCCTTTTATCATGCCTAGATCGTGTGAGGTGATTGCACATCGATTTGAGCTCTCTGGACTTAGCTAGAACCGATCAAAGATTTTCAGCCTAGGAACTTGGCGCCGGCTGGATTCTAGTCACAGTGGCACCGGGAGCAGCAGGGGTGCTGCTGGCGCCGGGGACAATGCTGGCGCCAGTGGCGTCGGAAGTAAAACTTGTAAAAGTAGTTTTACAACATCCACCCCACCTTTATAAAATCTGATGTCCTCATCAGATGTCAGATTAAAGTAAAGGTGTCTCCGAATTAAAATAAATATACATTTAAGCTACTTGGCACAGTACTCAATTTACTGGCCACTTTTTATTGAAAGTGAAGCTGGCACACCACAAGTCGGAGGCTCACCTCTTTGTACTGAGAAATTACATAACTTGAAATTATATCGCTTTCGTAAAACCCAAGAACCTTATTAACTGGTGATAGAGGTCTTTCTTTGAAATGTTCGCCCCTGTTGCTTCTGACTTTCGACTTTGGAACTCCTTTGAGCTCCTGATTTGTCCTGGATGCACTTTGTGTTGAGCTCCCTGAGCTCCAGATTTGATCAGTTCCGCACACGTATCAAGGCTCCCTGAGCCAAAGGATGTATCGTTTGATTGCCCACTTTGTGGTCCACTCCGTGCCTTGTTGCTTCTGTACCTTGATTTCTCTCCTTGTCCCAGCCTGATCTTGATACATTTCCTTCTTGGCTCTTTAAGGTAGGCAAAGATTGAGTACTCCGTAATGCACCTCTCACTTAGCTTGAAATAGCTCTTTGAATCAGCCCAAATGTAACCATTAACCTCGTGGAGAGCCAAAGGGTTGCACCAGTTTGATCCGCATACGAACTATCTCTTCGCGTTTGTTTGAAGCACCATGTCCGTCTCGCAAAACTTGATTTTCACAATTCCATCACTGGTCAGTTGCCTCACAGTCAAAACAAGAAGTGTACATCGAGCTTGGCTTCAAGTAGCTCTTTTTGAATCAGACACATGCACCAGAGGTTGCACTAGTCCGATCTCAACACAAACTGTTCCTTAGCGTCCGTTCAAAATACCAAGTCTCTCATGCAAGACTCAATGTTCACAGTTCCTTCATTGATCAACTGTCTTACACGTAACACAAGCCAGCGTACTCATATGTTTCCTCATCATTGCTGGTCCAGAGAAAGCCTATAACAAGCTTTCCTTTCCACAACAAAAACTTGTCAAGTTTTTAGGTCCAAAGTTCGCCAGTCTCCTCGTGTAGTATGGCTAGGTCACCTTGAATTTGACCCCGTTTTGATCAACTTTCATTCAAAATTTGCCCCAAGAGAGAGGTGTGTGTAATAGTTTCCTTCCACTTATAATATCAGCTGATCGGACTTACAATAGAGTTTGTTGGACAAGAAGCCTTTCCAACACTTTGCTTCCCATCTGCTAGGATTATGGCTCGATCCAACTTGTTGCCAATATCTGAAGAGAATCCTAGTATTTTCCCTTTGAGGAAAAACCCAACTGATACTGGATATCACCCATGCTCAGTGAGTTTCAGTTCCAAAGGTGGCCATCCCAAAATGAAGACCAACTAGTCCATAGAAAATCCCCCTTGAAATTGCCCTTTCCAACTTTTGACTTCCTGCTTGCGTCTGGTGGGCGTTGTCGCAAATGAAACTAACCCAAGAAATAGGCTAGCCATCCATCCTTTGCAAACATTGAGTCGTTTCGTTGCCATTCACGTGCTAGTACTTGAGCTGTAAATCCGCCCCACAGATTCTGTAGTCCTCTTTGTTTGATGGTATCAGCCTTCAAAAGAAAGGTTCCTTCTCGAGCCATCAGCTCCTGCAAACCAGGCAAAGCACGAGTACTAAGACTCACCACAAATACATACAAGTAAGACACTTGGGCAGGTTTACTAACAAGTAACAAAGACAAGGTCCCCCTTTCAGATGGTCCTACCAACGGACCTTTGCCTGGCTGCGCCCATATAAATTGATCATAGAATCAGCCCAGATAGGACACCCCTCCAACTATCCGTGCTTTCACCATTAAGCAGCACATTGCCTCAGTCACGCCCCACCACTTTTTGGTCGATAGCCCTTATAGCTAAACGATCGGCAGCTATCCTGCACCGGCAGCTAACCACCCGTGCTTTACACCCGAATTCGAGCAGCATCTCTGTATCAATGGTTAACTCGTATAGTTTGAGTATGTCACCCCGCACACCACAAGGCACAGACCGTGCATACACCAACCTAATGATAGCACACTGCCTCATCTGTCCTATGTGCAGACAGTGCCAGGCCTGAACCGCGAGAACTGACCGTGCTTACACTTCAAGGGCAACAACTTGACTCATCAAGTCCCCCGTTCTGTCGACCACCCAGATCGTGGACGCACCCGTGCTTACACTGTGGGCAACACCTTGCACAACAATTGTCTTGATGAACCCCAAACAGTGGCCATTTCCGTGATATCCACATAGCTGACCGGCCAGTCGGCTCTGATACCACATGTAGCGCAGGCATCCCAAAGGGAGCCGGGAACCATGACTTAGTTTCCCAGCCTTCAACTCTTGCCATCGAAACCCACTTGACATACATGCAGCCAACTCACCAACAACGATCAGACTTAACCAACTTAAAGTTCCGAAAACCAACATTGAGATCCAACCTGGCGCCATGCCAGATTGGGGGTCCCGATGTGGGTGACTTCCCGCCAAGCAAGCCGCCCGACATACATCAAACTTAACCAACTTGAAGCTTTGTTACAAACGAGTAACATCCATTCCAAGCAAGCGGTCTGACTTACATTAGACTTAACCAACTGAAAGTTTCGTCACGAGCGCTGGAAGCCAACCTGGCGCCACGCCAGACTGGACAGCCATAAACAGGTAACTTCCACCCAAGCAAGCCATCCAACTTAGCCGACAGGTTAGAGCCCGTTCTCCAAGAGCTTAACCCATTCACATTCATGCAAGGAACACTCAGAACCACAAGCCACGACAAATATAGAGACAACCAGTTCCTGGACCAAATGGTCCCTACAGCATACCGCTGGTGCCATGGACCAAATGGTCCCGGCGGCATACCGGTGGCTTCTCGGGATACGACCCTCAGCTATGTGGCAACTTAAAAATTTTGAAGCGGCCTTACAACTGGCGCTTTTACGGAACACTGAAACCCAGAAGGTAATCAGAGTCAGTTTGAGAAAAATCCCACTTTATTGATAAATCTGAGAAGGTTACATTTCAAGTGTGTGACCGACCCTAGTCTCCGGGAGCTGGCATGCCAAGGCGAGTGCCAGGACAACATTCCAGCAAGGGAGGTTGAGACTTGGTTGGAGCTCGCCCTGAGTCGCAACCTGCACTCCCTATAGTATTGGTGGGATTCGGCACCCCCCCTCATAGCAAGCACATTTTTCTCTCCAGAAAGTCATTTTCTCTCTCTAGATTTTATTGATCCCCAGGCTTCTTTTAATCATGCCTAGATCATGTGAGGTAAAAGCACATCGATCTGAGCTCTCTGGACTTCGCTAGAACCGATCAAAGATTTTCAGCCATAGGAACTTGGCGCCGGCTGGATTCTGGTCACAGTGGCGTCGGGAGCGGCACTGATGCCATTGGCGCCGGGAGCAGCAGGGGCGCTGCTGGCGCCGGGGACAATGTTGGCGCCAGTGTCACCGGAAGTAAAGCTTGTAAAGGTAGCTTTACAACAACCTATTCGACAGACACAACATCGTCTCAATCCTAAGTACTCTCTCATGGTTAAGGACGAACTTAACAAGCACCTTAAGGTAGGTATAATCTATCCCGTCTTAAGTAGTGAATGGGTTTTCACCCATTCTTGTCGTCCCAAAGAAGAAGACTGTCAAAGTACGAATATGCCAGGATTTCCGCAAACTCAATGCTGCCACAAGGAAGGACCATCATCCTCTGCCTTTCACTGATTCCATTCTAGATCAGGTTGCTGGTCAAGAGCGTTACAATTTCTGTGACGGCTTTCTGGATATAATCAGGTTGGAGTGCGAAAGGAGGATCATTCAAAGACCACATTCACTACGGATTGGGGCACTTATGCCTACAACAAAATGCCCTTTGGTCTTTGTAACGCTCCAGTGACTTTCCAGTGAATTATGATGTTAATTTTCGCTGCCTTCCTGAGAACTTTTCTCAAAATATTTATTGATGATTTCTGTGTATACAGTGATATAAAGACACACCTGCAGAAGCTGAAATTAACATTGCAACGGTGTCGAGATACTTGTTTATCTCTTCATCCAGAGAAATGTTTTTTTGGTATGAAAGAAGGAATATTGCTCAGACACAGAATATCTAACAGAGGAATAGAAGTCGACAAAGATAAAGTTGAGCTTGTAAAGAATCTCTAGATACCAACCAATTTACGTGAACTAAGAGCTTTCTTAGGACATGTTGGCTATTATAGGAGATTTATTCAAAATCATGCTTCTATTGCTGTCTCTTTTACACATCTACTGAAAAAACAAGTGAAATATTTGTGGACGAATGAACAGTAGAAAGCATTCGAAGATCTTAAGCAAAGGTTGATCAATGCTCCTATTTTGAGAACACCCAACTGGGCTATTTTATTTCACAGCTATGTGGATGTTTCTGCATTTGCTATTGGCGTCTGTCTAAGCCAAAAGGATGACCAGAAGAAGGATCATCCCATCTACTATGCGAGTCGACAGCTTAGTGCATCAGAGAAGAATTATTCGGCTATAGAAAGGGAAGTACTTGGCATGATTTTCACTGTTAAAAAAATTCGGCATTATTTGCTGGGATATGCATTTATTTTTCATGTGGATCATTATGCTCTTAAGTATCTTGTAAATAATCAGATCTATCAGGACGAATTGCTCGACGGGTTCTACTTCTGCAAGAATTCACTTATCAAGTAGAGCTTCATGAAGGAAAATATCATACGAATGCTGATTATCTATCGCGACTCAGCACCAGAAAAAATTGAAAACCCTATCAATGATAATTTTCCAGACGAACATTTATTCGAGATTTCATCTACAAATTTGCTATATTCTGATATTATTATTACTTATCTTAAGGATCAGATATATCTGGATGGTTACGATTTGGAGCAAAAGACAATTTTTCAATATAAGGTAGCACCTTATACAATTATTAACAATGTTATGTACAAGCTTGGTGATGACCATCAACTACGAAGATGTCTCGAAACTGAAGACATTAAAAAGTCGTTAAAGCCTTACACTCAGAAGATGCTGGTGGACACTTTGCTTTAAAGAATACAATTAATAAGATATTGACTGCCAAGTATTGGTGGCCAACAATGTTCAAGGATGTATCAAATTTTATTCATTCATGTGATCCATGCCAGAGATCTGGAAAGCCTACAAAAGCAAAGAATTGGCCGTTGACACCAATCCTGCCTCTTGCACCATTCTAGAAGTGGGAGATTGACTTTGTCCGTCCAATCAAACCTGTAACCCGACATACGAAATGTCGTTATATTCTAGTTGCAATGGATTATGCTACCAAGAACGTTGAAGCAGAGGCGACGAAACGAAACGATACGAAAACTGTCGCAACGTTCTTATTCAAAAGTATAATCACAAGATATGGTTGTCCACTTGAACTAGTAAGTGACCGAGGTACACATTTTCTAAATGATACGATATGGTGCTGATAACCTATTTCCTGATCAAACACAGAAAAACTACACCGTATAATCCAAAAGCAAACGAATTGACAGAAATAGCTAATGTAATCTTATGTAAGATTCTGACTAAAATTACTATTGCACATGCAACGAATTGGAATCAGAAACTACCATCAGTTCTCTGAGCTTATCGCAACACAGAGAAAATCACGACGAAACAGACACCATATTTTCTTACATATGGTATGCATCCTATTTTGCCAATTGAATTCGAGGTAAAAACCTTTCGTATTCAGGCTCAACGAACAGGGTGCAGAATGTATAAACGAAAGGTTGACTAATATTGAAGAACTAGCTGAAGCTTGAGAGACTTCACAAAAATTAACGGAGGAAATCCAGAAACAAAGAAAGAAGAAATATGACAATCATATAAAAAAATGTGATCTTAAAACTGATGATTATGCGTTGATATATGACAGTTGCCATCAAAAATTCCCTGGAAAACTCCATATGCGATGGCTTGGACCGTATAAAGTCATAAAGGTGTTTGACAATGGTTCTGTGCAACTTCAATCACTTGAAGGTGAACTATTACCGACACGTATAAACGGGTCCAAATTGAAGAAATACTACCTTTAACCAGAATTTTTATTTTATTTTTATTTTTTTATTCCTATTATTTTCTAGTATTTTTCTGAAACTAATCGTGAATATTCTTTTATCTTGTCTAAATTTTTTTCGCAACTTTTCTTATTTTATTTTTTTTTCAAGAAATTTTCGAGAAATTTTCTTGACTTCTCTCAATCTTTCAATTCTGTACATATACATTTTGGCAGTTTGGTATCTTTGCGACGAAGACATTATTTTTTGTTCAGAATCTTTATGTTAAAAGCAATTTTATTAGATTTTCAGCTCGTTACTGTAAAGGAATCACTCTACGAAGTAATTCAGACGAAGATACCAAGTTAACCCAGGAGCTGTTCGATGGAACACTACTTTCCGATTAAGTTAGAAGAATTCGGCAACTTACCAGTTGGCCGCTATACAAAATCAAAAGAAGACTTG